>OX420942.1:15896256-18662159 GCA_949091785.1 Polymixis lichenea
GTGCGGGTTGGTAGATGTCGCATGTCTTAGATTTTTTAGTTCTAGGCCGGTTTCCTCACGATGTTTCCCTTCACCGCTTTGACAGCAGTGGTGATAAAATAATTAACACAAATTAAAGCACCAGTCTGGGTTTGAACCTATGACCTACATCTCGTAAGCCGCGGCCGTTACCACTAGGCCATCACTGCCCACTGTCAGATCACACAACATCAAATACGCATTAAATATAACTATTATTTTGCTTACATAAAAAGAGCCTTCAGCAGAGAGACTCTGGACCACACCTCAATACTATAAAGTACAAATACCAAAACTTACGTTACACAGCAACAAATTGTAGGCTTAACATAATATAAACGATGAAAGTGCCAATATTTCACTTTCTATCACTTTTCGAATAGTGAACAAAGAAATAAAACGAAGGCAAACATCGAGTTTGTGGCACAAGTCTTATGAATACGACAGCTCTATGTGTTCGGATTATTTGTTAGATAAATAGCTGCGCCCACGGCTTTGTCTGCGTTAGCCAGTAGTATTAATTCTCCTAGCATGAGAAATAGGTTTCTTGTCGTAAAAGTCTAATAAATACTAGGTATTATATTCAATAGTTTATACCTATGTGGACGCTTGATTATATAAAAAGTAAGCATTATAGGTAAGGTGCTTTATTTTTATTAAAATTGGAAATCGAACTATTCTAAACTAAAAAAAAATATCATAATTGTTTATGGAACTGTTGCATGTTGAGGGGTATGAAAACACGAGTGTTTTAATAACCCTGCTATGTGCAGTTTCATACACTACTTTATAGACTCTCATACATTGGGACTGAACGTACTAAATACAAGATCAAAGTTAAAAGACTAACAAATAGATTTGTAATGCTATAAAAATGGCGCGCAACGCATGTGCATTTCCTTAGAAAAAAATAATAGGTGGAAAGTCTTTGGCGATATTAACGTCTTGGGTTCTTTTTTGAGGGTGGGAAATCATCAAATAACTTCTCCCGCTCCGGGGGTAACGAAAGGCGTGTCAGACTTTTACTGACTAAAACCCACCCGTGTTCCCTCAGTTGCCTGTGTGCCAGGGGCCACGGTATCGCTTTCAAACAACCCGCACCCTTGGCAGGCATTGGCCCTTGCGGGCCCCTTCAGTTGGTGCTGACATATTATCTTTGAGGCGCGCGTGGAACACAACACGCCGTCGACCTGGGCTTAGTCCTTGGTCATTTAATTAGACAAGTATATGTCAAGTAACATTGTAAAAAATTGCTGTGAGGGCGCATATATTACCTCTCCGTCACGTGGGCCGCCTCCCTCTTCGCGAGCATTACTGCTTCGCAGAAGGAGGTGACGGCTACCCATGCACTCTCGCTCCGGACCATGATATGCACCAGGGCCGGACGCGAGAGATCGCCGCCGCCGATCGCCTCCGCAAGGACACGGTGGTGCTGCGGCCAAGCCGGGCACACCTCCACCGTATGCTCCACCGTGTCCTCAGGACAATCCACGCAGTGGAAACATCCGGGCGTTTCCTCCCACTTTATGCGAAATAGGAACCTACCGAAACATCAGTGTCCGGTGACGACCTGCGTCAGGCGGAAGGTGAGGACACCGTGCCGCCTCTCAATCCACTCCTCAAAGAGGGGGGGGACTTACCGTCGCAATCGTGGCGTGCCCAGCACTGGGTTGCGAGAATCACACTCAACGTCTTGGGTTTGCCCTGTATAATTTTGGCTAAATAATTATAATTGTTTTAAAACATTATATATTTTGTTCGAGAAAAAGCGTTAGGTACCTACCTACATAAAATGAATAGATAAAACATAAATCTTTGTATTCGAAATATTTAATGGTTTCTGTGTAGCCTGTGTAACAAACCGTTAACTAGCATGATTCTGAAAATCCGATATTTTTCTCTTACACCGATATTTTTTGTATACTTAATAGAGAGCCATATATTCGACTGATCAATACTCAGCTAGGCGTAAAGATTCGAAGTTAAATGTTGATTTTTAACTTTGTGGTGTGTTCAAGCCGATTCTACGAATTATGAGCAACCGACCAGGCTCAACTCAATTGGATCTTTGAACACACATTTGTGGACTGTACGATTTTTTACGTGTGTTTAGCGTAGTAACAAGAAGGAGTGATAAAAACGTTTATTTTGGGACACCTGAGGTGTTTTTCAAACACCATAAAAAAAATCAACAGCCTTGATAGAACATCCAAAGATACACCAGTCCAAACTATGTAGGTATCTATTTATTTACTATACGCAAAGGTAGCTTTGTGAAGCTGGCAATAAGCATAAAATAAATAATTATTCTTATCATGAGCCCAATAACGAAGTACACGGAAAAATGAGAGTGGCAGAGACTGACATTACTTAAAGTGACGTATAAGTCCTAGTTTCCTTTAATTTTTAGGTATGGCTATATGATAACGTCCGCATAGGTCGATCGGAGGCTATGCTACGCTTGCCAAGGTCAGTTCGTACATAGGTGACCATAAATTACATATGGAGACCCTCCGTGCCTCAAAAAACACGTTAACCTGTTGTTTTTTTTGGGTGAGAAATCATCAAATAACTTCTCCCGCTCTGTGTGGAGCAGGAGGGCGTGTCAGACTTTTACTGAGTAAAACCCACCCGTATTCCTTCAGTTGCCTGTGTGCCAGAAGCCACGGTATCTCTTTCGAACAACCCGCACTCCTGGCTAACTGGGTTGTGTAGTTTAAATAGGCAGTCGCTCCATGTAATATTCTGGTATTCAGCTGCTTCTGTTTAGAATGAAGGCCGACACCAACACAGTTGGGGAAAGAGCTAGGCTGTCATAGTCCACTGTTGGACATAGGCATATCAAATAGCCCTCCATTTAACTCAACCCTTGGCTACTCTCTCCCAGCTAGTAGCAACCACCTTGTGAAGCTTTTCATTCTCTGATCTCGGGTCTCAAGCTTCTGTTTCCTCTAACATTATCCTGCAATATAATTACACATCCAAAATCCACCACCCCGCAAACACGTCCTACAACAGCACTTAGGAACAGCACCAAAATTCTGGCACATCAGCTTAAAGTTCAGAATTAGGACAGAAGGACCAACAAAGTGTACGTGACACATTAAAGGTTTTATTTCCACATACGGAAAGTGGAATGAAGTCACGTGCTCAGAACACGCGAACTCACTTTGCTTGTCTCCAAATTTATGCAACTTTTCACGATGTAAAAACCTTTCATAACCCCTTCTAGAAACCACTGTTATCGCGGGACTATTCTGGGCCACGATATCATATACGAGAAATATTTTTACACTGGCTTGTGTTCGTGGTTCGCCCGCGTGGACGTCGAAAATTACTCCACAGGAACGTACTACCGGGATAAAAGTATACCTACTTTTTGTTAATTTAGGTTATAAACTATCTGTGTGCCAAATTTCATCCAAATCATAATATTAGTAGCATATTTAGTAGGGAGTAAAATGTTTTCCAACATTGAATACTTCTATACCTACCCTACCAAAATTATTTTAATCATATCTGTTTCGTCAAATTTTGTGTCCTAGCTCAGGAGTCGAGACCTCGTTGATGTAACGTGTACTGTGGAGACTCAGACGAGCCTCCAGGTACCGGGTGTGTAATGGATATAATAAAGACACCATGAGGCGTTTAAACTGTGGGACTCCACGTTTATTTCAAGAGAATAACAGATGCTTACAAAAACGAGCCTGTCAATAGAATCAAAGCTCACGGAATAAAACCACATCTAAAATTATTTGACGTTCTTATTTTAGAACATCCTAAATGCTCGAACATAGACTTAGCCCAATCATTGGCTGCCAGTATGTGTGTGAGGTTCTTCTTTAAGAGAACAATCTCTTACAGTACTGAAGTTTTGGAAATAAATTACTATTTATATTTGTTGTTCAGTCAGTCTATCAAGAACTTTTTTAATCAAGAAATTAAGTAATTTATGGAAAAAACGTCTCATATGGTTATACCTACTATAAATCCTCAATAAGTGTTTTGGCAAACATCTCTGAAAATAAGTTCAAGTATATCTCCTTCAAGTAAATGATGAACAATTATTAAAGGTGACCTATCGAGGCCAATGTCTGCAATTACTGTATTTAATGAAGTGCAATTTATACCGAAAATCCAATCTACCGAATTAATAAGCTAGTAATTGATACGCAATCATTTCACGTACTAAAGCTTTTCAATAAGCAATCAACAGACTAACTAAATTAGAAAGAATCACACAAAATTACAATTATTATTTTTATCTAAGTAAATCACTAAGCTTGCCAGTATTAGGTACCCGTGCCTGATATAAAAAACATTAAATTAATCTGTTACTATATTTTTAAATTAATTCAAAACTCCTTTCTTTCGTTCTTTGTTCAAACTTAACCTTGGACATCTTCCCGATTCTCCACCAACCAGAATACCCCCTCTATTCCCAGTAGTAACGTGTGAGAGGGAGGACACTAGAACATCAGTTGGCACAGAAGTGGCGGGTTACGCACGGACGGACCCACGGGCCTATTATATAGCATATGACACTCACCAATAATGTGGGTTTCTATTGGTAAAATAATTTTCAAAATCGGTTCAGTATATCCAGGGATTACCCCATACAACCTCACAAACACACAAACTTTACCTCTTTATAAAATTATTATTTATGTAATATTATTATATTTTAAAATAGTACATAAGTATAGATGACTAGTTTAGTCATAGTAAAAAAAATAAGTATCCATTTGGTAATCACAAGACTGATAGTCAATGCTTGACAGACTCCTGTACTACTAGGGGGAACCATTCCATTGCATTACCTCATTCTTTCTTATTTACAAGAAAATGCTGATGTCCTTGCACGGACATTCGTTAGCTCAGGGGACATCGAGCTGCTTTGGGATTTATTTCTGTTTGTACGTAGTACTTCCATTAGTTTGTTTGCATTTCATTTGTTTCCGATCGGTATAGTCTTTTGTTTATTTTTTTTGAGGTGAATGTAGGTTGACGTATTTTTTATTTCTAAATTCAAGAATACTACCATACTTAACAGTTCCAGTTATATTATGTCGGTATCCAAAATACCTAAATCAATTTGTAGTGAGTGTGCGCGCCGCCATTGTTCTCATCTTCATGAGAACAATGGTCTACAGTAAACTTATTTTTTCACAGACAAAGGTACTCAAAATGTAAGTAGTTTCAATGAAAAAGGAAGATTCAATAGGTAAGTAATATAGTTTCATCGCATGAAAACACCAACATTTTGCCTAACAACAACAATTTGGATGAAACCTTTTTTATCTTACGTTTTAATATGTAAGCAAAGGTCCACGAAATCTGTATAAAATGACAAAGGATACGTTGTTAATTTGACTTTGAAGTAGAAAACTATATCCGAATATCTTATATTTATTCGAATAAAAACATCAGGGCATAGAAGGAATTTCAGGTTACTGAACAGAATACTCTTAGCCTACGTTTCCACCAATATAATAAAATAGCGGCAGGTTTTTTTGGGCGCACTGAATCTTCAACGCACTGATTAACGCCGACAATAAAAAATCGAACAGTACATACTGTTCAATTTTCGACGCACTCAGATGCACTATGTTGGATTCTGAATGTCGGTTCAACACCGAGAGTTCAAAAACCAATGCGTGCTTAAATCTCGCCGCGATTTGATTACGTACGTGTGACTAATAGTACATTATGATATAAGTGCGGTAAGTTGAATAAGTGCGGTAAGTTGTAATTATCAAAGCGCACGTATGTCATACGACGTTTTATAACATATTTACGAGGAAATAAATAAAAGTCGGACTTTCTTAAACGAGTAAATCTTTAATCACTTGTTAAAGCAGTTAGAAAAATTTGAACAATTTATAAAATTGATTATTACTTGTTCACAAATTAGCGATGCGCGCGCATCAGCGCTTTTTTTTTAAGGCAAAGGCACAAAAACAGCCAGTATAACTAATAAAGTAAATTAATATTTTTTGTTTTTGTTACAGATGGTTGGAATGGTTGTAATTTACTGTCAAAACTAATTAAATTGAAGAATTAAATGTTTATTTTTTTATATTTTATCTCTCAAAGTTTTAATTTTATTCATAAAATGTTGACCACTTTTCTGACATACAAACTCTTTGCTAAGATTTTAAAAAGTACCGTTCGTTTTAGACGGAGCATCTTGATAAACCGTACGTTTTACATTACAATAACGCACAAGTGCGTAATGACATACATTACGACATTGACATTGGTGTAATAAGAGACCCTTTACGAGCAAATGTGTTATAAAAGACAATACAGTATTTAAATAAACTGAGCATGATATATTTCATATTAAGATGAAGTGTTACCAATATTGGCACTGCTCGAGACGAGTCTGCCTCACGTTGGGTAATCGCAAGTTGATTGAATTACTCACGCACGTCAGGTTTTGTCATAGATTATGAAATTCAGTCGGTCTGTTCTGTAAAAAGCTCTCGTGGAAACTTAGAGCTGAAGTGAGCTTGAACAGAGCTGTCATTCCACGCGATGCTACATTAACACAATATTTTTTTTAATTGCTGAATGGGCCTGCTAGCACGTTAAGCCGTAGTCCTAGCTGTCATTCGTGGATCTTTGACAGTCGTTTTAGGTCTAACAACCAATCATGTCAGGCAACTGCAGGAACACGGATTGGTTTTAGTCAGTAAAAGTCTGACACGCCCTGCTGCTCCACCCAGAGCGGGAGCGCTTTTTTTTTGCATTCATCTTCATCAAATAACATCTTATTTGATGATTTCCCACCCAAAAAAAGGAGGTATCATGTTACCTACTAACTTGGTTGTTGAGGCCAGATAGGCAGTCGCTTCATGTAAAATACTGGTAATCAACTGCATCCGGTTCGACTGGAAGCCGATTCTAACATAGTTGGGTAAATGTCCGTTTCATTACATATGTCCTATAACTAAACACCTATAATATTTAGCAGAGAGCAGAGAGAGAGAGCAGTTATGGCCCAGTGGTAATAATAAATAAATAATAAATCATTTAATTCAGGTAACAAAGACCCACAACATAAATACCTAATAGACTAACATACCTACATAATTATAAAATACACACATTAATAGCACTTCACTTTACACTAGCTTTCCTTTGTGCTGTCCTGTGGAACAAGTCCGCGGAAACAACGGAACACTACGTCCTGCGGCCAAAAGTGCTCTTCCATGACGACGGGCAGATAGCAATTTGGCATGCGCACCACGATCGCTTTAAAGTTGACGTTGCGGCGCCACTCCAGTAACTGCACCGTGTACCTTGTCTTCTGGCGCACGTACTCCACGATGTCCTCCGCCTTAGTGGTGTAGTGCAGGCGGGAGATATACACCGGAGTGTTCGGCATAGCGGTACGCAGGCTCACTTCGGACCTCGTAGGAGCTTTGCCACAGCGGTTCTTCTTAGTTCGCGATCGGCACTTCTTCCTCTGCACCGTCACGAAACCCTCTTCATTATCAGCCCTAATCGGCGCTTTTTGGTAATGGCCGCGACTTACGGGTTATAGGTCATCGTTTCGAGCCCAGTCAGACGCTTTACTTTGTGTTAATTATGCTGCTCTCAAAACGGTGAAGGAAAACATCGTGAGGAAACCGGCATGTCCTAAAACCATAAAAACGAAGACATGTGACATCCACCAACCCGCACTGGGCCGGCGAGGTGGATTCCCTATAGCCCACTCCCTCTTGCAGAGAGGAGGACTGAATCTTAGTAGTAATAAAATTATAGGCTGATTCAGCTGAACATCTACATTTTAAACTACTGTGTTTATGCGGGAACAAACAAATTAAATAACACAAAAAAAAGGATAGTTTACCCAACACGAAGAGCCAATAATGTAATTAAAATTTGCATAAGGCAGACATATCATAATCTATCAAAAAAAGTAAATTTACCGACAATATTAGTGGCTTACCATGGTCTAGTAATTTCCATCTTAAGATTTGGTATAATATTTTGGGGTTACTGTAGTGAACGAGAAAGCATTTTCAAAGCTCAAAAGCGCTGCCTGAGAGCTATATTTCATCTTAAAGTAACAAAGTAACAGACAAAGACAGTTGCGTACCAATATTCAAGTCTCATAAATTATTAAAATTCCCATGCCTTTTTATCCTTGAATTAGCAATATTTGTAATAACTAATCGATGTCTATTTGCAACTTTAATAGAAACTAGAAAACGAAGTACAGCTGAGATCACAATAACAGAATCTATTATGCACGGGCGTGTTTAAAACTAGCTTATTGAAAAGAAATGTGATTTGTATGGTATCCTGTAGTCTATAATAAAATACCTGACCAAATTAAAAAATTACCGTTGCAAAAATTAAAAAAACGTTATACAGAATTCCTTGTTAAATGTTATTATTCTTTGCATTTCTTAAATAATTATTTTTGTAATTTCTTTATCCTCTACGTTGTATTAAATTTGCATGCTATATTAAGGCAGAATGTACATGGATCCTATTATATAATTTAACAACTTATTTTTCATGTACCTACATTATGAGCAAATAAAGACCTATTCTATTCTATTCATAGGTCAGTACAAAAATAGGCAAAAACTGCTCTCAATCATATAATCTTTGCCCCAAAGCCTTATTGCATGTTGCAATATACGCTTATTAATGAACGACAAATACTAATTTCGCATGCCTTTGTCCCGGTCGATCATCGCTCAGCGTTCCTCCGCCTGAGTGCTTGCAATAATCCGCTTGTGACTGACATTTATGAGTATACAGCCTTGTGTGGCTATTGGCAAAATCCTTTGTGACCCGCCTAAAGGAATATCCATACAGCGTAAGATTCAATACATGCCGAAGGATTGATTTCGCTGAGCAGTATCGTATTCGACAATGCGCTTGCAAGACTATTGAAATTTGAAATCAAACGAAGTTAGCTCGGGATGGTACTCGATTGTTTCGAAGGATGTTTCGATGCTGTTTAAAGAATCTTTTGAGTATTTACTTATTTGTCAGTTGTAGAATTTAATATGTGAATATAGGTAGGTGTTATTAGTTGGTTGTAACTTATATTTGCCATCGCGGTGAAAGGATTACCCAATTGACAGAAGTCAATTGCCCAGGATGCGCCAGACGTAACAAAGGTCAGAAGGTACATCACTCGGGGAGGCTCCTAAGAAGAAGAAGAACTTAGTTGTAAAGCATAAAGTCTGGTGATTGAAAGGAGATTGGAAAGGTTTCATATGCATTCTTTCCTGTAACTCTCACCTAATCATAGAGGGACAATTCTTGTATTTTTAACTAGCCTTTTTAGCGGCTTCGCCCGCATTGAGGTCGGAAAAGTATTCTATGGGAACGTACTACCGGGATAAAAAGTATCCTAATGTGTTAATCCAAGTTATACACTATCTGTGAGCTAAATTTGATCCAAATCTGGCCATTTTTGCGTAATTCAGTAACAAACATCTAACCATCCAAACATACAAACTTCCACATTTAAAATATTCATTCATTAGTAGGATATGAGTAGGATATTAGTAGGATAACGTTCGCATTCTACTCTCAGTCACAATATGTTTTATACTACTTACTTTGTTTCATTTTTGACAAATCTTTGTCATTGATTGTCGCAAAAATGAGGTTGTGACTAGTTTTTGACCGGTTTTAATAACGGGAATTGGCCTTCCGTGTTCTGATATTATGCAAAAAAAACTACTGAATTGAAAACAGAGAGAACATTTAATAAATTCTTTCAAAAGAACAAGACAGGAGGTAAAGCACCTTCCTTCAATAAAGCACCATACACAACATAATATCTCATGCTTCCCTATCCATACAACTTACACCCCTACAACGACTACACGAATTGCCCGTCCATTCCCATATCGGATTTTCATTTCCAATTATTAGTCACTTAATGTAGAGTATTAACATTAATGTAAAAACATCAGCAATCAGGACTCATTTGTACACGTTTTCCCTACATTAACACCGTATGTTGCAAACGCGACACAATTTGTTTCAGTGTCGATTTTTGCGATGGCTTCATATGTAACGCTACTCTGATATTTCAATACTCGTGAGTTTTTGTTCCAAGGTGTAGGGAGTTAGCGATGTATAAGTTGAATAGATGATTTTTCTGCATCAATGATTATAATAATAATAATTGCATGATAATGACAAAAAAATATCGATAACGGGAACATTGTCAAAGTCATCAATGATTTTTAGTTGTGTAATATGATCACATCTCACTATAATTGTATTGTCAATGAGTATTGAAATGTGAAATTATCATTAGTGATTTTGTAGGTAGGGGTCGTACTTGTCTTAAGGGTTTTCCTCTAAGTTTGCGATATTCATTGCGTGTATTTAAACACTGTCATTGCATGATGAAATAATTTTCAAAATCGAAATTGTTCCCATGTTACCTACATGAATCGGACTCATTTAATTTGTTAAAGTGAAAACTTCTTTAGGCACCCTTTGCGCTCTTTCTGAGTAGTGGACGAAACTGAACCGTCACGCTCGAGTTGGTGACGCTGAATCGGGTATACTCGGCACTGAATCGCGTATCTATACTCGGGTCATTTAAGTTTTCACTTCTATAGGTCATAAGCACTCACTCTCATTTGTGTTATAATATTGCCTTTAATTGCCACTCAGTCACGTTTGTTGGGGTAATTTTAAATTACAAGGTTAGGAATAACTGTAGCTTTGATAAAGTATATTTTTTTTGGTACAAAATAATACATTTAGGAATTGCTCTTAACATCACTTTTGAGTAATTCACTCTTTGTGAAAACACATCTAAGTAAAACCTTGACTCCAGTTGCTACTTTACTATGATTGCCTAGTGATCTAATCAAATTAACGTAATATCAAAGGTAGGCAACACTTTATTTTGAATCTGTAACGACTTATCCGTCCGTTTGTCCGTTCGCACGAACATACTCGCCCGGATCAGGCGAATTGACACTTTTAAATAATATACTATCTTCTATGGGCGAATCGCACGAATCTAATTTAACTGAGGACGAATCGACAACTCCGGAAATTCTAGTAGGCTATTGGCACGTTTTGAATTTTGTTCACTTTATTCACATTATTGCAAACAAATTAAAAACGTTTTATTGCCTAAACCTGCGTATTTCTGGAGTGGTCGGTTCACGCACAAATAAATTAACTACGTGCGAGTCGCATACAGAATATAACATACTAGCGAGCCGCCCGGCATCGCACGGGTGCAATTTAGAAAAAAAAGAAGTGAACGCTATGTCTTTGCATTTTAAATCTGTAATATCTTCGAACATATTCATTTAAAATATATGCTGTGAAGGGCCATATTGATCTATATTAAATGCACAATATATTTAAGGTATTTAATTGGATAAGGATTAATGCTGTATTGCGTAAAATCAATACGTAAATAAGCCATTATTTCTCGTAAAAATAAAGGATAAAAAATGGTTATTTTGGGTTATCCTAAGAGATCAAAATCAAAATCAAAATCAAAATATTTTATTTCATATAAACCTGCAAGGGCACTTATGAAACGTCAGAAGCTAGGTGCACGGTTCCAATTTGTCGCTTCCTATGGAGAAGAGCCGGCAAGAAACTCCACGGATAGACATAAACCATTGTCGATTTTTTGTAAACCTGTTTAAGGTGTACAATACTGTAGTACATTATTTTGATCTATCTCGTAAGGTTCAGCCAGCGTTTGCAATGAAAGCACAAAAAATGTGTTTATTTACGACATTATATTAGAAACCTCTAAAATTATCAGTGTTTCTCTACTATATTATGCATGATAAATACATTTAAACCTTCCTCTTAAATCACTCTCTCTATTAAAATCCATTGCGTAGTTTTAAAGATGTAAGCATACATAGTGACAGACAGCGTGAAGCGACTTTGTTCTATACTATATAGTGATTATTTAAAATTGAAAATTCGCCCGATTCGGGCGAGTAAATTTGTTCGAATGGACTAATAAGCCTCTCTTACATGAAAATAACGAATTAATTATTTCTTTACTTATTTTTACACTGTTACAAAATATTCCTCCGGTCATTATTTTCATTTCCTCTACAAACAAAGCTAACTTAACTAAAGCAAAATGAGCACCTTATTTACCCTTTGGCGATAGGTAGCAGTCTATTATTTCTAACACAGCATTGCTATCCTTAATACCAATAAATTATGTACAACAGAGACTTTGTGGTTGATACCAGCAATTGTTTTGTCTGTAATTGAAAAACGCTGGGGCGATGCATCATCTTCAATGGCTGGTAAATATCTAGTACAAATAATCGACCACCCTAGCAGAAGGTTGTGGGGAATGATGGGGCAATGCCATAATTGCCACCGTTGGCAGTCAAATTGATGGTCGCAGTGTTATGTTGCATTACGCAGGTGGAAGCTGCTGCGTCTATGTCTAATATATTGCTGATATTATGCAACTTTAGCTTCCCTATTTTCTGAGGTTGACCGGAATTTTCTGGTTGAAAAATCTTGGGAATTATTGAGTTGGTATTGGAACTGATTCCACCCGATGCCCTTATTTTAAGGTCAAAAACATCATTGGTCTTGGAAATGTTTTTGTCAAAAACTTTCGATCTTCGTTTATGTTCGGAAATTAAAGTTTGTACCCATTAACATTTGTATACTAGAAGCTGACTCAGTCTTCCTACATTCCTATGATCAGATTGTTAGCTGCCACATAAACCAAACATTTTCCATAATTACCATCCAACAAACATAAAACATGGATATGTACACTGCGACAAAATCAACAATAAGCAACATCATAAAGTCGCACCGCTGACCATTCAACACTTGCATCGGAGCGTTGATTACACGGCGCGTATGTCGATTTATAACGCCAATTAGTCAGAGACGCGTGCCTGCGACGATGACAACTGACAAATCGCAGTCGACTGCCGACTGTCGCACGTGGGTGGCGCGCCTTACTCCCTTACGGTTAATGTACTTTGTATTACTAATAGGTAGCAATTTTATTTATAATCGTTGACCGATGATATGACGTATTTTCTTCCCTTTTCTACGGTGATTCAAAGGCCATCTGCACATGGTAGATTTATACAATAATCCTGTATCATCTACAATAGTCGCGTTGTCTCCCTCTAATTCGCATCTCGGCATAACTTGTTCTATTTTCATAACAACATGATACTCGTCTTGCATCCTGTCCATCTAATGGAACAACTGGTTAGCAACTATTTGATAAGTTTCTTTCATGCAAATTATAGTCAATCGAACGTCAACAAGATAGCGTTTAATTTTAATCCATGCATATTCATGGAAAAAGAAATTGACACACAAAGCTAAAGACACTTAATTGCACAGAAAACTGGTCACTAACCATTAAAAGCCAGTTTTAACCTCCCAAACTAAAACCAATATCAATTGAAATTACTTCGAACAACGCCTACCAAATGGTTTCCATCTAAACGATCAGATAAACGGATTGTCTCAATAATTAATTGTGACATTTATCACATACCGTTACCTACCTCCATAATATACCTATCTACGTGTGAAATTGGTTTCGCTTGCAATCAAAGAACTAATTTGCATAATTACTGCGTATAGCAACCACAATAATTGGAATCTAATTGATGTCAATTTGTTATTGGGATTCGATAATTGCTCGATATAAAGAGCTTTGAGTAAGTTTGCACGATGCATAGATATAATATTTCTGTAGTACGGTGTAAATTATACAGTTAATCGATTTGCGTTAACTTTTTGTAGGGAAATAAATTAGGTAGGTACCTACATAAATTTCGATGGTGATTGCTTTAATAACATTTTTGCGTATTTTTTTTTTGTTTCGAAAGCTCCCAATTAAAATATTACTATGCATCAATAAAAGCTTAGCAAGCAATTAACTGTCGCAAGGGATATTGTCATAATAATCAGTATCAGAATGGTTTCGTAGAATGTTGATCTTTCAGACGGTACTGCAATAGGTAAAGATAACTTACAGACAGTGATCCGATAATCGGGGGCTAATTTACTTAAACTTCACTTTTATTCCCACGAAAGAATAATACGGATATGCCTTTCAGAATCCCGGATCCCGGAATCGTTCGTATAAAATACAATAAATTAGTCGATTCAATCACTAATCTGTTAGATATATAAATAATTTTCCAGTACTTGACCACATTGTGCACATTATCATTTTTTATTGATATTCCATTTGTTTTGAATAAAATAAAGATACTAAATCAAAATAACCACTGCTATAATTTCATTAAATTTGTTATACCTAGTTATTTTTACAATAAATTTCAATCCCTGGAATCCGGGATTACTTTTTATTCAGAAAGGAATGTCCATATTCTTCTTTCGTGGGAAGAAATTTAGGTATATAAGCGCCCTATTATCCAATCACTGCTAGAGTACGATTTTCCTGTACATTGTCCATTATCATAATTTCAGTCCTAATTAGCTGAAATAACTATTTTATTCAATTCACCTAAGCCTGTTTTAGTGCAATTTATATTTAAACATTGAAATAAAAATCAAAATGTGAGGGTAAAAATTTTACAATATTAATCATTTATTTCTCAATTTTCCAGGTTCAAGAGAGGATCTTAAATATAGTGACGAAAAGAGTCGATGGAAATGTGAGTTGTTTGATAACTTTTACTTTTGTGTTAGTTGTAGTTATTTTATAGAAATTAAAGGAAGTTTAACTTTGCAACAATTTTTTAAATACAAACTTAGTTTATTTTCTGAAACTGTCCTACATATATACGATGTTATCACAAAAATAAAATCATAGAAAATCGGGCCTTCCAATATATTTCAGAGACAAGCTGACATGGCCGAAAAGGTAAAATTTTCAAAAAAAAGCCGCTACAACATCGAATTTTCAGCTCCATTCCAGCACTAAATTTCAGAATATTTTTAAAGCACACAGTGGATTATTCAGGGAGAAGCCTGAAGCTCGTGACGAAGCGATAGGCGGTTTTAAACCGACCTGTGTGGCCGTGCAATTTAAAATTTAATCACGCGTTACGTTAACGTACAGACAGCGGGTAAAGTTTAACGCGTACGTAAGTAAGGTGGCAAAACTTGGTGCGCGGTGGAAACGGGCGTGAAATTTTTATTAGTGAATCTGTCCATATTTAATTTGCACTGAAGTGTATGATGAGCTGTTGTTCGTTACACTTGCTGTCAAATTATTCAGATGATGAGTCAAAGTTAAGCTATCTACTTAAGATGTTTGTTTCACTGAAAATTTTACCGTGGTGAAATTCAAGCACTACAATCATAACATCACGTCTGTAATTTCTGAAAGGTTAGGCAGAGGTATACTTATAGTAAAACCAAATTTCGTCAGTTATGTTTTAGTTCCATAATAGGGTCCAGCTTATTTCCATCGGGCATAAATCTAGACTCTGGGCTGCTAAAGAGAAATTCCCGATGGAAAAATCCCCTTTTGCTCGACCTGGGAATCGAACACAGGACCTCATGCTCAACAGTAGCGCTTCCGACCACTAGATCAACGAGGCAGCAAAGCACTAATCAAGAATGATAATTTATCTTTATAAACACCTTTGATCAGGAACACTCTCGTAATAAATGGGATATAAAATCGATTAGTAACAACAACCTACCTACGTCATTCTAACCTGTGATTAACTTGACTCTGGCTACTCTTGTCAACTCAATTCCTTGTTTTATTGATTGGTTTTGATATCATTCACAATATCTGACCAGCATAATATAGATAAACATGATTGTGGATAAATTAAATTGTTAATCCCAGACATCTAACAGGGCTAGGCCTTTGTAAACAACTAGATTTTTATGGTTAAGACCAGCCTAGACATTGGCAAATGATTTTATAACAAGGAACTACAATATCCATTAAGCTTTAACGAATAAAATATACTTAAGTACATAAATAAATCTTTGTCAATTTAAATTAATTAACGTTTGACAGCCAATAAATAATGAAAAACGCTACTTAACAAAAAAGTATCGAAAGGAAACAGGACAGAGGTGTTTAAAGCTTAACAAAACATTAAAAATGCTAATCAAATTGCATAGTAATAAATCTTCGAGGTATGTTAATTTAAGCATGAATTTAACCGAACCTTTAATAATGCCCATTTGCATTTTGCGCTCCTAAAAATGCTATTGAACCCACCGATATAATGATTGCGCCTCTTTTTGTGAACCTCAAATAATACCCAGTTTGGGGTTCTAAAAATACTAAATAGCCAAGCAACTGCAACCAACTTGGATATGGCCCCCTGCTGCGGCATCGCTCGCTTAGCTCGCTCGCGCATGGTTATTCTCAGTTCTAACTTAGCCTCACCCGAACTGTCGGGGTAGGTACTTTGGCTTAATGACTGCGCGCAACTGTGAGAAAAAGACCAACGCTTTAAAATGAAATTCAATTATTTAAAAAAAGTGTGTCTAATTAGAACCTCAAAAAGATTTTAAAGGTTCGTTCATTTTTAAAAGTGATCATCATTAAAAGGTCAATAAGTTTTAAGAGGATCTGTTAAATATTTCCTGTTAATTTATATGCCAACTCTACGGCCCTCGCTTGCAACTTATTACTTCTCATTACCCTCAAATAAACCGTGGAGAGCATAAGTTAATTTGATCAGACCAGAGATTACATCATGATGCCGACTCGCCACTTAAAATCTGATTTGTTAAATTACTTATTTACTTAACAATTTTCCATGTGGACGGCGGGCGAACAATGCACGGTAAACGGCTCAAAGGAAATTCTTTAGCATCGATATTATAACGCGATAACGCTGCCATTTTGTTAACGGATTGGAGCGGTATGCCGAATAAGGTCAATATGAGAGTGAGTATCTACATAATTTTATTTACTGTACGATACTGTTTTACCATAACTCACAAAAAATAAGTCTTGTTATAAACAGTGCGAGAGTGAGACAGAGTGCAGTGTTGTTTCGTGTAGTGCCGTACGTAAAAGAATAACACAATCCAATTTCTTCATGTGGGGGTCGTAGAAGGCGACTAAGGGACTTACTAGAGAATGGGCAGCAGCGTTCTCTATGTATTTGACCACCATACTGCGATCGCCAACTCGCCTTCCAAGCGTGGCGATTATGGCAAATACCCCCTTTTGGGGGAGGCTTATGTCCAGCAGTGGACGTCTTTCGGCTGATATGATGATGATGATAAACAGAGCAGCAAAATAAGTCTTGTTATAAACAGTGCAGATAAATAACTTCATTTTAAAGACTCTGGGGTTGTTAAAGACATTGGCGTTTTTCTACTTCTAAGTTTCTTCTTTCTTACATAAAAGAAGCTAATCTTTGTATCTATTTGTATACCTAGTTAGTCATTTATTAATTTAATTTAGCGCCTAGTGTTAATTATTTCCTTATATAATGTTTATACATTATCTACCTTTTAATAAATAAAAACCATTCTTAAACAATAAAATAAATCAGTTACTATTTGAGGGTGGAGTGACAGCTGTCTAGGTTTATGAGTGGGGGTAGTAGGGACCTACACACGTATTCTATCCACAAAGTCACATACAAAAAGACGCTAAAATATGCAATTATGCATACCGAAATGACGAACCCACTGTAAAAGTCTGTCAAAAGAATATTTCTATAATTTACAACACACTTATAAAGGCCTTACTTAAAGTTATTCTAACACGTCCACCACAATAAATCAAACAGCTGTAAATATAACGCAACATTTTACATTTAAATTAACTCACATAAACATGGTGAGTTCATTCACTGACAAAGACCGAAGATAATCCCCATATTAAGAAGTACACTTTAACCGTATATTTTTTTCAAGTTAAATAAAGTAACACAAATATTTAATTATGCGTTGTTTCAACACGTGAATGACAGCATGAGAAACGTTTCTGATAACGTTGTTTAAATTAACGTGTATATTTAAAAGATTAAGAGAGAACTTTACATGTAAGTGTATTTTATATGGAATATTAAGCCGTTTAATTTTTTTAATGCTCGGGAGGTTAAGTTCTACATCTGCTTATTTTACTGTTTATCAATGTACGGTCACATGTTTAAAAAATAAAGTTATAGATCGCGTTGGTCGTAGCCATTCGAAATTGTCTATGGCTTAGTGATACGGTAGTATGCATTTTAAGTTAACGTCTTATCATACTTAATTAAAATATTCAGGCACTTTTTAATTTCAAGTGTTAATTAAATGACAATTATGTAAGTTCTGCGCATAGCGTAGATTGAATTTTTAAGTATTAGCCCCATGTATTTATAAACGTTGCTGAAAGTTAAGTAATGATTAGCGACTGGTTAGCCATACATTTTTGACGTTTAAACATCTCTTAACTTTACGCAACGTTTATAAATAAGAGGGTTAGCTTTTATTCCGTTCGTCTACTACTTAAATATTTTTTCTCCACATATAAAAAAATCATACATCAATGACAATTCAACTAGACAAAAGAATTTCAGTGGTTTGACGTTTTGAAGAAATTCAAAATTTGTCCTAGATTACGGTTACTTTTTAAACTATTTAACGCATAGGTGATCCTCATGGTGAAAAAAATATTGTGTTATTATTATAGTATTCATGTCACAAACTCGTCTTTTCAAAATGACGAATTTCACCATTGTAACTAAACGCGATCAGCACATTTAAACCACGTTCAAGAATTGCCAGTATCATCATTGTTGTCAAATATTAACACTGACAGCTCTTGAACGCGGTTTAGATCTACTGATCGCATATGTGAATTAAATGATACTTTTTTCAGTCTCGCTTAAATTATAAGCCTTCGATTTTCGGTAATTGGTTATTATTAACGTTATTTCCTTTCAAATTAAATGTCTCAGGTTATCCAAAATTGCTATATTTTGCAGATTAAACCAAAACCCGTGCCGAGCCACTTGACTTGCAATAATAAAATAATTTTATTGAAACCAACTGGAGGCCTTTTTAATAAGGGTTATTTGTGGACCATAAAAAATTATTGCAAATTGTTTGAGACTTTATTCGCATTATGTACGATATGAATAACATATTAAATACAAATTAAACGGGTGAATATAAAATAAATTATTTTAATCACATGGCACTATGAATGCTCGAATTTCGTTGTCGTCGTTTTTGATATTACCATATCGGTTTTGTCCAATTAAATTATGCAAGGAAAGCCGACAATAGCTTTAAGTTGAACTATGATTTTGGCAACTAAGTTATTTAACACTTCTTTCTTTAGGACTTGTTAGGTAGCTGCTAAACCAGTCTTAATTTTCATTATTTGCTTCTATTTAGCGCGGAATATCTCTTAGGACTTATGGCTTTATTACACTGATATTCCCGCGTGATCGCTGCGTATTCGTAGCTAGTACTTACGCCACGTGGGCATTCATTCCCTGCGTTCAGGGAACGAGAACGATTGACGAGATTTTGCATTGGCCACTATTGTTGCGTGATCGCGGCTAGCTCATTTCTTATCCGCGGAGAGCACAGGCACTAATCGCCTTGCTAAAAACACACTGGCAAAATAGCCAGTGTGTCAATGACAGCAACAGAACTTCAACAGAAAGTTACGCACATGGTGGCAATCATTACGCCAAGTCGTGCTACAATCGCAAAAAAACGACCTACCACAATACACGACACTTATCATGCCTACATTGAGGACCAATTAGTCCCATCACATGAAAACGAAACAAGCATGAAAATAAATAACATAAATAATTACATGCTACAGAAACACGGCCGTTAAACCGAGTTTAAAAACCGAGCAATTAAAACCCAATGACATCGCCAGTCAAACAAGATAAAAATGCAATAATTTAAATCATTTACGATCAAGTTTGAACGCGAAATTAATTATGGTAAACATTTTACTAACGATAAAGACTGTGTGGCTTATTCAGTTTAAGACTGGCATATTTTCATTATTCAAAAATCATCCTGCATCACCTTAGTGCATTTTGTATGACGCACTACATATTACAGGCGGGAATCGCATCGCTCATAGGGCTTATTTTAACCAGTTTCTTAAAAAAATCGGCTTATATTAGCTTTCTGTCACTGTTTTACATAGCAAGTAGTGGTATACGAATTTGTGAAAACCTATCCCAATAAGAATCACTAATAAAAAGTGAAAAATAAAAACAAAACAACAAAAATAAAAACCGACTCCCAAAAACGATCATACAAAATGGCAAAATAACTATAATTTCAAAAGTCGGTGGCAAGAAACGACAATACTAAACCAAAAACACCGACTTCAGAAGTTAGTTATTTAAGTTGTTTATCGGCTAAAAAACGCATAACAACGCAAAACTGTAGTGTTTTGTGATGCGGCCGGCCTGTAGCGTGCGATGGTTCACATACAAAATGTAAGAAAATGATCTAGGAGGATTTGTGGAATGTGTTGAATTGCGGTGCCAAAATGAGGGCGAGCATCATTGCGCTGGAGTGGAAACAGTTCAAAATGAATTTCAAAATTTGAATCGGGGTGAAATAATTAATAAGTCGACAATTACACGGACGTAGTAAAATCGCGGCGGGATTTTTTCGCGCACTGAGTTTTCAACTTTCGGTGTTGAAACGAGCGTTGAGAATCCAACAGAGTGCAACGCGAGTGAGTCTCAATGTAGAATATAAATATTATTTAAATAATAATAATTATTATTATTATATGGTTAACTACAACTATATAACTTAAGAAACTCAGAAACCTTCAGTAGCGCCATCAGGATGGAATTTGGTGTGGACAAATCTGCATGCATGTAAAACGAGGAGGGATTATAAAATCCGTGGGAACCCAACTTACGGATTTTATGCACCTTACTCGTAGATCCCTCTCCTCAACCGAAACCTACAAGTATTTGGGTGTGTCGGAAGCATTAGGCATCAATGCTGCTAACATGACCGCCTGAATAAAGTGTCAAATAGTCTTTGATCAGGCGGAAACAAGGTGCGTGCCTTCAACGGTTGGGTCACGACGTATTCTTTCGACATACTCAAATGGACTCAAACGGAGCTTGAACCCCTGGATAGGAAGGTCCGTACATTGCTGACGGCATATCGGATGCATCATCCACGGTCATCAGTGATGAGACTGTACATCCCGCAGAAGTGTGTGGTTTTTTTTTGCGTGGGGAATCATCAAATAACTTGAGAGCGTGTCAGACTTTTACTGACTAAAACCCACTAGTGTTCCCTCAGTTGCCTGTGTGCCAGGGACCGCGGTATCTCGGAACAACTCACACCCCTAGCAGCCATCGGCCTTTGCGGGCCCCATCAGTTGGTGCTGACATCTCTTTGAGGCGCGCGTGGAACATAACGCGCCGTCGACCCGGGCTTGGTCCTTACCAGACAGCGAGCTACCCATTACTCGCCGTCCGCATGCCCGCGCCTATGGTGGCCGGGATTCAGCCTGGGATTCCCGACGACAGGGCGTCTCCTGCAAAGGCTGCGGCCGTGAGGGCGCATGTACTGCCTTTCCCTGACGTGCGCCACCTCCCTCTTTGCAAGCATCACTGCTTCGCTGAAGGAGGTGACGGCTAACCATGCACTCTCGCTCCGTACCATGGCCTGGACCAGGGCTGGACGCGAGAGATCGCCTCCACGAGGACACGGTGGTGCTCCGCCCAAGCCGGGCAGACCTCCACCGTATGCTCCACCGTGTCCTCAGGGCGATCTTCGCAAAGGAAACATCCGGGCTTTTCCTCCCGCCTTATTCGAAACAGGAACCTCCCGAAACAACCGTGTCCGGTGAGGACCTGTGTCAGGCGGAAGGTGAGGATGCCATGCCACCTCTCAAGCCACTCCTCAAAGAGGGGTCTTCCCGCCGAAATCGTGACGTGGCCAGAAGTGTGCGGGGTTGAGGCTTTTGAAATGCTAAAACCCTCCACCATCGCGAGATTTGCAGTCTCAGGAAATATTTCCTTCACGCTGACGTGGGGATGCATCGAGATGTGCTGCATCGGGGTGGACAAGGGCCTCAACTCACTCTCCTTGGCGAAAGAGAACCGGCGCAAACCTGCAGTACTGGAAACGAACGATCGTAAGGAAGTATGGCAAGGCAAAGAGCTTCACGGACGCTTTTTCCGAGCTCTTCATGGGCCTGATGTAGACTTTTTGGCGTCTGTATCCTGGCTGCGTTTCGGCGACCTCTTCAGGGAAACCGAAAGTTTTGTCTGTGCGATTATGGATGAAGTTATCATGACGAACAACTATCAGAAATACATTGTCAAGGATGGTACGGTTGACATTTGTCGGGCATGCCACCGTCCCGGTGAATCAATCCGACATATCGTTTCTGGTTGTTCTCGTCTTGTTAACGGCGAGTATTTGCACAGACGCAATCTAGTAGCTAGGATTATCCACCAGCAACTTGCCTTGCAGTACAACCTTGTGGAGTCTGAAGTACCATACTACAAGTATGTGGCCAACCCAGTTCACGAGAATGGTCACGCCACATTATACTGGGATCGATCTATCATCATTGACAGGACTATTGTAGCCAATAAGCCTGATGATATGCCTGGTGATAGATCGACGAGAGCGTCGTGCAATGATTGTTGATATCGCTGTCCCTCATGACGAGAATCTCGTGAATGCTGAGCAAGATAAGAAAATCAAGTATCTTGACTTAGCTTGCAAGGTTATGGACATGTGGGACGTAAACTCAGCAATCAATGTACCGATAATCGTTACAGTAAATGGCCTAATAGCGAAGAGCCTCGACCACCACCTCAGGAAGCTCTCATTGTGCGGCTGGATCAAGGGCTTGATTCAGAAAGCAGTACTCTTAATCTTAAACACGGCACGCATAGTCAGGAGGTTTCTTTCTCTAGAGCCCTGACCACCGACATATTGGACCCTGTTCCTGATGTGATATTTTTAAATGTTTTTGTGTGATTTTTGTAAAAATATTTAAAAGTATACCTAATATGTATGAAAGAAAATAAACGACAATAATTATATAGTTAACTTATTGGTAAAAATGTATGGTATTAGGCCCTGTCCATACCGCGATTTTTCACCGCGCGATTATTTATCGCAATTCTGTAACACATTCAATCTTATGGGAGTAGCCGCACTGGCGATAAAAAATTCGCGCAGAAAAGAATCTGTGATTTGATGCAAATTGAACGCGATGCGGTGCGGATTTTTTCCGCGCAAAAATTTTGTACAGTATGAAGTAGTTATGGCTATGTCCGTACTGCGAATGAAAATTCGTGAGTTTAACTCAGCCATGCTATTGGCAGCCGCATTAGGATGTCGCGTGCTTCGTCTCCCGCCCGATCGACGGCCGCACAGCAGTCCCCAGAAAGTTATGAGATTGACATACAGCAATAGATCACGGCGATGCACAGGAAACTTCCCGTGTGGGACAAAGCCCATGACCAGTGGGACCCTGCCTACGTGTCAAAATCAATATTGAACAAATATTTTTTTATTCTTGCAAGTGCCGTGTTCTACAGTTTACAGAAAAAAAACGTTTCACGAGTCTAAAGTACATATAAAGATAAGTTTTCACTAAATAACTTGCATTTTGAATTGAGATGACGCTTGGAATTGTGATTTTCGAGTTTATGGTAATTTTCTACTATTCGACACGCCATCGAGTCGCTAAGTTTTTTTACCATCAAGTGAGCAAACGAACATGTGGGTCACCTAATGTTAAGCAATCACCGCCACCAATAGACATCCACAACTCCAGGTTTATTGCTGATGCGTTGCCAATCGATTCCCACCCCAAACCTTGGGCTTTCACTATTCATTTGAAGCGCAGCACCATAATGTTGGTACTTCACTTTAGTATTCTGTAAGAGCTGGGTACACCCCGGACGAGCTAACCCACTTTCGAGCTACAGTCAGCTCTTTACTACAACTCTACGTGGCTCGGGAAACAAAAATAAGGCTTATATTATTTGAGCAGTGATTACTGATTAATAAAACGATTATTAAACTTATTAAAAAATATGTTAGAAAGACGGACAATATAAACAAATTAGAATTAGACAGTCTTATCACTAATAAGCGATCTTGGTTTTGAATCCCGGGGAATTTATCAACTAATTATCTACTTTAAGTTCTTCTTTTGCTCATTTTAGACGTACGTCTTAGCCGGAAACTGCGCGGCGAACTGACGAAAATCGTGCGAAATTTTATTTGCAGTGCGGAATTAAGCGTAATTCCAGTCACGGAATATAATCCGCGAGATTAAAAATCACGCGGTGAAAAATCGCGGTGTGGACGGGGCCTAAATGGTAATGGTTTTGGTATGAGTACGAGGTGTCTGTAATGTGATCTAAACGCGAACTGGCCTACGATTTTGTGGACGAGCGAATGTGCATTCTTGTGTTCGATGCAATTATGCATTTTCGCTGAGTGTTCGATTAAAACTCGAACACTCAGTGCGTCGAAATAACACAATGTTCGATTTTCAACTCTTGGCGTTAGCGCCAAGAGTGCAAGGGTGCAGTGCGCGAAAAAATATGGCCGCCATCTTATTACGTCCGTGTTCATGTCGACTAACAGCGTTTCGCTGCGGCCCCTAACGTGCTTTGCCGTATCTTAGTAATTAGTCCACCGCGTCTATGCTTATGTCCGCTTAGCTTAACATTCCGTTTGAAAACTTGATCAGATGACACGTTTGACCGTTTAATATCGCGAATTAATTATAAATTATCTATGCTTCGTTAATTAATTAATTGGGGCACGTTTAAAAGGACATTTAGATCGTTAGTGTTTATAAGTAAAACTTTAATGTCGATGTTGCTGATATAATATAGAACAGGTGAAAACTTTATTACATTTAATCCTATAATGCTGTTCTGTAAAAATCTCAATATAAAAACTGAAGGTGAAGTGAACTGTTATCCTACGTTACCTAATACTAGGGAATCTAGGGAAAGGCAGTTCACTTCATACTCACTTCACCCAGCCGATCTATTCTGTTATCATCGTATGAACTTCGGTGAAGTGAGCTGTCATTCCATCTGACACTAGGGATTGATACTAATGATAGCTCACTTCACCTAACGTTCATGTTATCACGGTGAGATTTTTACCGAATAGTTATGCAGGCGATCTATTCTCTAAAATCTCACCGTGAGAAATTAGGTGAAGCGAACTGTCATTCCATCGGACACTAGGGATTGATGCTAATGACAGCTCACTTTAAGCTCGATATGCGCAAATTATCACGGTGAGACTTTTAGAGAATATTTTTACAGATTTTCACGGTGAGACCCGGTTGTTATAAGTTAGTCAAAATATTATATTTTTCTTTTTCTTATACAAAATGTATAATTGTACAAGGTGTAACAGAATAAACGCAAGTCCTGAAAGTAGTTGGTTCATTATTTGACACCCGAAACTTTTAATACGGGTACTTCAAAAAACTTTGCATTCTACCACACCTACCGTGCGCTGATTAAGACAAAGAAGATTACATTTTATTTCAAGGTAATAAGACTCAATTTTAAATGCACAAAGTATGGCTAGGGTTGACACGTTTTTCTAAATATTAAAATGCTTTTAAGTCAAAATTCAACATGTTGTATACGAATTGACAAACATACAATCAGTGTCTATGGAACCACAAACAACAAGCTAATACCTATCTTGCATTCGACATAAAAATAAATCTAGGCAACTCACACACAATCTCAATCGACATTATCTCGACAAAATCATTGAAATCTCGACGCGAATCATTTATCGTCCGAAGCCATCAATATCGTTGCACAAAGTTATTGAATTACCGATGATGTGCTTACAATATGTGTATTTGTTCGTTTTGATTAATGCTACTCTTCTGATGAATGGGTGACTGATTGACCTACATCATTGAATCTTCTTGTTTACGTTCAGTGATTCATAATTGGTTAGGATTTATTTTAGGAATAATTGAAATAAATGTAACTGTAAAAGAATTTTCTGTAATCTTTTTCCTTGTGATCATCTTAATAGATGAATAAAAACTTTATTCAGATCAGGAAAAAACACGGTACAATATTTAAAAAAAACTAGTAAGAGATTACATAGGAGCCTTAGGTACTAGATTTTTATAAATGCCCTGGACCCCACTTTACGAATCCCTGTGCCGTGAGGTCTCTCTCCTCAAAAATAAGGCAAACTTTAACATTTATTTTGGTGAAGTCAAATATTAAAAAAAAAATGAACAAATTATAATTTAAAACTTGAGTAAAATGTAATAATAATCCGTTTTATAATGTAATGTTATTTTCTTGGCATCTCAAAAAAAAAAGAACCACTAGCCTATTTAGATATTTCAATGAAATCTGAAATTATAGTATATTAAACACTAACCCTCTTATTTATAAACGTTGCTTAAAGATGTTTCAACGTCAAAAATGTATGATTAAGCAGTATACATATACAGTATACATACCATTACTTAACTTGAAGCAAAGTTTATAAAAAAGTGGGTAAGTAATTAGGTAGCCCAAGCAGTTTTAAAAGCTATCTACGGTATTTGATTAATTTAATTTGGCATAACACACAACATTCAAGTTTTAGAATATTAAGCTTTACGACACCTGCCTAATAAGGACAATAACGACCAGAATTTAAAAATATAATTGAATTTTACGGTGTGTTTACATCTAACGCTTCATGTAAAGATAAGGCTTGATAATTTAGGGGAGAATACATAACTAAAACGACCCAAACCAACCTAAACGAAATGAAAAATAATATCATTAGAATATTAATTAACACCTACTGCGATAAAATACACATTAGTCACATTATGTGGGCTCTATGTAACCAATTTAAATGGGACCACATTTATTTTTAAGAACACTTTTAAATTCAAATTAATAGCCAGCTACCGGTCGTGTTTTTCTAACTTAGAGGTCCTAAAATGTTTTTCGAAGACGTCTAATTTAAATATTTATTCGGCGTCGGATAAAGATGGATGTCATTCGTCTATTACCCACGTACGCTCGATAGACCTAAATAAGATGGATCGAGATCGGACGATTTATATCAATTTGTAAACGATTCCTTGCTATCCTTTTCCGTTTGATCTAAATACCTAGTAGAATTTGTCTTGTTTATGCAACCTTCCTATATACATTAAAAGAAAATTTATAAAATGACCAGAGTTCTTTGTTTGTTATTTACCACACACCTATTTAAAATGAAGATGTTTTTTGGTGGCCAGCGAGCGTAAAGATTATTTTTATGTGCCAATAATTCTTGTGAAGTCAAGTCTTAATCTTTTTAGCTTTAAACGTATTTATAGTTAGATTTATTGTAAAGGATGTTCTCAGTTTTTATAGGTTAGATTTGCTTACACTGTAAGGGATTGCCTAAATTATTTGATAAATTCGTTTGGATTGTATTTTTATGTGTGAACAAGCAGTGATCTTGTTGTGAGTTTATTACTTATTCTAACGATACTTCTGCAGAGCATCATAAAGATAAACGGAAACTTTTTTTTAAATAAAAAACGTTGCAGACTCTAGGAATTTCTTCTGTACTGTGGGTGCATTTACAATCATTTAAACTCACATACACAAACAGCCAGACCCGGGACAACTACTTGTAGGTCATACAAATATTTGTTCCGTGCGGGAATCGAACCGGCGACACGCGGCGCAACAGTCAATCGCTTAACCACCGCGCCGACCGTGCCGACTAATTGAATAATTGTTTTTTTTTGTATTGTATTCGCTGTAAGTACTTAACGATTTTCTTTATTTTCGTTTTGTTCTTGCTTCTTTTTTTAACTGTACCATTGTGCTCTTACACGGGCAATTTTTTGAGCAATTATTGCCTGGCAACACTAATGGATCAATATGGATCGATTAAGTGGAGCAATCTGGAGCAACAACAATAAATTTCCGGTGTGTTTCGGCAATATTGCTTCTGATTGCTCCATGATTTGCCGAATATCCAATCGGTTTGGATATTTTTAGTCAATTTTCTTTCTATCTCGTTTGTACGTATAATTACGTCACGTTTTTGCAAGAGGAACCGGCCGGCGGCGGAGGCGGCGGGCGAGGCGCATTGACAAGTTTTTAAGTTGCTCCATATTGCTCCATATTGTGTGGCTGTATCTCTGGCAACAGGTGGCTACATGTGTCATTGCCCAAAATTGCTGGATGTAGTCGTGTCGTCATAGTTAACGAGAATTTCCCAAGATGGAGCAATTTTATTTTCAATCCCTAAAATATTGCATTCATAACTCTGCGTGTAACGTTCCCACTGCTGGGACACAGGCCTCCGCTCTGTGAGAGGATAATCCACCACACAGGCCCATTACGGGTTGAGGATCTCACATGTCTTTGAAATTTTTGGTTTTCGGACATGTTTCATCCTTAAGGCTCGTGCAGACTAGCGCGACGCGACGGTCTCGTCGCGACACTCGTAGAACAATTTCTATGAAAACTTAATGGAAATTGTTCTACAAGTGTCGCGTCGCGCTGTCGCGTCGCGGCTGTTTGAAGAAGCCTTTACCCATTTTTGAGAGTAGTACTAGTGAAAAGAAATTACAAAAAATAATATGACTGCCTGCTTTCGAATATACGACCTGAGTCGTGGCGGTAGCCACTGCTCTTAAAATACTGAATTAACTGGAAGACAATAAAAGAGCACAGCCCAAAAATTCAATTATGTGAAGTACTTCGATTAATTGAACCGTAATTAAACACTGCTTTCAAATCCTGCCCACAATTCGACTTTGCTCTCAAAAGCTAATGAGTTTTATTCTTTCAGCTAATCGTACTGGCCGGTTGGATCACGGAGTGCAAAGTGCTGTATCGAAAGGGACAAAATGACGTACAACGGCGGGGAGTCGAGTTGCGTCGCAAGCTCACAGCACTCTGCCAAATGCTTCTCGGATCCGGATTTGCTAGCATTGCCCGGATATACGAGTGTACATGGGACATTTACACCGTAGCGTAAAGTTGGGATGTTATAACAAAGTTATTTGGTTTTTGGTAGAAACAGACTTACAATAGGTATCATGATTTTCTATTTACGAGGTATTAGAAAACCGAAGAATATGTAACGTGACGGTTTCATGAAAAAAAAAATTATTTAGCGTTTTGTGTTTCTTATGTTCATTACTTACTATTGTATAGAATCAAGTTCTTCTAACTGAACTTACAGCTGTGCTGCTGTGGAGTTTGCTGCACCACTTCTACCGAGCTAAAGCACTAGGAATTGGTTAGGGCGGGCGTTTTGAGGCACTGTCTTATGTATTTTTTTCGCATAGTGCCACTACTTAAATTTTGGTAGTACCTTCAAACCAAAATAATTTGTAGTAATAATGTACACTGATAATATATAATTAATACATTAGGTAGATTAATTGTGGGTCCGAGTGTCGAAGGACACTGATTAGTTTTTACTTAAATTTAAATCTGTTCTCATGCAAGTGAAATGTAAATTTCTTTAAGAGAAATAAATAAATGTCTTTAACCAGAATTTGACCTTCAAAAAGTGCTGACCGTCAAGCTTGACGAAATGACTTTGAATTTTAATTTTAAACGTTAGAGAGGGCTGATGATGCGAAGGAAAGTTATATCCATAGTAGGAGTCTATTTTTGTCGGTACATAAGCTAAGTATCTATCAAACCAAAAATTATGTATGGACTATATGAAACTAGACGAATATCGAAAAAAGGAGGTTCATTTATACCTGAAATGAAAAAACCTAAAAGGTTCAAATACCTGTTTAATTTGTTAATCCTACGATAAATAGGTCGATAACTAATGTAGACGACCAGTGCAAGTCTTGCAGTACTTAGTCAGAAGTCTGTTCTCTTGCAAAGTTTGATGTATCCACAAGTTATGAGGTTTTCAAGTTTGCTAAGGTGCTTACTTGAAACCTCTATAGCTGTATACTTCATGAAAGCTCATTAACTTACAAACATAGAAGACGATGAAGATGTAGGTGCAAAAATGACTAGAATCTTGCCTGAGTAGATTCTATTTGTAGATCATTCCTAGAAGTTATCAAAGACTATAGGCAATTAATAAATTCTGCGGTTTAAGCTTCTGAGCAAAGAAAAATTACAATCAATTTTTAGTTTTCCTTAGAAGCAACGTTTAAGTTTGAATTTATAAAGTTGAAGCGATAAAGCTATAGTCACATACGTATCTACACACTAAAACATACAAAAATTGAGTACCTCGTTGCAAAGTACCCAAAAATTCGACTCAAATAATAAAAACGTTAGAGAAATACAAATATTTACGATACGCAACGGTGTAAAAAGTACTAACATAAAATCTTTAAGGATTCGGGAAGTTGCATCGGTTGATACACAGTTCTATGCGTCTGATACAGGGAAATACTCTTACGTGATTGATTGCTCTTTTTACGGAGTTATTTCTGTATCGAAGAAAAAACTGGGCTAGGGGACGCACTTCCGTATATTTGTCGAGCGATCCCATTACTATGTGTCGACAAAAGTGTACAAGTAATGATATGTGGTGTCCGTATGAATTGAGGAGCCATGTCTCAGATTTAAACGAGGGTTTTACCAATATTTAGTAGTAAATTTGCCAAATTTGTAGCTCCGATCCTGGAATTTGTAGTAAAACCCTTCAAAAGTTACAGAACATTGAAGGTGGCCCCTCAATTCAGACGTCTGGATTGAGGAGCCACCTCAGAACTCGAAAACTAGCCAATGGATAATGCTGAAGCTTTGGTAGGAATTAGTAGTGTTTATGCTTAATTTGTACAAAAAAGATGGGTTTTGTACGGCTGAATTTGAGGTAGCTACAATGCTTTGATTTATCTGAAAAATCCATAAATTTCCCCACGCTGTTTCTCGGAAACTAATGAAGCAATTAAAATAGATTTTTGGTATTATTTAGTAGTAAATTAGCCAAATTTGTAGCCGCGATCCTGGAATTTGTAGTAAAACCCTTCAAAAGTTACAGGACGTTGAAGGTGGCTCCTCAATCCTGACGGTCTATAAAAAACAAATGTACGTAGCTCCTAAAGCAGTTGATCAAATCGAAGTTTGATTACGCCAATATTTAGTAGAAATTTCTACTAAATATTGGCGTAATCAAAATTCCTCTACGTTCAATATTTCAAAAGATATTATTAATTTTAACATTCCTTAAGAATTTTCTGTGTAGGGTGACCATAAATAATTCAAACTGTGTTCATAAACAGAACTTTATTTACTCATGATTCATTCTTCACCAAATTAGTACCTACTTCAAAAAAGAAACAAAATATATTAAACACAAAGAATAAAAAAGACAAATAAACATAAAGCGGATTATCCCAAATTAGCTTTTATAAAAACTCTAAGCATTATCTCTACCGAGGTTTTTTAGCTAAATCTTAGTTAAATATTAATGTTTTAAACGCACAATTATGTTTTATTTTGTTAGTAGTTCTAGTTAAGTTAGCATGTGATTTTATGTTTATGAACACAGTTTGAATTATTTATGGTCACCCTACACAGAAAATTCTTAAGGAATGTTAAAATTATTAATATCTTTTGAAATATTGAACGTAGAGGAATTTTGATTACGCCAATATTTAGTAGAAATTTCTACTAAATATTGGCGTAATCAAACTTCGATTTGATCAACTGCTTTAGGAGCTACGTACATTTGTTTTTTATAGACCGTCAGGATTGAGGAGCCACCTTCAACGACCTGTAACTTTTGAAGGGTTTTACTACAAATTCCAGGATCGCGGCTACAAATTTGGCTAATTTACTACTAAATAATACCAAAAATCTATTTTAATTGCTTCATTAGTTTCCGAGAAACAGCGTGGGGAAATTTATGGATTTTTCAGATAAATCAAAGCATTGTAGCTACCTCAAATTCAGCCGTACAAAACCCATTTTTTTTGTACAAATTCAGCATAAACACTACTAATTCCTACCAAAGCTTCAGCATTATCCATTGGCTAGTTTTCGAGTTCTGAGGTGGCTCCTCAATCCAGACGTCTGAATTGAGGGGCCACCTTCAACGTTCTGTAACTTTTGAAGGGTTTTACTACAAATTCCAGGATCGGGGCTACAAATTTGGCAAATTTACTACTAAATATTGGTAGTACCCTCGTTTAAATCTGAGACATGGCTCCTCAATCCATACGGACACGATATGTGTGTACTAGCGGGGATTAAATCGATTCTACGTATGTGCGTCGAGATTGCTGCTTCTTTATTTGCTTTCTATTATTTCTTGAGGGTTTTTTTTCTGGGTGGTTTTTATACAAACATCGACGTACATCATGGTTTCAGTACATGATTGTGACCCTTTGAAATTTTTCGTCAGTTATAAAAAAAATATACCGCTGTTTTGCTTTTGTCCTAGAAAAGTGCACCTACTCGGTCGAAATGTATGGTAGAGCAAATTTTGTTTTTAAAACCGTCGAGAACTTACTACGTGTCTAGATTGTACTTCTGATTTCTGTTCGCGCGTCGATATCCCTGCCACCCTGTTTAGCCATCACATATAGGTAACCGTACGAGATATACGATAAGACAATCATTTAAACTTCATAGGTATATCTGATAATATTCCCAGTCTGGATACAGAAATTCAACGAAATATAACCAAAAGTTAAGTTACTATAGCTAGACAAAGATTGGCAAACCCACATGGGCAGAACATCACTACTATATTTAGTTAAAAATTCACCTTTTTAATTTCGCTGTTTGGTTTTGTTTGATCGTTTCAAAATACACCAATGCATTAGTATTACCAATATTTTTATTTATTGTCGTAGGTATTTTTGTCTCCACATTGTAGGTATATCTTTTGAAGCATTATTTGGATAATTAGGAACTAATATGTGTTCCAATTAGACCGCACGATCTTCGCATAACTCCAAAAACCAAACCCCACTATAAATTTTTCTGCAAAGAATTCGCTTCCACCGATAATAAATTTATCGCTACCCCATGTATTTTGTCAACATGGATTTATTTACCATTGTATGTTTAAAACTAATCACAAAAGGCGATAAATACTTAGGAGGTTACATATTTGGATCGTCGAATACCCCTGTTGGTTGGACACGCCACTCCCGCGCAGGTAAGTCGAGGTAAGTGAAGTTGCGTGTACCGCTGTCAAATAGAACTATTTTATTGCGGTTTTTATTCGCACAACAATTTAAATTTAACGAGAGCGCTTCGGTTAACATCGGGATCTTAAGCATTCTTTTGTTTTTAGCGTCGTTTTTGCTTTTTTGTTTCCGCAGTCTGTGGAGGACGAAGTTAGGGATTCTTTATGTTATAGCGTTTTGATCGTGATCGTACAGAAATAGTATTACTGGCGAAATGTGGATGTAGACACTATAAATATACATTTGCTTAACATTTTGGGGAAAACTGGCGTGATGATAAGTTTAGTTATGTTATTTATGTTTCCAGATTTTAGAGCATTTGATATTTTTATTGAATACATAATATACTGTTGTTGTTATAAATGTATTGTTGTTGTTTTTATATTTAATTGGTAGGTATTTTGATATCGTTTCATGTATGAATGCAATAATCCAGTCATGTACGCCTATTAGCCTGATTGAACATAAGAACTAGGTACTCAGTAGGTTTTCAAAAATTGATGAATATTTTGATACCTGATTGATATTTTGATATAGTTATACATTTTATATCCAAAAGTCCAGTTATATAAGGCCCATTAGCCTAAACTCACAAACTAAGGGCGGTAGGTATAGGTACGAGATCTACGTTAAAAGCTGTACTTAAACACGGCACTTACAATGAAACTTAATTTTTATGTTCACATAAAACTACTTACAAATAGTAGGTTACTTGAAATCAGGCAATAAACTTAGCTGGAATGTAAAGCCGTGGAGATTAAACTCGACCTGCCTTCTATTATGATAAGAGGTTCTTTATAGTCGAAGCGTTTATCATTGTTAGGTATAATTCTAATGTAGCTGTGATAGATCTCCTCTATGTGTGTGACTATTGTTTTTAGGCCTTGGTAACTTTAAATAATGTCGTTATGAGCGATAATAGTTGTTATTGCAATCCGTCACGGGTTAAAATCTGTTGTAATGAATACGAATAATAAATGAGCAAACGTACATCGTAAAAGTGCAAATAAAATCGTATAAAATTGGGTATTAACTATTTAATAATAAATAATCTATCACTGGATGCAGTTTGGTATTTGGAATTCTATGGTATATTTTTGATTATAATTATAATTGTTATTGAAGGGATAAACCGATTTTAAAGATATTTAAGAGGTGACTTTGATGATTTTTTTGGTGCATTAATGTGTCTTTATTATGTTTTGAGTTCCATCACTGTGTGCAAAATAAACTTGAAAATACCATATACGGTTAAAGAGAACATGGTTTTAAAAACCACCTTTTTGATCGTTTTCAAGAAATCTCCGTAGCTAAATAATTACAACCGCTCGGGTCGATCGCAACGCTTGCCGAGGTCGGTCCGTTGGTGCTGTCCCACAAAAAATGGGGCACTAAATATCTTGTCCAGCGTGCCCTGATGTCCGCACGCTACAGGATCTGATGGACGTTGCTGAAAGTGCCAAGCTCGTAGCCAAATTCTGGGCTGACCGTATTTAGATTGCTATCGCCACACCAAGAAGAACAAAGGTTAAAATAATCTACAAAAACGGCATGGTATATAAATGTCTGCAGAACTTAAAACTAGGTTAAATTAAGCACTTATAACTAGTTTTAACATGATTAATTCATGTCCCAGATAACTTTTTAAACGCGCTCAGATTCAAAGCGAAATAAAAGGCTTTCATTGAATTAAGTTTCTACTAATGGAACTGCTAACATTTTCAGTCTAATTAACGTTTAAGTAATAGTGGTCTTGATGGCTCGTAATTGTAGCGGTTGTAAGTAATAATAGCCTCATGATTGATCGATCAGGTTAGGCTACGCTTGCAGCGGTCGGTCCGTGGATGGGTGACCATCATCATCTTTTAAAGTTTTTTACTTATCGCGTTTTAGTCATGGTACCTACCCCACACCAAGTCGTATACCACTACTTGTTATATACTTATACAGTGCCAGGAACAATTATAACATTATCAAATGGATTAAATGCGTATTACCCAATCAAAGTAATTAAAATTAAATGGATCTACCCCTGAGGCATACTCTATCTATTAAAAATAGAATTTTCGAAATCGATCGACAATAATTGCCAGAGATATGGCGGAACTTAAATATAAACAAAAAAAATCAGACGTATTGCGAACCTCCTCCTTTTTTAAGTCGGTTGATAATATTATAGATTTTTTTCAAAATTCTAACCCTAACAGATGTCTTCTGAAGTTTGTTAAAATTATTTATCCAAAATGCACATGGACGAAGACGCAAGCAAACACTAGTGTATACATTCTGACCGCTGTTACATGGAACTGAAAGGCATTTCCATAATATAAACACCAATGGTGATCAACAGGATAGCATAATATTATTAGTAAATAATCCTACTGACATAATCCCCTTTGCCCCTTTTATGATACCCGCGGGGCATGATGAGGGGGCGGTAACTATTCATAGTCTAGACTAATGTAGGATTACTTGTTAGTCAATACTTTGGAACCCATTTTCAAATCCGTCTTCCTCATACAATTTCGTTATGTTTGAGAAGACTCAGTAAAGCGAACTCGTATCAGTTTAAGACCGTTGGACTCCATACGATCTTACTATAGGTACTAGTAAGTTTTGTATACGTTTCTGTATTGGAATTAAATCCAGCTTTACTTCAAATAGAAATTTAGTAACATTAATTGGATAGAATATTCAGCAAATGGTTTCTCCAACATCCCATCTTAATAATCTACTTCAATGGTATCTATATTTGTTTTTGAACGCAACATTGTAGGTACAGTCAAACAAATTATTTGTTAAGCAAATCAACACTCTACATCAATTAGCCATTTACACATTTCTTCATCCTGTATTGTGATGACGAAGGCACGGATAACCTTGTCATACTATATATTCCCTAGTTCTAAACCAGTAATACTAAAACAACCAATACAAACGAATAAACGTCTATATGGTAATGTAAGTGCACTTCGGGCCACAAAAACCGTACCTTTCAAAAACACTTCGATCTATTTTTATATTCCACTACGTAAAGCGGTTGTTTTACAACGGAGTCACGTACAACAGCATCTGTCACGGGGAGCTGTTTTAAAACCGATGTGTCGTTGGAACTATGTTGAAACCAAAGAATGCATTGCCAGACGTACACGGGTTGAATTGCAGACATTCGGGACACTTCTAGACAGGACTGACGCGTAACGCGACTCCATTGCATTCTTTGCGCGCTTTGTCGTTGTTATTTTAAGTTTTAAAGTCGTTTCTATTGTTTTAGAGCTTTGTCAACTGGGTTGGCGGTTGGGAACTATGAGTGTGTCTTAAAACTGTTACTGTACTGTGTACCTAATAACCTGCTAAATAATAATATTAGTAATAATTTATTTATTTGTATTAGTCTATCTTGTATTATTTATTTCCTAATTTATGTAGTAGGTTTTTGGTGCCGACCTTTTTTTCGTTTTTTTTTTTTAGTATTTGTCGGTGAAAATTTGTAAATGGTCTTCAAGTTCATATTTTTAAGAATAATGTTTAGGCTAGCTATAACTTTGCCGGATTAAATAAAATAAACTGCTCTTATAGATACCAAAGCATTAAAAATAATTACCTAGCAAGTAAAGTACTTTTATTTCTATTTAAAGTAATTAATCTCAATCGGACCCATTAGCACTCAACATCACAACTTCAACAATGATCACAATACACTTACAGCAAAAAAAAACTGACAACATCGTGTAAATAAAAACCATTTCTTGTCTCAACAGTGCTATCAAAAAGTGGCTAACCATTGTTCACATCGGAACTAAAGAGTCAGTTATCAAACCACTTAAATTGTAACACGTTCTACCGCGGCTTGCGTCGTGTTCCACAACTGCTAAAACAAAGAAAGAACGCAACTATTACTCTCGTTTAAGATCGACCATTAAACTCTTACAAAAAGCTAATGGTTATCAAACTGGGCCACCCAAGTAGATGAATTTAGGAACGTGAGTTTTATGTAACACGTCGTAAATTGCTATAGTTTGTCTCGCGTGCCCTGCACAAAGCTAAAACTTTTCCACGAACAACCTCCAGCGCATAGCGTACAGTTCAAAGATATTTTTTGTAAAAACGGAACGTAGAAAGTATTAAACAACGAGGATGGCATGAATTTTTTCCCCGAACGTCAGGAATTTAAATTCTTCTGGCTCCTTACGCGATCGCGTGTGGTCTAATTATGAATACGGCACAATAGCATTAACTTTTTCTGTAAGAGAAAAAACTTCAGCGGTTTCCCTGCGAAAATGGAATAAAAGTGTAACGGATAAAGGAAAACTTCTAGACCTGTTAAGTGGCGATACCCTACTTCGCGGCTCCATTACTTTGCATTTTATATGCCGCTCGACTGCGCCTGTTTACTTTGAACTTTTATTATATTCACTTATCCAAGAAAAATGTTATGGCTCTACCCCATTTTCGGTCACGCGAAATTTGGCGCTTATTACGTAACGGCTTTAAGGAATCAGATGCTATTCTTAATGATAAATTAATGAGTTTTGTATTCTAAATAATGTTAAGATCTATCGTTGGTGTCTGAATAGCTTTTAGTAAAATTAATAAGACAAGTCCATTTTTACAGAAGCTAAATCATTCACCTTTTCGTTTAAAAGGTCTTCATTGGAATTGATCTGGTTTTTTGAGTCATCCATAAATAATGCTATTACATTTAAGCGTTTTAGTATTAATAGCTTTTTTCTAAATGTCACGTCTACTTAGTATTTCAGGTTAGGTTAGACTAGACAGGCTAACTAAGATTAATTTAATTATTAATTAGATGACCCATGGGTTAAAAGATTAGACAAGATTACGATAAGATAATAAATAGCTATCTGAATTATTATTCGAACTATTAATTTCTGGTAAGTACCAGAAATTAATATTTATACATGAATCCATTCACAATTCAATAAAACTAGTATTTATTGTACATACCTACATCAAAAACAAGTGGTGTTTGAACAACTTTAAAAAAAAATATTAACGTTAAAAATTGAATTTTTGCATTTGAATATTCAACGGAGTAGTATACCTAACTAATATTTATTATAAAAGCTAAAGTAAGCTTAAGTAAGTTTGTTTGTTACACTTTCACATTAAAACGGGTGAACGGATTTGGATGAAATTTGGCACACAGATAGACGTGTAGCGGGCGACAGCTGATACCTAATATTACGTATTTTTTTAGATGGTCTATCTTATTAATATATATTGGAAGGTTAAAATAGACCATCTTTCAAAATATTTAATTCAAAAATGCTTAATAGGTAAGTAGGTACTTACAGTTATTATGAAACACCGTTAATTAGGTACCAAATACGATTCATAATTTTCCAAAAGCCAGCTATGTCCACATAATTACGCCTTATTTTATTTCCAATTCGCCAAAATTGCACAGCTAATTAATAAATTACCGGTATCTTAAAAAAACAATTTCAATTTAAAACACGCTTTTAAAAAAAGGCTCTGACAAATAACAATATTTAATTCGATTTCGCATTCCTAATTTAAAAAATCGCCTATCTAAATCAATAGATCGTTATCCATCTAAATTCCTTGTCGCGTGTTAAATCTTAAAGGAATTATTATTTTGGAAAGAAACGAGTTTCATCCGATAAAAAATTTAATATATTACACTAAATTAAATAAGATAAATGTCTTTGATAAATATTTATTCGGCTTCATAACACCTAATTAGTAATAATTTGTAGTAATGATGCAATGTAGTTAGTTTTTTTTTTATTGTGTTAATCAATTAGATGCATGACTGTTCACAGCATGAAATATGTTGCGTAACGTAATATAACATCAAGGCTTGTTTCCTCGAATGGTAAGGCAGAGGTGTCAGTCACAATGTCAAGACATAAATGGCAAAATGTGGGGTACATTTTGGCCATTTGTGTTTGAGCCCCATGTACTACAAGGCGACCCTATTGGCCATCAACTAGGCATATATCTAGACTGCAGGCTCCACTGAGAAATTCTAATTGGAAAAACTCAATAACACTGCTTGACTTGGAAATCGAGCCCAGAACCTCATGCTCAGCAGTTGCGACCATTAGACCAACGAAGTTGATGATTATATTCAATCAATGATAGGACCCCAGATAACTATCTGGCTCATATACCGTATGATTTTTTTTACCGTCTGGAAAAAAATAGGGCATAATAGGTGAACGGAGTAAAAGCTTATGGCATAGAAATTTCACTTCTTTTTTTTTTAAATCCTAACATGAAATGAACCTATCAATAAATACTATTACTTATTTGTAGTAAACCTTTCATACTAAAATTTAAAAAATAATAAAAATAGAAAAGAGTAAAAATATCGGCAAATAATATCAAAACTCAACTTATAGGCACCCTACTCTACGCGCAGAAATTATCAATGAATTCGTAGCGACATTCAATCCTTTGATTGAAGCCGGCCGGGGATAGGTAACTACTATCGCAAAATATCTTTCCTTAGGCGTACCGCTCACGTGTCACCGCATGCGCATCCCCTCCCGCCCGCGCGCCCTTCGAACCGAGTACCGCGTCTCGTGCGTGCTCTCTCTCTCTAGTCACCTGCGACTAGCCATAGCGTGACGTCGATCGCTGTTTTTTTACGTTTGAACCGTGTGTCGACCGCCCAGTGATTATTTTCATAATGACGTACGCATACTCCAACTCCACCCGCAGGTGAACATTCTATGGAGCGACGAGTCCATATTTACCCGCGCTGGTATCTACAACGTACCTACACAACGAGCAATGGTGGAGTTTCAAAACTCACTTAAAATAAACGAACACGCTCATCAAGTTCTATTCAATGTCAATGTTTGGGCCGGGATAATACACGTTGGCATAATGGGTCCAGTTTGTATCGAAGGTCGATTGACAGGGATAATGTATCGTGAAATTATACAGTCTGTTATCGACACAATGTTGGAAGACGTTCCTCTGGACTATCTGCCGGACATGTACTTTCAGCACGACGGGTGTCCAGCTCACTACGAGCGATCTGTGCTCGCGTATTTAGATAGTGAATTCCGTGATAAGTGGATAGGTCGCGGTGGACCTGTGAACTGGCCGGCGAGATCACCAGACCTAACGCCATTAGACTTTTATTTGTCGGTTGTACTAAAACGCTCAGTGTACACCGAAGAAGCTCGTAGTGTAAATGAGTTAAACAGCGAATAATAGACGTTTTTAATATTCTGAAAAGTGACAGAGACACGCTTAGGAGTCTAACAACCAATTTGCAAAAACGTGGGAGTTTGTGTTTAGAAAGAAACGGTGGACATTTGGAACAAATATTGCAATATCGTTGAAAAGGTACTTTTTGTTGTAAATAATAACTGACTAATATTAATGATAATGAACTAATGAATCAGTGTAATTATTTGTAAATAAGTTGATTACGATCTTTAAATACGCCTAGTAAGTTGTAGTATCCGATTTGGATTAAACAACCTTGTTGGAATCCTTTTTTATTACACATCACGTTAAACCTTCGAAATACAGATGAATGTGAGTGATTGTTATAAGTATTTAACATCAGCGGTTTGTTTACATTTCTATCAAAGCTTTACCGATCTTACGAGACGTAATTTATTTGGTTTACGGTTTCAAGACACGCGTCACTCAGTGTATCAAATTATTTGCCTACTACAACTACATACAGCACGGTGACGTATGTAGGTACACGCGCAAATGTGTGCGTGAGTGTGTAGGGATCAGGCGGTATCGTCCTGTGCGCAGGAGAGCGAAGTTTATGCTAGCGTCTCGCTCACACTTCCATCATGCTTCATTCATGTGCAATCGCAGCTGACGCCGTTTACTATTACCTATTTTGGATAATATTAATTTTACGCGAGTGCCGTAGGATGTATTCTTTTTCATGTATTTTAAGGATATTCGGAACTTTTATTAAATAAATGGTACCAGGCAAATGTTAGGGTATATGAGTTCTATTCTACTTACAAAAAACGTCATATTGTTGTCCAGACGCTAAAAAATTTCAGCCGGTATACACTGGCTCATCTTCGTGAGCCGTTCTCGTAACTGAAGCTGACTAAAAGTGAGGAAGAAAACCTCGACAACGACACCAGACTTCAATGCAAACAAAAGAACGGAGAAAGAAAATCTGTATAATTTCCACTTCTAAGTAAAACAAAGGTTCCCGTCAGCACCTAAATTTAGGCTTCACCAGTCTCGGTAAGTACTTCCAGGAGGCAAAATATATCTTATACTTAGCCAGCAAACAGATAATTAAAGAAAAAAAAAAATCTGTCACTATTTTGCCATCTAAAAAAGTTATATATTATGGCAACTACAGATAATTGGTTTTATGCTGTGTCGCTATGAAATCTTTTAACAACCGTGTTTTTTTGCAAAATTGGAAGAAAAAACAACCTTTCGGGTCAATATATTTGTGCAAAACCTCCGCAACATTTTATGTTCACACCTATGTATGTATATTTTACAATTTATTTGCATAGTTTAATGTGTATCAAAGCTTAATAAATCGTGCCGCCCACGGAGTATCTTTAAAATATATTAACATACACTTGACCTTTGTGTTGAATTCTATCAGGGCGAACATTACTCAATAAAATGTTTAATACGGTGCTAAGTATAATATCGAGTGAGAACAATAAGTCATAAACATGCAGTCATATCAACGCATAATTCTATCCCATACAAAAGAAATGGGTTTTTCTTTATTTCAATAATATGCGGCGCAAGAGCTTCGACGTAAAGTTACTCGAGTCATTTCGCGCACGACTGGATTAAAATAACAGTTTAATCGTAACTTATACATTTTAATGCTCTAGTCGTGCCGTAAAAATATTACTCGCATTCTCAAAAGCGAAAGTTTCGATTTCGATTCGATTCGATTCATCCAATATCGTGCATGCTTACATAATTTCACGCTATTCTGCTGTGGGAGTAGGCGAAATCTTAAAACGCCACGTGCGCCTCTATGTCCTTTGCTCCACGTTCGCACTATCTACAAGTATGCTGCAGATACCTATACCTATCCCTAAAAAGGGAGTTAACGCCTCGAGGCAGCACAACACACGGCACATTCATGCATACTTTCAATATGAGTACGCAGACAAAACATAACCATATAACATAATATATAAATAAAGGAGTTAAGCAAGACTTGTTCCAAGTAGCTCCAACATTTCAACGTTACGGATGTCTTCAATTATTAACATTATAGGAGTTGCGCATAAGGCGGTTGTTATGAATAATAAAATAGTAGAATACGCCGTGAATACAGCAAAGAAAGTGCAAGGGGTGCAGTACAATGGCAAGTAAAGGCAACAGTGTAGGTTTATATGCGTTGACAATGTGCATTGTGCCTTAGGTAGGACAGGTCCACGAAGAATTTTAATATTCTCAAGCGGGAGATGCGGACTTCATCTGCCTCGTAGCGACGCAGTTTGCACTACACAAAATGCTTTAAAAATTCATGCCGGTTATTCAACCCTGCTCTGAAATGGGAGCAGGATCGGCGTTATTGATTTTTTGGACCTTCACTTTGGTGCAATGCATTAGGTGATTTAATATTTAAATGAAATTTAACTTATAGGTTATGTATTTCGGTTGCTTATTAAGGGATTGGCCTCATTCCTTCTCCTCCTTAACTCTGTATTTTTTCTAATACACATTTCTGTAAAGACTTTAAATCAAAATCAAAAGTCATTTATTTAAACTAGGCTGAGAGTCAGCACTTTTTGAACGTCAAAATTACATAAGACAGTCCGCCAAAACGCCCGCCCTTCACCACTTCCTAGTGCTTAAGCTAGGAAGAAGAAGTGGCGCAACAAACTTCCCAGCAGCACAGCTGTCTGTTATGTTGGAAGAACTTGATTCGATACAATAATAGCATATAATTAACATTCAACAATAAATGAAAATCGAATAAATAAAAATTAAAAAAAAAAAGCTTTTTGTAATTTGAACCGCTTTTTGTGTGGTAGGATAAAATTTAAAATTGCTGCTTATTACCAATGAAATCCTGTTTGAACTCATAGTATTGCTTTAGCGGTTAGCACGTTTACATTCCTGACGAATCTGTCTTACAATGACAGAGCAGTGGTGGCCTATTGGTAATGACCGTGACTTACACGAGTCTTAGGTTCGAACCCAGACCGGCACTATACTTTGTGTAAGTAATTTCATCACCACTGCTCTAAAAACGGAGAAGGAAAACATCGAGAGGAAACCGGCATGTTCTAGAACCAAAAATTCGAAGACATGTGACATCCAGCAACCCGCACTGGGCCCACTCCCTTTCATAGAGAGGCGGCCTGTGTCCCAGCAGATGGGAACCTATAGGTTGATCGTGTGTGTGTTGTGAATGAGGGCGAAATAGCACGCGCGCACCGCCGAAAACCAGCGCTGGGGCTCTGTCTTGCATAGGGTCGCAGCATAATGCTGAGCGATAGCCGTTTTGCGTGGATGTGACGCATGTTTCCCTCAACCTTTTCTTATTTTTGTGTGTTCTTGTTCTTTTTAGCGTCATGCTTACCACAAATAAACGTATTTTCATTTTTTCTTTCTTTCACTGTAGCTTCCAACTCCTAACATTTTCTTTTCCTTGACAATGCTGATATACGATCCTGATCTGTTATTTTCTTCTTGTCTGTTTATACAGGGTGTAACAGAAACCCTATTGCTATCCTTAAGCACTAAAGATAACAGCTGGTTTAGAATCACTGTACATAGTTTCAGCTCAAAATAAAATACTCTAAAAATGTTTACCAAATTTTCGGTTTCAAATGTTTCTTAAATTCAAATCATAACAAAAATGTCACCGCACTACGTACGTCAATAACTTTCCACGTTACTTGCCAATATAACGATAAATCTCTTCCGAGTGATGTGTTTGTTTCAATTTGTTCTGTTAACAATGTATTAAAAATTCTATAACTTCCGAACATGTAGAGATAGGATTAAAAAACCCTCCCAATATCGTTTGATATCATCCAAAGAAGCCGTGGCCTTGATATGTATATACCCTTTCCGTTACACGTTGTATATTTGTGTACATAAATGGTTAAATACATAAATAAGAAATATTATTGTCAAGATATTTCCCAATGGAGATTTGAAATACCAGTTTTACATAGCCCTCTATGTAAAACTGGTATGTCTGGTATGTCCGGGTGGTCTAAACCTTCCCGCAGGCATTACGGTAATACCGAACATTATTCGCAGTCACACGCACCTATAACCGTCAGATACTCTTCAAAACATTATCTCAACGGAAATAGCAACAATTACTAATAAGTACAACAGTTTCATTGACCAGGGATCGCCAACAATATGCACTCGTGACTTCGGAACATTTGAATGCTGTACTAACAATGCAGTCATCGTAAGCGCCTTGTGTACAGTCTCCTGCGCATATTTACATATGAATGTGATTCGCTCAACGAAACGTTATTGTAAACTTCTTACTGTTCATTTGAGATGTCATTTAATCTGTAGCTTTGAGGTCTCCAGTGAGTAAAATGTAATCCTTTTTTGGGAGTGCACTCCCAAAAAAGGATTACATTTTATCATCTCGTTACTTTTTAAATATTCAGATTGGCAGTCGTTATTGTTAGTAGTTCCACGAGCATTGTCATCGTTTAGGTTTAACATTACCACTGGTAATACTTTTCCATAAATTTCTTCTCACTTCCAATAAAAATCGGAGGGTATTGAAGAGATTTCCTTATGAACTGTTTGCATAATTTTGAAAAATTTGTAAATGAAATGTGGCTGAAAATTGGCATCAATTACTATTGTCACATACAGTAGCATTTGATGGCAATTTTCAGCTTTTACAAATTACCACGATGTTCTCGGGATCTTCGGTCCAACGACTACCCACAATCTCTGTATCTGATCAGAGGCCGCCAATATTTTCACTCTTCTGTTCTATCCAAACCGAGATATGTTTATCCGCTTGGTTCCGTTGACTGTTACTACATACTTTATACTGCAAGCAAGCTTTTGCTCATTCTACATACGCGTACATAAACTCACGCCTTCATCCCATGGCGGTCGCCAGAACGCCACCTGCTATGATCCTTACATACTCTTATGTTCATAAGTAAATAGGGTATTTTACTCTATATGAGAAAAAATCTAAAAATGTATTATTGAAATAGCTTAAGCAAAATGCAGTCATAAAATGTTAGTTTTAGTTCAGGAAACAACAAAATAAACTTTAAAATACAATTTAAAGATTTCAGTTTCTTTATCTGTTTTTGAACATCATGAAATAGTAGCTGCCATGTTATTACGTCATACGGCATGTCAACTAAGCAAGTTTGTACTTTTATTATTGTCGTAACCAAAGTAATTTTTATTTAAATAATATTTTGCATTCAGGAACAGCAAACCAACGATAAGTAGAAGAATAACTCATTTTTAAATTAGTTTATAATTTTAAAAAATGTTATTTTTCTACTGTCTTATAAAATATTAGCGCATTTTTATATAGCAAACTGTCGTCATACCCTCAGAACAATATGGCGTCCACTGCGTCCAGCGTTTTTATAAAATTACGCGCGAAATTTGAAAATTTAAAATTTAAATGCATTTTTATGGCATTAATCGATTAAATGAAAATGTGTTTTTTTATGGTTTATTACAATCTAGGACACTTTTCAAAAATCAGTGTAATATCCTATTAGGCAAAAGGAGTATGAAAGGATCGTACCAGGGCCCTGAGCCAAAATACATTTCTATTAGCGTTCACGCCAAACGCTACGCCAAAATGTATGGGAATGATATTATCTGCGGAAAGGACAAGACGTAATCTTTCCACAGGTAATGTCATTTAGGAAATGTGATTTGTCTAGGCCTGCTGGTGCACATCTGGTCGTATGACGTACGCCGGTTGCGAATGCTACGGTGTATGTCCTCCTTGGGCATCGCCTCTCAGTGTTTCTACTCACATCTTTTTTTTTTTTTTGGGTGGAAAATCATCAAATAACTTCTCCCGCTCTGGGCGGAGCGGGAGGGCGTGTCAGACTTTTACTGACTAAAACCCACCCGTGTTCCCTCAGTTGCCTGTGTGCCAGGGGCCGCGGTATCTCTTTCGAACAACCCGCACCCCTGGCAGGCATCGGCCCTTGCGGGCCCCATCAGTTGCTACTGACATCTCTTTGAGGCGCGCGTGGAACACAACGCGCCGTCGACCCGAACTTGGTCCTTACCGGACAGCGAGCTACCCATTACTCGCCGTCCGCAAGCCCGTGCCTACGGTGGCCGGGAATAAGCCTGGGATTCCCAACGCCCAGGGCGTCTCCTGCGAAGGCCACGGCTGTGAGGGCGCATGTACTCCATCTCCCTCACGTGCACCGCCTCCCTCTTTGCGAGCATGACTGCTTCGCTGAATGAGGCGACTGCTAGCCATGCACTCTCGCTCCGTACCATGGCCTGGACCAGGGTCGGACGCGAGAGATCGCCCCCGCCAATCACCTCCACGAGGACACGGCGGTGCTCCGCCCAAACCGGGCAGACCTCCACCGTATGCTCCATCGTGTCCTCAGGGCGATCTTCGCAATGGAAACACCCGGGCGTTTCCTCCCGCCCTATCCGAAACAGGAATCTCCCGAAACAGCCGTGTCCGGTGAGGACCTGTGTCAGGCGGAAGGTGAGGATGCCATGCCGCCTCTCAAGCCACTCCTCAAAGAGGGGACTTACCGCCACAATCGTGGCGTGCCCAGCAGTGGGTTGCGACAATCGCACTTTCCACGTCGCCATGAGATCCTGCCGGAGCTCTGTCCGCCGTGCCGCGATTTCCCGCGGCAGCCGAGTTAAGCCCCGGCATTTGGCCTCCCAAGAGTGCGCGAGGACCTTTGTCTCCAGATCGCATGGCGGCAATCCGGCAAGGAGGTTCGCCGCCCCACCGGAGATCGTGCGGTATCCCCGGATCATCCGGATGGCCATGATCTTATGGGCCTTCAACCGGCGTGCTGGTTGGCGCCTCAATGTAGGCGCCCACACCGGCGCCCCGTATAGGGCCATGGCCCGCACGAACTCCGCGTAGAGCCTCCGGCAGGCAAGGCGTCGGGTCCTGGGGCGGTATTCTTGGCATTCAGCCTACGTACCGCCACTCTCAATTCTACCTCGGTCACCTCTGGAGCATCGTCGTCGTCGTCGGTGTGGACCGCATCGGGCATCGCAGGAGGCGGAGCCATGGGCGGGGGAGCATGTTCCCCTCGCGAGGGAAACAGAGCGCTCACCCCGTCCTGCACGAGCTGAGGCCGGAGACTCTGGGTCAGCGGGGGAGCCCACGGGCGACTCACATCTTGCCTTGTATCTTTTGTTAGTTTCCCTTCATTCATCTTGACTCATGACCAAACCACCTAAGCATATTCTTTAAAATTTTTGTCACTACATTTTCTTTTAAATTGCTCATTCTATATCTATGTTATTCAAAAAGTCATCAAGGACAATAATCACTCAATCAACCCTTTCACCCTTTAACAAACAAACATTGAACACAATTCGCTGCAACAATAATTATGTAAAACACTTATATCTCATTGGAGCCGTCACCAATGTTATGATAGACGCAGGCGCAGTCCGGAACAGAATCCCAGTACGTGGGTGGACGTTATCTCGGCGACGTGAATCAGCAATTTTCAACTAATTAAAGATAAACAACATTTGATGCGCGTATGAGCTTTTGGGCTTAGGGTCCCTTGGTATTTTTATTGGTGGTTCTTTTGTGGCGTGATTTCTTTTGATTTCCGAGCATGTATGGTTTTTATAATTATACTAGCTTTTGTCAGCGACCACGCCCTCGTGGAGGTCGATGGAAACGTACTATTGGGATAATAAAACATTCTATATGTTAATCCGAGTTATAATCTATATGTATGTATATGAAATTACATCCACATCCAGTCAGCCGTTTTTGTGTGATTGAGTAACATAAAGATCCAAACATCTAAACATAAAAATCACATTTATAACAAGTAGTAATTACATAGTAGGATTAAATTGATAATGGTCGTTTGCCTTTGGCCTAAGCAGCTGTAATCATACAAGAGGCTACTCCAAGTTGTAGTATCATCATCATTTCAGCCGATAGACATTCACAACAGGAATAGGCCTCCTCTAAAAAAATAATGGGTGGTTTGCCATAATCGCCACGCTTGGCAGGCGGGTTGGCAATCGCAGTATGGTGGTAAAATGCATAGAGAACGCTGCTGCCCATTCTCTAGTAAGTCCTTTAGTTGCCTTCTACGACATCCACAGAAAGACATGGGATGATGCTATTTTTTACGTCCGGCACCACACGGAACTGTGTAAATTACTAAACAGTTCAGTTGAGTAGCTAACTACTGTCTATGTTGTGGTTAAAAGTACTGCTGCAGTAATGCCAGTTGAAACACTGACGCAGATGTGTTGTTGTCTAGTTTTGGAATCCCAGCACACACTGACTTTGGGTTGCGTTCTTCTCCTTCGTCGTTCCCTCAATGTTGAGGATTGCGACCACATACGACGCGTGGAGACGCGGAACTAACTTGAAAAGTTATGCGGTTTTCTGCAGTTTGGACCGCTCAGTAGATGCTGCCCCCAACAGCCATCTTGATCACGCCTGTATGAATTCATTCGTTCTCAAGCCACTTAATACACTGAAGCAGGTGTTGTCTGGTTTTGAATTTCCAGCTCACACTGAGTTGTGGTACAGCTTTTCTTGTGTTTTTCTTTTTTCGAGATAATGGTTTATTCTTATTCATATCTTAGGCCACTTTTGCGGCGTGGTGAGTAACTGGCCTATAAGAATCCAACTAGTTTCTTAGGTGAATAGGACTATGCACCTACTTAGGTGAACCCTTCTAAGCTCGGGTTGAGTTACTTAACCGCCTGGGGGATATGAATGTCGGCTCGTTTGTGGACGTGATTTGACTTTACATTCCGATGCACAAGACATGATATCCTACCTAATGCGAAGTTACATGTGTGAATTAGATCATAGTCCCATACAGCAATGCCAATTTGCAGTCAATAGAACAAGTTTGTCTGACAATTCATCAAAATGATTTACGAGCATTTGCCTGCCAAAACATATGTTAAGTTGTTCTCAACGAAAACGAATCTTGCTGACTTTTTATATTGATTTATTAATTGCAACAAGGTCTTTACAATAGAAAGGTCAACATTTTAGGTACTCAAAAACGTGTGGAGTCGGGGGCCCCCATCACGAACGAAGATCCATACGCTTTTTATTCAATTCCGAATATAACGCCATCGATGATTCTATCTTTAAAATACTTAAACTTTATTTTAAACTCACTAAAACCATGAAAACTATCTCTCTCTATCTGCCTCTATCCATTATTTATAATCTAAAGTAGCATGGAAGGGGCATACCTAATTTTTTTCGTTACGTGACGATTTCTACAAGTTAACTCCTACCGAAAGCTGCGTTAAAGAACTTCGTACCAATAGTATAGATGTAATAATCAGTTTACATGCGGTAAAAAAGGCTTATACTAGCGCACTTAATAAATTTGCGATGTGTTCGACGAATTATATTACAAAACAACAACACTGGATTTATAAGAAATTGTAGGCATAATTCAAAAAAAAAAATATTCATCAAGAAAGGTTGGTTTACCTTCGAAAGGCCCACTTAACTTCATTAAACTTACGGAACCCACAGGTCGCTTAAATTGCTTCTTTTTTTAAATAAGTAAATTAAATGCAAGGGAAAATTAACTCTTCTTGCAGTGACGGCCAGTGACGGCGGAGTGACGTGGCCAGCCATTACGGTTAGGAGGTCGTTGACCTCACGACTGGAAAACAGCCGCGATGTTTTAACTACCTGTTTACCCTTTGTTTGTTGAAAATTAGATTGAGATGTTTTTAATATAAAGTGATTTTAATCTACATAGCCATAGGTATCTTAATGTAAAATTTTAAAAAAAAATCTATTTTGCCATTGAACAGCATTTTCAGGTTGATACCTATTAACGTTGGTTAATAGGTGAAGCAGTGAGGATCAGTGGTGGCCCAGTGTTAACTACTGTAGATGGAGCAGTGAGGATCAGTGGTGGCCCAGTGTTAACTACTGTAGATGGAGCAGTGAGGATCAGTGGTGGCCCAGTGTTAACTGCTGTAGGTGGAGCAGTGAGGATCAGTGGTGGCCCAGTGTTAACTGCTGTAGGTGGAGCAGTGAGGATCAGTGGTGGCCTAGTGTTAACTGCTGTAGGTGGAGCAGTGAGGATCAGTGGTGGCCCAGTGTTAACTGCTGTAGATGGAGCAGTGAGGATCAGTGGTGGCCCAGTGTTAACTACTGTAGATGGAGCAGTGAGGATCAGTGGTGGCCCAGTGTTAACTGCTGTAGATGGAGCAGTGAGGATCAGTGGTGGCCCAGTGTTAACTGCTGTAGATGGAGCAGTGAGGATCAGTGGTGGCCCAGTGTTAACTGCTGTAGGTGGAGCAGTGAGGATCAGTGGTGGCCCAGTGTTAACTGCTGTAGGTGGAGCAGTGAGGATCAGTGGTGGCCCAGTGTTAACTGCTGTAGGTGGAGCAGTGAGGATCAGTGGTGGCCCAGTGTTAACTGCTGTAGGTCGAGCAGTGAGGATCAGTGTTGGCCCAGTGTTAACTGCTGTAGATGGAGCAGTGAGGATCAGTGGTGGCCCAGTGTTAACTGCTGTAGATGGAGCAGTGAGGATCAGTGGTGGCCCAGTGTTAACTGCTGTAGGTGGAGCAGTGAGGATCAGTGGTGGCCCAGTGTTAACTGCTGTAGATGGAGCAGTGAGGATCAGTGGTGGCCCAGTGTTAACTGCTGTAGATGGAGCAGTGAGGATCAGTGGTGGACCAGTGTTAACTGCTGTAGATGGAGCAGTGAGGATCAGTGGTGGCCCAGTGTTAACTGCTGTAGGTGGAGCAGTGAGGATCAGTGGTGGCCCAGTGTTAACTGCTGTAGATGGAGCAGTGAAGATCAGTGGTGGCCCAGTGTTAACTGCTGTAGATGGAGCAGTGAAGATCAGTGGTGGCCCAGTGTTAACTGCTGTAGATGGAGCAGTGAGGATCAGTGGTGGCCCAGTGTTAACTGCTGTAGAGGGAGCAGTGAGGATCAGTGGTGGCCCAGTGTTAACTGCTGTAGATGGAGCAGTGAGGATCAGTGGTGGCCCAGTGTTAACTGCTGTAGGTGGAGCAGTGAGGATCAGTGGTGGCCCAGTGTTAACTGCTGTAGATGGAGCAGTGAGGATCAGTGGTGGCCCAGTGTTAACTGCTGTAGATGGAGCAGTGAGGATCAGTGGTGGCCCAGTGTTAACTGCTGTAGGTGGAGCAGTGAGGATCAGTGGTGGCCCAGTGTTAACTGCTGTAGATGGAGCAGTGAGGATCAGTGGTGGCCCAGTGTTAACTACTGTAGATGGAGCAGTGAGGATCAGTGGTGGCCCAGTGTTAACTGCTGTAGGTGGAGCAGTGAGGATCAGTGGTGGCCCAGTGTTAACTGCTGTAGGTGGAGCAGTGAGGATCAGTGGTGGCCCAGTGTTAACTACTGTAGATGGAGCAGTGAGGATCAGTGGTGGCCCAGTGTTAACTGCTGTAGGTGGAGCAGTGAGGATCAGTGGTGGCCCAGTGTTAACTGCTGTAGGTGGAGCAGTGAGGATCAGTGGTGGCCCAGTGTTAACTGCTGTAGGTGGAGCAGTGAGGATCAGTGGTGGCCCAGTGTTAACTGCTGTAGGTGGAGCAGTGAGGATCAGTGGTGGCCCAGTGTTAACTGCTGTAGGTGGAGCAGTGAGGATCAGTGGTGGCCCAGTGTTAACTGCTGTAGGTGGAGCAGTGAGGATCAGTGGTGGCCCAGTGTTAACTGCTGTAGGTCGAGCAGTGAGGATCAGTGTTGGCCCAGTGTTAACTGCTGTAGATGGAGCAGTGAGGATCAGTGGTGGCCCAGTGTTAACTGCTGTAGATGGAGCAGTGAGGATCAGTGGTGGCCCAGTGTTAACTGCTGTAGGTGGAGCAGTGAGGATCAGTGGTGGCCCAGTGTTAACTGCTGTAGATGGAGCAGTGAGGATCAGTGGTGGACCAGTGTTAACTGCTGTAGATGGAGCAGTGAGGATCAGTGGTGGCCCAGTGTTAACTGCTGTAGGTGGAGCAGTGAGGATCAGTGGTGGCCCAGTGTTAACTGCTGTAGATGGAGCAGTGAAGATCAGTGGTGGCCCAGTGTTAACTGCTGTAGATGGAGCAGTGAGGATCAGTGGTGGCCCAGTGTTAACTGCTGTAGAGGGAGCAGTGAGGATCAGTGGTGGCCCAGTGTTAACTGCTGTAGATGGAGCAGTGAGGATCAGTGGTGGCCCAGTGTTAACTGCTGTAGGTGGAGCAGTGAGGATCAGTGGTGGCCCAGTGTTAACTGCTGTAGATGGAGCAGTGAGGATCAGTGGTGGCCCAGTGTTAACTGCTGTAGATGGAGCAGTGAGGATCAGTGGTGGCCCAGTGTTAACTGCTGTAGGTGGAGCAGTGAGGATCAGTGGTGGCCCAGTGTTAACTGCTGTAGATGGAGCAGTGAGGATCAGTGGTGGCCCAGTGTTAACTACTGTAGATGGAGCAGTGAGGATCAGTGGTGGCCCAGTGTTAACTGCTGTAGGTGGAGCAGTGAGGATCAGTGGTGGCCCAGTGTTAACTGCTGTAGGTGGAGCAGTGAGGATCAGTGGTGGCCCAGTGTTAACTACTGTAGATGGAGCAGTGAGGATCAGTGGTGGCCCAGTGTTAACTGCTGTAGGTGGAGCAGTGAGGATCAGTGGTGGCCCAGTGTTAACTGCTGTAGGTGGAGCAGTGAGGATCAGTGGTGGCCCAGTGTTAACTGCTGTAGGTGGAGCAGTGAGGATCAGTGGTGGCCCAGTGTTAACTGCTGTAGGTGGAGCAGTGAGGATCAGTGGTGGCCCAGTGTTAACTGCTGTAGGTGGAGCAGTGAGGATCAGTGGTGGCCCAGTGTTAACTGCTGTAGGTGGAGCAGTGAGGATCAGTGGTGGCCCAGTGTTAACTGCTGTAGGTCGAGCAGTGAGGATCAGTGTTGGCCCAGTGTTAACTGCTGTAGATTGAGCAGTGAGGATCAGTGGTGGCCCAGTGTTAACTGCTGTAGATGGAGCAGTGAGGATCAGTGGTGGCCCAGTGTTAACTGCTGTAGGTGGAGCAGTGAGGATCAGTGGTGGCCCAGTGTTAACTGCTGTAGATGGAGCAGTGAGGATCAGTGGTGGACCAGTGTTAACTGCTGTAGATGGAGCAGTGAGGATCAGTGGTGGCCCAGTGTTAACTGCTGTAGGTGGAGCAGTGAGGATCAGTGGTGGCCCAGTGTTAACTGCTGTAGATGGAGCAGTGAAGATCAGTGGTGGCCCAGTGTTAACTGCTGTAGATGGAGCAGTGAGGATCAGTGGTGGCCCAGTGTTAACTGCTGTAGAGGGAGCAGTGAGGATCAGTGGTGGCCCAGTGTTAACTGCTGTAGATGGAGCAGTGAGGATCAGTGGTGGCCCAGTGTTAACTGCTGTAGAGGGAGCAGTGAGGATCAGTGGTGGCCCAGTGTTAACTGCTGTAGATGGAGCAGTGAGGATCAGTGGTGGCCCAGTGTTAACTGCTGTAGGTGGAGCAGTGAGGATCAGTGGTGGCCCAGTGTTAACTGCTGTAGATGGAGCAGTGAGGATCAGTGGTGGCCCAGTGTTAACTACTGTAGGTGGAGCAGTGAGGATCAGTGGTGGCCCAGTGTTAACTGCTGTAGATGGAGCAGTGAGGATCAGTAGTGGCCCAGTGTTTACTGCTGTAGGTGGAGCAGTGAGGATCAGTGGTGGCCCAGTGTTAACTGCTGTAGGTCGAGCAGTGAGGATCAGTGTTGGCCCAGTGTTAACTGCTGTAGATGGAGCAGTGAGGATCAGTGGTGGCCCAGTGTTAACTGCTGTAGATGGAGCAGTGAGGATCAGTGGTGGCCCAGTGTTAACTGCTGTAGATGGAGCAGTGAGGATCAGTGGCGGCCCAGTGTTAACTGCTGTAGATGGAGCAGTGAGGATCAGTGGTGGCCCAGTGTTAACTGCTGCGACTTACAAGTTGTAGGTACGACCTACAACTGGATCGAACTCAGTCAGGCGCCTTAATTTGTCTAAATTATTTCATCACCACAAGGCCTGAATTCACTATGACCACTTAACGATTCCTTACTCGTAACCACGTCAATTACATAAGAATTCTGCTAACATCGTTTAACTAATATCGAAAAATTGTCTTGGAACATAATACAGAATATGACATTTCGATTCCTTACCGTTACATTGGTTTCTAAAAAAAAAACGATATTGACGTAATTTGAACGTAGTAAGATTCCGCGGGGAATCATTATAACGATAGAGAATTAGGGCCCTGCTCTTAAAACGGTGAAGGAAAACATCATGACGAATCTGGCGTATGCTAGAACAAAAAATGCAAAGACATGTGACATCTACCAACCCGCACTGGGCCCGCGTGGTGGATTACGGCCCATTCCCTCTCACAGAGAGGAGGCCTGTGTCCCAGCAGTGGGAATATTATAGGTTGATTATAATTAAAGTTGGTTGCAACCTCCTTTAAAAAATATAATATAATAGTGGTTTACGAAACTATATCAGACTGAACAGCAATTTACACGAGTTACTTACCTATCAATTACGTACCATCCGAGTTCTTAATTATTTTATGACATACTAGCTTTTGCTCGTGGCTCCGCTCGCGTGGATGTCGTTTATTGCGTAAAAATAGTAGCCTATGTCCTTCCCTATATTCCAGGCTATATCTCTGCCAAATTTCATGACGATTGGTTCAGCGGTTTAGGTGTGAAAGTGTGACAGACAGACAGTTACTTTCGCATTTATAATATTAGTAGGGATAGTAGGCCTAATATGTAAAACAGAAAGTAAGTAAATAGGTAATCAAATGATTATTTATGAAGATATCTGAGGTTCGGCAATGTCTTTGGTAGATGTTTCAGACCAGATTAACAAAAATCTCGCAAACAACCAAGAAAAAAACATAGGTACACACGGCTACATATTAAGCTATAAATTTCCAATTTAAGCTGATCTTGGATTCTTTAGGATTTCCGTACAGTGCGAGATCAGCGTAAACTGTACATGTATAGCTTGGTGAGTAGCCGTGCGTACGATTTCTATTTTCCATTGCAAATCGTAAAATTGGTCTGAATGGAACTGTAGTCTTTTTCTTAAAAGCATGATACACTCGTTTTTATTGAGGATATCCCGTCCAAGTAGTAAAATTTAATCGGGGTTCTTTTTGTTTAATCAACTTTTACGGCACGGAACCATGGGGACATTGGCTTAAACCACAAAGGGGTTTCTTGCAACAAAATTTTACAACCTGGTTGCGGTCCCTGAATTATTTTATAGATGAAGTTTTGTTGTGCACATTTTTTGGGTTTGTGGGTGCTAGGGCTGCGCAATGAATTCGTGCGTAGCCTGTTAAAAACTGAACCCTCCTTTTGGGGGTCGCCCGTCGTCGCAGTCGGGAAATAAGTCATGACATTGAAACAAAACAGGCGTTTGTAAACAGCATAAAGATGTACTTGTGCTTACTTACTTGTAATTTTTTACAATGTTACGTGACATATACTTGCCTAATTAAAGCACCAAGGACCAAGCTCGGGTCGACGGCGTGTTGTGTTTCATGCGCGCCTCAAAGAGATGTCAGTACTAACTGGTGAGGTCCGCAAGGGCCGACGCCTGCCAGGGATGCGGGTTTTTCGAAAGAGATACCGTGGCCTCTGGCACACTGGCAACTGAAAGAACACGGGTGGGTTTTAGTCAGTAAAAGTCTGACACGCCCGCCTGCTCCACCCATAGTGGGAGAAGTTATTTGATGATTTCCCACCCTCAAAAAAAACCCCTTAGAAATGTAATTTTAGACTAACTGAACCTAGTCATCATCCTTTTCCTAAGAATGTTAAGATCGGCTTGCAATCTTACCCGATGCAGCTGAGTACCAGTATTTTACATGGAGCGACTGACTATCTGACCTCCACAACCCAGTTACTGAGTAATACGATGCCCCTTGGTAAGACTGGTTGTCAAACTGAACGTATACTTAGTATTATTCACTTTAATCTATCCCACTAATATTATAAATGTGAAAGTTTGTGAGTATGGATGTATGGATGTATGTATGGATATTTGTTACTCTTTCACGCAAAAACGGCTGAACGGATTTGAATGAAATTTGGCACACAGGTAGCCTGTAACCTGGACTAGCCGATAGGATACTTTTTATCCCGGTACTACGTTCCCGTGGGATAGTTTTCGACCGCCACGCGGGCGAAGCCGCTGGCAAAAGCTAGTCATTAATATTTTTTAAATACAGTCTACAACGACTCAGCAACTCCGGTTAGCGTAGCTCAGAGGATAATCCGTTACTTAATGTTTTTCTCAAGTCCCAAAGCTAATATATAAAATAATATACAAAGTTTAGAAGCAAAGTTACAAACATTATAGAATTGCATTTTAATGTAAAACATTACTGTAACATATACACGTCCACTATCGTTTGAGGCCATCTTCCCCTATTATGCTGTCCCGAAAATCGGGGCTATGGAATTTCATACTGACCCATCACGGGCAATTTAATAAACTTATCGAGTAACGATATTGAGACGACCACGAGAAACATATTAAATTCAGATTCTTGTCCTGTTTTCATTAAACACACACCCTCGTACTAATGGAATAAAGAAAACTGTGGAGTTGACTCGGCGACGAACTAAATAAACTTTGTGAAAACATTACCTAACTACGAAGTAAACCAAAAATAAATGATTTTATTTTTGTAAGTAGGTTTGTAAAAACCCTTTAACACGTGAATCACATTTTTAAAACTAGATGAGATTGGCGTTTCCAATCTGACGACTCTGAGAAGAAAGGCCGAAACAACTCAGAGGTCAGCTTTTAAAGTCCACTTGGTCAGATCATGTTAAGACCATGGAGATCAAACCAAATCATTCATTTGCTTGAATATGGGTAAAACATGAGGTGATGCATGTAACAAAAAGCAGGATGCGCTAAAGTATCCCGCCATTTTAATTCCATGATGTTTTCATGAAATAGTCCTTCTTAAGGGATTAAATATAGGGTTGTATTGATGATGTAATTGATTATCTGTAATTCTGTAATTACATACGAGTCATGGTCGCAGACGCAAAAATCGTAATAAAATGGTTACCCCAGCGCTTTCCCATTAAACCATATTCTACCATAAGAGGTGTATAGACAGACGCCAGCACATCAACCTACCCCAAACTATATGATTTTCCTAATTGAACATGAACCTTATGTTTATGTGATAAAGTTGAAAATATATTAAAGAAATTTGACAGACTAGGGTAGCTTGATGTGCTGGCGTCTGTATAAATTAAGATTTAAAATAATTAAAATATTTCTTGCACTAATAATTTATTCATCTATTACAATAATTACAATTCGAGTATTTATGAATTTTACTAAGTAACTTTTACATAAGCTACTAGTCATTCTATGCAATATGTGAATATTAGAAGTAATAGTTACATCAGTTTTGACACTTCTTTTTTGCTAAGAGTATTAGAAATATGCAGCGGGACAATGCAAGCTACTTAGATTCGATTAGAAACATATGATATTGTAATATTTATAAATTATGTTCATTTCTAAAACATCCACAGTCTGCATACTGCAGAAGCTTGACATACTTTTAATTCAATCCAATAGAACACGCAAAAGCTGTCGGAAACCACATTTCGCTCCTCACAGAGGGTGAACGCTCGCAATTGAAAATATATCACTCAAGCCGCAACAAACGCCCCATAATGTACCAGCAGACAACTCGACAGTTTTCGTTGTCAGTACTTCAACGTGGCAGTTTAATAAAAGGGCGGAGCGCCCGTATAGTCAAAAGATAACATCACAGACGTAAACATGAATAAAAGTGAGCCTACACCAATTGGCCGATACCCTTCGGTACCGATACCGGTGCCAACCCTTTTATTTGTACACGAATCCTCTCCACTGTTCTCCTAAACACGAATAAGCAACTTTAATTGAATCGAACTGCCCTCAACAAAAGGGTGACAGGAATTTTAATGAAATGCAATTACGTTTTAGAGTGTGGTAAACAACAAATGAAATTTTCCAAAAAGCTGGGGCTGATTATATCGTATTGTTTCTGTTTAATTGACTTAAAGAACTTGTTAGAAGTGGGCCTACCTGCTAAATAAATGGGTTTGATGTAAGTGTTAAGGTTAGATGGTCAATACCTTTAGTGCATAATATACTTTCAATCATTCGTAGACCACCAAAAAAAAAAACTTTGATTTTGAATGAACCTGCTAATCCACTACTTTATATGTTTGAAACATTCGTCTGCTCAAAAATAACTCCGCGTAAAAATAACACAATGAATGTTGTTAAACTGATAGATTGAAAGGCATTGCCAGTGTAAGTACACATCGCTGTTTATTCGCCTTATTAGAGTTGTGACACACGTATTTCAGACCGCCAATGCTGCCAAAGAAACATTTGACATTTACAATTTTTTTTTTAAATGACGATCGAGATAATAAATCGAATCGATTCTTATCTTGAAAATGCCGCGATCACAGATCTACCTAAGAATGTTACTACCGTCATCATTTTTATCGGTTAATCAGGGCACCAATTAAAGCACTTGCTATTAAAGCAATTTAACTCGTTGATTTCAAATATTTGTAGTCAGTTACTGACAGAAACTGTTTTATTTATAAATCGCTCAACGTTAAATCGACTCAAGTAAAACGCCATGCAAATTAATTCCTGCCATTATTTGCGTATTTCTGCCACACAACTCACAAAACGAGGTTATTTGTTATTTTGTGTACAATTCAGGGAGACCACTTTTTCCGCCGGAAAGTTTAAAAATAGAAACGTTTAAAACACACACGTGCACTATTACGATCGTTAAATCCAATGTGTTATTGCTATAGAGCCACAAACAGCATTGAAACAAGCCGATTCTGCACCGGACGGTTTATAGATACCTCTAGTCAGTAAACGGTTACTTGAGAAAAATACAAAAATATTTTTAATAGACACTTATTCCTCTTTAGAATTCCCTACCCAAAGGGTGAAACGGGATCAAAACTAACCCTACGCTGTCTGTTTGTCTGTCAATCAGTCCGTCAATGTGTTTGTCCGTCAAAAAGATTTATCTTCTTAAACCGTAATAGTTAGTAACTGGTGGGGTCCGCAAGGGCCGATGCCTGCCAGGGGTGCGGGTTGTTCGAAAGAGATACCGCCGCCCCAGGCACACAGGCAACTGAGGGAACACGGGTGGGTTTTAGTCAGTAAAAGTCTGACACGCCCTCCTGCTCCACCCAGAGCGGGAGAAGTTATTTGATGATTTCGCACCCAAAAAAAAACCGTAATAGTTAGTCAGTTGTAATTGGTGATGGCCCAGAGGTATGAAGATGATGATAGGACTCCCTTTTCCGCACGTAGACTCCCATTCGGTCCGTTGTGCGTGGGGATTCTGGCTAACAGAGCCAGCCTAGCTCCGCCCAGAAGCTCAGAAGCTTCCTGGGAGCTTCGCAGGCTTCGCGGAGCGACCTCACCAGAGGTATCGGCCTGGACTTACGAATCGTAGTCATGAGTTCGATCCCAATCAGGTGCTTTACTGTGTACATTTGTTTTATCACCACTGTGCACTGCTCTCAAAACGGTGAAGACAAACATCGTAAGGAAACCGGCATTTCCTAAAACTGAAAAACCCGTAGACATGTGACATCTACCAATACGCATTGGGCTTACGCTGTGGTGTACAGCCCGTTCCCTCTCACATAGAGGAAGTTCTAGCAGTGGGAACGGTATAGACTGATTATGCAGTTGAATTTTTCACAAAAGGCTTGTGTCCTAACAGTTTTATCTCAAAGAAGCAAGTCACCCAAAGGACAATAGAGAGATACTTGGAGTTTCCTTACGTGATCGAATTAGGAATGAAGAGATCCATAGGAGAACCAAGGTAACCGACGTAGCCCGAAGGATTGCCAAACTTAAGTGGCAGTGGGCTGGGCACATTGCTCGCAGAACAGATGGCCAATAGGCCCGGAAGGTTCTGGAGTGGCGACCGCGTACCGGAAGACGTAAAGTTGGAAATCCTCCCACAAGGTGGACCGATGACCTGGTGAGGGCCGCAGGAGTCCGCTGGATGCGGGAAGCACAGAACCGGTCGAAGTGGCGGAGCTTGGGGGAGGCCTATGTCCAGCAGTGGAAGTCTTTCGGCTAAAATGATGAAGCAAGTAAAAAGAAGCTAAACTATAATTTATAGTTTTGGTCACCCGGAACCCATAGTTTGCGTGTGCAACTCGCACTTGACCGGTAGGTTTTCAATAAGCTTGAAATAGTATTGATCTTCCATGAATATTTATAATCTACATACGATTTAGGAACGTACTTATACACTGATTAAAACTTTCCGTTTTAAGATGATTTTGTTTGTAATTAAATATGGTAATGCACTTTGAACGAGTCGTAGAGCCTTCAGCATTAAAGACAAAAATCAATATAATCGAAATTGGACGTAACAGAATGCAATCTTTATAGTTAAAATTAATTAAACGACCTTTAAGTAGGGACAATAAGACAAGCTTGAACTATTCTGAATATAATTGGATGTTGGCGAATTGTATCAGGAATAATATCGAGTAACAACACCAAGCAGTATAGCTGTTAAATCTGACTTCAATTATATTTCCGAGCTTTACTAAAAATCTTACTTAAAACATTAATACAAAATTGTTACCATGAATTTCTTAATGATAACTATATTAATAAACACTGATTATGTAATTTATTTATTGAAATAAATCTGAACTACATTTTTTTGCTTATCCTATATCCTATACTGCCCCACTGTTGGGCAAAAGGCTCCCCCAAGTCCTTCCAAGAACTCTTTCCCGCACCACCTAGAACCAGCCCTCGCGGCACGCGTCCAGGAACTACATAACTTTTGTAAATTGGAACGGGCTTCTAGCTTCACCTGTCTGACTCCTTCAAAATTCACCAGTGCCTGTAAAATTCATCATCATCATCTTTTAGGCCGAAAGACGTCCACTGCTAGACATAGCAGGCCTCCCCCAAGCACCGCCACTTCGACCGATTCTGTGCTTCTCGCATGCAGCGAATTCCTGCGGCCTTCACCAGGTCATCGGTCCATCTTGTGAAATTAGTTTAATCTATATAAATCCTCAGAATTTAATTAATTACTTCGAGCTTTTTATTTGAAAGTATTCTTTTGTTAATTTTAGAATAAAATACAGTCCAATGAAATCTTTACGCTGCATAAATTCTCATAATTCCCTTAATTTCAGTTCGGAACTAATGTACCAGTGAAATACCACTAAGAAGAGTTATGTACCACTCAGGCCAATACGTGCATACGCTACGTTTGCAGGTAATATATTGTGTAATATGTCTACCGGGAAATGTCGGGTACTGAACGTAGATTTCCCTTATTGACTGCCAGAATGAACGGGCTTGAGCTATTGCAGTATCTGTAAGTCTAACATTGACATCTAATATCGTTAGCTAAAAGCTGTGGTATTAGCTACCTAGAACTTTCTTACCAGCATTTGTTTACGTCTGCGTTATTCCTCTAATAGTCATAATAGTGACTGCTGAAGTGCTGAGCACAGGTTCCTGGATTCGAATCTCTGAGAAAGGAACAGCAATTTCATTTGTTCACTTGAATGTCTTAGTAGGAGCTTGGAGTTAATATTTGTGTCTGGCAAATGGCAGTAGCCTAGCACCCTATTATGTTATGTCTGGAAATTTAATTGTAAAGCAAAATTCCCTCCAACTTAAATTATCCACAAGTACAAGTGTCATTCTTTTACAGTTTTGTATGAAATAGCAATAATCAACACAGGCCTCCTCTCTTCGAAAGGGAGTGGGTTGTAATCTACCACGCGGGCCCAGAGTGGGTTGGTAGATGACACATGTTTTCAAATGTTTGGTTCTAGGACATAATGAGGGGCTTGTGGCTAAGTAATATTAGCCGTACGGATCGATCGATCAGGTTAAAGCTAAGCTTGCCGCGGTTGGTCCGTGGATGAGTGACCATCTTAACATACCAAGACCTCTCCGTGCCTCGGAAAGCACGTTAAGCCGTTGGTCCCGGCTGTCATTTGTAGATCTTTGATAGTCGTAACGGGTCGTCAGAAGCCCGAAAGTTTGACAACCAGTCTTTCCAAAGGGTATCGTATTACCCAGTGACTGGGTTGTGGAGGTCAGATAGGCAGCCGCTCCATGTAAAATACTGGTATTCAGCTGCATCCGGTTAGACTGGAAACCGGCCCCAACATAGTTGGGAAAAGGCTAGGCAGATGATGATGGTTTTGGGACATACCGGTTTCCTCACGATGTTTTTCTTCACCGTTATTGAGAGCAGTGGTGATGAAATGGTTTAACAAAGCAAAGCGCCTGCCCGGGTTCGAACCCACGACCCACCCGCCTTACGGCGGGGCAGATACCACTGGGCCATCACTGTCTTCAAATACACACTCTGACTGCTCTGAAATGGCAATAGGCAATAGGAAATTAACATACGGTTTCAATTTGCTTTACAATTAATTTCTTTGGTGAAACAATCATGGGTCTGAAAAAAAAACTGGATAAATGTGGGTGTACTGCCTAACACTTTAGCCTAGAAAATCTAGGTGACCTTCGGCCTGAGGGCTTCCGCAGACAAGCGCTAAGCAACGGTGCGACGCAATTCTGGTAGAACAAATTCCACGAAGTTTTCATAAAAATTGTTCTATTAGTTGAATCGCGGTGTCGCATCGCGCCGGCTTGCTAAGCTTTGAAACACTGCCTCAGATCTGAACAGTAGTCACAAATACGAATCCTGGTTCAAAGTCGTGACATCAAAATATACAACCAATATGCCACACTTTCACTATTACAAATACTCTCCATCATTACACGTAATGATACACAGTGAGAGTAGTTCGTATACACAATAAAACATGCAGCTTTCCTAATAGCTGTTCCACACGACTGCACAGAAGTAACTCACTGTTATGATGCTATACTATTATTATGATCATGTTTGACTCGCCCGTCTATGTAGGTGAGGCTCATATTATCAAAATCATTTATAAATACCGAGTTGATCAGATAGACGCCACGCTGCGGACACAATCAATTTATAGCGTGGTCGATACAAATTGCGTGGCACTGCCATCTCTATTTTAGTGGCTGGTTTATCAGGCTGTATCATGACGTCATATAGTTTTCGAAAATAGGCGCCGTTAATTGGTGTCATCAAATTAGAGGCTCCGCCTCCAGTAGATACTTTTAAAGAAATTGGTCATTTTGTATCGGTCGTAAAAATATAATTTACAGCCTATAGCCCATATTTGTAGAACCAATTAATAATAGAGCGAACTAAACGAGTTGCAGTTTTATAGCCGAAATACAGCGTGGCGATTTAGTCAACTGTATTTCGGAATTCTACCCTTCATTTCAAACAACTTTTGCTACGGAACTCTATTCCGATTCGTAAAAAAATAAAACTTTTTGGTTCGGGAGGCGTCCGTCTGGAACGAAGTTTTTATGCTTTTTTTTTTCAACCCCGGACGTAGCGTCTTTTACTCTCATCATCATCATCATTTCAGCTGAAAAACGTCCACTCCTGGACATAGGCCTCCCCCAAGCTCCTCCACTTCGACCGGTTCTATGCTTCCCGCATCCAGCGGATTCCCGCGGCCTTCCTGCGGTCTTTCACTCTATCTTTAAAATGTTCAAACTTTATTTTGACCTAACTGTCGGCTTCAGCACCCTCGAAAAACATGAAAACGACACCCATGTCGAAAATTTTAAAATTATCGCAGCCCTCTTGGATTTACATTTTAATTCTCAGTATTGGCTTCAGCACCCTTGAAACCATGAAATCTATCACACTCTCTCTCCGTCTCTTTCTATTATAATGTATAATAAAACTACGCATGGAGGGGAAATAACGGTATTTCGTTACTTGATGCTTTTTTCTACTCATACCGCAAGCTGAGTTAAACACTTCTTTCGACAAAACAAATTCCTATACAACAGCAGACAGACTATTTCGATACATGCATGTATGAAATTTTTTTTCTCTACCATTCGGATATGAGTTTCTTAACGCAAGTTGTTTAGAATTACGTGTAGAATCCTCTTGACGCAGGTGACTAAATTACCACCCTGTATAAAAACCACGATATATATAACCATAGAGACATCTAACCAAATTCAGATTGCATTCTCATTTTATAGACATTTGATATACTCGACTAAATAGCCGTACAGACGATTTTACACTTCAACTATTTATCGATGTTTATAGCCGATAATGATGGGTACGATTTTTGGTTTTACGACTCTGTAACTATGACAAAATTTGAGGCTGTTGAGGTCGAGCCTTCACCGCCCAAAAAGTATCAGTAACTCCGTAAGCAGATACTGGATATGTTACAAAACTTAACAACCGAGACATAAAATGAAACTATAATCTCAAAGGGTCGTATAAGTTGTTAAATTAATAATTTGTTTTGAAAACGAACACTCGTAAAAGAGCTTTTACTTAGTGATGAGACTATTTTTGATACGAATTCACATAATAAAATATTTTTATTTGTTTTTAATTTCTTTTCCCTGATTTGGTAAGCAAACTTTGAATCGACACCGTGTCTTTCTTCGGAGCCACTGCGTTCACTTACGGAGTAAGTTCTAATCAGAGAGTGATACAGAAAACCGACATAAATATATGTATTTAGGTACCAAAATAGACATCATCATCATATTCACTCTCCTATCCTAATCCCAATACATTTGGGGTCGGCGCGACCGTTCGTTTTTTTCCATATTCTCTAACTACAGTCATCATCTCGATATCAAAGTAGAACAACACATTGATTATAAGAGATTTGTGGCGGACATCTACAATGCCGCATACGAAAACTTCAAAAATCAACAAATGTGGAAAACACAAACAGTGAAGTGGCGCCATCTACAATGCCATATGCGAACTACTCAAGACTTAACATCACACCGCAACTACATCGGCTACATCGCGCAAGCAGAGTTTACCGCGCGATCTGCATTTATACAAACATCCCGACATCGACAATCGTCGGGCAGTTACCCACCAGACACAACACCCGTCTGGTCGAAAGATCCTCCCTTTTCCATAGAGTATGAGTGAACTTTACACCCTGCTCCTTATACCTCTACAGATTTCATTGGAGACTTAATTGGTTGACAGTTATTACGCGGGTCTGAAGCAAGAAAGTCTGGCAACCTGTTTTACTAAGGGGTATTACCCAGTAACTTGGTTGTGGAGCTCAGCATAGTCAGACGCTCCATATAAAATACTGGTATTCAGCTGCATCCGGTTAGACTGGAAGCCGACCCCAACATAGTTGGGAAAAGGCTAGGCAGATTGTTTGAATTGGATACCTAAATAGTTTAACAATCCATCAAATATTTTTTTTAGTTCACTGCTTTACCTACCGCCATTTTCAAGTCCCTAGATCATTGAACTCTCATACGCAATGATCAAAACATCAATATTTTACATTCGCCTCAACTGTCCGAATTTCGTGTACAGTAACGTCATAGCCGCATTGTCTGACTGTCGGACGCTCGTCAAGTCCGAGTGACATGGCCAGTCAGACGTCAGATGTCGATTCCACGTCATTGGCGAGTGAGGGTTGACTTCGAGCCCGTCAGACGTCATGTTGGCAATCTACGTCGGGGCAGGTGAGATATGACTGTTGATTATGATTACTGAAACTATATTTTTTTGGAAATTAATGACTGAGAGTATCAGGTATCGGTCGTTTGTCAATAATATATAGGTAATACGTTAACATACTAATACCAAGATATGGAATAATTGACATTAGGGAATCTCATTGATTTATTCAACCCAATGAAGCTCTAACAGTCACTTAGCGAAGACCGTCGGTAATTTGAAGATATATAATTACTTGTATACTAAACTGGCTGTTGCGTTGCAATGGCTTTTTATTTTATTTTTAATTAGAACCTTTTCCGGCGCTCACATAACAACTTACCAAAGTTTTATTACAATGAGTAGAGCCATATCGAAGATTTTTTTTTCGACACTAACGCACGGCAATTGATTTTTATATAATACTAGCTTTTGCAGCGGCTTCGCCCGCATGGAGGTCAAAAATTATCCTATGAGAACATCCAACAGGGATAAATATTATCCTTTGTGTTCATTCAGGCTATAATCTATCTGTATGCAAAAACATATCGATTTGAATTTTACCGAGACCAACGAACAGCAACATTTTTTTTAAATATAGAATATAGTTTTAAACACAAATTCATTATAGATAATAAACAATCGCCTGAGACGTAATAATTATAAAATATATTTGAATAATGTGTTTGTTTTTAAGACAGTTAAAAAAGCAGAAGTAGATAAATATGAATAACAAATTAATAAAATAGGCTAATTTAAAATCGAATCTTTCTTTAACTAGCGAATCTATTTTTGCAGGCCTCATAATGAAATTATTATCATTAAAGAAACAATTCAAACTATAGGTCAAACTAATTAAAGTTATAAATATGTATGTCGCTATCAGTTTCGCATTTCATCGCATAAATATCGCACGGATCTCGTTTTCAATCTTCGGACCCTGTTTATAATTCATTTCTTTGCAATTTTAATAAACTCATCAAATCCCCATCAAGATGGTATCTGAGAACGCTTTGCATATGAATATGATACGTCAATCTGCCTTAAGCAAATAAAATGGCACGCCTTATTTGACCAACAGCTGTTAGCCGTGAAGCCAATCTTTTGACCGGAACACTTACAAAGGAAACACCATTCCAGAGTCCTGTGCAACACTGTCTTGTCACATAAAACTTCCTAAAAACAACTTTATAAATCAGCAATAGAGTTTAATTTTCGACATCGAAGGGACTGCAACCCAAAGAAGTAAGATATGTATATTTTGTGAAATCCAATTTTCTGCTGACATCCCATGACTGTCAAAATGTAAACGAAGGTTGTTGTAAAAGTGTCTAAGCGTTAAGCAACACTATACGTTAAATCGTGATATTTGATTTACTGATGTTCTCAAGTTAATCAAAATATTAGATCCGTGAATAATAAATATTAACTAGAAATCATATTGATAGACCATGAAAGAAATGAATTAATGAATCAATATTTCTAGCAACAATAAGCAACTTTGTTGCAAGAACTATCTACAACGGAGATTAAGATAACAGTAGAGTCCTGAAGATACCTTAACAATTAATCACAGCGAAAGCAATCCCATCGGTCATACAATGTCACTTTGCAGACCGCGCTTGGCTCTGCTCTTGCGATTTTCCCGATAACTCCACCTCTTCAGTACTCTTATCGCTATAAATCAGACCACCGGCTACTATACCACAAGCACTTTTGGAAATAATGTCAATCTGATTTGGTTATCAAAGACATCCTTACCCATTGTGCTCCAACCTCGGCAGCAGGGAGCAAACGGTACATTTGTTGAATTAAGACGTAGTTAGTATTCACATTCAGACTCCCTACGCCTCGACGAGGAATGCGTTCCGCCTCATAAACTCCTTCAAAGTATACATACCGAGCCTCAATACCCACAAACCGACGAGCGTTTGGAACTTAAACGAGTAATTACAGTGCTTATCCAATTTGGCAGGGCAGAAAAACGCGACCCCCCTTGTACAGGAAATTTGTTTTAAATTTCGACAACAATGGGGAGATCGCGAGTCGGATAATTGCGTTCGGGAACAGTCCGTGACGCCGACGACGGTATAAATCCACCAGCAATGAACGGTTAATAATAGCTTGCACAGGTTAAACAGCGCTCTCAATGGGACCCCATGACAGCAATCTGCAGAATCTGCAATTGAGTATCGCATGCTTCGCGCCGTTTACTCCGAGCCGCTTGCCGACGATTCGAAAATCTGTGATAATATTTTCACGACTACCAACGATAAAAAGATCACAAACAAGGTATTCTGAAGATGTAAAAAGTTTTACTGTGTCAATAAATCACTGAGATTATAAATCGGTTTTACAACCTATAGATGATCGCAAAGTGCTATAAATCATAAGTGAAATGGGGGTTGTTACAGCCGGTGTCCCTGGAGGACCATTAGGAGATTGAAGAACCCTCCCACGGCATCGAAAATGATCAAACGATGAAAAAAGTTTTTAATTAACCGTGGTTTAATACTGGTGCAATAAAACTAAAGAGCTTCGATCAAAACAAATCAACAGTTATAATGATCGTCATTAATCATTATAAAAATTCTTCATCGCCACCGCAAATAAAAACTAATATCTACAATCTCGTGTTCGGTTACATTATGGCTATCAGTAACCATTAAAGTAGGTGCAAGTCAACATCAAATCATATCTGGCATCGATAAATTGCCAAATTATTTAAATCACGTGTGGTCCAGGCGGAAATATATTATTCAAGTAGATATTTACATGGTTGTGAGGTTTTTGAGAAAGTCAATATGTATAATTTTTGTTTTAAACTTTTCTTCACTGTTTGATTTGTTACCGTAGGTTCATCATCTGACTAGTCAACAACATCAACTGCTTATCTGACCTCCACAACCCAGTTACTGGGTAACACGATACCCCTTGGTAGGACTGGTTGTCAGACTTTCGGGATTCTGACGACCCGTAACGACTGTCAAAGATCCACGAATTACAGTTGAGACCAATGGCTTAACGTGCTTTCCGAGGCACCGAGGGGTCTTGGTATATAAAGAAGGTCACCCATCCACGGAGCAACCGCGCCAAGCGTAGCTTAACCTGATCGATTAATTCCTGTTGCTATGTTTACTTAGCCACATTTCTTACCGTAGGACGTTTTCTTAAAAATTTAATTTTCTTTAAACTGTTGTAGAGGAATCAAAATTAATGCGCAAGTGATAATTTCCAATGATTTTCCCTCAAATATATAGTCCGTCATAAGAAACATCATTAAATTTTTCAAAAATAATTAAGTGATAATAACCACAGTATTAAAGCTCAAGCTTGGAATTTCATCTTGCTTATTAACTCTCATAGTTGAAGTTCTGCGAGTAAACGACCACAAAACTTTGGCTTCTAACAACGGCCAGAGTAACGTTCTACATAATTTCTTAAGTTCATCATCAGAGTAACTTCACGTGTTCTGATCTACGTGCTTGCTCACTCATTCGTCTAGAGACAAACAAACCACCAAACTTAGCATCTTACAAATAGTCTTGGATCTTAATGGAAACCTTAATTAATGCTCAAACTTAAACTCCGAATCGTCATCTAGAGACCACACTATTCTTCATTATTTTGCTTGAGTCGTATAAATAAATTAACCGTGACGGTTTGCATCTCATATGGGACATTAATAACTGGTAGTACAATGAGTATTACAATAACAATTGGGACAGGAAGCTTGTAAACCGATTATGCTTTTCGAGCGTCACTCACTATGACATCAATACAATCGATTGCAACGGATTTATGAATAAGATATCGAAGTTCTGATGTTATCAAGCAGCTCTTAATCGAAGTCATGAGAATGAATGCTTACTTCCTCTAGCAAGTTAAAATAATTAGGGCCATTGGACAAAGATCGTATCTCAAGATAATGCGCTTAATCTTCTTGGAATCTCAATAAACGTTAATGCAGCGAAATGAGGATATCGGTAATTTACGAATGAAGCTGCATGAAATCGGTGAATCATGATATTAATCAATCCAGCCGGCTGTAATATATCACTTTATAAGCGTAAACGCATCAAGGAACATTATATCATCGACTACGAACAAAATACACGACAATCATAGCATGCAAATGTGATTTTCCAAAGCCGATAATGATGCGTCAATTTCCCGAGACAATTTCGAATAGTAAAATAATACGATCAAATAGAGGGCGAGATAAATTGCAGTCCTCTGCGCGTTCTGACCGCGATTGCGCGGCGCAGATAAAACGCAAAGCGACGGGAACAATAACCGATGCACTTCCTTTGACAATAGTCACGGCCGGACCAGCCGACTGGCCGATGCAAGCCAGTAATTTATACGACGCCCTGAGATCGCAACGATACGCCCCACTAAATCGATCAATAATCCTAGAAAGTGATAAGACCCAATGGGAAACTATCAAATTGAAACGTCAGCAAGGTATAATCAAGCGACACACCACAATTTATTATACGGTGGGAAGTTGGCCGGTTACGTCCAAAGTACAGCGGCCCGTAGTAATTATGATGTCGCTGCATGTCTAGATCAGCGCTGGTGGTCCCAACTTGCTTACCAACTCGATTTTCCTTTCTATTACTTAAGTAAACAAGCTTTAGGAAGCATGCTCTAAATAAAAGTGTCGTACCAACTCTCACACAGAAAATTCTGAATTAAAATGCATGGTTTGAGTATATCTCATTATGTCATGAAGTTTATGTCTTTAACGTTAATAATATGACTCGCTTTATGGTTCGTATATGGTCGAGAACAAGACACGAGGCACGCACAGTTTGTCTTGGGCGACAAACACAAATATTAGACATGAACAAGCAACGGTACGGAATAGCAAATCACAGTGTATTTGTATAAGAAGCGTACTTTGAAGCAGGTTTGTATTTGTAAACAGAGCAGTGAATGTTCAATACAGTTAGCTGCCAATAACAGTGGAATGTCGCTAACAAAATCAACCTTATTTTTTAGTGTTTGCTCTGTAAGCACTATTATGAACGAAGAAAATGAAAACGTAGTCAAATAAAGATAACATTCTGAAGCGAGACGAATTTACAGCTGATGAAATATTTGAACATTGCGTATAAGCTCTTCCGGAATTTTTCCGAATTCTCTACACAGGCTTACTGAATTACTATACGAGGCACATACAAAAAAAAAGCTCTCGCTTACTACGCACTGCTCATCAAAACTCACTTAAATCAAGGTGCATGAAAATGGACGTTATTACTAAGAGCTTTAAGAAACAACCGAGGTCCTGATGCTGCCCCACTCCTGCGTACCTGAGAGCCGAGTCGGACTCGCCTGACAACTAAAAAAATTTATTTTATTCATGGAAGAAACTTTAACATCGGGTTTATGTTAAAATTCGTAGTGTAATGGAAACAATGCATAATGCATTTGCCTCCGGTTGACACAATGACATATGGAGTAACTTTTGTTTGACGTTAGGGACGGGAATTTAAAAATATCAAACATGTAAAAACGTCAATGCGCTTTCCACAGTTTTTCACATTACATTGTAAATATATTTTTTGCGTCGGTTAGCAATTTTTGCAGTCAATTTATTTCGATAAAGAACGAAGCGAATGTTCGGCTTAAGTGGACGCTGCGTTTACGCATAATTGGAACTCCTTTTTGCGCACGAGTCGAATACGAAATGATCCCGATATTAATTCTGTTTTTTTGTAAATCTCCTTGAACATTTCTTACTAGTTCGTATTCGATCAAAGTTTAAGAAACTGTGGGTTGGTACGTTTCATTTTCTTCAATTCGTTGAACACGAATCGCGAAACAAAAAAAAAGTAATTCTGTGAGATTTGGATCTTTTACGTTCACTTGCTTATCTAAAATAAAATGTTCAGTCAATGGAAAAATGGTAACTACGATCTTTGACCTCATTCACATTCTTTATTTTCAAGACCACACTGTTTATTTTGAACAATGTGTTTCTCGATTGGTCATAATAACACGCTGCAAGCGCATACAATGTAAAATCCATCACGTATCGTCCTAATATAACGTCTAGCCGTGTCCGATGCCTATCAATTTGGGCACTCTTCAATACACATCGATGGTGAGATATTGTCGATACACGAAGTATAAAAACAATAATGTGAGATCTATAAAGGGGCGTGACTTGCGCGTGGGCAGCGCGTCGGTGGACATTGTTTAACAGACCACGCCGATATTAGAGCCCAAACATCCACGCTACGAGATTTTATCGTAATTATAATGTTCTTTTATTGGTATTTACACAGGTATACTCAAGTGATGGTATCGTGCAAACGTGTTTAGTAGTTTTGAAATTCCACAGCGATGATGGGCAGGTTAATGAAAGTTGCTTAATACTTATTAGTGTCTGACAGAAAATAGATTTTCAGCCGAAAACGAAAAAGAAGTTTCGGCTTTAGTCTTATTTTCGGTCGAAAAGGAAACCGAAAAAATATTAATATTTAGGCTGTACCTATACAGAAATCTGTTTTTTTTACAGCTAGGGAGAAAAAGATCTTAAGGTATAAAATGAAATAAAACATGATAATTCCGTCGCCTGATATTGCCGAGCTTAACGAAGTAAGCCGTGCGCGACAATTCACGAACTTCTGATTTTCGGCTTGGCCGAAGCTACGGCTGGTTTATGGCCGAAAACGAAAATATGGCGGGATCATGATTTTTGTCCGAAAATGGCCAAAAACGAAAACGAAGCTTCAGTCAGTCACTACTTAATAAGTCATAATGGCTCAAACGATGCAGTTATTTAAAGCGAAACAAATTTTTGATTACTTTATTTTCGATTACCTACTCATTCGAAATGGGCGAATCGACTCATAATATATCTGATATCTTTACATATTGAATATTAATATTGGATGGTTATCACAAACTGACTGCTACCGTATACAACTAATTTTAAAGTTAGATTCGTGTTTTCAATGCATATATTTTTTATGAAACTGTTTGTTTTATCAAACTCAAATTATGCACTGCGTACCGAACACAATACTGGACATTAAGCATTCCTATATAAGTACACACAGTAAAAAATACAGAGAAAAAAAAACATAACATAATATCACGCCTTGTTTCCCCGAAGGGTTCGGCAGAGGTATACCTTGAGTACACCCACATTTCGTCAGTTATGTTGAAGTCCCATGTAATAGGGGACCAGCCGGGCAGAAATCCAAACTCCGGGCTGCTACTCAAACACCTAAAATAGTAAACCCAAGACCTCATACTCAATATTAGCGCTTGCAGCCACTAGACCAACGAGGAAGTCTAAACTAGAAAACAAAACACAGGGTCTATTAGCGTTTCCCACCTAACAATCCAAAGGTAGACCGCAAAAGGCTTGGCATATTATTCAAATCCGCACACGTGATCCCGATTGTCACGATGCTTGGGTTTGCAAGCTAATTAAGCTGAGCACGACATAGGATCACCGTGTCATGAATGTCATGAGTCCAGGCGAGATCTTGGCTGCCTTCATGACTTGTGGAGAAAGCAAATTAGAGCTATTAGTCCACGCCACAGAAAGACGCGACCATCCCCGGGTAAATAGGTGTGGCAATTAATTATTTACAGTCGTGATGGAAAAACCCGGGACTTCTTTGTTTTCTTTTTTTAATTAAGACGGGTTCACTGTGATAGGGATTATTGGTGGATTGTGGAACGTGCCTCTGATTTTGACAAAGTTCGGAAAATTCTGACAAAATTCTGCAAACTTTGCACTTCGGTGTTGAGCTTGTAAGCAGGGATTCGCATTTTAACCATATGTAGGTTAAATGTGTATGTAGCCTGTGTAGGTTACGTTTACTAACATAAGATATTTTTTTTGTATTTCAAGACAAATACAATAGTTATTCAGATAGAAGTTTGATTGAGAAAAATCTGCCCTAAGAAGGGCAGATTTTGAGGTATAAATAAAACAGCTTTTGTGTAGAAAATATGTCAAACTTACATAATTTTCCAGAAAAAAGGAAATTAAAATAAAATAGATAAAAGTTGCCTATCTGACTATTGAAAAAACTGCCCGTAGTCGATAACCCCACATATACTACCGTGTATAAAGAGACTCAAGCAACATTAACTATAGGAAAACTTTACCTACAACAAATCCTTCACACATCGTAAAAGTTACAAGTGGTATTGAATCTAAAGGTAGTAAAACATGTACGGCAGTAATAATGGCAGTTAGTCCATTAGAACGAGTAGTTACCTCACCTGGTTTAAGAATTAACGTGTTTCCCTGTTCAAGCGGCAGGAAAACGGCTATAAATTCCCCTTTTCATTCAAGCCACTATGCAAACAAATAGTAAGATGTGCTAACGATGTTTATTTATTTAAATAACATTTCCTTCATACATAAGCATTCTAATACCCAAGATGATTTGAAACTATCACGCCTGACTTCTCTAAAGAGGTAGGCAGAGGTAAATCATGTAATCATCATATCAGCTGAAAGGCGTCCACTGCTGGACATACGCCTCCCCCCAAAAGGGAGGGATTTGCCATAATCGCCATGCTTGGCAGGCGGGTTGGTGGTCAAATGCATAGAGAACGCTGCTGCCCATTCTCTAGTAAGTCCCTTAGTCGCTTTCTACGACACCCACGGGAAGAAATGGGATGATGATATTCTTTTACGTCCGGCACCACACGGAACCTAATCCCCCTATGTCCCCTATTAAATCATGTAATAGGGGACACAAATTAAAACTCTAGATTGTTACTCAGAATATTCTTACGGCAAATGCCCAATAACAATTTACCCGACAAAGCATTTATTTCAAACTAGCTTTTATCAGCGACTTCGCCCGCGTGGAGGACGAAAATTATTCCACGGGAACGTACTACCGGGATAAAAAGTACCTCACTATGTGTGTGTTAGTAGATGTCACAATGTTTTCGAATTTTTGATTCTAGGACATGCTGATTTCATCACGGTGTTTTTCTTCACCATTTCGAGAGCAGTGGTAATGAAACAATGTACACAAAATAAAGCAGCTGTCTGGGTTCGAACTTCCGACCTACAACTTCAAAGTCGCGGCCGTTACCAACGGGCCACCACTGCTGTCTCTGATAAGCATTTACTCCATATATTAGGTATCTGCATCCGATTTGACTGGAAGCTGACCCCAATGGAAAAGGGCAGATGATGACGTAGCACACGCAAAGCTTTCAAAATACTATAATATCTACTAGCTTTTGCCAGAGGCTTTGCTCGCGTGGATGTCGAAAATTATCCCACGAGAATGTACTACCGTGATAAAAAGTATCCAATATGTTAATCCAGGTTATAAACTGTCTGTTTGCCAAATTTCATACCAATCTGCTCAGCCGCTTTTGGGTGATTGAGTAACAAACATCCGAACACCTAAATATCCAAACTATCTAAACACACCAACATTCACATTAGTAGGATAATAAGATTGTTATCAGCATTTCATGTAAGTACTATTAGCCAAAAGCATTTTGCACCACATCTCAAGATCCTGCATTACTTCAAAAATATATACTTAAATAGAAAACTCGGACTAGAGATGCGATTTAACAGAATAATTCTGTTAACAGGTAACTTGTTCCTAGGCTCTGAAATTACCTGTTACTTTTAACAGGGAAATTTCCTTCTTAAGGTAACTGATTACATAGAATAATTCATTCATACTCCGTAATATTTCAGACAGATAAGTAACTAGTTACCTAATTTTTAATGCAGTGGGAAAAAAGTAAATGAAAAAACATTATGGAAGGATTCTTACTTTATTCTTTATTATTACTATTATCGAAAACAATACACACATGCGTGCCATCGGAATAAAGTTCTTATTTCAAAGAGGCTTTAATTGCTAATTCTTTGTCGCATACATTCATTTAACGTCACTACCTTCCCAAGTAAATACATACCGAGGAATACCCAGCCATCAACAAAATAACTGATAAATGACCGATGAACGAAGGAACGTCATGGCATGGTAAACGGTGAAATGGTAACAGATAATTGTGAATTCAGTTCCTAGGTTATCTGTTAAGCTGCGGTTACTAGGTATTTGTTAACAGATAAGTAATTCCTAGCACATCTCTAACTTGGACCCAAATAAAACCTCGAACCAGCCCAACTTAGCATATTTGACATACAAAACCACAGAGAGCCACATTTCTTAAAGTTACTAATACTCTAACAGGTACAAAAATATGTTTTTGTGCGTGTTCATATAAATCTGACTTGAATGACGTTAATCTTGATAGACGTGATGGCTTAGTTTTATTCATTATGCTTGAATATATATTTTTAGTTTGGCTATAAAATGGTGTAGTTTTGGACTGAAGAGTTATGGAGTGCGCTTAGTGGTTTCTCTATCAAAGAGTAGGCCCTTTTGCGAACAGTGGGTGTATATTAAAGATCACTAAAGGATTACTGACACATAGGTACATTGGCTTTTCTGCCTTTACTTATCAAAATATTGTGATCGTCATTTGGTTTACCGTTGGTTGCGATTCTGGGAATTTTAATCACACAAATATAGATTGCGATTGTCTAGACGTTACACGGCATGGTTCCATTACAGTTCGACGTATAAACCGTGCCGTAGAAAGGACGTGTCTGTGTATGCACATGCTTCCATTGTGATCCATACAACATGCCGTAAAAAGCTGTAACTTTTCACGTCAAGACAAACGTGTGTGTATAAAGGGCCTTATAGCAGTGGAGAAGCTACAATTTTTATTAGAGGGAAGCCGAAGAAAAAATGGTTCAGTTCTCATAAACTCTAGATAACATCAAAGTTCAGTAATTCCTTTACTTTTTCTAAATATAACGACAGCTATAGTCGGAATTCTTGGTTTAGGCGTAAAAAATGGCATTTTTGTAATGTTTTGTAATCTTATATGATGTTTTAAGCTAGTATGAAATATCTGTAACGTGATTTGATACGCACATGTGTTACATATTGTTTGGCAATAATAGACACTAAGAAGACCGTTTCTTCCAAAGAGAAGCCGTTAGGAATCGGGTTGTATAGAGGCTGCGCCCCTGCCTTATAGTGCTGAATTTATCAGAACATGTAATTGAGTACGTAGGTAAATATAATTTACCTATAATTTTGCACCTGCAGCAGGCTTAGCACGAGCACCGATTTGTTGACGGAAGAATACACATTAACCAAATGATGTACAATAGAAGATAGCTATGTTCTTCTATTAATTATCACAGTTATGCGTTCTAAACGAATCATGATTTTGTAGATAATCGTGTATACTTTGTGGCAGTCTAGTAGAAAGTTTGTTGTCAGTGTGATTTTGATAGTTTGGGAAGAAATATTATTCTAAAATAGTCTACACAAAAAAGGATCTAGACAAATATCGTTAGAAACAAAAAACTTTTTCTAAAAAAATAAGTCGGTTGTATTTTTTTTTTTGGAAAAAGTTTTTCAGTTTTTATTTTTCATTTTTTAATTATAGTACCTACCCCACTAATTCGAAATTTCATCATCCTTGGGCTCAAAACAATGCATATTTATGCGATAGCAGCAATCGCGGTTGATTTACTGTTATTTTTTTAAGAGTTCCGTTGTCTATCTCCGAAACGCCTCATCAGATCTATATGAAATTAAAATGGGACCACACGGAAAGCACCAGCTTTCAAATAAAAAAAGAATCATCAAAATTGGTTGACCCAGTCGAAACTTCTGAGGTAATAAACGTGAAAAAAAAACAAAACCTACAGTCGAATTGAGTACCTCCTCCTTTTTTTGAAGTCGCTTAAAAAGACAAAATGACAGATTGTAGTGGAATATCTACGGTGCGATGACAAAAATGGAGAAACGAAATGTGACTTTGTTTAGAAAAAGCAGAGTCTTCTTAGAAATTCTTCGTAGAAATAGAAAGCGTCATGTTAAACCTCTTTGCTAGAAGTGGGCTGTTATCTCCCACGCGGTAAAATTTTATTTAAAAAAAGCGTGAAAATGAAAGCCTACCTTTGATGTTCTCGGAACTTCATCAGAAAACACTTTCAACTTGGGAGAGGTTTATATACAGTGCTAGAAGAAATAAGAGTTTCCTTAGTTTCGCTACAACACCTGGTACCACATTCAGTACGCAAAAGCCATCATTCTAGACTTGACATATTTTTTTCCCTTGAGGTATGAAAGACCTAAATCTTTGCAGTAACATAAATACGATATGATATAGCCAAAGCCTGTAAGAAAATCACTCTAACATAACATCACGCCTTATTTACCCGTAGGGTTGGGCAGAGCTGTACTTATGTACACCCACATTTCGACAGTTACATTTAAGTCCAATTTAATAAGGGGTAAGCATATTACCATCCACCGAGCAGAAATCCAGTCCCCGGGCAAATCTGTCTCTTGCTTCGAAAATATATTTTAAGTACTGCATAGAAATCCCTGCATAAAAATCAAAACATTGACGATCATAGGAACAATAAAAAGGCGTATTATTATTTTACAAAGCATAATAGGACTAAGCTTACTGCTCTACAGCAGAAATAAACTTACGTCTAAATTTTACAATTCATAAAACCATATAAAATAAGGGTCTTAAACTTGCAACCGCCGTTACAAGCCTAAGAATCTACGGCCATAGTACTTACGTCACAAAGCACATTATAATGACGTCAGACCTTTATGGTCTATTTTATTCCTTGGCTGTGGCAATATACCTTTAGTACCAAAATCACCTCAGAGTGTGCCTATAAACAGAAATTGTACATTTGTCGTTTAAAACATAAAATAACCTGCAGGAGCCGATTTTCTGAGATTATTGTCATAAATTCAGTCGTAAATAACATATGGATGGCGAAAAAGTCTAAGAAGATATGTTTTAATACATTTTGGCAATAAAATTATAATAATCCTAAAACGAGTTGATTTAAAATCTCCAGGGTCAAGAGTCTATCGCCTAATCTTACATTTGCGAGATAAATATCAAAGTGCTAAAATATGTTTACAGCATCCATATGGTCTAACGAACATTTTAGTAGAAAACTTTTTTTTAATATGCTCAAAAGTTTTATGATATTGTTGCGGTTATAAAAGCTACTGTGGTGTATATTAAAATGTTGTGGATTATGTATTTACTACGCCTTTTAAAACACAATTTTTGTACGTTATAAACGTCTATTTATAAACGTTGCTTTAAGTTAAGTAATGATTGGCGACTATTTAAACATAGATTTTTGACGTTTAATTGTCTTTTAACTTTATTCGTCGTTTATAAATAAACCCCCTACTGCCCTAAGAGTCTTCCCAGACGATAGATCAAGTTCTATTGTGTTATGATTTTTTTGCTTTAATTTGGGATCCTTGTTAAATTAAGCCATATTAATCATTCAACTGCTCACATCGCACCCAACGCAATATGCAATCAACAAAATGAAAACACAAAACGCATAAATCTTGACTTCTAATCCCGCCTTGATCTATTAAATTAAAATATTAAAAGGGTTCTCCCAAAATTCAAGTAGCCATTAAATCGCTTCAGTTACCTCATAACGGATTCAGTAATTTGCCCATACGTCTTGTTATGGTCGTTCAACAAGATTAAAACCGTAGCCACCCTTCATAAATCCTACCCAGTACTCCAAACGCGATATATTATTCATGAGTACGTAAAATCGGAAGCACACCCAAATTGTCAATACAACGTGGGCGCCCTGTTACTGCTATTTACTGCAGTTTTCCTAGTAAACCACAAATAAAATGGACTCTATGCATATTAAAGTATCATCATACGGACGGGGCTGCAGTTTATTTGTCCCAAGGGCTGCGTTTATGGGGTCGGTTTTATTGGAAGAAGTGTCAATAGTAAAATCTGAGGCGGTCATTTTGTGCACGAGGCAAATGTGGCGGTGCGACGCGGCGGGAAAACAATATCAACTGTTTCTGTTTCTCCATTCTATTTTATTTACACACAATATTACGCCTGTATTCTCCGAACGGTTAGCCTATAGTCCCTACACCCCTATACCACATGTTTGAGTGCCAACGTCTCTGTGGTAGAGGGCGAGTCTACTGCCATCAAACGGGTACAAATCCAGACTCTGGGTTGTCCTGAGAAATTACTGATAAAAAACCCAATAATACTGTGGGATCTAAACGCTACATGCGAACTACGCATCAAATTGACGTCACGTAAAATCCTGCATCGCGAAAGCAGAGTTTACCACGTAGTACATGAGCCCTCACGGTCGTAGCCTTCGCAGGAGACGCCCTGGGCGTCGGGAATCCCAGGCTAATTCCCAGCCACCGAAGGCGCGGGCTTACGGACGGCGAGTAATGGGTAGTTCGCTGTCCAGTAAGGACCAAGCCCGGGTCGACGGCGCGATGTATTCCACGCGCGCCTCAAAGAGATGTCAGCACCAACTGGTGGGCCCGGAAGGGCCCATGCCTGCCAGGGGTGCGGGTTGTTTCGAAAGAGATACCGCGGCCCCTGGCACACAGGCAACTGAGGGAACACAGGTGGGTTTTAGTCAGTAAAAGTCTGATACGCCCTCCTGCTCCACCCAGAGCGGGAGAAGTCATTTGATGATTTTCCATCCAAAAAAGAAAAATAGTATATACAAGGTGAATTTATAGTCACCGTACACCGTACATTTATAGTCACCGTACACCGTACATTTTCCAAGGAACATGGGTCGAAATATAAAAAAAAACGAACCTCCCATACAAAATCGATCAGCTGACTATTTATTTTGTATGGAAGGTCCGATTTTTTGTTTTTTCACATTGTTTTTCATATTATTTTCACGGTGACTAAAAACTCACCTTTTATACAACGTCCTGACACTATTCGTCGGGCAGTTGCCCACCAGACACAAAAACCCTCTGGTCGGAGGATCCCCCCTTTTCTATAGAGGATGAGTGAATTTAACACCTAGTTCCCCATACTTCTTTAATATGTACTTTGCCGACCCAGGAATCGAACCCAAGAACTCATGTTCAGCAGTAGCATTCGCGACCATTAGACCGAAGAGGCAGACAGTCAGTCATATTTAGGTTTTTTTATACACTACTAGCCTAACACCCTCACAATCAAAATATCATTGCTTCCTTCTTTCTAAAAAATAAACAAAGCTTAATTCGTTCAATCCATTAAACACCCAAAATTGTAGACACAGTTACAAACCGCATCTAATACCTTATGTCCTCTAAAGAACCCGGTAAACTATCGCTACCGTTTTGATCCTGTCTACAAAATATTAGTAAATAGTGCCAGTAGGCGCTAAGCGCTCAATAAAATTCAATCATGTTCGCAGGCGGTACATTTTGTGCCCCACAAGAATGTTTTATCGTAACATTGCTCCCACGCCGCCCGAGAATCAACTCTGTAAATTTCATTCAAAGATGAATGGATGTCCACACTAAAATATCTCGGGCACAGTTTCCCAACCCTGTACTTGTCGGAAGTTATTGACGAACGGGCAATGGACACCGTCTTTTAGTACACGAAATCATATTTATGACAGATCGTAAGGAGGGCTTTTTAAATTATCGTTTCCGTGGCGCTGAAAGTAAAAATGTTGCCAGATTAATCTTTAATGCTTCTCGTCACCGGAATTAATGTTCAAGCATGTAATATAAGACGTCTTTAGGGAAACATTAAAACTAATTTGGTACTAACAGGTAGTATAAAATTTAATGACAGCTCTTGGATAGCGTCAATGCCCATGGTGTGGTCCCTGGCTAAAAATGGGCTAGTTTGTCTTAGTTAATCGTGATCGTCATCATCAGCTAATAAGCAAAATCAGCCTTATATGGTCCCACTGTTGGGGCACAGACCTCTTTCCTGTGAGAGAGACTGGGCCATAATATACCACGGAGGCCCAGTGCGGGTTGGTAGATGTCACGTTTTCGATTTTTTGGTTCTAGGACATGTTGGTTTCCTTCCGATGTTTTCCTTTACCATTTTGAGAAAATAATTTCCGTTGATGATGAAATAATTTACAAAAAGTGAAGCACCTTTCTGGGTTCGAACCTACGACCTACAGCTCGTAAGTCTCGGATGTTACCACTGGGCCGCCTCTCAATCAGCTAATAAATAGATGGAAATCTAAAAAAAGGAAGGTCGGCGATATTAATAGCAACTCGGAGTCTATTTTTTTTTGGAAAAACATCAAATAACAACTCCCGGTCTGGGTGGAGCGGGAGGGCGTGTCAGACTTTTACTGACTAAAACCCACCCGTGTTCCCTCAGTTGCCTGTGTGCCAGGGGCCAGGGTATCTCTTTTGAACAACCCGCACCCCTATTATAATTATGATAAACACTGCTGAAAAGTACTCAATAATTTACATTGTCCAGCTCTAGGTTTTCCAGTATGGAAAAGATTATACATTACAATTTTACTATCAAGGGTATTATTCTGACTAATTAACCGACTTCAAAAAAGGAGGAGGTTCTATGTTCGACTGTATGTATCTTTTTTATATACATAAAAAAAGCTTTCATCCATTTCTCTGCCGATTGTCGACCGATTTTCAACATAATTTTTTTGATGCATATGGTATGTCTCAGTGTGGTCGGTAACATTATTAACCTTGTTTGGGTAGTTTTTGCGTTAGCTCCTATACTAAATAAGTTTTTAATCCACTTTGTGTATCTTGTTTGAAATATAATAAAGGAGTTGAACTAGGGACATGTCACTACCAACCCGTGCGGGCTTGCTAATCATGTAATTAAGGACCATAAACAAAAAAAAACTAATTCGTTGAACCATCTCATGTAATTCGAAGGACTCGTATCAAACGACTATAATTTATAAGCAGCTGAGCAATTCACCTGCACAAATCAAAATGTCCATATTTTTTTGTTTTATTAATTAGGGAAAACAAACAGTGACACATTACATTTTATAGGAAAAAATACAACCAAATGTGTGTGTGTTCCATCAACATTTTCCACAAAATACACATTAAAATAATCTTTAATCTAACCATGCTATTTAAACTAAAAACTACTAACTACAACAATTTAAGTTATGACAACATTTTTTGCGTAAAATAACAGAACAAAAAGAAAATTTAACAAAAAAATTAAAACTCATGAAGGCACGAAATTCAAATTAGTGGTGGCTGTGATGATATTGTTTTTCTATACATTTGATATCTTCATAGAAACTAATTTGTATTTCATGAGCTCAACCCTACGAAGATGGGTGCTTGATGGTACCTACCCATATTTTTAAGGCTCTTTACTTCATGGGGCAAAACGTTGCGATTACTTGTGTGTGCAAGTTATTTTTATGAACGTATTGACTGACGTGCGGCCTACCCATCATCTGCCTGGGTTTTTCCCAACTATGTTGAGGTTGGCTTCCACTCTAACCGGCTGCAGCTGAAAACCAGTATTTTACTTGGAGCAACTGTCTAGAGGTCAATCGTCGAATCCGACTCGGCTGGGCAGCATTTGGGAGGCTTCGCAATATCTTCTCGTCCCAAATACCGCAGTGTCAAAAGACGAAAGTCTTTGGCCAGTGTGTGATACCAGTGATATGACCTATGATACAGAAACATGGTCGCTCACAATGGGCCTTATCAGAAGGCTTAAAGTCACCCTAAGAGCAATGGAGAGGGCTATACTCAGAGTATCCCTACGCGATCGAATCAGGAATGAAGAGATCCGCAAGAGAACCAAGGTAACCGACATAGCCCGAAGAATTGCCAAACTTAAGTGGCAATGGGCAGGGCACATTGCTCGCAGAACAGATGGCCGATGGGGCTGAAAGGTTCTGGAGTGGCGACCGCGTACCGGAAGAGTGGGAAGGCCTCCCACAAGGTGGACGGATGACCTTGTGAAGGCCGCCGGAATCCGCGCTGGATGTGGGAAGCATAAGATCGGTCGAGGTGGAGGAGCATGGGGGAGGCCTATGTTCAGCAGTGGACGTCTTTCGGCTGAAATGATGATGATGAACTGTCTAACTTACCTCCACAATCCAGTTACTGTTATTAGTTAGCCACAAGCCCCTCTGAAGTGCGGCCTACTAAAATGACATATTAAAAGTTTCTCATTTTTCACCACTAGTAATTATTTTAATTACAGCACATAATTATTTTTGCTTTAATTAAACTAGTCATGAGATACAAATCAATTAATAAATTATTTTGAACGAGTTCATTTCCCAAACTGTATGTAATAAAAATGGTTTTAATTCATCGCCCCGTTTATACAGACAAATAAGGTGTGGAAACGAAACCGCGCGTCCGTCTGGAACGCACTTAACTTTATAATCGGCCACATCAATCAACCTGGCCTTAATGAATAGTTTGCTTAAGGGCAAAGCTTCGATAATCTCGACAGCGATAGAATTACACAATGGGAGGTTTTGGTGTCCATTTTTTACTTTTATACAATTTTAGTACTGAGCGAAGGGTTAACGTTTTTTCTTTTGAATAATGTTTGACAAGTTTGGGTTGGTCGTAGTTTTGGCATATTAGTCGATACAATTAGCATCTCCAGATGTCTGTACGTTGCAGGATCTGATGGATACTATTATTTTCTATAGGCAACTCGCACGAAGTTGATTAATTTGTGGGCGAATTGACAACCCCAGAAACACATATCAGGCAATTGGCACGATTTGAATGCTATATGTAAAAAATCACAAAATTATATTTTTTAAAGTGTTTATTCGGGTTAGTAAATTCATGCGAATCGACTAATAAGTCGCCGTATTTTTTTATCCCTATCGATTTCTTTTCGAAAGCTTTAGTAATCCCAAATCCTGATGTAAAATCAGGTTGCAAAACCGTTTAAACTATCAGTGAATACCTTGAATAGATACGATGTTCGATATCGAAAGATCGTTGACTTCTCAATAGCTAATCAACCAGACAGTTACGGGAATTACCTTCTAAGTCTGCTCAACCAAAAAAGGCTAACCAAGGACGAATGCTAAATATGCAAATACCATTGATAATCGCGTTCCCATAAACGTGTAGTTTCCAAGTAAACCATGACCAAATAAACAGACAAAAAAAGTGGAACCAAAACAGACTAATTCACTCACTATCGTCTCTAATTTATGGTCTCCTGGTAGGTAACATTTTTACGTGTAGACTTTTTTACCTTTACTGATTTATGGTCTAGGCATGCGACGTAGGTACACATAAATAAGAATAACGTTATCAGAAAATTGTACTTGTTTAGTACCTAGCTATTTTCATGAAAATAAAAATACAGTAAAACGTAACGTAGAAAAAGGTAACTGGAATCCGAGTAATCCGACTAAAAGACGTAGAAAGGTAAAAAATGTACTCGAGAAAAAGATTTTAAGTATGTATTAACTAGCTGACCGTACAAACCGAACGCATCTACCGGTTCCAATTGTAAATCTAGGTCAACTAAGGACCAAGCCCGGGTCAACGGCGCGTTGTGTTCCACGCGTGCCTCAAAGAGATGTTAGCAACAACTGATGGGGTTCGCAAGGACCGATGCCTGCCAGGGGTGCAGGTTGTTCGGAAGAGATACCGTGGCCCCTGGCAGACAGGCAGCTGAAGGAACACGGGTGGGTTTTAGTCAGTAAAAGTCTGACACGCCCTCCCGCTCCACCCAGAGCGGGAGAAGTTACTTGATGATTTCCCACCCTCAAAAAAAAACCATCCAGGGAACCACTCAAACTCACACAAAAAAAATCATCATTTTGTCAATATACAAGAGTTTAGGAGGAGTTCAATGACATAGTGTTACGTACCGAAGAATTTTACCTATATATAAAGATAACATCGAAACGTAACTTATTCGATGATTCTCCACTTTCTTTTGAGTAGTGAGAAGCTAAGGATATAAATGGCTGCTTAGATGAGTCCATCCACAACCGGCTGGTCGTGGAAGATGGTTACTCTCTGGTAATGGTCCTTGAAAACCGGACTGACTATAGAACTATTCCAAAATAAGTAGGTACCGATTGTGTTGGTCACACGATGAAGTCCGGCAGAAGCCATTCCCAAGTCATCGAACTTTGATCTTACCGGGATCTATCCAAGACGCCATAAAGTATTAATAGTTGAAACATTATCGATACTATCAAGGAGTTTGTTTATCATACTAATATTTTTACTCCCACCGTTCAGTAACACTGAATGATGAATGAACCGTACCGATCTTTATCGTTCTCCGGTCCCCGTCTCATCTACTTCATTGTTAATACACCATTGTCATATTATATTTATAATAGATTCGTATCGTTGCATGTGAATGTTTTCCATCAAGCAGTGGGTCAGTTAATATAGAAAAGATCCACTTTCTAATAATGTTACCGGTTGTAATATCAATTTGCCGAACATGATGAGTAATTACAAAGCCTGCTCTTGACAAATGCGTTGTGAAATATGTACCGTAGAAATTTGATTGGTTTCGGTGTAACGCACACGAATTTAGAATTGTGGCACGCTAGAGAAATTGGTATTGTTGCTCTAAATATTCTGCATCGTCTGTGTGTACCAATGGTGTATTATAAAATATGTAATTTTCTTCGTCAGCGTAATAAAATGCAATCAAAATCGACATTGTTACAGATTGCCAACGTAACGATGTTAATATGATCCCATGCGATATAGCCGAGCCATTTACCATGATTTGTACAGTTCCTACGTCTGATTACTAAAGTGACTTTTAAAAGCAAAACGGTACACCATTAACACTTTACCCCAAATGAGAATCAAACATACTATACGCTCGTGAACTTAATGCCACTCGACCAATGAGGCAGATACAATTTAAATGATACGGTAATCTGAGCACATAAGTTAAAGTAACAGATATTCCGTCGCACACCTACAGCTCGACCTATGATAGCGAGCCTACAGTCATTTATCAGGCACAATCTTAATCACGGCCATAACGGGAATCTGCATAGGCTGCAGTTTATCTCGGGAACAAAGTAACAATTTCAATTAATATAACCGACACGCTGTATAAGGTAAGCGTTTTCACGCCTACCATTTGGTGATTACGGTGCTTATTAGGACTGTAATGATTGAGGAACAACCTATCGATACTGTAATCCCAAAATCGCAGGAAATGAAAGCCGCGAAGTTTTGGGCCAACAAGATCTAAAATACAGTCGTGCTAGCGACATATAGAAGAAGAATGCTAACCAACACACAGACCATTCAGAAATCACCAACTTATTAGTTTATTCTCACATCAACTTCAATATATAAAGAAATGAACGTTGAGAAACGCCTTCAAAACTTTGAGCATCGGTAATATCGATGGTACAGCATTCCAGTGGAGGAAGTAGGGCATCCAAATCTTAGATCACGAACGAATCTCTCACAATGTGGGTACCGAGTCTTGTCACACACGGGACATATACACGTTAACTTGAATTAGTCGCTACGTTACATATAGATATATGGTGTAAAAGTGGTGTGAAAGAGTAGACAAGTCACCTGGTGAGTCTGACTTAATTTGGCATGTTTCCTGCTCAAATAAGTATATCTTACATGTAAGTTAGCTTGATGACTGAACCAGAAAAGACAAAAAGTCTACGAGTTTTTTTAAAGCTTATAGGCATAGTAATTCTCTCAATCATAAAGACGTATCGTATGTCGTTAATGCAAAAATCAAACATGCTCAAACAACCAGAGAGACCTGAACAGTTACTATCTATAGATTGTTATATTAAGAACAAAACAATGTTTACCTACACAAGCGCGGAACTTTTAACAAACTACCGTCAACAATTAAAAATTTAAGCTCCTTTATTTCATTTAAAGTAAAACTTGCTTGACATATTAGTCCAAAATGTTTTCAATATTCTACTAGTAGACAATTACTTTGAATGCATTATAGAAGAACAAATAATGTGAATGAATGACAATCCTATAATTTTAAGCACTTTTTGCATATGATATTCTCAAGTGACTGTAGTCTTTAATCATAATTTTTTTATTAAACGGAAATTAATCATTTAAAAATAAACATTTGGTTTAGTAAGGATCTAGAACGGAATTCAAAGCATAAAGCCAAACGAATATTATAAAAACGAGAGGGGATAAGACAACAACATAGATTAATAACATATCGTCTAAAAGAACAAACATAGACGAACACAGATAGCCGGAAGGACTCATGGTCTGGTGGACCTTTCAACATAATTTAAGTAACAAATAACACATTTTACAAGACAAACTGTTGAATAACATAAAAAATTCAAGTTCTGCACCAAGTAATTTGTTCAAGTAGACCGTCCAAATTTAAGCTCACGACTACCCTCGTTCCGACTCAATAGCGACACAGATTCTCCGTACCGTATGATTAGTGTATGTTACACGTGCGACCGTTGACATGCCATGGTTCATATTAATATTAAGACCTTTAGTGAAAAGGATATTATTAATAGACTGTTGTTTCCTGTCTTGTATTATAAGGTCATTTTCGGAGTTTCTTTTTTCTGAGATATAATTACTGTTGTTGCTGCTATTATTTTGAATCGTTTTTCTTGCATTGTTATTGTTTCTATTGGCCTTCACCTTTTCATTCAGTATAACATGTGTGCCGTAAAAGATGAAGAATCTGCTACTCGCTTCCATGGCTTAAGTAGGACTTGGCCATGAGAATGGAAATCATACTACTCGTGACCACTGTTCTATTTATCGTTTGATGGTGGTTATGGTAATTTCTTCACAGCCATTTATTGCAGGAACCTAGAAAGCCAGCAGCCAGTTTGTATATTTCATACGTTATGATTACTGCTATTCGCCTGCAACTTTGTATTCATTCAACAGCTGTAGACTTGTAGAGACACCCACTAGAGTTGTTTCAAACATTTGGACCAAACATGATGGATGACAAACATTGTTTCTTTATTGGTTGTACTATATGCTTCTTTCTTATTATCATCACCACTTAAAACAACCATAAATACACCAAATCTGTTAACAATAGAAATTATGACTTTCTCCATCCAAATATCATCGCCTAATTGTTTTAAATTGGCCATGCACATTACATTGGACTTAATGATTATTTCTTTTTAACAACACTGTTCGCGATTGCTCTTCTCAACAGGTAATAATGTACTAACGATGTAAGAAGTTGTGATCGACTTGTGGGCTTATGAATGGTTTACATAAATGTTGTCTGTGGTGACGTGAAACAGTTGCATATAGGTATCGCTCCATTAAACTAATCTCTAGAATCTTTATAATAATTTGATTTATAAATAAACTCACATGGTAACCAACCTCATTAATAAATTTAATTAGTATTTTATACCTTTGACTTTTAAATAACCTTTGCTCATAATTTTCATGAGAAACTAAATAATAATTATCTGAAGAACAACATTTCAATTTTCATAAAATTAATTTGTCTTAGATCAACTTCTAAAAATTTAATGAGTGGGTATATCCAAATTGACATCAACGAATTTTTATTTATTTTGCGCATTTCAGCTGTTACAGTGACATACTTTGTTTCATGTCATTACTAACATTCGTTTCTCAAAAGCATTTCTGTGTTACCGCCAATTATAAGAATGTATTTATTTGTACATCTGAAATAAATGAATATAATTAAATATAACGAACGTTGACTTCAGCTCGCCAACGTACTAAAGTATTGTGTATCTGTAAAAAAATTGTAGAAATGCAGTTTTTAATGGTTCGGCCGCTGGTTTTTTCTAACGTTTGGCCGTCATCGATATTAACTGGCTTCGATCACCATCCAGTCACTACACTTCCCATGGTTTTTCTGCATCTTGGCATCCTGTTGCCATAGTGATAATTAATGTGTACTTTTTGTACTTTCTTGTCTAAGTCTTAGATGAACCATTTTATGGATTATTGAGCTCTTAATTATTATAAAATAAGATTAATGATGTTGTAAATTATAGTTATTTAAGTAAAACTGGTAACTATTGCTTTTTAAAGCTTTCTTGAACATTGCGATGACCTAACTAGGGCATTATTTGTAGCAATGTTCTCTAAATGTTAAATTCGGCCCACATAAGGCAGTTACCTTGTTTTTTAAACTGACAACGAAACTGTCTTTGGTTGTCTAGACTAATCAATTTTGAATCGTAATAATACTTAATTTTTGGCTACATCTTAAATCGATAAACTAATAATAAAGCTGAAGAGTTTTTCTGAAGATTGAACGCGCTAATCTCTGAAAATACCAGTCAAATTTGAAAAAGTGTTTTTGCATTGGAGAGCTCAATTCTTGAGCAACGACTTTAGACTATTTAACATAACGCTAAGTCCCATAAGACCTGAACAAACGTAAAAAGAGTCGGAAAGTACTATAAGCGAAAACCAAGAAACAACACGTGTAGGACATGCGATGCGACGGGGTGCATTGGCGGACAGAATCTAGTGAGTAAATAACAATGAAAAGACCTGCAGTGTATCTGCAATGCAGGTCTTTTAAATTAGTTTATATCAGGCCTGTCAGTACTTGCCTAAGACGAAGGCGAGGTGAACCGGGTGCACAGTACCTCCACGCCAAGATAACTTAGGGCGAATTAAACGCGATCAGCAGATCTTAACCGCTTTCTAGAGCTGTCAGTGTCAATATTCCACACCAATTTCATTGGTGAAATCTGTTAGGCGAACCTATCGTTAGTAAAAAGGCGCAAATCTACACTCTAGGATAGTACTTCTTTGTATTTTCCTCTCCAGACTGCTACTTAACTGCTTCGAAGTTATTTTTTTTACTATAGTAAAATAAACAGTATAGTGTATAGGTTACAATACATTACATTATAATACATTCAGTCAAAAACTTATCGGGAATGGCTGATTAGTTTATGGTTCGATTTTTTTGGCCATTTTGGCGCAGAGTTGGAATTGCATCTGTTGTTTAGATTAAATACAGTGCGGTTTTTAGTTAGATCATATCTAATACACATTGTATTGAGCATTTCATAATGGACAAAAACATCGAACAAAGAGTTTGTCTTAAATTTTGCATCGCCAATGGAATTTCGTGTTCGGAGTCCCTGAAAATGTTACAGAAAGCTTACGGTGAATCGACTTTATCAAAACTACGTGCTTATGAGTGATACAAAGTGTTCAAAAGTGGTCGAGATGTGATGGAAGATTTGCCTCGCTCTGGTAGACCATCAACGTCTTCAACTGAAGTTAACATCGCAAAAGTGAAGGAAATAGAGACTCAAAATCCTCATTCAAGTTTGAGAGACATAGCCGCTGAACTTTCTGTGTCTCACGAGTCAATCCGTACCATTTTAAATAATTAATTAGGTATGAAACATGTTGCCGCTCGGGTAGTCCCAAAAGACCTGAATTTTCTCCAAAAACTCAATCGCATAAGAGTCGCTGAGGACATGCTAGAAGGAGTTAATTCCGACCCAACATTCATGGAATGCATTGTTAATGGTGATGAAACATGGGTTTACGAATTTGACATGCAAACTAGTCAACAAGCTTCGAAGTGGCAACTTCTAACTGAATCGAAACCGCAAAAACCATACCAAACTCGATCGAAGTCAAAGTCATGTTGTTTTTTTTTACTATCGCGGTGTTTTACACCCGGAATTCTTGCCGGAAGGTCAAACAGTAAATAAAGAATATTATTTGAGGGTTATGCGGCGTTTATGAAAGCAAATTTGACGAAAAAGACCAGATTCGTGGAAAGAAAATACTTGGATTTTGCACCACGATAATGCGCCTTCGCACAAGGCCATATCATTGTGAACGAATTTTTGACCAAAAACTCAACAAATACCATCGAACAACCACGTTATTAACCAGATACGGCTCCAGCCGATTTCATTCTTTTTCCTAAACATTCGGTAGAAGACATAAAGGAGAATTTGCAGCGAGAACTGAACTCAATTCCAGAAAAAGCGTTTAAAAAATGTTTTGATGATTGGATTATTCGTTGGCGTAAGTGTATCGTTTCTGTAGGAGCATACATTGAAGACGATAAAATAAATATAGATGAATAACTAACATTTTGTGTATTATTGATAAATTCCCGGTACTTTCTTGACAGAGTAGTAACTATACTGTTTATTTTATGATAAGCCTTAAAACTTACTTCTCTTAAATAACGAGTAAGTTATCTCAGGCCGAGATAACAACGTTCTAAGAAAACAATGATTAACTGCAGGAAGTGCCTATACTTATTATAATAACAACCGGTATGTCAACCAACACAACAAAAAAAAACCCGGATTACTCAACTTCGCATACAAATTTGGCATCGCATCGTATCAATCAAACGTGGTATTTATAAAATTATCGAGAGCACAATCATAAGAGCACTTCAAATATCATTATCATCAATGATTGATAGCTAATTCTTTAACCCTATCTGATTATATTAGTCGTAAAGATGCGTGGGACTGGAACCACAATGCATCATTTTATTTACCTACGCATAATATCAAGGAGAATCGATGGATGTAGTTAGTGATCAGGAAGTGAAAGGAGACCTTTAGATGGTATATGGAAAATGGATCTAGCGGTACCATCTGTGGTACTTATTGGACTAATGATAGAAGTGGATTCGATAACTATGGTACGGTACGGTAGCAGTGTTAATGTCATCGATGAAGATTTTGATCGTATCCTCGAATTGCGTTCATTGATTTTGAATCATAAAAAAATTGTATCCGTTTCGTAGATTCCTGATGGTAAGGACTTAATCAAATCGAATTAATGGGTGCTTTAACCATTTTTAATCGACGAAAAAACGGAGGAGGTTCTCAAGTCGACGCGTATTTTTTTTTTATGTATGACCATGCATAACTTCTTACAGAGTAGTCCGATTTTGATCATTCTTTTTTTATTGGAAAGGGTACCTATACCCCGAAATAGGTTACATAAAAATTTGAAAAATAAATCCAACCCTAAGGGTATGAAAACAGGGGATGATTAATTGTTCACTCGCTGATTATAATGTACGACCACGCATAACTCACCTCGAAATTACTTAGGTATACTTACATTACTTTAAGAACTTAGTTATTAAGGTTAAAAAAAGGTTCATTATTTGTTGCTTTTCAGTTTTTTCGGTGGTTTAATTTTTTATAGACCAACAACCAACCAACCCGCACTGGGCCCGCGTATTAGATTACGGCCCACTCCCTCTCATCGAGAGAAGGTCTTTGTCCCAGCAGTGGGAACATTCTAAGCTGATTAAAATGATAGATCAACAAGCTAGTTTATTGGTCAAAGACCGAAAAATATTCATGCCTATTAAACAAATAATTAAAAAACTATAAATGAGTGCCTGTCAATATAAAATAATGTTGATGTCTTCATGCCTAAGGAATAATTATAGGTTCGGTTTGTTAGTTTGCCAAAATTTATGTCCCACCCAAAAGAAATAAATAATTCGAACAATGTTGCGTCATTTAAAAAAATACAGCTCCATAAATATGGACGCTCTCAACTCTCATACATTCGGACGTCCACAATTATTGTTATTTAAGATCGCATCCATAACTCGGCTGTTGCTAATGCTCAAACAAAACCCGGTACATGCAAACAAATTTACCGAAATTGTTCACTGAGCGGCGAATAAAAATAACGACCGGTTTGTTCGCCCGCGGCCTGCGCGCGCGTCGCGTTCGGCCCGTTTCGACGGCCATCCTCTGATATTTATGCCCCCATAAAATACGAACACGCATCGGACTCCAAACGGTCATAACGGACAACGTATCCTTCGATCAAAAGCAATAGAATAATAAAACCTGTGCTTATGTCTATCGATTCCAACTCAATCGATGCGATTATCATTGTGCTTGCGTTATACTCCATTTGACACTTTACAGCCAATCTACATTTTCTAACACCGACGTTTTTATAGACACACAAAAGAATCGTTTAAAATACTGTCACATTCTAAGCTCGAAATAAAATTGTTACCCAATTCTCGAATGTAAAACGCATATATTTCTTTGTAGATTAAACAAAAAAGCGGAGATTTTCAAATCAATGTTTTATTGCCGCCTAATGACAGGACGGAGATTATTGCGCATTCTTAATTAGTTTTTTGTCAGTATAAAGTAGCGTTAATTAAGATTCAAAAATTGAAATGTATATCGTGTGCTACGGTCTGCATATTAATTTAAAGATGGATATATATTAGAGGTAACGATAACATCATTGAATAGCGGGCATCTGATGTTCCCGATCAATTTACTATATCGCCTGAGTTTATTTGTTGTTTGACAATTTAATGGCGTTTTCAGTGTCGATCGCTGTTAATTAGATAGCCTTATAGCCTGGAGCTAGACAAATATTTTAATACAAACGTATACAAAGCCACCCACGTTCATAAAAATAGTATTCGCAGTCGGTAGGCAGAACGCAGCGTGTTATTAAGTGATATATTTTATAAGCAGCCCGCGCGATACATTAGCCGTAGGGGATATGTTGCATTTATTATAAAATTAATTTAAAACAAATCAAATTATCTGTAGTCAGCATTAAAAAAAGTTTAGTCAACTACCGCTTTTTTTTTTCTATCTACATAGGTCAGTCCTATGACTTCAAGATAACTGTTATCACTCGGTCTCCTTACAAGCTTTTTATCAAAACCACTTGAAGCTTCAATATTCTTATACATAAAGCAACTACTCTACACTAATTAATTAATTTACGGCTACACAAAAAACGATAACAAAATTCATAGAACTCAGTGTCGCCGAATTTCGAAAACTCGAGAACTGTTATCGAGTACCGCAAACTACCAAATGACATTCATTTTACATTTTAAATTAACGCAAAAGCAGCCGGGTGACAGGCGGCGCACGTCACTTACGTAAAATAAAACGCACGCGACACTCGACAGATCAACCGACTTGTCGGCTACCGATGTCGTAGGACGATAACGTCCCGACTGGATGACGAGTTAATTCGATAGTCGCTGCGCTTTATATCACTTAGAAACATAAATACAAATTGACGGCTCGGACAAATTCTATAGGCACCTACGTGTACCCGAGGCATGGACATTTAGACGAGTAATTTATTTAGTGATTATAGTTGAGCAACAGGGCGTATGAATAAGTGTCTGTAGTCTGATGTAACCCTTTGGGTGTTTGAGTTGTGTGCATTTTGTCAGCAACATGCAGTCTTGCAACATGGCCGGCCCATTTCCGTTTAAGTTGAAAGTGTGTGTAAACATTGAAAGTATCGAATGCTTTGGATGTAGATCGAATTTTTGAGTGACGAACTCTAGAGGCCACCTTACCTAATTGAAAGTGATTATCATCATCTATCTAAGGGCCGAAAGCACGAAGAGATTTTGCGATGTGATGCAACTCTGTAAACAAATTGAGATGTCTCTTGTCCATGTAACGTCACAGAGACTCTCTACTTCTCTTCACACCTTACCTTATATTATAAAGTGATTGTCATCACCTCTAAGCGCCGAAAGCACGAAGAGATTTTTCGATGTGTTGCCACTCTGTAACCAAATTGAGTTGTCGCTCGTCCCTGTAACGTCACAGATACTAGACTCTTCAAACCAAAACACAGCAACGCTTGTCGCCAGAAATAACAATGACGCTAGGAACCCAAACGAAACCTTTTGTAAGGAGCTCTATCACAACTTTTGTATTATTTTTACCGCTTCAACAGATCCGAGATACGCTTACAAGTCTGACTGTTACTGAGACTGGTACCTATAAGACAATAAATAAAACAAGTTCTTGACATAAGACATCAATAGTGCATGAGTACTAACAGGTTGGCGCTTGCCTAGGAACACAGTTGTAGTACTTCAGTTTTACGACCAAAATTAACACAGGTCTGGTCGTAAATTCACAGTGAAAACTTTAAATTGTCAACAAAAAATTGCTGTAGTACTTAAAAATTATATGTCGTTCTGCAAAAGTATTCGAAGGCCATGAAAGTTTAGCAGCATTTGTAAAAGAACTCAAACGCAATATTATTATTTTTTTAATTTTGAGTATGGAGGAAAAGTAATAGAAATAATTACTGAAATAAAGATAAATGGTGAGATATTCTTATTGTTTTATAGTTAGCAGTTAGGTACAGTAGTTTTAATATTTTTTTCCTGTCATAAATCTTTGGCTTAGAAATTCTTGTACCGTAAAGCCCAGAAGAGACTTTAAAAGCATTATGTTACCAACTATAAAACAAACACAAGCCAATCATGATTTATATGAGCACAAATAATAAGTAGGTACTTGCAATAAACCATTTGTAGTAGGTACCATCCACTAAACTATTGCAGAAGATTTCGTGCCCGCACTTTATGGATCATTATTGATTGTAAACGGTATGAAAAAGGACAGTAAAGCTTCACAAGACAAATATCTTGTCGATTTTTAAAGTCAGTAAGCGCAGGCAGGGGGCTTTAAAAAATAATTGCTGCTCCCGCCTCTGCCCATATTTCATGTGGAAGTGCAATGAAATTGCTTCCTTATTAATGGCAATTTATTGGGCTTTATATCATTATTATTTACGCCGTTTAAGATCACTTGAAACCGGTAAATATTCAATGTTTCATACTATTTCTGTATTCCTATTTGTCAACGTTGGAAACCTGTAAATTATTTTGCAATTTGTAATTTTAATGTACGGATAAAAATTAATCATCAATGTATATTAAAAGGTTTATTTTGTTTTATTTTCAATAACGAATAATAATTAATTTTGCACTACCACTTGCGAAAGAATTAATTACAAAATTTAAGTGATTAATTGTACTGGAATTTAAACAGGAAAGCTCACAGAAAACAAAATCACCCAATTAACGTAGACATAACACAAATTCTGCACGAATGAAATTAATCAAATTGCCTCTTAAAATTCCACTAAGCGGTACTCATGGAGCTCACTACTGCGGTTCATAACTCAGAACTACTAATAACAATCATCAAAATACTCGAGCGAATCTCGCCAATGAAGATTATGATTGATACCACTATTTAGCTAACGGTAAACCACATAGTGAAATTGAAGTTTTCTTAATGCACGGCTGTAGGTAAAACGAAAATTGGTGATTCAAATTATAATGAGAATGATTTAATGGCTCTCACAACAGTTACCGCCACCAATATAATTTAGATACGTGAAGCCTAATCAAAAACTGTACATTGAACGATGACAGAGCATTTCTTACAACAAAACATGTGAACAACAGGCAATGTAGAATACCGAAAGACAATAGACGGCACCTTTTTATGCACTGAGATGAAGCATATTAAAGTGAAGGAATTCTGGTAGCAAAAAATCAATAAAGCTCGGCCGAATAAAAAACTAACGGATAAAAATAAACGATCACGCCGAGTAGAAACAAAGTGTTCGTTCAGATACTATTAAAGAAGTGTACGTGCTTGATAACATGACAGTAGAATAGCAATACAAAACAACACATCGAAAACGAATCATTAATTTCCAAGTAATAAAACAGAGAATAGCTTCTGATTGGAATTCGAAGAAGGTATTTTGAACGCAAACAATATAATTAATTGTCACGGGCGAAAAAACTATTCGATTTAGCAGGAAATCTACACAAACAGGTAAAGTTTAGTGAAGATAATGCCACAGAAACTACTTTTTAGAGTACTGACTAATTGATTTTTTGCTGTAACAAGCTGAGTGTCAATTCCTGACATAATTGCCATTTACAATAATCCACATGGCCATGTTATTTGCTGGATTGACAAAAAAAATATGGAGCTACTAGATATCATTTTATAAACCTGTATTTATGCAGATGATACCAGTTTTCAACGTGTTTACTATGAGCCTGTCGAGTTATTAGCGTAAGAAAAATATTGAAAAATTAATTGCAATCAATTTTTAAGATCGAAAACCTGTAGTGGAACCATTTTGATGAATGTGTAGATTGAGTGTGTATTTTGTTTTGTTATTTGTTAGCAGACAACTAATTGATGTGTACGATGATTTTGTTTGCAAAGAATAACGTATGTTATAAACGACAAAGAATTTGCTAATATTTTAGTGAAAGAGTAAGCTAAGTGTTCGTTGTGCATTCTATTGACGATTTTTTTAAAGATGTGATGATTTAGAAGTAACAGCTTGAAAGAGTAAACTTTCTCCTGGTTCTAATAAAGGTGCACTTAAAGTTTTCAATATTGAAGCGACACGCCTTTTAGCTACAACGAAATAAATCGATGCGCTTTCTGCGAAAACATTTGATCTTCCTACAATTTCTCCAAGAGACTAGTCAATGTTGACAACTAAAATTAAGTCCTAGATTATACCCCACATTATCTCACGGTGGACCAATAAATCATAATCAGCCGTAGGGTTCCAAACTAGTTTTATTTACCCTACTACTAACGGTAGTATAATTAATTCGCGAGCGGAACGGTAGCTGTCATCTCTGTATTGAACTTAACATGTGGTATTACACGTCCGCAAGTTGTTTGATCAGCTTGCAGAGACTTGCAAGCTCTTGCAATGTTTATTAAGCGACTGTCGTGCACTGAGTATGCATTAGAGGGAAAATGTTTTTCAGTCAAGAATGTGTTGAAACTGGGTTAAAGAAGTTTAATGAGGCACCTCTCGATGAATTGCTTTTTATGAGATGATAATTTTAAAAAAAACGTCCAAGCAAAACAAGTTTTGTAATCTATAACCGAGTCTGCATGGTTTTAATTGCATCTTGCTAGGGTTTCATTTTCTTCAAACTTCTTCGAACAAACCAGCCTTGTTGATTGGCGAACATAGCCCAAGGTTGGCTCAGGTGGGCCACGGTAACGACCGTAACAGGATTGTGTAGTTTAATCTAACAATCATTTAATTGGTACCGAAACCACCGAAACTAGGATTGGCCGTGCAAAATCTTATTTGCGTGACGAAATCGGACACGAGAACCTTGTTAGAGAGTCCAAATTAAAACGGAATGATAGAAAAGTAATCATTGCTCTCTCTTCACTTATAATATCGGTATGATTAAGCAATAAATAGATTTTGTTGATTACGGAATTAATTTGCTATACTGGTAGGTTTACGATGATTGCGTCTACCGTCTTCTTCACAAACGTTTTAGAGCTTCATAAAATATCAAAGCAAATACCTTCGGAAGTTTTACAATTATGTGCTTTTACTCTGTGTCCTTAATTGTTGTTATGATTATAAGGAAAAAACTAACTAACTTTTAGTGTTTAGTGTTCCATTGGTAATGTTGAGAAGTCTTACAGTTCAGGTTGAATGTTATTCTGAAAAGTATCAACGAAAAATGCTCCTTAAATCAAAACCTCTGTAAAATATATATCCAGTTTATCTGAGTCTTATTTGCAGGAATGCAAGAAGGTCTATTCTGCCTTGTAAACTCGCTATCCCACCTATCGGCTGTCAGCTGTAGCTTGTAATCTTTACTTGAATAACCCACTTGACTACTCTATAGAGATAAGATGATATTAAGGCTATCAGAACATTCGTATGGTAATTAGACTTTAATTATGTTGTATATGTACACCGCTGTTCATTATTTTAAACACATGGTTTAATTATATAATTTGCTTATCAGAATTGATAAATTATTGTTCAACTTTGCAAGCTTACTCATTTGTGGTTTTATTAGTTTGGAAATTAAGACTATTTTTATTCGATTATAGATTCGATTTTTTCGAGACAAGATAAAAGTCCAACAATATTAATTTGCTCTTCATTTCATTTAGTTGGATTTTGGAACGGTCCATACAAAAAATGTTTCAATTAAGCTCCCAAATATTTCATTCACCAAAAATATAAAAATGTATCGGGTAAAGTTATTCTATCATGCAGTAGCATCATCAATCAACTATTCAACGAAAAAATTACCAACGGAGTCCTCTTTTTGGGATATAACTAACGCGTCACTTCCCAGATTTTTTATCCCGTAAAAAAATTAAACCCGTGGCTCAGTGTTGCACGACCTTCCCGCGGGATTCCATCTCGTACTCACAACGTCACTGGACCGTTCCTACAATTTAATTGATCTCAATGCTCGAGACTAATCGACTCGCTACGGAAATGACTTCTTGTACGGTTGAGTCACTGCCGTAGCCAAAATAGGTTGGTCAATTGTCTTGGTTGAATACATGCCTAAGATGTCAACGAGCTTTATTAAAATTTCATTATCGCCAAACGATGATAAATATAATATATAGTTGTAATAAAAAACTTTGCTTCGGTCAACTGGCTATGAAATAAAAATAGGCGTGTTAGGATAATATGCAAAACGAAGAATAAAGAACAAAAGTTACTACAGCACATTATTAAACACGATAGTCAATAAATTAACAAGGGGACCATAATTTCGAACACAAAGTAAACGCAAAGGATTCATCGAATAATTGTACTGCCAATAGCTTACGCGGCTTTATTTTTTCACAAGCGGTGTGAAGTAGCCGATGGTATTTTAATGTGACAGCTGAACACATAACCTCACTTAATTTTGTCCTAATGCGAGCACCGGGCTATAAGAATCTTGGCCTTTAGTTGGCTCCGTTTTTCTCCTGAGAATATCTGTGAACTGAATCGGCGATGAGCCAGATAAGGCGAGTGTTTCTTTAAATATGCAAAGTGCAAACTTTGTGGGACTCTTTCGACAGGATGCTGAATAATTTTACACGCTCTTAATGGTTCGTGTCGTTTTAATTCAGCCTTGCGGTGTTGCGTTGACACGGTACAGCGAAATTAAGCTAAAATTGTTTTAATTACAATCAGTGGTATTATATTTGCTATGTGCAATCAGAATAATAAAGGAAGCTATTGCATGAATGTCTAGAGCTAGTAAAATTACCATAATTAATGGAATAGCAATAAACTATGGCTATTGTTTGGTGTTGCTTGCAAATAAAATCTATGGAGTATAAATAATGAAGTAGGATGTTCGCACTCCCGCGTCGGCTCCTCTAGTGTTTGTCAGGCGTGGTGTTGGCTACATCGCGGCGACATAATTTAGCACCCAGGCAAAGACTCAGGCATTTTTCTAAAAGACAATACAAGCCTCTCGGCCAATGGAATATTCAGAGTGCCTGAAGAATTCTCATTCTCGCACCCGCTAATGAATAGCTATTCTTTGAGCATTTTAACTATGGCTCTCGGAATGGAATCCGAGTGTACAGGTTTCTTAAAAGGTCCCTCGATATGCGCCGGACCCTTTCCGTTTCGCTTAATTTATGGACACTCATACTTTTTTCTTTTATTTTGTATTAATTATTACGGACCGTAAAACAGTTTCGCGCGTTTTTCGCCTTCGGTATTTTAGTGGATTAAATTGTTAAACACTATTTCTGCTCTATATTCATCGAAACTGGATTTCTTATACGTACCTATATATATACTAGGTGACCCGTGCCCACTTCGTTGGACGGTAAACATTTTTATATCACTCAATAGATTACGACATGGTCGCGGTTCCATACCTATGTCGTATTATCTCTTTAACCATTTATCCAAATTATATGCAGTAAAAGGGAAAAGTCTTTTGTTTTAAGCACTTGAGACGATAAATGTACTTATTTTGATAAGAATTCATAATTGTTCTTAATATAACCAATAAACCTGGCCTAACGATTTAAATTTATTTTTAATATAAAAAACTACTTTTTGTGACTTACCTAAATGTAAAAGTTAGACATGCTGTTGCTGAGTTTTTTGTAGGCTCAACAACTTTTCTTTAGAACTCAATCATATATCTCTCAACGTTAAGGCATCGTTAGTAAAAACGTTTTCGTTCGACCGTTTTTTCTCCTTTGCAAATCCGACTACCACGAAAAATTCTTTTCATTTTTCGGGTTAATATGCAGCCTATAATACTCACAAATGACGTGGCTTTCTATTGCTAAAAGAGTTTTCAAAATCGGTACAGTAGATCCAGAGATTACCCCCTACAACCTCACAAACTCACAAACTTTACCTCTTTATAATATTAGTATAGATATACAAATAAATAAAATTGAAGTCTGTTTGTTATATCAAATAACAGATTTTTACTAAATGGTATTGAAAGTATACACGAAAGTCAAAACACAAAAAAAAAATTGTCTGTCTGTTAGTTCCGGCTAATCTCCAAAACGGCTGGACCAATTTTGACGGAAACTTCACTGACACATAGCCGATACTATAAGTACTCCTTATACCGGGACTGGGACAAAAAGTAGCCTATGTAGGCAACTTTTTGTCCCGGTAGCACTTTCCGAGATAACTTCCGACATCCACGTGGGCGAATCCGCGGGCATAGTTAATACCTAATATCAAAATCAAATCAAAATCAAAAGTCATTTATTCAAACTAGGCTGAGAGTCAGCACTTTTTGAACGTCAAAATTACATAAGACAGTCCCCCCAAAAATCCCGCCCTTCACCACTTCCTAGTGCTTTAGCTGGGAAGAAGAAGTGGCGCAACAAACTCCCCAGCAGCACAGCTGTCTGTTATGTTGGAAGAACTTGATTCTATACAATAATAGCATATAACCATCATTCAACGATAAATGAAAATTTAATTAATAAAAAATAAAAAATGGTTTATGCAGTCAAGTTAAATAAACAATGATATGAAGTAATTCATATGACCTGTCAGTAGTTAAGCCAATTCTGGTGAAAGAACATAAACGTTGTCTTGAGTTAATCACAGCGACCAACAATTCTTATCGTTTAAGTAGTCGTTGATAGAATAGTATGCCTTCGAACAAAGATTTGATTTTACTTTCGCTTTAAACGCATTAAAATGTAAATCTAGCAAAGAAGAAGGAAGCTTATTATAGAAGGTTATACCAAGCCCAGCAAATGAGTTATGAACCCTATGAAGCCGGTGAAAGGGAGCACGTAGTTTGTCCTTATTTCTAGTATTAACATTATGAGTATCACTGTTTTTAGTGTATAAGTGTATATTTTGCCTAATATATAAGATGTTAGCGAAGATGAATATAAATTAAAGACGTGACATTATCCTCGAATTCCTCATTTCTCTATGTGAGCACAGTTGGTGGTTCACTGCAGGCTGTATCGTAACTAATTCAAACAATTACTCATCTTCCGAGACAAAATTGGGTTTTATTGTTCCGTAATAGAAAACAATGATAATAAGGCTATAAATTACTTGTTAGACACGGTTGTCTATCATTTTATTTCGTTATTAGGCATGAAGTATGCCGTAGTTTTGAGTTCTTGCTAATTTATATTCAAAGTATGTAGTTCCACTGTTATGGAGAGTGTTTTGGATTACACTTTTTTAATTTTTTAAAGAGAGTTCTCGTAGCGGCGTCGCTGTCATCGTGTCCAGAATACATTAATACTAATTAGTGTTTTTGTATATCTAATTATTTCATTTTACTGTGTCGAAGTTCCCTTCTTCGGGAATGTTTTTGACGTTGTTAAAAGGACCTTTGACATTGTTAATGTTTCCTTTTTAACAAGAAATGTAAGTTCATTGACGTGTGCAGCAGTTGATAGTTAAGGTAACCGTAGTTAACTTATTTGGGCGCCAGACATATATGTATCGAATATTGTTTAATATGAGGCTCACGTTTTTTACGATATTTCGAGCTGCTAAGCTTATATCGCGGTAATCCATGACTGCAGCCACCGCAAAAATTATAAAAGAAAATCAGTAACGGTAGCCGGTTTTGGTATTTATTCTAATGTCAACAGTATTTTAACGTAACAAATTGTACACAAACCGATAAATAAATAATACCTACTGTGAAAATCGGAACCTAATTAAATTTTATTTATAAAGCAGACATTTGCGAAGTCAGCGTCAATACAAAGACCATTGAACATAACAACAAAAACCGCAAAGTTAGTCATCATTCGCCGAATTCTTTATTCGACATTCAAATTTTGAAAATTCAAAAGCATCGTTTCTTTTTTTTTTGTGTTTTGTGGCAATGGCAACAGATAAGTTGGTCATGTACCCTTACAGACCGCTTTATGAAATATTGCAATGATCAAGCAACAATGAGCTGTAAGGCTGCCAAGCGACTACGCAAACACAATGTAATCTCTTCTGCGAACCAGAACATGATTTATTAAAGAAAATCCACATTCGAATTTCGAGCCTTGAAACGGTAAACCGAATAATCTATACTTAATAATCTGTGGCTAATTTGAAATTCTTAAGTCGGTACTACAGAGGCCTGACCTGAGCATTAAGTGGCTGTGGTACAATATAAGGATATGCTATGGGAATACTTCTTAGATATTTTGAATAAGCTAATAGTACCTACATCGCATTAATATTGACTTTTGGGTACCAAACCAAAATTCTGAAGGCTAGATACGAGACGCGCCCTCAAAGTCGTACTGATGGTGAATTCGCATCAGGTACACAGTTTCGAGCTTTTAAATAGAAAAACAAACATTTTTAAAATGTGAGAAGATTTGAAGTACAAAAATAGCCCCAATATACCTACTGCCTTTTTGAACACATAACACACAAATATTTTAACTGAGCAATTAAGTTTTCAAAGATTCTGAACGGTAATCTACTCCAGAAAAGTCAATACTTACATTAAGTAGATTCATTGCTGACTGACAACCCTAAAACAACTTTACAAGCTATCCTTTGTAGCACCACTTAATATTAATCAGCATACCTACTGGTGAGGACAATTTGTCATACATCATCCAAAGGACCCAAACAAAAAACTACTAAAAAGCATTTAATATACGTTGATCACGTACTCATTACTATTCTAAGTGAAAGACCGGATGCATTGTAACTAAACATTAAAAGGAACCGCGATGGCGTTTAAAAGCTACAAATAACCCATTCACATCAACATAATTTATAAACAATTCCCAACAAACCATTACTGGGTGTATCAATATGAAAACATGAAGAATAAACGATCCTTGTCTCTCTTTATATGCAAGAAACACCTCATTAAATGTTTGTCATACAATTTACCTATCTGCATTAATAAGGCTATACAATGGTATAAAAAAAATACAAAGGTAGCCGCTTGTCTGGGCCCTTATATTGTAAGTTTCAGTGGCAACCATCTTGCAATAATTGTGCTTGTATCGGTATGTTGACATCGGGTAGTTTCTGCTTACGTATCGGCAGGGTAACACAGAGAGTGTTACATTGTTGCACAATGTGTCGAAGCAAAGAAAGGCAGAAAAAGCAAGGAGTTTCTTATACATTTTGTTGTACATCAAAAAGCCACAAAATACTTTGTATGCGGAACATTCACATTTTGTTTGACTGTATCGAAAGCCTTTGGCGATTCCAAACATAATGAGAAGCGATATCTATTCCCTTCCTCGTTCATTAACCAAGACTTCCGCCTTAACAATCATAACAGCATTGCTAACAACCGATTGCTATTTCCATAATGAAGGCACGCGAGTTTCAATAGAACAGCAGGGCCGTCGAGTGAGTTATTCAAATGTAGTTTTATACACATTATTGCATGCCCTGGACATATTCGATCATTTATACAAACAATGCACTGCAGTGTGTGTCGTTGGGCCAGACTTGTAATACTTACGGCAGTGTAATTGAACGACATTTAGTTTGCTGGATTATTTAAGGCTTATGTTCATTCAATTTTGTCTTCTTCCTTTTTAGTTCGTGACCAAAACCATGACATCAATCATTATTTGATATTATTTGATTTGGTTTCACTATATCTTCTATATTAATACGTGAAGCAAAAAGTTCGTACCACATTTTACTAAAATTACGCGGACGGAGGAGTATGAAATTTGGCACAGTTTATATGGAGAAGTAGATCAGAAAGCTAATATCTTTAAAATTATAATAACGCATTATACATTAAATTAATAAAACACCGAGAGAATAGACTTTTTCACGTCAAAACATGGTCGAGTTTCAAACATTGGGTGACCACTAGTAGGTAATATTAAAAATGAGAAAAATTGTATGTTTGGATGTTTACTACTCCATCACGCAAAATCTGCCGACCAGATTTGGATGAAATTTGACACACAGATAGTTTATAACCTGGATTAACACATAGGATACTTTTTATCTTGGCAGTACGTTCCCATAGGAGGTTTCTTCCACGCGGGCGCAGCAGCTACCAAAAGCTTGTTACAACATATGCTGAATCCAATCTCTTGTCAAGGGATTTCTGACATTTTCATGCCAGTTTTCCTCAAGAAAGTGACGTCAGATTTAGGAAACGAAAGGAAATAACGCAAATCATTGTGAGATTGAAAAGTGACATTACGAAATCACGCACTTAAGTGCCTATTCCATAATTACAGGCACGTGTAAAAGAAAAAAGATCCAGAACTGAAATAATATTTTCTAAATATCATTGAACCAAAAGAAATCCCTGATAAATTATTCATGAAAGCTGTCAAGTCATATTTGGTACTTTCAGATACGCCTCTGTTGTTTTGTTTCCAAATCCAACATAATTATGAACTTAAACACAGAAGTCTGAAATTCAAATCCTATAAATACAATTAACATCCAAGTACCATGTTATTTTAGTCTCTCAACACAACAGTTTAATTACACACGTATTTGTATTACATTAGGAACAAATCCCGCAATGTACGTATCTTTCACTAATTCCTGTAACTACTAATATACATGTTAGACAATGCTGTAGCCTGTTAATTGTGTCCGTATGTCCCGGACCCGGGATTACAGCACGGACCTTCGTTAACACGGGATTTAGCTCTTTGGTACACCCCTACCCGGTAGTTCGGTAAATACGGAAATGAGCGAATCGAGATTTTTCCCGGAAAATGTCCGAATATATAGTATTGTGTTATTGGGGTGGAAATTTGTTTGTTTATCCAGGCAAATAAGGAACTATTAACAGATTCACAAGTAGTCACATTGAATCTATTCAGAAGAGAAAGTGGATATTTAATTTAAAAGAAAAGAGTCAACAAGACTAAAATGTGCTTATGCAATACACTGTAACTGCTTTACTCCAATATAGGTATTTATTTTATTGGAACTACAATGTAACAACTCTGATATCTTATTATAATAAAGCAGATGGAGACCAGAAACGTAAAATACTAATTCTGCGTCCGACCTCGACGATGGCAATCGACCTAGAGACGTTCTCCCATCAATTTAAAGACGCACACGCACATTTTATCTATGGATGACGCTTCGAAATGTTGCCACTACATAAAGAGTAAAATGTTTATTGAGGATGATATTCTCGTAGCACTTTTGTCTATTTCCTTTTTATACTTTTTTCTTTATGTTCCTGTTTAGTATATTCTATCAAATTTACATTAAATTATTTTATAGTTCGATATAAATTGTTTGATGCACCGGGCGACGTCGTTGTCAAAGCCGGCTGTCACTGAAAACCAGCGCTAGGGCTCTGTCTTGCATAGGGTCACAGCATAATGCTGAGCGATAGCCGTTTCCCTCAACTTTTTCTTTTTTTTGTGTGTTCCTGTTTTTTTTTTTGCGTCATGTTTACCGAAAATAAAATTTTTTTCTTTCTTTCATTACTTTTTACTGACAATTTTGCCAAAGAGAATCACACGAATTGAATAGTTGCGTGGTTGCCAGCACAATTAGTCGATTACAAATAATCGAATATAAAAACAAATAACATTAAAACTATGGTCATAATAAATTGATTGGACGAAGAATTGCCAAACTTAAGTGGCAGGGGGCATGGCACATTGCTCGATGAACAGATGAGGTCGATGGGGCCGAAAGGTTCTGGATTTGCGACCGCGTACCGGAAGACGTAAAGTTTGAAGGCCTTCCACAAGGTGGACCGATGACCTTGTGAGTCCGCTGGATGTGGGAAGTACAGAACCGGTCGAAGTGGCGGAGCTTGGGGGAGGCCTATGTCCAGCAGTGGACGCCTTTCGGTTGAAATGATGATGATGAAGATGAAATTGCGTTAAATGGTGCGATTATAAATCAAAACCTAACACTTATTTCTAACTTATTTTACTGTAAAACTCTCTTATTACATAACAAGGTTTTTCTATAGACATAGTTTTAACCATCGATCGACTTTTTGGAATTCGAACGTAACTAAGTATGATTAAAATACAGTTTTTTATTTTTTTTACAAACCTGACAATTTAGTCTGGTGCTAAGTTGTCAGTTCTGTATTAAAAACTTTACCTTTGTCCGAATGAAGTTCGAAATTCAAAATTAGCTCTATGCTTTAAACCTTGGTCAGACGAAAAATCATGTTTTGTAATATAATAAAATAGTCTAATTTTAATCTTGTGTCAAGAACCCTCACTTCATTGAAGAGCACTAAGGAAGCAAGATTTAATAATACAGGATACGAAAATAAAACAGAAATGCAAATCAAATATAAACTGAGAATACAGACATAAACTGTACTGAGAAAATACCTACAATTAAGAACAAAACTATTTTCCGATATCGCTGCTTCAATTCAAAAGTACCACAAATAAAAAAAATGCACAAATGGTTTTATTGCAAAAATACAATCGTACCTTCATATTTTTTATTTAAAAAAACACCCATTGATTTTAAGGTACAAAAACAACGCAACCGTTTCTTTTGAATTTTCGTTTTGAACGCGCGAAATATGATCTAAACCGCCATATTGTCAGTTGCGCGTAGACAACCGAACTGTAAGCACGTTTCTTTTGTGCAAAAGTGCCATATCTCGAAATTTAATCTGTGTTACTCATTAATTTTATACAGAAAACGACCATATTTCGGAATACTTCAGTTTTGAATGAAGAATTCACGTAAGTATGACACTATTTTTAAATCAAAAGAACCATATTTCAAAACTGGTTGTTTTGCACAGAAAATATACCTAAATGGACTTTAATTTTTTGATCAAAATAAACATATGAGACAATGTGTTTGTTTTGAATTTAATTTATTTAATATGAAGTACGGTATTTAAAAATAGTTTTATTTTGAATATAATACTCTACTTTCTATTATTATCATTTCAAATCAAAAGGGCCTTATTCAGGAATAAACTCGTTTTGCTTTTAATTTTGATAGAGTTGTTTGAATGCATAGGGTAATCGAGAAGGTCATGTTTTGAGTTATGTTACTTTAGCATTTTTGTGCACTTTTTCTAATAATTGTAATTATAAAATTATAGGTATGTTTTTACGTATTATATTACTATTATTCCGTAGGTATTAACGTTAAATAAATTAATTTTATTTGAAGGTGATTTATTTTTTCTTTTACTAGATATTCTATTTTATGAAGTTTAGTAGTCGGTGGCTGAGGTCGGCAGGTGGGTGGCTTTGGTATGTATAGGCCATTATATTATTATTCCTTGATTTTTTACAGAATGAATAGAAGAGTACATAGAATCCTCAACATGGTAAGAGATAGCAGCAGAAGTAATGGCGAAAATGTTCAAGACTTGGAAAAACATCCGCAAACTGACTATCCAATATTAGAAGAACCAGATGTGCCTTTGAATGAGTCTTTTGATAGTAATTCTATTCCTGACAGTCAGCCCAGTCTCAGTTTGTCTCTACTTGATGATGAATGTTTAAAAAGGAAACCAAACGTAGTTGTTCCAGAAAGCGATTATGATAGCGACACTTCTGAGCCTACATGTTCGACCAGCTCTACTTCAGATTTCTCATCGGACGATAGTGTTAAAGATCCAGATTTTCAAATTAGGCAAGACTTAGCTTTAAGTGATTCAGATTCGGATAAAGACTTCTCGGACAAAGATTGTTTTAAAAATGTAAACCTCCTGTCTAAAAGTAGATTACAACAATTATCTCCTGAACCTGGATCTTCTGGTTTATATAAAGAGATTGAAGAATCTGGCCGTAGTAATCCAATAGCAGACATTTTTTTCGACGTTGTTCCCATGAGACTGGAATCTGAAACTATTGATGCTCAACCAACTGACTCACAATCAGACAACGACAACATGCAGATTCCCAGCGTTGGTATATCAAGTGTTGAAACGACCTCTCCTTGTGTAGAAAACGAAAACATTGATAGAAGAGGTTGCAAACGGAAACCCAATCCAAATTCATGGAAGAAAAATATGTCGAAACTATTAAGAAACAGTGGCAAAGCATATACCTCGATGTCGAAAACAAAGAGAAACGTAGAAGAAAAGAAAATGGGGTCGGTTTGTTCTGATAAATGCAAGTTTCAGTGTTCCACAAAATTTACGAACCAGGATAGACTAATTATTTTTAATGAATATTGGAATACTGGTGATCTAGAAGCACAAAGGCAATTTATTTATAATAACATGACTGAAATAGAACCAAAATATCGATACACTCGCGTTGGTAGTTCTCGCAAAAATTATAATAATGCGTACTACTTGCCTTTAGACAGCGACCGTACGAGAGTATGTAAAGTTTTTTTCATGAATACCCTTTCAATATCTGATACAGTAATTAGAACCGTTGTTAAAAAACACCAATCTAACCCCAAAGTCATCCAGTTCAAAGAACAAAGAGGTAAACATAACAATCATTATCAGCTTGAACCATCTCTAAAACACGGAGTCAGGGCCCATATAAATTCCATCCCACGAATCGAAAGCCACTACTGTCGTAGTCAATCAAAACGCGAATATATTGAAGGTGGCCTTACGCTAGCGGCCTTACATCGCGATTATGTTGAAAAGTGCGTGGCTGAAAATAAACAGCACGTTTCTTATCAAATATATTATAATATTTTCATGAACGAATTCAATATCTCCTTTTGGCAGCCAAAAAAAGACCAATGCGAAGAATGTACTGCTTTCAAAAATTGTGATGATAAGTCCACATTGGAAGAGAAACACGAAGAACACCTAAAAGAGAAAGATCTCGCAAGAGCCGAAAAAGAGAAGGATAAAGCAAATGTTAGCGACAATTTGATAGTAGCTGTATATGATTTACAGGCGGTAATGCCTTGTCCACGGGGCGAAGTATCGAGTTTTTACTATGTATCAAAAATAAATGTGCTTAATTTTACTATAACTGAACTGGGTTCTAAAAAGACTACTTGTTTTGTGTGGCACGAAGGAGAAGGGGCTCGAGGAGTAAACGAAATTGGATCATGTGTGCTTATGTATTTAGAAGATTTGAATGTCATAGCTACTGAGGAATTTGATGTGATATTTTACAGTGATAATTGCTGCGGCCAGCAGAAAAATAAGTTTATGGTATCGATGTATCAATATGCCACAAAAACATTACCAAAATACGAAGTGTTACGCATAAGTTTTTAATTAAAGGCCACACACAAAACGAAGGAGATGCCGTTCACTCCACTATCCAAAAAAATATAACACGAGCTTTAAAATCATCGCCTATTTACGTACCTGATCAATATATCACGCTAATTAAAACTGCAAAAATAAAAGGCTCGCCTTATATAGTTAAAGAACTTGCCCATGATAGTTTTGTTGATTTAAAACCTTTGGCTTGCGGTAACTATACTACTAATGAAGATAGAGAGAAGATTAAATGGTCTGATATAAAAGTAATAAAAATAGATAAATACGCGAAGGACAAGTTCCTTTATAAGACTTCATATCAAGACAATGAATTTAAATCAGTGTCCACATTAAAAAAGGGCAGGCAGCAGAAAACGAATCAATCTGAAAATATTAGTGAACCAAAGAAACTTTATACCCAAAAACGAAATGTTACGCAAGCAAAAAAACAGGGTATTCTTAATCTTATTAATAGAAATATTGTTCCAAAATATTATGAATCGTTCTTTGCAAATCTTTAAGACTGATATTTTAATTATGACGTAATGACGTTTTAGGGGCGTGACCGGTTAAGAGAAATGGAGTGGATACTGAGACCCACATAGGTTAAGTTACATTAAAGTACTTATAAGTTTTAACAAAGTTTATAATTTACAAATGGTTGTGATTTTGTGATCTCAGAAGTGTTCCTAATTGCATTTAATATACTATTATAATTATAAGATAACATTTTAATAGTTATTGTTGATTTAAAAGTTAGAATAGAATGATAAAGAACCGTGTTCAAAAGTTTTTAATGTTTTCTTCATGTTTATAAAAGCTTTTCTTTTTTTTGAGTTTTGAAAAACTTGTATTCGTTTTGCTAATTAGCTTGGCCATTCTTATTATTTTACTTTTATGTTTTCATTGTTTTAATAGAACTTACAAAATAGTTGATGATTATTTTACAACAGTTCCGAAGATTTTTATTTGTTATTTTGAGGATAACTTTGATTTGTTTCAAGTTGTAGATAGCATTTTAGTTATTTGATTAAATTGCATGGTGATTTTTATGGTGTTCCTTAAAAGTTTCACAGAGAAAAATTATTAATACAATTTTTTTATTGACTTATGGTTGTTTTATTCCATATTTAGTATATTTCAAACATATTTTTATATTCAAAAGTAACTTATATGCTAATATTTCCTCTAGCATTCAGTGTATTATAAAACTACTCAAAACATTGAATGCTGCTTAAAAATACGCGTCTACCGATGTATAATTTGCATAATATTTGTTTTAAAATAAGAGAGTATTAGACAAAACATAATTCTTTTTCTTTGATTAGCTCTCCTGTAAAAAAGTGTAATTTTGATTTGTGGTACTTTTGAATTGAAGCAGCGATATGTACCTGTATTATTTGACTACTCTTTGCAGGAAACGTTTGAGTAATTAGTTATTACGAGTAAACGTAAGCACAGTATTATCTTCCTATACTTTTCCAACTATGCTGGGGTCGACTTCCAGTCTAACCGGATGCAGCTGAATACCATTATTTTACTTGAAGCGACTGCCTATCTGACCTCCACAACCCAGTTACTGGGTATTACGATACCCATTGGTAAAACTGGTTGTCAGACTTTTGAGCTTCTTATGTCCCCGTAACGAATGTCATACATCCACAAATGACGTTACCGTATGACATTAACGTACTTACCGAGGCATGGAGGGATTTTGGTATGTAAAGATGGTCACCCATCCACGGACTAACCGCGACAAGCGTAGCTTAACCTTTTTCCGTGGGGAAACCCTATGGATACCCTCCTTCTGGGATGAACGGAGGGTTATGTCGGGCTGCTGCTGAATAAAACCCCATTGTTCCTTTTAGTATCATGTGTCGGACGGGAGATACTTGTACATTCGCCGCATCCCCGACTGATATCAGCTCGCCATGTCTAGTGAGCCCCATCACCAAGCGCGGCCGATCCCATGACCGCACATCCTCCTATTAAGGCACGCATACTGCGTGCCACCTCTTTGAGTCTGACTGCTCGGGCGACGACACAGCCCCAAATTCGCCGCCGGGGTGGGATATCATCAAATAACTTCTCCCGCTCTGGGTGGCGCAGAAGGGCGTGTCAGACTTTTACTGACTAAAACCCACCTGTGTTCCCTCAGTTGCCTGTGTGTCAGGGGCCACGGTATCTCTTTCGAACAACCCGCACCCCTGGCAGGTATCGGTCCTTGCGGGCCCCACAAGTTGATGCTGACATCTCTTTGAGGCGCGCGTGGAACACAACGCGCCGTCGAACCGGGCTTGGTCCTCACCGGACAGCGAGATACCGATTACTCGCCGTCCTCCGCAAGCCCACGCCTACGGTGGCCGGGAATCGGCCTGACATTCCCGACGCCCAGGACGTCTCCTGCGGAGGCTAGGGCCGTGAGGGCACATATACTACCTGGCCGGAGATCGTTAAGCGCCCTTCGACGTCCGGCTGCTCTTCTGGTGCGGTTGGTGTGGTGTGGTTAAGCGTAGCTTAACCTGATCGATCGACCCGTGCGGCTGATATTATTTAGCCACAAGCCTCTCGTAAACGTAAGCATAATAATGATGACTTATAATAATATAACAAAAACAATTTCCAACGCGAGAAACCGCCATTAAAGTAATTAGGCGGAAAAATTAAACTCACTAAGCTAAATGTGATCGTTGAATTTATAATTTCGGTGCTTTACTTAATGCGCAAAAAGTCGTAAATAGTTTTGCTTTTATTAAAATTAAATTTGACTTTTGATGATGCTGATATTATCTAATGTCACGCAAGCCAAAAATAGCCATTATTTTCGTTGAGTCAAGAGTAAGAAATAGTTTTGTCATGCTTTTTAAAAATGGCTCGCCCCGCGTATGCGTTCCATTAGAAAAAAAATAAAGATGGAAACCACTTGGTGACATTAGCTTCTTGTTTTTTGTCCTGTATCGTTTTGGTAAAAAACATGTTACAGATCTGTGTTATTATTATGACTATATTTTTAAACCGAAATTTATTGTGATTATAAAATAATGTCAATGTAAAAACGTTTTGAAGTTTATAATTAGAATTTAACGATATGAGAGTAGATAAAGTTTTTTAAAACACTCAATTTCTCTAAAACATTTAATTATGTCCAGCCTGTCATTGATAAGTTTCCAGGGAATTTTCCCTTATACAAAAGAGACGAAAGGCTTCAGGAATTAGATTCACCTTATCTCATCCCTACTAATCTCTACTACCCCTACTAATATTATAAATGTGAAAGTAACTCTGTCTGTATATCTGTTACGCTTTCACACCTAAACCGTTGAACCGACCATCATGGAATTTGGCAAAGATATAACCTGGGATATGGAGAAGGACATAGACTACTTTTTCACCCGATAACCGATATCCACGCGGTCAACGCCGCGGTCAAAAGCTAGTTAAAAATAAATTTAATTTCAAATAATAATCATAACATAAATATGTAATTTTGATATTCATAAGCAGTTTGATCGTAATCCAAGGGCAACTAATTCCATGGACACCGAAAAGTTGTCAAACGAACAAATCACTCCGAAATTAAACTGACATTTCATTCAACAGCTTACGAGGGATCATTGAAAATAGTCGGGCTATTTGCACGATACAGGGAAATGGACAGAAGCTCAAGTCTTTGAAAATCATTTACAATCAAATGTGAAAGAAAATACTTTCCGGAGAAGACAACAAAGGCTTTTTCTTGATATAACAACACACATAACATCAAGCCTGTATTCCCCAAAGGGAAAGGCAGAAGTGTAGCTATAGTTCACTCACATTTAGGTCTCATGTAGTATGAAGGCGGAGGTATAGGGGGTGTAGGGAGGTTAGGCTAAACTCGATCAACAGCACAACAAAGCCGTACTCTGATGTCAGTTCAAATATACAAGCTTATGCTAATTAATTTTCTTTATTAAAAGGTGAACTTGTTGAGCAAAAGCAAAACTTACCGATTGTTACCAATACGCCAACGTACAGTCGCGGTAATCATAACTGAACAAAATTATAGGGTAATAGATACGTAGGTATTTTAAAGCTAAAATTATAGAAAAATATATATATACATAGGTATTTTTATTAACAAAGCTAAAATTATAGCAAAATATATAATATGTTTGTAATGTTTAAACAAGTTATTACATGATTCGTTTTTTTTAAATCCCATCGATAAGGGATGCGTGTTTAAGTGAAAAACTTATTGATACCAAAAGGGCAGTCCGATATTCAAGATTTCATTCGCGTAATCTATACCGAAACACGTATGTTTTGCACTAGGATTTGCCTAACAAATGTCAGAAACATGCACACCGCATTAACCCTTCAGAAATGAACACTCCTATTAAACCTTCTTCAGTTTGTCAATTCAAAAATGAACTCCTTTTTTATTTTGTACCTATTTGTAACTGGCCTTTGTGCATGGAAATGCTGAAAAACTTATATGTTACAAAAACATGCAAAAATAGATACGTTCATAGAAACCACTTGACCAGTCCAGATTAATTAAATCTCTTGGTAAAGTAGATCATTTGCAAAGCGGATTCAACTGATTAATCTACTCATCTTCATCTGCGTTACAACACAACGTCGCCCGTTCACGAATGGTCGAGTCCACTACACGTTCGTCGGTTCTCTCCTCACGATTTCTCTGTGACATCTAATTACTCGCCAAATTAAGCCTCAGCTATGAAACTTTCTTTCGCTAGGACGGGCTGTGCTTCAAACTGTTCGAATTTAAATGAATAGACGAAATAGGGACTGTTTTCAGTTTTTGTGAGAATGAGTTATGGCTTACGGAGCTGAAACGTGGACACTCACAGTACCGCTGGTCCATAAATTCAAGGTCGCTCAGCGAGCTATGGATCGTGCTATGCTCGGAGTATCTCTGAGGGATAGAATCCGGAATGAGGTGATCGGGCAGAGATTAAAAGTTGTCGACATAGCTTAGCTCACACAATTAGCAAGCTGAAGTGGCAATGAGCCGGCATTACCCGTAGAACCGATGACCGTTGGGGGAGACGTGTTCTTGAGTGGAGACCGCGCATCGACAAACGCGAGGTAGGACGCCCTAAGGCCTGGTGGAGCGACGATCTTCGCAGGTTGGCTGGTAGCAGCTGGATGAGAGTTGCCGAGGATCGAGCTGAATGCTGAGAGGCCTATGTCCAGCAGTGGGCTGCTGTATGCCGATGATGATGATGATAAGTTAAGTGTGTCTATAATATTGGAGAGGAGAAGCGGTACTTCTTCTACAGTCGATTTGACTCTAAATTCATACTGGAACCATAATTTTTTTGTCGGTTATCAAAAAAAAATCTGCTGTCTCATAGAAAATTGCAATTCTTACGCGGTCAAATGTATGGAAATGCGATTTGTTCGCGGTTCAGAATCTATGGTTACAGGTTGTGTGTCGATGTGTCTGCCACCCTGTAGAGTCAGGTGGTAGTAGATCTAAGTGATTTTTTTTAAACAAATCTAGGTAGTAATTGTCGTTTAGTCCAGACTCGGCCCCTCAACCCCTAAAAAAAGGTTTATTTGTTTCCTCTCAACCCTTTCACATAGTTCACACTCAACCCCCAGGGGGTCAAGTGTGAACTTTCATACAAGGGACAGGTATACATACCTCGTCCACTTTCAACCCCTAGTTCGGTAAGCAGGTACTATCGAAGAAATCTACATCTGACCAATTTGAAAACAAAATCCCATGCACACAAGGACCACATCTGTTAGCAAGCATTACTATAGCGTCTGAGCGCTGCAAGCAATAATAGCCCTTACGGTGTATAGATGTAAGTTTCCTCGATAGTACCTAAAATATATACTTTGATACAGTAAGGTACAGACTACTTTGGGGGTCGAGAGGAAACTTAAACTTGGCTGAAAAATTAAATCCACTCTCGACCCCCAAGGGTCGAGAATAAACTACAGTCACGAGTCCAGTGGACACACACACATTATTTATTGGGGTTGAGGGACCGAGAGTGGACTAAACGATAATTCTTCAGATTAGGCTCAATGTTTTGCTCCAAAAAATTACTAAATAAATATCGCTGAAAGAAACATTTTATGCAAATAATTTTCAATCAAACAATCTAGGAAATATGTACCTACCTACAGACTTAATACTACCTCCTCCTATAAAATTCCTCTTGTAACATAAATATGTTCACTAACAGATCATTTTGGTAAATACTTACTCCGTTAGATCTAACGATTTAATTTAATATTCAAATTGGTACTGAGCGGCACTTATTTACTCTAAGCTTAAAGAATAGAGCTCCAAACAAAACCACATCGACGACAACGTCCCCATAAATGGTCAACAAAATAAACGTTTCACTTTGTAACAATTTGTCACCGACGTTCATCTAATGAGAAACTTTATAAGCTGCATATTAATTCGAAAATTAAGCTTAACATCGAGCATAACACGAACAAATTGCGTCGACCTTTGTACCGCCAATAAAAACACATTAACTCCCTCACTTGAATTAATGATCTTATTAGTCGACTCGCGCGAAAAAAAAACTCCCCCGAATCGGGCGAATCGTCAGTTTTCTTTTTATCTATAGGCGACTCGCACGAAGTTCATCTATATTATATCTGTCTATGTGGACTAATCGACAATTCCAGAAATTCGATATAGAACATAGGCCTCTCTAATTGCACGCCATTCAGCAAGAAAAAAGTACACTATCTTTATTACTTACATAAAATACAAAACGTGTCAATTACCTATTACGTGTTTCTGGAATTGTGGATTTGCCTAAAAATACGATGGGCCGATTCGCCCGATCCGGGTGAGTTAATTCATGCTTACTAGACTAATAAACAATAAAAACACCTTAACTGAACTCCCTCACTTGAATTAATGATTTAACTGCACAAAAGGAATGTCCTCAGGTGAGGCCATGAAAACGTTCTCTTATCTTAACTGGCTGGCGTTGTATGCGCTCTCTAATTGGCTAATTGGCATACTAGTGAAGATAGATCAACAATTGCAATCTCTTCCTAGTTCGGTTAGATAATGCATCCGCCTCTGTCGCCCTGATGAAATGCTAAGCGATCGATATCGCGGCCATTGAAATACGCTTCACGAACGGTAATTGTAATATATTACAGTGGTAATTTAATACTTGTTTTGTAAACGTTGTACTAAGGTCATTACTATGGGCGATTAGAATTTGTTGGCGCAAAAACAACGCCGCGTGTGGTCGGACGAGAGATTCTATTTACTGATAACAGTTCTTATAAGGTTCGCTTGATATGACGTGTGGTGTGTTTGATTTGAACGTACAACTTATCGCATGTAGTGTTAGCCTCCTTGGTAATTGACCGGTTGTGAACATTGAGCAATTTCGGTACTTTAATTTAATGCTTTGTTTAGACGTGGAAATAAAGACATCGTTTTTAATTTATTATCATCACACATGAAGCAGGAAGTTTAGTTGGTTGGTTCGAACATTAAGTTCATTTCCTTTTTTTGACTGCCTCGTTGGTCTGGTGGTCGCAAGCGCGATGGCTGAGTGTTGGCGATTGCCGTGCTTTCTTTACAAAGTAAAGAGTGACATCAGCAGAGCGGCCTGGTGGCCTCCAACAGACGAGGTGCTTGCGCTGCAGTATCCCGAGCCGGACGTAAACATCCATAAGACAGGGTCAAAATTCAGCATGGGAACATAAACAAGAGCAGCATTCCCACCAGTGTTTTATAGAGATTAGAGACTAGGAGGGACTTCTTGGCAGACCGCTGTAAGAGGCAGTCGTTTCCGTTTCATGTATTAAATATTTCCCTTGTCATCCTGTATCTTTATTATATAGTTCGAAGTTATTATATTGTTAAAAGTACAAAGTGGTTTCAATGAATAGTTGGTGATCTAAATACCTATAAAGTTAACATCAGAAGTGACACGCGATACCCACCCACAGCTATGGGTAAGCAGCAGTAGTAGTGCCAGGACCCCGGCACCTCCGCCAAAACAAAGGAAACAGGTATCATGTAAGGCTGATACCTCAACAGTGAGTACAAATCATACTTTGAATAACATTAGACCCGAGTTCGATCCGGCGACAGACGATGTGAACGCTTGGCTTATTCGTTGTCAACCTCTTAACAAACTAAAGGGTTCACAAATGTGTACTTGTGTAGTATGACTCAATGTTACGATTGGATAGTTATTGGCATACATGGAAGTGGATGGACTGGTCACGTAAGTTGGCTTCCAGTTTTCAAATCCGTCGGAATATGTACGATCTATTAAATGATATTATTAAAAAAGCTGTTAGAAAATCAGTCGCTTTACGAGTTCTATATTGAACAAAAATGTGAAATAGATCGTTTAAGGTGAATCTAGTCGACCTTTTTTCATACAAACTTCGGGAGTGTATTACTCCACTGTTCGACAATGTACATCAATAATTAAACATGAAATAGTTTTATCTCATTATTATTAATATTGTCTTTACGGAAACAGAATACTAAGATAAAAAGACATTAAAAAGTTAGGAGCCAACAAAGATTAGTTTTAAGTAATAAAAGAAGTGTAAAATCTTCAAAACCAACGCGGTACCTACAAAGATCAATTATTGAAAAATTTAATAAACTGCATTGATAGTGAATTTATGCAGTGGTTTTCTCATAAAACCCGATCTTTCGAAGGACTTTTCTTAATTTTTTACGCAACTAGATTTCGGAACAAGATATATTTCTACTAACGTCGGCAATATAGGACACAGTGTGGTGATGGTCAGAAAACTGATGAGGCAGAATCAGATGTCAACGACTACGACATCAGCGACTGGTGTCCTCAGCGAATTTAGTGGGTCCAACTACTTCTTCCAGCGAGGACTAAGACGATTAAGGCGGAGATTTATGGAAAACGCTCAAAAAGGTGGTTTTTTTTTAAAGCTGTGTATCTCTTTAACCGTAAACAATTTTGAAAGCAAAAAAATATATGATATATTCAAATCTTTTTGCATACAGTGATGGAACTCAAAACATAATTAAAAATACTTTAATGCATTAAAAAAAATCATCACAGTCACCTCTTAATTATCTTTAAAAGCGGTTTATCCCTTCAATAACAGTTATAAACATAATTAAAAATATACCATAAAATGTCAAATGCCAAACTGCATCCAGTGATGGATTATTTATTATTAAATAGTTAATATCTAAATTTATACGATTTTATTTGCATTTTTACGACATACGTTTGCTCATTTGTTATTCGAATTTGTTACAACAGATGTTAATCCGTAACAGATTGCAATAAGAACTATTATCGCTCATAATGACAATATTTAAAGTTACCAGGGCCTTAAGACGAGGATTAAGACGTGGACCAGGCCCAGGGTTGGAAACAGATTAAGTGTTATTTATGCGACGGTAACCATAAACGAAATCAGTGTGACACAAATAAAGGTGATTATTGTGGCAAGCGAGGTCATTTAGAATCGACATGTTACCATAAAAGAATGCGGTAAAACCAAATTAAAAAATAACAAAAAGTGTTTCAACCTGCGAAATAAATTTGTGAAAATATTATGTAAGATATTGAATAGAAAGCATTATGCTGGCTGCGCTAGTTTTGTTTCAAGGTTTCTCAAAAGAAAGTTCTAAGTTTACAAACTGTTGTACAAAGGTTACAACCTACAAGATTATCAACTGACCTGAAAGTCGATTCGATGTCTGACTCAGGTTGATTGACTAATATACTCGCGAGTGGGTGACAGATTTTAATTTGACTATGCGAATACATTTACAGAGTTTTGTAACACAATTAGTAATTTCGAGTTCGGTAGCAATTCCCATCAGAATGAATTATGAACACTTAAAAAAATATATATATATGATGATGTTGTGGCGTCAAATATCGAAGAACTAGGAAAGTTAAACGGCCACGAAATGATAGTTAACATATACCTAGTTCTCCAAATCTTTAGGGAGGGCAAACGGGCATACGTAGAAGGAGATTATTCCTCGGATCGCGCGTTGGGTTTTATCCGAGAATTCTCATTTGATAACGTTCACCGAGAAAGCACCTAAATGAAACACATACACGCTTTGAGTCGACGCGTAAGTCGTAACCCAAATCACTCCGGAGAAAAAAAAAAAAAATCAGACACCGAGATTATAATGTCAATAACGGAAGCGGATTGGTTACTTTTGGTACAACAACTACAAGATTCCAAGTCACAACGTAATAGAACAATTATAGAGTCAGGAGAGGCCGAAGCTAATCACATCTTTTTACAATATGGAAGTCAATAAATAAATGAATAAATGAAGATGTTTAAAAAAAATATGTAGGTAGTCTTCGGTTACAAAGTTTACACAAAAGAACAACCCGAGGTTGGTGGAATTAAATGTAACCATGATGACCTCGGACGGTTGATAAAACTGTAGAACGAGTAAGCCATCCGTAATGTTTTCCTAGAACGCGACATATCTTATAGAAATACAGTTTAAACTCTATATAACGACACTGAAGGCACTGACATTTTTTTGGCATTATTGAGAGTTGTCGTTAAATGGAGAGAAGAGAAATTTGTATTAGAAAAATAAAAAGTTTATTTCAGACTAGTGTTAGTAATTACATTAAAAGTTTGTGAGCAACTTAGAATATGATAACGTGTAGTTAATCCATGACTCCTATCAACAACAGTCTACACGTGGAAGCAATCCCAATTTGTGAACAAAAGAACGATTTCTTAGAAAGTTCGACAAGTATGATGCCGACAGTCGAGTTTATTACGGGCTAGGATAATAAAGTGACAAAGAACGTACACAGCTATTTAATTGTTGTCGTTAATGAGAGTGGGTGTAATGCTATACAGAGTGTATCATTGTATGGAAGACAAACGAAATCAACCAAAGTCGAGTGATTTCGACGCTTTATAGTTTGTCGTCAAATCGAGTGACGGTACATGGCATTTACATTGTATATTTAAAATTGCATCTATTTTAATAGCCAAATAGAGCGTTTAAAAAAACAAAGACTACTCTAGAAGCACTATAAACAGTAGGTGCTAATATATAGGAGATAGTGATAGTTTGGATCTGGAGATTGGCAACGGGTATAGGTTGGATGTAACTGAATTACGTGAGAGGACAGAGATAAATAATAAGTCCAGTGCAAAATCACCAAAACAGCAATTTGATAAAAACCGTACAAAAGCACGAGTTACGTCGAAGGAGATCTGGTACTCATTAAAATACTAAACCAGAACAATGACGGGCAAAGTAGGAAGTTGTTACCGGTTAACATTGCCCCTTTCATGTGAATAAGGTATTGGGGAATGATATATATGAGGTAACGGGTGTAAAAGGCAGTGAAAGGAGCACTAAAAGTGCACAGGCTTAACCACTGCCGAGACTATGAAACCATTGATAATATAATTGACGATTGGGACATGAAATATACATACGTTCTAACTTAAAGCATTTCTGCCCGTGTTGGCGACGGTAATTTAAAATGTATCGTAGGCGTATGTGCGAGTCAAGATAAAATGTTTCAAGGAATTATAAATGTTCCATTTCGTAAATTACATATTAAAGGCCGAGTGGTAGGTTCAAATGGAGAAATAATTTGGAACGCTCAAGTGGGGAAGGCGCTTTGAGTGCAAGTGGTTCTGGGACGAACTTGGTACGCTTAAGTGAGGCTAAAGGCCCTTTGAGTGCAAGTGGTTCTGGGATAAACTTGGTACGCTTAAGTGCCGCTAGAGGCCCTCTGAGTGCAAGTGGTTCCGGGACGAACTTGGTACGCTTAAGTGAGGCTTAAGGCCCTTTGAGTGCAAGTGGTTCTGGGACGAATTTGGTATGCTTAAGTGTGGCTACATGCCCTTTAAGCGCAAGTGACAATAAGACGAACTTGGTACTCTTAAGTGAGGCTATAGTGCTATAGGCTTAAGTGCAAGTGGTCTTATCGATCTTTGAATGTGTGTTGTTCTAAGTACTCATGACTTGTTGTAATTGAAGCCTACCCTCGGATAGACTGATGAAATAATGTGTAATGAAATATGGCAGTTATAATCCTGAACATTCGATAGACACCAATTCATGTTTAACAGGCAAACTTATAAATGATCAATAATTTGTGTTTCAGCACTTTATCTGAACTCGTGGGGTACCTGGTGGGACAGGCACCTGGCAGGACGGCCGTGTTGGCGATTGCCGTGCTTTCTTTACAAAGTAAAGAGTGACATCAGCAGAGCGGCCTGGTGGCCTCCAACAGACGAGGTGCTTGCGCTGCAGTATCCCGAGCCGGACGTAAACATCCATAAGACAGGGTCAAAATTCAGCATGGGAACATAAACAAGAGCAGCATTCCCACCAGTGTTTTATAGAGATTAGAGACTAGGAGGGACTTCTTGGCAGACCGCTGTAAGAGGCAGTCGTTTCCGTTTCATGTATTAAATATTTCCCTTGTCATCCTGTATCTTTATTATATAGTTCGAAGTTATTATATTGTTAAAAGTACAAAGTGGTTTCAATGAATAGTTGGTGATCTAAATACCTATAAAGTTAACATGAGTATGAGGTCCTGGGTTCGATTCCCAGGTCGGGCAGTGTTATTGGGTTTTTCTGATTGGACTTTCTCAGTAGCAGCCCGTAGTCTGGATTTGTACACGGTGGACGGCAATAGGCCCGCCCCCTATTACATAGGACTTAAACTTAACTAGCGAATTGTGGGTATACTATAGGTACACCTCTACCCAACCCTTCGTGGAAACAAGGCGTGATATTATGTTATGTTCTATCAAGGAAATTAACATCTATACACCGTAAGGACTATTATTGCTTTCAGCGCTCAGCCACTATAGTAACGCTTGCTACTAGATGTAGGTAGTCATTGTGTGCACGGAATTTTGTTTTCAAATTGCTCAGATGTAGGTTCGTCTGCTCCACCGTCCATCGGTCCTTAGGTTTTGATGCCCATAGTCACCATGCTGGGCATGCGGGTTGGTGACCGCAGAACCAGTCCTTTTGCAGCGATGACGCTGCTACCCGTCATCGCTCTGGAGAATTTAGGTTGGCTTGTTGGATGGTTATACCGCCATCGGTCGGTCGCCAGCACCTCGTCTGTCAGTGGCAGTGGGTGTACCGCGTGCAGGTGAGGTTGACATTTGGGGAGTCCGATTGTTGTGTGCTCCCCCTTACACCCCGATGGACGGTGGAGCATACGAGTCCTGGAGCGGAGACCGCGTATCGGCAAACATAGTGTGGGGCGCCCCCCAGGTAGATGGACCGACGACCTTATAAAGGTGGCTGGGGCAGACTGAACGCGGAAGGTGGAGGATAGAGTGTTGCGGCGCAGCCTGGGAGAGGCCTATGTCCAACAGTGTACTGCGATAAGCTGAGTTGACTCTTGAGATGTAGGTAAGTTTTCTCGATAGTTCATTTTTTTTTGCTGAAACTGTTTTATTTTACCCACAGCGAAGATTGAAAAAAAAGGTTGAACCTATTCCTGGACCCACAAAAACTATGCCCACAAAAATATTCTGTTTTATCAATATTCCTTTTTCTATCGAAAACATCGAAAGCTTACACCCCAACCGTAGCCCAAATGTTAGGACTTCTTGAATAATTCCTTTACACATCTTCGTATCGCCAAAGCCCACCCCTAACTGCGAATACATTTTTAAAGCTGTGCGCACATAAAAGGGAATACAGGAGTGTTATTCGAAAGTGCGGAAATGCGTCCCATACATCAAGTGAGGAAAATAGAAAAACAGAGGCGAGATAAAATGTGAGTACATCGCCGTGAAATGTTGCTACAATTCCGAAAGAGACAAATAGCCCTTTGACAACGACACCATATTTTAGGATAAAACCAGGATAGTTGCCCCAGACTAGAGACAACCAGAGTAATTATAATCGAGGTAACTATGGGCATGCCCCGATTGTAATTACTCTAGTTTTGCGGATGAATTGCATGATACTTTATAAATCTATCAAAAGACTCTCCAACAACCACTAAATTGACCGTGTCGCATGTCTCTGTGAGATTGCATGTGATCAAAGTTTTTTCGGGATAAATGTGCTGTTTCTCGGCGGAATCTATCCTAAACGTAATTTATATGTGTTAGGCAACTATACTTGTAGGATAGATGTCCGCAACAATCAGTAATAGGTACTCTGGAAATATTAAAGATAATGTTTTTTACTTTTCATTAATTTGTAGAGAAAGTATTTTGTTTGTACTGAGAGACATAGAGTGATTTCAAAAAGTGTGGCAACTATCCGGCTTTTACCCTATATGCACTTGTTCGGGGGGGCATTGAGCTACAGAAGTAAGCCTTGTCTCGTACGTGGTCGTTGGTTGGTTTAGGGACCAACTGTTTGGATTGCGAAGCCACGGCTAATGTTTGATAATGAATGCTGAACCTGCGGTCGAGCTTAGTTCCGTTTCAGCCTAAAACAACAGGTTTGCTGTACAGGATTAGACGTGAGGACCGAAAATTGTTTGTGCTATTCTGTCTGACTATAAAGGCTTTGTAAGGGTATTTGGAATTTGCAGCTATTCATACAAGGAATAAATTGAAACAATAATTGATAGAGTTATCGTTGAATAAGCTTTACCGCAGTGAGTTTATACTCACTACATACACATACACATACACGTAGACATTATTGTCTATCTGAGGAGAAATTATGTAACTACTAAAGAATGAAAAGCTGAAACCGAAACTTAACCAAACCATTGATTTCTCTATATGTACGGTCGCCATAACAGATGAGTATCCAGGATGTCGGATATAGTTAGAGTTTTAAATATTTTCGAATAAAATAAATGTTATTAATAAAAAACTTCATCGCTTTCTTACTGAACTTCGACTATATCAGACGACCCTGGTTACGGTACTTATCTCCTTTGTTGACTGAATTATAATAAAATATTAAAAAATTTAAAAGTTTTATTAAAAACTAAATAACTTAAGAAAAAATATCAATTAATTGATATTATTTGTGGAATAAAACAATGTTACACTTTATTGTACCTAATAAAGAATGAAACGCTAACAAAACTTAAATCAAATGAGACTTCTCTGTAAAAAGCAATATAAACAGTATCTACGGTCTGAAAAGTGTAATAAACGTCATAAAATTTTATTCTAGCTACATTTGCACCTGCAAATATAACTCCTAGGGACGCGGTTTCAAATTCGCACGTCCCAAATAACATTCAAAAGAGCCGCAGGTCGACATTTTTCGCCGAGACACAAAATAAAATGACATCCTCATACGTGTTTGTTCCCGGTTGCAGTATTTAACACTCTTTCGCTGATTCCTTTGCCCCGGTGTATTTCCGTCTCGTCGGCCAAATTGTCCTGGACAGTTCATTCGACCGTGTACACTATCTCACTTTGAAGTCACTTAATTATGTCGATTCTGTGGGCTGTCACTCGTGATATATCGTAGTTTGAGGGGAAGTTAAACTCCCTCATTGTTGGTTACAATCTAAAACAGAATGCACTTTAGCGTTTTGTGAACATTTCAATTACCGTTTATTTTGAGAAACAGCAAAACAGACTTTATAGTCGGTTGGCTTTTCGGTGTCAAAATCAGGAGCAAATCACATCTTTTGTCAACTGTCATTAACATAATCTTCTGCCTAAGCAGAAAACTATGCCTTTTCCAAACTATCGGCTGTCTAACCGGCAGGCTTAGCACGAACACCGAGTTGCCGATGGAAGAATAGACATGACTATTAACTAAATAATGTACAATAGGAGAAGATAGCTATGTTTTTCTATTAAATATCACAGTTATGCGTTCTAAACTAATCATGATTTTGAAGATAATCGTATATACCTTGTGGCCGTCGAGAATAAAGTTTGTGGTCAATGTGATTTTGACAGTTTGGGAAGAAATATTCTTCTGAAATAGTCTATATACAAAAGGACCTAGACAAAGATCGTTAGAAACGAAAGACAAAATTACAGATTGTAGAAGGATATCTACGGTGCGATGTCAAAAATGGAGAAACGAAATGTCACTTTGTACTGAAAAAGCATTGTCTATTCTTCGTATAGAAAACGTCATACTAAGCCCGCAGATGCAGCTGAATACCAGAATTTTATAAGAATCGACTGCCTTATCTGAGAGCAGTGGTGGCCCAGAGGTTACGGCTGCAACTTACGTGTTGGGTCATACGTTTGAACGCAGACAGGCGCTTTACTTTGTGCAAAACGGTGAAGGAAAACATCGTGAGGAAACCAGCATGTCCTAGAACCAAAAATTTACATCTACCAACCCGCACTGGGCCCGCGTTGTGGATAACGGTTCATTCCCTCTCACCGTGAGAAGGCTATGTCTCAGCAGTGGGAACATTAGAGGCTGATTACGATGACTGCCTTATCTGTCCTCCACATCCCAGTTGCTGAGTAACACGATACCCCTTTTGTCAACTGTAATGACTGCATTCTCTCAATTCTCGTTACTAAAAACTTTTTGCTAAAAACAAAAAACAACTGACTTCCGGAAAAACACTACAAAGTGAATAGAATATTTCATTACAAGTGCGGAAAGGCTGTCATTGCAAAGAGTTCCGACAAATGTCTACCCGAGCCGAGGCGCAGCCGAAGGCGAGGGTTGACAGTCGGAACATGTTGCAATGACGGTTCCGCAGGTGTACTGAACGACTATTTTTAATACAGTTGCGAAAAAATGAAGCAATTTAATAAAATAATAAAAACACAATAAACTCAACTAACTAATCATTTATTTCTTATAAAAGTTATAGTACACATGTACATTGAAATTGGTACAGTTTTTTAAAGTAACTGGGGAAGTTTTAGGTTGCATATTTACTGTTTGAGACAAACTATTATTAATTTCGTATGATTGTTCATGTATATTTGTCATACAATGGCGTTTGCTAGTTGATGGAATTGGATCTGATGAATTATCATTATCAACGAAGGTAGATGGACGAACGTTCTCTTCAACATGTGAAGAAGACGGACTGGACCTTAAATTAATGGATTGTGTGATTTTTTTCCCAGTTTCTAGTTTGTTGTTTAATGAATCACCAATATAGCTTTCTGCAACTTTGTCTGATTTCCAACCTCCTAGTCGCTTTAAGGACGTCAAATTGGCTCCTGAATCTGCCAATAATGTAGCAGAGGTCCTCCTGAAGCTGTGCCCAGTATAATACTCAGCATCCGGCAGACCAAGAAACGTTGCTATTTCTTTTGGCATATTACCAAATTTGTTTATCCCGATTGCTTGAGCTGTACACTTCCCTTTTTGGTAATTTTGAAAAAAACGGTCGGTTTTTCCTTTTTGGGACCGCTGATTCATATATTTTTGCACTATTCTAAGAAAATCTCCTTCAACAACAAAGCTTCTCGGTATCTTATTTTTTGTGTTCGGAATCTTGATTAGTAGCATTTTTCCATGGGCTTCAATATCTTTTAAAGTAATATTGGCTAACTCCTCTCTGCGGCAAGCTCCAACAACGCCAAAAATCAGAGCAACCTACAAAAAAAGGGATTTGATTAATATTTTTTTAAATAATGTTTTGACTGTATTTTGCGATTTCGTAAACTGAATACTAAAGAAAAATATAAGTACTTATTAATAAATTACCTTTGTGGCTAAATAACGATCATCGGGAGCTTCGTTGAAAAACCTTTCCACTTCATTGGATGTTAATATTTTCGACTTTTTACTTGTATAACCGTCTGATTGTCGTTTTAAGAAAGCATTTAATTTTGGGTATTCACTTATATCCACGTTGTTCCTTATTTTCAGCATACTTTTTATCATCGAAAATCTCGACCATAACGTAGACGGTTTTAATTTTGCTGAGAGTTCGGAGAAGTATGCCAACATAACATTTTCTGAAAAACTATTTGCTTTTTTCTCTTCTCTCCACGCAATAAATTCGTCGTATGTAGATATGTAACGACTTTTTGACTTTTTCGGTAAAATGTTCTCCGAAGCATTTTGTGCAATTATACTGAGTTCCGGTGGTGTTAATTCAAAAAAAATAGGGTCGAAATTACTCATTTTGTGCAACAAACAACTAAACTCGCAAAGAAAATTTCTGGAAAATGGCGCCAACCGTATAATAAGCAGAGTTTTTTTTTTCACCCATTTTGGTAGGCAAAGGGAACTATCCATACAGCTTAGTCTTCAGTAGATTTTTTTTATTGATATGAAATGAAAATGAAATTTAATGAGATGAAATGAAATGAAACCTAACCTAACTCATTCAATTAAATCATTAAATCTGATATTGAAATAAATTAGTAGCTTCCTTTTAGAAATATACGTATTTGTATGAATCACAAAAACTCTTTAGTAAAAACTTCATGGTTGGTTTTTCTTTTTAATAGACATTATTTTGACAGTTGGGAAAGAGAACGCACGAGTTCGGGAAAGGTAAAAAAAAAGCACTAGTATGTAATAGCCCACATCCCGAACGCTATACGTCCCTGCAATACACCACTTTTTGAGCAACTGTATTAAAAAATAACTTTAATTTCGGAAGTCGGTGACTTTGGATATGTACTTATTTCAATTTTTTGTCACCGCCTTCTGAAATCAAAGTTATTTTTCACTTTTTAGTTTTTTCCTGAAATCGGTTGTTTTTTTTTTTTTTGAAAAAGTTTGTATTTTTCACTTTTTAGTTATAGTACCTACCCCACACCAATTCGATATTTCATCATCCTAGGGGGCAAAACAGTGCATATTTATGCCATAACAGCAATCGCGGTTGATTTGCTGTAATTTTTTGAAGAGTTCCGTTGTCTGTCTCCGAACCGAATCATCAGATCTATGTGAAAATTAAATGGGATCATTTCGGAATCCGTCTATACATGACGGAGTTATGCCCGAACATAGGTATCTACAATTAAAAAAACAAATTGATAACCTTCTTTTTGAAGTCGGTTAAAAATGTTCGAAATCTAGTCGCAGTCTCATCTTGGCTACAATAAAATGTCAAAAACTTATCAAAAATGTAGCCAGCAAACGTATTTTAGACAGAATGAGATGGAGATCAGCCTATGTACGTTCTTAAAATTACGGGAATTGCCCCGCTGGTCATGGGCAAGGGAGAAATATTATGTTTATATTATTATAATGAATAACTGAGAAAAAAAAACTATAATTATATACTTGCCTTAAGTACTGAATGAACGTTATATTTGAACTCGTGACGTTACAAAACCTACGCCCTTCACTTTTTTTCTTCGTGTATTGCAAATATAATCATTATTTTGTATTACCTACTTATTTACTTTAAATATAACCATATAAGAGCCATAATGGCGCACGATTTATAATCTTTGCATTCCACTTAAAGGGAATTACACAACAATTGAAATAATGGGACCTTGAAATACCCATGGGTACTTAACCTATAAGAAGCCTACTGGGTTCCAAGGTCTAGTTGGGTTGAGGTTCTTATAGGATTATGCTCTTTATATTTCAAGTAGAAAAGCAGACAATGCCGGTGGACTAATAAAAATCCCATAACGCAGCAACTATATAAATAACTATTGAAATTTTAGCTTATTTACTTTTACCATTTTTTTTTTTTTTTTTTCTGGGTGGGAAATCATCAAATAACTTCTCCCGCTCTGGGTGGAGCGGGAGGGCGTGTCAGACTTTTACTGACTAAAACCCACCCGTGTTCCCTCAGTTGCCTGAGTGCCAGGGGCGGCGGTATCTCTTCCGAACAACCCGCACCCCTGGCAGGCATCGGCCCTTGCGGGCCCCATCTGTTGCTGCTGACATCTCTTTGAGGCGCGCGTGGAACACAACGCGCCGTCGACCCGGGCTTGGTCCTTACCGGACAGCGAGCTACCCATTACTCGCCGTCCGCAAGCCCGTGCCTACGGTGGCCGGGAATCAGCCTGGGATTCCCGACGCCCAGGGCGTCTCCTGCGAAGGCCACGGCTGTGAGGGCGCATGTACTGCATCTCCCTCACGTGCGCCGCCTCCCTCTTTGCGAGCATAACTGCTTCGCTGAAGGAGGCGACTGCCAGCCATGCCCTCTCGCTCCATACCATGGCCTGGACCAGGGTCGGACGCGAGAGATCGCCGCCGCCGATCACCTCCACGAGGACACGGCGTTGCTCCGCCCAAGCTGGGCAGACCTCCACCGTATGCTCCACCATGTCCTCTGGGCGATCTTCGCAATGGAAACACCCGGGCGTTTCCTCCCGCCCTATCTGAAACAGGAACCTCCCGAAACAGCCATGTCCGGTAAGGACCTGTGTCAGGCGGAAGGTGAGGACGCCATGCCGCCTCTCAAGCCACTCCTCAAAGAGGGGACTTACCGCCGCAATCGCGGCGTGCCCAGCACTTGGTTGCGACAATCGCACTTTCCACGTCGCCATGAGATCCTGCCGGAGCTCTGTCCGCCGTGCCGCGACTTCCCGCGGCGGCGGAGTTACGCCCCGGCGTTTGCCTCCTCGCGCCACTCCCAAGTGAGCGCGAGGACGTTTGCCTCCAGATCCCATGGCGGTAATCCGGCAAGGAGGCCCGCCGCCTCACCGGAGATCGTGCGGTATCCCCGGATCATCCGGATGGCCATGACCCTATGGGCCGCCTTCAACCGGCGTGCCGGTTGGCGCCTCAATGTAGGCGCCCACACCGGCGCCCCGTATAGGGCCATGGCCCGCACGACCCCCGCGTAGAGCCTCCGGCAGGAGGCGTTTGGCCCCCCTAGATTGGGCAGGAGCCGCTTCAAGGCAGCCCCAGCCCGCTCCAGTCTGGGAGCCAAACGTCGGAAGTGCTCCGCGAAGTTCCACCGGCTGTCGAGGACGAGTCCTAGGTACTTCATCGTCGACTCGACGCTGATGTGAACCCCTCCCACCGTTATCTGGGAACCCGTCAGTGGCGCATTCCGAAGACCATGAAACCACATGGCCTCGGACTTGTGCAAGGCCACCTCGAGTCCCAGTTGCCGGATCCTATCGACGATTGTCGCAACTCCGTGTGTCGCTAAGTCGGCCGCCGCCTGGTACGACCTCCCTTGCGCCAGGACCAGCGTGTCGTCAGCGTAGCAAACTACGCTGACGCCGCTAGGGAGGTCGGCGCGCAGCACCCAGTCGTATCCGATGTCCCACAGATGCGGCCCCAGGACCGATCCCTGTGGGACACCGCACGACATCTCTCGCCGGTTCCACTCTCCTAGGTGACCGGGGTAGATGACGGCCCTGTCCGTCAAGTAGGCCTCGACCACACGACAGAGGTAGGTCGGCATCCGGTGATACCGGAGTGCCTCCCTTATGCAACTCCAGGGCAGGGTGTTGAAGGCATTGGCGATGTCCAGAGACACCGCCAAGACGACCCCACCCCGGGCCACAGCATCCCCCGTCGTGAGGGCTCGCACGCGCATGATGGCGTCCACCGTGGAGCGCCCCCTGCGGAAACCGAACTGGCTCTCCGCCAAATCCGGCCCCACCCGCACCAGCCGCCCGACGAGGCGGTCTGCAATGACTCTTTCAAAGAGCTTGCCCACCTCGTCGAGCAGCACGATGGGCCGGTAAGCGGACGGAGAGTCCGCGGGGCGCCCCTGCTTCTTGATGAGGACCAGTTTTCCCGTCTTCCAGTGACGTGGGAACTGGCCCTCCTCCAAGCATGCGCTTAGGAGCCCTCTTAGTCGAGGCCCGAGAGCCTCCAAGGCCAGGACCCAGGCTTTTCCAGGCAAGCCGTCGGGTCCTGGGGCGGTATTCTTGGCATTCAGCCTACGTACCGCCACTCTCAATTCTACCTCGGTCACCTCTGGAGCATCGTCGTCGTCGTCGGTGTGGTCCGCGTCAGGCACCGCAGGTGGCGGAGCCATGGGCGGGGGAGCATGCTCCCCTCGCGAGGGAAACAGAGCGCTCACCACGTCCTGCACGAGCTGAGGCCGGAGACTCTGGGTCAGCGGGGGAGCCCACGGGCGGATTTTCTCCCGCACCGTTTTGTAGGGGCGTCCCCACGGGTCTCTGTTCAGAGTCTCCAGCGACTCCTCGCGGGCCAGTGACCTGGCCCGCAGGATCTCCGCTCGGAGGGCGGTCTTCGCCACTCTGTACCCCTCGTATAGCTCCGCCTGAATGGCTTCCGTATCCGGAGGGCGGATACGGAGCCTGCGGTGCCTGGTGTACCGATGCCGCGCAGCAACGCACGCCTCGCGCAGAGCTGTGAGCTCCGGCGACCACCAGTACACCTGGCGTGAAGCACGTCCTGGCTGAACCCGGGGCATTGCCACGTCGCATACCTCGGACATGGCCTCCCGGAACCACTCCGCCTCGTCGTTGATGTCGGCAGGCCTGTCCGGTGGTGACACCCAGGCCTGCACGATCGAGGCTTCCAGGAGGAGCTCCCGGTCCAGCCGCTTCAGCGCCCACCGCGGACCACACGGGGCCTGTTGGACCGGCGCGCTCGAGGCCTGGGCGGAGACGTCAAACCGGATATACCGGTGGTCGGAATACGTCTCCACCCCCTCCATGACGCGCCAGTCAACGACACGCGGCGACAGAGCGGGGCTGGCGAACGAAATGTCCACCACTGACTCACCCCGCATCCGCACACACGTGGCGACAGAACCCCGGTTTAGGACGACCAGGCCCACCTCTAGAGCCCAGTCCTCCACCATCCTACCCCGCACATCCGTCAACCGGGAACCCCAAGCCAAGTTCTTGGCATTGAAGTCCCCGAGGACGAGTACGGGGAGGGAACGAAACCCGACGACGACGTCTCTCAACTCCGCAAGGGAGTTGTGGAACTCGGCGAGAGTTCGGCTCGGGGAGAAGTACACCCCTACCACTGCAATCTCCCCGAACCGTGCTGCTACGCAACCCCTTCCCCTCTGGACACCCTCGAGAGCCGGGGTACCGGCGGCGGCCGACGAAATTAGGGTCACTGAGCCGCTCAGGTCCTCCACCCAGTAATCCCTGGGCGGGACAAAGTACGGCTCAGCGACCACGGCGATGTTAATCGACCACTGCGCCATGCTCTGGAGCAACAGATCCTGAGCGGTGGCGCAGTGGTTGATGTTCGCCTGGAGGAGGCGAAATGGGGCCGTTATTGGCATTCCATTTCAGCCTCCTCCGGAGCCCCTTGAGAGGGCCCTGCCGCGGTGGTAACGGCGGCGACTACGACGGTGGAGGCGGCAGCGGCGGCGGCAGTGGCGGCGGCTACGGTGGTGACGGAGGTGGCGGAGGGCTTACCCCTGCCTCGGCCCCCAGTTTTGGCGGGTGGGGCGCAGGCCTTGCTCCCAGCCCGGTGTTCGGCCGGCTTGCCAGCTGCCGCACATAAATAGCAGTGCGGCGCGGCATTGCACGAGCCGGCCTTGTGACCGGGCTGACCGCAGCGGAAGCAGTGACCGCTGCGATCCACCTCCGAGGTGCATTGCACTCCCACGTGGTGACCCACCTGGCAGCGGAAGCACCTCAGAGGTCTGGGCTCCAGCAGCTTGACCTGCGCGGATACCCAGCCCACCAGGAGCCTTCGGCCTTCTCCTGTGATTTTTTGGGCCGTCGACACGGGGCAGCTCACCGTGACGGTTCGCATGCCCGTGTTGTCAGGACGAATGGTGCCTGCCTTCACCTGCTCGGCAGAGCACCCCCCAGTCCTGACTATGGCGGCCACCACCTCGCCCTCCGTTACGGAGTCGTCCAGGCCCAAGATGCGCATGTCAGCGCACTTGGTGGGCCTGGACACTCGGGCCTCGTCCGCACTTAAGGACGCCCTTAGCCTTTCGGCCAGAGCGTCTGCGGTCGGGCCACTGGCCGCACCAGGGACCTGCAGCATTCGGGCCCCAGTCGCAGTGACCCTTATGCGGAGGCCGTTGGCGACTCCTAGGTCCACCAGGTCCACCGCCGCCTTCGCCTTCGCGATCACGTCGCGGTAGGACACGCCCTTCTGTACCGCTTCTGGCTGTAGTGTGATCACTACAGCTGCGGACTTCGGGGCGCGTAGCCTAGCCGCGGCGCTCCGCTTCTTGGCTCGCTGCCGCCTCTCCCTCCTTTTAGCCGCCCTTGCAGCCTTGCCCGCCTTCCTCTTCTCCCCAGCCACTTGCCATTCGGCGTCAGCCGGAGGAGATTTGGGAGGCGGGGCCGTCCGTCCTGGTACCACTACCACGACTGGGGTCGACGCTGCCTGCGCAGCCACCTTGCCCGTCTTGGGCGGCACCGGTTTCGCCGGGGTCTGCCCCAACTGCGGTGCCGATTTGGCCGTAGCAGCCGTGGTGACGGCATACGAGGCCCCCCTCTGCTGCTGTCCCGAGGCCGGCCGATTCGCTGCCAGCGGGGGCCGCAAGACGATGGCCTCCAGGACGGAAAACCGGCTGCTGAAGGAAGCCAGCTCCTGCCGCACTAGGTTCAGCAGCCGGTCCTCCTCCGGCACGGGTCCACCCTGCCCATGCCGCGCCCCCTTCTGAGGCACCACTTTGGGGCCAGCTCCTCGGAGTGCTGCTAGGTCCGCTCGGAGCTCCTCGTTCTCCTTTCGGAGAAGCTCCGTGGCGGCTGCTAAGCGGGCGACCTCCGCCCGCATCTCGGACATGTTGTCCGACGGAGGTCCGTTGCGGATGCCCTCCGCTGCCGCCATAATGGAGGCTATGGCTGCGGGCACGGCCTTGTCCTTAGAGGCGTGAGTCCTCTTCAAGGCCAAGCCCTTGACTGCAGCAGCCACAGCCTCCGCGAACCTTGCCATTTGCTCCGAAATGGAGCCGCCGGCGGTGTCCGGCTCTCCGCCAGACGACTCTGAGAGAGCCCTGCTGTTGGTCCCTCCCGAGAGCTGCCCCTCCGTGGCCAGCGCCTCGGCTCGCTGGTCCGCCTGGGCTGGGCCGGCTTGGCTCGACTCGCCGGTCTCCTGGGTGGTCAGCCCCTTGCCCAACCGGATTCCACCCCGCCGACAGACCTTCCCGAGCTTACGAGCCGAGGACATGCCGCCGTCCGAGGATGACCCCTGGCCATCCATCGGTTTGGAGCGCTTCTTGAGGAACTCTTTAGTCCTCTTCGAAGCGCCCCCCACTACGCGCTCCGGGCTCTTAAAAGAGCCCTTCGCGCTCAATGCGGCGTCGGACTCCGACCCCGCATCGCTCCCTTCCTCTACGCATTTTTGTGTTTCAGTTGATTTTTCCATTTAGTTCCCACGAGTAAAAAACTTTATATTATCTCAAAATTAGTGGTCCGCACTAGGGACTAATTTAGCTACCCATTAGTCAAGCTATCAACCTCCCTAACGGTGCGCCGCCGCTTGGAGGTTTGGGGTAATTTTTTATAGAGGTGTTCTTCCTCGCGGCCCGGGCAATTAAGCCAAGACCCTCGACCCCCGTCAAAAGTCAGAGACATGACCGTGACAATCTTCGGGGCTACGAGATTAACGGTGGCAGAAGGAGAGGACTCCTTCTTGCCTGCCCGGTGGCAGGGTAAGTGCACACCGAGCCCGCTCTTACTCCGCCGCTGTGCGTCTCTGCATAAGCGCAGAGAGACACGCGTTGGAGCGTTCCTCCGACAGGATATTGGCATACGGGCAACGACACCCCTTAGGCACACGTACCTAATGGGGGGACGTTGCCCGCACCCCAGGGTGCACCGTCCCGGAGACTGGCCTTTCCCCCGTACGCATCCAAGGGAACTTTTACCATTACGCCATGAATCTTCGAAGGGTTAGGTAGATGTATACCTATACCTAGTACACCCACATTTCGTAATAGGGGCGAGCCTATTGTCATCAATCGGGCCCGTAGATGCAGATGCAGACTGCAGGCTGCTTCTGTGAAATCTCTATTGGAATACCCCAATAACACTTTGCCCGACCTGGGAATCGAACGCAAGACCTCATCATGTTCTGCAGAAGTAAAGCAGTCCGTAGATATTTTATTAATACTTACTTAATACCTATGTAGGTATAAAGTTTATGCATTCTTGCAATATTTCATCTAAAAATCTGCACTCTATTTGCATTATGTTACTTCAGAGCTTTTCACCGGAATCTTTCCGTTGCACAACTCCGGGCCAAAATTAGGGGACGTCACTTCGAATCTCCTTGCTAACGCTTTCTCTGTGAAAGTTGGTGTTGCCAAAAATTCAGACTAACACCACGACCAAACCACGTGTCCGTAAGACAGATAAAATGTTAAGGTGGAAGCCCCATTGTAGCCTGCCAGATTCAAATTTCTTGACGTTTTTTTTTGTAATTTTCCGGCAGTATCAGGCAAATATGATGATTTTTTAACAACTTCAAAAAAAAAATCAATTTCCGTAATTATTTTGTATGTCTATGCAAGCATGGCAACTGTAAATTCCTTTTTAATTTTATATGGGTCGAAGGCCTGAAATAAATGTTTTTTTTTATTTAAAAAAGGAGGCGGTTCTCAATTCGTCGGAATCTTTTTTTTTTAATTTTTAGGTATGTTCCCCGTTTACTCGAAGACGCCTGAACCGATTTAGAAAATTCTTTTTTTTTGAGGGTATACTTCCCAAGTGGTCCCATGGGCATCAGGTCAGAGTCTGTTGATGGAACCCTGGAGAAATCGAGAAAGTCTTCATATTTTATAAGCACACTTGTTTACATGGTAAGTAGTGGTATACGAATTGGTGTGGTGGGGTACATACCATAACTAAAAAGTGTAAAATAAAACCTTAAAAAAAAGACTTCCAAAGGGAAAAATTACTTTAATTTCGGAAGTTGGTGACAAAAACTAAAACAGAGATCTAAAGACACCGACTTCCGAAAATAAAGTTATTTTTCACTATGTAGTGTATTTTTTGTAATAATTATAATTCTGTAAATATGTACATACGTTTTACGGTAGCGAATCATATTTTGTTCAACATACAGCCTGTCAGTAACCTGCGATTTGCAAAAAACGTATGAAAATTTGAAATGTGCGGGATATGCGAGAGTTTCCACCTTAACCACAAATATTTAAATTAAGCGTCAATCGTCATAATCAAATCAACAGTCCACAGTCTAGACGGGCCTCAAAATATGCACAGGGTGTGGCAATTGTGGCATTAGCAACTTTTTTCTACAGATCAACATTTGCTGTATATTCGAATACTACTTCATTATAAAATCACGATTCCATTCCACCTACAATTAAAAGTAGTTAGCAAACATGTCTGTAATTATTGCGTGCATTAATCGCTTTCGAGCTTCAGTTCGAAATTAAATGTTTTATTTATATTTCTAGTCGATTTTTCGTCAATGTTTTTTTTTTTTTTTTTTTTGATTTTGGCTTCACACGGTTTGTGCATTTAGCCAGTGTCAAGTAATTTTTCTTTTAGATCAAGTAAATGGCCCGATATCGGGCACGAAGTTACAAAACAGTCATAGTCGTCTTTAGTCAGTCAAGTCAGAGTTATTGTAAAGCGGTAGTAACTTTACAACAACCTAATAGGAGTTTTTGGGGGGAACACGAAAAGCCCACGTTAGTCACTTATTTTCACCTTCACTACACTTGTGCACTCACACGTAACTAAATTGAATAATTCACTATCAAAATTATACAATTTAATTCGCTATTTCACTAAATTCCATGAAAATGAAAATTCGTGCGACATGTTCCAACGCGATCCCGCCAAAAACTCCCGTCAATGTTTTGATTGCCACTGCCTTTTAAGAATATAGGCCCCGAGCCAATAGAACAATTTATCACTCCATTATTACTAGGTAACTGGATTTACTTAGTTACTGTTTTTATCCCTTATCGTTTTTACATTCACAGTATTTTCCATAACTTCCATAGTAATCCATCTTGACGGCGTTCTCTATGCATTTAACCACCATACTGCGATCGCCAACCCGCCTGCCAAACGAAGCGATTATGGCAAATCCCCCCTTTTGGGGGAGGCTTATGTCCAGCAGTGGACGTCTTTCGGCTGATATGATGATGATGATGATGACTGATTAGGAATGTCGTTTGCAAAGCACTGAAAAGTGATAGATTAATTTTATACTGTATCACTTTTATAGTTTAACAATCATAATGTACTTTAAATCTCAATGAAAGGGAATTAGCAATAAAACCGCTAATGAGTATACAATTGTGGTAGATTGGTTTTTCGTTCAGTCCACTGTGTGGGCTGGCTATGTCTGTCGAAGGAACGATGGTCGATGGAGTAGACGAGTCCTGGATTGGACACCGCGTATCAGCAAGTCTAGCGTGGGACATACTAAGTTCTAAGGCATACTATTCTATCAATAACTACCTAAACGATAAGAATTGTTTGTCGCTGTGATTAACTCAAGAAACCGTTTGTGTTCTTTCACCAGAATTAGCTTACCTACTGACAGGTCATATGAGTTACTTCATATCATTGTTTATTTTATTTGACTGTATAAACCAATTTTTTTTTCAAATTTCATTAATGAAATTTTCATTTATTGTTGAATGTTAATTACTTACCTATTATTGTACAGAATCAAGTTCATCTAACTTAACAGACAGCTGTGCTGCTGGGGAGTTTGTTGCGCCAATTCTTCCTCCCAGCTAAAGCACTAGGAAGTGGTGAAGGGCGGACGTTTTGGGGGACTGTCTTATGTAATTTTGACGTTCAAAAAGTGCTGATTCTCAGCCTAGTTTGAAGAAATGACTTTTGATTTTTGGACGCCCCCCAGCCGGATTAACCAATAACCTAAGGAAAGTGGCTGGGACAGACTGGATGCAGGAGGCGGAGGACAGGGCGTTTTAGCGCAGCTTGGGAGAGGCCCATGTCCAGTAGTGGACTGCGACAGGCTGAGTTGAAGTTGTAGTTATCCTGTATTTTTTACTTTTTCGAACAAAACACCAACTGCACATTTTCACAGCTCCGCCAAAGGGTTAAAATAATTCTTAATAAGTACTTATTTACTTTCAGTTTTCTTTTATTAAAATATTTGTGAGAATTAAGATTAAGGAAATCGAGATTTAATTATTAAAAATAAACATTACATAAATAAGCTTTTTTATTTGCATTCTAGTTCTTAGGAATATTACTGTTTTAGGCTATATTTTTATTGAGTCCAAATAACCATTGTACATCTACTGATAATAGAGTTACAATAAAACACAACATAGCAAAATGAAATGCCCAAAAAAAAGCATAGCATTCAAACATCTAAATGGATGGCAGTCTATTCATCTAATAAATTGAGCAACCCTGTTTTGATTGTTCACAATCAAGATTGCACAACACACAATTAGACATACAGCTTTCAATAACTCCTCAAGGTCGGCGAAAGTAGCCCATAGATGTAGTTTTCGATTTCGTTACCGCGTTCTAGCCATCAGCTGTAACATTGGTACTTTCGAATAATCATAGACTAATAAAGCACGCATGCAGAATGTTTTATTGCATGTTTTTGTTGTGCGATTAAAATTAGAGTCGGGATCAAATGCACGATTCTAATCGAATGATGGGTACTAGTGACGTAAGCATGATAATTCCAGTTGGATATCGAGATTTGCATTGATTGAGCTTGTAACCTTGTCGGAAGTATTAGCTGTGATAGGAAGCCTTGGAGATTCATCGGTACGTTGTTTTTATCTAATGAAGGGTGACGTAAATGTTGTAGTTATTTGCTGCACATATTTAACATGGGAAAACTTTTTTTTATCACTATTCAAATATTCATAGAGTGTTCTACCCATGAATATGAACAACTATCACTATGGGGTCAACTCTGAAATAACAAAAAATAATCAGCTGTTTCATACATTTTGAATGAGTTGGTACTGTATGCAATAGCAGTATTTTTTTTCGTAATTTCTGAGTTGGTCCCATAGTGAATTTGTTCATATTTATGGGTACCTAAAACACCCTGCGGAAAATTTGGATAGGGATAAAAAAAATGTCTTCCCATATATTATTTGCATATTATCGTGTTGCTATTGAGTAATGTTTGACCTTGTTTAGTTTCTTCTTAGATTGAGAATAGCTCGATTTGCCTGATTTGATTTAAAATTTACGATCGAGAATCGAGTACAGAACAGAAATCTTGAATTTCTATTATACAATTTTTAACAGAAATGTTTAATATAATATATTGAGCAATGAGCATGTCGATAACGAAGATCAACAAATTCACGGATATACAGTTTGAAGCAGTGCACTCATTGATCGCCCAAACAAGAATCATCAAAGCCGCTTCCGCAAGACATAAAGCAAACCATTACCCCATTCACAACACTTAACCAAACAAAGATAATCCACACGGATCCGCAGTCAAATCCATCCAGCCAATAAAGCTAATAATACATTTACATCAAGATAGCCAGGTATACCGCATCAGCATGCATCGGGCGATGCAATAGACGGAACTCTGCGGCGAGTTAGTGGAAGGAAACGGAAACACGCGACCGCGACGGCACAACGTTTGTTTTGTTCGATATCTGTTCACATACGACTATACCGCCATACATCCCACACAGGAACTACTAACACATGAGTAACCAAACTAAGTCCCTACATTTGTGGGACAAACTCACTCACACACACATAAAAACATTTAAAAATGGAATTCTGTGTTCGAAAATGGTGGAGGCTTCTTCAATTCCCGCTCAGTTTTTTTGGCGGGATCGCGTTGGAACAATCATGTCGCACGAATTCTCATTCTCATGAAATTTAGTGAATTAGCGAATTAAATTGTATAATTTTGGTAGTGAATTATTCAATTTAGTTACGTGTGAGTGCACAAGTGCAGTGAAGGTGAAAATAAATGACTAACGAGGACTTTTTGTGTTCCCCCCAAAAACTCCTATTAGGTTGTTGTAAAGTTACTACCGCTTTACAATAACTTTGACTTGACTGAGTAAAGACGACTATGACTGTTTTGTAACTTCGTGCCCGATATCGGGCCATTTACTTGACCGAAAAGGAAAATTACTTGACATTGGTTATATGCACAAACCGTGTGAAAACAAAACCCAAAAAAAAACCCGCTCAATTTCGTATTCGGAACGCTTTAGAAAAAATTTGAAATTAAAAAATCTAGGCAGTAAACCATCAGTGCAATATGTCAACGTGTGAATATACTTTAAAGCTTTTCTATGTTGAAACACAGAAAGGACACAGACGAGTCCTGTGTTGCCCCTCTGTGCCTGTCATTAAGAACATAATCAACGTAGAGAGACCGAGGGTGAAGACACGGTGTTTGTTTTGGAAAGCTATTTTCGGTTTGTGTGACATGATGGAATGTTTATGACGTAGCCACATCCTTGCATAAAGGTGGATTCGGCGTAGAATGCGTCGCTGCACAACGGAAGGTGGTCATTGAAAAAATAAGCATATACTTAAGCGTAAAATAACAAAGGTCTTTTGCAGCATATTGTTTGCGTTTCTGTCTCGATGCAAAGGTATTTTTATGTCGTTGTCTAAGGAAGACAATTTTACGTACCTAAGTGCAGAAAGAAAAAATGACTGTGCAAATAAAAAGCTTTAAATTACTTGGAATATTGTAATGTAATACTTTTGTTTTGAGTGGGAAATCATCAAATAACTTCGCCCGCTCTGGGTGGAGCGGGCGACTTTCACTGACTTTCAGACTTTTGCTGACTTAAAACCCACACGTGTTCCCTCAGTTGCCTGTGTGCCAGGGGCCGCGGTATCTATTTCGAACAACCCGCACCCCTGACAGGCATCGGCCCTTCCGGGCCCCATCAGTTGCGAAAGCTACGGCCATGAGGGCACATGTACTGCTTCTCCCTCACGTGCGCCGTCTCCCTCTTTGCGAGCATCACTGCTTCGCTAAAGGAGGTGACGGCTAACCATGCACTCTCGCTCCGTACCATGGCCTGGATCAGGGCCAGACGCGAGAGATCGCCGCCGCCGATCGCTTCCACGAGGACACGGCGGTGCTCCACCCAAGCCGAGCAGACCTCCACGGTATGCTCCACCGTGTCCTCAGGGCGATCCTCGCAGTGGAAACATCCGGGCGTTTCCTCCCACCTCATCCGAAACAGGAACCTTCCGAAACAACCGTGTCTGGTGAGGACCTGTGTCAGGCGGAAAGTGAGGACGCCATGCCGCCTCTCAAGCAGTGACGGTAAGTCCCCTCTTTGAGGCGTGGCGTACCCAGCACTGGGTTGCGACAGTCGCACTCTTGTAATGCAATGCTAAGGCCAGAATTAAGATTAATTTTATAAAATTATGTTTGAAATCATCACGACTTGCAGTCGATGTCAAACATTCAGGTAGTTAGGTAATTAAGGCACTAACAGGCTGACACGGAAACCACGAAATTAATTTCAGTAATCAAAATCATTCTCTTTGTCGGCGATCGTTACGTCCAATCACATAAAAACTTTAATATAAACGTTTTCCTGATCATATGCAACGTCCTTAAAGACTTCCCGCTGGGAAATTAAATCCCCCTCCATTATTTTTCAATACACATATTTTCAAGTTTAAAGTTCACTTTTACAGGCCCTCTCACTTAATACACCGTAATGTCACTCAAAAATATATTAACACGTAAAATACTGCCAATACAAATATATAAAAAAATATTTTTCAAGTTAACCATATTAAATACTTAAGTTAGTAGAATATGTTAAGTTCTCGGACAACTGTCAATTCTTATACTTTTAATTTTCATTTTATGGACTGTGTACCTTTTTAAAACAAGGGTCGGGACTGACTCGATACATTTATTGGCCTCTTCGGCATGTATTGCCTGTCAAATAAATCACTATGCCATAATAAAAAGACAATTTCACAAAGTTAACGAATGAATTTCGAAATGATTAAGGATGTATGGACTGTATCGGCCACACTGGTGATTTACTTTTGTTTTTAATTGCTACAGGAACATGCATGCCATACATTGCCATATTTCTGTTGTATACTATTTCTTTTATTTATCAGAATAAACAAATTAATAGATTCAAAGCGCCCGCAAACGTAAAAAAACTATTGGGATCGCGGTAAATCAAGGGATTAAAGTCAGAATACCAAATATTGCACACAAACAACATAAAAGCGAGGAAATTATAAATCATCATAGACAAAAACTAAAATATTAGACATATTAATCGCTTTCATATTACAAAGTTACGCTACACAAGTTTACAAGTCGGGAATCCGTATTTTAGGATGGCGCGCGTGGGCGCACGACATTATTTCCGTATTTAAAAGCTTCGAGTTTCGTAAGATCCAGTTTTATTGGGTCTGTGTGCATTCTTTCGGTCACTTAGCGGATATCTACGAAAGCCGATTGGGGACACTAAAACGTTTCGAAGGGTCATCATCAAAGCCGTGCGAAATTCGGACCACACCTCGAGCAGCTTACAGCGTCATGTGAGATGCTTATTAGCGTATACTTTATCTCCTCGTAAAATATCCTGCGTACAGCGACAGACGACATTAACATTCAAAACTATATGGGCCGTGACCCGTAATAGTTATTTACATAAATAATTATATTATCCTGCCTCTCCCTAATTACCTTAATAGTCGTAAAACAAACTTAATTAACTTCGTCGACTGTAATTTGAGTCGGACACTGGGACCGAATATCAAAATAGGCAACGAGGGTAATTTTAAATCCACCAACTTTGAAGGAACCGTAAACGACGAGCTCGATGAACGAGACCTTGAAAGAAAATCTTGAGGAGATTAAAATATCAGAGCGTCAATTGAAAGTTAAAACAGATTTAACTAAAAGTAAAAGTAACTAGATGAATGAGGTGGATAAAGACGTGGAATTAGTAACAATTAACGTCGAAACGGTTACAATGGCGACGAGACGCGTCAAAGGCACAGGTTTACAGGATTAACTTCGAACAAAGGGAAACAAAAGGATTAAGAGATATCGTCTCAATTTGGCAATGCCACGTTTAAATTAAAAACTGGAAAGTGTCATTCAAATATGTAACAAGGTATGCGTTTCACAGTCTCAGCTGTCAAAAAATTAATCCTCGCGCCTGTTAAGGAAGAATAAATAACTTTTTGCAAAAAAACTGCATTACTCGTCCACAGTGGACAAAAATCTTTTGTGAGCACAAAAGTCGCACTTAAAATTAACTTTTCATCCAATCTTCGTGGATGTACTCAACAATTGAAAATTTTCCTTGTGTGGTTGGTGATATGGTTCAATTTGTGGGAGCTGCAGTTAATTCAAAGTGAATGCGACATATTTATTTTACGAAATCCAATTTTCTGCTGACATCTTATCTGTCGACTTTAAACGTTCGGGACTATGGGACTGTCTTCTCGGTTTCACGCTTACTCTTTGAGTATCATCTTTGGTCCATGAATGTTTTTTTTTTAATTAAAACGTTTCGTGTAAAATTATCATATCAACTGAGATGCGGATGTCATATTTTTGAATTTGCAAATTGAATTTTTATTTCATAACTTCATTTATTATTTTGCAGTAAACTCATTTTTCTGATCAGTTAGGGAGTCTTGAAGTTAGGTACCAACCAATATATGTATGATATAATATTTTTTTTATAAATAATTTTTTATAATATAATATTTTTTTAATATTACCTCTTGTTTTTTACTTTGTTTCGGCCTTTCCTCTCAGAGTAATCAGATAGGAAACGCCGACCTAGTTTATAGTTTAAAAAATATGATTGACATGTAAAAGTGTTTGTACTAACCAACTTACAGTAGTAAAATAATTTATCATTAATGAAGCAGTACCAGATTATGTTGGGCTCATATTTGAAAAAAAAACTACTATTTTCTAACTATAAAATACTTCAACGCTAAAATACAAAAGGAACCCTGAACTTGTCCGAACGAAAGCTAAACTATAAGACCCTAAGTTATAAATGTAAGCCGAGGAAAACCGATCTGTGCTCGTTCGTAGGCGGGCCCCTAAGAACCTGTCATGTTTGTACCATTGTGCTATAGTTAAACCCGCTATTTTATTGCTGTTGTGACTTCAAGAAATACAAGAAATACTAGGGAACAGTGAAAATATAGTGAATGTAAGGGCTTTAAGAAAAACAAAACATAACTATAAACTCTTTCACGCCACACTTATTGTTTATTTTTATGTGTCATATTAAATTCTTACTGAGAGGGGCTTGTGGCTAAGTCATAACAGCTGCACGGGTCGATCGATCAAGTTAAGCTACGCTTGTCGCGGTTGGTTCGTGGATGGGTGACCATCATTACATATCAAGACCCCTCCGTGCCTCGGAAAGTATGTTAAGCCGTTGGTCCCGGCTGTCATTCGTGGTTCTTTGACAGTCATTACAGGTCGTCAGAAGCCCGAAAGTCTGACAACCAGCCTTACTAAGGGGTATCGTATTACGCAGTATCTGGGTTGTGGAGGTCAGATAGGCAGTCACTTCATGTTAAAGACTGGTATTCAGCTGCATCCGGTTAGACTAGAAGCCGACCCCAACATATTTGGGAAAACGCTAGGCGATATAAAAGAAAAAGTTAAAAAAAATATCGTTTATAAAACGTTCCTTTCTGTTTGATTCTTGGCGATTTCCAATTTGTTAACGTAGGTATATGAAGGATTTGTCTTCAAATATAGCTCATTTTGTTATGGATATCTTAAAATCTATATGGAATAATTCCATTCATCAAATTAGCGCACCAATCTATGAGCTGAATGAAACAAAACTTGACCTGAATCTTGCATTTATATAGAGCTGTCTTTATTTTTTTAGCAACAAAAAAAATCCCAAATGCTACTGCTGAACATGAGATCCATGTTTCGATTCCCAGTTCGGGCTGTGCGGGGTGTTCGGGTTTTTCTCTCTGGAATTCCTCAGTAGCAGCTCGGAGTCTGGCATTGCGTCCGGTTGATGGGAATAGGGTCGCCCCTTATTACAGGGGACTTTAACTGGTGAAAAGTGGGTGTAGGTACTTAATAGGTACTCCTCTGCCCAAACCTTTGGGCAAACAAGGCATGATGTATGTTAAACCAGTGATACAAATCAAGACCGAATGTCATTGCCTGAAGTTTTGGCAGTCATTAGATCCAATCAAATTCGTCTATCACATAACTCAGGCAGTTATCATAGTTGCACAATAACGTAAGTTCCCCACACTTCTCCATCTATTCAACCTCTTCAAACCACAAACTCATTGCTATATCTGGCCCGGAGCCATCGCACATTCGTTTGTTATCCCCTAATATAAACGAGCCATTATAATAAAGAATAATGTCCTCCCAACCCACTTGCAAATAACATATCTATCAAACACATCTACCAAATCTAATTTAATGTCATTAACGAACAAAAGATCGTATAAAAGTTCATAGAGATCATTACGTAGTTCCGATGACGTATGTAGGTGTCGTTGTAACGGTATGTTTTATTTATTACACCATAAGTCACATAAAATTCTAAGCTCCCGGTACTATGATAGCATCTTGAATTCTTACCGGTCGGTATAGACCGATCGAATAATACAGGGTATTTGTATTAAATAACTAAAGAAACTTACTTGTTTTTGATGAGAATTTTGTAGAAGAATTTTTAGACGAGCTTCAGATTGTCAACTGTTTTTATTTTAGTGATTTGTTCTCCAATTTTGAATTCAGAAGCTCGTAAAGTTACACCGTTTTGTAACAAAACATTGTTATATCATCAGACCCAGATTTAAACCTAGTTATTTTTTAACAGATACCAATTATTATTCCGACAAAGGTAAAGTTCTTTATACAGAACTGACAACTTAGCACCGGACAAGTTGTCAAGCTAGTAAAAAGAATTGTATTTAAATCATAGTTACGTTCGAAGTTTAAAACCTAGATCGATAGTTTAAACTATGTCAAAAAAACCACTGTTTTGTAATAAGGCTAAGAGTGTTTTTTTTTAACAATATTGGAGAGCTGGCTGGATTTTACTCAAAGAGTTTTGATACCAATTTTCATATATCCGAAGTAACAATTCACACAATAACGTATTTTGAACATGTGTGTGGTGATTTACAATCTGTAATGTAATACTGATAGGGGTTTGATCCTGATAACCTTGGCTTACTTGGTAACTAATAGCGGTATATACGTAGCTACCTAGAAATATATCTACATTATATTCAACAGGCTGATGTCCGGAAATTGAGAATTATAATATCAAAATAGCAGCTTTTTGTTCGTTTATTTCTCACAATAGAACTCACAAAGCCTCTTTGCAATAACAATGCAATGCACTCAATATACACAGCCTGTATATTTCACCAAAAAAATATTGTGACGTCAAAAGCCGCTTAACCTAAAGGTTAACAAGACCTCCGTCATTGTGACGCATATTTTGAATTAATACTCAAATACTTACTGTAATATTTATTGTATTTATTTTATGGGCTATTATGAACGTAACATTATCAAGGCAGAGCTTATTTCGCTTAAACATAGAGCAAATAATAGCTCAATGAATTTAAAAGGCGTGTACAGTCATCAAAAGAGGTAACCAGGGTCGTCGGACATAGTTGAAGTTTAGTAAGAAACCAATGGATGTTTTCGAATGAAATTTAATTTGAAAATTTTACTGTTTGTTTTATGTTAACTTTATTTTATTTTATTAGAAAATATCTGTCGGTTCCTTACTAAACTTCAACTATGTCCGACGACCCTGGTAACTTATCTCTTTTAGTGACCGTACATTTTGAAAGTTGAGAGGATGCGCTAGGCTAAAAATACATATACCGTGTGCAAAATACGGCGATACAATTTTTCCTCACCTACAATCAATTCGCAACTTAATGGCAATACTTATTAAATTCAATATTCTGAAGCATAAACCTCTGGGTTAATTCCGCTAAAGTCGAACAAAATTTTACGTAACATCTTTGGAATAGATTGTACGAGGAAATGATCTTTCTAATAACTTTTGAACAAAGAAATTGTGATAAGTAAAGAGGTAAAGTTTGTTCCTTTATTAAGAGTAGTCTCTAACTTCTTAATCAATTTGTGTTTAATTAGGATTTTGGAATAATTAATTAATTAACTAAATTCTGGAGCTTCGGAAATATGAATTAGTTGATCTGTCAAATTGGCAGTTACAATATTAAGCCGGACGGTTGTAGACGGTATGTTCTATGTAAGCTTTTACTTAGGTTTTTACCGTTTATTTTCGAATGTGTTTGTAAAGGTACTTAATGTTGACATAGTTTTTTTTTTGTAAAAAACACTGTTTAGACACACCACCCTAGAATCAAACAAATAAAGTTCTTCTTAGCGTGTCGATGGCAATCTATAAAGTACAGTCAGCCCAGAATTCGGCTACGAGTTTGGCACCTTCAGAGGCGTCCATCTCCTCCTGTGTATAGTTACAAATATTCCCCTGTATAGTAACAAATAGTTATCAAAAATAACACATAGTTAATTGTATGATACTAATCTTAATTTTTTTAAACTCGTTCTTTAAAACAGCAACAGCAACGAACGCAATTAAAATAATTTCCCGAACACAAATCGCTAAGCTTTCTTCGATCAACATTGACACTTGAATCACATTAGGCCGTGTCTACATAACAGCCTTTTAGTTTAATCCGATCTGTTCGAGTTATAAGAAGATTGTAATTGAACGTCAAAGGGGCCGATGGATTAGAAGATCACCGGACAGATTACAAGTGACAATTCGGAATCGGCCATTTTGATTGACGTCATTTGACGTTTGTCTGTAAAGCTATTCGTTATGCATATCTCAGTAGCGTGACGGTGACTATTAATGTATAATTAAAGTTATGTTCAATAATTATGTTGATTATTATTGAGCAACAAAAAATTAGATTTAGATTGGCCGGTTGGCTTTGACGACTTTGTAAGCGAACGACAAGTGACATGATGTGAGAAAAAATTCAAATGATCTATGAATGTTTTAATTTTATGTAGGTTTGAATGATTTAAATTAATCTTCTACAATTATTATTTTATCATTACATCATAATTAATTAACAATTACAACGACTGCCTCGTTGGTCTAGTAGTCGCAAGTGCTACCGCTGAGCACGTGGTCCTGTTTTCGATTACCAGGTCGGGCAAAGTGTTATTGTTTTTTTTTTAAAACTGAAATTTCTCAGTAGCAGCGCTGACTCTGGGGGCCTACTCCCTTAGCACGAAGTCTGTCGTTTCGGTCGAAGTAACGGGCGTCACCTACTCCGTATCGTTTACGGACAAAAGATTAGTTTGGAGCCCGAACTAAGAATGAATGACATCACGATTTGACAGCTGTCCATATCCCGATATGTTTTTGCCCATCCAAAAATGTTAGTTAATTGGCTGTAGGATTCACTATAAAGTTTCAAACTACTTTCGGACGGGCCCGTATCTTCGTTGACAGAGTTAGAGAGTAGGCCCCCTGGATTTGTATCCGGTTGATGGCAGTAGGCTCGCCCCCGATTACATGAGACCTTATCATAACTGCAGAAATGTGGGTATACTATAAGTACACCTCTGCCTAACCCTTAAGGGAAACAAGGCGTGATGTTATGTTAAATAATGTTCTACAGTTTCTGGAGGTACGTATAAAAAATCAATGCAAAACCTAAATATTTCACAGACTTCGCTCTTTTTGTTAAAGTTCACTTTCCGGCTTAATATTTCCTTCTGCACTCGGTCGTGGACATCTTTAGTAGGTACTTTTAGCATAAGCTATTCCAATTCATGAGTAAGGAACTTAGTCGCAACTTACCTCATGTTTTAAAGAACAGAAAACCCTTCGAAAGCTATTTTATGAAAAATGAAAATAAAGTAAGGCTATCGTTGCACAGTCACAAAGAAAAAGATTGACTTACGGGAAATGAATAACGTTATGTCTATCGTGCAAGCGATGTTCGATAAAATTCTATAGGTAGGATAAATAGTTTCGACTTTACGTTGACGCCTACTGCTGGACATAGGCCTCCCCAGGCTCCTCGTCATTTTTGGGGGGTTTTGCCATAATCGCCACGCTTGGCAGGCGGTTGGCGATCGCAGTATGGTGGTACCATGCATGAAGAATGCTGCCGCCCATTCTCTAGTAAGTCCCTTAGTCGCCCTCTACGACAGCCGCGGGAAGAAATGGGATGGTGCTATTCCTTTACGTCCGGCACCACACGGAACCGCCGGCCCGCCTCCATACTCCTAATAAATCGGATATATTAAAAACTGATTTTCATTTTACATTATTGCTTTGTGTTTTTTCTGAATGGAATAAAATTGAAATTTTTACTAATTTTTGGCGAGAATAATGATTTACTAGCTTTTGGGCACGCAAAAGGGCTTTTAAAATCAAAATCAAAATATTTTATTTCACATAAACCTGCAAGGGCACTTATGAAACGTCAGAAGCTAGGTGCTTTGCCCGCGTGGAGGTGGCAAATTATCCCACGAGAACGTACTAGCGAGATAAAAAGTTTCCTATGTGTTAATTCAGGTCTTAAACTATCTGTTTGCCAACTTTCATCCAAATCCGGTCAGCCGTTTTTGTGTGATTGAGTAACAAACATCCAAACGTAGAAACTTTCATATTTATAATATTAGTATGATTTCTTCAGGAACTATTATTTAAAAACAACTCGTTGAATAAAGAACAAAACTCCAACTTATCATGCACCCTGCCTATGCAATATCAATACTTTGAACAACATTCTATGTAGTCCAATAACTTCCCAAAACCACTTCGTCTCCCCCACAATTTAAAAGTTGGGAAGAAACAGATGACGCTAGGACACAGTCCGCATACAAAAAGAGCATAAAAAGACGTAAAAAATAAAATAATGCATATTTGTTGGCGTAAATACAGTTAGATGTGCGTTGGGGAGTCGAGGAGGCTCAAACTCGTTCAATTCGTGTATCGCTAGCCTATCAGTAACACATCCTGTAGGAAACACGTGACGGGAATAGGGACTGGGACTAGGAGAGGCCTCTAGGATAGCGGGAATGGGTAGTGGCACAGAATACATAATGGTAAGCGAGGCTTGCAACGAAAATGGTAAAGTTATGCCCATTTATTAAACGGTTTTATTTAGTTTGTCCCGTTTGTTTTTTGGGTCGAATTTACTACTTGACATTTTTAAGTATGCAAGTGTTAGTAGTGGAGCAGCGGTGGACCAATGGTACTGGCCTCGAATTACGAGTAGTAAGTAGGTCGTGAGTTCGAAACCAGGCAGGCACTTTACTTCGTGTATTCGAAATCATCACCACTGGTCTCAAAACGGTGAAGCAAAATATCGTCAGGAAACCGACATGTATGGTAGGTATGAGGAACAGGGTGTAAAGTTCACTCATATTTATAGTAAAGGGAGGATCCTCCGACCAGACGCGTGTTGTGTCTGGTGCAACTGCCCAATGATTGATGTCGGGATTTTGTATATATGCAGATCGCGCCGAAAGCTTGCGCGATGTAGCTGTTGTGGTGTGACGTCAAGTTATGGGTAGTTCGCATATGGCATTGTAGATGGCGCCACTTCACTTTTTGTGTTTCCCACATTTGTTGATTTTGAAGTTCGTATGTGGCATTGTAGATGTCCGCCACACATGTATTAGAAAAAAATTAAAGAAAACATGATTGTGACATCTACCATCCCGCACTGGGCCCGCTCACTATCTCATAGAGTGAAGGCCTACAATATGGGCTAATGTTAGTGGAAACGGGCATACCGGGCATACATCATCATATCAGCCGAAAGACGACCACTCCTGGACATAAGATTCCCCCAAAACGGGGATTTGCCATAATCGCCACGCTTGGGTTGGCGATCGCAGTGTGATAGTAAAATGCATAGAGAACGCTCACACCACACGGGAAGAAAGCGGATGGACGGAACATAAAATTACACAAAAGATGATTCTGATCAATAAATTAAAACAACTTATCAAAACTTTCAGTTTCATTTTTCATTTTAGTATTTGTTTATTTCGATACATTCAGTGTATCGCAGTCCACTGCCGAAAAATGGCTTTCCCAAGTTGCATAGCAACTACATATCGTGATGGAACGTTTTTTAACCGACTTCAGAATAGGAGGAGATTCTCAATTCGCCTCTATTTTTTCATGTTTGTTCCCTCAGAACTTTGAATAAACCTTCTTTTGTTTGTGTATATATTGTCATCGTAAAATTGTAAATACCGTTAGATTATAATCTATCTCGCGAGATTGTGAACTGTCGAAAGATTGTGAACCGTAACATACTGCTTACAATTTAACGCATTATTTTTTGGTAGATTATAATCTATCGAAATGAAACCGTCAAATTATTAACTGGCATGCGACGGAAAACGCGCGCGACCTCGTGCGCTTGTTGAACGGCATATGCCCCGCGCCGCCATATTTGTTTGTTAATTCTTTTGTTGCCGAATCTAAACAAACAATGTTTTGGTGATTGTAAATTGATTTCGTGTTGAAAATAACTCACAGCTTTAGAATAGGTTATATAAAATTGTTGTGGAAGTAAAATGAATCCGTGACTAACCGAAGTAGTACCTGTGTTTTATTCCTAACTCTAGGACACAGTACGGCCTACTGTAAGACCGACCAATCAGGGACAGTCTTCGGACAGTTGACAATTTAACGCGCGACGGATTGTGATTAAACAGTTTCACTTCGATAGATTATAATCTACCTAAAAATAATGCATTAAATTGTAAGCAGTATGGTGCAATTTACAGTTTGTCGACAGTTTATAATCTCACGAAATAAATTATAAACTAACGGTGTTCACAATCATACGGTGACATATACAGGGTGTAACAGAAACCCTATTGCTATCCTTAAGCACTAAAGATAACAGCTCGTATAGAATCACTATACATAGTTTCAGCTCAAAATAAAATACTCTAAGAATTGATACCAAATTTTCAGGTTCATGTTTCTTTAATTCAAATCATAACAAACATATCACCGCACTACGTAGGTCAATAATTTCCACGTTACTTGGTAATATCACGATAAATCTCGTCCGAGTGATGTGTTTGTTTCAATTTATTCCGGTGTCAATGTATTAAAAATTGTCGTAACTTCCGAACATGTAGAGATAGGATTAAAAACCCTTCCAATATCGTTTGATATCATCCAAAGAAGCCGTGACCTTAGTATGTATATACCCTTTCCGTTACACGTTGTATATACTTATAAGGTCCCATATAATTTTGGTCAAATTCTGATGAATAAGTTTTGGGTTATCTTCAATTATGTTTTACGTATGTTGATGAAGTAATAATAATAATAACTTCCTGTGACTGTTATTTACTTAGCAAGTGAAGGTATATAAATTAGTATGGTAGGTACCACATTTTTTTTAATAAAACTATTGACTTCCAAAAACAACTCTGCAAAGTTAAAATTAACTTTAATGTCGGAAGTCGGTGGCAAAAATCTAAAATACAAAACCAAAGACATCGACCAAAATTACAGTAATTTTTCAAACTCAATCTCTAGACATTTATTTTTGAATTGCCAAAGAATCGGTCAGTCTGAAAGTTGAAACTAGTTGCCCATTCCAAAACGTAGATCTCTATGGAGAAGAATTAACATTCAAATTTCACTTTGGAGTGTTTTTTTTTTTCATTAAAAATGTCTTACTTAGACGGATCTAAATATCTGTTAGGTAGCTTTTCGTAGCTAATGTTTAATACAACACCTACAGGAACACGCATTGACAACATCAATACCAATATCAGTGAGTTACAAACTTACAAGAAATCGTCGTACGTGAGACCATTCCACAAAAAAATCAGTATTGATGTCCACCGTTTTCGAGGCCCGGCTTAAGATTCACAGGAATAAGACGCGACGGAGGAGATGCGTCGCGCATAATGTCCTATTTTGTTTTGTATACAAAGTTATTGTGTTACCGATATTTTCCGTCAAAAAGATTTCTCGAAACATGTTGTGCGAACACATATGGAATATTTATATCTATCGCCTACAGATTGAAAGATAACACAAACTGCATAACTCCATTTATCAATACATTTTGTTCTTTTTTGTTACAGACAAAAGGAAGTGTGTCTGTGTTTTACCAATGATGATCGCAAAAGTATGTCTTTAGTGTGAATTCTTGAGATCTATAAATTATTCGGTACAATGAGAATTCTAACGTGTTAACGAAATTATAAATTATACAGAACCCTATTTTGAACAGCCGTGGTGGCCCAGTCGTAACCGCCGCCGTAGGTCGTGGGTTCGAACCCAGACCCGCGCTTACCTTGTGTAAATTATTGCATCACCTGTGCTCTAAATACAGTGAAGGAATACATTGTGAGGAAACGCATATGCTAGAACCAAAAATTCGAAGACACGTGACATCTACCAACCCGCACCGGGCCCGCGTGTGGATTACGGCCCACTCCCTCTCACAGAGAGAAGGCCTGTGTCCCAGCAGTGGGATCAACATGGGGCTGGTTGTGTGTGTACTCTAAACATTCTATTTGTAAAGTATTTATTTATTTATTATCGCACTTCAACGACTAGTTCACATAAACATTAACAGAAAGTTTAGTCATAATTAATATAGTACTACAGTGAACTTATCACTTAACGGTGTGCACAGCACTTACATGGTTTGCCTAATTAAACCCAATGAAAGTGGCGAAAATAATCATAAAATTAAATTAATAATTCTGAATAGTGGCGGTAAATTCAAATTTTCTGCTCAAAAAGTAAAAAAAAAAACCTAAAACGCAAATTGTTTACAGCCAAGATCATCATTATCAATCGAACACCATTTAAATTAACGCACAGCACTGATCACTAGCCATTAACAATCGATTACCCTTACTATTGCGATCGATGCCATAAATAAACCTCACCGTACGTTGCATAGGGCATAATTACGCGCATAATATTAATGGAAAGCGCAACCGTGCACACGAAGCCACCATGTCTTACCCAGATTATTTATTGCCGTTTTATCTTACGGCGACCGTTTGCGATAAAATAAAAGAAATGTCAGTCGCCCGTGATCGCGATTATCACGAGACGATCACTGAATCGCCCCTGACCTGAGTAACAGATCCGAACCGCAACATGTGTCTCTATCAATGAATGCAAATACCATCTCCCGCGCAACTCGTAATGGAGTCGGACGCTGGATACTGCAACCGCAATGGATGGTTTTAAATTCCAAACTATCGCTAAGAAGAATGCGGTAAAACAAAATACACATTGCGAAGAGTTTAAGGTGGAAGCTTAGGGGAAGCCCGCGAAATTCAATTTGCAAGTCAGTGAAAATCTGGATTTTGATCAAAATACGATTCGTAACCACAACAAATATCATCATCATCAGACGAAAGACGTCCACAGCTGGACATATAGGCCTCCCGCAAATACCGCCAGTTCGACCAGTTCTGTGCTTCTCGCGTCCAGTAGATTCCTGCGGCCTTCAACAGGTCATCGGCCCACCGTGGGAGGACTCCCAAAGCTACGTCTTCCAGCAGGCTTAGCACGAGAATAGTAGACAAGGGTTTTGTCGTCGGAAGAGTAGACAAAAATGGCGTTTCCGTATAGACAGTTGACAGTTTTGTACCGAGAAATTTAGACAAGCGATTTCTATTCTCTGGCCAAGCCACGCTGGGATCGGTGTATATCATTCATTCATTCATTTATACTAGAGAAAAGAGAGAAACGTAAAGCGTCATGCTAAGCCTGCTGTACGCGGTCGCTACACCAAAACCTTCCAGCCCCATCGGCAATCTGTTCTGCGAGCAATGTGTCCGTAACAAATATTGCTTTAATTTTTATAATCATCAATCCTACCCTCCAACTTCATTTAGTTCTTTTTGATTGACTTTTTCATGGTACACACGGCAACACATCAAGCTATACATCTCAAGTTTACGCTGATCTCTCACTGTACGGAAATCCTATACAATGCGAGCTCAGCTTATACTGGAAATGTATAGCTTGATGTGTAGCCGTGTGTACTTATATTAATTTAATGGAATCAAATTAACTTCGGGGGTTGTACTCGTATTAAAAATTTAATTATTATAATTAAGTAAAAACATACGTGCTACAGTCGCCAATCATATTTTGATCAACACACGACCTAGCATTGACCTGCAAATTGTTCTTTTTTTTAATAAATATTCGCTAACATATTACATTTTATCTATCTTTATTACTGACTATTTATAAAATACTGTAATTGCCCGTGACATCACATCGCTCGGGCCCTATCAGAATACCAGCGCTGCGACACTTTTTAAATGTCGCAGCATCATGCTGAGGTAGGAGGAGCCTTTTGGCCTCGTGCAGGATTTTCTGTTTAATTTTTAATTATTTTTAATTTCCAATAAAAAAATTTTTTTATTATTTTTGAACGATTGTGGGTTTAGTTTAATAAGTGATCTTCCTGTCCGAGTCACAATAAATACATTTTCTCTCTTTCTTTCTTTCACAAAACTTAAAAAAAAATTAAATGTCGCTGGCAACTTGGAGCTTTCACCTTAAAATCTTAACGTAGTATTGGTAGTCAGTCATTGACTGGGAAGAAAGACTGGCTCACATGGCGTGCCCTTCATGTTCCCTGGGCGGACAGCCGGGATCATTGTGTAAGGGAATGTCCTTTAATTAGCACATGTAGAGCAAGATTATCAGCCGACAACGTCACAGAGTCGGCGACAACTGAATAATGACGTTGCTATTTATATCGACATAATTATTGTTAAAATTAAACACGCGTTTGTTTAATGTTGGGCTTGAATTAGCGACATAAACTGTTATTGCTTGGCGGTCGCGAAATAAATGGGTATTTCAGGATTCCTTGGCGTTGTTTTGACTACTCGAAAAGATAAGCAAAGATAAAATAATGATGTAATCTGCCAGGGGTGCGGGTTGTTCGAAAGAGATATCGCGGCCTCACAGCACACAGGCAACTGAGGGAACATGGGTGGGTTTTCGTCAGTAAAAGTCTGACGCCCTCCTGCTCCACCCAGAGGAGCGGGAGAACTCATTTGATGATTTCACACCCAGAAAAAAAACAAAAAAGGGAACACGGGTGGGTTTTAGTCAGTAAAAGTCTGACACACAGTCCCGCTCCACCCAGAGCGGGAGAAGTTATTTGATGATTTCCTACCCAAAAAAAAAAAATGATGTAATAATTCGTTTTATTGCTTTAGGGTGACTTTTAAAATACTTAGATTAGGTACCTACTTACCCAAGATTTTGATCAATAAGGAAATCCTACTATATATATTACTTATGACTACTTCTATTATTTATAAATATAATATTATAAATATGAAAGTTTGTATGTTTACATGTTTGTACTCAATCACCCAAACACGGCCGAGAAGATTTGGGTGAAATGTGGCACACATGTAATTTATAACTTGGATTAAAACATGGCAAAATCTAGTTGTTCATAAAATAGTGTGACATAGTTACGCATCGAATTATCTACATCAAACATTTTCGTCGCTACGGAATTTTATAACACTGATTGACTTCTAACACCAGGATACACTGAACCGATGAATTTGGGCAGTCATTTGTTTTTCGAAGTGAAAACATCTTTAGGCGAATTGGGCATTTTTGAGATGGGAAAAATCAATTGAACTCGCGACACTGTTACCGACACCACTGACAACACGAACGTACGAACGAATAACGTTGAACGTACGTTGAACGTTGTTTAATCTGACGATTCAAAAAATATTTCCTGACGATTCAAAAAATACACACGTAATTGTTCATGTTTTCACTTCTGTCGGCACTCCCGGAATGCTACTGTTTTTTTTAAACCTTGTACACCCCAGGTTGTATAATTTTGGTCTCTATTACCTACATTTAAATGCACAAAAACATTCAAGATAACAACAACCGTCAGCCATTAGGCAGCATAAAAGACGTTCTTGCCAAAATTATATTGCTAACTGTCCTTTCCAAATTTCGGAGCCAAATGACCAGTGACGAGGAGCCAAGTAAACCTAAAGAGCCACCTGCCATCGGAAGCCAGCCAACTCCTGATAAACTGTCAGTCTGCGCCAACTTTTAAATTAGACTACCGTATATTTGTTTTGTTAATTTCAAAAAGGAAGCTTTTTGGTTTTAAAAAAGGTCTTTCAAAAACTGGTTGGTTGGTTTTGATTTCAGAATGCTGCAAACAATGACGTTAGACGACTTCCAAAGAGGCTTCTCTTTCTTTTAGGTTTTAATAGTATAAAAAGTAATAAGTCACTCTACTACTCATATTTGATAATTAGGTACTGACGGCATCGGGCACTTACCGACTCATCTACCTAACAGCACTATAGTTAATAATAATAATACAATGTTTATTAGTACATTAAGAAAAACATACATAAGTACGCAAGAATTAAGGAAAGATTGTGCAATATACCTGAGGCCTCCTAAACTAGACCAAATTTGTGTTTTAGGAGCCAAAGTTCCTTCAGGTTTGATGACATACAGCTGGTATTGTCATGCAAGTAAGTACCTACCTATAGAAATAAGTGGCACTGGGCCCGCATTGTGCATTATGGCCCACTACCTCTCACAGAGACGAGGCCAGTGTCAGAATTGGCAACGTACTAGACTGACCATGCCACGAACCATTTCCTAGTTTATATATTTCCTTATTAGGTATCAGGAAACACAATCTTTTAAGGAACGAACACTTCCTCGATGTCATAAGTTAACCAATGATGTGTCTCCATTCCAGCGTCTAGACATAAGCACAATATTGTCCATTGAAAGATAAATAATTTACGATAAATGATCTATAACAACTCCAATGTTAAACAAAACTGTGCATCTCCTTTCATTCCTGACATGTCATGGCCCCTAGACAGATTTATACAACATAATTAGCGTATAATCTTCCCATTGCTGGGACACACGCCTTCTCTCTTCAAGTGGGTGCGGGCTAAAATGCCTATAACCTACCACGGGGACCCAGTGCGGATTGTCAGATGTCAGATGTCTTCGAATTCTTTGTTCTAGGACATGCCGCTTTCCTCACGAGGCTTTCCTTCATCGTCTTGTGAGCAGTGGTGATGAAATTATTTACACAAAGTAAAGCAGTTGCCTAGGTACGAACCCATGACCTACAACTCGTAAGTAAGGGGTCTAAACCACCGGGCAACACTGCTCCTTTTTTTTTTTTGTTGCATCAGTTGTTGCTGACATCTCTTAGAGGCGCGCGTGGAACACAACGCGCCATCGACCCGGGCTTGGTGATTACCGGACAGCGAGATACCCATTACTCGCCATCCGCAAGCCCCTTCCTACGGCGGCCGGGAATCAGCCTGGGATTCCCGACGCCCAGGGCGTCTTCTGCGAAGGCTACGGCCATGAGGGCGCATATACTGCCTCTCCCTCACGTGCGCCGCCTCCCTCTTTGCGAGCATCACTGCTTCGCTGAAGGAAGCGACTGCTAGCCATGCACTCTCGATCCGTACCATGGCCTGGACCAGGACCGGACGCGAGAGATCGCCGCCACCGATCGCCTCCATGAGGTCACGGCGGTGCTCCGCCCAAGCCGGGCAGACCTCCACCGTATGCTCCACCGTGTCCTCAGGGCGATCTTCGCAATGGAAACACCCGGGTGTTTCCTCCCGCCTTATGCGAAACAGGAACCTCCCGAAACAGCCGTGTCCGGTGAGGACCTGTGTCAGGCGGAAGGTGAGGATACCATGCCGCCTCTCAAGCCTCTCCCCAAAGTGGGGACTTACCGCCGCAATCGTGGCGTGCCCAAACACTGCTCCTTACAGATGAATTATTACAGTGACAATTTTTTACGATTTTTTACGTTTTACGCAGACTAATCAATATGATAACGCATCACAGTCGATTCGATACAAATGAATTCCGTAGAGATAAATCGATTATTGATATGTCGTATTTATGACTAATGATTTGTTATCAACGCGCTTATTAAATTCGTATTCATCATATTCAACTATCAATACAAACGCCTACTCATATTCTAGTGCATGTTTAACGGTTCTATTCTAGTGCAGTACGAGTGCAACACTAGTGCAAGTAAAGTGCATATCCAGTACAACTCAGGACATTACAAGTATGTTTATAGGTCAATGCCGACCACAGTGCAAACTCCGTATAGTTTTAGTTCACACGACGTTCAAGTTCAGTGCAATGTAGCTACTAATGTAGTACTCTTAGTACGTCATTCGTAGGACAGGTGCGATTTATGAACTATGAATCTTTTAGCTTGACATTAGGTCCTTAATAATAGGCTCATTTAGGCCAATTCTAGTGCAGTTTTCGTACATTTAAGTGAGTGCGAATTGGTCATATCGTAAGATAATTTCTATACAACGAGATAAAGTTATTATGTGTACAAAACCACAGTTCGAACGATAGTCAAATACATTTTTAATTCGACGATAATGCACAGTTATATTCTCGGAGTTGGATTATTTTTATAGTCGACAGATATTCTGTGTCAAAGATAATAACTATGCTCCACGTCCGGGTTACCAAAAAACAAAACCATAATGATTTTTTTTATGTGGGCTTTATTAGGAAGGTACCTACTGTTTACGCAAGCACCTAAAACCAACATAATAGTACATTCTTGGATACCTTTCCACTAGCCCAAACGAAGTATAACCATAAAAACTAAAAATTCATGGCAGCACGTTTAAAAAATCACGTTTATGAAATATTAAATCTAGTTATATCTGCACAGTGAATCTCTACGGGTTTACGTCTACCGAGAAAGATAGGCAGGTGCGCCCAACCCACGGGTGCCGAGTCTCCGACCATAGACAATTATCATTCCGTGTGCTTGCGAAACATGCCTCGTCACTATCATGCTGCCCATCATCACGACTTCACTATTTACATATAATGACTATTCAACAATAAACAAAGAAATGTGCAACGCCCCTGCTTGTGATGTTATGACATAATTTAATTTTTAGGTTTTGTTTTTGGTGGGATAACGATGTCACGTCTGAATAATCTAAAGTCGCATGATTAAATGTTACTAGATCACATCAGTGTACCAACAGTTGGCAGGTACTCAATATTGTGATCCCAATAGGCATGGTTTTTTTTTTGAGGGTAGGAAATCGTCCAATAACTTTTCCCGCTCTAGGTGGAGTGTCAAACTTTTACTGACTAAAACCCACCCGTGTTCCCTCAGTTGCCTGTGTGCCACGCCACGGTATCTATTTCGAACAATCCGCACCCCTGGCAGGCATCGGCCCTTGCGGACCCCACCAGTTGGTGCTGACATCTCTTTGAGGCAGAGGTGGTGGGCTTTTTTCTGGGAACCATATTGAATTAGAAGCGTGTGACGGTGATTGGAGACTAGTGGTAGACCAGTGGTAATGGCGTTGGTCCGAACCCAGACAAGCGCTTTACTTTGCATTACTCTCAAAGTTCGAACCATAAATTCGAAGACATGTGACATCTACTAACACGTACTGAGCCCGCGTGGTGATATACGGCCCGCTGTCTATCAGCGAGAGGAGGCCTGTGTCGCAGCAGTGGGAACTTTATAAACTGATTATGTTTGTATTGCGTTGTTCGGAAGCTGCAGTGGTTTGCAAGTTTCTGTTTAATAAATGTATGGGGGTCCAATTTCTTTCGGTGGGTGTCGTAGGAGGCGACTAAGGGATTTACTAGAGAATGGGCAGCAGCGTTCACTATGCATTTTACCACCATACTGCGATCGCCAAGCCGCCTGCCAAGCGTGGCGATTATGGCAACCCCCCCCCCCCATATTGGGGGAGGCCTATGACCAACAGTGGACGTCTTTCGGCTGAAATGATGATGATGATGACGAAATGTAAGAGGCGTCTTAATTTGTTACATAGTAGAATAAACTGCCTCGTTGGTCTATTGATCGTAGGTAGTCGGTCCAAGGGCTCATGGCTAACTAATAACAACCGCACGGGTAGGGTATATGAAGTTAAGCAACGCTTGCCGCCGTTGGTCCGTGGATGGGTGACCATTTTTACATAGGTACTAAGACCCCTCCGTGCCTCGGAAAGAACGTTAAGCCGTTTGTACCTGCTGATTTACGTCATCATCAGAAGCCCGAAAGTCCGACAACCAAATTTACCCAAAGAATTACTCAATAACTGGGTTGGGGAGGTCAGAGCAGTCGCTCCATGTAAAATACTGGTATTCAGCTACATCCGGTTAGACTGGAAGGCAATCTCAACATAGTTTGGTAAACGCTAGGCAGATTTATTTTTGGTCTAGTGGTTGTAAGTGCTACTGCTAAGCATGAGGTCAAAGGGGCCTACTCCCTGACCACAAAGTTCGTAATTTTGGCCGAAGTTACTGGCTACTAAGAATGGTGGTGCCGGACGTAAAAGAATAGCACCATCCCATTTCTTCCCGTGGGTGTCGTAGGCGACTAAGGGACTTACCAGAGAATGGGCAGCAGCGTTCTCTATGCTTTTTACCACCATACTGCGATCGCCAACCCGCCTGCCAAGCGTGGCGATTATGGCAAAACCCCCAAAAATGACGAGGAGTCTGGGGGAGGCCTATGTCCAGCAGTAGACGTCTTTCGGCTGAAATGATGATGATTATGTAGAATAAGAATGAATGACAACTCGATTGGACAGTTGTCCTTACTCCCGATGTGTTTTTGTCCGTCCAAAAGTCGTTTGTTTTTAGAGTCAGGCAATGTGTCACTGGGTTTTTCCATCAGGAATTTCTCAGTACCAGCCCGGAGTTTGGATTTGTGCCTGGTTGGCAATAGGCTCGCCTCCTTTAATGCGGAAATACTCCTATGCCTAACCGTTTGGGAAACTTAGACAGGATGCCATGCAATAAAAACTTCATTGTATCATAAAACTAATTGGTCCTCTGTCACTTTCCACTTATTTGCGGTTAAAACAAAACATTTTAACAACGGTGGCCAAAAATAATTACTTGTCACATTCCCTTACATAAAACACACTCCTTCTGAAGTAACAAAGGACATCAGTGTCCAAATCGCGCCCAAACCAATCAAGTTAACCGCAAAACGCAGTGAGTTAGTTCTCAGGCCGACTACCTAAATCTTACCGCGACACCTTCCATTTAAGTGGCCTTACAAAAATGTTTAACTCCCAACAAGTGAGTGAGTTTATGTGCAAGTGACTGGACACAAGTGACAATGCGCCTAAATGAACGGACACGAAATATTGGTGGCACAGAGAAGTAGCCTACAGAAAGTACACTCTGAACAGCTTTTGATATGGAAGCACACAGTCACTGCTAAACTCCATATGTTACACACTTTTAAAATCAGCAGTTTTGCGCGACGGAATTCATGTAATCTATACATCTATACATCTTTTAAACATATCTATACATATAAATAAAATTGGAGTGTCTGTTTGTAATATTAAAATAACCGCTTTTTGCTACATGCATATGAATATGTAGGTATACAGTACATATACCAAAAAATTTTTTTTACAATTTTTGTCTGTCTGTCTGTCTGTTTGTTCCCGCTAATCTCTGAAATGGCTGGACCGTTTTTGACGGGACTTTCACTGGCTGGTGTAATGAGGAGTAACTTACTTTTATTTTAGAATTTTTATTTGTTTTTATTGATATATAAATAATAGTAAAAAAACTATTCCGCGCGGAAGAAGTCGCGGGCACAGTTAGTGTGAGATAAAGTTGACTGCCTGCCCTTGCAGTGGGTAATCGTAGTATCCATAGTTCGCATATCCGGCTCGAAGGACCATGTAGAAGTTAGCACTTTCGTGGTTTAGCACTAATTCTGGGTTGGTTGATATTTGGTTAATTCGGTGGATTTGGTATAATATTTACGATCACTGACTTAAAGATACGAAATTATATGGTTTAAACGCTATATTGAATACTACAATTTATCCTAATTAGAACTAAGATAGTTTGATTTGGACTTTTGCCTGTATGCATTTATGGAAATGCATACAGGCAAAAGTGCTTAGCTATTTGGTCGCAAATACTGTACCGAACAAATCGGTAGAGCAGAAGCAAAGACAAAACAGATCAAAGGAATTTCGATGCAAACAGGTGCAATTATAAATGTGATGCAGGTACTACAATTTCATTAAAATGAAGCCGTTTCTTGAGACACCAATAACTGTGATAGTCTGTGAGAATGGATGGGATGGATATGTTTGTTACTCTTTACACTAGGTACTACTAAAACTACTGAACGGATTGAGATGATATTTGCACACAGATAGATCATAGCCTGGATTAATCCATTGGATACTTCGTATCCCGGTAGTACGTTCCCGTGGGATAATTTTCGATCTCCGTATGGGTGAAGCCGCTGGCAAAACCTAGTTACCTATATCAGGAGAAATCAACGGCTAAAATGACGATGTTTTACGTCTTTCAGCGTCACAGCAGAGTAATTTAGCATTTTGCAGGAATGAAGCTTCTGTTCGTTTCTTTTATCTGTTGTTCGGTAGTTAAGCAAGACCGAGTGGCTCTTCGGACGTAACTTAAAGAAATAAATTAACTTTGACCCCACAATGGCCGTGTAAACATGTGTGTTTATGTTTGACATGCTGAAATTTACGACTCCACTGTGGTAACTCTAGCTACTTTGTCTTTTGAAGTTAATGTTTCACGTATTTGTTTAAAAAATAAACGAACCAGCTTTACTAAAAACCTATTCGTTAAACTAGAAGTTTTACGCTTTGAGCCCACGATTCATAGCCCTTAGTTGTACAGCCATATATTTCACACTTGCCTTTCGTTTCAAAGCTTAATTAGTCAAAAGAACTTGCTTCCAAAGACAACAAAAAGAATTTGATATCAAATTAAAACCAAATGCTGATACCATCAAATAAGAAAAAGTAAAAAATGTAATAGAGTCGACGGAATCCGAGCTCTCCCCTAGCCGCCTAATTATCATCTTAATTCGTCATAATGAGGTAGACGTAGCTACCGTGCTTCCCAGAATGCCATCAATATAGAAAACTTAAAATAAGGTTGTTTATATTCGTACGTAGCGCCGCCCCAAACATTCCACAACATATAAATTATTACCAATAACTAGTCATAAGTTCTATACCGTCTCGGTAGCCATTAATGAAGAAAAATTGGTAATACAAATCAATATTCAAAACATTCGCTTAGCACAACTATAAAGGAAGCTACATAAACTTTAAAATTTATATTCACTTAATCCATCCGTCCAAATATTACATCTTACATCTTGAGGCCATTCCTATTCACAATCGATTAGTGGTCGATCGTTTATTAATGCCGACTGTTGGAATACCATTTCGGTATATTGAGATACGAGCTATAAACTATATTCTCGTTTGAATATAAATAAAATTTAAGCAAATATTTTAGAAACCTAATTCGGATTAACAAATTTATATTCTGAATATGGTTAATACCGAATGATACTGCCATAGCTAAGCATAGCCATCGCATTCAGAGTATTCATATTTCTTTGAATGTATGAACATCAAATATTTTGTAGTTTGTGATAAGCATAATATTTATTTCAATAAAACTTTCTTACTATGTTGCAATAGTGTATATATAAAAAATACATTTTTGAAGTTAATGAACTAAAAAGATAAAAGATCGAAAAAATAGGAAGTCTATTCCACGTTCATTATATTGAACATATAATGAACGTGGAATAGACCCCTATTTTTTCGATCTTTTATCCTTTTAATCCATTAACTTCAAAAATGTAACATCGTGTTTCATGTCTAATACTCGTTAACTTTTTCTGACAAAAATAAAAAAGTCGGTTACTGGTTAATAACGGCTCGAGGAGAAATTACTCTTAAACACACGAACCTTTCGTCATAACACGGTACAAATTACGTCAAATCATGTAGATATTATTTTTTATGCCGAACGAGAGCACCATGTGGTAAATTAGGGTCCCTAATATGAAGAACAAAATAAACAACATAACGACTATAAACAGTTTCTCGAGAATATAAAAAACTAACAACTTCCCGAAGTGAATGTCGCGCGCTTCACAAATTATCGACCCCCGAAACTAGTTTACTTCGGGATTATTTGATGTTGGTTCAACAAAGTAAAAACAAGCCATAAAGAATGATGAATTAGCGATCGATGTTATTACGTATAGATGATTCTTTAATTTTATATCTAACTTTAAGAAGTCGTAAAACAAACGTTATGCAGGTAATTGGCAACATTTTATTATTTTCTCATAAACATTTAATCATCTGTATTGAAAATTATTCCGGAAACGGCTGTTTCGGGAGGTTCCTGTTTCGCAAAAGGCGGGAGGAAACACCCGGGTGTTTCCATTGCGAAGATCGCTCTGAAGACACGGTGGAGCATATGGTGGAGGTCTGCCCGGTTTGGGCGAAGCACTGCCGTGTCCTCGTGGAGGCGATCGGCGGCGGTGATCTCTCGAGTCCGGCCCTGGTCCAGGCCATGGTACGGACCAAGAGTGCATGGGTAGCCGTCACCTCCTTCTGCGAAGCAGTAATGCTCGCAAAGAGGGAGGCGGCGCACGTGAGGGAGAGGCAGTACATGCGCCCTCACGGCCGTAGCCTCCGCAGGAGACGCCCTGGGCGTCGGGAATCCCAGGCTGATTCCCGGCCACCGTAGGCGCGGGCTTGCGAACGGTGAATAATGGATAGCTCGCTGTCCGGTAAGGAACAAGCCCAGGTGGACGGCGCGTTGTGTTCCACGCGCGCTTCAAAGAGATGTCAGCACCAACTGATGGGGCCCGCAAGGGCCCATGCCTGCCAGTGGTGCGGGTTGTTCGAAAGAGATACCGCGGCCCTGGGCACACAGGCAACTGAGGGAACATGGGTGGGTTTTAGTCAGTAAAAGTCTGACACGCCCTCCTGTTCCACCCAGAGCGGAAGAAGTTATTTGATGATTTCACACCCAAAAAAAAAAAGATAAGTGATGCCTGCTATCGACGACTGGTTCTTGACCCTGATATTTCAGGTACTTAAGAGTCTCTCGCATGCATTTTCCCACAGGATCTTTTGTCCAATAAATCTGGGCAATTTGAATTCCAATAGGGCATTAGTGAACCTAAAGACAAAAAGGCATGTAGTCCCCGAATTTCTTTCTCTGTATGGTTTCACAGCAATCTTCATGGTATTCCTTATAGTTGCCGAATTGACTGTATTAAACCTGTGGAAAAAAAGAAATAATTAGCTAATTATCATCTTCAAACATGAAGTAATATAATGAAATGAAAAGAAATGTTTATTTATGTAAATAGATCTTAAAAAACTTTTTCCAAAAAAAATAACAATCGACTTCCGAAAAAACACTACTAAGTGAAAAATAACTTTAATTTCAGAAGGCGGTGATAAAAAATTAAAATACATAATCCAAAGTCACCGACTTCCGAAATTCTTATTTTTTTTTTGAAAAAGTTTTTATTTTTCACTTTTTAGTTATAATACCTACCCCACTAAATCGAAATGTCATCATCCTTGGGGTGAAAACAATGCATATTTATGCGATAGCAGCAATCGCGGTTGATTTACTGTTATTTCTTGAATAGTTGCGTTGTCTGTCTCCGAAACGCATCATCAGATCTATATGAAATGGGACCACATGGAAAGCACCAGCTTTCAAATAAAAAAAGAATCATCAAAATCGGTTCACCCAGTCGAAAGTTCTCTGTAACAAACATTTAAAAAAACATACAGTCGAATTGAGAACCTCCTCCTTTTTTTGAAGTCGGTTAAAAACTAGATAGCGCCGGCGTTTCATAGCTGACTGTTCCCAGAGAAGAAATGCCGAAACAAACTCAGAGGTTACTTTCTCTTTTAAAGTCCAAACGTTATATTATTAGAATTTTATGTGAATCTAACAATGCAGGGCCATGTCTGGAAAGGCGTTTACACTTGTTACACCCTGGTATACTTAGCAAAACTTCGATTAGGTCCATACATAGTCCATGCTTATCAACTGCTGCTTGCTGTACAACTTCCTGTAACGATGATGTGCATCATTTCAGGACGTTGTTATCCATAGGCTACGCTTTGAAATGGGCAAATAAATTCATCTTTCTGACCTGACCTCTTCACAATTCAATAGTGCCTGTAATTGATTGATCTATATACATCTACAGATAAATAAAATTGATGTGTAAGGAGTAACGTAGGCTTTTTGTCTTGGTAGCACATTCTCGTGGTATAATTCCAAAATCCACGCAGGCGAAGCCGCGGGCACAGCTAACTAAGTCTGTAATAAAATCCACGAGAAGTGATAATGATGGAACAGATCACAAAGTACAAAAGTAATGATTAATCGCCAAGCAATAAGGTGCTAACCAAACAGGTTTTTGGCACATTGGAACGAATACATTCGCAATACGTATTCATTTAATTCTACATCCGACGAAGATAAGGTCTTGTTCACACACTGGCGGCTAATTTGACAACTGGAGATGATGATGAGTTAATAAGGAATTAAGTGTGAAGTATAAATGCCGCTAACTTGTATACGGTAAATCTAATACTTATGAGAAAAGTATTACTTTTCTTAGTAAAAAAACTAATTTCAGAAACGAAAACCCAACTAGAGCGTGATTTTTCAGTAGTCGAGCTTTAGTTTTTGAAATTACTTTTAATTTATAATGTTTTGGATTTACCATTTCGTGATTTTTCGTCATTTGATAAACAACATGGCAAAATTAAAAGATAGTTAATTTCATGACTTTACGTCCTCCAGAAGGGGGCAATATTTTCAATTTAATCTGACTTCACATAGCCAATAACCAGCGGACGATCCAACAAGACGCTTCCAACTATATCTTATTCGTCAAATTATATTACGTAGTTTTGAAGTTATGAGGGAACAGATGAACATACCTACCTACATATATACATACAACCTACCTACATACATACCGCTCAAAATCATAACCCTTCCTTTTTGCTTCGCCGCAGTCGGGTGAAAATATACGTTCATATTCGATCCGAATTAAGATATTAGAATACTTTTTATCTTAACTAATCTCGAATATTTTATAACAGCAACTAAAACTATCAACCATGACCGAAATTTTGAGTAAAGTGGTCTCACTAAACATTTATCAGGAGAGAGCAATTTACTAGATTGAGTTGTTACCGTCCCAAACGGCCTATTAGGACATTAAGCTAAAACAAGTTAAAGATCACGAATTCAATCAACCGATTAAACCATTACTTGCGTAAAAAATTGTATAAAGGCTAATTCTATACAATATTACATAACCTCACGCCTTGTTTCCCCGAAGAATTGGGCAAACATGTGCCTAAGTACATCCACATTTTGCCAGTTATTTTGCACACCTATTGCCGTCAACCGGGCGCTAATCCAAACTCCAGCTAACTTTAGTTTCTCATAGGAATTTCTGTGTTACGAACAATTTTATGGATGTACATAGAAATGGCTGAAATGATGATGATGACTTAGAAATCTGAAATAAAAGAATACTTTTAGGTAATCTATCTTTAGATTAAATAATACGTGAAGCAAAAACTGTACGAAAATTACGCGGACGGAGGAGTATGAAATTCGGCACAGTTAAAGTTAATATGGAGACGGAGTGCAGAAACTAGTAAGCATTTTTATATAATAACGCATTAGAAACACACTATTAAATATATCATGACCACTGGGCACTTGTCATAATTAAATTTCAAAATCAAAGTCGTCGACGACAGACAAAACAAAACCGAAGTCAAAGTCGATTACGTTGTAAAAGCCGAAGTCGTGCGTGAATGATGAGAAACGCATTGACGAGGATTATGCAACCCTACGCGGTTTGAATGATTGCTCGGATTATGTTGTTTTAAATTATTTGCTGGAAGAGACTGCGTAATTTTTCTGCCAGTCTCTGCTCACCATTGCAATTCTTACAACATTGTAGATTTGTAGACAGATATTGTGATGGTCTACGTTTTTTCTTTTGTTACTGGGCAAAGGTCTCCCTTCACTCCTTCCATCTTTCACGAACTCGCGCGCCCTCCCTCCAGTTTTGACGGAACCTATTCAGCTCGTCCCACCGTCTCCTACGTGGTCTGCCGCGACCCTGCCTAACTGTTTCAGAATACCAGTTCAGTGCTACTTGAGCCAGTTACGCTACGTTCTTAGCTTATGAAGAGATTCAAAATATTAAATCAACGCCACAAAGATTTGTAAGATTCTGCTACAGCACGATAAAAAGTGCTAAAATATTTATTTAATTTACTAAAAATAAACCCATCATCTCCGAAGTAGTAGGTATATCAGAAGATTTATATTCCGCATCAAAACACTAATTTGTGTATTGAAAAACGGCGAATCGAATCAAGAACTTGAAATTATAAATTCAATCTCTTGGCTCTGAATATTCTCAAACTGTGAAACATCGACTTTTCACAAAAGTAGTAGGAGGAAAATAAAAAAAAATTGTAAAGAAACTAAATACATAAAATATTCTGAAATGTACAAGATCCTTAAAAGTAACCCAGACACATAAATTTTATTTACATGTCTAGACCACGCTAGTAACGCGTACTTAGCAACTCAAAAGAGGTACACTTACCTCCCTAGGAGTACCAACCTCCACCTCTTTCAATGAGACAGACTGAAAAGAAAGGCTTGTAATGTTTTCGGGATGTAAATCTTTATCTGTTATGTTGCTTGTCTTCTAAGTGAATACCAAACTAATACTATAAATGCGAAAATAACTCTGTTTGTATGTCTGTTAACTTTTCACGTCTAAACCACTGAACCAGTCCTTTGAAATTTGTCAGATAGGTAGCCTGGGCCTTGGAGAAGAATATGGCCTAATTTTCACCCGGATATTTACACAACATATATACGTAATATCACGCCTGTTATCATAGTACACCCACATTTCCCCAGTTATGTTTAAGTGCAATGTAATAGGGGGCGAGCCTATTGCCATCAACCGGGCACAATCCCACATTGCGGGCTGCTACTGAGAAATCCCTGATGGAAAACCCCAATAACACTTTGCCCGGCCTGGGAATCGAACCCAGGACCTCGTGCTCAACAGTAACGTTTGCGACCACTACACCAACGAGACAGTCACGCGGATATTAGTATTAAAATAAAAAATTAAAATAAATAAAATAAATGAAAACTTTATGGAAATTAAAAAAATAGATCCTCGGAAATAATTATTTTTTGAATTGTAAAATAATTCCTAATATAATTGTGATAAAAAGACCTTAAGTTATTTGTGAATTATTATTTTCTATAATAGCTTAAACGAAGACACGGGCAGCAGCGGAGAAAAAAAAACAAGCGGCAACTTTTAATCATTGTCACCATCCAGTGTTTCTTGACAAAACTGTCGTGTTGGGGCCATGTAGCATCAAGACAAGGTCAACATAACGTATTGAACGTTTATTGACTTCGTAACGATGATGATGATTAAGCCGTCTTAAGTAGAATAGTCCGAATCAGATACGACCGAGGTAGCGAAGCGTGGGTGTTAGCAAACATTTTATTTGAATGACTAGGTTTCATTTCAAAATCTTCCGTTTCTATGGAGCATTCGTCAGAGTCGAAAGAAAACTGTGTTTTATTTCAACATGCTTTTATTAGCTTCACCTGTATGTTTGTTTGTAAGCATGGTGTAGCCGACTCCTTTGGACCTCTCATCATTTAAACTTTGTAGACTTATCGAGGACGGATACAATTCAATAATTTCATAAATTTGTTCCATAAAAAAAACTGAAAAATCACGCTTTTGTAGTTAGAAGAACTAATAAATTGAAAATAAATAATAGATTTAAAAAAAACTAAAAAACATGCTTTAAAAACCAAACGAAAAAAGGAGAAAATAATTTAAAAAAAACGTGGGGTGCTTGATATTAATTGATTATAAAAGTACCTCAAAAAGCACCCCACGCTTTTTTTAAATTATTTTCTGCGTTTTTTTATTTTATTTATCTTTGGTGCTGCGGTAGTAGGAAAAGTAACTTCGCCTGCTTGATCACATTTTTCCAAATCTGATAAAGTGGCTAACGAAAAAATTCAAGAGTTTTTTTTTTTTCATCACTCGTCGGCTCATTCTTGAAAGATTACAACCCTCTGTCTCACAAATTTATAAAAGCACGGGCATCTGGCAGTGTGGATGTCGATAATTATCCCAAGGAAGCGTTTAAAATATGTGTTAATTCAGGTTGTAAACTACCTATGTGCCAAATTTCATTCAAATCCGTTCAACCATTTTGCGTGATTGAGTAACAAACATCCCAACATCCAAATATCTAAACATGCAAACTTTCACATGAATATTATTAAGCAGGATACCATTAGAAGAGTTTTATCCTGTTCCCAATATTGTGTGCCACATTCAGTAACTCTCTGTGCTTGTATCAAATAGATTTGAAAGCGCGGTCGTCTCTCGGATTAGCGATGGCGTGTTATCACTTGGCTGCAGTTAGCACAAACTTTGGGAACGCGCCCCGAGGGGGGTTCGCAAAAATCAACACCATTTTGCGGAAAAATCTGGGATGACTTGGTGTTTCTCTTCGACCTCTGGTGATTTCGGAAACTGTAGGAGTATAAGTATTTCGATAAAATTATGACACATTTTACGCAATACTTAAAAAGGAGAACTGTATTGTGAAGATAGTTTGGTAATTTAGCTGGGCAGTGATATAATCTAAACTTTTACGGATAATATGGATTTTATCTCTAAATCTCGTCTTTTAGTTCATTTACCATAGTTGTACCAGAAAGCAGCAATTAATTTAAAATCCATATGAGCCTCAAGCTTCTTCGTTTCTTCAATTTAAATTTCAATCTCTCTCTTAAATCTGCTAATACCTACACATATATCAAATTCATCAGCCGTTGACCAAAAACCATTTATCGTCGTGCACGTTTCGATGATTGCGGTTCATACAACTATCACTCGTGTGATTTCTTTAATTACAACCACCTCGACCTTATTGGGGAACCCCAGAGCTTTGCAAAAGCGAACTAATGGCGACCCGAATAACACGGACAAACGCGGCGTCTACAATTTGTACCACATTTCGTCTGGTCACGATATCGTCCAGTCTGTCTCATTGGGTGCTTTTATAATTTTGTACTTTACGATACGATTGCGATCCGAAGTAATTTCATAGTCTATGAATTTCTATTGAGAATATCCATTATTGTAATTTTCTTAAAATCAGTCGTTTTCGTCAGTGGTATTTATGTATGTACTAGTTTTTTCCAGCGGCTTCGCACTGTGGAGGTTGAAAATTATCCTACAGGAACATATTACCGGGATATAAAGTATCCTATGTGTTAATCCAGGTTATAATCTATATGTGTGCCAAGTTTCATCCAAATCCATTCAGCCCTTTTTGCGTGGTTGAGTAACAAACATCCCAACTTTCACATTTATAATGTTATAGTAGGATACATATAAATTTAGTAGGAATTGTAGGTTTAGATTAAGCTTGGGCGAAAGCCAAAGGGCGAACTCGAAGGCATATGTGGGAAACCCGTTGAACACCCTCAAAAGAGTCCGTATTACATTTTTAAAAGTATGTGAGTAAAGCCAACCAGTCGATCATTATAACTATTATTAGCATCAGCAACAGTGATCCCCGTCTCGAGTGTGTCCATATCTGCTGGTAGCATGTCGTGTCGTTCACGTATCGTACCAAGCAAAATTCAAAAAGTTTCTATTGTTTCACAATTCGACAGATACCGACCGCTCGCCGTTGTGCAATAGTGTCGTCCGTATAATTACTCTGACTCATTGTTAAACGCTCCACTGACAGCTTTGTTATTTATCACCTGGTTACTGTTAAGCCAGATATGGTCGGATAGGTTTTTGATTGGTTTTGAATTGTCACCGATGTTAATGTCCTGGCAGAAAGATATGAAGCAAATCGAGGTCCGACTAGCTAACAACGATGAGAATCATTCATGCGATCTTTCTCGCTAATGCTTCTTCTGTAACTATCAGAGCCTTGTTCATTACGATCATTCATCATCAAAGGCCTCTATTCGTGGCTTATGTGATGAAACCAAAGACATTGAATCGTACAAATAGCACAAACCTATTAGATTATCATTAGTGTTCCACTGTGTTATTAAGCCCGTGTATTGCAATTCAATTTGTGTTATTCGGTTTCGAAATCGCATTATCGGATATATCGCAATAGTCTCTCATGTCAACACGACTATCTTTACATATACAGAACAAAAAAACTCACGCTCGCCGCTCTAAATTTCAAACAAAATTACTGACAACAAACTAACAACGTCAATCACTTTGGCTAATGGCGCACAAAGCGATCTTATCTGGGGAACCATAAGCTCAGTTGTCAGCGAGACAGAGCGGCCAGTAGAAAAAAGGCTCATTGAAAAATTATGAATTTGAAGCAGTAGCGACGTGGACCGGTCTGTGGGCAAACAAATGTTGCGTCCGCCCCATCGCACGGACATCCGTGGCTTCGGGCACCTTCGGGCCTCAACTGTTACGAGTCGTGCCCCTCTCTAGAACCGTTAACTAGCCCGATATTAATCATAATTTCCACTGACGCGATCCGTTCAAGTGTTTTAGATCGGCGTCATTATCTAAAACACTCGTAGCTAACTTTGGATCGCAAGCGCAAGCGATGATAGATGGGGCAACGCGAAAATTGGCCTCCGCGATAGCCAATATGTCTGTCGAAACGTAAGGAGTTATGCTGACCAGCTAAGCTAAAACATTGAAAAACTTTCAAGAGTAAATTCTCTTTTGATTTCACGTATCAAATTATAACGTCCTAGACTATTTATGAGAGGGCGTTTCGTACAGTGTGTGTGTGTAGAAAATTATACCAAGAAGAGTTCCTAAATATGACAATTTTTAAAGTATAGGCACTGTCCTTGTGTATTCTACCAATACTTATTTAAATTGATAAACAAATCGTTTATTTGATGCACACAAAAGACATACCACAACATATAAAAGCGCGATGAAATAATAACTAACTACATGAATATAGGAAATAGCTAAGTACAAGGTGCAAAATATACAAAAAAAAAAGAAGACATAATAGTGATGACACTTTGTGCTAAAACACACTTAAAAATTCAATGAAAATACCGAGCATACAAAGTTCGGTGTGCGTCTCAAAGTTGCACCAAATGGAAGTCCAGCTCAGCATGTGTCAGAAAGATATTCTGCTAGAATTTCTTTCGATCACAATCTTCCTCTTAACTTTAGAGAATCTATAAGCCATTGTTCCACCGTATATCCCAGCCTTTCTACCTCACCCGTCAATAACCTCGACCAAACATAGGAACAACTTGAAAATTGAATAATTGGCCAAAGATTCCCACGACATACGACCATGTTCGTATACATCATTGAAATTGAGATTAGATAACGCACAGATGTATTGGCATCTTGTTATAGTGATTAGTTTGTGTTACAGCCAAATACAAGGGCCATAATGTACAGAAAACAAAGGACGGGAATAGATGCCTCCCATACTTGCAGCCGTAAAATGTATGGCCGTATACACCGCTATTTTTTTATCGTTTTAATCCATTAAAAGGGTCATTGTACTCATCATTATGAACAACTTTTACTTGGGATAAACCCTGAAATCGTGAAATAAAAATCAGCTGATCCATTTATTTATGTTCGCATATTTTGACGCAATGTTTGGATAAGCTGATTTTTATTAAAAAAATAGCGGTGTATACAAACCTCAAAGTAATTGGGTTTGTCTCAGAGACAGAACTTTTGCATCGATCATGATTATAAATAATGCCGGTAAAAGCAATTATCCGAAAAACAGAAAATGATGTCATCCGAAGTACCATTACGGAAGCGGAGACATTCCCACAAGGTGGACCGGTGAACGGGTGAAGGTTCTGCGGGGATTTGCTGGATGCTGCACCCTAAATTAATCCATTGCATCAAATGTTCGAAAAAATATCTGCTCAGTATGGAAAATAACGCAATGCATGTTGCTAAACTGTAAAAAAAGGCACACCTACTGTTAGTATGTTAGATACACAATTGCCCTGCTGGTAGAACATGTCCGTTCGTTGCGGCGATGCTTGGGGGAGGCCTATGTCCAGCATATGGTCGTTTTTCGGCTGAAATGATGTTGGTAAATGACCTAGGAAGAAATAATATTTTAGAATATGGTAAGCATTTTATGACTTAGGAGTGAGAACTTAGAGATTCCGGCCCTTATATAAAATCCTTTAAATGCGACATATATTTCCCTATGAAGATTTCTGTGGTAATATAATACCAGTTACACGACACACAACAAACAATAAACGGGTAGCACGGAACTTGTTAATAGAAGCTCTTGCATTATTGAACCGATTGTATGGAAATACATCGAACAATCGTTTTCATATTCTCAACATCATAAAGTATATTTGCGGGAGAAACAAAAGATGCTAATAATATAAGAAGTAAGAAGGTAAGCAACCAGATCATAAATACTAGCTGCGTATGTTTTAAAATGGTATTATTTCGCTTACATCTGCCGGCTTACGTACGTTAAGTAATTCTGAATTTACCATACCACTGCTAGCTAGGAACAGGCCTCTATTCCCTGTGCGTATTAAAAAAGGTATAATTACATGTAGTAATGTAATTATACCTTTATCATTAGAAACATATATCCATAGATACGGATCCGGATACGGATATTTGGACTCAAGATCCGCTGATACGGAGACGGATACGGATCTTAACTTTCTTACTCAATCGGTGGTGGTAGTTAACGCCTCTTAACGCTTTGCGTGACAGAACATGTTTCGACTTGCGATGTGCGGGTCTTTCTTTTGTTTTGTCCATAGTTTAGTGTGACACTGGGCAGCATAGATAACGTTTGTTTGTCGTTTGAGTTAAAAAAATGTCTACAAAGAAGTTACACGGGTCGATCGATCAGGTTAAGCTACGCTTGCTGCGGTTGTTTGAATTACCATCTTTACATACCAAGACCTCTTAATGCACGAAAAGCACGCTAAGCCGTTGGTCCTTTGACAGTCGTTACGGGTTGTCAGAAGCCCAAATGTCTGACAACCAGTCTTACCATGGACTGTCGTAGTACCCAGTAACTGGGTTGTGGAGGTCAGATAGGTAGTCGCTCCATGTAAAATACTAGTACTCAGCTGCATTCGGTTAGCCTGGACTCTGGAAATATTTGAGAACAGGCTAGGCAGGTGATGATGATGAGTTATAGGTAAGCAGATGTATTGAGTAATAACTACAACATGAATAGGGAGGAACTTCCAATAGATATTTAAAGTCGGACAAAATATTACCTACTAGCTGAGAGGGTGACTGTCGGATTTGTTGTTGGTTTCTCTTGGAGCGACTACTTAAGAGCATTCATTCCGCGCCAGCTGGCAACAACTCATTTATGGTAGTTTTTCGTGATTATTTCATTAAACACAAACAAAAGTAAGAAAAAATTTCAGCCATGCACTAGATTGTTGGTATTTTCAAGTTTGTATGCAATTTTTTACAGATATTTTGGTACTTGGTTATAAAAATCGACATAACGTCAATTATTTTCTATTTGCATTACTAAGTACGATTAAATATTTTTATTAAAGGGTAGATAAATATTTAAAATAATTATAAATACCAACGATTTAGTGCTTGGCTGAAAAAAAATTGTACTTTTGTTTGTATTTAATGAAATAATCACGAAAAACTACACTACTACATATTTGACTGTATAAATCCATTTTTTTAAATCTTATTATTGATAGTTTCATTTATTGTTTAATGCTAATTACTTACCTATTATTGTATAGAATCAAGTTCTTCGAATTTAACAGACAACTGGGGAGTTTGTTGCGCCACTTCTTCTTCCCAGCTAAAGCACTAGGAAGTGGTGAAGGGCAGGCGTTTTGAGGGACTGTCTTATGTAATTTTGCCGTTCAAAAAGTGCCGACTCTCAGTCTAGTTTGAATAACTGACTTTTGATTTTGATTGTTTTAGATGAGAGCAGAACAAAACAGACCACAGATTGTAAATTAAAAAGGAAGAAATTGTTGTCACCGCCCTTTGTAACAAAAAGGAGCAGGGATATTAATCGCACATAAAATGCACTTTTTGCATCAACGCGGAACGAATCAAGATAATCTAATCTTATAATCTTTATTATTAAAAATTGACGTCACCCTTCAGAAATGTCTGATATCAATTAATAAACAACGAATAAAAACGAGTCATCAATTATTGTTATAATTTTTTGTTTGGATCGAAAGAAAAAAATACGTCAATTTAATAAAAATCATTAGCCGCCATTGATGTGAGGAGTGATTGACAGTGCTGTGGGTTCAATCAGACGAATTTGTAATGCCTACTGAGAGAATACTTGACGGAACCCTCGCCTCACGAAGGCACCTTTTTATTTTACATACACGTTTGACATCCCATACAAAGGTCGAGGATTGTTTATAAAAATACAAAAGGTCCCCTGATCCAACGCTGTTTTTTCAATTCATGCTCCCTAACAAATTGGACGGATTTTGCATCATTGACCATTATTTTGGCTGATTCATGCAAACTTTTAATAAGTTCTATACAAAATCTCGGGTCTTTTGTTCGAGCCGCCATCGCCAATGCAATAACCAGTTACTTAGAAGCTATTTTTAAATCACACGCTTAATTGTTACACCTGGCTTCCACTTGCAATACTTCGTTCGCATACACCTTGCAACTCTGTAAATAATTAGTAGGTAGAAGATAGCATTGCTTAGTAGTACATACCGACATAAACACATCCAGTTTTTATGTCAGTTGTTATATTAAAAGGTACAAAACTTTTGATATAACAACTGATATAAAAACTAAGACTGACTTTTATATGACCAATTGATCGACTTACCGTAAACATGCGCACTTCAATGCTCAAGATAAAATCAAGTGAATAAAATCATTTATTGTCTAGATATACATCCAATTTACAATAAATACATCATTATTTTAAAATAATTACACATTTAGTTAACCTAATTAATAAACTTAAACATTCTTTGGAAAAATCAGCCTAGCTTTTACCCAACTATCCAATCTCACCTGATGCTGTTAAATACCAGTACTTTACATGGAGCGACAGCCTATCTGACTTCCGCTACCCAGTTACTGGTTAACACGATACCCATTGGTAAAACTGGTTGACAGACTTTTGGACTTCTGACGACCCGTAACGACTGCCAAAGATCCATGAACGACAGCTGAGACCTACAGCTTAACTTGGTTTCGGAGGGACGGAGAGGTCTTGGTCCGTAAAGATAGTCACCTATCGTAATCTATCCGGACTCATTTTTAATCGATAGCCAAACTTCTCGACTCGATTAGCCAAGTTGGCTAACAGATAACAGTCCCAATCTTGAAACCTACCAAAGATTCCTTCAATTCACTTTAGGCTACGCGATCAACCGAGAACAAACCGACGCCGAACTTAGGTAACAAACCTAATGAATCATTAACTAATCTGCCCACAATAGGGCGAGTATCCCAAAGAGGAAACGATAAGACACGAAGTACGCCGAACCCGAAAACGAATCATTGTTGCGTTACAAAGTGGATATCTTATCATATGTTCCTACATAGGAAAATGTTTGTTTCCGTCAACGTGCGGTTTGAAACAAGATAAAGTTTACCCACAAATGACGTCACGTCTGTATTCCCGGAGCTGAGGTCGTTCTCACAGACAGAAAAGTATTTACATTTCACTTTTCTTTTACTTGCAGTTTGAGGAACATTGCAGTGAGTGCGTTCAATACTTGGTGTGCTCAAGAACATTGACCAAATATTTAAACGACAAGTCCGTGCACTTAATCTATCGTAATCAACGGCTGAAACAATTGTCACTACAGAGTTTTTAGGTTCATCATTATATCTAACGAGATTGACTGTGCTGATCTCCTGCATAATCTTCGTTTTAATTTCCCCAGGAGATCAGTTAGATTCAATCCGGCTATCTCCATTTCTTTTCCTCTTCTAACTACAAGCAAAACTCATACACAGTGCGAACGAGTAAAGGACTTTAATATTCTTTTCACCTCACAGGCTCGGAAAGATTCTGTTTGTTATTCGAAATCTGCGTGCAAAAGTGCATTTTCCCGATAGCGTGCAACGAGTTTTTGAAATTCGAACGATTCTATTCAATATATTTCTGTACAGCCAGTCCACTGAAAATGCATACTTAATTCATGTCAGTGCGCCAACCCAATTTTTAGAATAATCGCACTGGCCAGCAAGACGCTCTCATGCAGTGTGAAAAAAAAGAAACTTAAAAAAGTTCGTCTCTTTTCAATTCGCTTTAGAAAATTTTGGTTTATTTTTGATAAAATTGTAAAAAATCATAAAATTTGAGCGAGTCCAGCAGCGAAGAAGATATAAATTTAACATCTGCAGAGTTAGTGCAAGCGGTACATAATGCCGAATTTAGTTAATTTCCGGAATAATTGCGCGAAAAGCGATACATTCTAAAGGCGTGAAAACGTTGTCGAAGACTACAATGTAATACTTCATAGAACTACACTAATTTAATATATTATTTAGAGTTCTTTTTAGTTTCTTGCACCTAGCATTTTCCTCGCCGTAGTGAGGTAAAAAATTGTGTGTTTCGCTCGGCAGCTAAGGTATCCTGCGTCTCGTACCTTTGAAAGCCTCGCTACGCTCAGGATTCTATATTTGAACCACTCGCTTCGCTCATGGGTCAATCCTTGAATCCTTTGCTTGCTCAGCTTTCAATACAAGTACTCGCGCCAAAAAAACAATTTTTTTTGGCCTTGCATAACAAATAACTATTGCAAAGAGTTCTAATTTGACCCATTTACCACCAAAACCTATTTTTCACGCCCTCGACGGAACGCTTACTTCTTTAAAAGTGCATAGTGCTTATTGTACCTTTAAACATAAATATTCGTTACTATAAGTGATCCTTAGATCTTCTTTCTGTTTTACCCATGCTGTTATTGTCTTTATGTATCTTAAACAATTGTTATCCATCTGTTATAGCTATTGGTCTCCTATAAACTTATGCCATCCATCAGTCTTTCGCACATTCCGAGTTACGCTGCCAAGAATGTAAAATGTTCCTTACATTTCAAAAGTGCCAGCTATTCAATCGTATGATAACAACAAAGTACGGTATGATCGAGAGGAGCAGAGTAAAGCTAATAAATGCTACGCGCATGCTCAGCCCACACTTCATTATGAATGCATGGTCATGCACGCTTGTAGCCGTAATTGCTGCGTCATTTTGTCTATTAAATAGCTACTGACATCACTGGAATAGTCGTTATTAATTTTATCTATTTTTAGAAGCAAGAGGAAATGGATTTATTAAGTCTTTAATTATTCTCTTGTGTCGTCTATTGGGATACTACTCAAGTGCAAGCCAAAAACTTCGTTAGCCAGCGGCTAGAACAGTTTTCTGTTTAAATTTAAGTAAATTGTGGAACATAAGCGAAAATACAGATGTTATATACAATGAAAGCTATGTCTTGTTGCCAAGGCCGTTCAAATATTAAACATCGCCAGTATTATCCTTTATTAAATGAAAATTGATTTGTATTAAAATGGAAATAGTACAAAATAGCAGTAGCAGTTATTAACTTTTAATTACGTTTTCAGCTTATTACAATTTGAAGAAGACATGGGCCATGGAGTATAGGTAATTCGTCCTACTTCCGAATAATGCCGGGGTCCCATGCCCCGATATTTGACGGGCCTCGCCGCACCGAGCCAAGCCGACGGGCAGTGGCATCCGATGAGGCCTGCGGCGTGGCCAATCGCCACCCGTCCGATTCGTTGGAAGTTGGTAAGTTCAAACTTGGGTGCCTGTCGTGATCTTTACGGGCGCGTTTCTTTTTGCTAGGTTTATATGGGAATATTCGGCACGGCCCACGACAGGCCTCGACAGGCATACCAACGCCTAGCGAGGCCCGCCAGTTAACGGGCTGTGTGGGACCGCAGCACAAGACATACTTTTAAAACAAGTGTCAGCTCTAAGTACGCTAAACAGTACCTACATACGGATACCTTTGTTACACACTTATCACGTTTGTGTGACAGGTGGCCTAACAATTGTTTACATAGTGTAATGAAAGTGTCTTCACAATTTAAAAGTGGTTAGGAACGACATACTAAACTGTTATTCATTAACTCGACACTTGAGACGAAAATTGGAAGAAAATTGATTTTAAGGTTGATGGCCAGGGTTGCCCGCTAAATTCAGATTTTCTTTCGATTTTTTAAATTTGCAGGTCAATGGATGTTGATTAAAATATGATTCGTGACCGTAACACGTATGTACAGACGCCAGCACATCAAGGTACCCCAAATCTATCAAATTTGTTTGATAGATTTTCAACTTTATCACATAAGCATAAGGTTCATGTTCAATTGGAAAAAAATACAGTTTGGGGTAGCTTACAGTGCTGGCGTCTGTACATACAAGCCTCTTTTTTTTGGGTGGGAAATCATTAAATAGTTTCTCCCGCTCTGGGTGGAGCGGGACGTGTCAGACTTCTACTGACTAAAACCCACCCGTGTTCCTTCAGTTGACTGTGTGCCAGGGACCACGGCTTCTCTTTCGATCAACCCGCACCTCTGGTCGAACAACCCGCACCCTCTAAGTTCATTAAATCTTATTTAATGACTAAAAAAGACATAAGAAAATGTGAATTTCACGGGCTACGTTAGCACAATTTTTCTTACTCACAAACTGAAATCACTTAACGAAGGCGATTTTTGTCTTGTAAACAAGCAACGAAAAAAGCCGCACAGATTTGTAATAACATGCAAGTCAAGAAAACTAATTTCGGTTCGGTTTGCTTCAGTTTAAACTGAAGTTACGTATAAGTATAGTCAATAAAAATACATAAACGAAGGATCAAGGAGGAAAGTTCTGTGAACTTTTAACAACTGTTATCCACTAATGCAAGACGCACGTTTACGTTACGTTCAGCGCTGCGGTAGTTGTTATTTTGTTTACAAATATCGCAGCGTTATGATGAGATAGGAGTCTTTTTGGCCTCGCGCAGGTCTTACTCTTTTTTTTTTGTCTTCTTATTTTGGTACATAATTGTTGTATTTTACCATTACGTTCTTCCTGTTAGTTTATATTTCCTTTGCGTTTCTCAAATATATTTTTTTCTTTCTTTCTTTTACGAAACCATAACACACATCGTCGATGATTTCAGCCGAGAGACGTCCACTACTGGACATAGGCCTCTCCCAAGCACGGCCACCTCAGCCGGTTTGAGGAGGGAGGATTGCCACAATCGCCACGCTTGGCAGGCGGGTTGGCGATCGCAGTACGGTGGTACAATGCATGGAGAACGCTGCTGCCCATTCTCTAGTAATTTCCTTAGTCGCCTCCTACGACACCCTCGGGAAGAAATGGGATGGTGCTATTTTTTATGTCCGGTACCACACGGAACGCACACACATAAAACCATTATACGCCTGTTTAACTACTTCCAAAGAAAAAAAGCCTCCTAAAGGTATTCCTTTGCGTCAAGGCCCAATTGTTCGATTTTGCACCTAGGGGCGAGGCAGATGAATATGATCTGTCTTGCACCTGCATACGTGTGCAGACCTTTACAAAAAGGCTGGGTACACGGTTCATATTTAATGACGTCATTAACTGCAGGAGACAGGAGTCTTGTACCATGCCTCAGGCGTCCCATCGCTCGCTTTGTCACTGTGCTGTGCGAATTAGCCTCAAGTATGAGATCTTTATTTATGATGAGACACGATTTTGTCGTTGTTGTGACTGATTTACTCGTTTCATGTGGTATTGGCTGTCTTCATACTAATCATTCGTTTCTTTTTGAAAAAAAAAAACTTTTCGGCTTAATCGTCACTTTTATATCCTACTACATATATCCTACTTAATATTATAAATGTGAAACATTGTATGTTTGGATATTTGGATTTTTGTTACTCAATCATGCAATAAGCCCCTCAATGGATTTGGACAAAATTTGCACACAGATAGTTTATAACCTGGATTAACACATAGGATAATAATAATTAACAAATTTTAAGTGAGTAAACAAATAAGCATTATTTCAATATAATCAAATAAATAATAAATTAATAGATAGACTTGCACATATAATATTAATATAATAAGTAAATGAATTGAAATATTAAATAGGATATAAAATAATTTCAAACGAAAATGAATAAAACGCTCTTCCTCGCTCTAGTTATTTTAGTTATTTAAAAATTTGCTATGCCCGACAGGGTCCATAATTGTTTCTATTTTTTGTATTTACCACCTGTAAGTGTACATTATGGATTGCAATAAACGATTTGATTTGATTTGATTTGATTTGATACTTTTTATTCCGGTAGTACCTTCCCCTCGGGATAATTTACGACCCTCATGCGCGCGAAGCCACTGGCAAAAGTTAGTTATATAATATTTTTATGGGCGATTGACTAATACGTGTTTCTGGAATTGTCGATTCGCCAACAAATAAATTAACTTCGTGCGACTCGCTTATAAAAATATTACACTATTTAAAAGTGATTTACCCGATTCCGACGACGAGTCGACTAATAAGCCAACTACACACATTCGTTTATTTTATTTTTTCGAAAAAGAATTCTGTTATATTTTTCCTCAACAGAATCGACAGGCCCGTAGGTGTGGCGTGAAGCGTGGGCAGTTAAGATAACCTTTCTAAACAAAAGAATGGAAGGCGCAAATATGATAAGAGCAACGATGATAAACCGTGCTTGCTCAAACTTCAGCCTATATTTTTATTACACAACGCGGCCCCATAAAGTGCATTCCATAGTTATCGCTTCTTTTGTATTCAATTAGCCTTGCATTTAGATTACTGATGCCTTTCACGACGACACTGGTAACGAGCGTGGTCAGCTGTCAAAACGTCCAAACAATCAACCGTATACTTCTACACCCGTTCTCCTTTTCGATACACACCTTTTCGATACCTTCGAATTATGAAACATCCACTGAATATTTGGTACCGATCTATATTTATAGCTTTTTACTATAGCATCAATGGATGTTGAGGTAGTTTTAGTAGTACCGAATAATTTTGGACAGTCAGAGTGTATATTGTTGGTAAAGTTCGATTCGGGGCACATTGTTCAGTTTATTAAAGTCTTTCAGAGGTGGGTCAACTTGGACAGGGCGTGATGAGATTATGCAATATAATGTATTTTGTCTCATCACGGATGACAGGAATATATTCATGCTAACAGGAAAGGTCTGGGTTGATGTGACATCTTTGCGTCTTAACGCATTATATAAACTAATATTATAAAGAGGTAAAATTTCTTTGTTAGTATGTAGTGTAGGGGGTAATCTCTGGAAATCCATTAGTTATTATTGATATATTTACAGACACATTTTCCCAATTTTGCAGAAAACTTAAAACAATTAGCGACGGAACATAATTTTGTAACCTACTTTTTCCTTCTTTTTACTTATTGCAACTTAAAAAATTTGGAATGTTCTCTTTGCACTCGTTATCACGTTCTACCGTTTTGAACTTTGAATTTCTATTTTACTGTTTATTATTTAATTTTAATTTTAATGTTTAATTTTGATTCTAGTAATAAATTTAATTTTGACTTTATTTTTTATCTTCTTAATTCAATTGTGATTTTGTTTTTTGATTGTTACATTTTTACTCTTACTTCGATTATGATTTTGCTTTTTGATGTTTAATTTTGATTCTAGTACCAAATAATTTTTATTTTATTTTTAATTCTTATTTCTATTAAGATAATGTTTTCAACTTAATGTTTTGTCCGTAAAACGTATATTTAAGAAGCTATTTCTTAAGCAAGTGCTGTGTGTGTACGCCTATAAGTGACAAATTCACCATAACTCAATGCAAATGTTATTTTTATTATGTTAATGTTTCTAGTGAATAAGTCGTTGGCGTAACCTTTTATATAAATAAAATAAAATAAACTCCCGCTTGGATTTGAAAAAATATTTTTGCATTTGATAGCCCAATTCTAGCTTTGCCTTTAACATCACGCTACGACCCTAAGGAGACCAGTAAAAAGTAGTAAAAACGAAGTAGGTACCTGCCCAATATGGCAGTCGGACGATGCGATGCTACTTATGGATTTACTGCGATGGATTTACTTTATGTTAAATCAAGAAATTACACGTGAATCAAGTCTAAGCTAGTTTCAAATAAGACATTTAAAATAACTTTTGTTGTTACCTAAGCGAAAGCGTCGCAAATTAAAATACTTTACCGTATAAATGGAACAGCTTTGATAACAATCCACAATTTCTTTGAAAAATATCTCTAATAACACCCACTTGTCCAGTTTCAGTTGCAGCATTCTTATTTTCTGCTAAGGACCTTTTAAATGGGCCCCGTTCTGATTACACTGCGATACGGACCCCATTACCCGATGCATACGTAGAGATATATACTGTTGGAAAAAGAGAAATAAAGAAAGAATTGGAAATATGACTGCACCTGAATCTAGAACAATCTACAAGATTTAACAGAATAGATGCAAGACTACTCAATCGATATCATTTTTTGTAAAGAATTTTTTTTTCAAAAATTATTAATTTTGCCATATCTACTGCTGATTGAGCCAAAGAAAATTCAATCTTGTTGAAAGGAGATAAGACAAATTTTAAATGCATAAATTAATGCTAGGAAAAAACACGTTTTTCTTAATAATAACAAAAAATAAGTTTTGGTCATTGTATTAAGCTTTTAACTCAAAACTTTAATAGGGGTGTACGAGGTTCTTTTTTTTCTCTTATTCCAACAAACTTTTTTTTAAGAGCATTAATTATGTTTGTTTGAATAAGAAAAAAAAAGAGTTGGAAATATTACTGCACCTGAATCTAGATCAAACTATAGTACTTATAGTGTTTATGGTGAAGTTGCGGACGTTGTACACAGCGTAACAAGTTATATCAATTGCCCAACATGAATACGTAATGTGTTATACTCGAGTGATCGCCGATTCGACAGCCGGCCGACAAAGATAGGTATCGGACATTACCACAATCCACAACATGGTTTGCGGCATCGGAGATCCAAGTGCTTATACGAGTTCGATTGAATCGAGTAATCAATGCGCCATGTCTATATCGATTCAACAACTGCTACGGCTATCTGCTGGACGATCGATATTTGTTACATTCGGAGCGACCAACGAATTTTTGCTGTTACCTAAATCGATTTTGGAAATCGATCTATTCGATTCTGTATCTTACACCTTTTAGAATAAGGTTGTTAGAATTTTTAAACGAAAAATATTAATTGTCATGATGCGATGGTCATTTCAAGCATTCCAAATTGATTTACTGTCAAAATCGACACAATCGATTCAATGTCAAATGTTTGCGATAGTATTGGACTCTTTTATTGAGTTGACCTTTTAACCGACTCGGTCTGTGTAGTTAACGACAATGCGTTAACACATATGGTACACTATGCAGCTGATAAAATTTACTAACTCATGCTTTGACTGTTTAATGATGTAGTATTGAAGAGTGATATAAGTAAATGAGGAGAAAGCTTGTTATATTTTACTTTGATATTAACTGTGAACCATCATTATCTCTGCCAGGGGTGCGGGTTGTTCGAAATAGATACCGCGGCCCCTGGCACACAGGCAACTGAGGGAACACGGGTGGGTTTTAGTCAGTAAAAGTCTGATACGCCCTCCTGCTCCACCCAGAGTGGGAGAAGTTATTTCATGATTTCCCACCGAAAAGAAAAAACATTATTATCTGAAATATATTTAAAGTTCGAAAGAAAGAACAACGCTTATTTGGACACAGAAGGTGAAACACAAACTTACACATAAAAAAGGGAAAATAATGTTTTAACAATAATCATGTGTGCCTCAGCATCCTGAGCAGTGGTGACCCCAACTTACAAGTTGTGGGTCGTGAATTTGAACCCAGGCAGGTAACTTGGTGTATTTAATTTTTTTTTTTTTTAAAACGTTGCCCCACACTAGGAATTTCTCCTGTATTGTGGGTGCGTTCACAAACATTTAAACTCACATACACAAATAGCCAGACCCGGAACAACTACTTGTAGGTCATACCAATATTTGTTCCGTGCGGGAATCGAACCCGCGACACGCAGCGCAGCAGTCAATCGCTTAACCGTGCCGTCTTATTAACACTAATCTTAAAACGGTGAAGGAAACATCCTGAGGAAACTGACACCAACCAAAAAATCGAAGACATGTGACATCCACCAAGCCGCACTGGGTCCCCACTCTCTCTCATAGAGAGGAGGCTTGTTTCCCAGCAGTGGGAACATTATTGGCTAATTATGCTAGTGTGGCTCCTCATGGGGCAAGAGGTCCATTTCAGCCCAGACAGGTGTTGCTGTAGGTATAAGTAGGTATCTACTAAAGTTAACAAAACCTTAAGGTGAATCTTGTCGACATTTTTTCCATACAAACTTCGGGAGTGTATTACTCCGCTGTTCGACAATATACACCAAAAATTAAACATGGTATGATTTTGTCTCATTATTAATATTGTCTGTACGGAAACGGAATACCAAAAGCCATTAAAAAGTTAGGAGCCAACAAAGATTCGTTTTTCTTTTTAATTTAACCTAACTTTGGGCGTATTTAAGTAACAGTAAAAGAAGTGTAATACCTCCAAAACCAAGTCGGTGCCAACAAAGCTCAAATAACAACAAAGCTAAAAATTCAATCGATTTTATTGGTTATTGATTTATGCAGTCTTCCGAAGGATTTTTCTTAATTTATTACGCGCCTGTTTTACTATAAATGATCCTGCATCTCACTCAATAATGTTGTGCGTGTAGACTAGCGTCCAACTGCTCATCACTCCACCTCTGTCGGACACGATGCCTGGTGACACAGCATGCTTTTTACCCAGGCCCACCAGTGAGTTCGAGCCCGCGACTAGATTCCTCTTTAGAAGCTTTGCTTAAAAAACATAAGTTAGTAGATCATTATCACTGGTTCTTATCAACCTAACCTAAGCCAGATATATAAAAATAGAGAACAGCAAACAGTATGAAAACTACTATCACGTAAATTAGGTAACGTGTAAACCTCAAACAAGTAGGTAGCGATAACTAGTTAGCTCATCATCAACCTATTAACCCAATAATCAAGCCTCCACCCACGCAGGAAGATAAAGAGCTTGCTTGCACACGAAACGAGGCCTAATTAATTATTGTTTACGGTATTTTTTACCGTACACCTACTGATTCGGACGCAGAAGTTTTAATGGCGTTACTCTGTTCACATCAGATGCCATAATCATTATCTGAACACACACTCTCAGCTTCAATACACCATTTGTCGGAAAATAATATGGCCCCAGAGGTTAATAAAGTTATTCACATACTGAGTTCTAACATTAAATGAGTAATCAAAGAAAACCAATTATATAAACACGAACAGTAGTGGACAGGGTTACTTTCTATTTAATTTCGACTTGAGTTGGACATGATTCTCGTCCAACAAATACCGTAGAACCTTGTATAATTGAGTGAAACATGCTTCTACTTTCACTGGCAAATAAGTAAAAGATTTCCTATTCACTTGGAAGTCGAATGTCACGTAGCCAATATGCGTAGGAAAAAAGCCGGTCAGATGCGAGAGGCGAAAACTCGGATTTCAATATCATCTTGAATTTTCGGCTCATATTATGGAGTATCAAATTGAATGAAGTTCTTCTTTTGCCTCTGGAAGGACTTAACTCGTAAGGATGTATTAAAATGGCGATCTTTTATCTGGCACTACTGTTATGTTTTATAAAGCTGTTTATTTATTTATATATGCTTTACACCAAAAAATACATAATAAAAATAAAACATTTAACACTAAAAACATATAATGGGCAGCCTTATCGCTTTCTGCGATCTCTTCCAGGCAACCTTGGTATGGACAGTGATTGCGTGGATATAAAAATAATAGTTTAAAAAACTAAAAAACACGCTTTAAAAACCAAACTAAAAAATTAGAAAATAATTTAATTCTATTAAAAAGCGTGGGGTGCTTTTTGAGGTATTTTTATAATCAATTAATATCAAGCACCCCACGCTTTTTAATAGAATTAAATTATTTTCAATTTTTTTAGTTTGGTTTTTAAAGCGTGTTTTTTAGTTTTTAAACTATTATTTATTTACTATTTTTTAGTTCTGCTTGCTTGAAAAGCGTGATTTTTAAGTTATTTTTTTGTTTTTTTTTTTTAAATTTGGGATTGTCATCGGTTCTCGATAAGTCTACAAAGTTTCAATGAAATCTGACCGTTTGAAGTGGGTCAAAATAGCGTCCAAAGGAGTCGGTTACATACAAACATACAAACAAACAAACAAACATACAAGTGAAGCTAATTTAAAGCGTGTAAAAAAGGGTTTATCATTGGTGCAAAATATAGTTAAAATTTACTATAATAGATACATAGATATGTAGCTGCACCTACATCATATATATACAGATATATTCGTATATATATACTGTGTAATAGATACTTATATACATACATACTAAATATATAAGCAAAGAAAAAAAAATGACGATTACAGATTATAACAGCTACAACAAAATCACAACAAGTAATGCTCCTTCACGAGTCTCTTGAACATAGGTAACGATTGTGCGCGTTTTATTTGAACTGGAAATGCATTGCATAAACGAGTGGCCCTGAACAGAAAAAGATTTGTCGACGATTTGCAAGTATTCAACAAGCGGCATCAGTTTTTAGTAGTGGGATTGACGTAACTATGATTTTTAGTCCGAAGCCATTGGATGGCACCAAGAGCAGCGGTGGCCCAGCAGTAGCGGCCCCGACTTACGAATTTCGGTCGTGAGTTCGAACCCCAGAAGGCACCTTACTTTTCATCACCACTGTTCTCAAAACGGTAAAGGAAAACATCATGAGGAAACCGGCATGACAATTCCAGCCCGCGTGGTGGATTATGACCCGCTCCCTCTCACAGAGAGGAGGCCTGTGTCCCAGCACTGGGAACAATATTGGCACTAGGTCTTCAACATCACCCAATTACTTCATATTTAAAAACATCGTAGCTTCTCCGAGTCAAAAGTTATACCAATTGCAAATATCGATAATAAAAAAACCTCAAAATGGCGGCGCTCGCCCTCCAACGAGCGCGATGTGTCACTGTTCTCGTTTATTGTAATAAATTCTTTGATCCTTTAGCTATTCAGTGGTATAATTTAAATTTAGATGTAGACGATAGATTCGAAACTATAATGCCAAACTGTATCCCCCGATTTTGTTATGATTAGGTTTTTTGGATACGTTTTCGTATTCACGTCAAAAAACTATCTTGATCTTTGTTTTCTTCTTTTTCGTTGCTACTATTTAGTAGTTTTTATAGCACTACTCCAGTTTCTTTTAGTGCTCTCGTAATAACCTGTTTACCGAAATAAATAAAATTTACTTTACGTCGTAAGAACATAATTATTCGATCAATACATATCTTATCAGGAGCCTTGCGGCAAAGGGCCTCCAATCGATCTTGCCGAGACATAAACACGCCATGAACTTATCTGCAGCGGCAGATAAAAGCTTACTGGTCATCAAACACTTTAATATATTGTGTAGAAGTTCATGCTATAAAACTGATAAACTAAGGCCCAACCAGTTTTTTATGATAAATAGCGGACAAAATGTGTAAAAATACGAAATACGGTGAGAACCTTAGCACCCTTTTCTGGCCTGCTTCAATTCTCGCAGGGATCGTGTCAGATTACGTTATACGACATGAGAAGAATATGTCAAATCATAAAGCAATGATTACTCAGGACAATACCTGAGTAATCTTCGCTGTGGATGAAGTAATTGTAGATGGAGATGTGCCTCGAACTGCCTCGTTGGAGTCGCAAACGCTACTGCTGAGCGACCCAAGTTCGATTCCCGGGTCGTGCGAAATGCTCTTGGGTTTTTCATCAGGAATTTCTCAGTGACAGCCCGGAGTCTGGATGTGTGGCCGGTTGGTGGCAATAGGCGCGCCTTTTATTACATAGGACGCAAACGTAACTGGCAAGATGTGGGTGTACTATGGTACACCTATGCCCTTCGAATACAGGCGTGATTTTATGTGTTACCTAAGTGTGTCAATGTAAATTGTGTTTTAGGACTTACAAAAGAGTTCAATTCAATCCAGATAAAAATGAAAACCATATCGTTATACATCCTAATATAAGAACAAATGCCAACGAGGTGACGAGGTAGTCATCACGATACCGTGAGGACAAATCCGTAGGTTTATGGCGAACTTTAGTGGATGTAATATTTCTTAAAATAAATATGCTATTACAGACGCTATTTATAGACAAGGCACACAACTTAAATATAGAATAAAGATAGCCTTTACTGTTTTCCCTTAGCCGAATAGCTACACACAGTACAACATATTTACTTAGGAAACGTGTTTGCCTCACTCAAACTGCTCACGCTATATTTTGTTGTGATCAAAGATAACATTTTGATATTCACATTTTCGTCAGCTTTTGTTTTCAGAGGGGTTTGTGGTTAAGTAATGACAGTGACAGGTCGATTGATCAGGATAAGGTACGCTTGCTGCGGTTGGTCCGTAGATGGGTGACCACCTTTACATATCAAGACCCTTCCATGCCTCGGAAAGCAAGCTATTGGTCTCAACTGTAATTTGTAGATCTTTGGCAGTCGTCATGGGTCATCAGAAGTCCAAAAGTCTGGCAATCTGTCTTTTTTTTTGGTTGTTCAACCTGTCTTATCAAGGGATATCCTATTTATTACCCAGTAAGTTGCAGCAGTAGTTGTTAACGCCAGATAGGCAGTCGGTTCGTGTACAGTACAGGTATTCAGCTGCATCCGGTTAGACTAGAAGCCGACCCTGACATAGTTGGGAGAATGCTAGGCAGATAATGATCTGCTTTCATTTCATTCATCAGTTCGCGTTCTTATCAAAAACATCTTCATATTTTTTTTCTAGTTTTTCTCATGAGCTATTTTTACTCTGCCTTTTTACTCCAAAGTACAGACACTAAGGCAAGATCCTTAGAATCCTCAGAATAATACAACTGAAAAGCTGTCAAATTCATAATGCCAATAATGATGATAGATTCTCACGCCATTCTCCCTTAGAGAGAAAGCAGACCTCCACGAAGGGCTCCACCAATCTTCCTAGGGAAACTTAAGAACTTTTTTATGAGCATAAATCATTATTTCATCCAACACGTCTCGTTCCCAAAAGTTTGTCTCAAATAGGCCGTAGAGCAATCTCAGTAAAATTCAAAATAAGCTCACGTGCTGAAGACATGTAAATCTACTTACACTCGTGAGCAGAATCCTAACAACGTTATAGTAGCTACACTATCTAAGTAGGATTGTAAATGTTTTTTGTTGGGAAATGTAGTTTTGAATGAGATCGCTTCATTTTAATATGGGAATGATGGTAAAGTTGTACATGAAGATGTTTCTAGATAAGGTCAGAAGATTCTTCTTGAAGCATATAACAACGTAACTGCAACTTTTTCTACTGGATGAAAGTGTTTCTGTACTAGTACAATACAATAGTTGGTACTGCGGGAGACTAGGAGAGTCTGTCCGAGATGGCCGTGCCCGAAGCTAGTAGAATACAATTAGTAATGGTATCGCGCACTTTTATATTAAAAATAAACGATAAGAATTGTTGGTCGCTGTGATTAACTCAAGACAACGTTTGTGTTCTTGCACCAGAATTAGCTTAACTACTGACAGGTCATATGAATTACTTCATATCATTGTTTATTTTACTTGACTGCATAAACCATTTTTTTTTTTTGTTTTTACTAATTAAATTTTCATTTATTGTTGAATGTTATTTATATGCTATTATTGTATGGAATCAAGTTCCAACTTAACAGACAGCTGTGCTGCTGGGGAGTTTGTTGCACCATTTCCCCTTCCCTTTTGGGAGACTGTCTTATGTAATTTTGACGTCCAAAAATTGCTAACTCTCAGCCTAGTTTGAATAAATGAATTTTGATTTGTTGATTTTTTTTTTTTGACACTGTTGCGGCTGAATGTCTGTTGAATCGTTTCCATTCTATTATATTAAAATAAAATTTTATTAGTGTTTATTTCATCTTATTATGCCATTAACTTACTATTTCTTCTTCGTCTTAGCGTATATCGATGGCAAATAGATCAAATATCTCTTGCTCAAAATTCAGCTGCACGAACTTCACTCACTGACGCAGTCATAAGATTATTAAGAGCACAGGTGACAGACCATGCGGCGCAGGATGGAAGATTAGTGATGAATGGTGGATTAACTTACTATACTGATGGATGGCGGTCAAGACTACTCTAAGATGCTGACCGGGACGGTTCCTTTATCCTTCCTTATCCTAAGCCACGTCTGCCTTACCATTACGGAGCCCTCGGTCGACTCCTTGATATGCAAAGGTCTCTGTAGCACAATGAAGCATAAGGCTTAGGGGCTAGTGCAAATCAGTGTTCAATAGATTAATCTAGTCTGGTCAAACCACACTGAGGTCGGGGTATTTTATTCATTCATTCATTGTGGATGTCGGTTGGCAAAGCCATGATACACAAAACCTCTATAGTATCTACACTAACGATTCCTATAATACACCTGATATCCATAGCAACTCTGCACCCTTGACGCCCTGTACCATTGGTACTGCCCAGAGGTCTATGCTTCCCACATAATTAGTTCACAGTGCGTGATCAGTACGCGTGAAATGGCAAACAGTTACTGACATCAGTTATCTGCCAATCAGCTGCTCTTAGACGGGCCGACCGAAACAATTGGGCTTGCACTCGGTCCAATGCTTCCCGTTTGATTTAGGATGTAGTGGTAGTTGACAGAGGGTTAACTTGCAGTTTAGCTATATCAATCGTCAAGTAAATAGTTCATTAGCTAAAATCTGGAGCCATAAAACGTTTTTATAATTTCAAAGTATACACCGTGACATTTTAGTCGTCTTACAACGGCAGCCCACTTTATGTATCCAATGACTAGGTACTTATCATTTATTTAAAAAAAATGATATTTGTGAACATTTGCATAATTCAAATATCATTCACTAAGACGCATGACGTAGTTTAAAACACCCTTTTATGGAGGTGGAATTAATGATAGAACGTAATGGTAGGTAGGTAGATATCTTCTACCGTTTGATACGTAAACATTATTAACAGGAAGGGTGTTTCATAATTCTAAATCATTATTTATTTTTCTTTGTACCTATTAACTTAATTAATGGTAATAATGTTTTAATCGCGCCTAGTGGTATTTTATGACGTAAACATTGAGTAGACCACCTTTGTTAGACGACTAAAATGTCACGGTGTACATATAACCAGTTTTGGGAGAATAGACATTACCAAAACATACAATTTGATGTGTTCGCATCAAATGAACCAACCCAAATCTACTAAGCTATCAGTAAGACCTAGATAGGGGAAAGAAAATTTTTGTCACAGGGGTGTCTGTCTCGGAGCTGAAAGAGTCTGGTCCAGTTCCTTGAAACTAGTTTTGTCAAGATCTTTTATTTAATGCTGAATGACGTGGATTTTTTATATCTTCCTTGCAGAACAACGATTACTGTTTTTTTGTAAAAACGTCAAGTTTCACGTTTAATTCGATAAACAAACTGCTGTACCTTCTCCAATGCTTGGATCTACTTTAGTTCGTGCTCTGATTAATATCACAGTTTAATAGGCGACTGTTTATGTGTGCTTTGGACGTGCTCTTAATATTCATTTTTTATTTACAACGTAAAATATCTCAAGAATGAGTTCATTCATTGATAGTTTCGAACGAAAAACTTGTGTTACGTGATATCTCAAATCTGTTTGAATCAAGTTGTTATTTTTAAACAGTGAAACACGATCACGATTGCTGCGTAAAAGCAAAATAAGCCTACTGAAATTGAAATAGTATTTTTCTTCTTTTTGGTGATGATGATGCTAAGCTTTCTTTATTACAATCACCAATCCTTTAGACAAGGTTGGTGAGTAATGTATTATTTGATGTAATATTTGTAGCTTTGAACATAGTTCATTATCATCATTTCAGCCTGGAATCGCCCCCTGGTCCCTAGGCCTACCCTTTCTTTCGCCATACTTCAATGGCCAGCTCCGCATCTAACCAGATGTCCCTGCTCACCAAATTAAACTGGTAATACCCGACTTCCAACAAAATACTACAAAGTGAAAAATAACTTCAATTTCGGAAGTTGCTGGCAAAAAAACGAAAATATCCACTGCTGGACATAGGCCTCACCCAAGAGGGGGGGGGGGGGGTGCCATAATCACCACGCTTGGCAGGCGGGTTGCCTACCGCAGTACAAATTCGTATACCTTCACTTGCTAAGTTAATACAGTGCCAGGCAGTTATTATAACATCATCAACAAACACGTGTGGAAAAAATACGTATTATGGAAGCTAACTCAAAAACCATTATTCAAAACTTGACCAAATTTTCACAATCACAAAAAAAAAGGTCTGCAGGCAGCGAAATAAAGCTACACTTCCAGGCACTGTAAAAGTGACAACATTACAGTAATACAGTAAAGTTTCACACAGTAAATCTTTTAAACCAAACGAACAGCAGAAAAGACCAAACAAGTAAAATTCCTCAAACGTCTCTCGAGGCACAAGAATTTAATAAAGTTCACGTTTTATCACAAGTCGTCAAGTATGAAAACGCCATAGACAATACAGGCTAGAGGTTAATTCTCATCAGTACAATGTAAGGAACAGCTTCGCAAAATATTATACATGGCCTAAACGACCCCTGTTAGCTATGTTTCACTTCGGGCGGTTTTAACTTAAGGGGGAAGATTCTGTGGTCAACATGGTATAGTCGTATAGGCTCTATAAAAAATATCGAGAGTACAATTACATAAAACTGTAAAAAGTGAAGTAATTTGTTTTATTTTTTAATATGACACTCGGGAACTGCAGTCCCACCCGCCTAAACACAAAAAAGAAAGGGCTTATTAGTCGATCCGCACGAATTTACTCGCCCGAATCGGGCAGATTTTATTCAATAAAGTTATGAGAAAAGGACAAGACAAGTACATGCAATAATTACGTATTTCTGGAGTGCTCGATTCGCCCACAAATAAATTGACTTAGTGCCAGTCACTTACACAATATTATTTTAAAAAAAATCGATTCAGGCGAGTAAATTCGTGCGAATCTAATAATAAGCCAAAGAAAAATGAAGAATCATCGAGATGGATCACTTCTTCTATTACAAATACTATAAAATTATTCTCACAACAATTAATTTCAAGGAAATGAGTTAAAGCCAATAAAGGCAAAGGACGGAAGTTACCGAAATAATTAAAGACGATTGAAGTGCAGTATCTAAGAAATGATCTGGTTTATTTGTTTTTATTATGAGAATAACCATCACATAAATCTAACTATTAATCATTGGAAACAACGTGCAGCGCAAGCATTGATTCCATTTTCCTAATAAACGATTGCCTACAAATCGAGACAACGTGTATGTTTGTTCATAAACTGCCATTAGTATTATATTCCACATACTTCAATAGCGTAAAAATGTCAGCTACTACCAAGAAAAATGTTAATTACTCGATGTAAAAATTCAAAGAATTAAACAGATTTATGGACACAAACAAGCAGTATTGACAGCTCACATAATTCCCACTAAAAACACAAGAGCATAACTTGAAAATAATTATAAAATGTTGTCAAACGACATGTTAATCTCGACGATTTCTATAAAAAGTTCTTCGGAATAGTAGTGGCAGAGTAATGTGAGTTATCTAATCGGACTAATACATCACGTAAGTTAGACGGGCGGCGTCAGGCGGCGAGGTAGTGAAACGTAATGTATAGCATGCTTTATTAATATTCATAGCGACCCATTTGTTAATATACACACGGCTGACAGCTCAATTTCACTCGCAATACGAACCACACACTTCCCATAGAACCGTGCCTGGCCAATTATATCTGATATTGGTACTTTCAACGTTGTCTATTAGGATTACTAATTGCATGTATTTATTTTTAAGTTTGGAATTAACTAATTGTCTTTTGATGCATCGTTCCTATCAGTTCTAAACGGCCATGTTTAATTTTTGTTTTTAGAATAATTTCGTTGTGGTGATTATATTCTACACTTTCACTGTTACCAACCTTGAAGTAAATACTTTTTGATTAGGAATTTTTATACCTATATCATTTCTTGTTTGTTACTTACATTTCCTTTGATTTGTCTCAACCCATTTCGGGGATAGATTTTTGAAAGATCTTCATTATTTTCCTCATTTTATCATCCGGTTAACCTGAACTATCTTTACAAATTTTTTCTCTTTTCTTGAGCCTCGTTTCCCGCAATCTCAAGGAAGGTACACTGAGGTAAGTACTGTAGTACAAACTGTATACTCTTTCATAGACTAAAGTGTCACAAGTTCAAACAGTTGTAGCTAGAGTGAGCAAAGACACTCAATGAAGTGTCATCGCAGTGAGTACTGGTGAGTGCACTCCATGTCTCCGGGTTGCCCAACGTCACATAAGTGGCGCTATTGCTCTTGTGACACTGCACAATTTACAATTTGGTGAACGTTTTGTTTTCCCTTCAAATCCTCCTACTCTATCATTGGTGTGAAGATGTAAGCGACGGTTTACAGGTTTTTTTTTGTGGGTGGGAATCATCTAATAACTTCTCCCGGTCTGGGTGGAGCAGGTGGTGTCAGACTTTTAGTGACTAAAACCCACCCGTGTTCCCTCAGTTGCCTGTGTGCCAGGGGCCACGGTATCTCTTTCGAACAACCCGCACCCCTGGCAGGCATCGGCCCTTGCGGGCCCCTCCAGTTACTGCTGACATCTCTTTGAGGCGCGCGTGGAACACAACGCGCCGTCGACCGGGCTTGGTCCTTTCCTTACCAGACAGCGAGCTACCCATTACTCGCCGTCCGCAAGCCAGCGCCTACGGTGGCCGGGAATCAGCCAGGGATTCCCGACGCCCAGGGCGTCTCCTGCGAAGGCTAGGGCCGTGAGGGCGCATATACTGCCTCTCCCTTACGTGCGCCGCCTCACTCTTCGCGAGCATCACTGCTTCGCAGAAGGAGGCGAAGGCTACCCATGCGACGGGGACAATTCTGTTGCCAATGTTCTGCTTTAACAAGTTTTATATTGTGAACATGCCTAATATTCGAATCCTAGCTGACACAAATGATTGAATAACTTATTAGTCGATTCGCATGAGTTTACTCGCCCGAATCGTGCGAATCGGCACTTTTAAGTAATATATTATTTCTATAGGTGACTCGCACATAATTAATTTATTATTATTATACGAAAGCAATTTACACGTTTTTAATTTTATGCACTTTATTGCATGTACTTGCAGTGAACTTTTTTCATGGCTTTATTACATACAATTCAAAATGTGCCAATTGTTTAAGACATATATATACCTTTCTATCTGGAGTTGCGGATTCGCTCATAAATTGAATTCGTGCAAATCGACTATTAAGCCGATCGAATAGGGTCTTCCAATATTAAAACAAAAAAAAATAGAATTTCGCTACCTCATTTTTCAGGTGCACGTTCTATCAACTATCAGAACACAGGTAAATATTGCTCATCCACCTGCTGGCTTCGAAGTAGGCCCAGAAAAGTGATTTGGTGATTTATTCTTATTTGACCTTACAATCCGGTCCAGTGTAGATGTATTATCACAACAGTCCACTATCCAATAATTCATCCATTAAACTACTTATAATATTACAATTGTGAAAATTTGTATGTTTGTAGCTCAATCACGCTAAACGAGCGAACGGATCTGGATTAAATTTGGCAAACAAAAACAAATTTTGTAAAACCGAAAGTCATTTATTCAAATTACGCTGAGAATTAGCACTTTTCGAATGTCAAAATTACATAAGACCGTCCCCCAAAACGCCCGCCCTTCACCACTTCTTAGTGCTTTAGCTGGGAAGAAGAAGTGGCGCAACAAACACCCCAGCAGCACAGCTATCTGTTTAGTTAGATAGACTTGATTCTACACATAGTTAGGCAAAGTAATCAACATTACGAGACACAGAACTTAAATAATTTATCATATGTCAGCTAGCCATGCCAATATACCAACAAATAAAATGAAAACTTAACTCAAGCCAAGAAGTAAACACAGCATACTACCAAAATAAAAGCCTCCTGGTATAAATGGCGTGATAGCTTACATATGCAATGCTGGATTATGTTCACAATTGATAACCTAGGACCATCGACTTAAAGTAAATAAACAGGTAGATAATTATTAGCAACAATAACAAAATCAGGGTCAGCAAGACGACAGTCACCACAAGCAGCACCCGTTCACGAGCATAACGCAAGGATCAGCCATTACCCCCTCGCCATATTTGAGGGAAGGAGGTAACCCGATCCCCAACGCTACCGCAAGTAGTGACATCTACAGATAGTTTATAACCTGGATAAACACATAGGATACCTTTTATCCTGGTAGTACGTTTCCGTGGGATAATTTTCGACGTCCACGCGGGCAAAGCCGCTTTCAAAAACTAGTTCAACGTAAATATTCAGACTACGCTTTTGAGTATCACTTTCACCGCCCAAAGAAGATCGGTCAAACAAATTGAAAACAGCAATTCTTCAAACTGACAACCAACAAAACTGTTATTAAAATCCAACTTCACAGTGAATAAAAAACTTGACGGTCGGAACGCCTTCGACTCTATCCTAGTCTAATCTCAACAGAAACTCCATCAATATTATATCTATCGCGTTCGTATTTTTTGGCATTGCACGTAATAGATTTTTTTGCGTTACGAATTGCATCCACAGAATAAGATTTCAATTTCCCACCACGTTTACATTGTAACTATTTTGTGTGATTGTCATTTACAAATCATAAGAAACGTAGCCTATAAAAACTTCGGCTTATCAGAATAGGGAATTTAAAAAAAGTAAAGTTATTTCTTTCACAATCCAATGTAATTTCTTACTGGTTCATTTTTAATTGCTTTTTTTTGGGCATAACAATCGGCGAAGTTGGCGCGGACAGCGGGTGGCCGCCGGCCCCTTTGCCTCTCATATAATTATAATTATTCCATTAACTTGTACCACTGCAATTATTACGTGAAATTCCATCTCATACTGTCATGCAGACGCTAATTCACAGTCTTCATACGTCGTTCGTTCGTATGTAAACAACGTTTATTTTACAATTTTTGCATTTAGGTAACAACGTCAGTCGTTAAGTAAAAATCCATTAACTAATTAAATTACTGGCCGTACACATTTCTGACATCGTCATTTCGGATCTGTGTAAATTCGAAAGTTAAAAAAGGAATCTTCGAATAAAAATTGCAAAACATGGTACAAAAGAACCCACATCATTTGATTGTCGCGTCGTTAAGTAAATAAATTACTGTCGATTACGACCCAAGTTAACAATGCAAAAAAATCGACTTAATTTTTAACAATCTTATAAACAAAGATAAATTCGTGCCGCCACAGCAGTATGACGTCGCATCACCACCCGCCCTTTGCAAGATTTATACCCGCTATAAAAAACTTTAACAAAGTCCATTGCGGGATATCTCAATGATAACTCAGCAAATAGTACTGTAAAACCAGCAGTGTAACGCTTTACACATAAAACATTCCTTTACTGACAGTTGCGCCATACGGCGAAGATCTGCAACGTTTAACTTTTGTTACTTTTCTAATACCCTGTGGCGTGGGATCAGGGATCACGAACTATTTTTTATTGAGCCGATTAGAAAACCCGTTGTAATTAAAAACAATTTACGAATAATAGCAGCTATGAATAATTTAGAGATCGTTCACTGTCATTAGAGTACAGATTGGGGTTTTATTGACCTTATTATTTATTTATTTAGGCCTTCGTTTCTATATTGGGTTCTAGTCAATTACTTCATAATGTTTGTGTATTGCTTGAGCGTGGAGCTATGAAGCCTTTAAGCGGGTCATAAAATCGAAAAGAGATTCCAGAGAACGAGCTCAATGATCACTTACGGAAATGGTCTTACTGCGTCTGTCTGAAGTTTTGGGTGAAGTCTATAGAATGTTTTGATGTAGATTTTTTCATTTAGCTTGGTACCTACCAAATTCTAAATTCAAAGGTTGAACACCCCTGCAACACCTGAATTTAAATTCAAACCACTACAAAAACAATGTTTGCGGTGAGCATCAATTTTTTCTCAAAAACAGAGTTCCGTAAATCCGCACTCGAGTGCAGGCAGGTAGCGATCGAATTTTAAAACTATTTGTATTTCCGAAAAAAAACGTGCAACAATAGACTATGTATACCTGACGCCGAATATAATAAGGCACAAGAATTATGACGACATCCAATAGTCATCCATATGTTGTTTTATTATGTCTATGGAAAGAAAAAATGTTTAGTAGTCTTCCGTAGGGTTTGGTGAGTGAATTATTCGTTATTAGTTGTTTAGCCGGGTCGTTAGAAAGACGTTTACAATTTCGTGGATGCGCCCGTTTTTTGGTGTGCCCTCGGGCGGAAAAGGAGTTTCTGCGTCGGTTGGCTACTTGAATCGAATTTGCTACAATTATAAGCATTCGTCCTGTTGCATGTGAGACGCAATGAACTGAGAGATAGGGGCATTTTTTTTAAAACCAGAATTCTATTAGTTCCGTTTCTTGTTTGTAAGCTTTTGTAAGGAGCTTTTGAGATGTTTGTGGAAACCGCTGTTATTAATATTTATACTGATCTTTTTAACTTATATTTTAATGATTATCATTCTCACAGTTTTACGTTACAGGAGTTGCCAAGCAGAGAAGCATTTTGGTAAATTAAATCGCATGTGGAACCTTTATCGTTCCCTATTTCAGTCTCCTGATAAAACTGACTTACCTAGAAATCTCATCGTCAGATCACGACCTACATAGTATTTGTACTCCATAAATTTCCATAAAGGACAGTTTACTCTTTTCAAAAATGCGAAAACCAAGAGTAACTAAAATAATAATCCTCCATGTTCAATAAACAACATAAACGAGGGAAGCATGTCCTCACTATGTCCAAACACAGCGCTCATTAGTACAGGCTGGTTGGACAACGGCCTCGCCACAGTAAATGATAATAATGAGCAGTTATTATTTCCCTACACTACTATATAATTATTAGCCTTTTTTTCTGACATTTCCGACCAAAATTACACTTGCGATTCGACTTCACTTCTAGCCTGGGTTGGTTTACTTAAATGAAATAATTAAAAGACCAACTAAATAAAAAAGCACACTTTACTTAGTGACTACTGTTTTTTAAATGAGAATAGAATATATTTATTATTAATTATAACAAATCAAACTAAAGTGTCTATTTGTAATGCCAAAATATATTTTTTATGCATATTTCAGTAAATACAATACATACAAGATAATGGAAAAAACGATACATACTGAATTCATGGTTATAGTTTGCGCACTGGTTTTAAAATTATCCTGTATTTAAAAAAAATCTGTCTGTGCTTGTTCCAGGTAATCTCCAAAACGGCTGGACTGATTTTGATAGAACTTTCATTGGCAGATAACTGATGTTATAATAAGAAGTTTCATAGGCAACTTTTCCCGGTAGCGCGTTCCCATGGAAAATTTCCGAGAACCACGCGGGCGAAGCCGCGGAAGCAGTTAGTAGTAAAAGTCAATATGTGCATGTTAAGTAATCAAATATTTGCCTATTTTTAAAACATGAACATGTCTTGAAAAATCACAAAAAATGTAATTAAAAAAATATACAAAAATGTAATTTCTCATTTATAAAGAATGAGGTTTGCCCATCCCTGATACCAGCACACCCCGGGTATCACTGACGTTGCACGCTGTATCACCGAATAAGATGTTTATTAATGCATAAAGAACAAGATTTAAATTAATCAAGACAATAATAACTTTATTTTGATTGGCTATTCCTTTCGTGGAACGGTTAAGGCAAGCTTTTTTTATTTTTTTATCATTCGCTAGATATCTTGAATAATGATTTTTAGTCGCTACGACTTCTTTTGCTGTCGGTGCGTGACCTTGGCTACTCTATAAAGAAAGGACGACTTTGTTGATGGTACAACTTATTGAAATTGTTTCGTCATACATGTATGCTTTATTTATATTAATTGAGGGGCTTGTGACATAATAATAACTGCCGGTAGGCTCGATTGAAGGTTAAGCTACGTTTGCCGAGGTCATTGCGTGGTTGGGTGACCACACATTACATAGCGAGACCCCTCCGTGTCTCGGAAAGGTCATAAAAATGTTGGTTGCACTGTCATTTGTAGATTTTGACAGTCGTCAGAAGCCCGAAAGTCTGACAACCAGTCTTACTAGGGGTATCTTGTTACCCTGATCAGATAGGCAGTCGCTCCATGTAAAATACTGGTATTTAGTTGCATCTGGTTAGACTGGGAGCCGACCCAAACATAGTTGGGACAAAGCTAGGCAGATAATAATAATTTCTATAAATAAAATAATAAGAAATGTCAGTTCTATTTTCTCCCGGATATTATCAAAGATATCCAATCTTTGGATAACATCCGTGTGTGCTTACTACTTGAGTTTCTTCTGTACTTAACAATTAGGTACACACGGCTACACATCAAGCTATACATTTCCAGTACAAGCTGAATTCGAATTGTACAGGATTTCCGTACAGTGCGAGATCAGCGTAAACTGGAAATGTATTGATGTGTAGCCGTGTGTACAAGGATTTCCATACAGTGCCAACAAGATATTTATGAATATGTTTTTGTTAGAAGTTCTGAAAGAGGTGGAAAAAGGTGACTCCATGTTCAACACAAGCGTCAAGTGCACGAACGATTCTCATCAGCCGCTTTGGTATTCCGGATTCTACAAGTAGTTACCCCGAAGGGTTGGCAGAGGTGTACCTATAGTACGCGGAGTACTTTACTTATATTTCGAAGTCCCCATGTAATAGGGGCGAGCCTATTGTCATAAAATGGGCATAAATCCAGACTCCGCGCTGCTTCGGAAAAAATCCTGATAGAAAAGTACAAGTATAAGTAAATTTTGAGAAATTATCTTGTTTATGCTTCCTTTACACACATGCATGTTTTGCAAATTTCCGACTCGTTTCGGAATTGAAACTAATCAAGCTCTGATTGATGACCTTGTGAAGGACGCATGAATCCGCTGGATCCGAAGAGCACAAATACGGTCAAAGTGGTGATACATTTATTATATATTTTTTATAAATCATCAAATAACTTCTCCCGCTCTGGAGCGGGAGGGCGTGTCAGACTTTTACTGGCTAAAACCCACCTGTGTTCCCTCAGTTGCCTGTGTGCCAGGGGCCACGGTATCTCTTTCGAATAAACCGCACCCCTGGCAGACTGGCGACGCTTATGTCAAGTTATGTCCAGTAGTGGACGTCTTTCGGCAGAAATGATGAAGCGCTGATTCCATGCTAAATGTGTGTCCCACATAAGTTGTTATCTGCTTACTTTTAATCCCACGTAGCAACTGAGATATAATAATCAATGAAATGCACGCAGGACTATAAAATAAAAGTTTTATATGAAACTGATATTGGGTGTCGTGTACAAGATAAAGATTACTCATAAAACCGATGAACGCTCAATTAGGGTTCTTGGTTCCTTTTATTATTTTATTTTTGCGAAATCATAAGATTGTTTAAAATTTTTACGTTTATGGCAATTTTGTATTCTGCCGTAAAGAGTAATTTCTAAGTGGACTTAATTAACATATTAGAGAAATTACGCAAAAAAACTCGTATTATGCCTCGATTTCTTATTGTGTCGATGTGCAAGAATAATCACTAATTACATTTGGTACTTTAAAAAAATTTGCTTTCTTAACATTGTTCTAGTACAGGCAACAAAAGAAATAAGTAACCAGGGTCTTCCGATATAGTAGAAGTTTACTAAGAAACCGATTACTTTTTTCGAACGAAATTTTCATTTGATAAAATGTACCATTTGTTTTCTATTGGTGACCGTACATAATCGCATTATAATTTATACAGGATAAGTTTTTATCCAGTGCGCAAACTGTAACCATGACCATATCATTGTAGACCCCCAGCGCATACATTTTTCGTCGGTTATACAAAAAAATCAGCTGTTTCATAGAAAAGAGCAACACCTACGCAGTCAAAATGTATGGAACAGCTAATGTAGATACGAGTAGGCGACAGTGATAGTTTTTAGGCCTATATACATTTTTGTATGGAAAAATTAAAAAATCTTACTAAAAACACGTGCACAGGAAATATATTTACGTCATGGTGTTCTTATGTAGTATAGTGAATCTATTTATCATTAACTTTGACGACATACAAGGTAAATGTCAAGCTTTATTTACAAGTACATTAACAGTAAACAATTCAATAATAAAATATCATACAAATTTTGCATTACATATTGTTTCAAGAATTGACTCTGAGTGATGATAAATTGGTGACTCATTTTACAGAAACTCAATACTGGCTACAATAACTTAGAACATCTAGGTAATACAAACCATAAAGAATAAGTAGGTACCTATTTAAATAATAGAACAAATAGAAATCAAAATAAAAAAATACAACAAAGCGCAACAATGTGAAATAAGAAACGTGAGAAAAAACTTATTGTCATTTTGACACGTTGGATGACATTGCCAATTTTGACTAGATTAAAACCAACATGATTTGTCACATTAGTCTATTTGTAGTCTGTTAAGGAAATTGTAGTCATACAAAAAATATAATTGGATTTCCAGTAGGTAGGTAAAATTCTCTCCGCTACTATGTTCCAGGGTTTTCTATCAGGATTATCTATAAAACATCATGCCCTACTATAAAACCTTTGCATTGGTGATCTGTGGGCTGTGATCAAATGAGCCTCTTATAAAGACCACAGAAAAAAGTAATTAGCTTGGATTTATTGGCAGATTTACAAGATTAATTGCAATTTTGCGACCCCTGCTACCATGACCACTTTTCTTTCCTGCCAGTATTTATAATTCGCGCCATGAGGTCACTTTTTTCACGGGAACAGTTTGTACAGCGAATTTAAAAGCACTGGGTGTCAAAGCCCCAAAGTTTTTATCAGACCTCGATACAGAAATACTCATTAAAACAACAAAAGAATTTAAAGATATGAATGTTACGGTCAAAAGTTAATAAATCCTGTCTGTAGAACAACATTATTAACAACTCGGTTGACTGACCACTCGAAATGTTTTTGCACCATTTTGAATATTGTGAAACACCGCCACATAAAGCACTTTCAGATAATCAAATTTGATTCGCGTCCATTAATCAGTTTAACACATTTACAGTGTGGCCATTGCGATTACATGCGATTAATAAACGCAGACAGTGCGGACGAAACCGAATGATTAATTGTATCAAGTGCGAGCACCAATCAAAATAATTACGAACATCGCGACTCGTATTCTGTTGTATTGTTTAATATTGAATGCATTACATGTTGCCTTAGTTATCTTCCATCTGTGTAGTACATCCGTTAGACCACACAAGCATAGCTTGATAATCTTGAAGTCCCCTACTGTTTATTGATCGTCAGATGTTTATTGTAATAGAACCTTGTCTTACTCAAAGCGCAGATTACTGAGTTACTTCATAGTGACTGTGGTCTCATTATTCATTCAGACAATAGTGCCAATACAGCTGAGTCTGAATCCGTTGGCTCTGAAACTATTATTGAGAAACCTATTTCAATTTATCGGTATTGAAGCAGTCTCGTTGAAGGATATTTCAAGACAAAGTTCTTGATGAATAAAATTTAACTCCAAATTGAACAATTTTCCCCTTTTTTCTTACATGACCTCCACAACCCAGTTATTGGGTAATACGATACCCTTTGGTAAGACTGGTTGTCAGACTTTCGGGCTTTCTGACGACCCGTAACGACTATCAAAGATCCACAAATGACAACCGGGACCAACGGCCTAGCGTGCTTTCCGAGGCACGGAGGAGTCTTGGTATGTTAAGATGGTCACCCATCCACGGACCAACCGTGGCAAACGTAGCTTAACCTGATCGATCGACCCATGCACCGTGAACAAAAGACTAAATATTGCTAACGACTTCACCCGCGTGGAGGACGGAAACCTATCCCACGGGAACGTACTACCGGGGTAAAAAGTATCATATGTATTAATACAGGTTATAATCTATATGTGTGCCAAATTTTATCCAAATCCGTTCGTTTTTGCGTGATAGAAACTTTCACATTTATAATATTATTAGAAAACGTGGTAGAATTACACTTTCTTTCCTCTTGATTTAAATCTGCAAACAGAAGTTCGCTGTTCTCCCATATTTCTTTCGGAAAGTTTCTTGACAGAAAATATTATAAACCACTAGCTGACTTTGGAAACATAAAGCCAATTATCCTGACCTTTATACCAGGAAAAGATGCCTAGAGATCACGTCCAGTATGTCATACCCATGTCAATTATGTGAACATGCTCACTATGTTGATTGATTATTATCAATACAAAGGGATGTATTGAAGCTACCACCCTTTTCTGACAAGGGCAAACGTTGAAGACTTAAAGGAAATAGTTTGTATTTGTAAAGTAGAATGCTTAATTTCTACAACGCTACTAGCTTAATTTGACGCGTGATCAATCAGAATTAAAGACGCCATCTTATTTTGCCAACAGATCCTTATAGCAAGAGTGCTACAAGGATCTATTGGCAAAACAAGAAGCCTAGACAGGCTTCACAATATCCCACTGAAAAGTATATTTACTTTTCAGTACCTAAATAAACGCAGACTGTGCAGTAGCATCTACTATTACTAAATAGGTCTAAAAGTTTTTTATTTGTGGTCTGATCACGTACAGACTAAATTAACTTGAAAATAATTCACGATCAATCTGCTACAAAGAAAATCGAAATGTATTCGTCGCCGTTGAATAAAAGATCAGGCAAAGATGGATTAGGAAAACAGCAAATCGAGACGAAATACCATAGTCTAACTACTCCAAAAGACCCACACCCGGAAAGAGCAGTCTCATAAAACCTATTAAAACTGTCAATATTGAAACCGCTGGACAAGCGTATGAAGTTGATAGTTAGACTGTGGATATACCAAAATACACTCGTAACAATAATAACTAAGAGACCAAAGAGTAATGGAAAGGAGTAGGACAGGTATTAAAAAACAAGACAGGATACGAAATACCTAATTAGAGAAAAAAAAAGTTATTAACATACTAACCAAAATATACCAACAAAAGTGGAGATGGACAGGCCACATGTCAAGAGGCATTCAAGACAACTGAAGTAAACTTGCGACGGAACGGTACCCCATAGATGGCAAAAGAAACAGGGAAGACAATTAGAAGAAGAAGAGTATAAGCTCAAAGCAGGTCCAAATTAGAGAAGAGTTGCTAAAGATAAGACTCAGTGGAAGTTGTTAGATACCTTTGGTAAAAGGCACGTTAAACTAAGAGACATTTTGTAAACTACTGAGAAAATCGCGCAGCGCAAAGATGTTCAGAATAAAAAGGGCTCATTATTAGATAGTATTATATAATAAAAACAAAATAAACATAGGTCAAAGAAAACCATTTAAAAATTGACAATTAAATATATTAACCTACAACGAAGAAGGAAAGGCAAAGGTTCGCAATAAACATAACGGTTGAACAGATATTTAATTTCCATAGAGGTTTGGTACGGATGAAAACTTCGTGTATAACTTTATTATGCACATCGCCTGGGTTATAAAATTTTAGTATGGGAGCTACTTGTTCGCTATAATGTTAGTTATCTTTCTTGGCTTGAATACTATCAACTTTATGAATACTTTGTCTAAAACAGAACATTTTGAAATAATATATTATGAATCATGATTCATGTATCCAGTAGCGGTGAACAGAGCTCTTTCATTAAATGCCGGAATATGATGGACATAAAACATAAATAGAAGTTCTAAGCTATTTTTCAAGGTGTATCAAGTCCATAGGAATTGAAAAAGAGGTACCATACAGCTATACTTACCTATATCGTTCGATAATCTACTATTCAATTATTACAACATTTTGTTTAAGTGAAACAGTTGATTGTTCAACAACATTCATTGCGTTATTTAAGTACATTGTTGAGCTGACTTTTTTTTCCAACATGTTATTGAGTAATGGATTAGCGATATCCTGATTCTGATTGAAAGTGAGTTACGCAATTTGGGTGTCGTTCGGGTAGACTGCCTCTATGGTCTATTGGTCGCAAACGCTACGGCTGAGCTTGAGGTCCTTCCTGGGTTTTTCCAGTTGCAATACTTAGTGAATTAATGGTAGTATTACTGCAGTTGATGGCAATAGGCTCGCCCCCTATTCCATAACTAACGAAATGTGTATGGCTGTACTACAGGCTAGTTCCTATATCATCATAATCATTTCAGAAGACGTTCAATGCTGGATATAGATCTCCCCCAAGCACCGCCACTGTGAATGGTCCTGTGCTTCTGCGAATTCCTGCGGCCTTCACCAGGTCATCGGTCCATCTTGTGGGAGGCCTTCCAACGCTACGTCTTGCAGTTCATATATACAAATCTTCAAATAATCGAATACGAACATTTTCCCAAGCTCTCTCACGTAAGTGCACTAAAGGTCGTCCCGTGATGGGATTGAGTAACATCGCGATCAGCTTTCATGTTTGAAGCGTGAATTTCGTTCATTCGTTCATTGTGTAATGTCAAAATCAAATGCGGGACGACCTTTGGCCGTATCGATGGACACACACACTATTGAACTATGTAGGCAAGTAACAGAAGGCCCACAATCTAACGCGAGGTTAACACAGTGAGGGCTTGGTTGAGAAGTTTGGTTTCCATTGCCATCATCATCCATTTTTTTCGAGCACACTTACATATTACCTACATAAACTAACGCTTTTTCCCATGGGGTTGGCAGAAACTACAGAACGCTACATACCACGAACCTCACACATTTCCTTGTTTGTATTCAGTACGTTGTTCTAATGATCTTTGATTACAGATGCAGCAGCTACTGGCTTATTATTTTACCACTTTTTGTAGTGTGACAATTGCCATTTTAACCATCATAATTACACAGCTACTGTATTTTAACAGGACCCTGACTAATTCGTTGAAGACGACTATAGAACTGACGGCTTTTGGTTTAACTCAAGCTCTTTGGTTTTCCTTTCAAGGACAGTTTCCGTAGAGAAGAAAGATTGCAGCACCCAAATTGGCTAATTTTGAAGGATATTGCTAACATTCATCTAATATTAATCCATTACTTCAAGTGTTCTAAAAATCTGCCTGTTCAACAACATTAATAATGCAATGAATTTCGTTGAACCGCCAACATAAAAGACATTCCCCTGGTTAGTATGGTACAATTATCTCTCTGCACTCTGGTCTCGGCCGTCACTCATACAAGACTTAGGCACGATGAAACGATCACATGCTGTTTCAAGTGAGTCTACTATCTTTTACTTTGTTAGTGTCCAGTTTTATTTAGCCATGTTATTGCATCCATGAATTCGTGGTATGTCAACGAAACTTTGTATGTATATAATGTGCTATTATTAAATAGACGTGTCACCTCTCGTTATTGCCTATTTTAATATTCAATAAAAAAAAATATAGGATTTAGATACCTGCGTCGTGAGTCATGATTGGCTATAATGTAAATGACAGATACTGATAGTTAGCACAAAATATACCTAAGTTATGAAAATATATTTTGTTAATAATAAAGTTAAATTAATTAAAATTGATGATTTCCCGACAAAATGTTAATGTTCATCGCTATTTAGGATTTCCTTTATTTTTAAGATTTTGTCGACGGTTGACAAAAACGTGTAGCCAGAGTATAAATATTTCTTCTCGCTCATAAACCTACTTAATGAAATAGAAAAAACATTTAGCTATATCATGCTTGTCCCATAATCTTAATATTAATTCGTGAAGCCAAAACTTTGGACTCCGTTTTACGAAAATTACGCGGACGGAGGAGTATGAAATTTGGCATGGAGAATGAGTGTAGAAAGCTATTATTGATATATAGCTTTTGCCCGCGGCTTCGTCCGCGTGGAGGTCGGAAATTTTCCCACGGGAACGTACTATCGGGATAAAATGTATCCTATGTGTTAATTAATCATTCCGTAATACATTGTTTTCACATAACTCTATTGGTTTACGCGGCGCACAGTAAATATTCCAGCCGGCATGATTTTAACGGACATATTTCAACCAATTTATACAAAAGCTTAACAAGTTATATACATACATAAACCTTCATCGAGAACCATTCTATCCATTGATGAAAACAGCATAAAAATCGGTGCAATAGTTTTTGAGTTTATCGCGAACAGACAGACAAACGCGGCGGAGGACTTAGTTTTATAATATGTAGTAATGCATTAGGCATATATTCAGTTTTTAGTGAATTATGGTCGATTTTCGACCACTGGGAAGCCATTAGTTGGTATAATTATCTTATTTGGACAAAACTTGTGCACCCTATTTTCAATTATTGTGTGATTGATATCAACGATTATATTCGACATTATGCAACAATTATTAGTTAATTTACGTTCTGACTCAAACTCGTGGGAAATATATCTTTTTATAGTATAACAGCACATATTCATTCCATCTTACATATTCCCCATAGTGACTTTATAATAATTTACAATTAAATAATGAATATCACGTGATTCACTAGTATGATTTCATTGCGGAAGTAACTCTATTACATACAGTCACGACTTGAGCTACTGATATAAATATTACTTTATAAAAACATAATAATTTCATATAGTGTGTCGAATATAAGTGTTACAATGTTATTAATTCACTTAAAAAATGCGAATCGTTTTGTTCAAGTAAATTGGTATGTCACGATGGTATATATACCTACCTACATTTACATAGTAGGTACCTACCTAATTTATAACTTAAATTAGGTACTATGAATTATCAAAGAAAAAATGTTTGATGATAGATTGGTCATCAACGGTTGGTTGAAAATTTTCCAATAGAGGACACCGCTGCGCGTTGACCCTTTCGTCGTCATCGAAATCTGACATTCAGAATGGCAATAAACTAGATTTTTAGTCTGTGACAGAACCTACGCCGCCATCTTGTTTTATCAATACCATTTCTGTGAAAAGTTTACTAATGTTTTCCAACAACCTGTAGCACTCTAAAGTTCATTTAAAAACAGATTGTAATTAGACAGGTGTATGTAATATCAAACTCATCAACTAAAAAGCAAACACACAGAGACTTGAAATGTCAGAATCTGGGATTAAAAAAAAAAACTTTAGATAGAAATGTGTCAATAATGTAACAACGCTGACAGTTCCTTCGACAATAAAGTGTGTGCACACTGGTAGTTTCACGCTTCACAGTCTGGTTGTAGTATTCAAAAGCAGGAACTTTAATGTACAGGGATCCGCTCATTAACTACTGAAATTGGCGTAACTAGATGTTTTGATGAGTTATGCCACTCTAATAGATGGGGATATTCTAAATAATTTTAATGTCTTACCGGTGGTATATTTAGCGGAAATTAATTTGCTGTGTGTGTTTAGCAGATGTAATACATTATTTTTTTAACTGACTTCAAAAAGGATGAGATTCCGCGATATCTCTGGCAATTGTGGACTGATTTTAAACAATTCTATTTTTATGGGATCAGTATGCCTGCTCAGGGTATGCTATAACTTTTTTACAAAAAAAAAGACAACCGTCTTCCAAAAAAAGCACTGAAAAACAACTTTAACTTTTTTTAATGTCTTTATTGATAAGGTATGACAATGAAAAGTAAACGGACTAATCTATGTGATATGTTTCAATGCTGAAATTAAAGAATAGTTAAAAAAAATAGTTCAAAGCTAAATTATCATCAGTTCATGTTCATAATAATACAAATGTTTGATTTGACTGTAAAGGACTAAATTAATTATTGTGGCTTCCTGCTTCTAGACGATAAATAACAAGTGACCCACTTTATTAACTGCTAACTTATTAATATCAATATTAATTAGTTCACATTAATGCTAATCTTGTTACTACTTCGTTACTATAACACTGAAATATAATGCCAATAAATTATACTTAGCAGCAGACATTGCCCGCCATTATACGTTCATGCATCGCGTGGGAGTAGGACAAGTTTAGCCAAGATTTAGATGTTACTCCACATCGAAATGTCTAAACATGCCCACAGATACACTATTCCAATACCTCCATTAACATATCACTTTATACCTCGAATCTGCTCATAAAAATTAAGTGATATGACTTCTGCTTCAAAAATCGCAATCAAGTTACCCATATAATTAATTCCATATATTATTAAAAAGATAAAACTTGTCTCTGACCGTATAATCGAATTTTCGTGGGAGGCACAAAGTTCCCGAAGCCATAATTCATCTAAAACTCTCATTCTATAAAACGATTTCAAAAAATAGAATAAGAGTTTTTGCCCCGTTCGGCCACCAGTCGTCGAAAAACAACAATTAATAAATATAAATAAAAAATCCAGCCAGTGTTTCAATTCATTCGATGGGGCGGGGTCGTTTTACATTCAAGGGGAGGGTATCTCTCGAAATCATTAGTCGTGGAATGCCTCGGAAAGTGAACACGGTCCATAATAATTTTCGGTGCCCTTCGTCCGGCGTCGTGGGCGGATATTGCCTTTGTCTTTACTTACAAAAAGGACAAAAAACCTATCCAAACGTCAGTTCAAAATATTTATTTGTGCCGGTCAATATGAGCCGCATGTAATTTCGCTCGCATTGTACGAGTCCCGTGTTATTGTCCAACAGAGTGAAGTATAACGACACACGTTTCATTATTCAAAATTATGTTCCAACAGACATAAGGGATGTGTTTCATCAAACGAAACCAAAAAGAAAAGATTTTAATCGTCGAACACAAACAAATTTCGTTCGATGTGAATGTGGCCCGAATACGAAGAACTGCGCTACAAGACCATCTTCCTTTATTAATACTGTTATTAATATTAATTTAATGATGTCCGGTACAAAGTTATAATTCATGTCATTTTTAAACAGCTCATATAAACTTCATTATTGAATTCGCAAGTACGTATATTTTATTCTCAAATTAGTGAATCATCTTATTGAGCTTCATAAATTAATGAGTACCAATTCAACTTGTTCGGAGCAGGTTTTCTGTTTGCTTTTGAACTTCACAAGTTTCCGCGTGCGTCCGTCTGTCGTAATATATAACAATACAGGCAGCTTTTATCACTAAACCGGCCAATTAAAGCTCGTCTTGTAAGGTAGGCTCCTATTCATGGAATTATTACTCGAAAATCTTGTTTGTATAATAACACCATAATATCATTAGTGCTTTTATGGTTGTATTCATAAAATCGTGTGTTCATACTTTAAGTGCATCGTTATAACCCTTGTTTTGGATAAGATTAACTGAATTTACGGTATTTTTTTTTCTTCCAACTGACTTTCCCTTTAATTGACTATGGATACTTAAAAACCTATTTAGTTTTTAACACGAATCTTTATCCTGATCGTAAACTAAATGGGGCCGAATTTTCTAACGGAACGGAGAACGGAATGACTTTACGAGGGAACATGCCCAACATTTAAGTAAAAAAAATATATTAAATCATTGTGATTATGTGGGTGCTTAAGACTCATTTAACTTGCCTATAAATCCTTACTATGGCTCATAATGTGATTCAAATACAATTTTTAAAGTAAATAATTATTTTCTCTATGTGAAAAGATCAAATATATTTCTCCCACAGAGGTCAAAATCACACAAAATATTTAATCAACATCAAATTATTATTTTATTTTCAATATAACTTCACATTAAAATACAAAGTGTGAATGTAAATTCGAAACGACTTTTTACTTGAAAGAAGCAAGGTGTTCGAAATTCAAATGTATTGACATAAGATGGCGGCAGTTCTTAACTAATCAAATAACACGAGTGTGAATAAAATACGTTCATATACAACTAATTATTTAGTCGGTGCTTCTGTACAGAGGCAAATAGAATCAAGACAGCTAATGAGAACAATTTACATGAATACACTATTATCACATGAGTGATGATCGTCTTATGTAAACGGCATTTTTAGCTGGCAGCACGAATGCAAGTTGTTTTTTTTTATTGCCTATTATGGCAACCGGCTTTGTATTTGACTTTCCGCCTACAGTTACGACATTTTTGTTTATAATAGTAATTTAACTATTTGTGTAGTTTGTTCTCATAAATGTTTACACAAAATCTGGGTAAAGGTAAACTTGTAATTCGGTGCGGTCAAATAAATATTTGAACTAATGTTAACTAAAACTACTGCAAAATCTGAACTTAAGCACGTACGGTTACGTCACGTAGCAGTTAAAAAAAAGCTAAAATTAAACGAAAAGTCAAATTTTTGCTGGCGCAATTCCGCTTGACATCGGAATCAATGCTCATTTCAATCGGTATTGGTACATCTTAGTTGTCCAAGCTTCGATGATGCATCCAAATCTGTGGTGTGCCACAGGGAGTCAACTAAGCTATCACAAATTAACGGTAGGCTATAAAAAATATTCTTATTCAAGATACATAAATAGAAAATCATTTCGTTTACCGCATTTAAAGACACGACAAAATAATCCCACACTGCGAAAACGACGACAAAATTCAGCAGATCCTTACCAATAGCCAGCTAAACTGCACATGCAAATTTTTTTTCGCCTCAAAAATATTAGACGTCGTAAGGATCTTAATACAATACACACCTACACGCAAAGGAAGACAAGGGACAAGTTTCACTTAAATCTGAAATCGTCGCGACAAAATCTTTTCACTACAGTCCGCGCGTTTAATTAGAGTGAGCGCAAACTCTGCGGCGTCACAAAGAACTTTGTCGTATTATTTGATCGCAGACGATATTGTCGCTGAGTTTGTATACAGTCTAACTTTATAAAGCCGAGATTGTAAGGAACTGCTTGCCTTTTGATTTGTGAAAAGTATACCGTAATTTGTTTAACGAGATTCGGCTTTAGCTACTGTTAGTTGGTACAACACTACTCCTTACTATAGTGTTGCTCTAACAAAAAATATTAGTACATATAACATTAGCTAAAAATGTAAATATTGATTTGAATCCATTTGCAGGTGCTTATAACTGTCATGAAATGAATTGCATCGTTTTTTTGTATATTTAATTGACTTGGATGTTTTTGTTTTTTTTTTTATAGATGCGAAGTTCCGCCAAACGTCGTAGCCACGCCCCTCAGTCAGATGGGCTGACAACCTAACGGAGACAGCTGGGAAAGATTAGTCCGGAAAGGCGGAAAAGGCTAGCTTCAAGTTCGCTGCCTGAATAATAATAAAAAGGGCCGCAAATATTATAAGGTAAGCAAAATTATATTACTCTTAAGTTATCCCCGTGATAGTACCTACTATGTGTAGCCTCTTCACTCAATTATAAGTTAACAGTTTCACTTGTATTGACTTTGTCGGGACATAAACTTTATTAAAATGAGCTACCAATACAGGATATGTTTTTATCCATGGATTTAGCATATCATTATAGACCGGGAGGTCGTAATACAAAAAAAATCAGCTGTTCCATACATTTTGACCGCATCGGTATTGCACTTTTCTATGAAACTGCTGATTTTTTTTTTGTACAACCGATGTAAAATTTCTGCATTAGGGGTTCTAGAATGATATGCTGAATTTATGGTTACAGTTTGCACACTGGATAAAAACTTATCCTGTACAAGATACTAGCTTTTGCCCTGGGCTCCGCTCACGTGGATGTCGGTTATAGAGTAAAAAGTTGCCTAAGTCCTTCCCCATATCCCAGGCTATATCTCTGCCAAATTTCATGACGATCGGTTCAGTGGTTTAGGCGTGAAAGCGTAACAGACAAACAGACAGACCGAATTCCGTAAAAGACAATAAGATCATCATTATTACCATATTAACTGTTACACGTCCACTGTTACACATAGGCCTTCCGCAAGCGTCACCAAATTGGCCGGTGGCATCATAAGTGCAGTTAATAATAATGAAAGCTTAAAACAATGGTCATTTCTACTCAATCGTTTATTGCATTTCACAATATGTACTTAAAAAGCCTCCCACAAGGTGGACCGATGACCTTGTGACGGCCGCAGGAGTCCGCTAGATGCGGAGAACATTAAATTAAAGTTCAGTAGCCATATGTCGGCGTGGTCGCTCACAATGGGCCTCATAAGAAGGCTGAAAGTCACCCTAAGGACAATGCAGAGGGCTATGCTTGGCATTTCCCTACGCGATCTAATCAGAAATGAAGAGATCCGCAGGAGAACCAAAGTAACCAACATAGCTCGAAGAATTGCCAAATTTAAGTGGCAGTCGGCAGGGCACATTGATTACAGAACAGATGGCCGATGGGGTTGAAAGGTTTTGGAGTGGCGACCGCGTACTGGAAGACGTAGCGTTCGAAGGCTTCCCAAAAGACGGACCGATGACCTAGTGAAGGTCGTAGGAATTCGCTGGATGCGAGAAGTACAGAACCGGTCGAAGTGGTGGAGCTTGGGGGAGGCCTATGTCCAGCAGTGGACGTCTTCCGGCTGAAATGATGATGATGAAGACTTAAAATATAATGACATCATTATGGACCCTATTGTGACTGCTAAGTAACAACAGTACTACAGAGTAATCAGCCCATAATGTTCCTACTGCTGGGACACAAGCCTCCTCTCTGTGAGAGGGAGCGGGCTGTAAGCCACCACGAGGACCCAGTGTGGGTTGGTAGATGTCACATTCATTCATCAACATTCATATCAGTCGAAAGACGTCCAATGCTGGAAAGGTTACCGTGTTACCCAGTACCTGGATTTCTGGAATAGCAGCCGATCCCAACCTAGTTGGCAAAAGTTAGGCAGATGATGAGTAAACAATGCAACTGTTAATGTAGCCAATGTACCAGTAGACCAGTGGTGGACCAATGACTGGCAGGCACTTTGCTTGGTTTAATTTATTCCATCACCACTGCTCTTAAAACGGTGAAGCAAAACATTGTGAGGGAACCGGCATGTTCTAGAAACAAAAATTCGAAGACATGCGGTTCCGTGTGGTGCCGGACGTAAAAGAATAGCACCATCCCATTTCTTCCCGTGGATGTCGGAGAAGGCGACTAAGGGACATACTAGAGAATGGGCAGCAGTGTTTTCTATGCATTTGACCACCATACTGCGATCGCCAACCCGCCTGCCAAGCGTGGCGTTTTTGGCAAAACCCCCCTTCGGGGGAAGCCTAAGTCCAGCAGTGGACATTTTTTGGCTGAAATGATGATGATAAACCACAAGCCCTTCAGTTGCATTTTTTTTACTGTGATCCAAATTCTAACTTCCCTTGTCTTTTCAGTTCTACCAGTTTCAACAGACGCACCTTTTTCAGCCGTCCAAGACATAATGAAGGCAACCTTTCGCGAAGCATGCGGCCACGGGGACAGATCGGCCAGTATTTATACCCACATAAAACTGTTCGCGATCCGAACAAGCGATCACACAACAGATGTGACTGCCAGACAACGACAACGTGATTTTCAGCTTTGTTTATTGAAAGAAAACATTTCATATAAACTTTGTGGACAATCTGCTTAAATAAAGTTATGGGGAGTTAAATGCTTTTGAAAAGTTGGAATTGTTTTGTGGAAGAGGTTTTACTTGTCTTTGTCATTGCTGCTTTGACTGCACGCTTTTAGTAAGGTTTGATACGAGCTGATGATTGTAATCATGACAGTGGTGCAGTAACTAGCCCAAATTATTTAAGAGACAAGTTGCTAAATATTACTGGCTGGATTCATTCAACGTTTGAAAGATAGATAAACACATAGGTACAGGGAGGCCCGGTCATAGTGGTCCCCCCACACGATAGAAGCCTCGGGATCCACAGGATTTCTAAAATGGGTATTTTGGAAAGCCCATCTAGACCTCCAACCTGGCCTTGCTTTACTAAATAATACATAGCTACATTTAGATATTATTTAGAAAAACTTATCTCAGAGGAAAACATTTTGTTCAACAAAATTCGTTCCAGATTTTCAGTCCCAATAAAATTAATAAAAGGAATGTAGCAAATACCTTTCCCCTGAAGTGTTAAAAAAAACTCTTACAGGCCGACTGATTGCCTTTCTTTGAGATCAAAGATATTGTCATAGCAAAACAACTTAAAACGTGATTTGAGGTAGTTTTCATACATACCTATTGAGAAGAATTCACTTCGGATACGTCGTCTGTAAGCCATTTCAAAACATTTGGGAAGTCTTTGCCAAACTCTCTTTACTTAATTTTTGAAGGCTGAAAATCTGAAAAACGTTGTAAACCATTGCAATTAGGCCATCCTGTATAAACTTATAAGAATCAGAATTAGTAGACCGTAACAGCAAAGATAAAACTGATGCTCTTCGTATTGAGAACAGACCAAAAAGCATATTGTTCTAAACGTGTTATTGATTTCTTTTAGAATAACAATCGAAAGAATCCCATAGCAGACAAAACAACTCACTGATTATAGGGTTCCCAGTCAGACCGCAGTCGTGGACTGTCCTGAGGCGGGTTCGTATACAAATCTATTGAAAAGATTTACTCCTCGACAATTTAGATATTTATTAAATCCCTAATGTTGTCGTCAAAATTATAAGCAAATGCGTTGTTTGTAAACAATATAGCACCAATGTATGTCATAACTTCCTATTACCATAATATATAATATGTTAAAACACATAAAAATCCGACAACTAAAATAACGGGAGCTAAAATATTAAGAGCATTCTGGACTGTTTTATAGCCGTAATATTTACTGCCACTAAATGTTACTGCGGCGTACAAAATTAACAAATGAATGAGCTTTCATTGAATATCTCATACAATTTTAGCGTTCCCGTTCATATATTGACCCTGCAATCACTCTGAGGTTGTTGTAAATCAATTTTACAACGTTTTTGATGATCATACGTAAAATATGAGCATGTTCTCGCAGACTGGAATTGTGAAAACGGCCATTCCAGGATTCGCAGTGTACCGTATTTATAAAATTAAATAATGTTTACTGTTTCCGAAGAACATTGCCCGTTTGTCGTTTACGAGTCCGCCAATGTAAACGTACGCCTGTTATACTGTTTACACAAATACGGGAGATATTTAAACAATACCCGAAACTCATACGCAACAAACAATATTTGCTCCATTACGCAGTGTGGTTACTTACGAGTATATCTTACGAGACCCAAATAAAACCGAAAGGAAAGGGTTTGATCGCTAAAGTGCTCCTTATCATCTCCCAAAAATAAGACGCGTTTATATTCAACTGAGATATGAGGACATGTGTTACGATATAAAAATCCTCGTTTTAAGTTGAGCAAACAATTTGTTCTAAGTGGCAAGTGATAGCTGCATTAAAATCGCATTAGGCATTCTTATCGCACAGTTTTATCTCACACTTAACACCTTTAGTGTGTGATTCAATATTATTTAGCTTCGGTTCGAATCAGGAATCCGAATCAAAATCCCACACTCGGGCACTTACGTTCTTTTTGACGCGGGCCCGGCATTAAATCAGATACACAAGTAATACTTGTTCCATGCATATCCATACTCGTCATATTGCCTATAGAATCAATACCTCCCATAAACTCTACATAAAAAGCTCACGACCGTACAAGCGCCGTGACCAATAAAAAACGATTAGTTCACTGCCACAACATGCGAAGAATTAATATTTGTATAGACGCGATCAAAGGTCGTCATGTAGCGGAGGTCTATCTCGTTAAAAAAACTGTCAGTTTTTTGCTTCCAACGAAGACTGCACAATAAAAGTGCCAGTGTGTTCTTACAAACGAGAATTTATGTTCGCTATATGTAAATGAAGTCCGGTGACGGTCGTACGCTGTGCTTTTTTGCTGAACAAAACACTGCTCGTTGCGTGCCCGTAATCAAACTGTAATGGAACAGTTTACGCAATGTATGTGAATGTTTTTCGTATGTTTCATGAAGTTTTTGTACTGGCTTTTTGAAACATGTGCGTTTTCAACGGTATTTTATATGAGCAAGAAGTGGAAATAACCATCTACGAATCCGCACTAAGCATGCATGGTGCATGGTGAAAGCCCACTCCCTCTCACAGAGAAAAGGCCTGTTTCCTTATAGTGGGAACAACATAGGCTAATTATAAACTGAATCTTTTAAACACAGTGAGAAATATCCAAAGCAAAATACTGATGGATATGAAAATCCCATTAGCACGTAATTTATATGAAAAATTTCGACAGATAAGACAGCAACAACCACGCCACGAAAGTTGATAAAGTCGATAACATTTAACTGCAGACATGGCTACCTCAGCGTCAGGTGTGTTTGCTTAGGAATACAAATGCAAAAATAAATCATATATTCCAAATAGGTAGATAAAGGCACACACGACAAAAATCAATACTGTAGCCTAGTGTAATAACAGCTAAGTCTCTTGATCATCATTCAGCCGAAAGACGTCCACTGCTGGACATAGGCGTCCTCAAGCACCGCCACTGCATCTTCGTAGATAAAATCAATTAAGGTTACACACCTTTCAAGCTGCTCACCGTTTACTTCAAATCTCAAATCACCATTATTAAGCCTTCTAATTCTGCAGCCAAACAATAAAAGGCTCATCCGTATTCTGTATTCATAAATATTATTTAACTACTGGCATGACATAAGACCGTGAGTAGAAAATGAGTATTTTATCACCTATATTTCTAACAGCCCACTAAATTATCCAGACGTTTCTTGCGAAATATGTATTATACCCCAGAACTGTGACTAAGTTCCCATAACATTTTTCATCGACAATAAATTTTACTATGATACTGCGAGGGGTCAAAATGCATTGCCGTGGGTTGTAAAACAGCACTTAAAAAATAACTACCATCTTCTATGATGGTCACTGTCAGAATGTATACAGGATTTATGTGGAAGACATTGAGCGTTCCGTTGTTAGGTTGACAACAGCATTATACTTCAACGCAGCCTATAATATCGTAAAATATACGTAGCTTCTTGAAAATAAAATTGAAAATGCCACGTTATTCCTTTCTAGGCATTTTGTGAAATAAACCTTTGCTACTTCCATCAATAACAAGTAAAATATTCTCAATGATTCTCATGTTTTTTTTAAAGTTTGTAGTTTCAAGTTTAGCTAGCGAGGATTTAAAATGAAACAAGCTACTTATATTGACTTGAAAGTATGTATGTACTTATTTTCCAATAAATCGCCGTAAACCAGATAATGTAACTTAATAAACATTCCCACAATAATCAATTTGAGTGAATTAACTATAATTCAGCACTCAAATTAATTTCGCAATACGATAAAAAGAACCAAAAAAGATTCACATTTCCAAGCTATGCAATTTAGTGCCTGTAAATTGGCTGGGTGCAATTCAAAAATGCATTCTAGTCTTTGTACTTGTTCAATCACTAAAAGGAGCTTGTTTAATGGATTTCTACCATTACTGAGCAAATAATCGTACTGGACTCGTAAGGGTGCGCGCTTATTGCGCTGTCTATTAACACAATTTATGTGCGCGTAATAAATAATTTTGTGCTTTTTGAATTATTAGGACGCTCTTCTAACGAGATGTGTTTTATATCTTTTGTTTCTATCTCGTTATTTGGTTCTGCTATTTTTACATTATTTAAATCTTACGCTCATTATTCGCGATTCGCGATTCAAAATACATATTTTAAATTTACGTCATGCGTTTTTCACAACTAACGAACTTCAAATGTATTTCATCAAAAATATGTCTGGGTCATTATTTTTCCACTCGTTAACTAACTAGACGCTCCAGGACTTGGCATTGACTAGTCAGGTGACTGTTTAAGTCTCTACAGCCAGCATTGGTCACATAGCCCTTGGCCGTAGCTTCGCTAAAACCACCATGCAACCAACAGTAGTTGCATGTTTCACTTCGGGGATTACTGTTAAACTTGTCTGCTTCATCAGCCTTGTCAAGTTCGAAATCCTTTAATTTATATTGTAATGCCTTTTCCTTAGATCTTTTAGAGAACTTGTGCTAAAAAAAAACAGGTCTTACGCCATTTATACGCAAATTAATATGTGTTGTTCTTGACAATGTATTTGTCCTTATATACTGTGGTGAGAAATAAATCATTATTTTATCTTATCTTTTACTACAGAACTTAAATATTGTTTTTCTTCCAAATTTGTTTCCCGCTTACCGCTCCGCTCATGTTCTGTCCTGTGTAAGTTGATGCGCCCGCGGCGCGGCGGCGCAGTCACGACGTGCCCGTCTCGCTGAACCGCCAATTTGTGGCCGCCCCGTGTTGGTTTTGTTGAAGCCAGCGTCTTCATACCTACATGCGAGGCTTTTTACACTTTTTGCCACCTCAATACACCTAGAGTGGACGTGAAAAAATGTTTACAAGCCCTTCTTACCGATGTATGCGATATGATTCGAATACAATAGAATACTTGAATTACCATAAAACCTGTATACCTACCCGGTATGAGCTTCTATTTACTTCGTCGTATGGGTTTTGGAAGATGTACATTTTTCTACAATGTACTGTGTTATTCGCTCTCCGATTCTTATACTCTCTTGAATAAATTTCAGGATTGAATATAACTTTGTTGTTATAAATGGTTACTTTACTTGTGCATAAAACCATTTCCAACCCGAACATGCATTTATTATTAAACGCTTATTACCGAGTAACCGAAGTTAACGTTACGTGAACCAATAATTAATAATTAAGTGCGTAATAACATTTACCGCATACCTCGTCAACTACAAAATTTCCAAAACATACAACCTGCACCAGTGCTGGTTGACCTTTGACTGCACGTTGGTTCCGCCGGGGGCCACAATTTTGTGTATGCAACAGGGGGCACCGCGGGTCAAGATACAGTGGACGCTCTTCATAATGACGGGCCCGTCAGTTCGCCCGTCAGTCAGCGAGTCCAAAGAATGAGTTCATTTCCTTCGAACACGCGAGATACGATTTTTAATTAAGTTTTTGTTAAAAATTCATTAAAGAGCAGCGACGATGGCGCGGGTGGCTCTTCAAGCTCAACTCTACATGCATAAATGAGTATGTAATTAATGAGCGTAGAACGCGGTCACTTTACTCGTTATAATGTCGAATTTTAAAGCTCACGTTACCATTATTTTTACCCGTCAACTTTTTAAATTAAACTTCGGCATGGAAAATGTTTTCTAGATAATATAGGCGATGCGGTGCGGCGAGGGCTAAATTTAAAATTTAAAACACAAGAAACAACGGAGGGACGTATGAGCCGATGAAATGTAAATTCCTACTTATTATACCAGGTCCCGAATGTCAACGGGAGCGGTCAAGTCACTTTTTATTCATGGAAATAATAGTCAATGTGTCAGCACTAAACGAGAGTCAGTCGCGTAACGAATATCGGTTTAGACACGATCCGACAGGTAACACAGACACAGCCGCCTCGCGAGCAAAGAATTATTGCCATAAATAGAAACAGATATTTTTATATAAATGAAATCAAAACTATATACGTCGTTTCCTTTACAAGCGTTTTCCTTTTCATGTCCTTCGTATGTATGTATATAGTTTCCGTTACTTGTCCTTTCTTGAGTTTCAGAAGTTTTTTAGTTTAACTATAACAAAACTATCAAAAGTTTTCATAACTGTCTCCTGTGCAGAGTCTTTCAATTTTCAAACTCAATAATAATAATAATTAATGTACTACTAACACTAGCTTTAAGGTTTTACTAACATTATGGATCTTTGTTGTCCGAATAAAGAAATGTTATGTACAGGATAAGTTTTTATCCAGTGTGCAAACTGTAACCATTTTTGCACACAAATTTTTCGTCGGTAATACAAAAAAAAATCAGCTGTTCCATAAATTTTGACCGCGTAGGTAATGACGTAAAATTTTTACTCACCTCATAAAGGGTCATTGTACTCATCATTATGAACAACTTTTATTATGCGCCCAAACCTGAAATCGCCAAAATAAAATCAGCTGTTCCTTACATTTTGACGAGTCATGCGAACATAAATGTTGGGAACAACGGATTTTATTTTCGCGATTTGGTGATTAAAATTACACCATGTATACAACTAATATTTTATTAATTCCTTTCCTTTTTTTCCAGGCCGTTACGAGAATTACCTTCATCTCATGTAGAAGCTGTTGTCATCATCATCATCTGCCTAGCCTTTTCCCAATTATGTTGGGGTCAGCTTCTAATCTAACCGGATGCAGCTGAATACCAGTATTTTACATGGAGCAACTGCCCATCTGACCTCCACAATCCAGTAACTGGGTAATACGATACCCCTCGATAAGACTAGTTTTCAGACTTTCGAGCTTTTGACGACCCGTAAGGACTGTCAAAGAACCGGGAATGACAACCGGGACCAACGGCTGGGCAAGCTTTCCGAGGCACGCTTGGGTTTTGGTATGTAAAGATAGTCACCCATCCACGAACCAATCGCGGCAAGCGTAGCTTAATCTGATCGATTGACCTGTGCGGCTGTAATTACGTAGCAACAAATCCACGTAGAAGACCATTTGAGTGAAAATGTAATTGAAATACTGGATCTGTCTAAAAATGTCTTGCATCAAGGAACATCAAATGCGTTGACATAAACGCGAGTTGACAAGGGGGTGAGACTCAACAGCTCATTTAAAAATCCAGTCAGCACTGCGTACGAGTTGACAGGTATAAGTTTTCATATACTTAAGAAAGCATAAAGCATTTTTGAATAACTAAAGCCACAATAGGTCAGTATATTATCGGATCATGGTTGGAATTGGAATTTATTTGTGATAGATGGTAAGCAGAACTATGACTAACTTAGGTGGGTCATTAAGAAGAATGTAATGGCAACCGTAAAGAAAAATAAACAGTCGGAAAAGAGAGAAGAGATGGCAATGACGGTACTGACGAAGATTAATATGTGCAGATAACACTAGTTGGGTTATGAGAAGATAATTCTTGATATTGGTAAAACCATGGGCTCCAGGAGTGGGGTGCAAAAGGGTGCAATTGCACCTTCCTGGCTTCAAAATAACATACCTATACAGGTGTTAAAACAATCAGAAATTTAAAAAAAAATGCGAAAACGCCTAATACAATAACAATGAACTTAACTTGTGTATATGTATATTATTACCAAAAATAGCTACAGCAGCTATTATAAACGTCTAGTAGCAATCTCGCTATCCACTCTTACCACGTCCCAGAAATCGCACTGCCTTTGAAGCCATAACAAGCAGAATCAAAGGAGAAATGAAAACCGTGATAAATTAACCTGTTTCCGAAATTCTATAGAATCGTTTGATATAATCCATATTATATTTAGTCGCTAACAACCCAACCGCAGCTGCGACAATGCGTCCGCGCAACGCAAGCCCGCTGTCAGCGCGCGGCGCCGCCACCATTTGTAAATTTATCTTCAAAGTAAGCCCCGGTCCTAACATATTGCTCGATGGATCGAATCGAGCGTCACTGAATCGTTTATTTTGTATCTTAACTAAACTAAGAACGCTTTTTAAATTAATGTCAAATGTTGTGTTTTAAATAGGTCTCTATTGTTCACCGGTAGTGGCTTTTATCTTAATTAATTTGTAACTTCAGTTTATTTTCTTTTATGAAAATAAACAGAACTGAATATGAGGAAAAAGTGGTTGTTCTTTCTCTTCTCTGTTCAACATTACGATTCGTTCTCAAAATTCCTCTCTTGCATTATTTGTTTGGTTAAAAATCAATTTAGAATTAGACTCCGTAGCGACAAGTGTCTTAATTTGACTAATTTATCCTATTTTTTTTTTACTATAGGCATAGACAAGTAAAAGATGTTACGTGGGGTACAGATACGCGGATTACTATAATTTTACTATGTATTTATGTAGATTCTTTTTTAGTTATTTTACACATATTATCCTATTCTTTTACTTCTGTATCTGCCCGTGACATTCACAGTGGGCCCAATCAGAATACCAGCGCTGCAACACTTTTTTTCAATGTCGCAGCATCATGCTGAAATAGGCTATTTTTTATTTTACTTTTTTTATTTATATTTTATTAAGCATATCGTGTAGATAAGTTTCTGATATTCCTGTACGAGACTAATAAATACTTTTTCTTTCTTTATAATTTATACAGCGAGGCAAGGACATGGACGGGCAAAATGTAACCATGAATCCAGCATATGATTCTAGACCTCCTTGGGTAGAAATGTTAAGTTGAATATTAAAAAAAACTGATGCTTCATAGAAAAACGCAATACTTATGAGGTCAAAATGGTCAGTACAGCAATTTTTTTTTTCAATTTAAATATAAAAAGTTTCTTCGCACCCCTTCTTTCAAAATCAAAGTCATTTATACAAATTATGCTGAGAATCCGCACTTCTCGAGCGTCATAATTACATAAGACAGTCCCCCAAAACGCCCGCTCTTCACCGCTTCCTAGTGCTTTAGCTGGGAAGAAGTTCAACAAACTACCCCAGCAACACAACTATTTGTTTAGTTAGATAAACTTGATTCTATACAAAAAGTATGTAGGCAAAGTAATTAACATTACGAGACACAGAACATTCAATTAAATCAGTGGCCATATGTCGGCGTGGTCACTCACAAAGGGCCTCATAAGAAGGCTGAAAGTCACCACACACACAAAAGGCAATGGAGAGGGCTATGCTTGGAGTTTCCCTACGAGAACGCATCAGAAATGGAAGGATCCGTAGGAGAACCAAGGTAACCGACATAGCCCGAAGAATTTCCAAACTTAAGTAGCAGTGGGCAGGGCTCATTGCTCGCAGAACAGATGGCCGATGGGGCCGGATGGTCCTGGAGTGGCGACCGCGTTCTGGAAGACATAGCGTTGGAAGGCCTCCCAAAAGATGGACCGATGACCTGGTGAAGGCCGCAGGAATCTACTGGATGCGAGAACCGGTCGAAATGGCGCTGCTTGGGGGAGGCCTATGTCCAGCAGTGGACGTCTTTTGGCTGAAATGATGATGTCGGCTAGCGTGAACATTTTTCAGAATCAGGTCAGGGCCTGAATCCATGGTGACAGATTGTGTGTCAATGTCCCGTCCCGTCCCTGCCACCCTGTATGCAACGATAAATTTCCAAGATTTCTGTACATTATACTCCCTGTAAAACAAAGTCACGGACAGTCGTTAAGTAAAACGATTCACCTTACTGCATTCATAACTTGTCTCGGAAACCCAAGGTAACAGCTGAATACCGGTATAAAATTAATTATCAAATAAATCATGAAGTGTTAAAATAATCGCCTATTAAAGATTCAAACAACTATAGGTACTGTTAGACAGTTAGGTTTAATCTCTTCAAGTAAAGCTAGGTTTTACGTGGAAGCCTTTTGTGTAAAATTTCTGGAGCCGCTGTAAAATTAAAAGGCTTTATTGTACACCATGGGAGTCAAAGAGATACAAAAGTATATTTTTTTATAGATAGGGATAAATGCATGGTGCATAAAGATGAGTGAACATCTGACATACCAAGAACCCTCCCTGCCTCGGAAAGTACGTTAAGCCGTTGGTCCTAGCTATCATTCGCAGTCGTTACGGGTCATTAGAACCCAAAAGTGTGACCACCAGTCCTGCCAAGGGTATAAGTGCGTTGTGGGGGTCAGATAGGCATTCGTTAAATACTGGTACTCAGCTTGATCCGGTTAGACTGGAAGCTGAACCCAACGTCGTTGGGTAAAGGCTAGGCAGATGATGATTAGATAGGGATAAATGAAATGTTAATAAATAATAATAACACTTCTTCATTTGACCAAAAAAAATAATCACAACATTCAAATACTACGCGCATATTAGGCTTATTATTATACATAAGTGTCAAAAAATAACTATAAACTAATCAGTATTTAATAACTTAATCTTAAAAACGAATGCACACGAAGTGTCGGCGTCGTGTTACGCTGCGAGGTGTCGCGTAGCTGGCCGCGGAATTGCCGATACAGTACACCTTTCGGCCAAAACTCTTCCTTGAGGAAGGTCATCAAATGGTGACTCGGAACGCGCACCACGAACGACTTGAAGTTGGTGTTATGTTATGGCGCACCTCCAACTTCTCCACCCTCAAAGTCCAGTTGGTCTTCACCCGTATATACTCTACGATGTCCTCAGTCTTCGCACAGTGGTGCAAACGGTACACGTATAGCAGCGTCGTCGGTACTGTAGGACGTAGCAGCATGTTAGGTCCTGCCAGAGCAGTCCCACACTGGATGTGATAAGTAGGCTTCCTCTTCTTTCTCTCCACTTTGATGAGGCCGTCTTCATAGCATGTGTTCTTGTGTTGTGTTCTTATAACTAGGTCACAATAATTTTGATACTCTGACTCCCAAAATAGGTGTACCTATGTGCCCATGTCTTAGGTGGAATGAGTGATGTAGCGCTGTCCATAGCTAAACTGATTAAAGAATACCAACGCACCTCTGTGTCCAACGGTTTTTATGACTTGAAAAAATAATAGATAAGAAAATCTAAAAAACACGCTTTGTTGCTTTTGTTTTTAAAAGCATGTTACTTAGATTTTTAAAAGCATGTTACTTAGATTTTTTTGTTATCTATTATTTATTTTCTATTTTTTTAGTTCTGCTAACTACAAAAGCGTGATTTTTCAGGACTTTTTTCTTTTTTTTTTAATATTAAATTGTCATCGGTTCTCGATACGTCTACAAAGTTTAAATGAAATCTGACCGTTTGAAGTGGGTCAAAATCAAGTCCAAAGGAATCGGTTACAAACATTCTTACAAACAAACATACAGGTGAAGCTAATAAAAGCGTGTTAAAAACATCCAGATTTCTATAGCCAAGTTTAATATTAATGAACTAGCTACTGCCCGCGACTACGTCCGCGTGAAATTTACCTCGTCGCAACGCATCGCCTGCTCGAACTTATATTACTTCGTTTGCGCTCAGTATTCTGTCTGACTTGCTTTCGCTCGGCTCCTTAGGGTTCTAGCGTGATGTTAAATAGACTGTAACTTTCCTCAATAATTAGGCTTCCAATTTCAAAATAATGTTTCAAATCTGACAGGTAGTTCCTGAGATTAGCGCGTTCAAACAAACAAACAAACTCGAATATATTGAATTTACACGTATGTATCCCTTCCGGAATAAATTCTCTAAAAGATAGTGAAAACCACTTCCAATTGACCTCGTATTTTAATAGAACATCGCGGTCACACAGACAAATGAAAAGCGACTTTAATGTTTAATATGTATAGTATAGATACAACTACTTAATGAACTATACAAGGACTTGTGTTTTTGAAAGTAACTATTATTAGAAACAAAAAAATTGTTAGTCACAAACAGTAAAGATATTCCTTGTTCTTGATTTTAATTTCTGGTATTACTCGAATCTAACACACAGTTAGATTTCTAACTTTCACAACTGTTAGGGAAACCAATTGTAGTATGATTTTATCAAATGGTTCTACTGTCTATCAAACTGACGTATCTACCTACATTGTTGACTTTTCCGGCACACACTAGAAGTCAGGGAAAAGTAAGAAAGGTGCGTATACACATTTACATTCTCAACATCCTTGGCAATAAAAATATATAATGTAATAAAAAACCTCGTATCGTTATGTTCAAAATTTAATGATTTATTCAAAATTATTTAGTTTTGTGAAAAGCCATTTTTACAAAATAAATACAAAAAGATTTTCCCGTACCGGGAATCGAACCCGAGCCTCCTGGGTGAAAGCCAGGTATCCTAGCCACTAGACCATACGGGATACTGATAGACTTGTCATACAGACCATTCGCTCCACAGTTCAACTACGTTGAAGAAAAGATTTCAACGTTCGAACGCGTGCGTCAGTAGATAAATAATTATATACTATAATTATTATTTTTGATAACAAGAAGATCAATAAAAACGATGATTTCTTCATGTTTTTATATTTATAAACGCAAAATAATTTAAATGTAAAAAAATAATTAAGAATAGTTCTCGATTACATTTTCCTCATCCCAATCTCATTAACTCATAGAAAGTTTTAAAACTAATAAATAAAAAAACTTATTAATGGCAACAAAAACTTAATAGGCTCTGCTGGTCATATAACACATAATGTTACAATAAGCGATGGACAAGTCGATCTTAAACTGACATTTACGCAAAACAAAATTTATCTAAGATGAAATATTAACAACTTTATTCGGAGATTTAATGATGTGTTTCCTTTAACAACACCTCAACGCGTATCTTGGGCATTTTATGATACTTATCAATTTCATATCAGTTAAAATCTCAGTATAAATTTAATTTAGAATGCTTGTTTTTATATATGTATGCAAATGTTGGAAATAAATTCAACGGAAAAATTATGTGATACTATTTCAAGCGGGTCTTTAGCACCTTATGAAATCTGATACGCGATTGAGAATTCTGCGTTCTCGATTTCATAGTACTCGGAACAAACGATAAAAAGTGTTGTTTTAATTTTTATTAAGTCAGACTACACGACTGACACGGTTTGTAATTAAGTCGTTATATATAACGGAAATCCCAATTATAGACAGGATGATGGTCTAACACTTGCAGCTTTGGATCTATAGCAAAAACTGCCGGCTGCTCCGGTTAGGAACAAAAAACAGTTTTGGAAATGGGAAGTTCATGATTAGCAACGTAATAAGTAATTTAAATTTACCGGATATTTACTCTGAGTCTGATTTCTCAATCAATCCAAATTAATTTATAAATCCTTATGATTTCTCGTCATTTCATAAATCGCTTAACACTTAGCGGACGCAAATTTTCATCAGAATATCTTTACTTTGAACGTCATGTCCAATCGCACAAATATTTTTAAGATTCCGGACAATGATTGCGTTATCCGGAGTTTTATGACACACAGTCATAAAATTCCGGATATAATCATGACACTAATGGTACCTTTTTAAGTAATTGAAAACCAGCTATACATACAGGCAGAGCAGAGCAGACCAATGGTGGCCCAGTGGTAACAGCCGCGACTTACGAATTGTAGGTCGTGAGTTCGAACCCAGCCAGGCGCTTTACTTTGTGAAAATCATTTCATCACTAATGCTCTCAAAACGGTGAAGGAAAACATCGTGAGGAAACCGGCATGTTCTAGAACCAAAACATTCGAAGACGTGACATCTACCAACCCGCACTGGGCCCGCGTGGTGGATTACGGCCCACTCCCTCCCACGGAGGCCTGTGTCCCAGCAGTGAAAACGTTATAGGCTGAGTATGTATGCATGTATACATACAGGATATTAGGAACAATGCCTTTTTCGACGATTATTGAAAAAAAACAGCTGTTCTATACATTTTGACCGTATAGATGAGAATCTATGAAACAGCAAATTTTGTTTTATTACCGACGAAACAACGCTGCGCTAAATGCTGAATTCATGGTCTCAGTTTGGTGTATACTGTATATGTATATATACCCTGTGTACTAGGTCTAGGGTGCGACATCACTCCACTACCATTAGTACACTTTCCAACAATGCCGTAGGCAGCACAATGTCCCTTCACATTCCCTAATGCCATATCATTGGTGGAAGACGATAAATATTTTAGGATACCAGTGTGAATGGACATTGTCGCTTTATATTGTTGAGGTGACCGGGTTTATGGTCGCCATATAGCTGGTGCACTTCTTGTGTTTGTAGGATCTCCATTTTCTAAGGACATTCCTGTATTATTTAACGCTACCGTATTATTCAAATCGTTTTGTTTGCAGTGTGGCCGCTGGTGCAGAAATGGCTTCCCTGTGGCTGGCCTTGGGTGTTGTAAAAGATGAAGAGTATTGTTTTGAAGAAAAGGCTGAAGTATTACAATGTTATCTAATAAAATACGGTTGCCAGTGTTTTTGCTATGTAATGATGGCAATATTTCATCACAAACCGCTACACGGTCAATTATTATTGGACCGTAACGGTCTAATGTTCAGGACAATAGCTAAGTAGAAGGAATAATAAAACCGGTAGCCCTATTATTATTTATTCATTCATCTAAAACTTTTTCTTTCGAATCCTTTAATACCTACAGAATATGAAAAGATTCTTAGATCTTGAAATTTTTTTCTCATCACAGAGTATCTTTATACTGACCATTATCTTCGGCTTATTAGTCGATTCGCACGAATTGATTCGCCCGAGACGGGTGAATCGACAGTTTAAATATGTAATATTATAATCTGTACGGGATTCGTACGAAGTTATTGTATTTGTGGGCGAATCGACAAATCCAAATATATCTACGAATTAGGTAATTGGCACTTTTTGATTTTTGTGCAATATACAATTAAGATTTTATTCTTACTTTTTATTAGGAGAAAATCGAACGAATGTTATTGCTTTATTGCATAAAAATGCGAATTGACTAATAAGCCTTATCTTTTTACTCGGACTGAGCTTAACAAATTTTCTTCAGCACAGTCCGACATTCCCTCACAACGTGTGGTAACCCACCTGTAGGAAACAATTCAACCATTTAGCATACATACGCAAAGGCCGAACATAACAATGTTACCAGCCCCCAAAGATGCCCACTCCTGGCCATTGTCTACACAATGGTGGACTTACACCACGTTTATAGACCGTGGATTGTGAACCGCATAACGGAGAAAAATGGCGATTAGCGGGACGATGAGGAAATCGACGATAACTGTCTATTGAAGAGCACTTTTATTGTAAAGTTTATGACAAACGACAAAGAGCTTGTGAAATAGGAGTAATAATAATATTGTTAAAGAAACATACAGGAATATGGGACTCATCACTCGAATGATGGATGACATATCTATGGTTAGATCTTCTGGATGTTTTAACAATATTGAAAATTTAATGGTTCTTAAAATAATTATTATGCGAAATTATGTAAAAGATAGGATCTACGAACGAAATATGGACTAATTTAACTTCTACCAAATTATCAAAAACAGCAACATGTCGTCTAGAATTATTTATGTCTCGTATCTAACCATCTAACATTTAATGGCGTGTCAAATATCTACTAGGTACCTAAAGGTAAAATATATTTTTCGAGGTATTTTCCGAATTCTTAGTCACAACCGTTACATTACCACTGAGTCACTAACCAAACAACTTTTATGTCTACGATAAGAAATACCTGACTATGATAATACGCCCTTTCCGAGTCTAACCCAAAACCATTAAGAGTAACTTCGCGACTACCGTTCAAAACAAACATGAACCTCATTTTATTACTCCGATAATTAATGCTCGATCAGTTTGTATCGACCGCCAACGCATATACGTCGGCATTTATCAAAAACCAAATTTAAACAAGGAACATAATAGGCGGTAACAATAGCTTTGGGCATCGACAAGCACCTCAACCTAATACCAATAACTAAAACAGTACACAGCGGCTCGCCTGTTGTCTAAACGCATTTTTCCCCGAAGTAAAGGGTCAATATTTACCCTTTCCATGAGCAGCACAAAGCTTAATGTTTGACTCGACGTTGCACTTCGGGTCCTGTGTAAACTCGCCCTAACAAATTGTATGTAGTACTATAGATCGAACACAATCCAATCTAAACCTTGTTCCGAAAATACTAAGGTCCGATTTGGGAAACGGAAAATCCTGGCGTAGTAAAGACACAAAAAGCATTATATTTTATGTCTATAGTAGCATTTAGTAGCTTAAGGCGATTCTGCGGTTACATTGTAAAGAACTTTATAAGAAAATGGATACATCGCCTCCAGTGCTTTCAAGATAAACTATAACGCAAACCCTGAAGATATAATTATATTGATATAAGACCTAACTCAGGGGACGTTTTTATGAATTACTTATTCCTTTAGACTAGAACTGGTTATTTGATTACGGTACGGCGATGGATACACTAATGGATTTTCTGAGAGAGTATCTGCCTACTAATGCTAGGCTTTGTAAGTACGTAATAAACAAAAATAGAGCTTACTACGCTTAAGTCCTGTTTATATGAATATGTAAATCGTTCACTTTGATATAATTTACGTTTCATACCGTGATTTTATGCGAGGAATTTGTATGTGAGGTACGCACGCAACCGAAAGAATTCGTTAAGATAGAGCACAGCTACATACATTATGAGTCCATTACATTAATATATTGATAACACACTTTATATCAACCATACCTGCCATAATAATTATTCGTATAGGCCCTATAAAACAAGACCTACAAGGTCTTAAAAACCTTCCATCTCAATTTGTTATAAGAGAACAGGATCACGATGCTACGAATTCAATTTGTTCTGATGCTAATTTAGAAATAAAAGTAAAACACAGAGTGGTATCAGACGGTTATCATACCCCCCAAGTTGTAGGAGCGTTGGGGGAAACAGGTTATGTTGTGCTCCTAAGCGGGTTATAGTAACTACAACACGATTATGATTCCCAGGGGGATAAGCAGCCTACGATTTGTAGCTGTAGTTTTGCTCTACTTAGAAGTTTTTGAGAAGGCTTCAGTTGATTTGGCAGCTTACACGTCGATTCGCACGAATAAACTCGCCCGATACGGCCAAATTGACGCTTTTAAATAGTCGTTTGTTAGTTTTCTGTAGGCTATTCGCATGTAGTAAATTTATTTGTGGATGAATCGACATCTCTAGGAATACGTTAGACTTTTGGCATGTTTAAATTTTATTTGAAAGATTAATAACTGCATTCGTTTGAATTTTCCTTATTTTCTAGTAAAGGAAATAGAAACGTTTTCTTAACCACATGAAATTAAATTCAAAACGTGCCAATTGCGTAACATTTCTTTCTGGAGTTGTCGATTAAAAATGTTGGCAAGTAAATTCGTGCGAAAGAATTTACAAGTCGATTTAACAAATAAGTTTGTTTGTTAACTGCATGTGCAGATTCAGATGACTATTATGTAGAATTTAAAACTGCGGTAAGTATGCCCTGGATAAATTCAGTGTTGGTGAAGAGACGAAAGAGAATATCTGAAGACGATAACTGTAGACAGCTGTAGCTGTAGACTGATATATTTGTCATATTGGACTACTGATTTAAAACACTTCTTTGAATCTAAGCAGAACTGTTCGAAAGTATAATGAAAGTCTAGTAACAGAGGATGCTAGACTGTCCCACTTTCTACATTTTCGGGTTCCGACAAATTAATAAGTAAAATGGAACCTTTATTTAATCATTAGATATTAGATAAATAACTGACTACATCATTTGAATCACAGTTTTTGTTGATGTTACGCTTTTATTCATTTCTTTCAGTGAGAAATATTTAATTCTTCAGCCTAAGCTCTTAAGCACTTTTTTAATAAGCTGTATATACAGGGTGTAACAGAAACCCTATTGCTAACCTTAAGCACTAAAGATTATTATATGATGATTTCCCAGCAAAAAAAAAAAAAAAGGCCCTAAAGATAACAGCTGGTATAGAAGCACTATACATAGTTTCAGCTCAAAATAAAATACTCTAAGAATTGATACCAAATTATCGGTTTCATATGTTTCTTAAATTAAAATCATAACAAACGTGTCACCGCACTACGTAAATAACTTCCACGTTTGTTTCAATTTGTTCTGGTATCAATGTATTAAAAAATCTCATAACTTCCGACCATGTAGAAATAGGATTAAAAACCCTTCCAATATCGTTTGATATCATCCAAAGAAACCGTGCCCTTGGTAATATACCCTTTCCGTTACACGTTGTATATAAACATACGTAATCGCACGCCTTCTTCCCATTAGGGTAGGCAGGAACTGTAGACCGACATCTGCTACGATTACGTACATACTCCTTTTTCTTCTTTAATCAAGTACTACCTCATCTGGACATAGGCCTTTTTTTTTTCATTACGGGGGGAAATCCTCATGGATGTCCTCCGCCCCGGGGAGGGCGGAGGGGTCTGTCAGACTCTTACTGACTAAAACCACCCCGGTGTTCCGTCTCTCACTTGCACCGGGGATCACGGGAACTAGTGTGACTTCCGCGATCCCCGGCTAGTGCCGGCCCGCCTCTGCGGGCCACCTCGCGATAGGGGGGAGTGAGGTGTTAAACTCCCCCCTTACGTCATAGAGAGGCGCGCGTGGAACACTACGCGCCGCCGTCTCGGGTCCTAACAAGTAGAGGGCGACAGATTTCCCCGGATCTGTCGCCCCTGGACCCATTTAGGGGGGCTGGAAGAGGGCGTTGTCCGCCCTCCGCCGAGTGCGTCTGCTGCGGATCGGGTTAGCGGAAGTAATCTCCCGCTCCCTCTCCGCAGCCTCCTTCTGCGACATGACTGTTTCGCAGAAGGATACTACCGCGTCCCAGGACTCCTCGCTGCCGACCATCGAGTCGACAACGGCCGGCAGCGACAGGTCACTGCCGACTCCTGAGATGAGGGCACGGCGCGGCTCCTCCCAAGCGGCACACTCTGCCAGCGTGTGCCACGCTGTGATCTGGACATAGGCCTCCCCCAAGCTCCTCAACTTCGATCGGTTCTGTGCTTTCCGCATCCAGCGGATTCCTGCGGCTTTCACAAGTTTATCGGTCCACCCTGTGGGAGGTGGAAGAGCTCTATGAAGAACTCTACATCTTCCGGTACGCAGTCGCCACTCCAGAACCTTTCGGCCCCATTGGCCATCTGTTCTGCGAGCAATGTACCCTGCCCACTGCCACTTAAGTTTGGCGATTCATAGGGCTGTGTCGGTTGCCTTAGTTCTCCTGCGGATCTCTTCATTCCTGATACAACCACGTAGGGAAACTCCAAGCATAGCCCTCTACATAGACCTTTGGGTGACTTTTAGCCTTCTGATAAGACCCATTATGAGCGACCACGTTTCAATGCGGCACCTGTAAAATTAAAAATAAACAAAAATACAACAAAATTTTCAATCCACATTTTTGAGCTCTGACTAGCTTATAACAGCGGCTTGAATATTTATTTGACATGTTTTGATTAAAGCATTAGATACGATGAGACAGCCATCCTGCTGATATCGCGGGATGTTAGCGTCGCATTCAAATGTACTAACTGATAAACAATCAAAAACTGTTGGAAAAAACACTGAGATAATAATGTTTGGTTAGGCTATTATGTTGAACAATTGTATTGTAATTTAATCAGTTTTTGTACATATTATACCTAAAGGAAACCAAATTAAATAAAAACGTTTTGACAAAAAAAAATATCTACAGAAACATTTAAAATTATTACAACTACTTATTATGTGCATATAAAAATTCAAAAGAGACCATTAATAACGATTTGTATTAATATAATACCAACAATTTAATTAATTAAAATACTCTGTTTTAATTTACAAAACAACGCCCGAATTAAGTCGGATTTCTTAATTATATGAGTAATTTAATGCACATAGTTTAATTAACGATTAGGTAGCACATAACTTTGCTGATTTTTTCACACATCATCAAATTACAAAGCGGAAAATTTTAAGCAGTATCTGATTACTTTTTATAGGAAACTTCCCATTTAAAGCTATCAAAACTGCCTATATTTTTTTACACTTTAAAACGACACCAATAAAAAACCCATAATATTCACATCTCAGTAACTGGATCATAAATCACGATGAGAATAAAACTAACGGCACCACTCTATTACTTGACAATACTTTCCGATGGAGACAAACCCATTCGAAACAGCAATTCGCAATCCAGCAGCAATAAAACATTTACCAGTTAAAACTTCATTGTCCCACATCACAAAACAAAGGGTTGTCGCGAACCTCGTAAACAATAACATAAATACTTGCAGATCTTTCACAAACCAGTACAAAGTCTTTGTTACTTGCAAACCCTTTGGGGCTTTCGCAATGACAGATGACTCAGTAACCTATTAACTGTGGAACAGTTTGAGAGATATCTAAATATTGACTGTTGCTCCAGCTAGTGTTAAATTACGTATCAAACTAGTGTACATATATTTACATGTCTCTGAATACATCAAGCCTTTGACATTTGTCGTTGAATTCTATATTTGTGTCGTTAGAGATTCAAGTCGTTTTCTTATAGCGCTTAAGGCATGCTTAAGGCTATTAATTTAGTTTCGGCTTTCCACATAAAGCTATAAAACATTCGTTCAAAGCCTAAATTGCCTACAAACGATACAATCTGGAATTGCTACGTTCCCAATTTACGAGTATAGTTGGCTCAAAGCATTCTCCGTGCGGAGGAACGGTTGGCATTTTTGTCGAGCACAATATTCTTATGAGTTTCTAAACATGACCATTCCATTTAAATCCGAGCTTCGTCTGTGAATATACTTAAGATTTTATTGCGCTATTATTCTTTATAGACGGAATTTAGAATAATTTTGAATGTTTAAAATAGTCTGCCGTAAAATCTAGATAAGTATCAATAGACTCACTAAATTAGGTATTATTGCTATTAAAAATATTTTGATAAACTTAATTGTTTCTTCTGTTCATAAAACTTCGTCTAATAGGGTGATTCGCCGTTTTAAATTGAACAATGGCAAAGTTATCAGTATTTTTGTTTTTACTGATACCAATAGCAGATATTACAATTTCCTAATATGAAATATATCTCGTAACATAACGAAATAAACGTCTAAAGATGTCAGTTTGATATCCAACCTAACTGTGAAAAAAAAAATGTCACAAACTTGACCATGAAATATGTTCGACCTATGAAGGATGTTGAATTTCTAACAATGTCCGTTGCCTTTATAAATGATAGTCAATTAATTTTATTAGAATTTACATATTATATCTATTTGTATACTTGCTTATACGACCGGTAAATGATGTTGTCAATTGAGAACTTTTAATGATCATTCAACGAGTTGAGATTTTTCTCCATTAAAAATTCCAATGCCTACGTATCAAAATGGTATCAATATTAAACAATATCCTTGGAGGATCTTTAGAAATTTTAATCCGACATTGTTGTGGGCTCCTAATAGCAACTCAAAAGTGCCGACAGTAAACGCATTAGCCGTCTGTCGGATCACGCGTCTCCATCAAAATAATGTGTCACATATCCTAATCCCCGAGAGAATGTCGGGAATAAAACTACCAAAGATGTCACTAGAAGATAGAATTAGAACTTAGAGATAAATATAAACGGTTAGAATCACTACTTGGTGCTAAAAGGATTTTTATACAGGTGGTTCATACGAGCAGCTAGACTGATATATTTGTTAAAACCTTAACGCAATATTGTATTTATTATCATATTAAAACACTTAACCTTAATCTATCGTGTCGAAACCAAAAACCCATCAATGAATGAAGCATCATACAAAGAGTCCATATGGGGAGCCACGTGACAATTATTCACGTTTTATTTACCATAATTCAATCGTCCGTCGCTTAAATAACATTATCTAAAGGCAGTAAATATCGGCCATTATCGAGGGCCCTTCAAAATTCCACGCGGTGTTTTTGAACGAACGCGAGAGAATGACGCGTCAACTCCATCCACTAAGAAAAATATTGAGACAACAGGCTCGTCGAGTGCCCTCCGCGGCGACATAATGGCTTTTCATTGAATTCCTCTTGCTTTCTTTTGTTTATATCCCATAATGTTTCGATTGGAGCATGATGGAGGGCGGCTGTGATTACTTTAATAACAATGACGACCGGGTACAAAGGACGAGACCACTAAAATTATGTGCGGGGTCGGTCTGTATGGTTCTCATGCCCCTCACGTAAGCACGGCGAACCGGAGCATGCTCGGTGACGTTTACCTGCCCCCACGTCACATATAAATATTATCAAAACAAAATAATGAGCCTTTCATAGAAACCCATTAGCTTTATGACCTGATACCAAAATGATAAAGAATTATAAAAATATGTGACTAAAATACGGAAAATGTTTTCTTTAAGATTAGATTATCGAGTTGATAAAGAATTCTGCGAGTTTAAGGAAACAAGCTAAAGATAAACCAAACAAATAAATGCCGGAGGTGTCCCAATTATGGAGACATAAGGGTGGAGTCAAACCAAACCTCAGTCGTATCTATCTGAGAAGGTGTCAGGTATTCAGGCAACGTGTTCAGTAAAGCATTAGGTATGGAAGCCTCACCCCAACGGAAACGAAACACATTTCTTTACTTTTTAATATAGAATAAAGGCGTCATCGTCGCATGCTCGTACCCGGCGATATGTATGCGACACAGCAAAGGGACACGCTGTTTGATATGGTTATTACGTCCTTTGTGTAAAGGATAAAGAAGCCGGTGCGAGCGGACTCTAGGCTCCGCGGTGAGATTTGTCTTCGTGATACGCTAAAATTTAGAAAAAAGCCACTTGACAAGAGGATACACAGTCGGCCTCCTTGGAAATGGTAATGTTTCATAAAAATCGAAACCTGTTTGGGAGATGGCCTTAAGAATAACTAAATTTGGTGTGACTTGACTGGACGCCATTCATCTCTGTGGATGTCATTTACGGCATGATTCATTTCTTGCTAACGCTACCAAAAACAATAGACAGCGACCGTCATTCACTGAATAAACTAAAGTGGGAATAATTTTCGAATCTCGTGAGATTCACCAATTCGGTTTTTGATTTCTCAAAGCTTGTTCCTATAAATCTTACCATTTGACTTGTGGTCCACAAACAATATTCACCTACGTTTACCATTGCCACCGGAAACTGCTACCTAAGACGCTTCAAAAGATACATGAAGCATAATGGCTGTTTACTGTCTTCTCCCCGTAGCGAAGCATATTTTATGGGTTTATGTATGAGCGTCCTGGTCCGACGAGCATAGCTCCAAGCGATTCCGACACGATAATCGCAACACAGAGGATGTCTTGACATTTCTTTTCTTCGAGGCGATGTGTAGCAGTAAATAAGCTGGCATGGACATCAGTACTGGGCTGACACCGTGCTATTATATTGTTTGCGTAATTGCACCCCGCGACCTGGAACACTTAACGTATCCAGCTTGAGATGCTAATGCATGCGAAGCGGACACAAATTACTCACGTGAGAAATTATTATACGCAACATTAATACATTCTACAAACATTACACAACTTTTGAAAAAATCAATGAAAGCTACGCATTATGTGATTATGCTGTTGTTTAACATGCAAATATGAGGACCTCTTATACCGATATACGGAATCTGAATGTATGCAGAAGCATTGTCGTTCTCATATACAAACAAAGGTTTGGAATAAACTTAATGAAGCGTTGAAAGTCAACAGGGAAAGCAAACCTCGGTAATATTTGGAAAACATCTTTATGATAATACGACTTAGGCTCTCTTTTATTTTTCTTACGAACCATACTGTTTGACTACGTGCTGAAAGCGTAGGGACTTAAAAATAGGATCAAGTAAGGCTAACTGTAAGATATGTGTTCTTGGAAACAGTCACGCACTCGGGAAAATATCCACGTTTGTCGTTGAGACTTTTGTATGTGACCCCAGAACTAAGTCCAATTTAGAGGCAGTTGGCACTTACAGCTCTTGTAGTATATATCCTGTATAACAAGAGACCGACATTGGAAACAGATCAACGAGCATACGGTTTAAAGAAGACATCTAGTTAATAAGGTATATAGAGAAAGAAAAAATATAACGAGTTTATGAAAATGCGTCCCCTCCACAACGGCAAATCCCAGCAAAACGGTCATGACTTAGCATAATGCGCACACCTGATGACGCCAACTGGAGCAGTATACGATAAGTTAAAAGTAAGAAATAAAATAAATACACAATATGCTATTATATGGGATTTTAATGAAGTTGCAGAACCTAGAAAGTCTGCCTACTATTGATACATATGTTCAAGACAAATTCTGAACTCTCTTTTCTGGCGTAAAAGGTTTCCGAAATACGTAGAACAGTTTTAAATGCTCCAAAATACGCACCAAAAATTCTTGTTTAACCACACATACATCACAATGAACTCGGCATATCATCTGATCCTGTTCTAAACAGGAATTGTAGCGTTCTGTATCTAATCTTCACATCTGTGCATGTTTCTTCCAGCGTAAGTTACGTACTTACGTTAGCACCTCTATTCCTTGCGTTGTCAATTCGCAATGAATCTCCTCGAGTCGAACCCCATCGTACTTTATCAGCTAGATCTGAAACGCCGCATACCTGATCGCTAGAGATACGAGCCTGCGGTTGAGAGACCGCAATTTGAATATTACGTCCCATATTATCTTTCAGATTTAAATGTTATTGTTATTCTGGTTCTGTGTTATTAAGCGGTGGAGAAGGGCGCTTTCTCAGAATTGATGTCTTGAATAACAGGTGCGTTGATAGTCAAAAGAAATGCTCCTATAAACTTACTATTTTGGATTTCATTATGTAAATTCACAAGATCGATGCATTTACAGAGTCAATCGACCAGCAAGTGGGTATGTGAATTTGTGTATAGTATGTACACTAAACTGTCTTTTTGCTATAAATTCCTTAAAACAACAGTTGTATCATTGTTGACACAAAAAAAACAGTTAGTCGATCGTTTGCGCTAGCTGTAATGCAGGATGACAATGTTTGACAACATCTTAAGTGTCAATTTAGACAAATTGCACGGATGTCGCAACTTTGAAACAGAATCCCGTTACTGTAATCTCGTGGGTCTAATGTGCTTTCTACACCATAGTCGGCAAATACAAAAAGGTGATTCACACAAGCGTTAAAACATTCCATTTGCTAATATTTGCTTTTTAGATTTCCCACTTTTTACTACTTTCATTGCACAATGCAATTTCTATGCGTTTCCAAAGCGCCGACTTTTATTGGGGACCGTTAACATAAAACTAGAAATAAACGGTACTGAAGGGTTCGCAAAAAGAGTTGCAAATAAAACAATAAAGGCTTTCGAATCTGCAAAACCAACATTTGTTGTGACAGGAGGAACCGTTAGTCCGGTAAAGGGCTTATTTATTGCAGCAGATAAATTGTTTGCAAAGTCCTTCTAAAAATTGAGATTTCACCAATTAAAGACAAAGGGTGTAACGGGCTGTCGGCGAATGCAAAATACAAAGAAATGTTTACTGCCTCAAGGGATTAAAGTTCCGTTACAAGCATACGGGAGCCAAAGAGTTAAATACATGTTCTTGTTTATTGTTTTTGACAATTTTTCGCCAACAAGAAGCAAAATTACGGTGATAAATTTACCGGAAGAAAAACCCAGGCACGGTTATATTCAATCATAACATTTCATTAGATCATATCCATTTTTAGTAATTCTAAATTGTGCATATTATCTCAAAATAAACATATGTATTTAAAGTCATATCAAATTGCAACGTGCTCGCAATTAATTTCTTCCGAAAGGATTGTCAGTATTTATTTGATATAATTATCATCAAGCCAGTCGTCATAAAGTCAATAATCACACACCACTTCGGTTTTTACGACATCTGTTTTATTATCAGGTTTATTCGCTTTGATGAACTGAATATATTTTATGGAGCTTTACAAGCTGTTATGGCGTTTGTAGAAGCAATTACTAAACCGATATTGAATAATCAATTTATGAAATGGAATGTTTGTAATTTTATTCCTAGGAAATACGCACACACTTGAGAAGTATTTTGAAGGTAAAATGTAATTATGTAATTATGTAATAGGTAAGTAAAGCGTCGAATTGTGCAAAGCTAAAAAATGATTCAGTACCAGTCTACCTACAATTGTAAAACATCTGGAGATAATTGTTCCAAGCACCGAGAGCGAACCATTTCAAACAGAATAAACCTCTCTCACAGTGCTCCATATAAACACATGGTTTTATGCATGACAACGAAATTTACTGTTGTAAAGGTCGCTAAAGCCTCTGACAATGAAGTACATTGTCATGCGCTTACAGCACGTCCGAGTGAGGCGCTGTGAGTGACAGGCAAATAAAAGTAGACAAAGGGAGCATCGCGCGCCGACGACGTGGTCCGTGGACTTCGCCGGTCGCTCTTGAGTCACACTGGAAACATCCTCCTAGTGATTCTCACACTTTCCCTACTCCGATGAGAACGAACTAAAAATTAAATCAGGTATACATGTAACATGCGAGTTTCATTAAATCACTCTTAAAACAAGTCTGTCGTGTAACAATGAACAATAATACTTCAGAGTTTTCGAGTCGAAAGCCAATACTAATACCATACTAAATGTCCGGCCGTGAGTTCCCAGATGTAGTGAGCTTTTCTATAGCACGGCGTGGCTTGAGAGGGGGGCCGGACCACCAGCGCAGCGCCCGCGCCGCCCGATCCGCCGCATAATTACTGTGTACAGACACACACACACACCCATGCCACTGGCCGCACACCTATCGATAAAACATTAAATTAAATTTTATCTGCCTTGTAAATTTCATGGGCACTGATTGAGTTTTCGGTGTATAGCCTTTAACTGGTCCGGAATCAGACTCGAAAAACAGAGAGCGTTCCCCGGTAGCCATATTAAAATCAGCTGCGGTCGCACTGGGCAGTTTTACGAGCTCCTCGTAGCGTATATTCTTATTGATGATGCTAATCGATCCGCAACAATGTTGGTCCATCTGCAAATAGGCAATATAGAGTCGAAATATTCACCTCAATCTCTATAAAATCTCCATAGGTATGCGACCTTTTAACTCCACACACATATGGGGCTATTGTCAAAACGTACCTCACGTAACGTGTAGGAGCGATATATTCGCATTCTTTGCGTGTTTGTCGTTCCAATCAAAAATGGCTTCTATATTTGTTCAGTGAAATGTCAAAATATGTCGTGAGAACGTAACGATGGCGTATGATGGCGCGGGTGCATCGTGTCGGACCGGTCACGCGAACGCTACACTTGTACCAGTACACTCCTACTCTGCACTGTTTGCGAAATAAGATCAGCCTCAGGGAGATTGAAGGCTCTTATGGAATTTTAAGTTGGAAACGCATTCGTCAAAGTTTGTTGATTTATGGACTGAGATATATGAAAATAGGTTACTTTATCACACTGAAAATCACTTTCAGAAAGCTTAAGATTATGAATCCTGGTAACTTGATACTGGATAAAGAACTTAACGAAGAATCTTTATTGTTGTGGTTCAGTCTAGAACGTAGTTTGAAAGGATTTCGGATGAAATGTGTCAAATTCCTCCCCATAACGTGAAATCGACATTTTACAAGATTCGACAGCGGGAGACCACAGGGCTGGTTAATACTTTCTAAACCATTATTAACCTCTACAACAAAGCAGTTAATCAAGACCGTAAGCAGGTCCAAAGTAAATAGAAGCCTGGCCCCGTTTACTACAGCGCGGTAAGTTTTATAGATGACCTACGACCCGCGACAAACATGGCATTGCTCTGATAAAACACAGAACATTAAGCAATCAATGAACAACACGAACCTTATTGAAAAGGTTAGCACACAAAACATTAATAAAACACAAAGTTATAGATCCACCACAGATGCGAGGTGAATAAACTCCCCGGACCAAGGAAAACGATGATGATAGAGGACCGTCGCACATAACTCTCGATTTGAACGATAATCGATGATTCATAATTGAGACTTCGAACAGTTCTAAATCAATAGATAACTATGAAACATGATCTCATAATTACTGGCGAGCTAACGTCGGTACAAAATCAACAAAGCAAACGGGAAGACTGTAATTCAACCAGCCATCTGTGGAGGCGACCCAGTAATGGCCATCTAAATCACTGGACGTAATCGCAACATTGATTTTAAACAGAGGTCACGAAGCACTCCTATTGGACAATATTTATGAAGACAAAAAAGGTAGGCCGCTCTGGATGCCATTTATTACAGAGCACTTTTTTGTCAATTATACTGTCACGTCACACACCAAATTTCTGTACAGCATCTCCGTTTGTTTTTGTCTGGACCCGATCGATCGATATATGAAGGCTTTATCCGCATATATGGCCCGATCGACTTACGAATAAAAGGATCAACGAAAAAAGCTCGGCGTTCTTTTAGACATGGAAGTTTGGTATCTAAGCGACGTGTCTAAAAACACATTTAGTAGATAATACTGACAGTGGTTTACACATAAATTATATAGAGAGCCGAGTCTCGGGCCCGAGTCGCGCTCTGGATCACGAGGCTACTACAAATGACTGCGTATCCTTATCAGGTAGCGCCGATGCCCGCGGTGAAATATTTTTATAGCGTTTAGATGCAGGCGGCTTCCGTGTCTTTCAAACTGTCCGCCGGATCTAGTTACATGTTCCTATTACGACGTTTTATGGCTCATATCTCATGGAAACATTACATCAACGACATTTCACAACATCTTGGCGACGTATCGCGATGGCTCAAGCCGCTCTACAGTTTAAGGATTCATAAATATTTGTTTTAAATTGAACGATGTCGAATATAAATTCCCTTACGGATTTATTTTTAATTGGAGTAGAGTGTGCGCTCTTTTTTATACTCTGCGTGTCTCGTTTCAATAAAAATTGATCGTAATCGCGCTCGTATGTTTTATCTACAAAGTCAGTTTTTGAGCGGCATACCGTGGCTACAATAAATCGATGTTCATTACAGAAATCGCTGTAAAATACCTGAGCGATTCGACATCGATGCGAGGGCTGCGCGGGCGATGCAAGCGAGCTGCGAGGTAGTGTGCGTGCGAGCACCACACCTCGGCGTACGGCGGTGTCGGGAACAGGTAGTGTTGTGTATAAACAAATAACAAAATCGACTTGTCTTACAGAGCGCGCCAAGGTCGGACTGGCATGCCCGCGCCGCCCGACCGCCGCGCCGTCCATCTACAGTCCACTTTTAAACTTTTTTCTTTCTTCAAAAGCCCTTATTTATTGTGATGGCTGAGTATTTGGGCGCACAGTTTGTATAAGCAATCAATTTTATTCATTTAGACGAAGCAAGTTCTCTTCTACAAATAAATAAGTGAATATAAAAATATTGTTGCTGCCGACTGGACGACCGGGTTCTTTAGTCATCGAATGTTAGCAATTACATAACCGAAACGAAAAATATTTGTACTGACCAGATCCAATATAATCGAATACCGTAAAAAACATACATCCGCTAAACAAAACTAAACTTAACGGTGATAACCTAACAAATGATGGGGAACGTGTCCGTGAAATCGATACCTCAAACGTTTGATTCTTCGATCGATTTCGTGATGAATGGTGGGTGATATTCGATATTCGATCGATTAGTGAATGGCGGCGGAAGTGCGAGCGTGGTTGGAGTAGAACGTAAGCCACAGGGCCCCACGATTCTCACTGTGACAAATCGCTGCGTGCCATCACTCGTTCTAATCGTTCTGGTTTTCGTCCACAATAATATCGATTTAATTCAATTAACGCTTCAATGCACTCCTGCCATGCGAACGGATTTATTAGAACAAAAAACCGATAATGATTTTCGTTTATGCTTTGATTCGATTAATCAGCAGGCAGCCTGATTAATTTTGATGTAATTTTACTATCTTACGTAAGTCTTTGTAACTTATAAGCTAAAAGACAATGGCCGGTGGATGACCGCAGTTCTTTGTTGCAAAGTATCCGAAAGACGCTTTGCATTTCTCATACCTACCATCGTCTATATGAAAATTGACTGTAGATGATTATATAGAAGACAAGTAGAACAAGCACACTGGTGGATGACATCATGCAATTAAAAATCAGTTCACAATGTCTTTCGTATGAACCTCGTAGACACCCAGGTGGCATGACAAAGATAGAATTACACATCACTGTTCTACTAACAATAAAGGTAAGCGCTATTTTCCCATACACTTCACGCTATAAATTCTTAGAACCATGTTCCGTATTGTAGGCAACTAATGCACAATATAACTACTTATTAACATACCTATCGGTAACAGGTTCTTTTTACGACGTTTAGGTAGTTAAATAAATATATGGACCAAATACTTTGTTTGAATAAAGAAAACTTTTTTTAGATACGCTATGGATATTACGGTCATAACGAACCTCTATCGTAAGCTTCCCATCATAGGTATCTATCACAAATATCTAAGTATACACTGTACTACAAATATATTTGCAGGTCCACGCTCAAATGGTTTGAAATAAACCCTAACAACAGAAACGTCTACTACGCCGATGGTACCGTTGAGGAGAATTACTGTATTTGTATCATCTTCTACTACTTCTTTTCTACTCTTGGCATTTTAACGAAACGCCGGATATAACCAAGACCTCTACTTAGTTGTACGGTGTAACTCTTCATAATTCTCCCTCTCTCCTACCTCTTCTTTCAATTCCTTGGTATCTATAACAATCGTAATATGTATCATAATTTTCAATCAATAAATCTATTTTACGTAGCTTTTGGACATGACTGAATCTGTACCGACGACAGTATTATATACCTACATAATCTAACAAAGGTCCTTTTTGCCCTTGGTCCTACCTCAACAGATGTAGAAGTCTGTTGCAGAGTAGGTCCAGATCACAGAGCACGAATCATCCATGGTATAGATACATGGCACATTCCTGCACCGTTTAAACAACATTGAAATAATAATTATACCTTCAATTCAACAGTTCCATGCTACAAACAGTAACAATGTATTAAACTCAAAGTGGTTTACTTATAATAAGCGACGACAGGAAGAAACCGTACCCGACAATTTTCCACAATTATCATATTCTCGAAATTGCCTCTAATGTCAAGAATTTCATCACGAGCCTCCTTGTTAGCGACAAAAAACATCACGAGTAACAAGACAGTAGCTTGTATTAGAAGCTGTCAGAAAAAAAGTATGTAAATCGATCCGAGACACGCAACGGCTCGCATGTGTAACTGTATCAGGTTCTTTGGTGCTTTTTTCGAAGTTTGTATTCCGGTAGCGTTAAAAATAGTTGGTAAGCGACGGAAATGTTAGAATTCTAATTCTATGGGTTTTTCAATGACTGTGGCCGTGTTGAATTCATTAAGATCACATTTTCGAAGAACGGCTCGTATATGAGCCTATCTCTAATTAACAATTTAATAGAAACAAAAATTGCCTTACAAATGCTAACCCTACTTAATGAAAAACTTACAATGCAGCCCATCATCATGATTCAGGTCAAATGGTACGGGTCAAGTAAAGAGAACGGGACGAGCTAGTGGGATGCTCGAAGGCAACGGATTATTAACAAGCAACTTGTCATTACCTCTTTGAATCTGCGATCTTTGCCCTTATAAGTTACTTAGCTGCGGTTGCAAGACCTCATAACGCACGTTTTGGATCTTTGCCAACATAAAAGGAAGCCAAGCTTTATTTGCATAATTCTAACTTAAAAAGACATTACGCATTATATTCGCCTTTTACAGAATTCCTTACATTATTTTGCCTGTTTAATCTATGTGCAGCTAGACGCTGAGATCACCGCCTCTTTCCCAAGCCGAGCCTTGACACATATCATCCGACAACAATGAGCAAGAACACAGTAAACGTCAATTACAGCATTACTCGTGTATCGCTGACTCAATCGTAGGCACATGCGGAATCGAACAGGCGACATGGTGCGCCGCTTATGAGAACACAATTACAATCCATTATATTCGCCTGAGACCTTTTAGGGCCGAGCTAACCAGCTAACCGGATCGCAGAGCAATGCGTAGCACTCGGCAGACGAGGAACACAAGAGTCCGTGTCGAGGCAGAGCCGGGGCACAGCATTATGTCCCCCATCTCGTATTGTTTGTCACTCAGACGGATTTCACGGCGACAAATGGCCTCAGAGATTCAGGATAAACACGCCACGGCACAATGCCTCTCGTATAAAATTAAAACAACTTCAACTTAATAAGAGTTTAGTGAGCTAGTTATAAAGGTAATTTTCTAAACGACTGCTTGTACGACTTCATCCTATACGTTTGTTCATCTTGAACGGCAGCAGAATAGTTCATTGTGGATACTTTAATGAATGTCGGAGAAAAAACGTGTAGGTGGAAACTTTCGTTCTTACAATCAACATGTGTATTGCTAATGATCATTATTCCGACGACTTTGTTTATGTATTCGAAAGTGAACAAAACACGTTTGCCCATCAAAATTAAGCCGCGAACGTAAAAGTGTATCAAATTGCAAAGAGCTCATCATTATAATGTTTGGAATGAGAATATTGCGATGTTCGAGTGAAATCATGTAGGTTGGCAATAGCTACCGTTGCTATTAATGTCTGCGCTAAACATTTATGTATTCGGAATGGCCTTTTTCGTGTCACCCTACACTCATTATGCAATAAACAGTGACGATTTGCTACCTAAAGGGCAAACGAGTGCGTACGAAATTGCGTCCAATTTTCCTCTCTCACACAATTGTAGGATTAGAGTAAAATTTATATGTCTGGCTTTTTCAAATTAGAGCTCTGGCTTAATACCGTCTGAGGACTAGCAGCCATTCCATTTGTCGCCCAACGCAAGGCTATCGTAACAATAGGACTTTACCTTTAGCTGGCTTAAGTAGGCTCTGGCTAACTTTAAACACCATCTTCGCAGAAATATTTGTTGCTGACTTGTTGCGTAGAGCGTGTGACTGCCTGTGAATGGCACTCATCCTACTTTTCTCTGAAAGTAAATTGTAAGTTAAAATTATAATGGGTAAGTATTTGTTATTCTTATTTTGTAGTTTTTACAGGCAAATGTCTTGGATATGTTCCATCAGAACTGCAAGGAGGACGCGCGGTCCCGCGAAAGCCGGAAGGAGTGCACGGAAGTCTATGCCCAGGGGTGGGACAGCGCAGGATAGGTAACCAAAAGTTGGTTTATGGTAGAAATCTAGAGCCACTATGTATGGCATTTCATTCACACTACTCCAAACGTCAATCTGTTTCCTCATTGCTTCATTATCCATTTCACATCTTTTCCTCAATTCACTCACTTTGAATAGACATTCTTCTTATGTAACATACACCTTAGTAAAGTCAACAAAACCATCATAAATTAGTGCAGATCTTGGCAGATAAAGAATATATACATGACATTAAGAGGCTGATAACCTTTATTCAAACCGTATAATTATTGGAGATACCATTTGCCGAGACTACTAATGTTTAAGTACAAACGTATGGTGGTCATGGGAAAACAGACTTTAGTACTTTAGGCTAAGAGTGAAAGGCGCGTTGCAGAGGTCCACGGTCCGTCAAGACTGTGCTGGCACGTAGCCTGCGTCGCCGCCACGAATTGGTCTATAATTAAGAAATAAGTTGAGATACGGTTTTTAGCTGACTTTTTACAAAGCATCTTACGGGCCAACGCAATTAACCCGCCTTGTAAATTGAATGTTTGCTTTATAGTGATTAGTAATTAACTTTTAAGTTTTTATAAGAAGTATAAGAACCCGAGCACGACCACATTGATCTTATTGGTGCTGATTTTGTTTTGTTTATAACGTGCAACTCAATTTTGTACTCGGGGTATTAATTTAAGCTGAGCTTTGTTTGTTTTTGTCGTAATTATAGTACGGTCTGCTACTCAAGTATTAAAATTACACACCGTTCGTGGTATGAAAGACGATGAATACTTTACTGCGACAATATAGACTTTTAAGTATTTTTATAAGCATCGTATTATTCATACTTATGATATCCATTATTGCACTATTATACGCAACTCCATTTATTCTCTGTTTGATAGCTAAACGTCATGAAAGAACTAACGCTATTAAAAACGCAACACATCTTTTATTGGCTGTGGTGGCCCAGTGGTAACAGCCGCGACTTACGAACTGTAAGATGGTAGGTTCGAACCCAGGCATGCGCTTTAAAAAAAAAAAAAAAAAAAAAAAATTCATTTATTTCAGGCCTTCACCCATATAAAATTAAAAAGGAATTTACAGTTGCCATGCTTGCACTATAAATGTTACGGATAGGCATACTGCTTTACTTGGGTAATTTATTTCAACACCACTGCTCTCAAAACGGTGAACACGGTTGGTAGAAGTCTACCAACCCGCCATGGACCCGCGTGGTAGATTACGGCCCATTCCCCCTCACAGAGAGGAGACCTGTGTCCCAGCAGTGAGAACATTATGGGCTGATTATGATGACATTTTCGGCTGATATGATGATGATGACATTTTGCATTGCCATCTCGTCTGTTACTTAAAAAATACTATTGCTCTTATTCATCAAACCATTCGATCGTTGGGCACGCCACGATTGCGGCGGTAAGTCTCCTCTTTGAGGAGTGGATTGAGAGGCGGCATGGCGTCCTCACTTTCCGCCTGACACAGGTCCTCACCGGACACGTTTGTTTCGGGAGGTTCCTGTTTCGGATAAGGAGGGAGGAAACGCCCGGGTGTTTCCACTGTGAAGATCGCCCTGAGGACACTGTGGAGCATACGGTGGAGGTCTGCCAGGCTTGGGCGGAGCACCGCCGTGTCCTCGTGGTGGCGATCTTCGTCTCTCGTCCGGCCCTGGTCCAGGCCATGGTACGGAGCGAGAGTGCACGTTAGCCGTCACCTCCTTCAGCGAAGCTGTGATGCTCGCAAAGAGGGAGGCGGCGCACGTGAGGGAGAGGCAGTACATGCGCCCTCACGGCCGTAGCCTTCGCAGGAGACACCCTGGGCGTCGGTAATCCCAGGCTGATTCCCGGCCACCGTAGGCACGGGCTTGCGGACGGCGAGTAATGGGTAGCTCGCTGTCCGGTAAGGACCAAGCCCGGGTCGACGGCGCGTCGTGTTCCACACGCGCCTCAAAGAGATGTCAGCACCAACTGGTGGGGCCCGCAAGGGCCGATGCCTGCCAGGGGTGCGGGTTGGTCGAAAGAGATACCGCGGCCCCTGGCACACAGGCAACTGAGGGAAACGGGTGGGTTTTAGTCAGTAAAAGTCTGTCACGCCCTCCTGCTCCACCCAGAGCGGGAGAAGTTATTTGATGATTTCCCACCCAAAAAACCGTTACACCGTAAAATTAAAAATAATGGTTTTAAAAAACTAAAAACAAGCTTTAAAAACCAAACTGGAAAAACTGTTTTATTATTTTTTTTTAACTATTATTAACTTTAAATTTTTTAGTTCCGCAAACTACAAAAGCGTGATCTTTCAGTTTATTTTTTATTATTGAATTGTCATCGGTTCTCGATAAGACTACAAAGTTTAATTGAAATCTGACCGTTTGAAGTGGGTCAAAATCAAGTCCAAAGGAGTCAGTTACAAACAAACATGCTTACAAACATCAGGTGAAGCTAATAAAAGGGTGTTAAATAAAAGTTTTAACAGTGAGAGAAATGGTGATGATTCAATGGTTTTTGTTCAGGTGCACTTTTAGGAGGAGACCTTTGAAATAACCTAGGCTAATACTGATGAAATCATAACACAACACAAAGGCCCATTATCCATAAACATTGATAACACACTTTGAGTACCTACTTCAGTTCAGATAACCTAATCACTTCCTGAGCTACACGGTAGATGAGTAAGTTTCATATCAGATAACAGATAGCATCATTAATATGAATTTCGCAAAGTTATTGGAAAATTGGTACAAGGTTTGTAATTGTATGATGCATCGGTGCATTCTAATCAAGAAGGTATGTCTGATAAGTTTTGCAAGAAGGTCGAGGAACAGCACTACAACAAAAGTATTCTTAGCCTCCTTCAAAACTAAGTCATAAAAAACAAAAGACAGAATCGAGAATACACAATAATAAAGAAGAAGATAAGAACGGAAAACGTAGCGTTGGAAAGCCTCTCACAATGTGGATCGATCACCTGGTGAAGGCTGCAAAAATCCGCATAATACAAAGGGCACAGAACCGGTCAAAGTGGCGATGCTTGGAGGAGGCCTACGTCCAGCAGTAGACGTCTTTCGGCTGAAATGACTATAATTATGATGACGAAAGAAGACGACACGTTTCTATGATTATCACATGCGCATCAGTTTCTTCATGACACATTAGACTTCTCCAGTGCCTTCTCACGTCATCAACTGTACTGATACATCACCGTACTGATTTTTATAAGAGCCTAATCGTTTGCCCTAACCTGCTCCAACCTTTCTAGTCTATAACACCCTCAATAAACAACCATGTGCAACAAAAACAGCCACTCCATATTCTGCAAGTCATGATAGATCGACAGGAAATCAAAACATTGTAAAAGAAGCAATACCCGCACATAACCATGCATATTTCATAGTCAACAATATCAAGGAACACATAACATATCCCAGTTTCAATATTCGATCAATTAGCAATAAACCATTTCGTCGTAGGGCGGTCGCAATCCTGCATAAATTCAATTAGAGCAACCTCGGTGCCGGTCCACAATTCCCACTGCCTTTCGAGACATAACTATATGGAATAATTGATCGGTCGACGATGAAACCCGGGAAACCCTTTAGGAATTGATATCGGAAATTATTGTCTCTTGCGCGTGATATGAGTATATTTATTTGCAGTAAATTATTAGGTTTATGAGGCATCGCTAGTTTGCCTGATGCGGTAGTGTTATGGCTTGCCGCTATGGTTTATTTAAATCACATGGTAACCTGTTTTACATTGAGGAAGTGTGCAGTAAACTTGAGTTAGTCTATCATCACATTAGCTCGTAAATTTTCTATTGTTGAACTAGTCCTCTCATAAACCGTTATAACGATCAGTTCAAGCGGAATATTGGCATGATCAGCACACTTTGGTGCTTGGGTGTATGTTATTTCTACACAGAGAGCTGTTACTGCTGATTAACTCTCTAACCTAAAGTTACAGTTTGGACCGATCATACAAGTTCAAATTCATCTTTTAAATCTTGGATACCTACGTACCAAGATGACATATTTGCTGTCGACAGCTTCATCATCTGTTCCCATATCACCATCATCAAGAGCCTCAACTTGGCAAATGCTATTGTGGCCCTTAATATATTTATTTTATTTTATGGAAAATTGAATGCAGTTATTGCTTTCTCTTACATAATGCTCGTCGTAAATTCACGCTTGGGAAGAGTGGATTTTCTGCCAACTCGTTTCACTGAACTTTGTGAATCGACAATTGTAGTACTGACCTACATGCACAGGTGGTATGAGCTACTCATCTTACTGAACATTATTCAATACACGTATTAAATTTTATTGCATATAGACTATACCCAGAATTAAAGATCCCAGTATTGCCCAAGTCGTGTCCTCATAAACATTACAGGATCGCACGCGCCGCTCGCACACACATTGCATTAATCAGATTCGCTGATAACACATGTTAATATCGTATTCATTGGACGTATTGCATTGCACTGGGATTTCCTTTGGTTTTTCTTCGGAAGGAGTGACGTCATCGGAAGGATATAACACCCATTTTTTCTTACGTTTAATTTTTTGAGTCATCGTCTGCCTACCCTCTTCCCAACCATTTTTGAGGTCAGCTTCCAGCTTAACCGGATGCAGATGAATACTTTATAATTTTACATGGAGCGACTGCCTATCTGACCTCCACAACCCAAGTACTGAATAATACGATACCGCTTGGTAAGACGGTCAAAGATCCACAAATGACAGCCGGGCCAACGACTTACCGTGCTTTTCAAGTACACTATTTGTGTGGACCTTACTAAGACAGGCGAGCAGCCGGAACAGGTCTGGCTTACGTGCTAGATAACATAATAATCTATCCAATATTTACATAAATCAGCTTTTGTTGCATCACATCTAAGTGTTTGACAGTTTTTTGACTTTACAATGACAGTCCATCACGCTGTCACTCTTAAAACTACTAACCAGTGACATAGAGTATTTTAAGCACCTGAGTGCACGTTGGAAATGTCAAAATTAAAGGAATTTCCTTTAATTTAACTCCAAGAACTTAAAATAAACGAAAATAGAACCTAAAGAAGGTAAACTATCTACGATAAAGACAATTTGGTGCAAATGTATTCGGCCACGTATATAAGCTGTTTTCTAGAGTCCTCACGAATTATCTAGCGCGGAGACTCGACAAGTTTTAGCCACCGGAGTAGGCCAGGTTTCAAGGAGGATACAGCACCATAGACCACATCCACACAGTGCGGCAAATTATACAGAAGTCCGAAGAGTATAATCGGCCGCTATGTCTTGCGTTTGTGGACTATGACAAGGTTTTTGACTCTATCGAGACCTGGTCTGTTTTGGAGTCTCTGTAGCGATGCTAAGTCAACTGGCGATACTTCCAAGTGCTGAGATGTCTTTATGAAACCGCGACAATGACCGTCGAAACGCAGGATCAGCGAACTGAACATGTCCCCCTCCATCGGGGAGTGAGACAAGGGGACGTTATTTCCCCAAAAGTCTTCTCCAACGCATTGAGGATGTCTTCAAATCGCTAAACTGGGAAGGACGCGGTATAAATAAAATATCAACGGCGAGTACATCTCACACTTAAGATTTGCAGATGGCATCGTCATACTGGCTCAATCGCTGCAAGGCTTGCAGCAGATGCTGAACGACCTAGTTGATTCTTCTGTACGCATTGGTCATCGGATGAATTTGGACAAAACTCAGGTTATGTTCAACGAACACGTTACTCCAGGACCGATTACTGTCAATGGCGATGCTCTCAAGGTTGTTCGAACATACATTTACCTCGGGAAAACCTCTGCAGTTTGGTAAGAACAACTTTGAGAAAGAGCATATCAGAAGAGTTCAGCTGGCTGGGCAGCATTGGGGAAGCTTCATCGAGTCTTCTCGTCGCGTATTCCACATAGCCTGAAGGACCTGTTATGACCTACGGAGCCGAAACATGAACACTCACGGTACGGCTGGTCCATCAATTCAAAGTCGCTCAGCGAGCTATAGAACGAGGTATGCTCGAAGTATCTCTGAAAGATAGAATCCGGAATGAGGTGATTCGGCAGAGAACCAAAGTTGTCGACATAGCTCACAGAATTAGCAGGCTGAAGTGGTAATGGGCCGGCCACATTAGCCGTAGAACCGATGACCGTTGGGATAGACGTGTTCTTGAGTGGACACCGCGAATCGGCAAACGTAAGGTAGGACGCCCTCAGGCTAAGTGGAGCGACGATCTTCGCAGGGTGACTGGAAGCAACTGGGTGAGAGTTGCCGAGGATCGAGCTGAATGGCGGGCAATTGAAGAGGCCTATGTCCAGCAGTGGACTGCTGTAGGCTGATGATAATGATGATTGTGTATCCGGCGCTGGAAATCACAATTTAAAGGACCTCAGGAGAATTTTCTTAAAGTCTAAAGGTAAACAAGACTAAAGCTTGCAAATAAAAGTCAAGAACTCACACGATGAAGCCCCACATGCTTATGTTTAAAACCCTTTAACTAATGAGGCATCTAATGAGATTCGAATAGAAACTGAATTTTCTAGAAAAAACGTTTATCGGACCACCTTGCTGTTATAGGAAAGTCAACATCCACAAGAATCGAAGACAGCATTTCTACAAAACTAATCACGTTCAAGTCAGATAATAAACTCAGATCGCAATAAAAAGGTCTTAAAAATAAATTGGTACAAAGGCATAAACTGTTAGGATATATTCCGACGAAGGAACTTCCGCAAGGTAAAATCTTAAGGCGGTCAGTTTTATGACTACAACCAATGAAAAGGAGAGAAATAAGATTCGTCATTTAGATCATTTCCGCTTTTTAAGATCCCCCATAGCCATTAAATATTTAGTTATTCTATTCTATTCTATAGAATCCGCTATAATGTTGTGTCTATCCCGCTATAAATCGCTGTCACAGCATATAGAATAGCCCCCGCAAACTAAGACCTCTAAAACGCCTCTGATTTCTGTGGGGTTGGTGAATTCACCTATTGACGTGCACGCGGCTGAAGAATAAACTTCGTGGAAGCCCATTCAGGTGAGTGTAGTGTCATGACTGGCTTTCCTAATCTAGCGTGAATCAGGCGTATTCATCATTACATCAACCCTTGCTCAATTTATATCTTAACCCGCGAAAATATACCCATAACCGCCTTACCAACCTACAGGGTTGAGGTACAAATTCACTCCAAACGGAATCCCATTGCCAGACGATCATAGACGGGTTGATCGTTGTACGTTTTATTGACAAAACAGAGAGTAAGCTACCGTATAGCCAGCCTTTATTGTACCTATCCTGTAAAAATATCTCATGCTATCCGCAGGTAACGAGGACAGCGGTCCATGAATGACTGTCCTCTGAAAATCAAGCTTTAAGTCTTGAAGAGGTAAAGAAGAAAGTAGTCCATGACTGTTCCCAAAAAAAAATACAGATTTTCTGAAAGGGGAAGAAAAGGTATCTACTGTAGCCACGCTATGGAGACAGGCTGGCTATAAGAACTCGTGCACAAAAGTTATTATATTGTACCTAATGCCTTCCGTGAATCTCTTCCGTGTGTTACGTCTTTATTGCTTTTTGTAATTGTCCATCAATAGAAACTGGCCAATAAGGCTTTTTGCTATTATGCAATGAATAAAAAATAAAACGCACTGAAAAGTGCAGTATTCCTTCATAACAAAAACTAAACAAAATGAACACTAAGCAAAGTAAACAAAACACAGCAGCACATAGTAGCGTCACGGAAGAGGGAAGCCTCTTGAAAGTACAACACAACATAATCTCCCGCCGCTGAGCCCTCCGCTCCATTTATTTATTTATGGAGATTATTATCGTGCGTAATAATTCACTAAGTTTCAATTGCATAATGACGGCGGACAGGGCTACTAGGCCTGCTAGCTAGCGCTCTGGGCGGACGCACCGACTAGCGACCACAGATAATCTTCCACGCGAGGACTATTATTAAATAGGGGGCTGTCAGTGAGACGGCAGGCCGCCTCCTAGCGCTATCCCGCGATGTTATGTCCAACTTGTAAGACTAGCAACATCGAACAACGGAACATTCGTATTTTAAACACTTGATTAACGTTTCAATGCGTTCAAAATGTACTTGGAAAACCGGTAAACATTAGTCAACACTGAGATCTAGATATAGTAAATTTATGTACTGAAAGTCACTGTTCCACTTGTAGAAACAAGATAACAGATATGTAAGATAATCTTGCTACAATATGCGTAAATCAATAAGATTTCGATCAAATCGATCATATCTATCTCAATGTTATCTACGCAGATACGTTGAAACCCACAGAATTTCAATGCCAATCGTTTAGACCGTTTAAAATAGAACAAACAATTGCACGGATATATTCATTCAAGACTTTAAGACTTCAGATAATAGGCGGTAGAAACAACTTTAACACGGACACTCATAGACGCGATAAAGCGTGACTCCATCAGTAATGAACGCCGGTAACCCATTACAAATCTGTTATATTGCTATACAAAAAGTTGGAATTTCACGGAACAAAGAAATTGCGAGAACGTGTGAATGATAGAAAGTACTATTACGGATATCAACAGCTAAGTAACCGCTCGTTCGGGCATCAACTAGTTGACGCCCTTTAAATATTTCGAATTCAATAGAAATTACTGCACGCCACCACACCGCAGACAATGAACGAGCTTGTGAAACACTGGGTAGAGCATCGAAGTTAGCGGTCACTACGGACGTTGCACGTGACAAACCAACAACAATTTCACACAGGAAAACTACGTCACTCACAAACTAACACTAAACCACCAACGAAGAGGGAAGTAAACTTCTGTTTTGAAAACTCCTGTACCGTTATCTGACATTGTTTTATAAGCACGCTCGTTTAGAAGCCGGCCGGCGCAGCTCCCAACACTACATTCCCATCAGTACCCGATCTTGCGCCGAACACCGTTACCTAAACAGATATTAATCATAATTTTCACTGACGCCTGCTCAACTATTTTAGATGATAGTTATTAGGTCATTTTGATTGTGACCCGACTGCGTGTGGGCAAATTCAAAAGAGCAGCTACTGGAAAATTGCCGTGTGACATCTACGGGGTAATGGATTTAAAACTGCTCTCTAAGACACCTTTGAATAGCAAAATAATCACTTCCTGCGTAATTACCTTCACAGGCATTACGACAACTTGTCTGGGTACTTTACAACGATTTGTCTTTAAACCTTTATCATACTTGTAAGTTGGTTTAATAGCTATTCTAAAACGTTTTCTTGGCTGGTAGAAACATTTTCACATTTTATTGACTGTAACTTCATCGGATTCGTTTAAGGCGAGGAATCCTTGATGGGAATGCGGACATCAAGTGAACAAACAAAGCTAGTAAGAATGCGAAGGAATCCGTCGTAAAATCTACACGTTTTTATGTTTCTTAATTGTCTTACGCTGTACGCATATCACGGGAACGAATGCATATATTAACAGGGACACTTAAAGGTAACTTTGGTAATTAAATCTAATAGGCTTTTCATGATAAGTTATTTTAGAAATGTTAGTTAGGTTAGGTTAGATAGATAGGTATGTTTGAATTTTCTTCTGGCAAAAACTGCAAAGGATCGTGATGATGAATTTTTTAGTAACAAAGACAGAATTCTTAACGGTTTACACATTGACCCTGGTTCGTGTCACGATCTTCCTTATTGTTAGTGGTTCACCAAAAACTAAGGGAAGCAAAAAATATGAACACTCCGTCATTCATATCTATTAGACCATCATAACCGAAACGAAGATGGCGGAGTCAAAATATACATCAATTTTATGACTCATCTAATCGCCAGTTTATGCAGCGAATTATCAAATATTTAGTATTAATTTGCTAATAGCCACTAAGCGACTATGATTGAGAAATACCAGACTTTTTTGTATCACGCTCGAGGCGAAACAACATTTTAAAACAAATTAATTTAGCTATCTTGACTGAAGATGTAACGACGTATATCAAACGAATTGACGGGTACATCAGTCTTAATGGACTTTAATTCAATTGGTGACTGGGCTCGGTTGTCTCCGGGATTTATTCGGGATCAATCAGATCAATTAGAAGAATACAATATTCGAGGTTTGTTCTTTCTCTGTCTTACCGAACTGTATTTTCTTTTATCATTGACTTATCTGTGTTTGTCGAGAGACAAGCGTCGCAAGCGCCACTGCTGAGCGTGAGGTCATGAGTTCGATTCCCAGATCGGGGAAGATGTAATAGGTTTTTTTTTTAATTTCTCAATAGCAGTCTGAGGTCTGGATTTGTCCCGGTTGATGGCAAAAGGCTCGCCCCTATTCCACGGGACTTAAACATAACTGGCGAAATGAGGATTTATTATAAGTACACCTCTACCATACCCTTCGGGGAAAAATGCCGTGATGTTTATGTTATGTGTCTGTGACGTGACATAAGAATTACTTAAGAAATTGTATTTATGAAAAGCGGAGCTTTCAAATATTTTTCAACCTTACGGACACACTATGTAATATTTAATTTGGAAATACAGAGTCACTAACACTAGCTGATTACCTGATGGTTGGCAATAATAACTTATAAGTTTATAAATATGAAACGGCCTCGGCTGCTGTGGTGCTAAGGCTAACCTTTAAAGGAATCATACTTCGCTTGTTAAGAACACTCACATCGTACTTTTGTTTTTACAAAGTTTGTGGGAAATAAATTTGTAATTATAAAAGTAGAAAATATTGAATGTCAGCATAACCATGAAATCTCTAAACAATTATTGCTAATATCTTGTAGTGTTTAGGTATTAGAATCTCTTCATCTTAATAACATCAAAGGCTGCGTCAAAACCTGTTTTACCATCAACTTAAACGCGTCACCAATTACCCAATATCTATCACAGACAAATATCCGTGGAAACGATTAAACAAAATTGCATATCGAATCTGCAACGATTACGGTACATTTTCTTATGTGAACATGCCTTAAAACTACAGTATGAATATGACTAGCTATTAAAAATTTTACTGACTATACTGCCACTACCACAGATACAGGGTGTTCGATGGATAATCTTGAAATGGTTCATGGTAGAACTAATGGCTTTTCAGAAAAAAAAAAAAATATTTGTATTTTTTCTGTAAAACCAACCAACTTCCGAAAAAACACTACAATGTGACACTACCGTGTACACCATTGGCAAACAGTGGCTTCCACCAGGCCACAAACTGCTAGGGCATACCTGGAAATCTCTTAATCGACTATGAAGCCAGGTGGGCCGCTGCCATCACTACTTGGTCAGTTGGTACTCCGAAGCCGTAGAGTGACTGTGAAGCCACATCGCAAAGTATGCCTCACCTCAGGTCGTGTTCTTTGAGTACTAACACCTACACTTTGAAAGACCTTTGCGAGGCCAACGATAACGCTGTCAAAGTGGCTGAATTCTGGCCGAAGCTTTTAAAAAGCAACAAAAGGAATCATCGATATGACGAAGAAAAATAATAATTATAAATGTTAAATGATTTTATTTCTGTAAGTAGGTTTGTATAAACACTTTTAGACGTCAATCATATTTTTAAAACTAGATGAGGTCGGCGTTTCCTATCTGACTACTCTGAGAAGAAAGGCCGAAACAAACTCAGAGGTCACAGTCTCTTCTAAAGTCCAGACATAATCTTGGTCAGATCATGTGAAGACCATGTGGATTATCTGAAGATTGGTATCTGAAATGGTCTTTAGAGAAAAGAACCACACCGATTTAGTGGACCTGACCAATCAGTGCACGCATTTATCAGTAATCATGCAGCTCAACTCAGAACTTGAGGTGCACAACGATTCGACGAACAATACCAAAGAAAGGACATCTTAGTAGGCCGCATAAAGTACTCAAACTGCCAGATTATCATTAAAAGTTAACTGAGAGAGAGAGAGAGAGAGAGAGGGTAAAAACAAAAAGAAAACAAAAAAAATCACATAACCCACATAGTCCATCAAATGTCAGAGTACAAGTTTGCAAGAAAAACAACATTCAGCATGTAAAAAATTGGAGCAGGTTAATCCCAAGCTTTTATGTACTCAATATAATCTTTCATCATATCAGCCGAAAGACGTCCACTGCTGGACATAAGCCTCCTCCAAAATGGGGGGATTTGTCATAATCGCCACGCTTGGCAGGCGGGTTGGCGAACGCAGTATGGTGGTCAAATGCATAGAGAACGCTGCTGGACATTCTCTAGTAAGTCCCTTAGTCGCCTTCTACGACACCCACGGGAAGAAATGGGATGGTGCTATTCTTTTACGTACGGCACCACACGGAACAATCGGATATAATCTTTAACGGTATAAAAAACTCTCAGGCACAACTTACGTTTAATGAATGATTTAAATTTATTGAGATTTAGATCTTGAACATGGCTTGGAAGTTTATTATAAAAGCGTATACACTGACTTCTGAATTATCCACCTATTTTCTTGAGCCTTGTTGATGGTGCAACAAATTTGTGTTTGTTTTTAGTATTTATACTATGGATATCACTGTTTTTTTTGAACAATTTAATATTAGATATTTAACACTACGTATGTGGCGACGTCTCCCCTCAGGCAATGGCCTAGCTTCGATCTTGCTCCACATGCCCTATCCCTTGTGCACTTGATGACCTTATGTGTCACTGAGCGGAGTTTATGTAACTGAAATCTAGGCCAAACATATTTAACTTTTTGCTACAAATAAACATAGCATCACGCCTTGTTTCTCCGACGGCCGAATGTACACCTCTGTCCCACATCTGGCCAAGTATATTTAATTCCCATGTAAAAGCTTGCCATTTTTGGGGGGATTTTCCATAATCGCCACGCTTGGCAGGCGGGTTGGTGAACGCAGTATGGTGGTACAATGCATAGAGAACGCTGCTGCCCATTCTCTAGTAAGTCCCTTAGTCGCCTCCTACGACACCTATGGGAAGAAATGGGATGGTGCTATTCTATACGTCTGGCACCACACGGAACAGGCCTCCCACAAGATGGACCGATGACCTTGTAAGGCCGCAGCAATCCACTGGATGCGGGAAGCACAGAACCAGTCGCAGTGGAGGAGCTTGGGGGAGGCCTATGTCCAGCAGTGGACGTCTTTTGGCTGAAATGTTGATGATGATGTAAAAGGGGATGAGCCTATTGCCATCAACCGGGCACAAATCCAGACTTCGGCTGTTACCGAGAAATTCCAGAAAGAAAACCCAATATCACTGTGCCCGACCTGGGAATCGAAGTCAAGAGCTCATACTCAGCTGTAGTGCTTGCGTCCACTAGACCAGCGTCTCCCATTTTCCGGGTCGCAACATTCGACAACATTTCCGCGAACTTATATTCTTTAGTGAAAAATAAGCAGCAGCTCCATACTTCGCACTAAAATTTAGTGACTAAATGGGCGATACCAAAATGTGTAGTATTAATAAAACATTTTTACTACTAATAAATGAGTATTATTTTACCTAATGGAACCAGTTTGGGTTTAAACATATTAAGTAGGTCACGAAGGGGCATCAGTGTGAAAATTACCGGGCCATAGCAGAACAATGTTTGGGAAACACTGCACTAGACCAATGAGGCAGTCAGTTTTTGCCATCGATACAAGAAGAAAGATGCAGTTTAAATATGTAGCATAATTTTATAGGTACTGCCATAGAGGAGCTTGTTTTATTCATACTCAAAGCTGTAAACATCGCGGCAGTGCCAATACTGGCAAGACAGGACAGGCGGCGTCATCCGATGTGGCCACTTGATTTAATTGAATTAAATTGAAACAATCGATGGCAGTTACCAGCGGTTGGTCGACTAGGTAGGTACTCTCCGTTTTATAGTTGCTTGTACTATGTAAATGGGTCACGAAATAATGGATTTGTAGGTTGGTTTCTGTAGTAGCTTTTTGGTTATTTAATAGCGGATTCCTATAATTTACGGACCGTTATTGGTTCAAATTAGGGCTCTTTGTAACTTTTCCAACAATGTAGCAAAGACCTCATAGTTTTGAACGGTAGACCCTCTCATATGGAAGTAGCTATCAATGGCGAAAGCACCATATAACACGATTCCTACCGGCTTACCTTCGGGGATTCGCATCGGCATTTCTATATTAGTTTTGGAATTATAGTAAGTAAGTATTCTTCGTTACATAGAATAAAACAAAGTCTCTTTTTCGTGTTTAAACTACGCAACGGATTTGAACGCGGTTTTCATCAATAGACAGAGTGATTCAAGGGGAAGGTTTGTATGTATAATACACCGACCTCCACTCGGGCGAAGCCACTGGCAAAAGCTAGTTATTGATAAGTCAGTAAGTTAAAGCCGGCTTCGCTTCAGCTTCTCTCTTAGAAAAATTAACACCTCGCCGCTGGTAGCTATTACAGGTAAAATTAGCTTACCAATCTATTATCTGCCCAGTTTGGTAACATAAAATGCTGCCATTAGTAAGCGAAACGATTCGTTTTTGTTTATAGGAAACTGATCAGCTCTGTCGTACGAGTTCGAAACTAGTCGGGCCACCTCGAAAAAACACATAAGTATAAAAACATTTAAAATCTTTTATTGAGTAAGTGAGCAAAATGTTTTTAATGGGGTCATCGAGAAATGCGACTGAACTCTGTTCTAAAAACGTATTAATCTTTCAGTAGGTACTTACCTAAGTTGATTATTCACGGATGCATATAAATAGGTTATCTAATCTCGAGATACGAAAACGCTAACGACCCTTTATTAAAAAGCCAGACAATAACAACAGAAATATGCAACTAATTATGCGATTATGTCATCACAACGTTATTCATGCATATGTGCGGCGGAAAATAGCGCTCGCACACAAACCTGCGCGCGCGCACACTTGAATGACGCAAGAAAAACAAAAGACAGCTTTTATCAACGCATCCGAATGACTAACACAGCTGAAAAGATATTTTTAAAAGCGAATGTCGGTGCTCAAAAACCGCTAGCATTTCTTCTCATTGAGTTGCTTCATAACAAACATTTCACGACACTGTAACAACTTATTCACTGGCACTAGGCCTCTCGTTGCTTTTTAATACCCCCGAGGCACTAATCGTCGTACACTGTACCTGCTACAGCTGCTATGCGCCGTAATTGCTCACATATCAATCCACACAGAGTAAGCGCCAACTTAACATCCGCTTAAAATAAACAACCCGCTTTGTTAAGTTGATTAGTCGTTACACTTTTATTAAGATAACGTTATTACAAAATCTATTACTCCATCGTTATCTATATATTTATGGGACGACTCAAACGATGCACAAAAATATAAATGTCGCAGCTAAATAACGATATCTGTAACGTTTAAATAACAAAAGGACATCGATACTAACGCATATCCGGGCGAATCGCCACGTTCAGGCCTTTAAACGCAACCGATAAAAACATTACTCGACGCTCTCAATAAATACACATTAATGTCCTGGAGCATTCTGGTTTACATTCCGTGCGGTTTCCAACGAGTTTTATAAAAGCTCCGTTCGGCCGCACACGCAATTACAAGCGCCTCTTTGCGGTACAATCAATATTTATTCCCTTACGAGACAATACAGAACACACTAGTACATTACTGCGCCGGCTCCAGACCACGAACACGCCATGTTTGTGAAGCCGGCAATCAATTCCCAACTCGAAATTTCGTTCACGTTACAAGCGTATCGATTTATGTAAGGGTGGGCGCACACGGGCCAGCCCGCAGAGTTCGTGTCCATGCATAAATAACCCACCGTGCAATCTTCCCAGTTAATGATATTGCGATGCATTATCATTTCAGTCATTTGAAATCGCTCATTTCGTTTTTCTCGTCGATAACACGAACAAATGGGTTTTCAGCGAATTAATAAAATAAGAGATGTGCTGTGCAACAAATTAAATGCGCAACGTGATTGTTGTCGTTTTCAATTAATAGCGATTAAAGTCTGAATTCATGGGTGTTCACAGAATAAAATTAAAAAGAGAATTAATTGCGCTGACAAGACAGAATAAAGGCAATCATAAAATAAACGGATAAATTTTATGGCGCGGAAAACAATGCGCTCGATTCGAACAATCGAAATTGTCGATGCAATGCGAAGGGATGTTGAAGTGAAAGCGCATGCGCTGATACAAGAAAAAGCCTCGCGAGCCAACCAGTTATTACACTAATCGCAGCGATATAATTCCCAAGTCAACTTAAACACAGGTTCCTTGCGGATCGAAATGCAAACATGGCGGGCGCTTTGAGCTCGATAGCGCGGGAACTGACGAGTGCAGCTTGTCTGCAACGAATGTAACAAAACACAATACTATCAATTAATAACTCAATGGAGTAGCCATTCAGTGGCTATAGGTATATGCGGCAGTTTAGCCACTGTTTCGTTCACTCCCACTGACACCAAGGTTCCAAAAATTGTCTAGAATGATTCATTATACATATAACGTTTGAAAAAAAATCTTCATAAAGTTGTAGTGTTTTGTCAGCATCTGCTTCTCTAGTAACGAAAGCTAGTCGAGCTGAAATTATGTATTTTGTGGACAATTTTTTTTTTATGATACGAAATGCTTTGTTTTAAAATTAGAGCTAAGCGACGATATGGTCTTGGAATTTTTACAAAATTTCAAATATGCCGATTGTGTGTATCCAATCATCTGATCCTTCTTTCTGACCATGTCCTAATTTATGTGGTATCCTAACGATGTCCGTAATCTTAAAATAACAAAACCTGAATTTTCGCCATGATTGGCATGATTAATCACATCAATTAGCTTGTATCGTGTCCAAGAAAATGTTATGCGTCTCATTTTTATATTTCTTCTCATTAAAAGAGTTTCATTTAGTAGGTAAATGAGCTTTTTGAATTGTGCTTTTTTATGTGTTTATTGTGGTTCAAATACATTTTTTTTTCTTTTCTTACATTCTTCAGCATTCGCAGTAAGTAGCCCGCACGCACGGTCGCACCCGGCCCGTTACGGTCCATCAAAACGCAGCGCGAAAGTCGCAAGCTTCGTTTTATCGCGTTCGCGCCAGAGTTATCTGGCCGAAGCGCTTGCGCAGCACCCCGGTACAAAACGGTTGCTCGATACAACTCTTTATATCCTCATAAACGTTTTACATGTTATTTATCACGATCTTAGTGGGTGACCCGCTTTATTTATGACGCTAAATATTATAATCGGCTTAATGTAACTTGATATTGAATAGTGACTCTATAATGTTGGGTTCGCTTTACAGGATTTGTGAATATTTTCAAAATATATTTTTTATTTCTTACGTAACCAGGGCAACATAGGCGCGGTTATTTATGTTGTTATTTAAGTAAATTATACCCATATAATTAAACAAAGTTCCGAATCGGTCGACTTTAGTATTTATGGTTACGCTTATAAATTATGATGCGAATGTATTCGTAACACCTAGCCGGTAAAGATGACGTTTACGACCGATGTGGTATCTAAATATTTATTGGCTTAGAACAAATTAAAAGTATAAAATTTTAATGTTAAGGAACTAAAATCTCCGAAAAGCATAATCATGCTGTCACTTGACGACCAAATCCTGTTTATTATTGGTATGGACCCACTTGTCTCAGTCACCCGGAGTGAATTTTAATGAAATTCACCTTTACAACTAGTATAATTCCTTCTATGTCTATTCGGTAACAGTTTATAATGCGAGCTTCGTAATAAACTTATTCTTTTTTATTATTAAAATTAATTACATGCCGCATATTATTTTATTGGATAATCCGCCTAAACAGCCATAAAATTGAAAGCAATTTGAATTATAAAAATTGAATTAATTTACTATAAGTATTAGATTATAAAAAACAAAAGTGTTATAATAAACCTTCTTAGATGCTACAGCAGAACGACCGAGTCAATTTATCGAATTAACTTCGTAAATTCGTACAGAAACAGACTCGGATATTACAAACAATATTAATCATAGATAGACCTCCTAGCATCTGGATTAATATTAGGCAATTAAAAATATGTTCTTTTAAGGGTAGCTATTAAAAAGTGAAATATAGCCGGGGAGGCCGGCCACGGCCACACAATTATTCGCTGAACCCCCCACAGGCGGCCACCACACAGCACAGACTATATTTAAAATTTATCACTTGGATATTAAATGTCGTCCCACATATAAATTACTGTCTGTAAACCGAGGTATTGGCACGATTACTGCACAAGTGATTTTGTATCTAGTTTAATTGGAATTATTAATTTCTAATTGCCTTCTTCGGTACTTAATCGACTTGATCTCGTTAATAGTACGTTACGTATATAGTCCTGCGAGTAATTGTTATCATTTGTTTTTGCCCTGTAACATCCTTTCCATTACTTGGTCTATTGCCAATATGGGCTTAACTTATGTTATTTTCATGCAACACAACACAATATCTTGGCTGTAAAATGATAACTTCGTATGTTCCGAGGTGCAAACTTTACCGAATCCTAAAAAACCTGATAATTTCATCAATATTTAAAACATTGTTATGTGCTATTGTTTCATGTTTTGAATGATAGAAATTTTATCACAACCATTACAACCAACAACATTCAACCATTTTTACAATTTGCGTTGGTACCACAAGTTAATACAAATCACTTTAGTTTAAGGTAAAAAGTATTTTCAACGCTCAATAGTTCATTTGCATTCTACAAAATGTAATTAGATGGTAACTTAACATTATATGTGATCATTATTGACCCTGTCGGGCACAAAAATAGAAGAAGAGAGGAAGCTTTAAAACGTTATCTTATCAGTATTTCATAAACTTAGCTTAGCTTTATTCAGCTCTCTCGACTCTCATGTTCTAGTCTTTTCTTGACTACTAAAACATATAAAAATATTTTTCCCGTCTATAAACCAAACAGAGGACAAAATTCTACAGAATTAAAAAAATCTTACAAAAGCAGATGACGTAGCGCCCTCTCGCGTTTTCTCTCCACACGAATTGGTCAGCTGAAAACTGAAAGGTTCGTATTTTAAACTCGCTCTGTCGGACTGTTTTCAGTAGCGCTACGCACATAACTACGGACGATGTTTGAACGCTGCGAGTCTGTGAATGTATGGGGACGCGGGACGCTTTGAAATTATATTGTTATCTACTGAAACACAATTTTAGTTGAGACTTGTACCTTTCTAAAAATCTACATTGCTTTGCAGTATTTTCCGTTGCAAGCCGGACTTGCTCTTAGTTACCTACTTTAGAGCATGTTTATTCTAGACGTAAATTATGTAGACGTATCCTGCCATTCATAATATTATATTTTATTGTCATCAGATCAGACGATCAATGGCCCAAATTTACGACCCAGTGGGTCCCACTAAATGCCAAACAACATCGCGGCAGGGCCAGACGAGATGGCGGGATGAGCTGGACTCCTGACTGGTCCTTGGCAGCTGTAGGCTTATTATGCCTTGGCAGCTCTGGTCAGAGAGATGCGGAAAGAGAGTGGGAAGGCCTTTTCCAACGGTGGTATATTAATGGCTCATAATAAATATTTATCATCACCTCCACTTCTTTTTAAATTTAAATAATAGCAGAGGCTCATCCAAGTTCTATATTTTGTTGTTACATCAACGTTAAAATATTTTCATAACATTAAAATTAATCACTTACGTGTCACCTATTTCTCACATCATAGCTTCGTGCTGCCTGCAAACACTGTCAAGATCATTAATGCCAACAACTGCCTACGTATTTTGTAAATCTTAACCTGTTTCACTAATTAGATAGACGCCTCCTACTGTGTCCTAAACACACCGCGACAAATTATTCATCCCCGCTGAGTTTTGAACTTGACGTCCGTTCCCCAAAATAGTGCCTCTACAAGGCCAACGAGGCTACGGAACAGGTTTAGTCAAACATAAAATTGTAACTTCCAATGCAATTCGAGCAAGTTCGCTTTCATTGCGAACTATTAAGGACAGCTCGGTACAGGTGGCTCCTACCTCACACGGCATCGTATTTCGTTCGATTGTGTATCGCGAATTGCGATCGAACCTTTCCGGTCGGAACTGGGTTGCACGCCCATCGTAAGCCATTGTGAGATCCACATTAATTGGCCTCAGCCGCAGTCATTTAATATCTCGTAATGCGCTCGAAAAAACACAAAAAGGCACCCCGAAATCTCCCAAAGCTTCAACATCCGCGCATTCAATGCGCTCGGTGTACAAACTGTAATGCGATATTTTCTTAAGCGATTTGTTGGCAATAGCAGATGGGTGTGTCTCGAAACAGGAAATAATTTCGAACTTGTTGCCACTGACTGATCTGTCTGCGTTGTGTTCGTTTTGTTAACAAACCACGTGTATTTATCTTGGAGTTTCTTCCATTGAAACATGACTACTTGTATACTTAGTTATTATTATATTCATGCTTGCTGCAGTAGGGGACTGGCAAGTATTGAATTTCGCATATAAACACCATCTGCTGCTGCGTTTATGTTTTGAGAATTTTAAAGCTACTGTATACTATGTTGCACGAGTGTAACTAACTATGCAATTTATGCTTTGGGTCTAAAGACACTGTAATTTATAGTTTTGTTTCATGTAATTACCAGAACTGTCTTCTCTTAATCTTGAGTATAGCGTCCACGGAATGCTTAGGATTATCTTTAACGTACGACAAAGTAGTGACGCTAAATTATTCAAACGAACACTGGTAGAAGTTTATTCCTGTCAAATCTTCAAAAAACACCTCGTCTATTCGTGTGCACACATTTGTTTAACGGGACCCGTCGCTAACTAACTTACCGTTCAGGTAAAAGATAATATTTTTTTCCAACGCACGATCTCCCCGCATTCGTGTCGAAACGCCACGACGAGGGATTATTATTTTAGTAACATCTGTACGAGTAACTCTAACTAGATACTAATAGATAACCACTGATGTTTTTTATGCGATCCCGCTTTTTAATCTTTTGTATCGGGTCGTACACCAAATGTGCATTTTTATTTATAGGGGTCCGTTACAATGGGATATGTATTGGGGTACTACATTCGGATATACAATAAAATGAATGATAGAGGTCGCACTTGTGGCCACTTGTCGCTAATTGAATTTTTTATTAACGATAACAAACAAGTGCGTGGAATTACACTGACATTTGCGTACCGTCCGCTGACAAAAGACATTCGAACAAATAAGTACACTAGAACCAATTAAATTAAATTGATTGGCGGCAGGTACTTAATTATTAGGCACAGTAGTTAATCACATTTGGAAGCGACTGGACGTCCCCAAAGTTCCAATAAACTGCTGCTAATTACGTAATTCAAGCACCATGACGACAATAAAAAGCTAGAATAACTCGAGCATTGTGGCGGCAAACGTAAAGGGTTTGTGGATCTGCGGACTCGGGGACGAACGTCACATTCTCTGGAGCTGAGTAGTTCAGTTCTCTTTTTTTGAGACAATCTAGGATGGAAGGAGTATAGTGAATTAGCTGCGACGAATCCCTTGGTCATTGTCGCAGTCAAAGGGATAATTTTATCCTTGAAGACTTGTGTGTAGTTTATAGAGTGAGCTGATTTACAGTTCAAATTTAAAATACTAGAAAGCGTCGTATCGTTTTAGAAGACATCTTCAGTGTTATTTTTACTCCACACATTATAAATGTCTTGCAACTATTTGAAGACCAAGGGAACGTAAACCTTATAATAATTTCAAAGAAAACAAAATGAAACGTATTCCTATTTAAAATAATTGTAAGACATAACACGATCATTTGGATTCTTCTTTGAACCCTACACTTGTATCTGCGGGGTAGTTTTTAACGAACCATATATTGTATCGGGGCATACGTACGCCACAGTCTGTCTCCTAATCAATGTACCTATTCAATTTCATCCACTTATCATTTTTTGTGACCACCCCCACAAATTATTCGCATATGTCAGATTTTTGCAAACCACACTCACTGTGTTATTTACATTTAATGTTCGTTAGCTTTTTTATCTGTCTGTCTTTATGAGAGTATAATTATTTGTGTGCACTTTAAATTATTGGGTTTGTAAGGCGTATTAATAAATTATTTACCTACCTTCAAGTAACTTAAAAAATAGGGCACTTATAATCGTTATCTACTACTTTGTTGTTAGGTTTTTTTTAATTATTTATAATAAATTAATAATTTGAAATGTGTAAATTCAAAAAGGGTGTATTCTTGAATGAAAACGGTGACGACGAATGACGAGAGTTGAAGAAAATGAAATGATGGAAAATGTAGAAATTCGGATTGATTTAAATATGAAAATATCTAAGTTAGTTTAAATGATTGCAAGCTTTAAACAATCCTTTGTAGCTTACGAATGCTGGAAAGCAACAATGTAGAACAACACAAATGAAATAAACTCAAAAATCAATATTAGTCCTCATCCCGATAACCAACAAGAAAAAAACCTGAAACACGTTCTACAATACTCGAGAATATTTGCAAAGATTATGCAAATGCTCGGTAATTATTTTCTTGCTACATACTACTCACGTTGGACCCAGAAGCATTTATTATGTCTGTGTTTACTTAGATAAATGCACGTTATCTCACAGCTTCCGTCTATAGCACGTCCGGGGAATTATCTGCAGATCTTAGCCCCGCACTATTTACCCTATCCTCAAAATCATGCATTCCTTTAAATACGGCGAGGTAAAAACTCCCAACTTAATACCGTAGCTTCATATGACTAATGGCCTACAGATGTTTCTAAAACGTAGACGTATATCAAAAATAGAAATTAGGGGTTACAGGCTCGCCCTCGATCAATGATAATAATTAAAATTAAATTTTTATCTCTTCCAAATCTTGCAAGCCACCCAAGTAACGCTACGGTGTTTTACATACATAAATAAATATAAATCAAACGTTAGTTTCATTATCACATTCGACATTTTATATTATTTTTATGACGCAAAGCTTTTTGGCGATGTTATCAGCGATTATCGCTAACGTTAGTTTTATTGCTTCTATATCTTAACGCTTGCAAATTATAATTAAAAGAGGCTTAAATAAGTTATGTACGCCAAAGTTTAGACTCTATCGATTTGATTTTGTCGATTAAAATTGCCTTTTATCTATGTCGTTAAGTCGTAAATGATTCAATTCGGCGATGTTTAAAGTTTTAACATTTTCAGAAACTGGTTTAATATGTTAAAAATCGGACTACTTTTATAAATAGATTATATTTTGAATTTTTTATCCGAAACATTAAAAACGGAAAGCTAATTTCGAACAACAGCATATGCGTTGCATTCTTCGCTTTCAACACTGTCACGGGCTATTCCCTGGCGAATTTAAATTTGTAATTCCTTCCTTCGCTCCTACCAATAACAGCGAAACATTTATTAAAAAAACCTGTGACTCCTCCTACCGACGGAAGCAGCTGCAACCCTAATTATTACAAACATGGACTCTTGAGCATTGGGCAATGCTATAGATAACTAGAGTTATTGTTATTCATCTATTGAAAACTGTTATTAATTTACCAGCTGGCATCGAAGACACCAATGTTTAATGTTTCATAAAATACTAATCACTAGTCGTAGTAAGTACTAGGCCTAGTAATTAGCTTCATCAACCTACGGTTTAGTGACAATCGTGTTAGTGGCCCTAATTACAAGAACATTATCGATCATCATCACAAAATCAATATCAATAATTCCATTTACAACTTTAATTCAGCTGTCAAGTATTTTATTTGTTTTTATAAAGCCATAACCGAACTATTTTATTATGACATCCGAACGTCCTACGCGAATCTCATGGACTTGAATATTTCTTTAAACATTTCATTAGTTGGGCCTGGGATATTTACGATTTTGGATAGCTATGGGCGGTCACGATAACGGTTTTGGAAGTACCATTTAATGAGGATACGATACATTTAACTTGTAGCTAATAAGAGGCAACCTTCATTTACCCTCCCACTCATTGAAATTGAGAGGTTAGAATTCAGACATAAATATCATAATGCAAATAATAATAAAAAAATCGAATGGAACAGTCCCAGTCTGCACTCAAACGTTGTAGATACCGCTCACGATTTACATATTCACTGTTGGGCTTGCAAAAGGCCTAAAAATGTCAACCGAAATTTATTGCAGCATTTTCATAAGAAGTGCCATTAATACTTTTGTAATAAACCTGTCCGAACACCGATAACATCACAATCTCAACTTCACCAAAAGCTAAAAGGTCGTTTATAGGGACATAAACGTTTATAGAATCATAAAGCAGAGTCAATCTATTGTTTCCAGTCGGCCTACGCTCGCCGACGACATAACTAATCGAACAATTCCGCTTTTTGTCTTTACAAGGGACATAATCAATCGTCACTTCGGGTTTAGATATTTCCCACCTAAGTTTAAGATGTCTAAGATCCATTTGGAACGGGTTTAGAATCGTCCGTGGACAATAAACGATAGGATATCGTATTGCATGGAGAAAAAAGGGTGATGAGTGGCCGATGTCGTGGTCTTGGCGCGTAAATGAATCGCCTGCATGTCATAGACATGGGACCTAGTGATGACTATCATTTAAATCCTTAACGATATTCGAAGTTCGAATTCTTATCGATATAATATTACATGAGTGATTCGATTTAGGTATTCGCTTGTTTTTTTCTCAGGAGAGCTTTGATATCGAATAAAATGTCAAAGGCATCCAATGTGAGAAAAATACTTTTACGACTTTAGAAGTGGATCGTTGGATGAAAAAGCGTCAAATCTTTATTGCTAGTTAAGGCTGTTAAGCAATGAATTCAATGTTGCTTAAATAAAGTCTACAAATAAACACTTCATAATAAAAAATAAAAAATTATTGATAAATTAGTTTATTGATTAAAGGCTTTCCAACTCTTTAACGAACAAAAAGCTCTAGATTCGACCACTCTACCTAAGAAACACAATTAGTTGAAATATCAAATGGAACCTGACACATGCGTCTGCGCACTTAACGCTTAATCGATTGCTCCACTTGCTCACACCGCTACTTAACAATGAAGAGACATCGCCGTAATCAAAAGTCAATTAAAATGCTGTTTATTCATCATTGGCCCGGTCGGCAGATGATTTATAATTTCGCAGCGGGCCATCGCCGCACGCGCACTGTCGCGGTCGCTTTTTAAATTAAAATCGTACGGACTCGGGCGTGATCTTATCCGGCTCGATCAATTTAGATAAAATAAATATTTATACATTTGACTCTAGATGGGCGAACAAAGCGTTCGGTAAATTGATTATGTCAATGAAAAACTTATTTGACGTTTCGACGTTTGCCCCTATTCTATCACCTGTTCCGATTTTAAGATATGCATTTATGAAATGTTCCGTCTTGTTACGTGAGATTTAAATTCAAGCATTTTTTGTAACGATTTCTGTCACTTTAAAATGAGAACTTCAACTACAAAGCTCATGAGAGAAAATATTTGGAAACGAGACAGGTCTATTAGATAATGTTTATGACTAAGGCAAACAGTTCAATAGGTTCATTCGAAGCTTTTGAGAGCCTCCACCTGTCTGCTACAAACTTATGGAGTAAGCCTTAACATTTTATTTATATGGACAACACTTTAAATAATATTTACTTTTCATTGACAGCTTTGACAGATGGTTGCGCTCGGACTTTGCTTGAGCTTTTACCATTATTGTGGACTTCAGAGTGTGCACACTAATTTAGTCTCTCTGCTGTCTAATCATATGACTTACATTTGAAAATTCTCTTGAGCAGTTGATTGTATCTCACGTAATTTGTCTTGTGTATGTGTGTGAAGAGTGAGTGCGGGTTGTATAATATATGAAGTCATTAAAAGGCAATAATAGTAGATAAAAATATTATTTTATTCATACTCTGCGTTTGGAAGCGTAATAAATACGAAAAAATTTCATATCCTAGCTAAAAATTACATCACAAAATTATTTACTTACGTATACTTCTTACAATTAAGCTATTTACAATTGACTAGGGTACATTTCAGTTCTGCGATACCTTTTAGTTACATAGTAATATTTACAGTACATATTTTCACACAGTTCTCACTCCACATGATAAATTCAGTATAAGTACCTAACATTATCACAAAATACTCAGCATGTCAGGTCTTAAAATTAATCAGGAACCTTAAAGTACCAGTGTATGTATCATTACATTACAACCTATGCCTGCACTTAAGCAAAAAGGAATGTATGGGTTTACATAACTTAATTTGTCTACAAAGAACTCATAGGTACTTAAAAAGGAAGTGGACAATGAATGCTATTCAAACAGGTACAACAGATACTACATATATGTTCAGAATTCGTTATAGACATCAATAGTACTTAAAGTACAATAAAAAAAAAGATTTTTCAAGTCTGGCATTTAAGACCGATTACTGTTACATAATACAATTTAATATTACAGCACCAACAAAGATAAGCTTACAAACACAATTTGCGTCCAGTACGTATGCCAGTTATTTTAATAATATTTTCTTTACAATGATATTTACAGATAACGGTTTAAATCACAATGATCATTCGCTTATACAAAGTAAGTCTTTCTAGGATGCGTTGTGCTCGACATAGGAATTTGTTGGGCGGGCCTTAGAGGACGTTCCTCACACTGGTGATTGTCTATGGAGACGTAACTGTGATGGTGAGGTAGCCGATCGTCAGGACGACCTTCACTACTAGCCACCGAACACGTTTCGTCCTCCGTGCTGCGCGCTGAGACCTCTGCGCTTGCGCTGGTTGAATGCATCGGGCTTGACATCATCAAACCAGGTGGATGCATCCCGTACTTATACCAAGGGTCATGAGACGTCGGCGGCGCCGTGTACCTCAAATTCCCATGACGACCAAACGCCTCCCTATTACTACCACTTTTCATATTATTCGCATTATGAAGCGTCCGATTTGGAAGAGTCACGTCCACATCCGGTAACCGAAAATTTAGCTTTTCCCAACAGTTTTTCTCACCCCACACGATCACTGTACACGTTTTAAGTAACACTTTTAAGTCCGGATCTATGTTTATGGCACTCAAGTCCGTCGTCACGAGGAATATTATCTTTTGGCGTCTATGCCTAACGTTCACTGAATTGATTGCACTTTGTATAGCTGCGTTCGATTCTGCCGCGTACCATTCTTGCTGCAAGAATGTTATCGATAACACTAAAACGAGTCTTTTAGAACTTTCGGAGGCACTCACTAAACTGTCACCTGATCGTCTTTCAACCAGGGGCAAGTCCCTGTGTTGTAAGCATAACGTATGTCCCATATTTTCTAGTTCGGAACTCACTGCGCGCGTCACAAAATCTTCATCTCGTGGATTGTATACAAAAAAAGCGTCGAACCGTTTGTTTTTATTATCGTTCATATCTTTCGGAGTCGAAGTGAAAACTCTTACACCGTATCTCGAATGCATCCATAATTTAAAATCTTCCCGGAACATGAAGAGCAAAGCACACATTAGTAAGAGAATAATTGCTATTATCAGCACCGCAGCGATATATGGAATGTAATTTTCGACACCGTCATGCGATTCAATGAATAATCGCTTTAGTGTCTCGGTGCCGGTCTCCTCAGTTGTTGTCTCTGATTTACATTCCTTAGCTACTGTTGCGATGGTTTTATTCATTGCTAAACCATGAGCAAAGTAGCACATCATACTCTCTGTGTCTTTTGACTTTTTTATTAACCACTGATTCAGCTGGTTGACGTCTTTACAATCGCAAATCCAGTTATTCCCATCTACTGAGACACGAGTGCGGGGATCGTTGTCTGTAATGACTCTCCATGGCATGTAATCAACGTACCCGTTATTGTCTAGACCCAAGTACTCCAGTGAAGGCAGGTAATTAAATGTATCATTTTCTATAACCTTGATCTTATTGTCACTGAGATAGAGCTCGTTCAGATTTGGTAATCTTGTAAACTGTGTGTTCCTTAAAACTTCCAATTTATTGTTCTCCAAATGAAGAATCCTCAATGACTCGATACCGTTGAATGTTCTATTTTGTATTGTGTTGATGTTGCTGTTATTGAGATACAAGACTTGTAACTTTTTTTTGCCGATGAAAACGTGATTCCCTAACTCTTTCAAGTCATTTCCATCTAAGTATATTTCGGTCGCGTCCATCGGTATTCTGTCCGGCACGTGATCGTAGTCAGCGCCCGAACAATCGACCACGTTAGTGGTGGTCCAGGTTTGATCATGATAACATGAGCATTTATCTGGGCAAGTCATCTTACAATCACAGGCGTCAAAGTCACAACAATGGCACACCGCGAAACAATGTGACTCGTACTCGCACAGAAATTCTGAAGATTTTACTTCAAGCAAAAGCATATCCGATCTGGTTCGTGAATGGGTTAAAGAGCACCTTACACTTTCTAAATCCATTACTCTCGGGCGCTGTCTGAGGTCACTTAATTGGTTAATTGTCTGCAGCCATTCCATTGTGCAGTCGCACTCAAATGGATTTTCGCTTATATAAAACTCGGGTAAATCTTTGTCATCAGGAACAGCTGATATCGCAAAGGCGCCGAGCTCCAGTGTTCTTATTTTGTTTGCATACAGTATAACTTTGTTAAGATTATACTTTTGCAGGAATGTCCCTGGGCTTATTTTATCAATGTTGTTATTGTTCAAAACAACAGTCTCTATACTACTTGGAAAAGAGAACTCGTCAATGCTCCTTAATTTATTGTAACTGATATCGAGCATTTTTACTGAACACGATTCCTTCAGTCCGTATGTGTCTTCAAGCTTTTCAATTTTATTTTCGTGCATATCTAGCCATTCAAGATTGGTAGGAATATGGCTGTAATCAAACCAAAGTAACTCGTTGTTAGACACGTTTAACCAAACAAGCGGTTGGGTGTTAGTAAATATGCCTTTCAAGTCCACTAGTTTGTTACCGTCCAGTCCGATTGCTTTTAGCTGTTGGTTTGAAGCAAAAGCTCCGTCATCTATTTGATCTATGTTGTTTGAAGCCAAGTTCAATATTTGCATTGAAGGTAATGCAGCAAATGTATCCTTTGATATCTTTTCTATTTTGTTTCCAACAAGACGTAAGCCATACAAATCATCCAATCCTTCGAACTGAGCTGTTGTGACTTTCGTTATCCTGTTCATGCCCAAGTCCAAGGATGTCAAAAATCTCAGTGTTTTGATAGCCTCCGGTACCTCTGATAACTGGTTCCCGCTAAGTCCCAGGTCATGAAGCTTCGTTATATTTTCAAAAGAACGTAAATCAACTTTCGTTATTCTGTTACCGTCGAGGAACAACTGATTCAGTACATAAAGGTTTGAAAAATGTCCGCTGTCAACTTCTAATATGTTATTATGAGCCAGAGAAAGTGAGTGAAGGTTTTTCAAATTAGAAAATGCACCATCCGCTACGCGTGCTACGTTGTTGTGTTCCAAACTTAAAAACTGGAGATTATTCAAATCTTGAAATAATAGTGTATCTATTTTTGTGATTCTGTTGTGTGATAAATTGAGAACAATCAAACGGACTAGTCCTGAAAACGTATCTCTATTTACCCATTCACTTGTCAATTCATTCACCGATAAATCCAATATTTGCAGTTGATCCAATCCTTCCAATAGTCCAGGGGCAAGTACACTTAGTGAGTTGTTGTTCAAATATATTTGTTTGATATCTCTAGAAGACTGGAACATTTCAGGTGGTAAAGCAGTCAAAGCATTTGTTGATAGATTCAGAATTTGCAAATCACTCAAGCCCACGAAAGCTCTATCCGCTACAGCTGATATTCTATTGTTTTGTAAGAATAACTTTTGAAGCGCGCGTAAACTTGATAATCCATTGTCAGGTAGCGTCCTTATTTCGTTGTACGACATATCTAATGTTTCTAACACAGTATTACATGATTTACCAGGTGCAGTTGGTCCATTGCCCCAGTCGGAGAATCCAAGATTTGATATGTCTTGTAATCTGTTTTGTGTTATATTCAGCTCTTTTAAATTGTATAAAAGACAGAATATCTCAGGAGGCAGGTTCCAAATGTTGTTATCGCCCAAATCCAAAGTTCGTAAATCAGTGAGGCCTCGAAATGTATCTCTATGGAATTCCATAGACATCGCTGACCAATCCGTGTTGTGTGTCCGAAGAGTTAAGCTCCTCAATCCACTAAGCGGGGATAACACTGCAGAGGGAACATATCGAATCTTACAAGACTCTATCCTCAGTTCTCTAAGGTTGTGGAACCGGGACAGGAGCTGTGTTCCTTCTTCTTTTCTTCTTCCAAAGTCGAGAGAGCTCTCGAAAAAGAGAACATCTGTGCAATGTAGGTCTAGGACAGTGATGCGCTGAGCTTGTGAGGAACTGAGACCAGCTAGTAGGTCTGTAGCGCCGGCAGCAGTACGGAGAGAGCACGCGAGCTGGACGCGAGTGGACTCACTGGCATCCCCCGACACTCGCTGCCACTCACACTCCTGAGGCGCCTCCGCGACGCGGCTCGTAAGCGAAGCAGCGCCGGCACCCAAGTACATCCAACTCCATGCGGCATACCACACAGCCAATAATCCCATCGATAACATCTCGAATAACTCACTTTTAACTGTCACTTTATTTAAATTGTCACCGTTTGAGTTGATATTATCGCGTACATCGCTACGTTAGTCCGGACGCGCTCGGAAAACTTCACGAATTTCCCGTCAAACTTGTTTCGAAGTGCGACACATAACGGCACGAGTTGGCGAGCTGAGGTGCAGCAAGCGCCTCTCTCGAAGACTCGTGAGAAGCGACTGAGTGTAGCGCAAGGCAAGTTGAGCGACCGGCCGGTGGCGGCACGCTCCCCGCGCACGGTTGCTCCTCCCCCGACAGAGAGCTCCGATACGTGTGTCTCTGTCTGTTAAAAAGTTCACAACGGCAACAAGTTGCTCGCCGCAAGATTGGCATGAACAGAAGCGCGCTTTGCGAGCTTTTATAAACATGGCGGTGCTTACTTTGTTCGTTTTGTCTAATCATAAAATTTCAATAGAGTTCCGACTGAAAAGCGTGCGAACTAAAAAAATAATATAGGTTTATATTAAATTATAAATTGAAACTCACAGCTACTTAACTGAAGAATAAGATTTTTTACTGTACCACACTAGGATATTTATAAAATTAATAAAAGGAGCGTACGTGGCTCAGATATTAAAATAAATAATGTATTTAGATTTATAATTGCTCAATAATTACTTAGTATTAATCCTCTGATAACTCAAAACAACAATGAAATAAATGTACCTAATGTTACAGGAATCCCAATACCAAAAGATATAGACAGATACCTAAGATATTTATCACCTCTTATCAGCTGAGAACGTGCATATTTTCACATGATTACTGATAATGCAGCACAATTACACTGTCATTTCGGACAATTTGCTTTTGTTCTACAATGCGGGACCTACCTGGGCTATGACGCATTTTGCGATATCTCGTGTTAACTAGCTCACCAATGAACACACCTGTCAACCTACTCATGATGACGTCATCAGTAACGAGTTCCTAAATCCCTAAAACCTCTTTGGAAACTTTTGAACGGCCGATAATCGGGTACTAAAGGATTAAAGTGTGAAGTAGGTAATAGTGATTCTTTGGCTTTATCAGTCCATTCTGTACTGTTTGGTTTTGTAATTGTATGAACGTTGGGTACTTTCCTAACACCATATTATCAATGCACTTAAATACTTACTAAATTAAAATTTGTTTATTTAAATCACCCTGTATACATTTAAACGAAACTGTAGAGTCACACTAAAAATCTTTTCGCATCACATCCGCTTCAATTTCACAAAAGTTATTTAAAGAAGTTAAAAAATTTACCAAAACTAACTGTTCTGACCTTTAATTAAAAAATACCACATAAAAATAACATTCACACATTCAGTTTTCAAAATACCTGAACTACTGTACGGCTACATGTTCAATGCTTCGGTTTCTTTGGTATTTTATCACAGAATCAAATGTAAAAGCGAACACGCAATTCAGTTGGACAAACAAAAGGCGTCGGGGAACATGAAAAGGGCTTTATTGGCATTCTCGGCGGCAAAACACAAAAATTGTACCGCAAAGAGTTAACTGATCTAAACGAGTGCACTCCGCGCGACCTGACGTGGGACGATGGCATAACGTGGATTTATGGATATCTGATTTTATTATTAAACTAGCTTTTGCCAGCGGCTTTGCCCGCGTGAAGGTCGGTGTATTATACATGTAAACCTTCCTCTTGAATCACTCTATCTATTAAAAAAACCCGCAACAAAATCTGTTGCGTAGTTTTAAAGATTTAAGCATACATAGGGATATAGGGACAGAGAAAGCAACTTTGTTTTATACTATGTAGTGACTATTGATTCACTGGGGCTCGTGGCTAAATCGAAGGTTAAGCTACGCTGGGCGCAGTCGGTTCGTGGATGGGTGACCATCCATTACATTTTGAGACCCCTCCGTGCCTCGAAAAGCACGTTAAGCCGTTGGTCCCTAGAAAGTTAGTCCCGATAGAAAGCTGAAAACAAATTAAATAATGGTGTACGCTTATTAGCAAGGCCCGAGCCGTTGCAGATTTATTGTATTCAAGCTTTTATAAAAATGAGAAAAGGTAAGAAACCAAACAAGTAAAGACACAGAATACATAATAACAAGGTAAAGATGAGAATGGAATTCTGGCCATAGGCATGAAGCTTAAATTAACGAAGAAATATCGAACATAAATTTAAAGTAGAAAAAATTGCCACGCCTTACGTTATACCTTTAAAGTGGGAGTCAGACCAGCACATGGTAGGATTCCGTCCATATTTTTTACAACGAATTAATTTTAACATTTAGATAATAAACCAAGTTATTTATGTAGGAACTGTGTTTACCTAGAAACAAATTGTAAAAATTCTACTTCAAAGCCCAGAAATCTTACTACATAATTATGATTTGAAGTTTCCATGAAATGAGGGCTCCTGAAACTTTATTTTTCTTTTTTGTTACTGCTATAACGTGAACCTTTTTCAAACCCCACCGTCACAGTCTGCTCGACCAATAAGAGCGCAACTTCTATAAAGTCCTAGAAGACGTGTCAGAAACGCGCGACGACCCTTAGGCTTTTGACGGGAGTCGTCTGACGTCCGTCAACTAGCCTGCACATCAAAAACCTATCGTTTACCGTTTTACGAAACTTGTATCTTCGTCCCGAACCCTATTGTTTTTATATTTATTAAGTTATTGTAAATAAAAAAAATACAGAATCTGTGTGTATGTTATAAGACAACGAAAGTTCCTTATTTATCTAGGTACAGAACCCTAACAGCGATGCTTTAATTAATAGAGAGACCACATTCGATAAAACAAAAAAGTAAAGTCATAATTTAAATATTTATCCAGCTCATGTCAAAACTAGTTTTAATAAAATATTGTGATCTTTATCGAAAGTGATCATCGATAACGATCATTGATCTTCAACTTTTTTTCTTGAGGTGCACGTAAAACTACTTAATGAAGGAAGGGTAAATATACGCAATAAATGTAGGTATGTAGTTCAATCCTCCTAGCAGTATGTTGGGGTCGACTTCCAGTCTAACCGAATGCAGCTGAATACCAGTATTTTACATGGACCTACTGCGTATCTGACCTCCACAACCCAGTTACTGGGTAATACGACACCCCTTGGTAAGACTTTCCGGCTTCTGACGACCCGTAACAACTGTCAAAGATCGACGAATGACAGCCGGGACCAACGGCTTAACTTGCTTTTCGAGGCACGGTGGGGTTTTGGTATGTAAAACTGGTCAGTGGTCACCCATCCACAGACCAACCGCGGCAAGTGTAGGTTTACCTGATCTAACGACCCGTGCGGCTGTCATTACTTAGCCACAAACAGGCAGGCTTTGGTAGTTATAATGTATTATTTATTTATTTATTTATTTATTCATAGGAGAACCAACAGCTATAATAGATGGATAACAGTTGTATATGTAACATTAAGCCAATTACAGGTTCTCACGGATAAAAACAGAAAAAAGTAGTAGAAATCTTATGATCAGTAACAAGCACGATAGAAAAGAATATACTATATAAGGTACAATAAGGACTATGCACTATTGAAAAAGTCAGCGTTTAGCCGAGTGCGTACAGAATAGGTTTTGGTGGTAAATGGGTCAAATGAGAACTCTTTACTAAGATTATTGAAGTCCTTACTCGCTCGCACCATGTAAGAGTTATGCCTGTAGTTAGAAGAAGAGAAAGGAATGGAGATAGGTGGATTAAACATAACTGATCTCTGAGGGACGTTGAATTTCAGTTTTTGCAGGAGATCAGGACAGTCGATCTCGTTAGATACAATTTTTAAAAGAAAAGTGCAATCTGCTAATCGACGCCGATTTATAAGTGGCTGTAAATGAAACTTCTAAATCAATGATTCGATTTATATCGATAACGATATGTAGGCACTTGTTGGCATTAAATGTTCTTGTCCCATCAAGTTCAGTGCCAACGTGCCACTTCACTTACCTACTCACTGCAGAGGAAGTTGTAAATCTCAACTGCTCTTTTCACCAGCTTAAATTGATCTTCCCTACCCTCCGTACTTCTTACTAAGCAGGCGACGGATTCATGCTTCCTTCCATCACCACAGTTCTAGATATCCTGGTCGAGATTTAGACAAACCGCTGAAAATTGTATATCATATCTACTTTTTATTACCTACATGTGCATCCTGCGCGACACTGCAGTTCAGAAAAAATAAAAGGTCATTATCTTCGCTTGTCATAAGTTCATATGCCTAATGAATCAGCACCACAGAACGTCACAGATGATAAATTAAAACCATTATTCAATAGACCTTGATATTCTGAAAAATTGCTTATAATAACTCTCTTTCATGACTATAAATATTAAAATAACGGTGACAACCCATTCGTAAGTGGGCTTAAAAACGATGGTTACAAGTTGCAACAGCCAATACAAAAAGTTGTCTCCGAACACAGGTGTTTGATGTACAACACGATAATTTATACGTTTGGCAGCCAGATACCACATTAACATAATGACATCGAATGAAATCAACATGTGATTTTGATCACCATAACTAACCACATTACAACTTGAATCGATTCCCGCCAACTGTTCCCTATGCTTTCTGGATTCTATTATCTGTCAATATATAGGGTCCATTGTGGGATTTGGCAAAAAACGCATAAATCGAATCGATCTTCCTAGCTGTCTGCCATTCACTTTGTTCTCGTGTTTCCAGGGATCTAATGGCCGATCCCCAAAGAGCCATACATATTTGGTGTTAGTAAATGTCAAAATATTTTGTATCAGTTGTGCTAATGGTTTGTAAAGTCGGCATTACGGTCATATTGTTATTTTGTACGGGGATATTGTGGCCAAATGTGCGTAATTTTTACCAAATCATATTCTTTTCAAATTGAGGATGTTTGTTGATAAATGTAAAATCTTTTCCATTTCCATAGGGAATTCTGTGTGGTATATAGGTTTCCTCATTTTATATGGTAGGTATGTCTCTGAAAAATGTAAAGCTTGTTTAATAAATTCTGCTATCCGAGTCACCGATATACTCAACTTTAATAGAACTGGGTCGGATTCTTACCGAGTTCTGAATTCGTTAATTTCCAAAATGAACTTATAAAATAGGCTCCATTTAACGTATTTAACACAATTAACAAATCGCATCTCTGATTAGCCTCCACAATCGCAGCCGCCGCTTACATTAACGTTTTATAATGAGAAAACCAGAAGAAGGGAGAAAAAAATTATGAGAATTCGAGACCTATCTCGAGATACTTGACAAAATCCGACGAATGAATGTAATGCCATTATGATTAGCATTATTTTGTTGGGAGGGTCGCGGATTCCGGTTTACTGGATAAAGCGAAATTCGTCGTCACAAAGAGGTTTTTTTTGACATGCTTTTTAATTCCCCCCTAAACATCTGTAGCTGGGACTGTATAGCGGTTTTAATCGCATTTGTTGCGCCACACGTTATTGATAGTTGAATGGTTTGTTTAAATATTTTGGTTCTGAGATACAAGGAATATACGGCTGGGATTTTACTTGAGTGGGTTCTGTAGAGTCGGAGTTTAGAAATTGAAAATTGAATTGTTGAAGTATGGTTCTGCAGCAAACTGTACCTTCTTGCAAGCATCGATATATGTAAAATATAACTTTAATGCTAGTAGTAAGGTACGACTAATAAAGGAAAGCCACAGACACTGCACTGGGTATCGTATTCAGCGACTAGCAAAAAGTAGGTACTGCGCAGTAAAAATCCTGAAAAATATAGTACAGTTCTTAATAAGTAAATACAACACAGGTAAGCAATATTTATGTCTGTTTGTGTTTCTGTGGGTAATAAAACGTTAAACCATCTTAGCCATTTTAGAGTTTAATTTTACACCTTTTGGTCTTACGGAACTCTAAAAACTTCTTTACACAGTGACACGAGAATTTAAATTTATGTGGGGGATTTTAATAAATAATTATAGACGTGATCTGTAAACAGTAAGCTGAAATGTTTTATTTTTTTAACGTATTTTATAGTTCTGCTAGCTAATCCGGTTACGTTTGTCACGGAGCCTTTTAGTACAACCTCGACTGCACTAAATATGAATCTTTATGTTTAACTGTGACATTAATCACAAAAACCCTGTGATTTATGTTACTATGCAACAGCACGGATACGTTTACAGTTCAAACTAGAGTTTAGTAACATGCTTCACATTCGAGAACAACAAAAGCATTGTTAACTATTTTATTAGTTTTACAAGTGCTTGAAACGTGGCTGTAAATAAAATATGACTAAATGGGAACAAATACTTAGTTCAGAAGAAATATTATTGGCTTAAGACTTCGAGTTATGCAAGACGAGAAACGTAATCACTATCCATAGTCCACAAGGTTTCAATATCAGAACGACTCCTCATCATACGTCCCTTTGTCGGCCGCATCGTCGTATAAAATAGTATAATTAAAACTCAAATCGAAATATCGACGTAGCTACGCGAGTGCGCATCCCAACGTGTGTCAGTGACCGCTCCTGAATGGACCCTAATTTTTTTCAGGCCTTCGATTTGTGGGTTCTTGCTTTGTGATACAAAATTAATGATTTTTGGTCTGTGCTTCGCAGCGTCAGCGGGTACAATGGGCCGAGTGACAATGGTGCCCCGCTGTCCACGATATTGACGGAAGGCTGTGCGGACGAAGCTACCTACGCTCCTGGCTGCCCGACCGGCCCCAGGCCCTTTGTCCACAAGAATTTAGACACGTCATGAACCAAATGGAAGCTCGTGAGAATAACCGCGATATTATATAAAAATAATTCTTTAATTATACCCCAGATATTCGTATACTCATTTTCTCTACATTGTATCAGAGCACGCTGAGCGTCTCTTGTATCCCCTCGTAAGCTAATCAAAATAACGTTGAAATAGTTATAAGCTGAAGCCATAACATGCCAGTAACTTGAACTTGTAACGTGTTTAAATATCACAGAACTTATTCACACAGCTCACATTGTTAGAGTTTATTTTATTGGACGTAACCTTAACGTCTACTTACCCATTGGCCAACTGCCCTAATAAATTACATCATTCATTTCTTGTAGCAGTCCAAATATCTTGCTCCCAACACTATTGTGACTGTGGACCACAACGCACCCAAACATTTAGGGTGGTCTTATTTTGTGACCACTATTTAACCCAAATACGGCGCTTTGTATATAAAGCCATGATTGTGTTCACTGGTCACCCCAGTAACGAACATTGTCGCCTCGCCTTTAATTTATAGCAATTCAATGAAATTTCATTAGCACCAAACTGTTTATAAATCTGTATGACCACAATATCAATTCGATTGACGACAGTCTGTTGTTATGGCCAATAAATTTTGGGATTATCTTGTCCGTAGGCTGTGATTAGGTGCCATCAATGTTTTGAGGGAAAGTCGAAAATTAAATCGTTTAAGCCCAGTTAATGGCGGGTGTACAATGACATCAATACGTAATGATAAATTACGGCAATGAAATAAAACCACAGTATGTCATAAATAACGTTTGGAACACCCACAAATTTATTCAACATTTTGACTGTATGTTTATTAGAAACTTTCTTTGAAAAGCTCATTTCGACGGCTCTTATTTCTGAAAATACCAAAATAAAGAATAATTTAATTAAAACTTAATTACTTGAAAGTTAGTATTCAAGGTTATTTGTTTCAATACAAAGCTCAATCAAATAAAAAATGCATGTTCTCGGGGCGCGTTTGTCGACCATGCTTCACGCATTTTAAACCGGCTTCAAAAGAGCTGATCCGAGAATTTGCTATTTAAACGACGACAGGCGCTCCCTTAATTCTTCAACTTTTTATCGAAAATCTTCACCAAATCGGCGTGTATCGTTGTAAACAATTCCCGTAATTCATTCGAGATTCGCTTTGCGTCTAACAGAGATATACTGAAATGACCAATCACGGACGTGCGCGGACTATCGAACTTGATGTTTACTTCAGCATTACCCATTGTTGTCACACCGACATACTGGTATATTAGCAATATTTATGAAGCCAATTTATTGGTTACCTTTGTACGACTTGCCTTTGATGGCTAATGTTGGATTCCTGAACAATACCCTAGACCTTACTTGTCATGATCATTGCCATGAATAATTATCATCTTTATAAGATGACAAGATCACGAGACGAACGTGCGTATTTTATTTGAGTTCATTAGCTAATTAAACAGTGCCTAACGATCCTGAAACCAACAAGGTCCTTAGTACTTAATTAGTCTCAATTAATGCAGTTGGCAAACAATTAATTATGTACTACAACTCATTTTAATGAATGAATACGTACCTAGCTTGTTTATTTTTATTAATGTTTTTCCAGATAGGAGCGAACTTTGAAGACTATCACCACAATTGCTTGCAATATGTTTGATGTCGGTGATTAAAGGAAATTACAACTCCGTAATTTTATGACTATATTCACCGTCTTAATAAGCCTAGCCATTTTTTTTTTTGGGTGGGAAATCATCAAATAACTTCTCCCGCTCTGGGTGGAGCGGGAGGGCGTGTCAGACTTTTACTGACTAAAACCCACCCGTTTTCCCTCAGTTGCCTGTGTGCCAGGGGCGGCGGTATCTCTTTCGTACAACCCGCACCCCTGGCAGGCATCAGCCTAGCCATCAAAAAGAAAACTTGTAAAAAAACCAAGTCTCGCAACTCAGTTCTTCTACCATAAAAAGTTGTGAGATCCATGTAATATACATATACGTCCCTACATATGGGACCTTCTGTCTTAAGTTATTACGTAATTAGCTAATCTAACAACATCTTATAGTGACCATATCAATATTATAAATCTTTTATGGTTTAAATAAATAGATTGACTTAGCCATCGCATGAAAACACAATTTGTCACAAGTACATATTATATTAAATTAGATTGTTTAGTGCTTTTACCTTGATTGATGATTCTATACCGTGTTTATACAATGCTTGCTTGGTTACTAGAAATACAGGCTTCTAGTTTAATCCACAACGAAGTTATAGGGGGTCGAAAATGGCCTGAACTGCTTCGAGAAAAGGATGGTATCGGCCGTGCTGCTTTTTTTTACTCGACTTGGCGGGGATACACATATTTTTTCCACAGCTGGGGGATACAGGCTTCACTCCCTGAGAGGGAATGGGCCATAACCCACCACGCAAGCCCAGTGCGGGTTGGTGGATGTCATATGTCTTCAAATTCTTGGTTCTAGAACATGCCGGTTTCCTAACGATGTTTACCTTAGCCGTTTTAAGAGCAGTGATGACGAAATAATTTACACAAAGTGAAGGACCTGTCTGGGTTCGAACCTACGAGGTCTACGACCTACAATTCCTATGTCGCGGCCGTTACCACTGGACCACCACTGCTCTACAGGCTGTCCGGTAATGAATGGAGAACCTTGAAATGGTTCATGGCAGAACTAATGACCATTCAGAAAAAACACTTTTTATTTGTATGTTTTCCGTAAAAAAATCAACCGACTTCCGAAAAAACACTACAAAGTGAAAAATTACTTTAATTTCAGAAGACGGTTACAAAAAATGTAAATAAGTAGTTACATATCCAAAGACACCGACTTGTAAAATTAAAGTTATTTTTCATTTTACAAAAATTTCCAAAAAAAAAACAACCGACTTCCGAAAAAACACTACATTTTTTCGGAAGTCGGTTGTTTTTTTTTTGGAAATTTTTGTATATTCACCGTGACAGTGAATGAAGAAGAGGATAAACAGGATTTTATTGAGGGTTTACTTCGCCTATTGCAACATCAAAGATTGTTCGGAAAAGAATTTCGGTGTAAGCATTCACGAACGCTGAAGTTCGATACGATAGTTACATTTGCTCCGAAATCGACTATTTTTATGTCCATTAGTTTAATGTGATTTCTTTCAGATGTTGGAAAAGCATGTTGGTAGTTATCTAACGATCTTATCCCTTTGGTAAAAGGTTCAATCGTAGGTATGTAGGTGGAGTCTTGAAATATACGAGTGTAGTCGATCCAGAATTTCAAATGGTGTTATTATCTTATCTAGCTGCCTACATAGTGAGGAAATAATCCTACACAATATAAAGTGCATTGTATTTCACTTTTTCTCAATTCACTTTGCCCTAATTATTAAGTCAGATAATGCACAATATGGATGAATAAAACCAGCCATCATCCTGAAGTGCATCCCCAAAAATTGAAAGGTTCAGATTCTCTTTCAGTGCTCCTTCAGTAATTATATCTCTTTTGCCCCGCAATACTTTATTTCTTACCAAGCTACATCTGCACAGAAGAAGTTTTAATGGTAGACAACACAGAATAGATAAAAGTCTGTGGTAGACAAGCAGGAGGTCCCCCGATGGGAAAGCTATGGTTAGTGATCTAAAGGCGGATTTCACCAATTAAATAAAACGTACAGTCAGTATTTCTAAACTACGTTCAAGAGCCTGTCAGTGTCAATATTCCACAGCAAATTATGACACTGACAGCTCTAGAATGAGGTTTAGATGGGCTTTCATTGGTGAAATTCGCCTTTAGTCTGCAACACTAGAAGCATCGCAGGTGTGTCGCCATCACAGATACCTACCAAATTGAAAAAAATGTTCCGCAGCTCAGCACATCTTAAAGACTTCAGGTAAGAAAGTCAAGTCCTCGACTACCAAAAGAAAACCTAATCATTTCCACTCAACATTAAAAAAAAACAGAGTTTAACGATCTACTGCCACAAAAAGCCGCCAAGTACGAGTCGGACTCGCACACGAAAGGTTCCGTACTACAAGGCAAAAAACGCCAAAAGAACACGTTACTTGAAGGGAAACCTTTAATTTTTAACTTTTTTATTATTACACGCTTTATATTAGCTTCACTTGTATGTTTGTTTGTTTGTATGTTTGTATGTAACCGACTCCTTTGGGTGCTATTTTGACCCACTTCAAACGGTCAGATTTAATTGAAGCTTTGTAGACTTATCGAGGACCGATGACAATTTAAAAATTTAAAAAAAAAACAAAAAAAAATATCACGCTTTTCAAGCAAGCAGAACTAAAAAATAGTAAATAGATAATAGTTTAAAAAACTAAAAAACACGCTTTAAAAACCAAACTAAAAAAATTGAAAATAATTTAATTCTATTAAAAAGCGTGGGGTGCTTGATATTAATTGATTATAAAAATACCTCAAAAAGCACCCCACGCTTTTTAATAGAATTAAATTATTTTCTATTTTTTTAGTTTGGTTTTTTTATTGTTGCATAGCGAAATAGAAATACACACTGTGTGAAATTTTCAACTGTCTACCTATTACGGTTTATGAGATACAGCCCGCTAACAGACAGACAGGCGGACGGACGGGCGAACTAACGGATAGACAGTAAAAGCTTAATAATAGGGTCCCGTTGGCACTCTCTGAGTACGGAACCCTAAAAACGATGAATAGCGGAAATTATACTGTCACCAATAAATTCTAACATAATTAGATGATTCCTGTAATTACCTCTCGTTCTTGAAATTAACGTTAATTGGCTCATTAACATATAACATCTACTTAATGTATTTGTGTCGAGATTGTTTGTGCAGGACAACAATGACAGGGGACATGACATTCATAGAGCAAATAAGGCTTTGCAAAGTGCCGGCTTAATTCAGGTTTAATCTATATCTGGGTAGGTACCTACCTACTTATGTTTGTTAAGATTAAGTATATAAAAAAAGTATTTTCCTGTCTTTGTAATGGTCTGATGAGAATGGAGCATATATTATGAAGGTTGAAGGTTGTAACAGCTGGGACATATAGCAATGGGCTGAAGATATATTGTAGGTATACCTACTCAAGGTGCAGGCCAAAGCCAAAATCCTGTATGTAACACACCATCTTCTATTTTCTTCCTCTTACGAAAAATTCGTCAAAATCTGTTCAAGGGTACTGCGTTCTGCACCCTAATTGCGGATACCCTAATTGAAGGATTGCTAATCCATTGCTTCATATATTCGAAAAGTTTGTCTGCTCGACAACATAAATAACGCAATGTATGTTGTAGAACTGTGAAAATTAAAGCCATTCCTTCTGTTAGGGCTCATTTCACCAATGAAACTGAACGCGATCAGCACATCTAATCCGCGTTCAAGTGTTCATTGTTGTGGAAAATTGACACTGACAGCTCTTGAACGCGGTTCAGACGTGCTGATCGCGTTTAGTTTTGTTGAAATTGGCACTAGTGTGTTACTTACGCAATTGACCTGCTGTCCAAAACTGTGAACATCATTAATCTCTTAATCAAAACTAACTAGACTTAACACCAAAGACTTTATCCGTCAATAATTATCGTGACTCAGACTATTTTATTTTATGTGCCATTAAATTTAACAACAATTGCCTTTTAGTGACGTGGAAGTAGACATCTTTATGTTTATATGTCGTTAAGATTAACTGGTCCTACGTTTCGAACGTAGGGTCCGGCAGACCGGCTTGCAGGGAGGGAAGGGACCTCTATAGAGGTATCTCCGGACCCATTACCATAACTCAGGTGAGTATCAACGCTATCGTTGTTATGGAGCATTTGTGAGTTGTTATAGCAACCCGTGAGTTTTAAAGTCGTTCGAAATGAAGCTTCTTAGATAGAGATGTGAACTGGTGGTCGAGAAAATTGTTTGTTCGCAATAAAAATACACTTTAAATAAAGAACGTACTTATTTGTTTTTAAAAAATCCTCCCAAAAATCTCCCTCTCCCAAGCTCTAAATTCTAAATCTAAGTTCATGCAAAACACCCAAGATATCGTTCCTTTTTTTTTATGCACCAGGTGTAAACTCAGTTTTGACTTTACACAAAACCTTTTCAATAAACCCCAGACCACACAAAGATGTCCGTTTACCGTCAAGAATCACACTATTGTGACTGTCAAAACAAGATCGGTTACAATAAATCTTATTAAAAGTTAGGCCAGCCTTAACGTCATTCATGGCGGCCTTGATCCGACCTCAAAAGAATGGTTTGTTTACAGATATTGCTAAAAGCCTTTGTCGTGGCGCACATCTGCTCTACCTACCTGAAGGCACATGATAGGGTAAGAAATGTTACATATTTCTAACAGATTTTGCAAAGTGTATACGTATACTTAGCAATGTTTAATTGCTTTTAATTGATTTCAAAAACAGATGAATTGTTGTTTTTGTTTTGTTACTGGTCTAATGTCACGACTCATGATAGGCGCCTAAATTGAGTTGTAATCGAATGCTAGCTAACCCGACAGACGCGGTTGCCTTATCCAAATTTCAATTCCCAAAGAAAAAAACTCTCAGTTTTTCCCGATTTTCTAATGTGCCAGGCTACTTTTCCCATTTTTCTTTCCGTGAAAACCATCATCATAAAAAAGTGTTAAATTCAGGCTTACCCCAAGTGGTGCGCTTACCGAGAAACAGCATTTAATTTTTATGTCATAGAAGAATAGACAAACGCCAGCCGCCGCCGCCGCCGCCGCCTGTTTGGTGGCAGCAACATGTTACCAGCAGCAAGCTAAGCATGACGCGTTCTACTTCTACGAAGAATAGACTGCTTTTTCAATACAAAGTCACATTTCATTTCTATATTTTTGACATCACACCGTAGATATCTTACTACAATCCGTTATTTTGTCTTTCGTTTCTAACGATCATTGTCTAGGTCCTTCTTTATGTAGATTATTTCAGAAGAATATTTTTTCCCAAACTGTCAAAATCACACTTAGAACAAACTTTCTACTCGACGGCCACATGACGGCCACAAAGTATATACGATTATCTACAAAGTCATGATTCGTTTAGAACGCTTAACTGTGATAATTATTAGGAGAACATAGCTATCTTCTCGTATTGTGCATCATTTAGTTAAAGTCATGTCAATTCTTCTGTCGACAAATCGGTGCTCATGCTAAGCCTGCTGCAAAGAAGAAACACATGACATTGGTGCAACACTGTTGCCAAGGTCCATTAAATCGAAAAGAAAGAATAAAGGTACATTTATTTGCGCGTAACGTGACGTATAACAAACTAATAAAGCACTTGTTGTGCATAAAAAAAACTAGTGGGGAGGTAAGTTCTTAACATGGCTTCTCGCAGGTCAGCCTTAGCTTGCTTGATAGCTGCTGTTATACCGGACATTCCTGTGCTTAATTTGTTAATTACGTTAAGACCTCCATAACCTAAGCAACTAGGTACAAGTAAAGTGACCCACCTCTTGTGGAGTACGTATGGTACGTATGGTATGGATCGCCGGATCACTGGTTCAGCTCAAAAATGGACAGGCCGGCTAGGCTTACCCCATAGTATCGCAAGACATTTATCGCGGGAACTTCTTGAAACTCAAGGTGACCATGTATGTTGCTAGTTTGTGATAAATCCAACAGATGGCGTTACTAATACTGGTTCTTGCGTGATTCTTAAATTTCTGCCACACTGGCAATACCACTTTAAATTTGTGTGGTTTCGTGATTTCCAACAAAGAAAGTGATGGAACAAGAATCTCAATATATGCATTTTAATAATATTTTGACAAAAATATGTTGAAATTAAAAACAATAAGAGATATTTGTATTCGTGGGTATAATGGGGATTCTGGACTCCCAAAATGGTCTATAACTCAGATTATAAAACAATTTTTTACAGTCTGAGATCTACAACATTTCCTAACTACATACTTAATTCAGGAACAAAAGGTAATTGCTTCCAAAGTAAAGAATTTAGGTGGAATCGCCAGGGTAGCCCACGAAAATGGGATTATATAAACTTAGAGGGTTGTATTGTTGATTTTAAATGACTAAAATGTATTAATATTTACATTTTGAATTTGAAAATGTTTTTCTAACTACACAGCCAGAGTGGTTACCCGCCCACCAGTCAGAGGTATAGATGGGTAGTGGGGGACCCTTTCTTCCCAATTGGGTTATAACCCGGTCATTTGGGTTTTAACATTATCACCCATTTTACTGGGTGAAAATGGGTATTGTTAAATATACATTAGTGGGACTGTACTTCAGTCTACTACTAGCTTGTCAAAAATAACAGCCTGCATATGCATTTATTATTTATTAGAAAAATTACAACAAATTAGTAACCGTACCTAATCATCATCGTCCCTTTGCATCGTAAATACGGTCACAATCTAAAAAATTTGAAATTGTTAATGCCGGACGTAGATGGTTCTGGGCTTTGTTTGATTTGTACGTGCGGCGTGATTTGGTTATTAGATCTGCGGGACTCTATACGTATTGGTGGTAAATCAAGCACGCAGTCCTCAGAGTTATCACTTAAAACATCCACGTGCTTGTGCAACAAATTCCAATTTTATGTTATGTATGTCAGTTTTGCTGCTTTTTCCGTCGTAAGTCTATTTCTTTTTTACTATGTACCTATAAAATTTGTTCTACTTTGCATATGAACTCCATAGCGTCGATTTCTTGACTTTCTTTAAGTTCAGATACTTGGACTTCGGGGGTCTAATAAGTACGCTGCAAAGTGAATCAGTTTCAAACAGAGTACTTGACATCAGAGCCATTTAGTCCAATGTCCTATTTTTGCAAATAGCACTATTTAACTATATCGTATGTAAAAATTTTTTCTCTTTTTTGTATGTCTAGGCGACAGATTTGTATCTCACTTAATTCTAAATTTCATTCACGTAACAATGGTCGTATATCCATAATACACTAGAGCCAACCAGTCTGAACTTCGGATGTCTGTGAGTATGAACGTCTTTTAAGAGACGAACAGATTTCTGTATATTTTAGGTGCTTGCACTATCTGCTATCATCGTGGCAAAGTTATTTGTTCCTTATTCAGATAATGGTGCCAATTCTCTTGTCACAAATGCCACTAAACTACACTAAAAATCACCAAAATTATATTTATTCCCGTCAAACTAAAATTTCCCATTCTGAAATTGACTAAAATGATTCAACTTAACTATATTTTAGTTTAACAGCACTAAGATGGCTCTGAGTTATTAATTTAGTGAAAATGGCAATTTGACTATTCTGAATTTGACGTTTTTTACCTAAAATTTTGATTAATCTAACAAAACCTGACTATTTTTAATCGCGATTAAAAGCGTGGAATAAAATTAGTTGTCATGAAATAAAATTCACACCAACACCTCGACTTCGGGTACAAATACAGTACTGTATCTTTTTTCTTTTATTTTGCTTATATCTCGAAAATGGTGTGTCCTATCGCAAAAATAATGAAAATTTCGACCCCTTTATTGAACACGTAAACCCCTAAAACTCGACATTTAGGGTTTATTTTTTCATATTTTCCATACAAAAAGTGAAAATGTCCTTTTAAAACACGTCGAAGCTGTCCCCATAAATCGCGATGATCAATAATCGATAATCGTCCTGCCGAAAAAATATTAGGCAGTTTGTTAGGTTTATGAAATATACAGACGCCAGCACATCAAGCTAACCCAATCTGTCAATTTTTTTTATAGTTTTTCAACTTTATTGCAAACAAGTACGGTTCATGTTCGATTGGGAAAATTCGACAGTTTGGGATAGCTTGATGTGATGGCGTCTGTTCATACACTAGATCGTAATACATAAAACAGTTCCGGGTCGTAAGTTATAACAAAGTTCACTTACAAAGCTTGCTGATGTAAACTAAAGTGAGAGTTTGAGTAGGGAAGAACCATACCCCCCCCCCCCCTCTCAGTCCAGCCACCCCGCAGATGTAGCGCGCCACATATTTAAATGCTAGCTGCTGCCCACGACTTCGTTCGCGTCAAATTTCTTGCTCCCCGACTCACCCCGTCGCTCGCCTCGCCTGCCCGTGTGAGTACTTCGTATTCGTGATATTTTTCTCTTTGCTCGGCTCCTAAGGGTCTTAGCGTGATGTTATATAGCTTATAGCCTTTCTCAATAAATGGGCTATCCAACACTAAAAGAATATTCCAACTCGAACCAGTAGTTCCTGAAATTAGCGCGTTCAACCAAACAAAGTCTTCAGCTCTATAATATTCAACAATTTTGTTTTAAATTAAATACTTGTGATGAATAACGTATTTATTTGGATACGGATTAATATCATGTTTATAAAAACACCTTCACAAATAATACATTATTTTAGAACAAATTTGGTTAGCATTAAAAAGGTTATAGTGAGCCAACCTTAAAAGATAGACATATGCTGTCGCGGACTTTTTTATTAGAACTTTTAAAGGGGAACAATTCTTATATAATGATTAAACTTTACATTACTTAATTACATGATTTTTGCGAAACTTTAACCCTTTACGCAGCGCACGCAGCGGAAGCTCTCAAAAGGGAAAAAACCCCTGATTTTGAAACATTCTTCATTGGTGCTCCGCTCCTATTAGTCTTAGCGTAATGATATTAGCTTATAGTCTTACTCGATAAATAGGCTATCTAACAATGAAAGAATTTTTCAAATCGAACCAGCAGTTCCTGAGATTGGCGCGTTCAAGCAAACAAACAAACAAACTCTTCTACTTTATAATATTATTATAAATTATAATATATTATATTAAAAATGTATTATATTTATATATTATTATAAATTATAACATATTATATTAATAATGTATTATATTAAAATAATATTATAAAGCAGAAGAGTTTGTTTGTTTGTTTGTTATATAATATAGACAACAAATCTGAAATATTTGGTTTTCACCCGGCCTAACCATCCAGCGGGTGGAATAAAACGGGCCATAACTGGGTTTTAACCCACTAATAGGTTTTAATCCTTATGATTACCCATCTCTAGCCATCCCCGCACACCAGCCGTATCGCGCTACAAGTTTATTTAAAAAATCAGAAATATTTTGTTTTCACCCGGCCAAACCACCCAATGGGTGGAATGAAACGGGTGATAACTGGGTTTTAACCCATTAGTGGGTTTTAACCCGGATGATTACCCATCTCTAGTCAGAGGGCGACCACGCAAGCTGCGGTATGTTTTGAGTATTTGATGGTAATTTATCCAAATTACAAATCTATCGTCAGTTATTAGTTAGCTACCCACACCAGCGACTGAATGTGCGCACTCTTGAACTCAAAATTGTATTTTTTGTGTGAGATTCCTAAGCACTAGCGTTTCTCATACACCCGTTCTCCGACCACTCTATCCAATTTTATACACTGGTAACACATGCGTTGAAAATGCATTTGACAAATGTCAGTCGTCAATATTTTGTTCTTTAGCATGGTTTTGATGCTTTCTTTGTCTGTGCCATAAATTAACGTAAAAGAACACATTTTTGTTATGCTGTAAATGTGTAATGATTAGTTTCGTATACCTGTATCTTCAGTATACATTTTGAGTTTGACAGACTGGACATCGTGAGCCATTGCAGTTGTGTTGCATTCACTTTGTTTGCTTTGTTTTGAACGTAGGTAGTGCTCAACAAGTTCTTGACTGTGCCGTGCTATTATCATCATAACTTAATATTAGAGAAATTAAACCTGCATTGAATTATGGATACAAGTTTGCGACTAAAGGAGTGAGTACAACTTATTGTTTAAACTTTTCGAACGGTTATTTTTGTGCAATATTTTATATGAATATTTAGGACCGAGCTCAGAAGCACAATATCTATTTAATATAATCAAAGCTACTGTGTGTGATAACAATAGAAGTCTATCTAGAGCTTTTGTTTCTGTTGACATATTTAGACTTACTGGAACTGTAGAAATTCAACAAAATGAAGTAAAAGCTTTAAATTTTATAATAACATTTTTTTTTACTGAAACATCTCATTGGTGCAACATTTATCGAAGCTGAAAGACAATAAACCATGAATTTTAATTGTATTTTAAGTCTAATGTGAAAATTTGTGTCAGCAAAAGTCTTTAAACTGAAATGGTATTGTTTTAAAAAATCTTTGCTATCATAATACATGATTAGTTGCATCATCAAACATTTTACTAGGAACTACAGGTGATTGACCACAATAATTACTTCTTGGTGCCTGCTCTGTGTTGCATCACAAAATAATTGCACAACATCTACTTAATATTTTCAGTCATTTTGTATCAGAGACACCATACCTAACTCCTTAGAACTTTAATTATGTGGAAGTATTAGTGTGGATTATCCTATGGCCGTCAGCAATAGTGTAGCTCAAAATTCAGTGAAAGAATGTTTGAAATCATATCAATACTTTTAAAAACAAATAAACAATTTGACCTCTTCGTAACAGATTATTAAACAAGTCTCTTTCTTCTAGACTACCTTGTTACTGTTCACTCATAAAACTTCGAATTTTTATATATTTAAATTTGACAAGTTCTCAAAAAAGTTTAAACTAAATAGGTAAGGACCAGCTGCAGCAACGTTAAAGTTGCAAGCACAAACAAGAGTTTAATCACCTAAGTGTAAGTGCATGCACTTTGATTCACTCATTGATTCTTTTCATCATATTTGTTTAATTAAATACAGATGTGTCATAGATCTTTACTCACTCATCTAAAAACGTAGTGATTAAAAAATTGATAAACTATTGTAACACCTACTAATCTTTATAGGATTAGGCCTCTCATGAATACTGCGTTAAAGAAAACTTACTATTACTGTGGTTCCGTTTGGTGCCGGATGTAAAGAATAGCACCATCCCATTTCTTCCTGCGGGTGTCCAACTAACTTTATAGGATTAGGCCTCTCATGAATATACAGCATTAAAGAAAACTTACTATTACTGTGGTTCCGTTTGGTGCCGGATGTAAAGAATAGCACCATCCCATTTCTTCCTGTGTAGGACAATGCTGCTGAATGGACAGCAGCATTATCTATGCATTGTACCACCATACTGCCATCGCCAACCCACCTGCCAAAACCAGGCGAGGTGACCATGCTTGGGGGAGGCCCATGTCCAGCAGTGGACGTCTTTCGGCTGAAATGGTGATGATGATGACTCTCTTATATTATGTTTGTTTTCCCTCTTCACAAAGAATCACATAGTTATAAACATAGAGACAGGAATTATAGTGTTTTGACAAAAATGCACATAATATGAATAAAATCATTCAATCTTTTGAGAGCATGGTAGAGCCCAAAGGCAGATGTTCAATTAATAATCATTTGAATGGACAAACCTTTGAAATTGGAAATCGTACAAAATAGTAGGACACGGTAATTTTCTTAAAAATCCTTGTAAATAAAAAAACAAAGTAATCTGCATCCACTGCAAAGTCATTATTACTTGAATAGACTGACCCCCAGACATCACACATTCAGTCAAATGGTTTTTGTCTATTTTTATGCCCTCTCAATGATAATAATCTTGACTCTAAAGTTAGAACTACAATACAAGTCTCAAGAATTTCGGATGGTGTAAATACATATTAATTTTAATAAACTATTCATATGCAACTTACGTAATGTAAAAAAGAAAAAATAAGTAAACATACATGTAGAAACTTCATCTATAAAGTCAATCTATCAATCTGCATAGCCTTTTTGAACTAGGTTGGGGTCGGCATCCAGTCTAACCAGATGCAGCTGAATACCAGTATTTAACATGGAACTACCGGTCTGACCTCCACTAGTTACTGGGTAACACACTACCCTTTGGTAAGACTGGTTGTCATACTTTTTGGGCTTCTGAATATCTGTAACAATGGTCAAAAATCTACAAATAACTGCCGGAACATGCTTTTCGAGGCATGGAAGGGTTTTGACTCTCGATATGTAATGGATGGTCACCTATTCACGAACCGACCGCAGCAATTGTAGCTTAACCATCGATCGACCCGAAAAACTTTTAAACAAAATGCTATATATATGATAAGGAACCATATTCTTATATACTTCTTTTAGAACAGAATGGCCAATACCTCCCTAATGATGTAAATAATAACACAACTATTCAATACCATACGCTTATCTCAAGGAATAATCCCTAGTAAAAATAATTGAATAAAATATGCTTGTTTGGAGCATGAATAAGTTTGTGGTTCGTGGCCAAAGTACAATGGTTACATCTCTGCTTAACCCTACTGGTTTGTGACCAAATGTGGGTATACAATGGGTAGGTACATTTCTGCCTAACCCTACGAAAAAAACAATACAGACAGCAACACACAGGTGGTGTGTTGTGTAGTTTATTTATTTTACAGTGGATCATTCTTTAAAAAGCTATCTGCACCTAACAAAGAAACATTGCTCATGCTAATTCTTAAAAGAGCTATCACCTAGCAATACAATACTGAATGACTGGTATCAGTGGGCAAAAAAACCCAGAACTAATTAGAGCAATACAAATAGTTGAATAAATGCTCCTACAAAATTTTCATAGTCTTTAAGAGTTGTAAACCATTTATATTCATCACACTTTTAGTCTCATGCTTGTTATCCCTCACCATCTCATGCCCATATCAAGGCAAACAATTTCCTTTCAAGTTTTCTGTCGCTAGCATTCCTCTAATTTACTCATTTCTTACTTTATCCATTCTCGTCTCTCCACCACATCCATCTCAACATAGTCATTTTTCTTATTTGTTAAATGACTTTATCATTATGGCTGAATCCATCCATTCCATCTGTTAGCTAAAGCATTCTTAATTATTATCAACAATATTGTTCACAATAAATGAAAAATTTTGCACTCCTTTGCAGGTAGGTAGGTACCTACTTGAATAGAGCTGCCTTTTTATCGCCTACAAAATACCGTCGTGCGGAAATGCACCTTATCGCCTCATGTGACGGTAGTATTTACTAATTAGGTTTGAAATTGTCCATATAATATTTTATCTGCACCTGCAAAGCCTGGTTGTCACAACTATTGCAAAGCATTTCGCATTTTCCAATATGTTTCTTTTAAGTTTCATAATAATTTCAGTGGGCTCATATCAATTCTCTGATATCTTTATTTTTTCTATCAGTATTGTGCAAACATTCATCCTAATAGGTTGAATAATATTTTTGACACCTATCAAACCGAAGGTTTCTTTTTTGCTAACAGCTACCCTCAGGTATGTTTTTAATTTTTTACATAGAAGCCAAGTCTCCTGCCTTCATAAAAAAAGCAAAAACTAATTTATCCTTGTACTTAATGTTTTATGAATAAAATCTTTCAATATAATATTCTTTGTAGAAAAGTAATGACTGACAAGAGAATTCTGAATGTAGAAATGCCCTTGGTGATGTGGTGCATTTCAGATTTACTGCCGAAGCAAAAATCAATATTCACACGTTGAATTAAAGTCCAAAATAAAATTAAAACTGTCGCCTGTCTCTGGTCGTCCTTCCTGACGCCATCGCGCTTATGGAAAGTTTTTTCATTATTATTAGCCATACGTCCCACTGCTGGTCAAAGGCCTCCCTACTCTCTTTCCACCTCTCTCTGTCCTGGGCCATGAGACGAGAAGATTACGTCGTGTCCTTTCCGCAGGTAATGTAACTCCCATACATTTTGGCGTAACGTTTGGCGTGAACGCTAACAGAAATGTGTTTTGTCTAGACTGCAGAGCTGACAAGGACCAATCTTTACTAAAGGAGTCCAGCTCATCCCGCCATCTCCGTCTGGGCCTGCCGCGATGTCGTTTGCCATTAAGCGGGGCCCACTGGGCCATAAGTTTGGCCCATTGATCGTCTGACATAAAGTTTTTGAAATTTCGAACTTATTTCAATGTAACTAACGCTGATATTTCCTCGGCAGTAAAAATCCATGTCTCAAATTAATTTTGAACAGTATTCATTATCACATGAGTACTAACAACATTCTGGAATCTCACTTAGTGATTAAGTTACCATGCAACCTGCTATAAACTAGGACAGTAAATAAATAGTAACTCAGTCATATTTTCGTTGAATTACAACCCAATTACAATTTATTGACCAAAAGTAGGTATTTGTTCCATAAATAGAGTTTAGTAGCCAACGTAAACAAGCCGTGGTACATACAACTTGTTGCCACCTGTTTTAAAATGCTCAGGACTTGGGAAACAATGAATGACTGGCACTGCACCAATATATATTCTATAAGTGCTTGTTATCAGTCTACTTGACCAGTTTCCGTTCAAATGACACTAATTTGCTGCTGACTGGTACAAGATAAGGTGACCTTGGCATAGAAGCATAATTTTGTTTTGTCAATTATGCCAAACGCTGTTTCAAGGTGGCTCATTAAAATGTCTGACCTGTATTTGCGACGCGTGATTTTGATTTGACAGTCCCCCAAAACGCCCACCCTTCATGGGTAGCCCCTAAGGATTGTAGCGTGATGTTAAATAGCATCATAACCTTCCTCAACAAATAAGCTATAATATTTAAAAAAAAATAGAGGTAGTAGAATTAAAAACCAGTGACTACTGATGTAGATACATACGTTTGTTAATCTATACATCTATACATATAAATAAAATTGGAGTGTCTGTTTGTAATATTAAAATAACCGCTTTTTTTCTACATGCATATACTGTACATATACCAAAATAGAGCTGTTTTGCATTAAAACAAAACAGTTATTATGTGATGAAGAACCACATAGCATTGGTTGAAGAAGCACCTAAGATTTTGCCATATTTAAGTTCAATACTCAAAGAAAAACATACCTTCCTTGCTCGATTACCTGACTTCACGCCATACTCAGCGCTAGCGATGATCTATGGCACAGCAAGCTGTCACCTGTCAACTGTCAGGTCATAGAAGTCTTCAAAACTCATCAGCAAGCACCTTGCTCCAATGCTATGTGGTTCTTCATCACATAATAACTGTTTTGTTTTAATGCAAAACAGCTCTATTATGTTCTTACTAACCACATAGCATTGGTTGAAGACCTGTTTGTTATCTGCTGGTGAAGACTACCCGAAGGATGTAGACGCTATGTGAATTATTCATATTCGGAATTGACGAATATTTTCGTCTGAATTCATTAACTGTTAAAACCAAAAATTAAGAGTTTTCAATCTATTCATACAAGAAAATGCAGAAATGAAAACATCTTTCATAAATTGTTATAGATAAATGGCAAATCTATTTGCCTTATAGAACATGAACATGAAATTTTAATATAATGATATAAAGGTAATTTAAAATCAATGAGATCTAAACTGAATTAAACATAATCATCTCATTACTAAAGGATATTTGGATCACTCATTCATATCCATAATTAATACAAGTTAGGTAATATACCTACTTGAAACTTGAGATCAACGGTAAAAATATTTCTCAATCAAAGGTACAGAAACTCATAAATACTTATATAATGATGTAGGAAAATATACTTGTCATACATGACAAAGTTAAAATTCCTTTGTAACTGAAATTTATTTAGGACCTTTTTATTATCATGATCAATACATTAAATCTTTGCATATGAATGATCAAAGGGGTATTCTAGTGTAAGTCCCTTCATTAGTCAATGGACTTACAAAAATGTACCCAAACATTTTCAAATACTTTCATAGGGAATTAAAAATTCTCATATAATAAATCCTCCTTCCCTTGCATAAAGAGCAGTCTTTCGTCCCACCAGTGGGAACATAATAGGCTTGAGACAACTTCTCTTGTTGTAGCCCTCTCCTTTACTACTTTTTAAAAGTAATAATTCTGTAAGTCTAGTGGCTCTTCCATTTTGATTTCATCTGATGTGCTACTCAGTAGTCAGCCTCCCGAAGGCTACCACAGACGTTATACTTCTTGGAGGCACCTCTATCGTGTTTTGTTTAAAAATCTGTTGAGCAAGCTTAGCCATGCCTGTCATTGTAAACCAAAGCCAACAATAACTATGGAAGATTTTAAGTAAACAACTTGATTGTTAATTTCTGTGAGCCATAATGGCCTCACTGTTATTCAACCTTTAAAAGTTGTAAGATATCCTATTATATTAGGATGCATAAATCCTCCAATCAAGGCGGAAAAACTATCTATCCCACCTGGGTTACTTTCTTGGTAGTGGTTTAGCTAAAGCTAATGCTTTTGTAACTTACTCAGTGGACAAGAAAATGTCTAGATCTAACAATTAGATCTGTTGGTACAGTATTTGCTTCATGCAAATAAATAAGTAAATTCGGATCAGGTTATTTAGGACTAATGCCATGCAATTTACACCATGACATTCACCTCTGAATAGGAGCTTTATTAGTAATAAGTGTGGATTATCTCCAACCATATTTCAGCAAATCCATTGTTCTTGTACCAACCACTGCCTCTTACAAGCTGACTCCTTCCCCCCCCCCCAAATTTCCAGGGTAGGTTAGGTTAGTTGCAGCTTGTTAGGTTTAAGAGGTTCTTACATAGGTCTTGTATAGGTATTGGCTCTCCGAGACATCTCGTCTCCAAGCACGGGAGCCAGGTACACTGGGTCCAGTATGGGCCATTTATACATAATAAGCACCCGACCCACCTCCGAGTTCAGCAGATGACTGAGCGCTCGGTTTTAAATTGGGCGAAAAGAGCACCCATACTAATCATTGCTGTCACCTCTAACTGAAAGCATCGCAGAAGCTTGCCAAGTCTTCATTTGAGTCCCATATGACGTATTGTCGCACAACGGCCGACTTATCTGACGCGAAAAGGTTGACGTCGGGGACGCCCCACTTGGAAAACATGGCCTCCGAGGCCTGGGGCCTGGAGCAACAGGAGCCCATCTGGCTGGCCTGTTCAAGGATAAGCGGTCGGCTAAGCCGTTATAACACTTTTAAACTCCCCGGGAGGTAAACCGCTGACAGAGTAATATCCAGCTAACCTGCTAACTTCGTAATTTTGCAAGTTAGGTTCAAGGACACTAGGGAAACGAATCCCTCGCTCATCCCAGATGTGCGACAAATGTTGTTGTCGGATTGAACTAGAATATGTACTCTCAAGACTGGCTTTTTGGCTGCTTATTACTTACTGCGTTTATGGCAAACGTCTCTCCAAGTTCGAGTGCCATTTTTTCTGGTTTGGTCAAGTTCCTGACAAGAGTAGGATAGAATACATGATTATTTATAATGTCCACCTTATGAATTACAAATATGAAGTGATATTTTACCAAGGGTGGCACAATGAGTGATCTCGTCACTAAAAGTGATCTTTTAAAGACATCCTTTGAATGTATAGGGTAGCCCGTTCATGTGGACTCCTTACCCTTCATCCACTGCATGTGTGGACAAGAAATGGGTTTCCTTACTCATGTGTAGAGGAACTGAACTGTGGTTTATCAATAGCCTCTAGCTACCACATTAATTATGGCCAACCAGTAGAGCAACCTTTTTCTATTTGTCTTGGTCTGCCCTTCTCAAAAACTTTTGAGAGTACAAGCATTCCCTTGCAAGGATTGCAACAATTATATATGGAACACCTAAATTTAATACGCTTTGAACTTTATTCAGGGAACAAAGTATCGAAGGCTTACATGTTCTTACTCCTGATGGAGATTCAGAATAGACTTAGGCAATTAATTTGTCACCTAAGCTTTGTTAGGACTTACCGTCTCCGAGACAGAAATCATAAACTGAGTTTTAATAGTGGGCCAGCTCATATCAACCTGAACAAGAATGCGGATACCATAGGCTCGCAAATTCTCTGCCACTCAGTTGGCTGATCGTCCAGAGAACCCAAGAAAAGCCAAAAGGGTGTGCTGTCAATTACCATATTTTTCTTGGTTCTAAAAGCTCTTCGGAGTTGTTGGTATGTGACTATTTCATGAAAAGCTACCCATAATTAACATATCAATACTTTTTTTTTTTTTTTTTTACTTTTTAGTAATATTGGTGTGTAAAGTAGGTATTAAAACCAAAAAATATCCACATTTTTTATAATGTGGGTTTAATAGAAATTTGCTAACTAAAGACTTATTACTTATTGCTTATTCAAAATTGAATTGTTGTGAATATAAACATATTCAGTGTTGGACTTCCTGTTATTATCTCAGTATAAAAACAGTAAGGCAATAAGCCTTTCATTCTGAAGTTTTACATGGTTCTTTAGGCAGTCTGATTTTTGTCAAAAGTATCTTTGCAATGATCCCCTTTTATCAAACTCCTTTTTTTATAGTAAAACAAGTACTACTTGCAATAACAGCTTTAATTATAATATTGTCAGTTTTAAATTGTGTGGTGGATGTATTTATTCCCTTTCATATTTTGATAGATCAATGATCCTGATCATAACTATAAGATTTCCTTAATTATTACAAAATACAGAAGTATAGCATAGTAAATTAAATGTTGTTCAAATATTTAGCATTTCTTACTACTTAGTTATTTATGAAACTTAACATTTTTAATTAGCAATTTTAAATGTTCTAAATGCTATTTATATCTGCTAGATTTCAGATTTCAAAAGAGATCAGCTCTTCGCTGAACCACTGTAATTTAACAGCAGCTTGCCACTAGACAGCAATAAATAATTAAAATTAAAATACACTTCCTGAAAAACGTTCCAACTACTTCCAAAGGTGACAGTAGGGTACAAGCCTATTGGGTAGGTTGCTGCTTAATTAACAAGTCCTTGTAGACTCGCTTTAGCAACTAGCTCCTTCAGCTACCCACACCCACCCACATTAAGCATCCAACCAAAACTCCCTCTGCGGGAACTAAATAATCTTTAGTTTGGTTTAGTAGCTTAAGTCTATACTCTTTGACTTCTAATGCAGTGTGTGAAACACATGGGGTAGATAACCATAAATTTGAGCTTTTCTTTAATTGGTGTTTGGTTTATTTTGATATTCATTGAAACAGGAATATCGGTCAGTGGATTGTCTTAAAAACAGAGTTTTTCTACCTAATTATCATATTTTACACTGAAATCCTTCAGTTGTAATACTTCTGTCTCTTAAAACAAAACCGAATTGTGTATTATACCACAATGCACTTCCGAAGTGGATACTAACCAGAACCAGGTTAGAAGTTTGATGAGTGTTTTTGTAAAGTTAGTGATATGATGTGGAAATTGTGTCATGTTCATAGAAATTGAACACTTACTTGGCTACTTATTCCATTATAAATGCGTAGGTCCACTTACAGTAAACCGTGCCAATCTGTTCGGTCTGTTGGTCAGCAGTGCGAAGAAGCTACTTTCTTCCTCCGAGGATGAAGAGCGTTTTTCGCCACTTACGCACGTAGGACAATTCGTCGCTCAAGTTCGCTACAAACGGTTGCTTTACAACGGCACCGGCGAACACGTGTTTATTATGTGAGCTTTCAATCTCGGATTTCGGCATTTCGCTGACTAACGATCAGCGTAACACCATTTATCACTTACCAAAAGCACTATTATTCACTTTCTTTATAGTTTTACCAGAAACTATTAACTTTCTAAGAAAATTAACGAGAGAAAAAATTTTACGTCCATGGCGGCAAAATTTTTAGACGCTATGACCTGACAGTTGACAGGTGACAGCTTGCTGTGCCATAGATCATCGCTAGCGCTGAGTATGGCGTGAAGTCAGGTAATCGAGCAAGGAAGGTATGTTTTTCTTTGAGTATTGAACTTAAATATGGCAAAATCTTAGGTGCTTCTTCAACCAATGCTATGTGGTTAGTAAGAACATAATAACTTTTTTTACAATTTTTGTCTGTCTGTTTGTTCCCGCTAATCTCTGAAATGGCTGGACCGTTTTTGACGGGACTTTCACTGGCAGGTAGCTGATGTAATAAGGAGTAACTTAGGCTACTTTTATTTAAGAAAAATCCACGCGGACGAAGTCGCGGGCACAGCTAGTGTTAAATGTATCTCTCAAATTATAACGTTTGATTCATGCATGAATCAATAAAATGAATGCTTACTTCTTTTCGCGCGAAATGCACAAAAATCCTACTGCATTCTTAGGTGAGAGATCACACCACCTAATCGGAAATACCGAGTTTCGATGACATTTAAATGCCATGTCGCTGGGTAATCAATCAGTACAATCCATCAGTCAGGCATCTATACCTAGAATTGAATATGAACATCGTTGGACGTATGCTAGTATATCCATAGGAAGGCTTTGTTGTCTGGCAAAATCGTCGTCTGCCTAGCCTTTTCCCAAATATATTGGGATCGGCTTCCAGTCTAACCGGATGCAGCTGAATACCAGTTTTACATGGAGCGACTGCCTATCTGACCTCCACAACCCAATCGCTGGGTAACACGATACCCCTTGGTAAGACTGGTCGTCAGACTTTCGGGGTTCTGACGACCCGTAACGACTGTCAAAGTCACATCCACAAATGACAGCCGGACCAACGGCTTAAAGTTCTTTCCGAGGCACTGAGGGGTATTGTATTATATTATATCTGAGCCTTTGTGTGGTCTGGTCTTGGTCATACATATCAAAATCAAGTCATTTATTCAAATTCGGCTTAGAGTCAACCTTTCGAACGTCAAAATTACATAAGACAGTCCCCCAAAACAACCGCGCTTCACCACTTGTGCTTTAGCTGGGATATCTATCATACTTGCCCACCTTATGTGTTGAGTAGAATCACTACTTAATTGAGTACGTCATTCAAGAGGATGTGAGGCGGTACTAAATTGTGCAGGAACCACAAGATACTGCAAGCACCAGTTTAATTATAAATGGTCCGATATCCGAACAGGACCGCATGATGTGGTCTTTGAGATGGCGTGTGCTGTGATTCAACGGAGGTTTTACGCCGGATGTGATGAGATTGGTCCTTGAAGAATGAAGATGCTATGACCTGATGACTAGAAATTTGAATCTATATGACCGTTTGCTCATTAGAAGGACCCAAATAATAACTGTACGCTAAAGCCTTAATTGTATCTTTAAGGAAAATATTTTACAAAATTACAGACGATGTATTTATATCTACGCCCAAAATTGCGTAGAAAACTGCACTGAAGTCCCGTTAGGCTGCGAATCGTTAAGCTGCGCTTGCGCTGATGTATATGACTAACATGTTGTTTGCCAATACCACGAATTGAAAATAACTGGTTTTCACCACCTATGAGAATTCGCTTGTCTTTTTAATCAGACCGATATTTGATAATACTTTATTTTCTACCTACTCAAGTCTAAATAGGCATACATTTTGTGTGATATGTATTTTGTTAACCGCTTATCATCCGCCCATCGGTCAATGACATTTGCACCCGAATGGTTCATAATTATTATTAGATTATTTGTTTACTTTTTCTGAGCTTTCGAGCTGGCTAATTGATCAAATGCAAATTCCTGTAGAATATTTATTTTATATAAATGCATAGAGCTTTGAGAGCAACGGTAGCCCATTGGTAACCGCCGCAACTTACGAGGTGTATGTAGGTCGTGGGTTCGAAGTGTTCGAACGTTCGAACCCAAGCAGGTACTTGTTTTTGTTTAAATTATGTCATCACCACTGCTCTTAAAATGGTGAGGAAACATCGTGCGGAAACCGGCACGTCCTAGAACCAAAAATTCCAAGTCGTGTGATATCTACCAACCGGCACTGCGCTCGCGTGGTAGATTATGGCCTACTCCCTCACACAGAGAGGAGGCCTGTGTCCGAAGAGTGGGAACATTATATGCTGAATGGCTTTAAGTCAGTTTTCTTGCTCGCTAAATACCATTTTTTTTGTTATGCAAACCACATTTCTTACACGAATTGGGTTTTTCCCGCGAGAACATTGTTTAGACGCATGTAGAAAGAGAAAGTTTCGAAATATGCAAACGTAATCTAATCTTTGTATTAAAAATGTTGTGTTAGTACTTACTAGTCATCATCTACCTAGATATTTTCCAATCATTTTGGGATCTGCTGCCAGTGTAACCAGATGCAGTTGAATACCACCTATTTTACATGAAACGACTGCCTATCTGACCTCCACAACCCAGTTACTGGGTAATACGATATCCCTTGGTAAGACTGTTTGTCAGACTTTCAGGCTTCTGACGACCCGTAACGACTACTAGTCTCAAACAATAGTCCAAGCAAGAGAACGGAAATGGCTACAAGACAAATAAACGTCTGGTCGACTGTCTAAAGCCGCCTGCCCTTGACAAAGATGAAATTTAAGATCACTTCAACCACCGGTTCCGTTTGATAGACTGATTTTCACTGAATGCCTATAGCCATTTATGGAACCTGATTCAATCCTAAACATGACTATTGTATTACAATGATTAAACGTTATTGGAGATAAATTCTATTGAGTCATCAATGTCATCATTGAATGAATTAGGCGACACGAAAATATATCAACAATATGACACTGCTTCGTTTTGCAGGTAGCGCCGCCGATCCAGCCAGACTAACGTTCAATATTATTGTCCTTATGCCTTAGGGTGGTCGCATATCTGACGGAAGATGCGTCGCGTATCGCCAGAACTATCAAGTAGATAATAAAACATTCAACCTAACTGAGAACCCAACCTTACTGACAAATGCGTGCACTAACTCGACAGTCCCACTCAGTCCGTGTGGTTCTTTCCTCCAAAAGACCATTTCACAGAGACACCAATCTTCATGGTCTTCACATGATTTGACCTAGATTATGTCTGGACTTTAGAAGAGACTGTGGCCTCTGAGTTTCTTTCGGCCGTTCTTGTCAGAGTAGTCAGGTAGGAAAAAATATGATTGACGACTTTAAGTGTTGAAAATGTTTTTTCCAAGTTTTCGCCGACTGCTTAGCATGACGCTTTCTATTTCTACGAAGAATAGACACTGCTTTTTCAATACAATGTGACTTTTCGTTTCTCCATTTTTGACATCGCACCGTAGATATCCAATCAACATCAACAATCTGTCATTTTGTCTTTATGATTCGTGTAGAACGCATAACTATGATATTTAGTAGAAGAACATAGCTATCTTCTCTTATTGTACATCATTTAATTAATTGTCATATCTGTTCTTTCGTAGACAAATCGGTGCTCGTTCTAAGCCGAAAAAATCCGCCGCGGGATTTATTACGTCGTAGGGAACATGGATTTACACCGAACGCATCTTCCGTCAGATGTGCAACCACCCTTAGGTGCCAGTTACCCTAGGAGTTTCCGCAAAATAGCCAATATGTAAATGACTGGCATTTCTCGGTTCATTATACACTCAGCCTTGGCCATCGCACAATCAAGGTCCAGTCATCGACTTTATGTTCTCGAATTTTAAACTATGTGCTTACTTGTTTACCTAAACTGTTATGTAGGTGGCTGCTATCGACAAGGTCGTACTCGTATGTATAAGTCATTGGATTTATTCTCAGTGTGAAACTTAATTTACATTCGTATACTTGTGTCTCGGATTAGTCAAAGATAACATCTTCGTTGTTTTCCTTTTTCAAATTCTTTTTTTTAATAGACTGTGTGAAGGTGTGTTGAGTCTTCTGTTTTGATGATCGAGTGTGTTCTGTGTGGATTTTTCACTTCGCGTGTGCTTTCAGATGACAAGCAAACCGGGAAAATGGACACTAGCAAGAAACTGCTGCTGCAGAAGCACCAGCAGGACATTATAGCCGATCTAGAAGTAGAATTCATCTATGATAAGCTGTTCACAGAACGTGTTATTTCTTCAGAGGAGTTTGATCATATTTATAGACTTGTAAGTACCTATTATGATTATGACACACCAATATTTTTTTTAAGCTTTGATTTCTGAAACCCACGCGTGCTGTATCAGCTTTATATCATACGATTTTAATATTTAAGAATTCACACTAATATTGTAAATTCAAAAGTAACTACGTCTGTATGTTATTTGTTCACGTCTAAACCACATAACGGATTTCGATAAGATTTGTCAAGGAGATAGATGGCATCCTGGGGAAGGACATAGGCTAATTTTTGTCCCGGTAGCACGTTCTCGTGAGATAATCTTTCTTTCTTTCTTTTCTTTCTTTCTAATTTCTGATACCGTTGTGGGCCAAGCTGCGGGCAGAAGCTAGTTATTTATTATTTAATAATATGTTCAAAAGTTATCGTGTAGTGTATGACGATGCGTTTTAATCCAGTTTTTACTCGGTTGTTCCTCTTCCGTTAAGGAAAATTAAACATGTCAAATTGTTAGTTAAAATTAATTATTTGAAAAGGCAAGTCAATTAATATGTATAATAGGAATTGTTCGATTAATTTAATAAGTATTTATTAAAGTACCTATAGTGTCAACTCGTTTCGACTGGGTTTTTTGTTGTAAGTTTTGTTTCAGTTCTTAATTAATTTACTTAATTGATTGTTAAATTGTTTATTTTTGTCATATTTTACCTATTTCTGTAGGTATAAACGTTCCAAAGAAACGTACGCAAGAAGATGGAACATATTAATTATTATAAATGTTAATTATTATTTGCAATAGTTATAACACGAAACGGTGTTATAAATACTTCGCGTCAGTCAGATTTCAACTTCTGTTGAAGGACGTCGTGTTGCGAAATAACAAAACGTCACATACTTGACCCATCTATGTATTATAGAATTTAATATAACTTTGTTGCAGCCGTCCCGCGTCGAAAAAGCACGATTCTTGCTGGATTCGTTGATACTGAAAGGTAACAACGGGTCTTATGAAGCTTTTGTAGACAGCCTGCATAAAGACTACAAGTGGCTTTGGGAGAAGTTGGCGATTGAGAATAACAATCCGATGCCTAATGATAGTTTTGAGGACAGCCTTAGTAAGGGCGATGTGCCCAGACTTCCGGACCATCATGTGAGGAGAATTAAAGTGGTAAGAAATCTAACTATACATGTTTTTACTCGACTTCAAAAGGAGGAGGTTTTTGTTTTCTTTTTGTTTTTTGCGCGATATCCCAAGCAGCACGCAAGCGTTTTCAACATACATATAACAGCCTATTTAGAACTTAGAGTTCCTTTAGAGACTTACAAGAGTGTCAAAAAATTATTCAATCTGTATTAAGGGATCCGCGAAAGCTTAGGGTATTTAAACAGAATATGAAAACTCCACTATACAGCTTAAGTATTTTGTGACACTTTAATCTGGTTTTATCGTTAAAGCTGTATACAAGCTGTATTTTGTATGTGAACACTTACTTATTACAGCTCTTAGTGTTATTATAGTATCACTTGAGACTTGTTTCTGTACAATGGTGTATGCAAACTCCGTTCTAAAACTTATTTTTATGGCGTAATTGTACACTCTTGTAAATACAGTGGTTTTATGACTTCTGTTTTTGAGGGTGTTTTAAAACTAAAAAAATAAATGACAGCTACAGTACAGCTTTATTTTGTATTAATGACAGTCACTCGGAAAGACTTTACGGTCAACGAAGAGGGTTCCGTAGCAAAAACATTAAACAGGGTTATTAATGATCATAACAGTTATGTTAAATGTGTAAATTTAATTCAACCTTTGGAACATGATTATGACGTTTCTTCATAAAGCAGCGCAAGTAGTTCAAATGATGATTGATTTGAACCATGAGATCTAGTTCTCTTACTGCTTCGTCATATGACGATAATGATAGTCTTTTCACACAGCATTTTGAGGTGGACCAATTATATAAAGGCCGAAATGTTTCATCCTTTACTAATTTGTTGACATCTAATCGCTTTCTTGGCCATCTTAACTTGCCTTTTGATTCCCACAAACTTGGTACAATGCAAAGCTTGTTTTGCCCTTTCTCAATGGTTGCTTAAATTTTAGTCGGCATATTTTCCTGAAAATAAAGTAAAACTGATATAATACATACAACAAACTAATAATGCTTTACAATAAGTTTACTTAGGTATAAAATACAAGGTCAAATTGAGAATCTCTTCCTTTTTTTTGTTTTACTATATGTAGGTACGTATCATATTGAGTCTGCGTTTTTTATTTCTTTTAGGTAACCCTTATGAGCATTATAAGTTATGTATAGAGCACTGATATACAGCCTAAGTAATAAAAATATTCTATTATAAAGCTGATTAGCAGCCAAAAGCTGTACAATATAATCCATAACTTACTTAGTACAGCTACTCAGACTATAATACACTCCGATTATCGTTTAGGCTGTTTAGCAAATAGTCGCCATTTTCGTAATTTCGAATGTAGGTATAAAACAAAATATGAAACATAATTTAAGGAATATATAATGATTTTCGGCTTGATATGAGGGCACAATGATCACACTACCCTCACTTCTGTTATTATAACATTGTTTTTTATTCTAACCTTAAAACCAATATTGACTTACCATATAAATAGTATTTTTCTTTTATATCAGATCGATTATTTTGCTGGCGCTTGAATATTTTGACGGAAAACATAGACAGGTTCACAATAAATTTGAATCCGCAATTTCAATTCACCAATTAACACCTTCAGATATCTAAGTCCAAGATTACGTTTACTTACTAATAAATATTATAAATAACAATGTCGCCATTCATTGGAAAGAATTACATTCATTTTGTGATTCTCTTCAAAAACCTATTTGAAACTATTTTCTCTATAAAGTATTTATAAGATAATATCTGTAGTATAATGGTTTCTTTGTACACCGAATAACAGCTCTAATACAGCTATTATACAGCGCCTCTATTGCTTCTACAGCTATTATACAGCTATACTAGAGCAAAACGCTGTATAAAATGTGCCCATTTTTTACTTATAAGGGCTGTATAAGCGCTTATACAGCCTCTATACAGCCTGAACATACAGCTTCTAGTATAAAATCGAACTTAAATACAGCTTGTATACAGCTTGCAATGCTACTTGGGATGTCCTTCAATGGTGGATCGATTTTATAAATTATTTTTGTAATGGATAGGGTAGTCCCATATAAATTGTATTAACTTTGCTGGGGTAGTTTTTGCGTTAGCTTAGCTAACATGTATTCAATCCACTTTGTGTATCTTGATGATGTTTTAATACCTACTTCCTGTCCCTTTTGTTTGCATTACAAGTTGCCGTATACGAATTGGTGTGGTACCATAAACTTTTTACAAAAAACAACCGACTTCCAAAAAAAACGCTAGAGTGATAAAAGACTTTAATTTCGGAAGTCGGTGTCTTTGAATCTGTATTTTAGATTTTGTCACCGACATCTGAAATTGCTGTTGATGGGTTTTTGGAAGTCGCTGGTTTTTTTTGCCTCGTAACAAACGACGGCGATCGGAATTGTAGTTGAATAAACCTGCCCTTGCGCATGGTCATTGTTACTGTTTCGATTTTAAATAAAGCATTATCTAACGATAAGTTGATAACTGTTACCTAGAATTGTACGAGCGCTTTTTTCCGTGCACTTTTATTTTGAACGCTCGGCTCAGCGCTGAGAATTGAACGCCGTTAGTTATTGTATTTTAAACTTAATTCCGACGAAAAATGTTAAGTTCTTAGTACTAACCTGACAACTTACTCAGTTTTGTATAGAGCCAGTTCTTACTTCAAAACTTGCACGATTTTTAAAACCATAGATATAACTTACTTTTTAATAAGACCGATGAAGACTCAAGGGCCCACTTGAACAAACATCGATTTGATACAATATTTTGTAGCTAATACAGAAAAATTAATGAAAAGCTTTACAAAAAACACTTTTATCTCACTTCAGTGATATTCTGTTAGCATGTGTTATCTAATGTGAGAAATAGCACTTCAATCTAAACTATGTTAATTCGTGATTCATGCGTCGACACACAATCGTTTTACGAAGACAATTCAATCAATGACTTTGTATGTATGTTTGTAGGCAACTATGTATGTAGGTATTAAATGAGGGGTAATTGGGTAGAAATGATTTAGAACAAAAGTAGGTGTACGAGTGGACTAATTCTATCAAATCCTTGTCATAATAATTTTCATGGTTTTGGTGTATTCCAAATTCCTATCTAAAAGCTCTATTTAGCTTTTGAGATATGTATTTGGAATACACCAAACCCATGAAAATCATAAATAAAATTAATACAATAGAATTAGTCCACTGGACTAATAACTGGATTAAGAGATTTAAAATATAATTGTATGTTTAGGAGCCTTGTAATTTTTGTAACTAAGTCGAGCCGAAAGTTTCGTTGTATTTGTACACAGTTAAAAGTATCACTGTTAATTTTATGAAGTATCAAACAAAAGTTCCCAAGTTCTGCGAATAATTTTCGAAATACGTGAGCTAATTCAGTCAACCTGATAATTTTGCAACGTTTTGGCCCATCAATTATATGACATACCTACAGCACAAATTTGTATTTTCGAAAACTATTATGGGATTTCCTACAAACATTGGCCTCAATTGCAAGAAGTGACGAATCCGATAGGGACTAAAACAAAATAGCCATTAACTGTAGAATAGGCTTCATAGGTGACGATATCTTCTTAAAGGCTCCCACGAATAGGCGCGACGCGACACTCATAGAACAATTTCTATGAAAACTTCATGGAAATTGTTCTACTAGTGTCGCGTCGCGTCTGTTTGAAGAAGCCTTAAATTACCTATGTCCGGCACGCCCGGAAGAGTTATCCACGGAACCACCTAGATGACTATCCTTTTAAATCATGCCAATACCTAAGAAAAATATCTGCATGAGCAATCAACTCAACATGCCACAGTCCAACCCTGGACAAATGTATATGCAGGGGCTCCAACTGTAACCGTAATACATTTTAAAAGAAACATCTATATCTGTGCGGAGCGCAAGGGCACTACCTACGTTTTCTCGAAGCGCTTCGTCGTTTTTTTGAACCCTTATTACTTAGGTTTGGATTATACCAGATAAACAAAATTCTCGGAATATGTTGTCAATAGTGGAGTTATTAAACATAAAAAATAAATAATTGCATAGATCTTATACTTTAGATTTTATTGATATCTAAAAAACTCTGATTTCGTCACGAACTCATTGATGATCATCAAAACTCTTAGGGTACTTCCTAATGTCCTAGAAAGCTGAAATTTGGTATGTAAGCTAGTATTAGTACACAAACAACAAAAAAAATCTAAAACTTGGAACTTTTATCCCCCAGCCCCTTAAACTAAGTAGGGAACGGAAGTTTGCATAAGACTTCCGCAATATTGACGCTAGAGGTCTGAAAATGTATATAGGGACTCCTTTTTTGTTATTATAAAAAATAATGAAACAAAAATGTGATAAAAAAAAGAAAAAAAAATTGTCACAAGCAAATTACAAAAAGAAGTGAAATCCCACCAAAAACATTTTCATGTAAATTATTGCCAAGACAAGACCATATGACTCGCACTGTCAAAAAGTTATCAGATCTCATGTAGAGCCAAGCTTCTAACTCTACACGCCCTAACTCTACAAGACCTAACTTCTACCGTCAAAATATGTGGCTTGGCCATTTTGTTACATTCACACGGGCGTAAAGTGAAAAAATGAAACGACCAAGCCACATATTTTGACTAAGGTGTAGAGTTTGTGATGTTAGGCCTTGTAGAGTTAGAAGCTTGGCTCTACATGAGATCTGATAACTTTTTGTCAGTGCGAGTCATATGGTCTCGTCTTGGCAACATTTTACATGAAAATGTTTTAATATGTGAAGCAAAAACTTTGTAACTTGTAAACCAACTTTTTTAAAATAATTTGCCACATGTCAGCTAGCACACGTCAATTTACCAACAAAACAGTAACTAAACTCAAGCAAATATCACTACATAGTATAAAACAAAATCGCTTACTCTGTCCCTATATCCCTATGTATGCTTAAATCTTTTAAACTACGCAACGGATTTTGATGCGGGTTTTTTTAATAGATAGAGTGATTCAAGAGGAAGGTTTATATGTAAAACACACCGACCTCCACACGGGCGAAGCCGCTGGCAAAACCTAGTAAATAATAAAAACAAAACAATAAACGTAAACAGAACTCAGTACCCACATAAAAGCCTCCAGGCATAAAGGGTGTGGCCGCTTAGGTACATATGCAATGCTGCATTATGTTCATTTAGATTGAACTTACTTGAAGTAATAAATGTTAAGCTAGAACCTTCGGAGTAAAAATAAATAAACAGTTAAATACTAATAACAATGACAAAACCATGGTCAGCAAGACGACCAGTCACCACAAGCAGCACCCGTTCACGAGCGTAACGCAAGGATCGGCCCGCCTCGCCATATTACTGACGTAGACTGTACTACGGAATTGTATATCTTAAAAAGGTCTACAAAGGTCCGCGACGGTATGTCTATCTCCTAAGGATAACCCACAGTAACCATTTATCCTTTAAATATTACTTAAAAGTAATGGGTAAACAACCCATTACTTTTATTTTTTTTATTACTCGGTTTTTTTAAGCACTACAGAAATGAACTCAAATGTAAAGTAAATTTTTGTAAGCATGTCAATATTTTGTTGGTCAATAATTTAAAACTAAATGGCGCTTGCATTTTCTAGCTGACTGCTCCGCAAGATGTGCTAAAGTCCCAACATGGGAAAAAACACAAAAACTTACAGAAATAAACATAATTTCATCATTACACCTTTTTCACGTTTGTTCGTTCTCCACCATCCGGCTGCCGCCGCTTTGGGGTTAATTTAGCCATGAAGTGACTCACGCAACGTTTGCCATTCCCTCACATATCTTCCTGTCCTTTTTTTTGCCTACACTGCTGAGCAAAGGCCTCCCCCAAATCCTTCCAGGCATCCTTTTCCAGGGGCAACCCTTGCGATACGCGTCTAGGTCGTCTCGCCATCTCTTCTTGGGCCGGCCTCGGCGGCGACGTCCATCTTCAGGCACCCACTGTGTGGAGACTATTGCCCAGTGGTCACTGCGCATGCGGCTGGCGTGACCCGCCCAGTCTCATTTTAGCCTATCAGCTTTTTTGCCTACGTCTGGGATTTCCGTTTTGGAGCGCAGCGTGGTGTTTTGAAGTCTATCGATTCGAATGCTGCGCTCAGGTGCTCTTTGACAAACCCCAAGGCAAAAGTTTTTCGACCTGTCCTTATCACACTTTATTACAGGTCGGTGAAGCTTGTCTTGTTCGTCAAAATCCCTGTGTTCACCCCGTATCTGGTCATATTATCTTTCACAACTGACAAAATCCAAATAAATACTCAAAACTTACCTGACATTGCCGATAACCTTGATAATAGTCTGTAATGTTTTGTAGGAAGAAAATGTAGCAGATAGCCTGAAGCGGCTGGCGCGTCACAAAGTCGTCGCGCTTCACGGCATGTCCGGTTCAGGGAAGACATGTGTCGTACTCAGCGCATTGAGGGACAACCCTGATTTAGTCACCAACAACTTCAACGGCGTAGTGTTTTGGGTCAATTTTGGCAACTGTAAGACTGACGATGATATTATTTTTCAACAAAGCAAGTAAGTATTATATTTTCCTTGTATTTTTGTTTTTGAATGATGAATCTTGTGGATTTTTCTATAGAAATGCACTACGCAACAGTCTTGCCGTGAGACCGACAACAAAAGCTGTGCGGCTACGCATTGAAAAAGGGCAGGCATGCATTTTCTTAGAAACTGCGGGTGACGTTTTGGGCCATTTTTGCGATGCGACGTCAAAATGCTCATAAAATGTATGCTGGCGCTTCTTCTTAGCCTTGATTGCCCTTAGACGTTTGACGCACCAACATTAGCAGTAACTTTCGTACTTTTAACGCGTTCTAGTTTTAAACACTAGCTAAAAATATTGTATTGTAGGCAATAGATCAGCTAAGCATTTATACGTACTTGCATTCTGCTGATACCCAGCCAAGAAATTGTTTATCTATCACTTAATTACTGACTTCCTTCCCTCCACAGATTACTAAGAAAAGCTTCCTCAATGTACACGCAAAATTCGTACATGAACTCATCAATTTCAATGTCGAGTATCGGCTCCAATGGCGATAGTCACTCGTCTTCCAATTACGAGTGGACTATGATTGATCTCAAGGACAAACTTAAGGCTCAGTTCTCTGAGCAGCCTTTGAAAGAATGCCTTCTTGTGCTGGATGAAGTTAACGATAAGAAATGTTTGGAAGCTTTCGATATTGGGTGCAAGATCTTGGTGACTACAAGGGACACCAATGTGGTGGCTACTTATCATCCGCAGATTATTAAAGTGAGTACTTATAATTATGTTATGCTTAGGAACGGTTCGCAAAATATACCGCTTAATTACGGGTTTTAACCAGGTTTTTCGGAAACGCTCGCTCGGAGCGGAATCTTTACGCTAGCGTTATTGTCGCTCGATTGAACTGTTGTAAATTCCAAGCAAGATGGGCTCTGACGGGGCTTCGCATCGTTGGTCGATTTGAATTAAAACTAGTCGGTAGGAAGTTTTGGATCAACATAGAGAGAAACTTCTAACTTGGATTAAAAGAATATGGCTGTTTTTTGTCGCTGGTAACTTGCAACTGACGGAAGTTATATTAAAGAGGTGTTCGGGTGTGCGGAGAAAAATTATCGAGCAAAATTAACCGTTATTTCGAGCCGGAAACGACATAATATCGATTCCGTTCGAGCAGAATCGAAAAAAATACTATTTTTTAAATGTATGGTGGTCTTTACGAGCTGGTTAAAAACATTAACCAGGGTTCTGAGCCCTGCTTTAAAGCGACCGTAGGCGACCGCAACCGCAAACCGCAGTGGCAATGTCGTCCAATCGCAATGACACCGCAGCGACACGACTATTATTTCTATGTAACTATGAAAACGCTTCCGTAGATGGCGACGATGACGGTGCTGCCTATTGCAGTTAGTGGCTGCGGTCGCCTTCAGAAGATCACCTTAAGAATTCTCATTTCTTTCATTCATTCTTGAGTGGAGACTTTCAGCTAGAAATGAGCTCCTGTGATCGAAAACACCGTTTTGTCCATTGTAAAGTTTTAATCAAGTTTTTCTCCTATAATCATTCAAGTAAAGACAACATCAGACCTTGTTTCCCCGAAGGGTTGGTTGGACAGAAGTGTAACCTGTTGTACACCCACATTTCACCAGTTATGTTTAAGTCTGGCCTATGTAATAGGGGTGAGCCTGTTGCCATGGCCTGGCTCAAATCTAGACTCCGGACTGCTACTGACAAATCCCAGATAGAAAAACTGAATAACTCTTTGCCCGACCTGGGAATCGAACCCAAGACCTATTGCACAGCAGTAGCGCTTTGGACCACTAGACCAACGAGGCAGTCGTCCAGTAAACATTTAGTTGGTATTACAAAAGCCCCACTTATACCGTGTTCAATGTGTTGCGAGCCTCTATCTCTGCCTAACGTCGTCATCACCTGCTTAGCCTTATCCCAAATGTTTTGAGGGTCGGCTTCCAGTCTAACCGGATGCAGCTGAATACCAGTATCTTACATGGAGCGACTACCTATCTGCCCACCACAACCCAGCTACTCGGTAATACGATATATGAATGTAGGAATGGTTGTCAGACTTTCGGGCTTCTGACTGCGCGTAACGACTGTCAAAGGTTGACAAATGACAGCCGGGACCAACAGCTTAACGTGCTTTCCGTGCCATACCAGAGCCCTCGGTCTTGTTATGTAAACATGGCCACCCATCCACGTACCAACCGCTGCATTAACTTGGTCGATTATAACTTAATACAAGCCCCTCAGTATCTTTCCTTATTGTATCAAATGTAATATAACATGTTTATTGTGTAATGGTAACCAGGCAATACTGTTATATGTGGTAAATGAAAAACAACATTCTGTGACGTCATAGTAATACTAAAAGCCTGATAATATATCTGTCCCTGAGTTTCCCTATTATGTTTATCCACATTGATCATTGTAGAATCATATTTGATAGTAATGCGTACTGAATGCTATTGATTTCCAATTTTTTTAAATATTCTGAATATGGTTTTTTTTTAATTAATTAATTACATTTTAATAGTCATCGCTATGTTTTTGTCTCGAGTCTGAACAAACAACAACAACAAAAAAACATTGTTACAAAATGCAAATGTCATCTTTAAAAACACTGCAACAAAGTTAATTTCCGCATGATAAGGCTATTGAAAACAATTCTAGTTGCAATGCAATTTAAACTAAATGCACTTGAAATTAAAGTTTCTTATCCCTTACAACACTGCTTGCTAATAAATATATCAATCACATTGAATCATTACATCACGCTCGGTTATTGCCCCCACGCGATATTCAGCAAAAAAAATACTGGATATGTTTTACGTTATTTAAAATCCACAGATCGAGAACAATTTAGAAGAAAAAGAATCCCTTGAAATCTTTGCATTGTCTCTGGAAGTGCCTGTATCTAAGCTACCATGGCAGGCGAAGAAAATCCATGAGATCTGTAAAGGAAGTCCATTCAATATTGGGCTGATTGGAGCTCAGTTAGCAGAAAACAGGGAAAGACTGATTGACGATCCAAAACGCTGGAATTACTATGTCAAACAGTTGAAGAAAAAAAATCATTTTTATTTGTAAGTTGCGGTTTTGTTCATATAATTATTTTCAAATTTATTTAGATTACACAAGGTTCTTAAAAAGTTTATACATGGTATGAAATTCTCACTAACAGAAGACTTAGACAGATTAAGCAGCGGGTCCCAAACTAGGGACAGCCTGTATCTTGGTGGCCCAATCATTACGTTATTTAAATTTACGTCGATTATCAATAAAACTTTTGACAAAAATGTCTTGTATAAATTGCACAATATTACAAAATAATCTGTTGTAATATTGCGCAATTGAAAAGAAGTTGCAAGTATCAGGTGCTTTTGTATCAAATTGGTGACAAAAAGTAGAAATATTTTATATTGTACTAATATCAGTGATAGGATAAAAACTTGTTAAATTATTCATGGTTTTCCCTCTAATTTATTGACATAATTAATAGATGTAAGGAGGAAAACATAAATATTAATATTTATTTTGCTAATGATTTACAAAACAATATATTTGAACAAAAATCTTTTAAATTGTACAGCAACAAAATTTAATCACTTTTACTTTTCAGCTACCCAAAAAATGAAGCCTACAACCCGATGAAAACAATTGAAGTCTGCATTAACTCTCTCAACGATTCTGTACTACCGTTATTCAAGAAGCTCAAAATCCTGCCTGAAAACGTCAAAGTATCAGCAAAAGTGCTGAGTAACCTGTGGAACAAAGAAGCCTCACAGGTTGAGTCAATCATGAAGGAACTGCGGAGCAAGTCACTCATCATTGAGTTCTACGATCGAGAACAGAGAAACTACATGTACGAAATACATGACCTAATTATGGAGTACTTGAAAAGTACGGGAGACGACGATAGCAAACTGCATTCAGATTTCCTTAACAGTTACAACTATAATCATGTTTCTCCGCCGCTGGATATCGTTGATGATGGCTACATCGCGTTTTACATCGGCTATCATATTAAACACACTGATAATTACAATGATAAATGGAGTTTGTTCAACAAATTGTTCCTGAATTTGAAGTTTTTGGGCAACAAAGTGAGGTTAACTGGCCCAGCTGATGTGATGTCTGATCTACAAAACTATGAGACTAATATCGTTAAATATGTAAGTATTATTATTGAATTTCTTATTCACAGACTTAGAGCAAGAAAAAGCAAAAGAGATTAAAACAATGTTCCCGGGTCCATCGTAACAAATTGACATAAAAAAATCGTCCTTATTGCTACGAAATAAAGGCGCTTTTTATTTCGTAGCAATAAGAACGATTTTCCTAGTTCAACTGTTAGTTCTGACGTGTGGTCGTGTCGCGTGATAATACGTCACGCATCCGTTGTAAAAGAACATAACGGATATATGGCGTGATTCCAAGAAAATATGACATAGTAAGCGGGAAAAGTCAGCAGATTCAATCAAAATGAAGGTCATGAAATCATCTCTATCTTTTTTAAATGCTCTGTAAATATAATTAATAATGACTTTTAATAACTTAGGAACAGTCTATGGCACCTTCATGCTAGCAATTTGACTTTACAAGCACCTTAAATTTTTTACAGTAGGTTTGATTTTCGTAGTTTAGAACTCACGTTGTGGTTTTTAAGTTATAGTTCCAGTCACTAATGATATTTGTGACATAATATCATCAGCATAACTAGTTTTCCTCATCTTCGAAATCTTTAAGCATTCATAACAGGAAACCACAATGCAAGTAGCTTGCAGGTCTAATCTTACATTATTCTAAATACTAGTGGTCGAAATTCGGCCATAATTCATTTAAATTTTAATCAACAATAATCAAAAATGTTAGCTGTCTGCACTCTTTCTCCATATAAACCTGTGTCAAATTTTATACTCCTCCGTCCTCGTAATTTTCGTAAAAAGAGGTACAAACCTGCCGCCCTTTAACTAGAAAGGCGTTAAGCCCTAAAAGTTGTTTCCGAGAATATGGCAAAAAACGCGCAAAGCGTTATTTCTTAAAAACTGTGATACTCACGTTACTGAATGTACGACACATCAATTGATACTAAATAATAATCATTTCATCCGACAGTTAAAGCATTTTAAAGTACATTTAGCTAAGAAGTGTGAGTTAGACGCTTTCAAGTGATGGCATCATCCAAAATTATATTACTTAAGCCCTAAAAACTTTTCGTATCTTGGGAACTATATATTTGTATTGTAAAAATGTTTGTTAGACAGAGAATTTTAGAGAATTTTGAACTCTCTTAGATTCTATAAAGTAAAAATTTGCCAAGTGAGGATTAACGCCTTTCTAGTGGACAACGGCAGACCCGTTTGGCTTCACGTATTAATATATGGATAATGTGTAAATCTTGCATATTGTCTGCAAGCTACTTGAATTTGAAACACTCTGTCCACCGTCAACATTATTTTTGTTTAATTTTCTTCTAATCATGCTTTATTTTCTTAGGAATTAGACAAGGATCTGATTAACAACATCAAAGCATTCCTAAGCACCCATGGAAACGATTTATTTCATTACCCCTGCACTGACATTATCCAAAGCATACTACAAAACGAATCAAAAGGCATACTCTATTCGAAAGCTTCGCAGATCGCTCAAGAGAATTGTAATAACAATGAGCTGTATTTTGATTTTCTGTAAGTATTTTTGCTTTTTTTTTTATTTTCTGTGTCGTATTTTTTCTTCTAACTAAAGTTATTTTTTGCTGTTTCCTAAATTCCTTTTTATTATATTTTTCACTCATGTTATCACACGTGTTAGGTAGATACTAATATTTCTAGTTTAAACTACAAAATGACTCGTTAGTCGCGCCAATGCAGTTCACTCTACCATTGACGCGTGCCAATCGTGTCTATGAGCACTCCCCCACCGAAGCGAAGCTTCTAAGTTTTGTAAAGACGCGCATGTTGGGTGATCCCACGGAGAAAAGAAAGAAGCGGAGATGCTGCAAAGCAAAATCTCTTTAGAAAGTAGCGTCGCGTGAATGCGGATGAGAGGGGGACGGGGTACGACGTACCCGCCCATTGTTTGTAAGTCCATCTAGCGGTGAAGGGAATTATGACAACAAAATTGAACTAGCAGTTTGTCATTTTAGTTCGGGCGTTACAAAGTATGACGCTTTGTTCCAGAACATTCTATGTACGTTAGTATGGCGGGAAAACATTATTTATTACCCATTTGAAACGGTAATGTTCTCCGTTTGAAATTGTTTTTCTTTATAGTGTCATGTGGGGTATCGGGTATCTATTTAAGGTAGGGTAGGTAGGTAATTAAATCAAAAAGTTAAGTTTATTTATAATACGTATCCATGCATTTCTAATATCTGTATTAACAGGGAATCTAAAATGATAACAAAACATAAGTCAGGATTAAAAACACAATAAATTACCTGAAGATAATAAATTCGATAAAATAGGGGCTTGCTTGCTGGCATGCACACATTTTTATTCATCACTTACGATCGACTACTTACCGCCGGCAGATGGCGCATTTTTCTTAATTAAAATTCATCGCGTTTCATGTACCAAGGTATGTAATTTATCTAATTAATAACTTATAGCGAGGTAAATAAACGTATGCAAGTTATTTGATTCGAAAATTGGTCATAACATGCATTGATAATGATAAAAACACAAAATTGCTGAGAAGTGGTTAGACCCTTCGACGACAGATGTCACTAGCTACAATCGGGCGATCAAACGAGAAAATGTGATTTAAAGTGAAAATATTAATTTTAGTGACTCACACGTAAACTACAACAACACAACACCACCAGCACCACCCACACCCACCAACCCACCACCAACAACCCACCCCCAACAACCCACCCCCCACCACCTCCCACCTCCACCACCACCACCACCACCACCACCACCACCACCACCACCACCACCACCACCACCACCACCACCACCACCAACCCACCAACCCGACAATTAGGGAAATAAATTATGTTCGGTCGATACGAATCTCTAGATACAATTAAATTGCAATGCAATTTGCAATTTTGCATATATTTTTGGAAAGCAAAGTTGCGCATATTTTTTATGTGTTATGGAAACATGTCGATGGTAACGTAATTATAATGACGTAGTGTTGCTTGCAATATGCTAATGTTTTGTTTTCATTGTAAACAAAAGTTGCGCAACATTGTTGCCAGCAACAGTTGATGATGGGGAGACAATGTTGCGCAACTGTTTCGTAACTTTATTTCTAATTAATATAACTAACAAACCCGTTTAGCACTAAAATTACATACATGTAAATAAACTGTGTAAATAGAACCCGCTCAAAATAAATTGGCCTCCAGGAGGACAATGAACCCAAGCTACTATCACAACAATACTTCAATTGAAAATGATGACTTTTAAATCTTAGTTATACAGCATATCATTCTAGACTAGCACAGAAATTTTAAAAAAATAAATCAGCTGTTTCATAGAAAAAAGCAATACCTACGCGGTCAAAATCTATGGAACAGCTGATTTTTTTTTGTATTACCGACTAAAAATTTCTGCGCTGGGGGTCTAGAATGATATGCTGAATCCATGGTTACAGTTTGCGCACTGGATAAAAACTTATCCTGTTTATCTGTGTCAGTGTAATATTCACCACTACCTCTTTTACCCTATAAAATTGTTCGTAATTAATTAATCAGTGAACTCACCCCGCCGTCGTCCACTGCTGGACATAGGCTTCTCATAAGCTGCGCGGCAATGCAATTTCAATACATTTGTACAAATAAATGAAAATGAAATTTCGCTTTGTAATGTCAAAATAACAGCTTTTCACTAAATGCATAATATGAAAGTATACCGTATTTATAAGAAAAAAACTATTTCTAACATTTTTGTCAGCCTGTTTGTTTGTTCCGGCTAATCTCCGAAACGGCTGGACTGATTGACTTTCACTGACAGAAAGCTGATGTTATAAGGACTAACTAAAGTTACTTTTATATTAGGAAAAGATTTAGGATTCTGCGCAAAAAAAAACATCAAATCCAACATGCATGCGAACGATGTCGCGGGCACGGCTAGTAATAAATAAATAAAAAGCCTTTGTGTGTCTAGGCTATATAGGCCTCCAATAACACTTATCATACTTACAGCATTTTGGAAGATTTCAGACAGCAAAAGCAAAACATTGATCCTACTTAATACTTCACTTTTGCTATCCATAGGCATGAACAAAACGTGGATGAGGTCAAACCCTCTACCATCGACGTGAAGGAAAAAATCACGGCAGTATGCTTTCTGAGAGATTATGTACTCGTTGGGACCAACTCCGGGGTCATTAAGGTATGTTGTCGTTAATATAAACTATTCGTTCTGAACAGATGGTATTTTCATTTAATAAAAGGTCAATTCAATTCATAAAGTTAGGGTAAAATCATCCTTATGGAAAAACTGGCTCAGACCTTTATGTTAGAACTAAAGTTAGTTTTCGTTTTGTAATAAGATGGTTTGGGGTTAGAGTTAAACCAACAAATTGTCAGTAAGTACACAACAACTCAAAAGGAACAATTACGTTGCCACAGGCGGGACTTTTAAAGCGCTACCATTGAGTTGTGCGCTACATTTAATAGTATATGACATCTGTATATTTTTTTTTTCTTAAATCTAGTTCTTCCACATTTTCACAAACAAACTGAGGAAGGAACTCCGCGGTACGGGCTCGCCAATCAAATGGATCGGCGTGTCGTGTACCAAGAACCCACCAATCGTAGCCGCGCTAGCTTATGATGGCGTCATCAAGCTGTGGTACGTTGATGACGTAGAGAGTGAAGAGACTGATGATATTATTGAAGAAGGTATATTTTTGTGTTACTTTTCTTTTTCTTTACTCTCGGAATGTGGGTTGTTTTATGAGCTCGTAAAAATAAACTACGTGGACACGAATACAAGGTGTCAAAGTAAAAGAACCTTCAACAGACCAAATTTGGATTTTTCTTTTTATTAGCGTGCAACGCGTGTTTCTGATTTCTGTTTCACTATAAATAAAAAAACAAAATGAAATGCACCGATCCCAGCGTGGCTTGACCAGACTCGATTAATCGAATGAACCCTAAGGTTTGCTCTAGCCCCTGGAGCCTCATGCTTCATGGTGATCAAAATATTTTGTTTCACATAAACCTGCATGGGCACTTATGAAACGTCTGAAGCTAGGTGCACTACTGTATTTAGAGTTCGTCATATTTTTTGGTTCTTGATTAATTGTTTGTTCAGTATTTTTTTGTTCTTCTTCGTCGTTTCCTTTTGTTGGTTTTAAATAACCTTCGACCAGAATTCAGCCACTTCGACAGCGCTATCGATGTGTTTGGTATTAACCGGCCGGACGACGGAGGGGTACAAAGTAGACGAAGGAGGAGGGGCGGCCACGGAGACGAGCGGCGCCGACGCACCGATCGGGACAATCCGAAAGGACGACGGTTCGATACACACGAGCACTGTACGCGTCGCGACCTACCTATTTGTCACATTTAATACTGCTACTAATATATACTAGTGTTCATCTACAGTCCTAATATTATTTCCAGAGTTTCCTTACACACGTAGAAAGGGTCCTGGAACGCATCAGATGTCCTCGCAAAGGTCTTTTATAGTGCAGGTCTTAGTGCACAGAGAGCACGACGAGGATCTTTTTAGGTTAAGTGATAAAATTGATTGGTCGACTCTAAACTTTATACTCACGAGATGGTGTGAATTTTTCATAGAAATACAGATAACAAACATAATTTAATTACCGCAATTTTTTGATCGTTTCCAGAACCAGAAGAAGGCAACGCTTACGCCGACACCGAACAAATTCAAGGCTCATACCTAAACTGCACATGGTCGAACAACGAAGAGTACCTAATCATGCACACTAACAAAAAGATCATCTTCTACAACCCTTCTCGAAACGAGAAGAACAAAATCTTCAAGACTATTCAGGACTTCGAAAGGGACCGAGAGATTTTGTGTTGTATCCCTTGTAATTATGATAAGAATATCATTGTGGCTACGGATGGCATAGCTAAGTGTGTGGAGGTCATCGACTTGAAGACGCAGGCAAGGGTCATCACGTTTGAAGAGTCTGATATAGTTCTAGATATGGTTACAGTTCCTCGTAAGTACTAATAACTATACTTTATTTATTATTTAGCCCGATGCATAATAGTGGTAAACTTGCAGTTTGAAATTCGCACTTAAAACTATGACAATAAGGCAACTGGGTGGTCTAAATTATCTGACATATTATTTGCGTGATTCTCATTTAAATTGTGCTGATATAAATAGTTCAACTAGAACATTTAGCAAAAGGGTAACTGGTCAACGTTATTACGTTACTGTGAAGCCAACACCATAATAGGACATTTGAAAACGCATAAGTTGTACTAACAAGGATCAACCTTTCAACAACGACTAAATTTCCACATAGGAAATTGGTAGCTAAAGCCGGCAGGCTTAGCACGAGAACCGTACAGAAGCGTTTTGTCGACCGAAGAGTAGACAAAAATGACGTTTCCGTGTAGACAATTGACAGTTTTGTACCGAGTAATGTAGACAAGCGATTTCTTTTCTACGGTAGAGTAGAAATAGAAAGCGTCATGCTAAGCCTGCTGGGTTTAATTTTGATGTGTGTCGACGTTCATACGGACGAATAACATCGCGGCGAGATTTTTTCGCGCACTGTCTTCTGCTTAGCGCCGAGAGTTGAAAATCATACACTGTGTTTTTTCGACCCGCTGTTGGAGTCCCAATGCTCAGTTCAATACCGAGAGTCGAAAATCCAGTGCGCGACAAAATTCCGCCACGATATTTTCACTTCCGTGTTAATGTCTAATTAGACAAACACCATGTTATGATATGATGGTGGCGATATGATATACCACAATACAACAATACAAAATAATGTCAGCCGTTACATACATTCGGGTCGAGCAGGTATTGAAATTTTGCATGGGTTATTTGATATTTTTTTCGCGATTACGATGTTGGTTCCATGCAGAAAATTGTTCAGTTTAATGTTCTGTACCACACCATGATCATGGCCACATCGTTCTGATGTAATATGCTGTGTTAACGTGACTAACCCAAACAAGAAACTACACCACGGTAGGTGACTTGAGTGTAAACTATACTTATTTATTTGTGTACATATTTATTATTCAAAAGTATAGTATACTAACTACGAGGGTCATTTGAAAAGTTCTTAGCCTAACATGGTTAAAGTCATTGGTTTTTTTTATAACTACCCTCATTTTGTAGTTACATTATTTAGCAACAAGTATGCACAGTTTAGTTTATTCACAGTAACTCATTGTTCGTTTACACGTGATACCGTAAGTCAAGTCAGAGCTATTTTTGAAAATGGATAAAATTGAACATCGTGCAGTGATAAAATACCTGAATTTGAAAGGTTTAACTCCAAAAGCTATACATGAAGACATGTCTGCTACTTTGGGTGACCCCGCTCCTTCGTATGCGACTGTTAAAAACTGGGTGGCAGAGTTTAAACGTGGTCGTGAGACCATTCAAGATGAGCCCCGTAGTGGCCGGCCTTCGACTGCTTCCACTGATCAAAACAAAGAAAAAATCTGTGATTTAATTTTATCTGATCGAAGATTGACTGTCGAGGAGATAGCTAAGACTGTAGGCATCTCATCTGAGTGAACACATCATATAATTACTACTGAACTTGGATTCTCTAAGGTGTCTGCGCGGTGGGTACCGCGACTGCTTTCAGTGGAACAAAAACGCAACCGACTCACAACTTCTCGCGACTGTTTAGAGTTATATGAAGCTGACCCAATAGAATTTGTTGAAAGATTTATAACCATGGATGAAACCTGATTTCACCACAATACACCCGAGACAAAAGAACAGTCGAAACAATGGAAAAGAGCAGGATCGCCCACCCCAAAGAAGGCAAATGTGGTTTTATCGGTGGGCAAAGTCATGGCATCCGTTTTTTGGGATGCAAAGGGTATAATTCTTGTGGATTATTTAAAAAAGGGTGAAACAATAAACTCCGATTACTATTGCAACCTGTTGCGTCGGTTGAGAGAAGAAATCAAAGAAAAACGTCCAGGTTTATTGAGAAGAAAAGTCTTGTTTCATCAGGACAATGCGCGCGTTCACACCTCTGTGCAATCCATGGCAGAAATCCATCAATTTGGCTTCGAATTGTTACCTCATGCCCCATATTCACCGGATTTAGCACCGTCCGACTTTTATCTGTTCCCAAAGCTGAAAAATATTTTAGGTGGTAAACATTTTTTTACAAATGAAGAGGTCATAGCCGCCGTGGACGCTTGTTTTGAGGAGTTAAACGAAGATTTTTTTAAAACGGGTATCGAAGCCTTACCGGGTCGATGGAAAAAGTGTTTTGAGCTCGGAGGAGAGTATGTTGAAAAATAAAAATAAACTCAAAATCGTGTCGTTTCATTAAGTATGTTAGGCTAAGAACTTTTCAAATGACCCTCGTAATTTAACCCTTAGTAATTTTAGTAGGTATTGACGTCAAAGAACGCTTATGCAATCGTAGACCCCTATTACTAATGCTCCGCTGTCCGTCCGTCTGCCACAGGGACACGTGCCTTTGCCACGTGTCTTTTGACACGTTATAAGTAGACACTTGCAACTTTTAAAGAGTGTGTACGAAATTATGGCTACCATAACAACAAATAATGAATACACATTTTTTTGCCACGGAACCCTTCCTGTGCGAGTCGACTCACATTTGACCGCTTTTTTCCTTATAGTCACATCAGTAGATATTGACGTTGTGACGTCAATGACATTTGTGCCATCATAGTGACATCATATAATATGTGGTAAAATCAAAAGACGCATCCTATCGCGTTATCAAAATAAAATATTATCGTTTAAGGAAATATAAATTACTGTCCTTGATTTATTTGAATACCTAAATACTTTCTAATTTATTATAAATCTTAACTCATTTAAGACCTCTCGCCGTTACAATATGTATCTTGTATCAAGTATTTACTATTTGGCTTTACTTATATTTTATCAGAAGTTCCCGAATCAAACTAGGATTTGTATGAATCACTCACGAACCTTGAATGGAAATCTTCCATTTACATTACAGGTAGCAACAAGATCATCACGCTAAAACCCAACGAAATTATGGAGCACGAGCTCAGAGTGAACCCAAATGCGCTCAAACCAAACACGTGCCCGGCATGGAGACGAGTGATTGTGAGCGATGATATTAAGGAGAACATGTCCTTCTTGACCATTGCTGTTAATAAGACTGGCACACTACTGTTTGTGGCAACTGATGATAGCAGAGTTGTTTGCGTTGATTTGAAGACTTATACGAGAAACTTTGATTTGGATAATCGGAGAGGGTGAGTTTTTAGTGTATTTTTCGTGTCTATTTTTATTATTGACTGCCTCGTTGGTCCTGTGGTCGCAAGCGCTACTTCTGAGTATGAGGTCCTGGGTTCGATTCCCTGGTTGGGCAAAGTATTATTGGGTTTTTCTATCTGGCATTTTCCAGTAGCAGCCCGGGGTCTGGATTTGTGCCCAGTTGATGGCAATAAGCTTGCCCTCTACTATATGGGACTTTAACATAGCTGGCGAAATGTGGGTGTACACCTCACCACACCGCTCAGTCCTTCGGGGAAACAAGGCGTGATGATATGTTGTGTTAGGTTATTTTAGTAATTTAAAAAGTATTTTTAATTTAACTAGGGTTTGTCTTTGAAATAAATTTAAATATAAAGACATTTTTACCAACTTGTCTTTTACAAATATATATTACGAGATGGTTCAATTAAGGTGTGGAAAGCACAAATTATTCTGGTAAATTTGAGTAATTCGGGCATTCAACACCTCGACACAGTACAGGAGAAATCATATCGAAAAGCAAGATTTTAAAGAGAGGGCAAGGTTTTGCTTCCGTGAAACTGCTTCAATACGAGTATGGACTTCAGCTAACTTAGCCCCCTTATTACATATTAAAGGTTTTTATTTAGATCAGGCTTAAACCACTAAGCCAGATTTGAGTTAGTAACCCAATATGTATAGAAATGCAGTTCTTTTTACAAACCCGACAATTTAGTACAGAGCTAAGTTGCCATTTTTGTGTTAAGAACTTGACCGAAATCGAAATAAAGTTGGAAATACTAAAACTGGCTCAGAGCATAGCGAGGCATAACTGACAGTCTCCTATGCAGGGCTTGCATGGACGCTGAGGAAACCGTTGCGCATGTGCTTTTTGAACACACTTTTTGCACAGGTGTCGCCTAGATTAGGACAGAACCCTCGGGGCATCCAGATCTTACACGGACGTTCTCAACAGACCAGGAGATAAAGTCAACTTCTGGAGGGACGTGGGCTGGCTGGAATAACCACAGCCGGCCTCCATGGCTCACGCACAATGGTCCACTTGAAGGTAGTCCTTCGCGCAAGTGCGGACACCAAACCAACAAAGAACATAGAACTAGCTCAGAGTATTAGGCTAGAACTAAATTTAGATTGCGTTTTGTAATAAGACATGAAGTTTATCGGAATAGACTAAGAAACTTTCCAGGTGCAACTTTAATATTCTTTCGACTCGTTCGAGTTTTAATTCAGAATCTATGTCCTATTTCAGGAATGTAGTTGCAATGGCAGTAACCGAGATGATGTGGGATGAGTTCGAGCCAGGTTCTGACGTACTACTCACGGGCACCGGATGTATTGAAGATTCAGCTAAAGTGTGGTACTTGGATGCTTCTTATGTTTCGCAAACGGCGCAACGGAATGGGTAAGTCATTTGAGTCAGTTGTTTCTCATGAGCCTAAAGATATTTATTTATTTACTAGTTTGTGGCCACGGTTTCGCCCGCGTGATAATAAATCCGAAAACATGTGACATCTACCAACACGCACTGGGTTCGCGTGGTGGATTACGGCCCGTTCCCTCTCACTGAGAGGAGGCCTGTGTCCCAGCAGTGGGAACGTTGCTAATACTATACTGTTGCATTAATATAAACCTTCACAATTTTAGGAGGGTACGTCTAACAACAAAATTCGATGTCAGCTTTGTCAACCCGTTATCGCCACATACGCCAAATTCAACATCGCCAAACAGCGGGACGGAAAGTGCAAACAGCACACCAAGGAGGCATCAATCGTTTAACCATAGAGAACTACCTGTAAAGACACTACTTAAGAACTCTATGAGTTTGGACAGGAGCTCGTTAAAACCGCTGAATTTGAGGGGAATTTGCAATAATAATGATGGTGTTTTGCACCCTTTATTGGCTGTGGTCGATGATAAGAATAATATTCAGGTATGTTTTACAATACGTAATTTATTTTTTTTGTTTAGCCTAGTTTGTCCTGCTGTCGTTCTAGGAACTCTTCCAGCGCTACCTCGAACAAGCCATGGCGGTACGCGTCCAGGTCGTCTCGCCATGATATATATATTTAATGAGAATCATAAATTCATTCCTAACAGATATCACAACCTAAACCACAGGGTCTAGAAAGCTATAAAGGACTAGTCCCATGATGGGGTTTTTTTTAAAGGGTGTAAATTATAAAAAGGGCGTGTCAGACTTTTACTGACTAAAACCCACCCGTGTTGCCTCAGTTGCCTGTGTGCCAGGGGTATCTCTTTCGAACAACCCGCAGCCCTGGCAGTCCCCTGACAGGGTTAAGTAGGATATGATAGTTTGAATGGAAGTTCGTAATTTTTTGTTCATGGCAAATACAATGGGGCACATGCCTTGTCCCAAAAATGTACAAGCATAAACGAGTTCATGACTATTTTCTTTTCGTTTCCTATGATGAAAACTATGGACCCCAGTAGAACTCTGATAATCTTTATAAACCTATATTAAACCTATATTTGCAAATAAATTATTTGGGTTTGTGAAATGAAAAAAGAAATCTATTCTATTTGATTTGAAAATTCTTTTAACGGAAATATGGGATCACAAAATCCGTTAAAAAATTGTCCCCAGTCATTGTAAACTCTGTCACATAAAAGGTTGACGAATTTCTGAGGATAGTAAAATCATGATTTGATTATAATATTGTTTTATAACATTCCAGGTAATGCGGGGTAGAAAAGTACTAACAGAAATCACAGAAAAATCCGACGAATATATAACAAGAGTAAAGATCTCGCCGTGCAATCAATACATCATCTACGGCCTGAAATCCGGTGCCGTCAAGAAATATACGCTACGTACGAAAGAAAATGTCACGATCATGGATGTTTACAGTCCAGTGCAATACTTGAACTTTGTTAATCCTAATTTGTTAATTGTTGCTGGGAAGAATACCTGTTTGATGGCTTATCGATTGATGTCAAACGGAGATTGGAAACCAGAAATGATGCAGAGAGGCAATAACAATCTTGGGTCGCAGGAAATACTGAATGATATTCAAGGTATGTTTTATTAGTCTAGTCTTTTCTTAACTTGCTAACGATCAAGTATTTTAGAAATAAATGTGTATGATCGTTTCATTTGAACAACTGCCATTTGTCATTCACTATATATGTTTTTAGACGTTGATATCCCAAGATTTAGCTCTTAATTGCAAAAGTACAGCTACAAAAGTTTGTTCCTTTTTGCTAAATGTGTAATACACACATAAGAAACTAATTTCGAATGTGTTTTTACAAGTTATCAACGTAGCGCCAAACATTTGGTATCTCAAGGGTAAATTGACCGGCGGCGGCGATCTCTCGCGTCCGGCCCTGGTCCAGGCCATGGGACAGAGCGAGAGTGCATGGCTAGCAGTCGCTTCCTTCAGCGAAGCAGTTATGCTCGCAAAGAGGGAAGCGGCGCACGTGAGGGAGATGCAGTACATGCGCCCTCACAGCCGTGGCCTTCGCAGGAGACGCCCTGGGCGTCGGGAATCCCAGGCTGATTCCCGGCCACCGTAGGCACGGGCTTGCGGACGGCGAGTAATGGGTAGCTCGCTGTCCGGTAAGGACCAAGCCCGGGTCGACGCACACTGGTCCCAAATTAAAAAAAAGTGGACATTGATAGTAGACCGCTGATATTTTTTTTTATTGTTGATACAATGATAACAGATAAGGCAAAAAAATATTATTGTCCTACTTCAAATACTTTTCTGTAAAAAAAATATTTCTTTTTTTTTTGTATGGGAGCGATTACATTTTACTCAATTTCTCAAAAACTTTAAGCGATGTCGAGATGGCAATCACATATGTTAGAAAACTAATAATTCTGAGTATTTGACTCGAAGAAACTTATTGCTTATCTCTGCGTACTTTCGAGATAATAGTGACAGAAAATAACATTTTTTTTTTATGTTAATTTTTTGCTTTTTTTTAATCATAGCCTTACTTTAGCACATAATTATAATGTATGCGTAATGTCAAATAAGTAAAAAGAGACTTCTCTGTAAAAGAGGTTATGGGGGCTCACTAATGACTGAAAAGCTATGACCTTTTTGAAGGAGTACTTTCATCAGTTCTAAAAAACAATCAAAATGAAGACATATTAAGCTGCAAACATAAAGTTGAATATGTTCACAAACGAATCTGAAAAAATATTATGGTGAAAGATTAATATTTGGGTCTATATTCTCTTGAGAAATCTCTATTTCCTCGTTTTCCAACGAAAGCAATTCATTGTTCAAGATCAAAGCACTAGCCTCTGGAAACAACTGTTTATGTAAACGAGCAAACTTTGGTTTGATATGGCTGATGTAAGGATGTGAGCTAATTAGAAAGCTGTGGATAATGTCTAAATTAGTCTGAACTCTACCGATTTTTCTTGTATGTGCCATTCTAACATTCCGGAAATCTTTATTCCTCGCTTCGGAAGCTTCTTCGGAAAGCATGCCTATCGGAATAAAGGAGAAATTTTCACAAATATCAGCACCGTGTATCAACAATTTATGGACACTTGAAGGCATGTAATACCATGGATATAAGTTTACATATAGCATTGCTGTTTCTTTACAATATTCCCTAAACAAGTTGGTATTAATAAGTTGACCAGATGAAATTGTTTGTAAAATGACTGCAAATCTCTTGATTAAATCAGGGTGGATACCCGTTATTTCAGCAGATACTTCATAATTTTCAAAAAACCTTCTTGCCGTGTTACCGTCATTGGTTGTACCAAATCCCTGTTTTACTATGTCAATTAACAAACCAGTTCTTTCCCGGAATTCTTCTTGTGTCAAATTCTTTTTAATTTCTTTTAACAATTTATCTTCTTTTCGTGCAGCCCACTTTTTGAAGTCTAAGTTGTACGAAATGTGTAAAATACATTCCATACATCTTATCCACATATGAAGCGAAGACAGACCATATTTATACATATCTTCTCTGATGAGTCTTTTGGATACAAAGTCCAAGTCATTCATTTTGCTAGGTGGGGTATTGCAAATATTACAAACAGCTGCAGAAGAAGTATTGGAAATCACAGTAGAAATTTTCCCATCAATCATAGTCATGTACAAATCATGTTTAATATCAAAATTATCTACAATTGTGGGAACAAGATTACGAATTTCTTCCTCTAAGGATGCACTTTCCTTCTTTATCAATTCATTTGTTTCTTTTGCAAATATAAAGCCAATTGGACGACAATAGTTTGTTGAAGAGGGAGCAGGATTTTGCCACAAGATAGTATCACTCTCTTCTTCCAAACGAAGCGGAACCAAACTAATCATGAAAACTGAAGAATCGTCAATTTTAGTGTCGGAGTGTGACTTTTGTTTATAATTACTTTGAGAAGATGACCCGTCAAAACCCCATTTGCTTATTAGTTTTAGCGATTTTTTGTCGGCAGAGTTGTGCTGAATTGTTTTTAATATCCTATTAGTTGTCAAATCTAGAAGCGATTGAAGTCTTATCTTAGCATCAGATTCAGTTACAGTTATGTCTGACTCTGGAGGATAACAAGTTTTTTTAGCTTCCAGGAGCTTTTGATAGGATGGAAGACCATACATTTTCTCTGAAGCAAGAATAGTTCTTAAATTTCGATATTGCCATTTTGACAAATTTGTTGAGGTGTAAAGCGCTAACGTTTTATCATCTGGTAAACACGGTTTGTCAGTCTTTTTAGCGAATAGTACATCATGTACCATCTCACATTTTTCCTTGTTTTGGCTGAGTTCGTTTAATAAAGCTGCTAATTTTGTTTTTTTAGACTCTTTTAATTTGGCACATAAAGCATAAACTAATTCCTCCTCTGTGTGATCTAGAAGTGTTAGAGAACGCCTTTTCTTCTGTTTATCAGATATATCAACAAATGGTTTTTTACTTGTACCATAACTTAATTGATGAGTATCCACTTGCGTTTCGAAATTTGGAATTACTTCCTCGGCAACTTTAAAAATGCTGCTTAAATCGATATTTTGACATTTTGGCCAAACTATTTGGGATTGTAACCAGTCTGAATTTTTGTTAAGAAAGGTCTTTTGAGCTCTACTGGAAGCAGACCATCTTTTTGAGATATTACTTGAAAAATTACGACAAAATAATTTAATATTACTCAAATCTTCGGAAGACAATTCAACACCAATACGTTCAATAAGGGCATTAAATAAAAATTCGACATTTTTAAAACCACCTCCTGATTTAAGAACAACGTATAAGTCTAAGTTGGTGACAAATGCGGACATAATATAATTTTAAGGAAAATTGAAAACAAATTAGAATCAAAGATATCAAAGACAAAGTGACTTTGATTTTAACAAAAAAAATTACGAAAACAAATTCGACGAAAGAAAGACAAACAAAAATTATTTGATTTTAAAATCCAAAGATTCAAAATACAACAATAACAAAACAAACAAACAACAAGCATTTCTTCAAGCGCACAGAAAAAATAAGGACACGTCTTATCGCAACCACATTTAGTTGTACACTGAGTGAGGTGTACGCGCGCGATTCGTGACCGTATTACGTTACGTCATGAGAGGCGGCCATCTTGTTATCCCGGCAAACTCGCGTCGAAGCTCCATTTTGCTGGCCAGCGGACCTATTGCGATATGAGTAAGGCTATGATTAAAAAAAAGCGAACAATTAACATTAAAAAAAATTGTTATTTTCTGTCACTATTATCTCGAAAGTACGCAGAGATAAGCAATAAGTTTCTTCGAGCCAAATACTCAGAATTATTAGTTTTCTAACATATGTGAATGCCATCTCGACATCGCTTAAGGTTTTTGAGAAATTGAGTAAAATGTAATCACTCCCATACAAAAAAAAAAAAAATATTTTTTATAGAGAAAAGTATTTGAAGTAGGACAATAATATTTTTTTGCCTTATCTGTTATCATTATATCAACAATAAAAAAAAATATCAGCGGTCTACTATCAATGTCCACTTTTTTTTAATTTGGGACCAGTGTGCGACGGCGCGTTGTGTTCCACGCGCGCCTCAAAGAGATGTCAGCAGCAACTGGTGGGGCCTGCAAGGGCCGATGCCTGCCAGGAGTGCGGGTTGTTCGAAAGAGAAAAAGATACCGCGGTACACAGGCAACTGAGGGAACACGGGTGGGTCTTAGTCAGTAAAAGTCTGACACGCCCTCCTGCTCCACCCAGAGCAGGAGAAGTCATTTGATGATTTCCCACCCAAAAAAAAAAAGGGTAAGTTGACAGATTACGTAAATGGTAGTCCAGTCTTTACAAAAAAAATTATCGTAGAATAGCTTTAGCCAGCGGCTTCGCTTGCGTGTAGGGCGAAAATTATCTCGCGAGAACGTACTACCGCGATAAAAAGTATCCTATGTGTTAATCCAGGTTATAAACTATATGTGCCAAATTTCATCCAAATCCGTTCAGCCGTTTTTCCGTGATTGAGTTTCAAACATACAAAGTTTCACATTTAAAATATTAAGTATACGATTGATAGCAGCTGTTGATCACAATTACATTTCATATATTTCATAAACAAAAACACATTTGTGTCGAAATATAGGAATACACCATGAACTTAATATTACTATCGTGATTACACTCCACCAAAAAAAACACTACAGCGAGAGAACATAAATATACATTTTTCTGAAATTATTACATGTCAAAATATCATACATATGTGAAATTATTGCAATACATTCTAAAATTAATAATTACTTTTTTATCCTTACAAAATTCGTCAATACTATAATAATACTTCTGAATCAATAATGTCTTAAGTTTATTTCTGCCCATATTCTAATTCTACATTCCATTTCGAAGACTGCCTTGTTGGTGTAGTGGCTGCAAGCGTAATTGGAATCGATTCTCAGGTCTGGCAAAGTGTTATTTATTTATTAGGTTCACCAAAAATTGTTTACACTGGTATGATGTTAAAGATAACATGTAAGATAAATTAATACAATAGCGTAACAATCAATTACAGGTAAACTCCGCGTGCATATAAAGAAAATTGTACAAAATAAACTAAACTAAAGTAACTTAACTTAACTAAACTAAAGTAACTTAACTAACTTAACTAAACTAAGTTAAAAAAATACTTAATACTTAAAAACTTGGAAAACATCATACACCACTTAGGACTAACTTTTATTAGTATATTGATGACTTAAACTAAAACTAATCGGGCAGATACTTACGAAAATAGTATAGTATACTACTAGTATACACCGTGACATTTTAGTCGTCTTACAACGGTAGCCCACTTCATGTATCCAATGACTACTAATGATTTATAAAAAAAAAAAAGATATTTTTGAACATTTGCATAATTAGTAAAATGAAAATATCATTCACTAAGACGCATGACGTAGTTTAAAACACACTGGTAAGGAGATGAAATTAATGATAGAATGTAATGGTAGGTAGGTAGATATCTTCTACCGCTAGATACATTATTAACCCGGAGGGTGTTTCATAATTCTAAAGCATTATTTATGTTTCTTTGTACCAATTATCTTAATTAATGGTAACAACGTTTTAATCGCGCCTAGAGGTATTTTATGACGGATGCATTGAGTGGACCATCTTTGTAAGACGACTAAAATGTCACGGTGTATAGATAGTATAGTAGTTGTTAGGGTTTTCCATCTAGAATCTCTCAGTAGCAGCCCGAAGTGTGGACGTTTACCCGTTGATGGCCATAGGCTCACCCCATATTTACATTGGACTTGAACATAACTGGCGTAATGTGGCTGTACTATAGGTACAACCGAAAACAATAGAAGTGGATCACTTTTCACCCTTACTACATCTTAAGCAATAAAGTTGAAAAGTGGTCGACCGCCAGTGTTCGCGATGGTACACCTCTGCCTAACCCACTTAGAGGATTACAGGCGTGATGTTATTTACAGGAGTCAAGAAAAAGAACGGCCATTTAGAAAGGCTATCAAGTTCGAGCAGCGAAACCAGCATCGGTTCTAGAGACCGAGCCTTCCCCAACGGAGAAAACAAGAGCCTTTGCAAAGGCAGTGGGCTCGTCGACTGCTTCTATATAAAAGACCTGGGCATTGTCACTGTGGAGTTCAATGCGACTATTAAACTGTGGGCAGACACTAATCTGAAATTACTGACAATACTGCATGCAAGGCAATCGGATGTGTTCATCAGTTCGGCGGCACTGCAGAATAATGTTCTCGTCATTTGTGAGAAGAATAATACGGCGTTTCAGGTATGTCTGAGTTTTTGTGTTATCTTAGATTACTTGAGAGATTGTGTACTTGAAGGGATTATCTCCCGTATCAGTAAGGTATGTTCACAGTGTAATTTGATTATAACTCTTAAACTTAACTCATCTGCCTATTTTTTTCCCAACTATATTAGGGTCAGCTTCCAGTCAAACTGGATGCAGCTGAATACCAGTATTTTACATGGGGCGACTGCCTATCTGATCTCCACAACCCTAGCCCCCTACCCCAATACCCCTAGGTAAGACTGGTTGTCAGACTTTCCAGCTTCTGTCGATCCATAACTACTCAAAAACCCACGAATGATAGCCGGGACCAACGGCTTAACGTGCTTTCCAAGGCACGGAGGTGTCTTGATATGTAAAGATGGTCACCCATCCACGAACCAACCGCGGCAAGCGTAACTTAACCTTAGACCGACCCGTGTGGCTTTTATCATTCAGCCACAAACCCTCCTCTCCTTGAATTTTCACATGCTGTATAAACATTTTATTTTGTGCTTACAGACGTTCGAGCTAAAAAAAACAAACGATCTAGTGGAACTACAAACTATTCAAGAAATTAGACTGAACAATGTAATTATGTCGTGTGACCTCACTTCCGACGGAAATGTTCTAGCGTTGGGACTCGACTCTGGAATTGTTGTGGTAAGTTTTTCTAGGTTTTTATTAAAGCGAAAAGGTCGTGAAACTCAAATTTGCAAGTTTTTTTTACAATTCTCAGGTCAGTATCATATATGTTATCAAAATATTATCCGCGATCGTAACATCATCAATTATAAAAATCATCAATAATGACATTTGAGGTTAATTCTAAGAGTTGAATTGATGATTCTAATGACTATAATTCTGTAAATTCATATTACATAACCCTACTAGACCGAGTGCGTACCACCGAAATATGTCGTCGGTCGAAAGTCTACGACGTCGGGGACAGGGCGATACGCTTCAAGTGGAGTTGGGAAAGACATCTAGTTAGACGAGGAGTTAGCCTATGAAGTAAAGCTGTGGCCGAAAGGTGGACAAAGTTAGGCCAAAGAGACCAGGGCGTTCGAAAGCGCGTTGGGTTAATGATATCGTCAAAGTTTCGGGAAGGATGAGGGACGCAGGGAACCGGGAAGTATGGCAGGAAAAAGAGGAAGCCTATATCCAGCAGTGGGCGACTCTGAGCTGAAATGATGATGAAATTTGTTTCGGTTACGAATCATATTTGATCAACATGGAACCGGTCACTGACTTGCAAATTGGAAAAAAATCTAAAAATATTTAACGCGGCGTACCTTGTACCAGTATCCCAGTTTTATTTTCAATTACACTTGGCAGTAGTACGTCTTTAAATAGATTATTAAATAAAATCATTATCAAACACAATATTTCTGTCTCGTTTTCTGTTATTTTTGCATTTGAAAAAGTGTTTTGCTTTGTCGTCCCCTAATGTCATTGATGTGAAAAAAAAACAAAGTAGGTGATATCAATTGCGCGAGTAAATAAATGAGAGTATTTAATTTTTTCAACCGAAATATTAATCTTCTTCATTCTCGTTCTCTTCTAGGTATGGAACGTCAGAGGTGGACGTCAACTGTGCCTCCTAAGGCACCACAAGTCCAAAGTTCATTGGTGTTCATTCTCCCCCGTCCCCGACCGTTCCAACCGCAACTCGATGACGTCATCACCGCATCCCGTCCAATCACCGTATCACTTTTCATCACCCCAAGATGATGACATAGATACCGAACAACCACCGCTTGTACTAGTTACCATGGCAACAGAGATTGTTTGGTGGAATCTCACGCAGGTTATGAAGGCGCAAAAACAAAAATTTGGAAAGAGGTTAGTTATGTTTCTGTATTTATTTGAGCAATTTTGTTACTTTCAATACTAAATAACTTGTATAACATAAACAACATGCCCTATTTCCCTGAAGAGGTGTACACCTATACACCGTGATATTTTAATGGTTGTTTTCCCGCAGCGAAATGGTTTTGTCTTGGTAATACAGTCGTTTTATAAATAAATAAAATATTAGAAACAAAAAATGGCAGATTAACCATTGTGAAAAATCACCACGTGCGAGAGTTTATTTTGCTTTTAACATTTATGCATCGCTGTTCTCTTTGGTCGGAGGTGCATGCGTTTCGAGTAGTACCTACAAGTTACCTCTAGTGTTACTATTGAGTAGTGTTTTATCGAGTTGATGAATATTTTTTAAATTATTTTGAAACAAAAAAATCTTAATTTTATTACTTTTACTCTATGCTTCGAAAGTACTCCTTATGGCAAGTTGTTCTGCCGCGGGAAAACAACCATTTAAAGTTCACTGTGTATACAGTTGTGGTCATATAATTAAGAACAATTTGGTGTTCCAGAACATTTTATCTGAATCATGTCATGTGTATTATGAGTTCCTTCTTAGAAGTAACTAGTTAAATAGCCACACGAATAGAGCAAACGGGATTAGGAATATAAAATGAAATCGCTACCTGTTAAATGTTATATATTCTCTATAGTTTCAACTGCAAAATAATAGTAATGAAGCTAGACAAAATAATTAACAACGATTTATTAAACTGCTCGAGAGTTGTTTTATATGAAAATTAGATTAAATAAAACACATTAAAGAGAAGTGCGTAAAAAAAAGGAATTTAATGTATGTAATACTAAAATGATTAGTTAGTAGCATGTCCACTGCTACACGCTACCACTGTTCTCTGTTTAGGTACACGCGGAACATTTGAAATAGTTTGATACGTGGCAAAATGCTTCACAGCATGGAAAACCATCATTTTTGAACAATCCAGATGGTCGGTTATCTTTTTATACGACCTACGACTACGCTATATTCTTCTCGCGAAGTTTTATTATTAATTCCCTTGTAGATTTATCACAACTGCTATTTTTCCCCATTGTTTTCATATAAATCAATCACCTTTAAGACTTTTACTTCACTAAATGGCGCCAAAACGAATAGTGACCTACAACCACACAGCCACAGAGTGTTCTCTATCTAAATTTGAATAAAAAAATAAACTATTCAGCGTTCTTAATAGGGAACGTGCACGAACTATAGATGGCAGCACAAATCGACACGAGCGCCACGGTGTGGTCAAAAAAAGAAACTGTTTAGACCTGTCATCGTGTTGCCGCCAATGTTTATTTTAATGTTTACACTATATTTATATCGTTTCTAACGATTAAAATGATAAAATATGGGTTGCGGCCGATGAATAATGATCGTCAGCGTGGTCAAAATATGTCAAAAGGTCAAAAACTCATGTCTGAGATGTAAAAGTAACAGTTATGAACCCTGAAAATGCAATAATAACTGGCAAAATTGTAACTCAAACGACTATTTCTAACGTTTTCGATGTCAAAATAACTGTTAAGTATTTTCTGAACTAAATATTTTGTCTATAATTATTTATGTTCATGTTCTTTTCAGCTTGATTGTAATATAAATATTAGAAGAGCAAATTGCAAATGTAAGGCAGGCCTATCTGAAAAATGTAAGCACATCTGTGCTTTAATTTACTTTGAAAATTCTCCAGATAGTGCTCTAACGAAAACTAGTAAAAATTATTTGAGGTTATGTTTACTTAGACTTGTTTGTATTGAATAGTAAGTAGTACTTACACACAAAACTCAGGTATTTGTACAAATAACATTATTAAGTAATTTCTATATGTTGCGAAACTCATACTTACACATTTTTTTTTACTGCATTTATCGACTTTTGTTGTTTATCACGTAACCAAGGAAAGTAAGTAATATTCGAGCATCCAGAAACACATAAACATTTTTACTTAGGAATTATGTTTTTTTCCCTTCAAAAGAGATTATTTTATTACGTGAAGTGTCAATTTCAAGTAACGATTGCGAGAAAACTTCAGATTTGCGCCACTAGATGGCAGACCCTTCGTCGTGCACGTTCCCTATTATGTGATCAACCAGTAAGTAGCACCCTAGTACCTAATACTAGGTTCAGATCTAATGTATAAAGTTCATCTATTAATTTTTGAGCCAATCACGTGTATCAACGAATGTACCGCTAATATGGATAACTTTCGCGATACCGAGAGAAATACAAAAAAAATACATGCAGTTTTAGATATACTTGTTAGTTTGAAAAAACTTCCTTTTAAATAAGCGTTCTTAAATATGACCACCACTGTATATACAGGGTGTAACAGAAACCCTGTTGCTATCCTTAAGTACTAAAGATAACAGCTGATATAGAATCACTATACATAGTTTCAGCTCAAAATAAAATACTCCAAGAATTGATACCAAATTTTCTTTCATATGTTTCCTAAATTCAAATCATAACAAACGTGTCGACGCACTACTTAGGTCAATAACTTTCCACGTTACTTGCCAATATCACAATAAATCTCTTCCGAGTGATGTTTTTATTTCCATTTGAAAAGTTCGGTTTCAGGTATCAAGGTATTAAAAATTCTCATAGCTTCCGAACATGTAGAGATAGGATTAAAAAACCCTTTCAAAATCGTTTGATATCGTCCTAAGAAGCCGTGCCCTTGGTATGAATATACCCTTTCCGTTACACGTTGTATATATAACCACATTTCGCCACTTATATTTTGAGTCCCATGTAATAGAGGGCGAGCCTTTTGCGATCAATCGGGCACAAATCCAGACATACTGAAAATGATACTGAAAAAAAAATCAGATAAAAAAACCCCAGTTACTTTTTTCCCAACCTGGGAATCGAACCCAGGACCTCAAGGAACCTCAAACTCACGCAACAATGAGGCAGTCGAGTTTATTATTATTGTATAACAAAAATTACTTTATTGACTTCTATTAAGTAATTCCGTCCCAGTCGAATTTAACTACCTCTAGAAATAATAGTACATAATTAAACAACACTTACAGATCTTACAACGCAATGACACCGATCGGGAGTCCGTTAGAGAGTAGATGTGACACACCAAATGCGAATAATAGCTCAAACGCTACCTCGTCGTCTTGCAACTTCTTCTTTAGAGACGGTTACCTACCGCAGCAATGCTGGAAGCTCATTTGGAAAGGAAAATCGTAAGTATTTTATATATTTTTATTTCCAACAAGCAGACCCGATATTCCTCATTCCAAAATCCCAAAGAAAAAACAGATTTCCATTTTTTTTTTAATTTCAAATTTCTCTGAGCGACTACTCTAATTTTGGTATATTTCGTATTACGAACATTTTCAAACAAAATAAGCTAAATCAGTCCTGACAGTGATAGGCTTACTTACGAACAGCATTACATACAAACCTCAAAACGAAAAAACGGAACCCTTATAGGATCACTTTGTTGTCCGTCCGTCCGTCCGTCCGTCTGTCGGTCTGTCTGTTTGTCAAGGCCCTTTATCTCGGGAACACGTGGAGGTATCGAGTTGAAATTAAAACGATATACTCAGGTCTACTACAGTCTCTTGAATCTGTGAAAAATCAAACTTCTAAATTAACGTAAAAAAAAGATACGGCCGTTTATGATAGACAGGGAGCCTTTACGTGGATGACCTGATAGGCGCACTCAGCAGCATGCGTGTCGGATGCAGTGATGATGGGGTTAGAATTAACAACATCAGCTATGCAGATGACATGGTGCTGCTGGGTCCGTCGGCGGGAGCAATCAGAGAGATGCTTAACACTTGTGAGGCCTACGCTGCTGCACATGGATTAAAATATAATGTAAAGAAATGTGAATACATGGTCTTTGAGGTCAGAGGCAAACGCCGTGGAGAAGGACCCGAGTTGCTGATGAACGGGTCACCAATTAAAAGGGTGTCAAGTTTTAAATACCTAGGGCATTGTCTTGCCGCTGACCTCAGGGACGATGCCGACATTGAGAGGGAGCGCAGGGCTCTTGCGGTCCGGAGTAATATGTTGTCCCTTAGATTTGCACGGTGTACAGACCAAGTAAAATTAAAGCTTTTCAAGGCCTTTTGGCAAATTTGTACACGGGCAATCTATGGTCAATTGTACTAAGAGATCGCTGGATGCCCTGCGCGTCCAATATAACAATGCTTTCAGGATGTTGTTGAGGCTGCCTCGTTACGGTAGTGCGTCGGAGATGTTTGCGCAAGCCCGCACCGACGGCTTCTATGCAATTATACGCAAAAAAAACTGCGTCGCTACTGGGGAGAGTGAGGGGTAGTCGAAACAGCATCCTAAAAACTGTAGCCGAGAGCTTCGGCTCTCCGATTGTACAGCAGTTTGTGCGGAGGTTGATTTTTACTAACACTAGGCAATAAGTTATTTTCTTGTATGTTACTAACACTTTATGGATATTTGTGTCCGAAATAAAAGTTATTCTATTCTATTCTTATGCCGCAAAAATCATATATTTCGACACTCTCAAGGGAATAAAAATTTATAGAGTGCTTTCCGTTTACCTAGAACTATGAAATCTGGCAAGTAATATCGTCTTATACTACACTACTACAGGGAAAAATCTGAAAACTATAATTTTGTAATTAAATCATAAAAAATATCCCTCGCCATCATTCACAACATCAACAAAAAATTCAAATTTGTACAGAACCCTCGGTGGACGAGTCCGACTCGCGCTTGTCCGGTTTATTACCTACATAGATTTATTTTTACTTTGTTTACTGTAGTAAAGTGGAGTTACAGTAAAATTTGGATTGTGTTAGTGAAATTGATGAGCGATACTTAAATTACGTCAGGCGTACCCAGGGTACACGGCCCTACCGTTGACTGGTCAATATATTTACGAAGGCACTACGCTTTTAGGTATGCTTCCTGTCCGGTTTCACTGCCGTACATTTTTCTCCTTACTCTGTTACCAACTTTAGGCCAACGATGCGTGTCACAATTAAGCATACTAAAATAACTAGACTAACTAATTTAAATATAGTGAAGTTGTTCGCAAACGTGGAATTTGAAAGAGACACTTTTTCTATATTTCATAATGTAAGGATTAAAATTAAATTGTGTAGCTATCAACAACTGAGATAAATAATAGCATTCTTTTCTAGACTGTTACTGCCTCTTAACTTAATTAAAATTAATTACTTAATGCATCTTAGTGCAACATGTTTCTCTATACTAACTGAACTTGCAAATGGAGTTAACGACCACAAACCGTACACTTCCTGTACATTTCACAGAAGAATTCGGTATTTTGTACACCAACATTTGTGACTGCAACAACAACAGCAAATTCAATTAGTTTCCGTATTAAAACATTAATATTAAATGTACTTAGTGATGTTCCGAAAATTGGAACAAATATTCCGAAAAAAAAAATTGTCGTATAGAAGTCTCCACTTTTTGTCTCTGTTCTTTGAACTTTAGGTACAATTAGCTCTACCTATCCCGATCACTGATGATAACCTATATACGTTTTAATGGCAAAAAAAAACCTGCAAAATTCACATGAAAAACTTGTTTATAATATTCATTTATATCCACAGGTGCAAACAAGGCTCCAAAAGGAAAGAAATCTTAGCATGCATCAAACTATCAGGTATGAACGCGAAGAGGCTAAGTCACGACGAGAAGTTCTCATGTTTTGTCACTGTCGACAATCCTGGCCATATCCATATCATGAACGTAATGCGATCGAACAACACATAGCATAGTACCACTGCCATTTAATGTTATGCTTTAGAAAATTAAATATATAGCGCTACAAGGTTATTTTGGAGCGTGGCCAAAATCGGAACTAACGTCGTCATCTTGTTTATCCAACACATTTCACAAAATAATGGGGAAGACAACTGTCAAAATAGCGCTATCGTAGCTAGTTCCCAACACAGGCTAATAATACAAAGTGTGAGGTGATTTTATTTTATTTTAGCGAAGATGACGCGTGGTGTTCCCAACTACTCCGAAATTGAACTCCACCACTTCCCGAAAGACAGTTTCGAGGAAAAGGTTTAAAATTCTGACACATTTTATGTTAAATTATTGATTTAAAATATTGAAATCACCGAAAATAACGAAATAGTAAAATAAAACCAAACTAGAATGAACGAAATGCCAAATTAATTATAGGCCGTAGGGACCAAGCTATGAACACACCATGTACAATTAGCTTTGCCTGACCTTCCCCATTGCATAAATGTTCATCACCAACAGCGCCCCCCTTGTCAAGGTCATTCGAAAGCCAAAATATCCTTGTAGCAGTGTACTTCGTATGAAAGTGAAACTATTGTTCCTGATGCGTTCAAAATCGCATTAGTTTCAGGTCAGGGCGTGTGATACGCCTATTTTCGCTCCTACGAAGGATAATTTTTTTCTTTGGTTACGTGAAGCAATGTCCATACCCGCTCCCTTTTACCGTCACTATATTGGCATTGCGCCTCCCTATTACTATGTTGGTGCTATTGTTACTTATTATTAGGTTTAAAAACATTGTAATGTTGCCATTTTTCGGAGAGACAGAGTAACTTAGGGCTACGACATCCACATGATAGAAAGTAGATTCATTCTACCCGTTGCTGCATGCAATAAGCGATGTCGTTGGCGGTAAAAGGGTAATAAACATTACATTACGAACTGCTCAATCAAATACTTAAGGACTAAACACTGCCTTGAATGCATTTATTTTTAAATAGTGAAAACTTTAACGAATAACTTTTATTTTCTTTAAGGTGCTCGCGGTTGTTTGTAGTTAAGACTTTTGATGCTGCTTTTTTCAGAGTTAAAAAGTGTCATCTAAATTCTTTATAAAGCCATTCGAATACTATTTTTATATTTTAGACCCGCTGCTACGGGTTTTCATCCTAATGCCTCAGAAGCGTAAATGACAAGTACATACTAAACTAGAATATTATTTGAGATTTTCATTTCTCTGTGCTAGTCCAGTGCATTTTCTTAACCTATTTTAAATGGATATTGCTTCACATGACCCTGTTATATTAATCATGAACAAACTGTTATTTTAGAATAGTACATTTAAGTATGAGATTATTGTAATGTTGATCCCACCAGTACCGGTATGCTTTAGTTGATTTGGGTAAACTTATCTCCACATTCGTTGAAAATTAAATTATTTTTATATCCTTTGTAGTAGATCCCAAGTAAGAACGACCTTCACCAATTTGATAACCAGGTGAAAATTATATTTTAACAAATAAAATATGTTTGTGAACGTGTACCAATATGGTTGTTTATAAAAATAAAAACAAATTTGACTGTCTTGGTTGCCAAACGACTCATAGTCTAATCGAAAGTATACATTTGCTCTATGCAGTTGGTCGGTAGCTTACCTTTTTCTGTTCCCTATTACCTGGAAGCCGCGTACAAACAAGTAAATTGATATTAGTAATTGCGCTCATCTGCTTACCACGATGAATATGTATTAAAATGTACGTAATTTTATTGCGAGTAGAGTAGTATAGGGTTGCTCGTGAAAATCTGTTCATAGATAACGGTAGCCAGGCTTTGAAGTTTAAAAAATTGCAGCAGGTAAATATGTGTGACAAAGAAGCGTTGCTCGTACTATTTCGAGCGATAAACGAAGACGTAGCATAGCAGCTGCGCGCTACCTGCCTGTAAAATATGAGAGAGTGCGCATGCTTCCTATTCGTAGTATAGACAAGGAAAAAAATAGTATACAAACATATTTTTAATTACAAAATATGATTTTCACCTGGTTATCAAATTGGCGAAGGTCGATCTTACTTGGGATCGTAGACTATCGGATAAGTAGATGCAATTAAACAAATACTGGATTTGGGTGACCTGGATCAAAATAGGTACTATAATTTGAATGTTTTTGTTCTATAGTTAATAATTAAAATCAATTATTTTATTTTTATGAATACTGAAGGTTTTATGTATTACACCTGATCGGTATTCTAAAAATAATTGCAATAATATGATAGAAGAGAAGTAGTAACATAAAATTTTGTACATCTCGAAAGTGAATGTCATAGTTACGTATGAAATATGTGCCAATTTTCGGCTTTATTAAATAATAATTCATCCTCAAGAGGAGGTTTGATGTAAGACATATTTATGCTTTTAAACGATTAAAAGTACATACGTAATTTATCAGGCAATCCTTGTTGGCTCAAAAATAAAGAGAAAATTTTAATAATGTCCACATAAATTCCAAAATTACTCTCTATGTGGGCAATTTTTAAATCGAATTATATTTAAGTCCATAATAGATCTCTCTGTTAAACTTAAATATAATGTTTAATTATAAAATAAATAATATAATGGTGCTTAAATAATAAGACTTAGTTTATAAACATTTATATTTACCGACAACTAATTTATAGGACTATTTTCTGTTAACAAAATCAAAATTCCTTATGAAATTTGAAATCTGTTTTAGTTATAAATAAATAAGGGACTTAGTACATGCAATGATCGTTGAACTAGAAACGGCATAGGACAAGACTTTTTATTACTAGGTAACCACGCACAAGTTTCCCATGACCAGTATTGTTATTTATACAAGACCAATGCAGTATAAATGCCGTATCCTGTTTATATGCCTAGTGCATTGTGTTCATTGTGCAGGTTGAAAAGATAGTGAAAAAGGTAGAATATAAATTTTACCTTGTGTTGCATGCATTAAGTCCTAAAATGCATCCTCTATGTGAACCCACTAGGACCGAAGGGATGATGAACAACCATTAAATAATGTACATAATTCTATTAGAAATTGTATTTTTTAAGTTGTCGGATTATAAACTGTACAATATTCTTTTTACTGAAAATAATTATAATGTTATTAAAATAGACTTTAACCTTTGCTGCAGTGGTTAGATTCAAAATTTTATTATTTTTCTAGAAAATTATAGCTTTAACTTAATTTTTAAGCCACTGCACAGAAGGGTTAATCAAAAATTACCGCCCAATTGCGTGTCTGTACGCGCATGAAGTAGGGTTCCGTAGGAACTAATGTGATATATGTAAAACTCAATCGTCCTGTATTCAAGATCCGCCTAGTATACAAAATCGATTAAAAACCAAAGAGGAATGTTGTACAATTTTTACCTAGTATTCTGCAACCTATTTCAATTTCATTAAACTCGAAATACGCCTAAAAATGGGGACGTTTTAAGCACTATTCAATCCACATTGAACAACAATCCCCTTTGCACTACGGAACCTTACCATTGCAATGCTCAATTCGTATTTTTTACAAATAGTATGCTATTTTTAATGTAATGATATCAAACCCAGCATAATTTTATGACAATGCAATGTTAAATTTTTCTACTGTCTCAAATATTTCAGCGAACATCGAAATTATATTTTTTTATAGTAATTGGTTTTGTAGTAAGGAAAATATTTTAAATATATTTTTTTAATAATACGTTATTTTATTTTTTTATTATAATATAATATATTAATAGATTAACGTTTAATTCTTTGTCATATAAAATGTAGCCTAATATCTCTGTCTACGAGTCTAATTGTTGTGCCCAATGAAGTAACCAAAACGATTACCCAGATCATCAACAAATATAGAATAAATATTATTGCTAGATTGAAATATACACGTTCCGCAAGAGGAGCGACTGACTACTCGAAATTAAGCAATAGGGTATTTTACTCTAAATGAGAAAAATCTAAAAATGTATTATTGAGATAGCTTCGGCAAAATGCAGTCGGAAAATGTCAGTTTTAGTACATGAAACAACAAAATAAATTTTAAAATACAATTGATAGATTTCAGTTTTTTTATGTGTTTTTGAACATCATGAAATAGTAGCCGCCATGTTATTACGTCATATGGCATAGCATTTTTTTTATTATTTTCGTAACCAAAGTAATTTTTATTTAAATAATATTTTGCATTCAGGAACAGCAAACCAACGATATGTAGAAAAATAACATTTATTTTTAAATTATAAACAATTGTCTTATAAAATATCACCGCATTTGTTTGTATAGCAAACTGACGTCACACCCACAGAGCAATATGGCGTCCACTGCGTTTGTCAAATTACGCGCGAAATGTGAAAATGTAAAATTTAAATGTATTTTTATGACACTAATCAATTTAATAAAATGTTGTTTTTAGTGGTTTATATAATCTATAAGAATCTAATTATGACACTTTTTAAAAATGAGTAATACCCTATTGGCAGCCGGTGAGTTGACCACTACACCTCTTGATCACAAGATTTCGAGAAGACATCTAAATAATAAGTACAGACTGGCACATCAAGCTGCCCCAATCTGTCAAATTTCTTTGGTAGATTTTCATCTTTATTGCAGTATACGGTTCATGTTCAATTGGGAAAATTTGACAGATTGGGGCACACATTACTGACTGGGCGACTAGAAAAAGGAAGTTGTTTCTACAACAACAACAAACTAACAAATTCACTGGCCCCCAATGAATGTGTTACGAGGTTTCCTCTTTTTTGTTTCCGTATCCCCTTGAGTTTGACTTATAAGCCGTAATCATAATATTATGAAAAGCTCTAGGATAGTTTCATATGGAAACCTCAGAAAACGGCTATGCCGCATGCCGGAGGCTTAGACCAATAAATAGACTAATGCCCTTGGGAAGGACCTATGATACGGTGGGACCAGTAAATGTATTTTACCAAAAATTCTATCGAAACGGGCTATAGTTTATTCGCAATAAAAAAAATTGTGACTCATCGTTGTCACTCAGCTTAGCCACGCCCTTTGACCAATATGATATTACACCCATTTTTGAAAAGGGTCCTAAATAAATTCTAAACTGCTAATTAACTACTAATAAAACACAAAAAAAAATATTTAATCGATTAGTGCCGTAAAAATGCATTTAAATATTATTTTTAAAACGCTGGACGCAGGGTACGCCATATTGCTCTGTGCATCGATATATATGTACTACGCACCTATGGCTCTGTGGGTATGACGTCAGATTGCTCTAAAGACAAATGCGCTGTTAATTTATCTGATAATTGTTCATAATTAAAAAAATGAATTATTACTCTATTCATCGTTATTTGCTGTTCCTGAATGCAAAATATTACTTAAATAAAAATTACTTTGGTTACGAAAATAATAAAAATACAAAGTTATTCAATTGACACGCCGTTTGACGTAATAACATGGCGGCTACTACTTCATGGTGTTCAAAAAGAGATTAACTTCTCCCGCTCTGGGTGGAGCAGGAGGGCGTGTCAGAGCTTTACTGACTGACTAAAACCCAGCCGTGTTCCCTCAGTTGTCTGTGTGCCAGGGGCCGCGGTATCTCTGTCGAATAACCCGTACGCCTGGCAGGCATCGGCCCTTCCGGGCCCCATTAGTTGGTGATGACATCTCGGAGGCGCGCGTGGAACACAACGCGCCGTCGACCCGGGCTTGGTCCTTACCGGACAGCGTCCGCAAGCCCGCACCTGCGTTGGCCTGGAATCAGCGTGGGATTCCCGACGCCCAGGGCATCTCCTGTGGCGACTAAGGCCGTGAGGGCGCATGTACTGCCTCTCCCTCACGTGCGCCGCTTCCCTCTTCGCGAGCATTACTGCTTCGCAGAAGGAGGTGACGGCTACCCATGCACTTTCGCTTCGTACCATGGCTTGAACCAGGGCCGGACGCGAGAGATCGCCGTCGCCGATCGCCTCTCAAGCCACTCCTCAAAGAGGGGACTTACCGCCGCTATCGTGGTGTGCCCAAAGGGCTTACTTCTCTGTCGGAACAACTACAGCAGCCCCCTCGCTACGTTGTACGCCAGGGCCCAACTTTTGCGGAAATGGCCGCCAGCCCGAAGCAACAGATCAGGCACCAAACTTAAATCACCCGAAATCTTAAAAAATATACTTACCTTGCCGTTGTGGTCTCTTGTCAGCACCTCAAGAATCCGCATCCCAAGCGCTGGAATAGTCCGAAGTGCGCATTGAAAAAGAAAGTACTGAAAATAATTGTGGTTGGTATAGTAGCAGTGAGTCTGCCAGGTTTGTCAAAAACAAACCTGGCACACACGTGTTATGCTGAATTAGTTGTAATTGATGGTATAATAAGAAACGATGTCTATCTGATGTATTGTTTATCTTCTTCTAATATATAAAATTCTCGTGTCACAGTTTTCGTTGCCATACTCCTCCGAAACGGCTTGACCGATTTTGATGAAATTTTTTGTGCTTATCCGGTATCTATGAGAATCGGCCAACATCTATTTTTCATCCCCCTAAATGTTAGGGGTAGTCCACCCCTAAATAATTTATAAGGCAAAACAACGTTTGCTGGGTCAGCTAGTATATTATAATAGTCATAAACTCATAACAGTATAATTAAGACTAAGGTTTAGTTAAACATATAATTATAACTAGCATAGAAGACTCTCAAAACAGAAAAAATACAAATAAAGCAAAAAGAAAACCAAAAGAAAAATTCAAAAAAATAATATTGAAATAAGTTAATTAACGTTATTAGTTATATAAGATGTTAGCTATCTAAAAACACCCACTACAAATATTTAAATAATGCTGTTATACTAGTAGAAAAATTAGACGAAATGAGGCATTGCCTCCGTGATTCATCCATTTCCTTACATTAGAGTGCCTAAAATATAATAATCGATAACGGCTACAAATTAGAAAACAGAAGAACAAGGTCTCTGATAATGTCAGAGGGACATTGAGCAAGGGCAGGAGTGGGTTTTAGCCGGTAAGAGTCCAGCACTGCCCAGACTGCGTTACAAGTGAGGCAGTCTGGGCGTCCATGAGGATTTCCCACTCCTGCCAAAACAAAAAATAAGGGCTTACTTCAAGTGGTCAATTTGAACACAGCTTCTAATTTAACAATGAGTCACTATTTTCTAAACCCGAATAGACTGTAGTAAACGCTCATTTAATCCATTGCATAGGGAAATCTTTCAATTTTAATTTTATAAAAAATCTTAGTCTTACTACAGTCACTGTGTGTGGATCGAGCATTACTCAAAAAAATAATGGCGTGGGGTGTTAAATTTTATTTTGTTTCAAAAAGGAAAAAGCCTATTTCTCATTGCAACACTGATGGTGTCTCCACACATAAACTTCAAACACCCGTATTATTTATTTATTTATTTCAGGCAACTAAGGCCCATAAAACACAATACATATAATAAAAGTATAAAAACAGTAACTATAAACTAATACATATTATTTAAAGAAATTTTAAAACTACTGCACACGAAGTGACGGCGTCGTGTTACGCTGCGAGGTGTCGCGTAGCTGGCCGCGGATACGCCGATAGAGCACACCTTTCGGCCAAAACTCTCCGTTGAGGAAGGTCATCAAATGGTGAGTCCGAACGCGCACCACGAACGACTTGAAGTTGGTGTTATGACGCGCTTCCAACTTCTCCACCCTCAAGGTCCAATTGGTCTTCACCCGTATGTACTCTACGATGTCCTCAGTCTTCGTAGAGTGGTAAAACAAAAGCAGACAAAATGAAAACACACTTATTTCTAATAAACTCCAAGTAAATGGCCATGTCTCATCCAGATGGACAGACATGACGAAAAGGGCCATTTGGCAACGGAACTCTAAAAAGTATTATAGAATAGAAATAAATATACTGTTGCAGATTGAATATTGGTCTCTATTGAAATTGTAAAAAGTAATGTCTTTGTTTAGGCATTTCTCGTTATTCTGTTTGAAACTAATTAATCATATTTTAATAGATGTTGAGATAAATAAAGATTCAATTAATATCTTCTTCTGTTTGTTATTGTCCGCGCGGAACTAGTTGGCCGCGCCTTAGGTATGTGAGCGATAGAACAGAGGGGCCGGGGCGCCTGCTGTCTTTCCTCAGTACGGCGCCGTAGGCTGCACTTCGCGACGGCAACACGCAAAGAGTACATTATTATACAAGTGTCAAAATTTCCGGGTAGTTTATATAAAACGCACATGAGATTGCAATAGCAAGACGAGTCCGCGGATAAATAGACATGTAAAAAAAATTATATTAAATGTGTATACGTTTTTTCAAAAACGGAAAACCAATGTTGATGGTTAAGAATATAAAACTTATGCGAATAAATATAAATTAATAGCAGAAGCAACAGTGATATAAGAACTTAGTGTAAGAAGAGTGATTGCTGAAAGTAAAACTTCCTTGCAAAATACGGGGGAAGCAAAATTTAGATCTCCGCGCATACCAAAAGGAATAAAAAAGAAAATACAAGTTAATGATTTCGATTTGGGAGTGATTAGGAGAAAAATAAACCAGTTTTATACGGTTGAGAAGAAAATTCCACGTCTTCGAAAACTAAATGCTGTATTAAAAGAAGATAACATTTTACATTGCGGACTAACTTTTTTAAGAGAACCTTTGCACAAACTGGGATATTCATTAAAAAAAATGAAAATCGAAGAGATCCATTTCAATAGAGAGAGCAAACATTGTTGAATGGCGAGTGAAATACTTGAGTGTCATAAGAAAATACAGAACTGACAACCGAAAGTATTCTTATTGGACGAAACCTACGTCAACCGAAGTCACAATGTTCAAAAATGTTGACAATCTTCATTCGAGCCTAGAATATATACCAATATAGGCAAAGGAAGGCGTTTAATAATAGTTCACGCTGGTAGTCGAAACGGGTTAGCCGACGATACTTTGCTGATTTTTAAATCAGATTCAATAACGGGGGATTTTTACGGTGATATGAACTCTACAAATTTTTACAACTGGGTTGATCGAAAATTAATACCTAAACTGCCACCAAACTCAGTCGTAATTATGGATAATGCTGCTTATCATTGTGTGCAAGCAGAGAAGAAACCGACTATGTCCAGTTTAAAAATTAATATGCAGAACTGGTTGCGAAATCATAACGTGCCATTTTCTCCCACAATGATCAAACCAGAACTCTTGAGGTTGATTAATGCGACTCAATCAGAAAATATATACACGATTGATGAACCTCCTAAAGCTGCAGGTCATACTGTTCTAAGGCTACCTCCATACCATCCAGACCACAACCCGATCGAGCTTGTGTGGGCAAATATTAAAAATTGCCTGGCCAGAGATCCTGTTAATGCAACATTGGACGAAAAAATTACAATACTAACAAGGTTATTTTCTGAATTCTCTGCTGAAAAATGGCAGAATTGTGATGACCATGTACAAAAAATGAACAAGAATACTGGAATCATTATATTAGATTTGATGCTGTGATGGACGAAATCATTATAAACTTACAAGATGATTCAGACTCCAATTCAGAAAGTCCAGAATCAAGTGATTTAGAGGATATGTCAGAATAATTTCATATAATTTGTTTTTGGTTTATTTTAAACTAGCTTTTGCCAGCGGCTTCGCCGGCGCGTAGGTCAGAAATTATCCCATGGGAACGTACTACCGGGATAAAAAAGTATCCTATTTGTGATCAAATAATATTCCGTAAAATGTTGTTTCGGTGTGGTGAAAATATGGAAAATAAATGGTTTGGCAAATGAAAAACGTTCAAAGGAGGCTTCGGCCAATAGCAAGAAGTTATTTTGTAAATCGGCGAAATATAGTTCGCTAAAATAATACGCATGATACTTCGATGATCTAATTAATATTTATACTTTCTTAGCTTAGTTGTTAACTCTATTGTGCATGCTGTGATCTCCTATAAGTGAAGGAAACGCTGCTATGTGACACAACTGCTCCTACTAAGTTATGACAGCCTGGTACTTCGAAGGCATAAAGCGTTTTCTAGCTGACACAACTATGTTAAGTGTGCTCCTACAGAGTTATGGCAACCTGGTACTTCGAAAGCATAAAGCATTTTCTAGCTGACACGACTATGTTAGATGAGCTTCTATCAAGTTATGACAACCTGGTACTTCGTACAGAATACCAATTTACAAAAGAAGTACGATAAACATTTTTCATTTGTTTCTATATTTTAAACTATTATTCCCAGGGAACTTACTACCAGGATAAAAAGTATCCTGTGTGTTAATCTAGGTTATAATGTATCTGTATGCCAAATTTCATCCAAATCCGTTAGGCCGTTTTTGGGTGAAGAGTAACAAACATACATCCATACATACAAACTTTCGCGTTTATGATATTAGTAAGGATTACTAAATAATTACAATAAAAACTTCTATTCACTTCTATTGTTCACTTACTAGACATGGTACATCTGTTTTCTATTTTATTAAGAGCGATATCTCGAGATTAGTCATCAGTCACCACTGTCTATAATCTCATGTGCGTTGCGAACACTAGGCAACCCACCGCCTCACTCCTGTCCCCAAGGCGCGGCCCACTACCCTCGCGAGCAATAAACTGGAATCACTTAATCGTCCGTTGCTCGAAACAAATTTTTACAACTTCTATTCTGGCATATCATTTGAAAGGCAATTTTGTTAGCTTTCAACCTCTTTCAATATCATAACCAAAGATTATTCACCTTATGTCATGGAACGTAAAACAAAAAACGTATTTTTAAAACAAAACACCATATTGTTTGGTAGTCCTGAAACCCTATAAAAAAAGGGGGCGTTTATGAAAATTGATCATCAGTCCAATATTTCACGTCACTGGGGGATATTGAAGCTAAAAGAAAATGGAAACCACACCTATAGAAGCCGCTCAAGTCGTCATCCTAACCCAGCAAGGATTGTCTCAGCGTACTATCGCTCGACAGCCTCATTTGAGCCAGTCTTGTGTCTCGAAGGTATACAAGAGGTTCAGGGAGACTGGAAACTTAGTCCGGAGACCAAAATCTGGACGACAGCGATGCACTGCGGTGAGAGATGACCGATTTATTGTCACCTCTTCTCTCCGAAATCGACAACTGACCGGCGTGGACGTCCGGCAGCAGCTTAGAGAAGTTTGAGGAAGGGCTGTCAGCGAGTGGACAGTGACGCGAAGACTCAAAAAAGCGAACTTGACCCCGAAAAGGCCAGCCAGGGACCTAAATTGTCTCCAGCCCACAGACAAGCCAGGCTTCAGTTTGCTTGCGATCACTTAGATTGGGATATCGAGCAATGGAGGCAAGTCCTGTTCTCGGACGAATCCAGGATGTACCTGCATGGTAGCGACCGTCGACAGAGAGTCTATAGGAGACCGGAGGAGCGATTCGTACAATGCTGTTTTACGGAAACAGTGGCATACGAGGCTGGGTCCTGTATGATGTGGGTGGGGATATCTATTGAAGCAAAAACAGAGTTTATATTCGTACCTGGTGGAGGTCGGGGAGGGGGCTAGTCGCAGAATGATACATCAACGACATTCTGCTTGGGCACGCCACGATTGCGGCGGTAAGTCCCCTCTTTGAGGAGTGGCTTGAGAGGCGGCATGGCGTCCTCACCTTCCACCTGACACAGGTCCTCACCGGACATGGCTGTTTCGGGAGGTTCCTGTTTCGGATAGGGCGGGAGGAAACGCCCGGGTGTTTCCATTGCGAAGATCGCCCTGAGGACACGGTGGAGCATACGGTGGAGGTCTGCCCAGCTTGGGTGGGGCACCGCCGTGTCCTCATGGACGCGATCGGTGGCGGCGATCTCTCGCGGTTGACCCTGGTCCAGGCCATGGTACGGAGCGAGAGTGCATGGCTAGCAGTCGCCTGCTTCAGCGAAGCAGTTATGCTCGCAAAGAGGGAGGCGGCTCACGTGAGGGAGATGCAGTACATGCGCCCTCACAGCCGTGGCCTTCGCAGGAGACGCCCTGGGCGTCGGGAATCCCAGGCTGATTCCCAGCCACCGTAGGCACGGGCTTGCGGACGGCGAGTAATGGGTAGCTCGCTGTCCGGTAAGGACCAAGCCCAGGTCGACGGCGCGTTATGTTCCACGCGCGCCTCAAAGAGATGTCAGCAGCAACAGATGGGGCCTGCAAGGGCCGTTGCCTGCCAGGGGTTGTTCGAAAGAGATACCGCGGCCCCTGGCACACAGGCAACTGAGGGAACACGGGTGGGTTTTTTAGTCAGTAAAAGTCAGACACGCCCTCCCGCTCCACCCAGAGCGGGAGAAGTTATTTGATGATTTCCCACCCTTAAAAAAAAAACGACATTCTGCTAGGCCATGTGCTCCCCTACGCCGGGTTTATTGGCAAAGATTTCCTGCAAATGCACGATAATGCCTGCTGCCACACCGCTGCAGTGACTAGACAGTACCATATAGAAGTCGGGATTCCCACACTAGACTGGCCAGCCCTCAGCCCTGACTTAAATCTGATTGAACATATATGGGACGAGCTGAAAAGGCGGTACGAGGAAGATGTCCAGCTCCGGCGTCAATAGAAGACCTGAAAACTGCTTTAGTCGAAGATGCCACTCTTTGACTCCCACAAGATTCCATCAGGAAACTCATTCGGTCAGTGAAATACCGTTTACAGGCAGTCATTAGAGCCAGGGGGGTAACACAAAATATTAAGGGGTAAATAACATAAATTGTCAATAAAAATGTTATCTTTTCATATTACTTCCTATTCATTTAGACGTTTACAACTTCGACCTACTGCAATAATTCTTTAGAAAAATAAGAAAATAGAAAAAAAAATAGGGAGAGATAGAAATAGTTTTCTGTAGTAAATTAAATTAATTTTAAATCTTTTTGATAACATTTGAAAGCTAACAAAATTACCTTTCAGGTGATATACCACAATCCACAGCTCATTGCATAAATTGTAAAAATTTGTTTTGAGCAACGCTCGATGAAGTGATTCCAGTTTATTGCGGACTATACGGTGAACGACTTCCTGGCATCAAGTTTTTCTCTGGTTTCCACATTCAAGTGGGAATTTTAATAAGCTGGCAACATTATAAATTTTAAATTTCTTTCCAAACATTTCAAACCAACGTATTTTTGGAATAGACTGTCATTGAATTTTGATTTTATTCTTTTGGTGATTAAGCAGATTTATCTCTATTGAGTGTTTCTTGTGCATTTATGAACGATAAGGCTTATGTTTTTATTGACAGTGTTTGATTTCTAAGGATTGCTAGGCTGTAGCCAGTGATTTTGTGGAAATATGGCCCAGTTTAACTATCTGAATGAAATAAATAGTTTGGCGACAATGGATGGGCCGATAACTCGCGGTCCTCTTCAGCGTTGGGCGAAGAAGTCCAATAGTGAGAACATAAATCCATTGAGTACCTCATTCAAGAACCATTCGAATGTGAACTTGGGGGCTTGCAACCAGTCCATGCAAAAGTTGTCTCTATCTGCGAATCAGAGTTGTAACAATAGCGCGCTCTCTAGTAACAAGACACCGACGCGCAATGAAAATAAGAAGGGCAAGAAGACTCCGTCTAAGAACAAATCTCCAGGTAAAGTTCTTGAATAAATTACAAAGAAAGACAGAACTTCTGTTAAAGTTAGCATGGGTTTGTTTTAGAGTCACTTGGGCTCTGTGTGTTCGCTTTCGTAGTTGATGTAAATTCTACAGTAGTATTAGCAGCTTAAGCGCTAGCGCCCCAGCTCTGCACCCTATATCTTGTCTAAAGCAATGAGTCCCAGTGGTAACGTCCGCCACTTACGAGTTGTCGGTCAAGTACCTGCTTGCACTTAGGTTGTGTAAATAATTTCATTAGCACTGCTTTCAAAATGGTAAGAAAACAGGTATGTCCTACAACCAAAAATTCAAATTCATGTGACATACGCTATCTGCACTGGGCCTGCATGTTGCATAATGGCCCTCTCAATTAGAGGATGCCTATGTCCCAGCAATGGGAATATTGTAGACTGATCATATCTTGTCTAAAACAGCTATTTGCTTAGCCAAACCCGCAATGATACTTTAGGAAGTAAACATAGAATCTTGAAGGAAAAGTTATCCGTCTATACCTTGCAGGTCGTTCAACCACACCGACTCCTAACAAAGCATCGAAGACTCCGAACAAAGCTGATAGATTCATTCCGTCTAGAAGTAATTCTAACTATGACTTGTGTCATTATATGGTAAGTTTTTGTTATTTGAGGTTTTATTGCAAGGCTCTGGATTGTCTTTGTAAGTATTAGAAAACTATGTTGTTATTTTCAGCCTTTGATTGATGTAATAAGACATACTTTTGTACATTTCATACCTTCATAGATGGTGGCAGTGACAATGATGTGCAACCTGTTAGGTACCATAATCATAATCATCAACAGGTTTAACAAATTAGTTGTAGATGCCTTGTTTTAAGTATGGAGGTACCTGTAACGAGAAGACCTCCCTCTTCTATAACTATGAGAACAACATACAAAGCCTGTTAATAATATAAATTCATGGATTACATGGTTCTGAGCCCCACTACATCGAAGTTTGTTGTTGGTTATTTTAAAAAGAATTCGCTGTTCTATACATTTTTAAGTTTACACATCTATTTATTTATTTATATATACTGTATTGTACACCACGAAAATACATAACAAAAAACAAGGTACACTACAAAATATACAATGGGCGGCCTTATCGCTTTCTGCAGTCTCTTCCAGGCAACCTTGTCTATGTCCATGCCACCCTGTACAGCGTGAAGAATATTTTGCAGAATTAATTAATCATTGTTTAAATCATAACAGCAAAAACATCCAAATTGCACAAGGCTTACAGTTTTCATTGATGTTGAACTTGATCAGTTTATCTTTTTCTAAAACCACAACTTTTACAGAGTTTTATTTCTCAACATTGCCTAAAGTTACGTTAAATGTGAATATTTAATACAATTCTCAATTATTTATTGCATAGGTATGGACTTCGTTCGCAGGTATTTCGCCCGCCTGCACTATTACCTCGTACATAGATAATACCCTCATACCAATATTTAAACAAACAGTTGAGCCGTGACGAAGACAAGAATGAAGAAGTAGTGGCTCAAACAGCAGCCGGTGAAGCTATCGGCAGAGCACTCACAGACACAGAACCTGGACGACTTCTGCAGTACACCTGCAAAGCTCCGGCTGCCCCAGAGGGCTACCAGAACAGACTTAGAGTTGTGTATTCACAGGTATATCTGCTTGCTTTGACTTACACTATGCTGCACCCTAATTGCCTATCACACTATCAATCAGAATTTGAATCATTTTGAATGATTTTGTTAATTAATTGCTTCATATGTTCACAAAAATGTACCTGCTCAACTACGTAAATAACTCAATGAATGTTGTAGAACTGTCAAAATGAATTAAGTGTGTTATGCAATAACCCCTCTTTTATTCACTTACAAGTCTTTGTGAGTAGTGTGCATATTTTTCTTTAAAAAAAAATCTCTTTTTGTGGGTACTTTTTATGGTACACATTTACATTGTATTTTGGTATCCTGATTGTTTGTTGGTTCTCATTACAAGTTTTCAAACTTGTAAATAATTAAACTAGTGTAACAAACCATTACTGCTTTTATCATATCCTTTTGTAGCTATGCCTAAGCGTTGTGTAGAAAGTTCTTATTATTTGTATGTGGAAATTATATCTTCTCAAATGGTGAAGGGACAAAAATCTGTCTTTTATCATTATAAAGTTCTGATTCCTACTAAAAATACTGATATGTCATCGTGAAACCTTTTTATGCAACCGCGAAATTTTGTACAATGTGGTAAATTGCTACTAATATTAAAATAACATTTCAGGCCAAAGTTCCATCTTCGGTGAAAAATACAACAAGATATATCCCACAAGCTCCTGACAGAATACTGGATGCACCTGATATTTTGGATGACTACTGTAAGTTTTCGGTTTTTTTTTTGTTAGATCTCTGGCCTTTTTGGCCTCGCATACCTCTTTCTACCGAGACCGCGATGTCGAGAGTGACGCTCTTTGCCTATCTCTGCGGGTGTGCATTCGTGCGACGTGAACAGCCCACTTCAGCTTAGCGATTTTTTCTCCGCCGTCCCCTGCAGTTGTGTTATGGAGCGCAAACGGTGGTGTTTCTAACGAGATCTGTTTGCTTGACACCTATTATGCTTTCGTTATATTTATTCATTCGGTAAAATCTATTTTAGCTCAATCAATATAGTTAAAATTGTTGTAAAAAGCAAGCTAGGAGGTAGAGAGATAGGCGCGGTCGCAGCCAAAGACTTTGGGGGGGACAAAGACTACCTACATATCAGTTAAAAAATAAACGAAAAATTACTATTTTAAGCTTTAAGTTTACGGCTTTGGGGGGGTCATGACTAGGGATGAAAATTGCCAGCAATATTGCCAAAGTTCCCAAAACTCCCGGGTATGTTTCCAAACTTGCCGGCAAGATTGGGTAAGAAACGTAAAAATAGAAAACTACTTTTACTATTATAATTGCTTAGTAGGATAAAATTGCGGTCTGTAGGATGGTAGTTTTTATGCTTATCTATAATATCCAATCTGACATTTTTGTTTTTAAATTTATTTTCTTACTGATAAACTAAAGAAAAGAAACAAGCTAACCATGATTGTTCATTGGTGATGAAACCATAACTATTTTAGAGATATCGTAATTTTTTTTCTTCTACGTTCTTATAATTTAACTTCATTTGAATATAAGAAAGTATATACATCTATATGTATACATGCGAGGGTCATTCAATAAATACTTAGCCTACAAAAAGTAAACGAAAATTTTGGAAAAGTGGGAATTTATTTTTCAACATAGTCTCCTTTTAGTTCGATACACTTAGCCCAGCGATGCTCCAACTTTTTTAATCCGTCCGAAAAATAGTTTTTGTCAAACTCTGCAAAATAGGCCTCCGTGGCGGCGATGACCTCCTCATTCATGGATTTTTTTAATGTTTTCCTCCGTAGCAGCTGTTTTCGGTGCACCTGGACGTGGTTCATCAAAAACCGACGTACGGCCACGTGCAAACTCGTTGAACCAATTCTTGACGGTGGCCATCGATGGAGAAGAGTCACCGTACACAGCATCCAAGCGCTCTTTGATTTCGATGCGCGTTTTCCCTTCCAAAAATAGGAATCGAATCACCGAACGATATTGCTCTTTTTCCATTTTTGTAAAACCGATCGACACGTTCGCTTCCATAAGTTGTCAAATTAAAACAAATGAAGGGATTGGAATGAAAATTTGAAAAAAGAATTAAAAAAGAATGTGCTACACTGTGGTAAAACTCTTTTGAAACTACAGCGCCCTCTGGCGATGAGGCTAGGTACTTATTGAATGCACCTCGTATCTGTACGTATAAAAGGGTCGAACCTTGCAAGACGATTTGGTCAGCAACAACAAGTAGACGTTTTTAACAGACTTCAAAAAGTAGGTTCTTTATTCGATCCGAATGTATGTTTGTATGTATGTTTGTATGTTCGCGATTTTCTCAAAAACTCTGATTTTGAAAATTCTGTGGTTAAGTGACTGGTGTGGGGACATTTATTTAAGTTATCGTAAAACAATGTAAGCGTACAAGGAGTAATGTGAAGAAGAAAGTCAAGGTGGTAAGTAGGTACTCGTGCATACTTATAATTATAAGGGGCCGTTCAAGTATTACGTAAGCACTACAGGGGGGGGGCCCAGGCTGATTCCCGGCCACCGTAGGCACGGGCATGCGGACGGCGAGTAATGGGTAGCTCGCTATCCGGTAAGGACCAAGCCCGGGTCGACGGCGCGTTGTGTTCCACGCGCGCCTCAAAGAGATGTCAGCAGCAACTGATGGGGCCCGCAAGGGCCTATGCCTGCCAGGGGTGCGGGTTGTTCGAAAGAGATACCGCCGCCCCTGGCACACAGGCAACTGAGGGAACACGGGTGGGTTTTAGTCAGTAAAAGTCTGACACGCCCTCCCGCTCCACCCAGAGCGGGAGAAGTTATTTGATGATTTCCCACCCAAAAAAAAAAAGCACTACAGGGGGGCGGGGGGTCTTTGCTTTGCTTATTTTTGATGACATGGGGGATGGGGGGGGGGTCTGGATGGTGGTTACGTCAGCAGTATTTTTTTAACGTTTTTGTGTTTGTAGAAAATCCAAAAAAGTTAAAAATTTACTCGATTTTGGTTTGAACACATATGGCAAGCAGTGTGCCCTGCCCACCCTGCCCACTGCCACTTAAGTTTGGCAATTCTTCGGGCTATGTCAGTTACCTTGTTACTCCTGCGGATCTCTTCATTCCTGATTCGATCGCGTAGGGAAACTCCGAGCATAGCCCTCTCCATTGCTCTTTGTGAGACTTTAAGCCGATGGCCCCGAAAGGTTCTGGATTGGAGACCGCGTACCGGAAGACAGAGTGGGAAGGCCTCTCACAAGGTGGACCGATAATCTTTTGAAGGCCGCGGGAATCCGCTGGATGTGGGAAGCACAAGACCGGTCGAAGTGGAGGAGCCTGGGGGAGGCCTATGTCCAGCAGTGGACATCTTTCGGCTGAAATGACGCGCACGCTGCGTTTGAGCGATGCAGCCTTTGATCTAACTAACCGCGCCGAAAACAGTAGTGTAGACTTTCTAATAATAAGTTGTTTTATGTAAGGCGTTTTAAGCTAATTCATTTTTATGGACAACACTTCAAAATGAGCAAAGGTAAGACAATTTATTCTTGAACCAGTGACGTCCGTGGCGGCACCGATAGGTGCCCACACAATAGAAAATTAATTGTGACTCATTAGCCGGGTACTTTGTAATATTATTATAATTTTAAATGTTATAATATTTTTTATTCTTGTCTGTAAAAAATATTACTATTAGTATACCAGAGAGTGAAGAAAGCTCTAGTGACGAATCTCTAGACGCAATTCAGACCCATCAAGAATACCAAAAACATCAGCAGCAAAATTTTTCTCGCCTTTCGATCCAAATGCTTCTTCTACCCATGATTTATGATTCAAAGAGACACCAGAAGCGAAGGGAGAAAATGTAGGATGTGTGCACGAGTGCTATGACTTTTCATTCGGCATAGCGAAGGTTCTATGCAAGTTGAGTGAAGAAAGAGGCCATGAAGCTTTGCATAAAATACTACATATTGTCATGGAGAATACGCGCCAGCAAAACAGTGGCGACCACGATAGTCAATATAAATACATTTTAGGTTTTTATTAAATGCTAGTGTATTGTTTGATTTTTAATAAAATATACTTAAAACATTAAGAGCGTTCATCCCACGCGGGCTGTCAACAACGCATTTATTCAACGTTTTTCGTGATTATACAAACAAAAGTACTAATTTTTTTCAGCCAAGCTGAAAGATCGTTGTTTATAATTATTTTCAATATTTACTCTTTAGTAAAAACATTGAATTGAACTAAGTAATGCAAATAGAAAATAATTGACGGTATGTCGATTTTTATAAGTGAATACCAAAATAACTAAAAAAACAACATACAAACTAGTAAATACCAACTATCTAGTGCATGGCTGAAAAAATGTTTACTTTTGTTTGTATTAAACGAAATAATCACGAAAAACGCGCCAGTACCAGCCCGTGTGGTATGAACGCTCTTAAATTCACTGGCAGACAGAAGACACAATAGACATAAAACTCTCGTGCTCACCAAGAGACCAATCTAAAAAGCCCAATCTCGGTTGGTTTACTTTTACCAGAGCGTAGATCCTATGACCACTTTCCAACTCCATCATCAGGCTGGCACAGCGTCATAACATTGCGTTCTCACCAGACTTACATAAATGTGTATAATTTTAGCGCTATCAGACTTCAGGAAAAAGTTTTAAATCGATGTTATTTCAAACAGATGAAGTTTTTAAAGCAAAGTTCAAAATATTTACAAAATAACACTACACAGTTGTATGGTTTATATTTATTTCAATCGGTATCAATACCCTCTTTCTTTTTTTATAAAATTTATAAGTAAAATTCTTAAAAAACTATGGGGTCAGCTATCCTGAAGTTACCAAAGACATAGTTTAACTTTATCTTCACATATATGCATGGATAATTAAAAATTAATTATAATTATCAATTAATTATACAGGCTAACTAATAATACGTAAAATTACACCATTACATTAAACCTCACGAGTGCAAAAACATTGCAAATGGCATTTGAAAAACTCTATGTAATCTGGCAACTTTGGAAACATTCCGGCAATATTGGAAACTTTCCTGGGAAGTTTCGGAAACATTCGGCAATTTTCATCCCTAGTCATGACCCCTAGGACCCGACACCCCCCCCCCCCCCCCCCCGCCTCGGACCGCGCCTGTAGACAGATCCCATTGTTACGAATTTTAAAATATCACGGCGGGATATCGCCACACTGAATTTGCAACTCTCGGTATTGAGCCGAGCATTGAGAATCCAACAGAGTGCATCCTAGCGCGTCGAAAAACAAACTGTTGGATTTACAACGCTCGGCGGTAAGCAATGCGTTCAAAATCCAGTGTGCGAACAATAATAGACTTCTTCAGTTTTCCTTTAATCCGAAAGATATTGTAAATGCTATTTGGTTACACATACTCGTAGTTGTCAGAAGGCTGCAACAATATTTAGGAAAGGTTTGAATCAGTTGGTGTTATACGGTTTTATATTTACGTTTTCAAATCAAATTTAATGAAGTCTAAACGTAGAAGAGACCATCAATATGACAGCAACTCAACAATGGTCTTTATTTCTACAATCTAATATATAAAATTCTCGTGTCACAGTTTTCGTTGCCATACTCCTCCGAAACGGCTTGACCGATTTTGATGAAATTTTTTGTGCTTATCCGGTATCTATGAGAATCGGCCAACATCTATTTTTCATCCCCCTAAATGTTAGGGGTAGTCCACCCCTAAATAATTTATAAGGCAAAACAACGTTTGCCGGGTCAGCTAGTATATCAATAAGCTTATTAATACCAATAACAGCTAAAATATTCATTGCAAATAAGAACTCATTCTTATCATAATATATTCATTCCAAACAGACCTCAACCTAGTCGACTGGAGTGGTTCAAACATCCTCGCGGTCGCTCTTGGCAACTCAGTCTACCTATGGAATGCCGGCTCGGGCCAGATAGAGCAGCTATGTACTCTAGAAGGTTCCGAGACTGTGTGTTCAGTGCAATGGGTGCAGGGAGGAGGGTCGCACCTGGCTGTGGGGACTTCTGCAGCGACTGTGGAGTTATGGGACTGTGAGAAGATCAAGAGGTTGAGGGTATGTAGAGAAAATTGTTTCAATAGACGCTAGCATATTATTGTAGCGTTTCTAGAGGAATGAAGTGTGTTTTGAAGCATCCTAAGGCTTCAGTCAGAAAATCCATGTTGTACTTTCTATCCTAAAAAACAATTTAATTAATTTGGTAGTTTGCCCATAAACTAACTCACTTTGAGAAAGTTTGTTTTAATTTTAATTCATTGACCACTTTTTAATGTATAATTATGTGAAAAAATATATAGTTGTGTTATGAGCGAATTCACTTCACTAAACCTTTTAGCCTTCTTTCTAAGCAATTTTATTATGCAGGTAATGGACGGCCACACTGGGCGTGTGGGTTCCCTTGCGTGGAACATGTACATCGTGAGCAGTGGCGCTCGTGACGGCAACATTGTGCATCACGACGTGCGCCAGCGGGACCACGCTGTAGCTACCATACATGCGCATACACAGGAGGTATGTATTCAATCATATCCAGTCATCATCTGCCTAGCCTTTTTCAAACTATGTTGTGATCGCCTTACAGCCATTATAGCTTACCAAACAAATGCATCTGTGTATCAATACTTTGCTTGGAGCGACTGCCTATTTGACCTCCATAACCCAGTCACTGGGTAATACAATACCTTTTGGTAGGAATGGTTGACAGACTTTAGGGTTTCTGAGTACCTGTAACGGCGGTAAAATATCTACAAATGACAGCCGGGACACATCCTTAACCTGCGTACCGGGGCACGAAATACTTATCCATCCACATAGATGGCATTCTACTTAATAAAAATCTTAATTGATGTAATTAAGATTTTTATTAAGTTGACAGACAACGTGCAGCGTAAAACCCGGATCTAACTAGAAACATGTAATTTTTTAACAAGACTTTTAACCGAATGAGCACTAGGGAGGAGTTTTGAAAATTCATCCCCTAAACGGGAAGGTTAAATTTGGGATACAACATTTGGAAGTTAGGAATAGGAAATCCCATCTATATTTGGAATCTTTTATATTCGGGCGTGACGTAATTAAAATCTTATTTTTATTTTATTAACAGATTTGCGGGTTGAAATGGTCCCCTGATGGTAAATGTCTTGCTTCGGGCGGCAATGACAATTTACTCAATATCTGGCCAATTGCGCAAGGACAGCACTACTCGCAAACACAGTTCCTGTATTCGTTCAAGTAAGTTGTTAATTTGAATACGGTCATATTCACTGGGTGATAAAATATCGCGCTATTTTAAAGGGGCAGGCAATTCTTAGCAAAGATACGCCGCTTTTAGCAACACAAACTAGTAGCACTATTTTCAATGATTTGAAACTCCCGTATCCCTGTGCCCAAATTCACCTAAATAATATCAGCCTATCTATCAGGACCCTTTTTATACAGAGAAGGCACAAGCATCACCACGGTTTCTCAAGACGGGTTGGCGATTTCAGACTTAACTAAGAATAAAGAGAACAAATTTGTGAGTTTCTATGTAGGGGTAATCTTCGGAACTCTTGATCCGATTCCGAAAATTCTTTCACTAAAGGGAAGCTACGGTATTGCCGGCTGTCATAGGATATATTGTATTTTTAAACAAGAAATTTCACTTGGTTGAAGTCGCAGGCAGGAGCTAGTATTAACTGTAAGTTCAGGTTTTTTCCTTCGCTGAAATTTAGAAAGTACATAATATATGAATTGAAAATGTCGCATTGGTAATTGCTTGCGAATTTGAACAACCTTGTGCATGACAGGCGAAGTCTTAACTGGGCCATATCCTCCTAAAGTAACATCTAATTATTATTTTTTTCACTTATAGCCAGCATCTAGCAGCGGTGAAAGGTCTTGCTTGGTGTCCATGGAGCGCGGGCATCCTGGCCAGTGGTGGCGGCACGGCCGACAGAACTATACGCATCTGGAACATCAAGACTGGAGCCAATCTTAATACTGTTGATACTAAGTCACAGGTACGATTTAGTTCAATATTTGGATGCTGCCTGTAGCTGTGGCTGCTACAAGCGCTACTGCTAAATATGAGGTTCTGGGTTAGAATCCCGGGCTGGATAAAATGTTATTGGGTATTTCTATCTGGATGTTCTCAGTAGCAACCTGGTGTCTGGATTTATGTCTTATAATCAGCTTATAATGTTCCCACTGCTGGGACACAGGCCTCTTCTCTGTGAGAGGGAGTGGGTCGTAATTCACCACGCAGGCCCCGTCCGGGTTGGTAGATGTCACAAATCTTGGAATTTTTGGATCTAGAACATGCTGGTTTGTTCACCATGTTTTCTTTCACCGTTTTGAGAGCAGTGGTGATGAAATATTTTACACAAAGTAAAGTACCTGGGTTCGAACCTAAGACCCACATCTCGTAAGTGGCGTCAGTTACTACAGGGTCACCATTGTTCTATTTTGATTCGTGTCTGGTTGATGATAATCGGCTCGTCCCTACTTCATGGGACTTAAACACAACTGGCGAAATGTGGGTTTCCTATTGCCCAACCCTTCGGAGAAACAAGGAAAGAAAGAAATAAAAATATATTTTATTGGCAAGGCGTGATATGTGATATGATTTGTATTTTTAAGGCACATTATTCCACCGCTGAAGTGAAAGCGACTAGCTGTCAAGTGTTGTATTGCTTAAGAAATGTACAAAAAGATTGTAGGTCCTGTGTCAGTAAAAGAGATACATATATTTAATAGTTGATTGCTGACTTTTCACTACAGGTACTTCCGTGTGGAGAAGAATAGGTAAGAAACTCCATAGTTACCCAAGTTAAACAATTGTATTTCCTTTCCAGGTGTGCTCGATCGTATGGAGCACTCACTACAAGGAGCTGATCTCCGGCCACGGCTACGCCAACAACCAGCTGGTGATCTGGAAGTACCCCGTGCTGACGCGCGTGGCCGAGCTGGGCGGCCATGTGGCGCGCGTGCTGCACCTGGCGCTGTCGCCCGACGGCACCACGGTGCTCAGTGCCGGCGCCGACGAGACGCTCAGGTGGGCTCCACTGGCTACTCACGCCGACGACATGATTCTTGTTTCGAGATTCGATAAAAAAAAATTGTATTTAAAAAACATAACGGGTGCTCTAAGTCGGTGTAGTTCATATTTTAATTAAGTTTAAGAATGCTTGATGAAAAAAAGCTTTTTTTTTTTTAAGTAGGCGAAAACTTGAAAACTAGATCCTCCCTGATTGGAGAACGATATCTTGAATGGCCAATCTCGGCACCAGACTTAGCACGCGGTATCTCTAGTTGACCATCTCAACTCGATATTGCAGTTCCTAGTAACAGCATCAAGGAGATATTGTCCCTTTACTAAGCAAATGACAAGTGAAAAAGAATGCTTGAAATAATGTACAATTCCCTAGATGCGCATGTTCCACAAATTCCAACCTAACAATAACTGAATTGTAACTAAATTTACATACAGCTGAAATCTGTAAAATAATATCACACTTAACCTTTTAACCGCCCGACTTCATATCAATTGTCGTGCCCCCAACGCCCAGCACAGTGAATCGAAAAATAAATACCTACAAGAAAGAGGGATGTGCAATACTTAACTTTTTACAACAGATAAAATGAGCTGTGGTATTTTGGTCGTAAATATACAATCCTGGCTATTTGTCGGATTAATCCGACGTAAACGGTTAAAAGGTTAAAGACGGGCTGGAAGATAGACCAAACCTACTAAAAACTTATTCATAAATTATTATTATTTTCTATCTGTTTTTTGTTCCAGGCTGTGGAAATGCTTTATGTTGGACCCATCAAAGAAGAAAGAGCCAATTGATTCAAAAGCAGCTAAATCATTACTTAATCTGAACTCTTTGATTAGATAACTCAAGCTTACCAGTAAAAAGTACACTCCCGGACTCTTGAATCCAGCCAGCCCTGCTTTTTCTTGTAATAAGTTCTTAAACTTTTTAAATGGTTGTGAATTCAAATTTGGAACAATGATATCATCAAAATTATGGCCAGTATTTTGGCTTCAAAACTGTATAAAAACTTTTTCTTTGAGTCATTTATTTTTTTATACCTATCATGGAAATACATGGTGGCTCGATTTAGAAGTCCGGGAATGTATATTTAATTTTATTGACTGACATTGTGATTTTACAATAATTAATTTAATTACAACTATGTTGTACTAGTATATGTTGACTTTTTTTAATAAAATATTCGTATCCTCGTGATTTTTGACTTACACTTGCATCACTTTGCATTGCATGCAACTTAAAAGTATTGAATGGCATTTTATAATGAACTTATTCCCGAAGTTTTAACAAATAATTTTTATGGTGTTATTGTTTTTGGTTTTTGACAAATCAAGAGAAGTTGAGGTCGTAAAATGCGTTTGCGGTTATTTTTCTTTCGTCCTAGAAAATTCCTTTTCATTTTCCTCTACTCTTATTTCCTTTACCTAATCTTTTAATTACCATTTCATTACCTCAGCTTCGTTGTTTTAAAGAACTGTAATTATTACTTAACAAACTGTACTATTTGTAAGACTTTAAGTATGTGTTAAGATGGTTTTAATATGTATGTATAATTTTTACAATATGAGAAAATAAAGATTTACATTCCCGTATATTGGTTTTACATTGATTTACTCAAATTATACACGATAAACCCCACTTCTAACTTTAATAAAATAATTCTAAATGTGAACAAAATAATAGCAAAATGTTTTGCCGAACGAACGACTAACTAAGACGGCACCCTCAACGTAAACTTTACGAATTTGTTGAAAAGGAGATTAGGTAAATTGGGCCTAAATTCAAAGCCAGCGAAAAAAAATGTGTTACCTTGCTCTGGTCAGGGAAGTCGCTCTTTTTGTTCGAACGAACCTCAAATCACCACGTTTTAGCCGATCCACGCGCTTTTGGTTTTGTCGGCTTCACCTACCCTATAGGAAGGTATAGTTCAATCCACGATGACGCGCCCCTCCTTTGATTTTTACCGCTCTCAGTACAAGTGTCAAAGAGTGGGGCGCGTCTTCATGGATTGAACAATCTATACCAGGTTACCATAGCTAAGAGCTTACCTAACAGGTGTGTTAGCTATAAAACTGTTTATGCCTTCGAAGAAGTACCAAGCTAGCATAACTAAGTAGGTAGCTTATCTAGCATAGGCGTGTTAGCTATAAAACAGTGTACACCTATCCAAGATTACCCCGGTGCTCACACCGTAAATATCTTCTTGAAGTCCAGGTGGCTGTGGCGTCCTGCATCTATAGGGTCCAGGTAAGTTCGTGCCGACGGCGATGCAGAAATTACCGTTGATTCTTCATATGGCTTCTGGAAGCGCCTGCGTAACCTTTCAGGACTATTGAAAAACTATGAGGTACTTACTTGCTGTATATACGGCCGAAGGTCGTGGCCCTTCTGGCTCTCCGATATTTCGCTGGTCTTCTCAGTTTATGAAGGCATTTCTAGTAACTTGTAAAACAATAATGACAAAAGAAAATATGCCATTCACGATTTTTTTTAAATCGAAAAGCGAGAGTGGGAGGGATGCTACAGCTTGTGCGGCGAGCTAGATTTCCCATTTCGTAATTCTTAGGGCCTGCGCCCACTAACGGCACGGCACGGCAAGGGATTTTTATACGACGAATAGGAATATAACTTAAATGTAAGGCAATAAAATTCAAATTGAAATGATGATGCCTAAGGACGTCGCGGCATGCCTAAGGATACCGCAGCAACGTTGCCGTTGAAATTTCAATTTTACTGTCATACTATTAAGTTTTATTTCTATTCGTGTCTTAAAAATCCTTTTCCTTGCCGTCCCGCCAGTGGGCGCTGGCCCTTAGGTGAAATAGGAGTCGCTTTGTTGACTTACGAAGAAAAGTTAGAGAATTAAAACGATTTTTTTTTGTACGCCGTGTCTTCACCTCGGAAAGAGTATCATAGCGTGGCCGCTAGGCGAGGTCCGCGAGTAGCTCAGTGTGCCTTGCGACCAATATACTGCCCTTCGTCGCCACGGTTTGAAAACCTCTTTTTCAGAAGTGGGTTTAAAAGGTCCTTGTTTATAAATAAAACGATTTATTCATGGTAGTGTAAAAATGTTTTAATATCTAATTCATAAACACTGCAACAATGTGGAATGTAAAAGAACGCGCAAAATCAAAATAAAAAGGGTAAATTATAAAAGAAGTGCAATAAAAACGTGCTATAATAATAAATATAATATGCTTTAGTCAAATGTGATGCTTTACAAAAATGTTTACAACTTAAAAGGTGGAAGCATTGGTGACTAGAACTAAAAATTTTTTTTTTGAAGAACACATAATGCACTCAGCCAGCTACGCACTACTTACATTGCAAGTACAACGAAATTAATACTGATTAAATAGCTTCAGTTCACAACACATTGAGATCAAACTTTTAATCTCGACTTGAAGATAACGTATGACACGAAGGCTTGAAATTATTTTTTGAGATTTCTTACTCGATAAAATAATCTTGGACTAACCTAATGAATTCAAGTTTTTCGTTCATAATAGACTCAACAGACGGCAGACTTGTGCTGTGTGCATTTTTGCCGATTTTGCGTGTGATCTCTGTTTCATACAATATTCTGAGTTGACGTAGATGAAGCCAAGGATTGAATGTCGTCTGTTTTTGACCTTGTGTATTTTAGTAGCATTCCCGTGAATATCAGACAACTGAAAGAACAATTTAACTTTTAATAGTGAGTAGCCGGTTTTTACATAAATGCAAGAAAGGAACTAAATAAGCCGTTATTATCACTTATATCTATCGAACAACCGGTTCGCTTACTGAACTAAATTCATTGTACTTGACGCATTTACTGATTTATCGCATCGTTTTCATTAGATTTGTTTTTATCGATATTCTAGCTGCCGACATCGATTCTAAAATACGACACGATTTCCTATGGGGTTGCTGCTAATTTATTATTACGATCTAACACACATTTCGTAATATTTAGTACACTTTGTAACATTTACGTAACGATTATTATTTCCATAAAATGGGATATAAAAAATTGCAACCTACATCGATATTTATGTATCGAGTTTTAAATTAGACATTCTATTCTATAATAAAATGGGGTTTTCATACAATGTCTATTATTATCAATGGGCTAGAGGCATCGCTCTTTACAAGTTATCACACTAACAAATTTAACACTAAACCGCATTCATTGCCAACTTATCATTCTAATAATTTAGAAAAACACGCTCATAATTATTCAACGAGAACACATTTCTAGTCTGTTTGATTCACATATTCCTTTAAAAAATAACTGTTAACAATCGTCTTCACATTTTCCAAATGTTAAACACATTTTCTCTAAGCTCTGAGGTTATTATTAATTTAAGTATACATTGTAAGTACACTTATGCTATACTTAAACATCTAGCTAAATGGCTCATTTATTGTGCTTACACAAATAAAGGATTAACAATGTTTAAAAAAATATTGGAGTAACTGAGATTCCTCTTCATTATGACTACTTATTATGCTAGGGTCGAATAATTACTAACAATTACGAATCTAAACCTAGTATCTAAACACGAATTAATAACAAACGACGACCGTAAGTCGCAAAAAAAATATTAAAAAAACTTTCAAAACGGGTCCATTACACATACGGTTACTAGGGAATGGGAACTTTATTTATTACGTACGTACGTCCTGCATTAATTAATTACCCCTTGAGTAATGTTTATGTTATATGGCATACCCAATCAATGCAGGTGTTTCTAATAAGTACTATTATTGTAAAACACATCCTCTATACAATACACTTAAAAATACATTGTAACGGGTTCAGGCCATCTATAAAAATATAGCGCCACAAGGTTCTTTCGGCGCGTGGTCAAATTCGGAACGAATGCCGCCATCTTGTTTTTTTTTTAAATCTGGATTTGCTAAAGTAGCCCGCGAAAATCAAATTTTCTTCAGTTTTTGTATTTTGCAGGGCGTCTAACAAAGCCGCTTTGGCAGAATCATAATAGGATTTTAAGAAACATATTTAAAATCGTAAAATAGTCACAAACTGACAATTCATAATATTATCTGCGTAGACAGCACGCAATTCATCTGACAGTTTTTTTTATGGAAATTAGTAAAATGGTTACCAAATTATGAATTGCTTTAATATGGTAAAATGTCAAATAGCAGAATCATAGGGGAATTCAGGAAGTGAATTGCTTTTAGAGGAATAACTTAATGTGGCGTTTTAAGTGAGGTTTTATGTTGATTAAAATATGATTCGTGACAGTAACAAATATGGCTTTACAGAATTATTCATTTAAATCATTAATAAAACCCTAATTCCTCCATTTAATGAATATTTCATGTAAAAAGCGTTAAATGAGATTAAATGAACTTAGAGGGCTTAATTATTTTAATGAATATGATTCTGTAAATACATAATATACTTGTTACGATCGCGAATCATATTTTATTCAATATACAACCTGAAACTGACCTGACCTGAAAAAACGTAAAGTAGCCCACGAAATTCAAATTTGCTTAATTTGAATTTCGTGGCCCACTTTAGCACATCCAGATTTTTAAAAAAACATGGCGGCCATAGTTCCGAATTTGTCAGCGTCAAAAATATCGGGACGTACAGATTGTTCAAAATTATCTCAACACCTAAGAAAATTAAACTTTATCTCAATTGGATGAATGAGATTTGTCGTGTGCTGTCTTCATTCTGAAACATTCCTTGAGTTAATATTTAATTTGCATAGTTGTTTAGATAATTTTGAACACTCTGTCCGTCTCGATGTTATTGACATTGACTGTACACCGGCGGTTACTTCTTACTATATTTCCCAACCCAATTGCACACATGTTCACCAACAGATCCTTGCAGCAATGTATTGGTGATGCCATATTCTAAGGCGGACTAAGAAAAATCATATGACGGACGCGCGGCTGTGTGAATCATGTGACGTACTGACCGCGGACATAGCAACAGTACTGGACATGGGCTCGGCACCCCGCACCAAATGTTCGTGACTACTCGTTAAGGCACCGCCGTATTTGAAACTCCTTCGGAGACTCGATCGAATGCTTTTCGCCGAATCGCTTTTACGAACGAACGACCTACGAAGGTAGTCTCTTGTTAGAGATAGGGAATTCCTTGATGTGGATGATCTTGGTCTGTTAGTTCTGGAGTCGGTTTCATCTGTGATGGTTATAGTGGGTGTTGCAAAAACGCCGCTGTATTCCGGTGGATGTGACTCGAGGGAGACAAGGGCGTCTCGTTCAACTGTTTCGCTGACTGTTATTGGTAGCTGCGTTGTGTCCTCAGCGGGCGATGGTTCGGGACGCGTTGTTGTAATTCTGAAATGTAACGGAATCGAAATATTAGCTACTGAAATATAACTAAAAAATAAGTTTAATTATATATAAACACTATTTTCATCCTCATTTCTTTGTCTGAAACTGAGGTCTCTATTAGACGTTTCACTAATCCATTTATAAAACTATCAAAATTGAATCTTGACTACAATAATAATCATTGGCAAACAATTACACATAAGTTTTACATTACATAACATCACGACTGTATTCTCTGAAGGTTTAGACAGGGGTGCACCTATAGAGGTACCCTCACATTTCGCCAGTTTTTTTTAAGTCAGACGTAACAAGGATAATAAGTTTCTTTCGTAACAACCAGCGTCATAAATGGTAGAATACACTTACGAGAGAGCACTGAAGTTAGATAGATTCGTAATAATTATGAAGCATAGTAACTAAGCTCTGACAAATTGACAAATATAATTTCCAGAACCTCATCTAAAGTTGAGTAGGTACCATATTGAGGAACAGACATACCTTCTTAGCGTCCTGAAGCTCCGCCTGATCGTGTTCAGCAGCCGGGCGCCCGTCGCGGTGGAGTAGGACGGCGGCGGCGTGTACTTGGGCGGCGGGTCGGGAGGCGCGGGCGGCGCGGGCGCGGCGGGGAGACGGCCCGGCGGGTCGTTCTGTACTCCCATCCGGGGGCGATACAGGTTTTGTATTCGCTGGAATGGATAATCACGGTGGTTATCATTTTACGTTTTACATTGACTGATATGAAATACAAGAAAACATTTTATTTTTAACGCTGCTTTCATAGATGAATACATACCTAATAAAGTATCCGTACCTACTGAAAGAATCTCAAGCGCAGCTTGTGGCAGGAATTATCTTGTAAAAATTGTCACGTTACGAAAATTGGCTATACTCCTTCATGCGATGTTTCTATTATTTATAATAGAACTAGCTTTTGCCAGCGGCTTCGGCCGCGTGGAGGTCGGTGTATTATACATATAAACCTTCCTCTTGAATCACTGTCTGCTGATGAAAACCGCATTAAAATCCGTTGCGTAGTTTAAAAGGTCTAAACGTACAAACATGAAAAGCGGTTTTTTATACTATGTAGAGAAGAGAGAGAGATATATATAGTTTTCATGGTTTTAGTGGGTGCTGAAGCCAATAGTGAGAACAAAATGAAAATCCTAGATGGCAGCAGCGAAAACTTTCAAACCGTCATGGGTATCGTTTTCATGCTTTTCGAGAGCGCTGAAGGTGAACATGAGGTCAACATGAAAATTCGAGATGGCGGCTGCAACAATTTTTTTTTATCATGGATAGCCGATAGTGAAGCTAAAATAAAGTTTTACGACGTTACATTCGGATTTGAAGAATAAGCGTAAGCAACTTTGTTCCTGACGGGGTTCCTCGAACCCCATACGTTTATTTTTTAATGAATCCAATATTCCGAATCGGTTTCCACTTTTCGGAAGATTTTTTTCTACAAGCTTAAGGGATGAATTTCCGAAAAACGGATGACACAACAACATCCACATTTTTAGCTTAAGAAATAACGAACTTTCATTCCCTATTTAGACCCCTACAGAGGGTAAATTTTCAAAAATCATTCCTGCGTCGTCTCCTTCGTTACGTATCAATGAAACTCTTGTGCAGAATGTCATGTTACCCAGCTGTTCAGGCTGTGCATTGTTTGTCAGTGAATTATTGAATGAATTTAAGATTTTTATGATTTACCCTTTTAAAATCCACCGCTAAACCAGGCATCGTAAAAGCCCGTAATTTTTCGTTCAGATGACGAAATACGGTTGTAATAAAGTTTCCAAAACAGAACAAAGTTTAGAAATAATCCGTTCTGAACTTAATTGAATTTCAATGTTACAGATTTTTATATAAATTGACCATTTCCCTTTAATTTAAACACAAGCACTCTTAGGTCACATTTTCTGGTTCTTAATAAGAGCTAGAATGTAATGCTAACTTTACATCTGTAGAAACAATCCAATTAAGTAAATTATTTGTTCGGTAATGATTAAACTATGTTATCTCTTACCCCAGAATCAGTTCTGACAGTTGACATGTTGTATCACTTCACATTTCGTAATACTATTGTCATAAGCGTCAAATCTTACAACTATATTGACACTATAAAATCACGAATGGACAAAGCACTTACTTTCTTAAAATTCTATAAGTATGTTTTCTACTTGCCACTGTGTGACGGTTTTGTCTAAGGAAGAAACATCAATTAGTACATAGAACTTTAATGCGCATGTGACGTCATATGTGTTGCTTAAAATAAATAAGCCATTTCGGCCTCTTTTCAGGGTTATCACAACACTAGATTTTTAAATATTTATCTTCATAATATTGTATCAAAAAGTATATTTTGAAAACAAATAACCCACCCAATAAGACCCATCTGATAAGACGTGACGCGATAACATTTAAACATACGCGATAACCATAAATTAACATGTTACAAAACGTTCTCTCTACTTCACTACAAACATGTGCGTACATTTCTATTAATAACAAAAAGTTTAAAAATAATCGACAGTAGGTACACAAACAACGACTAAGAAACAAAATGTCTTACCAGTTCTTCAATACAATCGTTCGTCCCATAATCCTTGTAGCGTTAACATAAAACATTATGTAACAGATGAACGTCCAGCCACAATATAATGCCTTATTTACTAATAACCTCCTCTGTATATGCAACCTGCTAATTGTTGAGTCTTCGCATCTAATCAATTGTATGGGGTCGCTAATAACTGCTTTTTTTTTCATAACACTTTCGATTTGTATTGACAAGTGCAGATAGACACATTATATTAGAAAACTTTTATTAGAGTCTAGCACATAACAAAATTGTCTCAATTTGATTGGGCCAGCCTACTGTAGTTAGGCTGCTGAAATATTGAGGTATCAACATATAAATATGGTCACTCCCATCCAAGGAAGGTAGCTAAACCTGATCGTTTGCCCCTGACGGCAATTATTAATTAGCCACGAGATCCTCTTAAAGAAAAGTGTAATCAAAACACATATCACTAAATCAAATATCAAATTAGATTTAGTGTTACGATTGATTGAACTTTTGACCAGAAACCAATCGTACTAAATTACATAGAAGTATCCATTCTCATTCCTATCATAATCCGCCTAAAATATTCCCACTGCTGGGACACAGGCCTCCTCTCTGTGAGAGGTAGTGGGCCGTAATCCACCACGCGGGCCAAGTGCGGGTTGGTAGATGTCACATGTCTTCGAATTTTTAGGACATACCGGTTTCCTCACGATGTTTTCCTTCACCGCTTTGAGACCAGTGATGATAAAATTATATATAACTAGCAAGTCGCGGCCATTACGACTGGGGCACCACTGCTGTGCATTCTCATTCCTATGGGTTGTTGAAAATAATAATTCGGGATGAAGTAAAAGAGTGAAGTGACTTACATCGAGAATGTCCGGTGGTCCCTTGTTCATGTAACGCCATGTCTGTATAAAGGCAGTGATAGGAACGAGTAGTAACGCCCCCTGTTGCAGAAACACTGCTACCTGACGACTCCATACTGGCCAGTAGCTGGAATTTAAACTTCTATGGTTAAGTTTTACTTTTAAAGAATAGGTACTTTCCGATAAAAATTAAGTCAACTCCACGTTTTCTTTGGATATTTTGTAAAGCGAGGGTAACGTCATCACCCGGACTCATTTTCTTGATATATATCGACGGAATAAATCGGTCGTAATCCTGCAATAGTTAAATAAGCGGAGCCTTTAACAACTGATGGTTTGTCAAGTCCTTAGTTTTTTTTAAATAATACAGTATAAGTTTAAAAAAACTCCACAACGTACCCGGCTGGTTTCCTCCAACTGTACATATGCTTCTGTTGCCCCACTCGGAAATCCATGACGCAAATTGCCTGAAAAACATAATTTAAAAAACGTAAATTTATCACTATGTCGGTCGTCTCACTATAAACTTCAGGCTGACATATTCAGATGCTTACCATTTGATAAAGTACATGCATGTAAGAAGTTATAGAACAAAACATGATGGATACTTATATTGGTACCATCGGCTATTGTAGTGCAATACCAACCGAGACGTCGTCTCGGCCGGCTACTCTGAAAATCAGCGCCAGGTGGCATACCTTGTGTTGTCATCTGATATTATGCTAAGCTGAGGCCCTTTTGGCATTATTATAGCATTATTTTCTCTCTGTTTTTGGAACGAAGTTTTTTAACGTAGCTTGCGGTACCAGTGAAATTGTAGAAATCGTCATGTAACAAAAATTGCGTCGAAATCATAACAGTTTAATTAACGAAAAGGCGTTACCCCCTCCATACGACTTTTTATTATTTGTAAGAGGCCCGGAGATAGTAAGATAGTTTTCATGGTTTTCGAGAGTGCTGAAGCCATTATTGAGGTTAAAATAAAGTTGGAGTGTATTAATAAATATAGAGTAAACGACATAAAATTCAGAGTAGAAGAAAAATCATAAGCAACTTCGTTCCTGACGCCCCCGACCCCACACGTTATTTATAGTTTAAAGACTTTTTTTGTCAATGATAACCTTCACTTTCTATGCTCACAGGTCCTTATAATAAAGTGTGTAAATTCAGCTGCAATAACCTGATAAAAAGCATACTTACACACAACAACACAGGTAGCACCACGGTCCAAGTGAAGCTCAGTAGAGCCGCCAACGTCGCTGACAGTCTGCTTCGCGACGAGTACAACGCGGCGACAACGACATCGGGCGAGTATGGCCGACCTCGGACCACGAACACACCGCAAGCGAGGGCGACTTGGATGACGCATTGCCACCACGAACCGACCCAGACGTAGTCTATGAAGTGGACTATACGGATGCCAGCCTGTGGAATAGAAGTTTTCATATTATTTCCACACAAGCCGTGATCGTTTTCCATCTGCAAAACTGACGAACTTCTAAGCAAGCTTTCATCCCCATTTACCTTCCTTAGAGCTAACCTACGTTATAGGGAACTCTTATGTAAAATTTCATGCTTTTAGAACCCTCTGGGTCTGTGCTAGAGATGTTGAATATAATCATCAACCATTAAAATGAACTAATATTTAAAATTAATTAACATTATCGAATAAAAATATAATTTCAACTTCTTCAAAATATTCATTCCGTTACGTGCATTCAATTTTATGCTCTATATCTCTTACGATAAAACACATTTACTGTTGGGGATATTTTATTCTAAACAAACGCAAGTGATATTTTTAACAAATATTTAGGTCGGTTATTAGTCGATTGAATGAATAGGTTAGTTTTGTTTTGTTATTCGAATAACAAAGCCGTGTCGTCACGTTGTATTGTTTTCGATTAATGTGAATATTGTGAAGCTGTTTTAACAAATGCCGAGACGAAATAATGATACTTTAAATAAAGATATTCTCACGTCAATTATTCTTCAAATATTCGAATATCTAACCAAATAAATGCTAGTCAGTCCTAAGCCTGTTCAAGTATGAAGGAAAGTTCATTGAGTTTAACTTCAATTTCAACATGCAGTATTAGAATATTCAACCATTAACCATGTTGCAGTTAACTACTTGAATAACTAACGAATATACTCATATTAACAAATATTTTCAACCAATAAATTTCTCGATATTTTTATTAACCATTAACTAATAACCAATAAACAATTTCAACCCATATTCTCATCCCTAATCTGTGCGTTGTCTGAAGGTCAGAGTATTAATTTAAGTTTATTGATGACCATAATTATCTTGTTCAGAAGCAAACGAACTAGTAGCCCACTAGATAGTATATGGTCACCACCCATCATGGATTAATCGCCTATCTGCAGCATAATCCACTGCACATCCATTTATTAAGCAATACTATGTAGACACTTAAGTGGCTTTCCGTGGTAAGGTAGCCGTACCACGGAAAGCCACTTAAGTGCCTACATAGTATTGTTAACTTAAAAAAGATTTAAACACAAAGTTTTACATTAAACTTTGCAATCCAAACCACGTTTCAATACCAGTATAATTTCGTTTACTTTACACGGTACTATACATACAAAAATACGTACTCTAGTGCAGCTAATATTAGCATAGCTAAACAATTAGTTTTGCGATTACGTATATAATCAAGGAAATATCACACCATTTTGTAGTAAAATCTCATCGTAACGTTCACTGCTTACGTCCTGTTACTAAGGCAATGCCAGAAGAGGTCACACAGGATCAAATATTTTAAAACTTACACAGAATGTAATTATGAATTATTTAAAGGACGAACATTTTGTCCCCAAAAATTAAAGTGCCGGTCAGAAAAAGAAAACGGTTTTCTTATGAGAAAACACCCTTTTTTATTTAATTTGCTCTTGACCTCGATCACGCGTATGGAAAGCGATTGATGGGGTCTATGATGAAGCGAGCGTGTCAGCGTACCCAGAAGATGCTTGATCACTATTGTATTGAATATATAACCCGGCTAGGCTTCATCATCATCATCATATCAGCCGAAAGACGTCCACTGCTGGACATAAGCCTCCCCCAAAAGGGAGGGATTTGCCATAATCGCCACGCTTGGCAGGCGGGTTGGCGATCGCAGTATGGTTGTCAAATGCATAAAGACCGCTGCTGCCCATTCTCTAGTAAGGCAGCTAGGCTTAAACGTTTTTAATTGTAAAGTTTATCCTAAACATTTTTTACAATTACAAAAGCGAATTTACAGCGAATGCTTCCCCTGCTATTTAAGTGTGGAAATACCACAAATCTTATTTTGATTATTATATTAATAATTTTATCATGTCCATTTATACCATGGGCATTAATTTATTGTTTGCGTCTTTAAACGAATGTCCAAAATATTGTTGTCAAAATATGTGTTTTAGAAACTCAAATAGCAGCCAGGGGGTTGATTGTAAACTTTCGTTGTAATATTAAAAAAGGCGGCCAAGTGCGAGTCGGAATCGCATACGAAGGGTTCCGTAACACAAGGCAAAAAACGCCGAAAAAAACACGTTTCTTGTATGGGGACCCCGCTAATTTTAAACTTTGTTTTTATTATTCGTTGTTATAGCGGCAACAGAATGTGTATATGGGCGCCAAATCATTATTTATTTTAATTTTAAGCTTGTTTCATTGTTTTGTACCTAATTTGAGTTTCATGATATTTAATAAATGAATACTTGTATTTCCGGTCAAGTCTATAATTAGGTTTTATTTCGATGTATTTATAAATGATGGTTTCCGGTTTAATTTATATTAGATTTATATTTAGTTACTTGCTTCCTTTTGACTTGAAATTCTGATACTTCCTTTTGATTTATTTATAATATTGTGCGTTTCCGGGTGACTTTATTTTATGATTCTATGTATTAAGTATTTATTTTGACACATCCACTGGCATTATTTAAAATGTAACTTCCTTAGTTTATATTATAATATTTAAGATTTATGTTGACACATCCGCTTGATTTATTTATGATTCTACTTAGCGGCAAAGTTTCGCGATCATGTTTGGTGGGTAAACTTTGGCGATAATTTAATGTTTAAAAACTATTGTAATGCTAATGAAAAGTTATTATTTGTTTGCCGCTCGTGGAATCAACACCCTGGGTTGGATTAAGCTATTTTCTTTACTCTCTTAAGCATTTTACTGCCATTTTCTGTTACTGTGTGTGTGTGTAATATATTGGTGCAAAACCAATGCGTCTAGCTCCGACAACGACGGCGATGAAGCTCCGACAACGACGGCGATGAAGCTCCGACAACAACGGCGATGAAGCGCCGACACGTACATTCTGTGAAAATTTAACTGTCTACCTATTATGTATCATGAGATACAACCCGCTGACAGACAGATGGACGGACGGACAGCGAAGGCTTAGTTTAGTAATAGGGGCTCGTTGGTTACCCTTCGGGTACGGAACCCTAAAAATGTTCAAGATGTAATTTCCCATAAGAAAAACAGTTTTTTTCTGGCACAATTTTTGTTTGCGATCTCCATCATGTGACTTTATTATCGTAAAATGATGAGGATTTCGGGACTGTTTTTGACTGAATTCGTTAGGTGATTTGTAGTTACCAAGATCGTCTCTGCGGTAACTATAAACCACTTAACAAATTGAAAAATGGAACACATTTTGTATCAAATGATCCTCCATTAAACGTTAAACGTAATGGAACCGGAGGTGATGAAACAGTCCACTATAATTTTATTGTTTTATTGGCGTAACCTACTTGGGTCACTCCCATTTTATTCACCAGCGCGTACTTACGCTGACCTATAGTGTATTTTTACGCACGCAATCATGATATACGACTATAATACGGTTATTTTCCGGCGCTGGGCTAGAGTTTAGCTTGACTTGACACGCACTGTACGACATGCATGCGTAATTGCGAATCTTGCAAGTAGATGATTTTTGCGGTCAAAACATGTGTAAGCTAGGGTTTTTATAACAAAGACGAACTTTTTCTATCCGTTCTCGTTTCTCCATTCCGTCTAATAAATGCTCATGTAGGTTTATGTCAAATAAAATATTTTGATTTTGAAATTTTAAGGAAGTCAAAATGATTCAGATTGTGGTTTATACAGAATAAGTTTTTATACAGTGCGCAACACTGTAAACATGAATTCAGCATATCATTCTAGACCCCTCAGCGTAGAAATTCGTCGATTATACAAAAAAAAATCAGCTGTTCCATACATTTTGACCGCGTAGGTATTGCACTTTTCTATGAAACAGCAATGTTTTTCGTATAACTGACTAAAAATTTCTACACTGGGGGGGTCTAGAATGATGTGCTGAATTCATGGTTACAATTTGCGCACTGGATAAAAACTTACCCTGTAGTGTGTTACGCAATTAAGGGTAAAGAGGGGTAATCGCGTACTACACTATCTGTAGGAATCGCTTTCATTTTGACAGTTCCACAACATTCATGGCGTTGTTTACGTTGCTAGGCTGACAATTTTTTCGAACTTACGAAAGAATAGATTAGCAATAAGCTTGATTTTTTTTTAGATTCTGATTAATAGTGGTGTTAGAGTGCAGCTCGCAGGTTAATATGGATCCAAATTACAACTTTATACTAAATCTTACTCAATCCGGTTATCAAGATATAGGTACGAGATTAGCGCAAGCCTTTCCATTCCTTCGAACTAATGTAGGTAATGATTTAATTCAAGAATTTAGGTTAAATACAAAACTCATTAGGATAGAGTGTAATAATAATTTAACTTTATTTAACAAGTTCTACGAAATGTGGAGTAACCAGTTTAATTGATCTAGTTTTCTTGACATATTTATATATAACTAGCTTTAGCCAGCGGCTTCGCCCGTGCGGAGGTCTGAACTTATCCCACGGGATCGTACTACCGGGATAAAACGCATCGGATACGTTTTATCCCCGTCAGGTTTTAGACTATCTATGTGCCTTTCGTACAAATCCGTTCAGCCGTTTCTACGTGATTGAGTAACGAACATCTTAATATCCAAACCTACAAAATTTCACATTTATATTATTAGTAGAATATAGTGAATTAATTCGATACGATATAACACCAAGATATGATCGAACTAGCCGTTTTTACGGATCCGAATTGAAGAGGTGAAACGGAATCTTTATAATACTGACTTAATCTAAAAAAGTGCTGTCAACGCAAACTTGACCTTCGCACCACTGGTGGCGCACTGGTGGGGACGAATGAGCGATCGATATGAGAAATATTGCACATGGGACACTAAGGCTATTCAAACCTACCCATAGAGTATTACCTAGAGCCTAGTAGAGCAGTGGTGGTTCTGAGTTCGAACCCAAGCAGGGCCTTTACTTTGTGTATTTCATTTCATGCTCTCAAAACGGTGAAGGAAAACGTCGTGAGGAAACCGGCATGCCTTAGAAACAAAAAATCAACGACATGTGACATCTACCAACCTGCACTGGGCCCACGTGGTGGATTAGGGCCTACTCCCTCTCACAAAGAGGTGGCCTGTGTCCCAGGAGTGGGAACATTTAAGGCTGATTATGAAACGCATTTCCTTTTTTTTTCGGTTAAAATATCCCCTTCCTTCATATACCAAGCAACCTTCGGGCGGTTATGCCAGAACGATGAAAAATCGGTTCGATAATATAGATTAAATAGATTAACCGGTTTATACTCACATCAGTACTAAGCAGCAACCCCATAGCTAGTCCAAAAACACAGCTGAGAAACGTGATAGTGGTCTCCCAAACTTTCAGAGCTTCAGCATTGATAGCCATGATGCCGGTTATGACGCAGTGCCATATCGCCAGCTGTTGTGCGATGCCGAACATGATTATGATGAAGTAGAATATCACGGCCCATGCTGGAGATAGCTGGAAACAAAATAAAGACTTAGATGGTATATTGAATGAAAGTTTATAGCTACTAGTGGTCGCCCAGTAGGCGAAATTCTACCATTGTTCATTTTTAAATTAATGTATTTCGAATGCATTATCATATAAAAAAATATTAGCTTTCTGCAATAGGTTATTTTACTCTTTACGAGAAAAAAAAATCTAAAAATATATTATTGAGATAGCTTAGGCAAACTGCAGCCGGAAAATGTTGGTTTTAGTTCATGAAACAACAAAATAAATATTAAAATACAATTTAAAGATTTCAGATTTTTAATCTGTTTTTGAACACCCTGAAATAGTAGCCGCCATGTTATTACGTCATACGGCATGTCAACTGAGCAAATTTGTACTTTTATTATTTTCGTAACCAAAGTTATTTTTATTTAAATTAATAACATTTTACAATCAGGAACAGCAATTTTATATTCCTCCGTCCGCGTAATCTAATTATTAACACGTGAAGCAAAACATTGTATTTTGTAGTGTACTTTGTTTTTTTGTTGTGTATTTTTTGTGGTGTACAATAAAGTATATATATAAATAAATAATTGCCTCCCTGTTTGCGAAAACCGCGTAATTTTCGTAAAAAGGGGTGCAAAGTATTTCATTTACGGATTAATATACAGATATGGAAAACTTATCATTACTCTGTTGCGAAAAAAAGATGGTGCTATTCAGCCTGTGATGTCTCTTTCGCTCATAAACATATGCTTCTCTCACGTTTTAATGAACAGTAATGGCCTAAGTTGATTGGGGCCGACCGCGTTGCAAAAATCCTACTACATCACTTTCGTTAACTTTTGAACCAACGTGCACTACACTTATTTGTATGAGAATGCGTTGCGGCTGTAGTGTCCAGACACGTTTTGATAATTTTGGGGCTAAATCAGATCCGCCATTTATATGATGCAACTGTTAACAGATGCACACCGAGTATTTGGTAATTATTAACACGTCGTAATCGTATCATTTCCCAGTTTGCTTCTTGCATAATTTTCTTTATAATTGATGCAATCTTATGTAGCGAATAATAGCTGACAACACTATCCGACTTCTGCTATCTACTATTCATATATTTTATTACTCTTATGAGTTAAGTTTTGTGTTTGATTTCAAAGCCTATTAACTCATTACACTTAACACCTCACAATTTACAGAAAGAATTAAGGACACCTAGTTTAGTCGAAAATGTTCATTTTCAGAATTCTCCAAAACAAGGCTAGTCCAACAAACAATTACAATTATATACTAGCTTCATACACCCAGTCGTAAAACAAATTCTAGGCCACAAAGAATCAAGGTCATATTCCATATTTCAAAGTCTTGGCAATAAAAAAGATATAACTTCGCGAGGTGTGCCTTTAATAAAAGTTTACAAGGAAATAATTGGACGGTTAGATAACATTGTTATTCGGTTAATTCTTGCATGCATGCTAGTTAGAAGAATCAATATGAAATTATGAAAAAGTTATGTAAGGTTTGTCATTAAGAAATTGTTATTATCACACTATTACAACGCCACAACGCAACAAATTGCTAAAATCCTCCTTCATCACTTTCGCATTTTTTTGTATGAAAATGCGTTGCGGTGCGGCCCGTTGCGCTGTAAGGTGCACTTGGCTTAAAATGTATTAACTGTTGGGAATAAACCCAAATACAGTTAAAGTTTTGTCTAAAAAATATTTATTTTTTGCAACCAAGTTTAAGTTTATGACATAATTATCATTAAGGCTCGTGCACACTAGCGCGACGCGACGCACAGTGGAACGAATGTATGGGAGCGGTTGGACGTAGACATGTCCGAAAAATAAGAGTAAAATTATGACAAACTAATGATGCCATCTTATTCGATTACTTAATGCCTTCATAAATTGTGGTGATGAATTTCTTCATAACTCCCATATTTCGGGAGTAATTTGAGAAAATGTGAAATTTTACTATGAAAATGAGTGTATCGAGCTCTCTCCCTCCTGATTCCGGGCTTGTTTCAAGTAGCGGTCTCTAATATCGTAATGCTATTACTAAGAGCTATATTTAATACTAAGACACATAGTGCGCCAAATGTGCACTTTCTGGGATAAAAGGAAATGAAAATTTAAAAAAAAAAACGTTTTTTCCCCATTTGTATTTACTTTAAACCGCAGACAGACTTATTAAGAGGTCTATAAATATATTATATATATATACAGAAATATATATTAACAAAAATATTCACAAGAACTGATGAGAGTATGACTTTTAAGTAAGTTGATAATAAATTACCTAGTTTCATTAAAAGTACAATAAATAATTAAGATGTAAGCTCTAATTTACTAAGTTACACATTTTAAAACAATAACATCATTTAATTATCTTCGTCATCATCATCATCATCAATTAATTCAAATTCAGAATCGATGTCCGCTAAATCATTTATGTTAACAAATTCGATATCACTTTTCTCAGAATCCGTAAGCTCATAAAATTCCTTAAAAGAAGATTTTTTTACAAACTTATTTCCTTTTGGACGGATACTTGTAACAAGTGGATCAGAAGACAGTAAAAGATTGTGCATAATATCTTCATTGCATGAGATACTGCTATGCTTTCGAGAATGCCCCTCTCTATATTTTCTAAAATCTTTATTTCTAGCCTCAGATGCCTCTTCGGATAGAAAACCAATGGGCACAATTGACATGTTCTGAACTATGTCTGGCCCATGCATTAAAATTTTATGAAGTGAAGAAGGCATATAATACCATGGGTATAACTCCACGTAAAGCTTAGCAGTATCAAAGCAGAACTCTCGGAATTTAGTTACGTTGATCTTCTCTCCTGATGAAATACACTGCAAGATCACACAGATTTTTCTTAAAAGCATAGCATCTATTCCGGTCAGTTCAGCAGATTTAGTGTAGTTTTCAAAAAATCTCCTTGCCGAGTTGCCATTGTTGGTGGATCCACTGCCTTGTTTCACAACATCGAGAAGTAAGCCCGTTTCTCTTCTTACAGCCTCTTGAACTCTTTTCTTCCTGTCATCAACTTGCCTTTTTGCTATATCACCCCTTACTTGCCATGATTTTATGTCTAATTTGTAGGAAATGTGTAATAAGCATTCCATTGAGCGAATCCAAGCGTGAAGGGTGCTTAAGCTATATTTATACATGTCCTCGTTTGCGTGTTTATCTTTGATTAACTCTAAATTATTCATTTCTTTAGGACAAGCCTTGCATATGTCACACACTGAAGCTGCTGTATTGGATATAATGGAATGAATTTTACCATCAATCATTGTCAACAGCAGTTGGTGTTTGACACTAATTCCATCAGTGATGGTGGATGGAGTTAAGGCTTCAATCTCTGCTTCGATTTCAGCCATCTCTCTCTGCACATTTTCTTTGGTTTCCTTTATAAACTTAAACAATATTGGCCGGCAAAATGAAGTGGAAGATGGTCGCTCGTTTTCCCAAATTGTTACACCTTTTGAGACGAGCCGCAGTGGTACAAGACTAATCATAAAATTACTAGCAAGATCGATTTGCTCATCTTCACTCGTCCTTTGATGATAAATGCTTTGGCTAGATGATCCGTCAAAACCCCATTTGCTGGTCAATACGAGCTGTTGATTGGGATCAACAGGGGTTTCTAACGACCTAATAAGTCTTCTTGAGGTTAAATCCATCAAGGCTTGTAATTTGATTTTTGCAGAGCTCTCTGTAACTGTGAGATCTTCTTTGGCCGGATAGCACTTAATTTTTTCTTTAACCAACATGTAGTAACTCGGGTATTGAAGAGCTCCTTCTTGAGTGTTGAAATCCCGAAGAGTGTTATAGCGCCATTTCGATAAGTTCATCGATACATAAAGAGCCAATGCCTTCAAAGGGGATATTTCCCGTACCTGAATTGATTTACCTTCAATGAAGGCTTTGATTTTTGAGGCCTCTTCTGGATTCTCCGTCAAGTATTTCATAACATAAGCTGTATCGCTTTGTCCTGCCTTTTGAAGCGCCCTTTCGGCCGAAAACATAATTTCAGCGCTGCTACTGCTGCATGAAAGACTATCTTCAGTGCGTCTTCTTTTTTGCCGGTTACTAAGGTCCTCAAAAGATTTACGAGGACTAGGATGTGTACAAGTTGAAGCATCAGATTTAGCAGGAGAAATTATGGGCTCGATGACGTCACTTATATTTTCTGTAGAAGGTTCCATATTTTCATTCTGTAATTCCGGCCATTGAATTGCAGCCTGTAGCCAAATCTCATGTTTCTTCCGAAACTTATCTGTGCTTCTTCCAGACTGTGTCCATTTTGCATAAATGCGGTAGCAAAATCGACGACACCAGTCTTTTAAACTTGTTTCAGCACTTTCACATAACTGAACACAACTGTTATCTTTTAAAACACTGAACAAATAGTTAAAGTCGCGTAAATCTTTATGTGCGCGTGCGCATAAAGCAACGTGAATATCAAGATTTGTATTAAAATTTGGAAAATACATTGCGAGATTAGCTTGGATACAACGAGGTGTAAATCAACACTGATTTTAAAGTTACTAATAGTGACCTATTTATATAAAATCCAGGTATCCCAGGTATCCTTTGTTAAATATTGCAAGGTAATTAGTTATTGTGATAATTAGTAAATGATGCATGCTAAATTAGTGTATTAAGAGCCATTTAGTAATTAAATAATAGCAATGTTCTTATCAGTAATCATTAGTGCATCAGTTTTATATGTAAACCTTAAGTCCCTAATTATATATCCTAATTAGCTTATATCTTCTCTAATTGGCTGCTCAGAAATGTTATTGTAATAAGGTAAACCTTTAGAAAAACGGTTTTAATCAACAAAATAAACAAAAAATAAAAAAATTGTGTTATAAAATAAACATCACTCTTTATCCCAGAAAGTGCACATTTGGCGCACTATGTGTCTTAGTATTAAATATAGCTCTTAGTATTAGCATTATGATATTAGAGACCGCTACTTGAAACAAGCCCGGAATCAGGAGGGAGAGAGCTCGATACACTCATTTTCATAGTAAAATTTCACATTTTCTCAAATTACTCCCGAAATATGGGAGTTATGAAGAAATTCATCACCACAAGTTATGAAGGCATTAAGTAATCGAATAAGATGGCATCATTAGTTTGGCATAATTTTACTCTTTTTTTTCGGACATGTCTACGTCCAACCGCTCCCATACATTCGTTCCACTGTGCGACGGTCGCGTCGCGACACTCGTAGAACAATGTCTATGAAAACTCAATGGAAATTGTTCTACAAGTGTCGCGTCGCGGCTGTTTGAAGACGCCTTTATCATAATATCATGAATACTGTGATTATGTAGGTAGATAACACAATTAAATTACTGATAACTGTTGCTGCCGCAACGCAGGTAGTATTTAAGTTTTCATTAAACTTACCAAATTAGCAGGCAACACAGCAAGAGTAGCTGGCACAATTTGTGTTGCTAGTTGCAAGGGTTGCCAGCCGCTGAGCGTGCGCGCGGTGTTGCCAGTCTTCCATACCGTAACTCCTACCAAGCTGCCGTAGTGGCCCATGTAGCGGACTGGTGTAGAGACCACGTTGCCTGGCATTGGCTCCGAAATGGGCCATAAGAATTGTGTGGATTTTACCGTTTCTGTAATCAATATTATGTATTATAATTAACCTCCTCACAAATCTTTAATACACTCACTGAGTTTCGAGGTTTTGGGCCGTCATTGCTCAGTGGTCCTGTAAAATCAGAGTATGTTTGGGAAAAGAGTGGCCATAGAGGATCCAAAGACCGAAGATGTGTGTCTTGTTCTTCCTTAAATAACACATAAAATATACATTATCTAAGTATTTTTACCCCAAAATTCAACAATGCGAATACTGGTTGCTGATGCAGCCATAATTAGCGGGCCCTCACGTGTAGAAAATGTATGGTGGGACATTGTCAGAGAAATGTATGGAAGCAATCTCTTCGTGTCACTGACTTTAGTTTATTTATTTAACTTGTTCGAGTCGGCATTATTTGGCAAATATACATTCGATTTTGCCTGGGCAATGTGTGTAACACTCCTAACCCAAGATGGCCCTGACCGTAATGTGTGTGGATGGACCGTAAAAGAACATAAGGGTTACATTTCAGTGTCAATTTCAGCTCCAGTAACGTTTGTGCACACGTTTGTGGTTGTGTGGCTGTAACTAAAGCCAAAACAAAATACTACAATAGTATTATGATATTACAAATCATCGTACGTCATCGTCAGACCGATTAGCGCATCGCGAGTTGTGTTGTTAATTTCAAAGTTAATAAATGTGTTGCAGCCAATTAGATGCACGTCTACAACTACAATATCTACGTACTTATTATAATTACAATATCTAGTGAACATCTGGTTTTTATGGATATTACAAAGTACAATACGTAATTACGTGAATTATAACTGTCTGTGTGAGAAGAATAATAATTATATTCTACTGCTAAAAGCCGAGAGCACTTTCATTTGCCAACCATGGATATATAAACACTAGTTTATACTAATGTTTAAATAAAAATATTAAAAGTCGGACGGATGCGTAGAGAATTGACCGCGAAATTGATATTGCACACTTGAATTTCGCGATAGAGGTGAGCGTATTTATATGCTCTGAAAAAACATAACGCCTTTTTTTCCCGAAAAGTTCGGTAGAGATGTACCTATAGTACACCCACATTTCGCCAGTTATGTTAAAGTCCCATTTAATAGGGGGCGTGCCTATTACCATCAACCGGGCACAAATTCAGACTCCGGGCTGCTACTTAGAAATTCCAGATGGACAGACCCAATAACACTTTACCCGTCGTGGGAATCGAACCTAGCAGTGGCGAAAGACCATATAACACGATTCCTACCGGCTTCCCTTCTGGGATTCGCATTTGGCATCGGCTACTCTGTCGCTATTATAAAAAATATTATAAAAAATGGCACGTCAATAGTGGCAACATTCCAACAATAAAAACAAAAATGTTCTAAATTAACCCGGCGCCTAAAAGTCATAATCGAGAACTAAAAAATCATACAACAGCGATCCCGTAATGATGTCACTTCTTTTTTTTTTGGGTGGGAAATCATCAAATAACTTCTCCCGCTCTGGGTGGAGCGGGAGGGCGTGTCAGACTTTTACTGACTAAAACCCACCCGTGTTCCCTCAGTTGCCTGTGTGCCAGGGGCCGCGGTATCTCTTTCGAACAACCCGCACCCCTGACAGGCGTCGGCCCTTGCGGGCCCCATCTGTTGATGTCACTTTAGGTCACGCCGTACAAGGGGTTAAGACAGAGACAGTTATAGAAAAATGCATCAGAGAGAACGAGATGGAGGAATATTGCACATTTTATTTGGTTTTCAGCTGTTCAATTTTATTGTATTTAATTCGTTACATTCTTATTTTAATTTTAGAAAGATAGTACCTAAGTATTCTTTATTGATAAGTCAGTAAGTTAAAGACGACTTCGATGCGGCTTCTGTCTTAGAAAAATTGACACCGCGCCGCTGGAACCTAGTACCTCATGCTTACCAGTAGCGATCAATAAACCAACGAGGCTCTGAAATAAGGCTATAAGTAAATTCCTCATTATGTACTCCAAGAATACTAATATTAATTGGCGTGGGTTTCTAATGCTAATCAAATAGGGTCAAAAGAAGTGAGTAACTAAACCGGTTTTGGAAGGCCTGACCAAGTCACTAATCAGTACAATTGCTGGCAAATCTCATGTTTGCTAATCTTAATTCTTTTTTTTTACTAAATTCAGATTCATTCCCAATTCATGATCATCAATTCAATCGTTTGATTAAAATAACACTATCCTAGCCAAATTAGCTAGTTACATATTAGCATGACCACCGAAATCAATAGTCCGCCTATAAAACATTATGTAAACACGTCAAACTCACCAAAACTGCCCGGTAAATAAACGTAGCCATAATTCTTCAGTATTTGCACACAAGTGTTGGCCAAAAACGATCCCAGTAGCAAAACTGCGAACGTAAATGCCACTATACACGCACTCTCCTTTTGTAGTATTGTATTCGTTTTGTTTTTAGCATTTTTGTGTGATGTTAGCTGCATTATACATGCCCCAAGGAGACCCCATGTTAGGAAAGTTTCTTGAGCTGCCGCTGCCCAACTCTAAGAAAAAAAAACAGAATTTGAAATTAGAACTGTCTGTGACCATGGATTGAATAAAGGTGTATAATGTCGAGTTATTCTTTTGTTTACGTAATTAAAGGCTAGTAAATTGCAAGCACTTAAATAGATAAGATCTTTCAATTATTGTGAGGTTAAAAAAATATTCATACATTACTATTAATGAAGAATTCGCTCCATTCAGTCTCTGAGAATACATTGATGACGGTATCGTACGGTATCAAAGTGAGCAATTTGGTACATAACACTAATGTACCACAGATCAGCAGGAATATCAGCAAGTATACAGCCTGCAATTATAATTTATTATAACGGGTTACACTTTTGTGGGAAATCACGTTACGTTACAATGACGCGCTGTAGGCTGTAATGTTTATTACCTTGCCGTAAGACCTCAATCCTTTACTCAGCGCGACGAATACAATCATCCACACTACCGCTAAGTTGAACGCGACTTGAAACTTTATTGTGCCAAAATATGAACCATTGGACCCCAAATTCCTTTGTAAAACCTCGCCGTGAAAATACTGCGGCAAAGTCTCTTGTATTTTATAAGTACCATTTTTCGCTACGGCATCTGTAACATTAAAAAAAAACTTTCTCAGTCTGAACCAATTTCCTTGTTCCACTAACGGAAAAAGTAATTGTGTAAATTGTTGACCTTCATTCAGACTTCCTGCTTCACTTGTTGATTGATATAACCGAATTTGTTGACATTGTCCAAATAATAAACTATTTAATTAGGTAATGGTTGACTCACCTTCAAAATTGAATTCGTGTGGTAGTGCCCATTTATATTTGTCATTGGACGTTATAAAAGAGTCTCTAAAGTAAACAAATATCCAAGACAGGCCTATTATACTGTACATGCCAATCACGGCTTGAGTAATGAGCAAAGAGACTCCTACGCCTTGGAATATTGGCGAAATACGCCACATGTCCACCGGGCCAGACTCCAACACTTGGCCCAAACACAAGTGTAAAGTAAACAACGGTATTCCAATTAAAAATGACAGTATAAAAAACTGTATTATGAAGCTTGCTGCAACAAAAAAAGATCCATTATAAAGATAACAGGAAATTAGGTGAATCCAATTAATTACGTAAAAGTCCATTCATTACCTCCAAAATGTACACTGAATATGGCAAATCTAGATATATTAAATATTCCCACGGTACAACTGAGGCACGCCAGCATGGCACTCATACGATGTGGCCAAACTCCAAAAGGAGGTTCTTCAGTCTCTTCGTTTCTGCAAAACATCGTAACATTTATTCATCAGATTTTGGAGAAAATGATCTTTAATTCATGAGTCATCAAATCACAAATCCTATGACCTCATTTTTCAGAATGAAATGAGTAATGTATTGCCGAAATCGCGAAGGCTGCTCAATGCATGAGTTAACTGCAAAGTATAACACAATTATGTTTGATTATTTATAATTACCTCTCCTCAGTGGCACTTCCAGCATTTTGGATGATGGGAGCAACGTCTAACGACTCAGAGGACGAACTGGACGCACTAGTGCTCCTTGCGGTACTCCTCGCAGTATTCCTTCCAGTCCAGTCCCCAGCCGTGACGTCACTATCCCCTGGAGACGGGAGTGAAAGCGTACGATTCATCAACAAAGCTCGCCGTCCCACAATTAAAGGTCCCGAGGCACCATCAGTACTGAGATTCGCCGCCGTCACTTGCAACTGTATCGGAGCGCTCGTTGGCCGCATGTTAATGTTATGCTCCAAAAAAAGTATTACCGGCAACGTTAGAGGCTCGCAAGAAGACTCTGCTGTTAACGCCGGTAGAACAATAGGGTCTAATCTCCTCATCGAGTTTCGCAATGTGTCGTTTATCGTACTTGCTCTCTCTAATGATGAAACTAAAACTTGCCGATCATTGTCAGTGAGTTCTGAAAAACTTTTCGAACGCCCAAGACTCGTGAGATTCGACCTTTCAGATATACTTGGTGTGATGCCTATTTCTTCCATAAACGGTGCTGACGCATGAACGTTGGAACATGTTATTACTTGAGTATTGTCGTCCATAGAACTTTGCGCTTCCGAACGATCTGATTCTCCTTGAGCCTCACCAATTACTTCCTTAATCTTACAAATGAGATCCTCTTCGTCGCTGTCGAAGTTTTTCGTTCCATCGTCAAGACATGCTAGTAAAGACTTATCTAAAACTTCGTCTAAATCATTCAATATATCCATAAACTGGCACAACGCCGTCGCCTGAAACTCTTCGTCATTTGTGATGCTTGCCGTATGTGATGAAAAGATTGTGTCAGATTTGTAGCATTCTGGTATTGTCTTTTGCAGGTCCTCTTTCAAGTCACCATCTTCTGATGTTTTGTCCAAATCCTCGCTGTACTGATCACTGTCGTTGCTCTCAAACGCGCTGCTGGAGGCATCGCTGTCGATACTGCTTCCTGGCACATTTTCACTTTGTTCGTACCTACCTTCGCCTATATTGACTACTTCCATTTTTATTGCATGGCCTAAGTCATAGCCCGCGCGCTTGCTTGACCCTGCAACAAGGACGTCACTAATTATCATGGTCTAAACTTGAAACAAATATTTAATGAACATAAAAAGGCACATTTTGTAGTGATGATTTTCCACAGCTTGTACATGGCTAGCTGGTGAATGCAGAATGTTGTTAGTATTTACATATGAATAAACTTGCTAATAAGCCTAATTATTGTATGTAGCAGTGCGTCAAATGTGGCTTAATGTTAACACAGTAATGCCAAGAGTGTCAAGTAAGTAGTTACAACATGGTACACAAGTATGAATCACTTTGGATTATTTCTTGGTACACATAGATAACAGTGTTATGCTCCAGTTGCCAAAATTTTAATTTAGCAAATGGTAACTGTAGGTACTACTGGCATACAAAAGATTTATCACCATTTTCTTGGGATTACAAAATAGTTGTATAAAACTTGAATGACTGGTGGAAAATGTACTTTTTAAACAATTTTTTTTAAGCAAATAGGGTTAAAAAAGAGAAATAAAAATAATTATCACCAGAATTTATTTAAGTAAACCAAGGCCTTTTCAATTATGTGAAGTTATTAATATTATTATGAGTAATAACAAAGAAATTAGTGCACAGTTCAGAATTACAAATGATTAAATTGGGATAAATAAAGGCCAGATTCACCATACTCTGTTTGTATAACATACTCCCATATATAACATACTTTTCAAAACAGTCCATCAAAATTACTGTAAAAATTCTTAACATGACATTATAATACTAACTGAGTTTGGTGAAACTGGCTCTTAGTTGTTCATGAAATGAATAATTTTTTATGAAACATTCTTTTGTTTTTTTAATGATAAAACATTTTCATTTACACACCAATATTTTCCAAGGTTAGTTTAGTAATATTAAAACATGAACACAAAAGACAAACTGCCACAAAGTATGTTTGTATCTACAGTACCTTAAGACCTGTTTAATGGAAACAATGGAGTAAATAATGAATAATGCCTTAAACAACTTAATCACTTTTCATTTGCCATTCAATGTTTATAAAGCGATCAGTTGATAACAACCAATTAACTATAATCACTATTGTACTATAAACTACAGCAAAAATAACGAAGAAATTAATATAACAGTACCGCAATACCGTTGTAACTATCACTTATCTGGAATGCCGAGATAAGGTGAGAAATAAAAAATTCTAAGTAAACTCCAGTTCTTTCACAATGCACTGATAATATGATAGATAAATTGTAAGGTAACAGATGTTATTTCTCAACTGAATAATAGATAAGGTTAGATAATATCTGATCTCATACTTGCAGCGATTATTCAATTTTTGATGTCATAATAATAATAATTTGATAGATGAATGGTGTTGACTACACTAAGAATTAAATTGGACAGTTGTTCAGATACAACAATTTTAGTCTCTCATAAAGCACTTTCACATGCTCATTAATGGGTCTTCAAGAATAAGATAGGGCTATTGTAATATAATGTGTTTTATTATACAAATATATGTATATGTTGGGAATCAAAAATCTAGACACAGAAAGGAACACATCTTTTAGCTAAGACAGAAGTGACGGACATCCTCACTAAAGATAGACCAAATCAAATAGAGATGGGTGGATCCCTGGTTACAGAACCCCTAATAATATCACACCGTCCTGTATTTCCCCAAGGGTTAGGCAGAGAGGTTTGGATTTGTGTCCGGTTGTTGGCAATAGGTTCGCCCCTATTACATTGGGCTAAAACATAACAGCAAAAATGTGTGCATACGGTAGTGTGGTATAGTTGTCTACTATGCACTACACCAAGATCTAGCACACAGTTCCAGAATTATAATGTAATTGTACCAAAAGTTGGTCCTATAGACTATTCGAACCGGCAAAAAATTTCAAAGATGTGTGAGATCCAATATAGATCATGGATCACTTATTGAAACCTTAGTTAAAGCCATTCTAGTTATCCCATAGCCTTACCATATTCTCCCTTATTTATAAACGCTGCTTAAAGTTAAGTAAAGCTTAGCTACTGATTAACCATACATTTTTGATGTTTCAACATCTCATAACTTTAATCATCATTTATGAATATACCCCCCCATATTGTCCAGTGACTTTCATACATTTTATGCCACAGATGTTAAGTGAAGGTAGCTGCAGATAGCATTTTCTTCACATTAAATACAAACTTTTAAAATAAGAAGGTTGTGTTTGTACATTCTGTAAATTTAATATTTTGTGGACAGCCAATATTCAAAATGGGGACACAACAATGGCTTGTGATCATTGGCCAAGATCATTGTTTCCTTAAAAAAAAGAGGGCTGGAGGGACATCTTAGAGGGAGATCTGAATTAGCTAAATTAGCTTAAGAAAACACACTTATGGTGAACTAAATAATTTAATCTGGCCAATAAAATGTAGGTAGATATTTAATTATTTTATTAAATTAATACCCTGAATTTTAACATTAGTAATACAATAATTTACTCCGCAACATACTTGAATTACATCTAACTTGAAATATATTAAGACATAGGTTATTGAGAAACTCTAAACTAAATTTGTGGGCTGCTCAAGGTAGCAACCAACCAACAGTGCTAAAGTTATTAGAGCCCTCATCATATTGAAAATCAACATTCGAAGAAGTCGTTTTTTAAATAACATTGATAGCAGAAGTAGTCTTATCTCAAGATTTACATAAATTCGTAATTAGATACAAACAAATTACCGTTCCGTAAATATAAAACACTAACCTGATTTCCTGATTTTTTTGTACACCGCAGTCCATCAATCGTCAGCTGTCTAAGAAAACATTATTATTAACAGAAGATACTCATTTGTTTCACTAACATACTTTTAATTAACTACTAATTAAATAATAAAAGTGAAGTTAAATAAACTTGTGATGTTTTTTGTGGTAAATGCGAAAATCTCGTTTGTATTACATGCAGGCCTGTACCAGCAGGTACGCACTCTAGAGAGGCGTGCGTGCGTATTTGCCTATTTGCTCATAGTCGATTTTGAGAGACAAATCGATTTAAAATAAATTAAACAAAAAATCGATAAATATAAGATTTATTGTTTATATTTTTACAAAGTTTCAAAACGTAGTTTATTCAGTTTGAAAACATAGTTTTTTAAACTAAAGGTTCAGTTTATGTCAATATCGGTCTCATTACTAATGATGGATGATTTTATTTCATGGGCTAATCATTGTATTCTAACTGGGTTAAGCAGTTCACCTATTTCTCATCTCCCGCGTGCTCTATAAACGTGCCTCAAAGCTTCACCACAATGGAACTTAACATGCTACTTGTATAAGGGTCTGAAATCTGTAATTTAATCAAATCGATAGCTGTTCGTTGGTCTCGCTAAAACTCAAAAACGACATAACCGTATTCAAAATTTTTTTCTTTGTTTTGTTCGCTCTAATACAGTGGTAATTTGAAAAAAAAGGAAGGACCCAAAGGAATAGCCGTAAGTCGGGAAAACTGAAATTGCATCTTTTACGGGAATTTTGTTAAAATTTTGACAGGACGTCTGTCAAGTCAGTCAATAGTCTAACTATACATCTACTATACATGTAAATAAAATTGGAGTGTCTGTTTGTAATATTAAAATAACCGCTTTTTGTTACATGCATATGAATATAATATACGGTAAATATACCAAAATAACATTTTTAACAATTTTTGTGTGTCTGTTTGTTTGTTCCCGCTAATCTCTGAAATGACTGGACCGTTTTTGACGGGACTTTCACTGGCAGGTAGCTGATGTAATGAGTAACTGGCTACTTTTATTTTAGAAATTTTATTTATTTTTATGAATATATACTTTTTTGTTAAATTCCACGCAGACGAAGTCGCGGGCACAGCTAGTTTATTTATAAAGTTTGAGCCGTTTCACTGAAAAACTGATTATAAACGATATTAGCTCGTAAGAAAGTAGACGTAGGAAGTACTACTCTAATATTCATGCGTTCAATAATTTCCAAGGAACGTTAATTCAAACTTAATCATTTAATCAAAGGTCTTTAATTATTTACTCGACAAGGCACGAAACGAAGCGTGCTAGCTCAGCTAGATGGCTAGTCAACGCTTGGGCGTTCAAAGTACATAAGGTCGGTGTATCGTTTTTTAGTTTAAGTGAGGTATTTATGTTCTGTGGTTTTAAGTTCTTCCTACAGTATGGAACAAAATAATTGAACACACCCGTTGGGCTAGTTCTCATTTTCATTTATATTTACCCGCTAGGCTTTTTGACACTAAATTTTAACCAATCAAAATGAATGAAACACACACGGGTGTCTTGTCCACTTTCATGATTGGTGCGTTAGCTGTCAAATGATCAATAAATTAAATCCCCTCTCTCTCTTCTGGCCTCAACTGCGCATGTTCGTTTTAGAGTATGTTTTAACAAACGAAACAATAGAACTTTGAAGACTTTTAATTACAAAGAAAACGAAAATATAATTTAATTAATGTACGTCCTACATCTCCTTTTTATTAAATAGATGACGTTTAAATTGTAGTCCAGCTTTACAGCATTCACAAATACAGCGCTCGGAATGTTGTCTTGTTACATATTGAACGTATGAAATGAACAATCTATAGTTCAAAGTTTCTTTCTCGCAAAATCTTTTTCAACAGTTTTATTACGATTATCAACCTTATTTTCTGAACGTTAAGCATTTAAATAGAAACTTGACAAATACGTGGGTATCTCAAATAGATAAGTTTATGTAAATGTTTTTTTATAATTGCGACCGATAAGTATAATCAATTGCTATCAGTGCGTCAGTAGCTTCTCTTGGTGAATACTTACAGTAATTTTGTAAAGAATATATTATGTTGTTTATAAAAGGAAGTAGAATTATTACCATCAAAATGCGCCCAACAACTAAGGTTCGTCTTCCTTCAATCAAAGTTTATTTTTCGACTCAGTCGTAGTCGGCTTGCCTACCTAGTCACTAGTCTCCGAGGATCATACAAATTTAATTTCCTATTGTTACGAGTGTTAAAGTTTTAGTAATTTTACTATTTGATCGACAGCTTTTTAAGGCGATGGCAGCGTATTCTTCAAAAGTTTCTCTCAACGATGTGGTTATAGTGTCTGCGGTGAGGACTCCCATAGGCTCCTTCAGGGGCAGCCTGGCGAGCCTTTCGGCTTCGGAACTTGGCGCAGTCGCCGTCAAAGCAGCAGTGGAAAGAGCCGGTATTCCTAAAGAGGAAATTAAAGAGGTTAATTGATTCACCCTACTTTCTCTTATGTTAGACATCGATTTACAGTTATAACCAATAGCAACACATCAATGATAATAAATAATTGGTTTTGATTCATTAAAAAAGTCCATCATTCAAACCATTGATTCAAACATTAATGATGAGGACTAGATACTCTCTATGTAACAATTTTTTCCAAAGTTAATTATAACAGTTTTTTTAAATACCTATGTATTATTTACACAATATTAAGATTAGTTTTCATTATTTTAATATTGATTTAATTTTGTATGCTCCGTAAGAAAGAGATTTCATAAACTGATCTCTAATAGCTAATATATTTAAAAAAATTTTTGCTTCTGTTCTGCTTTTTATAAATATTTTGCACTATTGTGCAAAATATTTATAAAAAGCAGAACAGAAGAAAATCTTAATTATTATGAAGATTTAAAATGTTCATCAACTTATTTTGCTGACTGTACCTTCCCAATTTTTAAAGAACCTATGACCCAATTTTTATTCATTATAATGTTAGTCTTGATTAATATAGTGAACTAAGAAAATAATTGAAAAGGTGTAAAGGGTGTAAACCTTGCATATTTTTTCAACCTGACAAAAGAATTGGGCTGCTAGTGCTGTTTTAGTTCAATAAGTTAAACCACTTTGCTCAACAGGATTATGACACATGACTCGGCGGGATGTTGTGTATTACTTCATGAACTTCAGTAGGGGGTTAAAATTCTTCATTCCTCTTTTTTGTTCTAGGTGTATATGGGAAATGTCTGTTCAGCCAGTATGGGCCAGGCTCCAGCGAGACAAGCTGCAATTTTTGGTGGTCTGCCTAAAAGCACAGTCTGCACAACTGTAAACAAAGTTTGTTCATCTGGCATGAAGTCCATTATGCTGGCTGCACAAGGCATACAGACTGGTTCTCAAGATGTAATATTAGCTGGAGGAATGGAATCTATGTCAAATGTGCCTTTCTATTTGAAGAGAGGTGACACCCCATATGGAGGAACACAAATAGTTGATGGTATTGTGTTTGATGGTCTGACTGATGTTTACAACAAATTCCACATGGGCAACTGTGCTGAAAACTCAGCAAAAAAATTAAACATCTCCAGGCAACAGCAGGACGACTATGCTATTTCTAGTTACAAGAGAAGTGCAGCAGCATATCAAGAGAAAACCTTTGCCAATGAACTTGTACCAGTTCCCGTGCCTCAGAAGAGAGGAGCTGCACCTATTATATTCTCAGAAGATGAGGAGTATAAAAAGGTCAACTTCGAAAAGTTCTCCAAACTATCAACTGTGTTCCAGAAGGAAAATGGAACAGTAACAGCTGGAAATGCCTCAACATTGAATGATGGTGCTGCAGCCTTGGTCCTCATGTCTGCTGAAGCTGCTCAAAGATTGAATGTTAAGCCCCTTGCACGTGTTGTTGGTTATGCTGATGGAGAGTGTGACCCAATTGATTTCCCAATTGCACCAGCAGTTGCCATTCCCAAGCTTCTAGAAAAGACTGGTGTGAAGAAAGAGGATGTTGCTATGTGGGAGATTAATGAAGCCTTCAGTGTTGTTGTTGTTGCTAACCAACAACTGCTGGGAATTGACCCTGCTAAGGTCAACATTCATGGGGGAGCTGTCAGCATTGGCCATCCTATTGGCATGTCTGGAGCTAGAATCGTAGTACACTTGTGCCATGCTCTTAAGAAGGGAGAAAAGGGTGTAGCGTCTATCTGTAATGGTGGTGGTGGTGCATCATCTGTCATGATTGAGAAATTGTAAGTTTCTTCATATTCTGACGACTTTGTTTCATTATCTACTGTGCCTTTTAGGAATGATTTGCTGTTAATGAATGGTTCGTGTGTTTGCTAGACAGCTTTAAGAGTTAAAAGATTTTATTATATTGTTGAGATAATATTATGTAATTTTTATATCCATCTCTTGTAAAATAAACTTCAATATGGAAAAATGTTAATGGTTGTATTCTATGGGATATATGATTGAAAATCAATAAAATATATTTTTAAATGATTTTTTTTATTGATTATTACTTTGGTTTACTATTCCAGAGCACACACTACAGATGGACTGCCAGTTTTGACCTTTTACACTAAAGACCCATGTGGACTATGTGATATAGTCATGGAAGAATTAGAACCTTATAAAAATAGAATAATCATCCAAAAAGTAGATATTACTGACAAAGGGAATGTCAGGTGGTTGAGATTGTACAGACTTGATATTCCAGTATTATTTCTCAATGGTCAGTTTTTATGCATGCATAAGTTGAACAAACATTTACTAGACAAACGACTTCAAATGATTGAGGCTGAAAAATTACAGTAATATGCAAAAACGGTAGGTAAACTTAATTTACTACATTCACGAGAATGTAATTTTTTCCTTCCAATACCTATAATATTTTTCTGATTGTTTTCCTTGATTTTGTTCAGTAGTACAGTCAACCGTTCGTGAGCATGTCCACAGCAATTATGCGTGGTAGACACGAAGGGTCTTTATTTCGTAGCAGTAAGGACGGTTTTTGCAGTTCAACTGACGTACAGTTTACCGTACCTAGTCCTGGCAGGTAGTGGAGAGATATATTTTATGAACTCACGTCACTTATTATAATATTCATGAATATTATAATAAGTGACGAACTGTATAATAACATCAGTGTATTTGAGATTGTTCTGGCAACATATACCAGTAGATAGGTAGGTATTAAATTGTCAGTTTATGTATGCACTGAACCAACATTTATTATACAAACGATTGAGAATAAGGGAAATAACATTCATGTGCAAAACCTGAAGGTCGGGAATCTTGATAATCAAGTTTTATTTTTTCTGTAAAACCTGATTCTGCTTGATATTTGGTAGAAGTTATGTCATGCATATAAGAATAAGATTATATCAATTAATGGACTGTAAAATAACAGCATGCCGTGAAAAACAACTTGAAATCAATCATTTATTTTTATGCATGTTTACGTACAGTACAAACAGCATAAAACTTATTATGAAACTAGTTATAGGTACCTACTGTGTTTATTTTTCGTACTATGGTGTGCTATAGGTAGGTACATGTGTTCATGTCGGCATGATTCGGCACGCCAAGCCTGGCGGCACAATGTATGTTCGATTTTGTTGCCCAGCAGAATCATGACGACTTGGACATGTGTGGTACAGCACTGAGTAGGTATTGTCTATCTATATACCGCTTACCAGGCACAAAGCGACAAAGCAGTAATATCGAATAAATGTATGTGTGGTTCTTAAATGATTTTTGCATGCAGAGACCATTTTATCCTAATCATCCTAATATTTGGCGTAATTAAAGCAATTATCTTAGTATAAGCAAAAAACGAATCATTAAGACTATTGACCTTTTTGCATACCATACATCGCAATGGACTATTGTCATCAAATGGCGACAACCAGGGTACATATCCACATACACTCCAGGCTGCTACTGAGAATTTCCAGATGGAAAACCCAAGGACGGAAGGACCTCATTCTAACAGACGCGCTTGCGACGGGGTGGTCAATGAACTATTAATTCCCACATTCTAGTGCTAGTGCCTTAACTTCTATTTAGTAAAAGTATATTTTTTTATCGGAGAGGCATATGTCCAGCATTGGACTGTTAATTGCTGTCGATGATTTATTATTTTCTAGGCTCGATAAATAACAAATTTATTTAGCATGACTTCTTACTTTTAAAAATTTGTAACCTGAGAGGGTTGCAGCGTCATCCCAGCAGACTCGGGTTCGATTCCTGCTATCGGAAAATGAATGAATGAGAATTGACAGTGGTAACGGCTGCGACTTACAAGTTTTAGGTCGTAGGTTCGAACCCAGACTGGTGCTGGTTACTTCGTGCAAATTATTTCCTCACCACTGCTCTCAAAACGATGAAGAAAAACATCGTGAGGAAACCGGCATGTCCTAGAACCAAAACTTCGAAGACGTGATATCAATCAACCCGCACTGGGCCTGCGTGGTGGATTATGGCCCACTCTCCCTCACAGAGAAGAGGCCTGCGTCCCAACAGTGGAAACATTATAGACTGATTGACTATGCGCCAAAGATGGTAAGGTGTAAGTTCGTCTTATGATAGACGGATCGCTAATCCTAAAAAGAATACTAGTGTGCTGGCTGCTCAACCTCACAAACTTGTCTTTGCCCAGTAGGTGGTCACACTTGTTTAGTTCCATCCCAAGGACCAATTTTATGAGTTCGCTCTAGTACTAGGGTCAGCATTGTAGTTTTATTACGGTATTTTTGCATTGGGTGGGACAAAGGGGCCTGTAAACTGGGAGGTCAAGCCACAGAAGGCCTTTTGTATACAGAAACATGGTAACAATAAATCTTCAATTCACTCTAATAAGTTCCAGCCCCTACAGCTTGGCTTTGGATCCAAAGGTGGCTGCGAGGCTGCCGTACAGTCATGCCCTTTCTAGTTTTTTAAATGCTGGTAAAGGTGAGGTCATCCTCAAGGTTAAGAACACCTTCAACAGGGACACTGTTGGCTGAAGTAAAAAAAGAGTTACCAGAAATGTATGGTTATATGTGGCAGTACTATAGACATCCATCAAAATTATTATATAAAGACCACGTTTTGGAATCTGCAGTCGGACGCCAACAAGGTGATCCTCTCGGGCCAGTCATTTTCAGTTTGGCTATCCATCCCCTACCAAAACAACTAAATTCAAAATTTAATGTGTGGTACAATGATGGAACAGTAAGAGGTGACGTAGATACCGTTCTAAAAGATTTTCAATTTTTAAAGCAGCAGTTCCAATCCATCGGCCTTGACCTCAACTACTCAAAATGCGAAATTTACCTTAGTGATAATACCGACAGAGAACCGGCTATACACAATTTAATTCAATCGCCCCGTATATTAAAGTTTTGGAAAAAAGTTTACTGCACCTACTAGGTTCCCCAATTCTAGAAGACAGTTTTTCACTTTTTATTGATGACAAAATTAAACATTTCAACGATAATTCGGATAAACTTTCTAAAATTAATTTACATTCGGCTGTCACAATTATCAGATAATGCTGTTTCGGTCCAAATTTCATGTATTTTCTCCGCTCTTCCCCTTTATGGAAGCAGCACCTTTTACACAAAATCGATCAAATTATTCAAAGCACTATAACATCCATTTTAAATGTGGCATTGGACAACCGCTCGTGGCTGCAAGCCACACTACCCATACGTTTTGGTGGGATTGGCGTCCGCAAAATTTCTAGTGTTAGCTTACCGTTCCTGTCCTCGGTCCACAACACTGAACAGTTAACCACAAAAATCTTAGCCTCGTCTCAGGTTGACTCTGAAGTGACGTGTTTGACCGATGCACTGAACGCCTGGAAAGTGGCTTGTCCGAATACGGTTCAGCCCGTGAACCCATCTTCCCAGAGACAGTGGGATGAGCCGCTCTGCAGGTTGGTATGGAATAATCTCAATACGTCCACCGATACTGCTGAGCGCGCCCGCCTACTAGCTGTGGGAGGATGGGAGTCCGGCCTATGTCTTCAGGCGCTACCGGCACCTAACATAGGTACTATGCTAGGTGACTCTACCTTCCGGCTCACCACAGGTCTGCGTCTAGGTGCTCCTTGCGTGGCTCCACATCGCTGTCAGTGCGGTGAAGCAGTTGATTGCCTCGGACACCATGGCCTTGCTTGCAGCAAGAGCGCTGGTCTGCTGGCACGGCACGCCAGCATATTGACAACATCCGTCGGGCTCTTGTCACCGCCGGTGTGCCAGCTGTCTTGGAACCCAATGGCTTGGCACGCGACGGTGGGAATAGGCTAGACGGAATGACCATAATGCCTTGGAAGTTGGGCAGGCCTTTAGTGTGGGATGCTACCTATGTCGGCACCCTCGCGCCATCCCATCTTCTGAGTACGGCGGGCTGTGCTGGTGCGGCTGCTGCAGGTGCAGAAAGCCTCATACGGCGCAAATATAACAGCCTTATTGGGAGCTATATGTTTGAGCCGTTTGCGGTTGAAACACTAGGGCCGTGGGGTCCGAGTGCTCATCGAGTATTTCGGGACATCGCCAAGCGGTTGGTCGACTCTTCAAGTGACCAAAGGGCTGGCCTATTCTTTGGTCAAAGAATCAGCATTGCCATCCAACGTGGCAACGCTGCCAGCCTTTTGGGCATTTTTCCCACTGACAGCGATGCGGACGAATTCTTTGATGCCCAGTGAGCTCTGCCGTTTTTACTTTAAATACTTGTCCATAATGTCTAATTATTTAATTTGTAATTGTGTAATTGTAATTGGTTTATTTGAAATAAAGTTACATGTCTTGAAACTTAACATAATATCTCTAATAACTTCAATAACTCTTTTGCGAAGGAGGACCGTCCATTCCAAGTTTGTCAGTGTATTTATCAACATAAAACCATATTGCGTCTTGCAACCCTAACCAAAATACGTCAGTCTTTAGGTGTCACTTTCCAACTTTTTACATATAAATTACTACCCTATGCGGCTGACATAAGACTCTAATTGCATGAAAACTTTCTTCTTTGTTCAAAATGTTGATAGTCCTGCTGCGCGTAATCTGTGGTTGTCATTGTAATGGTTGAAAATTGACATGTAATAAAATTTACGAACAAATTCACAATATTTTGACTGTTTTTCTCAATAATTATGTGACTTTTCGGCTAATTTACTTATTAACACGTTCCCAAAGTGTTTTAGGTACTGTCTCTCATTCATCTTTTCTCATAAAAGTTGATCTTAAAAAATAAGTGTTACAATGGATAATTCAGCTATACAAACATTGGAGGCGGCTGCTCAGATGCTGATGGTAAGATATTATTACATTAGATGAAAAGAATGTAAACAAAAAAAAATCCACAAATATGAAACTGATATCAAATAAAATTAAAATGCCGTGATTATAAACAAAGTCCTTACATTTAGCACGCAATTTGACATAGATAATTCTTTTTTTAAATAACACTGCACTGTAAAATAATACAGAGGAATTGAAAAAATAAATACTATTCGTGTCATGATGTTTTAGAAGCATGTTATTTTCACCTGTATTGAAAGCCTTTTTATTCACACAAGTAATTCCATAATGGGATCAATCATGGTTGTTTCAATTTTATTATAGTTAATCTGATCTGAAGACACACGGTCATATTGTAAATGTTGTTTTCCAAATGGGAAGGTAAAGAGTTACCTAAACTGTTTTACACACCCACAGTACCCAAGTGTTGGTAGTTAGTTACATGTAAACATTTTAAACTATGTACCAATGTGGTATTTTTTTTATTCTGTTCAACATTCTTCATAAAAGTTAATATTCAAGTATACATTTTAAAAATATCTAAGTAAATTACATCTAAATATTTTAAACTATGTACCAATGTGGTACTTTGTTTTATTCTGTTCAACATTCTTCATAAAAGTTAATATTCAAGTTTAGAATTAAAAAATATGTAAGTAAAATACATTTTTGGTTGTACTGCCTTGCTGAGCTTCAGCATCATATTCAAATTGTTTGAATATAAAGTGCTTTTAAACCAAGGCTGCGTCACTAGTTTTATGGTTTCATTTTGATTCCATGGCAGCAGGCTATCTACTAATTAAAACTTGGCAGCAGTTGTGTGCAGTTAATACTGAAATTAAACAAACCATATAGTTACGTATAGTTTAAAAATCAAATCCATCAATTAAAAACCTTACTTTACCATTGTAACCCTTGAAAAGATCTTTGTTAATCAATACATGTCTGAGGTTCAGACAGGTAGTAACATCAGGTATGAAATATGTTTAACAATGTTTGAAGGAAATTTGATTTTTTGACCTTTTCACAGAAATGTGAGAATTGTGAAATGAAATTTATGTTAAGCCAAGTCAGCTTAAAATCTGCAAAGCAAGAAACTGGCGCCAAAAGAACAATTCTTTGAATTTAATTTTCTGCAATTGCAAATTGCAGAAGAGTGCTAATTTCCAATAACTGAGAAAATTTCTGAAGACTGCTGTGTCTGATCAGTTCCTTCAAAAGAAGTAACTGTTATAGTAGAAAATTGCCCACAGCAGTCTTCAGAAATCGTCTTTTATTATACTACTGAGATATTGTCTAATTGCAATTGGTTTCAAAAAGCTAATACTAAAAAATCTGTCACCAATTGACTACTGTTGGTGGGAAAATTCAAATGCAACCGGTTATTGGAACAGGGTGTAAAGTTCACTCATACTCAATTGAAAAGGGAGGATCCTCCGACCAGATGGATGTTGTGTCTGGTGGGCAACTGCCCGACGATTGATGTCGGGATGTTGTATATATGCGGATTGCGCGGTAAACTCTGCTTGCGCGATGTTGCTATGGTGTGACGTCAAGTTTTATGTAGTTCGCATATGGCATTATAGATGGCACCACTTCAATTTTTGTGTTTCTCAAGTTAGTTGTTTTTGAAGTTCATGTGTGGCATTGTAGAAGGCTGCCACAATCTTGCTTTAAACCTTCTACAAATACCAACCAGAAAATAAATCAAAATCTGAACATTAGTTTAGCTGGGAAAATATATGAAATTGGCAGACACCAGTGAATTTTAAATAAAAATATAACTCAATAAATCGAATGTGTACATAAAATAAAAATTTTGGAGTTAGTACATAATATTTTGCAGTGTGTCGATAGCTATCTAAATACAGAATTTGACCACGAGCTTGGCAGTTTCAGCAGCGTTAATCAGATTTTGCATTTATAGAAGAGACAAAGCACAATCCTCTCAATATTATATTTTCATTCATTTATAGGCACCACCGCAGATGGTGACATCAGAGCAACGTCACCAAGCTGAGAGTCTATTTCTAGAATTTCGGAGCACCAAGAATCCTTATCAGTTGTGTAGAGAAATTCTAGAGAAATGTTCATCAGACTATGTACTGTTTGAAGCAGCTGGCTTATTGAAAGCAGCACTCATCAGAGAATGGAGCTTATTATCCGAAAACGATATATCCTCCCTGCGAGAATACTTACTCAATTATTTATTGAGGAAAGAGGCTCCACCATTTTTGAGGGAAAAGCTTTTGCAGGTAATATTATTCTTTTTAATTTTAATATGTTTTAGCTTTCTTACATTTTCTTTTTCCACACACAATCATAGGATCGAATGATGGAATTGATTGTTTGAAGAAATTAATATAGCCAGATGGACCTCGAACTCTAAGAACACTACTCATACTCATAGTAGGTTTTAATGCAGTATCTAATTTCGAATCTTTTCTATTTGTTGCCAACTTAGGTAAACAAGTGTAATATTTGGACTAAGTGTCATCAAATTAAAGTTCTTTAAAATACAATGTTTTTTCAGACTATTGCCATTATTATAAAAAGAGGCAGCATCGACGATGGAGGAAGAGAAAGGAAGAATTTGATTGCCGAATTAGAAAAGATCATTCTTAGCTCGCCAATAAGTCAGCAAAAGTTGGCATGCTCACTCATATTGGCAGTCATGCAAGAATTTGCTATAACAGTCAAATCGGCTGACGTCGGCTTGATATGGGAGGTCCATTTTCGACTGAAGAAATCCTTTGAAGCGCTAGATTTGAAGAAAATATTTAGGTTTACTGTAGGAGTTCTGGAACAGATAGTGCGTTCTGGACATCGGCCGGAAGGTGAACAAGCTTTATTGACGAAGCAGTTATTAACTATAGTGGAGACTGTATTATGTTGGAGCCATGTATCTCCACTATTGTCGAAGAGGTTGATCGGTGCTTTCGAAGCCATTTATGAGAGTGATACTGCCCCGGCTCTGCGTTTAAGCTTGAGCTGGCGGGACACGATAATGCAACCTGAACTTCTAGCTTTGTTCTTCGAGATACACATGTATGTGAGGTCCAATCCTGACTTGGCCAGTCCATCTCTGACGTGTTTGGTGCAGCTAGCTAGCCTGAGCGGCGTAGTTGTATCTGCAAGTAACCTGAAACTGCAGTATTTGGAGAATTACGTGAATAGTTTCTTGAATATGATGGCGTATATTCAGCCGGTCGAAAGGGAGATGCTTGGGATCTCCGATATATACCGCAGACTGATCCAGTTCTTCTCGCCCGCAATGATAGCTGCGACACCACCGGCTTTTCTGCAGAATCTGACTTCGTTGACTTGTCATTGCATAAGAGGATCGGTTATTGAGGAAGGCGTAAGTATTCATAAATATTACAAACAGTTGATCAGTCAATTTATACTGTTAAACTAGATAACCGTTAGAAATGTTTATTGGGGTGCATTCTTAGTTTCTTACTGAATTGCCCGACAATTCGATAGATCTCTGCAACTCTTGACGAAAATAAAGATTAAATTATTATTATTAGGGGCTTGTGGCTAAGTAATACTAGCCGCACGCGTCAATCAATCGGGTTAAGCAACGCTTGCCGCGGTTATTCCGTGGATGAGTGACCATCTTTACGTAGCTAGTCCCCTCCGTACCTCGGAAAGCACGTTAAGCCGTTGGTCCCGGCTGTCATTCGTGGATCTTTGACAGTCGTTACGGGTCGTCAGAAGCCCGAAAGTCTGAAAACCTGTGTTACCAAGGAGTATCATGTTACCCAGTAACTGGGTTGTGGAGGTCAGATAGTCGTAGCTCCATGTAAAATACTGTTATTCAGCTGCATCCGGTTAGACTAGAAGCCGACCCCAACATATTTGGGAAAAGGCAGGCAGATTTGATTTCTTTTCATTTTAAATATACGTTTCATTGTGCAGGTGGACGATGACACAGTATGGAGAGAGTCACTGAACAAGTTCCTTCATAGTTGGAGTTCACTAGTGCATGAGACCGACGGATATACTAATGAGACGCTGATGAATCCTTGCATAGAGATATTTAACACTTACCTGCAGTGCAGACTGGCGCCTCCTGATGGAACGAGGTAAGAGTCAAAATCAAAATCAACAGTCATTTATTCAAACTAGGCTGAGAGGCAGCACTTTTTGAACGTCAAAATTACATAAGACAGTCCCCCAAAACGCCCGCCCTTCACCACTTCCTAGTGCTTTAGCTGGGAAGAAAAAGTGGCGCAACAAACTCCCCAGCAGCACAGCTGTCTGTTAATTTGGAAGAACTTCACTCTATACAATAATAGGGAAGTAATTAATATTCAACAATAAATGTAAATTTCATTAATAACAAAACAAAATGAAAAGAAATGGTTTAAACAGTGAAATAAAATAAACAATGAAATGAAGTAACTCATATGACCTGTCAGTAGGTAAGCTAATTCCGGTGAAAGAACACGAACGTCAACATCGTTATGCCCTTATTTTTAGTTTTTAGGGTTCCGTAGTCAACGGGAACCCTTATAGTTTCGCCTTGTCCCTCGGTCTGTCTGTCTATGTGTCTTAGTACCTATTAGAAAGCTGTAATTTGGCATCGGTATACAGATTTGACCACGCCGACAAAGTGGTAAAATAAAATCTTAAATAAAAATGATATTTAGGTTACCTCCCCTACACGTAAAGTGGGGATATTACTCGTCGTCGTCGTTTACTCGTCTTTCCCATTGCGTGAGGTGTCGTTCAAAAATATTGCGGTTGTGTGACAACCATTTTTCGAGTCTGGGATCCGTTTGCGAAAGCTTTGAAAGGCTAACTTGTTAGAGTCAGGTGTCCCCCCCTCCCCCCCTGCCAGCTAAATGGTTCAAACTCAAAGCATTTATTACAAATAAACCAATTACAGGAAACTAGTTGCCCATTCCAAAGCGTAGTAGGTACCTATGGAGAAGAACGGGCAAGAAACTCCATGGTCACTGTTTTTAAATCATGAATTTAAAAAAAAAATGTTACAGAAAGTTGGTTACATCATTTATGTTCAAATTATCAATGTAAGAACGATGTAAAAAGACGTGCACATTAAAAGCGTCCGTAATTAAAAACAAAAATCAAAGGACAATTTAGAAATTAAAATAGCCGTGGCAGCTAAGAGATGACCAGTCCCTACTGGCGGCGCCCGTTCACGAACATGACGTATGGATTAGCACCACTCAGCTCAACCATTTTGAAGGGAACTTAATGATCCAACACACACGCCACCACCAGCAGTGACATTTGAGTGAGCATGACAAACTCTCAGTTCGGCACATTCAAGTCAATGAAAGACGTACCCAGTAAATGGTAGCTTTATAGTAGGAATATAGTGGTCACACATGTCATCATCATCATCATCATCATATCAGACGAAAGACGCCCACTGCTGGACATAGGCCTCCCCCAAAAGGGGGGATTTGCCATAATCTGCTCGCTTGGCAGGCGGGTTGGCGATCGCAGTACGGTGGTAAAATGCATAGAGAACGCTGCTGCCCATTCTCTAGTAAGTCCCTTAGTCGCCTTCTACGACACCCACGGGAAGAAATGGGATGGTGCTATTCTTTTACGTCCGGCACCACACGGAACCTGTGTGAACTCACACATGTGCTATGCAATTATACAGTACTAAAAGATTTGTTATTGGATATGTGAAAAAAAGTCACGGTAGTAATAATTGACTATAACAAAGTTAAAAGGCATACTATCACAGTTGAGTTATAGTCAACCAACTTGCATTTGCAGTTTGAATTTGAATGTGTGTTATTTTTGCCTGTATCTACCCCAAACTCTTTTGTTGCCTGTATGTACAATAGAGGAACCCATCACCACCACCAACCAAAGACACCATATCAAAGACCACGGAAACTTTTATAGATAATTTGTGCCATCTCTACAAATAATTTTCTTATAATTTTTTTTTCTGTCACATTAACAGGATCTCAGACAACGCTGAAGAGGATATAAAGGATGAACTAGAAGAGGATGAACGTAAACTGCACAGCAATGTTCTCCTAACGATTGGTGCGATTGCGCGAAAGGCACCCGCTCACTGCTGCCATGTGCTCTTCACATTACTACAGGATAGGAGTAAACGGTGATTTATGACTGCTAAATAGATTAAGAGAAAAAAAATATAGACTGCAAATGTTTTGAAAAAATGCCCGAGAAACACGAAAAACACAAACAACAAGAAACACGTCGCCGTCGTTTGTGTTTTGTTTCAGAACATTTTAGATCCTAGCTCGCGGAGTCACGAAAGCGATAAAATAATAGTAACAAAAAAACTATACAAGGTGTATCAGAATAAACGCAAGACCTGAAAGTAGTTTGTTTCTAATTGACTACTGAATCAATTTCAGTAACTTTTAAAATTGGTATTTTTCTAAAATTATGAATTTAGCCATACTTACCGCTGATTGAGCCAAAGAAAATTCAATCTTATTTCAAGGCAATAAGACTCAATTTTAAACATATAAAGTAATGCTAGGGTCAACACGTTTTCTTAATAGTAAGTTGTTTTGAAAAAAAGTATGCTTTAAAAAAAAAGAAGTTTTGGTCATTCTATTATGCTTTTAACTCAATACTCTGATTGGGGTGTATGAGGTCTTGCGTTAACTGTGTTACACGTTGTATACACGGTGTAACGAGAAAACTGTAACCATGATTTCAGCACATGATTAGAACGCCCGCCCCCTGCAAATCGTCCTATTACTGCAAATACTTATTAAGTGACTTCATGACGAAAATGTTTTTTTTAGACCTTTAGAATTAACTTTTCAAGCTGTACAAACTGGTAAAACCAGCGACCATATAACCCATAGACGCCTAATAACAGGCGACCGATGTCTGTCAACACATCAGACTTATAGATCTGATACAGGTCACCACTCAAAAATTTCGATTCAGTTGCGACCACTTCTGTGAGCCGTAAACACTTCCGCGTTACTAAATAAAAATTGGTGAAAATAAATATTATAATGGCCCCTTGCACAATACGTTGGTGTGGTAATAATAGCCAAACTTTGAGTTTCTGTAAGGATGGCATAACATTTCATCGGTAAGTTAATAGTTACATAATCATAATTAGAATTATTTTCTGATATTATTTATCGGAGTTCATCTTATACTGGTCATACTTGTAGGTGAAAAAAGGTGCAAGGACTCTCGTTGATGTCTTTTATGTTTGCGTCCCTTTCTTCTGAATGCAATTTTTTAGCTATCTCTTTTCCTCTATTATTTGGTAAACATAACTAGTGATGCACCAAATCCTATGACACAAATAAAATTGTTCGATAAAGCAAAAACCTACACCTACTATTTATACGAAGATCTTTTGAATCACTAATTACAATAGACATCAAATTAATTGTGAAACGATGATTGATTTTAGGTACCCACAAGATCCTAATATAAAAAATAAGTGGATTATTGCAACCAAGCGAGAGAACTGGTTCCCATCAACACATAGTATAATATTATGTTCACGGCATTTTACTGAAGATAGTTTTATGCCTATGAAAAACCGTCGTCGGCTACTAAGTTCAGCAGCTTTTCGCTGAAAGGGCAGTAGAGTACATTGCGGGGTTTGTGTCTAGTTCGTTAGTCAAACGTATACAATGCAAGACATGTATTGGAGCTTTAGTCTCCTTAAATCAGAACCAAAGTAGTCTAATAGCTTACAGAGACAAAGGCGGCTTGATATACCCTACACCTACTGTGATCAAAATTTGTCGTCGTTCTGAAGTAACCATAAAGCATACCTTGTTAAAATTCCAATAAACCAGAAACGTAAAACCGACGTCCTGGTCAATAAAACTTTAAGCAGTTTCATTGGCGAGGAACTATTTTCTAATATAAGTAACCATCAATTCCACTCTGAAGTAACCAATCATGTAGTAGATTTGTCAATGAGTGTTATGCACAAATATATTTCTACACGGCTAGCTTTTCTTACAAAGTCTGCTCAACACAAACACACTGTTCGGAGGATATATACAAAATTAATACATTTCAAAAATGATTAGTATAATGGTCAAAGTTAAATATTTATTTCAAATTGGCACTTTTAAACGTCAAAATGTACAAAAAAATAGATTAAGAAATAAGATTTGATTCTAGTCGCACCATCTAAAAGGTAGTTTCGTATGGAGAAGAATGGGCAAGAAACTCCACGTTACTCCTTTAAAACGTTATGTTATGATTGAAGTAAATAGGTACGTTGATATTTTGTTTTCATTTTTTATATTTTATGTTAATTACTTTAAGTATATTAATTACATTAAGTACATGTTAAAAAAATATTAAGAAATAGGAAGTAAGAAAGCCAATTAAATATAGGTATTACTAAACATTTTATTATGTACAATTTTAACAAAAATATCGATACCTTCGTGTTTTATTTAAACCTGTCTCATCTCTAGTGAGACGTAATGACCTTGGTAGGACCAATCAGAACGCAGTATCCCGCTTCCTCATACCCCAGCTAGTTGACAGAATTGTTTTGGTGCGTTAGATCAAGCATTAGGCGTCTATGGGCTATATGGTCGCTGGGTAAAACCCATTTTTTTATACGACCCTTCGTTACGAAAATAGCTCACAGTTTAAGGTAACATAATTGATGATTTGGTAGCACTATGTACTGGCAGAAATTGAAATGATTGTGTATGATAACACAATGTTTTCTGGTCCAAGTAAAAATTTTACCAGATTTTAGCATATTTTTGCATACTCATATTATGAAATCATAGCTCATGTATGTTCTGAAAGTATAGTTATATATATGTACTTATTTGGTTTGACTTTAATAAGAAGTTCCCATATGTTTTATAGGTAAAACCGCTTATACTCTTGTCGATTTTCAGTAAAGTCGAAAAAGCTCCAAAACCTATAGGTATTTTCTATTATTTTGTGTTATGTAGGTAAATTATATGTAAAGTAAAGCTGAATCAAACAGATATACAGGTATAAATGCGTTTCTGAGGGGTGTTTACAAAAGTGTATTTTTACAGGAAAAACCTATTATGTACGCGACTATTTCGTTTTAATCGTGTTTTATCATCAATTAGACAGAGTCTGGATCATTTGCATGATTAAATAATAAACTAGATAAAATTATGCTTAGGAATTTATAAATACAGTGACAATTAGTTCATGTTTTTAATATAAAAAGAACATCCAAACTCTCAAATGCCATTATCTCAAAACGCGATTTTTGCAGTTAATCGGTATTTGCAGTAATAGGACGAAATATGCTTTTCGTAGGTTATTTTAAAAAAAGTATGCTGTTTCGAACAAAAGTACCTACACCCTACACAGTCCAAATGTATGGAAAAAGCAGATTTTTTTTTGTGCATAACCGACGAAAATTTTCAACAATGGTCTAGAATCATCATCATTCCTGATGTAGGAGTCGGCTTCCAGTCTAACCTGATGCAGATGAACACTATTATTTTACATGGAGCGACTGCGTATCTGACCTCCACAGCCCAATTATTGGGTAATACGATACCTCTTAGTAAGACCCGTAACGACGGTCAAAGATCCACGAATGGCAGCCGGTACCAACGACTTTCGTGCTTTCCGAGTCACGAAGGGGTCTCGGTATGTAAATATGGTTACTCATCCACGGTGTTATTTCTTACTGGGTCTAGAATCATGTAACGAATTCATGGTAAGAGTTTTCACGTCGTGGTCTACAGCCTGAATAGTAATCATTAAACTTTTCAAAAGATAATTTGCGAATTTAAATTCATGATAGGTACAAAGAAGCGAAGCACTGCGAATTTGTGTATTGTGATTACGTAAATTTAATTTCACTAAGTTAATTTGTGTAGGCTAAAAATATAGTTCGTATTATGTCTATCGATAGGCTCGAAAGTCAACTGCAGTTGATGCACATGGGCAAACTGCCAATCAGTGCAGGGGGACACATGGTCACCCTGTTTGAAGACTTGCACTGGATTCTCATGATTACTGGTAAGACACAATTCTCTGTAGCTTTGCTTTGTGTAGTAAGCAGAATAACAATCCTTAGTGTGTTAAAAATATGATCCAATTGCATTATGGCTAAGATGATTTCTGTGGTACAGTCACAGAACAAATCGTACTAATATTATAAATGTGAAAGTTTGTGAGTATGGATGGATGGATTTTTGTTTGTTACTCTTTCACGCAAAAACGGCTGAACGGATTTGAATGAAATTTGGTACACAGGTAGTTTATAACCTGGATTAACACATAGGATACTTTTTATCCCGGTCCTACGTTCCCGAGGGATAATTTCCGGACTCCACGCGGGCGAAGCCGCTGGCGGAAGCTAGTGTATAATAAATTAGAAGTATAGCATTACTATAAATAGTTATTCCGGGCCTGCATGTTTGTGCACATGATATATTTTTTGTGTATTAAGTCTTTTCCGAAATTGCTAATTTTAGATACTTTTTTTTTGTTCAATAACTTGCTTAATTTGTCTCTCATTTTGTAGCTGCTGTAATGATTACTATCTAATAAACATATTTAACACGTGCTATTATAAAAGTCAACTATTTATGACAGAGATCGGAACTGTTTCTCCTAAACACAGGTTAATTTGTAACCTATCTAAGAGAACAACAGTACGACAAGGACGAAACGAACAGTCCTAGCTGAACAATATATCTTTGTTTATTTATTATTATGCGATAGAAAAAACCTATGTGTATGTCAAAACTCCATCAACATTTTTTTCGGAACAATATTTTTGTTCTTTGTGACTGACTCATGTCTTGTGAAGCAAGCACGGCCGCGAAGCTCGGCTCTAGGTTTGATCCTCGAGTCCAGAACACCTTAAGTAATCCTAATTAATATTATAAATGCAAAAGTGAGATTTTTCTTTGTTACGCTTTCACGTTAAAACGGCTAAACAGATTTGGATGAAATAGACCTGACTTTGACAAATTTTGGGGCAACAGTTAGTGATAAGTAGATTGATTTTGACAAGTTCTCAAATACAAATCCTCAAATCAGAAACCAGGTTTAAGTAATTAAACATTTTAATAATTTGCCCAGGTCACTTCCTAGCTGTGGATTGCACTGAAGGCGAGACCGTGATGATTCCCTCTGAGATCATCTACTTCAGTTTGATGGAGAACGCCAATGTTGACGCCTCTCTCCGATACTTAGTCGGCGAAAGTACTAATACTGCAAATGTTGATTCTGTACTCAAGTAAGTTTATATTTTTATATTTCTACATACATTTCTCATTTTAGATGTATACACCGTATTTGAATATTTTCTTCTTATGTTAGTTGTCGAGGCAGTCGCTCCATGTAAAAATTTGGATGAAAAACGTAGTCGAAAGTGTCACCTTAAGCGGGATTTTGTAGAAATTCAAAATGTTTTTTTTAAAGGAGCTCGTTCATCTTAGAATGCATGACAATTTTTTTAAATCAACCTCTTTGCACCGTGATTTAGTGCTGCAGATATGAATTAAATCATACTTGAAAATTTAAAATGCAAATGAAAAGATTTTAATACAAATTTCCTTTATGTTACTGTGCAATATTTTTCTTTTCTCGGAACATTTTGTAGTCGTTGGTGTCTAAAACATTATGAGTGTTTTGGATTTGCACGTATCACATCTAATATACCATTATGTATGTGTGATTGCATGTTAAACGAACCATAATTTTGCGTCTAATAAATGCATAGTACAAAGTTCAATGTTATCTCATTTCCTGGCCATTGTGACGTTTTGTTAATCTCATTATAATCATAACAACATTTTTTCTTTTCACATGTAAAATACCTATTGATCTAACAATGTTAGGAAAATCTTTTGTTGATGTCTATCATAATAATAACTTGATGCAATGTATTATATGATTTAATTCAATATCTTTAAGAGTTATTTTATCTTGATTTTGAAATGCTAATAATGACCCTGCTCAACTTTACAACGTCTTGTGATCTTTATCGTCAGACAGTGAGAATTTATCTGTAAATTAAATAGATCTCAACAACTCAATAATAATATCTGCGAGGTTATATCTATACAGTATAAGTTTTTATCCCGTGCGCAAATTGTAACCATGAATTCAGCATATCATTCTAGACCCCCAGCGTAGAAATTTTTCGTCAGTTATACGACGACGATAGAACGACGCCTTTGATCTCATGGTAAATGCCGGCAACGTGTATTTTAATTATTTTACATAAGTTAAAACAATAATAAATTGACACACGATAGCCCTGAAAGTTGTCTCCCAAACTACTAACACGGTAGCGTACGCAGTTCGGGAGCGCCCTTCCTCTGTCTTGCCTCTCACGCCCCGCACGATTGCCCTGTCTAAACGTCTTTGTTGGACGACTGTATGATTTATAGACTGTGGTAATAGGTTGCGTGTCGATGTACACACGGCTACACATCAAGCTGTACATTTCCAGTATAAGCTGATCTCGCATTGTATAGGATTTCCGTACAGTGCAAGATCAGCGTAAACTGGAAATTTATAGCTTGATGTGTAGCCGTGTGTACCTGCCCTTTATTTAACTTACAGCACAACCTTTTATTCAGCAAGCTTCCACGATTTGTTGGTCAATTGTACAATTCGACATGTTGTAACTGCCGCAATGATAGGATCATGCATCCTGTGTAAACCTACCACGCCTCTACTAATTATGGGATACTTCACAAACTCAACTAATTCATTATATTCTATTGTTTGTGGCTCTTGGGACTCGGCGTGTTTCGAAAGAATCTACTCGATCAAGGCTTCGATTTGATGCCGATCGATTACTAAGCTGTGTCCGATAGTTGCTACTTAGAACGGGAGTTCTATATATGTGGAAGGTTGTCAAGCTGTGTCCCGTAATGGGCACAGCTTACCATCCTGCATGCCCTGATACCTGCACTTTTCAGAAACTTATAGACGCTTTTGACGATGCTAAACTTCTAGCTCAGAGGGGCAATTATCATAAATTTAAGAACGTTCACAGTCTGATCTCAAGTCTGAATCGGTCAAAAATACCTCCAGTTTCCATACATTTTTGACAAATTTTCGACAAGAAGTAGAACCACGACTTAACACTGCCAATTATCGTAAGTGTAACGCTTTATTTCCCGTCAGGTTGGTTGGTGAAATCCTGCGCATCAATGCATGGGAATGCGCGGCGTTGGAAGCTGGACTTGGCAGCGTGTTCAGTCCAGAACTGTCAGCCACAATCTCCTGGCTGCTCAAGATATGGGCCAACTCATATCTGATGCCACAACCTTCTGTTTATTCTGAGGTGGGTGTTGATATGACACGTTGATATGCAAATGAAAGAAATACAGGTATCCCAAGAAAGTATGCGCTTCGGGAATCATCGTCTGTCTTCGGGAGTACGACTAAGTAAGTCCGGGCAGATAACACTGCTCTCATCATTCTCTCGGAAAGGGTAAAATCGGTCATACTACACTTTTAACTTTTGTAGGTTTTGATCGTTTGCAGGATCAACTTGTTTTGGTACATCTCCATTAAAGTAATGAATGACGTATGTTCTATTTTCGGTGCCCAGTCTGGATCTTAGTTCAACCATGGCAATTTGTGTAATACTAATAAACAGCATTAATTCCTTAGCGTGGTCCAATGCATCGTCTTTGCGTTCACAATGAATTACAAAATTACAACCATATTGCAGCCTCTAGTTCTGCATCAAGTGAAATAAAACAATGGAGTTATGTTATACAAACTATTGCTCGTGTTTACCATCCGTTTCCTATCGTGAGGGACAACACAGTATGAACGCTGCATAGTATTATTATCAAACTGGTTTTATGTATGTAGCCTTAATTCGTATCTGTTTCATACTAATTACTTACTGCTATGACGCGATTGATTGTATGATCTAAACAAGTGCCATTATTGGGTAATTGGGTCAGTAATCTGGTAAAAAAAAACGAATCTTTGAATCTTGAATCGACGTAAAAAACACGATCTCGCGTGCTAAGTCTTGCTTCTTTCGAGATATTGGCGAGATCAAGATGTCGCCTACTGACTACTCCTACTACCTAAATGGTAATCCGTGTTACGTGGAGCAAAAAAAAGTTCTATAGGTAAATATTTTTTTATTCAGTCTTTTCAAAGTACTCTCCACTAGCCTCTATACAAAGTTTCATGCGTCGGAACCAGTTTTCGAAGCACTTTTTCCAGTCCGCCGCAGACACCTCGTTTAGAGCCTGCTGGAACGCTGACAGCGCATCTTCCGGCGACGAAAATTGTATCCCTTTAACCTGAATTTTTATTTTTGGGAATAAAACGAAGTTACACGGTGCTAGGTTAGGACTGTAAGGAGGGTGACCCAGGAGTTTGACCGGCGTGCTGTTCAGGAAATCCCTCGTTTTGAGCGCGGTGTGCGGAGGCGCGTTGTCGTGGTGGAGCAGTACCCACGGAGCCTTGTGTTTGATCGCTTGTTGCACACAACAGAGAAAACTTCTGCCAAGCATTCGGTAGTATACCATTCAGCGTTGGTTGAGTCAGGTTGAACTCGTTATGTCAACGATACACGGTTGCCTTAGAAGGGTCTTATCCATTAATACCATTTGAAGTCTATTGTACGATTCCTCCGGTTTCAGGAGACAATTGAAATCGTAAAAAATATCTCGCGTTAATGTTCCCGGCACAGATCCATTTCTTTTTGTGTAACCGAAGAAAAGGGTTATGAGGGTCTAGAATGATATGCTGAATTCATGGTTACAGTTTTTCGCACTGGTTAAAAATGTATCCTGTTTAGCGGCCGTGACATAAGACACTGCTATATCCCCTTAGTAAATAGTGTTCTATTGTGTGTATAGATGTCACCGATCCTAGCGTGCGCGTTCGGGCGCGGGTCGCGCGGCGTGTCGTGGGTGGTGTCGCGCCTGGCGGGCCGTGCGGGCGCCTGCCTGCGCCACCAGGCCGCGCAGCCCGCCGCCGCCTCGCACGCTACGCATCTACTCACCACGCTCGCGCACTCACAGCACAAGTAAGTGAATATGCCACAACAGCACGACTGTATTTCCTGAAGGGTTAGGTCACACCTCTGTCTCTTTCGTCTTGATATTTCTCATCTTCAGCATCTCCTTCCCTTTTTCAGCTTTTCTATTTCATAGTGTATTTGTTAACCTCAAAGATCAAAAGCGGTGATTGAGCTAGATCAAGAAGTGACCGTCTTAAAAACAACCACAACGCGATCAGGCAAACACAGAATCACAGAAAAGCCATCACGACGAAATCAGAATCGTTCTCTTGCTCAATGAGCGTTTATCTTTGAGGTTAACATAAAAATGTATTAGAGAACATAAAAAATAGAAGGTTGACGCTGATGATGAGCAATAGCGTTCTGAGCCTTGATACAACCACCCCATGACGGACACGTTGTATAGACAAGTTCTATACGACGCTCGTCTTGCATCGACGTGACGTGTGACCGGATAGTCGAAAGCGCTGATGCCAAAATCACACGCAATTTTTTTTTAAAGGCTGTTATTTGTATTATTTTTTTCGTCGTTCTCATGGTTTTCGATGATGCCAATAGTGAGGTCAAAATAAAAATCCAAGATGGCTACGTAAATTTGGATCATCTTGGATCTTCGTTTCGTATCCGATCCTAGCGCGTGTCTACTTCAACAACATTATGTCAAGGCCCAAAAAATGGGGTTGACATATGTTTTCTAACAATAAAATTTTGCGGTAACGTATACTTACGGTGATGGGAAAATAGGTCATAGCCTTAGAGTTGCTGTTGCCTGCATGATTAATCTGCGATAACCCGGCGCAGCTGCTGATCAAGATATCACCTTTAGAATAATAATAAACCTTCAAACTGTAGAGGAAAATGCCCAGACGTAAAACAGTAAAAATTCTATTGATTTTTTATTCAATAAAAAAACTCATTGAAGGACACTGAACGAGACATCGTTCAGTGTCCTTCAATGAGTTTTTTTTTTTGCGTGGGAAATCGTCAAATATCTTCTCCCGCTCTGGGTGGAGCTCCTGCTCCATCCAGAGCGGGAGAAGGATACGGGACTTTTACTGACTAAAACCCACCCGTGTTCCCTCAGTTGCCTGTGTGCCAGGGGGCGCTCTTTCGAACAACCCGCACCCCTGGCAGGCATCGGCCCTTGCGGGCCCCATCAGTTGCTGCTGACATCTCTTTGAGGCGCGCGTGGAACACAACGCGCCGTCGACCCGGGCTTGGTCCGTACCGGACAGCGAGCTACCCATTACTCGCCGTTCGCAAGCCCGCGCCTGCGGTGGCCGGGAATCAGCCTGGGATTCCCGACGCCTAGGGCGTCTCCTGCGGAGGCTAGAGCCGTGAGGGCGCATATACTGCCTCTCCCTCACATGCGCCGCCTCCCTCTTCGCGAGCATCACTGCTTCGCAGAAGGAAGCGACGGCTACCCATGCACTCTCGCTCCGTACCGCAGCCTGGGCCAGGGCCGGACGCGAGAGATCACCGCCGCCGATTGCCTCAACAAGGACACGGCGGTGCTCCGCCCAAGCCGGGCAGGCCTCCACCGTATGCTCCATCGTGTCCTCAGGGCGATCTTCGCAATGAAAACAGCCGGGCGTTTCCTCCCGCCTTATCCGAAACAGGAACCTCCCGAAACAACCGTGTCCGGTGAGGACCTGCGTCAGGCGGAAGGTGAGGACGCCGTGCCGTCTCTCAAGCCTTAGCAAGAGGGGACTTACCGCCGCAATCGTGGCATGCCCAGCACTGGGTTGCGACAGTTCTTAGTCTCCACGTCGTCATGAGATCCCGCCGTAGCTTTGTCCGCTGTGCCGCGATTTCCCGCGGCAGCGGAGTTACGACCCGGCGTTTGGCCTCCTCGCGCGTCCCTCAATGGGTTAAAAAAAACCATTAACATTATCATTATATCAATTATCATTAGTTTACTCCTTCAATGGGTTAAAACTGCTGATAATATCCAAGTAACAAACTTATGCTAGATCTAGAGCCGAACACTATATCGCTATACTATACTATACTGCACTGTACTGTAGTAGTACGTACTCGTAGACGTATAAAGTTTGACCTAGTGACGCAGCATTGGACAATCCCCTCTACTCAGGATGCTGTGGGAACTGGCGCGCATTCTGCGGAAGACAGGGCAATCTGTTTTCGATTAATGTCATGAAAACCATGGAACATCCCCGAATCACTACAAAAACGCGGTAGCTTCTTCAGCATCCTGAATGCGCCGATACTGCAGATGCAGGGCGTTGTATGACCTTTGCGTAGACCTAACCCACTGCGGACACTCTTTCTATGTCCAGGCCATCAGTGACCTAGACAAAGACAGTTAACTTTGGCAATACTATGAAGAGAAATGGTAGATATCCTCCAGGTGGTACGAGGACTAAAACACGGTAACTTGATCGATAGTGGACTGTATTATATGAATGTATTCTAGGGATGACAAACGGTCAACTATATTTGAACCGGCGAGAAAAAGGAGTTTATATTAACTATGTCGTGTATGCTGTCGCTCGGACGATGATGCAGTGCCGAGCCGTCCGGTGCGCGCCCGCTGCTCGAGGGCCCCCTCTGCGACCGCAGCTTCCCCGCGGTCGCCCGGCGCGGCGTGATATTCTCGACATGATCCCGGCGTTGAAGACTTGTCTTCAAAGATTAAGCTGGAAGAGGACAGATGGTGTTGTAAGCACGTCGGACTATTCCCCTCTTGGTCTGTACGTCTGCGACTCTGCTTATTCCGTCCCTCCCAGGTATGAGACGTATGATACGACCCAGGGGCCACATCAGTGGTGGTGACTGCTGCTCTTTGAGTACCACCATGGCTCCCTCTTCAAGCATCCCATCGGAGTCCGTCCACTTGGTTCTCTGTTGGAGGTAAAAGATATACTCGTTAGAGAATCTATTCCAGAACTGTTGCTTGAGATGCTCAATACGCTGGAAACGTTTTAGGCTGGAGATATTCTGGTTGATGACTTGCGGATGCGGCAGGGATGTGAGAGATCTCCCAATAAGGAAATGGGCAGGAGTTAATGGGTATAGGTCTGATGGATCAGTGGATAGAGGAGTGAGAGGACGAGAGTTTAGTATTGCCTCAACCTGAATCAGACACGTAGACATCTCTTCGTAAGTCAGATGTGCGAAGCCTAATATACGCCTCAGGTGGTGTTTAATAGATTTGACGGCAGACTCCCATAAGCCACCAAAGTGTGGGGTGTATGCCGGAATAAATTGGAAATTGATACCTGTATTTGCCATTTCTGAAGAGTAATCTTGGTTCAGTATGCCAGCTATTTCATTACAGGTGCCAATAAAAGTTGTACCGTTGTCGGAGTAGATAGTATTTGGTTTACCACGACGAGCAATGAACCTATTCAGTGCTGCAATGAAGGCATGTTTTGTTAGGTCTGAGACAAGCTCCAGATGAACCGCCCTTGTGGCCAGACAAATAAAAACACATATGTATGATTTAACTAATCTACATCCTCTACCTTTGCGGTCAGCTAAGAGGATTGGTCCAGCATAGTCTGTGCCTGTCTCTAAGAACGGAAACTCTAATTCAACTCGTTCCTTAGGCAAATTACCCATGATGGGTTGAACTGTCCTACCGTTAAATCGCTGACACTTAACGCACTTATGGACAGTTGCCTTGGCAAGGTTTCTACCACCCAAAGGCCAGTACTCATGTCTAATTGTAGCTAAGAGTAGCTGTGGACCAGCATGGAATAGCCGTATGTGATAAGTATTAAAAATAAGTTTAGCAAAGTTATGTTTGCTACAGATGATGATAGGGTGCCTGATATTATAATCGTAGCAAGCATTATCTAATCTGCCTCCGACTCGTATAATACCAGACTCGAGAAAGGGTGATAATTTTTTAAGGCGATTTTTATTTGGTAACGGTTTACCTGATAAAAGTAACTCGTACTCTTCAGGGAACATTTCCTTCTGAACTGTTTTAATTATGAAATCAGCGCTGTAGGACAACTCTGATTTAGTGAGAGTAAGACTATGACTATATATTCGTTTAGAACGATTAATAAATCTAAATACGTATGCTAATAGACGTTGTAAGTGTAAATAGTTGGATGAATTATTAATTAAAGTTTGAAATGTATTATTGTGCATATTAGGGTTAGTGATAGGTAATGATTGATTATTAATGTTTATAGAATTTGATTTTAATAGTTCAGGTAGTATGGTGTTAACATCAGTGTTAGGCATTGAAGGCCAATGAGTTGGGTCTGTAAGTAAGAATGAAGGCCCTGACCACCACATGGAAGATTGACCTATGAGGTCTGCGCTCAGACCGCGGGAGACTAGATCTGCAGGGTTGTCCTTGGACGGCACATAGCGCCAGGTATAAGTACCAAAACCTTCCCGTATCTCCGAAACTCGATTCCTGACAAACGGCTTAAGCGTGCTAGGTGAAGCAGACAGCCATCCTAAGACAATCATAGAATCACACCAAAATATGCATTGGTCTGGTTTAAGTGTTAACGATTCTAGTACCTTTGCACACAATCTAGTCCCTAACAAGGCACCACAAAGCTCTAGCCTTGGTATTGTGGTCGACTTGATCGGTGCAACCTTACTTTTAGACGTGAGTAGATGTGAATGAACGGTGCCGCTACTAGCTACAGAACGAATATATATGCAAGCTCCGTATGCCTTTTCAGACGCATCTGTAAAAATATACTTCTACGGATAAAGGGCTATCACATACCACCCAGCGTGGTATGCTGAGAAGATTAAGTTGCGGTAGAGTCTGTGTGAACTTCAGCCATAACTTTTTAATGTCCACATTAACCTCGTCGTCCCATGCACACTTGTCTATCCATAATCTTTGCAAAATTATTTTGACCTCGATAATGCATGGACAGACAAGACCCAGAGGATCGAATATTTGCGCTATGGTAGAAAGCATGTGTCTTTTTGTGATTGGAGCCTCGGTATGTTTAGGTACATGAATGGAGAATGTAAGACAGTCAGTATGACAACGCCAATTGAGACCAAGGGTTTTACTTGGTTCATCGATACTCAAGCTGACTGTGGTAGGTGTGTCTCTATGTGTTGTGGATGTGTCATGAGAAGATGAATCAAGTGTGCCTGTAGTGACGGCCTGAAGTATTTGTCCATTATTAGACTGCCACTTGCGAAGATTGAGTTGTGCAGTCTTTAGAATACTGGTGACATCTCTACACAGCGCTATAGTGCTCTCTATAGAGTCACTGCCAGACAGATAATCGTCGACGTAGAAATCGTGCTGTATGGACTGTTGTGTACGTGTATGCGTTGCCTCTTTTGCCAACTGAGACAAACATCGTGTACTAATGAACGGAGCGGAGGCTGTTCCGTAAGTAACAGTGTTCAATGCGTAAATTTTAAGAGGTAATGATGGATCAGAGCGCCACAATATCTGTTGAAGGGATCGCTGCGATTCGTCAACTAAGATTTGTCGAAAGAACTTTTCGATATCTGACGATATGACGTATTTATGCTGCCGCAATCTCAACAATATGGATAGTAAGTCATCCTGAACTACAGGTCCTATGCCTTGAATGTCGTTAAACGACTTACCAGAAGTTGTGACGGCTGATGCGTCGAAGACAACTCGAAGTTTCGTCGTTGTACTGGACTCTCTGAAAACACCATGATGTGGAAGGAAATATGCATGAGATGAAGAAGGCTGAGATACTTCGCTCATATGACCTAATGCTTCATACTCCTGCAAGAACTCTACGTAGCGATGCTTAAGTAATGGGTCTCTATCTAGTCTACGTTCTAATGACAGAAAACGACGTTTAGCCATCTCAAAGGAGTTTCCCAACGCTTCAGGGGGTTCCTTTAAGGGGATGGTAACTAAGAAACGGCCATCAGCGTTACGCCTAGTAGTGTTTATGAAGGTCTGTTCACATGCTCGCTCTTCGGATGTGAAATTGTACTTAGGTGGGATAGAGTCAAGTTCCCAGAATCTTGAAAGATCCATGGGTGCTTGTACATGTGAGGCGTGCTTGCCATGCGAGAACATACACACTGACGAATTAATTACGTTAGGTTGAGGTATGGCGCCTGATATAAGCCATCCGAGCTTAGTCTCGAAGAGCGTCGGCATATGTCTACCTAACTGTATACGGTTGCGACCGATCACACTCCAAAAGATATCGGCTCCAACAAGTATGTCGACGGAGGAAGGGACATTGAAAGACGGATCAGCCAGACTTACACCTGCTGGTAGCTGCAAGTCAGTTATGTCTATGTATGTATGAGGTATATGAGTGGTTATATCGGGCAAGACAAAACAATCAATGTCAATGTTATAAGATCCATCACAGGATTGTATATGTAACGCACAAGATTGCGTAATGGTAGACACTTGACTGTTTATGCCTGCAACGTGTGAGCTTACACTACTAATAGGCAAATGTAGCTTACCACAAAGGTCCTTAGTAACAAAGTTTGCCGTGCTTCCATTGTCAAGTAAGACTCTGGCGCTGTGCGGCATCCCGGAATAGTCCGTGACTCTTACCAAGGCTGTGGAAAGTAATACATGACGAGATGAATAATCATGATTAGTACCTGCTAAAGTTATATGCTCCTTACTTGAGCTAGGTTCGTCGTCATGAGAATGCAACATTGTATTATGCCGTTTTTTGCAATACTTGCAGTGACTAAGTGGACAAGTAGCCGCCAAATGACCTGGGCGTAAACAATTCAAACAAAGTTTAAATTCCTTCGCTTTGGATGAGCGTTCAGCTACTGAAAGCGCCTTAAATTGATCACAAGTAAATATGTAGTGACTTTGTTTACACAGGGGACATGAAATATTAAATTTTCCCTTACTTGTTGATGCTGAGAAGCTTTTAGGCTTACTGTGCGATATCTCTGACTTAGATTTTAAATTCTTAGCCTCTTCAAGCGTTTCCAGAAGGTTGCAGCGGTTAGAAATAAATTTGGTGAACATGTCTAAGGATGGATACTCGGTCAGAGTATTCCTATGTTCTTCCCACTGTCTGCTAGTAACTGGGTCTAACTTCGACGCCATTAAATGTATAACCATTTCACCCCAATGCTGTACGTGCAGCCCTAGCGTTGCCAGTGACCGTAGGTTTTTGCTGGTTACATCTACAATCAGGCGTAAACCCTGACTACTCTCCCTCTGGAGTGACTCCACACTAAACAAAGCCTGAATGTGATTATTTATTAATAATTGCTTGTTATCGTACCTCTCACACAATAATTGCCATGCGTTGTCGTAGTTGTCCCCTCTGAAATCCAAACTTTTAATAACCAGTGCTGCGCTGCCATTAAGTGACGAACGTAGGTAGTGAAATTTATTAATGTTATCTATACTTTTCTCCTCATGAATCAACGAAATATAAATATCTTTAAATTCCAACCAATCCTTATAGCCGCCGCTAAAGTGAGGTAAATTAATTTTAGGCAGTCTAACATTATTATGTCTAGAAACCACTGAAAGTTGCTCATTGGAACTTACCTTAGACGCCAATTGAGCGCGATGCTGTGACAGAAGCGCACGAGCAGATGCTAGCTGCCTGTAGTAGTTGATCTCGAATTGCTCACGTTCAGAAAATTGCTCGTCGGGCTTGGCTGACAAGTACTCCAATTGACCCTGAAACTGATCATAGGTGGCATATAAGGTAACCATTTTTTCAATTCTTATCTCTAACTCGAAAAACTGTTCCTCACTAAGCTGTTCGCAAGACTTAGTGGTAGTTACAAAAGTTGTGAATTGAGTAAGCTGTGATTTAACTGAGGCACGCTTTTTTGTAAGCTCTTTCATCTTCATTTCTTCTGCCATGGCTCAATAGCAAGGTAGCCGTAAGCGCTGAAGGAAAAAGGAAAAAGGTATAAGAAAGACGTATTCAAGAAGAAACGCTAAAGCACTGAAAGATATGTTATGCGCCTTTAAAACAACAAAGAGCAAACAGCCGATCGATGAAACGTTGCTATTCAAAACTAGTAGGCGGTTAGGAAAAAATGTTTGAATTCAAATGTCAAACGGTGAAGAGAAAAAAAAAAAAAAAAAAAAATGAGGGTACTTATGGCACTATATTATAAATGTTATTACTAGATTAATAAGCACTTATTACTAATTATTATTGGGTGAGTATCTACTTAGACGGGACAAATCTACTTGAATGAGTTGACACTGAACAAAAATGACAAGGACAATACGAACCGAAAGTTTATGATTAATTCTACTGGATTAAGAAGCCAATAGCTGATCTTGTGCGATTAGGTAGTAATCACTAAAACGAATATGTTGCTACTGATGTATGATTCACTGGTCTAATGCACTATCTAATACTCTAGTGGAATGAAAATTAGTAAACGAATAATGTACAAATGTTAGTAAGAATATGGAAAGATCTCACAAAATCCTTTGACTGCGAGTCCAAACTGAACGTCTTCTTGCTTGAACTGGATGGCAATGTTCTCGGGCACTGCTTGGGCTGCTACGTTGCGATGACCCAGCTACGATGACCACTGAAGAACTGCTTGCTCCAACAAATACGCCTCTTCACAAAGGCGCCGAAGATGATGACCGAAGACTGGAACCAAATTCACACGAAGGGCGAAAAGTCGTCTTGATCTTGAAGTCCTTTCTTCTAACGGCCGTTTTCAAATTTTGAAAAAAAACCGCTTGTCACTCCCAGTAACTGGTCATTTTCTCGTCGAAGGACCATGAAGAGAAATGGTAGATATCCTCCAGGTGGTACGAGGACTAAAACACGGTAACTTGATCGATAGTGGACTGTATTATATGAATGTATTCTAGGGATGACAAACGGTCAACTATATTTGAACCGGCGAGAAAAAGGAGTTTATATTAACTATGTCGTGTATGCTGTCGCTCGGACGATGATGCAGTGCCGAGCCGTCCGGTGCGCGCCCGCTGCTCGAGGGCCCCCTCTGCGACCGCAGCTTCCCCGCGGTCGCCCGGCGCGGCGTGATATTCTCGACAACTATGTATTTAGTTACTTGCCCCATTAAAAACATCGCACGCCTACAAAATTCTTCTCTTTTTCTTAAGGCAAAATCCTCTGGCAAGTTGTGAAGAGTTCCTGGCCCTGCTGCAATGGGAAGCGGCTGGCTGTAACTTGCCAGGAGATCTCAGGAAGGAATTACACAGGGCTTTCGCTATAGCCGCTACATACGCTGAAGGTATGTACAGATAACGGCACTGGTAACGATTGTCCCATTTTGAGGATTTTATTGAACCATTTCTTAAGGTTGTAGTAGTCGACGGCTCAAACTTGTTGGTGGGCGTGGCTAATATGCATGCTATTTAATTTATTTATTTAGTTTTATTTATTCAATATTTATTTATCCAGTGAAATAGACGATGATTTATAACAAAAACGAGTGCGGAAACATTAACGAACAGACATTGGGGGGTATAGATATTATGAAATACTCGATGTGTTTATTCAATATAAAGTTATTGAATTCTTTAATAAATTATATATCCCTGTACGGTAAGAATTTTCATAGACCGGGAGTTTATATGGAAGTTTAAAGAATAATTTTCAAACCAATATTTTTTTAGCTGTTTTCGTACAGGACTAGAAAATGACGAGACAAGGATATATCATTTTTTATGTACACTTTCAAACAGTGGTATAAACTAAACGAAATACTTAACTATTCTACAGGTGACGTCCGAAACCGTCTGCTGTCAAGTACAGTGTCGTTACAAGAGAAGCTAATGAATTTAATAAACATGGAGTCTGACACGGAACCAGTTCGCAACATGCTCGCTGACACACTGGACTGTTTTATTGGAGTCACTGAAGGCGTGCTTGAGGTAAGAAACAACAATCTTTAGGTACCAGGCCCAAACCTTTCTTTTGTATTTTTTACTTGGAGAAATGCTCATGCATACTCCATTACCATGGGGAGATAGCACAGTTATGTAGGACTCCAACCCACCAAAATTCTACGGTGTCCTCCTGTGCCGATTATGGCAGGAGTACAGGCACGCCAAAGTCTTCATCCGCGAACACTGCCCCCCTGCGGCCCGCGTGCGCCATCACACGCTGGCGGCCCGTCACCCGAAATACACCCAAATACACAGGCACTCCTCTCCCGCCGTGATGCCTGCCATACGATGCCCAATGTTACATAATTTGATGTACAGAATGCGTGGTAACGGCTTTGTCATGGGTCTTTTTACACCCTGTATTATAATTCTGATTTGTATTTTCGTCTTCACGAGAATATTATTTGCGCGACCGACCAGTATTATTCACACCAAATTATGCAACCAAGCTTGTTTCACGAATATAGCCATATTTATTTATTTAAGCCTTGTGGATCATGGTATTTTGGGGGTGAAGGAACAAGGCGTGTTGTTTTACCACTGAAAAGGGAGGATCCCCTTACTAGCAGGTGTTGTGACTAGTTGGCTACTGTCCAACGGTTATGCCCTAAGGTTTTTGGATTTATGATAGATAGATAATTATTTGCCGAAAAACAGTGCTACACATTTCCTTAAAGTCTAGTCATTAGTAGCCAAGCTTGCGAAAAAAATAGAATCAATGGCAGCATTTTGCTTATGAGCTCCACACTAAGTCGGACCTGTCTCATGGAATCCATGGGTGGCATTCTGTAAATGTTGTTTCTAATCTAAACTTTAATAAAACGACACAATTCTATGCCCTCAGTGGTTTACAATCGTGCGTCACAACAAACAAAAAATCCAAATTCAATTTTGTTTTTTCATTATTATCTATATTTTTAAAGTCCACTAGTTTTATTTTAATTCTAAACTACCTAAGTACTAAAAACACACCAAAACAATAATTTTCTACTTTTTTAATTTACTTGTTCTTCACTTCGCAGGTCGGAACAATGGACGAACAATTCATGATGCTAATAGGTGCATTAGATAAGATACCTGGCATCTTATTCAGATATCACAATTATCCCGGAGTAGTGTTGCCAGCTTTGAACTTACTCGCTAAAAGCGCTAAGAGGATGCTACACTCTGTACAGCCGCACAATGTGAATAAGTATGTTTTTTGATTTCTTATTATCAATACAATTTTTATTTCATTATATTTTTCCTGCCCTTATCCAAATTTATTTGGTGTTTTAATATTTTTCTTGCATACAAATAGATAAAAACTTTTTCCAAAAAAAAAATAACCGACTTCCGAAGAAACACTACAAAGTGAAAAATAACTTTAATTTTGGAAGTCGGTGTCTTTGGATATGTATTTTAATGTTTTGTCACCGCCTCCCAAAATAAAGTTATTTTTCACTTTTTAGTTATAGTACCTACTCCACACCAATTTGACATTTCATCATCCTTAAGGTATTCTCAAAGTCAATCAAATCAAAACAATGCATATTTACGCGATAGCAGCAATCGCGGTTGATTTGCCGTCATATTTTGAAGAGTTCCGTTGTCTGTCTCCGAAACTCATCATCAGATTTGTATGAAATTTAAATGGGACCTTCGGAATAAACCCTTTTCGAACAAAAAAGAATTTTGCAAATCGGTCTATATATGACGGAGTTATTTCCGAACATGCATAAAAAACATACCGAATTGATAACCTCCTTCTTTTTGAAGTCGGTTAAAAATTAAATATTACTTCACATATAAGCACTAGTGTATAATACCCTCTAAACCTATAGTTAATAGTTGCTATTTATGACGAAGGTATGTACAGAGGGCGTTGGTATCGCTTGTCCCTTTATGTAGATTTTATTGAATCATCTTAAATGACTCCTTAATAAGGAATATTTATGGACTCCATATTATTGTATACTTTGAAGCATGGTTTTAAACTTCGATAAACTACTGTTTGCAGGTTCCTGGAAATTTGTAACACGACGTTTGAAGTATACATGAGGTGGAACTCCGGGAAAATATCAAGTATTCCGCAAGATGCTGAAGAAGAAGTGTATGAGGTAACTTTACTATGAACTTCCTTTTAGCAGCAAAGTATGCCTATTAGTCTGTTAAGAAGATAAATTGCAGTAATACGCTTGTGTTTTGCTATACGTCACTGCCTATAAATAGTCGCAAACTTCTATTCTATAATTTCTTTCTCTCAAAAGCCATGTAATTTTTTCTCAAAAAAAAAAAACGCAAAAACGGCATGGTTGACGGCGATTTAATGTTCCATCCTTTTTTTATGTCGGGTTGGAAATTCTCATGGATGTCCTCCGCCCTGGGGAGGGCGGAGGGGTCTGTCAGACTCATACTGACTAACACTACCCTAGGGATCACGGGATTTGTTGCAACTTGCGCGATCACCGGCTAGTGTACCTCGAGTTAGAGGGAGTGAGGAGTTTAACCACCTCTACCCCCTCTCCCTTACATCTTAAGTCATCCAGTTTTGGGGATGCTTTCTAAAGCCGAGCGCTCTTTACAGCGGCACGCGGGCCGTAGCGCAACGCATTTTCAGACTAAAAAGTGTTATTCGTTGTTAATAAAAAATGCCCAAAAGTAATGAAGACAATTTTTGTAATGCCTTGCGTTGAGGCGTGGGCCGCTCTAAGGGCTGAAACTGCGTTAAGCGGGCGCCCCCGCGGTTCCATACAAAACTCTACCGTTGCGGGGACACGCGCGGGCGTCCGTCGCGGGGAGGCAGGCTCCGCGCCCGCGCTACGTGTCTCGCCTCCGTGCCTGCGCTACGTGTCCCGCCTCCGTGCGACGGACGCCCGCGCGGGTGCATGCGCCGTGCTCGCCAGCGATACGAATAAACGGGGTTACTGGCTGTCGTTTTTTTTTTGCTAGGCGTCGTTTAGCTATGTAATAATATATTTAGTTCTCCATCGACACGACTATGCATGCACACCGTTAAAATTGAACTAGCGACACTGCGTAAATAAAATAATCCAGACTCCGCGACGGGTACAAGCGACGGGGACCGTCGCGTTCCCACGGAGCCTATCCGCGTGACCACGCGCGTAGACACGCAACGGATGCCCGTCGCGGGCGTCCGCTTAACGCAGTTTCAGCCCTTATCTGCGCTGCATTGTTTTAGAGAACTCTGCTAGGAATAAAACAATAGGGTATTACACTCATTTTTGAAAAGTGTCTTCATTGGATTCTAGAGTGCTAATAAACCACTAAAAAAAAACAACATTTTTATTTAATAGATTAGTGCCATAAAAATGCATTTAAATTTGACATTTTTAAATTTCGCGCGGAATTTGACGAAAACGCTAGACACAGTGGACGCCATATTGCTCTGTGGGGTATGACGTCAGTTTGCTAAAAACAAATGCGCTGATATTTTATAACACAATTGTTTATAATTAAAAAAATGAGTTATTTTCTACATATCGTTGGTTTGCTGTTCCTAAATACAAATTGTTATTTAAATAAAAATTACTTTGGTTACGAAAATAATAAAAGTACACAGTTGCTCAGGTGACATGCCGTATGACGTAATAACATGGCTATTCATGGTGTTCAAAAACAGATAAAAAAAAAAAACTGAAATCTTTAAATTGTATTTCACAATTTATTTTGTTGTTTCATCATCTGCCTAGCCTTTTCCTAACTATGTTGGGGTCGGCTCCCAGTCTAACCGGATCCAGCTGAATACCAGTATTTTACATGGAGCAATTGCCTATCTGACCTCCACAACCCAGTTACTGGGTAATACGATACCCCATGGAAAGACTGGTTGTCAGACTTTCGGGTTTCTGACGACCCGTAACGACTGCCTAAGATCTACAAATGACAGCCGGAATCAACGGCTTAACGTGCTTTCCAACGTACAGAGAGGTCTTGGTATGTTAAGATGGTCACCCATCCATGGAACAACCGTGGCAAGCGTAGCTTGACCTGATCGATCGATCCGTGCGGCTAATATTACTTAGCCGCGAGCCCTTGTTTTTTTCGGTGGGAAATCACCCCCTCCAGTCAATTTTTTGTTTCATGAACTAAAACTAACATTTTTCGACTGCATTTTGTCTAAGCTGTCTCAATAATATATTTTTAAATTTTTCTCGTATAGAGTAAAATAGGGTATTGTTGTAATGTCCCAGGACATCTGCGCGCTCATGGAAGTGATCTGCAGCATCGCGCGCTCGGGCGCGGAGCGCGGCGTGGGCGACACGTGCGCGCGCGGCCTGCGCCTGCTGCTGCCGCTCATCACGCCGCCGCTGCTGGCGCTGCCGGCGCTGGCGCAGCACGCCTACAGGATGCTGCGCGACCTGGACAATGCCGACCAGGTCAGTACATAGCCATCGCTGGAATAATCTTTTTAGTTTCACCTGTCCCAGTAACCTGTCTGTAATCAAATCTTGCAAGTTAAATTTGGCCAACTTCCCGGTTTCCGATTGTGCTGAAATTTTGCATACTTATGTAAATCGAATGTAATTATGACATGGAGCTGATCTGATAATGGAGCCGGATGATAGCCATGGGAATTCTGTAATAAAAAGACGGAACCATATCGAGTTTATGCTCGTTTAATTAGCCTTGACAAGTACTATGATTCTAAATAATACAAATTAAATATGTGAATTAGATATAAATGACTAAATTAGGTATTTTAACTGCAGCTTGATGTGACCAGACTCGATTAATCCAATGAACCCCAGTTTTGCACTAGCCCCTAAATCCTCATACTTCATGGTGCTGCAAAGACCATTGCATATCAAGGAGTAGACCAAGGGACGTCATAATGCTGGGGAAGACATGCCCTTAGGTTAAAGAAGAATTGCGAGCTGTAAGCTAATGTGCATCCTAAAGTAGGCATTGAACTAGTGGAGAGATGGGTGATATTTATGTCTTTTAACGACGTCGCCGCCAGGTTGATTCAGGTCGGACGTTACCGATGAATCTTTTGACGAATTTCTTCCGTGCTAACCTAGTCTACAGTGACAGCGTTAGGGCAATTACAATGCTTACATATTTGCTTCTATTTTCTTTTCAGCTTACCAATTTGCCCATGGACGACTTCAACATGGTAGTGACGGCTTTACGCGTGGGTCTCACCGCTGTCTCCTGCGATGTATCGACATTATGTTGCGACACTATAGTCGGACTCTCCAACAAAGTGCGAACGCTGGGCGACGACAATCCCTACGCGCTGTCCTTACTCACTCTTGCCGAATTGCTACTAATGCTCATTATTAAGATGGAAATACCACCGGATTCCATTCCCGCGGCTGGAGCGGCCATTTATTCACTCACTTGTGTGAAACCAGCCTTACTTGAAGGGTTGGCGAGGCAACTCATCGAAGCTTTTGCCGTCAACGATCCCGCTAACGTACCAAGGCTGGAAGAGGCATTCGCCGTACTCACTAACGGAGTTCTCTTCGATGGGATGAGGACCCACAAACTCCGCTTCCAGGATAACTTTGACAAGTTCCTGGCGAGTGTACACGGTTTTCTTATCGTGAAATAACTTTATCACGGTTTAATTACTGGGAATTATTAAAAATCATAGCTTTGCTGGCGTATTGACGCCTTTCACAATACCTGTCTCAAGGGTTTGACGCAGAAATGCGGTTTCGACGATATTATCGTCATGTACTGAACGTGAACCGAATTGGTGCATATGTGGTATAAGGTTTTGTTTTGCAAGCAAGATTGGTGCGACTCGAATTTTTGATATATTGAATAGTTAAGTTTATTGTTTTCATGTCCTTTCCTGGGCTGTGTCAAATGTAATGAAACACTATTGTGTCTAGAATAGTTTGTTATGACATTTTCTTAGGTGCCATTTGGAAAAAATGCAATATTGGTTTTTATATTGTTTGGCAAAATTATTATGGCCTAAGATTGCACAGGGTGCTGTGACCTTAATTGACTGTATGATCTTTATGATATCTTATTTAGAGAAGAAATTATTTTATTTTACTATTAAAATGCTTGACATTCTGCAATCTTATGTTCACAACGAAGTAAGTATGGAGTTTATAAATGTGGTTGTGAATGTATAAATAAGCAGAAGATTTACGGTGGTATTATATATTTCTTAGGAGTAAAATGAAGAGTACGCTTTTGGTACTGATTGCTAGTTAGAGGAATTGTGATTTCTACCGAGTTAGCACTCGTAAATCGCAATGAGTTTACATTATTGTAAGACGAATGTCCTTAACACTTTGACATATGTATTGCAGGTTTTACTCCGTCTTTTTAAATTAGTCAAAATATTGTCATCTTGTCAACTTATTCTTAAAAAGTGTATATAATATTGAACTTTGTCGTATAAACTTGAATGCTTACAATTTTGAATACGATCGTTATGCAGATTGCAATTTGAGTTAAGACTTTTGATAAGAATAAAAGTACATTCTTTTTATCATTTATAGTCCTTTAGATTAAACACATATTGTAGTTGAAATAACATTACGAAGTTAGTAGTCATAATGCAAGATGATGTGTATTTTTTGTATTACTTACTACCTCTCGTCATTTAAATATTACGTGTATCACGGCTTGTTTGCTCATGTGAACTTAAAAATTAAGGTTGCTTTTCTATCACCTATGAAATAATTAAAACTCGTTTTATTATATTAACTCATTAGTGAATGCAATACTTCATTACATTAATTACTATCATAAACATCAACCCCCTTCTAATTAACACGAAGTTTAAAGGTGGTAAGTAAATAACTAGATAAATGTAAACAAGCGCTTAATAACCTCAACATGGTTTATTTATATAACTTTATTTAAACAGTTTCGTAGCCGTTTAAAAGGCAGCATTTGTTTTGCCAACGAACTTGGTGTATAAAATAATTAGAAGTAGTATTTTTCTTAGTTTTCTGACGCAATAACGATGAAACATGTTATGATCCTGTAAAGTTTTGATTGTAGGTAGATTAACGTTATTAAAATCAACCTGGTATCTCTTTATTTTTGTAATAGAGTAAGCTTCTACATTTCAGTAAATAATATTAAGACATTGTGCTTATATGATGCTAGTACCTTATATTCTTATTTAATTAAGTTATTTTTAATTTTCCTCGAATGGATTTATTGACTTGTGAAATGGAACGTATTTTATTGTACAGATTACTTCCAATTCTGGCGTATTCTAGCTATTTATATATGTATAGAAAATATATGAAGTACATATTTTCTTAATGTAGATAAAAACAGAAATATTCTTAGTTAAAAAAATAAATTAAGTGCCCTAAAGTCTAGTGGAACAGACTTTTAAGTTTGTTCATTTGTTTTGAATAAGAAAATTATATCAAAATTACCTATTCGGAAAGCTTGTTGCATTTTAAATTAAAAGACTAACTGATTTGACTTCTAAAGAAGAATATTATGAATTATTTTACCTAGTGTTCCGATACAATGTTTAGAGAAAATGAGGCTTTTGAAGAGTAAAAATATTATAGTTTGTCTTAATACCCTTTAGCTAGGAGACATTTTATATATACTCAGAAGTCAGAACGTATTTTAATACCTAATGAAAAGGTACTTACAATATGTCTTCTTTTCAAATTTTTGTCTGTATCAATTTAATTAAATTGTACAAATTTTATTAAATTATGGTCTGTTTAATTTTTGTGACTTATCCTTTCTATATATCTGCATGAATCATGATTGAAATATACTCCACGGAGATCGCGGGCTCATAGTAGGGAAGATACTGCTCGACCAATTTTATATCGAACTAGCTTCTGCCCGCGACTTCGTTCGCATCAATTTTCTTGCTCCCGACCCACCCCGTCGCTCGCCTCGCATGCCCGTGCGGATACTTCGCATTCATGACTTTTTCTGTTTGCTCGGCTCCCTAAGGGTCATAGCGTGATGTTATATAGCCTATAGCCTTTCTCGCTAAATGGGCTATCTAACACTGAAATAATTTTTCAAATCGGACCTGGAGCTCCTGAGATTAGCGCGTTCAAGCAAACAAACAAACTCTTCAGCTTTATAATATTATATATTAGTAATGATAAATTTCATTTCTAGTCTAGGTAGGTCCCAGAAATGAAATTTATTCGGTAGTTTAATATTCTACAACCATGAATGTGAAAATCAGTCGCGGCACTCACAAGGGGAAACTAAAATTATATAGCCCCGGATCTAGGGGGGCATCGGGGCCCGTGACCTGGGCGCCAATTTCAGGTGGCAGGCAAGTGTACCACCCAACGCACCGGTACTTGGTGATAAATGACATACACAGCAATTTTTTTTTTTCTCTATGGGTGGCGCACATCACTACGTGATTGGCGTAGACATAGGTCGTCAAAAGGTTTGCGCGAGTGTGTGTAGTTTAACTCTGCCAAGAATTCTCCGTTATTAAAGCACATGTTCCACTTTTATTTAGCGATGTAAAAAACAGCTATCTCTTGCAGAGGCGGATGAGCGCCTCTGTGGTCAAAAATTTTAGGGAAAAGTCCTCCAGTTCAGAAATTACTAAGTACTTCAAGAAGCGGGGGCGCCGGGTGCCCTGCCCTTTCCGATGCCTGTAAGATAATTGTTTACCACAGCGATGGTAATGCTCCAATCCAACAGGAGCGTCTGTTGTATATTATCGATCGATAAAACTTGACTAATATGTTGCTTGTTGCGTTGGAAGGCCTCCCACAAGATGGACCGATGACCTTGTGAAGTCCGCAGGAAGCCGCTGGATACGAGAAGCACAGAACCGGTCGAAGTGGACGAGCCTGGCCGAGGCCTATGTCCAGCAGTAGACGTCTTTCGGCTGAAATGATGATGAATATGTTGCTGGCAAAATATTCGAGTTCGCTTCGCTCGCTCTCGCAGCCTAGCGACTCCTCATTCCTAAAATATATCTGTATAAGTTGAATATAAGTAGAATATTCCAATTCGTACTAGCAGTTCCTGAGATTAGCGCGTTCAACCCCTTCTCAAATAATGCATTATTTTAGAAAAAAATTGGTTAGCATAAAAAAGATTATAGTGAGCCAACCTTAAAAGGTAGACCTACGCTGTCGCGGACTTTTTTTAGAACTTTTAAAGGGGAACAATTCTGTCATACATGATTTTTGCGAAACTTTAACCGTTTACGCAGCGGAAGCTCTCAAAGGGGAAAAACCCCCGATTTTGAAACATTCTTCATTGGTGCTCGGCTCCTAAGGGTCATAGCGTGATTTTAGCCTATAGCCTTCCTCGATAAACGGGCTATCTAACACTGAAAGAATTTTTCAAATCTGACCAGGAGTTCCTGAGATTAGCGCGTTCATGCAAACAAACAAACTCTTCAGTTTTATTATTAGTATAGATATAGATTATGTAGGTATAGATAAAGTAACGAGGCAGCGTGCTAAAAGTGCTTTCGAAAATCATGACAATGACTACTACTAAGACAATGGTAAGTATTATAAGCTTTTACACGCCTAAAACAGAGGCATACGGGTATTAACACAGGTTCCACCTAGCATGGTGGTCATTGATCAAACTTTGTAGGTAGGTACATACGCCAGCACATCAAGCTACCCCAAACTGTCAAATTTTCCCAATTGAACATGAACTTTATGACTAAGCAATAAAGTTGAAAATCTATCAAAGAAATTTGACAGATTGGGGTAGCTTGATGTGCTGGCGTCTGTACTTGTCAAGTCCTAAGCTATAAATGCTGCGCATAGCTACTTTGTGTTTACTTTTGGAAATCACTTTATTATTATTAGGTACAGAGAGTCAAAGTGGACCGGCCATAAAGACAGAAAACAGTTATAATATTATCAACTGTCTTAGTTTACCTCCTACGACATGGATTTAAGCATTGGTATACATGGGGTACTGGGGACATCGAACCAGGCAACGCAATTTCGGTAGGTAGTCACCCCCTCCTTTGTACACATTTACACAGTCCATCCATCGTTTCTTTCATTTCCGAACGCACATAAATCTGTCGCTATGTCGCTCCAATTGACACAATCTAATTAAACAAGAACGATTTTGCATGGCATCACTTTATTTTATTGTTTTTGTGGAAGAATAAATGACAAAACATTTTGTCCCAGTCTTTGAGATGATAATAAAAGTGCCTACTTTCAACAGTCAGAATTAAAAAGGAACCGACATGTCATTGTCACATTGGCCACTTTCCGAATTAGAAAAATAGCGCTGTGAGCGCTCACATCAATAATTTGCGTTCTGAGTTAGATATCGCGATTATGACAGCTAAAAACTGTCATTTTTGTCATCAATACGGAACGCTCGTGAACGCGCTAACAGTGCTCACTCAATGTTAAAACCTATTTACACTATATAAAACTTGTATAGACCACAAATTTCATCTTCTTATTTGATTATGTGACAATTCTAGCCAGAATCACTATTTATAAGTTAGCTAAAACTATGATACGAATCAGAACATAACAGCACAAGTGTCATTTTTGACAGCGCTCACGGTGATATTAGGCTACGTTCCGAGATACGATAATATCGATTTGAGCGTGCTCACACCCGTTCCGAATTGGCGTGAGCGCGATAACGATATCCCGTGAATCGTCATAGATGACGTCATGACATGCGCCATCTTGCGATAACGCCGACCATGCGTTATACTAATATCACCGTGAGCGCTGTCAAAAATGACACTTGTGCTGTCATGTTCTGATTCGTATCATAGTTTTAGCTAACTTATAAATAGTGCTTCTGGCTAGAATCGCCACCTAATCAAATAAGAAGATGAAATTTGTGGCCTATACAAGTTTTATATGGTATAAATAGGTTATAACATTGAGTGAACATGTCGATATGGCGCATGTCATGACGTCATCTATGACGATTCACAGGACATCGTTATCGCGCTCACGACAATTCGGAACGGGTGTGAGCACGCTCAAATCGATATTATCGTATCTCGGAACGTAGCCATTGTTAGTTAGTCATTCATTCATTTCTTCAACTTGTCAAAACTGACAGTGACAAGACATTATCTGCTGAGAAGGCAAGAAGCCTTTGTTGTGGTTTTCTATTTTATACAATTTATTATAAACAATTTATTAAAAATCTAAAATGAGTGTTGGGCCAAGCCTGTCATTGAACTCATCCGTAGCGACGTCTCAATACGACAGCCAAGATGACGGAGAACCGACAAAAATTAAAAATTATCTCAAAGAAAGATTGAAGTCACGCATCTTCTTGGGCCGTTACGTAGAAAGGAGGCTTGCGGACAAACGTATCGGATACCGTGACGTAGTTATTATTAGTGCCGCAGAAGTGACATTAAAGAAGGACTTGTCTGATGTACAGCATAAATTGCTTACGATTTGTCCTAACACGCACTGGATAGGTATCACAGATACCGAATCCTTGGGTTATACGCCCGGCATCTGCTTGTGGACAGAGATAGATAACCAACCCTTCGGCCCCTTTTGGTTCCAGATCAAGAGTTTGAAATTCAAGGATGGTGAAGTTATGGTATCATTGAAATGTTTGCGACATATTTCTGACGCATTTTTAGAAGTAGAACCAATTTTAACTGGCTCAGCAAGGATAGCTGATTCTACAGCAAACACTGACAAGAAACTAGAAAGTAGTGTTGCTGCTCTCAATGAAACCTATACTGACTTTGTTCAGACTCTTAGAAGTGCTTTATCCATAAGCAATGTGAAGGAATTTGTAACATTTTTGCTTGCTTTTGTTATTGCAATTTTCACAGGAAGTTCTTCATTTGTAAATTTTCTTGGAAACTTTATCTTAGCGCTGATAAGGGAATTCTCTCTTTTAGTAAAAAACTCCACACCAATGTTCCTTGGGTTATTAGATTTCTTTAGTAAAATCATTGGAGGATTTTACATTTTGCTGGCAATGTTGTTCAGACAAAGTGCTCCAGTTCCATCGAATAAAAGAACGGTAGAAGTCTATAATAGGTCACGTAGAAGTTATAACGACCAACATGAAGATAGTGAGTTTGACTAACTGCTGATGTGTTCTGGTTCAGTTTTATTAATTGACAGCTTTATTTATTTTTGGTCTTGTATAATATGCCTTGATGTTGTGGTGAATTGTTAAAATGTTTTTTTTTTAAATTTAGATCTCATTTATAGGGCTATTAATTTAATGATTAACTAAAACTTGCTTACTAAAAAGTTTATTTTGATGATGCAGTAACATTGCCACTACCAAAATGTGCTATCACAAATAATCATTCCAAATGCATTTACTGAAATATTTTATCATTTAAATATTGTACCGTTTCAAGTGTTTAAAAACAAATTGTATACTAAAGAAAACTGCACTAAAAATATGTAAAAGGATGTTAACTAAGTTATCAAATATTTATACACAGATTTGTTGTAATTTATCTTCTTTGTTATTGTAGATTTATGTGAGGGCTGTTTCATAATATTGTTTACTGGTAATATAAACTTTAATACCAACTTGTCTTCTTTTTTTTTTCAACTGGTACCACTATAATACTTTTTTCATCTGTAAAAAGAAATACTTGTGGGACATGCTATTATAATCATAATTTGTAGCAAAATTCTACTTGCCACTAAACTTTTTTGGTTTATCAGGTGCACGGAGTAAATACAAAGAGGAGACGGCCTAAACAACTGTGCACTGTGATTCTCGACTTGGTCCTGATGTCATCAAGTAGGCGTGGCCTTAATCAGTGTATTGTTGGCGTTCGTCTTGTCAAGTAACAAAAACAGGACCGTAAATAGAATCTAATTATTGTACCAAATGTCCTGCGACTGTCTCATAAATGGATATTCATAAAAAATACAATCTCCTATAAATTAAATATTTCATCTAAAATAATTTATTTCAAGTTCTTTCCCTCCGTGAGACAACTAGTATAGTCCATACTAGTTGTCTCACGGAGTGAAAATAAAGAAGTATGGTAGGTAGTTGTTTTTGTTTACATATTTAAAAGTACTTAGAGCCTATCTAGTTTATTTAGTTACATTTTAATGATGTATGTTCTAGATTTCTCTTCGAAGATAATCTAAGACGGCAAAGGATTACAAGAATGAATACCACTATTTCAATAAAAAATACGTATCAAGATGGTTCGCAAAATTAATATAAAAAACTGTGGTACGAAAATTCTGAGGTCCGTGTGTGAAATACTTACGTTACTACAATGTAAAGTCCAATATATATATATATATATTCAAGATGTATATATATTTAAATATATATATACAAGTCTATGGTTAAATCTACAGAACGAGCGAGTAGTCTTGCTATTGACCGGTAGATGGAAAATAAAGAAGTGGGCGGGATCTAACACCCCCTCAGCCCGCAAATTGTCACGCGTTGTTCCTTATGGAAATCTAATTACAACATATCTCGTCTTTGTATTTACTCCGTGATCAGCACCCTAATTGCGTAACTCACGATTAATCATAATCGGTTTCATTTTGACAGTTCAACAATATTCATTGCGTTATTTACGTTGTTGAGCAGACACATTTTACGAACATATGAAGCAATGGATTAGCCATCTGTTTCAAAACGAAACAGATTATGATTAATCGTGAGTTACGCAATTAGGGTGCAGGTGAGTTTCGCTAAACTATTCAACAGATAATTAATCCTAATACTTACTATCTAGCAATGTTAAGCAATGAAGTGTTATTTATTTAATGTTTCAATACTTTATTTACATAATTACTTAGGTACCTTTTCGTCTTGATGCTTGATGAAATTTTGTAGAAGTCAAGTATAGTTTTGATTTGATATACGACTTCTTTTTACGTTTTTGTACTTGTGGCATTTGGATTATTTGATTCTTCATCGCAACAGGCTAAAATTTTTTAATGAGTTGTGTAAAGGACTTATGTAATGCATTACAAATACTTTTAATTGAATGCAATACCTCTGTAGCTGTGTCTGCCACTAACATTTTTTTTGGCCCATCCTCTTTCTCTTGTTTTTGTTTTAACATATTCTTCGAAACAATATTGTTTAGAATGTTTGTTATTATTATATTCATCCCACTATTGTCATACTCTTTCAGCATTTGTTTGAATAGGAGCAGCAAACTAGGCAAGTGCAATGTTAAATCTGTTCTGTCTTTTCCTTCATTACTGAAGTTGTTTAATAAGTCTAAATGTGTAAAAACTTCACCTAATGTCATATACTTTCTAAATTCTTGTAGATCATTTATAATTTTGCTCAAATTACCTGAAAGTTATAATCTCATAGTAGAAATTCTACACTCTGAATCAACAAATATTCTCAGGATTTTACCTACACATCCAATTTCCCTAATGTCCACCAATTAAAGTAACCGGTATAGATAGGAACAATCTTTTTCATCAGTGTTTACTCCAATATTGGACTCCTTTGGACTTATATATGGACTTTCCAATGATTTTCTACATGTGGTCTCGGTAGAAATGTTCTTTAGTTTACCTTCGCCATTTTGCCTGCAGTTGTAGTAATTTGTAGAATTGACATTTTTTGTCATCGGAGGGTGAATCAGATCTAATGTGGCTTTTAAAGATTCTTTAGTATCTTCGTCTAATTTCGACCCTCTTTTCCTTAAAACTTTTTTTATGTCATTCGTTATTTTTGATGTGTATTTCAGGTATCGTCGTCCCTCTTCCAATTGGGCCAGTTTGTGCAAAAATGTTGCTGCTAAATTCTGAAATTCAGTTTCTTTGATAAAATCTGCATAATATCGTATTACGTAAATACCTAAAACTTACAATTACGTGAGGCTAGAAGACACTACGTGCGACTTCAGGCGCAGTCCGAGGGGGAGGTCCTAGGGGTCATGACCACCCCAAAGCCGTAAACGTAAAGCTTAAAATAGTAATTTTTCGAAAATATAATAAATTTTCTTATTAATATGTAGGTAGTCTTAGTCTGTGACCCCCCCCCCAAGCCTATGGATGCGACCGCGCCTGTACAACTTGATGCGAGTAAACCAGCAACTTCGAAAAAAGACCTACCTGAGTGAAGTTATCTCCATAGTTTGTACACCTGCACGCCCAAGATATGCACATAATCACTATGGAGTGGTTTTCAAAAACATTGCACACGTCTGAGTGCGAACAACCTTGCGTTATTTCTACCTTCTCTGCATGAACTGATTTTTCTAAGCCCTGCAAAATTATGAAATAAAATCGAATCAAGCATGTTACTATGGTAACACCCTATGTTTGATCAACCAACTTACGAAGCACTAACTTCACTAAAAATACATTGACATGTCGCGAGCTGAATGTAGGTAACAGAATAGAGCCTTGGGGGACTCCGATCTAAAACAGTACCAAAGCGGATGACGAAGAGGTTGTGCTACGACTAATAATATTTTTTTTTAAATAAATAAGCACCAGCAGGTAATTTTAAATCGTTAGGCTTGAAGTAAACTGTGTGAAAAACCAATGGCTTTGAATCTAATCCTGTATCGACTTTCGTTAATTTGTCACTGCAACGAATACAAACAAATCACTACTTATTACATAAACCCAAACATGAAAAGGTCGTTAGGTACCTCATTTAAAAATATCAATGCATTTTTCGTATATGTGCCACCCATGTACAGAAATTTCTTCAAAATGCGTATATTTTTTATAATTTCACCAATAGTGCTTGTGGAGTATTTAGTATCCTCATTGAAATGAATCATAAAGTCGTTGTATTCTTGCTGGTTTAAACAATTACACTTTCTCGTTAGCCTTTTGAATATTGAACAATCATCATCGTCGTCCTAAAACAGAAGTAGGATGTGTCAACCCCGGAGTTTGGATATGTGCCCGGTTGATGCAATGCAAGTCCCGTCTCGCCACTTCGCCAGTCGCCACTATTAGGTTCATGGACTTATAATACATAAGGCCAAGGTAGGTACGATAGGTCCACTGCCTATCCCTTCGGGGAAAACAAGCGAGAGAAGAAGTACACTTTACCTATGTATTTCTACCAAATCACTGATTTCATTGTAACTTTCATGATGCTTTGAACAGAAAACAAAACAATTAATTAAGAAGTTCATTTGTTTACCTCTATGTAAATATTATTTAATGCTTTAGTTTGGGCTTCTAAATATTTCAGTGCCGGTTCAGCTACGTCAGTTATAGAAGAGTGTTCTTGAAACGTCTGACTCTGGAAGAATCACCACCAGTATAATTTAGCAAACTTATTAAATAGGTCCCACCTACCTAATTTATTAACACAATTAGTCATTATTTTTGTATGTGTATCACATTCTTACCAAATCATTGAAAAATTAAAAATATGGTCCATGTAAAACACTGGTATTCAGCTGCATTCGGTTAGGCTGGAGGCAGACTCGCCAACTATCATAGTTGGGAAAAAGCTAGGCAGATGATGATGATCATTGCAAAAATAATATTAATAAAAAACGAAAATAAATAAAAATAAATTCATACACCAGCAGATTCTGCTGACGACGAGGGTATAAAGTTGATTTCGTTTGTGTTTGGAGGAGGAAGATCTTTGGAGTATGTTTTCGATTGAATGTCGTCCAGTAAATTTAACAATTTCCTTGTACTGTCTTTAAGTTTGTTTATCGACTCCTGAAATAAATAAAATCTGTTAAGTACTAATAAAACTCCACAAAGGGTTACGAATATGTCTTCTCGCACTATGCGTTTTTTCAGCTTTTAAAGTACCGCACGAATTTAATTGATTTCGCCTGATTCTACCTCTCTCGCTTAGGTACAAAACAAACTATCGCAATACGTTTCAGGAAATGATAATAATTTTAGATACTCTATTTACTGCGGTTTTTTATCCTGCTCTGAAAGCCTCCATCGCCTTCAAGCCCATTTGACATGATCACTCTTGAGAAGGAGTGCCTTATTACCCCAACCTGGGTTACAATAAAAAAAAGACAATAATACCTACGTATCTACCGTATTATTTAAAAAAAAAACGGGATACTAGCAGGTCCACACTGTCTTCATGTCGCAAGTCCCAAAAATGGTTACTCGAGTCCGATCAATGCTCATTGTTCATGTTAAATAGATGGACGCCAAGCTAGCCCGCGAAATTCAAATTTACCTACTTACGTTTTTTGCAATTTCCATGTCAGTGTTAGGTTGTTTATAATCATTAAAATCATATTTTTAACCGACTTCAAAAAAGGAGGAGGTTCTCAATTCAACTGTATTTTTTTTTTAATGTTACCTCAGAACTTTCGACTGGGAGAATCGATTTTGATGATTCTTTTTTGTTTGAAAGCTAGTGCTACCCGTGTGGTCCCATTTCAATTTCTTAAAGACCTGATGATGCGTTTCGGAGACAGACAACGGAACTCTTAAAAAAATAACAGTAAATCAACCGCGATTGCTGCTATCACATAAATATGCATTGTTTTGACCCCAAGGATGATGAAATTTCGAATTAGTGGGGTAGGTATTATGAACTAAAAACTTTTTCCAAAAAGATTTTAGTTCAAAATCGGGACGACGTCGTCGGCGCATACACTGCCAACGCCCAACACACCGGTCTCTATCTTTAGTTGAGTAAAAATAATATATTACTATCTTAAAACCTACCAATTTAACCTGACAGTAGGGTTCAAAGTAGGCTCTAATCGGTTTAGCAATCTTAGGGTCGGTGGGTTGAAGCTCTGCAGACGCAATAGTTTTCTTTACCACTGGCGACATCGGGCATACTTGGAGATTCATCAGCTCAACATTGCTCGGCTCGATATTTCCACCCAATGGATGACTCATGAACAGATTCGCTCGTCCTTTAGTGCCTTTACTGTCCTTACGTCCATAAATGATATAGCTTGAAGAGTCAATCAATCCATTTCTGCATTGTTGTTTAGTGTGATGCTCAGAACCGTCATCCATTAGGTAAAGATAAAAATTAAGCAAAATAAACTAAAACATTGCAGCAATGTGAGTTTCTATGTAATCATAAAACTTTTGGTTATTGTGTAATCATACTTTTAGGCTGTGAATAGCGAATGTTAAGAAAGGTTACGCACAGATGTTTAGGTTCGCCATTTTTGTGGGCATAGACAATCGATCATTTATTGACCAAAACACATTGGTACAAGGAGATACACACGCAGCGACTCCAAAATCTCACGTCCTTTCACAGAATAGGGTTTTAAAGGATGTCCGATAATTAGTGGTTAAGAGGTTTATTAGCATTTTAGAATCTATTGTAATTAATCAAATATTGTACGACACATTGCAGTTTAGAAATCAATTTCGCTAATTAATAAATCGGGATAAGTCATTAATAAAATGTCTACCTATTCTTATAATTATCGCCACGGCATGAAAGCTTACCTTGAAAAATGTAACTAATGCTAGTAACATCCGCAGAGGATTGCCAACATAAAGATTTGTCGCTAGCGATTTAGGGTATTACACCCATTTTTGAAAAGTGTCATAAATTATTTAAATCTGGTTGAGGTGGAGCAAGGGGGTGCGCGAGGTATTAAGGCACTGCGTAGCAACAACATCGTACTTACCATGACCATAGAAAACCCGTGCTATAAATGTCAAAATTGTTGTCAAACTTTAATATTTGTCAATGTCAACGTAGCCTGCAATATAATTTGATAGCATGGATTGATGGATTGTCAATTTGTCAAAAAAGAACAACACAGTTAGCATAAGTTTACGAAATATTTATGTTTATCTCTGTCAACAAATTATGAATAAATATAAGAGTAAAATATGCTATGATAGTCCCTGTGATTCAGATAATGATTGGACAAACTCTTCAGATGAGTCGAAGTATTCAGATTCAGAAAGGTAAGTTTAAATAAAATAAAATTTTGTATATAATATTGATTTATCATTTCCCTAAAACTTATTTGGTCTTCTAAATTTTAGCTCTGTGCCAGAGTGGGATTCTGATGTTGGTGAAGATGGAGAGTTGGTGTTCATAAAAACAAAAACTAACCATGAGACTGCAGACATCAAAACGCCCCTTTTAGAAAACTGTGAAACATTTAAACTTAGAAACAACTTCAAAAGATCTTCTACAAGGCGATCTACGAAAGGTAGCAGATTATGAATTAATATTTAATGCATTACCATTAAAAAAATTACATGTAAATGTCTAAGATTTTGTATTTTTTATGTGTGAGTGTGTAAGTGAGCTAATACTAATATAATTAAGGAAATAATCTGTATTAATTCTAGGTAGAATATTTAAAGTTCTAAAATCACACAAGTCAAAAAATTCAGAGAGTGGCCTCAGAAAAGATATTGATGGAGTATTGGCTGCAAGTGCCAATACAAATGTGTCTGCAGATGAAAAACTTATTATTATTCAGGTATTTTTTTTTTTTTTAAATAAATGGAATAGCAAATGCTTATTTTATTTATTGTCTTCTTTTTTCTTTTCAGGTTAGCAAAAGCATGATATTCAGCAGTGAAAAAAATTGCCAAATAGAAAAGCTTTTTGGCTTAAGCCTAGAGACACATGCAGATGGCAAGACATTAACAGTTACAGATTTCCTAACAGAAGCCAGAGCTATATACACGCCTAAAATTAAAAAGGGATATTATTTATCAAAAATAAATGGAGTTGATGTGAACTCTTATAACATTAATAATATTCTGCAGAGAGTCGTAGAAGACCATAATAGTCCAAAATTAACATTCCAAGTGCCAAGTGATGGACACAATGTAGATTTAGAAAAGTTACTGAAGTCAAAAAATACTCCAGAGAATTATTTGACTCACTTATTGAAGGAGTCACTGTGCTCACTTCTTTACATATGCTGCAATGACATAGAATACAACAGTAATGATGACAAAGGAGTGCTCTACTGTTACCCAAGACCTTACAATCAGAACTTTTTGTACAACACCAGAGGAGCCTATGTCACTTTAAATCATTTAGCTCCAAAGTCTTTGGGGACTAGTGAACCCACAAACTCAACTGTTCTACATAACAATACTCTCATTAACGTAACTTATACATCACATTACAATGATCTACTGTTGGTAGCATTTCCAAATAAGGAAGTAGATTTGTTTGCAGCTAAAAAAATAATAGCTGATATTGTAAGACTGTTAGAATTTTTGTACGGTTCTCTTAAATCTAGCTTTACTAAGCCTAATAATGTTGATAAGTTGGATTGTTTATTTGCCCGTATGTTTGTTAATTTAATTATTAATAATAAGGGGAATAAAGATGATGGTGTTAGGAATGTTGGTTTGTATTTTGAGGATATGTTGGCTCCTCATTCTGTGACACTGCCTTTGGAGGTAAAGGTACAAGTTGACGATGCTATAACTGAGTTGGAAGCAGCTGATTATCGCGAATGGGTAAATGACTTTATTATAGCAACAAATTCATGAGAGTAAGATTAATGCATGAGTGAGTGATTTTGTTCTTTTCTCTTTCAGACAGATGATGTAGAAAACTTTCAACGACTGTACACAGTAATTGGATCATGTCTATATTATTCTGGCCATTTATTAAGTTCCCACCTGCAAGATGAAGACTTGAAAGAAATCAATGCATATTTGCGTTTAAATGGCATTCTAAAACTGAGCACAGACAAAGAATTGGAGAAACTTGTGATGTGGCGAGAAGTGTTTATTAATGAACATAGGAAACAGAATAAGAATGATGGGAATGAATACAGGTAAACATGAATCTTTATAAATAAACAATACCTTTGTCATTGCAAAACTGAAATGTTGTTGTAATGACTCACTAAAACATAACAATTTCTTATCTAGGATAAAAATTCTCGCTCTGAACGCGTCCGAATTTCATAGGGGGCTGTACTGCTGTACTTACCTATGTTCTATGTTAAAGGGTTTGGTTTCCGCATTTAGTCCTTCAGGTGGACCATTGTACTTGGGCCATGGCGGTCGACGTTGGTTATTCCAGCTAGTTGGAATAACCACCATCCGCCGCGGTCCCAAAGTTGATTATATCTCCTGGTCTGTTAAGAATATCCATGTAACATCTGGGTGCCCCGAAGGATTCTGCCCTAATCTGGGCGACGCCTGTGCATTCACAAAGTACATGCGCAACGCCCAACGGTTTTCTCAGTCTCTATACTTTGTACCATTGGAGCGTATGGATACGCCCATTGTTATCGCTTACGATTTTGCGTGAAGTCAGTAAAGTTTGTAGTTGGCGATGTAGATGCCACATGTATTATGAAGTAGGTCTTGTTATGCCACAGACATAGAGCTTATGTAAAAAAAAAATATTGTGTTCAGAATGTATGTATTAATTGGAAGATTGTTAACACTATCCCATGTTTGAAGAATTTCAGAAGGACGTTGGTTTCTTCTTACTGTTGGTAAAGGGCATTTCATAGTGACAACATTAATGGAAGCCGGTGGCTGTACAGAAGACGTAAGTATTTTATGAATACTATTACTTCCGTCTCTTTACGCAGTCGAACTCGAGATGCGGCTTCACACCGTGATATGCCCAGGCTAGTAGCTTCATTCGTGTTGTACTTCGGAGCACGACCATGAACGCATTCATTATAACTTTAGATGGAAATAAGATCCTTTTAATTTGTACTTTTTTATACCACTAATTAGAAATTTTATACGTCTCAATTATCGTAGATATACAGGTCGTGCTGGGAAGATTCTTTACCAGCACTACCACGCTAAAATTCCAGCTGGCTTATAAGTTGATGAAAGGAGAGTATGCCTAAAAATTTGTACTCATTATGTACCCCTATTTCTTTACTGGTAAATTGTCGTAAATTGTTAGAAAAGCAAAAAACATTTTCTGCCCATAAGGATGTGATTTGTATACTTGACACTAGATGGCGGTAAATGTAAAAATTAAGAACATACGTGGGGTGCTTTTTGAGGTATTTTTATAATCAATTAATAACAAGCACACTACGCTTTTTAATAGAATTAAATTATTTTCTGCTTTTTAGTTTGGTTTTTAAAGCGTGTTTTTTAGTTTTTAAACTATTATTTATTTACAATTTTTTAGTTCTGTTATCTACAAAAGCGTGATTTTTTAGTTTTTTTCCTACTTTTTTTTAAATTTTTGAATTGTCATCGGTTCTCGATTAGTCTACAAAGTTTAAATGAAATCTGAGCGTTTGAATTGGGTCAAAATCGCGCCCTAAGGAGTCGGTTACAGACAAACATACATACACACAAACATACAAGTGAAGATAATTTATAGCGTGTAATAAAAAATTACAATTCATTGGTTCCTTTCGACGTAAAAGAAGGACAAACAAACAAACACACTTTCGTATATAATATTAGTATGGAAATGTGCGTTTCATTGTAGTAAATTAACTAAAAACATTATTATCGAATGATAATACTAGAGAGTAGATCGAGAAAAGTTATCTTATTAGATAAGAAAAAATTTTAATTATTTGTTGTAAATACGAAAGTAAAAATTATTTTATGTAAATATTTACGCGTTATGCTAAACAAATGTAGCTATTTATTGTTATTTTGTGTAAGTAAATAATTATTTTTGCATTTACCGTCATCTAGTGTCAAGTATAAAAATCATCTATAGGCATCAAGGCAGAAAATGTTTTTGTTTTTGTTGCTTCTGTAACAATTTACCAGTAATGAAATAGGAGTACATAATGAGTACAAAGTTTTAGGCATGCTCCCGTTTCATTAACTTCTATGCCAGCTAGAATTTTAGCATGGCCATGCTGGGAAGGAATCTTCACGACCTGTATATCTACGATAATTGAGGGTATAAAGTTTCTAAATGGTGGTGTATAATAGTACAAATTAAAAGGATTTTAATACCATCCAAAGTTATAATAAATGTGTTCATGGTCGTGCTACGAAGTACAACACGCTTCATTGGAGTTCGAAACTAGTTGACCAAACCCGAAATCCAGAACCTACTTGGGCCAAGGAATACCGAATTCTTACCAGCATAGCTATTCACAAGCATTCGACAGGCTTTCGCATCAAAAAATTACGATAACCTGATTTGTTTTACCCCCGACTGCAAACAGTTGTCGTACCGGTCGTCAGTTTGATTTAAATCGACTAAAATTTTCGGGTTTTTGGATTTGTGAACAACGTTTAAAGGACTCTTATGATGGAATGGAATGGTTGTGAATAGCTATGCTGGACTGAAGCTTTGCTGATACTAATTATTATTCTTTCACAATTACTAGGCTGTCGGAGTAATTCCACCGTCTCCATTCTACGTGGAAGAGTGTGAAAGTTGTTTGGAGTTACTGTATGAGGTTGGACTCAACAAATATCTCGCATCGTGGTACTGTTCGAACGCACAGCCGCAGGTCGAAACTTCGCCGGAATATCTAACAAAGTATGGGCGAAAAATAAGGGATGTTAATAGTGAGTTGTGTTTTAATTGAATATCTGATCACCAAAGCAACTAGTACTGTAGTTTTTCGTTCAATCGGCTCTCTGCCAGCGGCTGTTCCCTTTTTTTTTTCCTTCTACATTTAACCCAAAGCAAGCAAGCGTGAACAGGCATCTTCTGGGCACGCTGTTTCCATCATAGATCTCATCAATCGCTTCCCATCAGGCGTATCGCGGTCAAGAGCGTGTTTTTGTCTTGTTTGATAACGTTTGATGCCCATTCAGCAATTTAAAAAATCTACCCTCAACCCAATATTCGAATGGAATAATATGAGATTTTTGTTTAGAAAATTCAGACCCTTCCTAACTCTTAATGAAATGCTCTTAAATTAATGCAAAAATACAACACATGTAACAGAGTAACCGTTTATTCTTCTAGCACTAAAACCAGACTCGACACTCAAAACCTCAACTCTAAAGCTCTCAAAGCTACAAATCGACAAACGTCGTCACAATTCCTCTGAACAGATCAACGTGGGATCTAGTACCAGTGACATGAATTCAATGAACTCTCTCACAAACTATGGCAGCCATCACAGTTTGTTTGCCCAGTCTTATAATACTGCACAAAAGTATAGACACTCGAGCTTAGATGTCAGTGGATATTCTGAGGATTCTAATAGCTTGAAAAGTAACAGGTAAGGTTCCCATTGTCTTTGAATAATAGTGTATCTACATATTTTAATATTATAATAATTAGGATATCTTCACATCTGCTGCCCAAGTAAACCCTGCTCAAAAGCAGCCTGTGCCTCTGAAAAGTTGATCAATATAAAGCTTTATGCTAAAGACAGGTAGGTCGGATTTCCAAAACTGCTTTATTGCTGCAAAATGCATTCACATGCTCGATATTATCGTACTAATTAATTAATGCCTTTCTTTACATATTTAATAATCCACCTTTCTTTCAGTTCATCCAAAGATTGTCAGTAAGAGGTCGCCACACTAGTTTTAAAAATGTTTGTTCTTTAGGCTTAGGCCGCACTACGGTTTAACCGCAGCGGTTTTTAACCATGTGATTTAGGGAAACTAATACAAACGGCCACACTTGCGGTTTTTTTCCGCGACTTATTTAAAAACCGTGAAATGTTACAGATGGCTCGCGGGAAAAAAACCGCAGCAAAATTTGTAATCCAAAAAAGTATGTTTTCTGTGGTGGCCAAAATCGTTCAAGAAATAGAGTAATAAATGAGTATCCTCATATGTTTCAGTGAAGTAAGTGAAGAACGTGTCCAAGGCAGAAGAGCGGATAGAGAGCAAAGAAATCGTCGGGACTCCTCTGGCTCAGACTCGGATTGGGACAGGCTGGTAAGAAACATAACTTTACTAGCGCTGGCCGGCAACTTCGCCCGCGGGGAAGATGACAACTATCCCGCGCGCACGTACTTTCGGAGAAAAAAAATGCTAAACTATGTTAATCCGGTTTTAATATTAGTAGGATAGGAACTGAACCAATAGAACTGCATGATTTCAAACTTCCATGGTTTTATTCAGATTCAAAAGGAAGGTTGATCAAACAACTTGAAGTGAAACTAGTCAATGTGATTCGTTGCAGATACAATATTGTCAAAGTTTTATAATCGAGGATTTAATTATGTTTCTTTGATTCATTTAACGTATTCTGTTTTTTTCGTTTTCAGGATGGGAGCAGAGCCAGCGGCAGTATTGACATGTCTGACATCAGGAAATCTTTGCTAAATGAAATAAATCACGTAACTGCACAAAGGTGAGATATATAACAAAAACAATGGCATAATTAAAGAAAAAAGTGCCCTTAGCAGTTGTAATTGTAACAAATTCAAAAAATTTACTATCGAATTATTATTATTCACAACACAACGCAGCAATATTTGGTAGTTTTGTAAGTCTCTTAAGTTTTTTTTTTACATCTCCTTTACGACTTTTTTCAGAATAACAGCAGGAGAAGAAAACGTTTTATTCCATTTTGTACAGTTGGAATCTGAAAAGGGCTTATTGATAGCTCCAGTGAAGAATATAGAGATGCAAGCCAACAATGTACTCTATTCATATATAATGAAAACGTTCAGATCAGCTTGTAAACAAATACATGAGCTGTTGCAGCATAGTATACGGTAAAAACACAATAACATTGCGTGTTTTTTTTTTTATTTGTTCTGTGGCAAGCATCAATCTGCCATTTTCAATTCGTATGTAGTTTCCGTGTTTCACCTCGGAAAGCACAGTAAGCTGTTGGTCCCGGCTGTCATTCGTGGATCTTTGACAGTTGTCATAGTTCGTCAGCAGCCCGAAAGTTTGAGAACCAGTCTTTCCAAGGGGTATCGTGTTACCCAGTAACTGGGTTGTGGAGGTCATATAGGCATTCGCTCCATGTAAAATACTGTTATTTAGCTGCATCCGGTTTGACTAGAAGTCAAACTCAAACTCAAACTCAAAGCATTTATTTCAATTAAACCATTTACAGGCACTTTTGAACTGTCAAAAAGTTGATCAGTTGGAAAGTTGAAGCTAGTTGCCCATTCCAAAACGTAGATCTCTATGGAGAAGAACGGGCAAGAAACTCCACGGACACTCTTTTAAAATCAAGTTGAAATATTACAAAATCTTGGGAACATTATTCTTGTTGCTTCTGTATGTGAGAACAATGTAAAAAATGTAATTATAAACAATTCTAAATACAAGATAAAAATAAGCCCTGGAAGTTAGGAGATGACCAGTCTCAACCGACAGCGCCCGTTCACGAACTTGACGCGTGGATCAGCACCATCCAGCTCAACCATTTTGTAGGGAACCGAATGATCCAACACACGCGCCACCATCAGTGAGACATTTATGTGAGCATGACATACTCTCAACTGCCATCAAGTCTGATGGATGATGTACTGTCTGAGTTTAGTTAAGACATTACTGACATAGGTGAAGGAAAACCATCGTGCGGAATCCCGAACTTATAGTTATATGAGTCTGAAATCGCCAACCCATCTTCGGCAAGCGGTGGTGATCAGTGCTCGTGCCTCCTCTGTGTGTGAAGAGGCACTGCGCTATGGGTGTTGGGAGATGATTGAAACGGACGAACTTTACAATATACAAATTTATTTTATAAAATACTAGCATTTTCCAGCGGCTTCGCTAATTTGAAAAATACTCTAAATTAATTCCCTCAATTTTTCTTAGTTTACAAGTTAGTAGTTACTTAGTCACATCATAAATGTGTCCTCTGCATCGACTGCATAGTTAACTTTGTTTATGTAAATACTATTGTTAAATTTATGTATGATTGTTTTTGACGGTGTGAATTTAACGCAAGATTACTGTTTAATGACTGCAAATTATCTCTATAACATAGCCAAAGATATTAGCTACAGAGCTCGGTCTTGACGACTGAATACAGAATAAGGCTTTCTCTATGGCTGCACATTATTAATAAGTGCTGATAAAAAAGATAATGTTACGTTAGAAATGTTATGGAATCGTTTATCTAAGCTCCACTGAACCCCAGCCCAAGACTAAACGCAACGCGACGTATTTCTACTAAGTAGTTAAATATTATAATAGTCTCGCAATCGAAGCAGACCTTACCCTAAAAAAATTATACCCTAAAACTTACCCTGCCGTATTAGTTTCACCTTAAATCTAGGGTAAATTACCCTAAGTTGGCATCACTGCGGCCAGCCACCATGTGGCAGCGTCGCTCTGCGCGCCCCGCGCTTCACCCGCGCCTCCCCAATGAAAAACTATAATAGACTGTATCATTTGTAGATATTAACTTTTCTTCAATTAGTTTCATGTTTTAGTAAAACAAGACAGATTAAAACAAAATCAAAGTATATTTGTTCCATATCTGTTTCTAATCAAAGGGCTCTAATGAGGTTGTATGTGTTTATTTTCAGATTCAAGAAGAACCACGCTCCATCAAATCCTCTGAACAAAATTCTGGTGGCTGTCAAAGAGCATGGAATGTTATTTCAGGCGCCTCTTGATGTTTTAAGTCAATGCGGCGTCAGCAAGAAAAATTCTGAACCATACTTGTTTTGGGTTGTCGGGTAATACTCCTAGTTAATTTGTACAAAAGATGTTGAATTTAGAAAATTCAAAAAGGTGACGACTCGTCGATTGGCGTCCATCAGTCACCCATAATATTAATTGTCTTGATTGAACAGCGAAAGGCACAATTAATTAATTTTGCGAAAAAAATGTTGGATTAAAAATAATAAAGAGTTTCTTCCGCTTTCCTGTCGTCAATTTCGTCTAGTCGAGACAGTATGGTGGCCTTTTATGACACCGCGGACCGAGTACTCTAGAAACAAGTTATGAATGTTAATTATATTTTTGTTACAGCCGAGTATTCAGTGAACCAGAGCCAAGAGAATTATATTTATGCTATCACGAATCTGTACCTCAAGATCTTACCGAAGTAGCTTATTTGCTCTCTTATCTAGAATAAGTACCTACACAAGTAGTATTTTTTCATTCAAGACTGTATTTTTATGCATTTATAGAAACGTATTCCGTCCAATATACTAGTAATGTAAAATAAATGAAATATAATTATATGATATTGATGATGCACCAACATTTTTTATTCCATATCTATCCCTGTTTATGTAAAGTTGCTTTTGCTAAATTGAGCGCCAAAGGCAGCTCATGCTCGTTTTTGGCATTTCTTTTCTGCTTTAATTTACAACTGACCCTTTGAAATTCACTAGAATCTCAGCTACGGCTTATAGCCGCTGACCTTTGCCCACTTTTCGCTCCTTTTCTCGACATTTGAACTTTTCCCGGTTCCGCCTTTGGTATTTGAACTTTCCGCTCTTGGCATTTGAACTTTCCGCCAAATTGCAGCGGAAATGAGCTTCTCAGATGTGATTATTTTCATTGAAGTTAATGGTAATGGAGTGACTGAAACTATAATTTAATTATATAAAATACGTAACATGATTCGCTATCGCTGTGAATAATTATTTAGAGTATTATAGCGAATGGTTCTATGATTTCATTAATTACCATAGACAAAAAATACCAAGCGTTGTTGTGAACGTCCGTCACAATCAATCAGGCTATTATACCCAGTGTCGTGTTAGAATAAGGACCATAATAGCACATCAACAATTATAGTCAATGTAATGTCTACTAAAAATGTTAGGATACATACATTGTTAAAAAAATTGAGTTGTTTCCGTTAGCCGTCGCGTCGTGTGCGAAATTGCGTATCGTGAGAAGCGTCGCAGTGGTCTAATAATAATTAATTCCTCATGGCAAATAGAAAATAAAGACAACTGTTTTTATGGATTTCTGTGTTTTTGTGTTGTGCGAAGATTTGTATTTGATTAAATGTCAACGATGATAACCAAAATGCAATCACAAGCGAACGTCGCGGTGCCACAATCTGTCACGACGCAACCACAGTCTCAGCAAATTGTTGGAGTAGGAGTTTCAGCAAATGCAGTGATATTGAAGATGTCAGATATTCAGCAGATCTCAACAGTCGGTACGTAATACGTGGTGCTTTTATTATGAAGGTGATTATTGTACAAGCAACCTGAAACTTTCCATGAACTTAGGAATTTTCCTAAGAATATCAATAGCCTTCAGGAAGCTTTGTGTCATCGTTGATAAATGAGATCAACTTTTGTCTTGTTTGAGTAGCCAAAGTTAGTTAATGGCTTGAAGATGTTGTATGTGTTCAATTTAAATAATGTCCTTGGGCGACTTCTATTTATTTTTTGTTAGGTTATGCGGTCTTATTTTTTCAACACCAGCTGTAGCTGTGGAATAACAATGCAGCTTAAGAATAATGTTGTTGACTGCTCTTTTTTTTGACAGACTATTTATTTTATGGAACCTTGAGAACTGAAATGAATGATTTCCCATTCATCATTTTTAATTTAGAAGTTTGTCTTTAACAATAACTTTGAATAAGGAGGACTGGAAACTTCATTACCAAATAAAAGAAGAACAATCCAGAATGAAACCTTCTGTATGTTTTTGGGTGTTTACAACTCACAAAACTTTTCTTCATTGCTTTGTATAGTTGCCAATTCATCAAATATTTATTTTAATAAAACAAAAATTAATTTTTAACAAAGAAATTTGTTGTTGTCAGGACTACTAGAACTTGCCCACCGAGAGTACCAAGCGGGAGACTATGAGAGTGCCGAGCTACACTGTATGCAGCTATGGAGACAAGATGGAACAAACACCGGTGTACTCCTCTTACTGTCTTCCATACACTTTCAGTGTCGAAGGCTGGACAAATCGGCCCACTTCTCCACTTTAGCTATCAAACAGAATCCACTGTTGGCTGAGGCATACAGGTAACTTTATAGTATATTTTAGTATGATTTATTTGCTAGATTTGACTTATTTAATATGAATTCACACACACAATATGCATTCAGGGGCTGCACACATAATGCTTCTATAGTTATATGTATAGGATGGTTTTTAAACCCTGATGCAAAAAGAGGAAGTTTGACCACTATGTGTGTCTGTCTGTGGTACCGTAGCTCTTAAACGGGTGAACTGATTTGGGTGCGGTTTCTTTTATTTAAAAGTAGGTTTTTTGCTGGAGCGTCACCTGGAATTGCCAGGATACCCATGTTACTCACCAACAAACAGCAGAAGTATCATGTTTGGGCTCATTGGAAAGGTCTCAATGAATAAGGTTAAAGATAAATGGTGATCAGAACGAGGAATGAGGATAAATTAGTAACAAACTTCATTGTGGGAAACATGTAAAGCTGCACAGATTTAAGCGTGACATGTGTCGATCGTAGTGTGTTTATTATTACTATATTAAGTTTAAAAAGCAGGAAATAACAGTTAAATTAAAAATGTAAAAAACCCTCGACCTAAACAAAACCTCTAAAAAGTAAAAAAATAATAAGTCTGGGTTTTTGTTGGCCGTCCGCCGACGTGACAATGACCAAAATGAAATATTACCTACAACTTGTACGCAAAATATGCGCTTTGACGTGGAGTTGCCGACAACAGCCCGTTTTATCTACCTACCTACCTACAACTTGAAAGGCTAATAAATATATTGTTTTTACTTTTTAGAGGCTTTTGTTTTGGGTCGGGATTTAATTTTTTTTTTTTAATTTAACTTTTCTATAGTTCTAATGACTGTAGTCATGTTTTCTACCAGTGCACCGGTAGAAAATGCCTACGGCTTAAAGTCCTCCGTTCTACAGTAATTTTTTGCTGCTTAAACGCATAAACATTTAATAAATAATTATCCGCGTCCGACCAAAACGCGATTTTCAGCTGAAACCGAAACTTGTGAAGTTTAACTAAAGTTAGTTAAATGACATTATTTGCTTATTAAACCCATCGTTTTTCGTAGATTTGTTACCAATTATTTGATTCAGGGCTGATTTTGCAATCAGATTTCTTTAGTCCAAAAATTTCGTTTCCCTAATTTTTTGTGAAAACCTGCCAAAATGTCAAAATGATTGTTTAAAAATGAGCTTTATTTGAACTTAAATAAGGGCAGCAGATATAATACTGTTAGCTTTTGCTATTTAGTAATTTTTCGTTTCAACTCTTGATAACACCACAAAATTTTAGCATTAACAATCAGCGATTTGATCGCTTTTAGGAAGCTACAATAAATACAAAAGTAAAAATGCAATGCTTTTCTGTCCGCCAAACTATTCAGCATCATTTGAAAACGTAATTTTATCATCGTTCTCAAAGGTAGGCAGGGTCGAAGTAATTTTACATATGTGACCGAACGCAACATCACTAAGATGCATCTGCTGTTTGAACAGCTTAAAAGTCCGGCTAAGTAAAGGCCGAAACCGTAACAGCAGCCGAAACCTGATTTATTGACTGAGACTGACTGAACCTTCGGTCGGACATGAATGATAATCAATGCATACCTACCACAGTAAATTCAATTGTTGAATCAAATCCTCAGGGAGTTATAATATGATTGTGTCATTTTCTTCACCTTGGTGCATGTAACTTGAACAATTAACTCAAGCTGGGTAAAACAACAATGCTATGACATATCTTGTTCTGAACAAAAGGAATAGTTCAAATTCCAGGTTCGCATTCACATTCATACAAGTAGCTTGTAAACATGATTTTTATGTATAAATAATGGACAGAAAAATAACATGGTATTAGATATCATGATAAATCTGTGTTGGTTTTCGTTTTTTAAACATGTAATTTAAGCATTGCCAAAGGAAACCATTTAGCTAGATGCTCAAAGAGAATAAAGAGCCGGAATTAAAATTAAAACTGATTATTAATATTGTGGTTCAAATAATATACAAATACATAATTGAGAAGCAAAACAATGATATGGCAAAACATGAGTAATTTCTTTCAGTTCAAAAGGTATGCAATGGCTATCTGTCTAACAAGATCTCCAAGCTAAAATAATTTTGATGTGTCACTGACAAAACATTTTGGCACCAGCAGCCCATTAAAAATTAGGCCATTTTGAAGTTGTTGAAGTGTATTGCACTCATTTGAGACTGATGAGTATAATTAGGTTTGCCATTTTGCATGTAATCAAATACACTTGAGATAAATCATTCTAAAGAAATTTGTCCATATCCGCTGATCTCCGTATTCTACCACATTTAGTCAGCATATAGGTACATTAAAATTCTTTACTAAAGCATTATCTTGATGACTCCAATCCAGTCAAAAACATTTATTTTTTGCGTTATAACGTTATCAGTGTGCAAATACCACAGCACTGGTCTGCCCATCCATCTATGTCACATTATGACACCTACATAATATGTGGGCATATGATGACACACAGTGGAAATTCTTAACTAGAAACATTTTACATTTCAAAGTTATGATTCTTGATAGCGTGCCGCGAATTTCTAACCGAATGTAAAACCCATTCTCATATTGTTATACAAATTAACATAATTCGATTCGGAAGGGTCACGTATTGTAGTCACGCTTTCAACTAGTAGAATACCAGTACATGTTAGCAATGATTGGGTACCTATAATTTATGACGTATGGCGTAAACACTGTGTCATTGTGCTATAAAAATGCGAAGATTCGAATCATAATCTATTATTTTATTGAACTGATCCTAATACCTAACGCCTGCTCTACTTTGCAACTAGTTAAGCCTGCACCCGTTACAATACAGTGCGTACAATTGACTGTCCTACTTTTAAGTCCCCATAACAATTCATTCCTACAATCACGTGAATTGAAGAACGTATCTTCTGACGGTCAGAGATCGTCAAGATATGATTGTCTCGAGTTCTCGACGAAATATGGCAAAGCCAATGCCACATTGCAAAAAAAGAAACCGTTTATTGTTCGCCTCTATGAAGGCTTCCGGTAGAAGACGTTACTGTTATGCCCAGTAACGCCGTCACGCTATAATCTGCGACCGTTGGTAGGCAGGGGTGTCTAGTACCTACCTGCAGTAGTTCAGGTAGAGAAATATTATGAGTCATTGACCCAGCATTCGCTGACGGCGGTGCTCAGAAAATAGGGGAGCGCATTGAGCCGTGCGAATGTTAAAATTAAATTGTATGGGGCTGTTTTTACGAACCCCATAATTCGCATCGCATGAGGATTTTAGTCCAACGTGCCTGTTAGCAACAAGAAAACGCGTGTACACGGCGTCAGTAGAGTATATTTATCGTTACCTGTCTTACTTTGTAAACAAACGGTTTGAAAATTACGAGATTTTTAACCAAAATCCGCAAAATGCTATAAAGTTATCATAAACACATTTCAAAATTGAAACCTCACTACCTCATACGCAACGTAACACAGACTTGTCCAAAAAAAATGTTATGGGTAGGGTATTCATCCAAAGACAAACCCAAAACTTTCTTTATTTCCACCAGCAACCTAGGGAACGTGTACAAAGAGCGGGGTCAACTCCAAGAGGCGTTGGAGAATTACAGGCACGCTGTCAGACTGAAGCCGGACTTCATTGATGGCTACATCAACCTCGCGGCGGCTCTCGTGGCCGCTGGAGACATGGAGCAGGCGGTACAGGCTTATGTTACCGCCCTACAGTATAATCCTGTAAGTATTCTAGATCTTTTATAGTTAGAAGGCGTCGATTGACTAACGCTCGAATTCTCAAAATTAATAATGTATCTTGATCCGCGATCTTTGACGGCTGCTTGTGATTCGCCCTTTTAAAGACTCAAATTGGCAAACTCGGCCGTTCATTGGTTACAAATATAGTTCGGTATCAAAATTCGGGTTTAGATACATTATTAATTTCGGGCGGAACTGCATAGCCTCCTAAGGCGTTTATGGTTTAATACACGCGTATATAAGTTACTAGACAACATCCAATCTGCATTCACGCGTTTTACGTGCATAATGGTACTTGGGGCGACTTATCGCGAAGAGCCTTCTCTGCAATGCATCGCGGAAACACATTATGTGGCATACAGGTAGTTATTCCGAGTGTTAACGTATGAATATTCTAGTATGAAGACTTCTGTAAAATTCCAACCGTTTTACAACTTACATACGACCAACTGACTGAACGGAGCGCTCTTTAAATTCTATCCGCTCACCCTATTTATAATGCGCGAAGGGTGAAAGTGACTACAATTTGACGAGTACTGCCACCGCCCGTGGCAAACGACGACTTCATTCGCTACTTTAGTTTCTCGTACCTACATCCTTATGAAGTTTTTTTTAAATGCATTATTCAAATGTTGCTAGTATTAAATCTTATCACACCTCTATGGTAATAAGGCGCTTTATAAAACGTGTAGATTCTGAGTCATCCATCTACTCGTTGCTATCGGTGACAAGTTATGTGATATTGCCGCATATGCAAAGACAAACAATTCTGGCGATAACATATAGGTATTGTGTACACGCATCACAGAAACACGCTAAAATTACGTCATATCAATTTAAGGTTATTCTTCTTATGTTATTGGTTCTCTTCTTTCTTAATATGTAACATACCTAAATAAAGTCGTATTATATTATGCGGTAATACTACTCGGCCTATCTGTCTTAGTATATTGTTGGACGTATGCCAGTAAAACATATTGGCCGTAGTTGCCACGCTAGGAATTGTATGTGGTAACCGCATAGTCGGTGCAATCGCACCAATGACGCTGCCCTTCACTGGCCTAGAAAATTAGGACTGACTAGTTGGGCAATTGCGCCATTTGTCATACTGTATTATAAACCGTGTGTTAGTGTGTGGCTTATTACGTTAAAACAAGTACTATAAAAGGCGACTTTGAGAGAGACAAGAAGTTAGCCAGATGCGGGAAACGCGTCCACGCGATCATCAATACGTTTGCCAATCATGGTGAAATTGGCAAAATGGCAAAATCCCTCTACGATTAATAATGGCGGCAATTTTTGAGAAAACCACATTCAGAGAGAGTAGTAAACCTAGACGTCGAGCATGATGTCGTATAAAAGAAGTTAATAGTCCTAGGCTGTGCAAAATGACCTATTTTTGCAGTAAGTGATAATACCGCAATGCGGGTGAAGTGGTCGCGATTCGCGATGCAGTTAACCTTTATCTTTGCACACGTATATTACAATAGGGCATCGATGTTAAAGGCTCCCGCAGACAGGCGCCACGCGATTTTGGTGGAATCATTTATTTCCATGAAATTCTCATAGAACTTCTACTTACAAGTGTCGCATCTCGCTGTCGCGTCGCGTCTATCTACGGGAGCTTTAACGCGTCAATACACAACTTATACATTCTCTATACGAGGGGTTTAGAAGCGTGTCTACTGTCTAGACTTTCAAAGACTAAATCGAGATAAACCAGATTTTCTCCTGTAATTGAATCGCTCTCTAAACAAGACTGCATATAGACACTATTCTTAAAGGTTAAAACATATAGGAAACATCTGTTGGGTCTTAGGATGCATCGTCGGTTTGGTATGTTTTGTCCTTTAATTATTCCAACCTGCATTTTAAATAAGGTAAAGCGATCTCTCTTCATTGTTCAGTGCGAACAGAGGCTAACGGGATACAAAAACAAAAGGTTGTTATGTCACGCGTCTGTATCTATGCAGATTTCTATAAAAAGTTGATGAGTCTAAAAAAATCTGCTTCGTTGGTCTAGTGGTCACAAGCGCTACTGCGGTTCGATTCACAGGTCGGGCAGTGTTATTGCGTTTTTCTATCTAGAATTTCTGTTATGAGAAATTCTGGAGTCTGAATTTGTGCCCGGTTGATGGCAATAGGCTCGCTCCCTATTACATTAGACTTAAACATAACTGGCGAAATGTGGGAGTACTATAGGTATACCTCTGCCCAACCTTTCGGGGAAACCAGACGCGATTTTATGTTATGTTTGTTTATGAGTCTAAAAATATTCTTAGTCTGAACAAGCATTACATACTATTAACCAGTATTCAATTTTGCGTTGTCACAATATTTGTCATTATCATCATCATTTCAGCCGATAGACGTCCACTGCCGGATATAGGCCTCCCCCCAAAAAAAAAAATGGGCGGTTTGCCATAATCGCCACGCTTGGCAGGCGGGTTGGCGATCGCAGTATGGTGGTCAAATGCGTAGAGAACGCTGCTCTGCTGCCCATTCTCTAGTAAGTCCCAAGTCGCCTTCCACGACAGCCACGGGAAGAAATAGAAATGGAATACAATATTTGTAAACAACTTGAATCAGTTTCTATATTTGTTTTGAAACTATATTTAAATGTAGGTACTAGTTAGAGGTTATACGGAAGACTAGAGCTGATTATTATCTTGTTTTATTCACAACTTGTTTATCATGCCAATGATAATGAATTTGACTGTATAATTTTTAGACTAGGGAAATGTAATTAAGTCAGTCAATGCCTTGATTACATATTTTGTACATAAATTAAAGGCCACGCTCTACTAATATAAATCAACGTCTTCAGCCTACAGCAGTCTCTCAAATTGCATGCTATTCAACTCGATTCTCGGCAACTCTAATCCAGCAGCTATAAACCAGCCACCCTGCGAACATCGTCGCTCCACCGAGCCCGTGGGTGTCCTTCTAGCTTAGCACTCAAGAACACGTCTACCCCAACGGGCATCGGTTCTACGGCTAATATGGCCGGTCCATTGCCAATTCAGCTTGCTTACTATATTAAATAGTTAAGTAAGTTAGTAGGCTAAGTTAATTTACACTCTCAAATTATATAAATAGTAAATAATGGCATCATTTTTGTGTGTAATGTACCTACATTACATAAATCTAAGTCGCGGAAGAGTGGAGTGTTAATCTAATACAAGCAATTGTTTGCTTAAAAATAATAATTTGCAGGTCAGTGTCTGGTTGTATGTTAAACAAAATATGATTCGCGACCCTAACAAGTATGTATTTACAGAATTATAATGATTGAAATCATCAATACAACCCTCTAAGTTCGCCATGGGATCTGGAGGCAAAGGTCCTCGCGCACACTTGGGAGAGGCGCGAAGAGGCAAAACGCCGTAGCGTAACTCCGCTGCCGCGAGAACCGCCGCGGCACAGCGGACAGAGCTCCGGCGGGATCTCATGGTGACATAGAGAGTGCGATTTTCGCAACCCAGTGCTGGGCACGCCAGAATTGCGGCGGTAAGTCCCCTCTTTGAGAAGTGGATACAGAGGCGCCACGGCGTCCTCACCTTCCGCCTGACGCAGGTCCTCGCAGGACATGGCTGTTCCGGGAGGTTCCTGTTTTGCATAAGGCGGGAGGACTGCCCTGAGAAGACGGTGGAGCATACGGTGGAGGTCTGCCCGGCTTGGGCGTAGCAACGCCGTGTCCTTGTGGAGGCGATCGGCGGCGGCGATCTCTCGTGTCCGGCCTTGGTCCAGGCTATGGTTCAGAGCGAGAGTGCATGGGTAGCCGTTACCTCCTGCGAAGCAGTAATGCTCGCGAAGAGGGAGGCAGCGCACGAGAATATCAGGCTGATTCCCGGCCACCGTAGGCGCGGGCTTGCGGATGGCGAGTGATGGGTAGCTCGCTGTCCGGTAAGGACCAAGCCCGGGTCGACGGCGCGATGTGTTCCACGCGTGAGGGCCGATGCCTGCCAGGGGTGCGGGTTGTTCGACAGAGATACCGTCGCCCCTGGCACACAGGCAACTGAAGGAACACGGGTGGGTTTTAGTCAGTAAAAGTCTGATACGCCCACCTGCTCCACCCAGAGCGGGAGAGAATATTTGTTGATAACCCACCCTCAAAAAAAAAAAAAACCTAAGTTCATATATATATAACCCTGTTTGTTGATATTTCATGAAATAGTTCATTCAATGGGCTAATGATCTTCCTCGGCCAGCCTCATCCCTGGATTACGCGCGATGATAACAATGTCTTTATTTTTTCCTGGGTGGGAAATCATCAAATGACTTCTCCCGCTCTGGGTGGAGCAGGAGGGCGTGTCAGACTTTTACTGACTAAAACCCACCCGTGTACCCTCAGTTGCCTGTGTGCCAGGGGCCGCGGTATCTCTTTCGAGCAGCCCGCACCCCTGGGATGATAACAATGTCGTCCGTCCATTTCGCCGCCGCCGGACGACCGACATCTCGTCTTCTACTCCGTGGTCTTGCTAGGTGTCATGCCTTACTCCATTTGAGCCCCATAACACGCTTTCAAATAGATGGGGCATCAGGATTGGCATATGCATACATACCCAGCAGGAGGTAAAGTCTGGGTGTGATGATGGTGATGAACTTTCATTAAAGCCATGAAATAGTAATTCAATGAAGTTATAGTCAGACGCGTAACTAAGGTGGTGCTGGCAGGGCAAGAGTCCTGGGCGCCTATCGAAGGGGGGCGCAAAAGTCGGCAATCACTACATAGTATAAAACAAAGTCGCTTTCTCTGTCCCTATATCCCTATGTATGCTTAAATCTTTAAAACTACGCAATGGATTTTGATGCGGGTTTTTTTAATAGATAGAGTGATTTTTGACAAGAGAAAGGTTTAAATGTATAATACACCGACCTCCACGCGGGCGAAGTCGCTGGCAAAAGCTAGTTATTAAATAAATAAAAAAAACATCAATAAACTAATTCATACTGTTAGCTAACCTAACTCAAATCTGCTAGAAGAAAGGTTGTGCGACCTAGCTTTGCTCAGTGTAGACCGAGAAGATAATTTATAAAGGGGCGCAAATTAGATGCGTGCCCTGGGCGCCATTTTTTACTGGTACGCCCCTGGTTATAGTAGTATGTGAACTTTATAAAATTACATGAAATGTTAATTCAATAGCGTTATATGAACTTACACGGTTTTGATTGACGATTTTAATGACTATAATTCTGTAAAAACATACATGTTAAGAGCTAAAAGCTTTTAATTATGTTAATAAAGGCAATTGATTTTTATCGTGAGTTCCGTGACATAGTTTACTCGCGGTTTCAACGGCACTCATTACTACAGGCACGCCAGTGTATCAGATCATATCAGTTTTTTATCTATTTATTATTCTACATTTTTGAAGGTGGCTTTTATCCACAATGGCATGTCAGCCTCATCATAATAAGCGAATGTCTAATCAAGACTAAACGATATCAAATGCTGTACGTTTTCGCTAGTATAAAAAGGTTCTTATCTTTTTGTTTGGGAGTTTGTTCCGCCACTTCTTCTTCCCAGCTAAAGCACTAGGAAGTGGTGAAGGGTGGGCGTTTTGGGGGACTGTTTCATGTACTTTGACGTTCGAAAAGTGCTGATTCTCAGCCTAATTTGAATAAATGACTTTTGATTTTGATTTTTTTATTTTTATCTAGAAATATTGGGTTAAGAAAGCAATGACACTAAAATGATTAAACCAAAGATAAAGGCTAAACCATGTTTATTCTCTTGAGTACAAATTATATTAAAGAGAACAAAATCTCATTGTACATAGAACAGTTGAACACAAAGTTCATAATAATCCATTTATAATCGGCAACTGTAAGCATTAAATGTACATTATTTACCTAGATATTAGACTGTAAGCTTTCCAAAGAATAAATAAATGAAGAAATATTTTCTAGCAGCACCAACTTAAATATTGTTTAAATAAAATATGTTGGGGTACATACCTACTTCTAACCAAAGAGTGTTTCCACATTAGAAAAAAACTTCCTTGGCATACTATTGTTCTGCTTAACTAATGTCCTTGTAATTCAAACCTTCTGTCCGTCGAGTTTAAGGTGTAAAACAGCACTTAATTTTACATTAGAATAAAAACTTCCTTCGCATACTATTGTTCCATTAATCTAATGTCATTGTAAATCAAGCCTTATAATGATGGAGTAAGGTGCATAAATCTTAAACATTTATTTTTTGTTTCTGTGAAGTGTATGAAGAAAATTCAGAGTTTGTAAACAAATAAACCTATCAATCATTACGCGAGTTTAAGAAAATTTGCTCAAAATAAACTTTGTTTGGCTACTAAGATCTAGATTACCTACTGCAGGCTTAGCATGACACTTTCCATTTATACTCTACTGTGGAATAGAAATCGCTTGTATACATTTCTCGGTGAAAAACTGTCAAGTGTCTATACGTAAACGTCATTTTAGTCTGCTTTTTCGACGACAAAAAGCTGGTCTACGGTTGTCGTGCTAAGTTTGCTGATAAACTTTTACATATACTATGACTTACTTAATTAATCAGCCAATAATATGCCCACTGTTGGGACACAGTCCTCCTCTCTGTGAGAGGGATTGAGCTTTAATCCACCACGCGGCCCAGTGCGGGTTGGTAGATGTCACATGTCTTCGAATTCTTGGTTCTAGGACATGCCGGTTTCCTCACGATGTTTTCCTTCACCGTTATGAAAGCAGTGGTGATGAAATAATTTACACAAAGTAAAGCGCCAGTCTGGGTTTGAACCTACGACCCATCTCGTAAGTCGTGGCCGTTACCACTGGGCCACCACTGCTCTCATATACTATGACTATGACGTTCAAAGTCAATTATGTGTCAGACAATATCCTGTGGCCCTAGTGTGAGTTTTATTTAACCATCTCGATCAAACGCTTCGAGCGTGTCCGGCGCTCTGATTGGTCCGTCACCAATTCAGGGCCAATCGGAGCGCCAAACGTGCTCGATGCGTTTGATCGAGATGGTAAAATGAAATTCACACTAAGGCCTCTGTTCTCGGAAATGACCTATTGTTACGCTTATGTGGTACTCGACTAAACGGTGGAATATTCCACGGTATTTTCCTCCACACTACCTAAAGCAGCACCCTAATTGCGTAACACACTATTAATCAGAATCTGAATCATTTTGAAGCCTATTGTTAATCCACTGCTTCATATATTTGTATAATTCGTCTGCTCAACGACGTAAACCACGCAATGATTGTCGTGGAGCTGTCAAAATGAAAGCGATTCCTACGGATAGTGTATTACGCAATTACCCCTCTGATCGAGTTGCCCACTTTATTATAATAATTAGAAGATGACATTATTTTTTTAAAGGTTTGCTACCGATATAAATGTTCCTGTTGATCTTGCAATATTTGCTGTTTCTCTGTGTGTTCTATAATTAAGTTCATATAAAAACGAATCGTTTTGCTTACCAATGGAAGCAGTTTTTATTGCCAAACTGGGTATCTATATATGTAGATTCGAAAGCTAATTTTACCCTTGATAGTTACTTCTATATGGGAGGGTCTACTATGCGAAGCTATGTGGTCTTTGCTTCACTATTAGTAAAGATACAAGTCTTCATTTTAACCAATAACGGTCCGTAAATTACACTGGTCGGCAAAAAAAAATCGGGAGCAAAAAGCTTGCTATGTGATTCTTATTGGCTTTGGTTTGCTGAGTCCAAATCTGTATACAGATTTATGCTACCACGTAAGGATTTTGAGATACCTATCCTAACCTGAAAGAGCAAAAAGCACCGTATTTGCTCATTTTTGAGACTACGTAGCGCCCTAGATCCTTTTTCATCCAAAAATGTATCACTTGTATCTGAAAGTACTAGTACTCTTTAAAATGACGAATTCGAATATCTTTTTTTTCCGCTGAGATATCATCACATTTTGACATTTTCATGTATGTGGAATTTCATTTCTTTTTTTCATTATGTGGATTCCACAAACATGAAAATTTCAAAATGCGATATCTCAGCGAAAAAAAAAAAAGATAGTCGAGTAAACTTAACTTACTAGTAGTACTTTCAGATACAATTGATGATTTTTTGGAGGAAAGAGGATCTACCGTCAAAAATGAGGAAATACGGTGTCTTTTGCTCTTCCAGGCTAGGATATCTCAAAATCCTGACGTGGTACAGCAATTCTGCGGTCAGATTCGGATTCAGCGCATCTAAATACTTCGGAAATGTATAGTCTGGTATCTGGGTAATATAATTTGCCGACTAGTGTTATAGGAACCGGCCATTCGATCTTGGCCTTCACGTAGACCATTGTGTGTGGGCAATGGCGGCTGTCGGTAGATACCCTATTTAATATATTCATATTAGATATCTCAGCCGTCGGCGAACGGTGTTTGAAGCCGAAAATCAAATTCATTACCAAGGAGATTAAACGGTGATCCTAGAATTAAAATGTTCGTTATTAATTGCTATACAAAGTGTATTTATGGCAAATTTTGCCTCGGAATAATGTATTTTTTTTGTAATTGGTTGGTTAGTTTTAATTCAATAGTTGATTGTTTTCCTTATAAATAGAAATTGTGCAAAAGGCATATATTATTATGATAACATGATGAATCAAAGCTAATGCATAAGGTAATAAATCACAATAATATCCATTCTATGTTAGTTTAGCTATCCATATCAGGTTATAATAACTAGTAGGTATAGTAGAAAAGCAAGTAAGTAGCATAGTAGCAATTTCAGAGGAAATATATGAAATTAAATGAAATACACCTCTCGAATGTCTGACGCATTTGCTGGTTTATGTTAATTTACTTTCGTTTCGATGATTACTTCAAGAGGAAAATCCTTTGTTCTGTTGTCTTTTACATTTTGTATTGTAAAAATCTATAGAGTCCGTTCAGCTTTCCGCGGCAGAACGGATGCGTACGCATCTCATTCAAAATCGTTGTTTTCTATGGACAAAAGCTGAACAGAGCTGAATAAGTGTAAATAGTCCCTTATATGTATAATACACCGACGACCACGTGGACGAAGCCGCTGGCAAAAGTTAGTAATTGATAATAGGCATGTCGTGTTGACACGACGGGTCAGGATGTCTACTCCCTAAGCTCGAAATCCGTAGTTTCGGCTGATGATACGAGCGATTCCAAGATACCGATTCCAAAGCTAGTTATAAATAAACGTAATAACTAGGGATGCATCCGATACCGATACCGATGTCGATCTATCGGCGATACTCGAAGTTTGCCGATATATCGGCATCGGTGATATTTTTATGGCCGCTTCAACGATACTTTTCAAATTTCGCGCTTTAAAAATGTAATGTAAACGCGGGTGTTGTCTCGTCTATTTCGTTACAAACGAGGCATGAAATAACTATGCTAAATATACTATTACATAATCTCAGCCTGTTTACACTACATATAGTTATAAACGGTTTTATTTAGTTTATCCTGTTATTTGTTCTTTTTATATTAATGAAAAAATAACTTGACTTGTGTTTTATTTATTTTACTTTCATTTTTGTAATCAATAAGGGTATCGGTATCGGTATCGCCGATATTTTTATAAGAGCATCGGTATCAGTATCGTATCGGAAAAAAGGCGTATCGAGGCATCCCTAGTAATAACCTTACAAATATACTATCCACTACATTTTCCATAGATTACAATTTAGTAACTGATGGCAAACGTTAACTATAGTCAGGGCTAAATCAATTAATTTAATACTAGATACTAAATATCTACGTAATATGTATGGGCTGTAAAGCTGCAGTCGCTCCATGTAAAACAGAAAAAGGCAGATGATGATGATGTATGGGGCTGTAAAAATTCTCTACCTCCGCTACAGAAATGTAGATCTAGGTACCTATTCACTAGCTATATTGATTGACACTGCATTTATTGTCACCTTAATTGAAGTAGAAAAACAGTACATATGCAGCCATGAAACGACTCTATATCGGATATGTATTGCGTGGTGATTATCGAGAAATAATCTTATGTTTATAAACTTCGTTTCCGGCAATGGCAAGGCTATGTGAAGGCAACGAGAGGATTGCGTCTAAAGGATGTGTCAGTTGCATGTTCTACGCTTCTATAACGTTGTAATATTATGGCCAATCTGAACAATTGTGATCCTCTCTGACGGAGCCCAAATCCATCTACCATCGCTAAGCCCCGCACTTTTATTTCCCCAAAAAGCATAAATCCATTTTAACTGTATTTATTTTGTTCACAGGACCTTTACTGCGTTAGGAGTGACTTGGGCAATTTGCTCAAAGCTCTTGGTCGTTTGGACGAGGCAAAGGTAAATATAATTTCCTCTTCGACTTTCTGGTTTGCTCCGAAGTTAACAGGATTCTCTAAAAGTTTCCTTTGTACAATATTAAATTAGCGTACTCTCTGCTCTGTAAGCGTACACTGCCCTTGCGTATATACATCAGAATAATTTGCAACTTGCGTCAGCTTTTCCTTATAATGGTTTCGGCTATTAGATCTCGTTGTTTTCTAAGTTTTACACTCAAAATGCGTTATTGAAGAGTTCTAGTGTTGAAACCATTATTGAATCTGTGAAGCAGGATGGGAAATCGAATGCTTTGTTTGGCCACACAACTTCAGTTTCCAATCTTGTTGCACCACACAGTTACAAGTCACAAAATATTAAACATCTTATGTGTATCGTTATCTGATAATAAAATTGCGTTTGATAAGTTTGATTCGCTGTTTATATCAATGATTGACATTGACTGGAGTACAAGGACATTTCTGCGTAACATATTTCTAACACGTACATTTTTTATTGAAGCTTGCCGTACACATATTGAATTTTAGTAATGTACACGATAAAGTACATAATATTAATATTCTTATACAATTTATGACAAAATCTTTCCGGGGGAAAGACGGGAGCGTAATATTTTGTGACAGCATTTTTGCGTTCAAATATCAATTCTCTACACAACATTTGTCCAAGGAATTGTATCTTACTAGTCGCTTGTCATGTCATATGTTAAAATCGTACCCCTTCTTGATCTAAACTATGTTGTGTGGAGTATTGAGCAGTAAAGGAGAGTAAACTAATTCACATCGCTATACTAAACGTTTGAGACAACATTCAATCCTGTTCTCTTCAAAACCTAGTTAACTTTATAATCCTTGTGCTTGTAGTGATTTCTTATTACAATGGAGGATCAAAGGAGTCTGTAGTGTTTATTTCATTAGTGGTATGACGTAGTGAGTTTATTTGTATTGTATGATTTGGTCATCCACAACATGCCTGTCGCAACACTCTGCTCTGCAGCGTGAGCTGGACAATGATCCTCTCAAATCATAAATATTTGATTTGCAATGTAATTTGTTTATGAAGACGATCGGGTGAAACAAATTGACTCAAAATCAACTAATTTTCTATTATATTTTCACAAGGTGTTGTCTGGTAAGGCAAGTGTAGGTGTGACCGCTGCTGTATCTAGCTGGGTTATGGTTCGTACGACACTCGCTATCCCGCCGCGATGCCGCCGTGTCTGCTGCAGGTAAAGTGGAAAAGGTTTGCAAGAACTAAAGTAAGAACAGGAATCGGATACAACTCGTGCTCTTGACGTATCCATTGTCGTGACCATCCTCTCTCATCGGCTAGGAAGTGGAAGCGTTTCACTCGTGGTTGGCTCGTTTGTTTCGTGACGTATGATTTATTTATTATTTTATGTTTATACAAAAAGTATGTATGTGCGGTTGCACTTGGTTTGCACTGGTTTTTCGTTTGCATTTCCTACTGATGTGTGTGGCAGTCGGCGTAGTCTCGTTTCTCTAGGGGCGCTGTTTGCGTAAAGTTTTATGTATGCGATTGATGTTTGGTGATCGTAGCTTTTGGTGTACACGTCGATCACCCAGCATCACTCGTAGCGAACGTGTAATTATTGGCATTGGCGTAACATACATTTCAGAACATCATTACATGAAAACATAGTTTTTTATAGTTATTAACATGTAATTTTTTCGTGTGTGTAGGCTTGTTACTTGAAGGCAATAGAAACGAGGCCAGACTTTGCAGTGGCATGGAGTAACTTGGGATGCGTGTTTAACGCACAGAGTGAAATCTGGCTGGCCATTCATCACTTTGAAAAGGCCGTTGCTCTAGATCCGAATTTCTTGGACGCCTATATTAATTTGGGGAATGTTCTTAAAGAAGCAAGAATTTTCGACAGGTGAGCTTAATAGTTTATTTCATTGGACGTTTCAAACAGACAACAATAGATCAGAATTTTTAATATTCTTAGCAGATTTTACACATGTTTATGTATGCAAATTACATATTAATGTTTTGTCATTACTGCAAATGACATATTAATGTTTTGTCATTACCATTTCAATATCGTAAACTCGAATTAATATGTGAAGGCACGTTAATTAACAACAATTTTCCATGTTCAATAGGGCTGTGGCTGCGTATCTTCGTGCGCTGAATCTATCGCCAAACAATGCTGTGGTTCACGGCAATTTGGCTTGTGTTTACTATGAACAAGGATTGATTGACTTGGCAATTGACACGTACAGACGAGCCATTGAGTTACAACCGAACTTCCCCGATGCATATTGTAATTTAGCAAATGCACTAAAAGAGAAAGGACAAGTCGCTGATGCTGAAGAATGTTACAACACAGCTTTAAGACTATGTCCATCACACGCTGACTCGCTCAACAATTTGGCGAACATCAAACGTGAACAAGGCTACATCGAAGAGGCAACTCGTTTGTATTTGAAAGCTTTGGAAGTGTTCCCTGAATTTGCCGCAGCTCACAGCAATTTAGCTTCAGTACTACAACAGCAAGGCAAACTAACCGAAGCCCTCATGCATTACAAAGAGGCGATACGCATTCAGCCTACTTTCGCTGATGCGTACAGTAATATGGGCAATACGCTCAAAGAGATGCAGGATGTAGCAGGTGCGTTGCAATGCTACACTAGAGCTATACAGATCAATCCTGCATTCGCTGATGCTCACAGCAATCTTGCTAGCATCCACAAAGATTCTGGAAACATTCCCGAAGCTATTCAGTCGTATAGAACGGCTTTGAAATTGAAACCAGACTTCCCTGATGCGTATTGCAATTTGGCTCATTGCTTGCAAATTGTGTGCGATTGGACCGATTATGAGTCGCGTATGAAGAAGCTCGTCAGCATTGTGGCCGAGCAACTTGATAAGAACAGACTGCCGTCAGTTCACCCCCATCATTCTATGTTGTACCCTCTTACACACGATTACAGAAAGGCAATTGCCGCGAGACATGCTAACCTATGTCTTGAAAAAGTGCAAGTCCTACACAAGCCACCGTTCAAGTTCCCACGTGAGTTGCAAGGACGTCTTCGTATCGGTTACGTGAGCAGCGACTTTGGAAACCACCCAACGTCTCATTTGATGCAATCCGTACCAGGTTTGCACGACAGAGTCAAAGTAGAAATCTTCTGCTACGCTCTGAGTCCAGATGATGGAACCACATTCCGGTCCAAGATTGCCCGAGAGGCAGAACACTTTATTGACTTATCACAGGTCCAATGTAACGGCAAAGCGGCCGATAAAATCTACGGCGACGGTATTCACATTCTCGTCAATATGAACGGGTACACAAAAGGAGCGCGTAACGAGATATTTGCGTTGCGACCGGCCCCTGTGCAAGTTATGTGGCTCGGATATCCGGGAACGAGCGGGGCCAGCTACATGGACTATTTAGTGACGGATGGAGTTACGTCGCCCATAGAATTAGCGAGTCAGTACAGCGAGAAAATGGCTTACATGCCGCAGACATACTTCGTTGGCGATCATAAGCAAATGTTTCCGCATTTGCAAGAACGACTAATCCTCAGTGACAAACTAAAAAATCACAATAATTTAGGAAGTGTAGCCGACAATGTTGCAGTCATCAATGCTACAGACTTGTCGCCGCTTGTGGAGACCACAGACATTAAAGAGATTAAGGAAATTGTAAGAGCCGCTAGACCTTTAGAGATTTCCTTGAAAGTTGCTGAATTACCGACCACCACGCCCATTGAGACCATGATTGCATCAGGACAAGTACAGGTAACAATACAACATATTAATAAATGACAGTAAATATGGCACATTGAGTTTTATAGAAAAGTTGGGTTTTTTATTTAGAGAATCATCTTTATCACTCAAACCGGTGTGATACGTCTTTTTGTAAAGCTCAATGTCTCATATTAACAATCGCGTTATATTCTCAACTAGCTTTTATGCTAGCTTATGATGTTGGAAAACATTCGTACTACCATTGTTTTCATATAACTCTATTTGTTTACGCGGCGCTCGCCAGTCGGCATGATTTTTTCCGACATCTTCAACAATTATCTTTCAGCCAATTTACACAGAGCCTTGATGAATTATAATACACCTAAACCTTCCTCATCAAACACTTCGTCCATTGGTGAAAACCGTATGAAATATATAATATATTAAAAAAAAACTGTTGGGTAGTTTTTAATCGAGACTTTGTAGAGATATTGCAGTCATTTACAACATATTTCGGAGTCCTAACGTATTCTTAATTTACAGACATCAGTAAACGGTGTAATTCTACAAAATGGACTTGCGACGACACAGACGAACAACAAAGCCGCCACAGGCGAAGAAGTGCCACAGTCTATAGTAATAACAACTCGTCAACAATACGGACTGCCAGACGACGCTGTGGTGTACTGCAACTTCAACCAGCTGTACAAGATAGACCCGCTCACGTTGCACATGTGGGTGCACATACTGAAGAATGTCCCCAACAGTGTGTTGTGGCTGCTTAGGTTCCCCGCAGTTGGGGAGCCTAATCTTCAAAATACAGCGCAGCAATTAGGTAAGAAACAATCTGACCACATTATTGTGCTATATTCTCGCATTTACCAGTCTTGCCAAGGGGTCTCGTATTACCCAGTAACTGGGTTGTGGAGGTCAAACAGGCGGTCGCTCCATGTAAAATACTGGTATTCAGCTGCATCCGGTTAGTCTGGATGCCGAACCCAACATAGTTGGGAAATGGCTAGTCAGTGATGATTCTCGCATTGAACAATGGTGGCCCAGTGGTAACGACCGCGGTAGGTTCGAACTCAGACCGGCATTTTAATTTGTGTCAATAATTTCATCACAGGAGCCCTCAGAACGGTGAAGGAAATCATCGTGAGAAAACTGGCATGTCTAAGAACCAAAATTCGAAGACATATGACATCTACCAACCCTCACTGGACCTGCGTGGTGAATTCCAGTCCAGTCCCTCTCATCTAGGGGAGGTCTTTGTCCCAGCAGTGGGAACGATATAGGCTGATTATGCTAAAGGTGTTGAATGCTCATGCCTTCTGTGTTTGATAAGATGCTATTGCTTATAAAGAAACTACATATTATTATTATTACTCTCGCTTCAGTATAAAACGAGGTGTAATCAAACCGTGCCGTATTTATGATTGTTCAATCAGTCAGATAATCTCACTGATAGTATTGTCCATTAAAAAAAAAACACATACTTCCATCTACAGAAAGGATTGAAACAATAGTTATAAACAAAGAGTCACGTAGATTAGCTAATTGCCCATTGATAAAGCAAAACGACTATCAGGATAGCGAGATTTCTTTATTTACATATGATCAATAACTTCATGCAGAGGCATAACTATATAGTACACCTACATTTCGGCAGTTATGATTAAGTCCTATGAAAATAGTGGGCGAGCTTATTGCCATCAACCGGGCACAAATCCAGACTCGCTGCTGCTGAGAAATTCCTGATGGGAAAACCCTATAACATTTTGCCTAACCTGGGAATCGAACCCAGGACCTCGTGTTTAGCAGTAGCGCTGGCGACCACTAGACCAACGTACTAATGTAACTTTACATGATATGTCACGCCTGTAATTCCCGAAGGTTAGACAGAGGTTTACCTAATATACACCCACATTTCGCCAGATTTGTTTACCCTAACCCTTTCATCAACTGCCATCATCTGCCAAGCCTTTTCCCAATTACGTTTGGGTCAACATCCAGTCTAACCGGATGCAGTAGGTAGAATTACCAGTATTTTATATGGAGCGACTGCCTATCCGACCTCCACAACCCAGTTACTGGGTAATACGATACCCCTTGGTAAGGCTGGTTGTCAGACTTTCGGGCTTCTGACGACGTAACAACTGTCAAAGATCCACAAATGATAGCCGGAACCAACGGCTTAACGTGCTTTCCGAGGCACGGAGGGGTCTTGGTATGAAAAGATGGTCATCCATCCACGGGCCAACCGTGGCAAGCGTGGCTTAACCTGAACGATCTAGCTGTGCGGTTAATATTACTTAGAGACAAGTCCTTTGTAATCTAACTTTTTGTAACCTTTTATTTACAATCATTTCTTCTTATTCTTACCTAGGTCTGCCACCCGGCCGCATAATCTTCTCAAACGTGGCTGCTAAAGAGGAGCATGTCCGTCGCGGACAGTTGGCGGACGTTTGTCTGGACACGCCTTTGTGTAACGGACACACGACCAGCATGGACATCTTGTGGACTGGCACGCCGGTCGTTACGCTGCCCGGGGAGACACTGGCTTCCAGGTAAAATTACATATTTTATGGCTGTTTTTGGAACTGAAGAATAACATGGTATGAGGAAACGGGAGATATTTTTACAGGAGAATAGGGTACCAAAAAAACATAGAAAGTCATATTATTATTTTCTGTTGAATAGTGTAACTGTCCATAGTGTAACAAAATGAAGTTCTCGCTGTGTTTTGATTGTTGGAAAAGGTGTACTATATACTATGGTCTTGAGTTAAAACTTATTTGAAGTAGCTTATCTGTTGAACCTATGTATTGCGTATATAACTGTACACATCCCCAAGCTAAGAGGCAATCAGGACTTCAAAGTTACTATACGACCTATGAGGGCCACCTCATCATATAAATTTGAAGAATACGAGTTCTAGATCGTAGGTTCGAACCCAGTCCTGTGCTTTACTTGTAACTTATCTTCATTTAAACTGCTCATAAAACGGTGAAGGAAAACATCGTGACGAAATGGGCACATCCTAGAACCAAAACTTCGAAAACATGTCGACGTCTACCATCCTGCACTGAGATTGCTTAGTGGATAACGGCCCACTCCCTGTCAATCAGAGGAGGTCTGTGTCCCAGCTGTGTGAACTTAGCAATATGAAATGAATACTTTGCGATGCAAACTAAACTGCAAATTAAACTTATCTATGTTATTGTTACAGAGTGGCAGCATCTCAGTTGAACACGCTCGGCTGTCCCGAGCTGATCGCGAGAACGAGGATAGAATATCAAGATATAGCTGTAAGACTAGGAACCGATAGGGAATAGTAAGTATTTTATAATTTCACAAACAATATTACCAGGACGATAAATGAGTCAACCACTCATATGGACATTATATTCTGGTCAATAAAATAAAGTTCCCTTATTTGTTAGGCTGCTTTATTATTTATTCTTTTTACCTATTGTGGTAAAGTAATTTTATTTTAGGTCGCATCGCGTTCACATACAATGATATAATCAATGTATACACAATATTGAAAAACATTTTAAAAGCGTAATAGTGGACTTTCTTGCCCATTCTTCTCCATACGAAACTACCTTTTGGTAGGGGTAACTAGAATGACCTCAATTCTTTTTTGTAAATTTAACGTTCAAAAGGTGTGTAAACATCTATTATGTGCCAGGCCCAGAAAATATATGGTGTATTGACATAATCTGATATTTATTTTAATTTTAGGTGGTCAAATAATGCTTTCCCATTTTTCTTTACAGTTTAAAAGGCATCCGCGCTAAGGTTTGGACAGCGCGCTCCGAGAGTCCACTCTTCGACTGCAAAGCGTACGCCACCGGTTTAGAAATGTTATACAATAAGATGTGGCTGAGGTACGCTCGCGGTGACCGTCCGGATCATATAAAGGCGGACAAATAGACTGCGGTTCGCACCGGCAGAAACAATGATGGGACATCTAAGAAACGCCGATGGTGCTAAGTGATTGTGAACCAGTAAGTGAAAGTTAGAACGGTTTCAAGTTATCGTCTTAATTTGTGATTGCCGACGAACAAGCCGAGTGCGGACTGCGTGTGATATTAATTGTATGAAGTGGAAGCTCTGTTTTGTTCCGATTGTCAGCCGGTGTTGATAAATCTGATCAATGTAGTTGTACTTTAATGAAATTGTACTTTATAGACATTGATCTGTCCTTCATCGCCCATTAGGTGACCAATCAAATTTTATATGTTGTATAATTTGCTTGGTTATAAAAGGCGGTATCCAAAGTGTCCTTTCTGGATTTGATACGACAATTTCCTAGGGCGATGATTATCAGTGATGTAGTTGACCATGAGCTGGCAACTTTTAACTAACGGTAAGTAACTATACAAACAGGCTCTCGGATGTAAATCATAAAATGTATGCTTGCTAGTTTTCGTGTATCTCGATATCTTCTTTATCTGTAGTTATGCGCTAAAAGGTTCCTAGCTATAATATTACGTATGCAATACTGGTTAAGTTCATGTTGACCTGTGTGGAAACTAAAAATAAATATTGAGCAATAATATTATGTAAAAACTAGTAGTAAAGTGCCCTTTATAACTGTAAAATATTACAGAGTTGTGTAATATATTACAGGTAATTGGTGTTAGTTCATTATAATTGTGTTGCTTATAGTTTTGCAGAAGTTGTTGCATAGCTTGTATTCAAGTTCAGTGTTATAAATATCTAGATAAATAGTAAATTCTGAATTACCTCTAGAGAAAATATATAAAGTTCTTCAGACTTAATCAATTCATATCAATAAATTCATGTGCTACATCCTAAACTAGATTGAGAAGTTGTTACATACAAGTCGTTTTTAATGAGGCCTTACAACCATTGTGTTTGTATTGCATTTGCCAAAGTTATGAGTAATAATTAATTGTTTTTTAAACTGTACTGTGAAGAATGGAACATTATGTCTCTGTGTTATACCAAACATGTAGCCTGTGTAATGAGACCGGAGCATACGTAAGACTGAATATCCGGAACACTAACAGTGCAGACAGTTAATAAATTAGTTCAATTATTATAGTTATTGTCGCTGCAGCCGTTGGCGACTCGTTTATAGTGTTTATAAGAGACTCGTGTATTCTAAGTAATCATTTGTGATACCAACATTACTATTATAAAATGGCCATGCTTGATGAATATAGTTTTAGATAAGTTTTACCCAGCGATTGTAATACTTTAGACATGGATTTCTTGTGAACGCACCCAGTTTAATTTCAATAAAAGATTTTCTCTTGTTATTTTGGAATATGTTTATGTTTTTTTGTATTCTGACTTTTAATTTTGCATGATGAGTTTATTAAATGTATTTTGTGTTGAATGATTGTTTTAGAATTACTTACATTTATTCAAGTTGCTATTTAATGATAACTATTCCAATATTATGAAGTAGGTTCTGAGGTGTTTTAGCCTTCAAAATTGTACTAATTAATTATAATGTCTAAAGTAATTGGAAAAGTTAGAGAGAGAGGGAGAGCATTATGGTGAGGTTAGTATAAACTCAGCTATTTATTTATTGCTCATGAAATTCTTCGCTAAATAAACAGGCTATAATATCTTCTCGCAATAAATGAGCATACATTAGTGTAAGATTTTATGGTTATAAATGTGACTTATCCAGTTGTTTTGTCATTGTCTGCTGAATTGTTGTAAATAGTAATAATTAAGCCTAGAATATTATGGAATAAAAAGAAAAATATATTGTGGTTTTAAATTTCTTTTTCGTTCCCATTATTTCTGGGATCGGCACGTTACTAATTTGGATCAGCTACGACAAAATAAGGTACAGTCACGAGCATAAATATATTATTATCGACTGATAGGCAGTAATTCAGCTGTTGTGATTCATTCTTAAATATCTGTTTTCAAGAATATAGCTAATCATATTATAAATGTTATCATTTGTTGAATACCACATTGGGACACCTCTCAGAATGCATAAATATCGGACATGACTTGCGTTATAAAACGTGCGTACTCAGTTCAGTTCAGAAGAATGTGATACCCACCACCAATGAGCACATAACAATTGAGATCCTTGGATCAAATATTGTTCGCAAACCACCACCACTAAAAGTTATTGTTTTTTTTTTGTTGGGTGGAAAATCATCAAATAACTTCTCCCGCTCTGGGCGGAGCGGGAGAAGTTATTTGATGTAGGCGCCCACATCGGCGCAAACTTATTGTGTGTGCCTACATCCGCTTATAGACAATGACCGTACCCGCTATGGCCGCGTCCAGAGGCCTCAGTGTGAGTTTCATTTAACCATCTCGAACAAACGCATCGAGCGCGTTCGACGTTCCGATTGGTCAATCACCAATCCAGGGCCAATCAGAGCGCCAAACGCGCTCGAAGCGTGGCCACTGATCAACGCGACCGTCGCGACGTTTTCTTTTGGCGAACCCGCGAGCGCCAGGTCGCGCCAGCAGAGGACGCTTTCCAGTTTTCTGAACAACTACACATACCGATGAACGCATATTTGCGCGATGACGATTAACGCGGGGTATGAACATGAATGTACTTTCTTCTTCAAGCGATGGCCCTGCACCTAGGGCCTTTTGCTTCTGCCGCAATGTTTTGGGGACTTCATTATTCTGGTCTAGTTATTTTTCTTGGATTTGATGTGTAGCCAAAAAGACAAGAGTAAAGTCTCGCACTGTCATCGTGGGTATCTGAGTGTATAACCACTACCAGCGAAGCGGAGTTACTAGCTGCCTCAAGAAACCACTAGAAGAACGTAAGATACGAGGCTGGCATAATCGTTCTTGAAAGCCTTTTTTCCTTATACCTATGATGTTTTGGTGGCCAGAATCGGTGTGTTGGGTGTTTTCTGACGAAACCAACAGCATCTTTGCGCTTCTTAAAACTTCTTAAAAAAATATATAACCTTGATGGACTGACTAAAGTAAATTTTTGTGTGTCCGTTATATGGCGCGGCCACGGCGATATTTAAAAAAAAATTGCGAAGATTTTGTAAAAAATTGTAAAAGTTGATTCCCAAAACCATAGTCAAAGTAATAGTTAAAAAGTTATAAGCGGCCATGGGGTTTTAGTCTTGCAGCTCCTGGAATATAAACCTAGGATGTATTTATGTATTTTTAAAAGTTTTGACAAATTCAAATCTGGATTTTACAAAAAACTTCAAAAGTCTGCGATGCTTTTTAGCGAGATATTGGAGATAACGCGTTTTCCACCGTTTCAATGGCGCGGCCATGTGGTTTTAGTCTTACAGCTCCTGAAATCTACAGCTAGGATTTTTTGTATTTTTACTAATTTTGACAAATTCAAATCTGGGTTTTACAAAAAACTTCAGACGTCTGCTATGCTTTTTAGCGCGATAACGTGTTTTCCACCGTTTCAATGGCGCGGCCACGTGGGTTTTATAGTCTTACAGAGCCTAAAATATAAACCTAGGATCTCTTTTTTACAATTTTTTTACAAATTCAATCTATTATTTACCAAAATTTCAGATCTCTGCAATGCTTAGTTTTAAGATCTCCTTGGCCGCGCGCTTCTCCGCGTCTCAATTCACTTATAAATTTTTAACAATAACTGACAAATTTATGGTTTTGGGAAAAAAATCTTGGTTGTTTTTTTTGTTGAAATATTGCCGTGGCCGCGCCATTGAAACGGACACAATTTTTTTTTGCCACGAAAAACGCGCTGCGTTTCATCAAGTTTCAGTCGGCGGTGAATCGGCTAGCCGCGGCGCACGACGCTAAGCGGGGTAATAAATTACGCCAGTCGTCAATAGATGGCGTGGTTTGGATCGGAAATGCTTAACTTAGCAATAATACAATTCTACGAGATACCTACAACGTTCATAAAATGAAATTCATAATTGAAGTACACTGTAACCATTATTGGTTTGCCTCACTCCCTATTAAAAAAAAAAAACAATATTGGTGCCTTATTATTTCACATAGCATTTTTACCGAATTAAAGTTATTGCGGTTATTTATAGTAATACGTATTCCGACTCCGAGATAAAAAGGTACCTACCCACAATCCTATGAATCATTTAAAAATATTTTAATATTATGTAGGTAGAGGAGAAGGCGGTAATGTGGTCCTCGCAGGTATTATGGCCCCCTTTGATATTTCTAATTTAAAATTACTCCATCTAGTGAAACTTTTTTTAAAGGGAACATTAATATGACAACTTTGAAATAATACCAAAAAATCTGATAGAGGACAGCACATCATCGTATTTTACGAACTAGTTTAAATCTGCACTCGCCAAAACTTTGTTATTGTGCTGCAATAAATTAAATTATTTTGTAAATATCAAGTCATAGCTGCAGAGAGTTGGACAATATGTTTAATTAACGTTTTCCTACAGGATTTTTAAGGTAAATATGCAAAATATTCGATGTTTTATATTTATTGAGGTTTGTTTATAGATTTCACCATATTGGTAATTTGGCCCCCTCATATTGCTTGCATTATGGTCCCGGGGGCCATATAACATACAGGGATGGCATTTTAATTATTTTTTTGTTTACAGCAAATTTTGTAGTCCCCAGAGCATCAAAAAAAATTAAAAAATAAATTGTGCGAATCTTTATGCTCAGTAGAAAATCGTAGACGTGGACGCGGACGCGGACGTGGACGCGGCCATCGAAGTAGCCGAGATGATAGAGAAAATGACGCCAGCAGTTGTAACCGGTACCAAAGAGACGTGATATCCAGCAGTAGCTCCGATAATAAAGAAGTCGTAGAAACCGACTCGTCTGAATGTGATGAAAAAGTCTGTCCATCACTAGTACCCGAGGACTCAGATACAATTTGTATAATTGTGTCACCAGTTATTCCAGCGACAGACGTGGAGATGAGTGGATTCAGTGTCAGAGCTGTAACTTATGAGCTCATACCGACTGTGCAGATCCTGAAGGCGAATATTATATCTGAGATTTTTTTCGTTATGTTCGATACATTTAATTTCGCCCCTAGGGTGCCATATAACCCTCACATCATCTCAAATTGTTAAATTACCGTTTTTTTTAGAATACATTTATATTTTAATATTCTGTCGCATTTTTTTTTATTCCATTGTAAATAATTTATAGGTAAATAAATACGAAAACCGGTGATGTATTATTTAGATTTGTATTCCTTTTACTTTCTACACTAGACCTCAAAAACAATATGGGGGGCCACATTACCACCTTCTCCTCTACTAATTAGAGTATTTACATAAATTAAAAACGAATGGTAAATTATGTATTTTATGTACAGACGCCAGCACATCAAGCTACCCCAAACTGTAAAATGTTCGCAATTGAACATGAACCTTATGTTTTAGCAATAAAGTTGAAAATCTAAACAAAGAAATTTGACAGATTGGGGTAGCTTGATGTGCTGGCGTCTGTACATGTTTATAAAAAAGAAAAGAATCACAGGGCATCAAAAAATTAATAAACAAATGTTTAAGAATCTCATAACACAGAGGGGCTTTTCGTATTTATACCTACCTTCCTCCAAAGATGTTTCACCTCTGGACTTCCGCTTGACACCAGAGATTATTATCTAGGTAGGTACCTAATACTAATTTGTTTTTTGAGACAATGTAAAACCATTTTTACTCAATAAATTATGTTTATTATTTAAAAAACTGCGACAGAAAGACCTTAACAATGCATAAACGGAGGTGTGCTTGACTGAACTAAAATTCTCTACATGTATCAAAATACTATCAAAAGCCCGTACATACAAAACATAAAGGTTCGGAAGTGGCGACCGTGTACCGGAAGACGTATCGTTGGAATGCCTCCCACAAGTTGGATCGATGACCTTGTAAAGGCTGCAGGAATCTGCTGGATACGGGAAACAGAACCGGTCGTGGCGCCAGAAGTGGTGACGGTGCTTGGGGGAGGCCTATGTCCTGCAGAGGACATAATTCGTCTGAAATTATGATACAAAAGTTACTAACAGTAAAACCAGTGACTAGCAGTAGGTATTTAAAAGGAGAGTGAAAGAACACTATTTTCCCACTCCGTCATAGATAAAAAAACAGTAAACAGCTATTCCATATATTTTAACCGCGTAGGTATTGTACTTTTGTATGAAACTGCTGATTTTTTTTGGTATAACCGACGAAAAATTTCTGGCTGCGGTGTCTACAATGTTACACTGATTTCCTGGTTACAGTTTGTGCACTGGATAAAAACTTATCCTGTATTAATAAGTGAATTGTTTGTTTATTTCATGTAAGTACCTAGGTATTTTATTTTCTCCTCTCCTCTTACACACGGTGTTTACATCTCTTTTTTTCTACTTCTCTTTTGCAGGTAGGTAAGCTGGAAGTTTAATTAGAAATAAGCATCACCTTTGTATTTATTTACTCTTCGTTTTGCCTGTTTATATTTGTATGTGACATAAGTGGTTCATCATCATCAGCAGCCTGCAGCAGTCCACTGCTGGACATAGGCCACTCGAATTGCACGCCAATCAGCTCGATTCTCGGCAACTCTCATCTAGCTAGGTACTAGTCGCCGTCTCCACTCACGAACACCATAATTGATTAATTATATGTAAGTAATTAAATTCAATCATTGATTACCTACTCGGTCCTCTAAAATCAATATTATAAAAAGCTTTAGCAAACTGGGACTGCATCTATATTTTAGCGACTAGTATTCCTGTAACCCTCCCAACTTCTAACAAAGACAAACAATCGAAATAGACTTCAGGTCAATATTACATAAATAGTAACGCAGCGCGGGTCGGGCATCGGGATCTAACTCGCGACCACACCCTTAGGTACCAGTCTGGTAGTTTATGTCTAATTAAGAAAAAAATTGATGACGACAAAACTGCGGAATATTGAGCTATATTTCATGTAAATAAATGCTGTATACCTATGTAAATTCGATCGGCATCAATAGTTACATTAATATAGGTACATAAAAAACACACTCAAATGAATAATATTATAAACCTCTACTTATAATATTATAAATGCGAAAGTAACTGTCTGTCTGTCACGCTTCTACGCTTAAAACCCTGAACCGATCGTCATGAAATTTGGCAGAGAAATATAGCCTGGGATATGGAGAAGGGCATAGGCTACTTTTTTAGGCGATAAAATCATCACATCCACGCGGGCGGAGCTGCGGGAAAAAGCTAGTTACTAATAAAGTAATTGTTAGGACATATTTACGGTTGGTTCTGTGGTTAAACGGTTTCCTGCAACGCTACTTGTTGCGGGTTCGATTCCTTCACGGAACAATAAAATCTAATTTGATCGTACCGATAGTTCACGTTCCAGTTTTGCCTGTTTGGGTACTTATGTGTATGTGTTTAAAAACGTATCCGAGATTTAGAAGGAAATCCTGTGTCCTCAATCAACGTGGGCGAAGCTGCGGGCACAGCTAGTGCGTAATACGTTCTCTGCTGGACAAAGGTCTTCCCAAGAATCACTACAACGAACATTTAATACATAAGTATAAATAATACATATTTAATACATAAGAATAAGCAGTTACCTTTCTGATACTACCGCCCGGCTTCTAAAACGAAAAACCAAAATTCAAAAGTTAACAAATTGTCAAGAGCACGGTAACTGCTGGGGTTGGTTAAATTAATCGTTTAGTACACTCTCGGCTCCACGACTCCTAAAAAAAGATTTATCTATTTGTTCCTCTCAACCCTTAAACATAGTTCACACTCGACCCCCTCAGGTGAGACTGAATTTTCATACAAAGGACAGGCATACCTTGTCCCCTTTCAACCCCTAGTTCGGTAAGTACCTAAAAATAATATTTTGGTACAGTAAGGTAGGTACAGACTACTTTGGGGGTCGAAAGGAAACTAAAACTTGGCTGGAAAATAAAATCCACTCTCGAGGGTCGAGGATAAACTATAGTCCTATAGGGGTCCAGACACATTATTTATTAGGGGTCGAGGGGCCGAGAGTGGACCAAACGGAATTAATATCAGTGGCCAATTTCATCACTTAACTTGCGTTTAATTTCGACTCGTCGATAATTTTACTTGGGATTCGCTAAGGTAGCCGGAAAAATTCAGATTATCTTACATCTTTGCAAATTGCAGGTCAGTGGCAGACTGTAGGTATGTTGAACGAAATATGATTCGAAAGAAAGAAAGAAAATACATTTATTTAGCACAGACTAAAAAGCCACACAAATATACAGCAAAAAAAAAATAAAAAAAAAAACAACAAAATGTATAAAGTGCGCTGTCAGAAACGATCATCAAAGTGTGCCTCACGGCTGCGCTAAAAAGGGTCAGTTCAGCAAAAATGCCAGACAATTACTGTCGGACGCTGGTTTTCAACTGGACCTGATTCGAGATCGTAACACGTGTGTATTTACAGAGTTATAATCATTTCAATCATGAATACCACCCTCTAAGTTTAATTAATCCCATTTATGATTATACTTAATGAAAAAGTCATCTTAATACCTATAATCATACACAGCCCGACATTGACTTGCAAATTGAAATTGTCTTTGAATTTCGCGCGGTATCCTGGCGCTCCCCCTTACGGTGAATCTAGTCGACATTTATACCATATAAACTTCGAGAGACTTAAGGGGACTTCTACTTTTCCACAGTTCGACAATGTACAGACGCCAGCACATCAAGCTACTCCAATCTGTCAAATTTCTTTGATAGATTTCAAACTTTATCACAAATAATTATGGTTCATGTTCAAATGGGAAAATTTGACAGTTCGGGGTAGCTTGATGTGCTGGCGTCTGTACATCAAAACTTAAACATGATATCGATGGTCAAAGGTTGACAACATAAAAAAACTGTATAATTTAGAAAAAAATCAAATTAAAAAGTAATTGGTAGGTAATCGAATTCTTTATTGATATCTAATATGAAAGAATAAAATACCCCCACATACGTTTTTCATTAAATACGCGCTTAATTTAAACATTTTTGATGTCACTCATTTTCCGAAAAAAATTGGGTTATGAGTTGTCAACGTATGACCATCGATATGGTTTTACCTCATTATTAATATTGTCTGTACGGTAACAGAATACTAAAATAAAAAGCCATTAAAAAGTTAGGAGCCAACAAAAATGTGCCTTTCTTGCTAATTTAACCTAACTTTGGGCGTGTTTAAGTAATAAAAGAAGAAAAGAAGTGTAAAATTTCAAAAACCAAGTCGGTACCGACAAAGCTCAATAAACTTTATTGGTCTTTGATTTATGTAGTGGTTTTTTCAAAAAACCCGATCTTCCGAAGGAGTTTTCCGAATTTTTTACGCGCTTGTTTTACTATATCCTGCACCTCACTCAATAACGTTGTGCGTGTAGACTAGCGTCTAACTGTTCATCACTGATACTACCTCTATCGGACACGATTCCTGGTGAGACTTTAAGCAAGGCCCGCCAGTGAGTTTAAGCCCGCGACTAGATTCCCCTTAAGTTGTTTCTACGCCAGTTTTGTCAACAACCGGCACACCAGCTGCAATCGGTAACACAATGTGTCCCGTGCCCGGCAGCTACCTGTATGTACCTCTACGGCCCTACGGGACGTTTTGATAAAGGAGAACCAGAAGGCAACCGCAGGCCCTGCTTTCTAAGTGATTAATATCAATATAATAAACAGTCGACGGTCCAGACAAAAATGTATGTTCATATTTTGTGGAATATTTGAACTTTACTTAACTCCCTGCATATTATTTATAAAAGCGTGGTAATACAGTGACATGTTTTATAAGATCAAGAAAGTCGTATGGGTGCACGTTAGCCTGTTGAGGTCTGAATAAAACTTACCAATATTAACTGTAAAAACCCTTTGCAATTTACATAACTTAGTACCTAGTTCATATCAACGGTTACATACAAACATTAAGCATCTCGTAAAACTTAATTAAATAATAAAGTTGTATTGTGTAGTTTAAGAATGCTATCTTCCACTCTTACTATTCTAATGAATATGTAATCGAACCTAGAACAGACGACTCGCATCCACACACTGACTTACTGAGCTATAGCGCATCATTGTACGTACCTACTTTTAGTAAAGCTTTTAGAAACTTAAATTTAAAGTAACGAAAAACTTTGAAAACCTTTGAAACTATAATTAATTGTGTCGTAATTAGAATACCTAAATAAGACGGTTACAGATTCTCGAACAATCACAAATCAGCAATATTGTGTAATTATTAAAAGGATGTAAACTCTAAAATAAAAGTAAACATTTTGTGTAAATTTTGGTAAATTCCTAGTAGAGGTAGAACAATGGTTTTTATTCCTTAAAATTTGAATTTTAAAAGGGTTATTCCCAAATAAAATTTATGGAAACATCGTCATGTAACGGTTTCCGTTTCGTACAAAAGTCAAAACTACGAGGGTTACTTATTATGCGGCAATAGAAATGTTGGTGCGGTCCGTCGTTCCCTCCAAGCCGCCGCGCATTCATGGCATTTCATTGTACGCGGCAGTCGCGGCCTCGCCACCGCGGGGGGATCGCGTGCTTGCGTTGTTGCGTTGCCATGCTGTGCCGCACGCACACTGCTCTATTTACTACACCGCTCATAATCGTCGTTATCGAAGTGTTTCCGTGTAATACACGCGTAGACAACAGCTGAACATGACCGTGCGCGACTTACGAACTCAACTTTCATTCATCAAAACTCTATTCTGACAAGTGCCGAAAATGATATGGACACAGTGCCGTTTAAAATGATAATTAACGCGATATTCTTTTGTTTAGTGATGGGCGCGGCGCTTACGGAAGCGCCTGACGATGCAGATGTTTGTTTCCGTGTGTCCGGTGAGAATGGTGTGGTGGAGTGCAACGTACGGACACTGTCGTCGGACAGGGATGTCGCCGGTTCGATGCACTCGGATGGCGCGGAGCGGCTCGCGATCCGGTGCAGCCCGCTGCTACTGGAGAGCTCTCTGCGAGACCATCACTTCGGAAGAATGCAAGGTTTGGCAGAGATAACCATAGATAACTGCAAAATACTACGACTGCCTGGCAACGTGTTCGAGGGGTTACGAGGGCTGAAGACATTGAAGATTCGCTCCATGAACAACGAGTGGAGCAACAACAAAGAATTGGAACTATCTCTAGGAGCTTTCAACGGATTGAGAGAGCTGCACACGTTGGACTTAGGTCACAACAACATAAGAAAGATACCTTCGGACCTGTTTTGCGCGCTGGAGAACATAATTTCACTTAATTTGACGCACAACAAAATCAAGTTTGTCGATGAACTGGGTTTCGGTCATAAATGTGGGTCCACATTGCAGACCATAGATTTAAGTCATAACGACATCATGTCGCTGCCAGCTGACTCCGAAATTTTACATTTGCGCCGGTTGACACAGTTATTCCTTCAAAATAATAAAATTAACGAGCTTCCAGGCGAAGTTTTTAGTGACTTACTGTCGTTAAAAGTTGTAAACCTTTCGGATAACGCAATTAGTTATTTACCAGACGGTTTATTTTATAATACTAGAGAAATTCGTGAAATTTATATACAAAATAATGAACTGGAAACTTTGCCTAAGAGAATATTCAATCGGTTGGAACAATTGCTCGTTTTAGATCTTTCGGCGAATAAATTGAGGAGCGACCACATAGAAGATGAAACGTTCGGTGGTCTAATAAGATTAATCGTGCTCGACCTGTCCCATAACACGGTGGCCCGGGTCACACGCAACATGTTCAAAGACTTGTTCTTTTTACAAATTTTGAATCTGTACAACAACACCATAGCGTTCATAGAGGATAATGCATTTTCACCGCTTTTTAATCTACACACTTTGAATTTAGGTCAGAACAAGTTACTAGCTATTGAAGACCATATATTTAATGGATTATTTATATTAAATAAACTAAACTTAAATAATAATATGCTATCTTATATCAGTGAGAATGCATTTGGAAATTGTTCAGATTTGAAAGAATTAGATCTTAGTTCTAATAAGATAGCGAAAGTCCCTGATGCAATTATGCAATTACCGTTCTTGAAATCGCTAGACTTAGGTGAAAATTTATTAACAGAGATTGCAAATAGTTCGTTCCAGAACCTATCGCAACTGACCGGGTTACGTTTAATCGACAACCAAATTGGAAATCTTACCGCGGGCATGTTCTGGGGCTTGCCAAGCCTGCAAGTACTCAATTTGGCCAAAAATAAAGTACAGTCAATCGAGACTGAAACCTTTCAAAAGAATACCCAATTGGAAGCCGTGCGATTGGACGGTAACTTCGTTTCTGACATTAATGGGGTGTTTGTGGCGCTGACTAAACTGTTATGGCTTAATTTATCCGAGAATCATTTGGTCTGGTTTGATTACGCTTTCATTCCGGGAAGCTTGAAATGGTTAGACATCCACGCGAATTTCATTGAGATTCTTGGTAATTACTATAAAATTCAGAACGAGCTTCACGTTAAAACATTAGACGCCAGTCATAACCGTTTAGTGACCCTGTCACCGATGTCAATACCAAACAGCGTAGAGCTTCTATTCATCAACAACAATTTTATTACAAGTATAGAGACGGATACATTCCTTGAGAAGAGAAATTTAACGCGAGTTGATATGTATGCCAATGATATTGAAAGTTTGGACATAAATAGTTTACGTATTTCGAGAGTGGTGGATGAACGCGTGCTGCCTGAGTTTTATATTAGTGGCAATGACTTTCGATGCGATTGCACAATGAAATGGCTTTTACTCATCAATTCCATTACGTCCCGTGAATACCCGCGCGTGATGGACTTGGAGAATGTAATCTGCAAGGAATCCTACGTACGCGGCATGAAATACCTCCCGGTCAGTTCTCTCCATATCAAAGACTTTTTGTGTAAATACGATAGCTACTGCCCTGATGGCTGCCATTGTTGCGATTTCAATAACTGTAGCTGCAAAACACTGTGCCCAATTAATTGTTCGTGTTATCACGATTCGGCGAAAACAACTAGCGTTGTTGATTGTTCTGTTAAACAATTGAAGGCAATACCTCAGAATTTTCCTGTAGATGCAACTCATATATATTTAGATGGTAATATTTATAGCGAACTTAACGAATCTGTTTTCGATTCAATGCGTAAGGCCGTGGTTGTATATCTTAATTCAAGTAATATTATAAACATACATAACAATACATTCAGCCAACTAAGAGATCTAAGAATCCTACACTTGGACAGCAACAGACTGAAACAATTACTGGGTCTCGAGTTCTCAAAGCTAAGCAACTTAAAAGAACTGTATCTTCAAAGTAATTTAATTGAGTACATTTCTAATGAAACTTTTTCCCTTTTGGGAGCTCTAGAAGTTTTGCGCCTGGATGGAAACAGACTCGTGAATTACGGTCTGTGGCATTTAGACAATAACAAGAAGTTACAAACATTGTACATTGGCAGTAACAACTGGTCCTGTGATTGTAAATATTTGCAAGGTTTTTTAACTTACGTATCTCAGAATGTTGAGAAAATTATCGACATTCCCAACCTGTGGTGTGTGAATGAGAACATGAACCCGGCAAAGAAGCCATTGAGTTTAAATGTGACAGTTTGCAGTGAAATAAGCGATAGCTCGATGATAAGCGCGTTATTTGTCTCCCACAATTTGCCATTATTGGCCTCGGCTTTGACTGGGTTCATGCTTATTTTATTAATATTAGCTTTAGTATTCACATTTAGATACGCTTGTAGGATGTGGTTGTATTCGAATTGCGGAATTAAGCTCTCCCCTCTAGCGGGCGCTTTTAAGGATGCTGATAAGCTTTACGACGCATATATTTGTTATAGCCCTAAAGACGAGGAGTTTGTTGTAGAATCGCTTGCTCGTGAATTAGAGACCGGTTATCCGTCGTACCATCTCTGCCTACACTACCGAGACGTTCCGCAGTTCGAAGCGACGTACGCTCAGTTCCCCGACTTGGTGGTCGAGGCCACCGAGGCGTCGAGGCGTATCATAGTAGTTTTAACAAAGAATTTTATCTTAACCGAGTGGTCACAGATAGAGTTCCGACAAGCTTTACAGAAAGCGCTACAAAAGAATCCACATAAATTAATAATAGTGAGCGTAGGGCTCATCCCACGAGATCCGGAGTTGAAGTCATATTTCAAAACGGGTTTGGAGATAACGTGGAAAGAGAAACGGTTTTGGGAGAGGTTACGTTATGCTATGCCGTCATCTAAGCGACACGGACAGAAATTAAAAAGACTAAATTATGGAAGAAATTCTAATACTTATACTATGGACGCGTCTGTGTTGAACAGTACCTGCCAGACGCTTTGTGGCAAGTCTGCCAACTCAGCGGAACGCTCGCCATGCGACCGGCCGCTGTCCGAACATATCTACTCCACCATAGATTCGGATTACTCCTCCAACGACTTCCAAGGTCGGCACAACCAGCCACAGTCCGTGGTATTTCAGCACACCGTTCAAACGTACCTGGTATGAAGGACCTCAGCAAACGATCTCTTAAATAATTGATCTGTAGACCTTAGTCTTAGCCTTAGGCGAACGCTAAAGAACTTGTTTTGTTATAGACGAAAATCGTCCCAAGTTGTAAATATTTATAGAACTTTGTAATCTACGAGTATCTTTAATAGCATATGTGTAACTTTTGTACAATAACGATACCAAATTTTCGCATTTGAAAAAGGTTTGCTTCTTCGTATTTATTACTTTTTTAAATGAAAAAAAAAAAAAATGTTTTAAGTATTATTCGGAAAGACTGTAAATTATTGTGTAGTTGTAATTCAATTGGCTGATGTTTGTATAGATATGTAATTAAAGAAGTTTATGAACGAACTTGATAATTTTAATGCACTCCTTAACAATCTTAATGTTGCCATTATATAAAGATGTAGTAAAATCGCACGAGTAGGTACAGACATTAAAAATACACGTTTTATTCTGTTTCCAATTCAGTTTTTACGAGCCGAACCAGAAATGGAGCAGCTGGTCCATGTAAACAGAATAAAAATGAGAGGCAAACATGGCCGACATCTATGCCTTCAATAGGCGGCTGTATAATAAGCTCCACTTGCTTGCATTCGCTTTGAAATGCTCATTTCAATTAAAAGTTTTTCTCAATTTTCTCTGCCGGTGTGCTAGGTGAACACGGAAATGTAACCGGCGACTGTAACGATTAAGCACAAAACGGAACTGTTAAAAAGAAAGTAGTTTTTCGTAATCACGACTTTTTGAGCATTAAAACGATGATGACTTTTAAAACTATTATTATAGCTCCCATTATCAGTTTATTCTTTAAATTAACCTGAATACCATTGTGTTAAAGCTGCTTTTCGTTTCGCGCCTGTCACACTATGAACAATGGAAAATCTGTTGACGACGTGCTACAATTTGTCTCAATTTGAATACTTGTCATTTTAAGTCTTTATAGGACGTCCGTATTCGTGGATCTTTCACAGTCGTTACAGGTCGTCAGAAGCCCGAAAATCAGACAAACAGTCTGTCCAAGGGGTATCATATTACCCAGTAACTGGGTAACGACTGATCGCGTTTGACTGAAAGCCGACCCTAACATAGTTGGGGCAAGGCTAGGTAGATGATTTACCTCGAATGTGTATTGACCTACATTAATCATCATCATCATCAATAGCCCGACTTCACCCACCGCTGGGCATGGCCTCTCTTTTCTTGTCCTACATTCCATGCTATAAAATATAACAGTTAAAAGCAAAAACACACACAATATTCGAGAATACATCAACCGCAAAAAAGGCAGACAATAAAAAAAAACTTTGGAAATATGTTGAACAGGAAACCGCGTTATATAATGTGCGTAATCTGGTGGTAAATAAATAACAGCACATCTCGATGAGACAGCGACAGCAAAAACTATATCGATTTTTATATTTTTTGCATTCACCAACGGTTCGTAGCGTTTGTATACAGTTACGTAACATTTATATATATACATAATATACGAAGCGTCGTGAGCAGAGTACAAAAGTGTAGGATGACGCGCAGGTTACATGATTGAATTTGGCTCTCTTCGGTAGCTACAATGAGACAATAAGACTTGTCTGTGCTCAGTTAATAGATTTTTTTTTCTTATTTGGGGATCTTGAACTCCCAAATGTGTTTTACAACAATAATAATTTATTTGCGGTCTTCTTGTCTGTCGTATCAATGATTCCTTTTTTTAGGTTTTAAATAAATTTCGACTGGAATTCAGCCATGTCGACAGCGTTATCGTTGGCCTTGCAAATGTATTTCATTGTACAGGTGTTAGTGCACAGAGAACACGACAAGAGGTGGGTCATGGTTTGCGATGTGGATCCACAGTCGCACTGCGACTCATCGGAGACCTGACCAAGTTGTGCCAGCAGAGGCCCACCTGGCTTCTTAGTCGGTTAAGAGATTTCCAGGTGTGCCATGGCAGTTGGTGGCCCGCTGGAACACTTTTGCGGTAAAGGTACACAAATATGGCGCAAAAGGAAGTACATTGAGGGCTAGCAATGAGTTTTAAAACCATTAATTAACGTTAATCAGGAAGGGCGTTAACTTAATGACTGGAATATGAGGGCAAAGTGCTTTCGAGCTTTTTAAAATTATGTCTGTGGGGCAATGTTTGACGTCCGTTGCAGTTTAGTAGAAGATTCTACGTAAGGAGTATCTATCACAGTCTTCGATGTAGCAAGAGAGGTTGAAATGTTATGTATGTGGTTTGTAACGATTTTTATACTCTCTCAATTTGTGTCTGTTTTTTTTTTGGGTGGGATATCATCAAATGACTTCTCCCGCTCTGGGTGGAGCGGGAGGGCGTGTCAGACTTTTACTGACTAAAACCCACCCGTGTTCCCTCAGTTGCCTGTGTGCCAGCGGCGCGGTATCGCTTTCGAACAACCCGCACCCCTGGCAGGCATCGTCCCTTGCGGGCCCCATCAGTTGCTGCTAACATCTCTTTGAGGCGCGCGTGGAACACAACGCGCCGTCGACCCGGTGTTGGTCCTTACCGGACAGCGAGCTACCCATTACTCACCGTCCGCAAGCCCGTGCCTACGGGGGCCGGGAATCAGCCTGGGATTCCCGACGCCCAGGGCGTCTCCTGCGAAGGCCACGGCCGTGAGGGCGCATGTACTCCATCTCCCTCACGTGCGCCGCCTCCCTCTTTGCGAGCATCACTGCTTCGCTGAAGGAGGCGACTGCTAGCCATGCACTCTCGCTCCGTACCATGGCTTGGACCAGGGCCGGACGCGAGGGATCGTCGCCGCCGATCGCCTCTATGAGGACACGGCGGTGCTCCGCCCAAGCTGGGCAGACCACCGTATGCTCCACCGTGTCCTCAGGGCGATCTTCGCAATGGAAACATCCGGGCGTTTCCTCCCGCCTTATGCGAAACAGGAACCTCCCGAAACAGCCATGTCCGGTGAGGACCTGTGTCAGGCGGAAGGTGAGGACGCCATGCCGCCTCTCAAGCCAATCCTCAAAGAGGCGACTTACCGCCGCAATCGTGGCGCGCCCAATGTGTGTCTATGTTCTGATCGAAATATTGTAGTTGAAGTTTGATTGGCGTTGATTTAGAAGAAACAAGATTAGATTTTCATTATGCTGTTCATGTTCATTTGTTGGGCATGTTCATTTTCATTCTGTGTTGTGTTGTTTCATTGTGCTGTTATTATGAAAAACTTTAGATGGACAAAAAAATGGTGTTGGGTGTAAAGATAGCGTTTCGCCTTTTTAGGTCGGAGACTAAAAAAAACAAAAGGAACAAATTTAAAAGTAGAGGGTTTTTCGTCCAAGACGCTACGATTTAGGACCTAAAGCATTGCCTCTAGACCAAGACAACAACACAACAACAACAAGACCAAGTTATTCAGCATTGAAAGGTCACAAAGTTCAACACCCACACACCACATAACTGTCAATATTATTCAATGGGACCTCACAAAACCAGAGATAACAGATAACACTATCTAAATTAGCATTAAAATATGTATTGCTCTTCTCGCTTTATCAATAATATTCTAACAGTCTTATTTATAAGGTAAGAACGTAAAATCATTTTTACATAACATCACGTTTTGTTTCCCTGAATGTTTGGGCAGAGGTGTACACACCACACCCACATTTCGCCAGTCATGTTTAAGTGCCATGTAATAGGGGGCGAGCTTATTGCCATCAACCGGGCACATATCCAGACACCGGGCTGCTACTGAAAGATTCCAGATAGAAAAATCCAATAACACTTAGCCCGACCTGGGAATCGAACACAAGACCTCATGCTCAGCATTGCGATCCCTAGACCAACGAGGGAGGGAGGGAAAATTATTTTGATTTAACAAATAACAGAAGATTTTGATGAACAAAATCGGCGTACTCTTGATATGGCTCCAACGTGGGTTGATTTTAATTCTAAGATTGAAGTGTTTTCTTTGTGTAGATAGATACTCTCTTAGAGTAGGTCAAGTAAGATTTGTTTGTGGGTGGGTGCTAATCTCCGTGGGTGCATGAGAACGGATCAAGGTAACAACACAGTGACACGTTAAACTTAGGAGTTTCATTGAAGAAGGTTACAAACGGTTTTGGAAGAAGATCTTAGAAATCTTAGAAACGCAGTGAGCGCGTTCGGCGCTCCGATTGGTCCGTCACCAATCCAGAGCCAATCGGAGCGTCAAACGCGCTCACTGCCTTTGATCGAGATAGTTAAATGAAACTCACACTAGGGCCACTTGTATGTCTGGAGTATCGTGAGATGAGCGTATGACTGTCGACTAGTTGTGTGCTTTTAGTTATTGCGCTTAATTTATTGTTTCTGTCTTTAACTAATGTAATTAACCTTAGCCATTTTTATTTTGAAATGAATAAATAATAAATGATGATATCTGATTCAGATATCAAGTGCTAACTTGAACACGAAGCAAGAGCAAAGTCTGTGTGATATATTATGCATGTTCTAAATTACTTCAATAAACTGCAGAAAGAAGAGATCGGTTTCTAAGAATAGTAAAGTTATCATCAATAATATTCAGAAAATAAGACAACTCTTATAAAAATACAATATTAATGACTCGAATGATCAAAAGCCTCGTCAAAAATACTTAAAAAGCTTTTCCTGGTTCCGGAGAACATATCAATTTTGATTTTTATCAATATTTCTAGTGATTGGTTCCATTTATCTTTCCTCCTACGCCAACAGGGAAATACGAAAGTTGTGTACCTATCTATTTTGCCGACCGTACGGAAATAGACAGGAGTTGATTATTCCGTTCGCTTACTGAGCCGTGAGTCCGTGATGCCTCGTTCGGTCGCGAGCTATTGTTTCACCAAAAGGTCGGGAGTGATTGTACTAAAAGCGTTTGTTTACGTTACTACGGGTTTTTGTGAATCAAGGTTTAGGTTGGGCGCTTTGATAGACAAATTGCTATTGTCAATATTGTTGTTTGGAATTAGGAAAATCTGGGAATGTTTTTGGTTAGTCAGTGCGAATATGGTAATCCAAACATCGTTTCATTGGTGGGTAAATAGGACTTGTGCGCACCAAGTTGAAGGCTTTGACTAGGCACGAAGCGTTGTCGATCTAAGTCTCCCGCAGACCGGCACCAAGCGGCATTGCTTTCTGGCTTCAATGTTTCTAGTTTTATTCCAACTACCCACAACCACTACCCACTTAAATTGATAGGTAAAAAATGAAAAGCGTAGGTAAGCTTTTATATATTTTTTGTCTAAATGCTCCTGCAGATTGGCGCGGCCCGACAGCGCAACGCGATTTTAGTAGATAAATTTCCATGAAGTTTCCATAGAAATAGCGTTGCGCTGTCGCGTCGCGCCTATCTGCCGGAGCATTTAGACAAAAAAGAAAAAAAGCGTAGGTAATACCTATCTATTTAAGTGGGCAGTTGTAATGAAACCAGAAACATTGAAACTAGAAAGCAATGCCGCTTGTTGTCAGAAGGTGAGGTGATTGTACTCCGGAAAAGCACCTATTCAGCTATAGGTAGGTTAGATACCCACATCTGTGAAAAAGCTATTTCGCTTTAGCTGCAACAATGCAAATTAGTAGAAGCATAAGTCCACGTTCGCTGTCATCGAGCACTGGATTTTCAACTCTCGGTGTTGAACCTATAATTGGGAATCCAATAGAGTGCATCCCAGCGTGTCGAAAAAAAACAAACTGTTCGATTAAGGCCTATACAGTACGTTGAAGATTCAGTGCGCGAAAAAATCCCGCCGTGATATTGTTACGTCCATGCGAACGAGGTCTGATGCACTGCCTCAGTAGATTCTGGAGGTCTTCTCTCTAAGTCCATCAACGAAGATACGGGCCCGTCCGACAGCATTTTGATACTTCAGAGAAAACTCTGACCTTTTACGGACGGGCGGGCATAAAGCATAAACACATCGGGAGAAGGGACATCTGTCAAATCATGGTCCCATTCATTCTTGGTTCGGGCCCTAAACTAATCTTATATCTGTAGGTGATACGGAGTAGGAATCGCCCGTAACATCGGCCAAAACTACGGATTTCGAGCTTAGGAAGCATCCTGAACCGTCGTGTCAACAAAACATGCCTATTTTCTGTTACTAGTTTTTGCCAGCGGCTTCACCCGCGTGGTGGAGGTCGGTGTATCATCATTCATCACTACATAGTATAAAACAAAGTCGCTTTCTCTGTCCCTATATCCCTATGTATGCTTAAATCTTTAAAACTACGCAACGGATTTTGATGCGGGTTTTTTAATAGATAGAGTGATTCAAGAGGAAGGTTTATATGTATAATACACCGACCTCCACGCGGGCGAAGCCGCTGGCAAAAGCTAGTTATACATATACACCTTCCCCTTGAATCACTCTTTTTATTGATGAAAATTGCATTAAAATTAATTGCGTAGTTTAAAAGATCTAAGCGTACAAACACGAAAAGCGACTTTGTTTTATACACACGGCTACACATGAAGCTAAACATTTCCAGTTTAAGCTGATCTCTCACTGTATGGGAATCCTATACAATGCAAGATCAGCTTATACTAAGGATAGACTTTATTATATTGCTCGTTTTCATACTTTTTACTAACGCTAGCTAGACACCTAAAATGCCAAAATAAAAACCCGTTGTTGGATTTCCAACGCTCGGGTTAGCACCGAAAGCTAAAAATCCAACATCACGCTTTCATTTAAGCATTCATTTGGGTGTTACCATTAGTAAAAACGGACATAACTATGTGTTTATTTGAGAGCGTGTCAGTTCAACAAATTCATAGCGATTTTATAAGAACATGCCCTAATTTGTGGTCCATAAATATGTCAATGTAAAACTGCCTGTAGGTACAAGTTTATAATTTAATAGAGCCCGATATAATTCGACACATGTCGGGCCTGTTAGATCACTAATTATTGTGTCGTTGTGTGTTGATAATGTATTAGGTACATCCATTAGTTGCCAAGCCATTAGGTTAAACCGGTGTTATTGACAGGTACTTTGGTATGAGTTTGTTAGTACGTTTTTGACAAATGGGCATGTCAGCTATCTACAGTCTTACCAAGTATCTTGTTAACCAGTAACTGGGTTCTGCTCCATGTAAAATACTGGTTCTACTACTCCATATAAAATAAGGTAAGACTAGAAGCTGATCCCACCCAACATAGTTGGGGAAAGGCTAGGTAGACGATGGACTGTCAGCTGACCAACCTGCGGACTGGCTTAATTTTTTACTGCGCACAGTTGCATTCTCTCAGAAAAGACAGGCTTATGCTCAGCAAAAGGGCGAAGTCGGGCTGAAGATAGTGAAGATGGTGATGAACTCTATCTGGGAGACTGGGAGTCATGATCACTACTTCAACGGGAAAGAAGCTGACAGAAGTATCCAGTTGGGTTTGGCAGCGTGGAAAACTTCGTCAGCAGGCGCATGACGCTTTATATTTCTACTCTTCTTCAGTAGAATAGAAATCGCTTGTCTACATTTCTCGGTACAAATCTGCCAACTGTTTATATGGAAACGTCATTTTTGTCTACTCTTCCGACACTAAAACGCTTTTCTACGGTTCTCGTGCTAAGCCTACAGGTCTTCTCTTCGTCCATACGACAATGTTTCAAGACCAACAATCGGTGTGTCGCGAAATTCCTATTTAAAATTTTTGCGTAATCAAATACGTCGAAATAAACCAATATGCATATGCTAACATATTTAAATCGGCGCATACCTCTAGTGCTAACCGATCCCACGGGATAAAGAATAAAAATAATGAAAACTTGAATTATTTGCTATCATAGGGCAATAGGTCAATGGCACCATGGCCATACTGGTGACCTATATTAAATTCGATCAGTTTAGACCCATGATGTCATTCATCAGTCTAGCCTTAATTGCAGATGGCTCCTAGTCATTTATCAGATTCTGCTGAATTTCAGTAGGTATACGAACGTACCATTTAGCGTCCCACTGATTAGTATTGATGCGTCTGCGACTTGGAATCACTTGTATATTATACTTACCTCACTATGACGAGTTTTCTTGAGTTTTCGTTCTGTGATTTAATGGTAGACGTCAGGCGGCCTACTCCCTTAGCACGAAATCCGTCGTTTCGGCCGAAGTTAAGGGCTATTCCTATTCGAATACGATTATCGAACGTTCCGTGTGGTGCAGGACGTAAAAGAATAGCACCATCCCATTTCTTCCCGTGGGTGTCGTAGAAGGCGACTAAGGGACTTACTAGAGAATGGGTAGCAGCGTTCTCTATGCATTTGACCACCATACTGCGATCACCAACCCGCTTGTGGTGGGGCATTCACCACGAAGTTTTGGATTACTTTTGGACAGACCCTACGTTCATTGACGGACTTAGCTATTGCAATAAAAAGAGTAACCTCTTATCTCATTTGAGACCAAAGACTACTTGAGACACTAAGTATGCATTAGAATGCTTGTCGTGAGTTCTATAAAACTTTCGGCATTAATTCTAGTTTATACTTTACCTTACCGAGATAAGAGTTACATTGCAATGACTTACTAATAGTTTTATGTCGATCGTGAGTGTCCTACCTTAAATGTGTGCGATGGGACGCACAGTGCGCTGGATTGGTGGAATTTCGACTGGATACCTGTGAAGATGAATGGTGGACCATGGTGGAAGTACTTAAACAAAATTACTATATTCCACTGTCAAAGGTAGCGAGTACTGAAGCTTGCTCAGCGTATTATCCTGTACCAGATCTCGTCTTTCAAGCTAATTTTATACGGCAGGCAGTTTTATTTTCAGTGACGTTCGTAGATCTACGACTATTTATGGTTTAGATGTAAAAGGATGATCAAATGGCCAGAATAACGGTAAGTAATTAAACCTGACCTGATTGACTGGTTAGGTCAGGTCGTTAGTGTCCAAAACTTGATATTTTAAGGCATCCTAGCTATGTGTCATACATTTCTGTTGATATTTAGTCTATGAATAGAATATAAACGGCCTCTTTGGTTACCGTGAAATTGATGGTACAAAAAATATTGAATTTCGAAATTTATAAGCAGGGTCATGAATCTTCTCTTATATTTTTTTTTATCTTTTCACATAACATAACACCACGGCTTGTTTCCCCGAAGGGTTACCTATAGTACACCCACATTTCACCAGTTGTTTAAGTCCCATGTAAAAGGGGGCGAGCCTCAACCAGGCACATATCTAGACTCCAGACTGATACTGAGAAATTCCAGATAGACAAACCCAATAACAGTTTGGCCTACTTAGGAATTGGACGAAGGACCTCATGTTCAACAGTAGCACTTGCAACCACTAGAGAGTGAACACTTAATAATACATACCTAGTATTAAAATTCTAAGCATAAGCTGGTACACAAGAGAGTGCCTATAGGTACATATCTTCTCTATCACACGACCCTTTGGCGTGAATCGCGAAATTGTGACGAGGTGTGCAATTCACTTCAGCGTGGAATAACGGAATTGAAATGGTGACAGTATTATCGGAATTTTACATCTTGGTGGGTTTGGGTACAGCCGGGTCGAAGGTCGCAGAAATGTGAAAGCTTAACGCCTATACAACTTTTTAATACTTGAAGCTTAAATACATACCTTACGAGTTAAGCTTACATACGTCATCTACCTTAAACGTTTTGTTAACATCTTTTTCATCTTAAATGGTTTTCTTGCTGCAAAGCTTCGAATTCTTTGATAAGTTATTTGTGGTACCCGTGTAATTATAGCGTTCGGTGACCAACTACCACATCCTTCAATACTAGTATATCTGCTATACCTACCTAGGATTTTGTTTATTGTCATTTTTCATTCCGGCAAACGAGTACATAAGTATTGCATTGCTGGGACTGCTGGGACACAGGCCATCTCTCTGTGAGAAGGAGTGGGCCATACTGGGCCGGCAGGGTGGGTCCCTGCGGGCCCAGTGATGGTTGGTGGTTGTCACATGACTTCGAATTTTTGGTTCTAGGACATGCCGGTTTCCTGACACGATGTTCTCCTTCACCGTTTCGGGAGCGGTGATAATGAAATTAAATGCACAAAGGCATACAATGGTACGCACTGGGCCACAATGGAACTCAAACATGTAAATAATTAATGATTTGGCGATTTGAGACCAATGCGAAGATTACCTCACAATATTTTTTTCTACACTTAGTCATTCCACTAAGATTAACTTATTAACCACTCAACCAAATGTCAGCAACATTCATACAGTTGACACAGCATTTCCCATGTCCCCAAACTCAACGATTTCCAAGCACATTACAATTCTATCCATGGTCCGCTGACGATCCATTATAGTCCATTTACTATAAATACTCGTTTTTTATTTACATGTACTTATATTGAATTAAACAGCCCGGATGTTGGGGCCGTTTCCCTAAATTACATCTCCATTATGGACGAACTCGCGACTCATTGTCAAGTTCTGAGTGAAAACATTGTGTTATAATAATAATAAATGTTTGGTTATTACTGTGTCAAGGTAGATGATCTAGTTATCTTCTTAGGCTGTTAAGTACGACGGAGAATTTGTTCCTGTTTGGAAAAAAGGTGGCCTTAATTTTCCTTGTTGCTTTGGTTAGCATTTAGACTTTTTAAACTTGGAGATCGTCGCCTTTATTTAAAAATGTTGCTTAAAGTTAAATAATGATTAGCGACTGTTCAACAATACATTTTTGACGAAAAATCTCTAACTTAAATCAATTTTTATAAAATAAACTACGGGGCAACTCAAACTTTAACTAATGAACGAGGATTCACAAGAATTCTGTTTAGTTTGGAAAATATTGTGGTCAAAATTTTCATAGTTGCTTTGGTCACTATTTAGGGCTTTTTATAAACGTGGTAACTAAAACTTTAACAATAGATTCAGCACGATATATTCGTACCTTACATCGTGTGAACGCTAATTAAAGTTCTGCAAAAAAGTAACAGTAGCAGAAGGGAAGGCAATCCTTTGTTAGAATCTTGGGCATTGATCAAGCGATTTTTCAGTATCCGTAAGTAGTTGTATTGTGTGAAAAACCTAAGAAGTCGCGTTGTTACAGATAAAAATAGTAACAAAAACTTTAACTTTTGTGAATGAACACAAAAAAAAACCTGAACTTGTTGCTTCTAGCTGACGTTTATAACTTAGAACAAAGAGAACAGATGGTACGTTCAACATTCACATTCATTCTTTGTACGTTCACACATGAAACTAGTTTATTTACGCTAAGTTTCTTTGAAGTTAAGTATTTTTGTTACACTTTTCATTCATGACTTGGCTAATTGACGACCCTATTAAGTTATTAACCTTGCCTCGTTAGCCAGTTACGTTTTAGTCTCATAGTATAGGAGAGAGCACATGCAGGGGAGAGCAGCCAAACGCCTGGAGTTAGCACAAATCCAGGCGTTTGGCTTTGGATAAATTCCTGATTTTTCTTCTTAATTTCATATTTTTTTTATTTGAGGTCGGTGAAGCATGTCTTCTTCTTCGTTGTTTTTCTTTGACATCATTTCCGTAGTCATTCTTTTTTTGTGAATGACATCTCGCCGGTTAACTTATGTGGTTGTCGGCGGCTTAACCGGACTTGCTTGTGATTACCTTAATAAATTAAGGCCTCCAGCCAGGGCTTAAAAACATAAAACTAAAGCGACTACACGCTAAGGGCATCACCTGTGGGGTACGGACCTCGGATTAGGGTGTCGCTAGAAAAGGGCGGCAAGGGCTCGTCCCTTGCTGCTCTGGATCGGAATGAATTTCCGTAGTAAATCCCTTTCTAGCCATATCATCTTTGACACAGTCCACCCATCGTTTCTTTGGACTTTCCTTACATTTCTTCTTAATTTTGATAGTTCAGCTCGACACCTACATCCTACACGCCCCCAACTGTATATCCTACCGTTTGCGCGGAGACTAAACGGTAAACTTTTGGGTTATGTTATTAGAAAACCTTTGAACAACAATGTATTTCCAATAGTTATTGTCACGATGAAGGTAAGTACTTGAAGCTTTGGGATGAGGGCCGCTTGTAAGGAAACGGTAGAGAGGAATCTGGTGGAGGCACTTATTGGAAATATTATGGAGAGGGTTCAGGAATGGGTAATAAGAAGGATAAATTAGCTTCATAGACGAGCTCTACAATGTGGGTAGAGGTACTTGTTGTCGATAAAGCTGTGTTATTTTTTAGCAAATTTAACTTTAATCAGTAAAATAGTCTCGTCGTGTTGTATAAATCTGAACACTAGAAGGATATACAATACAATATGTAACAAAAACCCTGTTGTTCCTTCTACCCACGTTTTCAGAATCAGTATACATACGTAATAAAGCAAGTCATTTATAAAAACTGTTCAACAAAAATATTTAAAATAAATATTTAACTATGAATATTTGTAAAGTTTAACTGATTTTGATTAGATCAAAGAAAGCCGCCGAGTTCGTAGTCTATTGTGCGAAATAAGGATACTTGTAAAATCACATATTGTAAACATTTTTTTCAAATATGTCGATTTTAATAGTTATTTGATACTGAACTCTCGACCAGCCAATGCTTATTTTTTAAATTATAACTTCGTAAATGTTGTGCTTGTAGGTAAGTGTATACGTCCCTAAAAGGAACAACAGGGTTTTTGTTACATATTGTATAAACAAATAGGTACTAATCTTGAAATTAATTTTCAAAATTTCGAATCGATTTTTATATTTTCCATTACGATTTAAGATTATAAGATGCAGCACCAATTTCAACTGAAATCTAGCTTTTCTTCCCTTCACTCAAGAATACGTGGCTAAGATCCTACAAAGAAATGGAAAATTATAATTTTATCAAATTAGAAAAACGTTGCCTACGCTGGTAATAAGAGCTTGGGGGAGGCCTATGTCCAGCAGTGGACGTCTTTCGTCTGGAATGACGATGATAAAAAATACGTTACCAAGAACTTGGAAATAGACGCACAACGAAGCCAATAAAATAATAAACCCTGTCGGTACTTTGATTCATAATTATGCAGTAATAACACGTGTCCAATATTTATAGCCTTTCCAAGTAAATATGTTTTCCTTATTGATCTATTCATTACTTTCATGCCAATAGAAAAGCTATTAAAAGTTTTTATACATCGCGCTAGACTTCCACAGAATTAATAGCAATTATGGCTGTAAACTGTGGAAGGACAAGCAATCTATCTAGGATACTGTGTAACTATCAAATTGTGTACTGTTTTGGCGCTTTTGAAAAGGTTTCTATAAATATAGATAATATGATAGGAATTACAGGAAGAAACACTCAACATTTAGCTCCGTAATTTGTGAAACCTGCTCGCTGCCTGTGTCAGCTATCGACCAATAAGGTATATGGTAAATAAAAACTTGTGTTAAGAAAGAAATCTATTGTCTGCTACAAGATTGTGATCTTCTTAGAATATCGATTGCAAAAAATTCAAACATCTTTGGCCCAAAATTCAGCTGCGTGAACTCCGCTCACTGACGCAGTCATGAGATCATTAAATCCGCAGGTGACAGGGTAAGTATACGGCTCAGGATGGAAGGTGGGCTATTGGCCGTTGGGAGGTGCCGCATACGCACTTGAAATCTGGGGGCCTACTCCCTAAGCACAAAGTCCGTCGTTTCGGTCGAAGTAACGGGCGTTTCCAACTCCGTATCACTTACGGACAGAGGATTAAATTAGAGCCCAAACTAAGAATCAATGACAACACGATTTGACAGCTGTCCCTACTCCCGATATGTTTTTGCCCGTCCAAAAAAGTTAGTTAATTGGTTTTAGGATTCACTAAGAAGTTTCGAACTACTTTCGGACGGGGCCGTATCTCCGTTGACGGAGTTAGAGGTACCCTGAGCCGCCCGTGAACTCACACCTGTGAAGATTGTCTTTGCTACGGCCGACTTGGGTTCAAAGTCTGCATTGATCACCGTGTCAGATTCCACTCAATTCGCATGCTGTCGGATAAAGTGTGTTCTGACACCTCTAGTCACCAATCAGTTTGCTGACCCCGCTATGCTTAATACTTACGTACTTACATATTAAGAGGCGGCGTAATATCCAGCATCCAGCTGCACTGCGAGGAGCAGTGGAGGCCCCGTGGTAACGGTCCACAGTGTTCCAAAAGCCTCAAAAAATTTCCCACTTGGGTTTATTGCATTTATAAGTCAAGAAACGTATTTAAAAAGCACGAGTAGAACTCCCACGTATTTATCTCTTTTAGTTTTTTTTATATAAATTCACGAAAAAGACGTGACCTTTCCATGAAAAAAATGAATATCAGTTCTCAAAAAGTAGTTGTTCAAGATAATAATTTGAAACTAATATTATTAATAGAGCTCATTTGAGAGTATATTTACACGTTTTTATTTTTTTTAAATCTCTTTTAGTTTCTGAGTAAAAAAATATTTTCTTATTTTTGTTTTTATTTTTTTTTCTCCGCAAAGACGCAAAAGTGCGACTTGAGACTAGAACTGAGATATTGTTCTCAATAAGGTCTATTACTCATAAAAAAATCAAGTCGCACTATTGCGGCGTTTAGGAGAAATAGAATTTTGAAAATTAATGCTAGGGCTGTCACTTTGTTTGACCTTTTATATATAGCTTTTGTAGAACTTTTATTGAGAGTATTTTCAATGAAGGGTTGCACGTAGCATGGGAAGGGGAGGGAACGTAGGAGGGAAGAGCCGTTACAGACCCATGGCGCCACTTTGCCTCAGCAGGGGCTTACCCAACCTGCTGGGGGATGTCCTTCCGAGCCCCGATCGGAGGACTTATTGCAAGGGGGGCATGAGGGCGCCAACCCTCATGTTGGTACACGAGTGGCAAGTGATGCTGTGAATTGCGCCACAGCCGGTACTTCTCAAACTCCGGAAGTATCCGCAAATACACGAGGAGGTTGTACACGTTTAAAGATTTTCGAATCTTTTTATGCGGAGAGCAAAAAATATAAGAAAAATGGTTCACCAGAAGATCTCACATCCTCAGACTTGATAATCATAGTTTACAGAGAAGTAGGTGAACACCTTAAAGATCTTACATTCAGCGAAAAGGACAGACTTGTGAATGAAATCGTTAAACCCTTTCTCCAAAAAGCTACTAATTATTACAAAGGATGTAAAAGAAATAAAAAGAGGTTTACAGACAAACATGGCGTTTTTTTAAATAAATTGTTCATCGACGATGTACCAGAAGACCTCAAGAAGTCCACTGGGGCCGATACGACTCTTGGCGCGCCGTGCAGTACATTGATGGATAATTCTTCTAATGTAAGCTATAAACAAGACCTTAAAGTTAGGAAACGCATTATGGAGTCGTTAGAGAGTGAACCTCAAAAAAAAGTAATAAAGGCTTTTACTTCTATAGCTTCTTCTGATAAAGGATCTAAAATAACACCCAAAGCTTCTAAAGATTTAGAAGAAATCATAAATACATGTTTAGTATCACCAAAACGAGCTTCAACTGTAAGGCAAAGAATTTCTGTGTACTGTACTATACACAAAAACCTTCCACAAGAATTGCTCTATCTATTGTTGAAAACCGTATGAAAATCCGTGCAGTACTTTCCGAGTTTATCGCGAACAGACAGACAGACAGACAGAGGCGGCGAGAGACTTTGTTTTATAATATGTAGTGATACTGGGAAATTTACATATATATTTATAATACAGGTTTTTAAAACGGGTCTAAATAGTAATCGTTACACAACGTGGAAAGCCTTTCGACACGGTCAAACTATTAACCACCGCAGCACGGTAGGTAGTACTCGTATAGTCTGTCTATCTGTTCTAATCTGTTTTGTATGGAAAAATATTTTCATTAGATTTGACTAACTTCCGTTGTCCTGATTTTTTTCTTCCGATACAATCATCAAAACATTTTTTCATCAAAATTACTCAATGGCCAACTCGCGGTTGACCAAAAATTTTTTTATGCCATTTTTTTCCAAATCAAAAATAAATGTTTCCTAAGACAGTCTCTCTGTATCTCATATGGTTATGAATTTCCTTATGTCCCAAATAAAAAAAAACACTATATATATATATAATTATTATATGCTCTGTAAATCTATAGTTTGAGCGAGACGTCCATGCAATACACATTTCATAATAAAATATGTATTTATTTATTTGACCTCAGAGTGACAACCCTGGAGTGTATTATTTGACCTTAAGATTTAAACACCTGTTTCTCCTAAACGCCGCAATAGTGCGACTTGATTTTTTTATGAGTAATAGACCTTATTGTGGACAATATCTCAGTTCTAGTCCCAAGTCGCACTTTTGCGTCTTTGCGGAGAAAAAAAATAAAAACAAAAATAAGAAAATATTTTTTTACTCAGAAACTAAAAGAGATTTAAAAAAAATAAAAACGTGTAAATATACTCTCAAATGAGCTCTATTAATAATATTAGTTTCAAATTATTATCTTGAACAACTACTTTTTGAGAACTGATATTCATTTTTTTCATGGAAAGGTCACGTCTTTTTCGTGAATTTATATAAAAAAAACTAAAAGAGATAAATACGTGGGAGTTCTACTCGTGCTTTTTAAATACGTTTCTTGACTTATAAATGCAATAAACCCAAGTGGGAAATTTTTTGAGGCTTTTGGAACACTGTGCGGTCGCGACATACGAGTTGTACTTATTGTAAGTAGTAAGTTCGAACCCCGACAGTCGCTTTACTTTATGTATATAATATCATCATCAATGCTCTCAGAACGGTGAAGGAAAATATCTTGAGGAAACCAGCATGGCCTAGACCAAAAGTTCAAAGACATGTGACATCTACCAACCCGCACTGGGCCCGCGTGGTGGCTTACGGCCAACTCTGATCTTACAGATAGGAGGCCTGTGTCCCAGCAGTGGGAACGTTATAGGCCGATTGATTATGCTGAACTCCAATGTCGGTTTCTACTGAAAAAAGAAAAAGTATGTATTGTACCTCGCACGGGAAGATCACATACAGACACACAGTCGTACAAAAATTATGAAACAAATTTCTTGGAAGTAGAACCAAAAATAAAACAGAAAGTCCTGCACGAGGCCAAAAGGCTCCTACCTCAGCATGATGCTGCGACATTTAAAAAGTGTGGAAGCTAAGGAAAAGGGCTAAACGGTAAGTGGATAAACATTTATGTACCATTTACTAAGGGATACTGAAGACAGAAGCGTATCGTAGAATGTTCTATTGTACATAAACACCATCCTGAATAAACACATCACCGATCAAACACATGCTGACAATACAATCGTCCGTCGATAAATATGACAACGTTGTGTTGACACAGTTCTGTTTACTGAAGGGAAGTCTACACTTTAATCTTCATTCATCAGTACAAATTGAGCCACTCATAGTCAAGTGGCCCCCTGCGACGTTTATCCCTCATCCCTCAGGCTATAAGCCAATATATGCAGTAAAAGTTGATTATTCGACATGATTTTTGACTAGCCCCTATGCGTTCAAGAAATTACATCAGCAAATATAATATTTTTATGATGAAATATTTTATGTTTATGCAGTTTCCGGAACCAATAAAAGAGGTTTTAGTGAGGGTATTCTTAAGGTGGATGCGCTAAAAAAGCACGTGAAATTCAAAGTTTCATCCGTTTTTTGCAATCTGCAAGTCAGTGACAGGTTGCGTAAAAATATGGCTTCACAGAATTATAGTATTTTTTCATGAAATAGTCATTCAATGCGATTAATTAAATGAACTTAGAGGATTGTATTGATTGACGATTTTAATTATCTATGTATTAATACGTGAAGCAAACACTTTGTACCCCTTTTTACGAAAATTACGCGGACGGAGGAGTATGAAATTTGGCGCAGTTGAAGTGTATACAGGGTGTAACAGAAACCCTATAGCTATCCTTAAGCACTAAAGATAACAGCTGGTATGGAATCACTATACAGTTTCAGCTCAAAATAAAATACTCTAAGAATTGATACCAAATTTTCTGTTTCATATGTTTCTTAAATTCAAATCATAACAAACGTGTCAGCCGCACTACGTAGGTCACATAACTTTCCACGTTACTTGCCAATATCATGATAAATCACTTCCGAGTGATGTGTTAATTTCAAGTTGAAAAGTTCGGTTTCTGAACATGTAGAGGTAGGATTCAAAAACCCTCCAATATCGTTTGATATCCAAAAAAGCCGTGCCCTTGGTATATATGTGTATACCGTTTCCGTTACACATTGTATAGAGAAGGAGTGGAGAAAGGACATATTTTTTATTATTGTTGATTAAAAATTAAATGAATTATGGTCGAATTTTGACCATTAGTGATTATTATTTTGTAAATACATTTGTTACGTAAAATATGAAATTTTGCGGGTCACCCGGACGCTTCTACCTCCTAAGTCGTCTAAATATTACGAAATTTTTACTTATGTTTATTCTTTTACCGTAAATTTTACCTAAAAAGTCAACCATCCTAAAGTTGCAGAAAAACATTCTATGGCATCTAAATATATACTATTTTAGGTATCAGACAGCCAGGTAAAAAATAGTATCGCATATTGATTCCGATTGTTAGAGGTCTTTCAACTGCACAATCAAAAGACTAGCCAAATGACATAACAGGGTCGGTTAGCCTGCATACAAAGTGCTATAGCTTTCAATCCGTTAGATGTCTGGATGACAGACGAACTGTAGCTATGCGTCAAGAATTGTAAATGAGCAGCACGTGCGGTGACGTCAGATGTGCGAAGTATGCCACTCAGCATTTATTTAAATGAAGTCGTCCACCGAAGCGTAGCGCAGGTGCAATGAATGCAATATAACAATCTGTTTCGTAGAGGCCTAGTTTTATTGCAAGGTAACAGTGAATTGGGGTCGGACTCCAGTCTAACCGGATGGAACCGGCAGCTGAATACCAGTATTTTTCATGGAGTGACTGTCTATCTGACATCCACAACCCAGTTACTGGGCCTACTATAACCCTTGGTAAAACTGGTCGTCGGACTTTCGGGCTTCTGATGACGTAACAACTGTCGAAGATCCACTAATGAGAGCCGGGACTAACGGCTTATCGTGCTTTCCGAGGCACAGAGTGGTCTTGGTAAGTAAAGATGGTGGCTCATCCACGAACCAAGCACAGCAAGGCTGTTACTACTTAGCCACGAGCCCCTCAAGGTAACAATGAGGGTGAAAATTAAATATTTCGTGTTTTTTAAATGTTTGTCAGTACATTTGGAAGTTCATAAAAAGCTGTTCACATTTAGACACTTGAATATCGAATGTAATTTTACTTTTACCTAATGTGCTTCAACAGTAAAAGTCGAAGTCGATTACAAAACGTAACTTGATGTAACTTTCAATCTCGCGTCAACTTCGCGAGCCCATAAACGAATTGTCGCCGAGTTAAAATTTTAAGCGTGACTTACCCCCTCGCAGGGGTCTATTAAATTTATTGCTTGTAAAACGAGCAGCTAATTTAGAGTTACGTTTTATTGTGTTAACTTAACTAAACTAGTTAAGTTACGTTACAGCGCCGCGGGTGTTCGTTCGTGTGTACGGTTCAGGAAAAGTAACTTTATTGTGACAGTAGTAAGGGCAGAGGGACCACGACAAATATACATAAAAACAACTAGCTATGTATACTTTTTATTAGCCATATGTAATGCGTAATAAAGCAGTGGGGTGTGTTTCTGTTTTTACGATCACTAAAGGGGATGAAAGAAGGTATGGAGCCATAGATGAATAATATTTTTATGACACATGTTGTTGGTTAGAAAAAAATATTATTTTAGTTTTCGTCGTAGATGTACGGCCCGTGTAAGAAATAAAGGGATTTTTAGAGGTATTTTTTTCAGTCAAATATAAAAGTATGAACTTTTTATGTGAATTTATACCTGACTTTGAAGCTGCATTTTTGTCTTGCCTGAATTTCAGTAGGTAAATGACTTTGTTTAGTATAAGTATAGTATAATCAGCCTATCATGTTCACACTGCTGGGAAACCGGCTTCCTCTCTGTGAGAGGGAGTGGCCATAATCTAGCACGTAAACTCGGTGCGTGTTGGCGGATGTCACATAATAGCTTTGATTTTTTTTGTTCTAGGACATGTCGGTTTCCTGGCGATGTTTTTTTCACCGTTTTGATAGCAGTTTTGATGAAATTAATTACACAAATTAACGTACCTGCCTGGGTCCGAACTTAGGACCTACGACTCGTAAGTCGTGGCCGATATCACTGGGCTACCACTGCTCTCCACCAAAGACTTCGTTTAAGGAACAAATATTATAATAAAAGAATCTCGTTTACAGCCGCTGAACAAGGAACAAAGGAACTCGGAAATGTCATCGCTCATTTCTTTTCATTTGCACGTTTCTTTCTGTTACACACGGCCGCCCTCACATATTGCTTGCCCCTTTACACAATGGCCTATGTTGGGCCATCGTGTACTTCTGTCGCACAATGTTACAAATACAACTCGACTTCATTTTGTTAGTTTGTAGAAGGATTCGTATTACTCAGTAACTGCGTTATGGATACAGGCAGTCGTTCCACTTAAAATTATGGTATTCGGCCTGCATCCGTTTAGGCTGGAAGGCGACCTTAAGTCGTTGGCGAAATTAATTTCAAACCTTATTTGATCTCGTCAAAGTCCATTTTTGAATGCTAAAATATCTACATAAGAGGTATCTCCAAAAATTTCTAAAGACGCAAAGATAAGCTGTTCTGAGGTAACCACTTCATGTAGTCTGGATACAACACCCTTAAATAAACCAGGTTATGATATATGTATTTGAAAAAAGAAACCATCAAAATCCGTTCAGGAGGTTAAGCGTGAATAAGTAACGCACATACAAATATTTTCACAAGCTTTCACATTCAAAATGTTGGTGGTATTCATTCCGTAATAATTTATTAGTCCTTCCTAATTCTTTTAAATAATCGTGATTCCAAATATGTTTAGTACATTTAAATCGCTTAAGCAATGGCTTCTTGATTGATTTAATTAATCCTATTAAAGTTTTAAATGTGTAAGTTTGTATGTTAGCATGTTTGTTACTTAATCACGCAAAAACAGCTTAACGGATTTAGATGAAATTTGGCACACAGATAGTTTATAAGCTGGATACTTATTATCCCGATAGACGGCATGGCTTAACAACTGTTACCAATTTATATCAAAACAAAGCAAAAAAAAAACAAATTATGAAAAACAAATACAATAAAAACATGCAGACGAAGGGCAACGGCTTGTTATTAATAAATATTATCTCATAGCGTCTATTTTAAACTGAATCACAGTATAAATACCTTGAAATACTGTTAATTATGGTCTGGCTTTTCTAATTATTGGCTGCATAATCAGGCCTTGCAAGAACTTGCAACTGATACGCTTTGTGAGATTAATTACTTGCAGAAATATTATGCAATCGTTAAGTTAGTTCTGAGGAAGGTATTGTTCATTTTCGCTCAGAAGTCAGAAATGTTATAGCCGCTTTTGTGAAAGGAAATTAATTAACTTTATGAGTTACATTAATTATGACCTTTTATTAACTAAAATGAACGTTGCTTGAAACAAACTCAGATTAAAACTCAAAACATTTACATCAATTAAAACATTTACGGGCACTTTTGATTTGTCAAACGTAGATACAATAACACTTAGAAAGAAATAAATTATTATTAGGGGCAAATATTAATGCCAATTATCATAAAAAAATATCAAAATTCTTCTATTTTTTTTTTTCGATTACTGTAAAAAGCGTTGTATCTGTGACATTAATTAATCACTGTGAAATATATACTCAGTTAATTTTGCTACGCCGGAAAAATAAGCTTATCTATTGCTAATGCTATTCAAAAAACTTTTGGAAACAAGTATTTGGCGTAGCAACCGTAGCAGCCTCGTAGCTACTTTGGCTTAGGCCGCGGCCTACGCTGTGGACCGCAATACCACCTCCGCCGCCGGTGATATGTCGCAGCGATGTGGTAGAATCAATGGGGGTTTTGCGCTATGACGTTGCCGGATTACCAACCTTGTGTATTTGGCAGGAGAGTCAATAAAATAAAATAGAATAAAAATAAAAAATAGTTATTTCAACAAAAAGTCCATAGGCAAGACAAGGTTGTTAGTAACAAGATATATACAGGGTGGTATACACAACCTGGTACCATAGATTCAGTACATGAATCTGAAGCTGATATTTTGGTCGTTTCCATAATGTTACTACTGCTGAGACACAGGCCTCCTTTCGGTGGGAGGGAGTGGGCTGTAATCCACCTTGCGGGCTCAGTGCGAATTGGTAGATGTTACATGTCTTTTAATTTATTCCAACATTACTAATCGGTTATTGTTGATAATATTGTCTTATATATTTGACGGCGTAGGTATTACTCTAGAACCTTGAGCTGAATTCATAGTCACAGTTTGTAGTTCAATGTCCCTCGTACCCTGAATGTATATGTCAGCACCAACTGGTGGGTGCGGGTTGTTCGAAAGAGATACCGCGGCCCCTGGCACACAGGCAACTGAAGAAACACGGGTGGGTTTTAGTCAGTAGAAGTCTGACACGCCCTCCTGTCCACACAGAGCGGGAGAAGTTATTTGATGATTTCCCACCCTCAAAAAAAAACCTTGAATGTATTATGTAAATATGTACTGCTGTATATTGGGCGAAATAGTATTGTCATCGCAGCGTAGCAACCAGGAGAGATATCTGTCTCATTTTCTTATATTAGTCTGTACCTACACGTCGTCTCGGAATATGGACCTACCTATTAGTAGTAATAGAAGTCTATTGATTTCTATTGCTTTGGACTGCGTCATTGCTTATTCATCGATGAATTAAACTCGCCTACCGTTGCCAAATCTAATGATTCACAGCGAAGGAATTAAACATTTAACATACACTTCAAATAATCTGAGATTCTTATCACCATCGCGTATATTAAAATTTAACACGGCCATTTATTCAAATTGCCCGGTCATTTCGGTAAATCACATATTTGGCTATTGTTTTCAATACGGTTCGCATATTGAGTAGGTCACGTGGTCGCCACGAGCCAACAATCCTTCTTGCATTTTATCCTTATCGAATACAAAACTATAGCCGACCATTCTTGGAAATTATAGCTTGCGTTCTGCTCATTTGAATAAAATTCATACTGTATAGCAGAGGTGCCTGTTTTTTTTTAATTCGGCCCGCAGGGCAGGATTGTCTTTTTCGTCATTTTTTGAATTTTTCGAAGAATGTTATCTACCTACTTCAAAATTCCCAAGATATACGGAATCGAATGTTCTACGTTTTAAAGATATCAAAGTTTATATTGAGGTCTTGCGATCTGTTATTCGTTTGTATGATAGGTTTTTGAAAAACTTGAATGGTGTGAACTTTTGTTACAGGAGGAAACTCCATACACAATATAATCAAGATTTTTTTTTCTGTTAACAAAGTGGTGTAGAGGAAGAGCATGAGTAAAGAGTCATCATCTGCCTAAGCTTTTCCCAACTATCTTGTGGTCAGCTTCCAGTCTAACAGTATTTTACAAGAAGCCGAAGCAGTTTTTTAGAAGAAGTTGACTGCCTATCTGACCTCCACAGCCACTGGGTAATATGATACCTCTTGGTAAGACTGGTTGTCAAACTTTTGAACTTCTGTCGAGCCTTGACGACTGTCAAAGATCCACGAATGATAGCCAGGACCAACAGCTTAACGTGCTTTTCGAGCCGCGGAGGATCTTGATATGTAAATATGGTCACCCATCCACGGACCAACCGCAGCAAGCGTAGCTTAACCTGATCGATCTTCCCGTGTAGCTGTTATTACTAAGCCACAAGCCCCTGAGTTGTTTTTTAAATAACAACCTTCTTTGCAAAAACATGAAATTGATTACTTTCCATTGTCTGTTGCGTCACAGTACAGTAATCAAAACGAGAAGACATTCGTGCTTATAAATACGTTACTCGTGTTACATATTATTCACATAAAAGTGTAGGCAAAAAAATCTGTCTGGAATTTCAGTATTTTACTTCATATACAGACGGTTCCAAAAATTGTTTTATACAGAGGTAGAGCAGCCTCTTGGGCTTTAGGCTACCTAAGTTTTATTCGCGATTTTTATTAGTTTTGAAGTAATTTTTATATTAAACCCTTTGAACTTTAATGACTTCTGCTTATAGTGCCTTGTATAATTGAGAATTGACGTAGGTATACTTCATAACTAAGATCCCTTGTAGACAACAAGAGATTCAAAAATGAATTATAATAATTACAATCTACCCTCTGACATTATTTTTATTTTTAATGTGTTTAATAATTGTAATAATATTGCTACTCCATTTTATTTTTAATTGAATTACGACTACAAATAATTATGTTTTTTTTTTATACCCAAATATTTGCATGTCACAGTATTATGACTAAGTGTTTTGGATCTGTATAATGTGTGTCGACTGGTAGAAAATGCCTATGGCATTAAGTCCGCCTCTGCACATTTCTGTGCGTAAAGTAATAAATAAATAATGATTTATGTTAAGACCGAAATTGTACCAACACTTATGGCAAATAAATTGATTTGATTTGATTTGACATTGTCTTTTATAATGGTAAGATTCATTATTGTTGGAACATAAAGCAAGTATTAATTCTAGTAAAAGTCTCCTTGTGTTTTTGTATTTATTGGTGGTTGTTTTGTTAGCAACAGCGGTGTATTGACTATTCTAGTAAAATATTATAATGATATAGTAATCATTGGGCCTCATAATATATGTAGGCAGAAATGAAGAAATCCGTAGGAGAACGAAGGTAACCGACATGTCACAACTCGAAGAACGGCTTAAGTGGCAGTGGGAAGGAAGACACATTGCTCGCAAAACAGATGGCAGATGGGGTCGAAAGGTTCTGGAGTGACGACCTTGCACCAGAAGACGTAACGTTGGAAGGCCTCCCACAGGATGGACCAATGACCTGATGGAGGCTGGAGGAATCCACTGGATGTACGAGAAGCACAGAATCGGTCGAAGTGGTGGTGCTTGGGGGAAGCCTAGGTCCAGTTTCTGACTGAAATGATGATCATGATGAAAGTAATTATTTTAATTATTTAATGCATACTTAATTAAGCGATACAAAATATGTAACTACTTGGCAGGCACCTATAAATTGTTGGCTGGAGTAGTTAGGTGTCGTGTTTCAGCATATTAGTTTACTCGTAAATTGTGTCTATGCCTGACCTGGTTTATTTTCTTTTTATAAAACGTTTGTGTTGCACTAAGCGGTAAGCGGCATATCTTTACTTTAAAAGTATAATATCTAGGTAACATTACCGACTGTGTTTTGTTTATTCAGCCATTATTATAATGGCTTTTGTTGACAATATTATATGTAACTATGTCTTGTATTTTAATGCAATATAACATATATACTGAGGGGACTTGTGAGTAAATAATAACAGCCGCGCAGGTCGATCGATCAGGTTTAAGCTACGCTTGCCGCGGTTAGTCCGTGGATGGGTGACTATCGTTACATATCAAGACGCTCCGTATCACGTTAAGCAGTTTTGGTCCCGGCTGATATTCGTGAATCTTCGACAGTCGTAACGGGGATTTCGGGTCGTCAGAATCCCGAAATTCTGTTAACCAGTCTTACCAAAGGTACGTATTACCCAGTAATTGGGTCATGGTTGTCAGATAATCAGTTGTTGTATCCGGTTAGACTGGATCCAACCCCTCTTCTCATACAGAGAAGGTACGAGCATTGATCGCCAGGCTTGTTCAAGACGGGTAAGTAGTAAAGTATCAAGGTGATTTTATCAATTCAAAAGTAGTTTCTGAGGTTATCTTGGACATTACTAATATCGGCGAAGGGAAAACATTGTGAGGAAACCTAGACTTTCAGTTCATTAAGTCTTAAATCGCGATATTTTACAAGCGCAATGATGATACTCGTAACGCCATTTACGGTTTGATAACCTTCCAGAACTATTTGTAGCCAAATCCTTTTAATTCCTACATAGAGTTGTAGGTTTTAATTAACAGTGTAATGTTTTACACAAAAAGTAATCCTAGTTTTATACGCGATGGTAGTTAACAGCTAAAATAAACAACGTGCCAGTTAATCCAATGAAATAAAAATCATACGTACAATTTGTAAATAGGTAGTCCAACTACACACAGTAAAAACTGAAACGGCAGCTATTCAAAATTAAACCATATGGTAGAAGCTTTAAAGGTTGTGTATCAGTGATTGGAAAGTATAGTCGCATGGTAAAGTATTTTGGCACGTGCTCTTACCATAGTGAATGATTATTCGCGCGAAGATTTTTTGTTATGCCAGGCCACCGGGCGTGCCAACGATCGCTGCCGTCGATTGTACCAGTACTTGGATCAAAATAATCGATTCTCAATGTGATATGAATTCGTTCGATGTTGTTACTCGGCTCGACTACTAACTAGTCGAACCGAGTAGGAACGGCATGAGATTGGGTTGGTATTAGGTCATAAATGGAAAAACGCTGTCTGCGGGGTGTTGTGTATTGTATCCGTAATATGTCATCTCTTGTCAATAGTTTTTTTTTAAGAACTGTATATATTGGTATTTGAGACAAAGCTTAACTGCATTGAGTTTAATTAGATTAGTCCCCAGCTAGATGGACCGATGACCTTAAGAAGGTCGTTGGGACAAACTGGATGTGGAAGGCGGAGGACAGCGTGTTATAGCGCAGCCTAGGAGAGGCGTCTATGTCCTCCTTCCAGTGGACTGCGATAGACATAGTTGTTTGTTTGAGATCAGTCCATAGTCTGTCAGTTTTTTTAGTTATCTCATACATTATACACAAAACTAAATGTTACAAGCATCAGTTGCTTCTCCTTGCTTTTACATTTTGGGGCCCTCGTGCAAAAAAAAAACGAAATAAACTTATTTTTCTCTGTTTTCGAAACAAATTTCCAAGTTTCATAGTAAGTCAAAAAGGACATTACGAATTTACGACTATTACCACTACTCTACGTTTATAATCTATTTGGCCTGTATTGTCCCATCACCACCCATTCCTGGTGGATTACGGCCCACTCCCTCTCACAGAGAGGAGGCCTGTGTCCCAGCAGTGGGAAAGGTATACGCTGATTATATCCCAAAGGCTCTTCCTTTTCCACAAAATCCAAATATTTTATTTCACATAAACCTACAAGGGCACTTATGAAACGTCAGAAGCTAGTTGCACGGTTCCAATTTGTCGCTTCCTATGGAGAAGAGCCGGCAAGAAACTCCACGGTTACTCTTTTAAAAATAATTGACTTATATGTTTTCAAATTACAGTGATGATAGGTATGGGAGGACAGTGCAGGCCTGTCAATAAGTATCAGGTACTTAGAGGAATGAAAATAAAGAATAAAAAATCTTCTATATATCTGTTGATTTATAGACGACGTCTGTAAGGCCTACAACGTTCTCTCATTCACAATATGTAAAAGAATCTACATAAGTAAAATCAACCTATTTAAACCAAGTGACATGATTTCCATGAGAATCACTAATAAATAGTCGATATTAGTAGTGATGTATAATGTCAAATAATGACGAGAATATGTCAGAAATTGTAAAATTTAAAATAATAAAATTAACATTGTAATTTAGAAGCAGTCAATAGACTCTCACATAGTTATGCTGTTAATGAGTTACCAGGGAAGCCACATGTGCAGAAGGAATTAATGCCAAACTTCCCTGTCTTCAACGTAGTCTTTTATCTTATAATATGTTTTTTTGATAAGGACACGTTTGATGTGAGTTTTAAACTTTCCATCGCTAAGTTCTGTAACCGACTTTGGCAACTTGTTATAGAAGCGGATACACATTAGTAATTCAATCAATCCTACCTTTTCCAAAGCATGTTGGGGTCTGCGTCCAGTCGGGTCTCGATTTAATGTATAGCCACCCATCCACGAACCGACCCCGGTCAGCGTAGCTTAACGATTCATCGACCCGTACGCCTGTTATTATTTCGCTACGAGCCCCGCCCACACATTTATAATAAAGATACGAATAAGTACAATATTTATAAGGTATTTCTAATAAATGACCATGACCAGTCGACAGGTCAGGCCAACACCTGCATAATATTACTAGCTAACCTAACTAGGGCAACAGTTCAAAGTTTTAATACCATACCAGATGTAGACGCTATTTTACTTTTCTTACCGACTGAAATTGTTTGAAGTAAAACTTTACCACACATCATTTGAAAGACGATAACCTAGTCTGATTTTGAATGAAAATATGGTTGAGGAACAGAAACCTTCGAAGAGGGGCGTGTTGGCTTAGTAATAACCGACACACGGGTTGAGCGATCAGGCGAAGCTACGCTTGCCGCAGTTGGTACGCGGATGGGTGGTGACCCTACCAAGACTCCTCCGTGCCCTGGAAAGTACGTTACAGTGCAATGCCTACGCGGTCAAAATGTTTGGGACGGCAAAACGTTTTTTTTAAACCACCCACGAAACCTCCAAATCAGGTATGTTCAAAATAATGTACTGAATCTAGAATAACAGGTATCGCGTCGATGTTCTTGCTTCCCTGTATTATCAGCTGTCTCTATCCATTGATTGTTTTGGAAAAAGAAAGGCTAGTTAGAACTTAGTAAGTTAGGTTAAGTTAATAAGTAACACATCAATATCATCATTACTTTTCAAACCGAAACCACCTTCGGGGTTTTTTTAGAGTGTGGGAAATCATCAAATAACTTCTCCCGCTTTGGGAGGAGCACGAGGGAGTGTCAGACTTTAACTGACTAAAACCCACCAGTGTTCCTTCAGTTGCCTGTGTGCCAGGGGCGACGGTGACTCTTTCGAACAACCCGCACTCCTAGCAGGCATCGGCCCTTGCGGACCCCACCAGTTGGTGCTGACATCTCTACCTGAGGGGTTTGAGTCTCCTTCTATTAAACTTCTCTAATACGTCACTAATTTTTATTCAGCGAGTAATTGCTTACTATACTAACGGCAAGAAATCTCCTTCATTTCGTCAATTCAACAATATTCATTGCGTTATTTACATTGACTTTTTCGAACACACGAAGCAATGAATTCGCAACATTCTGTTATCTATACAAAATGATTCAGATTGTGAATAATAGTATGTTAAACAATAAGGGTGCATGTATCACGTATCACTTCAGGTATTGTATCACGTATAAAGCATCAAGAACCACGTAAACAACCGTTTACCTCAAACTTCAATGTATCAACCAACTCAGCTTATCACAAACTTAACCAAACAAACAACTTAGGCGGAGCTCTCCCACAATGTTTGTATCGAGTTTATATCGATTCGAAACACTCGTAAACACCCTATATCACGAAAGTATTCAAGTTCCCGATATATTGCGGTGTCCGATGCCAACAATTACGTATTGCATCATAGAATGGAGTATCGATATAATCTTAGTACTCCTGTATCGAGAACAATAACGCTCGGAGCACAACAGATAATCGATTAAGATTATGATGCAGTAAACACTGTATCAATGTTGCATGGATTAAGTGAAGTGAACATAACTAGTGGATGTGTAGATCTTGGTAAGCCGGAAGATACAGCTATGGAATCGTTTAAGTGAAAGTATACAGAGGCTGTTGGAGCTGATGTATTCCAGAGCAAATTCCTCTACTAGGTAGTTATGGTAATCACAGTCCACAAAATATGAAAACATCAATTGGTTTCTTATTAAACTTCAACTATATCCGACGACCCTGGTTACATATTCCTTTCGGTGACTGCACCACCTAATGCCGTCTATGAACACTAATATTTTTTAAATCGACTTTAAAAAGGAGGAGGTTATAAATACGGTATGTTAAAAAAATATCCGTCATTTATAGACGGATTTGCAAAAATATTTTTTTGTTCGAAAGGGATTCCAAAATGGTTCCATTTTAATTTCATATAGATCTGATGATGAGTTTCGGAGACAGACAACGGAACTCTCCAGAAAATAACAGCAAATCAACCGCGATTGTTGCTATCGCATAAATATGCATTGTTTTGATTTGATTGACTTTCAGAATACCCCAAGGATATTGAAATTTTGAATTGGTGTGGGGTAGGTACTATAACTAAAAAGTGAAAAATTAAAACTTTTTCCAAAAAGATGTTTTTTTTTTTGGAAAAAGTTTTTTTTCTTACGAATGAAAGGAAGATAATAGAAGATTCATTCATGAACATTCTTCTAAATTCCAAGAACTATGTAGTAGAGATTCCGAAATTTAAAACCGCTGGACATTTATTATTTCGTACCCTCAATTTCACGTTTTTCATTTGTGTCTGTACATACCGATGAAACTTATTTCAGTTACTGTTTTTCGTTTCTCCACCATAATTACTTTTACGAAAAAAAAAAACACGATATGAATAAGTTAGTGTTACCGACACAATCAGATTTCTAGGCCATACGTAGGTGGTCAAATGCCACTTAAAGTACACTTCCAAAAACCAACACGTCTTCCTGTAGGTGTTGCCGTTTCGTGACCATACATCTATAGAACAGTATTAGTACAGCTAACAGAAATAGAAGCGTATTTATCATACATAATGTTAACAAGTTAGTTGCAACTGAACTAGTACAGTTGTAGTAGAATAATGGAGATAAGTTCAGAAGGTGAAGTTTGAACGAAGTGTGATAATGGAGACATGTATGTGTAGTAACATCTACCTACCCGAACTGGATCCACGTAGTGGATTACGGCCCACTTCCTTTCACCGAGAGGAGGCCTGTGTCCCAGCAGTGGGAATAACATCAGCTGATTATGCTTATGCTATGGTACTAGCTCATTGCTGATTGTGCTATGGTACTCTCTCTAACATAAATATATGAGCCGGAGTTCTCGCGATAAGCAAGATTATCGTTACCTTTCGTGATTAGTGAGTGGTACTGATCTGGGCAATAAAGATAAACCCCTTTTGTCTTTATCAGCGGAGAGTCAAGGGTGAACTGGTGGTTATTTCACAGACTCACGGTCTGTGAGTGTTATGACGTTAGGCAGATCGATTCATCATTACGTCCACTGCTGGACATAGTCTGAGGCCTATGTCCAGCTGTGGACAGCAGTAGCTTGGGTGAGCCCAAGCTCCATCATCTAGAACGGATGGCCAGATGGATTGACAGGAAGTTACTGGATACTATACTCACAGAAATATATCAGGTAAATGCAGCGGTGTCTTTTTCAATTAAGGATTCTATCTCTACATTCGCAGATTCATATTTATTTAGCTTCGATTGATCTGACAGCCATTTAGCCTGAAACCCTTCAATAAACGGGCTTTCTGTACCTTCTCGTTTCTCTGTACTAGGTACTTGTACTTGTGTGGGGCTCCGCACTGGGCGTTGCTTCCTGCTCCGCCTACGTCTGTCGCAGACGGAATACATTGTTAATTATTTATGTTAATGTTATTGATAACTATTACTACAGCTTCTGATTCTCTGCTTTTGACACAAATGTTGAGGGAAATTAATGGTTGATTAGTTGCCGCGTTAACTTGGATGAGTCGGCGAGGGAGCGCCCCTGTTCCACGCTAAGGGGAATGAGTTGGTCCCACAACGGGATAAATATTAGTATGACCTTTAGGTACTAAAGGTTAGAAATGACTCTATCTGCTTTTTCCTTCTTTTCTTTAGAACGGATTTTTTTTCATTTTGTTTCTTAATTAAACTTGTTCCTGTACCCACTCGTTTCACAGTACATTAACTGGGAAGACGTGACGCGAAGTTGAGATGTCTTTCTCTAAAATGGAAGACGTCAAGAAAAATATCAGACATTGCAGAAATATTTAAAAATGAAGGAATGTGTAAGCCCTCCCAGGATGTTGTCCGCATAAAGTCTAAAACAATTCCGGGCACACAATTCTATCGAAGCTTCCGACATATGCCCAACATTCTTCACAGTGAAATGTATGGCTCTGAGGACAAATTGCCCGCACGGACTGTTTTGTACACGCTATACAATTTTCTTTCTTAATTGAAATAAGAAGTTTTTTTAAGAACCCTTTTAATATAAAAGGTGGCATTTTAGATGGAGTTTATTTAATTACGAAAGTTCTATGAACTTCTGTTTTCATTTTTTTTCTTGGAATGTCTTTGACAAAATTGTGGCGTCTTTTTCACAAAAACTAAATGAAGAGTTGAAGTTAAAATATAATGTTTTTGAAAAGACCCGTGAGACCAAATACGTTAGTGAAAATGTCGCTTACTTTGCCCGCGTATAGCTCGATAACAATTATCCCACGGAAACGTACTTCCGGGATAACAATTAGTACTATATGTGTTAGTCCAGGTCATAAACTATATGTGTGGCAAATTTCATCCAAATTCATTAAACCGTTTTTGCGTCATCGAGTAACAAACATCCAAACATATATACATACAAACTTTTCCATTTATGATAATTATATACAGCAGCATGCATAAATAAATAACAAAATACATGCAAAATACCATAACATCACAGACAACTAAAACGGAAATCTAAATATCAGGATAGCATAAATACTCAGCAGATTGCAAACTCGTTCCGACACATTTCTCGCTCGGGTCGGTAGCGTGGTTTCATAACCGAGAATCGTCAATGACTGACGTGGCACATTCCGGGAACGAAGTGACGTCACGGGGCTCTGTGGTCATATTCCCCGTAATGTACCGTCACGGGAATAGTTCCAACTTTGCTAATCTCGGTTGCTGGATTGAGTGGGAGTGGCGTTTGGAAAGTCTTTGTGAACATGTATTTAATACTGACGACAAGTCACCGATGTACTCCTTCAATTATACATAGTGTGGTTATTTTTTCCTCTTAAAAGGAAATCATTAAAAAAATGGATGGAAAACTGCCATCTAGATGTTGCAAATTTTACGAAATGTTCCTAGTCCATATATTGTCCTCCAATTCAAGTGGTCTATTTTTGTAATCCCCCCGTTCATAATTTGGATCACTCCCATTTTTTTCACTGGCGAGACTGATTCAATCTATAAATCTCTTAATTAAAATATTTTTATCAAGAAAATAAGGCATAAGTAACAGCGAATTACATAATGAAGTACATTCATGTACAAAACATGTACATAGTGCCACTAGGCATTCTCTGGCTGTAAACCTTGGTTGAAAAGATTTCATTCCAGGAAAATCCTCTTAATCGACAATAGTAACTGGCGTCCCGACAATGACAAACCCAGACCGAGTTCCTTGCCCCTTACATAACTCTTCAACGACCTTGAAACAAAAACAGTGTGGTTTATCTCTAACACAAAATAGATAGTCAGGTACAGAAGGTCAGTTCCATATTTAAAGAAAATAGGCGCACGCATATACAAGGCCGTATGCGTACGGGCTAGGCTACGACGCGATGCTCAACGGTGGCGATCACAAACTATAGCCGTGCAAGATTTTTTGAAATCGGAACTAAAGCAGCCATTTTTTTTTTAAATACATATTTATCACAAAACAATTGCACAAATGTTATCAAGAGCGCACGTCTGTCAACGTCATTGTCATTATCTTAATAACGATTTTTTTTTTTTTTTTTTAAACTTGCGCCACACTAGGAATTTCATCCTGTATCGTGGGTGCGTTTACAAACATAGAAACTCACAAACACAAACACCCAGACCCAGAACAAGTACTTGCAGATCATACAAATATTTGTTCCGTGCGGGGATCGAACCCGCGACACGCTGCGCAGCAGTCGATCGCTAAGCCATTACGCCAACCGTGTCGTAATAATAATAATAATTTCAGCAAAAAGACGTCCACTGCTGGACATAGGCCTCCCCCAAGCATCACCTACGGCTTTTGTGCTTCTCGGATCCAGCGGATTCCTGCGGCTTTCACCACAGGTCATCGGTCCATTTTGTACGGCTTCCAATGCTACGTCTTCCGGTACGCGGGCGTCAGTCCAGAACCTTTCGGCCGTAGTTTCACATCAGGACGTAGGCACTGTCAATCTCTGCCTATCGCAGTCCACTGCTGAAAATAGACCTCTCCCATGCTGCGTCACAAAACCTTGTTCTCCACCTTCCTCATCCAATCTGTCCCAGCCACCTTTTTGAGGCTGTCGGTCCATGTAGCTGCGGGGCGTCCCACACTACGCTTGACGATACGCGGTCTCCCTTCCAGGAGTCGTTTGCTCCACCGGCCATCGGTCCCTCGACAAACATGGCAGCTGGCCACTTCAGCTTGCTCACTCTGTAAATCCTGTACTGTATGTCCAACGAATGTCAGTCACCATGTGTGCACATGCTGTTGCTATGCGTAGTTCTGCAGCTATGTGTGTGCGTGTTGTCGCTCATTATATGGTACGAACCTTCTGCTTCTATTTTGTGTCTCCACGTCAATTCAAAGAGCCAGCTGTAAGGAATGGGGTACTTAATGATGGTCACAAACGACGGGCTTAGTCCTGTAGCCACTGAGTTACAGTTAGGACGATATTTCATAAGACAATGTTTAATTTTAGATTGTGATACCAATTGTCTGGTCTGGGGACGAAAGTGGTCCAATTGTGAGTTACGTTTAAACTGGAAATTGCTCTGTACTACTGATGCTGAAACAAACGAAAAACCGGCTATGTGCGAGTCGGGCCTTTTATCGTACTATCCTACTTCCTACTTATACCCTACTAATACTATAAATGGGAAAGTTTGTGAGTATGGATGTATGGATGTTTGTTAATCTTTCACGCAAAAATGGCTGGACGGATTTGAATGGAATTTGGCACACAGGTAGTTTATAACCTGAAATAACACATAGATACAACAACATGCAACCATATTTGTACGCCTCTTGGCATAACATAGCGACCTATGACTCTAATTTAAGAACTGTATACACTACCTATGTTACACAAATAAAAATGATTTGATTTGATTTGATACTTTTTATCCCGGTACTACGTTTCCGTGGGATAATTTTCGACCTCCACGCGGGTGAAGCCGCTGGCCAAAGGTAGTATCAAATATATTTGACCGAAGATTTAATTTAAGCAATTTAATTAAACAACCTAACCTACTTCATTTCCTCCTCTGACCCCTAAACGAAATGGTTGAAATGATAATAAATTCTTTCACATTATTTTTCCTGAACATTTTACATTCAAGACGTCATACTAATGCTCAAAGGACACAGCTCCTACTCCTTTAATAACAAAGGCGAGTTTTGAACAGCAAACACATATTTATACGATGTTTGTCCTGAGTCGTAAGTAAACAGATAAAAGGGTAATATTCCTTCAATGCGAACGTTTTTCCTAGACAGGTGCGGCCTAACCGTTATTTATGAGGACCCTTCATACCGTCCGCACACCAGATGACTGTGTTTCATTTTTATAGGATTTATGTTACATCGATATTTGCAATATCCTAGGGCTTGATGTAAAAGTGTCTTATAAAATATTGATGTGTGCGAGTAAGTACGGTTTCATGTATTCCAGCCTTGATGGTCAATCGATCTTCTTTTTTTAATTTAACAATTTGGACTGCCTCGTTGCTCAAGCGCTAGTACTGCAAAGTGTTATTAGGGGTTTCCAAATGGAATTTCTCAGAATCAGCCCGGAATCTGGATTTGTGTTCGGTTGATGGCAATAGGATCGCCCAATATTACATGGAACGTAAACATAACTGGCGAATTATGGGTTTACTATACTTAGGCACATTTCTGCCCAAAACTTCGGCGAAACAAGGCGATGCCGAAGCTATATGTTAATTTAGGTAGAAGGGAGGCCTAGCCTGATGGACCGACAGCCTGAAGAAGTGCTGGTGGATGCATATGGTGGATATAGTTCTTTGGTGTACTTTAAAGGGCCTATATTGGGCTACTGCAGACGCAGAGACCAACTCATGTACGGTCACCAAAAGAGAAAAATAACCAGGGTTTTCGAGTGAAAATGTAGTTTAGTAAGAAACCGATACACGAACTATATCAATATAACACTATTTATGTACATATTCGTTACAATTTTTTGTTTTTTATTTCCCACACATTTATTCACATCATCACACATCATTTATTTCATCTATGTAAATTTGCATACACACGTTGCAGTATTAGTATAAAACTGATTTACATCCGTCACCTCACACGTCAGGTCCAGTTGAAAACCAGCGTCAGGCACTAGTTGTCTGGCCTTTATGCTGAACTGGGCCTTTTTAGCGCAGCCGTGAGGTACACTATAATGCTAGTTACTGACTTCTCACTTTACACTTTAAATTGATTTTTATTTTACTCTTTCCCGCTGTTTAATCCCAAGCAGCACGCAAGTGTTTTCAACATACATATAACAGCCTATTTAGAACTTAGAGTTCCTTTAGAGACTTACAAGAGTGTCAAAAAATTATTCAATCTGTATTAAGGGATCCGCGAAAGCTTAGGGTATTTAAACAGAATATGAAAACTCCACTATACAGCTTAAGTATTTTGTGACACTTTAATCTGGTTTTATCGTTAAAGCTGTATACAAGCTGTATTTTGCATGTGAACACTTACTTATTACAGCTCTTAGTGTTATTATAGTATCACTTAAGACTTGTTTCTGTACAATGGTGTATGCAAACTCCGTTCTAAAACTTATTTTTATGGCGTAATTGTACACTCTTGTAAATACAGTGGTTTTATGACTTGTGTTTTTGAGGGTGTTTTAAAACTAAAAAAATAAATGACAGCTACAGTACAGCTTTATTTTGTATTAATGACAGTCACTCGGAAAGACTTTACGGTCAACGAAGAGGGTTCCGTAGAAAAAACATTAAACAGGGTTATTAATGATCATAACAGTTATGTTAAATGTGTAAATTTAATTCAACCTTTGGAACATGATTATGACGTTTCTTCATAACGCAGCGCAAGTAGTTCAAATGATGATTGATTTGAACCATGAGATCTAGTTCTCTTACTGCTTCGTCATATGACGATAATGATAGTCTTTTCACACAGCATTTTGAGGTGGACCAATTTTATAAAGGCCGAGATGTTTCATCCTTTACTAATTTGTTGACATCTAATCGCTTTCTTGGCCATCTTAACTTGACTTTTGATTCCCACAAACTTGGTACAATGCAAAGCTTGTTTTGCCCTTTCTCAATGGTTGCTTAAATTGTAGTCGGCATATTTTCCTGAAAATAAAGTAAAACTGATATAATACATACAACAAACTAATAATGCTTTACAATAAGTTTACTTAGGTATAAAATACAAGGTCAAATTGAGAATCTCTTCCTTTTTTTTGTTTTACTATATGTAGGTACGTATTATATTGAGTCTGCGTTTTTTATTTCTTTTAGGTAACCCTTATGAGCATTATAAGTTATGTATAGAGCACTGATATACAGCCTAAGTAATAAAAATATTCTATTATAAAGCTGATAAGCAGCCAAAAGCTGTACAATATAATCCATAACTTACTTAGTACAGCTAATCAGACTATAATACACTCCGATTATCGTTTAGGCTGTTTAGCAAATAGTCGCCATTTTCGTAATTTTGAATGTAGGTATAAAACAAAATATGAAACATAATTTAAGGAATATATAATGATTTTCGGCTTGATATGAGGGCACAATGATCACACTACCCTCACTTCTGTTATTATAACATTGTTTTTTATTCTAACCTTAAAACCAATATTGACTTACCATATAAATAGTATTTTTCTTTTATATCAGATCGATTATTTTGCTGGCGCTTGAATATTTTGACGGAAAACATAGACAGGTTCACAATAAATTTGAATCCGCAATTTCAATTCACCAATTAACACCTTCAGATATCTAAGTCCAAGATTACGTTTACTTACTAATAAATATTATAAATAACAATGTCGCCATTCATTGGAAAGAATTACATTAATTTTGTGATTCTCTTCAAAAACCTATTTAAAACTATTTTCTCTATAAAGTATTTATAAGATAATATCTGTAGTATAATGGTTTCTTTGTACACCGAATAACAGCTCTAATACAGCTATTATACAGCGCCTCTATTGCTTCTACAGCTATTATACAGCTATACTAGAGTAAAACGCTGTATAAAATGTGCCCATTTTTTACTTATAAGGGCTGTATAAGCGCTTATACAGCCTCTATACAGCCTGAATATACAGCTTCTAGTATAAAATCGAACTTAAATACAGCTTGTATACAGCTTGCAATGCTACTTGGGATGTATATTGTGTGCTTTAAAGTCTGTGCTAAATAAATGTATTTTCTTTCTTTCGATAAAAGTTTTTTTTTTCGTTTCTATTTCGTTCATGAATAGCAACAGTAGTTCTTGGAAATCCTGGAAGTACGTTTATAACAGTTTCCAACTTGGGTTTATGAAGGATCCTGAACATAATAGCTCTCAACATAATATCTTGCAAAACTTTGAAATACGTTATGTAGGTAAGATATCCTGTAATGAGCATCTGCCATGAATCTTTCAGCGCTCTTACATTATAGTAACTGAAGGAAGTATGTAAATATTCATATATATGTACTAGCTACCCGCCCGCGCTTTGCACGCTTATGTCTTGACAAAACATTGAGATGTTATTATTAACCGACGTCCAAAAAGAGGAGATTCTTAATTCGTCGGAACCTATTTTTTCCTTTTTTTTTAATGTATGTTTCCCGATTACTCGAAGATGGCTGGAACGATTTGGATTTTTTTTTTGTTTGAAAGGGTATACTTCCCTGGTGGTGCCATGATCATCAAGAGAGAATCTGATGATGGGATCCTGGAGAAATAGAGAGAACTCTTCAAATTTTATAGGCACACTTGAACCGATTTGGGTAGTTTTTGGAAGAGTACTTTCTCGGAGTGGTCCCATTTCAATTTGGTGAAGATCTGTTGAAGAACTTCGGAGATAGGCAACGGAGCTTCTCAATAAATGATAGCAAATGGATTGGAATTGCTGAAATCTCATGGTGTCTATTGTTTACACCAGTTCATAACATAACATCACGCCGGGACGCTGTGAAGGGGTAAGCACAAGTGAACCACTGAAAAGTGAAAAATAAAAACTTTTTTCAAAAAAAACAACCGACTTTCAAAAAAACACTAAAAAGTGAAAAAATACTTTAATTTCGGAAGGCGGTGACAAAAAATTAAAATACTTATCCAAAGTCACCGACTTCCGAAATTAAAGTTATTTTTTCACTTTTTTGGAAGTCGGTTGTTTTTTTTATTTCTAGCTTTTGCCAGAGCATTCGCCCGCGTGGAGGTAGAAATTTGTCCAACGAGAACGTACTACCAGGATAAAAGCCGCACGAGCCGATCGATCAGGTTAAGCTACTACAGGTTAAGCTAGTCTGTGGATGGGTGAGCATCTTTACATACCAAGACCCCTCCGTGCCTTGGAAAGCACGTTAAGCCGTTGGTCCCGGCTGTCATTTGTGGAACTTTGACAATCGTTACGGGTCAACAAAAGCCCTAAAGTCTGACAAGCAGTCTTACCAAGGGGAATCGTGTCACTCAGTAAGTAGGATAAGAAGGTCGGATAAGGAGGCAGTCGCTCCATGTAAAATACTGGTATTCAGCCGTACCCGGTTAGACTGGAAGCTAACCCCAACATAGTTGGGAAAAGGCTAGGCAGATGATGATGAATCCAGGTTATAAACTATCTGTGTGCCAAATTTCATTCAAATCCGTTTTACCGTTTTTGCGTGATTGAGTAAGAAAAACAACTCTGAGCGGATGTTCAGGGTTGTTCACCCATCCATCCATCCGTCCTCACGAGGTAAGTTAAATAGCGTAAGTTTAATATTTATTGTATTACTAGCTGACCCGGCAAACGTTGTTTTGCCTTATAAATTATTTAGGGTGAACAACCCTTATCACTTAGCGATATGGAAAATAGATAGTAGCCGATTCTCAGACCTACTAAATACGCATATAAAATTTGGTAAAAATCGGTAAAGCCGTTTCGGAGGAGTACGGTAACTAACATTGTGACATGGAAATTTTATATATTAGAAGAAGAAGAAGATACATATAAATCTTCTGGAATCATTTCTCTAAATAATGGTCAAAACCGAATCAAAATCCGTTTCGTAAGTTAGAAGAACAACGCGGTCTCACAGATAGGCACGAAAAGCGACTTTCTTTAAATTATAATATGTATTGACTAGGGCTTGTAAATATTCGAAAATTTTCATATTCGAATATTCGTTTTTTTTTCGGGTAATATTCGAATTATTCGAAAACGAAAAAAAAAGCTATTGTAATAATCATGTCTTTATTTGGCAAAGTCTTATATACAGTAGGAGTCTGAGTAATATCAAGGAATTAATTAATATTTTACTGCTTTATAAAAGTACTACACGAACTTAAGGGCCTTAAGATGCAAAATCGATCGATACACGGACAACCAAACACAATACAAGTCTTATTAATCGAAATCTCAGATCTCGATGAATAAGTGTTCTTATAATATTTATAGTAAAATCAAAGAATTAAATAACAAGTAACACCATAGAGGAAGAATTTGAGCGAGGCCTTTGCTCAGTAGTGGGACAGCACACGCTTATTAAAAAAAACTCTACAAAATCTTTAATGTTACATAGCACTATTCTTACTTATTCTAATGTGATTTTTGCCCACAGCACCGAATCACAAAAGTTAGGGTATATATACCTAATCAAACAGATTACCAGAGAGTGGTAAAAAAGTATAATTGGAAGGAGCTATCTTTATCATCATCATCATTATTTCAGCCGAAAGAAGTCCACTGTTGGACCTATGTCCAACAGTGGACTTCTTTAATGGGGGAGGCCTATGCCTCCCCTATTGTTCTTCAAGATAATTTCGTTCCTTTTTGTAAATATATAACCAACACTCAAATTAGCATTTCTATGTGCTACACATAGTAGATGGTACGAAGATACTTGTCAACCACACATACCACACATCACGCTTGCGCCGTCAGTCTCGCAGGGATCGCAGTCCAGTTTTATGAAAATTGGTCGAATATTCGAATATCGCAATTTTTGCATTCGAATATTCGAAAAAAATAATATTCGAATCATTCGAATATTCACATGCAAGCCCTAATATTGATGTAGGGACGTATAACTCGGCCTAAATTTCGGTAGTATATATACATTTACTGCGTCGATAAAATATATTTCAGTATGAATATTGGCACTGTATGTGACGTTAGTACATACAAACCTTCCGTTTGTGAATAAAGCAAAAAGCGATGTCGAACTCACAAAGAGTGATGAATACCTATCCGTGTCACAGCATACACGGCTTTTTATGTTAGCATTTGTATTCGGAACATTTATTACACGAAATCAAAATGGTGGTTTAGAAAAAACAACGTGAAAAATCTAGATATACAAATCGGGTTTTAGGCAAATTGTTACAATTGTTTACTGTCAAAACGTGGGATGCATCACGGTCTTAAAAAAAATTGAGAAAGACATACAACTATGTTTGCTCCCCTTTTCATTCTTCGCCCACGTTGGCGTCGTTGCAAGAATATGTGCCGCTTAAATGAAAAAATACAACTTCCTCGGCGATACTCGCCGCGTGAGATATAGTTTAGCGAGCACCTAGACAAGGCATTATGTTGTTCAATTTAATCATTAAGGTCCCAGCCAATTTGGCACCGAGCGAGCTCCTACTGGAGTCGAGGGCCATCGCTCTGTGAGAGTAGTGCAATTTGCCTGCAGCCCGGACCCGGCCCTTGAGCAAGCCTCCAAGAGCACACCAATTAGACGAGACAAATTCGGATTTATTATTAAGCGTGGGCGCAATTCAATTGGATAATAGATCGAGTTGTTTGTCTCCGTCGACCACTTACCTAGACGTAAATAAGCAGCAATGGTTATCGATCTGTTGCCACACGCGACTTTTACGGATAACAAAACACTTCGACTAACCGCTTTGGAAAGCCCTGTTCTAGCTGTCTAAGTAGTTTTCTAAGAACCATGTATGTATTGGACGATGCAATCGACCACAAACGACTGCCTACGTGTAATTTGCTTCGGATAATGCTACGGCTTTCGTATACGTGTGTCATCGTTAGTGTATCGAGTATACGCTAGTCTCGTTATGGGCGGCTGTTTAATCCCACTCTAGGCCATAATCAAAGGCAGGTTTTTGCGATCCACCTTGTCGTTTTATAATCCACGTGTTTAGAGAAACGTGCTATGTCAATCGGGTAGGTAAGCGTCGTATTATTTAGTGGGTACAGTTATAACTCATAAATAACGATGCGCAAAACGCCTATGATTGCTATAATCTTTATCCATATTTTATCTACCGCTGTCAGCGGTTATCCAGTTAACCATCCGTGATTATACAGTGTCGGGAATCAACGAGTCATCTACTCGATCTTTTGTAAACATTATGCAAAATACTGTTACTATTTAAGCTTTGTGAACGTGGAACGGTGTTTTGACAAATGGTAAAGCCGGCTCTGATATAATCTGTGTACGATCTCTGCAACGTGTAATTAGACCAACTGACTAAGCGGAATCTATGGGAGCGTTGCCCGTCTGACCCCACACAAGATTTAAGATCCCATTGTGGAGACTTCTTTATTGCACACTACGGCTTAAAGTAATGGCTGGCATTCGTTCTCAAGTTATCGAAACATACATTCGGGTCGATAGCTTTGTGAATTTATCAGTCAGAAAATTGAATGTCAAGACTTCGACAGTAAATTATATTACTCAATACCTCGGAGTGTTAAAGTTATTCGCTCGAATGAATCATGGTCCCAGAATGAATCTCGTTTTACATATGAGAAATGTGTGATGAAAATACGTGATCGCTCATCACGTTATGACATAAAGTGGTTACAGAGGGTCGTGTTTACCATATTTTTTGTTCTGTTCCGTACGCGTCGCCGTTATCAATTAGTTATCTGATGTTAGATCAAATTACGTCTCGCCGGAGGTCGACGGTTGAATTGCATCACAATAGTGTTGTGGCTAAAAAGCTGCGAGTCACCACCGAGTGGACGAGAACTATTCGGAGAATCGATATTGTCGTACGTGAGGAGCAGCGTATGTCGATGTGGTAACAGCGATCACCTTCATCACCTGTGTAACTAATACGAAAACGTTTTTTTGTCCCAATTGGAATTACGGATCGTGTATCCAATCAAGTGTTTTAATAGCTTCAGTGTAATTATTGGAATACTCCACTTTAAGTACATCAAATATTTCGTTTAGAGTCCACGGAAAATACCTATCACAAGTATTTTTGTAAATTGGATATGATGAAAATTAAGGCCCTGTTAACGGATTAATTAAAGCTGACAGTCCCGCCGAGCCGATATGGAAGCAAAAAGGGTCTCAGTTCCAAACTACGTCCAAATCAATAGTGTCGCAATTAAGAATTTTGGATAATTATACCGATCGGTTGAGCGGAACGTTGCGATTGCTATTTTGTGCCTCGAATTCGCGATTATTTTACAAAACGTGCTCGACTTTTCCTTTTTTTATTCGGATATCATGGCAGGCTTAATTAACACTCGGATTTTTTGTTGACCCATGATAACCTTTCCACGACACATTTTTATATAGACATTGGTTTAATCAAACGGGAGGAGGATTATGAAGTCATCAATTTATTATTTTTGGTGTTAATTGAAATGCGCGCATTTTGTACCTACCTACAGGCGAGACGGTTTGGTGTTCGTGGAAATAATTAATTCATGTCAGCTGGCAATCTCACTACTGCTTCGGTTTAAATGTCATCGTTCTAATAGATTGCTTGGGTTAGATAACACCTATTTCAACGGAAAATTGGAATGTGAATACGAAACACTTGAATCAATACTTACCCACATTTATTCACCATGTATAATAGCAGTCCACGTCCAGAAAGAGGTTATATTCCACACATTCCTGTTGCCTAAAACTGGCTACCTTTATAAAAAAAAACTTGGAACTCTAAATTCAAATTTAAAAATGGTAATTACACAGTCATCGAAAAGTACGGACATTCTAACACGCGGGCAGCCCTTAATTTCAGAAAAAGAATTAAGAGCTAAATAATGACATGTTATTACGTTTTCAACTGCCGCGCGGTGAAGTAATAGCCAAGATAACTGAATTTTAATGGCCAACTTTGTTCGTTAAAAATACTTTAGCACAAATTGTCTTCGACTAGAAAGTGTTTCCTTCGTAATTTTCTATCACTTATCCCAATTATTTGCATCTGTCGTTCTTTGGAACATTTGTTCCAGGAGTGTCTTTGGGTCACTTCTGTTAGCGACGTTTACATATTATTGTGACAAAGATATTTTTGATATTTAGAAACACATTAGTATGCATAGGATATTTTGTGGGCACTCAGAGTCTCACTCACACGAAGAAGAAGCAGTCGGGGAAATCAATTGTTTACCAACTTACCATACTACGTCAATTGGCCGTGTTGTCGCTATTTCAAATGTGCGATCGCCAACCCGCCTACCAAGCGTGGCGATTATGGCAAATCCCCCCAATTGGGGAGGCCTATGTCCAGCAGTGGACGTCTTTCGGCTGAAATAATGATGAATATGTTGATGATAGCCATTTCATACTTAACTGTCAAAAAATGACGGTTATGATTTGAAAATATGGAGAAATTAAGTTACCAGTCAATTTGATAAACAAAAAAGATCCTTGACATTACGATTACGGCTAAAAGCTTTGTAATACCTGTCCCAAATAGATGTTATTTTAATAACAGCCCAACCTAATTAGATTTTAATTTCACACATTAAACTCTTTACGACACCCTCAAAAATAAGTGGAATAAGATAGAAGTTACGGCCGGCCCTGTCCCTAATCAGGAGGGGCTGGTTTGAAATAATCCTGAGACATTGAGATAAGATCTTGGAGGGAAGGTCCCTTTAATAAGTCCGATAGGTCAGGTCACTCGAGGCGCGAAGGTTACCCTCATTTCGTTTATTATGTTCTCGTGTTACTTGCGGCTTGCGGCGAGGATGATAATATCGAGTTAGAAATTAAGAGGTTCGGGTCATAGTTTGTTAATGTTCGTTAGGTATGTGTTTTTGTGTTATTTGGCACTTGATCTTTCTTAATAAGTGGAAGGGAGAATTGGAGGCCTTTGTCCTGCTGTGGGACAATTATTGTAATATCATTATTTTTATCTGTTAACACTGAATTATGACGACACGGAAGAATTGCTCAAACCGAATCAACTACCTACTCACAAATACACCCCTACACTCGCACCAATATATCTACACTCACACAAACACACACTTAGTGCATGTATTATAGATAAACCTTTTTCTTTAATTCATGTTAACCCCTTTTATTTTCTTTCCCCGTTACTTATACGTAAAATAAAATGAACTACTCTAGTTTATTTTTACGAAAGTGCACATTACTAAACTGTTGGTATATCCATGGATGGACGGAGAGATGAACCCTAGGCTGTAACACAGGTCTTTCCCAGCACGGGGGTCATTTCAACAGTCATTTAGTGCCAGGCTATTTGCACGTTTAAATCAGGTGTCGCCTTGTATCTGTAGGCACGCCACAATTGCGGAGATAACTCCCGTCTTTGAGGAGTGGATGGAGAGGCGCCACGGCGTCCTCACCTTCCGTCTGGCGCAGGTCCTCACTAGACACGGTTGTTTCGGGAGGTACCTGTTTCGGATAAGGCGGGAGGAAACGCCCGGGTGTTACCATTGTGTAGATCGCCCGAAGGACACGGTGGAGCATACGGTGGAGGTCTGCCCGGCTCGGGCGGAGCACCGCCGTGTCCTCGTGGAGGTGATCGGCGCCTGCGATCTCGCGTCCGGCCCTGGTCCAGGCCATGGTACATAACGACAGTGCATGGGTAGCCGTCACCTCCTTCTGCGAAGCAGTAATGCTCGCAAAGAGGGAGGTGGCGCACGTGAGGGAGAGGCAGTATATGCGCCGTCACGGCCCTAGTCGCCGCAGGAGACACCCTGGGCGTCGGGAATCCCAGGCTGATTCCCGGCCACCGAAGGCGCGGGCTTGCGGATGACGAGTAATGGATAGCTCGCTGTTCGGTACGGCCTGCCAGGGGTGCGGGTTGTTCGAAAGAGATACCGTGGTCCCTGGCACATAGGCAACTGAAGGAACACGGGTGGGTTTTACTCAGTAAAAGTCTGACACGCCTTCTCGCTCCACCCAGAGCGGGAAAAGTTATTTGATGATTTCCCACCCTCAAAACAATACAAAATAATCCCTATCCATTCCAAGAAATATAATACTCTTTGCTACTTTTTATTTATTTTAGTATAAGTTTCTAACATTATTATATTCCATATATATTTTGTCAGCTTTGCTTTAGAACTTAGTTTTGCCTTTGCCAACTTCAAAATATACGTCCATGTAATAACTAGTAATTTGGTTTCTTAGACTATAATTTTATAGTCAAAGTTTGGTTTATGGAAAAAATTCTTACCTCAAGTTATTTATTAAAGCAATATTTTAGTAAAATGTCAGAAAACGTTTTCAACGGGACTAAATACCCTTGTAGCTGTTTGAAGTGATGCATTAGCGAGAGCGACGATGTCTAATGAAGCGACTAACGAAGATAAATGAATTTGCATTGCCATCGAAAGTTTAATTAAGGCAGGTATGTACTATTCTATGATCTTTAATAAATTATAAATGTCCCTGTAACTCTGTAATCTCAAATCTGTAACTGTCAAAAACGTGTTTAAAAGAAATGAAAACGACTTGACTAAATGTCGAGATGTCTTTATTTTAAATGTAAATTTGATATTAGTGTATCATACAAACTTCCGGAATGAATTATCTAAATGATGGTGAAAACCGCATCAAAATCCTTTCTATAGTTTTCAAGAACAACGTGGTCACACAGATAAATAAGAAAAGCGACTTAATAATAATATGTCTAGAAACGTTGAATGAAATGTAGAAGTAGAATGACCACTACAAAATAAACCAAGGTAAACTAAGGCGTATAACCAAGAAAGTAGAATAAGAAAGATGAATGAATATACAACAACACAGCAACTAAATTATAGACTCATAAACAACATTGATATACGCACACGTTTCGAAACTCATAAAGAAAACGGAAGCAAAATAAGAAAGTATTATATATGAAAAGCTACAATGCAGAGTGACAGACTAAATTAGCGTTATGATGAAGAACATTAACATTCACTTAAAACACAAGACACTCGTGTAAGTGAATGAATGAGGATAAAAAGGGACACCACAGATAAGGGCGTTAATTTGTTATGTCTGTGTGTGGGTTTGCTTGCCTTGCTTTAGGCCATCCTAACGTTTTCCAACAATGTGGCACTGTGTTTTGTTTTGATGCTAGTTTGATTAATGATGTTCGTTTTAATGTCTACGTCGTCTGCTTGGATGAAGACGGCTTATTCCGTTAGTTTGCGTAAATGTAGTCAAATAATTGTAGACTAAGGCCAAAATTAGCGGAAACAAATCTTAGGTTTTTCATTTTTAGGGGTTTTGTAACCGACTTCACAAAAAGGAGGAGGTTCTCAATTAGGTTGTATTTTTTTCTCCCTCATTTATTCATCGATGTGAAAAATTCTTATTTGGTTTGAAAGCGCATACTTATCAAGTGGTTCCATATAAATTTGGTCAAGTTCGGATTAGCGATTTTTGAGTTAGCTTCAATTATACTTTTTTTTTCAACTTATCCTACTATCCTATTTACTTATCAAGTGAAGGTATACGAATTTGCTTGGGGTAGATACCACATCTAAAAACAGGAAAATTAATTTTTTTTAAAAAACAACTGACTTCTAAAAAAACACTACAAAGTGAAAAATAACTAGTCAATGGCAAAAACCAAAATACAAAACCAAAGACACCGACTTCCGATATTAAAGTAATTTTTCACTTCGTGGTGTTTTTACAAACTATTTTCTTTTAGAAATTGGAGCAAAGTACAAGCTATTTCTTCGTCCTATTTAGAAAAGAGCTAAAATACATCGCCTTTTTCTAACGTGCACCAGTTGTAAATTCTGTGGAGCGCACCGCAGTACGTAAAGTCAACCAGTCTTTATGGCTGGTTTACTTGCAAAGGTCTTGCTCCGGAACAAATATTAGTATTGAAGGCGTTTACCCGTGGCGATATGTTTGGCCCCGTTCCACTTGAGAGTTTAGACTATTATTAAAAATTCCATTAGTTTCCGTCGAAGTTGCAGTCCTGGGTGTTAATTTGTGACGGAGACGTATCACTGGTGTTTATAACTCTCACTGTGTCCCATTGACAAATTGTTCGCTCGTAACGCGGTTTGTCTCGCTCCGTACCGTTTGTATACGTCACGCTCTTTTTCTTTATTGGGTGAGCAGAAAGGTAATATGAGCTTCAAACGGTATTCTTGCCTCGTTTCAGCTACGTGAGCTGGGAGACGTGTTGGATTTTTGAACACGGAAATGCTCATATTGTTCTATCAGTTGCTTTATTCATGGATTATACTTCTTTTATTATTATCCGTAATGTTATGCTGCGTAACATTTGTATTAAGAAGTATCAAAATTATATTTATTATATTTAGTTCTCTCATCTTCATCGCTCATCATCATCTGCCTCTCTTATCATAGCTTATCATCATCTGCCTCGCCTTTTGCCAACTATGTTAGGATCAGCTTCCAGTCTAACCGGATGCATCTGAATGCCAGTATTTTACATGGAGCGACTGACTATCTGAGCTCCACAACACAGTTATTAGACTGGTTGTCAGATTTTCGGGCTTCTGACGACCCGTAACGACTGTCAAACATGGAGAAAGGAAAGAGCAAGCACGGAGAGGTCTCAGTATGTAAAAATGGTCACCCATCCATGGACCAACCGCGGCAACTTAACCAACCCGACCTGTCGCGACCCGTTCGTCTGTTATTATAAGTATCAAAAAGATTATTTTTCTCTTCATAGCTAGCCGTTCGAAATCTATTTGGTTTCTCGAACGCCAAAATCATTGCTTACCTTTTGTGAGATTATAATCATGGCGTCTGTTATAGTTTAATCATCTACAGAACCAACTACTATTTAGTAAACAACTGCAATGTGTATCTGTGTGTATTCCTCAGTAAGTAACGTCATTTGCTAATTAAAGGACTCTGGTCGTCTTCGTTTTTGTAATGCTACACTCTCGACACTTGCGGTTCGAAACCACCTACATCGCTAATAAGGTCAATAACGTCTGTTATTATTGTAAGTACGTGCGCTCTTTAATGTGGCACTTGTTCTGCGTAGGAGTGTGAAAAATTGCGATCATTAATATCTCCAATGTTCGAAATACTGTAATGATTGACATTTATCTGTATGTGCGTAGAATATGTGGGTTTGGATTTCATGATATTTAGTAAAATCTCGTTTCGGTTCATTACATGTTACATGCCTCTTTAATATAATGTATATCAGGGCCCTGAGACAAAATACATTTTTGTTAGCGTTCACGCCAAACGCTACGCCAAAATGTATGGGAATGACATTACCTGCGGAAAGGACACGACGTAATCTTTCCGCAGGCAATGTCATTCCCGTACATTTTGGCGTAGCGTTTGGCGTGAACGCTAACTGTTGGCGATTGCCGTGCTTTCTTTACAAAGTAAAGAGTGACATCAGCAGAGCGGCCTGGTGGCCTCCAACAGACGAGGTGCTTGCGCTGCAGTATCCCGAGCCGGACGTAAACATCCATAAGACAGGGTCAAAATTCAGCATGGGAACATAAACAAGAGCAGCATTCCCACCAGTGTTTTATAGAGACTAGGAGGGACTTCTTGGCAGACCGCTGTAAGAGGCAGTCGTTTCCGTTTCATGTATTAAATATTTCCCTTGTCATCCTGTATCTTTATTATATAGTTCGAAGTTATTATATTGTTAACAGTACAAAGTGGTTTCAATTAATAGTTGGTGATCTAAATACCTATATAGTTAACATCAGAAGTGGGATGCGATACCCACCCACAGCTATGGGTAAATAATGTAAACATAATAAACTCCTAAAAAAAATACGCACACGTTCAAGCTCAAGTTCTAGCAGCAGTAGTAGTGCCAGGACCCCGGCACCTCCGCCAAAACAAAGGAAACAGGTATCATGTAAGGCTGATACCTCAACAGTGAGTACAAATCATACTTTGAATAACATTAGACCCGAGTTCGATCCGGTGACAGACGATGGGAACGTTTGGCTTATTCGTTGTCAACCTCTTAACAAACTAAAGGGTTCACAAATGTGTACTTGTGTAGTATGACTCAATGTTACGATTGGATAGTTATTGGCCTACGTGGAAGTGGATGGACTGGTCACGTAAGTTGGCTTCCAGTTTTCAAATCCGTCGGAATATGTACGATCTATTAAATGATATGATTAAAAAAGCCGTTAGAAAATCAGTCGCTTTACGAGTTCTATTTTGAACAAAAATGTGAAATAGAACGTTTAAGGTGAATCTAGTCAACCTTTTTTCATATAAACTTCGGGAGTGTATTACTCCACTGTTCGACAATGTACATCAATAATTAAACATGATATAGTTTTATCCCATTATTATTAATTATTGTCTTTACGGAAACAGAATACTAAGATAAAAAGCCATTAAAAAGTTAGGAGCCAACAAAGATTACTTTTAAGTAATAAAAGAAGTGTAAAATCTTCAAAACCAACGCGGTACCTACAAAGATCAATTATTGAAAAATTTAATAAACTGTATTGATAGTGAATTTATGCAGTGGTTTTCTCAAAAAACCCGATCTTCCGAAGGACTTTTCTTAATTTTTTACGCAACTAGGTTTCGGAACAAGATATGTTTCTATTAACGTCGGCAATATAGGAGACAGTTTGGTATTGGCGCAGCAATTAAAGCGAATAATTTTGTGACATGCGACGGTTTAACTAGTTTCCTACCTGGTCGAACGTTTACATGAAAAATTGCGAACCGGATAGGCGCAAACACACGCGATGGCCAGAAAAACTGATGAGGCAGAATCAGATGTCAGCGACTACGACATCAGCGACTGGTGTCCTCAGCCAATTTAGTGGATCCAACTACTTCTGCCAGCGAGGACTAAGACGATTAAGGCGGAGATTTATGGAAAACGCTCAAAAAGGTGGTTTTTTTTAAAAGCTGTGTATCTCTTTAACCGTAAACAATTTTGAAAGCAAAAAAATATATGATATATTCAAGTCTTTTTTGCATCCAGTGATGGATTATTTATTTTTAAATAGTTAATATCTAAATTTATACGATTTTATTTGCATTTTTACGACATACGTTTGCTCATTTGTTATTCGAATTTGTTACAACAGATTTTAATCCGTAACAGATTGCAATAAGAACTATTATCGCTCATAATGACAATATTTAAAGTTACCAGGGCTTTAAGACGAGGATTAAGACGTGGACCAGGCCCAGGGTTGAAAACAGATTAAGTGTTATTTATGCGACGGTAACCTTATACGAAATCAGTGTGACACAAATAAATGTGATTATTGTGGACAGCGAGGTCATTTAGAATCGACATGTTACCATAAAAGAATGCGGTAAAATCAAATTAAAAAAATAACAAAAAATGTTTCAACCCCTGACCTGCGAAATAAATTTGTGAAAATATTATGTAAGATATTGAATGGAAAGCATTATGCTGGCTGCGCTAGTTTTGTTTTAAGGTTTCTCAAAAGAAAGTTCTAAGTTTACAAACTGTTGTACAAAGGTTACAACCTACAAGATTATCAGCTGATCTGAAAGTCGATTCGATGTTTGACTCAGGTTGATTGACTGATATACTCGCGAGTGGGTGACAGATTTTAATTTGACTATGCGAATACATTTACAGAGTTTTGTAACACAATTAGTAATTTCGAGTTCGGTAGCAATTCCCATCAGAATGAATTATGAACACTTTAAAATATATATATATGATGACGTTGTGGCGTCAAATATCGAAGAACTAGGAAAGTTAAACGGCCACGAAATGATAGTTAACATATAGTTCTCCAAATCTTTAGGGAGGGAAAACGGGCTTACATAGAATTTTCAAAAAAATCATTTTTTTTTCAAAAATGAAGCCGCTCGTTTGAACTGGAGTTATTGACGATTGTTAGTTCACTTAGGAAGTTCCGATTATACCTAACCTGATCATCTTTTAAAATAGTGCCCGATTGCACAATAACGGAAGCGGATTGGTTACTTTTGGTACAACAACTACAAGATTCCAAGTCACAACGTAATAGAACAATTATAGAATCAGGAGAGGCCGAAGCTAATCACATCTTTTTAGAATATGGAAGTCAATAAATAAATGAATAAATGAAGATGTTTAAAAAAAAAAAATTGTAGTCTTCGGTTGCAAAGTTTACACAAAAGAACAATCCGAGGTTGGTGGAGTTAAATGTAACCATGATGACCTCGGACGGTTGATAAAACTGTAGAACGAGTAAGCCATCCGTAATGTTTTCCTAGAACGCGACATATCATCTAGAAATACAGTTTAAACTCTATATAACGACACTGAAGGCACTGAACATTATTTGGCGTTATTGAGAGTTGTCGTTAAATGGAGAGAAGAGAAATTTGTATTAGAAAAATAAAAAGTTTATTTCAGACTAGTGTTAGTAATTACATTAAAAGTTTGTGAGCAACTTAGAATATGATAACGTATAGTTAATCCATGACTCCTATCAACAACAATCTACACGTGGAAGCAATCCCAATTTGTAAACAAAAGAACGATTTCTTAGAAAGTTCGACAAGTATGATGCCGACAGTCGAGTTTATTACGGGCTAGGATAATAAAGTGACAAAGAACGTACACAGCTATTTAATTGTTGTCGGTAATGAGAGTGGGTGTAATGCTATACAGATTGTATCATTGTATGGAAGACAAACGAAATCATCCAAAGTCGAGTGATTTCGACGCTTTATAGTTTGTCGTCAAATCGAGTGACGGTACATGGCATTTACATTGTATATTTAAAATTGCATCTATTTTAATAGCCAGATAGAGCGTTTAAAAAACAAAGACTACTCTAGAAGCACTAAAAACAGTAGGTGCTAATATATGGGAGATAGTGATAGTTTGGATCTGGAGATTGGCAACGGGTATAGGTTGGATGTAACTGAATTACGTGAGAGGACAGAGATAAATAATAAGTCCAGTGCAAAATCACCAAAACAGCGATTTGATAGAAACCGTACAAAAGCACGAGTTACGTCGAAGGAGATCTGGTACTTATTAAAATACTAAACCAGAACAATGACGGGCAAAGTAGGAAGTTGTTACCGGTTAACATTGCCCCTTTCATGTGAATAAGGTATTGGGGAATGATATATATGAGGTAACGGGTGTAAAAGGCAGTGAAAGGAGCACTAAAAGTGCACAGGCTTAACCACTGCCGAGACTATGAAACCATTGATAATATAATTGACGATTGGGACATGAAATATACATACGTTCTAACTTAAAGCATTTCTGCCCGTGTTGGCGACGGTAATTTAAAATGTATCGTAGGCGTATGTGCGAGTCAAGATAAAATGTTTCAAGGAATTATAAATGTTCCATTTCGTAAATTACATATTAAAGGCCGAGTGGTAGGTTCAAATGGAGAACTAATTTGGAACGCTCAAGTGGGGAAGGCGCTTTGAGTGCAAGTGGTTCTGGGACGAACTTGGTACGCTTAAGTGAGGCTAAAGGCCCTTTGAGTGCAAGTGGTTCTGGGATGAACTTGGTACGCTTAAGTGCCGCTAGAGGCCCTCTGAGTGCAAGTGGTTCCGGGACGAACTTGGTACGCTTAAGTGAGGCTAAAGGCCCTTTGAGGTGCAAGTGGTTCTGGGACGAATTTGGTATGCTTAAGTGTGGCTACATGCCCTTTAAGCGCAAGTGACAATAAGACGAACTTGGTACTCTTAAGTGAGGCTATAGTGCTATAGGCTTAAGTGCAAGTGGTCTTATCGATCTTTGAATGTGTGTTGCTTTAAGTACTCATGACTTGTTGTAATTGAAGCCTACCCTCGGATAGACTGATGAAATAATGTGTAATGAAATATGGCAGTTATAATCCTGAACATTCGATGGACACCAATTCATGTGTAACAGGCAAACTTATAAATTATCAATAATTTGTGTTTCAGCACTTTATCTGAACTCGTGGGGTACCTGGTGGGACAGGCACCTGGCAGGACGGCCGTGTTGGCGATTGCCGTGCTTTCTTTACAAAGTAAAGAGTGACATCAGCAGAGCGGCCTGGTGGCCTCCAACAGACGAGGTGCTTGCGCTGCAGTATCCCGAGCCGGACGTAAACATCCATAAGACAGGGTCAAAATTCAGCATGGGAACATAAACAAGAGCAGCATTCCCACCAGTGTTTTATAGAGACTAGGAGGGACTTCTTGGCAGACCGCTGTAAGAGGCAGTCGTTTCCGTTTCATGTATTAAATATTTCCCTTGTCATCCTGTATCTTTATTATATAGTTCGAAGTTATTATATTGTTAACAGTACAAAGTGGTTTCAATTAATAGTTGGTGATCTAAATACCTATATAGTTAACATAACAGAAATGTGTATTGTCTAGGCCTGCAAGTCCGCTTACGTTAGCAGATATTTTAATACTCCAGGTAAAAATACACTCACATTTCTGAATAATATACCTCCCTGGATTTTATAAAGTCTTCGAGAATTTCACTTTGACCTACTTGGGAAATCAACTTGGTTACCATACCACTGTTATTGCAAACATTCTAAAAAATCACATACGATTTAAGAAAATTGCGAGGTAATTGTGTTAATGTGTAACGATAGGAATAGCTTTTATTTTGATAGTTCAACAACATTCATTGCGTTATTGACATAGCTAAGCAGATACATTTTTCGAACTAATGAAGCAATGGATTAGCAATGGTTAAGATTCCAATCGATAGTGTGTTACGCATTAAGGGTGCTATCCGGGGTCGTGCGGGCCATGGCCCTATACGGGGCACCGGTGTGGGCGCCCACATTGAGGCGCCAACCAGCACGCCGGTTGAAGGCGGCCCATAGGGTCATGGCCATCCGTTTGGTATGGGGATACCGCACGATCTCCGGTGAGGCGGCGGGCCTCCTTGCCAGATTGCCACCATGGGATCTGGAGGCAAAGGTCCTCGCGCACACCTAGGAGTGGCGCGAGGAGGCCAAACGCCGGGGTATAACTCCGCTGCCGCGGGAAATCGCGACACAGCGGACAGAGCTCCGGCGGGATCTCATGGCGACGTGGAGAGTGCGATTGTCACAACCCAGTGCTGGGCACGCCACGATGGCGGCGGTAAGTCCCCTCTTTGAGGAGTGGCTTGAGAGGTGGCATGGGGTCCTCACCTTCCGGCTGACACAGGTCCTCACCGGCACGGTTGTTTCGGGAGGTTCCTGTTTCGGATAAGGCGGGAGGAAACGCCCGGGTGTTTCTATTGCGAAGATCGCCCTGAGGACACGGTGGAGGTCTGCCCGGCTTGGGCGAAGCACCGCCGTGTCCTCGTGGAGGCGATCGGCGGCGGCAATCTCTCGCGTCCGGCCGTGGTCCAGGCCATGGTACGGAGCGAGAGTGCATGGCTAGCCATCACCTCCTACAGCGAAGCAGTGATGCTCGCAAAGAGGGATACGGCGCACGTGAGGGAGAGGCAGTACATGCGTCCTCACGGCCGCAGCCTTCGCAGGAGACGCCTTGGGCGTCGGGAATCCCAGGCTGATTCCCGGCCACCGTAGGCACGGGCTTGCGGACGGCGAGTAATGGGTAGCTCGCTGTCCGGTAAGGACCAAGCCCGGGTTGACGGCGCGTTGTGTTCCACGCGTGCCTCAAAGAGATGTCAGCACCAACTGATGGGGCCCGCAAGTGCCGATGTCTGCCAGGGGTGCGGGTTGTTCGAAAGAAATACCGCGGCCCCTGGCACACAGGCAATTGAGGGAACACGGGGGGTTTTAGTCAGTAAAAGTCTGACACGCCCTCCCTCTCCACCCAGAGCGGGAGAAGTTATTTGATGGTTTCCCACCCAAAAAAATAAAAATAAAGGATGCTATCCCTCTCTCCTTTCACTCGTAGGCCAGCTTGCACCTCAAATCACTTGTCTTTAGCGCTAAAGATATTAAAATAACCATACTTTTCTGTCATCTGCAAACGATTCACAGAAATAGAACGATGATTTAAATTCGCTTAGCACTAAACGTATTTAATTTAGTAATTTGTGGTACAAGCGGGCCTTAATCTGCTTCCTCTTAGGGCGGATTTCACCAATTAGACTGAACGCGATCACCACATTTAAACCGCGTTCAAGAACTGAAAGTGTAATAATTGTTGTGGAATATGTCAATATTCCACAACAATTAGTTAAATAGTAACAATTAGTTTATTAGTTTCAACTGACAGCTCTTGAACGCAGTTTAGATGTACTGATCCCGTATAGTTTCATTACTGAAATTGGCACTTAGTATACAATAAAGTAATTATTAATAAAATAATATCTATACAGGTTTGAGTTTGTGCGTCGATGTAAGCCAAAATCAGCTGTTTCGTGGAAAAGTGTAATACCTACGCAGTCAAAATGTAATTCCATGGTAATAGATTGCACTTCGATGCCGCTGCCACCCTGGAGAGATCTCTAAATTCGAAGAATCAAGCCAGCACATGTAACTACTTCAAGGCAGGTCACTCTCACAGGCCCTTTAGCAAATGGCTTGCTAAAATAGCCGTGTAATCTACCTACTTGCTACTCAAATCACAGGCTCGTGCCGGCTCGCTGACAGCCGCGGGCTAAGAAAGTATAGTAGGTAAGTGTTTATGGCCCTTTTTTGCATACTTAAGACCTTATTCGTATGGTTATGTCTTGTTAAATGTTTAAGGTGAACTTTTATTTCCAGTTACGATAACGTCTCTCGTTGAAGTAATTTTGAAACGAAAATCATAAACCGCAAAAAAACATTTCAGTTACTTTAATGGCTGCCCAGTCCTGAATTGGAATTGCCCCTTTTTTAGGGAAGCATTATTTGCGAACTGTAAGAAGATTTTTCGGGATTTTCTTATTCACATTCTTATAAAAAAAGTCGCCCTGACATAAGACTCCCGCAGATAAGCGCGACGCGATGGTTCGACGCGATTCTGGTCGAAAATTTCCATGAAGTTTCCATAGTACTTGTTCTACTAGAGTCGCATCGCGCCAGTCTATGGGAGCCTATAGGATAGGTGTCAACGTCAACATTTAAGTAATTTTAACCTGTAAACATGACGATAACACAAATCGTTGGCCAAACAATGAGTCATAAAACACTTCTTGGTATAAGTCAAGAAGCTCGATTGAACCATTCCGTTTATTGTTTTAGTTTCCGATCAGATGAACGAACCTTTGTTCTAACTTCTGGCTTAGTTTCAAATACACCCTGTATTCAGCGATCTGCCGATACTGGCAAATTGCAACAGTTTATGTCTCGATTTGCAGCGCATTTTGGTTTCAACGGTCGACTGGCACGGAAGAAACGTTCTTTGAGTCAACTGCAATAACCAAATAGCATCGTAAATAAATGCATTGTTTTTTTTCTTTTTCACCAATGTTTAGGCGACAGTATTTTGGCTTTCAGCCAGAAGGACGGTCACGAAATGTTATTTATTATCTGTGCTAATGGCGCGGACATTATTAAATTATGATAGTTCGTTTGTTACGATAGCAGTTAACATTTTGATGACAACGACGATAAAAAATATAAATTGGTGGTTATTATGAATTGTGTCGTTAAAAGTCTGATGAAAGATATGACGGGTTTTGTTTTTGTTAATCGTGGTGACTAGTTATGGCAGTCGCATTAGGGCTTGTACCACATGGTAACTTTTTAAGCAGTTTGATGACGATCCCTTTAATGAGCAATGGTGGCCCAGTGGTAACGGCTGTGACTAACAAGTTGTAGGTAGTGGGTTCGAACCCCGGCTTTACTTTGTGTGAATAATTTCATCTTCACTGCTTTCAAAATGGTGAATAAAAACGTCGTGAGGAAACCGACATGTCCTAGAAATTCGAAGACATGTGACATCTACCAAATTCACTGGGCCCGCGTCCCCCACGCGGCCCACTTCCTCTCACTGGAAAACAGGCCTGTGTCTCTGCAGTGGGAACATTTTAGGCTGATTATAGTGGCAATCCACCAACGCTGTTCCTCTGTGACAGCGGTTGCAGGTCATTAGTAATCGCATGGCCATAACATTATTTGGTTCAATTGATTTAGGGAGACTATACGAGTATAGGTTAGGTTCCGTAAGGTGCCGGACGTAATAGAATAGTATCATCCCATTTCTTCCCGTGGGTGTCGTAGAAGGCGACTAAGGAACTTACCAGCAGCGTTCTGTATAATGTGAATGAGAGAACGTTGTAGGCCTTACAGACGTCGTCTATAAATCTACAGATTTATAGACGATTTTCTATTCTTTATTTTCATTCGTCTAAGTACCTGGTACTTATTGACAGGCCTGCACTGTCCTCCCATACCTATTATCACTGTAATTTGAAAACATTGTAAAAGCCAATTATTTTTAAAAGAGTAACCATGGAGTTTCTTGCCGTCTCTTCTCCATAGGAAGCTACAAATTGGAACCGTGCACCTAGCTTCTGACGTTTCATAAGTGCCCTTGCAGGTTTATGTGAAATAAAATATTTTGATTTTGATTTGGTTTTTTATTTCTTTCCATTTTACCACCATACTGCGATCGCTAACCCGCCTACCAAGCGTGGCGATTATGGCAAAACGCCCCCAAAAATGACAAGTAGGCCTAAATACCATCCGCTGGAGCTTGGGGGAGGCCCATGTCCAGCAGTGGACGTCTTTTGGCTGTTTTTTTTTAAATATGAGTGTAGTTTTTTTATTTACGTACTTCCATCATGTTCTATCGTCCATCTTCACAGTGACTAGTGTCCTGTTGTATTTCCACCCTCCAATCCACCGCACTGTGCTTGTTGCGTTGGAGTAGAATGGAAGTTCTTAAATAAAAATACTATATTCCATTGTCGAAGGTAGCGAGTACTGAAGTCTACTCAGCCTACTGTCTTGCACGTCTACCAGATCTGACTCCGAACCTCTTGCAATGTTTTGTTCTCTTAAATTTCTGCGAACACATGTACCTATTGATTCTAATTCAATACAATTTGTTCTCAAGATCTCTCGTTCTAAACGGAATGAAAACATAACTTTCTAATGCAATGTCCGATTTATATGTAACATTGATCGTAAAATCGCAGGATCTGCTAAGTGCATAAATAAAGTTAGTGCAGCTGCTGTGTAACAGCTTAGAGCCACGCCATGTGGTCCATTCAGTTGCATCCACACGGAGAGGTTTTATGAATGCATTGGTTTAGATTTTACGAGTATATCCTTATTTTATATAACTGTGTTTGTTTTTCTGGGTGATTGATGAGTTTGGTGAATTTTTTAAGGGATTTTTTAAACCAAGCCCTGATGAAAGATTAAAATACTGATGATTAATGATGTAATTGAGGAGGTCAGGATCTGAACGCTCTTTTGGCTTGAAGCGACGTTTTTGTTCTTGTCTGCCATTACTAATACATACAGACTATAAGTTAGTTGACTCTTGAGTAGTTTTTCTTGATTGCTGAAAAATACGAGGAGTGTGAATGACGATTAAGTAAGTACATGGCCACAATTATTCAAAAACAAAGTATTTCATTTCACATTTCCAATTTCTAGTTTCCTATAGCGCAAGATGCGCCTGCCTGATTTCAGAATGTCGCGTGTGATTGGCAGTCTTACTCTCTTTCAAATTAGATTTATTTTCGTCTATCAATCTTTCTAGCCGGATGTATTTTGATGGCAAAACAAAAATCTTCAACACTACGTACTTATTCTAAAGATATCATTCTGTTACCAAGAGCCAAGAATACTTGAGTGGATTCAAGTGGAGCTGTCGAGTTGACGCCGCTGTCGAAAGAGCTGGAATCAGACGGAGAGCGAACTTGTTGGTTGAAGAACTTTCTTTACCATAGTTCTTTCTGTTGTCTAGTTTTTTAATCCTACTAATATTATAAATGTAACAGTTTGTATGCCTGGATATTTAGATGTCTGGATGTTTGTTGCTCAGTCACGCTTTTTATCCCAGAAGTACGTGCCCGCGGGATAATTTTCGAACTCAACGCGGAACTTAACGTTACGAAGATATATCAAAAGTGCAGTTGAGGAAAATAAGCAATAATATGTAATTTAACACATACGGGGGCTCCTTATTAATAAAAGCGGGGTCACATCCAGTTTTGTCCAGATTGACCATACATTTTTGAGGTTTAAAGTCTCAACATGTACATGTGGCAATTTGTAATAGTTTAATTTGCTACTTATCTATGTCTAAAAAATACAAGCATGAATTACAAAATATATATCTTGTAGAAAAGTCACAATTATTTTTCCGTTCCATTTTTTCGTGAATAAATAAAACTGGAATAATAAAGCTGTTTGCAAGAAATAGCAACAGTGACGGGAGCTATTGTACTATTCCGTATTCAAACAACCCCCAGCAGTTTCCTTACTTATTGTGCAACAAATTGCATTTTCTTTTCATTCCATGTTTAATTTAATAAAGTCTACAGTGTATTCGTGAAGTTTTTCTAGACGGCATGCCTAATATTCGTACAAGACCGCACCTGAGTTTTAATTAAAGAAAATGTACGAAGCTGATGTAAAGCTAGAAGGTATTTTCGTACAATATACCACAACAAAGTTTCTTACGCTTTTACGAACATCTCGGTACATAAATGTGTACCCGTACGTAAGTCTTTATATCACAAACCCAATGTTTCTCGCCCGCTGTTCACATGGGAATCAATAAAACAAGGGACTCGCCAAAATGTAAACACGAACACTATTCCCCTCTCTATCTACACAACTATAAAAGACGAGGACAACAAACGAAATGTAGCGGCGAAATTCATTTGATTATCATTAGGTTAAAACAAGGACTGGCGCCGTTGATCGCGTGACGTTTCAATGAAGAACATGCATCCCTAGAGAATTGTTTCCTGTTTATCTATGCTGTTAACATCACCTTTATTGCTCTAGAAATAAAGTTAGAAATAAGTTGTTTATAATTTTGTCTCTAGGCTGTATCGCTATCATTATTAAGGTAATGAGTCATTGCATTAAGTAGATCTATAAAATGAGTCATGATTAGTGAGGGACCGATAATGGAATTTCAGCCGAAAACGAAAATAAAGCTTCACCTTTAGTTTTATTTCGGCCGAAAACTAAATCAAAAATGATTTAGGCATTAAAAAAGGTGTCAATATTTAGGCATACACTAAAATCTTGTTTGTTGTTTTTTACACTTACGGAGAAAAATGCAAGTACCTATAGGCTTTAAAGAAATAAAACAATAATTTCATCAGAGGAATTTCGTGTTTTGCTTATTGTGTTTGATTATAATATATATTATTAATCTTTTCAATTATCGGCTTTGCCAAAGCTTCGGCTGGTTTATGGCCAAAAACTAAAATATTGCCGAATCATGATTTTTGGCCGAAACCGAAAACGAAGCATCGGTTGGTCACTAACCATGGTACGAAGTTAGTATTTTTGAACGGAGAAAGGCAAACTGCAGCGCATGTTGACACAGAGCGGCTTAATATGCGTGGGTGGACGAAGTTCGACGACCCCGGAAAGGTATCTCTGATATTGTGTTGCCAGCATATTGAGAGAAAGCCGTGTTTGGGAAATAACCTGAGGAAACTCTAAAGAGGAACACTTTACGGGAATGTTTCCCATGGTGCACGTTTTAAAAGAATGGCCGTGTCCCTTTTGTCAGTATAGTGAACATTTTACGTGAAGACATCCCTTATTCCTTTTCGTGTGTCGCCATTTGTTTTTGTTGCTTTATAGGAAAGCATATTACTTCCACGAACGAAACTATGAAATAACGAAAAACTCAATTTAGAATTCCTTTGAACTCACTCAAGCATGCACCTTGTAGTTTACAAAATGAATTACAAATACTGTTCAAGAATTTCTCGTAAACATTCTTAATATTTACGAGGTATTAGATTTAATGGGAAACCCGTAACACGGGCTACAATGTTCTTATAATATCTCCTATACTAATAAGGCACTGCATAAATCGCAACGCTATTGGGGTCTATTGAGTAATAGGACAAGAGCTGGTGACTTGTTTTGGGAATGTATTTTAAGAATTTATAATGCTGTTCTTGTCTACTAGGAAATATGGATTAGAAAGCTTACCTAGGTGCTCTGTGATTCTTTTTCTTACTTTGCATTGAATGATTTTCCACATCAATTTTCTTTCTTCTACATGGCGCAAGAATAGAGTAGGTCCTCGTACGACCACGACTTGGTCCAGCCAGGGGACGGTTAAAGAAACATGCTGAAATATCCCGAGACCCTAAATATTTGGACACTTAATCTGGAATGTGATGCAATGCTTTTGTCACCAAAATAAAGTTTATTACACTGTGTGACCTAAACTATTTTTCTGTGACTTTATAGTATATTTTTACACAGAAAAGCGAGATATAAGTGTAGGTTCAGGTCACAAAGTGCTATAAATAGTATACGATATCTGTCCTGCTAATTGTATCTGCAGTAATCGACACTTATGGGTTTTCACTTTTTTGCAGAAATGGCATCTTTAGGGGCAAAATTATATGGGAAAAATCAAAATATTTGGGTACTGGAAGTATGTGTTTTTTATAACGACAAATTTTACTTATAGATATCCGCGTTTTTCGAGAAACTGCATATTTACATGTACTGCATTTAAAATCAGCAGGGCAGATATGGTAGTCTATTATTGCACGCGTTTAGCACCTTCGCTATAATCGCTCGGGCGCTGAGCCGTGCAATAATGGACTACTTAAGTCATACGTATTGTAATTGTAGGTACATATTGTACTATTTTAGACATGACCAGACAACTCCAAACTTGCATAAAAAAATTATCAAGATGTTTTTCTAAAATTTTTCACCATCTCCGTAGCTATAATCTCGGTATATAAGTAAGCGAGACTTTCACGGTCAATTTGCTCTAAAGAACTGTTATGATTAACTCAAGAATACATTAAAATAGCCGCGACCATTAGACCGAGAACTTGATTATTTATACAGAGAATATTACACAAACCAAAGAATGTATTAAAACGTCTTTCCCTACTTTTAGAAATGGCTTAATTATGGGCGTCGTTAAGACGTACGTTATTGGTTTTGACGCCTACGATCACACGTTCTGTTAATCAATGGTGCATGTTGATGTTTAAATGCAAATGTGATAGGAATTTTAAAAGAAGAAGATAAATATTGAATGATGTAACTGGTTCTATGCGTTTGTTTTGAATATCTTAATTGTTAATAGTAGTTCGGAGCCGGGATTGGTGGAGGTTGGTAGAGAGCAATCGCAATGGTAGCCCAGTGACGACGGCCGCGACTTATGAGTTGCAGGTCGTAGTTTCGAACCCAGACGTAGCCGTTTTCATCATCATCATCATCATCATCATATCATCCGAAAGACGTCCACTGCTGGACATAAGCCTCCCGCAAAAGGAGGGATTTGTCATAATCGCCACGCTTGTCAGGCGCGTTGGCGATCGCAGTATGGTGGTCAAATGCATAGAGAACGCTGCTGCCCATTCTCTAGTAAGTCCCTTAGTCGCCTTTTACGACACCCACGGGAAGAAATGGGATGGTGCTATTCTTTTACGTCGGCACCACACGAAATAGTAAGCGTTTTACTTTGTGTAAATTATTTCATCGCCCCTGCTCTCAAAACGGTGAAGGAAAACGTCGTGACGAAACCGGTATGTCTTAGATGACTTTAAAAACTCCGACTAGGCCTGCGTGGTGGATTACGGCCCACATCGAGAGGAGGGAACGTTATAGGCTGATTATGCTATTTCCACTACTGCGTAGCATGATGTACGGATATCCTGCCGCATTTGTACGTAGCGAGGCGTTCATAAAGAGCATAAGAGTGACTCTCAGGCCTAGTTTGAATAAGTGACTTTGATTTTGTTTTTTTTTTTATTATTCTGCGGGTGTATGAAAATTTAGCCAGTATCACCCATACTGGCTATATTTTCATACAAAATTTACGTAACTAAGTACGATGCGTAGTGTACCCGCAGGCAGCAATGAAACTGCGCCTTTATACGTTGAATTGAAAAATGTACAGATGGTTTTCTCCAAAGAAATGTCATATATGCTCATTACAAAGCTCAAAGACTTCCTGTAGGTAGCAGACTGTTTCCGTGAGTCTGTAATATTTAATTTTCCGGGATGAAAAGTTCCTTTTCAGGTTTGAGTTACCTCTCGATTTATTGAAATTCAATTCTTTTGTACATTTATCAAATAGAGAGAGGTTTTATTGCAGAATTTCGGTATTAGGTATCATGACAGAATTTTCCTTTGCGAGCAAGGGTACCTACCATAGATATAAGATATTTATATGGTACCTGTCTACTTATTTCAGCTTTTAAGTTCTTGTTTTCCATTTTTTTTACCATTTTTTAACATTAACCGACAAGAAGCGTGGAACAGAAAAAAACAAACAAAGGTGATGCTCGTTTCTAAAGAAATATCTTCCAGCATACCTGCGATAGGAGAGAAGATAAAAAGAGGTACCTATAGACAACGTGTTTTAATATCCTTTATGTATTTTTAGTGTGGCGGATATCTAACCTGTCTGTCTGTCTGTTTGATTTAATCTTGTATTTACAACTAACGATAGCTAAGCTAAAAAAAAACTATTACATTTTTATATAACTATTTAAATGTTCATCTGCGTAGCTATTTCCAAACTATTTTGGGGGTCGGCTTCCAGTCAAACCAAACGCAATTGCAAATTGTCTTGGTACATAACGATGGATCAACCGCGACAACCGTAGATTAATCTAATCTATCGACTCATGCGGCTGTTATGCCAGAGGTCGGAGTGGGTAGATTGATTTTATATACTTGCGTCAAGGTATTATAATATGGACATGCCATTTTATCCATAATGTGCGGGAAGTACCGGAAAAAGTTCCGGAATTGGAATTATGGAATAAAATAAAAAAAAAAAACATACAGATAGGCTAACAAAATCGTTTATTATATGAATGATTGATTGAATTCAATGAACAATTATTTTTAATTAAACAGTAAGGGACAAAATACGGTGTAACTATTCCAAGGTATTTTTGTATAAAATAAAATACTGATTTCTTTCACCATTAGCTAACACTGGTAGCGTAGATTGATATTATTTATACGTTTTTCACCTTAAACACAAATTCGTGCTAATTTCAAAATTCCGGAACAAATATTACAATAAATATGAAGTTCCGGTATTTTGGAGGCATATCCATATTATCCTCTACGTTTGACGTCAACGACCTTAAATCAATCTACCTACTCCGACCTCTGGTTATGACTTAGCCACAAGCTTCCACTTAACTAACTATACACTATTTAATAATCAACTTGAAATGTTTGACAACACGTTACCTAGTACAACAAGTGATACATAATTCAATTTTAACCGTATTCAAATGTATAGCCTTGATATCACAATACAATTTAGATTAAATACAATTGCATTGCCAAACGAAGGTTGACATTGAATCAGACAATAACGTAAGGTTAGAATTATGCAACAGAATAATTCGATATTCACACACGCTTGACGTTTTAAAACGACTCGCAAGAACAAACTCGCCAGGATCGGGTGAATCGTTAATGATATCCTACTAATCCTATCCTACTAATATTATTAACGCGAAAGTTTGTAAGTATGGATGGATGGATGTTTGTTACTCTTTCACGCAAAAACGGCTGGACGGATTTGAATGAAATTTGGCACACAGGTAGTCTGTAACCTGGAATAACACATAGGATCATTTTTATCCCGGTACTACGTTCCCGTGGGATAGTTTTCGACCTCCACGCGGGCGAAGCCGCCGGAAAAAGCTAGTAATGTAATATGTTTTATAGGTTACAGGTTATTCGCAAGAAGTTGATTGATTTGTGGGCAAATCGACAAAAAAAAAACGTTAAGGAAACAACGAAAAGTTAAAGAAAAAGTACACTAACTTTATTACATACAATAAAAAAAGGTGCCAGGTGTCTAACGCGAATTTCTTAAGCCCGCAAATAAATTTACTTCGTGCGAGTCGCCTATAGAAAATATTATATTATTTGAAAGTGACGATTCGCCCGATTCGAGCGATTTTGTTCGTGCGAGTCGACTAATAAGCTAATAAAATCGCGGCGGGATTTTTCCGTGCACTGGATTTTCAACTCTCAGTGTTGAACCGAGAATTGAGAATCCAACAGAGTGCATTTCAACGTGTTGAAAATCGAACAGTAAAACTGTGGTAAAACACAATGTTCGATTTTCAACTCTCACCGCTAAAATAGTGGGTTGAAAATCCAGTGCGCGAAATAATACCGCCGCGATTTTATTACGTCCTTCGGAACGTGGGTTAAGGCCTCGGACAGACATGAGATTTGAATGTTCTGAAGCAGCATAGAACTTCTTAGTTAGGTTCCAACTTTGGTAGAACCTGATTATATGCGGTACTGTAGTCTGCAGTCAGCTAGAATGGTAGTGGAGTGCAGCAAATGATATTCTACCAAGTACAGTGAGCAAGAAAGTAAGGAACTCTTAATTGAGTTGCTAGTGTTTAAAGGCACCGGTTTTTATCAATGACTAACAATGATTATAAATAGACGCGTCATACACCAACATTGGAGCACCCGAAAACCGCGTAAACCATGAATGTAACTACCTACTAGAACATACATTCATACGGTGCGCGAAGAACAGGAAAGACCCATACCGATTCCTGTTGTTAGAAAGAGCTAAACATATTTAGTTACGACACTAGGTTGCGCCGCGTAACTGGATGGTACGCCGCTAATAATACGACAGACAATTACCTTGCATTTATCTTGCCAATATTGAGCACCGGTAACGCATCTAAAGGTAAATAATATCACTGATTTTTACACAATATTTGTTACAAATCCAGACGTTTTGCAGAATTTTAGGACTATTATTACGAGTAAGTGTTCACCGTTACGTTGTTTTAGTTGCTGAACATGAGGTCCTGGGTTCGATTCCCAGGTCGGTCAAAGTGATATTAGGCTTTTCGATCTGGAATTTCTCAGTAGCAGCCCGGAGTCTGGATTTGTGCAAGGTTGATGGCAATAGGCTTGCCCCCTATTAAATGGAACTTAAACTTAACTTGCGAAATATGGGTGTACTATATGTATGTACACCTCTTATTGATCGATGACACCTCTGCCTAAACGTTCGAGGAAACAAGCCGTGATCATAAATAATCGCTTCGGCCACATTTTGAATCAGTTAGCTAAAGCTGGCACTTCACTTGGCGTATTTGCCCAAACATTCTCGTAACTTGATCAATTTAAAATATACCATTGCAATATTGGGATAAAGTTCAATTTGTGTTAATGAAATAACGCGAATATTTTGGCAGATACGCCAAGTGAAGCGCACGCATATCTTAAAGGTATTAGTAAATCTGACAAAACACAACAGTCTCATGATATTAATTTGCTGACTGTACTAGTAAGAAAGAAAAGTTAGAAAGATAAACTAAGTTCAAATGTTAACGTTTAGAATACTAATGTTAGTTCACAGGTGAGTTTTGCTAGAACATTCGATAACAGTTTCAGCAAGTAAGTATGTAAGTTTTGGACACGTGTTACTGTGGAGCTTCTTGCTTGTTAATATCTAGCTCTACGTATACAGGTCAAATTAAATTAACTAGCGAAACTCAGGCGTAATGGGTATCGATATTTAAACATGATAAAATTAAAAAAAAAATACCAATGTGTACACACAGGTTCTGTTAATAGTTTATTAACAATAACTTCATGGATATAAAATCAACAGGGTTTGGGACGAAGATACAAGTTTCGTAAACTATAGGTTTTTGATGCGCAGCCAGCGTGGTGGATTACGGCCCACTTCCTCTGACGGAGAGGAGGTCTGTATCCCAGCAGTCAGAACATTATAGGCTGATTGTACAGGAAGGTTTAATAAAACCGTAATATTAACATAACATTTAATGAAGAAAATTCTATGTTTTGTGAATTCGTAAAACCGTGCGAAGCGGGAGCGGATCGCTAGGTGCTTGATAAAAATAAGATATTGGCTAGGCCAGGCTAGGTCAATCTCATTGACCGCAGTCATAGTAGTGACTACGGTCAATTACATTAAATTGACGTCTTGTATAAACTACTGTTCGAAAGATTTTGGAATGTTTTCAATTCAATTCGAAAATAATGCATAGGTAGGGGAAATGGACCTTATCAGAAGGCTTAAAGTCACACAAAGAGCAATGGAAAGGGGTATGCTCGGAGTTTCCCTACGCCATGGAATCAGGAATAAAGAGATCCGCAGGTGAACCAAGGTAACCGACATAGCCCAAAGAATTGCCAAACTTAAGTGGCAGTGGGCAGGGCACGATGGCCGATGGGGCCGAAGGGTTCTGGAGTGGCGACCGCGTACCGGAAGACGTAGGGTGGGAAGGCCTCCTACAAGGTGGACCAATGACCTTGTGAAGGCCGCGGGAATCCGCTGGATGTGGGAAGCACAAGACCGGTCGTAGTTGAGGAGCCTGGGGGAGCCCTATGTCCAGTAGTGGACGTCTTTCGGCTGAAATGATGATGATGATGATGAGGTGAAATGGATATCAATCTATCAATCTCCCTAGCCTTTTCCCAACTATGTTAGGGTCGGCTTCCAGTCTAACCTAAAAGACGCAGTTGAATGCCACTATTTTACATTGAGCGACTGCCCATTTGATCTCCACTACCTAGTTACTTCATCCACTACCCATTTCTTCCCATGGGTGTCGTAGAAGGCGACTAAGGGACTTACTAGAGAATGGGCACCAGCGTTCTCTATGCATTTGACCACCATACTGCGATCGCCAACCCGCTTGCCAAGCGTGGCGGTTATGGCAAATCCCCCCCTTTTGGGGGAAGCTTATGTTCAGCAGTGGACGTCTTTCGGCTGATATGATGACCCAGTTACTGGATAACACGATACCCCTTGGTAAGACTGGTTGACAACTTTTGGTATTCTGACTACCCGTAACGACTGTCAAAGATCTACGGATGGCAGGGTCTCTGCTTAGAAAGTGCTTTCCGAGGCACGAAGGGGTCACGATCTCGATATATGTGATGGATGGGCACTCATCCAGCAGGCTTAGAACGAGCACCTATTTGTCGACGGAAGAATACACATGGCTATTAACTAAATGATGTACAATAGAAGATAGCTATGTTCTTCTATTAATTATCACAGTTATGCGTTCTAAACTAATCATGATTTTGTAGATAATTCTATATACTTTGCAGGCGCGGTCGCAGCCCAAGACTTTGGGGGGTCACAGACAAAGACTACCTACATATTACTAAGAAAATTTATAATATTTTCGAAAAATTACTTTTTTAAGCTTTACGTTTATGGCTTTGGGGGGGGTCCTGACCCCTAGGACCCCTAGGACTAGGATTGTAAGGACCTAGACAAAGATCGTTAGAAACAAAAGACAAAATGTCAGATTGTAGAAGGATATCTATGGTAAGATGTCAAAAATGGAGAAACGAAATGTCACTTTGTATTGAATAAAACACTGTCTATTCTACGTAGAAATAGAAAGCGTCAAGCTAAGCCTGCTGGAGGCTATCGCAACAAGTGTAGCTTAACCTTCGATCGACCCATACGGCTGTTATTATTTAGCTGCGTGATCGTTCAGGAAGACTTAAACTGTTAAGATATGAAATTTGGTCAGCAACCAGCCAGCCAGCCAGCCAGCCAACCAGCCAGCCAGCCAGCCAGCTGGCCAGCTTTGGTTGGTTTGGTTTGGTCAACTTACTGAAGTATGCCTGTCGGTAGCAGAGGGCTCCATGCCACGAGCCCCATGTGAAACGGACGTCAGGAGGGAAATGATTAATATGTACCTACTCTATGAATTGAAAAGTTCATCATACTAATTGAATGCTTTGTGTTGGCGACACACAAACAGGTACTGAAGTATGACCTAGCTTGCCTGGAGTCGCGAACGTAATGAATTGATCAATTGAGCAAGCGGAAGTTTTGCAATAATAAATTGTGTTGAATGTGCAATAGTATATACAGGATAAGTTTTTATCCAATGCGCAAACTGTAACCGTGAATACAGCATATCATTCTAGAAATCCCAGCGCAAAAAAAAAAATCGGTTATACAAATAAATAAATAAAAAAAATAAATAAAAAAATCAGCTGTTTGATAGACAAGTGCAATACCTACGCGGTCAAAATGTATGGAACAGCTGATTTCTATAATTTGTAAGATATCCACGTTAATGATACCACAAAAGAAAGAGCGATTATCAAGCATGTTTTCAAAAAGGTTTGAACAAAAAAAGCACCCCCCATAAAAAAAAAGGATTTATGATTTTTTAAATTTTTTTTATCAACTTTAAATGTCTGTAAAAAAAATGTCTAACGACACAGAAGCCTAAAACATGTTTTGTTAGATTGCTTACACAAAACTTAATTAAAAAAAATGAATTCATTTATCATTCAATTTGGCCATAAACAAGCAGTTTACTTAAAATTATGGGAATTTTAGAAAAAAATCAAAAAAATTAGGTTACAAAAACTGGTAAGTCTTCGTATAAGACAACCATGGCTTAAATGGTTAGAAATTGTGATTGTCTGTACTATCTTCGCCCTAAAGCCTTGCACCCATCTTCCAATCACCATATGTATCATAGCAAAGCAATGAAGTGGCAAATGAACATGTGCTTTCAAGAATAGCTGAGGCAAATAGTGCTGAAATATTCAACATCAGCGGCTTCGACCACGTGGAGGTGGGAAAATATCACACGGGAACGTACTAACGGGATAACGAGCATCCTATGTGTTAATCCAGGTTATAAACTAACTGTGTGCCAAATTTCATCCAAATCTGTTCAGCCGTTTTTGCGTGATTGAGTAACAAACACCCAAACAAACAAACTTTCATAATAATAACATTAGTTGGAAGAAGGATTGGCTTTGTTCGAGTGCGTTTTCTAAGTAATGAATGCCTTATACTTACTATAGGCTTCACTATCCGCCTAGCATTTTTCCAACTATGCTTGTTTCGGCCTCCAATCTAACCAGATGCAGCTGAATACCAGTATTTAACATAGAGTGACTGCATATCTGACCTCTACAACCCAGTTACTGGGTAGCACAGTACCCCTTGGCAATACTGGTTGTCTGACTTTCGGGCATCTTGCTTCTACAAATGATAGCCGGGACCCGGTGTTTCCGAGGGACGAAGAGGTCTCGGTAAGTAATGGATGTTTACCCATCCACGGACCGACCTCGGCAAGCATTGCTTGACGTTGAAGACCGACTCATGTCGCTGTTATTATTTAGGCACGAGCTCCTCACAATGGATATGGTTATTTCACATAATTTTCGACTGCTAAACAAGATTAGCTACAAAGATCCATTTGCCAATATTTAATAACAAGGTACAAATTCTAGAAACTGTCAGGCCTGATTATTATGTCGGATTAATTACCTTAGCAAGCAATTTAACGCTTAAACAATATTCAATTAAAGCTTAATATGTTTTGGCTTTTTCAAAACCCTGTTTTTTAAAGTCCTGTCTCGTATTTTCAACAAAACCTTTTTTGCGAAAAATGATATTTTTATTTTTAAGGTCAGGTCAAAAATAAAATAAATGTCGCCTTTCACAAACAGTTAAAGCTTACTTAGCATGTTTATTGTCGGGATGCGTGTCCCGGTATATGTTCGTGTAATATCTGGGCCATTATTTAATATAATATCACGCCTCTTTCCTCGAAGGGTACAGCAGAGGTGTACCTATAGTACACCTATTTAAATCCAAAGCAATATTGGTCGAGCCAATTGCCATCAACCGGGGACAAATCCAGACTCCGGGCTTCGACTAAGAAATTCCAAATTAAAAAAAATAGACAGTCATGGGGACTGCCGACTGAAGTGAAAACTCAAAACTTAGGAAAAAGAACACGTGACATTCGCGTCACCGACATGCTAATGTGACCATAAGTTTTAGCCATAATAACTCTCGCTGGGCACGCCACAATTGCGGCGGTAGGCTTAGCTTGACGCTTTCTATTTCTACGTAGAATAGACAGTGTTTTATTCAATACAAAGTGACATTTCGTTTCTCCATTTTTGACATCTTACCGTAGATATCCTTGGGCACGCCACGATTGCGGCGGTAAGTTCTCTCTTTGAGGAGTGGCTTGAGAGGCGGCATGGCGTCCTCACCTTCCGTCTGACACAGGTCCTCACCGGACACGGCTGTTTCGGGAGGTTTCTGTTTCGGATAAGGCGGGAGGAAACGCCTGGATGTTTCCATTGCGAAGATCGCCCTGAGGACACGGTGGAGCATACGGTGGAGGTCTGCCCGGTTTGGACGGAGCACCGCCCGTGTCCTCATGGAGGCGATAGGCGGCGGCGATCTCTCGCGTCCGGCCCTGGTCCAGGCCATGATACGGAGCGAGAGGGCATGGCTAGCAGTCACTTCCTTCAGCGAAGCAGTGATGCTCGCAAAGAGAGAGGCGGCGCACGTGAGGGAGAGGCAGTACATGCGCCCTCACGGCCGTAGCCTTCGTAGGAGACGCCCTGGGCGTCGGGAATCCCAGGCTGATTCCCAGCCACCGTAGGCGTAGGCTTGCGGACGGCGAGTAATGGGTAGCTCGCTGTCCGGTAAGGACCAAGCCTGGGTCGACGACGCGTTATGTTCCACGCGCGCCTCAAAGAGATGTCAGCAACAACTGATGGGGCCCGCAAGGGCCGATGCCTGCCAGGGGTGCGGGTTGTTCGAAAGAGATACCGCGGCCCTTGGCACACAGGCAACTGAGGGAATACGGGTGGGTTTTAGTCAGTAAAAGTCTGACAGGCCCTCCCGCTCCACCCAGAGCGGGAGAAGTTATTTGATGATTTTCCACCCAACAAAAAAAAAAAAAAACTCTCGCCGCGGCTAAAGAAGATTTCACTTCAAAAATCCAATTACACTTTGTCCGACACCGGAAATCGAAGCTGGACCACATGTTTGCAGAACCTAGCCTTAGCGACCACTTAACACTATGAAGACAATTTTTTTACTGTCTTCTTCTTCTTATAGGTAGCCTTTCACAGACAGTTGAAGCTTATTTTCCATGTTTACTGTTGAGATGCGTGTCCCGGTGTATGTTCGTGTAATATCTGGGCCACATTCTCACATAACATCACGCCTTGTTTCCTCAAAGAGTCGAGTAGAGGTGTATCTATACAAGGTGTAACAGATTAAGCGCAAGTCCTTAAAGTAGTTTTTCATAATTGACTACTTAATCGATTTTAGTGAATTTCAATATAGGTTTAAAAAAAATGACCTATTTAGCCATGACTGCCGAGGCAATAAGACTCAATTTTAAATGTACAAAGAAATGCTGGGGTCAACGCCATTTTAAACGGTTTTATTTAGCGTGCCGTTTGTTGTTTGGGTCAAATTTAGTACTTAAAATTTTACCCCGTTCCCGTTAGCTGATTTATCTGATATTTGGTACAGACTTCTAGTTTTGATAACCATACAATTTAATTTAATCAGTATCATTGTAAATCCAAGATGGCCTCCGCTCCAAAATGGCGGATTACATATTTTTCATAACCCCCTCAATAGGGGTGTCAGATGAAAGGGCTTGCCTATTAAAATACTGTACACTAAGAAAAAAAAAATTATGAGAAATATTTATCAAAGAAATAAAAACTAGAAACTTGAAAATAAATAAGTAAACATTTTTTTTTAAGTTAAACGGTTTTAATGAAAATAATGATGTAGATAATGTACTAAAAGCTAAAAAATAATTCGGTAGGTCCTAGGTACCAGTCATCACACCACTTTCCTTATCAATCTAGGGCATTGATCAGATAAAAAAAATCATGGGGCGTAGTGTAACTTGAGTAAATATGTAAATAGCATATGAGCGGTTGACTGTTGAAATTTCACGTCTTAAATAAATACGTGGTCATAACCACGCATAACTTTTTACAGAGTAACCTGATTTTGATAATTCTTTTTTTATTGAAAAGGGTATACCTCAAAATTGGTCCCATATAAATTTGGAAAAAAAAATCTAACCCTAAGGGTAGGAAACAGGGGATGATCGATTGTTCACTCACAGATTTTTAAAATGCTAGGTTGTGTATTACAAAAAGTACTGTATTACAAAATTAAGTTTTGTGTATTACAAAATTAAGCATGTAGTAATTAGTAGATTAGAGCTACATAAATTATAAAATAAAAACTTTTTAACAAAAAATTAAACCACCGAAAAAACTGAAAAGCAGAAAATAATAAACCTTTTTTGTTTCTAAGTTCGGAAGTCGGTGACTTTGGATATGTATTTTAATTGTAAGTCACCCCCTTCCGAACTTAGTTATTAAGGTTAAACAAAAAAGATTTATTATTTTTTGCTTTTCAATTTTTTCGGTGGTTTAATTTTTTGTTAAAAAGTTTTTTCTACATAATAATAATTTGCTTAAAGAAACTAAGTTTTCAATACTCTAATTGGGGTGTATGAGGTCTTGCGTTAATTATATTACACATTGTAATACACCTACATTTCGCCACTTATTTTTAAGACTGAACAACGAACTAAAAAATAAATAAATGTAGCCTTTCACAAACAGTTAAAGCTTATTTTCCATGTTTATTGTTGGGATGCGTGTCCCAGTAAATGTTCGTGTAATATCTGGGCCACATTCTGTCTGCCAATTAATTAGGATTATACTTAGCTCCGTTGTGGGTCAGATAAAACTTCGTGAGCAGTAGGGTTGGCCAAGTTAAAGGGATTCTGAAATTAGCTTGGGTGTTTGAATAGATAAACATGTTTAAGTTATTAGTGGAACTTTAGATTACAGCGTAGTAATGTATGCATGTAATTGAGCAGTGGTGGCCCAGTGATAATGGCCGCGAATTACGAGTTGTAGGCCGTGAGTTCGAACCCAAGAAGGCGCTTTACTTTTTGTAAATTATTTCATCACCACAAGGGCCCAAGTCTGCTATTTTTATGAATTCGTCATTCCAACCCATTGTCCTTTTGCTAAAAGTTCGTAATCTGCTAAATTCATAATGGTCGATCATTGGTCGGTCAGTGGTCTCGTAATAGAATAATTGTGTTATAATGGCATTGTCGTATTGCCATTATTATAAAACCCGTTAGTAGAAATGATTTTCCAAAAACGACTACTAAATTTGGACATTTATTCATGCCCGATTTCATTTATACATATTATTTATTAGTTTATTAGTGTTAAATTTTAGCAGATTACCGCCTAAGTCAGTCATTCATTTGTCATTCATTATGTACGAGATTACCAGTATATGCCATTTCTTTCAATGGAGTGTCAGTGGCTGACTATTGGAAAGTCATAATGACGCCATTATATTAGTAGATTACTAAACTTGTCAAAATCAACAATTATGAAATCAATGATAGACCATTCTGACCCTATTGTAATAGCAGACTTGAGGCCCTGCTCTCAAAACGGGGAAGGAAACATCGTGAGGAAATCGGCATGTTCTAGAATAAAAAATTCGAAAACATGTGACATCGACCAACCCGCACTGGGCTCGCGTGGTGGATTATGGCCCACTCCCTCTCGCAGGCCTGTGTCCCAGCAGTGGGAATATTATATGCTGATTATGAATGTGTGGCGAATACACACACACATTTTACAGACTGCCTCAAGCCGCGGTCCGTACCTCACAGCGAGTGGCCTGAGCATGTACTCGCTTAGTTTTGATTTTTTAAGCCTTGGATACCTTAATTTATTGAGGTCGCCTCAGGCAAGTCCGATTAAGCAGCCGACAACCACCAAGGTTGAAATTCCCGATGTCATAAAAAATAATTGGTGGTTGCAAGCACTATTGCTTAGTATGAGGTTCTGCTGGGCTCGATTCCCGGTTCGGGAGAATTGTTATTGAGTTTTTCTATCATGGATTTCTCAGTAGCAACCTGGAGGCTGGATTTGTGCCTAGTTCATGACAATAAGCTCGCCGCCTATTAAGGCTCCTACACACATGCCGGCGGCACAGCCGGCGGGTTTTTGCCTTGCGGCCCATGCTGCAGTTGATATTAGGCCGCCGGCGCTTGCCGCAGAAACTGAGTATGCCGCGGCGCCTTCTTGGCGGCATGGCCGCCGGCCGGCCACCGGCATAGAGTGTAGGAGCCTTTACATGGGACTTAAAAGAGTGATCGAAATGTACTAAATGTAATAGGTACCTACAATTCTGCCTAAACCCTTCGGGGGTTACAGGTGTGATGTGATGTTATATGTTATGTGTATGACAGATAATCCGTCAATGAAATAATCTTTTACTAGCTTTTAACAGCGATTTCGCCTACGTGGAAGCCAAAAATTATCCCACGGGAACGTATTATCAGGATAAAAAGTATCCTATGTGTTAATCCAGGTGATAAACTATGTGTTCCAATTTTCATCCAAATCTTTTCAGTTGTTTTTGCGGAATTAAGTGACAAACATCCAATCATACAAACTTTCACATTTGTGATATTAGAAGGATGTAGTTTCTTTTTGATTATGCTCCAAAAAATTATAAACTATAATTCAACATGAAGCGAAAGTTCCTTGTTTTCTACTCAAGCATTGACACTCCTACTTTTATTATGAGTCAAGTGTTCGATTCCACTAATATCCAAATATCCGCCCCTCGGCTGAGTCAACATACCGCACAACTCTATGAAAAGGTGAATCATATCAATTCCCCTAGATTGCGTAGAAATACATCGTTAACACCAATGGAATGCCATTAAAAATAATTAATATGTTGCATTTTGTTTAAGGTGAGTCACAAACTTGCCACCTCTTTATGGCAATACTAACTTCTGCTCGCGTCTTTGTCCGCGTGAAATTTCTTGTTTTATAATAAAACTTATTCTATGACACTTGGTGATACTGTAGCTTCCCGTTAGTGAAAGAATTTTCGGAATCAGATCAGTAGTTTCGAAGGTTACTCCCTACATACAAACTCATCTCAAAATGTTTGCTCTTTTAATCTAATACTAGATTACACGTTTCAATCATTAATTGATTGAAAGGTTCCGTAATCAAATGTAGGTATATGGCTGAAACTGAACGATTCACTTTTCAGTTAAGACGAATCAATTTGTTGCTTCATTCAAATTGACTGGTCAGAATGTAGTATGTAATTCAATCAACTACTACCGTAATTAGCCCTTTTTTTCTAAAGGAAACGATTTAGCAGGAAACTGGTTGGCACAGCATGTTCTTTCGTACATCTCTATTAGCAGTTTTTTGAGTAGTCACCACGTAGAACAGCGAATCGCCGTGAGAGACGGCTGAAAATGCCTTGAGCCCTTTCTGTTCCAGAGCTCACGACTGCCAATCAAAGCCAATCAAAGCCGTCTGTACCAATATGTAACAATATGTAACATAATTAACGCAAGTCCTAATACACCCCAATTAGATTATCGAGTTAAAAGTATAAAACAATGATCAAAACTTATTTTTTTAAAGCTTACTGTTGTTATTAAGAAAACCGTATTGACCCTAGCAATACTTTATGCATTTAAAATTGACCATTATTGCCTTCAGATATAAGATTGAATTTTCTTTGGCTCAATCGGCGGTAGGTATAGCAAAATACATTATATTTGTAAAAAATACCTATGTTAAAAGTTACATAAATCAATTCAGTACTCAATTAGGAACAAACTAATTTCAGGTCTTGCGTTTATTCTGTTACACCTTGTATATACAGTATTAGTACGACTAGCAAGTAATCTATAACTCTCCTGGTTTGTATGGAAACTTGGAAATTTATGACGTGACAATGCCGACCTTAGCAGCGTCCACCGAGGTGTCTCCATGGTCTGCAGCTAGTCACTCCATTTCTAACCATATCATCTTTCTTTACATTGATATTGGTATTCGGTTAGACTGGAAGCCGACCCCAACGTAAGTGGGAAAAGGCTAGGCAGATGATGATGATGATCATCTGTCTTTAAAATTGTTGTTTTTTTTTAACAAACCTCGTTCGTTTTCTGCATTTCTACCTATCTGTCCAAATAAGAGTGTAGGGCCAGCCCTAGCAGTGCCGTGTGGCGCCTCAGCCCTTAAATCATTCCGGTACTTAAATTTTACCTAATCCTTCCCGCGGCTCGACCTACTTTTGTCTGATTGCGGTTGTGTTCGAGATTACAGATAAAATGCTTGAGGAATACCACTTTTAATAACACAGATAGTACTTAAAACGTAGGAAATGTAGGTACGTGCTTGATGAGATTATTTTAATGAGATATTTTCACGGAATGATTTGCGAAATGTCGTTCTTACGTATGTTGAAATTCGAAAGTTTTTGGATCTAGTTCGGTTCTAAATGACTTACGGTTGGTGATTTACGTTAATTTACAAAATAATGCCCTCATTAGAAAGTAAGTACATTAAAATAGCATTAATTTTCTTTCGAACCAATGCCCGGGAATAACCAAGATACCATAAAATAACGTCGCCAACAAATTGCATAATTTTCTGTTCTTAAAAAAGCTTTTACTTTTACGTGGTTATCTCCGTAACTCGATATTTCGTTCTCAAGTAAAACATCGCAATATCTTACCCAAATGCGACGCGACTCGTCCAATGTTTCGAGAAAATGAACTCGGGACGAAAGTACGAAACGAGGTCGATTATTGAACACCCAAAAATGACTGACAACGCGGCACAAATGAGTCTGTGTCGTAAAATTTAACGTGACACCCGACACCCGCTGATAGTGACAATGGCGAAAGAAAGTGCCCATAAAGAGAATTGATGAACGCCCCCCGACGTAATGTCGTGCTGATGTCGCTCTGTGTGTAGCGAGCCTTATATTGATTCCGAATCGGCTGTGTCGTAAGTAATGAAGATACGATTGTCGTTGATAAGACTCGTAATGAGATGTTGTATTTTCGACGACACAGAGTTGTAAGAGACGACACAAAATAGAAGTATTATTTTGGTTCTGTCTGGATTTTGTGACGGTGTAGTTATTTGTTTGTAGTTGACAATTAGGCCTTATAGTTTCGTAATAATAAATTATTATATTCGTTGGTATATTATGAGTTTTATGAGTTCTAAATATTTATGAATCATAGTTTTTCTTTCTGTCTGGTACTTTTGACAAGCTACTAATTTGTCTCTAATTGCCAATTACGTTTACTAGATTATGATAACATAATACCCACAGTTCGCCAGTTATGTTTAAGTCCAATGGTAAAGGGGGCGAGCCTATTGCCATCAACGGGACACAAATCCAAACTCTGGGCTGCTATTGACAAATTCTAGATAGAAAAACACAATAACACATTGCCCGACCCGGGAATCGAACCCAAGACCTCACACAGCAGTAGCGCTTACGACCACTAGACCAACGAACAAGGCAGAGACTAGATTATGAATCTTTTTTATTTATAACATTGATCGAGAAGTCAAGGAATTCAAGCCTTGAAAGCCCAATTTTATTTCAAGTAAAAAAAAATACGATAAGGCTTTCCAGATATTCCCAATTAAAAATACTATGAATGAAAACTGAAGCGTCTGGGCAACTAACTATCTAAGTATAACATTTACACTTTGTATCCGACCATGTGGCGGAATGATGAGCTATTTTAAATATTTTGATTTTTAGGGTTCCGTACTCAAAGGGTACCCACAGAACCGTATTACTAAACCTCCACTGTCTGTCTGTAAGCGAGCTGTATCTTATGTAACGGAATAGGTAGACAGTTGAAGTTTTCACAGAGTGTGGAGAAATACACACTCTGCTGAATAAAATCTGAAGTTTTATCAACTTATTCCCGAACAACTGACTTACTCCATTACAAAATACCGTCCAAACTAAAAATAGAATACTAGAGTACCTAAGTTACCTATATGTTTTTAGTACTAAGCTGTACGTTACAATAGAGAGGAGAATATACCGTGTGGAACATTATACAATATGTAACAAAAACCCTGTTGTTCCTTCTACCCACGTTTTCAGAATCGGTATACATACGTAATAAAGCAAGTCATTTATAAAAACTGTTTAACAAAAATAATTAAAATAAATATTTAATTATGAATATTTGTAATGTTTAACTGATTTTGATTAGATCAAAGAAAGCCGCCAAGCTCGTAGTCTATTATGCGAAATAAGGATACTCGTAAAATCAGATACTGTTAACATTTTTTTTGAATGTGTCGATTTTAATAGTTATTTGATGTTGAAGTCTCGACTAGCCAATGCTTATTTTTTAAATTATTACTTCGTAAATGTTGTGCTTGTGGGTAAGTGTATACGTCCCTAAAAGGAACAACAGGGTTTTTGTTACATATTGTATATTCATAACTAGGTAGGTACGTAGTGAAATGTTGGCTTAAAGCAAGTTTGTTCAGTGTTGAGTCTTAGAACATTATTATGAGCGTTTATCATAACAAAACAGTTACTTTGTAGACCACTATGTGGTGGATTGATGAGAAATTTTTAATAGTTTGAGGTTGTTTTTTAGGGTACCCAAAGGGTCCGGCCTTCTAGGTGTCGGTCTGTCAGCAGGTGTAAATTCAAACTCTCATGAACTGTAAACTCAAACTCAAAGCATTTATTTTAATTAAACCGATTACAGGCACTTTTGCATTGTCAAAAAGTCGATCGGAAAGTTGAAGCTAGTTTGCCCATTCCTAAACGTAGATCTCTATGGAGAAGAACGGGAAAGAAACTCCAAAGACACTCTTTTAAATCAAGTTAGGAACTTATTACAAAACCTGTTGCTTCTATGTAAGAACAATGTAAAAAAATTATAATAGTGAGACGATTGAAATTTTCACAGATTGTGTATTTCTATTGCTGCTATAACAGCAAATAATAAAAATGTAATGAAGTTGAAAACTAAAGGAAAGTGTTTAAAAAAATGTGTAGTGTTAAATATTGCACCGAGGTGGTACCTACGAAACCGTTCATATGGGAGTCCAACTCGCACTTGGCCAGTTTTTATTACAATGTGTCTAATCAGCCAATTTGGGGCTATAAAAGAGTCTTCACGAGTAATTTGACTTGGCACCCTGGACAGACGATGTCGATACCAAACATGTTAATTAGCTCATCATTTTAAACACAAGAGGAATTAAAACTAATCACACACAGATAGGGTAAAATCCGGATAGTTGCCATACTCTTTGAAAATAGTCTATATCTCTCAGTATAAAAAGCAAAATACTTTATTTGTAAAACTCGCCGATTACTTTGGTTAGCGATTTTTGCGGACCTCTATATTCTGGGACGTCTACCCCACATAGGGTATAGTTGCCTAATTCATATAAATTACATTAAGGATAGATGCCCCGCCGAGAAGACGTCTATCCCGTAAAAACTTTAATCGTATTTAACCTTTTCATGCAATCGCACAGAGACATGCGACACGGTCACCTTATTGTTAGTTGGAGAGTCTAATATAGCATTCGATTCATCCGCGAAACTAGTAAACGAGTAGTTACAATCGGGCCAACTATACCCCTGGGGCAACCTGGGACTATCCTGGTTTTACCCTATTAAGAGAAGAGGCATGTGTCCCAGCACACAGATATATTTTTGATATCCAAAGTCAGCATCACTTTGGCCAACGCTTGGAGGCAAGAGAATTAAAGTAACTGCTTGGAGGGCTGACAAATGACTTTTGATTTTGACTTTTGATTTTGATTTTGGCTCGAAAGGCCTACTTACTCCTCCTTAGTAGTAAGGAGGAGTAAGTCTTGAATTTAACGGACTCTTTATCGATCTCTGGACGTTTTCCACTCGATACCTACTTTAGAGGCGTCGGCCATTATACCACTTCAATTTTAAATGAAAACCAAAAGTGAATCGAAAGCCCAAAAGAGAGTTCTCTCGTTCTATTTAGCAAAATCGAGTGCTGATGGAATGATGGCAGATTGATGCTTAAAGAAACAATATACTCGTAGCAATACATTGAAGCTGTGATTAATCAATGATTTAACAAATACAGGATACATTTTTAACCAGTGCGCAAACTGTAACCATGCATTCAGCATATTATTTTAGACATTCTAGCGTATAAATGTTTCATTGGTTTTACGAAAAATAAATCAGCTGTTCCATACATTGACCGCGTAGGTATTGCACTTTTCTATGAAACAGCTGTTTTTTTTTGTAAGAGAGGGGGTCTAGAAAGATATGCTGAATTCATGGTTACAGTTTGCGCACTGGTAAAAAATTTACCCTGTAGATTGTGCTGTCTTCAACAAAAAATAACTGACTAACACAAAACTCGGGATCATCATCTTTTCAACGGAAAGACGTCCACTGCTGGACATAGGCTTCCGTCAAGCTTCGCTACTTCGACCGATTCTGTGCTTCCGCATCTTGCAAACTTGGGATAGTGGCAACTAATTAATATGGATCCCCTAATCTACTCACAAGTTCCAAGCCGTAACTTATTAAATAATCTAAAGTGAAATTCATTATTCAATGCTTATATTAAAAGGTCTTTACCCAACGTGAACCGTTGGTATGCACATTTAATTCGCGTCATTTCACCGGACATTAATTTCGGAAAATGTAATTACACACACCGAGTGAACAAGCGTAAAACAAGATAACGCGTGACTGATGGCCGCCGTAATTATAAATCATTATTAAACATCTACGGCCTAATAACACGCACACATAATGTTAATGCGGCGACTAACCTATATCTGCGATGTATTTCTATACCAGGCATTAATTAACCTCTTACAAGAACCGGATATGTTGTACGGCGCATGTATCGACATGGCCGTTGGCCCAGATGCTGCATAATCTCAATCCAAATTCGTATAGAGCAGGACATTGGCCACCGGGGCATGGTCGGCCCGTGCCCGTAACAAACCGGGCGCCCATCTGAGGCATTTGCATAGAAATTAGCCGACCAACCGACCGACCGACCGACGTTTCACACAGAATAAATAACCCGGCCACGCTACATCTTTACAGACCTCGCTAATGAAACGTTTGAGCAAATCCTACTTTGTTTCAAAGCTCGTTTCAGTTTCGCTTTTGTCTAAATTTTTTACCACCGCCGGCGAAAAAGTAAGTACTACATAAATGGGCAAAAACTGAGAAAAAAATGTTGTTACGCGAAAATGTATGCCTATCTTGATAGAACGACGAAAAAAACTTTTTATGTGTAAACGTAAGGCTCGTGTTTCTTCTCGGTTTTACATTGTTTTAAAGAAATAACAAAGTAATGCCGTAGTTTCTTTCAGTTTTGTTTTACTTCGCCGTTAAACGAGTGGGCTGACAGCCACTTAAATTATTAATGCGCGATCGATAGTATCGTTCAATCCCTATGCATTTTAGACGAGACGTAGAACAGTGAAGCTAGAATTAGGGCAAGCTTTTCGACATTAATATTGAATTAATGACTGATGAAAAATACTGAAGGAGTTAAGGGGGAACTGCCGCGGTGACCCACGAAATTCAAATTTTACAAAACGTTTCTTTGCAATTTGCAGGTTATTGTTATGTTGAACAAAATTTGATTCGCGATCTAACACGAATATACTTACTCAATTATAATAATTAATTCATCCCAAAAATCCTACTAATCTCTACTTCCCTACTAATATTATAAATGCGAAAGCAACTCTGTCTGTTTGTATATCTGTTACGCTTTCCCGCCTAAACCGCAGAACCGATCGTCATGAAATTTGGCAGAGATATAGCCTGGGAGAGGAGAAGGACATAGGCTACTTTTTTACGTGATAACCGATATCCATGCGGGCGGAGCCGCAGGCAAAAGCTACTTTATTATAATTCTGTAAAAACATAATGATTATTTAATAACTTATGGTTTGGAAGTGGATCAGGGGACCTATATTAATTAGTTCTCAGTAGCCCAAGTCTTGTGTTGACGAGTTATTTTTGGACTAGGCAGCGCAAGATGATGAACATATACGTGTTACTTTCGCGAATCATATTTTATTAGTTCATTATTTTGATCCCATTGAATGACTTTTTCACAAAAAGCGATTCAATGGTATTAAATTAACTTATGAATACAACCAAAATTGAGGAGTTTGATGATTAATAATAATTCTGTAAAACCATAGTATGGCTATGTTAGCGCACCCACCTTAACTGCACAGGTGGACTGATGATTTGAAGTAAGTGGATCAGAATTCAGAATGGGCACAGTTATATAACATGCAGCTGCTAGTCGGTGGGTTTTGCCACAAATTTTCCAGACGAATTTTGTTTTAACACGTAGTTAACTTGTTCATCAGGCATCATGAAATTTTTATGCGTTTTGCTGCATAAATTCTTTATTGTTTCCTATTATTTTCGTCGATTCAAAGCTATGCAAAGTTCGTCGATCAGCAATAAATATTTGTGATTGGTTATCGTTGCTGTAAAAACAAAGCCCCGAACCGTAAATTCAAATATTTCATACATTTCATGTTTTATCGTGAAGTAATGTGTGATGAGATTATTTAATAAAGTCTCCGCTCTCACACAAAGGGAATAAAAAACAGTATTGTTGTATTACCGTGATGCGAACGGCAATTTATGTGTGTAATAATGAAATATGCATGTTGCAGAAAATCATTGTTCGTATAGGGTTTTCATTGCGTCTATTTTCATTCTTGGAAAAGGCGGCAAAATACCGTAGTGAAACCTGTCCTAGACCCAACAAATCGAAGATGTGAACATCTACCATCCTGCCTGGGCGCGCGTAGTGGATGGAGGCCTCCTCTCTTCAAGAAGAAGGTGGGCCGTACCACCTTCTTCTTGAAGAGAGGAGGCCTCTCCTACATTATAGGCTATGAGAACCCATGATGATGCAGCAAAATATGATGTCTTTCAAAGATAGACATAAAGATATTCCATTCACACCACGATAGCAACATTAGCAACAGCCAGAACATTTCCTTTTTTACATCTAAGCGAAATATAATAAAGTTCGCGGAAAAGATAATTCAATCTTACTTTGGTTAGTACCAGGCGCGAACGGTAAAGAGATACCTAGCCGAAAAAGCTTTCCTGGAAAAGCTCTTTTGATGATTTATCCTTGACATTTTCTCTTTAAGTATCAAGTAAATTGAAAACCTTTCTATTTGACGTTGGGGCCTATTTACCTACTAGAAAACTTATCTTATCTTCTACTAAACATATTCATACTCAACTCATACCGATATCGTCATCTGCCCAGCCTTTTACAACTGTGTTAGGGTCGGCTTCCAATTTAACCCGTTGCAGCTGAATACCAGTATTTTACATGAGCGACTGCCTATCTGATCTCCACAACCCAGTTACTGGGTAATACAATAGCCCGTGATTAGACTGGTTGTCAGACTTTCGGGCTTCTGACGTCCCGTAACGACTGTCAAAGATCCACAAATGACAGCCACCAACGGTTTAACGTGTCCTCCGAGTCATGTCTTGCTATTAAAGGTGGTACTCATAAACGCATACCGATGTAATCGATTAAATTCTCACCTTTTTGTATTTCAATGTTCTCACCCCACTTTAGACTTAGAAGACTTTAGATTTAGAACTTACACTCAAAATCAAAAGTCATTTATTCAAACTAGGCTGAGAGTCAGCACTTTTTGAACGTCAAAATTATATAGGAAAGTCCCCCAAAACGCCCGCTTTTCACCAGTTCCTAGTACTTTAGCTGGGAAGAAGAAGTGGCGCAACAAACTCCCCAGCAGCACAGTTGTCTGTTAAGTTGGGAGATCTTGATTCTATACAATAATAGGTAAGTTATTAACATTCAACAATAAATGAAAACATCATTAATAAAAAAGTTTAAAAAAATGGTTTATTCAGTCAAATAAAATAAACAATGATATGACATATGACCTGTCAGTAGTTAAGCTAATTCTGGTGAAAGAACACAAACGTTGTCTTGTGTTTTTTTTTTTTTTTTTTTTTTGATTTTGGCTTCACACGGTTTGTGCATTTAGCCAGTGTCAAGTAATTTTTCTTTTAGATCAAGTAAATGGCCCGATATCGGGCACGAAGTTACAAAACAGTCATAGTCGTCTTTAGTCAGTCAAGTCAGAGTTATTGTAAAGCGGTAGTAACTTTACAACAACCTAATAGGAGTTTTTGGGGGGAACACGAAAAGTCCACGTTAGTCACTTATTTTCACCTTCACTACACCTGTGCACTCACACGTAACTAAATTGAATAATTCACTATCAAAATTATACAATTTAATTCGTTATTTCACTAAATTCCATGAAAATGAAAATTCGTGCGACATGTTCCAACGCGATCCCGCCAAAAACTCCTTGTCTTGTGTTAATCACAGCGACAATTGAACTCGTCATTTCGAAAAGGACACGTGTCAATCAATTAAAACTGTTCAAAATCAACAGAAATTGTTTCTTGTAAAAAAGTCATTGGTGCTGAAGAAATTGATTATTATAGAGGTTGATAAATAAAAAAACCTACACGCTTTTTGGAATATTTATTTATTAAAAATGAAACAATTTTTCAAGATATTTTGAATAATTTTTTTGGATTAATGCCTTTTTCGAAATAAACAAGAGATCATTTCGGAAAAGGCATTTGTCCAAAAAAAAAAAAAGTTCCAGTCAAGCCCCGCGCGGACGCTTTTCGGTACGATACAATAGAAAATCAATTTTGTCTCATTCGCGGGCATTGAGAGGTTATTTTCCTGGTAATCATTGTTCGCTGAAGTTGTTGGCCATGCAAAAACCTCATCATAGAAATTTTGGTACTCTGCTAGGATATACTTTTCAAGTTTTTTAGAATCAGTAATTTTTTTTCTGTTTTGGTACTTTACCAGCATAAGCAGGAGTATTATTTGATGGTAATGGTGGCCTGGTGCCCATTCTCTGTAAAAGTTGAAATACGTAAATAAGTTGTCTAGGGATTCACTTGTTTTTACCAGACCCGGTCTGGACTTAAATTTTTTTACCTTGGGTATTCCTCTGCCGCTGCTGTTCCGTGTGGTGCCAGACGTAAAAGAATAGCACCATCCTATTTCGTCCCATGGGTGTCGTAGAAGGCGACTAAGGGACTTAGCAGAGAATGGACAGCAGCGTTTTCTATGCATTTGACCACCATACTGCGATTGCCAACTCGCCTGACAAGCGTGGCGATTATGGCAAATCCCCCCCTTTTGAAGGAGGCTTATGTCCAGCAGTGGACGTCTTTCGGCTGATATGATGATGATGATGATGATTCCTCTGCCATAGGAATCCACAGATAGACATAGTTTACGCAAAAGCGTGTCATGGTGCACGCAATCAAATGCTTTGGAAAGATCACAGAAAACTCTAATAGCATTTTGTGAGTTCTCCCATGCGTTAAATCTGTGTTTCAGCAAAGCAACACCCGTGTCTGTAGCCGAACGGCCTTTTGTAAATCCATATTGTTCATCATGAAGGAGGCTATTTAAATTAAAATGTCTTAGGAACTGCTTGAGTATTAACTTTTCAAAAATTTTACTCAATGCAGGTAAGATAGAAATAGGCCTAAAATTGCTAACGTTACTACGCTACGCTACTTAACTACAACAATCCTTGTTCTACTATTATCATAACATCACGCCTGTTTTCCCAGAACGGCTTGTACGTTCCCATTTCGCCAGTTATGTTTAAGTCCCGTGCAATAGGGGCGAGCCAATTGCCAAAATCAGACCAGACCAACCAGAAAACAGTTTGCCTGACCGGGGAATCGAATCCAGGCAGCAGTTCTTGCGACCACTAGGACAACGAGGCAGTGTACTCGTTCTACTAAACAAAAGTAAACCCTATAAAACACTTACCAAGTAGCACAATAAACCTCCTTACATAAAATTAAGACTCGTGTTAACCCTATAACTGCAATGGTGTTACAAACTGTTCCGCCGCCAGGATGGTTGCGAAACAAAGGTTTTTACGTCCACAGCCTTGATTACGTCCGGTGTTAAGACATCCTTTAGATGGATGTGACGCTGCACATTGTGATAAATGTGTCAATGTCGGTTAGTGCCTTTTGTTAATGATGGTGTGTATCTAGGCTTTGTGTGGTAATCATTTGTTATGAACGGAACGCATGTGTGAATGTTTAGATTGGTTTGTCGTTACTATCTAGAAAAACTGATTTTGAAGCCTCTCTAAACAATGAAAATACGGGCCCGAGCGAAAGTAATTCGAGACTTAAGGAGTGAACTTTACTTCCGATTCACAACTACCCGACCGAAGGGCAAGGTCCTTCATAGTTCAGATCCCGAACTAATCTTTTATTCTAAAATGATACGGAGTAGGTTAAGCCCGTAACCGTGATTAGGCAGTAGATTCCCTGAAGCAGTCTCTGATCAGTTGTAAAATTTTATCGGAAACTCTGAATATTTTTTAAACTTTTGTACCTCATTAGATAGCTGATTGTTTCTGTCGTAATTTTTACGCTTAATGCCAAAGTAGGTACAATTTTGAGTTATTTGGAGTTGAAATTCACGTACGTTAATGATTTGAAAATTGTTTATTAAACATTTTCCTGTAAGTTTTAACTGTTTGATGTCTTAGAAAATTTGGATACATCGAAAGGTGTATTAAAGTATTATGGTACCCACTGGAAAAGCAATGAAGGCATTCAATTTGAGAGCTTAGAGAAAAGTGAAATTTGGTTACGAATTCTGGGAAAATTTCAAAAAATCATAAAAATATTGATTTTCTCGAGTCCCATGAAGTTTCACCTAGGCTTTATGGGGTGCTTAACTGTTACAAATAGCCCAAGCAGCACGCAAGCGTTTTCAACATCAATATAACAGCCTATTTAGAGCTTAGAGTTCTTTTAGAGACTTACAAGAGTGTCAAAAAATTATTCAATCTGTATTAAGGGATCCGCGAAAGCTTAGGGTATTTAAACAGAATATGAAAACTCCACCATACAGCTTAAGTATTTTGTGACACTTTAATCTGGTTTTATCGTTAAAGCTGTATACAAGCTGTATTTTGCATGTGAACACTTACTTATTACAGCTCTTAGTGTTATTATAGTATCACTTAAGACTTGTTTCTGTACAATGGTGTATGCAAACTCCATTCTAAAACTTATTTTTATGGCGTAATTGTACACTCTTGTAAATACAGTGGTTTTATGACTTCTGTTTTTGAGGGTGTTTTAAAACTAAAAAGATAAATGACAGCTACAGTACAGCTTTATTTTGTATTAATGACAGTCACTCGGAAAGACTTTACGGTCAACCGCCAATTCCGTCGACGTCCAACGAAGAGGGTTCCGTAGAAAAACATTAAACAGGGTTATTAATGATCATAACAGTTATGTTAAATGTGTAAATTTAATTCAACCTTCGGAACATGATTTGACGTTTCTTCATAAAGCAGCGCAAGTAGTTAAAATGATGATTGATTTGAACCATGAGATCTAGTTCTCTTACGGCTTCGTCATATGACGATATTGATAGCCGTTCACACAACATTTTGAGGTGGACCAATTATGTAAAGGCCGAGATGTTTCATCCTTTACTAATTTGTTGACATCTAATAGCTTTCTTGGCCATCTTAACTTGCTTTTTGATTCCCACAAACTTGGTACAATGCAAAGCTTGTTTTGCCCTTTCTCAATGGTTGCTTAAATTTTAGTCGGCATATTTTCCTGAAAATAAAGTAAAACTGATATAATACATACAACAAACTAATAATGCTTTACAATAAGTTTACTTAGGTATAAAATTTAAGGTCAAATTGAGAATCTCTTCCTTTTTTTTGTTTTACTATACGTAGGTACGTATCATATTGAGTCTGCGTTTTTTATTTATTTTAGGTAACCCTTATGAGCATTATAAGTTATGTATAGAGCACTGATATACAGCCTAAGTAATCAAAATATTCTATTATAAAGCTGATTAGCAGCCAAAAGCTGTACAATATAATCCATAACTTACTTAGTACAGCTACTCAGACTATAATACACTGCGATTATCGTTTAGGCTGTTTAGCGAATAGTCGCCATTTTCGTAATTTCGAATATAGGTATAAAACTAAATTTGATACATAATTTAAGGAATATGTAATGATTTTCGGCCTGATATGAGGGCACAATGATCACACTACCCTCACTTCTGTTATTATAAAATTGTTTTTTATTCTAACCTTAAAACCAATATTGACTTACCATATAAATAGTATTTTTCTTTTATATTAGATCGATTATTTTGCTGGCGCTTGAATATTTTGACGGAAAACATAGACAGGTTCACAATAAATTTGAATCCGCAATTTCAATTCACCAATTAACACCTTCAGATATCTAAGTCCAAGATTACGTTTACTTACTAATAAATATTATAAATAACAATGTCGCCATTCATTGGAAAGAATTACATTCATTTTGTGATTCTCTACAAAAACCTATTTAAAACTATTTTCTCAATAAAGTATTTATAAGATAATATCTGTAGTATAATGGTTTCTTTGTACACCGAATAACAGCTCTAATACAGCTATTATACAGCGCCTCTATTGCTTCTACAGCTATTATACAGCTATACTAGAGCAAAACGCTGTATAAAATGTGCCCATTTTTTACTTATAAGGGCTGTATAAGCGCTTATACAGCCTCTATACAGCCTGAATATACAGCTTCTAGTATAAAATCGAACTTAAATACAGCTTGTATACAGCTTGCAATGCTACTTGGGAGGTCACACTATCACGTCCTGGAAGGAATACGTCAAATTACGAGTCTCCCTGTATAGAAATCTTACAAGGAATGGGATTTAACACAAGAGTTGCATCAAACTATGCCACCCAGTGAATGAGCCGCTATCTCTTAAACACAGTCGATGTGACATGTCATTATGAGACCTGAAAACAAATGCAGCTACAACAATAACATTAAATGAATGAAATGCTAACTGGGTTGTCAGCTATTATGAATAGTGATTCTTATCGAACAATTTCACTTTGTGTAGCTTTGTTTACGTTGTCCGGAAATAGTATTACAGTGCTTGTGTTGTAATCAACAAAGCGAATATTAACATTACTAGGTCCGTTGTTTATGACAGGAATGGTTTAAAAACAAACAAACTCTTTTGTATTTATAATGAGGTTTTGTTTTTCGTAGACGTTTTTGCTGCTGAAAATATAAATTCTGCAAACTAATGAGGATACTTAAAAATAATAAGGGCTATTTATTTAGATATTAATGGGTTTTTTTTGTTCTATCTGCCGAGCCTTCATTCAACTATGTCGGGGTTGAATGTCAGTCTAACCGGGTTCAAAACCAGTATTATAGTAGAATATGGAATGACTGGCTTTGTACCTCTCGGCGGCTACTTTAGCGCTTGGAATCCAGTGTACGACTAAACGCCGACAGACACTACGCAGACAAACTAAACAACGACAAGACCTTACTTCGACGGAACGCTTCGCCGACAGGGCTCATCGGGTAGGTAATAGGTTAGGTTATAATTGCAACGAACCGCGCGCGAGACGAGCGAGCGAAGCGAGTGGTGCCGCGGTAGCGGCCGGCGAGCGCTACTTCCATGTTAGTGGCAGTTAGGTACTTAATTATTTAGTAATTGCGCAAGGATGAGCCTTGTCGGCGAAGAGTCCTGTCGGCGAAGAGTTCTGTCAGCGAAGTGTCTTGTCGGCGTAGAGTCCCGACGAAGTAAAGTCATGTCGGTGTTCATCAGTCTGTCGGCGAAGTGTTTGTCGGCGTCCAGTCGTACACTCCCTGGAATCAGACACTCACGTTATCCTGAAATGATTCCCAACACGAACAAATCTTCGGAACAGTGAGGTTGCTCCACAAACCCTGCGTAATCCTAGGAACCTTCTGTGCTTCAGGGTGAAGCTACGGGGTTATCATGGGAGTTTAAGTACTTAGAATAGCCACCACATACATAATAACATACACACCTGCTTGAGAGAGGAGCTACTTGGAGCTTGGGGGAGGCCTATATCCAGCAGTGGATGTCTTTCAGCTGAAATGATGATACCTGCTTCTACCACCATCTTTCTGTCTCCTCTTTACTCTCTGACTGTTCACGTTTACCCAGACATAAAAAATTAAATAAACAAGCTCCGATTTGACTGCTTATATTCACAGATAGGTATGTTTCTAAAATAATTTCGGAGTAAGAATATTCAATGGTTTTTCCAAGTTTGAAAATCTACTTCTATAAGTACAATTATAGCATCTAAGTTGGCATGCCTTTAACATATTATCTGTAATTCTTACATACTTCGCGTGTGTTCGTACATTTACATCAGCAAAGAGTTATTACGTAAATTCAGTTGACTTTTAAAAAGCTTGCTCCGAAGAAAAGGTGGTGGGTATCATAAATTCTTTAGCCTCCAAGCGTGTCGAATATTTTAAAAATGGTTTTTGTTTCTAAACGACTTACGTACATATTTCTCTTGATAAAATATTTTATAATAATATCTAGGTTTGCGGTTGAAAGCGACGTGACCTAGTGAAGGTGACTGGGGAACAAAATGGCGAACTGTAGGTAGACTATACATAGACAATAGTTAGGGGCATTCTGAAATATATTGTCAGAATGGAATGTTATTGGTGAGATTGTTATTTTACACGCTTTTTATTAGCTTCACCTGTATGTTTGTATGTTTGTTTGTAACCGACTCCTTTGGACTTGGTTTTGACTCACTTCAAACGGTCAGATTTAATTTAAACTTTGTAGAGTTATCGAGGACCGATGACAATTCAATAAGTAAAAAAAAAAACAAAAAAAAAACGAAGAAAAACAATCTAAAAAATCACGCTTTTGTAGTAGCAGAACTAAAAAAAATGAAAATAAATAATTTCTGCTTTTTTGGTTTGGTTTTTAGAGCGTGTTTTTTCGTTCTTTTTTTAACTATTATATATTATAATAAAACTTCAGGCTTGTATTTCCCGAAGGGTTAGGCAGTGGTTTATCTGTAGCACATCCATAATTCGCCAGTGTCCCATACAATAGGGGGCAAGCCTATTTCCATCAACCAAGCACAAATCCAGGCTACTACTGAAAAATTCCAGATGGAAACTCAATAACAATTTACCCGTCCCGGGAATCCAACCCAGGTCATTATGCTCGAGGTAGTCGAAGAAAACGAAGGTTATGTTATCTGTGGTGTTTATTGGTGAGTAGTCGTTCTGATAGCATCAACTGAAATGCAGATGAGAAAAGAATGGATGAGACTTCGTAAAACGTCAAATAGGTTGAAAAAAATAGGTTTCACTAAAAGTTGCTTTGTGATAAGTCAACTGACAGCTATCTGACACCGACACGTTTTGAGCAATGTATTAATTTCAATCGACATCTATCTTTAGATAGGTATCTACTAGAAAATATGTATAAAGGCGATAAGAAACAACCAAAACATCTGCCTAGCCTTTTTCCAACTATGTTCAGGTCGGTTTCCAGTCAAACCGGATGCAGGTGAGTACCTACCAATATTTAATGTAAACAGGCGTGACGCCACATCGCGACGGTAGGTACTCTCGTAGAACAATGAGTCCTATGAAATCTTCATGTAAATTGTTCTACAAGAGTCGAGTCGCGCCTTTGACGTGGAGCGACTGCCTATCAGAGGCCCTAGTTTGAGTTTCATTTAACCATCTCGATCAAACGCAGTGAGCGCGTTCGGCGCTCCGATTGGTCCGTCACCAATCCAGGGCCAATCGGAGCGCCGAACGCGCTCGAAGCGTTTGATCGAGATGGTTAAATGAAACTCACCCTAGGGCCTCTGAGCTCCACAACCCAGAAGAAAAGAAACAATCAAGTCTAACTAGAAAAACACTTTTAATTAGGACTGATTATCACGCTTTTACTTACCCTTCTACATTTACTAAAATACAATAAATAAACCAACCTCGGTATTAATATTACGGTGATACACTATATTTATAAATTAGTATTTTGTATCCGTTGTGTGTGTGGCAAACAAGCAATTAAAATAATAACTAGTCCTGAATTCGTTATGTTTACATAATTCTCTAGTATTTCAAATTACGTTAAGTGCCGTTTACTGTACATTGTACGTAATTATGAACTTAGTCAAGCATTTAAATATCACCAAAGTCCACAGTACCTATTTACATAACCACTGACATTTAAATGTATGTGCAATAAGTATCAAACGGTTACTAAGTGAAGTAGTAGGTAGGTATTTTGCCACAAGGATATTATTGGGCTTTTTAGTCGGTTCGCACGAATTTACTCGCTCTGGGGAGTTTGTTCCGCCACTTCTTCTTCCCAGCTAAAGCACTAGGAAGTGGTGAAGGGTGGGCGTTTTGGGGGACTGTCTCATGTACTTTGACGTTCGAAAAGTGCTGATTCTCAGCCTAATTTGAATAAATGACTTTTGATTTGATTTGATTTGCTCGAAATGGGCAAATCCACACTTTTAAATAATATACTATTTTCTGTAAGTGATTCGTTGTGGACAAATCGACATCTCCAGAAATACGTAGGTATTAGGCAAAAGGCACGTTTTGAATGTTATGTAATAGAGTAATACGTTAACATTAGTTCGATTTTATCTTTTATCTAGTACGAAAAATAACAATATATTGTAAACTACATATATTTCAGTTAATTTACATTTAGACCTTCAGAAAACAATATATTCTTTAAAAAATTCAATCCGCCCGTTTTGGGAGATAGATAGATAGATAGATTCGTGCCAATAGACTAATTAGACATCTTTTGGCGCTCGTATGACGTTGATGAGGGGCGCTCTTGATAAATGTTTGTGCACTTTATTTGTGAAATGTATAAAAAAACAAGATGGCGACGTTAGTTCCAATTTTGACCACGCGCCGAAAGATTCTTGTGCAGCTATACCTATTTCTGACATTTTCGGAGAGTGCCGTATTTTATCTTTAATCTTGAACCCAACCATTCGTAGGTGTAAATGCCAATAGAATTAAGCACATTAATTCATAGAACGGCTCTTACATTATTCTCGTTAGGCCTCCGGGTGGCTAGTATTTAATAAATTAGAGCTAACATGCCTCGCTTAAGAGGAAAATAGCTGAACGTTCACATATCACCGCCCACTCAAAGCTGAGCCGTAAATCAATAGAACTGAATGGCTTCAATGCATAAAGCTATTAATGCTTGTACGTTCCATGGTCTCCAACACATTATACCTGTCACAGGCTATAATAACCCTTCAAGAAACATTGTCAGACTGGGTGAACTGTAAATATGACAGAACAATTTTTCTACGCTGTGGCGTTGAATAGCGTATTGATTCACAGGGTATGCACGTGAATGCGGAGCTTCAGACCCAATACGTGTTCAGAACTCCTTGTATGCTAAACAAATGTTGTATTTATGCACCTCTGTAATCGGAAAATCGTCAATCAAAAGATAGTTGTTTTGATAAGTAACGTTATTTGTAGGTATGTTTATTTAGTGCATGTTCAGTTTTGTCAGGATAACTTTTACTGGGTTTGCGTGTTTGATATCAATGCCTCAAGCGCTATAGCATAAAATTAAAACGCGTGTATCGAATAATAAATATACAGGTGGTTGCTTGTTACTGAGATTAGTATGTAAGGATTATGTGTAGGTTTAATTATGGAGGTAATTTTATTTTTAATTGTATCAATTGATAGTAGAATGTGTGTGATTTGTAATGTAATTACAAAAAACGTAATTACATTGGAATGAAAATTATAAATAGATTTTGCAAGCTCACAGATTCCAGGTTACGTTCGCTAAAGCTGATAATGTTATATGAGTAATTTGTAATTTTAGACTTTCTCTTTACTGCCTCGTTGGTCTGGCGGTCGCAAGCGCTACTGCTGAACATGAGATCCTGGGTGCGATTCCAAGGTCGGGCAAAGTGTTATTGGATTTTTCTATCTGGAATTTCTCAGTAGCGACCCGGCGTCTGGATGTATTTCCAGTTGATGGCAATAGGCTAATTCCCTATTACATGGGACTTAAACATAACTAGCAAAATGTGGGTGGACCATAAGTACACCTCTGCTCAACCCTTGCGAGAATACAGGTGGGATGTTATAAAAATTATGTTGTTTTTATAATGCAATGTAAATTAACTTTGACTCGTCGAGAAAAACTGACTGACAACAATTTCACCCTGTATACAATATCAGCACATGTACATGAGTGTTTAGACGCGCGGTAATGAAATGCCGACTCAGCCCTTAAACGCCAATAAAATACAAGCGCCCGTATTTATTTAGCGTTCACATAAAATATTTTATTGCAAAGTCCAAACAAAACGATCCACAAGACACCACTTTGTAGCTTTGCCCTTGTTTTCGTGGCGAACATGCGTCGAGATTTTATCGATATTGTCATATCGCATGTATATTGTATATGTACTTGTACGAGCACTTTGCCGATACACATCGCAATATGTACAAGGACCCTTACATTTTATAGTCCACAGCGCCCGTCTGGGGTTAACAAAAGGCTAAAATGAAGGTTAGGGCACCGAAGGTCGTACGCATCATTTATCTTTTGTCATTATCATTGAATTTTTAATCGTAAGGGTTATTCAAATTACTTAAGAGTTCGAAAATGGGCTTTTTGTCTCCATCTCTTACGATTCGTGTGTTCCATAATTTACCTCAGGTCCGTTGAACCGTCACAAGTTAATAGACCGTATCATATACAATTTCTATAATAGCGGTGATTTAATTATAGATAAAGTAGTTGAAGATAAATATTTCTGAATTACTGTCCTTATCGCAGAGTTATTTCACAAGTGTCTTTGATGATTTTGTCCTCGATTCGAAAGTTAATTAAACTTAAATATTTGATGGCACTTTATAAAATGAAATAAAACAAACTTTAACAGCGAGGGACCAAGATAGTGTTTTATGTAACTGTGCCACCCAACTTCATAGTGCGAATTCATTAAACATTGGCGACGTGATTCACTAAATATTTGTGGCTTTATTAGTCGACTCGCCCAAATCGGGCGAATCGTGACTTTTAGATAATATACATAATATTTTCTAAAGGCAACTCGCACGATATTCATTTATTTGTGGGCGAATCGACAATTACATAAATATGTATTTGGCAATTGGCACATTTTTAATTTAATAACGTTATGAGAAAAATCAATGCAAGTATCTACATGTAAAATTTGTGAACGTACTTTTTCTTTTACTTTTCGTTGTTTCCTTAACGTTTCATTCAAAACGTGCCGGTTTACGTATTTCTGGAATTGTCGATTCACTGACAAATTAATTAATTTCGTGCGAGTCGCTTATATAAAATATGCTTCGATGATTCGCTCGATTCGGTAGAGTTAACACGTGCGAGTCGACTAATAAGACATATCTGTGCGTGTGACCAACATGGGCGATCTTATCACGTAACACACAAAAAAATACTTCCATAATTACTGTAATCAGTGATAATTGTATCCCTTATGTTATGGCAGGGTGACGTATGAAAAACAATGGTTCATTGTCGAGCCGTCCGTCGCTGGAGTAATTGTTTAAACTGTCTCATTAAGCAGCCGTCCAGACTGGCATACTATAGTTTTTTGTTTTCACTCATTAATTATATTGCCTTCTGTATATTGCCTCATTTAAATTCAGTGCTTTCTTCCACTTTGTGCTGTCGGCAAAAACGGTATCGATTTTAACATCGATAATGTTATTCTTGTTCTGTTTTATCTTGTAATTAATCGTGTCTTGCCACGCGAAATGTTCGTGTTATAATTCCTTTTTTATTATTGCAGCACAAGTTAATGTAACCCGGTTGAATAAATTAAATGTTTCTAATTTCGTTTCTAAATGTTCTTTTGTTAATTTGAGAATGATGGTCAGTTGTAGCAGCACCTGATAGCTAAGTCGGTGGGTACCTACTGGCTAACTTAACTTGCAGAAAACGTTTTTATTATTTTGGTAGACATTGAAACAGAGGGGTAATTACGTAATACATTAACAGTAGGAATGGCTTATAATCGATTAAGATTATGACGTAGTGAACACTGTATCAATGTAGCATGGATTAAGTGAACTGAACGTAGAATCTAGTGTATCTTAGTAAAACGGAAGATACTATTAGGGAATCGTTTTGAAAACACACAGATGTTGTAAGATCTGCGGGGCAATTGCTATCACACTAACAGTATCAATGGCTTTTATTTTCGATGGTTCAACAACATTAAATGCAACATTGAAATTGTACGAATATACATAGAAAAGTGCAATACCTACGCAGTCAAAATGTATGGAACAGCTGATTTTGTTTGTATAACCGACGAAAAATTTCTACGCTGGGGGGTCTAGAATGACATGCTCAATTCATGGTTACCGTTTGCGCACTGGTTAAAAATGTATCTTGTATGAAGTCATGGGTTAACAATATCTTTCCAAATGATTCAGATTCTGATTGTCAGTGCGTTACGCTATTAGGGTGCAGGCTTTCTCGCAGAAAGGTGTAAATAATATTGTGGTGTTAATGAAAAGATTAAAGCTGCGCAACCTTTACCGAAATCTAATAATAGCGCGTCTATAAATACCATTTCCAATTACTTCCAAAGCTTGCGGCTTTTTAGCGGAACCAGGGGTCGGCTCGCGGTTCTTTGTACGGAATCATTGGGATACGAACGATGTTCATATTTCATAACGTTCTAGGTCAACTGGAGCGAGCTAACGATAGCGGCCGAAATAAATTGCTATTTGATTTATTTTATAGGTATACTTTAGCGATGTTTGTAGTGGCACGTTTGAAGGAGGTTGGTGTTTTCAGCCATTTGTCGAAGCCAATTAAGATTATAGATGACACGGTGAAGCGGGGACACTTCTAAATTCGTACGTCCGTATTATAATGTTACTGTAAGGATGTACTTTTTAATTGTATAGCTCCGCCAAAATGTGACCTAGAATGAGACAATTGGCGAAGCATTGCTACTACTTAAATTCGTGTTAGTAATTATTACTCATTGATTTGGCAGATTCGCACTAATTTACTCGCTCGAAACGGAATTGCCCACATGAAAAAAGTATTAATTGAAAGGGTCGATTCGCTCGTTTCGGGAGAGTATATTCGTGCGAATCTGCCAAATCAATGCGTAATAATTACTGGCACGAATTTAAGTAACAGCGATTATTTCAATACCGTCTATCTTTAATAGGTAAGTAAAAAGCTATATTTATAAGATTACTATATTTATAAGACTTCCTCCTACATCTCTAAGGGTCGTTTTCACCAAAAAGCCGTGGCGTCGTGCATAATTGATTTTGCAAACGACACCGTTTGGTAAAAACAGGAGATTATTATCGCCATTCTGCTTTTTCTCACGAAACACGGTCGAATTTATAAAGAATACATTTACATGGGAAATGAACCTACAGGAATCTCAAATTTTCGGAATTAAGCCACTGGTTGGTGTGTTTGAGTTGAAATACTTAAAAATGAAAATGATCTAGAGTAAAATGGGCGGATAAAGTTGCCTTTTACGTTTATGATTAAATGATAAATGATTGGAAGTGAGTCTTTATGTAAATGATTACTGATTTTATTTCTGTGAGTAGGTTTGTACCAACACTTACAGGTCAATCATATTTTTAAAGCTGGATGAGGTCGGCGTTTCCTATCCGACTACTCTGAGAAGCACAAACTCAGAAGTCACAGTCTCGTTTAAAGTCCAGACATAATGTTGGTCAGATCATGTGAATACCATGTAGATTGGTGTATCAAATGGTCTTTTGAGGAAAGTACAGTCAGTGTCAAAAATATCGGGACGAACAGACTGTTCAAAATGATCTCAACAACGAAGAAAATTAAACTTTATCCCAATTGAATAAAGTTCTCGTCAGAATGACAGCTGTCGTTTATTGTCATCATTCTGAAACATTCCTTGTGTCATTGAGTTAATATTTAATTTTCATAGTTGTTTAGATCATTTTGAACAGTCTGTTCGTCCCGATATTATTGACGCTGACTGTACCACTGAGATTGACCACTGTACACAATATTGTGCCGTTAAAAACAATTTAATCAATTTAAATGAAACATTCAATTTTTTTTAAAGAGGTAGATAACTCTTTTCACTTATAATAACAATGGTGACACAGTCTGTTTGACATTGACATTTCCACATTGATGTCACCCATTACGTCACAGGTCTAATATATCCTATGAACCACATAAAACACACTTGAGATAATCCACCACAAATCTCCGTACTTTCCAGGAATCTAGATTAAGAGCCAGGAGCTCTGCAATCTTCTCTGTGGCGGTTCTGCAATAGGTGTATAATTAGCACGGGGTATCGAACGTGTAATGAGCAGAGCCGACGTTAATTGCAATACGATTTAAATATACTCGCGTAAGTGCATCGACCGCATTCAAGACGCGGTTCACACGTTTAATATTAGCTTAGTTTGTGTGAGGACAATAGGGAATTAGGAAAATATATATATAAATCATGCCCTTAAATCCATTTAAGGGCATGATTTACAATGTCCGGATTGACACTATCCAACGATCAATTATAAAATATAACCGAATTTGTTTGATATGTCGTCGCGTACTTACCTACGTGCATCTACCGGATTCGAGATGCGGAGTAGCTGAGTCCGTGTAAGGACAATAGAAAATTAAGAAAATGTTATGTTTATTGTATTGGAATGGCCTGTTTACAGTGTCCGTATCAATTCTGAAATTAAGTAGAATTTGTTTGTTAAGTTTTGTCAGGTAATCAGTAGATAGTGGTGTGATGATACATTCATCCGTCGTCATTTATCTTCTTGTCCTCCTGGGACGTGATGATGTGTCCTTAACATGATCTAAACACTTTCAAACGGATGAAGAGACTGACGCGGGCTGCGGGCTTCAATAAAAAATCCCCAACCTAACCTTATTTTATTTATTTAACCATTTATGCAGACACATTTAAACAGACAAGAAGAAAGGAACAGAAAAATACGTACACGTAACCTTCTTATTATTAACTCCGAGCTGTGTCTCCAACTTGTGTATGTGTTGCCCAAACGTAATCAGATATGTAATAACATTAATAATTGTATGGTTATATCAAAATGAAGATCAATATCATAATGGTCTAAAGGTTGGAGTCGCGCCACGACGTCAACTTTAAGTCATTCGTGGTACGAGTTGCAACCCACCTTCTACAGTACTGCTTGAAAGAGGACTTTTGGCCGAAAGGTGTCGTATATTGACGTTTCCGAGGACGGTTACGTGACACGCCGCCGTCAAATTTATGCGTTTAGTTATAGTTTTAACCTGGTTTTAATATGTATTAGTTTGTTATTATTGTTTAAGTTTATTTTGTGTATTTTATGTATGGGCCTTAGTTGCCTGATAATACAATGATTATTTTTATTATTATTATTACAATGATGTAGAAGTTGAAAAGAATAAGGAAAAACAAAAGAAAACAACACGATTCCCCTAATATTGGAACATAAATACCAAACTTATCACACCATACATCAACTTCGTTCTTAGCAAGCATATTCCAGGTAGTCAGTGAAAACAGCCACTAAATTATCTTCCTGGCAACATAAATCGTCAGACACTGGCATACTGGCAACAAAAGCTCTGGCATTAAATGGCTACGGTACAAAATGGCACATTAAAATGTCAAAACGCAACCGTCAGTCGGTGACGTCATGAAATAATGACGAATATAAAACAAGGGTGCGGTGAACGTGTATGGTAGGTTTGCTGAAATATTGTTAATTTTCATGACGTATGTCGTGATTTTGTAAGGGTTTCAGGATTTGATGGACGTTCAAAAATTCTTTATTCTTAATGTAGGACTTATGTAAATAATTTACTTAAATAACCTACAAGATAGGAAAAGTGGATGCATTTGCTCATCAGTCCAAAACTGGGTAGGTATATTTTTGTCATATACAAAATAGCCGTAAATTATCCAATAATGTAAATCACGTGCAAAAAATCCACACATATTGGAGCTATTAAAATATTTTATGCCTAGGTAAGTACTATCATGTTTCTTCCAAGAAAAAAATGATTCCGTAAAAATTAAAGTCAAACCACTCATTTTAAATAAATCAATTACAGGCACTTTTGAATTGCCAGAAAAAGATGAAGCTAGTTGCCCATTCCATTTGGGACGATGTAGAAAGAGGTACACACAAAAAGCGTCCGAAAAAACAAACCTAGTATTTAGAAATTAAAATAAGCCGTGGCAGCTAAGTAACATGATGGCGAACTGCGCGAAAATCCCTAAACGCTCAGAAGCTGCAACCAAGTCGTATGTAATGTTCTAGTTCAAATGCTATATCAAGAAACTCGGTACCTACTTGGCCATGCCTTTTATCTGCCTTGTTCTAATTAAACTTTTTTCTTCGCGAAGAACAATAAAAAGTTCTAAAGTCCTTCCTTACTCATGGACTGCAGTAAAGTGCGATCCTCCGTTTAAAACTTTAAAAAGTTTCTACTTTATATGAAACCGTTTTAGAAACGTTTGGCCCGGATCTTAGGACTCATATTTTTCTTGGACGTTCTGAGAACGGTCCAAAGCCGGATGCTTTGAATTTGGAACAAATCCGTTTGGCTGACTTATGTATTTACTTCCTTTGAGTTTTTTTTTTATTTTCCAATATTATGTTCATACATATTTTGCTGTATAAAGTATCGACAGTTTATCGAGAAATTCTAGACATAGGATTTACGATTCTACGCTCAACTAATCTGAACTTTAACGAGTCTATCTGTATGTCGAAAGTTAGTTTCGAAACCCTGTAGGCAGTATACACTTTTAGTCTAATGTCGCATTGCGTTCAAATAAATTTTCATTTACCCATTTGAATATTTAAACTGCGAAGCATGCACGAATTAATTACAAACAACAGTTTAACGTTCCATTGATTTTACAATAACCAGGTCAACTTGAAACTAAATAATTAATTATTAAATAGAATCAGCATTGCCATTCTACGTGGCTGCTAGACTTTTGGGCAGGTTTCCTTTTTGATACCTATTCGTTCCCCTCATTTTCATATATCATCATCGTCCACACCCCGACTTAGCCCATTGCTGGCATCTCTTTTCTTATATAAATCCCCACGCTCTTGTGCCAACCTCAGCCAACTTGCCCGCGATAACAACAATGTCGTCCGCCCAACTCGTCTCCGGACGACCGACATCTCGTCTCTCAGTGCTGGGGGACACCAACGTCACGCTCTGTCAAAGCCGTACCCTTGCCAGGTGTCCTGCCAACTCAAAATGAGTTCCATAATACGCTGTCCGTTATCGAACACCTTCGTACGTCTTCGTAACTTTTTTACATACTTGTACATATAATAATTATTGTTCTAAGACCGTTAGCTTTTAAAGTATGTAACTGAATAATTCAATTTGCTGTAACTCTATTTCGTAAATAAGTTTCGAACGTTCAGTTCTCCCAACTTTGTAGTGACACCTGCACCATTTCAAAGTTTTAACTCAGATGATCAAAGAAGTACAAAGGAGTTTTCCTCTTTACAACTTGCAGTCAATTGTTTCTTCCGAATAGAGAATTTATACGTCCGCTCACTAGACGTCTTACTAACATTTTGATTGAATCATTAAAAGGGTGAAAGACTCTTAAACTACTAGTAGTGTTATAAGTTATAAATGTGAAAGTTTGTGATGTTTGGATGTTCGAATTTGGATGAAATTTGGCACACAGATTATAACCTGGATTAACACATAGGATGCGTTTTACCCCGGTAGAACCTACGTTCCTGTGGGCTAATTTCCGACCTCCGAAGGTCTAAACATTTACCTACTTTCCTACTGAATTTACCACGGTAAACGTCTCTTCTTGGGGAGCACTGGTGGAGCAGTGGGAGCAGTGGTGGCGCAGTGGTAACATCCCTACTGCTCTAAATACGGAGAAGGAAAACTGAAGAAACTGGCATGTTCTAGAGCCAATGAATCAGGCTGCGAGCTGTTTTAAATTTATTAGCGATTTCCCTACCCTTTTTGACTATTCTGTGTATTGTATTTTTTTTTATTCCTTACCAAAGCTGTACTGTACGTTACATCAATAATGTTTTTAAATTGTGTAAACATTTCTCATGTAAGTGAAATTTCTTAAAAGGGGAATAAAGATATCTCTAACCCGAATCACATCTATCAACCCGGTTCGGGCCCGCGTGGTGGATTATGGCCCACTCCCTCTCACCGAGATGAGGCCTGTGAGGAACGTTATAACGTTCCCACTGCTGGGACATTACATAATCAGCATTTTGGCTGATGATGTAGTCTGTTCAACAAAGTAATCACAATTTTACCAACACAGTCGGTAGGGTAGATACGCTTACAGGCGTTATGATCTGATTAATATCCCCATGTATTTGTTTTCTTGTAATAAAAACATTGTAATAAAGCAGGGTTATATAATTTTTATGATCGCGGAATCAACGAACAAACATGATTCGTAAATAACTTGCGCTTGAGTTGTTTTTCATACTTTTGTTTTGTCGACTGTTACTTTGATATGTATCTTGATACTTTTTCATGTGTTATTGCCACTCATAAAAATCTTTTTAGATAGCTGGTATGTTTATGTTTAGGCATTGTTCTAAAAATAATTGGGTTAGTTTCAGTTAAGTATCACGACGGCGCGCGATGGTTTATTGCAACACTTTTAAAAGTTGCAATCGTTTATTTTTGTTCTTGAAATAAATTCTAACCGAATTTATTTCTAAAGTAGAAATTCTAGTTAAGGTGGGGTAACACCGAATGGGGTTATGGTGGTGTCATGGCGGTGGCGGCGATCACTTTTTAGATCCGTCCACGACCGTCACGCGGTACACACGCATAAATCAATAAATAAATGAATTTGCAAGTTTTGTGTTTCCTAAAGGTCTACTTATTTTAGAACATCACTCAAAAACACCCGCATGATCGTGTAAAAATGCTTTCAAAAATAAAACAAAACTTGATTTGGCTTCAAGGAATAACAATAAAATATACTTGATTTGGCTTTAAGGAATAATAATAAGCAACAATAAAATCAGTTCAAATAATGATATTTTAACAGGTGGTATTTCCTCTTATTGAATCAAAAGTACCAAGATGGGGGTTCACGGACGGCTCAGATCTCAAGTGCGTATGCAGCACCGCACAGACAATGGCTCACCTACCATCTCGCGCCGTATGGCCCTGTTACTAGTGCATTTGACGATCATATGACTGCGTCAGTGAGCGGAGTTCACAGCCGAATTTTGGGTTAAAGGTGTTTAATTTTTTTGCCATTGATACGCTAAGAAGATCGGAAGTTATTGTTTGTAAAAGCATAGTAACAATTTATTAATTTTTACCCATCGCATAGGCACTTAAAACAAACACTCCACATCACTGGATTTTCAATTCTCGGGGTTAAACCGAGCATTGATAATCCAACAGAGTACAACGCGAGTGACTCTTAAGGCTGTTGAAAAAACAGTTTTCGATTTCAAGGCAGTATATGTGCCCTTAAGGGCGTCGCGGGAATACCAGGCTGATTCCCGGCCACCGTAGGCGCGGGCTTGCGGATGGCGAGTAATGGGTAGCTCGCTGTCCGGTAAGGACCAAGCCCTGGACGACGGCGCGTTGTGTTCCACGCGCGCCTCAAAGAGATGTCAGCAACAACTAGTGGGGTCCGCAAGGGCTTGCCAGGGGTGCGGGTTGTTCGAAAGAGATACCGTTGCCCCTGGCACACAGGCAACTGAGGGAACACGGGTGGGTTTTAGTCAGTAAAAGTCTGACACCTGGTCCACCCAGAGCGGGAGAAGTTATTTGATAATTTCCCAACGTCAAAAAAAAAAACACTTGGCGCAAAGTAGTCTGTTGAAGATCGAGTTCTCGAAAAAATCCCGCTACGTTTTTATTACGTCCGTGGGAACGTGGGCAAAAAAACTGACACTATTAGCAATTTTTAAACTAGATTTTAGTTTCAAACAAACTTGGCAATCCAAAAAGCCTAGAGCGGTATAGCTTCATTCATGATTAAACACTAAAACAAAGCGAGGATGGAGGCAGCTTTTGTAAAACAAATCAATTCTACGAACAACTGAATAGTCTCTTCTCTCTACTGAATTTGATTGGCTCGGCACATAGACACATTTGAAGTATATTCGCAAACCAATCAATCTAACTCGTCTAAGTCTTTTTCTTCCTATTTCGTATTGGCTCTAGTTATACGAGAACAGCAAATTCCGTAGTGAAACAATTCCTTATTTATCTGAACTCGTAATTTTATTTCATGGCTACGTATTGCGTTTTCCCTTCCTGCACTAACTAGCGTTTGTTTCGTGTATCGTGGTTCTATTTTAAAACACACATCGCCTGCCAGACCCGATTCCTAATTCAAATTGCCATTGCGTCAGTCAAGCTGTCAAAGACTAGCCAATCAGAGCGGTTTTTAGCACAAGGTGTGCTAAAAGAGTAATTAGCGTCACTACGTAGAAAGTACCAACTTAATCCACAACAAGAGTAGGTGACCTTTTGCCATATTTCTCGTAAACGGTATAAGCCGACACCTGTGCTCAGTAATATTGTTATTTTACTGACCATGCCGCGGCACGGATAGCAGAACAAACAAAAGGTGCACTTAGTAACGTTTGCATAATGCGTAGGTGGGTATTGACGTATGGGAGCTGCTGGACATAGCCTTGTCAGGGCTTTAAAGGCTTAAGGGACATAAGTGTTATTGTCTCTTATGCTGTTTTCGTTCTAAGGTTCATTGTAAGTGTTCCCATTCCTTGGTACACAGGAGGGACTATTATTGTTGATTTGTTGAATTTACATATTAAACACGTGTGATGCCCCTGATTGTCCGGTTTGTATAACAAACAGATTTTGTGTTACGGTTTTAGCTTAATTTATTAAACACTTGACAATCTTTAAGTCACAAGGAATTCCGTACACAGTTCCAGATTATCAGGTTTTTCCCACAGTTAGTCAATTACAACAACAACAAAAAAAAACACAGACACTTTTTTTATAACATTCAAAAGAAAATTCCCAAACTTCCAGAAATTACTAACAACGTTCGCATTCTACCAACTTTTATGTTACACAAAGAATTCCACAAACAAACAGTTACTTGAGCATTTTTCTCACGTACCTAAGTGAATTTTTATATCTTAAATCCAGCCTGTATATCCAATACGGGTTGCTCAAACTTGATTATAAATTACAGGAATTAATGCACGCATGGCTTTGTTTACAGATACATATCTGTTTCGTTCTATTTTTTGTTTGTTTTTGCGCGAAGCGTTTCTTTGCGGGTGTTCAATGTATCTAAGGGGTCGAATGCATTTGAATGATTTTTGTTTTTATTAGCGTTTTTTTTCTTGTGAGGAGGATTAATAAAAGTGAGTGATTGTTAGTATGGGGCCATGTTGGAGCAGCTGGTTCAAAGAGTTCGATAGTATCCCGTTCTGCGACGTTCTTGAAAGAAGGGAAAAGCTTACCCTACTGATAGTATTCTAGTATCCTACTAATTCTACTATATTATTATGTTTGTTAGTCAATCACCCAAAATTGGCCAAACGGATTTCTATGAAATTTGGCACACAGTTTATAACCTGGATTAATACATAGGATATTTTTTATCCCGGTAGGTATAGTACGTTCCTGTGGGATAAATTCCGACCTCCACGCGGATACAGCCGCTGGCAAAAGCTAGTAAGCCATAAGTCAGTCTAATGTTCTTTTTTAGGGTTCCATACCTCAAAAGGTAAAAAAGGAACCCTTATAAGATCACTCTCTTGTCCGTCAGTCCGTTTGTCTGTCCGTGTGTCACCGCCGATTTTCTCAGGAACGGGTGGACCAAGCAAGTTGAAATTTATACCAGATGCTGAAGTCTATAGTCCCTATTAGATGTCAACACGATAAAAGATATGGGCACATTCAGATTTCGCGAAAACTTGTTAGTACTAAAATTTTCCTTAATTTTCAACTTTTTTAATTTTTCGGGATTTTTTCTTTACTTGGGCTATAAGATCTTGCTTTTAACCAAAATTGACGATTTTAGGTCAACCGGAAGTACCCTATAGGTTTTGGGCTGAAAACCTATATGTTAGTTCCCGTCGACCTAGAATCACGAAATTTGGCATAAAACACAATTATAAAAAAAAATCCAGAAATTACAAAAGTTGAAAATTAAGGTAAATTTCGGTACTTACAAGTTTTCGCGAAAATATAAAATTTGCTCATATCTTTTGTATTATGGCGGTATAATGTGCAGGTATCTACGGAACCCTCGGCGAACGGGTTCGACTCGCACTTAACACTTAACCGTTTTTTTGTAGTTCTGAGGGTGCTTAAAACATTCACGTAGAGTAAAAATAGATGTCAAAATCTCAGCAGACGCCCTTACACAGCTGAGTTTGTGAAGACTTGAAGTGACGCATTGCTGACAACCTCTGTAAGTACCTATACGTAGAAACAGCGTTTTTGCAATGCAAAGTAAATAATGCTGAACAAAATACGGTGTATTTTAAACACCTAAGATTCTATCCGATAAAAACTAGCAATCTCGGTGCCTTCGCTTCTATTATCAATGTGATAGAAGCGTAGTTTCATAAAAGGAAATCATTTAGGTTTACAGGTAAAGCTTAATTCAGAGATTTTTTAAAGGGTCTGGGTATAAAAAGGTTCCTTTCTAAGAAATACGAACATGTTTTACAGATAGACCGAGAGTAGACTTCACTTTATGTGAAGATGTAGACTTTAATAAAGGGATTTAATAAAAACCGAACAGAACTTTGGCCGACTAACTTAGGGTCCCTCGAGTACCGGGGTCTAATAATGAAAGACTTGTATGCGTGTAATTATAAATTATATCGTTTATTCCACGCCTAGGTCTTTAGAAATCAAAGTCAATCAATCTAATCTTTCATCCGAAATAAAATCCTAAACTCAAATATTTGAAGGATTTTTCTAGATCTCAATGACAGTTCAAATGTGCCAAAGATAAGGTTGCGTTCGGTAAATAACCAACCTTTACAGTAGGTACTGATAAAAATAATAAAACAGGAATTTTATAACTTACCCAACCACCAAAAATGTACAAAAAGCAACAATTCAATTTCACTACGCCAGCAACAAAAAGCATGACGAAACGCACTGATGCGGCCAAACGCTCATGTAGAATTTACCCTTAGAGAAATGGCGCGAAGGGAAATAGGCCGTTTGTCTATGGCGACGTTGGTTTACACCCGTACCGTACCGTAGGCGTAAAATGTTCTACTGATAATACTCTCGATACGGAATAAATGTTTACATACCGTATGTTAGGTCTTGGCTTAGTTTATACCTTCCTCTGGAGTCGTAAATGGTTGAAAGGAATTATTTTAGAGCAAGAACGTCTGGACAGATAATTAGTTGTTTCGGTCTATAAGGTTTAGAAATTGTGGACGAAATATAATTGTTTCGAGTTAGTTAAACGATCTTTTGACATAATAATATTTTTGTATTTTACAAAGAATCGAAATGTATTCTACACTAATATTATTAAAGAAGGAAGATTTAATTGTTTGTAAAATTTTCTGTTATGAATAAACTCAAAAACTACTTTACCGATTTAAAAAAATATTTCACCTATGGAAAACTTCATTATTACATAATTATACATATAAGTTTCACGCGGACGAAGTCACGGCCGAAGTGTTAGTTTGATATAGAATAATTATTCATCGTTATAATTAATATCTGCATGACCGAGGTTTTTTTTTTGTTTGACGTTTTTTACAATTGAAACGTAGCTAGATGGATTTATCGCCCCCGAAACCCACTGCATACTAAATTTCATGAAAATGGTTGAGCCGTTTCCGAGATTCAGATTATGTATATTCCCAGCCATCTGGTTAAATTAGCCAGCTAATTGGACGCCTAAGCGGTTCATTAAACGCCCAACGGCATCCAATTAAATAGCTGATGGACAACTAGCCAAGTCATTGAGCGCAACGTTTAACCAGATGACTGAATGTCGTGTAGTCATTTAGTTAAATTGGATATTGATGAATTTGTGATGTTTGGTTTGGGTGATTATGAGTTCACAAATGATGTACGACTACGTTTTACTAATACCTACCACTAAGTAACTAGTATTAGTGAAATATTGATTCACAACAAAGTACATAAAACGAATATTACTCAGTAATAATTAGGTCAGTCAGTAAGTTCAGTCAGTTTGGACTCAAATATTTCGCGAAAACTTAGTAGAAGACGTAGTATTATTTGGCACCTCCATGTTTTAATACTATTTTGACTATATCACACTTTAATTTCACTTAAAATTGCACACAAGAGCGGAAAATGACATTCACGGTTTGCGCTATTGACGCCATAATATTTATTTTGGGGACTACTAGCGCCAGAGTAGAAAAAAAACTGAACCAAATTTGAATCACTTGGCTGAGTCTTGTTTAGTTATCTTCAAAGGGCTGACTTTCAATACGCCAAGTTGTTAAACGTTGAATGATTCTAGTTCAATTAACTATCGGCCTAGGCATCCAATTGGATGTCGGTGTTTAATGAACGGCTTAGGCGCCCAATTAGCTGGTTAATTTAACCAGATGGCTGCGACATATACATAAATACAAGAATTGCTCGTTTAAAGGTATTAGATAGATTGTATCTTTTAATGGGCTTTTTATTAACTTGCTTCGTTCGTATGTGTTTCGTTTCTAAGGCATTTTTCAAGCACTACTTGGCATCAGAAAAACTTTAAAATTCTCTTAAAAGCAACTTAACAACTTTTTAGTTCAATAGAAACTTGTTAAAAAAAAAAGATTTTTACGTATATTTTATTTACAGCAAAATGAAATGAAACCTTAATTCAAATCCAATTCAAGCTACGCAACGTCATAATGGTAGGTAGCTATAGACATACATTAACAACCAATTCATCTCACCAAACGCGCATTCCAGCGCGAAAACGGAAAGCCATTTTCATACCGAGTGTACATACCATTAAGTGGTACATTCGCGTACATAAATCTCTGAATCTATATTGTAACACGTCTATATTGTCACTGTCACAGATGATTGATAGCTTCCGTTGTCTATGTTCTCTAAATTGGAGTAATGTGTGTTTGGTAACATGAACTGGGGCAATACAATAGTATAGTTAGCTTGTATGGACTTATGGAGATAATGTTTCGGTATAGGATATGTGGGACGATGATATTGTTTTTTGTAAATCAAAAGATGAAAAATTTGCTGTGAGTAGCATTTCCAGACTTTTTCTAAGTCTTTAGCGTTTGACAAAGATACGGAGATGAGTAAGTTTTGGGACGAAGGTCTCTAACGAAGTTTGCGGTAAGAGTAAAATTGTAGAAATCGTCACGTAATGAAAACAGAGACAAAGAGAGAGTGGGATGGTTTTCATGGTTTTCGAGCGTGCTGAAACCAAAAGTGAGGTCAAAATGAAAAACCCAAGTAAAAAAAATAACAGAAATTGATGTTTATGGTTTCCGCAGCCATTGGCGATAGGTACTCAGTTTTGGTAACTTTTGAAAACATAAACAATTTTAAACACAAAAATTGTTTAAATTTAAACACGGAACTTCAACGTGTTCTGTTTTCGAAATAATTTTGACCTATAAACTCAACAAAGAGGCCGCACTCACATGAGATCAATGTTTATATACAAATAGAAGGTACCAAGTGCTGTCAACCCACAAGGTGAGCCCTACACTTCCTCTTATGTATTATTTGCACGTGCCACTTTCACGAGCGGTTATTCTAGACGTTCTTTAAACAAACAAAGTTTATATCCATCTGATTGAATGGTAAAGTTTTTCGTAAAAGGATTAAATGAGGAGGTTTCGATTTTCTTTTCTTTTAACTTTAAAAGTATCCACAACAGAGCTAGGAATCACAATGCCCGGCAGCGACTAATTAAAGTGGCGTCGAAAGTGCGTTAAGCGCACAAATTCTGTCACGGACCTCCTTCAAAGTTAACAGTTTTTACTCGTCATTTGTCGTAGTGCAAGAAAACGGTGTAGAGTAGTGATGCAGTCGTACCGGCCGCGACTTATGAGTTGTGGGTCGGGGGTCTAACCCAGACAGGTGCTTTAAGAATAAAGGAAATAATAATAATCATTTTATTATCAGGCAACTAAGGCCCATACATAAAATACACAAAATAATCTTAAACAATAATGATAAACTAATACATATTAAAAACCAGCTTAAAACTATAACTAAACACGTAAAGTTGACGGCGTCGTGTATCGCTGCGAGGTGTCACGTAACCGTCCTCGCACAGTACAGTCGGTCAGTACATGCGCCCTCACAGCCGTGGCCTTCGCAAGAGACGCCCTGGGCGTCGGGAATCCCAGGCTGATTCCCGGCCACCGTAGGCGCGGGCTTGCGGACGGCGAGTAATGGGTAGCTCGCTGTCCGGTAAGGACCAAGCCCGGGTCGACGGCGCGTTGTGTTCCACGCGCGCCTCAATGAGCTGTCATCAGCAACTGATGGGGCCCGCAAGGGCCGATGCCTGCCAGGGGTGCGGGTTGTTCGAAAGAGATACCGCCGCCCCTGGCACACAGGCAACTGAGGGAACACGGGTGGGTTTTAGTCAGTAAAAGTCTGACACGCCCTCCCGCTCCACCCAGAGCGGGAGAAGTTATTTGATGATTGCCCAACCAAAAAAAAAAAACCGTCCTCGGAAACGTCGATATACGACACTTTTCGACCAAAAGTCCTCTTTCAAGCAGTACTGTAGATGGTTGGCTGGAACGCGTATCACGAATGACTTAAATACTACCACTACTATTACTACTTGAATTATTTCATGGCCACTGCTCTCAAAACGGTGAAGGGAAACATCGTGAGGAAACCAGCATGTCTTAGTACAAACATTCGAAGACATATGATATCCACCAACACGCACTGAGCCCACGAGGTGGATTATGGCGCACTCTCTCTCACTGATTCCACACAGATCCCATTTTGCTTATACTATAAGACGCTTCCGTGTCTCGGAAAGAACATTAAGCCGTTGGTCACGGCTATTATTTATACACCTTTTGCGGTCTTTACGGGTCGTCAGACGCCTGCAAGTCTGATAATTAGTCTTACCAAGGGGTATCGTGTTACTAGTTTCTCGAGGTCAGATAGGCAGCCACTCTATGTGAAATATTGGAATTCAGCTGCAGCAGACCCCAGCATAGTTGAGAAAGGCGAGGCAGATGATGGTGATATGCTTAACCACTAGAATCAATAACACGGGTAACTTGCGTATTATTCAGTTAATGCGGAAATGTGAAAATATTTCCCGTTATTGTCATTAATGTATAAACTGGAACTTTTCCTAGGTAGTTTTTTTAGAGCTGCGGTTCCTAGGAGTACTTACTGTTACTGTTGTCCTGGTACCACTGAAGAACTCAGGACGGAAATGGTCAGTGGAACTCAGCACCCTTGCGCCTCGGTTACGATATTATGCGACTTTCTCAATCTAACTGGGGTGGTCCGCTTCTGGAAGACCATCTAAACCGATCCGCTACCGTAAATGCACAAAAGCACCTATAATCCGGCTCGAAGGACCATAAAATGTACGGTTTGTACACTTGTTTAAAAGTCTGCCTAATGTTTGGCCCGGCATCTAGTCTAACCGGATGCAACTGAATACCAGTATTTTACCTGGAGCGACTGCTTATCTGACCTCCACAACCCAGTAACTGGGTAATGTATGGTATGATGATGAACTATAGATTTTATCATTAAAGTTATCGCTATTAGATAAGAGCAAATGCGTTGTGATCAGAATTCCTGTTGTTTCAAAATCAAAATCAAGAATGAGAATGCAAGGGGATTCATGATAATCAGACGAGCGTTCTAACAATACCCAACCGCGGTGTCATATAGGAACCCATCAGTAGCCCATTCTATAGCTAGTGTAAGCTAATACTGAAAACATAATTAGTATAACTCATTGAAACGCTCGCGTGCCATGAACGCTCATATTTTATGCTCGGATTCTCGTAAGTGAAAAGTAACGCGATTGCTACGCTTGATGCTTTTATTATATTAATATTAAAGAGTTGAGGAAATGGCTCCATAAGTTATGCACTATTTCGAAATTACGTTCTAAATGATCATGGTGGCTCATTATGCCATGTGCCGATTAATTGATGCATTATTCGTATTTACAGGCCTGTACTGTCCTCCGATATCTCTTATAAAATAATTGGTTTTTACAATGTTTTCAAATTGCAGTGATAATTCACTGTAATTTGAAAACATTGTAAAAGCCAATTATTAAAAGAGTAACCGTGGTGATTCTTGCCGGCTCTTCTCTATAGGAAGCGACAAATTATAACCGTGCACCTAGCTTCTGGCGTTTCATACAAGTGCTCTTGTAGGTTAATGTGAAATAAAATATTTTGATTTGATTTGCATACTTAATCAAAATCGGGTGATTTATTTTATTTGTGTACCAGCAGTGGGAATATTATGGGGTTATAATGTTCCCGCTGCTGGGACACAGGCCTCCTCTTGGTATAAGGGAGTGGGCCATAATCCACCACGCGGGTCCAGTGCGGGTTGGTAGATGTCACATGTATTCGAATTTTTGGTCTCGCACATGACGGTTTCCTCATGATGTTTTTCTTCACCGTTTTGAGAACAGTGGTGATGAAAAAATTAACACAAAGAAAATGCACCTGTCTGGGTGCGATCCTACGACCTATAACGCGTAAGTAGTGCCTGGTACCACGGAGCCGCCACTGCGCCTATTGACTGACCATAATAACAACATCGATTCTCTTGAACCGAAGTAAACTAGTGGGGTCTGCAAGGGCCGATGCCGGCCAGGGGTGCGGGTTGTTCGAAAGAGATACCGTCGCCCCTGGCACACAGGCATTGGAGAGAACACGGGTGGGTTTTAGTCAGTAAAAGTCTGACACGCCTTCCTGCTCTACCCAGAGCGGGAGAAGTTATTTGATGGCTTCCCAACCTCAAAAAAAAAGTAAGCATAGCAGCTAGACCTACCTTTGATCCTGCGTTACTGTTATTGCGTAAAACACTAAAATGGCTTGCATTTTGACAGTTCAACACGGTTTGTTCCGAACCTGACCCGAAATCCTAACCCGGTAGCGGGTTAGGTTAGGAACTTGAAAAAAATTATAATATTTGTTCTGAACGTAACCCTCTTCCTAACCTGACCCGATTTATCGTTCCTAGCCTAACCCGAATTGCGATGTAGATAGGTTTCCCCTCTCTTCTTTCTTAGAATAAAAATGTGTCAAATCAGAGTTTAATATTTATTATAAGTAAGTAATCAAAATATCACAATAACAATTATTATCTAAAAAAAATACAACATTTCTAATAAGTGTCATACTCTGAACTTACTTTTTAAACATGATGTCAAATTAGAATTTAATATTTACAATAATTATAATATCACAGAATCAACATGATTAATAAACAATATAATCATTTACTTCTTCTAATTAATTATTTTAAAAGGAAATTAGAAGTATGACACTTTTAAGACTGTTATTAATTTTTAGTTTTTTAGTTTTTGTTTGTAACCGACTCTTTAGGGTGCGATTTTGACCCACTTCAAACGGTCAGATTTCATTTAAACTTTGTAGACTTATCGAGGACCAATGATAATTCAAAAAAAAAAAAAAAGTTTTTTTTTATAAAACTTAAAAATCACACTATTGTAGTTAGCAGAACTAAAAAATAGTAAATAAATAATAGTTTAAAAAACTAAAAAACACGCTTTAAAAACCAAACTAAAAAAGTAGAAAATAATTTTATTCTATTAAAAAGCGTGGGGAGCTTTTTGAGCTATTTTTATAATCAATTAATATCAAGCACCCCACCCTTTTTAATAGAATTAAATTATTTTTATAAACAACTTTCTATATAAATGCAGCCCGAAACTACCCTTGTTTTTTTTTAAGTTTCTGAGACGACATTTTCCTTTGTCCTTTTATTGCTTAAGGATACCAGATATCTGCCTTATGTATCACGTAATACTTTGAAACAGTCGCGTGGGAGAAAGGATTCCAATCAAGTTTCATACATAGTTCCTATAAACTACTTTAAAGGAATTTAGAACAGCGTAGTGGTCACAATTCCGAGTATAAATCTGCAATTTTGCGTACCACTGCTATCTTATTTGACATTAATTATACATAGCCATCTTAATAGTATATTTATTCGAACTAAGGAATTTGTACAAGCTTCCTTTAGACTTTATACATAATGCCTTGGGAATTTCTGGCGTCATTATGAATTCTGACTGACTCAAACCTGATGTTCTGTGTAGACTAGAACGGCAAACTGTGGTCGTCTTGATTATTCTACTAAATAAACTCGATCTTCTTCAAAGTAGTTTGGTCATACATTAAGGTAGTGAGTTTAGGGGGAGCCGAATACGTAATCATGTTTGTGGAATGTCTTCACTTAATGTCAGCGGCTCATGAAGTTAACGAGAATATCACGGGAATTACCGAAAAGGTGCCGATAAGAGCAGCAAGCCAAAAAAAAACCATGTTTCAGTGAACTCACCTGAACTGATTAATGGTTTCATTAAATTTCTGTAACTAGGTTTGTACAATCCCTTTTAAACTTCAAACATTTTTAAAAGTCAATGAGGTTGGCGTTGGCTATCTGACTACTTTGAGAAGAAAGACCGAAACAAACTCAGAGGTTACAGTCTTTTTTGAAGTACAGACATAATCTTGGTAAGATTATGTGAAGACCACGTAGATTGGTGTATGAAATGGTATTTTGAGGAACCGGCAGTTTAATTCAGAACTTAAGAAACTCAACGATTAGACGAACAATACCAAAGAAAGAACATTAGGCTAGGCCGCATAAATTACTCAATCTGCAAGACCATGATTAAATCTAACTGAAAAAAAAAGCAATTAACCACATAGATGGAACCCATCCATGCCTTCTAACGGAAATAAGGTCATTGCTACGGACGTGCATTTTTTCGTGGAATTAGTATTGTTGCTTCCCCGAACGATCCGAAACGCGGCAGTATAAAAAAGAAAACTATAGCTTTTTTGAGATGTGACAAATGTCGAGACAGTTGTGACAAAACTGCTACAATAAATTTCTTATAGTCCATAGTCCTTTAACTAGTAATCCAATAACGTTATAAATACTCAGTCGGCAATAACAATTAATTAAGGAGCTTATTACCTAGTGGGCACAGAGCCCCGCCATTTGTTGTGCTGATGAATGTGGGTGCAACTGTATTGGTATCTACTGTTGCTGGAGCACTGTTTGACAAAATGGGGCAAAAAGTTCTAGGATTCATTAGTGATGGGATATTGTAGCTGCAGGGAAATGTTCACTTGAATTTAATTAGTTTTAGTGGGTCGCTAATGAATACTACAGTAGGAGTTCTCTCTCATATTAGTGCTATACAGGACGAAAGTCTTTGACCAGAGCGTGTTGCCAGTGTTGACATATGGAACTAAATCGCGGTCGCTTACAGTGGACCACATAAGAAGGCTGAAAGTCACAGTATAGCCTTCTGGCTATGCTTTTAGTTTCCCTACGCGATCGAATCAGAAATCAAGAGAACCAAAGTAACCGACATAGACCGAAGAATTTCCAAACTTAAGTGACATTGCTCGCAGTACAGATGACCGATGGGGCTTAAAGGTTCTGGAGTGGTGACCGCGTACTGGAAGACATAGCGTTGAAAAGCCTCCTACAAGGTAGGCTGATGACCTGGTGAACGTTGCAGGAATCCGCTGTATGGAAGAAGCACCGTACCGGTCAAAGTGGCGGTGCTTGGGAGAGTGGACGTTTATACCTATGTCTAGTAGTGGACGTTTTTCGGTTGAAATGATGATGATGACAGGGACGAGACCTATCACGTAGCCGACATCCACGCATTCTATATATCCAACTGAGTGACGATGTCCAAAAATAACTTCCTGAGATGAAGGCAATTTGTTAGGTTTTTGTCTCTACCTGGCCCCTGGCACACAGGCAACTGAGGGAACACGGGTGGGTCTTAGCAGGTGCGGTCCGAGGGGGGGTCCTAGAGGTCATGACCCCCCAAAGCCGTGAACGTAAAGCTTAAAATAGTAATTATTAGAAAATATAATAAATTTTCTTATTAATATGTAGGTATTCTTTTTCTGTGACCCTACCAAAGTCTTTGGCTGCGACCGCACCTGGATTTTAGTCAGTAAAAGTCTGACACGCCCTTCTGCTCCACCCAGAGCGGGAGAAGTTATTTGATTATTTCCCACACAAAAAAAAATACCGCCACACTATCAACCTCTGTGCTGCTACCGATGCCGTGGAAGTGACGAAGTTTTGGGCCAACTTTAATACTAATGTCCAGCCATCCGCCGACGAAGAAGGTAAATTACCTCACAGGTAAAGTTAACTTCTGATATTTCCAAAACGTTGATTCTTAGTTTCATCAATCGCATTATAATGAAGTATTTTCTATAAATTACAAAAAAGAGTTTGGGTGGCCAATTAATGACATATTTCTGTCATATTTATCGCATTGTTAATTGTTCTTTTTTTATGTCAATAAATTGTTACAAAAAATGAATCGTATGTAATGACATAGAATGGTATCAAAGTAGATATTATGCTGTGTAAAAATATGTTTGCAACTGTCTGTAACTTTGAAATTGAGCATTGGCTCTGAGACAGCGTTTTGGGGCTTAAACAAATTGCCAAAACTTATTCTCAAACTTGATAATAATCTCTGTCTTAAAAACTTTCAGCCAATTACCAAAGATATTGGCTACAATAGTCTCATAGGCGAGAGATGGTAAGTGTTTCTGGCACACAGCCCAGCAAAAAGATAATTTATCTTGGCTTGAGCGGTTATTGGCAAGGCGAGAAACGAAGATGGTGATAGCACAGCATTAAGTCATACTTATAATAATGAAAAATGTGTCTAGTTTGGCGGAAAGTCTTCAACATGGTTTCCTTACTGAGAGGTAAGTTTCCATTTCAGTGATTGGTCGAAAGAGTTCGCCATTTTAACTAAGCTACGTAAACAAGTATTTGTAGTTTGTTGCTGACAAAAGAATGGAAGACATTGTAGCCGATTCTCTATCCTTCTATTGGTCTTTGCTTATATGGGTGCTGATACTTTTCTCTTATTTACTGGTTAATTGCTAGAATTGAGTTTACTTAAAAATATGAAGCTATTTTCTGTAAACTCAATTCAAGACAAGACGATAAGTAGGCAGATTCTGCGCAACATGAGCTTTGCTGTTAGAGTCTGACCGATTTTCGTTATTGGTAATTTTCAGCAGAAATATCTATCATTTTAAATTTCAATTAAGTACCTATCGGCAAATCAATCGTTTCAATGATTTAATTCAGAAAAATCGAATACTGTTACAAAAAATAAAAATGTGTGTGTGCGTCTGAAGAATGATTTAAGATTGATACTTAATTTTTTTACTACGGTGAACGACAAACTAAACACATTTCTTTTTCGTTTTCGGTCGAAAATGCAAAATCAGGCGGACAACCATTTTCAGTCGGACTCTTCTTGCTGTCTAACCCGTACCTCATCATGTTCTATTCTCGTACAGCTAGTGCTAACACAAGTGAGACTCCATTATTACGTAGACACTTATGCACAGAAATACATTGAGCTATTTATTTTCATCTCCCAAACAGCGAGATATCATTCATTTTCCCCATTAATTACCGTAATAATGTACACGGAAATACCGAATGAGAATAGATTAAGTGTCTCGTGCGCGATTGATATCACACTTCTCAAATTAGCCTTTGTTTTGCCCAGTGGTCTCTGTTATCGGTCATCGGAATCACTTTCACTGGACTTAAGGTTAATCCCACGTAGTCGAACAATGACATCCGTATTGTTATGGGAAAAATGTGAACGGTGTGTAATTACATATTTGATTGTGCATGTTGACTTATGCTACTAATTGCAAAGAAAATAACCTTTCAGGAAGTTGACTTACTGACCAAATTTCATGTCCTTACAGTCATTTTAGTCAGCTTGAAGGGGGAAATAACACCAACGAACGTCGTGTCGATTAAAAGCTGTTTGTGGATGGCTGACCATACATTACATATCGAGACCCCTGCGTGCCTCGGAAAGAATGTTAAGCCGTTGGTCCTAGCCTTCTTTTGTAGATCTTTGACAGTCGTTATGGGTAGTCAGAAGCCCAAAAGTCTGACAACCAGTCTTACCAAGAGGTATCGTGTTACATAGTAACAGGGTTATGGAGGTCAGATAGGCATTCGCTCCATGTAAAATACTGGTATTTAACTATAACCGATTAGACTAGAAGCCGACCGATCCCAAAATTGTTGGGACCAGAGAGACAGTTTAGGTCAGCCAGAGGTAATAAAGCTAGCACTAGCATGTGTATGAAGTTCATAAAAACTTTAGATTTGGAAAACATTTAAGAAGCTGATTGACGTCACTACGCCATCTTGTTTTTGTTTAGCTAACTTTAGACAGCGACGTATTCCGATGACGTGCGATTCGACTTTAATACGTCAATGCAATCATTATACCCTCTTTGTTTTACCAACCGACAACCGTCCTTGTTCACGATAGAAAAAATATAAAAATAAAAGGTCCGCCACACAACGAGAGATAATCGCTGATGAGATCTCCGCCGTCGGCTTCGCATTGTTTGTAAATGAGAGCAGCGAAAATAAAATAAAAACGTTCATTTGATAGTGCTCTCTCGACTCGATTGTTTCGGACCTTTGAATCGAGAACCGTTTGTGTTTTTTAATTATAATTATGTTTTAGTGGTTTCTATTTGCTATGGAGCGACGTGTTAAAAATTGAATGGGACGGACGAGTGTTAAGTTCTCTTTCTCTTGTTTGTTTTGACAGGCCAATTACTGGCAACATTTTTGAACATAAAACAGAGCTTGTTACATTAATTGCACATCCGGCTGAGTTGAAAGTGCAATAAATGGACTTCGGTTATTCCATTCTTTGGCGAGACAATGGCGTGTCTTAAAATATCACCGCAAACCTTGGATATCGCAGATAGAGCTATTTTCTTCTTATTCTGTTTCCCGGATATTTGGAATGGAAAGTACACACTGATTACAAAAACCAGGCTACTGAAAAACCAGGGACTTCATAATTTTTAGGTATAGATTTGTAGTAGTCGGATTTTAGTTATGAATAGACTTTTTTAGACATTGACAAAAACTTTTTATTAGTTCGTCACTTTACATAGGTAATCTAAAGGGCACCATATTCTATTTAATGTGACGTCACATAGGCTATAACTAGCGGGTGATATTTTTAAAATTATGATAAGCCGTTTAGAAGTTATGAGGGAACAGATGAACATAAATATAAACATACATAGACCGCTATCAAAATCATAAACCTCGTCTTAGTAAAAACTGGCCCCCATGGTTCTCTCTGCATTGATTAAAGGCTCGTGCAGACTAGCGCAACGCGACGGTCGCGTCCGTCGCGACACTCGTAGAACAATTTCTATGAAAACTTAGTGGAAATTGTTCTACAAGTGTCGCGTCGCGCTGTCGCGTCGCGGCTGTTTGAAGAAGCCTTAACACTTGAAGTGAAGCTATATAGCATTAACTTCGTAAGTTATCGCAAACACGACTTGCGGTAGTCTGCCGTTTTATTTTTGGCAAAAATAAATGTATGTCTTTATCATCTAACCGCAACGCCCACGCTCTAACATTATTATTTGTTACGGTATAAAATATTGCCATATTTATATCAGGTCGTTAGTGGTCTGTCATGGCGTCGCGTGTAGACATGTTTGTGTTGTTTAATTTGCTCGGAGACTTAGGGGACATACCAATTAATATAATAATGTCTTTTAAAAACTAACAAGCGTTGGGTATATGAGTTATATGGCCGTCATAAACCCCTTTAATTGTAAACGTTGCTTTAAGTCAAGTAATGATTAGCGACTCGCACCATATATTTTGTACGTTTAAACATCTCTAAGCTTTAATCAACGTTTATAAATAAACCCCATAATAATGTTTTTTTTTTTTTGCTAGCTTCCACTGTGGCTCCCACATTTTTCGCGACCCGGCGCGTCCTCCTTCCAGTTTTGTGTTTAATAATGTTTATGAAAAGAAAATTGTGCCATTCGATGGAATGTGTAAGGTTCTAGATACGTCTTTGTTAGTGTTTGCTTTTAATTCTAAGAAGACGCATAATATCACGCCTGTCGTCTCGGAAGGGTGGGAACGCAGAGGTACTCAAGGTGAATGTTTAGTCGCCGTTGAAAATTTTTCAGGGTGATAGTAATCGTGAAATTGAAATATGAAAAAAACATCGGACCTACACAAAATCGATTAGCTGACCATTGATTTTGCATGGGAGGCCAAATTTTTTTTTCATATTTCGTCTTAGTTCCTTGGAGAAAGTTGTTCAATTTGAAAATTTTTAATGGTGACAAAAAATTCACCAATTTTGCCAGATATGTTTGAGTCCCATGTAGTAGAGGGCGAGTCTATTGCCATCAATCGGGCACAGATTGAAGCTCCTGGCTGCTCCCGAGAAACCATAGTAAAAGTAAAAATTCAATTACATTATACCCGACCCGGGCATCGAACACTTTCGACAACGAATGGACCGTTATCGGTTAAAATTAAGACTCTCGTGTATTAACCAATAATGAAGCAAGGACCTCATAGCTCTGCATACGAGACCTTGACATATGGCAGTAGCTATCACAGGTAAAATTAGCATACGAATCTGTTTATATGCCTAGTTTGGCAATAAAAAATGCTACCACTGCACTGGTAAGAAAAACGATCCGTTTTTGTTTATATGAATAGGGCATAACCAAACGAGACAGTCACAGTTCTCTGAAGACTGTATTGATAAGATACGGACATTTTATTCCACTAAAGAAAAAAGTCCAAGAATAATAAAAGTAAACAAACTATTCGCGAAACCAGACCGATTCTTCAAAACGTCTCAAGAACATTTCAGTGTACTTGACATTAGCCTTCACAAACAAAGGCACACGTGCTCTTGAACAACAGCATGACAGTACGCATTGATTGGTCCATTTATTTATCAAGAGCAGTGAACGTTGACCGTCACTGGTGGAGCGTTGCGCCCGGGCATCGTAACGAGAGTAATGTAGCAGTCAGCACTTTGCGGTCGGCTGGTCATTGTCAAATATTTCGAATATTGAATTTAGTGAGGGGACGCTTTTTCTGTTAGTTTCGGATCGGTAGGTCTCAATTGGAACTCTTTTTTTCGGGTGTGTGTTCCGTTTGATAATGTATTTGAGGGGCTTTATAAACGTAAATACCCGTAGGTATTAAGCGTAGCTCGCTTAATACCCACCTGTTTTGTTTTTTCTACGGAAATAATGTATACATTACTATGTGAAACAAAAACTTTGTACCGCTTTTTACGAAAATTACACGGACGGAGGAGTATAAAATTTGGCACAGTTAAAGTTACAGTCACAGTTATGTAAGAGAAAATACATTAAGTTATTAGAAATAACTACATTAAGTTTTAAATGAATTATGATCGAATTTCGACCACTGAGCGACCGCTAAGTAGTATATAAATATTACTTAGCGGTCGCCCAGTGTAATTATAAAATTACTTTCACCATAGTCCAAGTAGGAATTGGGTTCCGAACTTCTAATAAATGCCATGCTGTGAAAACAAAATAACAGAGGGGCGATCTTAAGGTTAAGCAACGCTAATCGAGGTCGGTCCGTGGATGGGTGACCATCCGTTATATACCAAGACCGTTGGGCCCACCTATCTGATATTTGACAGTCGTTACAGGTCGTCAGAAGCCTGAAAGTCTGAGAACCAGTCTTACCAGGGGGTATCGTATTACCCGGTTACTGGGTTGTGGAGGTCAGATAGGCAGTCGCTCCATGTAAAATACTGGTATTCAGCTGCATCCGTTTAGACTGGAAGGCGACCGGAAGTCCTTTTAATGTGCTCGTAAAACTCCCTATTAATCTGTAGTCTTTCAACAATTCTAAGACATATTATTATTAAATAACCCTAAAGCCGCAAATATCAAGTGTGTCCAAGTTATCTCCGCGACCCTCTCCTCATAAAACGTTATTATCGCCATTCCCAAAGATTAATCAATAATAAAATATGTCCCAAAACCATTAAGACGTAAATAGCCGTCGATTCACACAAATGCTATTGCAAGCAACGATGCATTTAAGAATGATATTATAATATAATATGTCGCGCATCATTTGGTTTGCCTGAATACGTCTCTTGAGCCACAGAATAGATGGTACAGAAGGTTAGCTCCATAGAAAGGTTGAAAATATGTGCATGGACAGAGACGCATACGTTCAATTAACAAAAAACTTAGCATAATCAGTATACAATGTTCTTACTGCTGTGACGAAAACTACTCTCTGTGAAAGGGAGAGTGAGGTGTAATCGACTGCGCGGGCCCAGTGAGGGTTGCCTGGAGTCACATGTCTTCGAATTTTTGGTTGTAGGACAAAAACTTACCCATAATTTATTACTTTGTCATCATTACACGATGCGAATAGCGACGTCAATAATTCAAAGTAATACATAAATTCACAAGTACACTGCAACATCTTTTGGAAAAAAATCTTTTGTATTGTATTGTATTAAAAATTGGAATTTGGATTTGGAATTATTGGAAATTGTATTAAAAACAAGGCGGCGCCGGCGTTAGTTCTGATTTTAGGCACGCGCTAAAATAACCTTGTCGTGCTGTAACGTGTTTTATGAGACAAAGTAAAAAAGTGATCAATGTTTAGGTAAGGTGATTTCAACGTAGATATCAAACAAATGCCAGTCGAGAACGCTTGCACACGCTGTACGTGAAGCGTGGCTGTGTGAGTGCGATTTTGCTCGTTGCACGGAATCGACCTTCTGTATCCTCCTTCATATTTATTTTGTGGCTTGCTTGAGCATCGGCGGCGCATTTACATCGCATCACTTACGACTAATGGCTGCGTTATTATCTAGCATCGAGTTATTTATGAAGAATTTGTTTGGTTAGGCTTCCGTGTTTCTTTGAAGACCACTCATTAATGCATTATAATTAATTTCGAACATTTATTTGTGGCTAATAAATGTTTTCCCATGGGTGGATTATCTGGATTTATTAGTGCGAAGTTTCGTGTCGATGGGCAGCGAAAATTGTTTTGATGTTAGGGACGTAGAATTTATTAGATCAAAATAAGTAAAGTAGGTTCAAGATGGAGAAAAACAACTTGTCAGTTGCCATATCCCTGAATCGTGTTTACAGCTGTTTATAATAAACAGTGTTTGGTAACATCATGATATGGCATTTGAACTCACGGAAAAAACAATGGAGAAGCTTATATTCAGCAGTGGACGTTTTTCGGCTGAAAATTATGATGATACTGAAAAGCTTAAAACTTCTAGTAAGTATTTGGAAAAGGCTATTAAATAAGCTTAGTCATAAGAGGGAGGCGGCGCACGTGAGGGAGATGCAGTACATGCGCCCTCACGGCCGTGGCCTTTGTAGGAGACGCCCTGGGCGTCGGGAATCCCAGGCCGATTCCCGGCCACCGTAGGCGCGGGCTTGCGGACGGCGAGTAATGGGTAGCTCGTTGTCCGATAAGGACCAAGCCCGAATCGACGGCGCGTTAAGATCCACGCGCGCCTCAAAGAGATGTCAGCACCAACTGGTGGGGCCCGCAACGGCCGATGCCTGCCAGGGGTGCAGATTGTTCGAAAGTGGCACACAGGCAACTGAGGGAACACGGGTAGGTTTAGTCAGTAAAAGTCTGACACGCCCTCCCGTTCCTCCCAGAGCGGAAGAAGTTATTTGATGATTTCCCACCAAAAAAAAGAAACAAAAAAGCTTAGTCATCAGATCCAATGGATCTAATCAAAGAGTGTCAATACCAATGACGTATTATAAATAGACGCGTCATACACGAACATTAGAGCACTGAAAAACAGCGTAAACCATGAATGTAGCTACCTTCTAGTACATGCAATCATACAGGGCGCGAAGAACAGGAAAGACCCATACCGACTCCTGTTGTTAGAAAGAGATAAACATATATATTTAGTTACGTCACTAGCGTGTCGCCGCGTCACTCGATGGTACGTGACTAATAAACAAGACAGGCAATTACCTGTCATTTATGTTGCCAATATTGAGCGCTGGTAACACATCTAAAGGTCGTTATCATTGGTCAATGTCCAATAGATTTTCTTCATCCGACTAGAAGAATAAATTGATTTTTTTATGATTAAAAAAAAAATCACACTTGACATTGATTAAAAATCACTCCTTTTAATTGCCAACGCTACGTTTCACGAGGATCACACCCATTTCCTAGACACATGGAAGTGTATTCCAACCCTCGTCATTTTGGACATTTGACACCTGCTATTTACGGATCAGATACTGCGTAAATTAATTTCATTACGCTTCCATCCGCCTGCGTGAGCTGACGTGCGGACAACGATCCAATTATTAATGTTTGTTTGATATAAACTTATTTTGAATTAATAAATTCATTTAAGTACCTTTCGAGAGCAATATTGTCTGTTTTACTGTAGGGAGGGTGTTTTCGCATACCAAAGTGCGGATACCTACTCAGTGTTTTGCCAACTAATTTCTTCACTGCGTGAAGACGATATTAGACCACTTCCTCATGAGGTTTTCCATCACAGTAAGTCAATGGATCTTTGGTTTTAAGTCCACTTTCTCATTAATATCTTAGGCTCATTTATAAACGTTGATTTAAGTTAAGAGATGTTTAAAAGTCAAAAATATATAGCTAAACAATCGCTAATCATAACTGATCTTTAAGCAGCGTTTATAAATAAAGGGGTAAATGTGAAAGTTTGTATGTTTAGATTTTTGGATGTTTGGATGTTTGTTACACAATCACACAAAAATGGCTGAACGGATTTGGTGGAAATTTGGCACACACTTAGTTTATAACCTAAATGAATACATAGTACCTATTCTTTTTAATCTGGAAGCACGATCCCGTGGTAAAATTTTAGACCTTCACGCGGGCAGAGCCGCTGGTAAAAGGAAGTACGAAGATAAATGGTAAAATCATAAATAGGGAAAGTTACTTTTGTTTAGCGTGCTAGGAATTTATCCACAAACCTACTTTTTTAGTTTTATATTTATGATTAACCTACGTCAAAACCTGCAAATGTATGTTCTTAAACCTCCAGGCTTCTAACACACTACAAAGTGCCAGTTTATTACCGTACGCTTGATAAGCTGTCGGTTCATCGCCTGTAAACGCCATTATGTTATCGCCTCCCCGACAGACTAACTTAACCTGTGACAGCTTGTTAGCCTGTTGTCTATGAGCTTCAGCACAGGTAGCTCGTAGATTAGCTTCAATACCGATAAATGTTGATGGTTTGATGATCGCAAAGCAAGGTAAGTTTGCACATAAACTTGTATCTAATGACTGACCGAAAGTCATGCTAATTACAGGCTTCAATTTAGAAATTAATTTAAAAATTGGCATACAGTAAATGAGAGCTGTCAAAGACTTACGAGTTATGGGGCGTGATATCGAACCCTGAGGTACCCCACTTTGTGTAAATAATTTCATCACCACTGCGCTTAAAATGGTGAAGAAAATATCGTGAACAAATCATTCATCTTAGAAACAAAAATTCGGAGACATACGACATCTATCAAACCGTTCTGGGTGCTTACTCTCGAATATAATTCCGATAGACCGACATTGGAATTGTCAGTCAAACGTCAGGAATTGGATGGACTCACTGAGTCTAGCCAATCCCTGACGTTTAACTCAACCAACTGACGTTTGACCAATGTCGATCTATCGGAATTATATTCCAGACTAAGCACCCTGGGCCCGTGTGGTGACTACGGTCCAATCTCACAGGGTGGAGGCCTGTGTCCCAGCAGTGGGAATATTGTAGGCCCATTATTAAACTTTGTTACATCGTTTCGAGACATCGTTTGCGTAGACAAGCGCGTCCATACTGCTATTAATATCTGGCAAGTCTGTAATTCCAATGCTGGCTGTCGCGCTCCTCTGCGCCAACTTGTGAATTCCTACAATACTAAATTTGAAAACATCGATGTTTTTAATCTTACAGTACATCAATTTAGGTGGTGGTTTATTCTTCTTTTATTTTCTCTTTTTTATCTAATTTCGTTACTAGAAAGCATTCATTCAATCAGTCAATAATTTATTCGTTCACTCCTTACACTCATGTATTCTGTTTGTTTTTATCTCACGTAGCATTAACAATCAACAAATTAGTAAAAAGTGTTTTGCTTTAGTAAGGGTAAGGGTAAGGGTATAGGTAACATTTTATCCCGAAAAAAAAAAATGCTAAATTTAGGTGAAACACTGCCAAAAAGGCCTCGACCTGGTCATGGCGTAAGGAAAGATAAGAGAAACTTTAGTTTGCCAATTTATTATTTCTGTACGTGATGCCATAACCAAACAAAATTTTCCATGCGTCCACGACTCTCGTATAATAAACATATACATAAACGTTCGATTCCATTTACCGTAGTCGCGTACAAATATCGTTGTATCTGTCACGTATACCATTCGTCACCCACCGCCATATGAGTTGGATTTTTGATTTGTTATCCCAGCGAAGTTGTCAGTGTTATTGATGTGTAGCGAAATTGGAAAGTTCAGAGGCACTTATCTCTCAGATTTAGATAGCGGGGCAATTTATAAAGCGGGGTTTTCTTCCCCTAAGCACCCTTGACGCGAGCCCGCGGCTGTGTCGCTCGCAGCCCGCCTTCACTCTCGGATTTTTGAACCCGATATTACATAAATACCAAATGTGGATAGACAATGATGATACGGTATTGGGTTTATTTCATTTCGTGTTACACGGAAGGCTTTGTGGCTCGTTTTGTGTCACGCCCCGATGCAGGGAGTATGTAAACAACTGCGTATCTTGCTACCGTATCACAGGATTTATATCGAAAAGTAACTTTTGTTTTCGTGGCGCAAAAAAACTCGGTAGAAAGTACTAGTGAAATAGAAAGACTTTCGGCTACATGACAAGTCATCATTGTCCTACTAATGGATAGAGCAGATTCCACGAAAAAACAATTGAGAGCTCCGAGAATTCATTCTGTTGGCTTTTTCCCGGATTTTCGTTAGGGCTGAACGAAATTGAATGTGAGTTCATTATGAAGAGCAAAAGTAACTTCTTTAATATTATGACACGTTTTTGTGAAGCTATGGGTCCTTGCAAACAATAAACAGACGAGAGTATCTAGATATCAGTATTAATTCCACAAAGGAAATGAAGTGAACCGTTGCCGATATCTTTTGTAACGTAAAAGCTATGATATTAAACATAAAACACAAAGGGATATAAAAATCTGTTTCAAGTCGTTTTCTCGAACCATTTGGAGACGAGAGCCCTCGAGTGGCGTGTCGAATCATGTCTTCGCAATCGATACTTCAGTTTTTCCCTCGTTCCGTGAAAAACGTTACCATTTCTTGTCGAGACAGAAATGCTCCTTATCTCTGTAGGAGATTAATACGAAGGGTACGTCAGTATCAAAGCTGGCCAAATATTTTGTTAACATTTACGCCACGATAAAAATGCAGGGAAATTTTGTGGATAGGTACAGATTTTGTGGATTTATGGTGAATGGATGCCTTGTTTTATCTTAAAGATCAGAGATTTGTTTGTTTAGTTGGATTAATAAGAAGTTTGTTGTCAATTTCGTAACTTCTTTATATAGATAAGAACACTCTTTTTATGTACACCATATGAATTGGGTGTCACAATGGGCGGTTTTATCTCTAAAAGGATCTCTTAAAGACAATACTGCCTTTGGATGGATTTAAAGGTAGATAGAGAGACCATACTGCAGGTAGGCTGTGGTGCACCATTTACATACATGTAAAATATATATTTTCTTTTTACTTATTAAACATAGATAATAATCATATATTAAAAGCAAAAAAACAATAAATAACGATGAAGCTTAGGGAGAGAGGAAGTGATTTTTACCCTCATGTGCCGAGCCTATTCCCAGCTATGTAGGGGTGGGCTTCCAGTTAACCGAATTCAGCTGAATACTAGTATTTTACATAAACTGACTGTCCATCTGATCTCCAAAACCCAGTCACTGGGAAATACGATACTTGGTAAGAGTGGTTGTCACTTTCGGGCTTCTGACGACCCGTGACGAATGTCAAAGATCCATAAGTGGCAGTTGCGAGCAACGGCTTAAGGTGATTTCCGAGGCACGGAGGGGTCTTGGTATGGTCATCCGTCCATAGACCAACCGCGGCAAGCGTAGCTTAACCTGATCGATCGAACCGTGCGGCTGTTACTACTTAACCACAAGCCCCACAGGAAGTGATTTTTTGCCATCAATTTATAAGCTAAAAGTTCTAGCTCTAAAGTTAAATTATGTCTAAATATAATATGACTTTTAGATACGTAGTTATGGGTGGCGAAGGGTGGTTTTATGGGAGAGGTAAGCCGGAGCCAAAAAAAACCTGAATATTTTCCAGGGATCGGCTAAATACTAAATTTAATATATGAGCGTAACATGGGACGAACATTGCCAGACACGCATGCATCTCAAATTTTAGTTTGTATTCCATACTCCGTGCTCACCAGAAATTACTGCCGCGCCGTCTCGTAAGACTGACCAACTAACTTGTACCTACAACGATACTGGTCAAGTATTTCTAACAACTGTTTGGTTATAACTTCAGTGGTTGACTTCCGCTAACATAGTAAAAACGGTTCGTAAAAACAGTTTCAGATAAAATATCGAAAAATAACAGTTAATTGCTCCCTATGACTGACATCGGGAGTTTCATCAACCATTACAGACAGAAATTGAGCTTTCTCTATCTTAAATCTAATGTGGTCTCGTAAAAGGGATGTAATACTATGTATTACATCATTTTGAATATCACTAGAGGGACTAGAAAACGTGGGGTTCTGAACTAAATTACAAACTTCTAAATGGGAGTCCATTACTGAATTGAACTTACTCAGATATAATAAGGCCTCGATATAGGTACCGCGGTTATAGGAATTCGGACTGTCATGTCATCGTGGCCGCAAAAAGCTACTTTTTGTTTACCTAACAAAATAACGGTTTCAATAAACCGTTTCATTAAATTCCTATTTCGATCTACTTTTCTATTATGAGCTTCATGCGAATTTGCGAAAAATTATTCTATCTTACCTGTCCCGACCTCATGTAACTGTAAAGAGCAACGAATATGTTTTTCAGTCTGTAAATGTTTTTTTGACGCATTCGTCAGATTATTAATATCTGTAAAACCCCCTTTATTCCATAACCTACTGAATCGGAGAAAAGTAAACACGGGAAACAATATTAATTTATAACTGCCAGTCAGCCATATTTATCGTACAGAGAAACATTAAATTTTTTAAGAGAACCATCGCGTCGTTTGTAATTTATAGTCATATCTGGGCGAGCACGGCCTGACATAATTACGGGTTTCTTATTTTCAAAAGTTAACCTTGAAAAACATTTTTCCTCACACAGCAAATAATCTGTTTAACAGCAATGTAAAGCTATTATTGCCGCCATCTAATAGTAGGTACTAATTACTATAAACTGTCAACTACTTACCCCAAATTCCTAATTAAAACACTTAACTTAAATCACTATCTTTATCACTGTTTTATACCATCAAACAAATACTTACTACTTAACTATTAACATAAAACTACTTGAATTCAATAAGTACAACAAACAAAATGCAAATGTAAGTAAAATATATAAAAGTTTATAAATGCGATTACGTCAAACATCAACCACACACTATCAGTCATCCGACCGAGGTCCGAGCCGGTATCTCGGTATTGCTCCACCTCGTCCACGCGCACGCATTTTTTATTACTGTCTCTATCGTAACTCGGGAAAAATCGGCTTGCTAGACCGCTTAGAAACCGGGGTGTCACGTGACCGAAGTGACGTCATGACAGTATTATTTTAGAATTTCATTTGTATAGAAATCGGATTCACGACAAGCCGGTCGCGCCTACGAGTTATTTTAGAGCATAATGTTTTGTTGTTGGAATATGAAGACAAAAAATTCATGTAGGCGTTTTGTAATGTTTTAATTTTATGGTTTATTAAATATCTATAGTGTGATTATAAAACAGGTATTATTAAATACTACTGACAGTATCATATTCCGAAGGGAAGCCAACAGGAATCGTGTTCTTTGCGCGCTTCGGCCCTGGTACGTACAGGTAGATGTAACTAAAAATATTTTGATAAAACCTTGCCTGCAATCCTGCAGCTAACAAAGAATTGCAAGTCCATATCAGAACGCAGGACGAATAAAAGCCGTTTTGAAGGAAAAACTTCTACTGTTTGTGTTATTAATAGACTCCTTTCACATTCAATACCATCGCGGTAGCATCGGAAACAATACCCAGTGAAGAGATACAGGGCCTGAATTCAATATGACCACCTAGCGATTCCTTACTCGTAACCACGTCAATCACACACGAATTCTACTAATATCGTATTCATAATATCGACAAATTGTTTTGGAAACCTACATAATATGACATTTCGATACCTTACCGATACATTGGTTTAAAAAAAACCGATATTGACGTAGTTTGACCGTAGTAAGATTCCGCGGGGAATCATTATAACGATACAGAATTGGGGCCCAGGTGTCAGATTGAATCACAGTGGATAAAATTCGGTACGTCTGCGAATAATGTATTGATTGGAGAGGTCAACGTCGCATCCTTAACTATTTATGAATTTTCTGTAAACAAAACAGTTCCGTTTATAGTTACAACCATTATTATCAGCCTATAATCTTCCCAGAATAGCACCATCCCATTTCATCCCGTGGGTGTCGTAGAAGGCGACTAAGGGACTTACTAGAGAATGGGCAGCAGCATTATCTATGCATTTTACCACCATGCTGTGATCGCCAACCCGGCTGCCAAGCGCGGCGATTATGGCAAAACCCCCCTTTTGGGGTAGACTTATGTCTAGCAGTGGACGTCTTTCGGCTGAAATGATGATGAATGATGATGAATCTTCCCACTGCTGGGACAGAGGCCTCCTCTCTTCGAGAGGGAATGGGCCGTAATCCATCACGCCGGCCCAGTGCGGTTTGGTAGATGTCACATATCTTTGAATTTGGTTCAAGGACATGCCGGCTACCTCACGATGTTTTCCTTCACCGTTTTGAGAGCAGTGGTGATAAAATAATTTACATAAAGTAAATCGTCTCTCTGGGTTCGAACATACGACCTTCAAGTCGAAACTCTTTCACACATAGTACTTACATACAAACACACCCTTGCACGTCGTGAATGTGGCACATTTGTATTTTAGCACCTAATTTTATATGGATTCCCTATCTAGGCATGCCTAAATTGGGAATCCAGTAATTCCATATTTTACTTTTTACTACAGACGCTTGAAGTAATGTTTCTAGTGAGATGATGAAGCAGCCCTAGTGTCCGTAACACAGGTTAATTCCTAGCACGGAACTGGGCTTCGCTCCGCTGTCCACTGTCATATTCCTATCAGTCAATCATGATGAAGTATTTAAGTTATCCTGTACTCAAAGTTTTTGTGAAAATAAATTTGAAATTTGATTTGATTTGAAATTCGCAGCTGTAACCACTTGGCTGCTACTGCTCTGCTCTGCTCACGTTTGCGGTTACAAAGGCATACAAATATTTGGTTTCAGTGTTTGCGCAAACATTCGATTCTACAGTCGATTAACACTTCAATTAAAAAAAAATCTTTATTATTGAGAAAAGGAGAATGGTCACTGAACTATAGGTAATAATAGATAATAGAAAGCGCTTTTAAAGTAGAACCTTTGTTATTAACACGACTTTTGCCAATTATTAAAGAGTTCGGTGTTATCAATGAGAGTTAATATTGGACGAAATACCAGAATTTCAGTAAAACTTAATTACACATCATGAGAAGTATTACGAAATATTCTCACTGGCGAGATCTTTCCATTGGTAATATACATGTTAACGCTATTGGGCTTCAGGGCAGAATCGCTCAATCTCCTTTGTTTACAGAAATAAAATTTAAGGAATATTAACTCTTTGTTACCTCTATAAGCAAAGCCATAGTACAGTATATCGAATCGTTTTGTATCAATATTTATGAAACGTTGTTGTGTGACAGTGTTTATGAACTTTTTTTGTTAATTGTATCCATAGGAACTAAAAAAATAATTTATGGCCATGCATTGAATCATCAATTTTACCTTTAATGACTTGAAAGAACAAAACAATCATCACACTTAATTGCAATCATAGTTCGATGAATCTGCGCAGAAAGTAAAGTGTACCACCATTCCTGACATCAATCTACGTGGTCTTCACACGATCTGACCAAGATTATGTCTGGAGTCTGGACTTTAAAAAAGGCTGTGACCTCTGCGTTTGTTTCGGCCTTTCTTCTTAGAGTAGTCAGATAGGAAACGCCGACCTCATCTAGTTAAAAAAAAATATGATTGATGTTTAAAAGTGTTTGTACAAAACTACTTACAGAAATTTAATAATTTATCATAATAACTAGCTTTTGCTTCGCCCGGGTGGAGGTCTGTAATTATCCCGCGGGAACGCACTACCGGGATAAACTGGGGTTTCCCGTGTGTTAATCTGGGTTATAACCTATCTGTGTGCAAAATTTCATCTAAATCCATTCAGTAGTTTTTGCGTGAAAGGGTAACAAATATCCAAAAATTTGAACATCCAAACTTTCTTATAATATTGGTAAAAAGTAGGATTTATCATGTTCGTAGAACAACATAGATATTACCTAGAGTAGGTACCTATGAAGTTTTCCACATTGAGAGTCCATAATACCAAACTTGAGTCTTTCTAAAATTCTCTCTGAATCCAATAACCCCCAGTTACAATACAGATAAAGGTTTCGGATAGAACGATGGCCGATAGCATTCGGTCTGCGATATATTCACAGATATATCGAGCGGCCAGCGTGGAATGCCTTCAATTTCCACTTGCGCCAGTCAGTTGAGTTCAGAGGATGAATATTTATGGGTTTCAAACGCTAATGTACTATGTGGTGGATGCGTTTGTTGGTGGATGATTGTATTTGGCGGAGCTGATTGGTGTGGGAGGCCTATGTCCAGCAGTGGACGTCTTTCGGCTGAAATGATGTTGATGATGATTGGTGGATTAATTAGAGGTCTCTTTGCAAAATATGAACGTTATGGGAATCTCACAAGAAGACATAAAATGCAATGGGTGAAATTGTTTGGAGCCAGGTATTTCATAAAAGTAAGGTCCGTTTTCATGGACCTGAAGCTTAGAAAACTACAGCGTTAGTCCACCGCCACCGTCATCGGAACGTCAACGAGAAACGAGATTATTCGGACGAACAGTAAATGTATGTAAGCTATATCTTTCGGCGGCGTTATCTTGTTTTCGATGACCTCCCGTTAAATTAAAAACAAAAGTCATTTATTCAAACTAGGTTGAGAGTCAGCACTTATTGAACTTCAAAGAAAAAACAGCTATCGTGAAAGAAAAAACTGTTTAGAGACTAGTTGCATCTGGAACGAAGTAGCTGCTGTCTGACGCTGCCATTTGTGATTTATTTTGTATTTCATAGACTTTTTAATACTCAATACTCAATACTCAAATTTTACTAGGATGATGTCCGTAAAGTTAGGCTTCTGGGGTGAAAGAACTATGTCCTTATATTTCTTCTTCCGGTTTTAGGTTCCATTAAAGTAATTACGGCGGAAAAAAATGCATTTAACAGCAAAATAATTTAGCTCATGTTTTTTTCGTCATGTCTACACAACGAATAATAGTAAATAAAATTGTGACAGTCAATTTTGTAATTACTTTATTACCTACCTTTGTTAACATAAACCACTGAAACACATTCCACAAACATCAACAAACACACAGAATATATTTTTTATTTTGATTAAAATCATTGATTAGTTAACAGTAGAAACTAAATAGATTTCAATTTGACAAAAAACATAGATTAGCGTCCGATTTTTCTGGAACCTGAAGACGTATCATTATATATACTCAATGGATATATGTATAAAAATATACTTTCTATTTAACACATCCCACACACATCTACACACACACACACACACCTATCTTACATCACTTACCATGCGCACAAATCCTCACCACATTCCCCATTATTCCATACCAGAATAAAACAGAAGAACGCGTCATAAGGTTTTAAACACAACAACACCAAACGTAAGGACACAAAAAGACAACCAATATCATAACAGTCTCCGATTCTCATCAGTCATGTGTAAAAAAACAAACATAAGTTAAGAAAATGCTGTTTTTTCTTACGACTGTTCGTTCACATATGTATGATGTTATGTGTTATGACTAGGAGGGGACCGATGTTGTTGCCAATGTATCTGGTCCCCCTTTGTAACCTGTCGCTCTAGGCGATGCGTGGATGCATTTAGTGATTACGTTTGTGATTTATTGACATCAGGATTTTATGCCTACAGATAGGGACGTAAGTAACATTTTCTTGTGTGATAAAAACATGCATATTATTTCGTGTTGCTGGGCTAAATTTTGATGCTCGCAAATCGCAATTAGACCATCACAATCGAAAAACCTATAATATCTTCTCATCCCAGATACTGCAGAGTCTCAAGACGAAATTATTTGACCAGTGTGTGTTGCCAGTGATGACCTATGGCACAGAAACGTGGTCGCTCACAATGGGCCTTATCAGAAGGCTTAAAGTCACCCAAAGGGCAATGGAGAGGGCTATGATCGGAGTTTCCCGACGTGATCGAATAAGGAATGAAGAGATCCGCAGGAGAACCAAGGCAACCGATGTAGCCCGAAGAATTGCCAAACTTAAGTGGCAGTGGGCAGGCCACATTGTTCGCAGAACAGATGGCCGATGGGGTCAAAAGGTTCTGAAGTGGCGACCGCGTACCGGAAGACATAGAGCGGGAAGGCCTCCCACAAGGTGGACCGATGACATTGTGAATGCTGCGGGAATCCGCTGGATGTGGAAAGCACAAAACCGGTCGAAGTGGTCCTCCGCTCCTGCCTGGAGGAGGCCTATGTCTAGCAGTGGACGTCTTTCAGCTGAAATGATGAATCGGAAAACCTAAATCTTCTTGTTTCGCATAAAACTACCATCTAAGTTTTGTGTATCTATATACTCAAAACTTATTGCAGATACTATTCCAACAATGTTCCAGACTTTGCACTGAGAATCTGAGATGAGAATAAACCAACACCGCAATAAACTTGCATCGCCAACAGAACTCAACAATAATTAAACTACTTCACTTTAGTTCAGCTATCATTCCACAAACGCAACACAGCTCCGGATGTGTTTGAACAAATTCCCAGTTAATTTCCCCACTTCACGATCTGTTTGTACAAATTCCCAGCTAATTTCCCAGTTCCCTTGTATCGTACATCCGGGACCAAGTCTGTCCATATCGTCCGGTTTAATTACTAAGCTGCCAGCGCCTGTAGTAACACACTGATGACAGTGGCTGGCTTGCTTGCAAGTTATATTGTATTCTATTTTTGTCTATGGCAATGGTGCCGATGTCGACAATTCTGCCAATGTCAGATGTGTTGAGAAAACGTGCGAACGAAAGGGAAAACTTAAAAAAAAAAACAATAAAAATTCAAATCCGATACATTAAAAGATACTAAAAGTTGATTTAATGTGAACTTGTTGTTAGTAGACTCAAACATTTGCTTTGAGCCTGGAGTGTCATGCTATGTCAATGTGTGATGTTTAGATGGTGATGGAAAGATGTTAGTTTGACACATCTCCTGTCAAACTAACATCTTCATATCACGCTGTGGTTCCATTTTTAAAAGCGTCATTATGAGTTTTGTGTAGTCTTCTCACTTTATTTAAAAGCAAATGATAGGGATGGCTAGAATTTATAGTGTTTAAAAAAGGTTCGGACTTCAGTCTGTGTTGTGTTCAATTAGATACAATGCTTCGTTTTCGGCTACCATACTGGCCGAATAGCAATTCCTGCCAATATATAGTGAAAAAAACTATTAGAAAAGTTATTTTGTAATCGATAGTTAATAGATTATTTTCATTTTCTTTTATTGCACGCTGTGGATCCATTTTTAAAGCGTCGTATTGGGTTTTGTATAGCCTTGTCATTTCATTAAACGCAAATTATAGTGATGGCTACAATTTATAGTGTTTTAAGAACGTTTGATAGTGTTTAAAATACCATGATTTGTTGATCGTATTGAAAACTAAATGGCTATTTCTGCCAATTTAAAGAGCGAGATGAGCTAGACTTCTTTTCAAACGGAGAGAACTGGAAAAACAGTAGAGAGGCCTTTGCCTGGCAGTGGGACTTCACAACCTTTATCAATAATAACGTACAGAATAGTTTTTTTTGACAATCTATTTTTTTGCCAACTTTTACATGGTCAGAAAAAATTTGGTTTATTTTGCCGTAGTCATAAATATTAAGATCCGCTACCATTTATGTTTACAAACGGTTCCAACGATGGGACGTGATAATTTATTATTTTCCTCGAAAAGACTTTTCAAATCATTTTCTCCGTTCCAGGTTAAGAAACAAAAAACGTCGAAAAAGCAGCCTTTTCAGTATTTTCCCCACAAAACGCAGCTTTGTACGGAATTAAAGAACAATTACTTCATTACTTAGGAGTGCCGACTTGGCTTTTTACTTTGGCTTTTCTAAGATACCTTTTCTGCTTTTCGCTGTTGTATGAAAGCTACAAAAAATAAATAAAAGTTGCTTTATTTTTCATAGCTTTAAGTGTATTTTATCCTTGTCATAGGAGGATAAATGGTTTAAAGACTAAGTTATTATTTTATTTACAAAATAAATGTGATACAAAGTATACCTGTCTTTGATTTATTGTTTCGAAATAAAATATAACATAGAGAGAACAATAAAAACTTTTGGGATAGGTATATAATTCTATTTTGTTCTGAATCGCGCGTCATTTTATTTGGTTAAGGTTTGGACATTTATAATTTAGTTACCAAAAATAAATAAGATTTATTCGGTCTAGCTAAAAGCCATACAGAGAGAGAGAGAGAGAGAGAGAGAAATGGTGGCCCAGTGGTAACAGCCGCGATTTACGAGTTGTAGGTCGTAGGTTCGAACCCAGACAGGCGCTTTACTTTGTGTAAATAATTTTATCACCACTGCTCTCAAAATGGTGAAGGAAATCATCGTGAGGTAGCCGGTATGTCTTAGAACCAAAAATTCGAAGATATGTGACATCTACCAACCCGCACTGGGCCCAGTGTCCCAGTACTGGGAACGTTATAGGCTGATTTTCATGATGATGAAAAGCCATACCTATCAGCATAAATATAACATTGTAAAGGTTATCCTCCTCGTAGCATCGCAGTCTAGGGGTCGCAAGCTCTACTGCTGAAATGAAATGGTCTTGGGTTCCATTCCTGGGTCGCATCTGGAATTTTTCAGTAGCAGCCCGAACTCTGGATTTGTGCTTCGTTGATGCTTTGGGTGTATTGAAAAAAGCACTGTCTATGCTTCGTAGAAATAAAAAGAGTCATGCTCAGCCTGCAGGTACTCAGAAAGATAATGGATAATAAGAAGAATAAATGATGGAGACATAGAAAACGTTTATTGCCCTTACTAATTTGGGTCATATTCATGACTTTATTGCAGTACGATCGTACGAGGGGCTCAATAAGAGGGGCTTGTGGCTAAGTAATAACAGCTGACCTGGTCAATCGATCAGGTTAAGCTGCGCTGGCCGTGGTTGGTCCAAGGATGGGTGATCATATTTAGATACTAAGACCCCTCTGTGCCTCGGACAGCACCTTAAGCCGTTGGTTCCGGCTGTCATCCGTGGATCATTGACAGTCGTTATGGGTCGTCAGAACCCCGAAAGTCTGACAGCCAGTAAGAGCTAAGGGGGTATCGTTTTACCCAGTACGTAACTGGGTTGTGGAGGTTTTTTATTTTTGAGGTTGGGAAATCATCAAATAACTTTTCCCGCTCTAGGTGAAGCAAGAGGGCGTGTCAGACCTTTAGTGACTAAAACCCACCCGTGTTCCCTCAGTTGCCTGTGTGCCAGCGGCGACGGTATCACTTTCGCACAACCGTCACCCCTAGCAGGCATCGGCTCTTGTGGAGCCCACCAGTTGGTGCTGGCATCTCTTTGAGACGCGCGTGGAATACAACGCGCCGTCGACTCGGGCTTGGTCATTAAAGGACAGCGAGCTACCCATTACTGTCCGTCCGCAAGCCCGCGCCTACGGTGGTCGGGAATCAGCCTGGGATTCCCGACGCCCAGGGTGGCTCCTACCGAGGCTAGGGCCGTGGGGGCGCATATACTGCCTCTCCACAGGGACACGGCGCGCGGCGGTGCTCTGCCCAAACCGGGCAGACCTCCACCGTGTCCTCAGGGCGATCTTCGCAATGGAAACATCTGGGTGTTTCCTCCCACCTTATCCAAAACAGGAATCTCCCAAAACAATCGTGTCCGGTGAGGACCTGCGTCAGGCGGAAGGTGAGGACACCATGCCGCCTCTCAAGCCAATCCTCAAAGAGGGGACTTACCGCCGCAAGTGTGGAGGTCAGATAGGCAGTCGCTCCATGTAAAATAATGGTATTTAGCTGCATCTGGTTAGACTGGCAGCCGATCCTAACATAGTTGTGAAAAGGCTAGGCAGATGAATGAAAATTATTGTAGTACGATCTTAGTTGATAGTAATTGCATTACGTATACCACAAGGCGCTTATTTGAATGGAAATGAATGAAGGAAATGTAGTGAATGTATTCATACAGTGTTTTTCATTGTGGTCTGGGGGTATAAAAGGAACATGGTGATGAGAAAGTGGTTTTAAAACTGGTTGGTAATTCAATGTAGGATACAATGGCTAATTTGTCGTAGGAATGAATCCAAGATACTGACGTACTGAATCCATTGAGAGAAAACTCCAAAATCTAAAATTGTAAAATTCATTGTAAAAACGTATTGGGCAAAAGGCACGTTTTGAATTTTATGCCTTAAAGTAGTAACGTTAGTTCGATTTTCTCCTAGCAAGATTTTTTTTATTATTATTTAGATTACTATTAGGTAAATTCGTACGATGTTTATGTTAAAACAAGAAATTTCAAGGAACGAAGTCTCGCTGCTATTTGTTTCAGTTGTTTGAGCGTTCATCCGGCGCGGGCTGGCAACGTTGCATTTCAAGTGGTTTTTCATAATTATCTTATTTAAGTTTAAATAAAAGTACTATTTTTTTCAGCCAAGCACTTGCTCGTTGGTATTTATAAGTTTGTATGCTATTTTTCATGGTTATTTTGGTATTTATTCATAAAAATCGACATACCGTTAATTATTTTCTATTTGCAGTACTTATTACGATTAAATGTTTTATTTAAGAGAAAATGTTAAAAAATGATTATAAATACCAACGGTCTAGCTAGAATTAGAAAAAAATGTATTTTGATTTATATTTAATGAAATTATTATGAAAATCCACTAAAAATGCGACCTTGTCAGCCCACGCGGGATGGACGTTTTTAATAATGAAAAAGCAAGACTGACCACTAAATAAATAAATAGTTATATTTTCTAAGAATAACGTGGGGTAGCTTTTCATGTAAAACCTAATCACTATTAAGCTACTAAAGGCATTCTGGAAAATAATCTAAGTAGCTACTATTACCTATATCGACTAATTGGAAGACTATTACTTATTAATCATGCACGGCAGCAATTTGCTCCTATTAATGCATTGCAAATGCATGCAATTGTCAAAGATTAGGTATATTAGTTAGAAGCATGTAGGTAAGTGCAGTAGGATAATTTGCGTGCCGTGGACGCCAATTATGCAGAGCCAGTAAGTTTTGTTTTTATGTGTGACACTTTCTATTATGATAACATAATTATGCGCAACATTTAGAAGGAGCCTACTTCTTCTTCCCAGATAAACCACTAGGAAGTGGTGAAGCTCGAGCTTTTTGAGAGGTCGTGTAATTTTCATGTTTGAAAAGTGCTGATTCTCAGCCTAGTTTCAATTAATTACAACATAAAGATTTTTACACTCATATGGTCAACTGTGGCATCTTTTCTTTACATGAGCAACTTTACCAATGAGAACTGTACTTAAATTTCTCTCGATAACTAAAAATTGTTCCGTGTGGTGCCGGACATAATGAATAGCACCATTCCATTTCTTCCCGTGGGTGTCGTAGAAGGCAACTAAAGGACTTACTAGAGAATGGGCAGCAGCGTTCTTCGTGCATTTTACCACCATACTGCGATCGCCAACCCGCCTGCCAAGCGTGGCGGTTGTGGCAAACCACTTTTTTTTTTGGGGTAGGCCTATGTCCAGCAGTGGGCGTCTATCGGCTGACATGATGATGATGATGATGATGATGAACTAAAAATCTTTTGCCGCCATTTAATATCCAACCGATACAGATGAAGAATAATCTAATATTTGTAATAATTTGTTTGATGTTTTTTTAAAGTTCATTGGTAAAGTTGCTTATGGAAAGTAAAGATGCCACAGTTGACGGTACATAAAACTCACGCGTTTCGCCTATGGGGTAGGCAGAAACTATAGAACGCCACCTGCTTCGATCTTTACATACTCCTTTTATCTCGTTTACGTTCATACATTTGGCCGCACCTGACTTTTCTCAAAAACATCACCAATAAGGTCACTACATGACCTCCTAGAGCGGCCCCTTCCGATGTTTCCACGCACATCTACCTTGTTAGCCGCCCTTCATTCGACCTCTCAACAGGACCAAACCATCTAAGCCAGTGGTTCCCAAAGTTGCCTGGACCGCGACCCACCTAACAAAACTTCCAAATTCGGGACTCACCTCTTGGCTGTCATGGAGAAAAGAAGGAGCATAACTAGGTATGAATGAAGGACTGTTCAAATAAGAAAAAACTTTCAGTAAGAATCGAAAATAACTAATTACAAGGTCAAGGAGTGCTATTTCAAAGAGGGATGTATTTATTTCCTATTTTTTGATGTCCCTACTTATAGCTTTAGCTTCAACTTAAATTTCAGGCAACAAGCAAGGATAGTTGTCAGCAACTGAGACCCAGTATTTAGCTGCTTGCCTAATAAATTTTTCAGTGACGCATCTATCTTCTGATAAATCAATGAGTTCTTCACTTGGACGTATCTCACAATTTTTTAAGGCCCACCCAAAATTCGCTCGCGACCCACCAGTGGGTCACGACCTATAGTTTGGGAAATGCTGATCTAAGCATACTCTTTTCAATGTTTGTCACTACATTTTCTTTGAAACCGCACCGTTGCCTTGGCCATGGCACTACCTACAATTAGCACTTTTTAACCTCTCGTATAACCGAAGTGTTTAACTTTTTTGTATTACAAAAATAATGAATTTAAGTATAAATAGTACCTACAAGATATATCAAACCGTACCCTTACGTAGCGGTGACGTACAGTTTAAATAATGTATGTCAATCGGACAAGTAAGTACCCACTGAGAGATTGCTGGTCCATCCTCTAAGAGATTTGCGGTCCCATGTTTAACCCAGTTTGCGTTTTACGACGTGGTACATTAAGTTAATACACTTAACTTTCACAAGTAGATGAAATAGTACAGTCACTATGTCTTTACAAGAGTTTATAAGATGCACACCTTAGTAAAATCATTGTTTTCAGGAGTTGTTAGGAAAGCTTTTTAAAAAAAAATGTATTTGAATCGATTTGGTTGGCTCATGATAATTCATTGGTACATAGTAAGTTAACAACCGACTTCCGAAAAAAACACTACAAAGTGAAAAATAACTTTAATTTCGGAAGGCGGTGATTTTTGTTATGTATTTAAATTTTTTGTCACCGCCTTCCCAAATTAAAGTTATTTTTCACTTTGTAGTGTTTTTTTTGGAAAAAGTTTTTATTTTTCACTTTTTAGTTATAGTACGAGTACCTACCCCACTAATTCGAAATTTCATAATCCTTGGAATCAAAACAATGCAAATTTATGCGATAACAGCAATCACGGTTTATTTACTGTAATTTTTTGAAGAGTTCCGTTGTCTGTCTCCGAAACGCATCATCAGATCTACATGAAATTGAAATGAGACCACACGGGAAGCACGAGCTTTCAAAAAAAAATCATTAAAATCGGTTCACCCAGTCGAAAGTTATGAGGTAACAAGCATAAAAAAAAATACAGTCGAATAGAGAACCTCCTCCTTTTTTTGAAGTCGGTTAAAAAACGAACACCCGACTACTGAAAAAGCACGGTATAAAAAGTATGAAACAAGAAAATAGTCTTATCTGAAAGCGATGGTCGTAGAACACCTACACATGGCTGCCAGTGATGATGATGATGATGATGATGACGAATATGCCATTGCTGATCGCGGTGACTACTACATAGGTACACATTAGGAACTGTGATATGAATCTAGAATGATATGTTGAATTCATGGTTACAGTTTGCGCACTGGATAAAAACTTATCCTGTATATAGGCAGTCAAATCGCTCAGTGACTATTGCCAGGAGAGTATTGGAGCTGGCCCGCACCCCGCGCACAAGTGCACATGGTGGCGTGAAAACAGTTGGTGTGTTCTTTCGCAAACATTCAGCAATAAATCACCAATATTTTTCAAAATCATTCAGATTGTGGTAATACAAGTGATAGTATGTTATACAATTACCGTTCAGATGTGTATAATCATATTTATACGAGGTAATAAAGTAATAAGTCGATTAGATCTCCTGTTTTCATTTTACTACAACTACAAATGGTACTTACAATACAAAATCATTTTCAAATTAGCTACACATCTGTGAGAAGCAGGTTTCAGATAACATTTTGCGCAATTTATCAAAATAGAGCTATTTTCTATTCCCAACTCCAAATTAGAATTTAATTAAAATTTAACATAATATACGCAATATGCTGTTTAATAAACTCGAATATTGTGAGCATAGAGCAAAATAATGCATTTCATAAATTAAATGGTAAATGAGAGCGCAGGTAATTTACATATAACTTGAATTCATGAAAGCCACATGTGATGCCGGGACTTCATTACGTCTGCCACAGTTATTTTATTTAGCATTTGATATGTGTATGATATATTCCTGATATTTTGTACAATGTTGGTAAGTTATTAAAGAATGAAATATTAAAATATAATAGGAATCCAATGTACACAATATACAAAATCATCGCCTTTTCCAACTATGTCGGGGTCGGCTTCCAGTCTGACCGGTTGCAGCTGACTGCCAGTATTTTACATGGATCGACTGCCTGTCTGACCTCCACAATCCAGTTACTGGGTAACACGATACCCCTTGGTAAGACTGATCCACAAATGACAGCCGGGAACTACCGCGACAAGCGTAGCTTAACCGGATCAATCGACCCATGTGGCTGGCAGGCATTGGCCTTTGCTGACCCACCAGTTGATGCTGACATCTCTTTGAGGCGCGCGTGCTAGGTGCGAGCTAACTAGTTACTAGTTCAAGGGTTGCTGGTACAATTCAATAATAGTTTAACTCTAGTGAAAAGTATAATAAAGTATAAAAAGCAGTGGAGTATTAGCCATTATCACTAAAGCAACAAAAAACCAACAACAACATTTGATTAACTTTATTTCGATAGTTATGTTAGTCTTAGACCCTTTGAAACTAATATTTCATAGCGTAGGCCATAATATGACTCGATATAAGTCGACTAACGAAAAAAGCGACACGATACAATAACCGAACAAAGCCAATTACCTACAACGGATAGTTAAATAAGGATTCCAGTTTTGAAAAGAAAAATTTCCGATTCAACAATTGAACCCTGCATGCTTTATAATGTTAATAAGTACTAAAATTCTCTACATTTCAAACCAAAACCACTGAATGTAGATAATGCTTGTCCAAGATCACAGTCCGTAACTTCAAAGAGAGCAATAAATCTTCGTAACAAAAGACTTAACATAAAACACAAGTTAAGTTCGTCAGTGCAAACTGCAGTACAGTGAAGTAAAAGCAAACATGGAGTAGTAACCGAATGGAGGTCTAATACGTATATTTCAAAATGAACAGTGAATTTGTTTTGGTATTTATTTTCAAGGGTAGTCACATAGAAAATGTCAACTTTATCTAGCTTATTTTTTATAAGTTTTGACTTTTTAGACCGGATCAGGAACACAACTGGGCACGCCACGATTACGGCGGAAAGTCCCCCTCTTTGAGGAGTAGCTTGACAGGCGGCATGGCGTCCTCACCTTCCGCCTGACACAGGTCCTCACCGGGCACGGCTGTTTCGGGAGGTTCCTGTTTCGTATAAGGCGGGAGGAAACGTCCGGGTGTTTCCATTGCGAAGATCGCCCTGAGGACACGGTGGAGCATATGGTGGAGGTCTGCCCGGCTTGATCGGAGCACCGCCACGTCCTCGTGGAGGCAATCGGCGGCGGCGATCTCTCGCGTCCGGCCCTGGTCCAGGCCATGGTACGGAGCGAGAGTGCATGGGTAGCCGTCACCTCCTTCGGCGAAGCAGTGATGCTCGCAAAGAGCGGCGCATGTGAGGGCGAGGCAGTATATGCGTTCTCACGGCCGTAGCCTTCGCAGGAGACGCCCTGGGCGTCGGGAATCCCAGGCTGATTCCCGCCCACCGTAGGCGCGGGCTTGCGGACGGCGAGTATAGGGTAGCACGCTGTCCGGTAAGGACCAAGCCCGGGTCGACAGCGCGTTGTGTTCCACGTGCGCCTCAAAGAGATGTCAGAACCAACTGATGGGGCTCGCACGGGCCGATGCCTGCCAGGGGTGCGGGTTCTTCGAAAGAAATACCGCAGCGGCCTCAGGCACACAGGCAACTGAGGGAACACGGTTTTGTCTTAGTCAGTAAAAGTCTAACACGTGCTCCTGCTCCACCCAGAGCGGGAGAAGTTATTTGATGATTTCTCACCCAAAAAAAAAACAGAAACACAACACTGCGCGCCATAACCAAGGTCACAGACGTTACCCAGAAGGCTGCTCAGCTTAAGTGGGACTGGGTTGGACATGTCTGCCACATGTCAGACGGCAAATGGGATAAAACAACCACCGATTGACCCCACTAAGCGCACGACACCATCGCGGCATTGTATTTCCTTTATTCGATGTGCAATAAAATTATTCCATTTATCTGACCTTATAATGTTAAGCAGAATTGGATTGTGATGACAATTTGAAAAGTTGAGTTGAATTTAAAATGATTAACCTTATGATATGACTGAACTCGAGGAAGAATTGACTAGGTTACGGTGGGGTATCTGAAATCCGAAGAGAGGGGGAAGACTCGATAATCTTCAAATTCGGTAACCTGCTCTATTTCCCAAGGTGGGACGGGTTTATTGTCCATAAAGTCCCTTGTGAGCAACGTGGTAAAGATCGAGAGTGTGTCGACAAGGGTGGCGTACTTTATACTCAGAATATCCGCAAGATATTCACTGAAGGTCATACAGGTCTACGCCCCGACCTCGTCACACCCCGACGATGAGGTGGAGACCATGTATAAGGATATATCCAAAGCCATGCATGGCTCTAAAACTCACTTCACTGTTGTCATGGGGGACTTCAACGCGAAACTGTGTAAACGGGACGATGATAGCTGAGAGTGGGGCAATTTAGAGTTGGATGTCGGAACCCCCGAGGTCACTTACAGGCCAGTTTTATGAAATCAAAATCAAAATCAAAAGTAATTTATTCAAACTAGGCTGTGAGTCAGCACTTTTTGAACGTCAAAGGAGAAAGGCCTCTTTATGATGAACTTCTCCTTCAGAAAACGTGAGCACAGAAAGTGGACCTAGCAGAGCCCTGATGGTTCAATTAAAAACGAGATTGATTTCATTATGTCTACGAAGAAGCAAATATCAATGATGTCTCTGTGATTAACGCGGTGAAAACCGGAAGCGATCGCCCCATGGTAAGAGGCACATTGTTGGGCAGAGTCAGCTTGCAAAACTGAAGACCGATGATGGCGAGATCGTATTCGCCAAGCCTGAGCTGTTGAGAGAGATCGAGAGGTTCTATGGACAGTTATACACGTAAACAAGCAACCCCATTACGAATCTGGCAAACGACCCAAGAGCCAGATTGACCCAAAACTACACCGAAGACACCCCGTACGTTAGCTTGTACGAGATTAGGATGGCTCTGTAGCAGCTTAAAAACAACAAGGCACTGGGTGATGACGGAATTATGGCCAAACTCCTAAGGGTCGGCGGAAACCCCGTTCTTATGGCCCTTCAGAAGCTGTTTGATTCCGTTATACTCAATGGCAAAACGATGGAACAGAGGTGTGGTGGTATTTTTCTTTAAGAATGGTGACAATACCCTTCGTAAGAATTATAGGCCCATCTCACTTCTGAGCCATGTCTACAAGCTGTTTTTGAGAGTCTTCACGAACCGTCTCGCGCGCAAGTTTGACGACTTCCAGCCTCCCGAACAAGCCGGATTCCGTAAAGGCTTTAGTACCATAGACCACATAATATATACACTGCGGTAGGTTATACAGAAGATCGAACAGTATAACCTGCCTCTCTGCTTAGCGTTTGTGGACTACGAAAAAGCCTTTGATTCGATCGAGACATGGGCTGTATTGCAGTCTCTTCAACGGTGCCAGATCGTCTTTCGGTACATCGAGGTGTCAGCACCGTGTCTGTACGAAAACGCCACTATGTCAGTCCGACTTCAGGACCAGACTTCGAAACCTATCCTTCTGCAGCGAGGTGTGAGTCAGGGAGACGTTATCTCTCCGAAACTGTTCACCGCTGCACTGGAGGATGTTTTCAAGGTTCTGGACTGGAAAGGGGCGGGCATCAACATCAATGGCGAGCACATCACTCACCTTCGGTTTTACGATGATATAGTTGTCATGGCTGAGACCATGGAGGACCTTAGTGCAATGCTCAATGACCTCAGTAGAGCTTCCGAAAAATTGGGTCTTAAAATGAAAATGGAAAGACAAAGGTCATGTCAAATGCCAATGTAACACCCACTCTCATTACGATCGGAGGCGTTACACTTGAAGTTGTGGACGAGTACTTTTATCTAGGACAAACTGTCTAGTTAGGTAGATCCAACTTCGAGAAAGAGGTCAATCGTCGAATCCGACTAGGCTGGGCAGCGTTCGGGAGGCTTCGCAATATCTTCTCGTGCCAAATATCGCAGTGGCTCAAGACGAAGGTCTTCGACCTTTATGTGTTGCCAGTGATGACATATGGTACAAAAACGTGGTAGCTTACAATGGGCCTTATTGGAAGGTTATCAGTCACCTAAAGGGCAATGGAGAGGGCTATACTCGGAGTTTCTCTATGTGATCGAATCAGGTATGAAGAGGTCTGCATGAAAACCAAGGCAACCGACATAGCCCGAAGAATTGCTAAACTTAAGTAGCAGTGGGCAGGACACATTGCTCGCAGAACAGATGGCTGATGGGGCTAAAAGGTTCTGGAGTGGCGACCGCGTACTGGAAGACGTAGAGTTGGAAGGCCTCCGACAGGGTGGACCGATGACCTTGTGACGGCCGCGGGAATCCACTGGATGTGGGAAGCACAAGACCGGTCGAAGTGGAGGAGCCTGGGGGAGGCCTATGTCCAGTAGTGGACGTCTTTCGGCTGAAATGATGATGATGTGATCTTAATCATAAGTATGAACATTTATTTGTCAGAATATGCAACTGAATACCATTATTTGACCATGGAGCGACTGCCTATCTGACCTTCACAACCCGTAACTGGTACGATACCCCTTGGTAATAGTGGTTGTCGGACTTTCGGGCTTCTGAATACCCGTAACAACTGTCAAAGATGTACAAATAACAGCTGGGACCTACGAATTAACGTGCCTTCCGAAGCACTAGGGAGTCTCAATATGTTATGAATGTGTCACCCATCCTCGATCCGACCGCAGCAAGCGTAGCTTAACCTTCGATCGACCCGTGAAGCTTTAGTATTTGCGTTAGTATTTGGTCTGAAAAACTCATCATATCTTATGATCTTCTTTATTCACTTATTAGGTTCTCGTTAGATATTGCCTAAAAAAAACTTTATTCATATCTTTGGATCTGCTTAATTCTCTTTTACAGCCCCTGGGTATCCATTTTAATTTACTCCGTGCAAAAGAGACCCTCTGTCGGACGTTTTATTTTACTAGTAACTTGATACGAGTGTAACGTCAAACTTTTCACTTAAGCTGTATTCGTCGCATCTGTGAATTCACAGTTGAAGCTTTACGACTCAACTTGGTACAAGTACATCTCGATCGGTAATCGTTACAACTTTCTATAGGTAGGTTAAGTGGAGTGGATGGTAAAAGAAAGAGGTTGCGTTGCAGAACGTCTAAAGGGAATGTAAGTATGTAGGTACCTTACATTCTGACAATTTGTTACCAATTAATGTCGACATCGAAGTTGTGTACTTTTACACGTCAATCATATTTTTTAAAGTAGACATGGTGTTCGGTGTTTCCTATATGACTACTCTACGAAGAAAGGCCGAAACAAACTCAAAGGTCGCAGTCTCTTTTAAAGTCAGACGATCTTGTGAAGACTATGTAGTTTGGTGACCAAAAAGGTTTTTTGTCGAAATAACAGATTGAGTGGATCTGCCCAGGTAGTGCACGCATTTGTCACTGTCTCTTTAGATCTAATTTATAATTATTTATTTATAATGTTAGGATACGTCATAAAATAATTCTGAGGAGCAAGGTGACAGAATTTACAATTCTGAGATTCATTTAGAATTCATAATAAAAGAAATGATCATAAATATCATCATCAAAAGACATGAAAATAATATTCCAAAGCTCGTCAAAACAACTAGATTAAAGAAAGTAGACAGTAAACTATAACACCAATCATAAAGTAACAAACAGGCGCGATATTGTTTATGAAAATCAGAAAATAAAACATTTTACGAGACGCATTCGGTAATAAAAGTTGTTAATAATATTCTGCGGTCCACCACGTTGAACAACTCAAAAATTAGTTAGTTTATAGCTGTCAGTTTACGAGTTTTATCCCTCAGTTTACTTTTAAAATAATAATGGAAAACAACCTACGGCTTGCATGGAAACAGACAAAAACAGAAGGTAATGTATAGAAGTAGTTAATTAACAGAGACTGAACATCATACACTAAGCAAATGTAGCGTGGGACGCATCCAGCTAGGCTTAATGGTCATCTAAGTACCAGTATTTAATATGGAGCGCTGCCTATTTGACCTCCAAAATCCAGATACTGGGCAACACGTACCGTTAGTAAGACTGGGTTGTCAGACTTTCGGGTTTTTGACTACCCGTAGCAACTTTCAAAGATCTACAAATGACAGCTAAATGGTAGCTGGGATAAACTGAATGAAAACTGGGTATTGACGCAACCTGGAAGACCCATATGTCCATGCCACGTGTGTGTGGCATGGACATATTGCTGACGCGGCTATGTTGCAGCCCGAGAGATTTACAAGCTTCTAATAGCGGCATTGTATGATGGCTTATGGTTATGACGTTTCCACATATTATGAAATTCCACTCCTAAGTGTGACGGAAAAAATGCCTACTCCATTGTTATATGGGCCGCAATACTGATGTACCATTAGAACTATAATACTCGTATGGAATCTGTAAGCTGCATTTTGTCATTTGTGCGTTGTCACTGGCGGCATCATATAGTGTCGCTGGGTTAGTCGATTTCACATGTCCATAGACTTGAACATATATTAATATTTATAGAAGCTCGTAGAAACTACAAGTAACAAAATAGTTAACCTTCTGTGTCTTACTTATCCGTGCCTTATATAACAAAACCAAAGGAGTAACCACTTTTAGTTAAAGCATCACTTTTATGACCAAGTTAATACAGCTATTTTGTAATAATAAAATAATCTTCAATTTTAATTCCAGTTTAAAAGGCATCTGCTTATTTGTTACTATCCTTGTGAACGTATTTATTTACTATGAAATTATTGTCAGAAGCAATGTTTAGAAGTTTTTTTTTAAACATATTGGTATATCTGTCTACGGCACCGTTTGGTCTATCACCATGAAAGTTGGCATATTTATGTATTTTTTAACCGACTTCAAAAAGGAGGAGGTTATCAATTCGTTATGTTTTTTTTTAAATGTATTTTCGGGCATAACTCCGTCATATATAGACGGATTTGCAAAATTGTTCGAAAGGGGTTTATTCCAAAATGGTCCCATTTAAATTTCAAATACATTTGATGATGAGTTTGGGAGACAGACAACGGAACTCTTAAAAAATGACAACAAATCAACCGCGATTGCTGCTATCGCATAAATATGCATCGTTTTGATTTGATTGACTTTGGGAATACCCCGAGGATGTTGAAATTTCGAATTGGTGTGGGGTAGTTACTATAACTAAAAAGTGAAAAAGAAATACTTTATCGAAATTAAAGTTATTTTTCACTTTGTATACTATACAAAGTGAAAAATTACTTTAATTTCGGAAGGCGGTGACAAAAAATAAAATACAGATCCAAAAAAAGGCACAGACTTCCCAAATTAAAGTTATTTTTGACCTTGTAGTGTTTTTTCGGAAGTCGTTTGAGTTTTTTTTGGAAAAAGTTTTTATTAATTAAGAAGGTTTTATAGCGTTTTTTCGTGGGCGAAATCGGGGTCAAAAACAAGTTTTGTAAAAATAAATATTCAGCATATTACGCGTATCTTTATACATTTCTCAAATGCTTTTGATCTACTTACCAAACCAATCTTGAAAATAAACACTACGTTTAAAAGAAAAAACAAAAGCAAATCGAACACCAACCCACGAAAAACAAATTCCTTCCATCAAAACTGTCCAGGGGTGTCACTTAGTATTCAAGAAGTGCACGACTGTACACCTACTCCATTATTCGAAGCGTCATGTCATTTGTCCTGTGAACGTCACCCTTCACTGGCAGCGCTGTAATTAGACCACTCAGGGCAACCCTGAATATTGACGTAGAACCGTTGCGATTTGCATTTAGTTCGACGTCTGTCCGAGTGATTTGTATTATTAAAGCCAGTTATTGTTGGATATATGATTATTTGAAGCCGGATACATTTGGTGTATAAGTATTTAACGATTTTATGGTTTTTTTTTGGGTGGGAAATCATAAAATAACTTCTCCCGCTCTGGGTGGAGCAGGAGGTCGTGTTAGACTTTTACTGACTAAAACCCACCCGTGTTCCCTCAGCTGCCTGTGTGCCAGGGGCCGCGGTATCTCTTTCGAACAACCCGCACCCCTGGCAGGCATCAACGATGTTATGGTCTGGTAAAGTGTTAGTGGTGAAATTATTCTAGAAATGAACTATTTTAAGGTAACACTTTTTATTTATTCATATATGCACAAGGCAACTACAACAGGTAACAATCACATTATTTTACTAGGTTTACCCAAAGCGTAATCGCACAAAATGACCATCAATTAATAATTATGACGCTGGCCTCCGACACACTTCTACTTAGGCAGGGAACGTGTTAATACTGTTATTGTCCTTTGAAATTTCATTATACAGTCATCAGTACATTCTTACGATAGGGTTGTAGTATGAGGTGTTATTAGTGAACGTATAGTCCACTCTCGACCCCTCGACCCCTATAAAAATATTTGTTTATTTGTTTCCTCTCAACCCTTAAACATAGTTCACACTCGACCTCCTACACGCATATCGGTAAGTATGTACCTACCTAAAATTAATATTTTGGTACAGTTAGGTACAGAACAGATTGGGGGTCGAGAGGAAAGCTTGGCTGGAGAATAAAATCCACTCTCAACTCCCAAGGGTCGAGAATAAACTATAGTCAGGGGTCCAGTGGACACATTAATTATTGGTGGTCGAGAGGTCGAGAGTGGACTAAATGGTTGTAAAGACTAGATAGCCGTTTATATCCCACTATTGGGCAAATGCCACAACTCTCCTACTCTCTACTCACCTCTCTGTCTAGAGCTACCAAGTTCTAATCTATAGTAAATTCCAAATAAGAATTTTTGTTACGTTAAAAAAAAAAACTGATTAGGAGCACGAAGTCTTTACAACTGAAAGAAAACAAAACTAATTTATACTCAAATCTAGTTTGAAACCCAGATATCTATACATATGTTATATCATCACAAGTCCTAAACAAAATCAGTCAAAAGCGTCTGGGTATGCCTAAGTTAGCCGATTTATTTATTTATATTACGTACCTATAAAACCAAAGGTTTAACAGAAGCAGGCACGCGCTTGATTTGTATACTAGTTAATTACCTTTGAACGTACCTACCATGTCTTTACCTACCATGAACGGGTCAATTAAATATCCGTAAATATATTTAACGATAAAAATATTAATGTTGCATTAATGGCGACTCAACCACCTACCGTGTTCACCAAATTAATAAATATTACATTTTGTAACTGGCTACTTATAGAATTGTTTAATTAATACACCCAGCTCGTTTAGTTGTCCGTTTTATTATTCATTAAAATCTTAATTAATAAACACGTGGCGCAGTAATTAATGTTTTTTGGTAGTTGGTTCTATTAAGAATGACGGATTCGTAAGTAGGAAATAAGGTTTAAGAATAAACACTTAATTTTCAACAGAGTGTGTGCTATTTTTCACGTACAGTCATCAAAAGCGATAAATAACCAGGATCGTCAGATATAGTTGAAGTTTAGGTTAAGAAACCGATAGATGTTTTCGAAAGAAATTTTATTTGATAAATAAGAAAAACAGTTTTTTTTTCTACTAGTTAAATTAACTTCAACTGTTTTCGACAACCCTGGTTACTTACCTCTTTTGGTGGGCGTACCTACCATAATAATAAAACGAGGGATAGAAAAACAAACAATTTAAATTCATGTTTTATTTAAACTAATGAAAAAAAAACGAGGCAACCGGTCTTTAAACAAAGTGTTAAAAACTTAAAGTCTGTATTAAAAAAACAAACAATCTTTTGACAATATTGTTTTTGAACATTAAAATAAAGCAAAGCAACTATGTTAAATTGTTCATGTTATTGTCTATTTTTCTAGTTGATCGGCAGGTACTTTAGAGCAAAACATTTGGAAGATATCGACAATTTTGTGGACCACTTCGTCCACGATGGGTTTGGCGACTGATTGCATAATTTCTTTCCAATTGCCGTTGAATAGGTTCAAGATAGGTTGAGCTGGAAAGAGAAAAGGTTTGGTCATTAAAGCAACTAAAGCTAGTAGCTTCAGTAGTAAAATAAAAATCTGAAGAGAGCATCTGAGAGCCTTCCGCCTGGGCACGCGTTACTATGGCCGACTTGGAAATTTCTAAATAGACTACGAATAAACTACGAGCAAAGAGAATCTCTACAGATAATGGTACCACCCCATAGACAATGGCCCACCTTCCATCTTGCGCGGCATGCCCTGTCACCTGTGCATTTCTTCAATCTTATAACTGCGTCAGTCAGCAGAGTTCACGTAGCTGAATTTTGGTCCGAGGATATTTGAACTTTTTGCCATCGAAACGCTACCAAGAAGTAGTAAGATAAAGCCACGCCCGTGTTCTCCGTAGCGGTAGGATCAGGTGTTTTGTTGTACCAGCATTTCCCCAGTGATGATAAAAGTACATAGCTTTTACCTGCAGCTACGTACTATCAGGCCAAAAAACATCTTATGTGTTAATCCAGGTGATAAACTATCTGAGTGCAAAATTTCATCCAAATCCCTTTAGCCGTTTTTGCGTGATTCAGTAACAAACATTCAAACTTTCACATCCTTACTAATATTATAAACGCGAAAGTTTGTATGTATTTAGGATGTGTGGATATTTGTAACTCTTTCACGCAAAAATCACTAAATCGATTTTAATGAAACTTCACAATAATATAGCGTACACATCAGAATAACACATAGGCTATAATTTATAAAGATATTGTGTGAATTGTCCAAAATATAACGATAAGTGTAAAGTAAGTAGGAAAAAAATCTGCCATCTGCGAGCTAATCTGGCGTGCTCTGCAAAAACTGTTAGAGTTACCCGTAAATAATGTACGATGGAAATGTTTATCTTAAATAGTCCTACAAAAAAGCCCGCGACAGCATATATCTACATTTTATGTGTAAGCCATTATCGCCAAAATAGTGAACCATAAATACAATAAAAATAAGCTACTCGAAGTACTAATCCTGCGCAGACGAAGTCGTGGGTACCAGCTAGTTTATAATATTAGTAAAACAAAGGCACAATCACAACCCTTTTCATTTTGTCAATTTAGCAATATTCATTGCGTTAGTCGAAGTTCACAAAGACGTAATAATATCGCAGCGGGATTTTTAGCGCACCGGATCTTCAACGCACTGCTTATCGCTAACAGTGGAAAATCAAACAACTTGTTTTTTTGAACGCGCTCTGGTATGCACTCTGTTGGATTCTGTATGCTCAGTTCAACACCGAGAGTTTAAAATCCAGTGCACGATGAAATTCCGCCGCGAAATTAGAACGTCGACTTCTGATGCGTTGATGACCAGACGAATGCAGGTCACTCTCCTCAAACTCCTCCAAAACGCAGGTCACTGTAGGTCAGCGTTTGCAACCACTGGACCAACGACGGCTACTTAATTCAGTTATGTTCATAATCTTACCCTTTTCCTTATCTCCATTGAACAAGTTCTCGAAATTGAACTTAGCCTGTTTCTTAGCTTCGTATGTATGCGTAGTTTTGCCGACCTTCCAATATTCCACACCATCTTTACCAACTTCTTTTGTTAGATCAACTTCAACCGCGATGAAGATACTCTCTGTAATTTTATAAAAATATACTTCAGTAGTATTTCTTTTTTAAACAGAATTCTCAAAAATGTGGGAAAACTCGAGGTCTTTTTGCCAGATTGTGATTGAGATCATACTGTGAACGTTCTTCTTAATAAATACGGGAATTGTCCTCCAGAATGATTTCATTCTTCGGAAGGAAACTGTTGACTCCATTGTAGAGTATGAGGTAGGCCCGATGCTCATGTACGATATTTAATTTTAAACTCCATTTTTCTTAATCTCTATCTAGTATCTACAATAGTGTCATAATTCAATGCTTGAGCATGATTTAAAACTACAAACATCACTTCGAATTTTGAAAACAATTCCGATGATTTCAAATCAATCAATTAAAACAGGCAACATGCAATTTTGTGTGTGATATTTGCAAAACTTAAAACCGTACTTTAAATTCATCAGTTCATAAAAATTACATTGGATTGATTGATTTTAGCAATCAGAACTAAAGCAAGACCCCGAAGGATTTAGGCAGGGAAGCACATTTCGCTAGCTAGGTTTGAAGTTCTACTTGAAATATCAGAAAATTTGCCTTTTATTGTAGAAAGAAAGAATGAAAATACATTTATTTAGTACAGACTAAGGGCACACAATAAGAGTCTTCAATTTCCTATTAGTAAATCAATCTATAATAATAATCTGCCTAGCCTTTTCCCTACTATAGTGGGGTGAGCTTCCAGTCTAATCAGATGCAGCTAGATACCAGTATTTTACTTGGAGTGACTGTCTATCCGACTTCGACAACCCAGTTACTGGGTAATACGATACCCCTTGGTATATGACACCCATTGGAAATGTAAGAGGAGCCTTTACCAGTTGTCGGATTTCTGACGACCCGTAAAGACTCCTCTTCCATTTCCCGTTACTTTAGTAAATAAATCAAGTGACTTACCACAATTCACACTGAATGGACCCTTTCCTTCGATTGGTACTGACAGCAGATTTCCTTCAGATTCGTAATGGCCAACAACGTCAATTGGACACTCTGCCTCTAATATCAATAGTTTTTTGTTTACGTCACGCCTGTATAAAACAAAATTTAGTTATAAATATAGGGGCAATTGAAAAGAGTAGGTTTTTATGTAATTTTTTTCATCACCACTGCTCAAACGGTGAAAACATTGTGAGGAAACCGGCATGTCTTAGAACCAAAAATTCAAAGACATGTGGCACCTACTAACGCGCACTCGGCCCGCGTGGTGGATTACGGCCTACTCCCTCTCACAGAGAGGAGGCCTGTGTCCCAACAATGGGAATATTATAGGCTTATTATAAAGTATTTAGGTAGACAATGCGTTGAAATCATAGACGCACAAACACATTTACTTCCTACCAGGGTGGGCTGTGCTGGGGCAGCTGCTGCAGGTATAGAAAACCTAGTGTAGCCATTTGAGCCGTTTGGGGTTGAAATACTAGGGATATACCCTATGATTTTTCCCCCCATTTTTAATACATATTTTTATGTCATTACTATTATAAGACTATTAGTTTATACATTATGTATATTTCGCTACAATAGTATAAAAATGTAAGAAATAGACATGTTACACCGACCACAAATAAATCGGGGTAAGGGCAAGCGAATGACAATCATATTCCGCTGTTTATAAATACCATTATTCTTTGCCATGGCAACAGTAAATGATGATTGACAAGGTATTCAAAAATGTACTTACTCTACTTTCAATACTTTGCAGTTGCTGATACCGGTCACATCCATATTTGAAAAGTCGACTATCAATCCGCCCTCTTTTAAAGTGACTCCGGTCATTTTCAAGGGATCCAAAGATTCTATTCCTAATTGAGGCAAACCTTTAGAAAAGTACGGTAGGGCTTTTGTCGTGGATGCCACTAGACAGGCCTGGTCGCTCCATTCGCACTTGTCAATGAAGGGTACTGCAAAAAAGAAGGGGTTAGAAATAATAATTTATTTTTATAGACTAAATATGAAACAGGGTCATCATCTGCCAGGGGTGCGGGTTATTTGAAAGAGATACCGCGGCCCCTGGCACACAGGCAACTGAGGGAACACGGGTGGGTTTTAGTCAGAAAAAGTCTGACACGCCCGCCTGCTCCACCCAGAGCGGGAGAGGTTATTTGATGATTTCCCACCCTCAACAAAAAAGAAAAGGGTCATCATCTTCCTGCCTTTGCCTCAAGTTACTTGGGGTCGGCGCAACTCGTTTTCTTCTTCCGTTCTTTTCTGTCAACTGTCACGCTATCATCATATCAACCGAAAAACGTCCACTGCTGAACATAAGCCTCCCCCAAAATGGGGGGATTTGCCATCATGGCCACGCTTGGCAGGCGGGTTGGCGATCGCAGTATGGTGGTCAAATGCATAGAGAATGCTGCTGCCCATTCTCTAACAAGTCCCTTAGTAGCCTTCTACGACACCCACGGGAAGAAATGGGATGGTGCTATTTTTTACGTCCGGCACCACACGGAACGCTATTATTCGCTACCTTTTCTTAAAGAACAGGCTCTTACACATTAAATGTTATTATTGTATTTTGGTCTCATATTTGAGATGAAAGTTAGAAGCATATCTTAGGCCAAAACTTCTATCAGTCAGACGAGAAACGGTGAAATGGTGGAGTTGCCCGCGCGTTCCATTCAAAATAAAAAATAATTAAAATAAATTGTGTTAATTTTATTAAATTTGTGGGAGAAATCATTGGCAGGTACAAATAACGTCGTAAGGATGAACTTACTGCGATTTTCAGCAACTAAGAAAATTAAAATATTTGAAAAAGAAAAGTTATTCTGGTCACTGAAAAATGTATACTTTCCACGGTATTCAATTTGTGGAAGAAACCACTAGCAAGTACAATCTATGCCAATAAAATAAGGATCAACTTGATACACTCTGGTTTTAAGTGACCAAGCAAAACAGAATAAATTTCCTAGTCAGTGAGAAACCATGGTGTTTAAAAAACAGCAAAACATTCCTTCCTTACCCATATTGCCATAAGAGCCAACGACGAAGTAGCACAAACACAATAACAGGCACGTTGTCTTCAGCATTTTTAATAATTATTATTTTCAAAGTATTATTATAATTATATTAGCTCCTTCTATTGTGTTGTAAGGATAAACACTGATGATTGTTTTCAAGAATCTGTTCAATATATAGTGCTTTGTCGGTCATACAGGTTGCGTTTTAACAATTTTTTTGAAGAGATAACCTTCTATTTATTTAAGCATTTAATTTTTTTTCCCTATTGTCTACTTGCCTAATTCTATTTTATGTAAATTACATCATTGTGTTTTAAATTGCGGAACCTAAGCCTAAATTCTTGTTACCATGCAATTAATTAATGTACATGCTCATGAATATGTTAAGTTTAATTACGTTATATTACAATTACTCATTATCTGTTATTATTATATTTACATTAGGTACTAATAATAAAGCTGAAGAGTCTGCTTGTTTGTTTGAAGCCGCAAATCTCTGGAACTTCCAGTAGGATTTGAAAAAATATTTTTCTATATGATAGCCACATTTATGAGAAAGGTTATAGGTTATTTAACACCTCGCTGTGACCCTTATGAGCCGAGCAAAAAAGACAAACAGACAGAAAGAACTCTCAGTGAAAACGAAGTAATAATTAGTGCGGTTGGGCGATGCGATGTGACGCTTTTTTAATATCATCAAATAAGTTCTCCCGCTCTGGGTGGAGCAGGAGGGCGTGTCAGACTTTTACTGACTAAACCCATCCGTGTTCCATCGGTTGCCTGTGTACTAGGGGCCGGTATCTCTACGTATGGGCTGGGTTACCGAGTAAAAAAAATCACGCGGTCGAAGTCGCGGGCGGAAGCTAGTATATATTTCATAATAAGCTACTACTTCTAGAAGTTTTACACAGTGCCTCAATATCTCAGCGACAATCCTACTATCTCATTATATCCTACTTCCTAGTATAATATTATAAATGTGGAAGTTTGTATGTTTGTTATTCAATCACGCAAGAACGGCTGAACGGTTTTGGATGAAATTTGGCACCCAGATAGTTTGTAACCTGGAGTAACACATCGGATACTTTGTATCCCGGTTCCCGTGGGATAACTTTTGACCACCACGCGGGCGAAGCCGCTAGCAAAAGCTAGTAATAAATAAATCTTTGTTTTTGCCAAAAGAATAACAACCTAACAAAAAATGTACTCTAATACTTATGTTCTGTTTAAATCAGTGCACAAAAATTTTTCACATTTCGGCCGAAAGTTGTCCACTGCTGGACATAGGCCTCCCCTAAGCACCGCCATTTCAACCGGTTCTGTGCTTCTCACATCCAGCGGATTCCTGCGGCCTTAACCAGGTCATCGGTCCATCTTGTGGTAGGCCTTCCAACGCTACGTCGTCTTTCAGCACGCGGGCGCCACTCCAGAACCTTCCGGCCCCATCGCAAAAATGGCAAGCACAATAATACATTCAGGTTATTACCAAACTGATTCACTCTGACCTCCATACTAGTTATAAACTGTAGTACGGTGTGACAATTTTCGTCTTTCTCAGTTAACAATATTTTATCCTTTGAAAGGTCAGTTCTGCGGTATTAAGTTTCTTAACAGAAGACACACTTGTTCCTTGGGTTTTCTGGTTCCAAATTCCAGTATGCAATTAATAATTGCGATTCCGATGATTAGTCCTAGTTCCATAGAAAGAGGAGCTGTACTATAGTTATATATAGGACAATTCCACTAGCACACTCTTCAATTAGACCCCACAGACAAGCACTACACTCTACATGCACAACATTAAGTACTTGACTATGTGATTTATTTTAGTATTTTAATTCTTTACTATTTTTTTTAGTGTTTTAATGTTTTACTTTTTGTTTTTTTACTATTTAAATTTTTAACCCCTACTGTATTTTCAGCTCTGGAATCTGCAACGCTGTTAGTCACCATCTTGGAGGTGAACGTTAAAAGCTGCGATACAGCTTTGTAACTAATGTAGCCATTTACGTACAAAATCAATTTGTAATTTGTGTTTTTCTTCCAATAAAGAATGAGAAATGTTAATATTATTCATTATAATTAGTTTTGGACAATACAATTTTGCCTTTAGTCGGGAACTTTGTCATCATCATCGTAATTCCAGCCGAAAGAAAAACTGCGGCAATCTGGGTCTTAAGTGTCAGTGTGTGTGTGTATGAGTGGGTGTGTTGTGTCTATAGGCACTAACAGCCTCCTTGGAATTGCGGATTTTCTTTTCTCCCATACATATCTTATAACCTCCTTGTCATAAAATACAGGGTGACAGAGACATCGACGCACAAACCTGTTACCAAAGAAAATTTGCTGTTTCTTACAAAAGTGTAATACCTACACTGCTGCCAAAATGTATGGAGCAGCCAATAGCATAGCATTTTAGGGTTCCGCACCCGAAGGGTAACCAACGATACTCTATTACTACACTAAGCCTCCTCTATCCGTCCGTCCGCCTGTCTGTCAGCTGGTTGTATCTCATGATCCGTAATAGGTCGTAAGTTGAAATTTTCACAGAATGTATTTTGCTGTTGTCGCTATAACAAACAAATAAAAAAAATAAAGTTAAAAATTATTGTAAATATTATTAATTAAAAATACAAGGAACGTGTTTTTATCGGCGGTTCTTGCCTTGTGGTATGAAACCCTTCGTGTGCGAGGTCAACTCGCATTTGGGCGTTTTTTTTTAAATAACAGACGGTATAGTTTCAACCCAGTGTGCGTCCAGAATCATTTGCAGAATACATTGTAAAAGGTTGTGCGTCAATGGTGTCACCATGACCCCTAGATTATACAATAGAAAGATTATACAATCTTTCTCAAAATCGACGCATCATTGTTTTAAAGTCGTTGTATTTTTTGAGGGTAGGATCATCAATTAACTTCTCCCGCTTTGGGTGGAGCAGGAGGGCGTGCCAGACTTTTACTGACTAAAACCCACCGATGCTCCTTCAGTTGCCCGTGTGCCAGGGGCCACGGTATCTCTTTCGAACAACCCGCACCCCTGGCAGGCATCCGCCCATGTAGACCCCATCAGTTGATGGTGACATCTTTTTGAGGAGTGCGTGGAACACAACGCGCCGTCGACCCGGGCTTGGTCCTTACCGGACAGCGAGTTACCGATTGGGTACTCCCCGTCCGCAAGCCCGCGCCTACGGTGGCTGGGAATCAGCCTGGGATTCCCGACGCGTTCAAAGTCGTCCAATTTCCATTAGGTGACCCAACTTATTACAAAAAAAAGTAGCAAGTGTAAATGCAACATAGTGTAGAGATTCTTAGGTAAGTAGTGGAAACCCTAGTTTGTCTAACAATGTACTTCGGTATGTACCCAACATTAAAACTTGTGGAATTCTATTTGTTCGCAGAGCCCCCACGTTTGGCTTGGTGCCACGGTGGAACTAGATTGCACCTGTTATTTACTTTATCTTAACAATTAATTACTTCACTAGCATTCGTGACTTCTCAATTTACTGGGCCGAAATTAGGTTCTTTGTTGTTTTTTTTTAATCTTTTTGTTCTTTGCCATAGATTTAACACAACAAAATCCATTGAACTTAACAAAACTGACTCAAAAAAAAATAAGCGATTTATTCTTTCAAACAAGCTTCTGACGTTCGCGCCTCTATCTTGAAGAAAATATTAAAGTTCTAGTTTACGTAAGTTTTATTTAGTACTTTTTAGTTTATTAAAACCTTGTTTTTAGAAAACATTTTTTTACTGTTTATGTTGTTAAATAACTAGTTTAGTCATTTCTATCTAATTTACCTTTTTATATTTTTATTATTTAGAACCAGAGTACCTACTTGTCAAGATGAATCAAACGATCCCATGCAAACACGATGGGGTCGCGTCGTTTTTTTACAGAGTTCCCTATTTCATTTTACAAGCTTTAGCTTGCACATATCTAAAACATTTTTTTAATAGATTATATAAATAATAGATTCTTATTACGATTATAAAATCTCTAATAAAAATCTGCAGAAAAGAACTCAAGTTATCCATCGAACACATAACTGCAACTTTTCCACATTAACAGCCTTTATCGATACTAAACTAGACATCATTTCCCAGGCATTTTCAGTCCAAACCTGAAATGTATCGGCCGGCTAGGCATAAAGTGTCTTGCATGCATGTCGATTTCGGCCGTTACGGTCGTCACTCGACTGCATACGGCCGTACGGAGTCGAGTGACGACCACATAGGCCGGCTGCACGTCGTATTTTGGACATTTACGGCTTGTACAGCTCGTGTTCGAAGTACGAACGGTCGGTATGACTCAACTACTAGTTAGACTAAAATCGGGGCTTGTAGGAGCATTACGTCACTCCTGAATATTTACTGCTTGTTCGAAACTACGGAGATTATTGTGAAAGGTTCCCTTGTTAGTTAGATTTTGTGTTTCGTCTCGTAAAACATTGAAACAGAAAGTTCTGGTATTCAACTGTATCTGGTTTGACTGTAAGCCGACAAACAAGAGGCATTTACAAGGCAGATTTGAGTGGAAACGCCGGGAGGAGACGCCCTAGAAGGGCATAATATATAGTGATAATTATACCGGAAATAAGTCAAACCAATCCTTTTGTTTTTGTATTTATTTGTTTAGTTAGTTAGTTAGTTAGTTTAAAGTCAGTTGATTACAGTATTGGATTGTAAATTTGTAATTACAGTAATCATTTGTCTTTCACCAAACCAAGTTATTTTAGCCGATATTGTTACTGTTTGGTTAACAAATTCTGTCATAAATTGTGCCATTATTCATTCATAAAAAAGTAATAATATAGATATAAATTTATATATTTCAATAAAGCACGTTCCAATTGCTAAGTGGAAATATATTCACAATGTTGAACAAAATATCTTGTTTTTCCTTTAGTTAATAAATATAGTTAAAGTATATAATTACATAATTGTATATCCTTTGAATGTAAGCAATGTCTCAACAAACGCACATTACCTATTATTGATTGCTGCACTTGTATAAGATTTTTCTTTTTTTTCTTTCGCTACTTTCTAGTTAACCTAGCTTTATCAATGCCGTGAAACTCTGGTATTGGCTTAAGAGATAATTGTCATCATCTCGTTATCACTGTGCATTGTATGCAGACTCTAAGACGTCTTTGTCGCAACTGCATTGAGCTGTTCATTAATAGTGAGTTGAACATTCATAATTCATGTAAATGAATTATAAGCTATTGAGTTTCCAAATAAATAAATAGACCTTATTGGGTAACTTCTTCAGAACGGTGAGGTGTTTAGTAGTCGCAACCGGCGCAGCGTGCGTTTATGAACGAAAACCAGGCAAAAGAACTGTATAGATCGTAGCAGGTGACGTAGCTTCTGCCTACCCCCATGGGAACAAATCGTAACTTTATGTATTTATGTAGATGGATGACAAAAGAATCGCAATAACAGAACAGTCAAGCATAATAATTACAGTGCCTCAACAGCATTGTCATTTATTATAGCGGACTACACAAGACCATTGCGTGCGGTAGCGGTCTCCGGGGAGGCTTGTTGGGTCTAATAGAAGCCATTGCCGGCTCCCATGGATTAGGAGTGTAATTTGTGACACCATACTATGGAGAGCTTAAAGGATGCTACATAAATGGTGTTTAGAAACTTGGGACGGGATTTACTGACGATTTCAAATGACTTTTTATTTAAATTATTTTGGGATTGTTTCACAATGTATATTTGGAATGTGTCAATTAAGCCCTTTTATTTGATACGAATATACAAGGGATCACTGAATTTTTTTATTAGTTTCTCTCTTTATGTCCTTTAGAGGGCGTCATATTCGACGTCATCAGCAGACGATCAAGACACTAACACACCGATAACTCAATTGCCAAATTATGATAAGTAGTTTAGAAGTTATGAGGGAACAGATGAAATTCATAGATAATATCCACATACCTACATACATACATACTGGTCAAATTCATGACCGTCCTTATTGCATCGCCGTAGTCGGGTAATAACACACACAGCAACATAAGATAACATCACGCGTGTAATCCTGGAAGATTTTGGCAGAGTGTACACTCACATTTCGCCAGTTATATTTAAGTTCCACGTAATTGGGGGCGTCTATTGGGCACAAATAATAATTATTAAATGTAAATGCATTTGTTTCATTAGTCTTGCCGTCGTCGACGTGACTTCTGGGCATAGGGGTACTGCAGGGTTCGACTTGTTGGTCGGGCAAAGTAATATTGGGCAGGTATTTCAATAAGGGATTCTACACCAGTCCGAATCTGAATTTGTGCACGGTCGATGGCATAACCTTATATAACACTCATAAATGTTTTTATTTCTGTAAGTCGGTTTAAAAAAACACTTTTACACGTCAATCATATATTTAAAATAAAACTAGATGAGGTTCGCGTTTTCTATCTGAGTACTCTGACAAGAAAGGCCGAAATAAACTCCTGAGTTTGTTTCGGCCTTTCTGTTGAAGAGAAGTGACTGTGACTCGAAAGTCACAGTCTCTTTTAAAGTTCAGACATCCTAATCCTAGTCAGATCGTGTAAAGAACATGTAGATTGGTGTCCTGAAATGGTCTTTTGAGCAACACAATTTAGAGTAGACCTGTCCCGTCAGTCCCCGCATTTGTCAATTGTGCGGCTTAACTGAGAACTTAAGCGGATTCCATTACAAGGGACCTAAACATATCAAATTAAATAAGGGCGGTGTCAGTATTTCCTACTACATAGCCTTCGCAGGAGACGCCCTGGGCGTCGGGAATGCCAGGCTGATTCCCGGTCACCGTAGGCGCGGGCTTGCGGACGGCGAGTAATGGGTAGCTCACTGTCCGGTAAGGACCAAGCCCAGCTCGACAGCGCGTTGTGTTCCACGACAAAGATATGACAGCACCAATTGGTGGGGCCCGCAAGGGCCGATGCCTGCCAGGGGTGCGGGTTGTTCGAAAGAGATACCGCGGCCCCTGGCACACAGGCAACTGAGGGAACACGGGTGGATTTTAGTCAGTAAAAGTCTGACACGCCCTCCCTCTCCACCCAGAGCGGGAGAAGTTATTTGATGAGTTCTCACCCAAAAAAATTAAATAAAATCACTTATATTTTCCTTAGTTCGTTTTCTTGTCATCTGCAGCTGCGTCTGCAGTCTTGTGGTAGGTAGACGTAAGCTGAAGGAACTATCGACTATGGATTGTATTTTCATAGTTATTCGTTAGGAAGGGTATTCCATCTTCAGAATGAAATGTTTACTAGTTTAAACGTAAGTCTGTAATGTAAATATTATTTAAATTAATTGAGAGTCATTGACCGTGAAATAATACGATAATTAATGGATACCGTCAGGATATTCCAGTTAAAAATGTATTGTTTATGGTCGACCGACTTATGTAAAAATAGAGTATTTATGGAAAATTTACGATCAAGGACAAAATCTATTATTATAAGAAAAACCAAATGTTTACTTACCTATTCCTATTGCAGAAACTAAACGCACATTATAAAAAAATACGGATAAACGAGGGGCAAAAACTACCGAAGCAAGGTTAATACAATTTATATGGGACCACCCCTGAAGCATACCCTATACATTAAGAAGAATTTTTGAAATCCACCCACAATTGATCGAGAAATCGGTGAGCATACATAGAAAAAAACATACAGCCGAACGTAGAACCTCCTCCTTTTTTGGAGTCGGTTAAATACACACATACTATGCTATACTATTATCTTGTCGTCATCATAATTTCAGCTGAAAGACGTCCACTGCTGGACTTAGGCCCCCCAAGCCCCGCCACTTCGACCGGTTCTGTGTTTGCCGCATCCAGTGGACTCCTACCGCCCTCACAAGGTCATCAGTTTACCTTGTGGGAGGCCTTCGAACTTTACGTCTTCCGGTACGCGGTCGTCACTCCAGAACCTTCCGGCCCCATCGGCCATCTATTCTGCGAGCAATGTGCCCTGCCCACTGCCACTTAAGTTTGGCAATTCGTCGGGCTATGTGGGTTACCTTGGTTCTCCTACGGATCTCTTCATTCCTGATTCGATCACGTAGGGAAACTCCAAGCATAGCCCTCTCCATTGCCCTTTGGGTGACTTCTCGACAGGAATACAACAGGGGCTGTGGAATTAATGATTTTGGATTCATTTTACATCACATCACACCTCGACGACACCTCGACGCATCACGTTATTCAAAGAGAATTGTCAAATGTCGCGTCATGTGGATTCCTGATAGCTTCTTATTGAGTGGTGTTGAGTGAAGTCAAAGATTTTTCGAATGACGGAGTTGCAAAGCATAAACAATACAAAATAATACCTACACCTTAATAGGTATGGGTATTATTTGCGTGATTTATTTTTTGTTTTGTTTTGCTTCTATCGTAATTGATTATAATTGATAGAAGCAACTAAAGACTCCCGCACACAGGTGCGACGCGACTTTAGTAGAACAATTTATATGAAAACTTAATGATAGTTGTTCTACCAGAATCGCGTCGCGTCGTTAATCTGTAGGAGCCTTAAATCTTCAAGACATAAATCAATTGACGGGAAATTATTAAAGGTTTCTGGATATGATCGATGACTGCAATAATACATTATAGCTTCAGTTTAGCTATTAACTATAATGGCTTCAAGTAGCTTTTAGTGATTGTACTAATAATTATAACTATTACTAACGCTTGGCTTCCGTAATTTAACGTATAGAATCTAATCAATATGGCGAGAGACTTTTTTGACCGACTTCAAAAACGAGGAGATCTCAATACATCCCTAATGTACTACTATTATTGTAGCTTCGATTATGTGTTTAATCCACTGTGTGTATCTTGATGATGTTCTAATACTGTCTCTGTTATACGAATTGGTGTGAGGTAGGTACTACACAGATAGCGAAATTGTGAAAACCAAAATCGTTTGTACAAAAAGAACAGCCGACTGCCAAGAAAAACTCGACTAAGAAAAAAATAACTTTGGTTGCGGAAATCGAGTCGATGGCAAAAAACTAAAATACAGATCTAAAGGCACCTTCGTCCGCTTCTCAAGTCTCTTGTTCTCCGATCTATCCCTTGTCGCGTCCAACATGTATCCCCCTTTTAAAATCGTAAGACAATAATTAACTGTGATGTTCGCCGTTGATTTAACGCGATCCCGTCTGTCAATAATAAAACATTAATTAATTAATGCTCGGTTAAATGTTAAATATACGGACAGTATCTATTTATTTGGCAGCTGCAGCCGGCACGGTTCAATGAGTCAGGACAAATAAATATTTTTGATTGTTTTGTATTAATTTCCGAATTTGCATAAACATTATGATTTGTGGGATCTGATTTATTTCTTGAATTATTTTATGGCCGCTTATAATTACTGATACATAACATCATGCCTGTATTTCCCGAAAGATTAAGCATAGGTGCACCTATACTGCTCTTGGTGTACACAGGATGACTTGTAATTTGACGTATTCCTTCCAGGAAATGATAGTGTGACCCATTTGCAACAATTATTCACCCCATAAAGTCTAGGCGAAAATTCATGGCATTCGAGAAAACCCAATTTGTATGTTTTTTTTTTTCATTTCCCAGAATTCGTAACTATGTAAATATCACATTTCTCTGAACTCTCAAATTGAATGGTGTTTTTGCTGTTGGGCACTCTGTATAGTACAGAGACCAACACATCAAGCTACGCCAATGTGTCAAATGTCTTTGATAGTTTTTCAACTTTATCTCAAAAGTATAAGGTTCAGGTTCAATTGGGAAAATATGACAGTTTGGGATGGTTTGATGAGCTGGCGTCTGTACATCTATATTTTGTCAGTTAAACTCAACTGATTACACGCTGGACCAAACATTACATACGGAAAAAGTCACGAGCATCAGCAGGGTCTGAGTTCACCCCAATATTGGAAACATACGAACCACATTTCATGGACCATTTCAAAGGCTATCGACGGCTTTGGTCGATCTAAACATTACGTCAAATGCAGTCAACTGTTGTATGTATGAGGCTTATTGGTATGCCCACAAAGGTACCTTTGTAGTTTGGCTTTTGCGGATTGCAGCGGTTGAACTGTGCGAAATACTAACATTGGATTTAAATTAATAGTAACGATGATCAGCGATCGTTTAATTTAGACCTCATAAGTATTTACATATTTTTGCGAATGGATTAGAAGGCCAATCCTCGTAATGAAAACGTTCAAAAAAATCTAGCAGCAAACTCATTGCAGCGACAATGTCAAAAATATTTGAAAATGTATGGGGTTCTTGACAGATTTAGACAGATTAGAATGCGCACATATACCTAGATAGACTTTTGCCTTCTTTCCATGAAGGTGACCAGAAACTACAGAACGACACCCGCTACGATTCTTACATACTCTTTTTTTCCTCGGTCATAAAGCACGGCGGTTGCGAATACCTACTACCAATAAGGTTGCTATAATTTATGTCATATTAGGGCGACTTCTCCCGGCGTTTCCACTCACATCTGCCTTGTAAATTCCTTTAAATAGTTGCCTTTCATTCATTCTAACAACATGACCAAACTACGTAAGCATACGGAGACCAAAACATCAAGCTACCCCAATCAGTCAAATGTCTTTGATAGTTTTCAACTTTATCTCAAAACAATAAGGTTCAGGTTCAATTGGGAAAATTTGACAGTTTGATGAGCTGGCGCGCATATTTTGCCCTTTTACTCTTTTAAATTTTTGTCACTACATCTTCTTTTCAACCGCACCGTTGTCTTATCACATCATTCCTCTGCCCATCATTTATAGTCACGCAAACGTTCTTAGAAGTACGGGAATTGCTCATTATTGTAGTGGTCGTACTGTCGAATGTTATCATAGACTTTATTAGTAGGCTTTACAAAATCTTTGTTCTTTGGTAGAACACAAACCTGACAACACTCCAGAAAGTTTAATCAACAGTAATGTTTCATGCTGAAATAGGATACGCTGCGGAATTTATAGGTACCTGAATGTCGAGCGAAAATTCTCCTGCAGTGTCAACATCACCTTAAATTCAATTACCTTACGTTTTCCAAATATTGTCACGGAACTAATCAGTTTTTAGTGTTTTTACTGATTCAGCAGAGCAGAATTGACATTTACTAGAACATAAAATCGAGAAGTGAAAGTACACTGTACATATTTGATGCTGTGCTAAGAAGTCTAGCGTAGGAAATATCATCTATCTACCAATGGCTCGGTCGCATCAGCTATTTCATACAAAATTCAACGGGCTCCTTCAAAGCATTGGGGACTACGGTCCAAGTTTACTTCACGATTGACTGTGCACCTTTGAACCGACATCGACTATTTAGAGTTGTTTTTAGATGTTGGATTTAAGGACATAGGTACGGAAGCCATTTGCTGTGGTATGTGATAATCTAGAAGTACGATTTTAGCTTAGTGATGTGATCCTATATGCAGTGCCGGATTAACCATAAAGCAAGAGTAGCATTTGCTAGGGGCCCCGTGCAAAAGAGGGTCCCGCGTCTTTAACCTCCGCCTGACGGTAATTTTTTAGTGAAATTTATTAAATTGAATATGGAAAATTTCGAATCGTGACTTCTAAATATTCATATTAAGTACTCAATTTTCTTTTTGCTACTTTATACTTGAGAACCCACAGCAGATTAAGGGCCCCTCAACAGAATTTGCTACGGGCCCCGCGATTGCTTAATCCACTGCCTATATCTAATCAACTAGCCTGTATGGGCCCACTGCAGGGCAAATGCCTCCCTCTCCCTTTTCCACACAATCCTGTCCTTTTCTAGTGCTGGCCAGTTCTTTCAGTACGAGACAACCTCATGCCTCCACCAATGTTTCTATTTTACCAGAAAGTTTCTTCTGTTGGAGAAAGATGGTCTGCCTAGACTATTTCGAATGATGTCTGGGAAGGCTTCCAGTTTAATCTGGATGCAGCTGAATACCAGTATTTTGCATGGAGCGACTGCCTTTCTGACCACCACAACCCAGTAACCTGAAACATAGGAAGTATGGCATAGCATAATCAGCATTCAATGTTCCCACTGCTGGGACAGAGACCTCCTTTCTGTGAGAGGGAGTGGGCCACTACGCGCGCCAAGTGCGGGTTGGGAGATGTCACGTGCCTTCAAATTCTTAGTTTAGGACATGCCGGTGTCCTCACGATGTTTTCGTTCACCGTTTTGAGAGCAGTGGTGATGAAATAATTTACACAAAGTAAAGCGCCTGGCAGAGTTCGAAACCACGACCTACAACTTGTCAGTCGCGGCCGTTACCACTGGGCCACCACTGCTCAAGCATGCACGGGCTTGCGGACGGCGAGTAATGGGTAGCTCGCTGTCCGATAAGGACCAAGCCTGGGTCGATGGCACGTTGTGTTCCACGCGCGCCTCAAAGAGATCCGCAAGGGGTGCGGGATGTTCGAAAGAGACATCGCGGCCCCTGGCACACAGGCAACTGAGGGAACACGGGTGGGTTTTAGTCAGTAAAAGTCTAACACGCCCTCCTGTTCCACCCAGAGCGGGATAAGTCATTTGATGATTTCCCACCCGAAAAAAAAACCACTGCTCAAGCATGGCATGGTATTGCATAAGTATAGAGATGAAACAAATCTTCATTAGCCAGCTTTTTCATTGATGATGTAGGAGGGTACCTATATAGATTAATAAACTTCGGTAATTGTAATCGACACATTGAATAATTTACATTAAATTGCACTCTCAATGCAAACAAATTATAGGAAAATGCGTCAGTAACATTAATTAATGGCCCAGAACCATCGTATTAAACTAATTGCCGAAACAAACAAAAACCTACACTCCTCTCTATTTAACCCGAATAAAAGCGAAAGTGTCAAACTATAAGGGCTCACCTAAACAATTCTAATCACATTAAATCTCGTCGTTGTGTTGACGTGAATCACATGCTGTTTACAATACAATGCGGCGGCTGGACGGGCTAGTTCCTGCCGGCCGGCATTAGCATGCAAATGGACAGGACATGCCACGTGCACCGCACAGTAATCGCAAAACCTGAGACGTTACACTTATGTGCGGTGACATAGATCACGGAGACGTAGAGGTAAGAAAGGGCTTCTTATTTTAAAACACTTTAAAGGTTCGAGAGCAACATAGTTTTGAGTGAATTAATGAATGTGTGAATGAGACATGAATGAATGAAAACATTTATTTGTAAACACAGGTAGCATACCTTCAATGAGTATGGGAAAATGTTGTGTAAGTAATTTTCTTGCGGTTTCTTATTTGTATTCTAAAGGTGTATTCATTATCGCAGTAATAAAAGTAGGTATACTTCCAGATCAAAAAGAGATTGCACTGTATTCTGTTCTCTAAACGAGAAAGTAACGATTGTTTTCCCTAATACGTCTTTGAATGGGTTTTCCTTCATAGGAGATGATTTTTTTTTCAATCAAGTACCTATAAATAAATGTGTTTTTGTTCGTGTAATCTTAAAGAAGATCTAATAGGGTCTCTTCATACCCGAATCTTTAGAAAACCGTTTTTCACCTTTACCCGTTCTACATGGTTCTACGCTTGTTTTTCCTGAAAGGATGTTTAGCTCGTTTCAGAAAGCATTACACAGCACCTCCTTTCATGCACGTCGAAAGGTATCTGCCTAACTACTCATATGCAGGTCGTATGAGGGTTTAGCAAACGATGGCAGCCAAAAATTTTGAAGGCATTTTCTTTTATAGAAGAAAAAGCACGTTTAGGAGATTATTTCTCTCTTCAGTCAGGTATGAGATACTAAATCTGTTTTTCTGCATCCTGCAGTCGAATGTTTAAAAAAAAGAAAGACCTTATTTTGTTCAAAAGTTTGCATGAATATACAAAACAAGTGACATCTGGGGGTCTAGGAAGGCTACTTTGGCAGAATCATAATATGATCATATTATGAATCATACTTAAAATCGTGAAATTGTCACAAACTGACAATTCTTAATATTATCTGCGTAGACAGCACGCAATTCATCTGTTTGACAGTTTTGTATGGAAATTCGTAAAATGGTTACCGAATTATGAATTGCTTTATTCAAGTAAAATTTCAAATAGCAGAATCATAGGGGAATTCAGGAAATAAATCACTTTTAGAGGAATTGCTTAATGTGGCCTTTTTAGAGGCGCTGACGAAATGGAATGAACTTTTCGTATACCGGGGTAAGTTCGAATCCAGTGATACATCTTCTCATTATTCAGTTCTAAGATGTCTTTAATATCAATTTGCATAGACAACGTTATATTGCTTGCTTTACAAAGAACAATATAGGTACGAGTTACTAAAGAGATATTTTTACATCAATCATTTATTTGAGAGCCACAGACTGCATGCCATCTATCTTGCGTGATTTTTTTTGTTTCTACACAAAATAACATCATTAATGTTTGTTACTTCCTGATAATTTAGCTTTTTATTGGTGAAAAAATGGTTCAAATCAGTCCAGTAGTTTCGGAGGCTATTCGGAGCAAATAAACAATCAAAACAATCTTTCCTCTTTATAATATTAGTATAGATAACATCATAAATGTCATCCTACTATCCTACTTCCTACTAATATTATAAATGTGAAAGTTTGTGAAGATGTTTGGATCAATCACGCAAACACGGCTAAACGGATTTAGATAAAATTTGGCAAACAGATAGTTTATAACCTGGATTAACATAGGATACTTTTTATCCCGATATTACGTTGCCGCGGGATAAATTTCGACTTCAACGCGGGCGAAGCCGCTGGCGAAAGCTAGTCTAAAATATATTACTTAGTCGAGATTCACACGGACACGGGATTTCTTCGCGCAATGGATTTTTAACTCTTGGTGTTAAATCGAACATTGGGAATCCAACAGAGTACAGCACGAGTGAGTCTCAGCTCGTCGAAATAACACAATGTTCGATTTTCAAGTCTCGGCGTTGTGGCGGCCATCTACAATGCCACATGGGAACTACAAAATTAAAGACTTCAAAAACACAAAAAGTGATGTGGCGCGATCTACAATGCCACAGGTGAACTACGTAAGACTTCACGTCACAAAAATCCTGCATCGCACAATCAGAGTTTACCGCGCGACTCGCATTGATACAACATTCCGTCGTTTACATCCCGTCATCAACCGTTGGGCAGTTGCCCACCAGACAACACCCGTCTGGTCGCAGGATCCTCCCTTTTCCATAGGGTATAAGTGAATTTTACACCCTGTTCCTCATACTTCTATAGCGTTAAATCGAACATTGGAAATCCAACAGAGTGCAGCGCTAGTGAGTCTCAGCGCGTCGAAAAAACACAGTGTTCGGTTTTTAACTCACGGCGCTGATGAAAGCGTAGAAAATCCAAGGCGAGTAAAAATCCCGCCGCGATTTTATTACGTCCGTCAGAATGTAGTCGTACAGGTTTATTTCTAAAAGGTAGCACTTATTAGGCAAGAATTCAAATTTAAAATATCGTAAAAAATTGTGAGTTTTCTTTAAAATTCGTAGATCAATTAAGCTAGATTAACACCATTTAATTTTCATGACAGTGATTAAACTTCAAATATCCATCGATCAAATCTAAACGCATAGTCCAACAGTAAAACAATCATAACAATTTATACTTTAAACTCTTAAGTGTTATTACCAACATCAAATATTTTATCATCTTAATTACGAAAGACATCACTATCTTGAAAAGCGACTTTGACTGCCAGTAGAATTTTAACAACACTCAGACGGTAAGCACAGGTACGCACGGGCGCTTTTTACCCGATTGCGCCAGATGGAGGGTTATGTTTTTCGAGTGTATGTATGTATGTATGTAGGTATGTATGTATGTAGGTATGTATGTATGTAGGTATGTATGTACATTTCCTGGGCACGCTCTGTAGCCTAAACGGCTTGATTGATTTCAGCTTGAGAGGAGCCTTTAGATTCGTCTTTATTGTGAGAGTGACACTGGGTATACCAAAATTGAAAAAAAAAATCGCTGATTTTTGGCGCCATATTGAGTCTTCACATTTTTTTTTAATATCTGTTGAGTGAGTTATCAAAATAAAGGGTTTCAAAAATAGGTCTCATTAACGTCAAAAATAATTATGTTAACTAAAAACTGTGAAATAAAAAAACAATTTACAAAATCAAAAACCCGACTGCCTAAAAAGTGAACTTTAATTAAAAACGATGGAAACAAGAAAGTCGGAGGCAATAAAGGTCTTTATTGTTAAATTTAAGAAGATCCTCCGACTGCATGAAATTGCTTATAGTATTCAGTCTAATAGTCATCCTTTTAAAACAAGTTTATTGTTTCCATCTTTTTTAATTAAAATTCACTTTTTAGGTAGTCGGGTTTTTTGATTTTGTAAATATTTTTTTTATCACGACGATTTTTTATCGCGTACTGAATATTTAACTCAAGATGTGAAACAGAGCATTGAGAACCCAACAGAGTGCATCCCCCCGGCGTGTCATGAACTCTTGACATACAAATTTTGAATTTTCAATTCTCGCCACTAAGCAGTGGGTTGTAAATCCAATGCGCGATAACAATCGCCGAGCTAAAAAAATCGCCCGTGGGTACGAGGGCCAATATAGTCTTCCAACTCTTTCGAAAAGCAGTTATTTCTGTATAAAAGATACGTAAAAGACGTTATCTTTGTATAAAAGGTACGTACCCGTATCTTTAGTGTTATGGGCTTTACATTGTGGGGTTGGGTTTTGCACTCGCTGCACACCAGTTTAAAGTTAATAATGCTTTCGGTTGTAAAATTTAGTTAAGGGGAGTATTGTTTTAGTTTTATTCGAGTTTTAATTTTAGTATAATTTCTAGCGTAGATGAAAAAGAGTTCTAGTATTTACATAATCATAAAATTACGCCTGTAATCCCCAGAAGTGTGAGGCAAAGGTGTTCCCACCACCCACTTTTCGCCAGTTATGATTTATAAGATTTATATTTTTTTTTTTTGTATTTTTGTAGTAAGTCTCATGTAATTGGGGCGAGCATATGCCATCAACCAGTCATAAACACCAGAGTTTTTTTTGAGGGTGGGAAATCATCAAAAATATTCTTCCGCTCTGGGTGGAGCGGGAGGGCGTGTCAGACTTTTACCGACTAAAACCCACCCGTGTTCCTTCAGTTGCCTGTGTGCCAGGGGCTACGGTATCTCTATCGAACGACCCGCACCCCTGGCAGACCCGCACCTCTGGCTGACCCGCGTCAGACAGCATCTGTCTGGCATTAATGCTGAAATGAACCTTTTGGGCGCAGCCGTGAGGCACATACTGTTGTAGCTATTTATTTTCACTTTTTTTTAAATGTCTTATTGTATTTTATGTTTCCCGAACTGTGTCCATATAAACGGTATTCGTTTTTTAAACGGTTTTATTTAGCTCACCCCGTTTGTTTTATTTATTATTCTTGGGTCAAATTTAGTAATTCAAATTTCACCCTCTTCCTGTCAACCGATTAATCTGAAATTTTGTATACACTTTGGATTTTGGTGACAATACAATTATGTTTATTCATTATCATTATAAATTCAAGATGGCCGCCGCTACAAAATGGCGGATAATTTATGTTTTATTAATCCCATCAATATGGGTATCAAATGAAAGGGCTCAACAAGCAGAATACAATATACTATAAAAAATTGAAATCCAAGATGGCAGCCGCTACAAAATGGCGGATAACGTAGGTTTTATCAATCCCATCAATATGGGTATCAAATGAAAGGGCTCAACAAGCAGAATACAATATACTATAAAAAATTGAAATACAAGATGGCGGCCGCTACAAAATGGCGGATAACGTAGGTTTTATCGATGCCATCAATATGGGTATCAAATGAAAGTGCTCAACCAGTATAATACAATGTACTATATAAAATTAAAATCCAAGATGGCGGCCTCAACAAAATGGCGGATAACTTAGGTTTTATCAATCCCATCAACATGGGTACCAAATGAAAGGTCTCAACAAGTAGAATACAATTTACTATGCAAAATTGAAATCTAAGATGGCCGCCGCTACCAAATGGCTGATAACAATTTTTTATCAATCCCACCAATATGGGTATCAAATAAAAGGGCTTGACAAGAAGAATACAGTGCACTATACAACCTCAATATTTAAGATGGGCGCAGCCACCAAATGGCGTATAATAATAAGATTTAAATTTAGAAATTGAATCTGTAATTTAGGTATCTGATTAATCCAGCCTGAATCCACCACCCAAGTCAAGATTTTGTATCGTGTTGAGGACTGTGTGGCGTTAGGGTGGTTAAAAATGATACGTCGTTAGCGGTACACCACCCAAGTTAAGGTGAAAGGTTAAAACGCGCCGAGAACTGTATGGCATTAGGGTGGATAAAAATGATATGTCGTTAGCGTTTTCCCCTCAAGACTCAGGCGCATCTTGTTGTACATAGCCTTGCCCCTTTATTGGACCTCTGGGGGGGTCGACCGTTTAAATGTCCATTACTCGTGGGAACAAAATGGTAAAAAAAATATAAAAAATACAAACACAAATAAAACAGAAACTGCAACACAACGTAAACGAAGGCTTCAAAAAGCGAAAGAAAAGTATAAAGCAAAACGAGCTAAAGAAAGTGAAGGTGATAGAAATAGTCGATTACAGAAACGACGGGAACAATTAGCGTCAAAAACACCTGAGCAATATGAGGCCAGGTTAAAAAAGCAACGTCAGCGATATACACAAATGACGGCGTCAGAAACGCCTGAAGAATATGAAGCCAGGTTAACAAAGCAACGTGAGCGATACACACAGATGATAGCGTTCTGCAAGCCAGGTAGGCATTATTGTAGTAACCGAACGATTAGAAAATTTTAACATCACCAGGGAATTCACAATATGTCGCGAAAAAGTCTATAGTGCTTTAAGATGGTTAATCAGAAATAACCCGCTTTACAAAGATGTACGTATTGACGACAATGCCCAAATTAGTGACCAGGAGTTAGTACGACTTAGTGTGCCCGAATTGTCTGAAGATGAAGCGTCCGAAAGGAATGAAAATGAAATTCGAAATGCATTCATTCCAATTAATAATGTTGCAAGAATTATTCGAGCTTCATGGCATCAAGGTGACTACAACGTCTTTACTTCGCGATATGCTGGTGTACAATGTAGTGCTATGTCGTTGGCGAACATTGTCCGAGCTGCAATCCTAAGCCCTAATCAATGGGACGTCAATATTCTGAATGCTAATATGTTAGCGGGTGACTCCTTATATTGCTGGATTCGTACCCAGCTTGATCCTACTGAACTGGATGAAACAGGATATTTAGAGATACGAAACTTTCATATCGTCAGGCAAAGTTTACAAATGTATGAATGCCGATTTTCTATAGAATATGATGAAGACACTCTTTTATTCGGGAGTCTCCATGATTCTGTAAATACCAATAATATCGGCATTACATTACATACAGCTTTAAATAGATTATTTGATAGTCATTCTTCAGGAATATTGACAGCGTCAAATAAATCTGTTAGCGTATTTCGCGGTGAAGACAAATACTATTTTGCTGACTCCCATTCTTGTGGCCCAAAAGGAAAACCAACACCAGAAAATGGCAAAGCCTGTGTTATAGAATGCGACAACTTACAAGAACTGTGCCGCATCTGTAAAAGATGCCTCGGATCCCGTAATATCGCGTACACCCTTACACGCGTAGACGTACATTTGAGGGAAAATATTATCACTCATCAGGATGTACAAGTACAACAACCGCTTTCGAATCTGAGATCTGAAACTATACCTATACAAACATCTGTAATGTTGCCTATTGATAGCGTCCAACCTGATGTTGAAGATGAGCTAGAGGTATCTGAAAATGTAAATGAAATCAGAAGAAAGACGAATAATAATATTGTGAATGAAGCTTATGAGTTAAAAGCAGAAGAGTTCGTATGGTATCAGCTTTTCCCGTATGGTAAAAATGGTTTGAAAGAACAACGGCCCGTAAATATAAGTCCTTTGGATTACTATCAATTTCGTTTATTAGGTGCTGATGTTAGATTTCAGCGCAACGATTACCTATTGTATGCTCTATCAATGTTTGAGTACTATCGAGTTAAATCAACCATTGCAGCTTGTGCTAGAAAAGTTGAAGGTGAAAATAGGTAAAAAAGATACATAAGGGATTAGTAAATGGCGCTATAGGCTACATCAACGAAATCGTTTGGCCTCAATTTCGTCGAACTCAGATGTATGCAACAGATGTACCTTCCGTCCGAATTGATTTCGCAAGAGACGGAGTACATCTTATACACCCGAAAGCCATACAGTTTCCAGCTAAGTACAATTACGGGACGGCTGAAAGAAGAATGTTGCCTTTAATACTATCATGGGCTTCTACAATACATAAAATGCAGGGCAGCACTGTGGATCACGCAGTCGTATACTTAGGTGCGAAACTGTTTGAAGAAGGTCAAGCCTACGTGGCTCTTAGTAGAGTAAGATCTTTGCAGGGACTACGTATAGAGGAGTTGGACTGCAATAAACTAACGGGCAAGAAACCTTGCAATAATGAAGCACTAAATGAATTAAACAGAATGCGAAATAAAAACTAAAAACTAGAAAATAAAAAAATTGGTAAAAAAACTTTTTCAGTTAAACGGTTTTATGTTAAACATACATTGCAATGTTTAAGATAAATGTACTAAAAACCAAAAAATAATAAAATAGATACAGTCGTGGGAATTATAAACATATGCATAGACTAGACTAAAATAAAACCGTGGGGCACGTCAATTGTCTACAAATTATCGACTTAATGTGCGATAGAAGAATCGTTTAATTCGTCGTTAAAATAGGCAGTTGGCCCGCAGACGGTGAGGAAATTACTTACTATTTTCTTGCTCATGGAAATTCCAATAGTTATACACTCCATGTAAATAAAAGAGATGTTTCAACTAGTTTATCGTTGGACATTCACACTGCTGGCTGGCGAGGAATCGTTTCACTGCTCGTAGTTTGTCTTTAATCGACAAAACATATGATAAAAGTACTACTCGCTCACCACTATGAAACCCTAAAACTCGCTTATAATCGAGCTTGCTAGCTTGTTTCCACATTCTAGCCCTACTTATCACACGTCCATCGTTGTCGGTTGAACAACTGCCTAATTATAGTGTAACATTACAAAACAAACATTTTAATCAACGATTGTAGACAATTGACGTGCCCCACGGTTTTATTTTAGTCTAGTCTATGCATATGTTTATAATTCCCACGACTGTATCTATTTTATTATTTTTTGGTTTTTAGTACATTTATCTTAAACATTGCAATGTATGTTTAACATAAAACCGTTTAACTGAAAAAGTTTTTTTACCAATTTTTTTATTTTCTTTCTTTTCTTTTTCAGGTAGAAAAACCTTAGAACACTATTCTCGACCTGCGAATCAAACCCAAGACCTCATGATCAGCAGTAGCGCTTGGACCCCTAGACCAACGAAGAAGTCATATAATTGATTGTATGGATAAAAGGACAAAGAGTTAATTCTAGTATTTATTTCAGCATATACTTAGGTATTATTATTTCCTACTGATATCTTATATAAAATTAGTGATCTAGTTTCCTTAAGAAAACTGTACATTGTCCAAATAGTCTTAAAAAAAACATAAAACCCTGCCATATGATCCAAACTTATTACGGAAAAGGAGGACAGACATTGTTGCACGAATTCCAAATACTAAAACTATGTTTGCTTGTAAGCAATTTAATAAACGGTCTGCTCAACTATACAACAAAATAAACAAACATATTTACATACACAAAAAAAGTTATGAATGTAAGAAAATAATAACTAGTTGGATAAAGACACATATGATGAAACAGAGGCACTTTTGGAGCACATAAAGTAGCAGATACACACACACATACACACACCCATACACAAACACACACTCTCACTTACACTTTAACATACACTCTCTTATACAGACAGACTATGCACAGGTATTCACACTCTAATCACACTCTCACTAACATACTTGTTTTTATTTGATATTTTAAATACCTACGGATTTCTTGTAAATAGTTTAATATTATGCTGTACTATGGAAGAGCGGAGTCTCCTAACACAAGCATTGTTTGCTTAAAAGGAGGCTTCAAACACGAAACCCTGTTTTGTAAACTGAAGCATAAATAAAAACATTATTAAAAATTATCAGACCGCGATTGGTGTGAATGCTACACAAAATAAACAAATTGTTAAAATTAATTATTATTAGTGATGTGGTTTCAGTTAGTGGTTGATTATAATTAAACAGGATTATAACCACGAATATGTGACAGGTGTTCTAAAGTACAGTCAGGAGCTTAATATATATCACTATGGACAGGTCAAGAAAGAAAAACGCTTGTTATTGACATTTCTACTTTACTACCAAATATTTTGTTCTCAGTGGAATGTCACAATTTACATATTTACTATCAGATATTTTTGTTGCCAGTGAGATGTCACATATTTTTGCATTATGAGCTGTACTGATTACGACATAGAAGAAAACTCTACATAATCTGAACTCGTGGGGTACCTGGTGGGACAGGCACCTGGTAGGACAACCGTGTTGGCGATTGCCGCACTCTCTTTACAAGCGAGCGCAGCGGAGCGGCATGGTGGCCTCCAGCAGACGAGGTGCTTGCGCTACAGTATCCCGAGCTGGAGTGTATTTATATGCTGTTAGGTTTTTATGCTGCCTAAGTGATGTCCAGCAGTGGACTGCGATAGGCTAAGTTGATTGATTACTTGAAGTGATGTCAGATATTTTTGATTATAACGAGATATCACATTTTTCTTAATTCAACTGAGTAGACAGATATTAATAACGCAAGATATTTCCGATATTATTGCATTCTAACAGGTGACACATCTTTTTAAGGTTATCTTAATAAGATAATTACGTAGACATAATAGTACCATCTTTGAAGTTTTCTCTAGTGTTTAACGTAACACGTTATTAGCTTGCAGACTGGTCTGGATGTTACATTTCAAATAAACAATAATTATGCATCACGTGTAATCTCACGCGCCTGACATGAATGACAATTTAATTAAAATATTAAATTTAATAATTGTACAAATTAATATGTAGTTTATTTATTTATTGCCAGATTTACAATACAATAATTTGCATAACTTTGATGGACGTAATTAAATTAGTACCTATATTACGGTTCGTACTACGATAATTTTTCCCACGCTAATTGAATTGCTATTGATGTTTAGTTTTGAGGACTCGTTTTCATATATTTAGATGGTTGAATTAATTTGTTTTTGGCGTTGAAATAATAACATAACATTACGCCTTATTTCCCCAAAGGGTTTGAGCAGAGGTGTTTTTATGGTACACCTACATTTAGCCAGTTTTGTACCATGTAGGTAATAGGGGTTGCGTTAAAATAATGTTACAGTGATACCACATTAGCATAGTTACCGTCCACAATTAACTGAAACCCTAAGCTTTTATGAGCAGACTGCAGAGGACCACGCTCAAAGGGGAAATACATGGGGGTTATTCTGTCCGTGAAAAATACATTAATAGGACACCATCATCATCTGCCTAGCCATTTCTCAACTATGTTGGGGTCGGCTTCCAGTCTAACCAGATGCAGCTGAATACTAGCTTTTTTCATGGAGAGACTGCCTATCTGACCTCCAGAACCCAATTACTGGGTAGAACGATACCCCTAGATCAGACTGGTTGACAGAGTTTCGGACATCTGACGACCTTGAAACATACATCATCATTAACTAAATAATTGTTGAATTAACTGCTTACTTTAAATGCAGCAAAAATTAAACACCTGACGATCTTGTTTGCAATACTTATAAAAACTGACTGCCTCGTTGTTCTGGCGCTCGCTCTACCACTGAGCATGAGGTCGTGGGTATGATTCTCAGGTCGGGCAAAACGTTATTGGGGTTATCTATCTGGAATTTCTGAGTAGCAGCTCGGAGTCTGGATTTGTGCCCGATTGATGGCAATAGGCTCGCCTCTTTTACATGGGACATAAATATAGGTGGCGAAATGTGTGTGCACATAATTATGTATGCAATAGGCCCATCCCTTTTAGGAAACAATGCGTGATGTAATATTAGAAAAAAACAAGTACCAAGAAAAGTAATTACAGTACACTTACTTACCTTCATAACTTGTACATAATATATCAGAAAAATCCTCCACTACATCTATCGATTCATTTCGCATCGCGAGGGTTGCTAAACACAATGTGTCTTCGAGCTTCCCTCCGCGCTACCTCACTGGATTCCGGTCACGAACGCAGAATAAATTCTATATGCTAGACGTGTTCCGCTCTGCATTAGATAAATGCGATAAACACAGATTAGTGTGGCTGAACGCGGACATTGTTGGCGCCTTATTTTGACGGTAGTTTGGAGAAAAAAGTTTGGTTTTCTTTAGTGTTGGGTTGATAGTGGTTATGAATGTATAGCGATGTAAGCGTATTGTTTTTTTATGGGTGGTCTTGTATTTATTACGGTAGCCGCAGGCTGTCAAATGAAATATTTAAATAAATAATAGTAAATAAAAAAAAACTAAAAAACACGCTTTAAAAACCAAAGTAAAAAGCAGAAAATAATTTCAAAAAAGTTTGGGGTGCTGTTTGAGGTATTTTTATAATCAATTATTAACAAGCACCCCACGCTTTTTTGAAATTATTTTCTGCTTTTCTAGTTTGGTTTTTAAAGCGTGTTTTTTAGTTTTTTTTTAACTATTATTTATTTTCTATTTTTTAGTTCTGCTATCTACAAAAGCGTGATTTTTCAGATTTATTTTCTTTTTTTTTTATAATTATTGAATTGTCATCGGTCCTCGATAAGTTTACAAAGTTTTCATTAAATCTGACCGTTTGAAGTGGGTCAAAATCAAGTCCTAGGAGGTCGGTTACAAACAAACATACAAACATGTAGGTGAAGCTAGTAAAAAGCGTGTAAAAAATGTCTCTGTTGAATTTTCATATCAGTACAATTAAATAAAATTGCAGAGAGCAGTGGTGGCCCAGTGGTAACAGCCGCGACTTACGAGTCGAGGTTGTAGGTTCGAACCCAGGCAGGCGCTTTACTTTGTGTAAATTATTTAATCACAACTGCTCTCAAAACGGCGAACGAAAACATCGTGAAGAAACCGGCATGTCCTAGACCTAAAAAAATTCGAAGGCATGTGTCATCTACCAACTCGCACTGGGTCCGCGTGGTTGATTACGGCCCACTCTCTCTCACAGAGAGGACGCCTGTGTCCCAGCAGTAGGAACGTTATAGGCTGATTATGCAAATAAAATTAAAGTTACTGTTTGAAACGTCAAAATAATAGCTTTTTTTACTAAATATGAAAGTGTACCTACAGGATAAAATTTTATCTATCTCGCAAATTGTAACCATGAACTCAGCATATCATTCTAGACCCCAGCTGATTTTTTTTTGTTAACCGACGAAAAAGTCTACGTTTTAAATTCTAAAATGATATGCTCAACTCATGGTTACAGTTTGCGCACTGATTAAAAATTTACCTTTGTACCTATACCTACGGTACCACATACGGTATCATATCCAGTCATTTTCTTCTACCGTTCGACATCCGCGCCCTCTTCGAGCGTCATTATTCTGGAGTACACTTCTCACGTCGATCCCTCACTGCAACGCATTATAATTATTCGGAAAGTTTTTACTAATGTTTATATGGGGAGATACTATAGGGGCGCGGGCGCTATCAAAGAGATCTTTTGTGAACTATAACTGTGCCTACTTACTTTCAGACTTTTAATATAGTCTGGTGAATATCTGAGTGGCAAGTGGGCACTTAGGGTGTGGACTCAAGTTTGTGTAAAGTTTTTAATAGAAACGAAAGAAAAACTTGAAAAAAAAATCTTATAAAGTATTATTATGTACAGTCATGGCAATTACTGAATTCGGGTTTTGAATATATTGCTATTAAGACCAAAAAATCTGAAGTCTTTTATTTACAAATCAATCAGCAACTTGAACGTCAAAACCTTTTACTTCACAGTTGTTAAGTGTAAGCTGGTACAAATTATGTTAATAATAAGGGGTGCATGCGATTATATATTACAGCGAAAAATATTATGTTACATTGTGTATCGAAAGTAGAAAATATAGCTTTGAAAGATAATTAATAAAATTAAATAGTGCTTTAATTCATGGACTGTTTTCTCCTTTTTTTTTCTGGGTGGGAAATCATCAAATTACTTCTCCCGCTTCGGATGGAGCAGAAGGGCGTGTCAGACTTTTACTGACTAAAACCCACCCGTGTTCCTTCAGTTGCCTGTGTGCCAGGGGCCGCGGTATCTCTTTCGAACAACCCGCACCCTTGGCAGGCATCGGCCCTTGCGGACCCCACCAATTGTGCCCCACCCTTGCTGACATCTCTGACGGTGCGCGTGGAACACAGCGCGCCGTCGACCCAGGTATTTTTTTTTGACGTCGAGAAATGCCTACTGCGCTACCGCGGGGAGATAGCGCAGTTATGTGGGACTGTAACCCCTAAAACTCCACGGTGTCCTCCAGTGCCATTTGAGGCGGGAACACGGAAAAGCGCAAGCGGATGGCCGCGGCTGTCTGTCACCGGAGCCTCCTCGGAGGAGAATAACCCCTATCACCGGTGCACCAGGACACTTGGCACGCCGTAACCACCCCAGGAACCAAATAGCATACGCGCACAGACCACCCCGTGTCTGACACCCTTGGTCCCTCTGCGACGGGTCAGCACAGTGGCCCCGCCGCCTACCAATTTTCGGCCGCAGGGGATAGGGAGAGCGGCCAACGCTATACCGATACTCCTCCTCCCCTGCGGCCCCTCCGCGTCCGTTATCAAACGGTGGCGGCCTCATCCAGGCCGCGTAAGGGAAGGGCGCTACTCAGAAGTACCGGCACTCCTCCTCCACCGCAGCCTGTAACCCTCAGCCGCGATGCCTCCCATTCGACATCGGGCCCGCCTCAGCTGCGATGCACCTCACCGCAATCTACTTTTTGGCCGCTACGTCGTCGGCTTGGAGGCAAAAGCTCTGACGAGCGGCCCCACCTTAGGATTCCTCTTCGCTTCACCGTGGGGTTGACCTCGGCTACTGAGCCCCCCCGCAACGACAATGTGGGAACCCACTGGGTAGGACTATTTTCTCCTTGAGGTATACTTTCTTTCTCGTCTTTTTATTCAAAGTCAAACTTCATACACTTCTAATACATGTAGATAGTATTGCTTTACTTTTACCCAATGCCTTTGTTTTGTATAAATTGTTCAAGCAAACTCGAAACAACAATAAATTCAAATTAGAGGTTTGTACAAGCTTACCATTTAAAGCCACGTTGCTCTAAAACCTTTCGTAATCAGTACAAGAGGCCGAGTCGCTTACGTCATTTTAGATCAAATAGGTAAACAATTTAGGTCCAAATAGGACCAGATTGGTATGATTATCTACATGGTTATGTAATTTATCTCCTTGTGAGTTGGTACATAGGCATACATAGCAAGTTTTAGTCGTTGTTGGTGAATAACTAGAAATTCTATTTCACCTTGAAAATCACGACCATTTTCATATTTCATCAATTCAAAACATTTTTCTCAATGGTCAGAGTCAACCGCAGATCGCATATTACCTATTTGCTCTACGAATATTGACCTTACTGCTACTCCATAAAGGCACTGTCAAATTATCAGTTTACTGTACAAGTGTGCATATGGTTTTCTCTTGATTGAAATGATGGATGAAACGTTTTTCATTGATACACACAGGTCTGACGTGTCGTTAGTCAAATAAAATCACTATACTTTTTATTTTTGGATTAGACCAATTAAATAAATAGGATTCAAGGTGGGCCTAATATCTTCGTTGGTAAAATGAATCCACAAATTAACCCGACTGAATCCAAAAGCCATGAACCAGTTTCCATTTATTCCTTCAGCAGGTCTTCTCAATTTTGAACAATTACATGCATCTGCTCATAGAGGGACGTGAGCTTGTCTTAACTACTAGTAAATTGCTCGTTTTGTAGTTGATCGTTTGTCGCAATTGAATCATATGTCATCGTATTGTACGTGACTCGACCGCCAGCGACACCCCTCGCATTTGTGAGGATTTTATCTTTAATTATATCACGGAGTGAAGGTTATTAACTTGTTTTGATAAATTTCAGACATTTAGTAAACTTCAATGTGAAGAAAAATGAAGATCTAGATTACATATTAGCCCACAAGAGTGCCAACTCATAGAGGGGCAACAATTGGTCCATGGATGGGGGCCATCTTTACTTAGCCAGATCCCGGCGTGCCTCGGAAGACACGTTAAGCTGTTGGGTTGTCGGAAGCCCGAGAATCTGACAACCAGTCTTACCAAGGCGTATCGTATTACACAGTAACTGGGCTGTGGAGGTCAGATAGGATTCGCTGCATAAAATACTGGTGCTCTGCTGCATCCGGGTGACTAGAAGTCAACGCTAACGTAGTCGTAAAAAGGCTAGACAAATCCAAGAAGTTAATATCACCAAAGAGTTTCAATCAATTTATATTTTCGAATGGTACACACTATTACAAAACTATTTCAGATTACTCTTATAACTTTGATCTATTATTTAGTAATTTCTATCCCAATGTATGAGAGTAGATTAAGTAGTGTATGAAACTGCACGTAACTAGTTAAAACACTTGTGTGATATCATTAAAACACACACACTCGTGTTTTAATACCCCTCATTATACAACAGTTTCATAAATTACAATTTCAGAACACTTAATAGGTTTTCCTTTTCAATGTTTGCTGATACATAACGTAACCCAAAGTCAATGTTAACGAACTACTACCGAAGTACACGGAAAGCATAATATTTCAGAATCTTAACCCAAGTTAAGTTCGCGACGTGCTGAGACCACGCCACTTCCTTACTCGGAGCTAGTTGAAATATGAATGGTGATAGCGCAGCACATCTATGAATAGCTACATGACACTGATATCAGCTCGCAGCTACAGTTCCAGTCAGCAATAGAATATTCATGGCGTAGTATCCGACTTTGTTGAAGTTGCGTCTCCATTTAATTATATGCAGTTGTCATGGATGAGTGTATCAATGGAGTGCACTGCGATGCATTTCATTTTGAGATCTATGTTCGTGGTAGTTTTACCAAGGGGTATCGTGATCCCCAGTAACAGTTGTGGAGGTCAGATAGGCAGTCGCGGCATGTATATTACTGATATCCAGCTCGATCCGGTTAGACTGTAAGCTGACGCCAACATAGTTGTGAAAAGGCTAGGCAGATCATAATCTAACTTCGTGGTAAAGAAACATTTATCTTGGGATTATTGTCGATGTTGCGTCGTTTTCAGACTGTTTGGCGTCTTCTGCTAAGAATAGAATAGAAACCTTTTATTTCAGACCGGAGTCCATAGGGATGTTAACAATTTAACTTACTTAACTTTGTTATTTCATGTTCTCCACAAAGTGAGACTTGTGGAATACACGAATATGTCACACTGCTAAACTTGGTCTCTCACACTTATCGATTGATGTGTCAAGACAAAATTGATGAAGTGGGTTGGTCAATGGTGATGGTAAATAGTTGTATTCAAATTAGTGTGGTCTGTCTGGTTTTTCCAAAGGTTTTTTACGTCTTATATAAAGTCGTGAATAAGATTCGTTCTGTTTCTTAAGTTCTGTATGACTTATGTTTATTGCGAAAAACAGGTCTCCTCGTGCTGTTGCGGCGGCGGCGGCGGTGGCGGCGGCTCTAGCGCCTTGCTAACCAGATTCTGATATATTATTCCATGTGCTTCCTACTCCATGCAGCTTGCAGTAGTTACCCACAGACACAAACTTTTACTTAATCACCACCTGCTCCTTTAGTTTAATTGTACACTTGTGTGACTCAGCGAGTTCTGATCCTTGTTTGTAACTAATTAATATTTAAGGCGTACGGCTTATTAGTCGATTCTTGAGTGTCGAGAATTCAAACAGTGTTTATGAGGCGCCTTGGTGAGACCGTGGGCGTTGCGTAGGTGTCTACAATGTTCTCTACAAAAGTCTTATGGCACTTTCGAATTGCCTTGAACAATTAAGCCTAATGATTGGTGTTGTTTATCGGAAATTATTACGAAATGTGTTTCGTTCACTTGGAAATTATTGACCATGACGATTGATAGAAAGGTTGTGATAAAAATTAAAAAGCCTTAAATTACAAAAAGTAAAGGTTTTTTTAAAAACTAGCTGTGCCCGTGACTTCGTCCGTGCGGTATAGTTATTTTTGGCTCGTTTACGTTCATATATCACGAGGACTATACAGCTGACCTCTCCGAAGATCATCATCAATAGGATTACTATACGGAGGCGCTGCTGGAATAAATATATCTTACCTCTAATGCCTGTACTATTGTTCACCTCATGCATATGCTCTGATTCATATGTACTCACATTCACACACCGTAACATTCAGACACTCTCACATTCACACACTCTCTCATTCACACACTCTCACTCTCACTCTCACTCACCTACTCGCATGCCTGCGCGCGTGCTGACTGCATGTTTAGCTTTATTATTTCTCTTTTTATTTTTATTATTACTACTTTTCCCTTTACTTACATATATTTACCTAAAACAAGTAAAAGATATTTATTTAAGTTATTATGGAAGAGCGGAGTCTCCTAACACAAGCTTATCTGCTTAAAAGCAGGCTTCAATCACTAGTGGTTATGTTTTACTTGTTAAAATAATAAAACATTTTTCATATTTCATTTCATTTTTTTCATTCACTATGTCTAGGGCGTCTCCTCCCAGCGTTTTTATTTACATGTGCCTTGTGTACCTTTCACTTAGTAATATTTATTAATTTAGGTCTCAAAAAACGTTATCCAATTATTATATTGCTGTGAAATCGTCGTATGAATTTGTGTGTTGTCTTACTGTGTTGTATTTGATTTGTATCTAATGCAAAGAATTCTGCTGCTTATTTATTTATTTATTAATATATGTTTTAATGTACACCAGAAAATACATAACAAAAATAAAACATTTAAAACTAAAAACATACAATGGGCGGCCTATCGCTTTCTGCGATCCCTTCCTAAAAATGGGTTTGTCATTGGTGCATAATATAGGTAAACAATTTACGATAATAGGTACATAGATATATATGCAGTTTTTATTTATTTATTTAAACTTCTCGCACACAAAAAGGTACCAAGGCGGACTTAATGCCTTAGGCATTCTCTACTAGTCAAGCTGTATAATAGATACTTGTATACATACATACTAAATGTAAAAGCAATGAAAATAAATGACGACCATAGATTATTACGGCTACATGAAAATCACAACAACAAGTAATGCTCCTTCATGAGTCTCTCGAACACGCGCGCAATCTTTACCAGATTGCGCGCGTTTTATTTGAACTGGAAATGAATTCCACAAACGAGCAGCCTGAACAGAAAAGGATTTGTCTAAGAAAGTTGTGGAATGCATTGGCATTTTAAGCTTTAAGTTGTCTGATGACCTCAAAAATTTCGTGTGGGAGCCGCAAAGATAATGGAAACATTTCTTAAGATAGATAGGGGTGAAAGGGGAGAAGAGCACATTATACAAAAGGGAAAGAATATGGGCATTCCGGCGAAGGCGAATTGGTAACCGTTTGAGCTTCACACGAAATTCAGAAATATGTTCATATTTGCGCAAACCGAATATGAACCTAATACAGAAATTTTGAAGCCGCTCAAGTTTATTCGCTAAAGCTAGAAAACCTACAAAATTCTCTCTGTTTTTCATCTATTGCGAAGAGACATAAAAACTGTCTGCTCAGTTTTATTTCAAAAAGAGTAACGGGTACTGAAGTGACTCGACTGAAAACGAAATTACATCTGACGTCAGACACAAAGATAAAACAGTTATCCCAGCGAATCACAGTTGAAAACGTAGAACATTGGCCATTTGCTAAGCTAGGGTAAAACTGCAAGTTTTTCATGTTTTTTTCTGGTAAATAAATGTAGTGCATTCGTGGAGTGGCGGGGAATGGCTCTTTTATGATGTGCCCGCTTAAAGCCGCGTTGGTGTTTGTACAGACGAGTAATTTTCTCACGAAGCGGGAAACGTCTTTGATAGTTGCGCATTCTGGCGAAGCGAGTGTTATTGTATAAGTTGCAAGTAGGCGCGGTCGAGTTTTATCATGGGTTTAACTCGAACGTAGATCACGATGCCGAATTATGAAAGAAATGAAGTATCTTTTGTTTCGACTGTGTTTTGTATTTCGTAACAAGTTTTTGAAACTAAGTTGACGTACACGGGGACTCTCGGTGTTGAACTGACCATTGAGAATTTAACAGAGTGCATTTTACCGTGTCGAAAAAATACACTGCTCGAATCTCGGCGCAAACCAGTGCTGTGGCAGTGTGTTGAAGATCTAATTCGGTAAAAATCCCACCGCGATATTATTACGTCCATGTGAATGTCGACTAAAGATTTATAAGACCTCTTTTACCTGTTCTGTGTTTATAAGTAAGTAAATAAGACCTTTATGTTTGTCAGAGTATTAAGATTGGAAATCGATGATTTATTTTCTAAAACAAGGTAAAAATCTATTATTAGTGTTAAGTACCAAAAATGACATACATATTCAGGCCATGTTCCGTATGGTGCCGGACGTAAAAGAATAGCACCACCCCATTTCTTCCCGTGGGTGTCGTAGAAGGCGACTAAGGGACTTACTAGAGAATGGGCAGCAGCGTTCTCTATGCATTTGACCACCATACTGCGGTCGCCAACCCGCCTGCCAAGCGTGGCGATTATGGCAAATCCCCCCCTTTTGGGGGAGGCTTATGTACAGCAGTGGACGTCTTTCGGCTGATATGATGATGATGATTCAGTCTATAACGTTCCCACTGCTGGGACACAGGCCTCTCTCTGTGAGAGGGAGTGGGCCGTCATCCACCACGCGGCCCAGTGCGGGTTGGTAGATGTCACATGTTTTCGAAGTTTTGGTTCTAGGACATGCCGGTTTCCTCACGATGTTTTCCTTCACCGTTTGAGTGCAGTGGCGATTAAATGATTTACACAAAGTTATGCGGCTGGCTGGGTTTGAACGCACGACCTACAACTCGTAAGTCGCGGCTTAAAAATAACAATAAAATGAAAATCTATTTTCGAATTAAAATATTTGACTACCAATAATAGAAAAAGCTCTTCAATATTAAACACACTTAATCTTAACAAAGAGCCTCTTTAATGTAGACCTTTTATAAAATCTTCAGAGCTTTAATTAAGATAATGAAACAGCCTCGAAGTATTTATTGATGCTATTGTAAAGTGAGGATTTATTGGAAAAGTGTAAAACAAAGGTATTTTAATTTCTATTCTTTACTTTTATCGAGGGATTTGAACTTCAATCAAGGCTATTGGCTGAAGCAACTTCTTTTATGGCACTTTGTATTTTGTGTATCATTTTTATTTATTTATTTAACCATTTATGCACACACATATAAACAGACAAGAAGAAAGGAACAGAAAAATACGTACATAGGTAATGCTTATTTCTACAGAAATCTCTTCCAGCACACCTGCGATAGGAGAGAAGATAACAGAGATGTAGACAACGCGTGTAATAACAGTACAAGGGAAAACATAAAATTACAACATAAACTCTAATTTAAATATACACACATAATATGAGATTATACATACATACAAACATACATACTTGTAAAATAAATATCACCAAAATATATAGAAATAAAATGTAATTTAATTAATAAATACTAAGCAATTATGCAATAAGCAATTATTTTTAATTTTTATTTATTTATTTAAAATTTCGTACATAACATCCTAACAGGTTATGATGCGCCAATGCGATGTTACTACTATAAACAAAACAGTTTCAAAAATCATCTCACATACATTATAAAATAACAAAAATTAACGAGAAATTAACATAACTTGGCTCTAAATATGTTCAATGCACTTCGGTGCTACTTCTGTGAACCTCTTCAGGCTGCACTGAAATATATCAATCTCCTTAGAAATAATATTGACCAATGTTATGGCTCGTGACAAGGGGGCAAACTTGTTCAGGTTTGTCTTAGAGGATGGCTCCAGAAGCGTTGGCATCGGGCGACGCGCGCCTTAGCCGCATCATGATATCAAGTTTTTGATTCTCAGACTGCAATAATTAAGACATTATAAAGTTTTAAGGGACGGTTTTAGACCGGTAAAAGAGAACCCAACCGTGTTATTACAAAACGCTATCAAATTTTAGTTCTACCCTAAAGCTCTGATTGATTGCTCTGTTTGATTTTTTGATTCATTCATTCATTCATTCTGAGCCAGTTTTTGCATTTGGAACTTAATTTTGATTAGGGTAAAGTTCTTAATTCAAAAATGACAAATTAGTACCGGACTTGTAATTTGTCAGTTTTGTAAAAAGAACTGCATGTCTATTCATATTGGGTTCTTAATTCATAAATTGGCCTTTAAAAAAAAACCATTTATTTCAGGTTCTCCCATATTACAATAACAAGTTACGAAAGAGTAGAGAGTTATACTACATTTATAAAATTAAGTAGGATAACTTTAACAATTTTACCAATGTTCCAGATTTATATAGAAAAGTAAAATTAATATTTCGGATGTAAAAATATTTTGTAGTAGGTAGGGGTTTATAATACTTCAGACGGAACCAAATTTCTCTGCCACGAAAGCAAAACAAGTGAATATCTTCATATTTAAGTGTCAGAAGTTTCTTACACCATGAAACATAAGTAACTATTATGAAGATGGAACCTAACTTGCTCTAAATGAATGGAACTGTTTACAAGAATCTCAAGAAGGATCTTACGGTATGAGGTCTGATATGATCTCAAGGCATGGAATATGATTTAGACATACGCACAGGAACATCATTCTCATAATCATCTTTTCAGCCGAAAGACGTCCACTGCTGGACTTAGGCCTCCCCCAAGCTCCGCCACTTTGACCGGTTCTGTGCTTCCCGCATACAGGATACATTTTTAACCAGAGCGGATACACTATATATTTAGTTACGTCACTAGTGGTGCGCCGCGTCACTAGGTGGTACGTGACTATTGCGACAGGTAATTACCTTGCATTTATCTTATCAATATTGAGCGCCGCTTACGTATCTAAAGTTATCATTGCTGAGAAGCATATTTTTGAACCATAATTAATTATAAGGCTGTCCCAGGAACCGATTACGTATGTGGTGTTCAACGTAAACTACGATTGAACAACTGACAGCCGTGAGAACCTACAAATGAAATTGTTCCATTAATTGAAACTTAAGGTGAGGTCAGTAGGGGTCGGTCCACAATAGCTGGTTGCTGACAAATTCCAACCAGCCGACATTCCCCGGATACCCTCGCTTTTAATTGCAAACTTAATTGCTTTAGCGAAAATTGTTCTAGAAACAACGTAATTTTAGTACGGATAATATAAAAAGCGTATTTATATTTCCCGTTTACGATGTTTAATTAGACGGAATGTAATGAGATGGTGTAATTTCAAACAAATTAACGAGATGATGGTTCGCGATTAATTATTTGTAGGTAATTGTTTGCACGTGTTCTGAAGTGATTATGAAGTTAAGAAGCTAGAAATAACTTTCGATAATAAATTATTTGAGACCCTAAGAATTTGAAACCTTTCGGAAAAACATACATAAGTATAAAAGATGTAACGAGGATAAGCAATTAAACGATTTTTTTTAAAAACATCGTGGATCGTGGCTAAACAATAATAGCAGCACGGGTCGGCCTTCAAAGTTAAGCAACACTTGTCAAGGTCAGTCCGTGGATGCCTCCGTGCCTCGAAACACCCGCTAAGCCGTTGGTCACGGCTGTAATTTGTCCGAAAGTTTGATAACTAGTCTTACTAAGGGGTATCACACTCTGTTGTGGAGGTCAGATAGGCAGTCGCTCCATGTAAAATATTGGTATTCAGCTGCATTCGGTTAGGCTGGAAGCTGACCCCAACATATTTAGGAAAAGGCTAGGCAGATGAAGATGATATGAAATAGTGTTAATCTCGTATTATGCCATTAACTTTTAAGCATTCGTAGAGGATGGTTAGCAACGCCATTGAGCAGGCTTAGCACGAGAACCGTAGACAAGCGTCGTCGGAAGAGTAGACAAAAATTACGTTTACGTTGACAGCTTTTCACCGAGAAATGTCGACAAGCGATTTCTATTCTACAGTAGAGTAGAAATAGAAAGCGTCATGCTAAGCCTGCAGGTTAAAACCTCCACAGTAGCCTATACCTTTAATTTGATTTTTCTTTAAGTTCTCTTACTAGACAGATAATCTAGGTAAGTATAAAGACTGATGTTAAATTTTATTCATTCATTCATTTCAGCCGATAGACGTCCACTGCTGGACATAGGCCTCTCCCAAAAAGGGGGTTTTGCTATAATCGCCACGCTTGGCAGGCGGGTTGGCGATCGCAGTATGGAAGTCAAATGCATAGAGAACGCTGCTGCCCATTCTCTAGTAAATCCCTTAGTCACCTTCTACGACACCCACGGGTAGAAATGGGATGGTGCTATTCTTTTACGTCCGGCACCACACGGAACAGGTTAAATTTAACCTGCTTCTTTTTTTAGAGGACATAGTAGTTAAAGCGCTGTGCAGTGCTACTTACCTAGGAGTATACCTACTTACAGAAAAGGTTTGTCTGATGTAGTTAAAGTATCTTAAAGAGTTTTATAACAGCTTGTCTACAAAGTTCCAAGATGTTTTCCAATACTTTCTGCCCTAAATTAAAAACAAAATACTAAACCTACATTTTTTACTAAGAGACTTTTGAGACCCGAGACTCGTTAAATTAAAAAGCTTTTGTTGAAATACAGGCTCATAACACATTTTACCTAAGTTCAAATAATTTTATAGCCAGTCTTCTTTTTTTTCTTATATAGTCTACGAAAATGAATATAAACTAAGTCTTCGTGCATTCAATCCTCATCATTATCATCATCATTTTAGCCGAAAGACGCCCAATACTGGACAAAGGCCTCCCCAAACTCCGCCACTTCGACCGGTTCTGTGCTTCTCACATCCAGCGGATTCCTGTGGCCTTCACAAGGTCATCGGTCCATCTTGTGGGAGGCCTTCCAGCTCTACGTCTTCCTGTACGCGGTCGCCACTCCAGAACCTTTCGGCCCCATCGGCTATCTGTTCTACGAACAATGTGCCCTGCCCACTGCTACTTAATTGCTATTCTATACTACGTAACTATTATTATTTCACTGTTGTTTGCTTCTAACAGTATCGATACCCACTCTATATATCGGGAATACAAATCAAACGATACAATAACCGAACTCCTACGCAAAACACGAGAAAATAATTTCATTACACAGCAATATTCAGAACATAGATTAGATAGGGACTGGAAGTCTAACTTATCACAATGACAAGAGTTTTATTATTAGCGCGGAACGCAATCTTTGCGATGTAAAGCAGCCGTCTACGTGCCATTGAATGAAAATATCACTGCGGAGCTTGTAACTAATTCGCTACGGAATTTTGCTCTCCTGAAGCTTGCAGTTACGTTATAAATTATTTGTGGTGACTTACAATACGAGAACTTTTTTATGTTAGTGACAGTTGTATGATAATACAAGTACTTATGATGAATTGACGACTGTACCAGAAAGTGATAGAAAGGTCTCTTTCTCGATGAAGAGACAGCAATTATTCAAAATATCCCACTAAGTATACAATATTACAAATATGAAAGTTTGTATGTATGTTTAGATGTTTTGTACTCAATCAAGCCAGAACAGCTGAACGGATTTGGATGAAATTTAGTACGTACAAATATAATCTAGATTAACACGAAGGCTACTTTCTATCCCCCATTTTAGTACGTACCCGTGGGATCATTATCTACCTCCACGCTGGAGAAGCCCCTGGAAAAAGATAGTGATCTTATTATTTTACCTATTTGGTATCGAATAATCCGTAAAAGATGATTAACGTGAAAACAAAAAAAACATTTTTGTTTTTTAATAAACTCATTGCTTTCTAGTTTCTATCATGCGTTCCTAGCAGTTAGTTAGCTTTCTGGTACACTTTTACTCCGTGTTTCTGATTGACGACGGGCGTGGCGTCAGTAGCGCGATGCATATCAGTCTTACATCGTGTAATCAACGCGGAGCTTCGCAACCGGCTGATGTATCGTTGTCTTAACTGATCTCGAGTGTCCGAATAAAATTAAAGGTTTGTTGTTAGCTGTGGGAGGTGTTTACACGCTGTTTTTAAACTTTAGAGTCTTTGCTGTTTACTGTCCGTCTGGAGCAGTGGTGGTCCAGTAAAATCAGCCCCAATTTACGGTCATGGATTCGACCCAGATATACGCTTTATTTTGTGTAAATAATTTCATCACCACTGCTCTCAAAACGGTGAAGGATAACATTTTAAGGAAACACGCATGGACTAGAACCAAATGTTCGAAGACATGTGACATCTATCATTGTACCCGCGTGGTGTGTGGATTATAGTCCACTCCCTCTTGAAGAAAGGAGACATGTGTCCAAGCAGTAGGAACATTTTAGGTGGAACTTGCCGCGGTTACGTTAACAGTATCGCCCATCTCAATTTGGGCCTGACTTGTGGTGGCACTGTGAAAATGGCCGACACTTACCGAGTTGTAGGTTGGAGGTTGGAACCCAACAGGCGTTTTGTCTAAACTAGTTCTTCACCAGTGCTCTCAAAAGGTGAGGTGAAGGATAACACCGTGAGGAAACCTCGCACCCTGGTTCAGGCGCAGTCTGAGGGGGGCCTAGGGGTCATGACGCCCCCCCAAAGTTTTTTGTGCAATAAAGTCTAATTTACTCTTTTTACACGCTTTATATTAGCTTCACTTGTATGTTTGTTTGTTTGTATGTAACCGACTCCTTTGGACGCTATTTTGACCCACTTTAAACGGTCAGATTACATTTAAACTTTGTAGACTTATCGAGGACCTATGACAATTCAATAATTAAAAAAACACGCTTTTGTAGTTAGCAAAACTAAAAAGTAGAAAATAATTTAATTCTATTAAAAAGCATGGGGTGCTTTTTGAGGTATTTTTATAATCAATTAATATCAAGCACCCCACGCTTTTTAATAGAATTAAATTATTTTCTACTTTTTAGTTTGGCTTTTAAAGCGTGTTTTTTTGAACTATTATTTTTTCTTTTCTTATTTATATGTAGTCTTTGTCTGTGACGACCCCAAGTCTTCGGCTGCGACTGCGCCTGTCCTGGTTAGATTTATTGATAATAATAGGGCAAAGCGTATTTCAGGGCTTTGAATTTCTTACAAACGCATCGGTAGAAAACTTTTATAGAGATAATCTTGAAAAAAAAAACAACAGTAACCTGTAACCAAGTCTCCGCCAATATGAAATCTAAAAAGATCTAGGTGTATTGCGAATGTAAATACGTCAAAGAAAACTTCATTCGCATGCTTCTTCGAGTAGTAACGAGGCAACAAGACTGTTCCCAGAGGCGTCTGGCGCTTGCCGTAAATTGAGAACTATTGCGATTTATCTTGATTGAAATCTTTCGCTACCAACTACGTACTTGTTTTTTTTGGCTTCTGTAACTGGTACATAGTGTCAATGTTCGTTTAATGGCTGAATGTGCTGAAAATGTATGTTATTTACGCTTTTTTTTTTTTTGTGTGTTTGGCTTCGCACGGTTTGTGCATTTAGCCAGTGTCAAGTAATTTTTCTTTTCCATCAAGTAAATGGCCCGTTATCGGGCACGAAGTTACAAAACAGTCATAGTCGTCTTTAGTCAGTCAAGTCAAAGTTATTGTAAAGCGGTAGTAACTTTACAACAACCTAATAGGAGTTTTTGGGGGGAACACGAAAAGTCCACGTTAGTCACTTATTTTCACCTTCACTACATTTGTGCACTCACACGTAATTAAATTGCATAATTCACTACCAAAATTAAACAATTTTATTCGCTATTTCACTAAATTTCATGAAAATAAAAAGTCGTGCGACATGTTCCAACGCGATCCGGCCAAAAACTTCTATTTACGCTTACATTTAGTAGTGGGTTTGCAATATTATACAGGTTGTCCGGTAATTAATGGATAACCTTGAAATTGTTCATGGTAGAACTAATGGCATTCAGAAAAGAACATTTTTTTATTAGTAGATTTTCTGCAAAAAAAATTCCAAAAAAAGCAACCGACTTCCGAAAAAACACTACAAAGTGAAAAAATCTTTAATTTTGGAAGTCGGTGTCTTTGGATATGTATTTTTCGGAAGTCCGTTGTTTCTTTTGATTTTTTTTTACAGGATTAATACAAATATTTTTTTTTTTCTGAATGGCCATTAGTTCTACCATGAACCATTTTATGGTTATCCATTAATTACCGGACATCCTGTATAATCTGTCATTCGTGGATCTTTGACAGTCGTTACGGGTTGTCAGTAGCCCGAAAGTTTGACGACCGGTCTAACCAAGGAGTATCGTGTTACCCAGTAACTGGGTTGTGAAATAATTCAGCTAGACGCGGTAAGACTGGAAGCCGACTCCAATATAGTTGGGAAAAGGGTAGGTAGATGAAGATCTTGTGATGATATGATGATAAACGGCCCTCAACGGCCTTAACTCATTACATATCCCATGAATTTATTTCATCGACCACAGTTCAAAAGCTTGTCTTATGTTTGTGCAACCCACATGTCTTAAAAATGCCACCTTCTTGGGTCAGTCTAGATTGATAAATGATGATGTTCAAGCTTGACATATATGGATTGCTAATACCTACGGCATTCCACTGCTGACAATACTTGACATAGGCTTCTCCAATCGCACGCCTTGGTAATGATATTTTTTTATGACATCTACATTCCGGAATAAGATTTTAAAATCATCTAATGACGATTGACCTGAATTGATGATCGATGACCTTGTTAGGGCCGCACGAGTCCGCTGGATTTGGGAAGCACAGAATCAGTCGAAATGGCGGAGCTTGGGGGAGGCTTATGTCCAGCAGTGGATGTCTTTCGGCTGAAATGATGATGATGATGAATCATCTAATGCTCATCTTAATCCCTTGCGCTCAAAAATACAGTTTAGAAACAAGGAATTTGTACTACCGCTTTCATCTCCATCTTTATCTCCAAATATAAACCGTTCTGCTGAGCTATCCACCACAAACCTAAACTTCTCCGGTACCGTTCAGACTTACCGCACGCCGACTAAGCGTTTTATCGTTACGTCGCAGAGTTGAGCTTCCCGCGTTTATTGTACATTATTACAGAGGGAACAACGTCTTAATGAATAGGCTTAGTGAAGAGGAAGGATAGATTTAACAAATAAAGAGTGAACAAGCATCTTCTGGGCACGCTCGCTCCACCATAATACACCTCATCCATCGCTTTTCCTCAGGCGTATTCGAGGTCATTCAACAATTAAAAAATGAATCTGTAAATATGAAATTTTGTCCTTGGTGAAAGCAGCCACTTAGCAAGGAGACAATGTTGACAATCTTATATACGATAAGCCTCAAGTAACTGTAGGTATTCGAAACCAAGCAATACTGCGGGGTAATTGCGTACAATCATCATCATGACAGTCTATAATATTCCCACAGCTGGGACACAGGCCTGGTCTCGTCAAGAGGGAATGGGCAGTAATCCACCACTCGGGCCCAGTGCTGGTTGGTAGATGTCACATGTCTTCGAATTTTTGATTCTAGGACAAGCCGGTTTCCTCACGATGTTTTCCTTCACTGTTTTGGGAGATCTCAGATTCAGTGTTTATTTGTGACTTTTTTTTGTTAATCGACAGCATAAATCGCGTCATTTACGTTCTCGTGCAGGCAAATTTTTCAAACATGAATAGGCATTTCTTTCAATAACAATGAAATACATTATTTTTATACGATTCGAAATCTCGAAAAAAAACTAAAAAGTAGAAAATAATTTAATTCTATTAAAAAGCGTGGGGTGCAATTATTTATTTTCTATTTTTTAGTTTTGCTAACTACAAAAGCGTGTTTTTTTCTATTTTTTTAAAATTATTGAATTGTCATAAGTCCTCGATAAATCTACAAAGTTTAAATGAAATCTGACTGTTTAAAGTGGGTTAAAATAGCGTCCAAAGGAGTCGGTTACACACAAACAAACATACAAACATACAAGTGAAGCTAATATAAAGCGTGTAAAAAGGATCGCATTGGGGTGTTTGGTGACAGAAATCGAGATCGCATGTATACCTTCATCACAAATAAACCTTTGTACTAGTATTGTTCTTGTCTGCTTGTTTGAGTACCATGCATTGAATATCGTCGCGTTTGGGTACTGACTGACGGGTTTCCCAGAATAAAATAATACCACTCGACACGGGTGATTCTATCCTACTAATATTATAAATGAAATAGTTTGTAGGTTTAGATGTTTGGATCTTTTTACTCAATCATGCTAAAACGGCTGAATGGATTTGGATGAAAGTTGGCACACAGATAGATTATAACCTGGATTAACACATAGGATGGTTTTTATCTCAATAGTATCGTTCCCGTGGGAGAATATTCGACTTCCACGTGGGCGAAGCTTCTGGCAAAAGCCAGAAGTTCTTAAGTGAGGGTTTATTATACATTTGACTACCTTCGTAGTATTTGTAGACACGGCTGAAATGTGCATAAATAGATGAAAATAACTAAAGAATTCAGACAGTGATATCTCTAATCTCGCTGCTTTCGTCTGTCTGTGTCTCCACTTACGTCTTCTTAACAACGCCTCGGATTTTGATACGGTTTTCATATCATTTAGAGACTTGCTAAATACAAGCATATTATTAAAGAGAAAAGCCAATAATTTGAAAGATTTTTAATACTATCTTAAATATCATATTTTTGGGCGCTAAATTCGCTATCATTGACTAAACCTTAAGAGATAGATGAAAATGATGTAGTACGGCATTGTATATCTTTAAAATAACTACAATAAAGTCCCCTATGGTTTATATCTATCTCCTAAGGATAACACACGGTAACCATTTTTATCTTTTAAATACACCGTCACATACTAGTCATCTTACAAAGGTGGTCTTCTCAATGTATCCGGCATAAAACACGTTTAGGCGCGATTAAAAAATTGTTGCCATTAATTTAATAGGGCAAAGAAAAATAAATAATGGTTTAGAATTATGAAAGACCTTGAATGTTTACGTATCAAACGGTAGAAGATACCTACCCAACGTACCAGCCGAGTAATCATTACAGTCCATAATTCATTCCATCTCCATAAAAGGGTGTTTCAAACTATTTCATGCGTCTTGTTGAATGATATTTCATTTCATTAAATTATTCATATTATGTTTATAAATATATATATTTTTAAATAAATGACTAGTAGTCATTGGATACATGAAGTGATCTGCCGTTGTAAGACGATTAAAATGCCACGATGTATAACTAAAAAAATAGGTTATTTAAGAAGATTTTACGAAGCTATTTTGAACACTACGGTTTTAATCTTTATCCAATTAGAACGTTAAGTAATGTTCTAATTGGATATTTGTATGTATACGTTGTGTATTTGATATAGACCAAATGAGCGGTCGGCCGGGATGCCCCGTTGCCGTCCACATTGCGGGGAAACATTCTATAGTTATAGACAGGTGTATAGTGTATATGACCTCGGTCAAATACACTATAAACCTGTGCGAAGCCGGGGCGGATCGTTAGTTCAAGATAAATAATATTTCGCAATCGAATTTCACGATTTAAGAATTCCTTTATATCATGAAATTACAATCGAAATTAATAATTCACAGTCAATATTATTGAAAATATCGCCGGAGGGTAATTGGAATTGAAAAGACACGCTCAGATTACACTAGTTTCAATAAATGAGTGCTCTCGATTGGCTCTCGATAACAACCGTTGTTCAGTAAAATATTGTTGAATAAAGAATGATCGGTAAATTGGTCATCGATACCGTTCTGATTTTTTTTGTAGATTATTTATTCTTGCTGTGTGGTTTCTGTCAAACTAATATTTTATTCATAGTAATAAAATATTATACATACATAGCAAATAAAATATTATACATAGCAAAAAAATATTTTATTCATAGTAATAAAATATTTTATTCTGCACGAAAAAAAAAAACTGATAAAGGACTAACTGTTTTGTTGGTCTAGTGGTCGCAAGCGCTACTGTTGAGCATGAGGTCTTGGGTTCGATTTCCAGGTCGGGAAAAGTGTTATTGGATTTTTCTATCTGGAATTTCTCAGTAGCAACCCGGAGTCTGGATTTGTACCCGGTTGATGGCTCTTCGGGGAGACAAGGTTGACAAGCTGTTATGATGATAATGATGAAAATAAAAAGAGGAGGAGAAATGAGGTCATGATTTTCCCATCATGACCTCATTTACCTCTCTTATGTCCTTAAACCGCCTAAACCTGTCCCTAAAGTTCTGCACATGCGGTGTTTTGGGCGCATGAACGTTGATAAGCTTCGTCAAGATGCGTCAGACCTCTGTTGGGAACACCTGGCAGCGGCGACAGCTGTAGATGAAAAACTTCACATTTTCAATCGCACGGTCCTTGCTCTCTACGACAAACACGCTCCTGTTAAGAAGATCAAACTTCGGCGTCCGCCTGCTCCTTGGAGGACGATAGGGGTTCGTATGGCCATGAGACGCAGGGATCGGGCCTTTCGTACATTTAAGAAGGATCGTAGTGAAGAAAATCGCAACTTTTTCAAAGCTGCTAGAAATCGGTGTAATCAGATGATACGCAACGCTAAACGCCGCTATATTCTCGAGAACATATCTTCTTCTTCACCTGCTGATATCTGGAAGTTCCTAGGTACTCTTGGTATCGGCAGACCACGTCATGTGGATTTTCCTAATACCATTAGCCTTGATGATATCAACCGTCACTTCACAACCACTTGTCATTTGGACTCCCATATATTATCCCAGACGGTTGATTTCATTACTGGCCTAGGTAGTCCCATCATAGAACCATTTCACTTCGCTCCGGCCACCTTGGACGAAATTAAAAAGATCATCCTTTCCATAAAATCCAAGGCTGTCGGCTATGACGACATTAGTCGTAGTATGGTCGTTTGGATCCTTGATAGCCTTCTCCCTCCAATTACCCACATCATCAACTTTTCCCTTGATTCCGGACAATTCCCATCCTTGTGGCGTATGGCCTATGTCCGCCCACTCCCTAAAATTTCAAATCCCTCCCTACCCAGTCACTTTCGACCCATTTCCATTCTCCCATTCCTGTCTAAAGTGCTTGAGGCCTGTGTACATAAGCAGTTTACGGGGTTTGTTCACCGGAACAACCTTGTTAGCTCTTTTCAGTCTGGATTCAGGCCTGGGCACAGTACATCTTCCGTTCTCCTTAAAGTGACTGGTGACATTAGAGAAGCTATGGAGGATACCAAGGTTACCGTTCTGGTATTAATTGATTTCTCAAATGCATTTAACGCCGTCAGCCACGATATTCTTCTTTCTATCCTCTCTCATCTTATGGTTTCGGCCGAGGCTCTGGAATGGTTCTCTTTTTATCTTCGGGGACGTCAACAGTCGGTTCGCGTTGATGAGGGTTCGTCAAGTTGGCGTGTTCTGGATGCTGGTGTCCCACAAGGCGGTATTCTTTCTCCATTATTATTTTCTATCTTCATTAATTTTATAACTCATTGTCTTCGGTGTTCGTATCATCTTTATGCTGATGATCTTCAACTGTATGCTGCTGAGCGGGTCGAAGGTTTTTCAGGCGCTATAGCAGATGTAAACCGAGATTTGGATGGAATAAAAAAATGGTCTGATAGTTTTGGAGTGTCAGTAAACCCCTCAAAGTGTCAGGCCATTCTAATTGGAAGCTTACGCATGATGGGTAGGGTGACGCTTAGCTCTCTTCCTCCTCTTATTTTCAATGGTACCGTCATACCCATTACTCCAACTGTGAAAGATCTCGGTTTGCATCTTGACTCGACACTGAGCTGGCAACGCCAGGTCTCTAGTGTTAGTCAAAGAGTCAACGGTACTCTGCGATCCCTGTATCGTCTGAGAAACTTTTTGCCCGCTAAGACGAAGACCATGCTTGTGCAGACTTTGATTTTCCCTATCATCGCCTATGGCATTAAGTCCGCCTTTGTACCTTTTTTGTGTGCGAGAAGTTTAAATAATAAAAGAGAATGAAAAAGGAGCCTGATTTCAGTCTTCTTCAATAATGGCAATACTGACAACTGACACGTGGTCGCTCACAATGGGCCTCATAAGAAGGCTTAAAGTCACCCAAAGGACAATGGAGAGGGCTATGCTGGGAGTTTCCCTGCGTGATTGAATCAGGATTGAAGAGATCCGCAAGAGAACCAAGGTAACCGACATAGCCCTAAGAATTGCCAAAATAAAGTGGCAGTGGGCAGGGCACATTGCTCGCAGAACAGATGGCCGATGGGGGGCGAAAAGTTTTGGAGTGGCGACCACGTACCGGAAGACGTAAAGTTGGAAGGCCTCCCACAAGATTGACCGATGACGTTGTGAGGGCCGCAGGAATCTGCTGGATGTGGGAAGCACAGAACCGGTCGAAGTGGCGGAGATTTGGGGAGGTCTATGTCCAGCAGTGGACGTCTTTCGGCTGAAATGATGAATAGTGACATGCCCCGGTTACCCCGTAGTCAAGAATTTCACGTTTTTACGTAACCCGTAGCAGTCTAGTCGACGTTCAGAACCATATAAAATATATAGAAAGGGGTCGCAATTCATACTTATATCAATAAACAATATTATAAATGCGAACGTACTCGTACCTAATTCTGTATGTTGCCTTCTTATGCCCGTACACGAAACGATATATTATACAGACATTTGTCTAATAAAAGGCTTTTAATTTTGTTTTAAACAGGTGAGTGTTATAAATCAGGAACTTTAGCTCAGAAGGAAACTTATTAAATATCTCTACAGCTTGGTACTTCGAGCAATGCTCTACTATATTACATTTTGGTGCTATTTGCTGTTTAAACTGGTTACCAAGGTTATTTAAGACAAAGTTTCGCAGATCAAACAACCAGCCAGCTTATTAGCTACAAGCTCCCCATATATCCTTAATAACCTAGTCCCAACAACAAACATGAGCAAATTATTATTTTGCATTCCACTCTCCACAAATCCTATCCCACGGAATTAGGTCCAGTTCACCAAAAATTCACGGCAAAGTTTCGGACGTTGCGAGGCACTTTTGACCCCGTTCCCTTAATCCGGCTGGCGGGGTTCGGTCTAATATTTTGTGCGGTACCACAGGATCTTGGCACTTTGTTCTGACCACGTTATTGTGGTCGTCATGTTGTTTGTGGTCGGCAATTGTCCGTGTTATGAGTCATGTTTTGTTTAAGTTAGATGTTTGGGCGGGTGTAGTTCCATTTGTGGTATGTTTTTGTTGTGGTTTACTGTGGTTATTATATCGTTTGTTAAATTACATTTTAGCTGATTTGTTGATGGTGTAATTTTAAGCGGAAATTCAGTTGCTGTTGCTCGTCGATGCCCAACAAAGAAGGATATACCGATTTTCGCCACAGAGATTCCAGGTGACTAAAGATATAACGTTTAGAGGACGAATAACAAAATTTGGGACACAGGTAACCCAATCCATAATAGTAAAAATCAATGTGATCTTTCTGCAGCCACCTAACAATCAGCAGACTTCTAACGCCCAACGAACAGCCTAAACATAATATCACGCCTTGTTCCCCCGAAGCCCTGGGCAGAGGTGTACCTACCTTTCGTACAACCAAATTTCGCCAGTTATGTTAAAGTCCCATATAATAAGGGTCGCGTCTATTGCCATCAGGGGCGGACTGTGATTTGCTGGGCACTGGGCTGCTAATACTATTTGGAGGCCTGCTTGCTAATTAATCAAGTGATTGCCATTTTATCAAAGATCATGAAGCCTGTCCGACTGCGAATGACTGCGTTTGCGCAGTCGTTTGCGAGAAAATACACCGAAAACAGCTAGATGTAATTTATATTTACAATATTGTCCCCTAGCTTTTGCTAGTGCCTTCGCTCGAATGGAGGTCCAAAATTATGCCCCAGGAACGTACTACCGGGATAAAACGTATTCCATGTGTTAATCAAGGTTATTAACTATCTGTTTGTCATATTTCATCCAAAGCCATTCAGCCGTTTTGGCGTGATTTAGTAACAATCATCTAAACATCCAAACATACAAACTTTCATATTTATAATATTGGTAGTAATCCTACTATCCTATCCTACCTACCTAGTACAGGTAGGATAGGATAGTAGGATTGTCTTCAATGGAGGCTGGGGCCCTTTATATCCACAGAGCCCTGGGGTGCAGCCCGAAAAGCCCTTATATAGATCCGCCCCTGATTACCATCAAGCGGGCACATATCCAGAATGAGAAATTCCAGATAGAAAATCCCAATAACACTTTGTCCGACCTGGGAATCGACCTCAGGTCCTCATGCCCGCTTGCGACGACTAGACCAACGAAGTAATCAGCCTAAACATCAAACTAAGAATTCATATCCATCATTCACAATGCAACATACTGCCATACAAACTGAATACCCAAACTCATATCATATTCACGCTATACTAGAACTATACAATACGAACCCTTTGACCATCAGTTCCATTCGGCCTAGTTCCCATCTTCAGGTCAGCACCTACTTATAATGCATGACCGAGGTGCTGTCAGAATACATAGCGCCGAAAACCAATTTGTTTGACGATCTCTGTATCGAATATTGCAGCTTCTACAATCTAAATTTTTAGACATTGTAAGATGTTATTTGATTTGGACATAAGGTGTCTCGTGGTGGTTTTAAATAAAAAAATAATTTAACAATTTGGATTTTTGTCATCCTAATGCTGCAGTGATGCGGCCCGTTACTTGGCGGGCCGCGCCAGGCGTTGGTACGCCTATCGAGGCCTGTCGCGACCCGTGTCGACCATTCTCATATGAACAAAGCTAAAAGTAACGTCCATACACCGACTTGCCGAATCCCGACGGAATCCAACCAAGTGCAGTCTCAATCAAATTGATGGAACGAAGCAAAGAATCAAGGGAGTTTTTTTGCCCAGCATTGGCATGGATCATACCCATGCCACTGCTGTAAAAACCACCCTTATCGTCAGCATGAGTAGTCATGAGGGTCTTTTCATCTGTAATAATACCTACGCACCTACATTCAATGAAGACAAGCAAGTTGACATAAGTCAGGATATAGCTTTTGAGAATCTTAGCCAACGCGTAGAAGACCAAATTCCAACACATTCGACCTCTGTCTATCTGGGTGGTTCATTCAATAATTCATCTCGAATATAAATTATGGCTCGATTGTCCCCAACAAAAGTTCCAAAAAAGGAAGGACATCACATAAAACGGATTAAAGACTGCACAACGCATTAGAATCAGAATGGAAGCTCAACGTTGCACAACGAAATGACCCGTTCCGTTTTAATAATTATATTAATGTATGTCTTGTCACGTCCTTCCCTGTTATGAGGCAGGAGAACTTCAACTGGCCCATATAATAAATGCATACGTAAGCCGTTATGGGAATGTGGAATAAGGCCGGTGCTTGCAGAATAATAGTGTCGTGTGGGACGAACATTTTGGAAGTAAAATGTAAAATGCAATCGTTTTCATGGTCTTGTTGCGTTGTATGCATGTGAACGAAGTTTGTCGTCATCATTATCATCATCATTTTAGCCGAAAGATGTCCACTGCTGGACATAGGCCTTCCCCAAGCTCCGCCACTTGGACCGGTTCTAAGGAACTTTAATCAATATAATTTATCATCATGTAATAAATTGCGAATTTACGCTTAGTCGCTTGATTGAAATGAAAGTTTTTCAAATAACATTCTTTACATGAAGCGACTGCCTTTCTGACCTCCACAACCCAGTTACTGGGTAATGCCAGTTGGAAATAATGGTTGTCAGACTTTCGGGATTCTGACGACCCGTAACGACTGTTAAAGATCCACGACCACCAACGGCCCAACGTGCTTTCCAAGGCACGGAGGAGTCTTGGTATGTAAAGATGGTCACCCACCAACGGACCAACCGCGGCAAGCGTAGCTTAACCTAATTGAACCGTGCGGCTATTATTACTTAGCCTCAAGCCCCTCCTAACGAGTATTAAAAATTTATAATTTAATTTATCTGTATTATTATTCACACTTTTAGTAACAAAAAGCCATCAGTGTCATGTATCAAAACAGGGAATATAAAAGTTCAATTTCATCGAAAACTTCACCACAAACGCCGCAACATTGACACTGTAAACAAAAAGATTTACGTCGATACAATCAAATTACCGTGCACTACAAAGAGCGAAGGATAAACAAGAACTATTGGAACAAATAAATTTCCCTAGCGCACCTAAAGATTTTCATTACATTTGAAGTCACTTGCCCGAGTTTCTCCACAAAGGAATCTAATTTTTATCTCTTTAAGCGAGGCATTTATTGCGGTCAGCGAAAAAGGTCTACAGATCAAAGGAGTAGGTACTATAAAATATCTTGTTGAAAGTAGAAGCGTTTAAAAGCTTCCCCTGTTTTATTTGTACGAGTGTTGAGATGAACGAGGCAGATAATTCTCTTGTTTCTGGCAAAGATCTTGGCGTTGTAAGAAAGTTAACTGTTGTGTGTAGTTTTGATTTTGATTATGGCGTGAGACAATGATGTTTTGTATGTTTGATTTATGGTTTTCATTTGTATTGTATTTACGAATAGACATATGTTTATAGTAATAGCGATCAAAATATGGCATACGAGTTTTTGCCCGAGGCTTTGGCCGCGTGGATGTCGGCAAATATCCTACCGGGAAAAGTACCCTATAAACACATAGGGTACTTATTCTCGTGGGATATTTTCCTTAGGTTATATAAACTAACTGTGTGCTAAAGGATGTCCTTTGGCACACAGTAATTTTTTTCTGTGCTAGGCAACACTGTCTCCATGTGGATACAGTATGGCTTAGCACAGAAAAAAAGTTATTAATACTCTTTGTAGTCTTGAAAGTTTTATCTCATTTCGTACCTGCTTTGTGAATCTTTCTGGTTGTTCACCAATAATAACAACAACGTGAAGAATAGTGACCTTATTGGTGACGTTCTTCAGAAAACTCAGGTACGTAGTACTCGCAACCGGCGTGCGTGTTTGACCAAATTTATGAACGTAAACTAGGCAAAAGGAGCAGCATACGGTGGGGGTCTGCCCGATTTGGGCGGAGCACCGCCGTGTCCTTGTGGGGGCGATCGGCGGCGGCGATCTCTCGCGTCTGGCCCTGGTCCAGCCCACGGAGCAAGAGTGCATGAGTAGCCGTCACCTCCTTCTACGAAACAGTAATGCTCGCGAAGAGGGAGGCAGCGCACGTGAGGGAGAGGCAGTATATGCCACTGTAGGCGCGAGCTTGCGGATGGCGAGTAAGGACCAAGCCCGGGTCGACGGCGCGTTGTGTTCCACGCGCGCCTCAAAGAGATGTCATCATCAACTGATGGGGTCCGCAAGGACCGATGCCTGCCAGGGATATGGGTTATTCGAAAGAGATACCGTGGCCCCTGGCACATAGACAACTGAAAGAACACGGGTGGGTTTTAGTCAGTAAAAGTGTGGCATGCCCTCCTGCTCCACCCAGAGCGTGAGAAGTTATTTCATGATTTCACACCCTCAAATAAAAAAAACGAGGCAAAAGGAGTATGTAAAGATAGCAGGTGGCGTTCTGTAGCTTCTGTTTACCTCCATGCGAAGACGGCGTTAGTTTTTGAATGTGTGTGAAGCATTAATTGAAGTTAACACTTAGTTCAGAACCAATGCTTTCAAAACGGTTTAGGCAGATACTGTTTTGGGTGTCTCCTTTTTATAACCTATAACCTTATGTGAGCAGTGGTGGCCCAGAGTCCATGGACTTCGGGGTTCGAACCCCGACAGCTGCTTTACTTTGTGTAAATTACGGTTCTCTGTCCTTTCGCTGAAAATTGTTTGCCAGATTTTCACTGGCCAACTAACGTTTTGCAGAATCTTATTTCGCCGACTAATCATTTGCCAACTTATCATTTATTTTTTTTTTATTTCCCAACCTCACAGTTACCAACTGTACGTTTCGTTTGCTTTTCATAAAGACACTTTTTAAAATGCCAACTTTCATCATTAACCTAACTTAACTGTTTTCTTTTACAAAAGCGATTCGCTTGTGGCACATCGCCGGCCGCTGCCGCGGCACGCTTGCTTCGCTCGCTCGGCTCGTGCGTTGTTTGTCATACTCTTTTTTATTTTTTTTATTTTTTTTTATTACGGGGGGAAATCCTCATGGATGTCCTCCGCCCCGGGGAGGGCGGAGGGGTCTGTCAGACTCTTACTGACTAAAACCACCCCGGTGTTCCGTCTCTCACTTGCACCGGGGATCACGGGAACTAGTGTGACTTCCGCGATCCCCGGCTAGTGCAGGCCCGCCTCTGCGGGCCACCTCGCGATAGGGGGGGAGTGAGGTGTTAAACTCCCCCCTTACGTCATAGAGAGGCGCGCGTGGAACACTACGCGCCGCCATCTCGGGTCCTAAGAAGTAGGGGGCAACGAATTTCCCCAGATCCGTTGCCCCTGGACCCATTTAGGGGGGCTGGAAGAGGGCGTTATCCGCCCTCCGCCGACGCCCGGTGCGTCTGCTGCGGATCGGGTTAGCGGAAGCAATCTCCCGCTCCCTCTCCGCAGCCTCCTTCTGCGACATGACTATTTCGCAGAAGGATACCACCGCGTCCCAGGACTCCTCGCTGCCGACCATCGAGTCGACAACGGCCGGCAGCGACAGGTCACTGCCGACTCCTGAGATGAGGGCACGGCGCGGCTCCTCCCAAGCGGCACACTCTGCCAGCGTGTGCCACGCCGTGTCCTCCCGACAGTCGACGCAGTGGTGACACCGAGCGTCCGGCTCCCTGTTTATGCGACACAGGTACTTCCCGAAGCAACCATGCCCCGAGAGCACCTGTGTCACCCGAAACGACAGGGAGCCGTGCCTCCTCCCGAGCCAGCGCTCGAGTACTGGCCGGACCACCCCAATGGTAGCGGGGCCGGCGGTAGGGCGTGAAAGCCTGTCCCGCCATTCCGCCACCAGGGCTGCGCGAAGCTGTGACCGACGCAACTCCAAATGTCGCTGCGTCAGCCATTCGCCCCGCGCCCTCGAGTCCTCGCGCCACCGATACAGTGACGCGAGTACCTTCGCCTCGAGGTCCCAGGGCGGGGATCCGGCCAGTACACAAGCCGCCTCGTAGGAGATCGTGCGATACCCCCTAATGACTCTGACGGCCATCGCTCGCTGCGGCCTTCGCAGGACAGCGATGCTGCCGGCCGTCAGGTCAGCCGCCCAGATCGGGGCCCCATACAGGGCCATCGATCGCACGATCCCCACGTAGAGCCGCCTACAGGCGGCGCTCGGGCCCCCCAGATTGGGAAGCAGCGTTGATAGCGCCCCAGCCGCGCCCATCAACTTGGGCACCAATGGGTCATACTCTAACCTAACCTATCGTAACCTAAGATTTCTGTTGCTATACTTATTAAAAAAAACTTGTTTGTTTTACGCAAGTTCAAGACCAGGTTTTCGTCAAATGATACGCAAGTGACATACAGTTTTATAAAGAGGTAAAGTGTTTGTTAGCACTCAGTTTTCTGGAGGAATCTGAACAACGTCATTCGTCTAATAGTTGTGTGGCCTAGTGAAATGTTTGACAAATGATAAATGTCCCAAACGTTTTGTGTCATTATAATAATCAGCTTAACAATAATTCTACCAAATGAAACGTTGTCATACAAAAATTTGCTAAATATTAGTTGTCAAAGTGAAACATCGGCGAAACGTTGGTTGGCAAGTGATAATCTGCCAAAAAAAATTCGGCGAAAAAGCAGGATACCGTAAATTACTTCATTATCACTGCTCTTGAAATGGCGAAGGAAAACATTGTGTGGAAACCGATATGTCCTAGAACTCGACATGTCCCGCCGACGTGGTGGATTACAGCCCACTATCACACGAAGAGGCCTGTGTCCCAGTTGTGGGAACATTGTAATATAATTTTGATTAAGCTCTACTTTATACAGGTATAAAAGGGTCCATTATAAAGTGTTTTAAGAACGGAAATCATCTTATTGCAAGGTGACTGAATTAATAAAAGCAAGAGCAATGCATCCTCTTTGCGGTAACATGACTTATCTTAAATTAGTCACTAGTCGGCATTAATATGACAAACGTCTAAACGATCCATTTCCTTAGGAGGATGACTACCAAGTCTTTGTTACTTGGCTCCTGAGGAAGTAGTAATTTAGAGCATCGCTTAACTAGTGCGTAAGTCACTGACACATTCTACCTTAAATTTAGCACAAGCACGACAAATTGACGTAGGGTGTTAATTTGTTTAACAATCAACCCTGACTGTAGGGACGTAGAATACCCTCAAAATGCATCAACTGAATTAGCATGTTGTCACGATCAGCTCATTACTGAAGACAATGTACCCCTCAGAAGGTCATAAAAGTGTTGGACGTTATAAATTGGTATAGAGTGTGGCAAGGACATCGACGCGTTACCTGTTACCTGATGAACTCCGTGTGAATATCGACTCAGAGTATCTAAGCTAAGCTGCGGATAGACGGATGGATGGATAGACGGAAGGACATGGCGAAATTATAATCCCTTGTTGACTACGGAACCCTAAAGATGGTCTCCAATGTGAAAATAAACCGCAATAATGTTACGTAACTCCCTAGCTCTATCAATCATTTTACAATTTAGCTCTAATATAGTTAGCTTCGAAATAAATTCTCTTAGTACATAAATAAAGTTATTTATGTCCGATTTATAATAACCCGGATCAGTGGGTCATTTGATTGGATCGGCGCTAAGTAAGCGTGAAAAACAATGATATTTCAATTTGCTACTACTTAATGTATTTGTTCGTTTATGTGGTAAACCGTTGTGTTTGGTATTTGTTTACGGTAATTAATCAGATTGGTATGAGGTGAAATGGGTTAATTCATGTTTATTATTAATAATCCGGAATAAGGTGATCCGGCAGAGAACCAAAGTTGTCGATATAGCTCACAGAATTAGCAAGTAAAAGTGGCAATCGGCTGGCCACATTAGCCGTAGAACCGATGACCGTTGGGGTAGACGTGTTCTTGAGTGGAGTCCGCGAAACGGCAAACGTAACGTAGAACCCACTTAGGGTAGGTGGAGCGACGATCTTCGCCGGGTGGCTGGTAGCAGTTGGATGAGAGTTGCCTAGAATCGAGCTGAATGGCGTGCAATTGGAGAGGCCTATGTCCAGCAGTGGACTGCTGCAGGCTGATGATGAATAATACCTGCCTTCACTGCCTCATTAGTCTAATGGTCGCAAGCGCTACTGCTGAGCATGAAGTCCTGGCTTCGATTCCTGGGTCGGGCAAAAAGTGTTTTTATTTCTGTCTCCTTTTTCTTACAATCTGTCACTATATATTAGGACATTTAGTAATTTTTATGATGTGATAGATGTCTTGCTTGGTATGCGGTCTATGACACATCCTAGTTCTTATATAGCATGTAGCGAGTGTGTGTGTATGTTGTGTGTGTGTGTGTGTGTGTTTATCCGATGAAATACTGTGGAATTTTGTGTTTTAGCCTGCGTATTACTTCTTTATCCATTAGGTGGTTTGCCTGGTTATTTACGAGGTGGCGAGTTATTATTTCTTTGTATGACTTGATATAACATTTAATTTCGCCTTTGACTGTCGGAATTTTCATATCATGATGTAGAGCTTTATTTGGTACAAACCATGGGGCGTTTGTAATTGTTCTTAGAAGCTCGTTCTGGAATCGCTGTATGATCTCTATATTAGAGTGTGATGCTGTTCCCCATAGCTGGATGTCATAGGTCCATATAGATTTGATTATAGCTTTGTTTACCAGATGTACTTTAGAATTTCGACCAGTGAAACTTTCTTAGTGTCAGTCCAAGTTGATTCCGTTTCGTGAAAATGTGTTTTTTCCAAGAGATACCGTGCCCCCTAGCACGCAACAGGCAACTGAAGGAACACGGGTGGGATTTAGTCAGTAAAAGTCTGACACGCCCTCCTGCTCCACCCAGAGCGGGAGAAGTTATTTGATGATTTTCCAACCTAAAAAAAAAGACGTCTGTCGAGGTATACACGAAGGTATTTGACATGTTCAGCTTGAGGCAGTTGAACTCTATTGAATTGTACTGATGGCCCAGGTATCCTTCCTCTTAGTGAATGTGACATTTCGCAATTTAGTCTCCTTGGCGTGGTCAAAATGTTATTAAGTTTTTCCACCTGGAATTTCTCAGTTCCCCGGAGTTTGGAATTCATGCCCGGCTGATGGCAATAAGCTCGCCCCCTATTACATAGGACTTAAACATAACTCACAAATTTGCAAAATGGTTACACAATACCCCACACGTATTGTGCAACCATTTTGCACAAATAACTTCATCACCACTGCTCTCGAAATTTTGAAGGAAAACACAGTGACACCGACACATGTCCTAAAACCAAACATTCGAAAACTACGAACCCGCACTGGACCCGCGAGGTGCGTGCATGAACACCCACATTTTGTCAGTTATGTTGAAGTCCCATGTAATAGGGGGCGAGCCTATTGCTTATTTTTGGTTTTAGGACATGTGCCGGTGTCACTGTGTTTTCCTTCAAAATTTCGAGAGCAGTGGTGATGAAATTATTTGTGCAAAGTGGTTGCACAATACCTATGCGGTATTGTGCAACCATTTTGTGTATTGTCTCGTAATCGGGTTGCAAAGATCGTAGGTAAGGCAGTCGTTTGGTATGAAATACTGCCGACGCCCAAATTCGGTGGAAAAAAGGCCTACACTTTTTATATAGATTTTAGGGCCACTATCTCGCTTATCTATGCCAGATGGTGGTTTAAGTATGGCTTAGCTATCAACTAGTCTATATAGGTACACCTGATAATAAAACTTTTTCATTACAATTATTTAGCATGATTTATTGTACTTAGTCTACGCATTTAAAGACTCAATTAATCAAATGTTAGTACTTTTCCATTTATTTAGACCCCAATGTTGTCAAGTTAAGTGAGATTTATATCTAACTTAGCCTACAATGAAAGTCAGTTGAGTCAAACAAGTTAAATCTATGTAAATAAAAACAAATGTATTGTACTAAATAAATTAGTTTTAAAACTTCTTAGAATTAATTTATTCTGGGACCGATGTCGTTTATTATTTAGTTTCGTTTAATTTATTTGAGTGACTTAAGTAATGTTTGTGCTATTAATATATTTTAACCTATTTATGAAGTAGCTTAGCTATGACCCGCGGTTTCACCCGTATATGTCCCGAATATCGAGGTAATAAGTACCCTATATCCTAATCCAGGTCATGGTAAACTCATAAACCAAATCCATTCAGTCGTTTTACCGTGAAAGCATAACAACAAACAAACATTGTTTTTTTTATGATTCCCTTTATAGTCTTTGTTTAGATTCGTTTTGATCATGATAATTTAAATGACTATAATTGTGACTGGATATTTATGTGAATTTGTAATTAAAAGGTGTGGAGGGTTAATTGAAAAAAACATTTGTAAAGTTCTAGCCAAGACTCACGGTCTTGGCTAGAACTTTTGTGTATTTAAAACCTTAAAAGTAAACTGAAAAAACAAAAATGGCTCCTTTTCAAAATACATATTTTCCTAAATTCTCTCTTGGGTCGTCAAAGTTTTAGTAAATTTAATAACTATACTAAATATCGATATTATTAATTCGTTTTATGCGAAATTTTACATTAAATATAAGCTAGTTTTATCATCTAAAGTTACTGAGAGCGTGCCTTAGGGACAAGGCTCCAATTACTCACATTGTTATAATATAAAGTGTCACAAAATTCCATAAACCCATTTGTCACGGGCCTTTCAAATGGTGTGCTCACCCCTTTATAAGGACATTTAATACTTACATTAGAACCAATGAGAGGGATTAGTTCGGACCTGGTTTTCTAATGCGGTAACAAAGAGTACGTAGAAATGTAGAGGGTGCATGCGTAGGACAGTAGTGGCCTAGTAATAATGGCTGCGACTAACAGGTTGTAGGTTGAACTTAAGCAGGTACTTTACAAAGTATGCATTCCTAGCTGTTGCCTGCGACTTCGTCCGCGTGACATCATGCGCGTGAAAACCCGTACATACCTATTTAGTTGCGCAGTTATTTTAAATTTATGATATCTCCTAAGATGTTAATTGAAATCAAGTGATGTTAAGGACAATTTTGTTCACAGTTAAATACTTGTGATTGATGACATATTTATTTCGATAAGAATCAATATTATATTGATAAAACTCCTTTGGAAATAATTCATTAATTTCGATCAAATTTGATTACTATAGAAAAAAGTTAAAGTGAGGCAATCTTAAAAGATAGACATATGCTGTCGTGGACTTTTTTTTTATAATTTTGAAAGAGGAACAATTCCATACATGATTTTTGTGTAACTTAAACCGTTTACGCAGCGCACGCAACGGAAGCTCTCAAAAAGGAATATTTTTTCCAGTTTTTGCAACACTTTCCTTCGATGCTTAGCTCTTGTTACTCGCAGCGTGATGTTATAAAGCCAAAAGCCTTCCTTTATAAATGAACTATCCAACGCAAAAATATATTTTCAATTCAAACCAGTTCCTGAGATTAGCGCGTTCAACCAAACAAGCAAACAAATTCTTTAGCTTTATAATATTACTAGCTTCTGCTCGCGACTTCGTTCGCGTCAAATTTCTTGCTCCCCCGACCCACCCCGTCGCACACTGGTCCCAAATTAAAAAAAAGTGGACATTGATAGTAGACCGCTGATATTTTTTTTTTATTGTTGATATAATGATAACAGATAAGGCAAAAAAATATTATTGTCCTACTTCAAATACTTTTCTCTATAAAAAATATTTCTTTTTTTTTTGTATGGGAGTGATTACATTTTACTCAATTTCTCAAAAACCTTAAGCGATGTCGAGATGGCATTCACATATGTTAGAAAACTAATAATTCTGAGTATTTGGCTCCAAGAAACTTATTGCTTATCTCTGCGTACTTTCGAGATAATAGTGACAGAAAATAACAATTTTTTTTAATGTTAATTGTTCGCTTTTTTTTAATCATAGCCTTACTCATATCGCAATAGGTCCGCTGGCCAGCAAAATGGAGCTTCGACGCGAGTTTGCCGGGATAACAAGATGGCCGCCTCTCATGACGTAACGTAATACGGTCACGAATCGCGCGCGTACACCTCACTCAGTGTACAACTAAATGTGGTTGCGATAAGACGTGTCCTTATTTTTTCTGTGCGCTTGAAGAAATGCTTGTTGTTTGTTTGTTTTGTTATTGTTGTATTTTGAATCTTTGGATTTTAAAATCAAATAATTTTTGTTTGTCTTTCTTTCGTCGAATTTGTTTTCGTAATTTTTTTTGTTAAAATCAAAGTCACTTTGTCTTTGATATCTTTGATTCTAATTTGTTTTCAATTTTCCTTAAAATTATAATATGTCCGCATTTGTCACCAACTTAGACTTATACGTTGTTCTTAAATCAGGAGGTGGTTTTAAAAATGTCGAATTTTTATTTAATGCCCTTATTGAACGTATTGGTGTTGAATTGTCTTCCGAAGATTTGAGTAATATTAAATTATTTTGTCGTAATTTTTCAAGTAATATCTCAAAAAGATGGTCTGCTTCCAGTAGAGCTCAAAAGACCTTTCTTAACAAAAATTCAGACTGGTTACAATCCCAAATAGTTTGGCCAAAATGTCAAAATATCGATTTAAGCAGCATTTTTAAAGTTGCCGAGGAAGTAATTCCAAATTTCGAAACGCAAGTGGATACTCATCAATTAAGTTGTGGTACAAGTAAAAAACCATTTGTTGATATATCTGATAAACAGAAGAAAAGGCGTTCTCTAACACTTCTAGATCACACAGAGGAGGAATTAGTTTATGCTTTATGTGCCAAATTAAAAGAGTCTAAAAAATTAGCAGCTATATTAAACGAACTCAGCCAAAACAAGGAAAAATGTGAGATGGTATATGATGTACTATTCGCTAAAAAGACTGACAAACCGTGTTTACCAGATGATAAAACGTTAGCGCTTTACACCTCAACAAATTTGTCAAAATGGCAATATCGAAATTTAAGAACTATTCTTGCTTCAGAGAAAATGTATGGTCTTCCATCCTATCAAAAGCTCCTGGAAGCTAAAAAAACTTGTTATCCTCCAGAGTCAGACATAACTGTAACTGAATCTGATGCTAAGATAAGACTTCAATCGCTTCTAGATTTGACAACTAATAGGATATTAAAAACAATTCAGCACAACTCTGCCGACAAAAAATCGCTAAAACTAATAAGCAAATGGGGTTTTGACGGGTCATCTTCTCAAAGTAATTATAAACAAAAGTCACACTCCGACACTAAAATTGACGATTCTTCAGTTTTCATGATTAGTTTGGTTCCGCTTCGTTTGGAAGAAGAGAGTGGTACTATCTTGTGGCAAAATCCTGCTCCCTCTTCAACAAACTATTGTCGTCCAATTGGCTTTATATTTGCAAAAGAAACAAATGAATTGATAAAGAAGGAAAGTGCATCCTTAGAGGAAGAAATTTGTAATCTTGTTCCCACAATTGTAGATAATTTTGATATTAAACATGATTTGTACATGACTATGATTGATGGGAAAATTTCTACTGTGATTTCCAATACTTCTTCTGCAGCTGTTTGTAATATTTGCAATACCCCACCTAGCAAAATGAATGACTTGGACTTTGTATCCAAAAGACTCATCAGAGAAGATATGTATAAATATGGTCTGTCTTCGCTTCATATGTGGATAAGATGTATGGAATGTATTTTACACATTTCGTACAACTTAGACTTCAAAAAGTGGGCTGCACGAAAAGAAGATAAATTGTTAAAAGAAATTAAAAAGAATTTGACACAAGAAGAATTCCGGGAAAGAACTGGTTTGTTAATTGACATAGTAAAACAGGGATTTGGTACAACCAATGACGGTAACACGGCAAGAAGGTTTTTTGAAAATTATGGAGTATCTGCTGAAATAACGGGTATCCACCCTGATTTAATCAAGAGATTTGCAGTCATTTTACAAACAATTTCATCTGGTCAACTTATTAATACCAACTTGTTTAGGGAATATTGTAAAGAAACAGCAATGCTATATGTAAACTTATATCCATGGTATTACATGCCTTCAAGTGTCCATAAATTGTTGATACACGGTGCTGATATTTGTGAAAATTTCTCCTTTATTCCGATAGGCATGCTTTCCGAAGAAGCTTCCGAAGCGAGGAATAAAGATTTCCGGAATGTTAGAATGGCACATACAAGAAAAATCGGTAGAGTTCAGACTAATTTAGACATTATCCACAGCTTTCTAATTAGCTCAGATCCTTACATCAGCCATATCAAACCAAAGTTTGCTCGTTTACATAAACAGTTGTTTCCAGAGGCTAGTGCTTTGATCTTGAACAATGAATTGCTTTCGTTGGAAAACGAGGAAATAGAGATTTCTCAAGAGAATATAGACCCAAATATTAATCTTTCACCATAATATTTTTTCAGAATCGTTTGTGAACATATTCAACTTTATGTTTGCAGCTTAATATGTCTTCATTTTGATTGTTTTTTAGAACTGATGAAAGTACTCCTTCAGAAAGGTCATAGCTTTTCAGTCATTAGTGAGCCCCCATAACCTCTTTTACAGAGAAGTCTCTTTTTACTTATTTGACATTACGCATACATTATAATTATGTGCTAAAGTAAGGCTATGATTAAAAAAAAGCAAAAAATTAACATTAAAAAAAATGTTATTTTCTGTCACTATTATCTCGAAAGTACGCAGAGATAAGCAATAAGTTTCTTCGAGCCAAATACTCAGAATTATTAGTTTTCTAACATATGTGATTGCCATCTCGACATCGCTTAAAGTTTTTGAGAAATTGAGTAAAATGTAATCGCTCCCATACAAAAAAAAAAGAAATATTTTTTTTACAGAAAAGTATTTGAAGTAGGACAATAATATTTTTTTGCCTTATCTGTTATCATTGTATCAACAATAAAAAAAAATATCAGCGGTCTACTATCAATGTCCACTTTTTTTTAATTTGGGACCAGTGTGCGTCGCTTCGAATCGCCTGCCCGTGCGAGTACTTCGTATTCGTGACTATTATCTCTTTGCTCGGCTCCTAAGGGTCTTGGCATGATGTTATATAGCCTATAGCCTTCTTTGATAAATGGGCTATCCAACACTAAAATAATATTTTAATTCGAACCAGTGGTTCCTGAGATTTTTTTGAAAATTGAGAATTTGGAAAACAAGAATAAGAGTATCTGGGTGTCTTAAACTTACAGATAAAAGCTTGGATATTAACTTACCATCATCTTGTTTTGTCCATGACTGACACTTTTGATTTTTTAGGGAGGAGAATGATTTAATATATAATATTAGCAGTTGCAGGTATAGTGGCACTTGAAAGATGTTCCCTGGCCCTGGTATCAACCAAGCAGTGGACAAAGCGAAAAAATTTGTTGGTTGAATACGAGGCTTTTTGCTATTAAGTATGTGTGTATTTTATGTCTTTGTTGTAATGTGTGTTTTGTTTGTACAGAATAAACATTTTTTCTTTCCGTTTCATATTTTGCTCTGATCATGAACGGAACGTCGCATCTGCAAGCAGACATAGAATTTCATACTCTGAGTACATTATCGAGCATCTTCACGTAGTCGCAGTCGTAATCCTTTTAACGCCGATGCGAAAATTAATATACATGTCGTTTTGTGTTTTATTTCGCTCACATAGAGTCGAAATTTATATGTCTGTATTTATTTGCAAGGTCCTGTAGGACACAGATGTGCAAGCAAGTGTCTGCGTTGATTACACCAACGGAATACGAATCTAATTTGTGTGCAGTGGCATTGGTATCGGATCAGCTGGGCTTGTAAGCTTGTCACAAGATAATGGATTTAAGAACGTTCACTGAATGCTTAATATAGAGTTTTGTTTTGCGGGGATTTTGACGTGAATGGGAATTTGATTATGCATTCAATGTAAGGGTTACAATGTCTTTATTTAGTACGTGGTACGTGTCCCAGGATTTGGGTGTGTCCCTTTTTAGGTGTCTGCTGTATTAATCGGATTTGTCGGTATAGTAGTCGAATAAAGTGTTCGTTGAAAATAGTAAGCTGGCCGTTATGAATATTTACGGTTGATTATTTTGAAAAGGATGAAGTAACGTACATAATATACATGGTGGCAGTAAAATCGACGCGCAAAGTATGAATTCAACGACATCATTGCGTAAACATTTTTAGTCGATTATCAAAAATAAAAATCATCTCTTTCATAGAAAAGTGCAAAACTTACGCGGTTTAAATTTATGGAACAGTAAAAAACTTTTTTCTTAACCAATGAAAAATATATTATTAGTTAGGTAAGTACTAGCTTTTGACAGCAGCTTCCCCGCGTGGAGGACGAAAATTATCCCACGGGGACCTACTATCTGGACAAAAAGTATCTATGTGCCAAATTTCATGCAAATCTGTTCAGCCGTTTTTGCGTAATTGAGTAACAAACATCCAAACTCACATCGAACTTATTAATATTATAAATGTGAAAGTTTGTGAGTATGGATGTATGAATGTATGTACTGATGTTTGTTACTCTTTCACGCAAAAACGGCTTAACGGATTTAAATGAAATTTGTCACACAAGTAGTTTGTAACCTGGAATAACACATAGGATACTTTTTATCCCGGTACTACGTTCCCGTGAGATAGTTCTCGACCTCTGCGCGGGCGAAGCCGCTGGAAAAAGCTAGTTTATAGCATTAGTAGGATAGTAGGATAATCTATGGAAACAGGTAGCACATCCCGGGCAGTGTCCCTGCTTCCTGCCAACTAGGGCTTGAAAATTTTCATATTCGAATATTCGGCTTTTTTCGGGTACTTAATATTCGAATTATTCGAATACTTAAAAAAATAGGCAGTTATAATAATCATATCTTTATTTGGCAAAGTCTTATATACAGTAGGAGTCTGAGTAATATCAAGGAATAAATTAATCTTTTACTACTTTATAAAAGTACTACACGAACTTAAAGGCCTTAATATGCAAAAGCGATCGATACACAGACAGCCAAACACAATACAAGCCTTATTAATCGAAATCTCAGATCTCGATTAATAAGTGTTCTTATAATATTTATAATAAAATCAAAGAATTAAATCACAAGTAACACCATAGAGGAAGGATTTGGGCGAGGCCTTTGCTCAGCAGTGGGACAGTGTAGGATTATAAAAAAAACTCTCTAAAATCTTCAATGTAACATAGCACTATTCTTACTTATTCTAATGTGATTTTTGGTCACAGCACGAATTACAAAAGTTAAGGGATATATACCTTATCAAACAGATTACCAGATAGCGGTAAAAAGTATGATGGGAAAGAGCTGTCTTCATCATCGTCATCATCATCATTATTTCAGCCGAAAGCCGTCCACTGCTGGACATAGGCGTCCCCCAAGCTCTGCCATTTTGAGGGGGTCTGTGCTTCCCGCATCCAGCAGATTCCTGCGGCCTACACAAGGTCAGCGGTCCACCTTGCGTGAGGCCTTCCAACTCTGCGCCTTTCCTAAACTTTAAAATTGTATTTTGTGCACATCAGGGATCGCAGTCTGGTGTTATAGAAATTGGTCGAATATTCGAATATCGCAATTTTTGCATTCGAATATTCGAAAAAAATATTATTCGAATATTCGAATGCTAGCCCTACTGCCAACCTGTATATAGTAGGTACTTATATGAATTTATTCTTACATATCAAAACACCACATCTACATTTCCCCAGTCATAATTGCCAAGATGGTCAGGATGGGGTAAAGGAATCTAGATCTGTAGTAAAACAGTTATGACTTCATAATTGAATTACACACAATCAATTTCAACTAAAAATTACTCACAAAAAATATCCCTTTCAAATATTAAATTTCGTCTTTTTACGGTTTTACAAACAGAAATAAACCTTGTTAGCTTAGTCTAGTGTATGTCAAACACTTAGATATTGTTTAAGTATTCCTAATGATATTTTCTTTATGGTAGGAATATATTTTTATTAATATAAAAGCAATGGAGTCGAATATTTTAACAAATCCAAAACGGTTAAGTGGCTTACAAACTTTCTGAACACAATTTTCCTAATCAGGCCAATTGTCGAAGTCCATTAAGAGTAATTTAGCTGGAGTGATGTTTATTTTACTTAGAATAAGTTAGTTTATAATGTACCCACTGATGAGACGTAGGCCTCGTCTTTTCGAGAGGGAGTGGGCTGTAATCTACCGCGCGGTCCAAGTGCGGATTGGTAGATGTCGTATGCATTCGATTTTTTTTAAATATTTGCAAACTAAAGCGTATGCGTGAGTACAAACCCACGACCATCAACTCGTTCTCGGGGCCAATACCACTGACCCACCACTGCTTCTTATTTTACTTGCTCGTCTACTAAAACGAGTTTTTTTTTTAATCTACTTATTTGTGAAAAAGAATCAGTCAATCATGGGTTAAAGGCTTCAGGCTGACGGTCAGTAGTGCAGACAATTCCTGGGGTGGATCCCGCGGATCAGCAAGCGTATTGTGGGACGCCCCACAGCTGAGGGATCGTCGATCATACAAATATGGTAGGTATACTGTATGCAGAAGGCGAAAGACAGAGTGTTGTGCAGCAGCCTTGGAAAGCCCTTTGTCCAACAATGGTTTGCGATAGGCTGACTTGATTGATTGAATGGCTTAAAGTTCACTGCTGGACGTAATATTATGCTGGGCCTTTTGGATATAGCTAGCTAGAAAAATTTCGGCTGGTTCATTTATTGAAAGACCACTTTTCTCCGCCACCAACGTTCTTCCAAGTAACTCCACTAGCAATATTTGCTAGTGGAGTTACTTGACCTGAGTCTGGACCTGAGTCTATATATGCCGCCGAAGCATATCTTCGGCGGCATATATAGACTCAGGTCCAGAATGTAGCTACCATTTTCTTTAATTCACTTCCGAAACATTAAGAAATAAAAGATCTCCAAAGAACATCCTGCAAATTCTTGAATCAACATACATATTCCTATTAAAATTTTATGGAGCATAGCAAATATAATCGTATTAATAGGCTGCGTTAAGTAAATTGGCCCATAATTTCTACTGTTTTCGGGTATTATGCAAATCGCCTTGAACTAATTCAATCTTTTGTTGGCTCGTAATAATTAAAGTCATTTGAATTTATATGCTCGTAACCCGTATGCTCCTGTTCGCATACATTTGCTTTAGCATTTGTTTGTTTGTACTGTTTTATCGTTTTACCTGCAATCGTAACGTTTCTTTATCCTTTTAAATTGATCGGTCTTTTTTGTTTGTTTTTCAAATGGATTTTCTCTGTACGTTTGTTGTTGGGTTGGATTTGTTACGATGCTATTATTACGTGGAGCTTCTTTTTTTTCCTTGCGTGTTTCATCTTTGTTTACTACTATGAGACTGTTGACATTGTAGGCGTTAGTTTAAGTCTAATTGGTTTACGTTTTACTATAAGTTTAATTTGTTTCTTTTGTGGTGTAAACGTTCTGGCTGAGTGTATGGTGTGATATTTTATTTAAGTACCTCATCATCTACCTAGCCTATTTCCAACTATGTTGGGGTCGGCTTCCAGTCTACCTCGATGCAGCTCAATACCAGTATTTTACATAGAGCGACTGCCTATCTGACCTCCACCACCCATTTATTGGATAACTAGCTTTTGCTCGCGACTTCGTTCGCGTCAAATTTCTTGTCCCCCCGACCGTTCGAGTCACCGCCTGCCCGTGCGAGTACTTAGTATTAGTGACTTTTTTTTATCTTTGCTCAACTCCTAAGGGTCTTAGAGTGATGTTATATAGCCTATAGCCTTTTTCGATAAATGGGCTATCCAACACTAAAATAATATTTCAATTCGAACCAATAGTTCCTGAGATTAGCGCGTTCAAGCAAACAAACAAACAAACTCTTCAGGGTTATAATAATATATCCAATTTTTTTAATAAAATATAAATAGTATGTCGTGTCTACCTATCCCTAACAAATGAAAGGATAGAAATATACCAGACAAATTAAATTTAATACAGGGAATTAAAAAAAACAGAGGAGCTATAAAAAGGTACCTGCCTAGAGGGAAACGCACTCTATTGAGAGATGAGGAGGACAGCGGAGATTACTAGATATAGCGTCAAGGGTGCGGCGACGTTTCGGCGTTCAGGGATGCGGTGACGAGTAGCCGTCCAGGGATGCAGCGACGTGTAGATGTCCAGGGATGCAGCGACGTGTAGATGTCCAGGGATGCGGCGACGTTTAGGCGTCCAGGGAAGTGGCAAGGTATAGGAGTTCAGGGATGCGGAGACGTGTAGGCGTCTAAGGCAGCTCCGTGGCTCCAGACATTATTTCAGTAATTAGTAGCACTGCTATTAGTTTTGTGCAGCAGAAGAAACTCACAAGAATAGGTCTCCTGTCTTCAGTTACCAAGCGCACCGTCAGTCAGTTGGCTGTCCATCACTCCTTTGAAAGACCTTTCAGCTCTTTCTGTTCCTTGTTCTTTTTTTCCTCATTCCAAATTCCTCCCTCTTTTTCTTTTTCAGCCATAGATACTTTCATATGCCAGTCTAGTCGGCCAAGACGTATAAAACCTCCTTCATACAAACCGAGAGTGCGTTTAAGAATCTTATAATTATAATTTAGGATTTTGTTATTTAGTTGACAACGTTAGTTGAAAAACTAAATTTAGGCTACCCAAAACGATATAAAATGATTTTTAGTAAATACAATCCTAATGCAACCTTCCTTAAATAGACTGCATAGATAATTAAAAGAATAAGTAGACATCAGTTTGACACGTTTGACTTAAATGTATTAGACATAACAATAATATTATTATGTAAAAAGATGGAAAATTCTAATGTAACATCAGGTAATTCTATATAGACGAATCGTATAAGACTGATTCGCAAAGTGTTAACACAGAAAACAAAGAGCGAAATATAATAATGTAAGAAAGTTGTAAAAGGATAATAAAACAATGATGATGTGGATGAATGAAAAAGAAGCGTAAGTACAGTATCAGTAATAAACAGAAACTATAAGTATAGATACGATATCCTTTGGTAAGACTGGTTATCAAACTTTCAGGCTTCCGACGACCCGTAACGACAGTCAAAGTTCCACAAATGGCAGCTTACGGTTTAACATGCTTTTCGAGATACGGTCTTGGTATGTAAAGATGGTTACCCATCACGGACCAGTAGCAAGAAGTGTGGCTGTTATTATTTGGCCACAAGCCCCTTTCAATTAAGTATCTACAGTATTAAATTAAACGCAGCTGCTATTTTTTGCCGGAGTCATCAAGCGTGTATGCATGTCGTGTTCCGGTCTCATTTAATATAATAAAATAACCAGTTTGACTTGATACTTATCAATTTGTCCGACACAATTATCTGTGAAGTTGTCTGTACATTGGTGTTCTTAATTTAGAAGTGCTAGTTTTTATTATAGAATTATAATTATGTTACTTCACTATTATAATCAGAATGTATTCTAGAATAATATTTCTTAATTAGACACGGGCAGCCGCACGTTTTTGACACTTGCTTTATGAAAACCATCCTTACTGCTACGACTTAAAGGCACTGTCATTGTCAAATATTTACTACTAATGTGTATACGATTAACTTGATATGGTTGTCGAACAAAAAAATAAATGTTTTTTTAACGCGGCTAAGCTGATTTTGGGATCTTTTTTTGCCCGGCGTGCTACTTATTTCGTCCTTCTTTTATAAACATAGCTGTGTTGAAACCTAAGCTCATAATATTTTATAAATACTTAACAATTCGACCTCTTTGTTCTACAGTCACCTCTAAGGAAAAGTTCTAAAACGTTTTTTTCCCAAGTCCTCCTATAAAAACTTCTAAACCTAAAACTGTTTATTTAAGAGTTTTTTTTACTTTCTCTTTTTCAGTTGTATTCTTAGTTGGCGTTAAACCCTTTTAAGAAAGATGTGTTGATTTAAGTACCTACATTCATACACATATATTATTACGTACCTATATCTATTTAGGTTACTATCCGCGTATCTATTATAAAATATTGCCTTATAATAATAGTGGCTGAACGAGCGCGTTTAGTCCACTCTCGACCCCTCGACCCCCAATAATTAATGTGTCTACTGGACCCCTGACCATAGTTTATTCTCGACCCTTTGAGGTCGAGAGTAGATTTTATTTTCCAGCCAAGTTTTAGTTTCCTCCAAAGTAGTATGTACCTTACTGTATCAAAATATTAATTTTAGGTACTTACCGAACTAGGGGTCGAAAGTGGACGAGATATGCATGTCCTTTATATGAAAATCCACTCTCAGCCTCTGGGGGTCAAGTGTGAACTATGTTTAAGGGTTGAGAGGAAAAAAATGAATGAAACTTTTTTTAGGGGTCGAAGGGCCGAGAGTGGACTAAACGAACGAACGACCTTAAAATTATAGGGACAGCCTGAAGTTTAGATTTGAGCCAGATAAATGTAAATGTTAACCTAGTAAAGGTAACGTTAGGTGGCAAAGTTTTCAGACAGAAAGATTTAAATTCGTCGTATTACCGACATGACTTGATTCAAAAGAAGACTAACGGTCTATTTCATAAAAAAACGCTTATCGAAGGTTTAAGACATTCATTAGTTAAACTGCTCGATAATTTTATAAAACCTTTGATAAAATTGTGTATTCATAAACGTTCTATAACGAATATGTCGTTTATAAATCAAAATGTTGCCATTTTAATGAAGTCATCTAACAAATGGACCAAACTCATCGAATCGTCAAACGAGAATGTGTGCCTACTCACCGAATAATTGTGACCATAGACATTATTACGTACCTACTGGCAACCATATAATTGCCAATAGTTTCGAAACTTCAGCGCGGTGACGTCGTTGATATTTAAATTTGACAATTAATTTGAAATTGTAAATGTCATTGTTGCTTGAAAATTGACATTTGGTGACACAATATTTTAATGTGTGTCAATATTTGTATGTCAAATGGTCAAATGTCATTTTCTTTGTAATCAATCAGCCACAGAGTACATTATTATATACTGGCAATCAGCTGCTTTAGAGAGTCGGTAATTTTTGTCATAAAACACTGTTATAGTAGGGTTCTGGCTTTTATAACTGTATAGTAGGTTTATAGAACGCTTCAGTGTTAAAATGTGTTTGTGAATAAAACTTTTTGAAAAACAGACTTTACCAACTGTTTAGATGTTCAATAACTTTTTATGAATAAAACCGTTTGTACCTATTTTGGCATCAAGCACCAGTCCGTAAATTAAACACAGCACCCTAATTGTTAATCAGAATATGAATCTTTTCAAGGTTATAATAATACATTGCTTGATATGTTTGAAGAAGTTGTCCGCACAACGACGAGAAAAACGCAAAGAATGTTGGTGTTTTTTGCAATTACACCGCTGGTCTGCATCATTACCGCAATGCATTCCTTGGGTGACAGCAGTTCAACTATGTTGCGCTTTACAAAATATTGTTTCATTTAGTCAGAGCTAAATTTTCATCAAACATTTGATTTGAAGTAAATCCAATGACTTACCTACGTTGTGTAGTAATATTGTGAGGAAATGGAAAAGTCACTCAGACTGCGACAGTGCCGTCACTCGTTGCGGCCGTCACATTTTATACAGAGTTTATTTTATTTTTAGTCAGTACAGTAGAAGCTTTATAAGCTGCTTGCGTGTAAAAAATCGTAAGTAAACCAACACATAATATTCTTAAATTGTCAAAATCCAGTAAGCATTCTTTTTTGCTTCTGATCATTCTCTGTGTAAAACTAGCATTTTAAAATCATTGCCATTTAAAAAAATAGTCGTAAATAGGAGTAAAAATTAAAAAAAATACAATTCAGTCCTCTGGGTATTCTGCGTTGCATGTATGCAAGCTTCAATAAAAGAAATGTAAACATACAAATAGCGCTGTAAAGTATAAAAGAAAACTTTGCTTTTCATTTAATAAATTCCGGAACATTTTTTTCAATACCAGTACAAAAACAATACGTGCAATTTCAGTTTCTGTGAAAAATTGTGTTGTTGTCATTCATTTTATTACGTTACTGGGTTTTTTGTATATCGATGATTACAACACGGTAGGTAACGTGTTTTCCTGACACCTTGTCAGTTGGAAAATATTAGTAAAAAATTAAGTTTAAATTGGTAAAACATGTACCTGCCTATTCGTTTGTATGTACCTACCAAACTGACAGATTCAGGAACGCGTTCTCTTGGCAGCCGAAATGTAATTGATTTTAATTTGGGCACAAAGAATTACTGTCAGCATTATCATCATTATCACGTCAAAAACGTCCACTGGTACACAAAGGCCTCCCCAAGCATCGCCACTTCGACCGGCTCTAGGCTTCCCACATCCAGCAGATTCCTGCGGCCTTCACAAGGTCATCGGTCCACCTTGTGGCAGGCCTTCCAACGCTACGTCAGCACTATAATATACGCGATTATTGTAGGTATTCTAGTGTTAAAATCTAGACTGCTGAAATAAACCATTCATTCATAAAAGCAAAACCTCAAACAATTCTCCACTACATTCTCTTCCAATAAAACTGTCAAACTTTTTATAGACCCTCTATGGTCTAAATCAAAGTTCAGTGAGCGCAGTCGGGGTCTAATAAAATTATTAGCTGAATCGAGAGGTCTAATCTAGGATCGAGTGTGTGTTTTGTTTCGTTCAACAAAGTTATTCATAGTTTGGGGTTTAGTGGCATCGACGGGGGGCTTTTAGAAATTGTGATTTTAGTTCTTTATTAATAATACAAAGAGATGATAAAGTTTTTTAAATAGGGTTCTAGAGGTAATTTTAGGATCAAGCTGTTGATTTGATTTGGTGCAAGTGAAATTAGGTTGCCAATACCTACTGATCCTCATCTGCCTAGCCGTTTCCCAACTATGTGGCTTCCAGTCTAACCGGAAGCAGCTGAGTACTAGTGACTTGAAGCGGGTGCCTATGTGACTAAAAGCTACTGAAAAACGAAGAATTTATCTATTATCTTTCAACCTTGTTATTACTATAAGTGCCTCATGCCATTGCCATTGATCGCAATAGGCTGGCCCCTCTTTTTTATGTGTTAAACTATGCATAAGTTCTTCTAGAGTGCGTACCTAGTCTGATTTTGACGAATATTTTTGTTTCTACGACATCTATCTTCATTAACTTGTTACTATGTTCTAAGATCGTGGAATAATAGGAACACAAACTTATGAATACTAATCGGTAGTACTGAGTTGTTTTAATAATTAATTCAGCATATTATGTTGTACCATAATTACCTGCTAGTTTGACAACAATAACTGTGGCATTATTAATGTAGTCATATTACGTAACTGTTGGAATTAATATTTAGATACAGACGAAGCTTCAGTTATGTTATAATGTACTGTCATCTTGTATATTAAATATTTATGTCACAGATGATACGAGAGGCTTGTGGCTAAGTAATAAGCTGCACGGGTCGATCGATTAGGTTATGCTGCGCTTGCCCCGGTTGGTCCGTAGGTGACCATATAAACATAACAAGACCCCTCCGTGCCTCGGAAAGTACGTTAACCGGTTGGTCCCGGCTGTCATTCATGGATCTTTGACAGTCGTCAGAAGCCCGAAAGTCTGACAACCAGTCTGTCCAAGGGGTATCGTGTTAACCAGTAACTGGGTTGTGGAGGTCAGATAGGCAGTCGTTCCATATTAACTGGTATTCAGCTGCATCCGGTTAGACTGGATGCCGACCCTAGCATAGTTGGAAAAAGGCTAGGCAGACGATGATGATGATGATGATAAATGATAAATGGTAAATTATTTTATTTCTGTAAGTAGGTTTGTACAAACACTTTTACACGTCAATCATATTTTTTTAAACTAGATGAGGTCGGCGTTTCCTATCTGACTACTCTGAGAAGAAAAACCGAAACAAACTCAGAGGTCACAGTCTCTTTTAAAGTCCAGACATAATCTTGGTCAGATCATGTGAAAACCATTGGATTGGTGTCTGAAATTGGCACAGACTGATTGGACCTAACCAATCAGTGCAAGCATTTATCAGTAATCATGCAGCGCAACTTGGCGCTTGAAGAGCTCAAGGATTTGACGAACAATACCAAAGAAAAGACATTCAACTTAAGATAATATTACTATCGGTCAAGAATTCGTGATGTATGAAAATATTAAGTAAGGAGTAGGACTCCATACCTACTCCACTAGGTACTCCCGCGGAGTAGGTATGGAGTAAGGATAATAAAATTATGTAATTAATAACTATCAATAAATGCTAATATTCATTAAATAATAATATTTGTGTTTGTTTATGGATTAGGGTAAGAAATATGTCACGTAACTGTCGCGGCTGCGTGTGTGACCGAATGCGTGAGTAAATAAAAAACCAAATATAATACTAACTTATCTAAACCTATTCACAACTTAAAAAATGGCGTCAAAAAATTCTTCCGCATCGCGTTCGACTGGTAATGTTCCCAAGAGACTGGCAGCATTACCACGTTGTAAGGCAATGCTTACCCGCTGGCCAATATACAAACCAGCCCTTGGGTCACGGGAAGTTGCAACCAGCCTTTTCAAGATTAAAAAAAACTAAAACTTTCTTCAGCTAAAACATATTCTGCTCACATATTCTGCTCCTCCCAATCTAGTTGCTCGTAACAAATAGCACCTACATATATTATTTCATTATTTCCAGAATCAGACTTCCGTTCGTCCTAGCACCACTTTAAACTAGGGCCCGCAATACTGTCTATGTAATACAACTAGTGATGGTGCATTCCCGAGAATATCCTCTTATGGAGAACTTTGCTGTAAAGTTCTGCAGGATGTCTATACTTTTGGAGGAGCATGTAGAGTAGAGTGAGTATGTATGTATGTATAATTTTGGGTGCATCTTGACGTTCTACGAAGTTGACGTCAAAACCTACTCTACAAAATTAGACCTCCAGTTAAATTGTCAATAAACCTGACCGAGAACATTCTCGAGAATATTTCCAAGAAACTCATAACTTCTCTTATATTATTTTCAAATTTCGTAAGGTATTAATTAATGTAAAATTAGGATTTCTGTATTAAAACAAACTTTATAACGTCCAGTTCAAAATAGTCAACTTATTACAGGAAAGGAAAATAATATAAAACCAAATTATCTAAGTGATAAAGTATTTTAATAAATTTATTTTCTGGGCATTGGCAGTTACATTTTATTTGAATGCCTCCTGCCCATCAAAATTAACTACTACCTACTTTGCAAAAAAAAAAAACAATCTCCATGTTCCAAAACCTCCGTCGAAAAGAATTTTGCAGAATATTCTCAATTGGAGAACATTCTCCGTGAAAGAATATTCGCTAGGCCCATCACTAGAGCAACTCCAATTGTTTGCGGAGCTCATTGTAGGTGCCGATCGACCTATTCGACTCGATGGCATTCGCTTTCGATGCAATGAAACTAGGAGAGGAAACTGCATTGCTGGCCATTTGTAGAATGGCCGTCCACTTATCTTGTTTGTCGGCGCGTTAACAGTGGCTCCATCTTTTGTGAACAACGGAAGTTTATTCAGTTTTAACTCAGTGGGGTGAAAAATAGATTAGGGGTCTTCGTAAATTGGGTTCATGTTAATAGTGCGAAGGTTCGAACTTGCAAGCCCTTGTTTATCCCCAGTTTATCATTTTCATCATCATTATCATTTCAGCCGAAAAACGTCCACTGCTGTCCAGTAGTGGACGTTTGTGGCATATGTCCAGGCCTCCCACAAAAGGCCCTTCCAAATTGGGGGGTTTGTCATAATCGCTACGCTTGGCAGGCGGGTTGGCGATCGCATTATGGTTGTAAAAATGCATAGAGAACGCTGCTGCCCATTCTCTAGTAAGTCATAGTCGCCTTCTATGACGCTCACGGGAAGAAATGGCTTTTACATAATCATAATCAGCTTGTAACCATTGCTACTGGTTGGAAACAGGCATCCTCACTGTGAAAAGGGTAGGCTGTGCCAAGTGAACCCAGTGCGGGTTAGTCGATGTCGCATGTCTTCGAATTCATCATTTTAGAACATCGCTTCTTTCATCGTTTGGGGAGCAGTGGTGATGAACTAAATTACACAGAGTGAAGTTCCTGCGTTGGCTGGAACCCAGCCCACCTTTGATAAAAAATCAGTAATTGCTCTTCATCAAAGCACAAACGCTTTAATGAAGGGCAGTTGCTGGTTTTAAATCTAGTGTTTATAAATGCAGAGTATCTTTCCAAGTTTCTGATAAGAACAAATCCCTGTTGATCAAAGGCCTCCCCAAAATCCTTCAAGAAATCCATTTCCAGAGCCACCTCGACCCAACTCAACACACACACAAAAAAAAACGAAATATACGGCTGAAAGGATGCCTTAAAGCTAGTAATTACCGAAACCTCCTACTATAATGTGTTACATTGAACCTTATTTTTTTGCAAAATTGTTGAACATACTAAGTAAAAATATGTGCATACTAAATGAGAATATTTTAATAGCTCGCTAGCCTTCAATTAACAGTCTGTTGAACAACTTAATATTATATCATAGCCTTGACTCTGTTCAAGTGGTATTAAGGAGCCGGTAGGCATGTGCGCTAGTATGGAGAGAGTCTGCATCTTTTATGAAAACTTTAGGTTGTTAAAATAGCCTTCTTGAGCGGCGTTTTGTAAATTGAAACGCCAATCCTAGTTATTAAAAACTTTAAAAATCTTGTTGCAATCTCATTTTAGTTATATTTAATGTCAATAACTTGTAAAAAATGTAAGGCAATTTGATATATTTTGGACAGATTCAGATTGAGATCAGACTGTAAACGTTCTTCAAGTATATCCTAGAAAGTCCGTTGAACTCACCTTGCCTTTTCTTCTTAGCGTATCGGTGGCAAAAAAACATGCGGGGCAGTCTTTGGGGACTGACGATAGATGTGCAAACTAAGTAACTTGAACATAATTATAGACAGTATACATATAAGTCATGAGAAGCGTGCGGTTACGATAACGCGAGTTCCATGATTTTTGTTCACCCAAAAAGTGCTCAACGCGCCTAAAGAAGTTTTCACTTCAAAAATCGAACATCTTTGGCCCAAAATTCAGCTGCACGAATTCCGCTCACTGACGCAGTCATAAGATTATCAAAAGCACGGGTGACAGGACACTCACCTTGCCGAATAGCTGATATCACATCACTAACAGTACAGGAGTTGGTCCCCTTATATATTCCGGATGTTTTTTAAACTTAAAGTAATATTCATATCAATACATTTCTGGTACAAACATATCAATAACCTCAAACAACATTAACACCAAACCAAAGAGTATTAATATCAGCACTGTAATCGGAAGCAATTGCCTTCCATGAAACCTTTCATACATTACCAGCGAGGCTGTAGACGCCTATAAATATTCCGTGTTAATTAATGTGTACTGTGTCGCTAGCAGGAAAGCGTTCTATCACGCAGACTTATCGCCATCGGCCATCTTGAAAATAAAACATAAATAAAGTTCGCATATCTGGTTCATAAAATGCAACTTGTCTTAAGCAAGCCATACACTTTTCGATTTATTGCTCCCTATATCGTGGCATCGCAAGAAAATCTGATAATTCAAATTGAATAGAAATTGTTAGAAATATCGTTAGCAATGTGCACTTCGTAGCAATTTATCTGACGACTTTAGAATCGTAACTAAAGATGGTTCCGATATGGAGGACTAAGATTCCCTGTATTGTTGATGCAATTACGCCTACAGCACACATAGAGATTTCTATACTTAGGCAATATTGTTAGCCAGTAAAATGTTTTTGTCCCGATGTAAGAACAGCACAGGCCATAAAGAAAAGACAAACGTTTCGTCAGTCCGCCGTATAAGCCATGAAAGACTAATTGGAAGGTGTCTAGTCGGCCTTATGCTGGTCCAAGATTTTGTTTTTATTGCGAATGTGATGCAGTGTCCCTTACAGGTTAACCATTAATACCCCACTGCTGAGTCTCGTTTTCGGCCTCGCATTGGTCGTATGTCATGTGGCAGATGTGTCCAGTCTGATTTTGAATAATTGTAAGAAATTAATTCAAGGAATATATAGCCCCACCTACGTAACTAATTATAGTAGAGAAGCACTTATTCGAATTAGAAGGTATTTGCAAAAAAACATATATCGATTTTAAAATCTGAAAAGAAAACGGCGAAGCCTCCACTAATAATAACTAACATTCGATTACACGTCTCTGCTTAATAATAAATCCTACTAATATTGTAGTATGAAACTTTGGATGTTCGGATGTTTGTTACTGAATCACGTAAGCATATAGTTCATTACCTGGATTAACACACAGGATACTTTTTATATCGGTAGTACGTTCCCGTGGGATGATTTTCGACCTCCAGGCGGGCGAAGCTACCGGCAAAAGCTAGTGATACATAAATGATTAATAAAACGTTCGTATTCATAAAACTATAAGTTTATTCAGCTGGCATTCAAAACAACTTCATAACTTTCATTACCCCTATTTCGAAATGGGTTAACTACTTCTTTAAAAACAGCCCTCACATAATCAATTATAGTAATATTCTCACAGAATCCTACTAAAATAACAAAGTGGAGCTAATTAGTATATTTTAGTGCACTTTCTTTAGCTTAATTACTCTCTTCTTCAGGCTTTGCATTTAAATAGGCGTAATAGTCAATTAAATTTGTGTGCAATACGAGCTCTGCATACGAAAACTTTGTTATTGTATTGTGGAACGAGACTCGAGTTTTTTCCTTAACTCTTTTATTATTTCACGTTTTAATAATTATGAGGCAAAATGTAGGGTGAATACTATAGAGTTTATTTTAATTAGGCTACTGGAGTGCATGATAATGTCTATAAAATTAGCAATACCTACGTGTTCGAATTTTTTGTGTAATCTTGAGAGATCGTTGAAGAGTTTAATACATACATAACATCACATCTTGTTTCCCGTGAGGATTGGGCAGCGGTGTACCTATAGTACAACCACATTTTGTCAGTTATATTTAAGCAATAAAGGGGTTGAGCCTATTGCCATCATCCGGGCACAAATCCTGAGTCCGCGCTGCTACTGGAAAATTCCAGACAGAAAAATAATAGATAAAAAAAACTAAAAAACACGCTTTAAAAACCAAACTATAAAAGCAGAAAATAATTTCAAAAGGTTGGAGCATTATTTGAGGTGTTTTTATAATCAATTAATATCAAGCACCCCACAATTTTTTGAAATTATTTTCTGCTTTTTTAGTTTGGTTTGGTTTGGAAGCGTGTTTTTTTTATTTTTTTATCTACATTTTCTATTTTTTAGTTCTGCTAACTACAAAAGCTGATTTTTTTGTTTTAATTTTAAATTTTTTGTTCTTTTTTATGTTGAAATTATTGAATTGTCATCGGTCCTCGATAAGTCTACAAAGTTTCAATGAAATCTAACCGTTTGAAGTGGGTCAAAATCAAGTCCAAAAGAGTCGGTTACAAACAAACAAACATACACGTGATACTAATAAAAACTCAATAAAACTTTGCGTTTATAACACCTAAATGTTTGTTATATATTTGGCTGTAGTTTAAAAAAAAAAGAGCTTAGACGCCTTTCCTTCTCGATAATAATATTGTCTGCGAGTGTAAAAATACATATGCAATAGATAACATAAGTTTATACGAATGTAGGGAACAACCAAAACAGTAGGACATTTATAAAGTGGCCAATAAAAAAGAAAATCTTCCAAGCGAATCGCCAATAGCCAAATTAAATTACCATAAGTAGACAAAACATTTAATAATAAAAGCAAAGAAGTAAATCTTTAAGAAGATAAGTATAGAATTAGGTTGGGATCGAGATTTGAATAAGTAATTTTGTGGATATAATGTTAACATCGGTGTTTGCCTGGTGGGACACATTGAATTTGAACGGGCCGTGCGTCTGGTGTATACTGGCTGTTTGAAGTACCCATAATGTTGGGCGAATTTGGGACACACAATACTTTAGATTCAACATAACATCACGCTTAAATTCGGCAAAGGCTTAGGAATAGGTACCGATAGGATACCCACATTTCGTCAGTAATGTTTAGGTTCCATCTAATAGGAGGCGAGCCTAATGCTATCAGCCGTGCACAAATACTACTGATAAATTACATAAGAAAGATAAAGATATCGGTAACTTCTAAGCAAGCATACACCAACGTCGATCATATCATTGTTTACCAAAAGGTGATATAGTGGTAAAATCCGAGCCTATCAAGTAAAAAATACTATAGTATCCTGAACGGATTTCTTTGCCAGATGATTCCAGAGAGCCTACTACTTCCTACGGGATTGACCTAAAACTTTTTGGTAGCTTGATGTCAGTTCCCAACAGTTTTGACTTTTCCATCATTGTTATCGTTGATAGAATATTTATTCGTCTGGGGGCCTTCAGTAACGATCTTTTAGCGGTTGATTCCACAATCTACATGCGACTGTTTTTATTTAGCCACGAGCTCCTGCACTTAATTTATTAGTATGACCTGTTAATCACCACCATCTTCAGCCTACAGCAGTCTACTACTAGACATAGGCCTTTCCAATTGCACGCCAATCAGCTCGATTCTCGGCAACTCTCATCCAGTTGTCAGTTATCTTCCACCTGTTAATGTATCTGCCTAAAACCTCCTAAACGAAATCATAGTAAGACTGTACCATTCATTATGTATTAACTCATCTTGTTCTTTGAAATTAATATTTAAAGCCTCATTTTTCCTTGATCACAACTCGTGGCACCCCTACCGTCCTTACCGTCCCTACGGCCAACTTTATAAAGGACGAAAGCGTTAGAATCTTTACCCAATCCATCTGCTCCGTTCACAATGAAATATTTCCGTTCACTTCGTTCCAGTGTGTCAGGCGTTTTCACATTGATTGAAAACCTGTTAATATCCAACTTTCTTTGCCTCGCCTTTCCTTTATCTTGTTTATACAAACTTTCTCTTTATTTTCACTGGTAAAAACGTGTTGAAAAGCGAGTGGGAGTTCTGTTTGAAGATTATAATAAATGTCATTTGGGAATATTGATGAGCGCCAAATATACAATGGTTTGGAGACAGTTGAGATTTGTGCTGCTTTGCATATATAAATAAGGGCTATTCATATTTTTCGGTGGGTAAATGTCAAGTGATGGTTTTCTTAAGAAATAGGAGCTTTTTTGACCTATTATCAAAATCGTAGACATAGTAGGTACTAATGCTTAAGATAATATATTACAACAATAACTAATCATCATCTGCCCAGTGTTTTTCCAACTATCTTGGGGTTGGCTTCTAGTCTAACCAGATGCAAATGAATAGCAGGATTTTACATGAAGCGACTGCCTATCTAACCTCCACAACCCAGTTACTGGGTCAGCCTTTCGGACTCAAACTTCAACAACGACTGCGTTTAACACGAAAATGTTCAACCATTTTACAGAAAATTCAACAAGATCTCATATAAAACACACACACTATCTCTGACGTCATCGTTTGAAAACGCTGAGGTTTTCCACCGTTTGATCTTTGTTCTTCCAAATGAAGTGTTGTCTTTCTTTTACTTATGAACAGACAATGAGTCTGTTTAGCCCTATCTTCATAACCCGAGTGGTTTCACTGACAAAGGGCTCTGTTTACTTTGTAATGAGGTAGAAATCTTGTTACAAATGGAAATGATGTGGGAATTCTAAGGCTTAATGTTTATTAAAGGAATCTTGTCTGAGTAGTGGCTTTAGGCGGGTTCTTGGATATGTAGCAAAATTAGGTCTTGAATATTGTTTTTTTTTTTAATAACATTTCACATTTATGTGTGAGGTCTATTTTAGAATATGTTTTAGGTATTTCTCAAATGTTTTAGATGACACTCTCATTTCAATTATAATTTTGTAAAGGATCAAAGCAATAAATAGCTCTATAACTATACCTACCTAAATATTCAAACACAGAATGTCATTGCTCTTTTTGAAAAAGCAGTGCTTTTGCATACCTACCTACGTAGCCTTTAATTTTGTTTTGTTCCACTCCTGGGCAACTTTGTTTTATTTTATCATAACAATCTCCAGCAGGCTTAGCATGACGCTTTCTATTTATACGTAGAATAGACAGTGCTTTTTCAACACAATGTGACATTTCGTTTCTCCATTTTTGACATCGCACCGTTGATATCCCTTTACAATCTGTCATTTTGTCTTTTGTTTCTAACGATCATTGTCTAGGTCCTTATAAATGTACACTATTTCAGAAGAATATTTCTTCCCAAACTGTCCAAATCATACTGACCACAAACTTTCTACTCGACGGCCACAAAGTAAATACGATTATCTACGAAGTCATGATTCGTTTAGAACGTATAACTGTGATAATTAATAAAGAAACATAGCTATCTGCTCCTATTGTACATCATTTAGTTAATAGTCATGTCTATTTTTCTGTCGACAAATCGGTGCTCGTGCTAAGCCGGGTTTTGTAAATAAATTGACTATTTATGACAAAGACATTTATTTAAAATATGTCAAAAGTTAATTACCTACAACAATATTAGGTATAGTATTTAGAATCATCTTAGTCGAAATGTATCGTTCATCGTACCAAGCTTTGCTCTACTCCGCAACAGATGGCGCTAGCTGTATGAATAAATCGTTTCATCAAACAAGAGCTGCCTTACAAAGTAAAATTGTGTTACACATGGAATTACTTCATTAATTTAAATTGAATTAAGTTATTTATTACTCTTGTATTGAATTTAAAAACGTATTTATTTCATTTGAATAAAGAGTCCGTAATCATGTCTATTATCTTTTTCAGATGAAAGGATATAAAACCGGGCGTCTGATTTCGCGGAATTCATTAAAATTGGAGACATTTATTTGTGTGTGTGAGTTGTTTGTGTTTTTCACAGAGTGTATGGATGTAAAGGATGTATCTATATCGCAGCCATCTGGTTAAATTAGCCAGTTAATTGGACGTCTAGGCCGTTCATTAAACACCGGCACCCCATTAAATAGCTGAAGGACAACTAGCCAAGTCATTGAGAGTAACGTTTAACCAGATGGCTGAATGTCGTGTAGTCATTTAGTTAAATTGGATATTGTTGAATATCCAGTTTAACTAATACAAATACAAAATAAACATCTACTTTTTACTAATGCCTACAACTTAGTAACTAGTAATAGTGAGACGTTTAAAATAAATAAATAATTTCATTTCAAATTGCACACAAGAACAAAAAATTACATTCACGGTTTACGCCATATTTGTTTTGGTGACTACTAACGCCGCTGTAGAAAAAACTGAACATAATTTGAATCACTTCGCTGAGTATTGGTCAGTCATCTTCAAAGGGCTGACTTTCAATACGCCAAGTTGTTAAACGTTGAATGATACCAGTTCAATTAACCATCGGCCTAGGCATCCAATTGGATGACGGCGTTTAATGAACGGCCTAGGCATCCAATTACATGGCTAATTTAACCAGATGGCTGCGACATCTATACTACTAATGAATATTAATATCTTTTGTCCATTTCTTAATGGTATTAATTATGATCAATATGAAGATTTAATTTACTTCCTCCTTGCCGTTTACGTCAACAGCAAAGTCCATACCGGATATGAGATCAGAGATGACTGGAAGAGACAAGTAGCTTCTTCCTTCCTACTTACCAACTAATAAGCAAACCTAATTAGTAGATCTACTTCACAGATTTACATTACCTACAAGAACTAGTACGACATTCTCTGACATGACGTCACATACAATATTTACATGAACTTTCAAAACTGCAACTTGCTTATGGTTATAATTTACGAACAAAATATCGAAAACATTATTCGAATTCTTCGAAAGCTTCCAAACGCTCACAAACGTCATTAAAGATTGTATCTATAAAAATAATCTCAGGTAAGTAGGTATGTCATTGACGTGCTACCACAACTAAGTTTCTGACATACGTCTAAAACCCAACCGATATTGATTTAAAAAATAATGCCTACCTTGCGGTTTGTTCAATACTCATTTACCTGTCCTATTAATACGACGGCACTATAAAAAGAGGCGGTTACTTAATACGCGTCCTACGCAATCAACATAACCAGTGTCCGCGATTTAGTTTCCAAACATGTAAACAAATATGTCATCCTGGTAAAACAACTTTAATTCTCACACATAAAGTTCAGACTGCGCTACAAATAAAAACATTTTTGGAACTTATATAATAGTAGGTAAGTCTCATCATTGTGATGTCAACTAATTTATCTATACTTAAATATAAAATTGGAGTGTCTGTTTGTAATATTAAAATAACCGGTTTTTGCTACATGCATATGAATATATATACGGTACATATACCAAAATATTTTATTTTTACAATTTTTGTCTGTCTGTCTGTCTGTCTGTTTGTTCCCGCTAATCTCTGAAATGGCTGGACCGTTTTTGACGGGACTTTCACTGGCAGGTAGCTGATGTAATAAGGGGTAACTTAGGTTACTTTTATTTTAGAATTTTTAATTGTTTTTATTGATATATAAATAATAGTAAAAACTATTCCGCGCGGACGAAGTCGCGGGCATAGTTAGTATTTAAAAAATATTTAAGTGAACATATTGTCAATTGGAAACGAGGATTTAAACAGACTCTAACTTAAACACGCAATAAAGCAGAAGAGACCGGATTATGAAATTAAACTTCATTACCCACTGTTTTTTATTTCATTCATATTTTATTACTTCATTGCTACCTGATCATAGTCTTCGGTGATTCAAACGGATCGCTATCCGATTACTAAAACAGTCACGGTTGGAAAAAGTGCCGACAAAGCCTGGCAGACGACATCGGGAGACGCACGGCGCGCCGTTCATGCTAACCGGACGTTTTTTCTTGCACGGTGCCGGTTGGCGGTGGGACATACAGATGTGATGTTGGACGGACGAGATAAAGATTAAAGAGAGACATTTATTCGTTGGATATGGTAAGTACAAAGGGGTTCTCGTGGCTACGTAATATGACATCCTCACGGGTCCAATCGATAATGTTAGCTTATGCTCGCCGCGGTCGGCTCGTGAATAGGTGGCCATCTTTATATACCGAGACCCCTCCTTGGCTCGGAAAGCACATTAAACCGTGGTCCCGGCTGTCTTTGATAATCGTTACGGTTCGTCAGAACCCCGAAAGTCTGACCACCAGTCTTACCATGGGGTATCGTGTTACCCAGTAATTGGGTTGTGGAGGTAATAGGCAGTCACTCCACGTAAAATACTGGTATTAGCTGCATCTGGTTAGACCGGAGGCCGACCGGTGATCGTGAATAAAGTTGGTTAATATAGTTATGTTCAGGATACATCCACGAAGAAGTGCTGTTTTGATTGCGGGCTTTCATGTTTGATAGGCGGTGAATGGTGTGCGGATTTGTAGATTTGATTATTTGGTTTTTGAAGACTGGATTTTATTTACGTATTTATTTTGTATTTGAAGTATTTCAACAACGTTACTTCTTTTCCAAGTGTAGCTGCCGTGTGAATTTCAGGGTCTTATAATGTTGGGTTACTTGCCTGGGTGGTTGTTGGTCTTAGTAACACTGAGCAAAGTTGTCTTTAAAGATCGCTTTTAACGATAAGACCAATTGTGACATGCTATGTAAAATATCTACATTTATATTTATAATTTTTATAGTGTACCATCACCAAAAGAGATAAGTAACCAGCATCGTCGGATATAGTTGAAGTTTTTTAAGAAACCGATAGATTTCGAATGAAATCTAATTTGATAAATTAACTGTTTTTTTTAAATTATAAATTAAATGTTATTTAAAAGCTGCCGTCGGTTTCTTTCTAAACTTCAACTATATCCGACGACCCTGGTGATTTATCTCTTTTGGCGACTGCAACTAATAAAAAGAACCTATCAGTCTAACATCAAAAATATTGTTGGGTAGGTATTTGAGTTATTTTCCAAATTAAGAAAGGGTTTTTAAAACTACTAACCGTCCTTTACGGCCGTATGTCACACTTACAAAGGCGCCTTGTCTTAAAACACACCTGCTTAGAATCTTGATATTGAATTCCCAGACTTAAGAAACCAGTCAGAGAGAGCTTTCATTACTCGCAAATCCTCTTCTTTTCATCAGCAGCGAACGAACCTCAAGTTGTAGGCACGTTTCCTTTATTTCTGGTCCTTTGAGTGTTAAAAAATGATGGTGGACGCAAAACGCATTCTTTGATGTATTGTGATTTACACAAACGTGATGTTTATGTATATGAGAGGTTTTAAATCAAAATAATTGATGGGTTTACAGCTTTATATTAAGTGTTATGACGAGACTAAAGTTTATTAAGTGAATTTTAATTATTGAAATGATATTCGGTGGTTTTCATCCTTTCGTTGAATGTTTAAAATGTGAATTTTATTGTATTTTATTTGTATCATGAGTCGAATTTAAATGAGATTCTTCAAAAATATACTCTACCTAATGGCTTTTCTAAACGTCCTATTTACACCACCGTAAAGCTATATTCATCGACTATGTCATGATTTAATGGCAACATATTTCATTTATAATTCATTCGAATATTCCCTTAAACCTTTCCCAAACAATGCCATACCCGAATCTAATGAGGCGTAACCAGAACACATATTGATTTATTATTGCGGCCACAAGGACCTAAAAAGGGGATAAAGGTGGATGTCAATGGACGCGTAACAAAAAAGAATAAATGAAGATAAAATGCCGGCAATCCGAGTGGCAGGTGTTTAGCATGACGCCGTTATTGATAATGTTCAATCCGTGGTATGATTGGACAAGCTGCCAGTCGCATAGATTATCTGATTGGTGGCATAGTTGGGGTTTATGCCTAATTGGCTGGTGAGTTGCAGAGGCAATTTATCACAGTTGATTTTATTTACGTTTAAGGGGGAAGTACCAGGGTAGCCAGCAAATGTTTGATTACGTTTAATCAATACAACCTTCTAAGATCATTTAATCCCATTGAATGATTTTGTTATGAAATTTTTGCGAGCAACCTTAGCGCATCCCGCTTAAGAATCACTTTTGTTAAGATTTTCATCAGTATCATTGGAATTATTGAGATTGCTTTTGAGATACAGCAACTTTGCCTGTTTACAGACCAAAAAGCTTTTTGAGACTTTTATTGCCGACGTTTAACGCCTCTAGTTGCCAATAAAAGTCTCAGAGAGGCGGTCTAGGACTGGAAAAAGAGGTGTCGTCATGCGGCGGTGAAATGGGTAAAATTTGTATGAGGCTGGCACAGGAGCGTGGGGATTGGCACTAGAAAAGGCAGGCCTAAGCCTAAGTGAAGTTGGGTTTTGGATAATGATGATGGCGTTCAACACACCATAAATGTATCATTAACAGCATCCACGTCTCGACAGCAACTGCTGCATATCTCATGGGCTTCTTTATGATCGCGCTAGTCATCTAGCACGATTTAGGTTAAGTAAGTACATTGACAATTTAGAAAAAAATGTCACAAACAAAATCTACATGATTATTGTTTTCTTGTATGGATAGTGGTGCTATCTAACCGAGATGAAGCTAATTAGAATGACACCTGACAAGCGACTTCGCAGGAGACGCCCTGGGCGTCGGGAATCCCAGGCTGATTCCTGGCCACCGTAGCAGCGGGCATGCGGACGGTGAGTAATGAGTAGTTCGCTGTCCAGTAAGGACCAAGCCCGGGTCGACGGCGCGTTGTGTTCCACGCGCGCCTCAAAGAGATGTCAGCAACAACTGATGGGGCCCGCAAGGGCTGATGCCTGCCAGGGGTGCGGGTTGTTCGAAAGAGATACCGCGGCCCCTCGGTACACAGGCAACTGAGGGAACACGGGTGGGTTTTAGTCAGTAAAAGTCTGACACGCCCTTCTGTTCCACCCAGAGCGGGAGAAATTATTTGATGATTTCCCACTAGAGACTTGACTAGACTTTGAGATTAACTTGGCGATCGAACTATCTTCGTGGGTAATGTGGAAGTTATTTGCGGTATGGTCAAACAATGCATGCACATACCTACCTAGGTATGTCGTTCGTATGAACCTAGATGTATTCACTGATGTGTTAACTCTAGGTTTGTTGTTATGTGTTCACGGACTGCACGTACCTACTTGCAGTCCGTGAACACATAACACACATCATTAGCCTATAATGTTCTCACTTGCTAAGACACAGGCCTCCTCTCGGTAAGTGGCAGATGGCCGCAATTCACCACGCAGGCCCAGTGCGGGTTGTTAGATGTAATTTTTGAATTTCTGGTTCTATCTAGGGCATGCCGGTTTCCTCACGATATGCATGTTCAGTCCATAAACGCTATCATTCAAATACAAAATTATTCTATCTCTTATAATTGATATCTCCAACTCTGCATAAGGGTAGCTCGCTGTCGTGCTCCTGGCACACAGGCAACTGAGGGAACACGAGTGGGTTTTAGTCAGTAAAAGTCTAACTCAATTATTTGATGATTTCCTACATACAACAAAAAAAAAAAATATGCATAATGTTAGCCAAAACTAACTATAAAACAATTAGTCATGTATAATGTGAAGCGGGTCGCGGCAGACAACGTTGGAGAGGATGCGACGAGCTGGATAGGTTCTGTCAAAACTGGAAGGAGCGCGCGCGGGCTCGCGAAAGATGGAAGGAGTGGGGGCAGGCCTTTGCTGAAGAGTGGGACAGCGTAGGCTGGTAAAAAAAATAGCTTTTCTGAAACCTCAGTAAACTTATTCTGTGGCCATGTACCACCGAAAACTTGGCACCTGCGTCTGGCCGAAACGACAAAACGCCGCGACTGTTTTTCGACTATCTTATCGCACGGTAGAACCGTAACAAAACAAAATCGTTATCTCTCTTAAAAGATAACGTGAGGCTTTCGTCCGTGGTGTTAATTGGAGGCTAATGTTGGCCTTTCTTTTGTGTCGGCCTCTTAGATAGTCCGATAAGAATAAGCTGCGATTTTTGTCGGAAAGTGAGGTTTCGTGTTTCTATTGTTTTTTATTGTTTTTGCTGTTAGCTTTTATCGAGAATTTCGCAGGTGCTAAGTTATTGTTTTATTAGTATTGCTGTGTTAATTTTCTATAAGGATTATTTTGGTGGGGTCACACTTAGGTCATATGTTGACCTAAGTGTGACCCCATCATTTGCATCAGCAATTACTAACTACGTGAAACAATAAACAAGTCAATAGAATATTTAAAATATCTTTAAGACCCCCTGTCAAATAAAAAAAAAATGAGAACCTGAACGATGTTTTTAATTCGTTTTGTGCTAGATGTGTTTAGTGAATTGTGGTGCGAATATGAACAAGACCCCGTACTTATATTTTATGTACATAATGATCAGATTTTCGAGATGCTTGTGTCAAAAGATCAAGTTAAGCTACGCTTGCCGCAGTTGGTCCGTGGATGGGTGCCAATATTTAAATACCAATACTCCTCCGTGCCCGTTTAGACTTTTAGACGTTGGTCTCGGCTATCATTCGTGGATCTTTGACAGTCGTTACGGGTCGTCACAAGCCCGAAATTCGGACCACCTGTCTCACCAAGGGCTATCGTGTTACCCAGTAGCTGGGTTGTGGAGATCAGATAGGCAGTCGCTCCATGTAAAATACTGGTAATCAGCTGCATCCGGTTAGACTAATGGGGACTCCAACATAGTAAAGGCTAGGCACACGATGATGTATCATATTCTCAAATATTTTCATTCAATTTATTCAAAAAGTATTTCTACGGTACCGTTCCCAACCAAACTAGGTAAGAAACTTCCCCACACAACCTCCCCTTTCTCCTGAAATTTAAAATTCACATAAACTTCACCGTATATCATACTTATCCGCTGGAGACGTGATATTTTGACTAAAAGACGACATTAAGGTGAACCCGTGAAGGTGATAATATCAGCTGTGATTTAAGATGGCGCTATCCTTCTGAGAAACCATAAAGATTATCTCACTTCACGCTAATGGACGTACTAATTATTAATTAAGCACTGTTCTAAGTGTTACTTTACACGGAGCTTTAAGTCTTGCTGTAGTGTACTTAACACGTTGGTGGTCAGTACTATTTCACTGGTTCCGGCTACTGTGACACTACTTATTTTCATACATTGCCTAAGGGCGTACACAACGCATGGTTAAAATTGTTCTTTTTTTAATGAGTGCGTTAAGGTACGATTTTTTTTAAATTGTGTAGTGACAGTACGAAAGTCTAAATTATACCTGTGGTGCCAGTACAACATGCCGTTCTTTATGATAGTATGGAAAATCGGTCGGCGTGTGGCGTACTGATTTTATGCGAGTAAAAACTCAGCCGTTGACAGGCGTACTGTCGTATCACTTTTAGCTACCTAGACGCCTGTGGTCGTTACTGTCCGCAAACGTGTTAAGGAAACGAGTGGACGATGAAAACTGCTATTATTTTTTCAAACTCAAACTCAAACTCAAAGCATTTATTTCAAATAAACCAATTACAGGCACTTTTGAATTGTCAAGGTCGGTGAGTTAGAAAGATGAAGCTAATTGCCTATTCCAAAGCGTAGGTACCTATGGAGAAGAACGGGCAAGAAACTCCATGGACACTCTTTTAAAATCATGGTATGTTTTGTAGGTCGTGTTTTTGGTAATATGCTGAGCCGATTTTAAATAATTTGGGCGAAAGGATGAGTAGTATATTGATAGCTTTAGCATAATCATAAATCAGTAGGTATATTGAAGTGTCGTGGTAAATGAAAGACATGTGCACTGGATAATGTCTCGATTTATTGTGAGATCACATCGATGGAGCATACACGATCTTAATCTTGGTTAATCTTAAATAAGGTGTGGTTACATACATAATAATATTAACGATACTTACTTACACTACAATATTACGTTCTGCCGGGACATAGGCCTCCTCTCTGTGAAAGGGTGTGGGCCGTAATCCACCACGGGGGCCACGGGTGGGTTGGTAGATATCACATGTCTTTGAAACTTTGGTTTTAGTACATGTCGTTTCCTCAAGATGTTTTCTTCACCATTTCTCAGAGCAGTGGCGATGAAAAAAAAATACACAAAATAAAGTGCATGCCTGAGTTGGAACCCAGGACCTACAAGCCGGGGTCGTTACCACGGGCTATCACTGCTCTGATAGGTATAATGACGTTTGAATTGGAAATTCCTTGTTGAAAAGTCGTAAAAGCATTTAATTCAAACGTGCTAATGGTATAGGCACAGGAGGGGTTCTTTATGCTTCACGGAAGATTCTGGAGTCTAACCTCGTTAAGACGTACCGAGAAAAGCTATCCCGCGGTTTTATTAGGAGCAAATTAGACCTACCCCTGTGACTTACACTAAAAGAACCTACAAAAAGTAAAAGACATACTTCGAAAACACACCTTTATTGGAACGCATGCTGACCGTGGCCAAGTCATTAAAGAGTTTTTGCAGTATGACACGTTCTTCAAGCATAGGTATTTGGAATCTGCTATCAAGGAACCATCTCCTAATTATGAGGTAGATGTTTTTTTTTTATTGTATAGCAAACGAGCCGGCTGACCACGGACATCTTATTAAAAACAAACAGAGTTAGGGTACTGACACATTTCAATAGCACCATTCTGAGAGCAGTGGTGACCCAGTCCGAATTGCCGCGTCCTACAAGTTGTAGGTCGAGGGTTCGAATCCAGGTGCTTCACTTTGTGTTAATTATTTCACTACCGCTGCTCTAAAAACGCCGAAGAAGAAAAAAATGAGGAAACCGGTATGTCCTGGAACCAAAAATTCGAAGACATGTGACATCTACAATCCTGCACTGGGCCCGGTCACAGGCCTCTGCCTGTGACCTGTAAGTGATTCTCATGGAAATCATGTCACTTGGTTTAAATAGGTTGATTTTACTTAAGTATGTAGATTCTTTTACATATTGTGAATGAGAGAACGTTGTAGGCCTTACAGACGTCGTCTATAAATCTACAAATTTATAGACGATTTTTATTCTTTATTTTCATTCCTCTAAGTACCTGGTACTTATTGACAGGCCTGCACTGTCCTCCCATACCTATTATCACTGTAATTTGAAAACATTGTAAAAGCCAATTATTTTTTTAAAGAGTAACCGTGGTGATTCTTGCCGGCTCTTTTCCATAGGAAGCGACAAATTGGAACCGTGCACCTAGTCTCTGTCGTTTCAGAAGTGCCCTTGCAGGTTTATGTGAAATAAAATATTTAGATTTTGTTTTTGATTTTGACCTAGCAATGGGAACATTATATGCTGAAGTTGCTACACATTTCAAACATTTCAGCTTTAATAGATTATTGGATTACTCAAGTAAAATAGCTAGAGATAAACTTAACACCAAACCTAATTTGCTTTCAATTGATTTCTAAAAGTAAATTACTAGTAGTTTCATAGTAGTTCCACTATCTTACTCAATGTTATGTTTCTACCTAATTTCCTGCTCACTTTCAGGGCTTGTTTTTCGTTGTCAATACTTTATCATAACCCACGCACTGTTCAAGACTTTGTTGCTTAGTTCTCATAACGGTTTTATAGCCTTAGACTTTTTTGTGCCCTTAACATTTTTGTTACCTTACTTCGAGGCTTTGAAGGTATACGCTTAGTAAATGAATGACAGTATCGACTTAGGATATGCTTTACGGTGAAACATGCTCTACTTTCTTACGCCATTGATCGATATTATTACAATGTGTCCCGTATACCTATTGCAACCGACGCATAGAAATTATGGTTGTTTAAAACAAACCTTTATTTTCTACAAGATAAAGGTTCATTTTAGAACTAAATTTGTGTATTTTCTTTTCTCTTCTACTCTTACATACGATGTCTACATCTCTTTTTAGGTATCTACTTTCCTATCGTGCGTATGGAACAGATTTCTTCAGAAATAAGCATCACGTTTGTTCTTGTTTTTCTATTATTTTCTTCTTGTGTGTAAATAAATGGTTAAATAAATAAATTATGAATGCTACATTTAAATAAATCGGCATATCGCAGTCCTGTTGGGAGTTGAATTTTTTCGAAGCTGCGCCACAACGTCCGGTACCTTCCGTTTCTAATCGATATTAGCCATTTTTTTAAGTTGCCAGTTCATCCGATTTGATGGCTGGTCGCATATAACCTGAGCTATTCATAGCGTTATCCACACAATACTTAATGTTGTTATAACCTAAAACACCTCCACCACATTACTTTGCACCAGTAATTTAATTATTATTAGAGCACAACATTATTTCGGCAATTTTGGTTATCAACCTGCTAAACATTACACTTAGTTTATGCCATTATAAATCTTAGTAACATTGTAACAATATTCATTGTCCCATAAAAGTGGCTACTGCTTGATAGTAGCGATGTCTTTTAGGATTTATAAAGCTGAAGACTTATTGAAGTTATAAAAGAAGGATCGAATAACTTCAAGATTATTTTTAAATGAGCTGAGCTTAAGAGAGGTTTTCTATAAAAAGTTATTTCTGTGAAATAAAAGTTGTAAAATGACTAACAACACTTCGGTCATTAATGTCGAGTTGTGAAATGGGAAGTTTACAATTCTACATTTGAATTTAGATGAAGACAAATCCGAGAGATATATTTAATTCAATGCGTGCACTGACTGCACAGGTTCACTCAATCTGTGTGGTTCTTTCCTCAAAATACCATTTCAGACACCAATCTACATGGTATTCACATCATGTGTATGATGCAACAGAAAAACCTGTAGAAATTTAACACCTTGGAAAACACACACACACCCACACGTCACACGTCACACAACACACCCTCATTCCCTTGCTCTACTCATTCACACAGCACTTATGTCAAAATGTATTTTTATTTAATTTTTTTCTTATATTCTTGTTTAAATACCTTTGTTATGTAGTAGCCTTGGAACAACCTACCCTCTTACTTGCAGTCGGCAGTCGGGCGTTGGTAGCTGCACCCCAGTTTTAACTTTTGCAGCTATCATCGTTTAACATTTTTTTTTTTCATGGTATGTTTTTGTTTCCAATAAATGATTATTATATTATATTACTGGCTTTTGCCAGCGGCTTTGCCTGCATGGAGATCGAACGTACTACCGGGGAAAAAGTATCTTATATCTTAATCCAGGTTATAAACTATCTTTGTGCCAAATTTCATTCAAATCCGTTCAGCCGTTTTTGCGTGATTGAGTAAAAAACTTTCACATTTATAAAATTAGTAGGATCTGACCAAGCTTATGTCTGGCATAAAAAGAGACTGACCTCTGAGTCTGTTTTGGTCTTTCTTCTCAAAATAGTCAGATAGAAAAAGCAGACCTCATCTAGTTTTTAAAATATATTTTTAAAAGTGTTTTTTACAAACCTACATACAGAAATAAAATCGTTTATCATTTATAATTGCGTAACACACTTAAAATAGCAACTTTTCCTTTTTCCAATGTTAACAGTACAACTAGTTGAGCACACAAATTTTTGAAGCGAGTGTGTTATGCAATCGTGGTGTTGCACCTAGTGCAGAAAACTTTGAATAGTACGAAAATGATTTTTATTATTTTATTTACCTATTTATTTATTAAAAATTAATGCACAAGTAAAAAAAATACTGTACAAAGGCGGACTTAATGCCTTAGGCATTTTCTACCAGTCAACCTTAGGGTGATGCAGAGAGAATACAAGGCAGGTGCAACGTAAGGGATAGGTTACTCGAGAAATAATACATACCAATACATAGATACAAACATTATGTATGTATCATATATAACAAAAATAAGCTTTGTCTTGAGAAATAACGACAGGTAGAGGAGAAAACGAATCCAGCAAATCAGTGGTGGGATGATTCTGCCAATTTCTTACGAATATGTTCACGAGCCTTCACTTTAAACGATAACCGACTGGTTGCCATCCTGATATTCAGAGGGAGCTCATTCCAAAGAAACACCGCCTGGACAAAGAAAGAAGATTTAATGAAACCAGAGCGGTGAGAGGGACATCGTAGAAGACGATTATTGGTGGAACGAAGATTTTTACTATGCGCAGAGCACAACTATTGAACCTGGGAACTCAAGTAAGAAGGAGAATTGGATCTGTCGAGTATGGAAAACAACATTGACAGAGCCCTCAACTCTCTGCGCTGACGGATGGGTAGCCATTTTAAACGCAACCGGTGCGCGGACACATGATCATACTTACGAAGATTGAAAACGAATCGAATGCAGTTATTTAGAAGGCGGTCAAGTTTATTAAGGAGATCTGCATTCAGGTCATAGTAACACACATCACCATAGTCAATTATGGGAAAGATTAAGGACTGTACAAGCATAGCCTTTATGTGTGATGGGAGAAGATTTTTCAACCGATAGAGCGACCGCAACGTTCCGGTGACATTTTTACTTACAGTCGTGACCTGCTTTAGCCAGTCAAGACAAGTGTCGACATGTAGGCCAAGATCCTTAACATCGTAGCTAAACGGGATAACTGAGTTGTCAAACATTACAGGTGGCACAGTTAAGCCATTCATCTTTCTTGTACTGTGGGGGCTCCCTACAATGATAGCCTGACACTTGGCAGGGTTAACGGCCACCCCAAACCGATCAGACCAGTTATTAACTACTAATAAACCTCGGTTTAGCTCCTCAATCGCATCTGCTATATTGTCAACATTTGCCTGGCAGTAAAGCTGCAAATCGTCCACATAAAGATGATACGCAGTCTGAAGCTCGGTGGTAATGAGATTTATAAAAATGGAGAACAAAAGAGGAGATAATATACCTACCGCCATGAGGGACGCCAGCTGCAAGATTTTTCACTTACATGTCTTTGTTAAAGCCTAAATTTTTCAAGTAATATATTTAATTATTGCAACTATTGCCTCTAAGCAGCGAAGCAACAATTTGTGATTCAGAGCGTTCTCCCCACGCGGGCTGGCAACGGCGCATTTATGGCGGTTTTTCGTGATTATTTAATTAAATACAAACAAAAGTAAACTTTTTTTCAGCCATGCACCAGGTTGGTATTTTCAAGTTTGTATGCTATTTTTTACAGTTATTTTGGTATTTACTTTTAAAAATCAACATACCTTCAATTATTTTCTACTAGCATTACTTAGTATGATTAAATGTTTATATGAAAGAGTAAATGTTAAAAATAATAATAATTACCAAACAATCTAGTGTTAGGCTGAAAAAAATAATACTAGTTTTGTTTGTATTTAATGAAATAATCACGAAAATCTACTATAAATGCGTTGTTGCCAGCTCGCGTGGAATGAACGCCCTTAAATGTTAGTCGTGACATCATGGACTAGCGTTTGCAGGTATTTTTTTTCCTAATCAGTTCAGACGTAAAAATATAACATGACCGACTGAATAACTTTCGCATTTATAATATAGGTATGGAGTATGGAGGTATGGATTTGAATCATGCTTGTGTAAAAATAACAATGCAATATTAGTTGTTGTACTAGCCAGATTTCAGAATAGAATATAATGCATTTACAACAAAACATGGTACAATAATAATTAATGGTCTTAATATGGTTATGATTTACATGTCGCAGCATGGGCTGGCATACAAATCAACACCATATAATAATATAATATAAAATAATATAATATGATATAAAATAATAATAATAATTAATAATAATATAATAAAAAGGAAAGATTTGTATTTTTGTATTTTCGTATGTAACGAATAAAATTAAAAACTACTAGACCGATTTCAAAAATTATTTTGCCGTTAGAAAGCTACATTATCACTGAGTAACATAGGCTATATTTTATCCCCGTATTATTACGGGAACGGGTACTACGCGGGTGTAACTGCGGAACGCTGCTAGTATAAAATAACTATAAAATATAAGTTAAGTTAATAAGACGTTCTACTAATACTTGATATACAAATGGGAATCATAACCCGAATGTTTTAATTCTGTTTTTTATAATCCTCCTAATTTAATTATGCAGCACATTATTCCTGTTGATATCCACATTTATTTATTGTAGTCATTAAACAACTATAAAAAGGGTAACGAAACGTTAGTTCCTCTTTGAAGTTAAATAAAAACTATTTTATTACATTTTTGAAATCTTTATAGGTGAAGTTTATGACGTAATTAATATTCAAAATATTCAATGTTTTAGTAACAATAATTTTCTGGCGTTAAGCTTATTAAGTTGAACGAAGGAGCTTTGGATTTGCTTTTCAATTCCTTGTCACTGTATTTTTTATTTAATTTATATAATTATAATTGTTATTCAAGGTGCTTTTCAGGGGTATTCAATATTTCTTCTTATTGTGTTTGAAGGAGGTATTTGGTTTTTTATTCATGCCAGTCGAGTGATGACATAATTAGGATACAGGTGTTTTGTATAATTTTTTTAATTTTTTAATTTTATAAAGTTTTAGAAGATGTTGCTTCATGTGATTGTGATGTACACCTATAGGTATTTAATTGGGCTGTACAGTGGAACTTTTACCTATTCCTTAGTTGTATTAATTTAATGTAAAAATGTGTAAAACATACAAAAAAAAATATATAAAAATACGTACGTCGTTCTGGATAGGTCAAAGCTGTAAAATTCATGTTGAAATATGAAAAGCAAATAAGGCACCTCAAAATATTTTCCAGAATTATTTTACATACCTTCACGTTCAGATAAAAGGTTTTTGCTCACGGGCATCGATCCCTATATTGATTTTTACCAAAATGAAAAACACATTTTTGTAACATCAAAAAAGCAGAAAATACAAATAAAGATTTATGAAACACTAGTGTTCCCCAGAGTCGTGACAGCAGAAATATTTATTGCTTTGTCTGCCAACGACATTGCGACATTGTCTGCGGTTAACGGTATTCTAACTGCACTGAAAAATAAGCGGTAAATTGTAAATTAGAAAAGCTAATACGAAAATTTATTGTCCATTAAATTGTATGTGTTAAATATTTCTAAAGGATTGTTTTATTTGAAAATAACGGTAATGTGATGGTTCCATTATTTCCTTTACGTTAAGAATTTAATTCTCTAAAGGGATATTGGTTTGTATGGACTAGGGACAGAAATACGTAGGGACGTAAGTCTTTCAAGGGTACAATCCCTTGTGGTCTGACGTAGATACTTTAGTTGGGTATCTATGTGATCGACAAATCCAGAGAAGTGAGGTATACTCTGGAATCGTTAATGACATAAGAGATCTGTCAGTATGGTCATAATAATGAAATAATTAATTAACATTAATAGATGTCATTGTTCTTGTTAACTTGAGTCTGTAGTAATACTAACATAGTTTTAAGATCTTTGTAACTAACAACTGTTATAGATATACTTACTCCAGTGTTTAAGTTGTGATGTCATTATTAGCAAATTCGATTTTATGGTCAGAAAATTAAAGTAAATGAATGAATATGGTGACTAACAGTCAAGTATCGACTATACTCTATTCTATATTGCTTAGGTATAAGTCGTAATTTATGTTTTTCTATTTTTATTCTGAATAAAATTACTTTACTATATTCTTCAAGTTTTTAAATGAATTGTAAAGTCGTTTAAATATATTTGATACTTTTAAATTGCTGTGCCCTTACTGTGTTTACGTCAGGCCCCTTCAAAGTAACTTGAAAAATATTTAAGTTTGAGTTGGAGCTATGTTGTTTGATAACATAGGTTGACAATGTTCCTTAATCAGTTATATTCGACCGTGTAATTGGTACCACTTTTGACAATAACGTCCATGTCAATTGAAACTTCACTATTTCTCGTGTTATAAAGTGCAAGTGACATCCAAACTGATGGTATTACAAATTTCCTAGGCTGACATAAGACACACCGTTCCATACACGTAATGCTTACTGTAAGCTAGATTGCATCTTGTCGCAAATAAAGACTGAGCGATCTGCTCGCACCTTTATAAACTGTCATCATAATCACACCATCAGCCCACATCTTTACAGTTATATCGTCGTTAAACTCAAACACCTGTTAGTACAAAATATGGCTATTACTTTCCTCACTTACCGCGCTAAAGAGTTTCACTGAAGTAATTTCCTAGGTCCCGGTGAATGCACGATGTCACTTGACGTTGCATCGCGTGAGCCTCGACAGCAATTACTCGTACCTCGGTTTGTCTCCTTGCAATTAGAGAATTCCTAGGCGTCAGCGTGTGGGAGAGTTATTTCAACTCGCTAACATCGTTTAAGTAAACTGTTCTGTATTTTCACATGAAAATTATTTTGCTACGTTGCTTGGGAGCTGGCGTTTCTGCTGTAAAATGTTACGGGCATGTATTGTTTCTCATTCATCTCACGCGGTTCCGACTGTATGTCTGGTTCAATTTGCAACTTCTGTGTTGCTGTGTGTCTTTGAAAAGAAATTGTTTACTTCTAGCTGCCAACCCAACCCTCTCCTCTTTTCTCGCATGGCAGATCGATTCCTTCCTAATAGACGTGACAATAGCCAAGTTTGCCGACATCAATATAGGACGTCACTTATGCGAAAAAGTGTCTTTTGCATGGCTCCAAAAATTTATAATAAACTACCTAAAACCTGGAAGCAGGTTAGGCAACTGATGTACAATTTAAAAAGAATGTTCTTAATTTTCTAGCAGATAACGCTTGTTATAACTTGAATGAGTTTCTGAATGAGATATTATGATTATGTTTCACCTATTTATTATTTTTTAATCATTGTTTTTAATGTTCTTTTATTATTATGAAATTTTTAATAGTTTGCCTAGGAGTGACATTATAAATTTTAATATTGTGTTTATATTTGCATGCCATTGTTTAAGGCAAACCTGATGATCTGTTTTATGTTTACTACTATTAACATCTCTTGCATGCTGACAATTTGTTTTGTAGGTCTTGTGCTCATGTTTGGGCAAATAAATTATTTTCTTATCTTATTTTATCTGCATTTTCCCGTAGGTACTAGTTTTTAATCGACTTCAAAAAAGGAGGAGGTTTTCAATTCGACTGTATGTTTTTTATTTTTATGTTTGTTACCTCAGAATTTTCGACTGGGTGAACCGATTTTGATGATTTTTCTTTTATTTGAAAGCTGGTGCTTCCCGTGTGGTCCCATTTCAATTTCATATAGATCTGATGATGCGTTTCGGAGTCAGACAACGGAACTCTTCAAAAAATAATAATAAATCAACCGCGATTGCTGCTATCACATAAATATGCATTGTTTTGACCCCAAGGATGAGGAAATTTCGAATTAGTGGGGTTAGGTACTTTAACTAAAAAGAGAAAAATAAAAACTTTTTCAAAAAAAAACAACCGACTTCCCAAACAATACACTACAAAGTGAAAAATGACTTTAATTTCAGAGAGCGGTGACAAAAAATTAAAACACATATCCAAAGTCACTGACTTCCGAAATTAAAGTAATTTTTCACTTTATAGTGTTCTTTTCGGAAGTCGGTTGTTTTTTTTAGATATAGAGTGGTATTTGGAAAGGCGGGTTTGGTTAGGAACTTGAAAAAAATCATAATATTTGTTCCGAATGTAAACTTCTTCCTAACCTGACCCAACGTATCATTCCTATCATAACCAGAATTGTGATATAGATAGGTATTCAGCTCTCCTCTTTCTTAAAATATAAAGTTAACCTAACCTAACCCGCGACTAGCTCGCTGTCCGGTAAGGACCAAGCCCGGGTCGACGGCGCGTTGTGTTTCCCGCGCGCCTCAAAGAGATGTATGCAACAACTGATGGGGTCCACAAGAGCCGATGCCTGCCACAGGTGCGGGTTGTTCGAAAGACATACCGCGGCCCCTGGCACACAGGCAACTGAGGGAACACGGGTGGGTTTTAGTCAGTAAAAGTCTGACACGCCCTCCTGCTCCACCCACAGCGGGTGAAATTATTTGATAATTTCCCAACCAACAAGAAAAGAAAAGCTAACCGAACCCGTGACCGGGTTAGGATTTCGGGTCAGGTTAGGAATAATCCCGTTGGTACTGGCTGTCTTTCGTGGATCTTTGACAGTCTTACCAAGGGAAATCGTGTTTTCCAATAACAAGTAAAGGGTTGTAGAGGTCTGATAGGCAGTTGCTCGATGTAAAATACTGGAACTCAGCTGCATCATATTAGACTGGAAGCCGACCCCAACAAAGTTGCGAAAAGGTTAGGCAGATTGTATGGTATTTGCAAACTACCTAACGTAAACATCCCGGCTTGGGCGGAGCACCGCCGTGTCCTCGTGGAGGTGATCGGTGGCGGCGATCTCTCGCGTCCGACCCTGGTCCAGGCCATGGTACGGAACGAGAGTGCATGGCTAGCAGTGGCCTCCTTCAGCGAAGCAGTTATGCTCGCAAAGAGGGAGGCGGCGCACGTGAGGGAGATGCAGTACATGCGCCCACACAGCCGTGGCCTTCGCAGGAGACGCCCTGGGCGTCGGGAATCCCAGGCTGATTCCCGGCCACCGTAGGCACGGGCTTGCGGACGGCGAGTAATGGGTAGCTCGCTGTCCGGTAAGGACCAAGCCCGGGTCGACGGCGCGTTGTGTTCCACGCGCGCCTCAAAGAGATGTCAGCAGCAAAAAACCAACATGTAATATTTATTTGTCAAATAATATCCAGCATCTGGGCTCGCATTGCACATTCTTATATCCATTTGCTATTAAAACACATGTTTACCAATAATTATGGCTTTAAAATATTGCCCTTAGGGAACACGTAATGGCGACAAAGATGTAAACAAACAAGATATAAACGAACCAAGCAAGAACAAACCGAGCGACTGACTTAATTTTGTTGCCGTGTTAACTAGATGGAATATTAATACTAGCTAATTCTCTTTGTCATATCCAGTTTCTCAAGTGCTGCGGCCGTGAAGCTATTTTTATACTGGCAACATTTTAGTGTCAGTTTGCGTTTTTATATAGCCGTAATGAGACTTTTTGATCTCGGATTTTTTTTACATCCGCACACACCGGTGGTTGAATTGCATGTACTTTTTACGGAATTATAATACTCGTAGTTGTTTTCGCAAATTAAAGTGATATTTTTATTGTATGTCTGTTTTAATGGAGTTCTCGGTGTGTCAGAGTTATCTAGTACACTTTTCAATTTATATGTGATTCGCGACGGAAAAACCGGTGATGAGTTTATCTGCGGCTTTTGCAAAAGATTAGGTGTGGTTTGCCAGGTGTCAATTATATCACTACATAATATAAAACAAAGTCCCCCGCTGCGTCCGTATGTCTGTCTGTTTGCGATAAACTCAAACCCTCTTACTAATAAACACGGAATAAAGTTATACCAGGAATAACAAAAAAATAACCAAATATTGACCGGGTTTTCATGCGGTTTTCCCCACTGAAAATGATTGAGTGATGTATGAGGAAGGTTTGAGTTTATAATTTTTTAAAGTTTTCTGCGAATATTGGTTGAAATATGACGATAATTATTGAAAATGCCGTAATATGCAATGCCGTTTGAGAGCTTTCATCGAAAACGCTGCCTAATCCCATTGAGATAAAACAAAACAATGTATGGTGGGATATTCCTCTTATTTAGATCTATAGAAAAGTCCGCAATGGCATATATCTCTTTTAAGGATAGCTTACTAAACCCATTATAACATTTTTTTAAATGGTCGATACAGTATTAATCCTTATCAACTTAAATGCGTTAGTTGCCTTAAGCATTTCATCCACATAATGGTAATCCTTCACAGTGTAAAGTTTCAACCATATTTTTTAAATTTTCTTCGGAGTTATCGCAAAATAAAAACTAACGCGCACTTGATTTAAGTGCGGGTCTCACACCGCACAGTGGAACGAATGTATGGGAGCGGTTGGACGTAGACATGTCCGAAAAATAAGAGTAAAATTATGACAAACTAATGATGCCATCTTATTCGATTACTTAATGCCTTCATAAATTGTGGTGATGAATTTCTTCATAACTCCCATATTTCGGGAGTAATTTGAGAAAATGTGAAATTTTACTATGAAAATGAGTGTATCGAGCTCTCTCCCTCCTGATTCCGGGCTTGTTTCAAGTAGCGGTCTCTAATATCGTAATGCTATTACTAAGAGCTATATTTAATACTAAGACACATAGTGCGCCAAATGTGCACTTTCTGGGATAAAAGGAAATGAAAATTTAAAAAAAAAAACGTTTTTTCCCCATTTGTATTTACTTTAAACCGCAGACAGACTTATTAAGAGGTCTATAAATATATTATATATATATACAGAAATATATATTAACAAAAATATTCACAAGAACTGATGAGAGTATGACTTTTAAGTAAGTTGATAATAAATTACCTAGTTTCATTAAAAGTACAATAAATAATTAAGATGTAAGCTCTAATTTACTAAGTTACACATTTTAAAACAATAACATCATTTAATTATCTTCGTCATCATCATCATCATCAATTAATTCAAATTCAGAATCGATGTCCGCTAAATCATTTATGTTAACAAATTCGATATCACTTTTCTCAGAATCCGTAAGCTCATAAAATTCCTTAAAAGAAGATTTTTTTACAAACTTATTTCCTTTTGGACGGATACTTGTAACAAGTGGATCAGAAGACAGTAAAAGATTGTGCATAATATCTTCATTGCATGAGATACTGCTATGCTTTCGAGAATGCCCCTCTCTATATTTTCTAAAATCTTTATTTCTAGCCTCAGATGCCTCTTCGGATAGAAAACCAATGGGCACAATTGACATGTTCTGAACTATGTCTGGCCCATGCATTAAAATTTTATGAAGTGAAGAAGGCATATAATACCATGGGTATAACTCCACGTAAAGCTTAGCAGTATCAAAGCAGAACTCTCGGAATTTAGTTACGTTGATCTTCTCTCCTGATGAAATACACTGCAAGATCACACAGATTTTTCTTAAAAGCATAGCATCTATTCCGGTCAGTTCAGCAGATTTAGTGTAGTTTTCAAAAAATCTCCTTGCCGAGTTGCCATTGTTGGTGGATCCACTGCCTTGTTTCACAACATCGAGAAGTAAGCCCGTTTCTCTTCTTACAGCCTCTTGAACTCTTTTCTTCCTGTCATCAACTTGCCTTTTTGCTATATCACCCCTTACTTGCCATGATTTTATGTCTAATTTGTAGGAAATGTGTAATAAGCATTCCATTGAGCGAATCCAAGCGTGAAGGGTGCTTAAGCTATATTTATACATGTCCTCGTTTGCGTGTTTATCTTTGATTAACTCTAAATTATTCATTTCTTTAGGACAAGCCTTGCATATGTCACACACTGAAGCTGCTGTATTGGATATAATGGAATGAATTTTACCATCAATCATTGTCAACAGCAGTTGGTGTTTGACACTAATTCCATCAGTGATGGTGGATGGAGTTAAGGCTTCAATCTCTGCTTCGATTTCAGCCATCTCTCTCTGCACATTTTCTTTGGTTTCCTTTATAAACTTAAACAATATTGGCCGGCAAAATGAAGTGGAAGATGGTCGCTCGTTTTCCCAAATTGTTACACCTTTTGAGACGAGCCGCAGTGGTACAAGACTAATCATAAAATTACTAGCAAGATCGATTTGCTCATCTTCACTCGTCCTTTGATGATAAATGCTTTGGCTAGATGATCCGTCAAAACCCCATTTGCTGGTCAATACGAGCTGTTGATTGGGATCAACAGGGGTTTCTAACGACCTAATAAGTCTTCTTGAGGTTAAATCCATCAAGGCTTGTAATTTGATTTTTGCAGAGCTCTCTGTAACTGTGAGATCTTCTTTGGCCGGATAGCACTTAATTTTTTCTTTAACCAACATGTAGTAACTCGGGTATTGAAGAGCTCCTTCTTGAGTGTTGAAATCCCGAAGAGTGTTATAGCGCCATTTCGATAAGTTCATCGATACATAAAGAGCCAATGCCTTCAAAGGGGATATTTCCCGTACCTGAATTGATTTACCTTCAATGAAGGCTTTGATTTTTGAGGCCTCTTCTGGATTCTCCGTCAAGTATTTCATAACATAAGCTGTATCGCTTTGTCCTGCCTTTTGAAGCGCCCTTTCGGCCGAAAACATAATTTCAGCGCTGCTACTGCTGCATGAAAGACTATCTTCAGTGCGTCTTCTTTTTTGCCGGTTACTAAGGTCCTCAAAAGATTTACGAGGACTAGGATGTGTACAAGTTGAAGCATCAGATTTAGCAGGAGAAATTATGGGCTCGATGACGTCACTTATATTTTCTGTAGAAGGTTCCATATTTTCATTCTGTAATTCCGGCCATTGAATTGCAGCCTGTAGCCAAATCTCATGTTTCTTCCGAAACTTATCTGTGCTTCTTCCAGACTGTGTCCATTTTGCATAAATGCGGTAGCAAAATCGACGACACCAGTCTTTTAAACTTGTTTCAGCACTTTCACATAACTGAACACAACTGTTATCTTTTAAAACACTGAACATATAGTTAAAGTCGCGTAAATCTTTATGTGCGCGTGCGCATAAAGCAACGTGAATATCAAGATTTGTATTAAAATTTGGAAAATACATTGCGAGATTAGCTTGGATACAACGAGGTGTAAATCAACACTGATTTTAAAGTTACTAATAGTGACCTATTTATATAAAATCCAGGTATCCCAGGTATCCTTTGTTAAATATTGCAAGGTAATTAGTTATTGTGATAATTAGTAAATGATGCATGCTAAATTAGTGTATTAAGAGCCATTTAGTAATTAAATAATAGCAATGTTCTTATCAGTAATCATTAGTGCATCAGTTTTATATGTAAACCTTAAGTCCCTAATTATATATCCTAATTAGCTTATATCTTCTCTAATTGGCTGCTCAGAAATGTTATTGTAATAAGGTAAACCTTTAGAAAAACGGTTTTAATCAACAAAATAAACAAAAAATAAAAAAATTGTGTTATAAAATAAACATCACTCTTTATCCCAGAAAGTGCACATTTGGCGCACTATGTGTCTTAGTATTAAATATAGCTCTTAGTATTAGCATTATGATATTAGAGACCGCTACTTGAAACAAGCCCGGAATCAGGAGGGAGAGAGCTCGATACACTCATTTTCATAGTAAAATTTCACATTTTCTCAAATTACTCCCGAAATATGGGAGTTATGAAGAAATTCATCACCACAAGTTATGAAGGCATTAAGTAATCGAATAAGATGGCATCATTAGTTTGGCATAATTTTACTCTTTTTTTTCGGACATGTCTACGTCCAACCGCTCCCATACATTCGTTCCACTGTGCACCGATGACATGACAAATATGTAGGCGTAATATGCTCTACTACCTGTGCTAAGCTGGGGCGGGTCGCTAGTATAATATTACTTTGTAACCATGACGGCAACGTCAGATATATGTAGTAGTGGATTGGTATCTTTTTTTAAAGAAATGTTAACAGAAAGCGCTAGAACTTACTAGATTGAAAAATTTACCCACACGTAGCGAGTTTTGCAGTTTACCGAAGAGGTTGCATCACTAAAAATTGGCCATTAATATTCTTATCAAACTTGAGAAGCTGGAACTATGAGACAAAGAACTCTGCGGCTTCTATTGAAAGTTATCAAGTATTGGAACCACGTTGGAACTATGTCGACGCTTGAAAGGCAAGAATTACCAAACGGCATGTTGGGCGATATTGAGAATCATACTGAGAAAATTCATAATCATTAAATGCCAATTTATTAAGCCTTTAAACTGCATTTTAAATTCGTTGGAATTAAGTAGATATGAAAAATAGGTGATTTTTAACGTATTTTTTTTCCAAAAATAACTTTAAAATGCTCTACTGTAAAGTTGCCAAAATGTCTCTTGATAAAAATTGCCTTTCAAGCGTCGATGTGTTCATCTTTTTAAGAGACATTACAATAGCAGCCTACAATCTCCTCTTGGTGAGAGATAGTGGCCGGAGTGGGCCGTAATCCACCAGACGGGCCCAAAGCGGGTTGATAGATCTATGTCACATGTCGCCGACCGGTTTTCTTCACCGTTTTGAGAGTAATAGTGATAAAATAACTTACACAAACTAAAGATCCTGTCTGGGTTTAAACCAATAATTTACAACTCGTAAGTCGCGGCCGTTACCGCTGGGCCACCACTACTGCTATAAAAGAAATGAAACAAACAAGGGAAACCCGGATGGAACGAAGTTCCTTTCGATTAATTAGTGAAGGAATTGTAATAAAATCTTAAAAATTGTAAATATTCATACACACACACACACATATATATATATATGTGTGTGTGTGTGCATACACTACTGCTAGTCGACATACACAGACATATATATATATATATATATATATATGCACTCTGTCTGTGTCTCTGTCTGCAGAGTAACACGTGCACGCTGCACGGCTTACAACAATGCAGCAAAAAGTGTCGTTACAACTTTTGGTCTTAATTTTTTCCGTCTAGCCCCCTTTCACAATAAGCGCGATAAGGAACTTCGTTCCAAAAACAAAAAGCGGATGTTATGATCAGCCAGTATGGTTTTAAAAACCTACAAAAAGTATGTTAAGGCTCCAATAGATTCTTTCATAAAAGCTGATATCACAAACGCAGACTGGTGTTAATTTCGAGCAAAATCCAAAGGAATCCGGTGTTGTACCTCTTTGGAACATAAAAACTTCATTTTCATAATGCGAGGGGCGGAAGCTATAAAGCGGAATTGTTTTGCTTTTTCCGTTTCACCCTGCTTTTTTGTACGTTAACATTTTTAAGTTGGTACGTCGTAATGTCACGAAATATATTTTAAGCTGGCAAGTTTAGGTTTACATTGTTTATGGTTTATTATGTGCTGACTTATTAGGGGCTCTATGCATGTGATATTATTTATGTGCTTACGTTTTATGCTTTTTACGATAAGGGTGGGAGCTATTATTAAATATTAAGTTACAGTGTGGTAATTCGAAAGTCGTATAGACTTTTAAGCTAAGAAACGCCAGGGTCTTCATGGTATTGTATGATGGTCTGAAGTCCTGAATCCCGCCAATAGGAGTTAGGTATGTGAAACTTCAGTTTATTATTCTACTTGACTATTCTCTCACATACAACCTGCAAGTATCGTTGGGGTAAATTAACATCCAAAATAACCGTTAAACAATTTCTTCCATTTATTTACATATTTAGGAACTAGCTGTTCCCACGGCTTCGCTCGCGTGGCTATCGGAAATTATTACAAGGGAACGTGTTATCGCGACAAAAAGCACTCTGTGTTACTTCTTATAACATCGGCTATCAGCCAGTGAAAGTTCCGTCAAAATCTGGTCCACCTAGTTCGGAGATTAGATTGAACAAAAAAATTACAAACTTTTCCAAAAACAAAACAACCGACTTCCGGAAAAACACGACAAAGTAAAAAAATTACTTTAATTTCGGAAGTCGGTGACTTTGGATATGTATTTTAACTTTTTGTCGCCGCCTTCCGAAATTAAAGTTATTTTGGTTTTTAGTTATAGTACCTACCCCACACCAATTCGAAATTTCGTCATCCTTGGGGTCAAAACAATGCAAATTTATGCGATAGCAGCAATCTTGGTTGATTTGCTGTCATTTTTCAAGAGTTCCGTTGTCTGTCTCGGAAACTCATTAGATCTGATGATCTAAATGAAATTTAAATAGGACCATTTCGGATTAAACCCTTGCAAGAATTTTGTAAATCCGTCTAATATGACGGAGTTATGCCCGAAAAATTTTATATATAAAAAAACATGTCGAATTGATATATTCTTTTTGAAGTCGGTAAACATTTTTTTTTTTGAGCCAGTGGGTAGTTACCGTATTTGTGCTTTTTTAAAGACTGTTATTTTGACATTACAAAAAGACACTAAAATATCAACTTGTAGTATTAGTAAAGCAGACCAACACCTCGGTACACAATGTACTTATATTTCATAAGAAAAAACTCCATACAAAAACACCCATTGACCTACATAGCACCCTACAAAACAGCAAGCTAAAACAGCAGCGTCCAGGAGAGCAGTTTAAGCATTTTTTCACAAAGGTCAGGAGGCCAAGATGATTTACTTCCTCAATATTACGACCGTCAGGTGGGAAGCGTACACGGAATTAAAGTTCCAAGGAAATATGGCGTTTGTCTTGCCGTGGAATGAAGGTAGTGGGCCAAGGAGGCTTTAAGAAGAATTGTGAGGTACATCTTTCACTTAGTTTGAAGTTATAAAAGAAAGAGATTTGACAATGATATTAAGTTATTGAATTGTTTTATTATCTTTGCTGTCGGGTACTTCTTCATTTTTGCAGCGCGACTTGACACGATGATCTTCGGACGGTTCTGCTCGGTGCCGGAGAACATGATGTCAATTTAGTGTCAAACTGCCTTTTTTGATTGACTTGTTGTTAAAGGCAATATCGGCTATTGAATATTGCCAATTTGATTTTTTACATAACCACGAGCCCTTCTCACTATGAACACTATCTTTTTATAAACATACCTATATATGTGCCACAAAATCGCGATAACAAGTACCTACTGGTCACAAGCTCACAGCTGAAAAATTGTGTAGCATTATGATGCTATAATTGTTTGGAATCTTTTACTTTTCTCCATATAAAAGCTAAATATTTTGAGCATTAAAAAGTCATTGAGGTCATTCACAGAGACTATTACACTATCTGTATGCATTCCGCAGAGTTGAAAGTTTTCTTGAAATTCTACAAGAAAGTAGCGAGCTTGGGAAACGAGCGGCAGCTTTATAAGTGGCTTGCTTTTGACCGCAGCTTTGCCCGCGTGGATGTCGGTTATCGCGTAAAAATGTAGCCTATGTCCTTTTCGATATCCCAGGCTTATAACCATCATCTGCCTAGCCTTTTCCCAACTATGTTGGGGTCGGCTGCCAGTCTACCCGGATGCAGCTGAATACCTGTATTTTACATGGAGCGAGTGCCTATCTGACCTCCTTGTGGAGGTCAGATAACCAAAAGTCTGACAACCAGTCTTACCAAGGGGTATCGTATTATTCAGTAACTTACTCCTACCCTATACCCCTTGGTAAGACTGGCTGTCAGACTTTCGGGCTTCAGACGACCCGCAACGACTGTCAGAGATCCACAAATTACCAACGGCTTAACGTGCTTTCCGAGGCACGGAGGGGTCTTGGTATGTAAAGATGGTCACCCATCCACGGACCAACCGCGGCAAGCGCAGCTTAACCTGAACGATCAACCCGTGCGGCTAATATTAGCCACAAGCCTCACCACCAATATCCCAGGCTATTATATCTCTGCCAAATTTCATGATGATCGGTTCAGCGAATTAGGCGTGGAAGCGTAACAGATAGAGTTACTTTTGCATTTATAATATTAATAGCGATTTTAAGATCCTTCTCAAGCAGCTATTTTATTATTATACTAGCTTTTGCCAGCGGCTTCGACCACTTTAACCAATTTACACAAAACTTTAACAAATTATAAACCTAAACCTACCTCATTAAACATTTTGTCTATTCGTGAAAACCTTTAAAAAATTAATCCGTTCAGTAGTTTTGAGTTTATCGCGAACAGACAGACAGACGTGACAGGGACTTTGTTTTATAATATGTAGTGACATTATCTTTAAAAACTCATTACAAAAATATGTTTTATAATTTTCCATCATAACAGCAGCGTTATTGCTTAAAACATTTTTTTTTTAGTGTAGGAAATCATCAAATAACTTCTCCCGCTCTAGGTGGAGCATGAGAGCGTGGCAGACTTTTACTGACTAAAACCCACCCGTGTTCCCTCAGTTGCCTGTGTGCCAGGGGCCGCGGTATCTCTTTCGGACAACCGCACCGCACCCCTGGCAGGCATCGGCCCTTGCGGATACCATCAGTTGGTGCTGACATCTCTTTGAGGCGCGCGTGGAACACAATGCGCCGTCGATCCGGGCTTCGTCCTTACCGGACAGTGAGCTACCCATTACTCGCCGTCCGCAAGCCCGAGCCTACGGTGGCCGGGAATCAGCCTGGGATTCGCGACGCCCAGGGCGTTGCGAAGTACATTAACAGTAGGAATGGTTTTGATTTAGACAGTTCAACAACATCTCTTGCGCTATTTACGTTGCTGACTAAACAAATTTTTCGAACATATGAAGCAATGGATTAGCAACATCCTTCAAAAATAATTCACATTCTGATTTAAAGAGTGTTACGGAATTAGGTACTGAATTACCGGGAGCTGCTTTGATAAATCTTGGCCGGATTCCCGGAGATTTATATGAACGTTTTTGATTATTCAAAAATTATATAATTATGCTTTAAAACAACTTCTAACTAGTCTTTAGAACTTGTTTAAGGTGTAAATGACAAAAGAAAACAGTAGAGACATCATTTAGATCATACCTATGTTTTAAAATTTGGTGAAAAACATCGTCTGCTGCCTTTTCCTAACTATATTTGGGTCGGCTTCCAGTGTAACCGGATGCAGCGAAATATTTTAAACGACTGCCTATCTGACCTCCACAACTCAGTTACTGCACAATACGATAACACTTGGTAAGACTGGTTGTCAGACTTTCGGGCTTTTGACGACCTGTAGGGACAAACAAAGATCGACGGATGACAACCGGGACAAACGGCTTAAAGCGTTTTCCGGGCCACGCAGGGGCACGCATCAAAATAAAAAAAAATCATAACCAAAAGTAATTTATTTATATTAGGCTGCGAATCAGCACTTTTCGAACGTCAAAATACATAAGACAGTGCCCCAAAACGCCCGCCCTTCATCCACGGGCCAACCGCGAATAGCTTAGCTTAACCTGATCGACCGACCCGTGCGGCAGTTATTACTAAACCACAACCCCTTAATACTTTGATGTAAGCCAGGGGTTAATATTGGTAACTACATACTCATCAATAGGCTGACGTTCATCTTGAGTCATCAACAACATTATAAACCTCAAAATAGCACCTGAAAACATCCTTTTTTATAAAACTACTGGCTTTTGCCAGCAGATATTATCCCATAGGAACGTATTGCTGAGATAAAAACTATCCTATGTGTTGATCCAGGTTATTAACTATCTGTGTGTCAAAAACCTAAATCCGTTAAGCTGTTTTTGCGTGATTGAGAAATATATCGTTGAACTCCTCAAGTTCTGAGTTGATGATTACTGATAAATGCGTGCACTGAATGGATAGGTCCACTCAATCTATGTGGTTCTTTTCTTCAAAAGACCATTTCAGACACCAATCCACATGGTATTCACATGATCTAACCAAGATTATGTCTGGACTTTAAAAGAGACTATGACCTCTTTCTTTCGGCCTTTCTGCTCAGAGTAGTCAGATAGGAAACGCCGACTCTAGCTAAAAAAAATATGATTGACGTGTAAAAGTGTTTGTACAAACCTACTTACAGAAATAAAATCATTTATCATTTTTATCATTTATAACAAACATACAAACATCTAAACATACAAATTTCCGATATTTATATTATCAGTAGGAAGTAGGATTGCGGGACTACAGCATATGTTGGAAAGGAAAATCCACAAGCATCTCGCAGTTTATTCACGATAAGCGTACAGGTTAGCCTGCAAACTTGAGGTGCCTTACCCTGGCATTGTCAACACGGACCGCTCGTAAAGCATCCAGTTAATGCTGAAATTGCTGGGGCGATGCACACAAAGCGGATTGCGGCCGTGACACTATTCAAACGCGTCCGATGGCCTATATTCATGAGATAAAACTGATTGAATAGCTGAAAATAGAAAAGATTTACAGAATTTGACAGAAATGTTCATAAATTTCAGTTGAATTCTGTAAATCTCAAATTATATATCGAATATTATAAATATGTGCAGTTTTAAGAAACCTTAGTCAGCCTAGTTAAAATGAATTCAAGTTGCATTGCAGAGAAATGACTGTAATAGTGTGGGATAGTTTTGGCAAGTTTATAACTCTAGGTACCATAGATATCCCCCCTCTATGAGCTATACTTATACGTATTGACATTCCAACTAAGTACGGTACTCATGCTCACTAATATTAAGGTGGACCTATTATTGGCCCCTGCAGAACGCCTCAAATCCACCGGTCTTATCTTCCCTTGTCATTTATAACCGAGTATCATAGAATGACGTTTCGAGTGGGGTACCGTAGGGTTTATTCCGAGGGTTAATTCAGTGAGAGGGCTCGTAATGATTCACCAGCTTGACGGCTTAGTGCATTCTGTAATAGAGAAAATTTGAGATAATAGGTATTTTGGTAAAATATATAACGAAAGGTGATGTAAAGAAATTGAAATCTAAATTGAAATATTTCGGATTCACACTTCAGAGCCGTTCTGGTTTATTTGTAGTCTACTTTCAGATTTATATAAAGCACGGTATGATAATTAACATATGTAGCAGCCACCAGCGATCATTCTTGATGCTCAAAACACGTCATAATTCCAGCCACACCTGTTTCAAATGCCCACAAAAGCAATTCAAACGAGACACCAGCAGCAAATCCCACCAAAATTATCCTTTGCCAAATAAAACCGCAAGCTCAAGTAATTAATTCAATTTATTAGTCAATATCGTGCCAAGACTCTCAGAGCCGTATGTACCTTTCGGAGAACTGTTTATGAATTATCGTGGCATACAAGTATTTTAATGCATTTCCAGCTTGTGTGATGTATCGGCAAAATAAATATAAGTGGAGTAAAGGACGGTAGACGTGAAAGGACATTAGTCATGTGTAATAAGTTCCGAGCGAAGATCACGATTTATAATTGCAGCTTTCGAATTTAGTAGCGGATTGTGGTCGGCTTTTGTTTTTGCTGTCTGAGATTTTGCTGCTGGTTTTCTAGAATAGAATGTAAGTAAAGATAAGAATAGATTAGTCAGAATCGATTGGTGCCGTGGTAACTATATGGCTTCAATTACGGTAAATAATGGCGAAAATTTTCTCTAGAAACGAAGAGAGCATTTCTTCATGACCTTTGACATCCTTTTATTGGTGTAAATAGAATTGTCGATTGCTCGGAACGTGATATCTAAATATATGAACATTTTTGTGTGTGTGAATATGTTCATAATTAGGTACATTTATTTTTGTTTACCAATATACTACGTTGATAAACACTAATCAGGATGATAATCTTTTAAATGCAAATGCTTACTACCTGCAATCGCTTTCAAGTTTTCCTCAGCTTTAACGTATTCAAACAATAATCCCTTTAACGTAAATAGTAGAAGTTCCGCAACAATTTAGCTTTGCATTGCAATTTCATGTATTGCGATTTCACAGTCGAGGAGCATCGTTGCAATTTTCGAATTGATTCTAATCAAATAGCCACTGGCAAAAACTGGGTCAAACGATGAAAAATCAATGCATTGAGTATCTTCTAGCTATTGTATGTGCCTATGAATGCTATTGTGTACGGACGAATAGACGACCTGGTAAAGGTCGCGGGGAGCTGTTGAATGCACGTTGACCGGAACCGTTAGATGTCCATGGGGATACTTATGTGGACATGACTATACACTTTGATATGAATTACACTGTTCATTGTAAAATACGGATAAATGGGAATGGTGGACATTAGGGTTGCCCAGATTGCCTTATGAAAAGTTAAGTGGACAACTTCGGATATGGGAAAATTATATTAGGAAAATGTTGATATTTTTCAGCACACTTCAAAAGTAAGTAGGTAAAGATCGCTGGGAGCTCTTGAATGCACGTTGACCGGAACCGTAAGATGTCCATGGGGATACTTATGTGCACAACAACACTGTCAACTGTTCATTGTAGAACGAGGATAAATGGGAATGGTGAACATAACTTTTCATAAGGCACTCGTGGCAACCCTAAGCTGCCCAAAGTGCCTTATGAAAAGTTAAGTCAACAACTTCTGTTAGCCAGTTCGCGTATTTGAAAATTATAAAAAACTAGTCGCAAAGTCATCTTAGCGACAATCAATGTCCTAAACTTGTAAAAAAATGAGGTAAGAAGGTATTTTTGACAGATAGAGACTGAGATAAGAATGCAAATGTTCTTAAAAATACGGGAATCGTCCCTCATATATCGAAATACTAGCTTTTGCCTGCAGCTCCGCCCACGTGGAGGTCAAAATTATCCCACAGGAACGTAGTTCTGTGATAAAAGTATCCTGTTATTTACTTTGTTACATGTTTTGTCTAAATTGTAGAAATCCTGGCTTGATTTTTGTACGTTGTTTTCGGGTGACCACTGAAAATCAGCGCTATGCTGTGGGTCCCATAGCACAGCATCATGCTGAGTTGAAGCCTTCTTGTCACAGTCACGGCGTTCAGCTGCCGACTATTCATATGCTTTATGCCTATGTATAAATATCTGTGTTGTTATTATGTTTTTTTTTAAATGTTATGACATCTTTTTTTAAGAACGTGTTTCTGTGAGAAATAAATCTATTTTTCTTTCTTTCTTTCTGTGTTTAATCCAGGTTATAAACTATCCGAGTGCCAAATTTCCTCCAAATACGTTGAGCCATTTTTGCGTGAGAGAAGGAAGTAGGATAGCAAAAGTAGTAAGATTATGTACCTAAACTAAAATGTAAATTTTTTTAGGTAATTATCAACAACATACTTTGAACAGCTTTATTTACGACGTCATAGCAATTTGGAATTTATTCATGACTTAAACAACAGCGTAGCCAAATTGTTTCTGGGCTATTCACTAAAATTTTAGCATACCCTCATAACGAAGCTTCCGTTTTTATAAAATCGAGGTAGCCGACCCTAAAAATGAAGAAAATTTAATAATCGACATGAAATTTCCTCATATCGCTATTTGAAACTACTGAATAAGTATGACCACAATGACTATTTTACGATGACTTATATTACGTCACGTGCTTCATACCTTTATTGGCTGTTAAGATAGTAAATATTCCTACAACGTTTAACATATTCCGTTTCGAATGCTGAAAGAAAATTTTACTAAGCTACTTTCAACTGTTTTATTTCCTTTTGGGGTGAATAAAATAGTCTAGATATCTGTGGAAGTAATATGACATTCTGTGAGAAATATTTCACGTATGTTCCGTTCCAGCTGTCTGGTTCCTCTTAGAGAATGACAAGAAACTTGACTTGTGTTTTATAATACGTTTATGTAGTAGGTATTCCTTGTAGAAAGTAATTTTTATAATAAGGACCGTATTCTCTTTAGGTATCTTATGTTTGAATTTGAGGCAGTTTTCACACACTGGGTCAGTGTATCTGTATCTGGGCACTGCACGCTGCTGCAGTGCACTGTAGTTATTCTATTTTCAGGCGACAGATGTCGCTACTTATCTATTAATGAAGGTAAACAAGATTAAACAACGGGGCTTGTTGCTGAGTAATAATAGCCGCATGGTTCGATCGACTAGATTTAGGTATGCTTGCCGCGGTTGGTCCATGGATGGGTGACCATTTTTACATACCCCTCGTTAAGCCGTTGGTTACGGCTGTCATTCGTAGATCTTTGAAAAATCGTTACGGGTCGTCAGAAGCCCGAAAGACTGACAGCTAGTTTTACCATGGGGTCATATCACCCAGCATTCATCATATTACCCAGCTACTGGGTTGTGGTGATCAGATAGGTAGTCGCTCCATGTAAAATACTAGTATTCAGATGCATCCGGTTAGACTGGAATCCGACCCCAACATAGTTGGGAAAAACCTATGATGAGGCAGATGTTGAGACAAGATTAACTAAATATAATTCGTATTAGTAAACTAAAGCTTTCCCTGATTTATCTTACGTGTTTGGACATTTTATTTTAACTACGTATACAGAAAAATCCATACACAATCCCATATACACCGTGACTTTTTAGTCGTCTTACAACGGCGGCCCACTTCATGTATCCAATGACTACTAATCGTTTATAAAAAAAAAATGATATTTCTGAACACTTGAAAAATTAAAAAAATTAAAATTTCATTCACTAAGACGCATGACGTAGCTTGAAACACTCTGTTATGGAGACGGAATTAATGATGGAATGTAATGGTAGGTAGCTAGATATCTTCTACCGTTTGATACGTAAACATTATTAACAGGAAGGGTGTTTCATAATTCTAAAGCATATTTATTTTGCTTTGTACTTATTATCTTAATTAATGGTAACAATGTTTTAATCGCGCCTAGAGGTATTTTATGACGGATACATTGAGTGGACCACCTTTGTAAGACGACTAAAATGTCACGGTGTATAAATGTTAATATATAGGACGACAGCTGTTTCAACTTTCGGCGTCGAAAACATAATCTCATATTTCAATACACGAACCCGAGCAATATTCAAAGCAAATAGAAAACTAATGAGTCGTTATGTAACGTGTGTTGGTGTTGCACAAAGCACAGCAGTTTGCAAGTTTGCAGCAATCACTTATGTTGCTGTAACTGATTGCATGTTGCACGAACAGGTTTGTAATGGCCCTTCATTTGTTGGTTAGTTTGTGGGCGATATGAATATCGCTGTCTTGTTTTAGAATGTGAGTGCTTATGTGTGGCTGTGAATGTTGATAACAGGGTGACAAGGATATTGACGCGTAAACTGATACCATGAATTCAGCAGATGATTCTAGTAGACTAGAGAAAAAAAAAAATTACTTCGTTAGTAGACTAGCGAAGTCATTTTTCATCGGTTATCAGAAAAAAAATTGCTGTTTCATAGAAAAGTTCAATACCTACGAGGTTGAAATAGTATAAAGAAAATCATGTAAAATCGTGCGTCGATGTCCCTGCCACACTGTATAACTTCCCGTGTAGTAAAGTGTGAGTGGAGTAATAAATGGATGTCGGCTTACAGAATATGTAATGTACTTTATTATAGATTTAAGTATTATTGCAGAATATTTGTTATACCAGAAGCCAGAAAGACGTTCAAAATCGATTTGCATCTCATCTCAGGGACAATTTATGTAAATTTGTCAAAGATGTAGGTTAATTCTGGGCATTTTCGACAGATTACGACTAAGATAAGAATGCTTGTATGATGCATGTTTATATGACGGGTCTTTATATACATTTGTAAGGTATAAAAAGCAGCAAAGGTAGCACTAATTTTAGGGTAAAATCGTTTTTTGTGTTCAACAACTTCTCTGTTTGTCTGCTAAAGCTGCATAGCCCACTTTCCCATGGACGTAATAAAATCGCTGTGGGATTATTTACGCACTCGATTTTCAACTCCCGTGCGTAGTCAACTCAAGTGCATCTCAGCGCATCTAAAATCGAACCATATGTAATTTTTTTCTTGTGTTTGGGTAATCATCGAATGACTTCTCCCGCTCTGGGTGGACCAGGAGGGCGTGTCAGACTTACTTACTAAAACCCAACCGTGTACCTTTAGTTGCCTGTGTGCCAGGGGCCACGGTATCTCTTTCGAACAACCCGCACACCCTGGCAGACAACCTGCACCCCGGCAGGACCGTAGGTATGTTTTACTGTTCGATTTTCAACATGCGGCGCAAAGCAGTGCATTGAAAATTCAGTGCGTGAAAAAATCCCGCCACGATTTTATTACGTCCGTGGAGGGTGGGCTTGGCAGTTTTCATGTCGAAAATATTGTTAGTGGCGAAGTATCTAAATCAGTTTTTATGCGCACCTATCCCGTTGCTAGTAATTGTATCAATCACTGCCAATTTAAACTATTTGCAAGAAGAAAAACCAAAATAGGTACAAGAGCGAACTTTTTATCAGCATATCAAATCAATTAATGTATCTAGTATAAATATTTGAGTGAAAAAACGCATCTCGATGACGATGACGAATCAATAAACTAACAGGCATTTAATCGATTTGCTTCTAAGACGACATGCCGCATTTGTATGACTGTTCGTTACGAATTTTTGGAGATACGCGGTATATGTTCTAAAGCGTTTTGGGAATACATTTTGAAGGATTCGAATTAATCTGATTCCCAATTTTTTAGGAGATTCATTACACTTTTTAATTTTTACCCGACTACGGGGAAACAAATAGGCAATAATTTTGACCGGTATGTATGTATGTGGGTATGTATGAATGTCCATCTGTACCGCCATAACTTCTAAAGTAGTTATCATAATTTGACCAATGAGGTATCGTTGGAAACGTCTTGATTGCCGGCTGGTTATAGACTATTTGACGTCACATTAAATTGGTATGGCATTTGGCACCCTGTAGAAGACAAAGAAATAAGCTAACAAAAAACCATTTGCCCTAAAGCTTATGATTACTGCTTACTGTTAGAATATAACAATATCGTTTTGTTAAGGAAAGTGGCATACGACCCAGGCTTTCAGATCAGTGTACATATTCATAGTGCTTTTTCAGTAGTCAGGTTTAGTTTTTGAACTTACTTTTTTTATTTATTGCTTATTAGTAACTTTTCTAACGAAAATAATCAAAAGTCATTCTGTCAAACTAGGCTGACAATCCGCACTTTTGAACGTCAACATTTCACACATTTGAGACAGTTTTCCAAACTGCTGGGAAGAAGAATGTGGCGTAACAAGCTAACTCAGCAGCACCTCTGTCTGCTAATTTAGAAGAATTTGGTTAGAAGAACTAATCATGTTCAGTTAGAAGAGCTAATCTTGTTCAGGGCACTGTATAAGTCCGTCAACGAAGGTGCGAGCCCGTCCAAAAGTAGTTTAGTTGTCAAAACAAGTGTCACTTTCATTTTTTGGACTGGCAATACATAACGGTAGTAAAGACTACAATCAAGGCGAATTGTTTATTCTTAGTTCGGAACCTGAAGTAATCATAATATGTCTATAAGTAATATGGAGTAGGAAATGCCCATAACTTCGGCCGAAAGTACGGACTTCGTGCTTAGAGAGTAGACCCACAGTTCGTAATCGTCGTCTAAATATTCCACTGAACATTGGTATTCAATTCAAATGAAAACTGGCCGCCCACTTTCTCAACCAAAATACGTGATTTCCAAATATCTACAATAAATAATACTCTACAGCCCATCCATAGCCGTTCCCCCGACACACTGCTAACGAACGATCTAGGGCTGATAATCCCATAATCACCCGGCTTGACAGATGGATTGTTAATCTCAGTTAGATGGTATCACAGTAAAGGTGGATCTATTGCTCATTCATCTGATAGTAATCGACCACTTGCTAGATTTAAGAGCTATTTTCGAACTGACGGGAAGGGAGGGTTTAATTATTTAAGTTACCAAATGGTAGGAAGCTATGAAAGAAGTAAAATATTTATAATCATCCCAATATTAAAATTACACTATATTGTGTTACTGAACGAAACTCAATGTTGCTTGGAACGAACACGCTCTTGACCATTTTTTATTTAGTTCAATTACAGGAGAATTAAAGGCGTTGATGAGTCCCATACAACGCACCACACGATGATACAAAACATAACTTTCATACACACTATAACAGGTCTTGATTCGATTGAAATACTGGTCGATATAGCGTGTACATAATTCACGTCTGTACAAACTCATTGAGCAGTACAATCATGTTGAACAATTAATGTTGATTTCTATACAGCTATTTGATTTGTATCTCGGGCTAACAGTACAAGGTTGTATGGGAAATGCGCCAATTAAATCGCTATAGAGCTATCTGAGCTATCGAATAGACAAAAGGATCAGACATTGTCGATCTTAAACAATAAATGGTAGATTCGTTTGCATGTAAGCCTCTATTGTTCAGGTGGTGGGCCTATAAAGGATTTAAACGCTGTGCTATTTAAATTAGATCATTGCGGATGAATAGATGTTAGAGTACCTAAATGTTGGCATATATAGGATAAGTTTGAGGTAAGAAAAGAGCCCTATGTCTATAGTTATGGTATCTATAGGGTGACTTAGATCGACTTACACAAGAGCTGCAGAGGTTGTTTTTATTTTATTTTATTTATTCGGAAGAATAAACAATTAAGTACACATTATATTTTACAAATAATTGAGAGTTATACAAATGTGCAGCCTTGTCCACAGATACACAAAAAGACAAAGAGAATGCTGAGAAAGTAAAAGTCGGACAGAATAGTTAAGTACATGAAATAAAAAAAAAACACATGAATTACAGGTACTGATAAGGAACGCTAGAGAGATTTAAATATACTCGTTGCTGACAAGATCATAACTCATTTTAAAGATCCAGAAACACATTATAAGGATCCAGAATTTTATATTAGAAGACAATCATAACAAAGACTAGAATTCCTGAAAAATTCACACTGAAAAGGAAACCATTTGTATAACGACAAAACAACAAAAAATACCTGTAAGTTTCTGAATAATTTCTCCTCAGAAGATTCCCATTACTCATGGTTTAGTCTAGAAATTTTAGTACCTAATTACATCCCTTGAGGCACCTATAATATCAGGTCTTAACAATCCACGCGCGCCATATAAACGATACGATAAGCATTCTGCCGATGGCGTAATATCCCAAGATATAAGAGACATAAAAGCTAATGATACTGGCAGGTTAGACGGTAATGACTGCTGTCAAAACACATTATTCATGGTAAAAGCGATCAATGTGCGTAACAAAGATCAAAGAAGAAAAGCAGATGTGCTTGAAAATTTAATTTAGGAAGGCATCCCAAGAATTTGAATAAAAGAACAAATGTTGGCACTAGCACAAGAAAATTAAACAGTGTCTTTATGGACACTGTTTAATGTGGTGTAATGTCACATGGAAACTTACACAATTATCTAAGTGATTATCAAATAATTAATCTTTACTTTAACACACCTTTCTGAAAACGGTGACAAAGGTCCCGATATATTTTGCCGGAATAAGAAGCTATCCGTAAAGAGGGGCTACACTTGACTTAAGACAGCACACAAAAATGCTACAGACGCTATAGGCCAGCTCAACATTCAAGTTTTACCTTTGACGTTTCGCCTAATATAAAAGTTCTTTATCCGACTTCCTCATCATCATCACATCAATATCCTCCTGCCATTATCCAACCACGTCGATCACCATCTACCAGTCTACCCAGATGTAGCTGAGCGCCAGTACTTTACACGAAGCAACTGCCTATCTGACCTCCACAACCCAGTTACTGGATAATACGATACCCGTTGGTAAGACAGGTCAGATATTCGAGCTTTTAACTACCCGTAACGACTGTCACAGATCTACGAATGACGGCCAAGACCAACGGCTTTGCGTGCTCTTGAAAGATGAGCTAAGTAAATTAATTACCCACCCGCATCAAAATCAAAATCAATAAGTCATTTATTCAAACTAGGCTGGTATCAGCATTTTTTTAACGTTAAAATTACATTAGACAGCCCCCAAAACGCTCACCCTTCACCACTTCCTAGTGCTTCAGCTGGGAAGAAGTGGCGCAACAAGCGCACAGAGCACACACACAAGCGCTCCCCAGCTGCACAGATGTCAGTTATGTTAGAAGAACTTGATTCTATACAGTGGTAGGTTCGTAATGAACGTTACGAAACATAAAATTAAAATATTTGCCGTAAAACAGCTAGCACACGCCAATATACCAAAAAAATCATCAAAAAATGTACTCTAGCAGAAATAAATAATAAGAACATAAACAGAACTTACAACCCAAATTAAAGTCTCCAGGCATAAAGGGCATGCCCGCTTACGTATCATCAATATGCTCAATCTGGTCATATAGGTTCTTCAATTGTTTCTATTTATTTCAATCATCCTAGTCGCGTACGTAATAACGATGCGTCCTTCCGGGGACGGTGTGAGATAACTAAGCTAATGGCTGTTCGATGGGTGCTTTTAAGTAGGTTATTTGTACACAGATGTATGTGACGTAAGTAAATACATGGAGTGTCAGTTGATTGATGTAGGGCGCTGTTTTAGATGAGATGTTGGTGAAGTGAAGTACTTGGCAAGTATTGGGGACTGTGTAAATGGTGTAGGGTGAATTGATTTCGAAAATTTCGTCTTGATTTGACGCCAATGTTGTTAAAGAAAAACGCCGATACTTCTTGTTGAAGAAAAATCTTTAACAAGAACAGTAGCTTCATTTGAAATAATGGGTATTCAGCTTCATCCAGTTAGAAGAAGTCAATCTCAATATATTTGGGAAAAGGCTAGGCAGATTATGATGATGTCTTGATTTGCCGCGCTAAGACTAGACGATGATATTGTTAAATTAGTTCCCAACATTTTTATTGTAATTTATTCTGTTTCCATTGATAGGCATCTCAAAGAGTGCCTATTCGCAAGCTTTTTACAATCAAAAGACACCGTATTCATATCATGTTTATCGGACTACTTTAAATGTCAGCATATCTATTAAACTAAATCATTTAGCATAAGCTTAGAACTAGGTCCGGAAAAAAGTCACAAAAAACACCTTATAGCTTTTTTGTGTTTTTTCTTGCCTGACAGAAATGCAAATATGCTGTCATTTGAAGTGTCGCCAATGCATCGAAAAATTTAAATGAATTTACGTAAGTAACTACACATGTACTAGACCTATAGAAACTTGTACTTTATGGTTTTTGCAAATCAATTCGAAAAGCTCATTGTACTTGTAATTAATGAACTGCCAGTGATAGACCCCAGATATCTGCCAATATCACGTGAACTACCGTAACACGGATACATTCACTTTGATAAGAGGTTCGTTCAACGATTGTCCGCCAGTGACAGTCGATTAAATACCTTCGATTGTTTAATCTCTGTCCGCAAATGAGATTTCGTGATTATAGTTTTTGTGGGACGTCAGCAGGAGGGCGTGTCAGACTTTTACTGACTAAAACCCACCCGTGCTCCTTCAGCTGCCTGTGTACCAGGGGCCACGGTATCTCTTTCGAACAACCCGCACCTCTGGCAGGCATGTTGAGTTAAATGTTCAGTTAAATAACTGTTTTTGCGATACCTGTAACTATTTTTCTGCCGTTTTCGAGGTCCTCTACTAAATTTTGATATCGCTCTTAATAATTTTGGTTTTCAGATAGGTTTATTCTATCTGACGACAGAATTATTTATTGAGCTACACGATGACTGAAGCATTCATGGCGTCTGTTGGGACAGGTCAGCTCAAAGCGGCAATGGCCCTTTCTACAAATGGTATGGTGGTTTCTGCGTTTTTAGACTCACATAAAATTCCATTAACATAATGTTTGAACTTTGAAAGAGACAATGACCTTTGAGTTTGTTTCAGCATTTCTTCTCAGGGATCAGTCAGCTAGGAAATGCCGGCGATGAGTAACAAAATATTGACGTGTAGAAATGTCTTAAAAGATCTACTTACATAAATAAATAAATATACTTTTTTTTATTTCATTTCAGAACAGCAGAGAAGACCTACAGATTCTCATTATACATTTAACGGTGCAGGATAGCCTTTACCAGAAGCGATCATCATAGTAGTGGTTGAGCAGCTAGATAATCTACTATCTTGTGTATTGTGCCAGAATATAGCAGCTCGTCGTGGACGTGGTAAGACAGCAACTCCCCTGACATCCTCTCTACCTTCATAACAAAACAAAACTAGGCAGACGGCGCCACTTGCTGCGCCGGCACATTTATCTATCATCATCATAATTTCAGCCGAAAGACATCCACTGCTGGACATGGGCCTCCCCTAAGCTCCACCACTTCGAACGGTTCTGTGCTTCCCGTATCCACCAGATTCCTGCAGCCTTCGCAAAGTCATCGGTCCAACACGGGAGAGGATATATGATGATGATGGGACTCCCTTTTTCGCACTTAGACTCCTATCCGGTCCGTTGTGCGTGGAGATTCTGGTTAACAGAGCCAGCCTAACTTCGCCCAGAAGCACAGATGCTGTCTGGTATTTTCACAGGCTTCGCGGAGCGATCTCACCGTTCCGAGGATTCTTCACATTGAGAAGACACGGCCTCGCATTCCACGATGACGTGGGCGGCTGATTCCTCGGCGTCAAGGCAGCCCCTGCAAAGCGGCGAAAAAGATGTTTATTAACGGGGTTATGGCCCGTAATTGTTCCTATTATTATTCTAAGGTTATTTCTACTCAGGCTGAGAAGTTTTTTGGTTAATCGCGGGTGTACAATTGGTAAAGACAATTTTGACAATCTACAGTCTGTTGCCCGTGACCATCTGTTGTTATGGAGTTCGGTCGACCTTTGACGAATCCACGCACCAAAATTGTGAGAAAGGCAGGGGGAGAAGCGGGTACGGGCCTAGCACTTTCGTATCAAAGCCGCTCTTCGCAAGTTCACCTGCGGCATCATTGCCTAAAGATCCACTGGAGGGTAATAAGATTGAACGTCGATAAACTCTCCAGGGCTAGATGGCACTCAAAAATTAGTTTGTTGTTAGTTTGTTTGTTTGGAGGCCGATATAATAAATCAATAATATGATCAGACACAATCTACATTATTTTAAGCACATACAATCAAAAAGTTATAGGCTGTTTACAGCCTATAATTCACAGGGGCTGTAATCTAGCAAGTGGGCCTAAAGCGGGATGGTAGATGACAAATGTCTACGAATTTTTGGTTCTAAGGCAAACCGGTTTCCTCACGATAGGTATGTCCCTTCACCATTTCGAGAGCAGTGGTGATGATATAATTTACCTACACAAAGTAAAGCAGCTGTCTAGGTTTGTACCTAGGACCAACAACTCGTAAGTCGAGGCTGTTACCACTAGGCCAACACTGTTCTACCATCTACAATATAAGTACTCTTGTTGGTTAATATATTGTTAACTTTTGTTACTTCAAGTTATAGCTATATGTACATAATGCAGAATTGCATTTGTAAGCGGGCACACCCTTTGTGCCTGGAGGCTTTTATTTAAATTGTAAGTTCTGTTTAAGTTTATTTTTAATTTTTGTTAATTATTATTTATTCCTACTTGAGTACCTATCGTTTTCAATGTTTTGTTGGTATATTGGCGTGTGCTAGCTGAGATATGGCAAATTTAATGGTTTTTGTGTTTCGTAATGTTAATTACCTACTATTGCATGGAATCAAGTTCTTCTAACTTAACAGACAGCTGTGCTGCTGGGGAGTTTGTTGCGGCACTTCTTTTTCCCAGCTAAAGCACTAGGAAGTGGTGAATGGCGGGCGTTGAGGGGACTGTCTTATGTAATTTTGACGTTCAAAAACAGCTGACTCTCAGCCTAGTTTGAATAAATGACTTTTGATTTTGATTTTGATTGACTTATTGTGTAGAGAATTGCCAGACTTTGACAGTATGGCATTGCTAAATAGGTAGGTATGCTATTATTTGTTCGACACACCTTAATCTCCCACCATAATTCACTTCTCATCACTACCTAACATAATTCCACCTAATTTACATTTAAATACACAAACAATCGATTCTCAAATAATCGGGAGCTATTATTAGGCGCTAATATAAACAATGCATAGCAATCAGCTGGGTGAAAGCTTCCGTGGTCAATGACCTGTGAGATCTAAGATACGTTTCGGTGATGTATGGTCGTCGTGGTGAACGGAGGCAATTTGGTGGGTAAGGGTCAAGTTCAATGGGTAAGGCTGTGTCTGTAACGGTGAATTTGATGACATCACAAACTTTTTTTTATTGTTTAGATATGTGTAAACACGTGTTATATAAGTATTTTTAATATCTATAGGTACTTAACATAATAAAGAGGTAAAATTCGTGAGTTTGTATGCAGAGGACGATTTCCTTCGGAACTACTGATCCTATTTCGAAAGCTACGCCTGCTACGCTTTTATTATAGGATATGCCAAACTAAGTCGCGAGCAGAAGATGATGATGATGATGATGTATATTCTTTGTTTCATTGTAATAACTTTTTTTATATTGTTGCTTTTAACAAAATAAAACTGCTCATCTTAAACTTTACTTAAGGATAATACTAATATAAATTCATTTTTTACAGTCATATTTCCTAAAATAAAACTGCATTTATGCGTGTTATTAGATATTAGAAAAATAGGTAGCGTTTTTTGTCAAACCAACAAAGAAAATATTTTTTTACAAATGATGATTAATGATTTTTATTTAGAAGGAATTCCTTCTGAAGCTACTCAGTGATTTATTTAAAAAAAAATCCTCTATAGGTACTTCAAAACCTTATAATAAATATCTAGCAGCTAGTAGGTATGAATATTAAGTTAAATATGTACATAGGAAATACAAACAACCGTTCACAGTATGACTCATCGTTGCTAACAGCACGCGACCTGTCACTGTTAACTTATCGTGATTTGCGGTGGCAATGAATTATTGAGAGGGGAAGGTTGGCCCCAGGATTATAAACAAGAAAATGAGCCAACTGTATTGTCGTCACACATTGGAACCAATGTTGGGCAGTAATTACTAAACCTTTTCTTCCTAATAATGATGAGCATAATATATTTGATCCAATATTGGTTAAATATCGTCACAAATGCATGTCAAAAAGCATAGAAAGGGTTAACGTTTGCGTGAATTAATGAAATAAATTATGGAATTTTAATCAAGTGCACGCGTTACATGTTATGTCAAGATAATTATTTAGATTTTTTTGTTTATAGGGTAGATAAGAGTAGGTATTAATTAAATGTAATACAGGTAAAATTTATGCGGTTTTACGGTGACATGAAACGTTTTACTTTGATCAAATAATGACGAAAGGGCAATCATATATTGCTATTAATGTTACCTTCGGGGAATTACAGGCCTGATACGAGTATTGTGAATTTCAAAGCAAAATTACTCATAACTGGGTGTCGAAAATTACCCCACAGGAACGTGCTACCAAGACAAAAACTCCTTATACAATCAGCTATCTGCTAATAAAAGTCACGTCAAAATTGGTCCAGTCGTTTTGGGGATAAGCCGGAACAAACGGACAGACAGACAACAATATAAAAAATGATTTTATGTTACCTATAAGTTGTACCGTTTATATTTTCATATGTATTTAGTGATTTTGACATTACAATCAGACACTTCAATTTAATTTATTTGTATAAATGTTTCAAAATATGTAAAGTTTTAATTATGGCGCACAACTGTGAATGCGTCCTTAGAAAGTGTTTTCAATCAATGTCAAGTCCATAGATTACGATGACTCATGAACTCTCTATGAGACAAGTATTTCCCATTATCTGTGTACCAAACGAGATGTTTGACACGGTTTTATTCGGTAGTTTGAAATAGAAAGGATGACTAGGTACTACATGTTTTTGTAACACAGGTAGTTTTCGCTATTGAAAGAAAGAAAGAAAAAAAATTTACTCTGCACAAACAAAAATCCTTACGAAAAAAAAATGATACATAAAATGCACACATACTTATGTACAATACAACAACACACAACTCAATAATAAAAAAAAAATATAACTAAAAATTCTCGCTTTTGTAGTTAGCTGAACTAAAAAATTTTAAAGCACGCTAAAACGTGCTTTTAAATTAAAAAAGCAGAAAATAATTTCAAAAAAGCGTGGGGTGCTTGATATTAATTGATTATAAAAGTACCGCACAAAGCACCCCACGCTTTTTTGAAATAATTTTCTGCTTTTAGTTTCGTTTTTAAAGCGTGTTTTTTAGATTTTTTAATCTATTATTTTTTACAAATAATGATCCTTTTAATGGAGTACGTACCGGTATCGTTACCTGTATAATTAATTACCTGGTTACTGTGCTTACTCATACTAATCAGCTGTAAAGCAGTTTCAATTTACTTAAAATTATATTATGTAGTTCAGATACGCATACTTTCCGCCTAGTGAACTACCGTCGTTAAGCTAGTAAGGAAATGAAAACCTGCATGTTCATCGGATCTCGACAAGTCGAAACCTGCTCCCCGGAAAGGCCAAGTTTTCGAGTCCTTGAATGGTGGATTCGCCGGGAACAGATAAGTGCACATGATGCTACTTGCACTTTGAAAGAAAGGTGATGTAAGGAGCGAATATTCGGTGTTATAGTACTTGCTGCCCTCCCTAAAAGTGACTCCCTGAGCCGAGGCTCGTACCCCGCAGGGGGTGCCCTCAGTGCGCAGTTGCTGTAGGTTTTAATAATTAGTTTGTAAGCCCTGGCTGGAGGCTCTTAGCCTAAAAACTAAAAGTCACCGCAGGAAAGCCCGGTTAAGCAGTCACGGCCTCTCAAGGTCAACTGCGAGATGCCACACCAAAAAAAAAAAAAAAAACGGTGTTATAGTTAGAGTTTATTACCACAAGTGATCAAATACAAATGTCAAGATGTGGTTCCGCTGTACACTACTAGTCGCGATGTACCCTACATCTAGATAGACAGTCTATCAGTATTATTTAGCTCGGATTCTATTGTGCAAATCAAAATCAAAATCAAAAAGTCATTTATTCAAACTAGGCTGAGAGTCAGCACTTTTTGAACGTCAAAATTACATAAGACAGTCCCCCCAAAACGCCCGCCCTTCACCACGCAATAAGTTTGCTAATATTTGTGTACTGCTAATTTCTGTCTGTATTTTATTAACTTTGCCGTGTGTGATCTTCTGTCTTATAACGTGTACCAACTGATTAGTCCTGCTGTTTTATATGTGATTATCGTGTATTAAGTGTCCAATATAAGTGATTATTTCAAACTTATACTAGTTTTATTTTCACTCCTTCCGTCAAGGGAACACCGTCACCCCCGCCTACAACGCCTGACTCACGTATAGCTAACAACTAGGGACCAAAGACATCTGATGGATCTGCGTTACTATTGGGCTCAGAGGCATTAGTGTGAGTTTCATTTTACCATCTCGATCAAACGCAGTGAGCGCGTTCGGCGTTCTGATTGGTTCTTCCCTAATCCAGGGCCAATCGGAGCGCCGAACGCGCTCACTACGTTTGATCGAGATGGTTAACTTAGGTAGAAGTTACTTTTTGATTAATAAAAATAAAATAGCCCAATTTTTATTATACACTTATTCCTTATTTTGTAATACTTCTTAGTGATAATCTTATAAAATCCTGAGTAACTTTATTAACTTAAAAGATCGATGAATTAACTTTTTTAATACTAACATAACAATCTTATTTCTAAGGTGTACAAGAACCGCTACTGCCCCATCTGTTTCCAAGCTCTTCATTTTCATATTCAGTCTCTGGCGATTTTGCTGTTTCTCCATCTTTTGTGTGGTCTATTACTCTTGCTTATTACAAGAGTGGGGTAACTTCAATATTACTACAGAAAGAGTCGTATTCATGATCCCTTAGTAGATTGACAATTTGGCTCCTGCAACATATACATTTTTTTTTAAATTTCATTAGGGAAAACAAACATGTATATTAAAAATAAACGGAAATAACTTAAAGTAAAACTTAACAAATGTACTACCCACTAAATTTTCCACAGATTACAATTTGCATATTTACAAAATGGCAAACGTTCTGTAGGTAGTCGGGGCAAATTGGGAATTTGAAAAAAAAATATTGTGTATTATTTTCTCATGAACATTGTCAATGTTCACAAGGTGTAGGTAATTAAACCACATGCGCAGAATGTATAAAATATCACAAAAAGAAAAACAGAAATTAAAATTACTTTAATTAGTACAAAACACAGCTTGCTCAGTGCGATCGCTGTCGCTCGTTTGTTATTGTAATGGACGTATTCCATGAAAATACTAGCGTTTGACTTGAAAATTATTTCTTACAATATTTCATACTTAGAGTCTAATCACAGTATTTCTGTACTGGTAAGGCCTTGAAGACAGCGAGTAAAGATGAAAGCATCGTCCACTTAAATGAAGAAGCCTCTGTTACTTAACAAACCGAAAAAGTAACAGAGGGGTCTAGTATTTTCTGCGAATTAAGATTTTAGTATTACTATACATAAAATCTTAATTTCTTGTAATTCGCAGAAAATAATAGACCCCTCTGTTACTTTTTCGGTTTGTTAAGTTATATTTAACACTAATGGAATGGACAAAAGTGGACTCATCCCTTTTTAATAAAACATATAACAAAATATCGTTACCAATAAAATGGCGTATTAGTCAACTCGCACGAATTTACTCGCTGGCAAATCTACAATTTCAAATAATGTATTATTTTCTATTGGCGACTCGTATGAAGTTAATTTATTTGTGGGCGAATCGACAACTCCAGAAATACCTGTTGTCACATTTTGAATTTCATGCACTTTATTGTGCGAGTTTAGTGACCCTTTCTCACTACTTTATTGCATAATATTCAAAACGTATCAATTGCCTAATAGGTATTTCTGGTGTTGTTGATTCGCCCATAAAGAAATTAAATTACCTTCGTGCGAGTCACCTATAGAAGAGAAATTTTCCATTATTCATTCGCCCGTTTCGGGCGAGAAACTCCGTGCGAATCGACTAATAAGCCAATGAAATTCGTCTGCTAACACGCGACTAACACGCGACTGATTAAGTTGTTATGACTGTTCACCGTATCTGTATCGCAGATATAAATAATACATTGATCGTAAGATAAATTATTCCCGCTTAAGAATAATAGTCTATTAAGTCTTCTATTATCGCAAGACCCTAAAAACTTTCGTCCAGACCAGGGCAATTTACAATTACACTTGAAAAGCTTCAATTTCCACGTAATCGCTGTTTTCAAAGCCCCAGTCAATGCACGTGAACTGAAAAGTGTGACAACCACTAATCATGACCCGACAACTCATCAATACACTCAATTTACACAAATATTAACCTTATAGCTTTCTAATAACATCTGTTTAGTATGCAAATCTAAGCTGGTCTTTTAATGCGTTCGTGTTTACCACAAATATGGTTCGTTGTAAAAAGAAATATTTAATTAGGAACAAATTAAACTTTAAATAATGTTAATTAGTGACACGCGTATGCAAAACGGAAGCGGAATTAACCCTGTGATAATTCGTATGTGGTTACACCGGAATTCAAATTAAAATAAATGTAGTAAAAAAATATTTTTGCTTTGTGTTAGAATTAGGAAATAACGTGACAGGGGCGAGCCTTTTTGAATAATATGTACTTACTGAAAATGAAATGTAGGTTTATTGTTTATTTATTTACTTAAAGGATCACCCACAGCACATACATATACATACAAATATTAAATCAAATCAAATCAAAATATTTTATTTCACATAAACCTGCAAGGGCACTTATGAAACGTCAGAAGCTAGGTGCACGGTTCCAATTTGTCGCTTCCTATGGAGAAGAGCCGGCAACAAACTCCACGGTTACTCTTTTAAAAATAATTGGGTTTTACAATGTTTTCAAATTACAGTCATACGGTTATATTCTAATAATATATATCCCAATTACAGGTAAAGACAATATTGAAAACAGGAGACGCCAGATTACCGCTTAGTTGCTAACTTAAGTCTAGGTGTACAATTGTTTATGAAAATGAGAAATAAAAGAAAAAACAAAGGTTATAAAATAAAACAAAATAAAAGACAGAGTAAGTTATTAGATTGGATTGGATTTACACCGAAATTTTGACTACGTTTCATTGGTGTGTATCTGTACACACCTCTCTATACACCAAGATTCTTGATTTAAACTTCACCTTAGGATAGGTGTAGGGTAGGTGGGTAGGGTATATCTGCATCAGGTACGGACATATTAAATGAATTTAGGTTGTATTGTATTTAGTTTGTATTGTATTTAGTTTGTATTGTATTTAGTTTGTATTGTATTTAGTTTGTATTGTATTCTATAGCAAAAATATAAGCACATAAGTACCTACTTATATTTTTCTACCCTTAATCTTACCCATCATGCTCATTTACAAAAATATAGTTTAAGGGTATTTTCTAAAGTAATCGTACTAACATAATAATATGATAAATGTGTTTGTATGTTTGGAGGTTTGTTACTCAATCACGCATAAACAGCTGAACGGTTTTGTTTGAATTTTGGCACACAGATAGATTATAACCTGGATTCTCGTGGGATCATTTTCGACCTCTACGTGGGCGAAGCCGATGGCAGAAGCTAGTATTGTGTTTGTTATGCTTTAATGCTAAAGCGACGAAACGGATCGGGGTGAAATTTAGCACATGGGTAGACCATGACCTGGATTAGGACATAGGATACCTACTTTTTATCCCGATATACTCAAAGGACGTAGATTACTGCGGGTGAACCTTGCGGGGTGCAGCCAGTTTGAGTTTACTGAATATGAAAGATGAAATTAAAAACCCACGGAAAACGGAAGAAGTGATATGAAAGCAGCAATCTTGGAATCTACTCCTGACATTGAAATTATTTGAGGAAGATATATTTCACCGTAAGATTCTGAACACCGTTAGTTTATAATCTATCTAGCGAGGTTATAAACTGTCGATAAATTGTGAACTGCACCATACTGCTTACTGATCGAATAGGTTAGGTTAGGTTAGAAAAGCGCGCGAGCCAAGCGACCGAAGCGAGCGGTGCCGCGGCAGCGGCCGGCGAGTTCTACTTCCAAGTTAGTGGCAGTTACTTGACTATTTAGTAATAGCGTAAGGTAGTATCCGTCTTGATACTAGTTCACAATTTGACGGACAGATTATAAACAGGTTGATATACAGGTTTTTGCAGTTTACAATTTATCGACAGATTATAATCTCGCGAGATAGATTACAAACTAACGGTGTTCACAATCTTATGTTGACATATATAAATAGTCTTCAAGGCGCTGTTTACTAACTTTTTTCCTTTTTATCACCGAACAAAAACGTTTCACAATGTTAAACTTTTCTGTAGTTTTTTTTGTGCGATGTTGTCTCCCACTGCGGGGCAAAGGCCTCCTCTTATTACTTCCATACCTCCCTTTTTTGTGCGCTCTCTGACCATGTTAGCCCTTCAAACATGATTATATGGACATACCACCTTCGCCGCGGTCTACCTCGACAACGATGTCCTCTCTCAGGCGTCTAGTGAGTGACGACCTTTGCCCTTTTCTCCGGGTGCACTTGTGCGACGAGGCCAGCCCACGCCCTCTTCATATGTAGAATAAATAATTTAAATTGTGCGTACATCATTTCAATCTGCCCATAACAATCCTTCACAATACCAAACATTCGCGTATCTATCTCGTCTGCTCGACCTCCGAATGTCACTGCAACGGTCCTGCAACTCCTGCAGAAGATCAGCGCAGCGTCTGTTATACCACCACCTGCCGACCTGGAATCTCATTTGATGCAACCTTGAGACGCAGCCTACACTTTGTAAGTTCGTTATTTGATTTAAAGCGAGTCATAGTCATAGCGTCACTTTATTTCTTTGAAATGTGTTTGGTTTTTTGTTGTAAATTGGCACCTTTATATTCATTAATTATTTGACTTTGCTTTTGTGTGTTATGGTGTTCCTTTTGTATGCACTAAACATATTTTATGGTTTATCCATCTATCTATCTTGTACCCAAAGGAGGGATAGAAATAAAATCTAACAAGTTCTCTCTACCCAAAAGTAGCTCTATTTGAAACTACTTGATTGATAATCGTCTCGCCCTTCACTGTTTGCGAGCTTTAAATGTAGTCAACGAGTCGTCTGAATTCCTTCTCTTATTTCTTCCCCGTCACTTAGGTACAATTAGCCTTATCTATCATCAGATTAGACAGTTACCGAACATACGAACCCTCTAAATTACATTAAAGGGAGCAAAAAAAGTGACGAGTCATAGTTGGCCGTTGAGAGGACGCTTGAAAAAAATACTTGATTCGATTTTAAAATTTTCCAATTATGGAATAATTGAATTCGTGGGACTTGGCTGGTTTGAAGATAGTTATGTGAGCTCAGAAAGGTTGGAAGTCAAAAGGAGTTTTAAGTCTGTAGCGACCTCTTTCGATGGTTGTGAGAGACTTTAAGTTGTTTGAGTGACGGCAGATGGCAGTAGTAAGTAGCTTGGATTGAATGAGCGATAATATTAACATTCGACTTTATGTATACAGATAACTGGTTTATTTATTATATCTCTAATGAGTAAGGTCCACGGTTTGTGTGAGTAAACAGATTTTGTCGCAGTCGTAAAGAGTTTTCTTTTTTAATAATTGGGAAAACTAAGGTTTCAAAATTAATTTACTGTATTATTTTTGATAACATAAATCCTGAACCTTCAAATTCTTGAAGTCCCTAACGTGTATTCTATACCTACTCTTCATACAAACGACCTTCGCTTTCTTCCCTTCACATCCAATCAGATACCAGTAGCTCGTAAAGCCATTTCCCCTCGGAATGGGAACAAAACCTCAAACTCATTCGTTAGTCGTTTTACAAGAGCACATCTCGATACGTCACGCGAATGGTTTCGGCACGTGTCAACCGCCCCTCAGCGATAGCGGTAAAATGTTCGCTGTTTACATGATACTGGCGGTAAGGGCGAGGTTCGTTTGAAAGCGGATAAAGCAAGGTTACGTCGGCTAGGAACACGGTAGCCTGTCAGGAATAGAATGAACAAGGAAATGGGAGCGATCTTGAGTATACAAACCGTAGTATACACAGATAAGATGGTACTTTTCAAATTAAGCCTAAATACTTGATTCTGCGACGTGGCAGCAACTTCTTTATCTAGATACCTAGGCCCAAACACACAGGTGCAACTTATCGCGATAAGAACATTACGGTTTTGATTTACGTATGCATATGCAGGTATAAAATGCAGTAGGTTAAACCTATACATTTATTTTTAAACTTCACTAAATTGTAATATAATTACTAAGAACTTTAGTACTATTACGCTAAATTGTAATATATTACTAAGAACTTTAGTTCTTATTAATAAAGAAAAAAAAAGCCAGGAAAAAACTATTTTATCATATTTTGGTTTTTAAATTAAGTGTGTAGCTATGTTCGAAACGTATATCTATCAAAACGTTAGCAGAAACTTGCTTTTGAATCTAGGCTAAAAATTGCCTAAGAAAGTAAGGTATTTATGCTCGTCACTGCACAGAAGTGATCTTAAAAAGGTGGCTGGGGCTGACTGGATGCCAGAGGTGGAGGATAGAGTTGCAGTCCACTGCTGGACGTAACGTAACGTAACGCCTCTAACGTAACCTAGGCTGAGATAGATTACGACGATAGTAGACTACGACGTGCGTCAATGCGTCGTCTTTCGCCCACTTGCAGTGAGACCGAACCCTAAATGTAGTTAGAGATTTTTTCATTGATATCAACACCCCACGGGAATAAATCAGTTTGTTATTGATTGGCAGTTAGTACCGCCCCGGTTAATTCGGTTTCTTCCTCATTTAGGGGTTCATGTTACATTATGATAATGTATGTGGGAGTTTTTGAACGATTTTTGTATTGTATTGTTGCGAAAATATGCACTGTAAAATGATAGGGGGTATAAATTTGGTTTTGTGGAGGGGCGTAGTTTGGTTAGTTTAATTAAATAAGGCAAATCAAAAATAAAAAAAATAATCTTCAAATCAATTAATTAATTTAATCTTCACAGAGACTCGGCATATTTATATTATGTCGTCGCGATCGGCAATATTAAGGTTCTCTACAGCTTGCCGTGTTCGATCCGTGGATTGGTTAGTGTCCCTTTCATACCGAGACTCCTCCGTGCCTCAGAAAGCACGCTGAGCTGTTGATCCCGGCTATCATGAACATTTTTGACAGTCGTTACGAGAAGTCAGAAGCCTTGAAGTTCCATTTCAGATCCCGATCGTGTTATCGCTCCATGTTAAATACTGGTATTATGCTGCATTCGGTTAGTCTTTAGTCTAACCGAATGCAGCATAATACCAGTATGCTAATGTAGTTGGGAAAAAGCAAGGTAGAGATAAAATGTATCCTTATTAACAACAACTTAATTACCTATCTGCTTTACATTTCCTGGTTCTATGGATTAGATTCTACGAACGAATGAATAATCTTGATGCTTCGAATCAAAACCGCAACAATTTATACATCTATACATCTATACATATAATCTATACATCTATACATCTATAGGACATATATATAAAATTGGAGTGTCTGTTTGTAATATTAAAATAACATTTTTACAATTTTTGTCTGTCTGTCTGTCTGCCTGTTTGTTCCCACTAATCTCTGAAATGGCTGGACCGTTTTTCATGGGACTTTCACTGGCAGGTAGCTGATGCAATAAGGAGTAACCTAGGTTACTTTTTTTTTTTATTTTTTTTATTGATATATAAATAATAGTAAAAAAACTATTCCGCGCGGACGAAGTCGCGGGCACAGCTAGTTAATAATAATATCCATTTGAGAACATTTTCCCACAACATAATTATTAATTCCTTATAATTTAATTTATCCATCGTTGCTTCCGAGAATTCGATATGTTACCAGCTGTGTCGTAGGATATGTTCTTCGATAAGACGACGGGACGTGATGTGACAATCCAACTCTTGAAATGGCAGGCCGTTAAGGTACGGTAAGAAGCTTTTTAGGTATTTTACATTATTTGACAATAGTGCATTTCGGCAATAAATACGGTTCAAACAAAAGTTATTTTGCAATTGTAATTAAATTAGGTAATGGAGAGTGTAGTGGAGAGCAGTGGTGGCCCAGTGGTACCGGCCGCGATTTATAGGAGCAGTGGTGGCCCAGTGGTACCAGCCGCGACTTATAGGAGCAGTGGTGGCCCAGTGGTACCCGCCGCGACTTATAGGAGCAGTGGTGGCCCAGTGGTACCGGCCGCGACTTATAGGAGCAGTGGTGGCCCAGTGGTACCAGCCGCGACTTATAGGAGCAGTGGTGGCCCAGTGGTACCGGCCGCGACTTATAGGAGCAGTGATGGCCCAGTGGTACCCGCTGCGACTTATAGGAGCAGTGGTGGCCCAGTGGTACCGGCCGCGACTTATAGGAGCAGTGGTGGCCCAGTGGTACCGGCCGCGACTTATAGGAGCAGTGGTGGCCCAGTGGCGGCCCAAAAATGTAAATACCGTTAGATTATAATCTATCTCGCGAGAACGGAAGCTGTCGAAAGATTGTGAACCGTAACATACCTTATAATTTAAGGCATTATTTTTCGGTAGATTATAACTATCGAAGTGAAACCGTCAAATTATGAACTGGTATCAAGACGGATAGTACCTTGCGCTATTACAAAATAGTCAAGTAACTGCCACTAACTTGGAAGTAGCGCTCGCCGGCCGCTGCCGCGGCACCGCTCGCTTTGCTCGCTCGGCTCGCGCGCCGTTTGTCGCAAGTCTAGCCTAACCTAACTTATTTGGTCGGTAAGCAGTATAGTGCAGTTCATAATTTATCGACAGTTTACAATCTCGCAAGATAGATTATAATCTAACGGTATTTACAATTTTATGGTGACATATATATATATTTCTTTGGCAAGCTGTATAGCCTAAACGGCTTGTTACTTCTTTATACTAATAATGGAGGTGAAGAGTTTGTTTACTTTTTTGGTTGTTTGTTTGAACGCGCTTATTTCTGGTACATACGGCTACACATCAAGCTATACATTTCCAGTATAAGATGATCTTACATTGTATAGGATTTCCGTACGGTGTGAGATCAGCATAAACTGAAAATATATAGCTTGATGTGTAGCCGTGTGACTACCCTACCCTACCTACTGGAACTGCCTACCTACTGAACTTTGCATTTGATAGCCCAAATCTCGAGGAAAGTTTATGCTATATAACATCACACTGTGACCCTTGGGAGCCGAGCAAAAAGAAACTCAGCCAGAAAAAACGCTAATTGAACATGAACAAAAGGCGCGGGTGGGTGGATGGAATGCGACGCGGTGGCTCAGGGGCCGAAAATTCACGCGAGCAAAGTCGTTGGCAGAAGCTAGTCTCTTATAATAATATAATATGTTTACTTAAGGAGAATCTAGTCCATATTTTTCCTATACAAACGCGGGAGTCTATTACTCCACTGTTCGACAATGTATATCAAAAATTAAACATAGTATAGTTTAACTCATTATTAATATTGTCTGTACGGAAACAGAATACTAAAATAAAAAGCCCTTAAAAAGTTAGGCGCCAATAAGGATTAGGTCAGTAACGATATAGCTTAAATATCGAAAAGTTCAATAAACTTTATTGGTCATTGATTTATGCAGTGGTTTTTTAATAAAACCCGATCTTCCGAAGGACTGTTCTTAATTTATACGCGCCTGTTGTACTATAAATGCATCTCACTCAATAACGTTGTGCGTGTAGACTAGCGTCTAACTGCTCATCACTGATACTACCTCTGTCAGACACAATGCCTGGTGAGACGGCGTGCTTTTTAGCTAAGCCCATTAGTGAGTTCGAGCCCGCGACTAGGTTCACCTTAAGTATTTTATGTAACCGGTTTGAAATACATTAGGTATCTCAGTGCTTAATTAAAAGACAAAAAATACGATAATGTAGCTAATGTGTTTATTAAATTGAATGTTTAAAAATAATGTGGGACCTTTGCTCACCGAAAATAATGGCAGTGTCTGCCTTTGTTAGAATGGCTAATTAAGCGGCAAGTTTTGGTTACATACATGATGTTTTTAAAACTTGAGGATTGTTGAATTATTTCTCAGAAAAATACCTAGGGATTTAGATGACAATTTTTGAGTTCTTAGTAAAATACCTATTTATTCAGATGACCAAATAAAAGAGCTTGTGGAGAGTAGGGGTGGCCCTGGCCCAGTGGTTTCGGCACCAACTTAAGATTTTTAGGTTTGAAACAAGCAGTCGTTTTACTTTGTGTACATAATTTCAGCACCACTGGTCTCAAAACAGTGCTGAAAAGTATTGTGAAGAAACTGGCAGGGAGTTTTTGGCGGGATCGCGTTGGAACATGTCGCACGAATTTTCATTTTCATGGAATTTAGTGAAATAGCGAATTAAATTGTATAATTTTGATAGTGAATTATTCAATTTAGTTACGTGTGAGTGCACAAGTGTAGTGAAGGTGAAAATAAGTGACTAACGTGGACTTTTCGTGTTCCCCCCAAAAACTCCTATTAGGTTGTTGTAAAGTTACTACCGCTTTACAATAACTTTGATTTGACTTGACTGACTAAAGACGACTATGACTGTTTTGTAACTTCGTGCCCGATATCGGGCCATTTACTTGATCTAAAAGAAAAATTACTTGACACTGGCTAAATGCACAAACCGTGTGAAGCCAAAATCAAAAAAAAAAAAAAAAAAGAAACTGGCATGCCTTAGAATAAAAAATTCGAAGACAGTGACATCTACCAATCCGCAATGGGCCCGCGTGGTAGATGTCAGCCCACTCCCTCTCGGAAAAGAGGCCAGAGTCCCAGCAGTGGCAACGTTATAGGCTAATTATGTGGTCTGTTAAAGAAGTTGTTATGAATGACGACATTGTAAGAAATAGCCAACCACATACAGTAGCGACACGTTTGTGCAAAATATTCTATGGTGTTCGTATAAAAAAATATGACGGTTTATTTTTTCACATCATCAGTCAATAACCTCAAGTTTGAAGGATGTTAATCTTATAAAAAAAATACGAATTTCATATTCAAGACTCGTTCACCTACGGTTCATATGCGGAAATTCTTGATGGAAACGATTAGTGTTCATTCCAAATATCTTCTGTGACTCAATGCACTGGATAGTTGAACCTTATAACAGAGTTCAGAATTTATTTGGTAGGTACCTACTTATACCAACAAAAAATCTAACGGTGGTTCATTTTGTTTATCAACATTTTGTGACAAATAAGAATGCCTATAAATTTAATACTGTCGGTAGGTATAGTGGGTAAGTAGTAATTTCATTAGTACAATATAATTACAATGTTCCCAACCCTGGGACACAGTCGCGTCCCAGGGTTGGTAGATGTCACATGTCTTCGAATTTTTGGTTCTAGGACATGCTAGTTTCCTCACGATGTTTTCTTTCGCCGTTGTAAGAGTAGTGGTGATGGAATTATTTACACAACGTAAAGCACCTGCATGAGTGATATTATCATTGATAGTTTCACCTAATATCTGATTTGCTTGTTTAGGATTCCCTAGGAGTGCTCTTTTTTCCTTTCATAATATGCTTTGAAATATTCCGATTCCTTTTTTGTTGAACTTTGTTGAAACTTGTTGCGAGCATGCGGAGGCATTTCACTCTAAGTTACGATTTTCTCTTCAGCTTTTTTTATGATATCTTTCTCTTTCTTTTCTTCGCAATTCGTCTAGTTTGATGGGACCGTTCCTAATTTTTTCTTTTCTCTTCCTTTCTGCCATCCTTTTCTTTCCAGGACCTAAAACTCGTAAGTCAGAGCCGTTACCACTAAGTCTACTCTAATAGTCGTTAGGTATACCTTAATGACGTCTTCGTATGTAGGATCGAATAGCTTTCTGACTGAAGAAAGCAACCGTGTAGTTTAGTTAGTAGGAGTCGAACAAAGTCGCCGCTTCACATCAGCGCAAGCGATGCGCCTCCATCGTGCGCAGGGTACGCGCCAGCCCCAACAGCATCCTGAACGCTATAGCGGATAGGTGGGACAGCTCCATACTGGGACATTGGATCCGCCTACATGCTACTGTGGCGTATTAATAAATAAATATAGTTTTTGTTCATTCTCCAGTAGATTTAAGTACTAACACTAGTTTCTAAGTCGTTTGTTTACTAACCAAATGGATTTAATGGGTCTGAAATATTTTTTTTTTTATCAGGGAGCCTACTCTCTAAATCCGTCAACGAGGATACGGGCCCGTCCGTAAGTAGTTCGATACTTCGAAATGAACTTTACTCCCGATTAACTAACTTTTTCCGACAGGTTAAATACAACGGGCGTAAGGACACCTGTCAAATCATGACGATTCACTCTGAATTCGGGCCCCGAACTATTTCGAAATATTATATCCGTAGGTGATACGGAGTAGGAAACGCCAAATACGGATTTCGTGCTTCGAGAGTAGATGCTGAGACTACGCTTCATCTTCGTCGTGTCCATGATTCCACTATGTGTTTTAAATAAACTTCGTGCACTTTGACAATGATGTTAGCTTGTTTTAGTATAAAAATTAAGCAGGATTCTCCACGGCAACACTACGCACGAATGCATTTCTGGCAAACTAGTGAAACGCGCTGCTAACGTGGCAAACTTCTGCGTGCACGCATCTTGCGTGGCGGTGGACGGTCGAACCCAAGAGAGTATTCATACAAAAAGACCTTGCCATTCTTCCAAACACTTAGGTATCGACATAAGTCGTAACTCAAAACCTAGTTACCGAATGTGATCGCCAATCGTCAGTTGGGAAAAATAGCGCAACCGATTTTCAGCGCACCGCTGAGAGCCGAAAGTTGAATATTCAACACTGTGTTTTGTCGACGCGCTGTGATGCACTCTGTTGTGTTCTCAATGCTCGATTCAACACTGACTGAAAATCCAGTGCGCCATAATCGAACTCTTAATGCTATGGCTACATTGTCGCTATTACGTGAACACCGCTCGATATCTCGCTGTACAACAGAGACCACGCAAAGTGTAGTTCGCGTTATCGCGACAATGTAGTCGTAGCAATACGAGACTTCGAACTTATCTTATCTTGATGACATTTCAAATCTTTCCATCCTTCCATGTTCCTGTCAGCTGTCACATAGCAATAAAAAATAGCAAAATCAAACAAGTTCTCGTAGATTTATTGCAGTCTGCGCTTGGTCTGTTTGCGTCGTTTCTGACGCACGACCATAAAAAAGCCTATTTTTCCATATAATATATATTATTGTCATTTCAACGAGTTAGTACAGGTTTAACGGGTTGTTGGCGAATCGTGAAATGTTTATGTTATCATTTGCTTCGTTTCTAAATTTATTGTGAATAAAATAATATACCTAATGATCCATTCAAATGAACTAGTTATTTTAAGTATTTGGTTATCTTGTCTTAATATTTAAAAATCAAGTTGGAAATATAATAAATATATAGATGGGGAAATAATCAGTTTTGTCGGTTATAGGTGTCAACATGCCTATAACGTCCCCACTTCTGCGACATAGGCCACATCTCTGTGAGAGGGAGTGGGCCATAATCCGCCGTGCTACGCGTACTGAGTGCGTGGTGGATGTCACATGCATGTCTTCCATATTTTTGGTTCTAGTTCTAGTTGTGGACATACTCATACATATTCTACTTGTCCACAACTTATTACTGACTGAAGATCGTAAAGAAATCATAGCATAACACTCCGATCAAAGGCAACGCCTGTGCGGAGGTACTTATATTTATAAGTTCAACCCACTTACAAAAAAGGAAACGAAAATGAAACTCAACACATGGCTTAAAACACTGGATTACTCATAGACGGAAAACATAGTCAAAGAACAATAATCGTAATAAGTAAAAAGTAAAAAGTAATGTATGCTAATGAAGTCACACACACACACACACACACCCTCAACCCCCACACACCCTCCACCCCCAACCCCAACACACACACAGACACACCCTCACACACACACGCACAAGTCCACGCAAGAGCAAGCATGTACTAAATTCTATTAATGTTACTTATTTATTTTATTACAATAATAATTGTTAATGTTCCACAAACGGGTGAAGACACTGACTTCTGTAACACAGGTACCACCTAGCTCAGGAGTCAGGGCTTCAGTTGATAGTCACACCTTCTTTATGTCAATAAAACATTTATTTATTTATTATTATAAACCGAATAAATTTACTTACACATATATAATATATTAATATCAGGGGTTAATCATGTCTGTTGGTAAAAAAAATATGTAAGTACCTATAATATTAAATCGAAATTCAACAATTCAACACCAGTTACTTTTTTAAATGTTTTTACTTACAGTTTTCTATGTAATACCTATTTATAAAACCGTACTCATTAATGTTAAAATACTTTTGAGAGCATAAATATAACAGTTTATTTTTTGTTTTGTGCAGTTTTTTTAAATTTTATTTACAGTTTTTATGATTCCAATACATTGAAAAAAAAAAACCAGTAGTAGACGCTAAATAATTTTGCTTCTAGTTTAAACAAAATGGCGAAATTCAACTTTTTACGTTTTTGCAATTTGCAGTCAGGCTTTATGCTAATTCAAATATGATTCGTGACCACAATTATTTGTGTGGATTTGAGTCGGTCCCTGGATAGATAGTTTAGATTCACAATTGGACCCGGTAGGTGGCGCTGTTCCGGGCTTATGGCTAAGTCGCACGGGGAGGTTGATCAGGTTGAGCTACGCTTGACGCGGTTTGTTCGTAGATGGGTGACCATTTCTACATACCAAGACCCCTCCGTGCCTCGGAAAGCACGTTAACCCGTTGGTCCCGGCTTTCATTCGTGGATCATTGATGGTCGATACGGGTCGTCAGAAGCCCGAAAGTCTGACAATCAGTCTTACCAAGGCGTAGCGTATTACCCATTTATTAGGTCGTGGAGGTCAGATTCAGCAGTCGCTCCGTCGTCGTTGGAATCGCCTTCCGTAGCTTCCGGCAGTCGTAGTTTGTTTTATTTTCTCGAGTAGGTACAGATAATAGTCTAACAACCTTTTTCTCCCACTGAGCAAGCATCAGCATATAGGTTACTGGATCTCGGACACCAAACACAAATCTTATGCGAACACCAAAGAATTTCCCTTAGTTGACCCTCATAACTTGTACCTTTTCCCTTAGTTAAATCTCGCTACGAGGAAAGATAAATGTTGGAAAGAAATACGATCGTCTACATGTAACTTTGTAATATTTGGAACTGTATTCGAAAGGGATCGGTTTTGAATATACTTGATTGAAAAAGAATTTTATGATGAGATGAAAAGATTTCATAAGGTAACTGTGACAAAAACGCCAACACAAAAGATTTAAACAAGACAGGAATGTTAATTTTCGTATTGCTGTAATCACACGTCATTACTAAGTAATGCAATTGTGGCATAAATCGTCCAGATTATATACATAGACTGCTAATTACATACCCCTAAAGCTGGGTAAAATGAAGAAACCTAGAATACTTAGTATCTATCACCGTCTCAAATTCGTTGAAGTCTATTGCAAATAAACCGTAACCATTTTGCCTTGCATGCAGCCAGTATGTGCATAATTTGTATCCGATAACGTTATCTCGATGTAGGTGTTTGTTCTTCAGTAGAGAAATATAATCAAGTAGGTATTGTTCAAAGTTCCTTATGAAGAAGAATTGGTAAGAATATCCATCGCTGTTCCTGTAATATTTTTTTTTGGGTGGGAGATCATCAAATAACTTCTCCCGCTCTGGGTGGTGCAGGAAGGCGTGTCAGACTTTTACTAACTAAAACCCACCCATGTTCCCTCAGTTGCATGTGTGCCAGGGGCCGCGGTATCTCTTTCGAACAACCCGCACTCCTGGCAGGCATCGGCTCTTCCGGGCCCCATCATGGGATTGAAGGTTTAAAACTTAATAATAAAATAGTCCTCCTTACCGAAGCTCAGCGGATATTAGCTATCGATGCGGGAGATATTATAGTGAACAAGTTTGTGCGCAGACACCGGTGAACTCTCTCTTCCTTCACACTCATAGTAGGGACGGCAATCCGACACGACCGAGGAAAGGTGTAGGATCAGGTGCAGGGCCATGCTTTCCAAGGCACGGGGTATCACACGGAAATACAAGAAAAGTACGCTCTAAGAGTTTTAAACCTTATTTGACTTTATAAAATTAATTTTAAAAAATTGGTTCTGATGGTTTTAAAACACAGTCCGCAAACGAATTTTAAACATCGTTGATGTGTTGTTTCCTCCTAAATTAATGGGTGGATTGACTGGATTTACTTTTACTCCGTTATGGACGAAGGTAACTTCATTTATGCTACGGAAATCAACAGCTTATGTTCGGCGCTTTTGAAGCGAATATTATATACTATAAATGTACTCCGCTGTTCGCTTTTATTAGTATTTGATGTTCTTCGTAAATAGTCGTGCTATAGCAACTAATTGATAATTCAATGCCTAGTCATATTAAAACATTGTTGCTTTAATTTAATGCAGAATCATTCTTAGTTTATACCTACTTGCTATAAATGATCTATCCTGGAATCTCTGATTAGTAAATCATAGGTACAAATTATATGTACAAATACCCTTAATTGTAAGATTCCATTACCTGTAGGTAATAATTAAAATTGATGTTGAAACATAGGTGATAATTATTTAGATATCATTACGTCATCGTCAACAAAGACTGAATTAGTCCTTAGTTCTACCAGTTTGTGTGGTCTTAACAAAAGCAAATTTAACTCATATCACAATAGCAATCATTATTTCGCTTAAAGATTTGCTGCAAAAGACTGAAAATCGTAAAAGGATTAAACGTATTGAGACTATATAGATTCTGGAGAAAAAGATATGGCAATTACAAATGCAGATAAAGAAACATGCTGGATTATTCCTCATATCTAAGAGAAATTATTAGAGACTGTATTAGGCCAGTATCATGACAGATTTCTACATCCTCTTATTGTTACAAACATACAAAAACAGATTTAACAGCGGCATTCCCTTTTTGTCTGTAAATAAACCGATGACATTCATTGCCACCATGTGTTCCTTACATTCACTGCTCTGTTGACGTTTTTATATTCCTTAGCTGCGTGTGAAGATCCAAAATAATTGAACTTTTATTCTTTATTATGATACCAACGCAGTGTTTAGTGCTGATGACAGCTTGATGACAAGTTAATACTATTTATTTGGAGTAGTTATTCGAGATCTTTTTCGTTTGTTTTGGGAATTCGGGTGGTAATGTTCGAATGCGGCATTTGAGTTGTAATTGGCTTTTCAACATGTTTGCCAGTTGTAGTTAAAAGATAAGTATCACGAAGAAGATATAGGCCTATAACTTATTCAAGAGTATAATAATTAATATTATGAAATTATAATAATGAATATTATGAAATTATAATAATGAATATTATGAAATTATAATAATGAATATTATGAATTTTATATTATAATAATGAATATTATGAATTTTATAATATATTACTGAATATTTTTAGTTTATAATAAGATAAGGTAGAAATTTAATTGTTTACACGATTAAGTTTCGTGTTTCTTAGTAATATAATTCGAATCGATCGTGTAAACAATTAAATTTCTATCTTATTTTTTATTCTCCAAGAAAGTACGGGTTTTATAATAATAAAAAAACTAAATATTTTTAACAGCACCAGTTTATTATGATAATGATTCAGTTCCAAATTATCTTGTTGGTACCACTAATCACAAGACTTTTTCCTTTCAAATCTGACTTAGCAACAGCTAATAATAAGTTAACGATTCATATGTGAACCGACTTCTTTTTTTAATATCTTTATCGTATTCTAGTTTTAGGAACATTCTGGAACATTATTCCATGGCCAATTCGCTTGCAGGGACGTGTTGGAAAAAGTTATTGATGTTGTGAACGATCTTGCCGACGATGGCTTTCACAATTGGAGGTCCGACTTCCTTGACGATTTCGTTGCTGCTGGATGCAATCAGGTCACGGGCAGCACGACCTGGAGGAAGAAAACAGGATTAACTTAGACCAGAAGCAGTTATTAGGTACCAGTGAACCTAGGACGCAATTCTCTAAAAAATCATTCACAACATAATTCAGAACGTGATGGGTTCGGCTTCTAGTTTAACTGAATGAATTGGAATATCGGAGGGTTTTCTATCTAAGCTTGAAATCCTTGGTTTCGGTAGAAATTACAGGGGTTTTTTACTACCTTCGGACATAAGATTAGGTCGGGGTAGGAACTAAGAATGAATGGCAACACGATTAGACAGGTGTCCTTACTCCCGATGTATCTTTGCCCGTCCGAAAAAGTTAGATAATAGGGAGTAGCGTAGTTAGTAAGGAGTACTTAATTGCAAACTATCGAACTATTTTCGGACGGATCCGTATCTTCGTTGACGGACTTAGTGCGTAGTCCCCTAATATTGTACATGGATCCTATCTGACCACAACAATCCAGTTACTGGGTAACACACAAAGCAAGTCACATAAAGTAATGTCAATAAAGGTTTATATTTTTTTTAATTTGTATTTTGACATTTACTTACTATTATTATTTTTATTTTGATATTGTTACAATATTCATGGACATTAACATTTCAATTAATACACAAAAACTTGACATTTTATAACAATCATATTGATAACTGAAGGAATGTCATAACATTTTTAATAATTTAATGTATTCTGAAATTAAATATTTGGACAACACATGTAATGCACACGGTTTCAGCACGGTTGGCGCAGTGGTTAAGCGATTGACTGCTGGGCTACGTGTAGCGGGTTCGATTCCCGCACGGAACAAATATTTGTATGACCTACAAGTAATTGTTCCGGGTCTGGCTGTTTGTGTATGTGAATTTAAATGTTTGTAAACGCACCCACAATACAGGATAAATTCCTAGTGTGGGGCAACGTTTTATAAATAAGAGCGAAATGGTAGAACGTAAATGGGCCACATTTATAGTAACATCATACTACTTTGTACACCTATATGTTGGCAAATAAAGTATTATTATTATTACTATACTTTGGTAAGACTACAGAGTCCTAAAAAGTATGATGTAAGTTTAAAATACTTTTAAATAAAAATGAGTACCGGCGGTAAGTGACCGTAATTTATATTTCTATAACTAGACTGTACCTACTAGTAGGTAGAGCCTAGAACAAGTCAAGAAAAAATATACAAGTTTTAAATAAACGTGTTATTATGAGTGAGCGGAAAGAAATTCAAGGACCTTATTTGCGTCAGACGATCGAGTAATTTTTTACTCTAGTTTGCAAATAATCTGAAATATTTTTATTATCACGTCATAACGAATAACAAGTGACCTGCGCCTGCTTTGCTCGTGTTTTAAGCATAGACAACGAGATTTCTCTATTGTAAGTTATTTTTACTCATAAACCTTCCTACCTTAGTGGGGCTTGTGGCTAAGTAGTACCAGCTGCACGGGTCGATCGATCAGGTTGAGCTACGCTTGCCGCGGTTGGTCCGTGGATGGAGACCCCTCCGGGTCTCCATGATGGCGAAAACCGAATCGAAATCCGCCAGACAAGGAGCTGCTTAGTTTATACATTGAATGGAACTTACCAAGAACTTCATTTCCATTGAAGAGGTTTTCCAACTCGATGGTAGATTTTTCCTTAAGATCGTAGGAGTGGTTCCAGCTCTTGATAGTCCAGTGTTTTTCTCCATCCTTGCCAACTTTGTCACCTAGGTCAACCTCAACAGAAATGATAATCTTCCCTAGAATACAGAAAATCATTTTAGATAGTGAAACAAAATCAAAAGTCATTTATTCAAAGTAGGTTTTTGAACGTCAAAATTACATAAGACGGTCTCACAAAATACATCCCTTCACCACTTTCTAGTGCTTCAGTTGGGAAGAAACAATGGCGCAACAAATTCCCCACGACAGTAAAATTGTGTTAGTTGACACCGGGATTTAATCCTGCTATAATTGTAAATTGTTGTTCCGTGTGGCGCTGGATTTAAAAGAATAGCACCATCCCATTTCTTCCCATGGGTAGCGTAGAAGGCGACTAAGGGACTTACTAGAGAATGGGCAGCAGCGTTCTCTATGCATTTGACCACCATACTGCGATCGCCATCCCGCTTGCCAAGCGTGGCGATTATGGCGAATCCCGCCCTTTTGGGGGAGGCTTATGTCCAGCAGTGGACGTTTTTCGGCTGATATGAGGATGATGATGATGAATATCGTCAATGAAAAAGTACGAATGTTTATTACCCGATCATGCGAAAACGGTTGAGCGTATTTGGATGAAATTTGACATAACTACGGATAGTTTATAACCTGAAATAACACATAGGATACTTTTATCTTGGTAGTACGTTCCCTTAGGCCGATTTATAACATACCCGCTGGCGAAGCCGCTGGCAAAAGCTAGTGATTAACATATTTTTTTTTTTACCTAATTGTAATCACCTTTGTGAATTTCTTGTATGGACAAACATTTTGGTTACGAGTTGAGATTAGCTCGTTAACCTATAGGAATTGAAATTGGAATTCAAGAAATGAATTCATTTTAGAATGATCGATGATGGATGGATTGGTCTTCGCCAATAAAACTCTTGGTTACCATCCATCGAGTAAATTTTACAAAAGATTCCATTCACATCGATAAAAAGAAGAATAAATGATAACCAGTTCAATTCAGAATTACATGGAGAGGTTCTACTGACTGGTATCAAGGGAACAGAGGTTAACCTTGAAGGACAATTCAAAGCGGTTAAGGTTGTATTCTTTGTAGATGCTTTATCATTATTAGCTTCTGCAAATGACTTAGTCAGCGTGTAATTTCGGCCCCTGATCCATTGCGTCACATCGTATTGCCGGCTCGGGACTTATGTCACTAGGACTCCAGTGGCTTGCCTCTATGGAGATATGTCACCTGGTGTCCGATTGGTTGCCAAAATGTTGATGTTACCTTTGTCAAGGTGGCGCCATTACGGTGTCCTTGTGAGATATAAGGAACATAGTCGTACAGTGATGTTAAATAGCCTATTACCTTTTTATAAAATTGGGCTATCAAATTCAAAAAGGATATTTCAAATCTGCGTTGCTATTCTGTAACCATCTCACCGCGAGAAGTGAGAGTGGAGTGAGCTGTTAGTGTCATTCCACCTGAGGTCTTAGTGTGAGTTTCATTTAACCATCTCGATCAAACGCTTCGAGCGCGTTTGGCGCTCCGATTGGCCCTGGATTGGTGACGGACCAATCGGAGCGCCAAACACGCTCGAAGCGTTTGATCGAGATGGTTAAATGTAACTCACACTAGGGCCACTGATGCTTGATCCCTAACATCAGTGGGTAACAGAATCGACATGCTGTCTGGTAGTTCCAGAGATTAGCGCGTTCAAACAAACAAACAAACAAACTTTTCAGTTTAATATACCTATATTGGTATAGATCTGGATTACATTTTTTTCTTTTAATGGATAATCATTACTCCTACTATCTGCCATTTATATTCAGATCAAAACTGGATAGCTATTATGTAAATATTTTATTCTAAATTAATTATTTATTTATTCTTCTAATTTCGATCAACTGCGTTATTTCTGGTGACTTTAGCGCCTAAAAGAACATTTTAACGTGCATATTGTTTAATAATAGTTTCTGTCTGATTTTATGAGACAGAATCTAGAAGTTTTAATAGCTATAGAATAATTATTCAGAAATGGATAGTGACTAATTAAAAATGGTGGCATTCTTAGTATATATACACGATGATTTTATTTTTTTAATATTCTGATCTAAGATAAAGGATGAGAATTACCATTTATAATTTAAACCGGTCTCGAGAACCATTAGTTTAATAGATTTGTTTCCTTTTTTTATATAGATATGTAAATGGAGTAGAACAGGAAACTATTACAAATCTGTTTTTAATGTTAATGGAAGGTTGGTATTTGTAAAATGGCAACCTCCAGACTGAAAGTGGTCTTTATTTGCAATAACAAAGGCATCTCCCGTGCGTAGCCTTTCTACTGGTGTAGCTGAATATCTCATATCCCTGCAATAACCCCGCCACTACGACGCTGCATTGCCATTCCAGAAAAAAGTTGAACTGTCTCATTTTCCTGCCTTAACTCCGCCACCACAACGGTGCGTTGCAATTCTAGAGAAAAAGATTATGTCTCCATGTGCCTGTTATAACACTGCCAGCAATATCTTTAAAACTGGAATATGGCTAGGCATTGCTAATTGATCGCAGAAATATATATAGTCGTGGTAAATGGTTCACTCGTCGAGCCCTTTAATTAAAAAATTCTCTACTAGGTGCCTAAAATTCTACTATTGGTGAATTATCATTAAGATTTCCGATCAAATCACGATCTTAGAGCATTTAACCGATATCCCAGCACTAGATCTGAAGTGCAGCGTTTATATCAAAATAGATAATAAATGGATTCTAACATTCGCACAACTGTATTCGTCTTGTCTGATCCTTTTCTGTCAACTTAGCTGTCAATATTTTTTTTACGAATTTGTGACCACTCTATCATTCGTTAGTCATAAAACGTCAATTAACGTCACTCAAAAATGATGTGCTAAGTAAGAAGTGTCATTAATATTGTTATCTATATTCAAAGTTTTATTTACTTGGAAGTTTAATTCTCTTTTTCCCATGAGGGGTGAATGAACTTTTACAGCTGTGTGAATGCTTTATCACCATTTCGAACTCATCATATACGCAGACTGATACAGACGTTGACTGGGCATATTGTAGTTATCAGAACGGTATCTTTGATCTTTCAAAGATACCGTTATGACACCCTACGTTAATTTCCCGTGTTATACAAAAATAAGACGATATTACTTGCTAAATTTCATAGTTTTAGGTCAACGGTAAGTAAGCTATAAATTTAGATTCCCTTTGAGAGGGTCGAAATAAACTTTTTTTGCGGCATAAACGGCCATAGGTATGTTTCATAGAAGTTTGATTTTTTCACAGCTTCAAAGGACTAGATTTGAGTTTATGGTTTTAATTTCAACTCGATACCTTCACGCGTTCTCGAGATAAAGGGTCTTGACAGAAAGATGGACAACAAAGTGATCCTTTAACTGTTTCGTTTTTTCCTTTTGAGGTACGGAACCCTGAAAATGGAGTCGTGTCATGTCGTACAAAAAAGAACAAAGAATGATAGTTGTGATTTGAATATACGGACTATTTAAGTTGGGAGTCAGTTTACAAGACAAATTCTCAAAGTGAAGTAAACTCAGAGAAGTTGTTTTGCAAATTGACTATTGGTAAATGGTTCGATGGCTAATAAAGATCAAGGTACAGACGCCAGCAAATCAAGCTACCCCAATCTGTTAAATTTCTTCGATAAATTATCAACTTTATCACTGGGCAAAAGGTTTATGTTCAATTCTGAAAATTTGACAGTTTCGGGTAGCCGATGTGCTGGCGTCTATTACTAACAGGGATAATACTTTAGGGATTGCCGTTCGCCAGGACTCCTAGTCTTACGCTTTCCATTTGAAGTCAATGTTTTCTTTATTTTATCATTAGTACTTACTCAGGACAACGTGAGCGTCTCCCTTTCCTTCAATGGGCAGGATGAGCAGAGTTCCTTTCATCTCATATTTGCCTTTGAAGTCAACGGTGCACTGAAGCTTGACGTTTAGTTTGGACTTTCCAATATCACGTCTGAAAAAGGAATTGGCTTTAGAATCGAGTAACGTATTTTCTGCGAAGATTTTAGAAGGAAAGAATTACTTTAGTAATATCATCATCTATATAAAACAAACACTGTTTTTGAATATACCTAAACCGTGTACGTACAATATACGAAGTGGTGAAGGGCGCGCATTTTGGGGGACCGTCTTATGTAATTTTGACGTTCAAAAAGTGCTAACTCTTAGCCTAGTTTGAATAAATGACTTTTGATTTTGATACATGTAAAAAAGGATGTTTAATTCTTGGACTTTTAACCTCTTACTAATAAACACGGAATAAAGTTATACCAGGATCAACAAAGGAATAACAATACATTTTCAGAGGTTGGAACTTGGAATGACTTTATTATATCTTTATCAGTAAGAGGGCTAGGATTAGAAGTTAAAGATTACAAGTCCTGTTACTGTAACTTTATATGTGATGATCAGCTAAAACTATAAATTATGATGGAAGAAATAACTAGCGTTAATAGGGATTTCAATGATTGCTTTGAATCCATTATCAAGTCCTATTAAAATGCTTTGCAGGCTAAAGGTCTCCCCGGAGAAATTAACAAAGACAAAATACGAAAATCTGAGTATTCGCTAATGTCTTTGTGCAGCAATATTTGTTAATAAGAGCTGTATTCTAATTAATTTCAAGGTACTCAAAAATCAAATTTTCCACTTAAAATTATTAGCAAGCTGGGAAGATTGCTAACCAATTTAAGTGGCTTCTATTTTTACGATTAATGTTAAATAAAAAAATTACAGCCACAACAATTCTGGAGTGCGCGCAAATATACTAGTATCTCCCGGGCTCTTGGCACATGGCAGCAGAAGTAACGGTGTGGTTTTAATCGGTACGAGTCTAGCCTAAACCTCTATTGTCCCCAGATGGAGAATATCCTCACAGAACAAAGGAGCACAACAGTTCTGAACCGTACCATGAAAAACAAGGAAAAATAACAAAAAATAATAGGTACTCACTGCATTTTCTTAGCGACACAATCCTTAAGTCCAGTACCGCTGATGTCCCGAATGAGCAGCTTGAGTCCATTGGAGCTTGCGTCCAAACTCTTCATGAAGAAGGGGTCAAGCTTCTCCACTCCAAGTTCAGGGATGCCGTTGGTAAGTATTGGGATCGCGCTCTGTGCCGTCTCTTTAATGCATTTGGAATCGTCCCATTTGCAACGTTTTATAAACGGCGCTGTAAAATGTCTTTTGTTGTTAATTTTGTGCATAGAGCATGGTTTTAGTTTTATGTACCTACAAACGGGGTGAGCACGGATGCAGGTGTGAAACGGGATGAGTTTAAAATGGATTTTAAAGTTGAAATAATAATAGTTTGTTGCCTACAAGGGAACTTAATCGTTAATTGTAATACATTCAACACGTTGGAGTCTTTTTTGGCAACAAAATACATTATTTCAATGTTAAAATCGCGGTTTGTTATGAATATTGTTTATTCGAAAATCTTCAAAAAAATATTCAAATAGCTTTTTTTTTCAATGAAAAAGCAATTTGGAATTAAAAACAAAATGCTTTGTGTTATTCGTTTTTAGTTGAGCAATTTGTAAAATGATCATGATATTTGAAATATTTAAAACTTATTTAAACATTTTTTAAAAATAATTATATTATACAGGATAAGTTTTTATCCAGTGCATTTTTTTTGTATAGCCGACGAAAAATTTCTACGCTGTGGTCTTGAATGATATGTTGAATTCATGGTTACAGTTTGCGTACTGGATAAAAACTTACCCTGCATAAAAAATATAATAAACAAATATTTTTCGGAAATAAACAATTAAGTAAATAAATAAAATAAGTTTATCATTTATAAAAAAAGAATATGTTCCAAACAAAAAAAGAAATTACGTACCAAACGCGGCATTTGCTGAATAAACTACGCTCAATAAAAGCACCAAAAATAAAGACCGAGAATACATTTTTGAAAAATAAAAATTGTTCACTTGGACACAACTGTTTGATTCCGAGTTATTCCACGGTATATACCAACCACCAAAGATCCACACACTTAAATAGGATATTAAAACCTATCTATATATACGTGAGCGATGTGGAAAAACTAGTTTCTTTCATTACGGAGCCACTTGTTAATAAAAATTGATTATAATAAATAACAAAGATCTAAAGTACGTTGACATTGCGCCTTGTTTTTTGTTCACTTAGACTATGTACCTAAATGTATATTTTTAGTAGTTCTCTAATTATGTAAGTATGTGCATAGATGTCTGTCTGTCCGTCAAATTTGTCTTTTTATTTGTTTAAGAAAATAAATAGTAAGGCACCAACTTTTAGGGAAGTTCTGTTTAAGTTCTGGGAACAGATTTAATAAATAAATGTCACCTATGTCTGGATCAGTGTAGATCTAGTGTAAGTTTTGGAATTTTCAATATTTTTTTGTATTTTACCCGACGGCGAGGGTTATGATTTTGACAGCTATGTGTGTTTGTATGTATGTATCTCCATCTGTTCCCTCATAACTTCTAAACTACTTGATTGTCCGCTGGTTATAGGCTATGTGACGTCACATTAAATCTAATATGGCACCCTCTAGTGGACATAAAGTGACGTATAACCAAAAAATTTTTCTTCAATGATGATGAATGATCAATTCCTGTGTTGAATATCAAATGAAAGGGCTTAATTAGCACATTTCAAATAATATGTAGGTACATAATCGTGAGGTCACACAAAAATAATTTAAATAAAATATAAGTTCAAAAACTAGACTGTCTTGATTTCTGTCTAAAATATTTTCTTGACTCGTAGTTTTTAGAGCTTAATTTTTCTGTATGCGGGTTTTAGTTTTTGAACTTACTTTTCTAAAATAAGATTAATTTAAATCGTGGGTTCGCTAGATTTTTATCGTAAAAAAAATCTTATTTATATAATCTAATGTATTTTATACTTTATGGGGTTTACTCATTTTACCCGCTCATGTATCCTACATTGTTTGTACTGGGTATGAATTCAGAGTGTGCCGGAAATTTACACTTGCGGCGTATGCGCTAAAGCTCCTGCGTGGAGTTTTTTAATAGAGTTTAGTGTTGCTTGGTATTTTAAAAGTTTAGAATTTTTTGTGTTAGTCGTAAGTTGATTTTTCAATTTATTTGGTGTGTGTTTGCAAACCACTATTGTATTGGGTCCTCCTGTAAAGATAGTGTGTGTAAGTTTAAAAATAAATAAATTTATTATTGGTCTTTATTAAAGAATACTAAACCAATCAGTACCTATTACACGTTTTATTCATATTCATGAATCGAAATAGGTAGTATTTAATTGACTTACCCGTTACAAATATCTGATGTCAAAAACCTGAGGTAGATTTCAATACAAAAAAATAGCTGAACCTACTTATCTTACATCTTAAGGATTAGAAATAGCGCTACTTTGATGATAGCAACGACTATCATTACCCAGCAAAAAATAATTTTAAAATTGATCTAGCGTAAGTAGTTTTATTTTTCAACACTAGGTACAGTCAGCAAAAGAGATAAATAACCAGGGTCGTCGGATATACTCGTAGTTGAAGTTTAGTAGGAAACCGATGGATTAAAAAAAAAAAAAAAATGTAATTAAAAGAAAACAAACAGTTAATTTAAATTTATCAAATTAAATTTCTTTCGTAAACATCCATTGGTTTCTTATGAAACTGTATTACTTGCCAATGTCAAAGTGAATCTAGAGGGTAAACATAACTAGGGTTTTACAAGTTGATGTAGGATGGTATTGTATCAAGGTGGTCCTCGAAGAAGCGTACAATATTAAGTACTTATGGGCATCGGGAATCCCAGGCTGATTCCCGGCTACCGTAGGCGCGGGCTTGCGGATGGCGAGTAATGGGTAGCTTGCTGTCCGTGTAAGGACCAAGCCCGGGTCGACGGCGCGTTGTATTGCACGCGCGTCTCAAAGAGATATCAGCACCAACTGGTGGGTTCCGCAAGGACCGATACCTGCCAGGGATGCGGGTTGTTCGAAAGGGATACCGTGGCCCCTGGCACACAGGCAACTGAAGGGAACACGGGTGGGTTTAGTCAGTAAAAGTCTGACACGCTCTCCCGCTCCACCCAAAGCGGGAGAAGCTATTTGGTGATTTCCTGACCAAAAAAATAAAACACCGTACAAAGCAGCGTGGGATGCAGGCGTTTGCAACTCAGTTTCCAAAAATGTACAGTCCAATTTGTTGTATCACTTAACAAGCTTTTTGATGACTTTTGCATTAGTGCTTGTAATTCTGAAGTCAAACCTGTTTACACGTCGTAAGGAAATACAGGGTCTCAGGGACATCGTAGCATAAACTGTTTTCGTGGCTTCTTCAGTATCTACCTACATGATTCTGGTTCTGCGTTAAACATTTTCGTCGGTTATTAAAAAAAAAATACTGTTCCATACATTTTGACCATATTGAATTTTTGACAGCTAATTTTTTTTTATAACCGACGATTTTTTTTTGCGCTAAGGCTAATTCTTTCTCATGTGCTGAATTCATGATTTCAGTTTGCGCGCCGATGTATCTGCTATCTTCTACTTTGGGTGGAACTTACATCAATTTGGAAACAATTTTTTTTAATATTAACAGGTACAGATTCTATTACTAATCGCTCCTAAAATTGCTCATATGTATATTCATTCACAAGAATAGCTTAAAGCTCGGAAGTGAAATATTACTTCTGAAGGCAATATCATGAACTTCCGTGTTTCGAAACACGGAAATTGGCATAACGCTTAGTAACATCTTTTGATGACGCAAAAGTTTATTTGACAAAAAGTTTATCTAATATTTGATAAAGAAGCCCAGCAAGAAGCAGTGGTAGCCCGTAGGTTCAAACCCAGGCAGGCGATTTACTTTGTGTAAGTAAATAATTTAATCATCACTGATGAAGGAAAACATCGTGAGGAAACCGGCATGGCCTAGAACCTTTGAAGACATCTGACATTTATCAATACGCACTGGGTCCGCGTAGTAGATTACAGCCCATTCCCGTTTGAGGAGAGAAGGCCCCGACACAGGCCTTCTCTCCTCAAAAGGGAATACTATGGACTGATTTTGTCAAAGCAAGCAATTCTTTTGGAAAGACCAGACAAGCAAACACTGATAACAAAAGTATGTATTAGGAATTCACCTCAATACCTGAAAAAATGTCTGGGATTATAATATCAGAGTCGGTAGCATAAGTTCAACAACCCGTTAAACAAAATTTTGTACAATGGGGTAAAGTCTTAGCCATTTATCACATTGACGCTAATATGGACCCTACAGAACACGGTAAGAAGTTTTTAAACGTGTTTATTACACTAACGGGTGTTTGGTATAGATACATAAATGTGTGTAAATATATTCTATATTTGTGGTTGAATTGTTGATCTTTTTTTGCAAACCTTGGAATCCTACTTCATACTAACATTCTATGTAATAATATTGTATTCTATGTGAAAATTTTTATGTTTGAAGGTTTGTTACTCAATCACGCGAAAACGGCTGAACGGATTTGGATGATATTTGGCACACAGATACTTTATAACCTAGATTTAACACAAGGGTTACTTTTTATCGCGGTAGGAGGTATGATCCCGTGGGATAATATTATTTGACCTCCATTCAAGCGAAGCCGCTGGCAAAAGTTGTGTGTTTATTATGTTTTTCTTTATCATTGTTTCCTTTATTTGAGAGGATTTTTATAATACTGGCGAATGATCCACAAAAGCAATAAAGGTATCCATTTTATACTTAGGTCTTTCCTCAAGCTTAAATCAATAAATGAAAAGGATCGCAAAGGGTTGCATTTAAATTGCGGATCAAAACACTGAAAGCTGACAATTTTTTATTTAAAAATACACCAAAATTTTGGTACTTTTTCAAGATCTGGATTTGTAGGTAGATATGTTGATTTTATAATATACTAGCTTTTGCCAGCGGCTTCGCCCGCGTGGAGGTCGGTGTATTATACATATAAACCTTCCTCTTGAATCACTCTATCTATTAAAAAAGCCCGCATCAAAATCCGTAGCGTAGTTTTAAAGATTTAAGCATACATAGGGATTTAGGGACAGAGAAAGCGACTTTGTTTTATACTATGTAGTGATTTTGTTTGGAAGTTTCGTGGTCAGGTGCGGCTTGGCCAAGTTATTCCAGCAGCGGTCCACCTGGCTCCTTAATCGATTAATAGATTCCCGGGTGTGCCATGACAGTTGGTATCCGGCTGGAAGCCTTCTGCAAATCCAACATAGCAGCTGGAGGGGGATGTTTGATGTTTGTTTGTTTGTTTGTTTGTTTGCGTCAGGTATATTTGCCTGACACATGCTGCGCTGGACTGCCATTTGGTGCAACCTTAAGACGCACACCGCACCTTGTCATTTAATTTGATTTATGTAATAGTGTCACTATTTTTCAAGCACCTATGTTTATCTTTATGTAGATGTAATGGGCATCTTGTTTTTATTTCAATTCATGTTATTTGTTATCATTTAATTTTACTTTTGTGTGTAGTGTTATGTCTTTTGTGTGCACTAAATAAAGGTTTTATCTAGTTATCTATCTACAAGAGGAATGGATAGTAAACGTGTTATGTTCGGCATTTCCTTTGGTGTCCCCCTTTAACCCCCTTTAACAATATCTAGGTAGTGGTCTATAGACTTTATTAAACTAAGGCCACTCTCAAGATTGGGCACGCCACAATTGCGGCGGTAAATCTCCTCTTTGAGGAGTGGCTGGAGAGGTGCCACGGCGTCCTCACCTTCCGCCTTACACAGGTCCTCACCGGACACAGCTGCTTCGGGAGATTCCTGTTCTGGATAAGACAGGAGGAAACGCCTGGTTGTTACCATTGTGTGGATCGCTTGGAGGACATGGTGGAGCATATGATGGAGGTCTGCCCTGCCTGGGCGGAGCACCACCGTGTCCTCGCGGAGGCGATCGGCAGCGGCGATCTCTCGCGTCCGTCCCTGGTCCAGGCCATGATACGGAGCAAGAGTGCATGGGACGCCGTCACTTCCTTCTGCGAAGCAGTAATGCCCGCGAAGGAGGAGGCGGTGAGCTTGAAGGACAGGCAAGGATTGCGCCCTCGCAACCCTAGCCACCGCAGGAGACGCCCTGGGCGTAGGGAGTCCATAGCGGACTCCCGGCAACCGCAGGCACGAGCTTGCGGACGGCGAGCAATGGGTAGCTCGTCATCCAGTAAGCACCACGTTGTGTTCCACGCCCGCCTCAAAGAGATGTCAGCAACTGGAAGGGGTCTGATAGGGCCGATGTCTGCCAGGGTCGCGGATTTGTTTGAATGAGTTACCGTGGCCGTGGCACAGGCAACTGAAGGAACATGGGTTAGTTTTAGTCAGTAAAAGTCTGACACGCCCTCCGGCTCAGAGTAAAGAAAACATTTGATGATTTCCCATCGAAAAAAAGGCCACTATCAAGACGAATAATACACAAAAGAAATTCTAGGTACTAGAATATTTTTATTGGTCCGATTCGCACTTGACTATATTTTTTGTCCGTTCTTGTCATGAATTCTAACTTATTACATTTAGTGACTCACTCAAATAACTTTAGGTGATGTCAATCTAAATACCCCAGTATTTTTGTCCAAAATTGTCACCATCCAATATCATTGTTCATTGTTCTGTCAGTACCATGTTTAAAATTACCTTACTGTAAATTCTAAATAACCTTAAAACAAATACTTGTAGAAGAGTGTATTGACTTTTCTCGTAGGTTTTGAATACCTAACGTCACTGCTTAGTACCTACATGCTAATAGAAAATATTGTAGATGTTTGTACCTTTAGTACACTCAAATTTCGTCAGTTAGGTTTTTAAGTCCGATATATTAGGGAGCGAGTCTATTGTCATTTCGTTTTTTTTGAGGGTCGGGAAATCAGCAAATAACTTCTCCCACTCTGGGTGGAGCAAGAGGGTATGTCAGACTTTTACTGATTAAGGCCCACCCGTGTTCCTTCAGTTGCCTGTGTATCCACGCCGCGGTATCTCTTTCGAACAACCCGCACCCTTTGCAGGCCTTTGCGGGCCCCACCAGTTGGTGCTGACATCTCTTTGAGGCGCGCGTCGAATACAATGCGCCGTCGACCCGGTCTTGGTCCTTACCGAACAGTGACCCACCCGTTACTCGCCATCCGAAAGCCGCGCCTACGGTGGCCGGGAATCAGCCTGGGATTCACGACGCCCAGGGCTTTTCCTGCGGCGACTAGGGCCATGACGGCGTATATCCTGCCTCTCCCTCACGTACGCCATCTCCCTCTTCGCGAGCATTACTACGTCAAGTCTATTGCCGTCAACCGGGCACAAATCTAGACTCGGGCTGGTACTGAGAAGTTCTTAAAGTAAAAACCGAATAACACTTTAATTGACCTAGGAATTGAACCTAAGATCTCAGTAGGAGCGCTTGCGATCAACTAGACCAACGAGGCAGTCCAACCGAGTCCAGTGTAGGTAGTAAAAAAAAACAAACCCTAAATAAATCAGTTGTAAATTACTATTGGGCAGAATAGCTTATCTCGCCAAGATCTACAGATGAATAGAAGCAATTAAAACAATTGAATAACAAGCCAAAAAGAGAGTTTTTGGCGGGATCGCGTTAGAACATGTCGCACGACTTTTTATTTTCATGAAATTTAGTGAAATAGCGAATAAAATTGTACAATTTTGGTAGTGAATTATGCAATTTAATTACGTGTGAGTGCACAAATGTAGTAAAGGTGAAAATAAGTGACTAACGTGGACTTCGTGTTCCCCCCAAAAACTCCTAATAAGTTGTTGTAAAGTTACTACCGCTTCACAATAACTTTGACTGGACTGACTATAGACGACTATGACTGTTTTGTAACTTCGTGTCCGATATCGGGCCATTTAGTTGATGGAAAAGAAAAATTACTGGACACTGGCTAAATGCAAAAACCGTGGCGAAGCCAAAACCCCAAAAAAAAAGCCAAAATGATAATATTTTCAATGCACAATCAATGTTATAAATAATGTTACGAGCGCTGTTGTCAAGCGCTATTTCATGAATAGGGATTTTTCCTACAAATCTATTTATATTTTCGATGATCTCCTTAGAAGAGGCTGTAAACATCTCCTTTCCAATGCCCTGAATAATTTCATTTCCATTGTTCTTGATAAGGTCAGCTGCAGCCTGACCTGGAATTATAAAATATACAATATTAGCTGTATGGTTTCTGAAGATATAAATACTGATCTACACGGTAACATTAACAGTGATGTTTATGTTATTGTCTGTGGCATACGCTAAGATGAACCAAAGGCTGTAAACATCTCCTTTCCAATGCCCTGAATAATTTCATATCCATGGTCAGCTGCAGCCTGACTTGGAATTAGAAAATATACAATATTAGCTGTATGGTTTCTGAAAAATATACGAGTAAATACTGATCTACACGGTCACATTAACAGTGATGTTAATGTTATTGTCTGTGGCATACGCTAAGATGAACCAATAATTAACGATGGAGCCCTGAACAGTGTTCAAACTTTAGGCGATATTAAGAATATAATAGTTTTTTTTATTTTTATTGGAGTAACCAAGACTTAACCCGATTGTTAGTAAAACTCACGACAATGTTGGTGTAAGCACAGACTATAAACAAAAACACGGAAAACCATACAAAATAAAAAACGGTTGGCCACCGTTGCGACATCCCGTGAGGGACGGCACAACAGTGACCCACGTATACACTCACAGCCCAGGCGAGTTGCAACCATGCTTAAGACACTGTTAGAGCTGCACCACATCCTGCGTTTTACGCATTATTGCGTAAAAGCAATCTACATGTGCATCTGCAAACATCCCTGACGCACTACAGAAACGGTGCAGCCCCACCAGTATCCTAAATACATTGTTATATTTAAAGCGGAGAGTGCTGTACGATCTTTGCGTATATCTAGGCTACAGGCTGCTCGTGTAAAAAGCAGTACAGTAGACTCGAAAGATACCTCTTTCGAGTCTTCGCAGGTTTGCACGATGCCGTACCCGGCATCGTGCAAACCTGCGAGCCAGCATGTTCGCTCCAACCGACAACGCCCTCCGCTACCGTTCCATATCTTCAATATCTTTGAGGTTTGGAGTCAATATATGACCAAGGTACTTAAACCTGTAGACTCACTGCAAAGGTGTACTATAAAGTAGTAAAGTAATTGTAAGTCATTTGTTGTTTCAATTTCATTATACGTCAAAAATAAGAAACTTGCATCGTGAAAATAGGGATACTGTTAAGACAAGAAAAGCGGGAGTTTTTCCTGTAGCTTATTGGAACTAGATCTTACTGCTAGCAAAAGTCTGCAATGTTGCCGTGAACTTGTAAAAGCTATTATATGTACTATACAACCTATAAAGGAAAGGGTATATACATACCAAGGGCACGGCTTCTTTGGATGGTATCAGACGATACTGGAAGGGTTTTTTGATCCTATTTCTACATGTTCGGAAGTTATGAGAATTTTTAATACATTTATATTAGAAATCGAACTTTTCAAATTGAAATAAACACATCACTCAGAAGAGATTTATCGTGATATTCCGTGGCAATTGCCCTACGTAGTGCGGTGACACGTTTGTTATAATTTGAATTAAAGAAACAAATAAAACCGAAAATTTGGTATCAATTCTTAGAGTATTTTATTTTGAGCTGAAACGATGTATAGTGATTCTATACCAGCTGTTGCCTTTAGTGCTTAAGGATAGCAAAAGAGTTTCTGTTACACCCTGTGTAGCTAACAAAAGTATTTTCGTTAAAGAGAGCCTGACCTTGATCACTGAGTTTGTTTCGCCATTTCTTCTCAGGGGTGTATTTATGTATTCATAAATACACCCCTTTAAAAAATTTAAACATACTGTACTATTGTACAGTGTGTTTAATTTTTTTTTAAGTAAAATGAAGTTAAAATGGTTTTGATGTCCTGTGGACATAATTAGTAATTTCATTTCACAACTTACTGATGTTAACATGCATTCGCCCATCACCTTAATTCGTTACTGCTGTTTCTGCCCAAAATTAACATATTTCCTTTACGCTTCTCATTTATGGAAGTAGGTACACTCACCTTTATACAGAATGGAGCGATATAACTGTCGATCTTAAATGTGGCCATGGACGACCGAGCTTGGACACAAGCTACTCTTCCCATTCGTATAGGAGGTCTCGGCGCCCGCAAAATTTCCGGTATTCGTTTACCGGTTTTCATATCCTTGGTCCACGGCACTGATAAATTAATTAGGAAAATCTTAGCCTCCACACTGATTGATTATGATGTGCCGTGCCTCACCGAGGCTATGGCTGGAAACACGCTTGTCCGAACTCAAATCTATCTGATAATCCATTTTTCCAGAGGCAGTGGGAGGAACCGCTCTGCAGAGTAGTACAAGACAATTTACTCAACAGTTCTACTACTACTGCAGAGTGTGCGCGACTGCTAGCTGTGGGTAAATGGGAGTCAGGCCTGTGGCTTCATGCACTACCGTCGTCGATCATTGGCACTTTGTTCGACGACACTATTTTCCGTCTTGCTGCTTCCCTACGACTAGGAGCCTCATTGCTGTCACTGTGGCGAAGTTGTCAACAGTCTCGGACACCACAGCCTGTCTTGCAGCCGAAGCGCGGGTTGCTTAGCGCGGCACGCGAACATTAACGACATGATCCGAGGAGCTTTTGGTGTCGTCGGCGTTCCAGCTGTATTGGAACCCAATAGCTTGGCACGCGACGATGGCAAAAAGACCGGTCGGCATGTCTTTATTTCCATGGAAAATGGGTAGGCCTTTAGTGTGGGAAGCAACGTGTGTCGATACTCTTGCGCCATCCCATTTCCTGGCTCGGTGTGCTGTGCTGGCGCTTCCGCTGTGGCGGCTGAAAACCTCCAGCGGTGAAAGTATGATAACCTTATATAATTATTATTTTTATTATATTTTCGAGCCGTTTGGGGTTGAAACCCTCGGGCCGAGGGGTCCGAGTGCTCATGCTCTCTACATATAAGGAAATCCCGAAACGGCTGGTTGACACTTCCCGTGACCCAAGGGCTGGTTTTTACTTGGCCCAGAGGCTGAGCATTGTCATACAACGTAGCAAAGCCGCCAGTCTCTTGGGTACATTACCAGTCGACAGCGATGCGGATGAGTTTTTTGACGCTTTGTTTTAGGTTATACGTTATAGTTAAGTTAGGATAAATAGGAAATTTGTTATTTTTTATTAATGAATGTAAGCTACTTAAATAAACGCTAAATCAACTTTGTTTATGGGTACTTACTTAATAAATCATTGTCCTGGAACAAGCCTTCAAATGAAATATCGGATTTTTCTTTCAACTCGTAATACTGCTCGATACTTTGACAAGAATGTAGTTCTTGCCGTCTTTCCCTTCTTTAATAACGTAGTTTATTGTAGTCGTAGGAACAACATTTTCTGTAAAAGATAATAAGTATTTGTTAGTATTGCATTGGCACATGCATACATACCAAGACCCCTCCGTGCCTCGGTAAGCACGTTAAGCCGTTGGTCTCGGATGTCATGCGTGGATCTTTGACAGTCATGACGGGTCGTCAGAAACCCGAAAGTCTGACAACCAGTCTTACCAAGGGGTATCAGACTATTTTGTTATGGAGGTAAAATGGGCAGTCACTCCATGTTAAATACTGGAATTCAGCTATCCGGTTAGACTCGAAGCCGACCCCAACATAGTTGGGACAAGGCTAGGCAGATGATGATGATATAGGTACTTGCCTCGATTTGAAGATCTCTTCCTAGGGCTGCTCAACTAGATGTAAATACAGGTTTAGAAGTTGTAATTAAAGTCTACTTATAAGTATTTATCACTAGCATGTGGCCTTGGCTTCGCCCCCGTTAACCAATTTATACAAAACCTTAACAAATTATAAACTTAAAACTTCCTTATGAATCACTTTGTCTATACTTGAAAACTGCATGAAAATCCGTTCAGTAGTTTTTGAGTTTATCGCGAACAGACAGACAGACGCAGGGACTTTGTTTTATAATATATGTACGTATAGTGATAATGATGATAGTGATAAGAGAAAGAAAACAGTTGAAAAGACATCATCATCATCATTTCAGCCGAAAGACGTCCACTGCTGGACATAGGCCTCCCCCAAGCTCCGCCACTTCGACCAGTTCTATGCTTCCCGCATCCAGCGGATTCCTGCAGCCCTCACAAGGTCATCGGTCCACCTTGTGGAAGGCCTTCCAACTTTACGTCTTCCGGTATGCAGTCGCCACTCCAGAACCTTCCGGCCTCATTGGCTATCTGTTCTGCGAGCAATGTGCCCTGCCCACTGCCACTTAAGTTGTCAATTCTTCGGATAGTCCGACTATGTCGGTTACCTTGGTTTTCATACGAATCTCTTCATTCCTGATTCGATCACGTAGGGTAACTCCAAGCATAGCCCTCTCCACTACCCTTTGGGTGACTTTAAGCCTTCTTATGAGGCCCATTGTGAGCGACCACGTTTCGGTTCCATATGTCATCACTGGCAACACGCACTGGTCAAAGATTTTTGTCTTGAGACACTGCGGTATGTGGGACGAGAAGATATTGCGTAGCTTCCCGAACGATGCCCAACCGAGTCGGATTAGACGATTGACCTCTTTTTGGATGTTGGACCTACTTAAATGGACAGACGTTTTTGTTTAATGGTTTGGTATCCCAACAACGCTTGCACATTCAACACAGGGCCTAAGAAAATTTAATTTAGTAGGTTTTAATGGGGTCTTTCTGCACCCTTTTTATGAAAGCTCTTGTGGCGGACATCTACATTGCGACACATACGAAACTTAAAATCAACAAATGTGCAAAATACTAAAGGTAAAGTGGCGTCATCTGCAATGCTATATGCGAACTACTCAAGGCTTGACGTCACACCGCAACTACATCAGCTACATCGCGCAAGCAGAGTTTATCGCGCGATCTGCATATATACAGCATCCCGACATCATTCGTCGGGCAGTTGCCCACCAGACTCAACACCCGTCTGGTCGGAGGATCCTTCCTTTACCAAATAGAGTATGAGTGAACTTTACACCCATTTTCCTCAACCTCTATACTGTAAGAAAAACGTATCATTTTATTTGGCCATTTACTGCTGACCTAGATAACAGTTCTAAGGCATACTTACTGAATTTAATCCTTTTCGTGTCATTCTCCAAATGAGCATCATTCCGTCCATTTCATAATCTCTGTCAAATTTCAAAACGCATTGAGTTACTAAGAACATCTGGAATTTAGCTACGTCACGCCTGGAAAATAAAACAACGACTTTATGCCTTCTATGAATACTGCTAGAAGAGGCGGGCAGAGAAAACCGAGTTTCGGAAGCTTGAATCAGCAAGGTATCATAAAAAAAATCGTAATGTCTTAATCTACTGCCTGGGGTGCGGTTTGTTCGAAAGACATACTGTGGCCCCTGGCACACAGGTAAATGAAGGAACACGGGTGGGTTTTAGTCAGTAAAAGTCTGACACGCCGTCCAAGTTAATTGAGGATTTCCCAAACTTACAAAAATATCTTAATATACGCAAAAAGTAGCATTGCTAAGTCTATTTGCTTAGGCTTCCAAATTGTATTATGAACCCAGTGTCATATTTATATTCTAATATATATGACAATTACAGGTAAACACAACATTGATGACAGAGACGCCGCTTAGATGCTAACTTAAGTCTAGGTGCACAAATTGTTTATGAAAATGATGAAAAAAAGTTAAAAAGTTCATCTTTTAACTTTTTTTTTAAATAAAATAAAATACAGAGTGAATAAGATTGGAGTTTCGTTGGTGTTTAGAGAGGCCAAGATTCTTCATTTAAACTTCACCTTAGGGTCATGCTTTTGAAAACTGCTAAATGCTGTTATTGAAAAATAAAATAAAAATTGCGTTGCTGATGTTGCCAAAAAGCAATGACAAAAAAGAATGAAGTCCTTCTGTATCGTTCTAGAAATATATCTAACGACGTATTTCGATGGTTTACCCAATCGTGAATCAGCGAAAAAATCTCGATTAGACGTTCGCTTAGTATTAATTGCATTTATGGACCAGGCCTACCGTAAGTGTCCACGTTTTGGCTCCGTAAGTCATAACAAGCAGAAAAATCACATTCTTTCATAAATTCCAACTGCAAATGTAACTTTGTACATACCATACGTTATTGGTCTTAGACCATAGGCCATATTTGTCTGTAATCGTTGTGTAATAAAAAGATCGACGATCGACAAACCAAATACAGAAAATCTGTATTTGTTTTCAGGATTCTACATCCATAATAATGATAGATAACTTGAAATATTACTTATATTCATAATACGATTTGGAAGCCTAAGCAAATACACTTAGCAATGTTTATTTTTTATATTTTTAAATGATTTTTTTTTTAATATAAAATATCACAATAGATGATATTTTATTCACATTACAATCTAGCCTATAAGCTAATAAGTAATTTAAATATAACTTAAACTGCTAAGTAACTATTAAACTAAGAAATCGTCCAATAACTTCTTTCTTATTCACTGTAAGTTAAGGGGAAGACACTTGGTTCACGTGTTCTTTATTAAAGACAGTACACTACAGTTTAAGTTCACTTACACTGCACTAAACTAACTCAAAGGGTTTTACCCTTTTCAGTCTTCGCTAATTCAGTTTTTCAAGGAGTTGGATCGCCTCGACATTCACGTGATGATGGAGTCTGTGTTCATGAGCTTCTGCATATTTCTGTATAACTATGATTACGACATCCATATTGAGGTCCCGGTGGAGGTCGCTATTTCTTATGTACCAGGGCGCGTTTACTATATCGATGCTTCCGGCAACAAATGTCGTAAACGCCATTTTGGCGAAAATGAGTTAAGAATGCAGCCCTACTTAATTTTTGGCGCTGCGTCGATCTAAAAATGTGAAAAAAATATTCGCCTAAAAAAATACTTTTACACCCAAAATTTTTACTAGTATAATCAAGATTTTTTAGAAAAGAGGGTATGTATAACTCATATTGCTTAGAACCGAATAACCGTGCAGGTCGTATAATACAACGTACAAACAGCTGTCGGTCGTAAAAATATGAATACATAATTAATTGTAATTACACCCCACAATCATTTTTAAAACGTAAGCTCTGCTGAGAAACAATTGTCGTAATGTCACTTGGTCTTGGAGAATTGGACCTTAAAGAATATTAATTGGAGAAACATTAGAGTAGCAACTTTCAGAAAGACCAATTTAAACCAAATATAACTCAAGTATTCAATGAAAGAAGATGCAATTACACATCGAATCAAGTTGTTCGAAGATGTCAAGCGTAAAAGAAAGGGAAAAGGGAAGAATAAATCAAAAGAAAATACAGAAGAAATGTTAGAATTACAATATAATCGAGTAAAGCAGTTGACTCCAAAACAGCTATATACGGATAAACTACCAATTACCGCAGCTAAATACAAAGATCTGCAACGATTGTGTGATCAGGGGACAATACACAAACGGTTTCATGCCGAATACAAACAGCTTCCTTGTCAGTCTCATAATGTCATTGATACTCTTCCTAAGACTGACGAGGAAGATGAAATTTCTGTTTGATTATCTTCTATCAGAAAATCAGGTCTTCCAATTTCTGGCTAATAATCTTCTATCCAATGACAGAAGATTATTAATCAGAAATTTGAAGACCTGATTTTCTATAACTCGTCGTCGTATTATGTTTTGCATCTACTTTTTTATTATCTTGTCGATAACACTTTCCCATTTTCACCAACGACACTAAAAGTTAGGTAGACCATAGTACAGAAGCTTTCCGAACAAACAAGATCTAGAAAGATGAACTACCTAAATTTTTAAGGGCGTTGGTGAAAATGGGCATTGTTTATTAAAATTATTAGAGCAGTAAGCTTGGTAGAATGTTTACTTATATTTTTTTGTAATTCATTATCAATACGTTTTAAAAAAATGTCGTGATTATAAAATCTTCTTGAAATCAATTAAACAAAATGATTACTTAACATTTTGAATTATGTCTGGCTGGTTAGGTACGCCGTTGGAGGTAGAACACTATAGGCATCTTGTAACAAACGCTTGATTAAATTATACGGGACGATGCCTATAATATACTTACTTAAGTGTATTTTTATACCTTTAGGACCTGCCAGGTCCTAAAGGTATAAAAATTTCGAGCCGCGACACAAACAATGATGATGAATGATGATTGATGTACAAGATCCTCTAATGGAAATTTAAGTGATTGGTTTAGACATTTTTTTACTTTGAATTTGTATTAGTGCCTTGCTTAACCATTATTTTGATTAAACGATGACGGTCAATGAATAAAAAACCTTTTTTAATTATGTCAATTTGTGTTTTATTTTATTGTTTTTATTACAAGTAATGAAAACTCAACTTACAGTCTTAAATTCATTGATTTGCTTCAGATATTTCCATGTTTGTTACATACCATCGCATCAGATCGTGGTGTTTACACTCATTTTTATTTCAGTATATGGTTTTTAAAACCAAACCCAGAACTATTGTATTTAAAAACTGGTGCATACTTCTAACTTCCGTTAGACAAATCGTTCTCCATTGATTTGTTAGTAGTCGTAAATACCAACTTCTTGAATTTTCTGGGGTGTATGTCCAAGCTAACTTTTAAAATAAGGCTTTGACATAAATAGCAATAATATATTATGAAACACCATCGTATTTTACGTATTTCTTGTATAGAACACAATTTTACAACTTTTAAAGTTAAAAAGATATAAGCCAAAAACGAAATTATTTTTTGTTTTTCGTTGATTACCAAAAGTGCTATTTTGGTGTTTACGACCTTTGTTGTCGGAAGCATCGAAAACAAAGTACTAAGGGATATTATCCCTTAGTACTTTGTTTTGAAAACGTTGTATGATTTGACGAGTACTTTGGCTGGTGCAGCCCCACAGCTGAATACCGTAGGTCCATACAGGCTTTAAAACTTGTTTATATAACAACAATTTATTAGATATTGACAATGGTGATTGTCTACCAAGTAGCCAATACATTTTTTTGTATCGAATATCTAATTCCGCTCTTTTCTTTTTGACATGCTCTTTCCAGCGCAGTTTTGCATCCAGGGTCATGCCGAGATACTTAGCAGTATTTGCGTATGGTATTTGTTGATTATTTATAAATACTGGGAAGTATTGTGGCTTTTTATTCGTGAAGTCAATGTGGATGGACTTGCTTTCATTAAGTTTGATACGCCATTTTGCAGTCCACTCATAAACACGATTTACGGACTCTTGAACCTGTTCTAATGCTTCTTCGTGACTATTTCCAACAGCCATGATAGCTGTGTCATCAGCAAAGGTTGCAATGACATTATTTTCTAGCTCAGGAATATCACAGGTGTATAGTAGATACAGGACCGGACCTAGTACACTACCTTGTGGTACTCCAGCTTTTATCTGCCTAAGATTTGAACAAGCATTTCTTTGTCTTATTCTAAACAATCTATTTGATATATAGGACTCTATGATGTCTGAAAACCGTTGAGGCAACATTGTTCTTAGCTTATAAATGAGGCCATCATGCCATACTTTATCGAAAGCCTGTGCAACATCAAGGAAAACCGTGGAGCACACCTTCTTTTCTTCTAGTGTTCTTTCAATTATATTAGTACATGTTTTTGTATTTCTTTTTAAATATAAATAATATGTATGTTCAATGTAATAAAGAAAATAATAATAATTCATTTTTTTATTCAGATAACAAAGGTCCATTGGCTTCTTGTTCTTTGCTTTATAAAGGCTCGTGCAGACTAGTGCGACGCGACGCGACGGTCGCGTGCGATTCGGCGATTAATTTCATAGAGCAATTTCTATGAAAACGCGCGTAAAAGAGAAATGGAAACTAAATTTAATCGAATGTCTCAAAAGCACAGAATTAAATATTTAAAATAGGGATTGAACCTATTTTTAAGCATTTCAATGAGACCTAGGACATCGAGGGAATAATTGTAAGAAATCAATAAAATACTTGAGTATCATTTTAACTTTCATATATTTTAAATGATTCATAAATTCAATTCACAAGATACTTTTTAACACGTTTATAATGGACAGAACTATAGAAACACATTATTATGTTTTCACATACTTTAATACATTTTAGCCGATTAAGATCAGTACCTGTAACACGGGTGATACCAGAGTTACATTAATTTTACACAGAAATTACATACTAAACTAAGAAATATGGTTTTAGAGAAACAATACTCATCTTTAAACAATTGGTGCAGAACTTCTGCTTCACAACTCAGTATTTTCAAGACTCAACGGTAATAGCAAGAAACTTTAAGGCAACTTAATAATGACGGACGTAGGACCTGGTTAGGGTCGGTATCGTCGAACAGTTAGCTCAGAACGTTTTTGGATAATTTGGCCAGAGCTTCCGCGTTGCCACGTACTAACCCTCTTTGGCTTACCAGCCGGAGTTTCCACTTGTCAGTGTACTATCTCCCTTTGGTGGTAGGACCCGTAGCAGCTTAATATTACGACAGACACCAGAGTGTACTTACCGTTTGACAGCTAGCGTAAAGAGTCCACACCGCCGTTGGTTACAAGCCCTTTTATAGCCTTCACAAATTTCAAACTGAATCTGTCATTTTCGACCAATCAGAGAGCGTCATACAATTTAGGCTGAATATCTATTTTATTAGTTATTATTACACAAGAGTTAAGTTTTGAGAATACTTTAAAACTTAATGAGATAGTTTAGCAATATAGCTAGAGTATATTTATAACGTTTTAGGCAAGGTTTTATAAGATACTAGCTGACCCAGCAAACGTTGTTTTGCTTTATAAATTATTTAGGGGTGGACTACCCCTAACATTTAGGGGGATGAAAAATAGATGTTGGCCGATTCTCATAGATACCGGATAAGCACAAAAAATTTCATCAAAATCGGTCAAGCCGTTTCGGAGGAGTATGGCAACGACAACTGTGACACGAGAATTTTATATATTAGATTAGTATCCACCAATCACAGGGCTTCAAACAGTTTTGGCTTAATAAATTCTTACATGAGTAATATTAAACAAATAATATGTAGTGGAACTGTTTTAAAACTTATTAAGGTAATTTAGAAATTATCTTAGTATATAACAGGTTATCTTTAGGTACAATTATAAAATGTTAATATGACTTGAAAGTTCCGAAAATGGCTTAGAAATAACTGGGTACATAGAAATTGCAACGTAAAATCTAAGAAACATTAAAGCATCATACTATTCATTATTACATGATCAATTTATAACATTATGTTTAAATAGCATTTATTTTGATTATACAAAACCACAGATCGAAATTTTGGTTTGTGGAATCTAGTCTTTTGAGTTATGACTCAAAAGACTGGACTATTAACATAAATCAAATGTTTATGGATCAATTCAGGAACTAATAATTACATGTATTATTTTTTTTATTTAGAACTCTTGTTTCACAAAATAATAAATTTCAATGAGAATAGAATAATTAAATAATGCTGAAATTGAATGTTATCTTAAATCAACATCACCTGTCGTATGACAGTGACAGTGTCGATGTTATTTACTCAAGTTCTTAATGTGGTTTAACATCATTACAATAGTTATTTTCCTATAAAATTAACAATCTAACACGCGCGGCACTTCACGCAGAGGCGACCTGTCGCACCGCAACATGGTCGCTCCGCGACGACTAGTGCTACAACAAATGGTTCATTTTGTATGGCGTCGCGGCGAATTCGTTGCGATATCGCGGCCGCGACGCGACGGCACCTAAGTAGGTGGGTATCTCCTTAAGTTGGGTTAAGTTAGGTTTGCCAGCCGGGACGCGGTGGTATCCTTCTGCGAAATAGTCATGTCGCAGAAGGAGGCTGCGGAGAGGGAGCGGGAGATTGCTTCCGCTAACCCGATCCGCAGCAGACGCACCGGGCGTCGGCGGAGGGCGGATAACGCCCTCTTCCAGCCCCCCTAAATGGGTCCAGGGGCGACAGATCTGGAGAAATCTGTCACCCCCTACTTCTTAGGACCCGAGATGGTGGCGCGTAGTGTTCCATGCGCGCCTCTCTATAACGTAAGGGGGGAGTTTAACACCTCGGTGGATGAGGTGGCCCGCAGAGGCGGACCGGCACTAACCGGGGATCGCGGAAGTCATACTAGTTCCCGTGATCCCCGGTGCAAGTGCGAGACGGAACACCGGGATGGTTTTAGTCAGTAAGTGAAATGAGTGATCCAATTGTAGTATCCAGTTATAGTAACTACTAACAAACTACCTCGTCGGTCTAGTGGTCGCTAGTACAAATGCGCGTGAGGTCCTAAGACTTGTAATGTAGGTAAAAGAGAGAGCCCAACAGTCCAGTGACCGGCGCTGGGAGTCTCTAGCCTCTTCGCCTATTGCCTCATGTTGGCAGCCTGCGCCTCTCTCCGCCACCTCATCACCACTTCAGACGGCGTGTAACTGCTGCTCTCCGCCCGAACTTCCGCACTTTGATGGTAAACTTTGGCGAGCACTCGTGCCTCCAGATCCCACGGGGGTTTTCCTTCCAATGCAAACACCACTTCAGCTGAGATTGTGCGGTATCCACGCATTACCCTGACAGCCATGAGTCTTTGCGGTCTCCGCGCCTTAGCCTTGTTCTGGGCAGTCAGGGAGTCCGCCCACACTGCGGAGCCATACAAGGCCATCGAGCGCACCACCCGCGTATTAAACCGTCGGAAATTCACAGAGCGGCAGAGCGGAAGCTGTGCCGATCAACATTGGGGCAAGTTGATAGAAGTACTCATCCAAATTCCCCCTACGTTCCACGACCAGGCCCAGGTATTTCATGTGACCCCGCACCATGATTCGCTCACTACCTAATTTGATGTAAGCGCCCGCCGGTGGTCGGCGGCGGAGCCCAAGAAACACCAGGGCTTCCGTCGTTTCGAGTGCCACCCTAAGAGCCAGCACTTTGATGCCCCCAATGACCAGGGATGCGTCCTCCCGAGAAACCTAACCTTTTTTTTATTACGAAGGGAAATCCTCATGGATGTCCTCCGCCCCGGGGAGGGCGGAGGGGTCTGTCAGACTCGTACTGACTAAAACCACCCCGGTGTTCCGTCTCAGACTTGCACCGGGGATCACGGGAACTAGTGTGACTTCCGCGATTCCCGGCTAGTGCCAGCCCGCCTCTGCGGGCTACCTCATCCACCGAGGTGTTAAACTCCCCCCTTACGTCATAGAGAGGCGCGCATGGAACACTACGCGCCACCATCTCGGGTCCTAAGAAGTAGGGGGTGACAGATTTCCCCAGATCTGTCGCCCTTGGACCCATTTAGGGGGGCTGGAAGAGGGCGTTATCCGCCCTCCGCCGACGCCAGGTGCGTCTGCTGCGGATCGGGTTAGCGGAAGCAATCTCCCGCTCCCTCTCCGCAGGTTCCTTCTGCGACATGACTGTTTCGCAGAAGGATACCACCGCGTCCCAGGACTCCTCGTTGCCGACCATTAGGGTGTCCCGTCCATGTATGGGAATTTTTTTTTTTTGAGCTATGGCTACGCAAGAGGTATCAAAAGTTGCATTTTGATAAATAGATTACGATTATTATGAAATTTAATTAGATATCTGTCATCTTGAGGCCTCTACCGGCCCTTGAAGTTTTTCAAATTTGCCATTTTTGGGGGTTCCTACCATAAACTATAAAATATACAAAAGTAATGTTTAAATGGTTTTTATTGCATTTAAGGGTACAACAATGAGTCAAAGCAAGGTTTAAAATAGTTGAAAGACAGATAATCAATGGCTCTTTTAAAAACGGAACTGGTTTTTGTGCCCCAAATTAGGCTTTTCCGCGCGAGATTTTAATCTGTTCCTAATGAAACCATCCCGAGCTGTAGCGTCCGTGACGCTTTGAGAAGCCTCCGTCAATAGTCAACACATCTTTCCACTGTCTGTGTGTGACAAGGAAAGTCAACAATGTCGAGGCTGTGTTCTTTAGCCTTAATTCTAAGTTCATCGTTGAAGGCGAGTTTGTTGCGCCACTTCTTCTTCCCAGCTAAAGCACTAGGAAGTGGTGAAGGGCGGGCGTTTTGGGAGACTGTCTTATGTAATTTTGACATTCGAAAAGTGCTGATTCTCAGCTTAATTTGAATAAATAACTTTTGATTTTGATTTTTGAAGACATGTCGCAAAATTGGTGGAGTTGATATCTCACACTCTTGCCAAAATATTATATCAATGTAATCTCGCGCACAGAAGTTAAACTTTGGTGCTTGAAATAGCCCGCCTCTGCGGGCTACCTCATCCACCGAGGTGTTAAACTCCCCCCTTACGTCATAGAGAGGCGCGCATGGAACACTACGCGCCACCATCTCGGGTCCTAAGAAGTAGGGGGTGACAGATTTCCCCAGATCTGTCGCCCTTGGACCCATTTAGGGGGGCTGGAAGAGGGCGTTATCCGCCCTCCGCCGACGCCAGGTGCGTCTGCTGCGGATCGGGTTAGCGGAAGCAATCTCCCGCTCCCTCTCCGCAGGTTCCTTCTGCGACATGACTGTTTCGCAGAAGGATACCACCGCGTCCCAGGACTCCTCGTTGCCGACCATTAGGGTGTCCCGTCCATGTATGGGAATTTTTTTTTTTTGAGCTATGGCTACGCAAGAGGTATCAAAAGTTGCATTTTGATAAATAGATTACGATTATTATGAAATTTAATTAGATATCTGTCATCTTGAGGCCTCTACCGGCCCTTGAAGTTTTTCAAATTTGCCATTTTTGGGGGTTCCTACCATAAACTATAAAATATACAAAAGTAATGTTTAAATGGTTTTTATTGCATTTAAGGGTACAACAATGAGTCAAAGCAAGGTTTAAAATAGTTGAAAGACAGATAATCAATGGCTCTTTTAAAAACGGAACTGGTTTTTGTGCCCCAAATTAGGCTTTTCCGCGCGAGATTTTAATCTGTTCCTAATGAAACCATCCCGAGCTGTAGCGTCCGTGACGCTTTGAGAAGCCTCCGTCAATAGTCAACACATCTTTCCACTGTCTGTGTGTGACAAGGAAAGTCAACAATGTCGAGGCTGTGTTCTTTAGCCTTAATTCTAAGTTCATCGTTGAAGGCGAGTTTGTTGCGCCACTTCTTCTTCCCAGCTAAAGCACTAGGAAGTGGTGAAGGGCGGGCGTTTTGGGAGACTGTCTTATGTAATTTTGACATTCGAAAAGTGCTGATTCTCAGCTTAATTTGAATAAATAACTTTTGATTTTGATTTTTGAAGACATGTCGCAAAATTGGTGGAGTTGATATCTCACACTCTTGCCAAAATATTATATCAATGTAATCTCGCGCACAGAAGTTAAACTTTGGTGCTTGAAATAACCTGCGTCGTATGTGCCAAATAAATAGAACCCGGCTCTGTGAGAACTGAAATGTGCTCTTGCAAAACTTCTTCTGTGGTGGTACTGATCGCCTATTTTATCGTTTATGAGTGTTTTGTCCTTTCGTCCATGAAAGCAGATACTTTTTACTACAATTGCATCAATGTCTTTGCTGGCCTTCGTTCGTGCTTTTGAAACAGCTCTATGAATTTTATTCTTATCAATAACAAGACTTAGATCTTCGGAAGATACCAATCCTACGTCAGCTAAGACCGCCGAAGCAACTGCAGCCGCAGATCGCGTTGATAGTCCATACCGATCACATACCTTAACTACTGTTGGCAACGCCAGAGTGTTCCAAATCAATGAAGTAGATAGAGTCTCATTTACCAGCACGTCACTATTGGGAGAAAGCTCTGTTGCAGGCGACTGCGGTCGAGGCGGCAACTCACGCACCGGAACAGAATTGGTTTCTTGTGAGTACTTGGAAAACATGTGTGCTCTATCCGCTTCAAATTTTCCTGTCTCTGATGTTTCTTTAAAAGTCTTGCCGTTTCTTTTGTATCTATACCGCTTATTGCCATTTTTCTATCACCTCTTTGGTCCAGTAAAAAATCTCTTTCAGAAATATGAACTTTCTTAGGTTTTATGCAGGAACAAATATCAAACGAAGTGCACTTACAAGCAGCAATATCGAAGAGCTTGTTTGAGGATTCCAAAAAGCACTTCACTTTGCTTTCATAGCTATAATTTCTTTTATTTTTGGGGTATCTTATCAATGACAGGTATTTGTTGAAGTATGATTCAGCACTTGGGTAAATGTAACGTTGGAAACGATGAGAAACGAAGCTTTGGTACAAATCGTATTAAGTTTTTCAGAAACGATTTAAAATGCTTCTGTGTTAGAAGGATCTTTCCCATTCTTTTGTAGTTGTAATTCATTTTTAGTAAACAAGATGAATTTGATAATGTCACTTTCACTGGTAACTGGCGATCGTCAAGTTCCTTAATTGATCCCAAAATAGGACAAGTATTCACACTTTGTCTAGAAACCATTGCCGTGAGTTTGTCACAAAAACACGTATTTTATCACAAGGAAGTGCGGAGCGACGTCTTACAGCAATAAAACCGCAATAGAAATGAGACGAACTGTATCACCGTAGAAGTAGAGAATTTAAGAAAAACAAGTAAAAGCCTGTCAAAACATGAACTCTGCGAGTTCGATTCAAACCAGTTCCTCACCGAAAACATCCTATCGTTGCCTGCAAATCATAACTTAGGGTTCCACTATCAATTAAATAAAAAAATAAAATGGGAATAATGTGCATAAAATACAATAGATGACATTGACTGGAGGGTAATTTAAGTGTTTTTTTTTTTAAATAAAAGTGCCGGTAGAGCCCTCAAGATATCTTTTTATAATTTTTTAATTATTTTTACGGTAATCTACAACTAGTAACGCAACTTTTGAGGGGTCTTGTGTACCTAAAATCGAAAAATAAAAACATCGGGACACCCTACCGACCATCGAGTCGCCAACGGCCGGCAGCGACAGGTCACTGCCTACTCTTGAGGTCATACTCTAACCTAACCTAACCTATCGTAACCTAAGATTTCTGTTGCTATACTTATTAAAAAAAACTTGTTTGTTTTAGGCAAGTTCAAGACCAGGGTTTCGCCAAAAGATACGCAAGCGAAATACAGTTTCATAAAGAGGCAGTGTTTGTTGGCACTCAGTTTTCTGGAGGAATCTGAACAACGTCATTCGTCTAATAGTTGTGTGGCCTAGTGAAATGTTTGACAAATGATAAATATCCCAAACGTTTTGTGTCATTATAATAATCAGCTTAACAATAATTCTACCAAATGAAACGTTGTCATACAAAAATTTGCTAATCGTTAGTTGTCAAAGTGAAACATCGACGAAACGTTGGTTGGCAAGTGATAATCTGCCAAACAATTTTCGGCGAAAAGGCTGGATACCGTATTTTCATTCAGAAGTAGTTTGCGTTTTGTAATAGGTCAGAAGTGTAAGGGTTTGGTTCTAAAGTCAAATAAAAATCTATAGTTTAATAATAATTTTGGTACATAACATATTTGAATCCTGCAATGTGGTGTGGCGGCCGCACTGTGCTAGGAATAGTTTCCGCCCAGTTTGTGTTCTGAAGTTAGTGCCAGACACACATAGAGGCGCAAAGTAAAACAATGGCAGCATGATTGATATGCGTTGATTGGTTGTATGGCGCCAACAAAAAAAATAGTCGTTAACATTAATTTGGGAGCTTAGTTAGATTAAACGGTTTATTTTCGTTTTTCAGTTTCTTTTACCGTCCGTTTATATTTTTATTAATTATATTTTTCTTTTCCTAAACTGTCACCAGCTTCATTGTTCATTGTTCCGTCAGTGCATGTTTAGTAAACTGTAAACAACCTTCTTAAAATAAATACTGTATTTTAGAAGAGTCTATTGACTTTTTCTTGAAGGTAGCTAACGTACTTACTTAGTACATTATAATAGAAATGAACATTAATTTCTGATATCACGTGCTTAAATTAGACCATGAAATAAGAGGCGAGCCTAGTGCCAACAACCGGGCACAAATCTAGACTCCCGCTTGTTACTGATAAAATCCTATCGTAAAACCCTAAACACTTTGCCCGACCTAGGAATTGAACCCAAGATCTCATGCTCAGTAGTAATAGTTACGACCACTAGACCAACGAGGCAGTCCAACCAAGTCCAGTCCAGGTAATGAAATACCTAACGCTAAATAAATCGGTTAAATTTACAACTTGGCTGATCAGATTATATTGCCAAGAACAGATGAACAGGAATAAATAAAACAATTTAATAACAAGCCAAACAGTTTTTTTTTAATGCACAATCATTGTTATTATTAATGTCATGCTCAATAAAGCGTTATTTCATCATCAGGCATTTTTCCTAAGAATCTATTTATATTATCAGCGATTTCTTTAACGGCTGCCGTAAGCACAGGCTTTCCAATCTCATGAATAATTTCATTTCCATTGTTCTTGACCAGGTCATCCGCAGCCTGACCTGGAATTAAAAATGTACAATATTAGTTAAATGGTTAAATACAAAGACGATCAGTCTACATATTGATCTTAATAACACTATTGAAAAACATTTTTAGTTTCAATATGTCACAGATAAAAAACTTGCATCGTGTAAATATACCCTTAAGAAGAGCACGCCGTAATTTATCCAGTGGCTTATTGAAACCAACTCTCAATGCTGGCAAAAGTCCTCCGTTGCAATGTTGCCGACAACTTTTAAAAGCTGTTTATTTACGTAAAAAAAAAACTTGACCTTGAGTCGATTTTCACAGGACGTAATAAAATCGCGGCGGGATTTTACGAGCTACCTGCAGGCTTAGCATAACGATGACGCTTTCTATTTCCACTCTACCGCAGAATAGAAATCGCTTCTCTACATTTCTTAGTACAAAACTGTCAATTGTTTACACTACTCTTCCGTCGACAAAACGCTTCTCTACGGTTCTTTTGCGAAGCTTGCTGGATCTTCAACGCGCTGCTTACCTGCTTACCGCCGAGAGTTGAAAATCGAACACTGTGTTTTTACACAACGCGTTGAGACTCACTCGCCATTCACTCTATTGAATTACTCTCTATTGAAATACTAGTTTTTTAATGATATCCGAATCTCTATCCCGTTTTGTAAATTATGACGCTCTATACACTTATTAAATAAAGCATGCTACTATTTATAATTTACTCAATTGTTGTGCCCGACAGGGTGGGTCATGTGAACTTTGTAAATAATATTAAGATCTTGTACACACATGAGATGTGCAATAAAGATTTGAATTGAATTGAATTGAATTGAATTCTCAATGCTCGGTTCAAAACCTACAGTTGAAAATCCAGTGCGCGAAAGAATCCCGCCGCGATTTTATTACATCCATATATGAATGTCGACTGACTCCTGAGTTTGTTCCGCCATTTTTTCTTAGGTAAATGTCGTAAGAAATTTCGACAGCAAATAGCTGTTTTTTTTAAGCATGACGTGATATAGTCAATTTGATATCCTATTTATAGAATAAATATATTTTATCCAAAAACTTTTATGCCATACTGTGGCAGGAGAATCATTTCCTGTTGCGGGAAACAAAGTTGCGCAACTGTATGTCTGCTTTATTTGTAGGTACTTACCCAATACGTCACTGTCCTGGAACAAGCCTTCAAATGAAACATCAGATTTTTCTGTCAGCTCGTAACTGTGGTCGAAATTCTTGATACGAATGTATTTCTTGCCGTCTTTTCCTTCTTTAATAATGTAGTGTAATGTGACCGTATTAATCATATTTTCTACAAAAGATAATGAGTATTTGTTAGTGTTATATGGGTAGATACATATAGGTATGTGCCTAGTGCGGGCTGGCTCGAGCTAAGGGCAGGGCGAACATTTAAGGGGACGTCGCGATGGGCCTCGGCGGCGAGGACGGAAGGATAGCGGTTTGCGACGGTGTACTCTGAGGGTGCTGGTGAGCTTACTACTCTTCTGGAGGAGGGTTTTAGCGTCGTCGGGAATGGTAAGAGTATGCCTCGGTCGGCAAATCTTACTAATACGGGAGGGAGTGTAGCGGGCGGCTGCCACGGTCAGGGGATTGGGATGCTTCACAACTGAGTCGAAGAAATGTTCGGAGAGGCGTTTCATGACCATGCCCAATCCTAAGGCTCCTGAAGTGGATATACAAGCGAAACTTAAGATTACAATCTAGCTAGAAGTAATTATCGTAAAAGAAAGAAAATGGTTTGAGATGTTGGTTTACTCCCCTCAAAACGCATGTGCATTTGTCTTGGTCCAAATTAGGGCTCAGGCACTCAATTTAAAAAAAAGTTGAAATTAGCTTTTTTTGGGTTTGAATTGGCCTTTTTACACCCTGTTTATGAAAAGTCTAAGAATAACTTCATTTGGCCAGTTACTAACCACTAAGTTAAAAACTATTACCCATACTTACTGACTAAAGCATGGATTTTTCCGTGTCCTTTTATTGTCAAAATTAGCATCTTTCCATCCATTTCATAATCTCCGTCAAGTGTCAAAGTGCATTGAAGGACTAAGGACATCTCGGATTTAGCTGCGTCACGCCTGGAAAATAAAAAAACATGTACAGTTTTAATACAAAAACTTCAGGCCTGTATTCTGGGAATGCTCCAAGACGGGGTGGGCAAAGGAAACCGATCAGAAACGTATCATTAAAAAAAATTGTAACGTCTCAATCAGCGCAATAGAATTGCATTGATAAGTCTACTTGTTAAGGCTTACAAATCATAATGAGAACCCAGTGTAATTACATATTTATAATTATAATATAAAGTAATTATTGACTATTAATTTGCATGGTTAATGTTGTAAAAACGATCTAACAAAAAAGAGTTAAGTAATCCTGTATTTTTCTAGATTGTATGTAACTTTGCATATATCGTCGAAATATCCATTCATGAATCTGCGAAGAATCCATCATTATCATAATCAAATTATAACATTCCTACCGCTGGGACACAGGACTTCCTCTCGGTGATAGGGAGTGGGCCATAATCTGGTGGATTAGGGCCCGGGTGCGGGTTGGTAGATGTCACATGTCTTCGAATGTTTGGTGCCACGGCATGCCGGTTTCCTCACGATGTTTTACTTCACCGTTTTGAGAGCAAACCCGCCATCTTCCATGGCCCCACCGACATCAAGTCATATGGGCCGAATCTCAAGGAGACGGCTGCGGACATAGCCCGTCCAGATGGACGTGCTATCACCGCAGTCGCTTCTTGACTCCTTTACAAGTTATCTCGTCCTGTCCCCCGTTATGCCTTTCCCCCCTTTCTGGGGCGGCACTCTAGCGCCCTACTTGCGGGCAACGGCACAAAAAAGCCTTCGCCGCCGGTTCCTCGGCTCGCCAGAAATGACTAGCCATATATACATAAACATAATACCTTTTTTTTACCGTTTTGAGAGTAGTGGTGACGAAATAATTTACACAAACTAAGGGGCTTGTCCGGGTTCGAACCTACGACCTAAGACATGGAAGTCGCGGTCATTACCGCTGAGTCACCAATCAATACTTTTTAGTGTATTAAATACTAGTTTTTTCCAGCGGCTTCGGCCGCGTGGTGGTCGAAAATTATTACACGCACTTGGCCGGTTTTATTAATATTAACCTTATTTATTTTAGTCAGACACAGTAGTCCATTTCGGTAATTAATGTTCGTTAACAATTCGTTAAAATTTCTGTTAATGTACACATGCCACAATTTTACGATTAAGTAGAACTAAAATTAAACTACTGAAGTATAAAAACCCTAATTGTAAAATAAATTCAGAAGTTAAAGATAACGGCATTCTTTTTATTTAAAAAAGAAGCAAGCAATACTCACGTGGCCTTGGCTGGTTTACAAGATTTTAAGCCTGTTATAACAATGTTATGGAGGATAAATTTCAGATTTGGTGAACTGGCGTCGATTTTCTTAAAGGTTATAGGATCCATACGCTTTACATTTAGTGATGGGTTGCCATTAGCAAAGGATTCTACTCCGTTTATAGCGTTTTCCAATAAACAGTCATTGTCGTTTGTTTTGCATGGACGGAAACCAGGAAATGGTTCTGAAATATTAACAAAAGCGTTATATGAAAAATAATCTACAATACATAAACTTAACATAACATTATCACTGCTATTTTAATCGAAGGGTAAGGCAGAAGTGAAGGTACCTATAGTACTTAGCAGAAGGAATGATTATGGATATGTATATAGTAATAGGCTAGGTATATTATAGAGTAATAGGCTGATTAGGTAATCTAGTAATCGTAATTTAACTCATAATAAGTCACAGCATAACGCATTTCATCCCGGAAAATGATAAGTGTTTTAGTAATTACATTATATTGAGCTTGTTAGATATTTATGTAATAGGGGCGAGCTTGTGACAGTCATGACACTGGAATATTGAAAAATCTAGATCCCACAGCTGTTTCCAAGAATTTATGGCAAAACCCAATAACACTCTTTTTCCGATCCGAGAATCGAACCAAGGACGGACTTCACCTCTAGGAGCATAGTTCAAGACAATTCGATGAATGTGCAATGGCGATACTGTATCATTGACTTATGACGTTTGCTTGTTTTTATGAATTTTCTTTTCCACGTTGGCTAAGGTAACCCTAGAAATTCAAATTTGCTTCCATTTTTTGGAATTTGCAGGTCAGATCCAGTCCGCGAAAAAGTACCGCCAACAAAAATAGGCCAAGAAAAGACCCCTAGGGGACTCCTACTGTTACTACAGATCCGGGTGATCTTGTTCCGTTACCATCAACTCTCTGAAGCCTATCACTTAAATGTGAAGTAAGACAATCCTGAGAGGCGTTTCGCATTCCTTAGTGGTGCTCAGTTTACTGATTAATATTCATGAAAAACACAATCGAATGCCTTGGACCAATTGCAAAAGATGATTAAAGTATTGCATTTGTCCTCCCATGTATTATAAATACCTATATCCTAAAAGTTCAACCCAGTCGTTAGTAGTCGAACGACTCCTTGTAAAACGTGTTTGTTATATAGCTATGTATGTTTTTAAAAACATCTTTGCGTTTGATCTAAAATAAGTTTTTCAAAAAATTAATTAAATAAATCTATGTACTACCCAATTTAAACAACGGTATAATTTTATTGTTTCTCGTATCGTCGCCGTGATGAGTTTCCATTAGGAAACTCGCCACGGTCAATACAATTAATATAACGGTTTTACATAAAAATAAAAACCGATATTATGTGCCGAGAGGGAAAACGTACAGCATTGTTTATGAAGAAGCAGTGTATACTTAGCCTTTTATGCGCGGTCAATAGTGTGGATACTTAGTTTACCTTTAGAATACTAGATGGCGTTACCATCGCCGACGTTATATTTACTCTGTGCCAGCTAGGACGCGGGAACCGCTGTCACTTTTAGAATTCATAGTCTTCACCAGGAAGAATTTCCTACAATGCTGTATGTTTTCTCTCTCGGCACATAATATCGGTTTTATTTTTATGTAAAACCGTTATATTGATGTGCCTCCGGAAAACATACAGCATTGTTTATGAAGACATGTTTGTTATCTGCTGGTGATAAAATATAGGTACTTAAAACAACGCTATGATGATTATCAATTGTTTATTCTGAAAATTGAGTGCTGGTAGTAATAGTTTCTCTATGGATATTTTGACGCTTAAAACACAATAATGTATTTTTATATTCAACTAGAGTAGCACACACACACATGGAGAAATAAAATATCTGCTCAGATAAAGGCAATCTTAATCACGATTTAGATGTTTTATGAATAAATCAAATTGTCTAGGAATTTATTGGGGTTGATAGAAATTGATTGAGAATTGTTACCTACACTACGTCTGTCTTTATAGTTCTATTTCGCGAGAGTAATTATAAAAGAAGACATTGAAGGATTTCCTGTTACTCCGTGATTGAACATTGGTTGATTTAATTATCTAAATAATTTAAGGTAGCTGTTGCTGACCTTTAGCTTCCCGGAAATGCATGAATGCCACTATTTCTGAGAACCTTGCGTAATCAGGTTCCATTTTCAATCCGTGAGGCAGCTTTTGTGTTACTAAACAGTAATAAAAAGATTAACGATCAACTTGTTAACTTCGGATGTCTTTTAGTTTTTGCTATTAAAAGCTAACCTAACTAAAGTAACAAACTAATTTTCAACACGATGTGAAAGTTTCCCTGTGGACTGACGATTATTGTATATCGGTTTTAGGAGAAAATGCAGGTACATATAACGTATTGACGACGCACACTAAACACCCACAGCGTAATAACAATAAAACTTCTATTGTGTGCCGTTCAGAGTCCTTCAACCGATTAAATAGAAACGATCGCCGTCATCCAAGAAGCTGTCATTTGAGATTTTTAACAAAGATAGTTCGTGAACCCTACGGCCTGATGCCAGAAACAAAACTGTAATTAACAATGTTTCTTAAGGTGCATTTGATGACATTCAATTTAGTATATAGTTTAGATATGTGGATCCTACGTGAACGATGGCCGTGCCTGTTTTTATTTAGTTACTCCTATTGCCTTAATGGTGTGTTATATGATAAAATTAGAAAAAGTTGGTTGTTCTGCATTAAGGCCACAAAAAAAAAACGATGATTTGTGGACAACGATAGTACTATCGGAAAAATCTCGTGTAGAAAAACATTAAACATTTTGCAATGTCGGCAAATTGAGGATATATTTTAGTTTTACTTGAGTGGAACAACATGTCAACGGAAATCTCAAGGCCAATATGTAGCCACTACCAAGTAAATTCCACATCGATATCTGCAGTCTAGAGATACGTAGTTTTTTAACTGACGCGGTTTCTTGAATTGCATACAAGTCCAATTCTGGAAGCCCCCACTACTGAAATACTTTAGCTATTGCTCGAGGTACAAGATGATATTTCGCGGGTTGTTTTCCTCGTGATAGTCAGTCTCTATTATATTGTATCTCCCCGGTAGATAATGTAGATAATGGGCTGTTAGGGCTATGTTGAACTGGTCTGTGAAGTGTTATAATTTGAGGGTTAGGTTAGTTAGATAAGTGATCGTAACGATCCCTCCTTTCGGATTTATGGAATCAGGATTCGATTGTCTGATTCATTTAGATGCTATTATTGCACCCAGCTTCTCTTTGTTGCAGTGCCATCTTTAGTGAGTAGCCCCTGCACGCGCCATTAGGTTCCCGCCTTTCACTTCAAGCCCAATCCGAAGCGTCCGTCGCAAGGGAATGGGTAGCAGGCTATTTTTGCATAGGTAATGTGACTTGCGGCTCGGCGCCACCACATTATCTCTTGATACAATACTTGAAGCAGCAGCTGGTTTTCGACGCGGTTTTGGCTTGAAGTGTCACATAAAGGTTTGCATTTTGCGACAGTGTAGCCTTCTTCAGGGAACAACAAGGTTGCCGAAAATTTAACTGAACCGACAGACTTTGCAGTTCCCAAAGGTGTATGTGACTTTACAACAACAATCAGTCTAATTTCCACTTTGTGTTAACCGCAATTTGCCAACGTATGCCAAGGTATTACAAATCTTGAGTTGAGACAGTTTGACAGTTGATTTGCCAGCCATGGTGTTCCAAGTGTCCCATGGCTTCCGCAGCCTGAAGACAAAACTTGGATTGGTCTTGGTTGACCAGAAGGAAGTTGTCTAGGTGAGCTAGCACCCAACGTCCCTTCGCACGCAAGGTCTCCGCGACCCAGCATGTTACAGAGGAAAATAGGTGCGGCGCTGAAGCCAGCCCGAATGGTAAGCATGTCATCTTGATTGATTTACCATCCCAGGTATTCCAAGTGCCTCACGGCTTCCGCAGCCTGAAGACATAACTTGGATTATTCTTGGTTGACCAGAAGGACGTCGTATAGTATGACTAGCACGACGTCCTTTCGTACGTCAGGTCCTTGCGACCCAGCATATTACAGCTCAGTAGACTAGCATGACGTCACTTCACATGCAAGGTCTCTGCGACCGACCATGTTACAGCTCAATAAACTAGTATGACGTCCCTTCGCACGCAAGGTCTCCGCGACCCAGCATGTTATAATGGAGAATAGGTGTGGCACTAAAGCCAGCCCCAACGGTAAACATGTCATCTCCTATAATTGCACCCTAATTGCATTACTTATTCTTAAGAAAGGCCGTGAGATTTTGTTGCTGGTAGTGGAGATACATACAAAGTTACGAATAACATCATGGGAATGGCATGGTAGCCCACAGCAAGACGAGGTGAGTCTAGGTATCATCTCTTCTCTAGTCTCCAGATTGGAGAAAATCTAGGCCCAAGGAGTGAAATTAAACGATAACGTTTCGTTTTGACAAACTTGTTAAATCTTTACAGATCGATATTTGGGCGCATCGATCCGTCGCTTTTCTTCTGCAGAGAAAGCTTGAAAATAAAACTGGGCATTTTCTTAGACACATGTTGCAAAACACCTTTGATTTTGGCTTGGATTGGATCACCAACAGATCTTTGACTATCTGGGATCTGTTGCTATTTCAAGACCTTTCTTGTTGACAGAGGAGGTTTGTTGTATTAAAGAGGAGGTATTTGTAACCCCGAAATTGCTAAAATTATTCATTTATCTGCACCAAGTGCTTGCTAACGATGATTTGAACAAAGTTAAACATCTTTCCCTAGAATTTATCAAAAAGGCACTTTGCCGTCTTTGTTTCGAAGTAATGTTTTAATTTTTTGTCGTTTTTGCATGTATTCCGAAAATTATTATTATTATTATTATTATTTTGTGATTGAAGGTAGACAGTGTCGGTTCCTTGTATTTTGTGGTCCTTAATTTTGTTAGCTTGATGGTAGTAACCAGCAAGTTTTGTCTTGACAAATAAAAACCCTTCACTTTTGTTAGTTAGTTTTACTAGTCTTATTTTGATGATTTTATTTTACCGCAAATTATTGGTAAGACGTCGACACAGTACCGAATGTTTCAAATAAATTATTTAAAAACCGAGAGGTGTCATGGGACACCCCGTTGGAACAAAACTGGTTCTTCCTATACACATTCATATACTTGTAAGCCCACAAACACACATACAATAGCAAAAATGTCGGGCAGAGTATAGTGTGTGATAATAATTGGACATCGTTCCAAAAGGTTATGATTTTCAACTTGGCACGGTTATTGTGAGCCCACTCAATGATACCATGTAAACCGGATTGCAATAGTTCCCTTTGACAACGCATTGGTAGTTGCATCCATGATTTCCTCATTGAGGCTAAAAAGTCTTTTTCCTTGTTCAACACAGTTAATTTTTAAATTGCAATCCTGGAAAGGCGAGCATTCCTACCAATGCCTTCTTATCGGATATGTGTTAAATGGTACGGAGTGATTAAATTTATCCATTTGTACGATCACGTTACTTGTGTTCACATTAGTATTCGATACGTATTGTTGCATTATAAAGTCTATAAGAAAACTGACCTGGTTGCACAACGCGTCGATCCGAGGATCGACGGTTACCTGTGAATGTCGCTTTTGTTTCTTGCGTGGAGGTTCCTCTCGGTCGGCTTTGCTGTCAGATGAACTGCTAACGCACGAGGAGTCCTCCTTCCTTGTCCTTGATCCCTCTCGGAAGTCGGCGCGTTCGAAACGATCGACAGATTGGCCCCGGCGGTGGTCTAATCGGGTTCGACCCTCAGTGCGGGATTCATTGCGAAAAAACCGATATTTTAATGTTAAGATTGAAAATACAACCAATAATTAATGCGTTACTAAATTGTCTAATAAATAATAAAAAAAACTTTTAGAAAAGGTTATACGATTAATTGAATATTTTTGGATTTCGACCGCACGCGGCGAAAGTACACAACGCTATGAATTCTAAAAGTGACAGCGGTTCCCGCGTCCTAGCTGGCACAGAGTAAATATAACGTAGGCGATGGTAACGCCATCTAGTATTCTAAAGGTAAACTAAGTATCCACACTATTGACCGCGCATAAAAGGTTAAGTATACACTGCTTCTTCATAAACAATGCTGTATGTTTTCCGGAGGCACATCAATAAAAAATAACAGCTAGAGTAGGTGCTACAGTGTTTATAATCGACTTAGTAACGTCCACAGGTAATTCTGTGGAATCTTCCTTGTAGACGGAAACTTCGTCTTAGGTAGAAGTTTCTTTTTTTTTAGCGAGACACCTCATAATTAATGTAGATAAATGTATCAATTTAACTACTTTTTTATGAATGTCTTTTACTTTTTCAAATACTTTGCAGCCTGGCCACGCGATATTTTAACTACTTTTGGATACAACCCCAATTGCGTAACTAAGATACTGCTAAACCATTGTCCATTCATATGTTCAAAAAAAAAATCTGCTCATCAACGTAAATAACGCAATGAATGTCTTTGAACTGTCAAAATGCAAGCCTTTCAAAATCTAAATTCAATATTTTATTTCACATAAACCTACATGGGCCCAGAAACGTCAGAAGCTAGGTGCATGGTTTCATTGGCCGTTTCCTATGACGTAGAGCCGGCAAGAAACTCCACGGTGACTCATAAAAAAAAAAATCTTCTTTTAGAATGTTTTCAAATTGCAGAGTTAATACGTAGGGACGACATTGTAGGCCTGTCAAAAACAAATCTACAAAACAGTCTACATGGCTTACAATGTTCTCACATTCACAAAATATAAAAATGTGTATAAAAAATATAAAAACTCATTTTATAAGTATCTTTAAATCTTTTTGCAGCCAAATTATATGCTTGCCATTACAGCCACTAATAAAGAGTTGAAATTAGAATTGTGAGTTTATAATATTATAATGTCAAATAATGAGAAGATTAGGTACTAATGTCAATGAAGTGTAAATATTAAATTAATTTGAGGGATTTAGATGGCTATACCGTTAATGAGGTACCACGGACTCATAAAAAAATAATCTCCTTTTAGAATGTTTTCAAATTACAGTGTTAAAAGGTAGGGACGACAGTGTAGGCCTGTCAAAAACAAATCTACAAATCTAGTCTACATGGCCTACAACGTTCTCACATTCACGAAATATAAAAACGTAAATAAAAAAATATAAAACTTATTTTTGTAAGTATCTTTAAATCTTTTTGCAGCTAAATGATATGCTTGCCATTACCATCACTAATAAAGAGTTGTAATTAGAATTGTGGGTTTACAATATTATAATGTTAAATAATGAGAAGATTAGGTATCTCAATGAAGTGTAAAAATTAAATCTTCATAATTTGGGGGATTTAGACAGCTATGCCGTTAATGAGGTACCACGGAAGCTACATGTGCAGAATCAATTTAATCATGTAATTATGCTTTTTTGATAAGGGCACGATTGATGTGCCATTCGTTCCTATTGATAATGTGTTACGGAATTATAACTGCGCTCATAATGAGTGACGCAATTACCCCGCATTGCGACCGTGGCACTATTTTTGGCAGAGGTGATTTTTCTAAAAACATAATGTAATGGACTTCTACTTACTCCAATAATTAATTTTTAAAAAAATGTATTTGCCAATCACGCTCTTGTATTTTCTAAAGTACGGAAAATGAACGTGTTGAATAATTATGTAATAATATTATGACTTACCTGATAAGCCATTCGCTAAATTAAAAACACAAGCAGCGCTTGCGATTATCAATATTCTAGCCACCATTTTTTATTAAATGTATGCAAATCAACAACAACCCGACCAAAACTGAGCTTCTATCACTAAACACACTTTATTTTATATCCTAGCTATCATACTAGTTATTTTGTTTTTGTTTTTAATTTTAATTTCTACATCTAGTTAGCAGCAGGTGACCTTATGAAGTATATACCTGTACAAGGAATTTTAATACTTATGCCAATGATTGAAAGCACATTATACTCATGTTCTATAAAGTGATCTGAGGCAAACATACAAGTTTTTTATTCTAAACAAAAACTCAGGTCAAAACGGGTACTGCTTGCATTGTCTTTTTGTTTAATTTCAGATACATTAAAAAAATATTATGGTATAGTTACATCTATACATGCACACGTACAAATAAATAAATTTGAACTGTCTGTTTGTAATGTCAAACAGATTTTTATTAAATGCAGAATGTATCCAGGGTGACTCATAACTTATACTTCATCTACCTACATGAACTTTGACACCAGTATCTTACTATTACCGTACTTACTTAAAAAAAATTTTTCATGTACATGTAAGATGGTAAGACATTTTTATTTCATGAACTATCTAGCGAGGTACAAAAGTTGAAAAAATAAAATCTAAAGTCATTTATTCAAACTAGGTTGAGAGTCCAAATATAAACGAGGTTACGAGTCAGTACTTTTTGAACGTCAAAATTACATAAGACAGCCCCTCAAAATGCCCACCGTTCACCATTTTACAGCGCTCTAGCTGGGAAGGAGAAGTGGTGCAACAAACTCCCCAGCAGGAAATAGAACAATTATTTAGAGGTGAAAAAGTTGATAATGCTGGCAAAGGTCGAATTTGCAAATTGTTGAAATATTTATAAATTGAGTGATCATCGAATAAATTAACTGGAAGCTTATAGTTTACTGGGGTTTTGAAGGAGAATCAACTTGCTATAATATACTTACTCTTATTGAATTTCCTAGTTGCAAATGACCTGACTCTACCGCAATGAACCAATACCAGAAGGCCAATTCTTGTAATAAAACGTTCAAAATCTAGTCGCAGTTCTCATCTCGGCGACAATCAAATGTCAAAATTTGACAAAAATGTTTGGAAACTTGAAGTGTTTTTGACAGATTGACAGTGGGATCAGACTGTGAATGTTCTTATAATTACAAGAATTGCCCCTCGGATCAACGAAGGCCGTTACTTTGAGCCCTATCTTACCCAAAAGAGAAGTTGAGTGTATCGGGTCGCTTAATCAGTGCAGTAAATTTTGTGACACCTATACCTGTCTCATAGACTAGAAAGTTCAAAATCAAAATTCAGTACGTTTTGGAAAAAAAACGTTTTAAGAAACCAGGGAATATCATGACCAAGATGAACTCAATTTATTGAAAAAAAAAAATCATTTATTTACTGAGTAAAAGTTTCTTTTAATATAGCTCTGCAATAGTACGGTTTTCGTAAAAGTTTATAAAATTACAAATCTGAAAGAGAACCTCACGGGGAATATTAAACAATTTATACAACAGACTTAAGGCAGACGAGTCATAATTTCAAAAATTAATCCTGCTTCCTATATCGGTGTCGGTTCCACAGACCAATTGTCACCAAATACATCCACACATGGTACTGGCATGACCGCGATTTGCTTCCTTGAATAAACGTAGCAATGAATCAGTCAGCTAACAGGAAATACAAAATACCAGCATCGATTAAAATAGAAAAAATCACGAAAGAGTATTTTATCGGGCTTACAGACCAAGGAAGGTTAACGAAATCAACAGTTACTTGCAGTAAGTACTAAAGCGCGCAGCAAGCCAACAACATCACATTTAACTAAAAAATTTCACACAAACATTGCGCACGGATTTACTACCATGCACAAATATGTCAACACCCGGTCTCTGAGCAAAAAAGGCGTTCGGCAGATTGATCGCCTGGGAAAATGTCGAGCAGCAGGCTTAGCATGAGAACCGAAGAGAAGCGTTTTGTCGACGGAAGAGTACATAAAAATGACGTTTCCGTGTAGACAGTTGACAGTTTTGAACCGAAAAATGTAGACAAGCGATTTTTATTCTAAGGTAGAGTAGAAATAGAAAGCGTCATGCTAGGCCTGCTGTATGAGGACGCACAGCGAACTGACATCGCGAGGCACAGGCGTTCGACCGCCGCAGCCGGTCCGGAGCAAACAATGAACAGCGAGCTAGGGTAGTCGCGTCATCGATCTTACGGAAGATGATATGGACCTGTAGACCTTAAGATGAACACAGCCAAAATGAAGTCGATGAATATAGTCTGGCGGTAGTCAACAGTCAGTTAAAAATAAACCTATAAGCTGACTTCTAGCTACAGTTGGCAAGAGGTCCTGTGTTCGATTTTCAGGGCAAAGTCAATTGAGTTTTTTTATCAGAGTCTAGGTTTGAGCCCGGTTGATGGCAAAACGGTCGCCCTCTATTACATGGGATTTAAACACTTGCGAAATTTAAGCTACACGTCTGCTTAACCATTCGAGAAATACATGTTATGACTGTGTCTATCAGTGGCTTCATGCAGTTCATTTTGAGTGCGGTTGTACTAATAAAGGTTTTTTAGGTTGACCGAAAATTTACATCCAAATATAATTCTTCCTCTAATAATTTATTCAACCAAAATGCAAATAAACAACTACTTGTACTTACAAAACCGGGTTTTTGTCCTTGTTGCTTTTTGTAGCAATTTCCTACTGTAATATCTTTAAACGAGCAATTCTTGTATTTATATATAATTTGAATGTCGGAAACGGCTCCAACAATTTTCATGAAATTTAGTATGCCCGGGGGGTTTCGGGGCCGATAAATCGATTTAGCTAGGTTTCATTTTTAGAAAACGTCAAACCAAGAAAACAGAACCGAGCAAGGCTCTGTCATTCAGATATTTATTATTTATTTAAGGTAACTGCCAGTGCTGACCGTCTTCTTTATGTTTTATTTATGTAACGTTATGTACGTTCCGTGTGGTGCCGGACGTAAAAGAATAGCACCACCCCATTTCTTCCCGTGGGTGTCGTAGAAGGCGACTAAGAGACTTACTACAGAATGGGCAGCAGCGTTCCTAATGTATTTGACCATCATACTGCGATCGCCAACCCGCCTGCCAGGCGTGGCGATTATGGCAAATCCCCCCGTTTTGGGGGAGGCTTATGTCTAGCAGTGGACGTTTTTCGTTTGATATGATATGATGATGAACATTCCAATAACTCCGTTGGTATCGTGGTCGCAAGGGTGATTACCTGTGGACTGGACTGAGTGTTCGGTTCGATTTCAGGTTGGGCGGAGTACTGTTAGCTTTTTCATCCGAAATTTCTCTGTAGCAGTCCCGTGTTTGGGAGTTGATGGTATGACACCCCCGTACCTCAGAAAGTACGTAAATCCGTTGGTGCTGCGCCTGATCTTTCCCCGGTTATTTCGGATTGCCGTCACATTGGACTATGAGAGAAAAGGAACAGTGAGTGCACGTGTGTTTATACGTAAGCACACGTGCACTGTCTGATTTTGTAACTTTCTTCAAGTTAACTTTCCCATGGAAAGATCATCGGAAAGTTACAATAATGCAAATAACTCCATGTTATTTGGAATCTATCAAATAATATTCAGCCTATAATGCTCCCACTGCTGCCAAAAAGAGCTCCTCTTTTCGAGAGGGCTGTAATGTACCTTACGGGCCCAGTGCTGGTAGATATCACATGTCTTCTAAGTTTTGATTCCAGGACATGCCGGATTACTCACGATGTTTTTCGTCACCGTTTTGAGAACAGTGGTGATAAAATCATTTACACAAAGTAAAGCGTCTGCCTGGGTTTGAGCCCACGACCTACAACTCGTAAGTTACGGCCATTACCACTTGGCCAACATTGCTCTCTCGATAAATACAAAAATCCATGAATAAATTCAATTATTTTGACAACCAGTGCATCAATGTCTGTACGTAGGTATTCAGGTGATTAAATCTTATTTAAAGGTGAATGATTCAGGCATCTATGTCATTACAACGCCACGACTGCTTATCAATCTATCAAAGCTTCCAAGATATTTAATAGCAGATGGAAGTAGCATGGTGCTTCGACGAAATGGATCCTTTTTAAGACGAAACTACTATCTGACTAATTTGAACGTTGCTTGAAGTGATCTTAGGGCGACAAAAACAGCAGTGCTATTCTGTAAAAATCTCACCGTGATTATTCGGGTGAAGTGAGCTTAAAGTGAGCTGTCATTAGCATCAATCCCTAGTGTCCGATGGAATGACAGCTCACTTCACCTAATTTCTCACGGTGAGATTTTAACAGAATAGATCGGCAGTTGGTATTGTGAGTGCACGTGCGTATAACTAAAGTCATGTGACCTAGATTTACGTTTTGCTTATTCAAAATATGCGTTTTACGAATTCTGTGGAGGTATTTATATCGAAATTGTGACAACCACTCCCACCAAGGGGTATCGTATTGGGCACGCCACGATTGCGGCGGTAAGTCCCCTCTTTGAGGAGTGGCTTGAGAGGCGGCATGGCGTCCTCACCTTCCGCCTGACACAGGTCCTCACCGGACATGGCTGTTTCGGGAGGTTCCTGTTTCGGATAGGTCGGGAGGAAACGCCCGGGTGTTTCCACTGCGAAGATCGCCCAGAGGACACGGTGGAGCATACGGTGGAGGTCTGCCCGGCTTGGGCGGAGCACCGCCATGTCCTCGTGGAGGTGATCGGCGGAGGCGATCTCTCGCGTCCGACCCTGGTCCAGGCTATGGTACGGAGCGAGAGGGCATGGCTGGCAGTCGCCTCCTTCAGCGAAGCAGTTATGCTCGCAAAGAGGGAGGCGGCGCACGTGAGGGAGATGCAGTACATGCGCCCTCACAGCCGTGGCCTTCGCAGGAGACGCCCTGGGCGTCGGGAATCCCAGGCTGATTCCCGGCCACCGTAGGCACGGGCTTGCGGACGGCGAGTAATGGGTAGCTCGCTGTCCGGTAAGGACCAAGCCCGGGTTGACGGCGCGTTGTGTTCCACGCGCGCCTCAAAGAGATGTCAGCAGCAACAGATGGGGCCCGCAAGGGCCTATGGCCGATGCCTGCCAGGGGTGCGGGTTGTTCGAAAGAAATACCGCCGCCCCTGGCACACAGGCAAATGAGGGAACACGGGTGAGTTTTAGTCAGTAAAAGTCTGACACGCCCTCCCGCTCCACCCAGAGCGGGAGAAGTTATTTGATGATTTCCCACCCAAAAAAAAAAAAAAGGGGTATCGTATTACCAAGTATTTTGGTTATGGAGGTCAGATAGGCAGGCACTACATGTAAAATACTGGTACCCCAACATAATTGGGAAAAGGTTAGGCAGATGGTGATGAAGATAATGCTATCAGTTTAGCCTGGCTAATCCCAAGGCAGGCTTCCCTGTTCCATCGTTTATTACTGAATTAGAAAATAACGTTCACTGGAATGTCAGTTTTGTGTCGATTCGGACATGAGTTTCAAAAACTGAGAGGATACAAAAACCATATTATAGTTCAATTTCAAAAACATAGTGTTTATTGTAATGCTTTTTGATACACAACATTTGATAGTTTTGTTTTCTGGCGCGTAAATAAATAATGTTGATGGTTTTCCGACACGGGAACAATGCGACATACAATTGGCCATGTGAAAAACATGGATTTTAAAGAATTATGATCGAGGTATTATGCCGAAAACTTATAGGAAGTTGTGTTGTAAGTAGTTGGTATTCTGTGTTTTTCAGTTGCTGGCTGATTGTATGAAGTACAGTACTTTTGAGACTTTTATCGATGTATTCAGGAAGATTTGCCGTTCTCGTGATATTCTTGTAAGCGCTCAAAGTTTTCATATTCTGTTGCTATTGGACTAGAATTCGATACTGTAAACGCTGAAAAATTCAGATGCGTGTGGTAAGGATAAAAACAAATGAGTTTGAACATCTTCTAATATATAAAATTTCCATGTCACAATGTTAGTTACCGTACTCCTCCGAAACAGCTTTACTGATTTTTACCAAATTTTATATGCGTATTCAGTAGGTCTGAGAATCGGCTACTATCTATTTTCCATAGCCCTAAGTGATAAGGGTTGTTCAGTCTAAATAATTTATAAGGCAAAACAACGTTTGCCGGGTCAGCTAGTAATTCAATAAAATAAGACCGATTTCCAGACTCGGCCGTGTCAAAAGGAATTTTTCAGTAGCAGCTCGCAATTTGGATTCTCGTTCGGTTGATTATTTCCCAGGTATACTAAGATAAAACCTACATTTTTATTTATTTATTTAATAGTACCTACACATACTTTATTACACATTTGATTTGGTGCCAACATAAACTCATTAGAGTTTTACCGTGCACCAAGGTCATCGACTACATAATATTTGTTAAAAGCACTTAAGTAGGTAATTAGCTTACAAACAAACAACAAAAAAGTTACGTCAGGTACAAAAGAAATAAAATCTACGTTACGCGAGACATCGAACATCGGTGATCAATCTGATCGTCCATCGTTAGAACAAAAGTGGTGGTGGAATGTTTTAAAATTACTACCTATTATTTTAATTTGTGTTATGATAATTATTGTTAAGTATTATTTTTGCTTAACGTTGAATGTTTTAAACTATTTATCTATAATTAATGGTAAGTATGTTTTTATTAAGTAATGAATGTTTTATTATCTTAGGTACATACTTATATTTTATAAAAAATGTTGTTTTAATTTGAATTTTATGTTATCCTGAGTTATATTGTCCCTCAATGATATTGGTAATTGGACGGCGAGTAATGGGTAGCTCGCTGTCCGGTAAGGACGAAGCCCGGTTCGACGGCGCGTTGTGTTCCACGTGCGCCTCAAAGAGATGTCAGCACCAACTGGTGGGGCCCGCAAGGGCCGATGTCTGCCAGGGGTGCGGGTTGTTTGAAAGAGAACTCAGGTTATGCTACGCTTGCTAGGCTAGGCAGCTGATGATAGTGTTAATGACATTTATGACCCACCTACGGGCATTCGGGTTGTTCGAAAGAGATACCGCGGCCCCTGGCACACAGGCAACTGAGGGACCACGGGTGGGTTTTGTCAGTAAAAGTCTGACACGCCCTCCCACTCCGCCCAGAGCGGGAGAAGTTATTTTATGATTTCCCAAACAAAAAAACAAATATTATATTGGTAATTGATTTATTAGACTAGGTATTACATACTTTAATGATCTCTTGCCGTGTAAATTACATGTCTCTCCCTTTGCGGAATATATTCATGTAGGTGATATTATTTAGTTTAGTAAAAACAGTGAAAGATTCATTCATTATTGGAAGATTTTGTAGATCTTCAAATATCCATGATATCAAACGATGCAGTCGTAAAGTTTTAAGTGATCAATAAATATTAATATAACTTGTTATTTGAACAAATCGTGAGAGAGGACAACTGTGTGGAGCCATAAGTGCAATATCTACACTATTCACTTCTAATTCACAATGCACAAAGGAAAGACCTTCACAAAATCATTGTGAACTTTGATCAATGTTTGAACATGACAAGTGTTGTTATATTATACATATCGTAGCTAATTCGGTTTAATTTTATAGAAGTTTTTTTAAGGTCACACTGACCAATTTGTGTTCTTGCCATATTACTTATTTTTTGTACCTAAGTCTAAATACTAAGTGATTGACTTTGTTAGTTCCAGTAAATTATTGTATTAAGAATATACTGTGAGATTAATTAACTCATCAATTATGTTTTTGTAAAGGCATCTTCACAATGTTTTGTTTAAAAGTATTTGTTTTGTACTATTAGTTGAGTTCATTTTATCTGTTGCAATATTCATGTTGGTTAAGTGGTTTTTTTTTTTTGGGTGGGATATCATCAAATAACTTCTCCCACTCTGGGTGGAGCGGGAGGGCGTGTCAGACTTTTACTGACTAAAACCCACCCGTGTTCCCTCAGTTGCCTGTGTGCCAGGGGCCGCGGTATCTCTTTCGAACAACCCGCATGCCCGTAGGTGGGTCATAAATGTTATTGACATCATCATCAGCTGCCTAGCCTAGCAAGCGTAGCATAACCTGAGTTCTCTTTCCAACAACCCGCACCCCTGGCAGGCATCGGCCCTTGCGGGCCCCATCAGTTGCTGCTAACATCTCTTTGAGGCGCGCGTGGAACACAACGCGCCGACAACGAGCTACCCATTACTCGCCGTCCGCAAGCCCATGCCTACGGTGGCCGGGAATCAGCCTGGGATTCCCGACGCCCAGGGGTCTCCTGCGAAGGCCACGGCTGTGAGGGCGCATGTACTGCATCTCCCTCACGTGCGCCGCCTCCCTCTTTGCGAGCATAACTGCTTCGCTGAAGGAGGCGACTGCTAGCCATGCACTCTCGCTCCGTACCATGGCCTGGACCAGGGTCGGACGCGAGAGATCGCCGCCGCCGATCACCTCCACGAGGACACGGTGGTGCTCCGCCCAAGCTGCTCCTCCCGCCCTATCCGAAATAGGAACTTCCCGAAACAGCCATGTCCGGTGAGGACCTGTGTCAGGCGGAAGGTGAAGACGCCATGCCGCCTCTCAAGCCACTCCTCAAAGACGGGGACTTACCGCCGCAATCGTGGCGTGCCCATTGGTTAAGTGGTGAGGGTAGATACCTGTCATTTGAAATGTTATAAAAGATCATGTAACTATATTTTTGCTCTCTTTTCTGTACGTGTCGCTGGATGAGTAACGATATAAAAACTTATAAGTCATTGATTTTAATTTATTATCAACCTACTTCTCAACACCTGCTTCGTGCTTCAAAAAATCGTGCACAGGAAGGTGAGGTCTAGGTGAGGGTTTTGATTCATCTATGCTATCAGTTTAGCGTGGGGCTTGTGGCTAAGTAATAAACAGCCGCATGGGTTGATCGATAAGGTTAAGCTACGTTTGCCGCGATTAATCCGTGGATGGGTGACCATCTTTACATACCAAGACCCCTGCGTGCCTCGAAAAGCACTTTAAACCGTTGTTCCCGGCTGTCGTTTGTGGATCTTTGACTGTCGTTACGGGTCGTCAGAAGCCCGAAAATCTGACAACCAGTCATACCAAAGGGCATCGTATTACCCAGTAACTAGGTTGTGGGGGTCAGATCGGCAGTCGCCTTATGTAAAATACTAGTATCCAGCTGCATCCGGTTAGACTGGAAGCCGACCCCAACATCGTTGGGAAAAGGCTAGGCAGATGATGATGAAGATGATGCTATCAGTTTAGCCTGGCTAATCCCAAGGCAGGCTAAAGGCGTCCCTGTCCCATCGTTTATTACTGAATTAGAAACTAACGTTCACTGGAATGTCAGTTTTGTGTCGATTCGGACATGAGTTTCAAAAACTGAGAGGATACAAAAACCATATTATAGTTCAATTTCAAAAACATAGTGTTTACTGTAATGCTTTTTTACACAACATTTAATAGTTTTGTTTTCTGGCGCATAAATAAATAATGTTGATGGTTTTCCGACACGGGAACAATGCAACATACAATTGGCCATATGAAGAACATGGATTTTTAAGAATTAAGTCAAAAGTAGATATATAATTGTTTTGTATCCTCTCAGTTCTTGGAACGCTTGTACAGAACGTAAGTCAAATTGCGTAGTGTGGGACGCCCCTGCAGCTACATGCACCGACGACCTTAAAAATGTGTTCGGGATATACTATATGCGGAAGGCGGAGGACAGGATGTTGTGGCGCAGCCGGGGACAGGTATGTCCAGCTCTGGACTGTGATAGGCTGAATTGATTAAAGTACAATTGCCATGGTGTGATTTTGGAGATCTATCATATAGTGCCCCGGACCACCTTTTAGTGGTTCGCAACATAACCTTTACAACAGCAAGATAAACCTTGTAATAACTGTAGCATAAACTCCAGCACTCACGAGGGTTATCTTGACACGTAATACAAAAACGGTACGGTAAAATATTCAAAAAGAATAAAAAAGGCAATATAAAATGGGATATAATCAGCCTAGGATTTAATATTCCTACCGCTGGGACACAGGCCTCCTCTCTGTGAGAGGGAGTGGGCCATAATCCACCACGCGGGCCCACTACTGCTCTCAATACTACTGCTTATTAGTTACCTTTTTTTATTTTTTATCCCATTTTACATTCCTTTTTTATACTTCTTGAATATTTTATGTAGAATAGGTAGCTTTCGACTTACTGGCTCGTCGAGCCAATAGACATTCGATGGATAGGACTACCATTGCAATGGCTTTTCAGCGAAACGAACGCTCGATCTTATGGCTATTCGAAATTGTTGTATATCCATGCTATGGAGTTTCGGCAATTCGGACGCTCGATCTGATGACTTCGAGGAATTAGCAGTTGGGCGTATGACATTCGAAATCAAGCAGTAAACCCAAGAGTTTTTGGCCTTTTGACATATTCTGACCACGCTGACGATCATTATTAATCGGCTAGAACCCATATTTCATCATTTTAATAATTAAAAATGATTCTAAACATTAACTTAAACATTGACGGCAACACGATGACAGATCTGAAAAGTTTTTTTGACCACAATGTGGCTCTCGTGTCGTGCTTGTTCCCTATAACCTACGCCATCGAGTTGGTAGACTCTGCAATCGAAAAAAAATACCTAACCTTACAACCGTCTGCCAGGGGTGCGAGTTGTTCGAAAGAGATACCGCGGCCCCTGGCACACAGGCAACTAAGGGAACACGGGTGGGTTTTAGTCAGTAAAAGTCTGACACGCCCTCCTGCTCCACCCAGAGCGGGAGAAGTTATTTGATGATTTCCCACCCAAAAAAAAAACCAATGGAGGTCATTGACCTTTCTATTCTTATCTCAGACACATAGTAGAAGCATAGGTTATGCGGTAGAAGTAATGACGTATCTACCAATAAAACACGAAACGTGCAAGTTCATGCAATTTACCTATTTAAAAAGTGATGGTAAAACAAATTAGAAGCTCATATTTCTGTATCAGCAGGTAAACTGAACAAAACATAAGTTTTTATCTCTTCTCTTGCTGGATTGACGTCCATCAACTGCACATAATACACCAGAAACAGCCATATCGTAAGAATTTAAAACTAAGTACGTCAGGTCGACCGAAATAATTATGCGTGCGTACGCGCCTCACGGCTGTCGGCAACCTACTGAGAAATGGGTCGCGTGCGGCCCGGCGTCCAGTAGGTAGTTAGCGCGCGTAAGTACATGGAGTGATTCATCTGGTAATCTGTGGTAGAACTAGATACTGTAAATTTTGTCTGCTTAGGTTTTTTTGTTTCTAAAAACAGACTTGCATGGCAAGCACGGTGCTATTAATACGAAAGCGTGAAATACACGAAGTATTCATTTAAAGCATACTGCATAAGTGATTTTATTGTTTAAACGGTATACGCGAGGAGCGTATACCCCAGGCTCTCACAGTACTATCAGCATCGCCATTTATTAATCTTGAATAAGTTATAGGTACACACAGCGTCAGTATGTGCTAACCCCTCAAGTTTTAAAATGTTACACTGCTATAACATTGAATTCATTACGAATAATCCAACGAATACTTCAAAAAGAGTTCATTGTTTCGACTTGGATTCAAACCATCACATTACCGAACGTCGTCATACTCATACCGGAGTTTGACGAACTAGCCAGCGAGCCCAAATGCGATGAAATTGTTATCGACTACCGTCCGAGTCACTTTATCTTTAGGTCTCTGTCAAATCGATAGACTATCTTATTTGAGGGTATCCATTAATTTAACTTACTTACGTTTTCTTGATCGAATTAATCCCTACCCTCAACTTGTATCTTCAATGTTCACTTAAAACGTATGTATGCTGAGACGACATTACAGATCACGTTTTATTAGCTTATATCAATCTAAAATATTTCTAGCGCTTCCTATAGCAACAACAACAACAACAAATCTTTATTTTTGCCAAAAGAATAATAACCTTACAAAAAAAAAATACACTATTACTTACATGCTACGAATCTAAAAATATATAACCAATTAGTATCTCGGTACACAATTACATTCAGGTTATTACGAAACCGATTCACTCTGACCCCCGTACTAGTTATAAACTGTATTACGGTGGGTATATATAATATCGTTCGTGTTAATTAGGTACTTGTTTAGGGACCCGTTTGTGTCAGTTGGCAAAATATGTTTAATAAGTCATCTATAAATTGTCAAATCAAACTGTAAAAATCTTTGTATTAAAATAAGATCAAAATTTTGTTAAATAATAGCAATAATACATTTTTGAAATGATTATGAAAGTATCTATTTCATTTTTCTTGATTTTTTAAATTCTTTATAAATATTATTGAAACAAAATAGAAAAATAGTTTATATAAAAAAAAAAAAAACTGCATGACAAAAAGCACATTTCGTGTCCAGGGTTTAAAACTCCAAAGTAATGCACGGCAAGCGGTCTTGAAACCTCCGGCCTAGTTTAACGTTCTATGATTTCTCGTAATTGTTAAACATATTCACTAAAACAATAAATACAGTAAATTATAATAAAATGTTTTTGCAAAATACAAAAAGTAACTTAGGCCTAACACGGATTTGAACGCACATGTCTTTTGGAGGGGTAACCACATAATGGAGCTGTGTCTACGTATGGTGGCGAGTAGTGGCGGCCCAGTGGTAATGGCTGCGACTTACGAGATGTAGGTCGTAAGTTCGAACCCAGACAGGCGTTTTCTTTTGTGTAAATTCTTTCATCACCACTGCTGTCATAACGGTGAAGGAAAACATCGTGAGGAAAACGGCATGTCCTAGAACCAAAAATTCGAAGACATGTGACATCTACCAAGCCGCACTGCGCCCGCGCCACCACACGTAATCCACGGGATTACGGCCCGCTCCCTCTCACGGAGAGGAGGCCTGTGTCTCAGCAGTGGGAACATTAGAAGCTGATTAATAACGTATAGTTTTCCACAAAATGAAAGTTTTTCAATAACTTATAGACTTATCTTTTTATTGATTCTTGTTTTTGATGTTTCAATTATTACATTAGTTGCATTGGATGCATATAAGTTGGTAGACAATATTTAATCTAAAGCCAGGTCTTCACTTGCCACTTTGGTAAAGAAATGGTTCATGTTTTCCATAACTTCGGCGACTACTGCTTTGATGATTAGTGGCCCAATTTCTGTGATAACATCATTGCCGTTTGTAGATATCAGGTCTTCGATGGCCTTGCCTGTAATAGAAAAAAGTAGAAAACTTATTAAAATGTGTCATTAGGACTTTCTTCTCTCTCTCTCTCCATACATACGTATTAGGAAATTGATACGTTTTAAATTGTATGAAATAACGTTATGAAAGAAGGTCACTGCAAATACATGCAAGAAAGTGCATGAAATGCTAAACGTGCCAATTGCCTGATGCCCAATTGTATTTCTGGAGTTTCGCCGGATTCGGGCGAGTAAATTCGCGCGATTCGTCTAATAAACCAGACTGACAAGAAAAAAGACTATGGTTTATACTACGTATAGCCAAAATATAGAAGACTAGCTTCTGCCCGCGACTTCGTTCGCGTCAAATTTGTTGCTCCCCGACCCACCCCGTCTCTCACCTCGCCTGCTCGTGCGAGTACTTCATATTCGTGACGTTATTCTCTTTGCTCGGCTTCTAAGGGTTTTAGCGTGATGTTATATAGCTTATAACCTTCCTCGATAAATGGGCTATCTAACACTAAAATAATATTTTAATTCGAATCAGTAGTTCCTGAGATTAGCGCGTTCAAGCAAACAAACAAACTCTTCAGCTTTATATTTTTAATAATATATTAGTTTATATAGATATAGTTATAGATAAAAACTTACGTAGAAGTTCGTTATCAGGAAATAAGTTCGTAAACTTCACATTGGACTTGTCCTTTAACTCAAAAGAGTGTTTCCATGATTTCACACCCCAATGGTTCTTTCCATCTTTGCCTGTTTTATCCGTATAATCTACTTCTGCAGTTATTAAAATCTTCGCTGAAATTATAAAAAAAACACTGTTCCATTAACAAAATTTATCATTCGTTCGTGTAGTGGTCGCAAGCACTACTGTTGAGCATGACCTCCTGGGTAGGAAATTCTAAGTAACAGCCCGATGTCGGGATGAGTGCCCGTTTGACGCCAATAGGGTCTCCATCTGTTTATCATCATCTGCCTAGCCTTTTCTCAACTATGTTGGGGTCGTTTTCCAGTCTAACCTACATGGATCGACTGACCTCCACAACCCAGTTATTCTCTCACGACCAGGTTACCCTTTATTAAAATGGACAAAAATGGGGGTAAAAACGGAAAATGGGCCAAAGAAGTAACAGAGTGGTATCACAGAGAAGGAAAAAGATGAAGGGAAGACCATTTCAAAGATGGGAAGACGACCTGAAAACTTATGACGATGAGCTAAGGAAAAGCCTAGGGGAGACTCATGCTAAAAAGCAAAGAAATCTGGAGATTCCTGATGTCTAAACCAATGATTTTAAATTCATTGTTTAACTAGTTTTAAGAATGCTATAAAGGCTATTTGAAATTGATTAGGTTAGTTAAAACAGGCGTGATGTTATGTTAACAAAACTACTACCAAAAAAGCACCATCTATTTTCCTCAGCAAGAACTAGTAACTACTGTTAATTTGTGGTTGCTGGTGACTTTGACAGTGACTTTGACATGACGTGTCCTGATACGTCATGCTGTCAGTCAGTCAAGCAAAAACTGACTTAGGAGACTAGATAAGTTATAAGTTATAATAATAGATAATTTAGACTATAAGTTAGATTATAGATAAGTTTATTAGAGTTTTTAAATATCTGAATATTGCAACGTGGATATAGTATTTAAATAACACAGGAGAAATACATTTCTATACGAAATCTAGCTTTTACATTTTATGTCAAGTTTTAATTCGAAACAAAATGCTTAGTCACGTTTTTCTTTCTGAAATAATGCTAAAGCAGTGGTCTGAGATAAGCTGACTTGATTGATATGTCTGTATTGTCATAACATTTACATTCTAATGACGTTATGTAAAAGTATTTGACGTCAGAAACCAGTTTGGTATATTGGTATAAAATAATTTATTTAGACTAATATTGTTATTGGGCACGCCACGATTGCGGTGGTAAGTCCCCTCTTTGAGGAGTGGATTGAGAGGCAGCATTGCGTCCTCACCGTCCGCCTGACGCAGGTCCTCACCGGACACGGGTGTTCCGGGAGGTTCCTGTTTAGCATAAGGCGGGAGGAATCGCTCGGATGTTTCCATTGCGAAGATCGCCCTGAGGACACGGTGGAGCATACGGTGAAGGTCTGCCCGGCTTGGGCGGAGTACCGCTGTGTCCTCGTGGAGGCGATCGGTGGCGGCGATCTCTCGCGCCCGGCCCTGGTCCAGGCCATGGTACGGTGCGAGAGTGCATGGGTAGCCGTCACCTCCTTCTGCGAAGCAGTAATGCTCGCGAAGAGGGAGGTGACGCACGTCCCGGCCTTAGTCGCCGCAGGAGACGCCCTGGACAACGGGAATCCCAAAATGATTCCCGGCCACCGCAGGCGCGGGCTTGCGGACGGCAAGTAATGGGTAGCTCGCTGTCCGGTAAGGACCAAGCCCGGGTCGACGGCGCGTTATGTTCCACGCGCGCCTCAAAAAGATGTCAGTACCAACTGGTGAGGTCCGCAAAGACCGATGCCTGCCAGGGGTGCGGGTTGTTCGAAAGAGATACCGCGGCCCCTGGCACACAGGCAACTGAGGGGACACGGGTGGATTTTAGTCAGTAAAAGTCTGACACACGAAGTAATTTGATGATTTCCTACAGTAAAAAATAAAATAAAACTAATATTTTTATAGACTTCAAGTATCACCTAAAGCTTTGACCTTACTAGGACTATTACGGAAGTTTCATAACCGGAAGTTCGATCAAGGTGAAAATGATTTTTTAAATAAAAAACAAAACTTAAAATGTGCATTTAGTTGCTAAACTGTAAACTAAATTCGATGTTTGCGATGTGTGAATTTATTTTTTATCATAAAATTATGCGAATTGGTATAATATCGTGTTCACACTATACATTCAGCAACACGAAGCAACACCTTTGGTTCATCGAATCTGGGAAAAATAACTTAGGTAAGTACTATGTTTAGAATTGTAAGGGCTGATTGTTCAACAGTCAAATAACTTTTATCTAAAGAATGAATGTGACAGTTTGGCATATTTTTGATACAAAAGCTGTCAAACGTAGTTTTGAAAATTTCCCCTAAATGAAACAATTGCTAATCGTACTTAAAGACTAGTTTAAATAAGTACTAGTAACTGAAATAATGCAGCTTAAGTGCAGTTGCTCTTTTTTCGATGGGGTTGAAAATAGAACTTCAAGAAAAGTTAGCTGTATGCACCAACTGCCTGATTGATTCGAGTACCGTTAAAACTATCGATTATTTAGTCGATTGTACGCAAGTAATAATTTAATATTTATGCATTATTGCTCAATAAATGGTATGTAGTTTAGATTTTTGCATAGTTGTCTGTTTATACGCCTAGTCCTACCTGATTTAGTATAAAATGATTATTTATAAAACGGTTATATAAGAGATATCTTTGTGCGTCATGTCTAAAATGATTTGTTTGCTAGCTTTTGTTTCTAGTCAATTTTGTCACCTAGAGATTTTTCATTTTTGCTTCACTATCCAAAGGTAAGTAACATGTTTAGTTCTCTACATAATGTTAAACATTTTTTTGTTTAGTCCTCTCTCTAGACCTTCCAGGAACTCTTTTCCCGCACCACCTCGAACCAGCACAGTAGTATTATTTTTAATAATAAAACCAGCCGATTATAATTTCGATTTAAATAAATAAATATTTTTATAAATATATTTTTGACATAAAGATATATTTAAATATTTTAATATAAAAATATACATTATATAAATATATTACATAAATATTTTTCGTGCTACTGCAGGGCAAAGGCCTGCTATCATGCCTCAAATCTAGATGAACATCAGAATGTTAAAAAGCTCCCTGTAAACATGTAGATAGGATAACTATTTAATATTTTCCACACGCCCGCAATACATCATTAGATAAGGCTTTAATAGCTTCTTTTGCATTTGAGAGTTTTTGCGAGGACCCAAGGAAATTTATATTTCAGTGTTGCTCGTCCAAGGAGTCACAATCAATGTTTGTCCAGGTAATTTGTTTGAACGTCATATTGTAGGGTATAAGTAATTAAGGCATAAGTGTTATATGTGGGTATGTGAAATATAAATTGTCAATCAGAATCGCAGTTTCATTCATCTCTTCCCGCTGTTATATTTCATAAATACAACTGATGAAGAGGAAACCCACCCAAATAAACACAACTCATATGAAGTACATTTCAGAGTTTATATATTTTTTATTTATACAGCTGTGCTGCTGGGGAGTTTGTTCCGCCACTTCTTTTTCTCAGCTAAAGCACTAGGAAGTGGTGAAGGGTGGGCGTTTTGGGGGACTGTCTCATGTACTTTGACGTTCGAAAAGTGCTGATTCTCAGCCTAATTTGAATAAATGACTTTTGATTTTGATTTTGATTTATAGTGTCGTTAAGTGTGGTTTCATTAAATTTTTAAAGAACCAGAAAAACATACAATTCGAAATACTTTTGCATCTAAACAAACTTCAACTGGGCACGAGAATTATATGCGCAACGGACTTTAAAGTCCACAGCAAGTGAATAAAGCCTACCAGGTGCGAGTTGAACTCGCATACGACCACAAGGCAAAAGAAGCCGAATAAAACTCGTTTCTTGTATAGAGACCCCTTTAATTAACACGCTTTTATTAACATCACCTATATGTTTGATTGTAAGCATGTTTGTAACCGACTTCTTTGGACTTGATTTTAACTCACTTCAAACGGAAACAGATTTCATTTAATATTTGTAGACTTATCGAGGACCGATGACAATACAATAATTAAAAAAAAAAGAAAAAAAAACTGAAATATCACGCTTTTGTAGTCAGCGGAATTAAAAAAAAGAAAATATATAATAGATTATAATAGATATTAATACTTGTTATAGTGACAACAGAAATACATATTCTGTGAAAATTTCAAATGTCAACCTATTACGGACCATGAGATACAGTCTGATGACAGACAGATGGACGGACAGCGGAGGCTTAGTAATAGGGTTCCGTTGATTACCCTTCGGGTACGGAACCCAAAAAATGATGATACAATTGTATGGGTACTTACGGATTTTAGCAGTCAGATCCCCATTGCCTTCAATAGGTAGAATGAAGAGTTGTCCTTTCATGTCATACTTTCCGCTGAAGTCTACTGCACATAGAACTTTTATGACCAGCTTTGATGTTTTGAAGTCTCTCCTGGAAAAATGAAAATATTTTTAAGAAATTTGAATACGATAAGCATACGCCAAAACGCTGCGCTTGAATTGTTAAACTTAAGTGGCAGTAGGCAGGGCACATTGCTCGCAGAACAGATACCCAATGGGGCCGAAAGGTTCTGGAGTGGCGACTGCGTACCGGAAGCCGTAGAGTTGGAAGGCCTCCCTACATGGTGGACCGATGAAGTTGTGAAGGCCGCACGCATCCTCTGGATGCGGGAAACACAGAACCACTCCAAGTAGCGGAGCTTAGAGAAGGCCTATGTCCAGAAGTGGACGTCTTTTGGCTGAAATGATGATGATGATGATGATGAAGTATGCCTACGTATAATCACTCTACAATGTTCCTACTGCTGGGACGCAGGCATCCTCTCAAGTGAGAGGGTGTGGGCTGTAATTCACCACGTGGGCCCATTGCGGGTTGGTAGATGTCACATATCTTCGAATTTTTGGTTCAAGTTCGTCCAGTTCATTCAGTCCGGTTTCTTCACGATGTTTTCTTTCACCGTTTTGAAATAATTTACACAGAGTAAAGCGACGGTCTTCTGGGTTCAAGCCGTCAACTCGTAAGTCGCGATCGTGAAATAGGATAGCAGGTCTTAATTGGCTCTGGAAACGGGGCAAGTTTGCATGTCAGGTCAGCGATTGGTGCCACGAAATGACGCGCAGTTACATGAAGCCGAATATATTACCAACTGACAAGTCAGTACAGTCCCTGGTTACTGGTCATAACCAGGGACTGTACTGACTCGCAAACAGCAGGTCTCAAGTCCGGCAAATAATGTCTTTGACGTTTGTGTCAGAAGTTTTTGTGTAGGTATTTTGATAATATAAAAATCATTGATTTTCTATGTTATTTTTAACTAGCTTTAGCCAGCGGTTTCGACCACGTGGCGCTCGGAAATTATCCCGCAGGAACGTACTACCGGGATAAAAAGTATCCAGTATGTGTTAATCCAAATGTCCTGTGTGCCAAATTTCATTCAAATCCGTTTTATGCGTTATTGACTAACAAACATCTAAATATCCAAACATCTAAACAGACTTTCACAAATTTCACATTTATAATATTAGTAGAATAGTAGGATACTTCTCTGAAACAGTTGTTTTTATTTTATTCCTTTTTTTTGGAAACAATAAAACGTAAACATTGCGTAATGTAAAGTTTCTTGCTATGAACGCAGCTTTAAACTGGTGCATTTTTTTGTACCTATGTAAGTAAACAAGTTGTGCCTGGTCGATCCACTAGTTTTGCCAAGGCCATCGACTTTTACCAGACTGGCGTTTTGCTATAAAAAATATGGAGAACAACAAATGACTTGCTCTTCATTATCTATCTACGAGTTTTTTTTTTTCAACCAAATTATTCTTCTAGAAATTCTTGATGGAAAAACCCAATAACACTGCCCGACCCGGGAATCGAACCCAGGACCTCACGCTCAGCAGTAGTGCTAGTGACCACTAGACATCAATATAAGTATTTTTTCGAACTTATTTTGAAAATTGCTATTGCTTGGCTAACTAAGCATCGATGATCATAATGTCAATGACATTTAGAGGTTTGAATTTCGAATTCAATAAAACGCCCGTCCCTTTATTAAATTCGAGATTCAACAGGTTACAGATTACAAATTCAATTTTCAAATAGATTGCAAACTATAGTATTGTATAATTTAGAAGCATTTTGTTTAAATTTTGTAAATGTGAGTAACATGCATCCGTTTATTGTGTTGTTATGGTGTACGTTGACTTGAAAAAGCATGGCAGTTGAGAGTATATCATACTCACTTAAATGTCTCACTGATGGTGGCGCGTGTGTTGGATCATTCGGTTCCCTACAAAATGGTTGAGCTGGATGGTGCTGATCCACTCGTCAAGTTCGTGAACGGGTCGCTCATAACGAAACGAACGCGCTGTCGGTTGAGACTGGTCATCTCCTAACTTCCAGGGCTTATTTTAACTTGTATTTAGAATTGTTTATAATTATTATTTTTTACATTGTTCTCACATACAGAAGCAACAAGAATAATGTTCACAAGATATATTTCAACTTGATTTTAAAAGAGTGTCCGTGGAGTTTCTTGCCCGTTCTTCTCCATAGAGATCTACGTTTTGGAATGGGCAACTAGCTTCAACTTTCCAACTGATCGACTTTTTGACAATTCAAAAGTGCCTCTAAATGGTTTAATTGAAATAAATGCTTTGAGTTTGAGTTTGTCAGTTATAAGGCAGTACCATAATTATATTTTTCTGATACTGCAGTATAGAGTATCAGTGTTCGCGATAGTCTTGCTCTTCACCCGTTTCAGACTCTCAGGAGTTGGGCAGATACCATCAGAGATATCTATAAAGGAAGAGGTAGGTCTCCACGTTAGCTGTTTCTCTCAACAATAAGAGTTTTCAACAGTCCCTTATTTTATAGTGGTGCTACACAAAAGTTCGGGTCGGGTCGGCGCATTCGATTCGGCAGCAGTTGTTAAACATCAAAGCCGACCCGAAGCAATTGCTACACATATTAGCTTATATTATAACATTGCCTTGGATGAACCTGTAAAGGTGTTATAATTGTGATTAGAATGAATAATACATTTTATATTACATTGGCTTTTAGCGATAAGGCCGCCCATTGTGTCGCCCTATGTAAAATATATATACACCGTGACATTTAAGTCGTCTTACAACGGCAGCCCACTTTATGTATCCAATGACTACTTATCATTTATTTAAAAATAAAATATTTTTGAACATTTGCATAATTAAAAAAATTCAAATGTAATTCACTAAGACGCATGACGTAGTTTAAAACACACTGTAATGGAGATGAAATTAATGATAGAATGTAATGGTAGGTAGGTAGATATCTTCTACCGCTTGATACGTAAACATTATTAACAGGGAGGGTGTTTAGTAATTCTAAAGCATTATTTATTTTTCTTTGTACCTGTTATCTTAATTAATGGTAACAATGTTTTAATCGCGCCTAGAGGTATTTTATGACGGATACATTGAGTGGACCACCTTTGTAAGACGACTAAATTGTCACGGTGTATATGTCTGTAATTTGTCCCCATCTACCTAGACTCTTTCTAACTATATTAGGGTTGGCTTCCAGTCTAACCGGGTGCACTCAACCATAGCACGCTCCAATGACATAAAATGTAGTACAAGAGCCACCATATGGGCAGGTCAAAAAAGCAATCGAAAACAAGGACTGCCCTGAGAAAGATGCGAGATCGTAGCGATCGTAGATCGAGAAAGTAGCGGGCCAAAATTGACCTGAAGCATCACAGTACAGAAAAGAGTGGCATTTACCCAAAGACGGGTCTTTTATTTATGTCTTTAATTTTATTTCTATAATTATACTTTTCTTATTAAGGAATGAAGAGGCTTTCATTACTTTTAATATCATCAAAACCTTGAAATCAGATGCTTCGAGCCCTGACCGATGAAATATAAATCGAACATAGTCATCTATGTCCATAAATGTTAATAAATGTATTCAATAAATGCTCGAGACATTAACCAGTTTAACAAGAATCGAGGTCTAGCCGGCAGGTTGTTTTGACCTAGACATTGCTTATGGTACAGTGTGACAAGTATTCCATTTGCATTTATTTATCTTTCGCCGAAATCCTGCATTTACTTACGGAATGCGAATTAGTCCCTCATTAAAACATAGTTTTTGTAATTAAATGGAAATATGGTTAGTCATAAAAGTATTAATTAGATACAACGTGACCTGACAGACGGTTTCCTGCCCGAATAACGCCACCTACCGGGTCCAAATGTGAATCTAAACCATCCGGGGATCAACAAAAATCACCACTATCTGCCCGTTTAGGAGGAGTTCAGTGACATACACACGTACATAAGAATTATATATTTATAAAGATACATAATAACGTATTATCTGGGCGTAGCGGTAGGCCCAGACGGAGTTGGCGAGATGTGCTGGACTTCTTTAATAAAGATTGGTCCTTGGCAGCTCTGGACAGAAAGAAGTGGAATGAGATTACCGAGGACGTTCATGGCTGTTAAGTGATAAAAAAAGGATTAAAGTTTTCGATTACTGTTGAACCTAGCCCTCCAAACATAAATACTAGATTAAGGCTTAAATCACATTGAATATTAATAAGAGTAGCTATGAACAACTTTCTTTTTCCCGGGACCAATATCGTAATTGGGAAATAATAATCAGCGGTCTGATATAAACCTTCAGTACCATCTTGATCCAAATGTATAAGACAGTTGATTATATTTCGCGATTACAATGTTGGTCCCACGTTTTTCAGTTTGATGGTTTGTACCACATTTTAATATCACCACAAACTTCTGATACATGCTGTGTTAATCAATATGCTAAGATTTTTTTTTTGTTGAGAATTTACTAACTACTTAGTGTACGTGTATGCAAATCACATTTGTCATTATTAGACTATTTTATGAAATGGCTATAGCCGATTTGACTAGTGTCTCTTAATACACAATTCATTGCTCTGAACAGTCAAAGCAATGAATTGTGTATTAAGAGACACTAGTCAAGTAAGTAAGGTACAGATCTTAAGCAGTTGGAGTGTTCGGGAAGAGTGGGAAACGAGATGGCGTGACGAATAATAGGATAAAAATCTTATGCAAAAAATAATAATCTGCCCAGCCTTTTTCTAACTATATTAGAGTTAGCTACCAGTCTTACTAGATGCACCTTTTCAGTGCATTCAGTAAATGCGCGCTTACACAAGCAACTAAGATTGCTCCATCTTGGGTAATGCTCGTCAAGCATGACGTCACGACTACATCCAGCAATTTAGGGCAATGGCAACATGTAACAACCTGTTGCTAGAGATACGGCCACACAGTATGGAGCAACTTAAAAAATCTAGGCAATGCGCCTCCCCCGCCGCCTCTGCCGCCGGCCGGTTCCGTTCGCAAAAACGAGACGTAGTTATACGTACAAACAAGATAGAAAGAAAATCGACTAGAAATTTCCAAACCGATTGGATATTCGGCAACTCATGAAACATATGGAGCAATCAGAAGCAATATTGCCGAAACACATCGGCAATTTATTGTTGTTGCTTCAGATTGCTCCACTTAATTGATCCAGATTGTTCCATTAGTGTTGCCGAGCAATAATTTCTCAAAAAATTGCCCGTTTAAGAGCACCTTAACACTGGACGCTCCATGTAAAATACTAGTATTCACTTGTATTTTAGATAGAGCGACTGACTATCTGATTGATATCCACAACCCAGTCACTGGGGAATACGATACCGATGGTTAGACTGGTTACCAGACTTTCGGGCTTCTGACGACCCGTAACGACTGTCAAAGATCCACGAATGACAGTCGGGACCAACGGCTAAACGTGCTTTCCGAAGCACGAAAGTAATACATGCTGTATATTGTTACTAAGCTAAACAAGGATGCTACTATCGTATAAAGACCAACTCCTATAATAACCACTTACGTACGTCACTTAATCAAGGATTAAAGAAAGTTCAAGTGGGGTTTAATTGACTTTAATTCGATGTCGATACGAGGAAAATGTTAACAAGAACATTAGCTGTGATAATGTAAGGAGACATGAACAATTGCCTTTAATACCTGCATGTCAACCGATTTAATTGGTCAGTCTAAGATATCAACATTATTGAAGGATATTTTCTCGTTGTCTCGTAATTATAATATCATTAGTAGCAATTTTTTAAACCGGTTTGTGTAGTTCTTAGAAACGGTTGCGACAAAAAATAGGTAATATTTTTTGCTGCAGTAGATACCTATATCTAATACCTTTAAACGAGCAGTTCTTGTCTATACTAATATTATAAAGCTGAAGAGTGTGTTTAGTTGATCGCGCTAATATCAGGAACTACCGGTTCGAATTTAAATATTCTTTTAGTGTTGGATAGCCCATTTATCGAGAAAGGCTATAGGCTCTATAACATCACGCTAAGACGCTAAGGAGCCGAGTAAAGAGAAAAAAAGTCACGAATACGAAGTACTCGCACGACGCGACGCGGTGGGTCGGAGAGCAAGAAATTTGACGCGAACGAAGTCGCGAGCAGAAGCTAGTATATATATAATCTGAATCTCGGAAACGGCTTCAACGATTTTCATGAAATTTAATACTATTTGACCCGATAGTAGGTACCTACGTTCCCGTAGCATAACTTCCAACCACCACGCGGGCCAAGCCCCTGGCCAAAACTAGTTTTTTTTTGGTTGGGAAATCATCAAATAACTTCTCCCGCTCTGGCTGGAGCGGGAGGGCGTGTCAGACTTTTGCTGACTAAAACCCACCCGTGTTCTTTCAGTTGCCTGTGTGCCAGGGGCCGCGGTATCTCTTTCGAACAACCCGCACCCCTGGCAGACATCGGCCTTTGCGGGCCCCACCAGTTGGTGCTGACATCTCTTTAAGGCGCGCGTGGATCACAACGCGCCGTCGTCCCGGGCTTGGTCCTTACCGGACAGCGAGCTACCCATTTCTCACCGTCAGCACGCCCGTGCCTACGGTGACCGGGAATCAGCCTAGGATTCCCGACGCCCAGGGCGTCTCCTGCGAAGGCTACGGCCGTGAGGGTTCATGTACTGGCTCTCCCTCACGTGCGCCGCCTCCCTCTTTGCGAGTATCATTGCTTCGCTGAAGGAGGTGATGGCTAACCATGCACTATCGCTCCGTACCATGGCCTGGACCAGGGCCGGTCGCGAGAGATCGCCAACGCCGATCGCCTCAACGAAGAAACGGTGGTGCTCCGCCCAAGCCGGGCAGACCTCCACCGTATACTCCACCGTATCCTCAGGGCGATCTTCGCAATGGAAACACCCGGACGTATCCTCTCGCCTTATCCGAAGCAGGAACCTCCCGAAACAACCGTGTCCGGGGAGGACCTGTGTCAGGCGGAAGGTGAGGACGCCATGCCGCCTCTCAAACCACTCCTCAAAGAGAGGCCCTACCGCCGCAATCGTGGCGTGCCCATGGCCAAAACTAGTTAATTCAAAATCTTAGGCCACGATGTATAAACGTAACTGAACACGTACCTATGGCTAAGCGTTATTCCAGTCACAGTTTGTACAACTGTCAAAGTACAAAGACAAAGACCGTCAAAGCTAAGTAACATTTAGGTATAGTTTCGGCTATGGTTATGATACAAGTATTTTGGTCCTACATCAAATCACACTTGTAACTATTTCCTGAAAATATATACATGTATAGTTGATGATTGACTATCTTTACACACCGGGACCCCTCCGTACCTCGGAAAGCACGAAGCCGTTGGTCCCGGCTGTGATTCGTGGATCTTTGACAGTCGTTACGGGTCGTCAGAAGCTCGAAAGTCTGACAATCAGTCTTACCAAGGGGTATCGTGTTACCCAGTAATTGGGTTGTGGAGGTCAGATAGGCAGTCGCTTTATGTAAAATTCTGGTATTCAGCTGCATCCGGTTAGACTGGAAGCCAACCCCAAGGTAGTTGGGTAAAGACTAGGTATACATATTTTATATACATGTATAGTTTATGTAATGGTATTGAGCTCATTTCAGACTCTGAGCTGCTTTGGATTAAAAAAAAACAATAACAGCTTGCTCCAGGTATCTAGGAATTGAACTCACGCTCATCAGTACCCACAGAAAAAACAAAGTTGTTGTTATGTAAGTAATATTCGTGTTCTGAGAAATAACAATGTGGAGAAACAGGTTTTAATGTCAAATAAAAATTTGAGCTACTGTTTCTAGTAATTTACATTTCCACGTGATCTAGTTTATATTTTTTCCAGACAAAAACTCAACATAATTATTTAGACGTTTTATTATAACAAAAACTATAAACTAGTTTTTTCATAGGTTTCCAGTCTAACTGGATCTAGCGGAATACCGTAATTTTACTTGAAGTGTTTGCCGCTGACCACTGAATCCTGGATACCTAGATACCCTTTGGTATTGACTACGAGTGGTGTACGGAACCGTACGCGCCGTGCAATCTGCACCTACAGTATTTTTACTTTGTACCCATTATTGCAAGTAATGTTTGATAGAATTATTGAAACCGGAACAGTTATCGTATCAGCTAAGCATCATCTCTAGCCATCTGAATAGCAAACTTAGATACCAGTGGATAAGAAAAATATCACGGACTTATATCGTTTACTCAAAGTGTCAGCTGGAGTCTTTTCCGACTATTTAATCAACGAAATCAAGGTTCCACTCCTAAGCAACGAATTGTTTGAATTAAATAAAATCGTAACTATTTCGCAAAAGAGAAGCCCACAATATTATCAGCTCGTTCCATCAGTACGCTTCATAGCTTACGATCTACGCAAGGATACAGTATTTCTTCTATCAGCTCATGTTCCCAACGATATCTTGTTATGCTCATTATACATGCCCATTTACGACCTAGACATAAAGCAGTCTCTCTGTGAAATCAAAAACAATTATGCCACTCTGTAAAATGGTCACGTGAAGAGCAATGGATTAAAATGCACAGGCCGAATACCTGGTGGTACACACGTTGTTCACATTCACGTTCACACAACGGAGTCACAATGGTCCACCTGGCCAGCAACGCGATTATTTCCCTAGGTCAAGGTTGCACATTGAAAGGGGATACCTTTAGTATTCATGCTCGTAACAATTTCATCCATCATGTAAATATTCATCAGCATATCGAAGTCCCAGAGGTTTTTGTGCTAAATAAAATCATAAAAACGTCTGCAGCAGAGAACATCAGCGTGACCGAAGATCATCTGATTTGGAAACAAATAAGGACTCAGATTTCCGAGGTTAAGGAACAGTCATCTACAGATTTGAGCATTCACGACATTCATCACAATACTGTATTGTAAATCAGTGTAGCTTCGGTTAGCATCTTGGGTGGCGTCGTCCTGTACCTCATTAGAAGACAACAAAGTACGGGGATAGCGCCGGCCCCCGGCCAGGTCGGCCGGGCCAGAACGCTGTATGGGTAGGGCCAGTGATAGTCGTGCCAGCAGACACGGGGCCAGTGGCATCACGTTTAGCGGAATCAATGCAAAAGTGTAGTGAAGTGTTTACAATCAGTGGTGTAGATAAGGCGACCTCGCCAACGTTTCTACATTTAGTGCACTCTCAAGACCGCGATGATTAAGGACATGTGTATCTTAGAATAGTCAGTTAAATTAGTGTATTATCGTATTTGTATCATTAGCTATTATCATCCATTGTCATGTTAATATTTAATCAATATCAACTTATTTGTAACTTCATTTTATCTGCCTATCTATCAATCATTTCTGTTGTCCCTTTTGGGCAGGATGTACGAAACCGTACATTACTTTACAGACTTATGCGCCGTGCATTCTGCACCCACAGCATTTGTACTTTGTACCCATTATTGCAAATAAAATCTAAAAATGTATTTCAATAAATCAGTGTTTAACGAACATTCACCGCGGTCGATTTTATTTCATCATCCCAATAGAATTATCCCGTTATTATATTACTTAGTGTAGGGATCCTCTACAAGTGTCAAAGATCAAGATCTAGAATGACAGTTGACACCAAAGACAACGTTCTACTCCGGACTGACCTTGGCAGGGGTTGCTCAACTTTGATTGATCGACAAATGCCACATTGCAGTGGACCGGGGCTAACTACGGCGTAATCACCCTATAACATTCTCGCTGCTGGGACAAAGGCTTCCTCTCTGTGAGAAGGAGTGGGCGGTAATCAACCAAAGGGACCCAGTGGGTTGGTAGAGACCACATGTCTTAGAATTTTTGGTTCCGGGACATGTCGGTTTCCTCACGAACATTTCCTTCGCCGTTTTGAAAGGAGTGGTGGTGAAATAATTTTATAAAGTGAAGTGCCTGTGCTTTATAACTCGCATATGTTGGAGAAAAATCAGCCGGTTGAAGTGGGAGTGGCCTGGACACGTCGCGCGAATGCACTCGGAGAGATGGGCAAAGATCGTCACTCACTGGACGCCTGAGGAAGGACATCGCCGTTGAGGTAAGCCACGGCGAAGGTGGGCTAACGATTTGATAAGGTTTGTAGGGCCAACATGGCAGAGAACGCACAAGACAGGGAAGTTTGTAACAAAAAGGGGAGTCCTTTGCTCAGCAGTGAGCTACAAGGTTAAAAAAAGTAAATGCTTGCATTCGTTCCCACGACTTACGAACCGTAAGTCGTGACCACTGCTCTCAACTATTCTGCCGCCATAAGTAACAGTGGCGCGTCTGAGGAAATGGAGTGGGGAAAAATTAGCTTTATTAGACGCACCTTTTTTGTTTGGCATGGCTTTTTTTTCATTGTTTTCTCTTTAGACGCGTCCTTTACGTTTACGGCATCGTAGGCAGTAATTATGGGCCCACTGCAGTGTCATAAGTGAGCAACTAATATTATTTCAACAAAAGAAAAATACACTTACGTAATTTTCTTAGCCTGGCAGTTCTTGAGTCCTGTTACTTTGATATTGGTGACAGTGAGTTTCAAGTTTGATGTACTGGCATCTACGTGTTTAATCACAAGGGGGTCATGCTTGGCCACATTCAGCTCAGGAATACCGTCTGCGAAAAATGGTATCGCCTTCTGCGTCGATTCCTTCAGACATTTCGTGTCGTCCCATTTACATTTTGTGATGAAAGGTACTGGCAACAGAAGGAAAGGGTAATTTAATTAATTTAATTTGTGTACTAAAGTTTTCGATTTTGTGTAAAACAAAAGAAAATTCTTCTAGCTATCCGCATTTGTTGTTCGATTTCCGAGCTTATAGGAATTTTCTTATTTGCAAATGAAGGTATAATTAGCATATTACATTATGTAAAATAGTTGTAACATTCATCGTTTTAGCGTCTCGATGGCAATGTAAAAAGACTCAACCCAGAATTCGGCTACATGATGGGCGCCATCACTAGTGGTTCCAACATTGACATCAAAAATTAACTCAAACTCTTTACAATAACATGAAATGCTGAAAGCAGTGTATCTATCAAATAATTTTTTGTTAATTTTAAAGATATGTATGTTTCTAAAAATTTTATAACAAATAGGTGCTGTTCGTAAAACATTATTTTTGTTTAACTTTCATAGAAGTTTCTTTTAGGCCAATATTTGAAAGGAATGCACACACGAAAGAAAAGCAATGAAAATGAAAATGAAATTAATTAACAATTACTTAAGCCAAACAGAAAAACAATAAATAAGAAAATACATTACCCGAAGTAGAAGTCACTAAAGAAATATACGTTAGAAAGACTACAATAAAAACTTTATTCCTCATTTTAATTAATTAAATAATCTGACATAAAGACACGACTACACAATACGATAAACTGCTTCTGTTTTCCTGTATCAAGAAGTGTTCACTTTTATATACAGTTTCATACAAATGCTTATCAGACTAGGGATGTACAAATACTTAAGTGAAACGAACGTTAGATTATACTGCGACTCCGCCCGAAATGAACACGCGTTTTATATTTATAGTTTCTAACTTGATTAGCAATCTCATTCAAGTCTGGTTCTGTATTTTTTGGTCACAAAAAGTAAAAAAAAAATACAAAAATGCCTTTTAGATTATATTCTCGTCGATAGACACATGCAGGTAGTTTATCTGCTTATTTTTTTCTGACTGACTGACTATATTAAAAAAGTAAAATGTCTTGTTTGTTAGCTAATAAAATAGAAACGTATCTGAATGTTTGGAAGGACTAAACAATTTTAAACTCTTAATTAAACTTTTTGGGCCCATGCTTTGCATCTTTTGTCCTCTTAGGACTGGCCAGTTCACTGTTTCAATATTAGAAGTAAAACCTGGCAGATTTTTGTTGGGAAGCCTTTTTTATGATTCTAAGAAATAGACTTAAATTTATTACCTACTTTGGCAGATTTCCCTTGGTACTTTGTCCCTCAAAGGACCATTTCAGACATCAATCTACATTGTCCTTACACGATCTGACCAAGATTGAAGTCTGAATTTTAAAAGAGTATTTATTACCTCTGAGTTTTTATCTGTCTTCTTTCTTAGATTAGTCAGATCTCATCTAGTTTTAAAAATATTTTGAAGTGTATAACTTTTTGTACAGCCCTACTGACAAAAGTAAATGATAAATGAGCATTTAAGTCCAAATTAGAGCTTGACTAAATATTTTCCGAGAAAAAGGCTGCTTGGTATCTAGGGTCTTCATCATCATATGCCTAGCCTGTTCCCAATTATGTTGGGGTCGGCTTCCAGTTTAACCGGATGCAGCTGATCATCGGACCTTCACAACTCATTTACGTATGACATGTAGAAGACGAACACCATAATATAGTTGTGTGCTAACTGCTTTGTAAGATTCTCCATAGAGATCTACGTTTTGGAATGGGCAACTAGCTTCAACTTTTCAACTGATCGACTTTTTGACAATTCAAAAGTGCCTGTAAATGGTTTAATTGAAATAAATGCTTTGAGTTTGAGTTTGAGTTTGATTATTACTTTTCTTGCTAACATACGCACTAAATGGAAAGCTTTTAATAAAGTGATATTACTTAATATATTATTAAAATATATCTTTACGCCTATATCCATAGATGTCATATGGAAAAAAACTGGCTATAGTAGTTTTTCTAGCAACTAGGTGTAGCTTCTCTTCAAATGCCAGTATACTAGTAAGACGGGCAGCAACATATGCATGATTGATAATGTTTCTGATATTTCTTGTTTAGTTGTTACCCTTTTAGAGTTTTATATTATAAATAAAATAACTAGTTTTAGCCAGCGACTTCACCCACGTGGATGTACGACCGGGATCAAAAATATCCTTTGTGTTAATCCAGATGTGATAAACTATATGTGTGCCATCCAAATCGATTCAGCTGTTCTTGCATAATTGAGTAACAAACATCCAAATTTTCATATTTATAATATTATTGTAGGATCTTAGTATTGGAATAGTAGGATGAGTAACTGGAATGTATAAGAGACGGGAAAAAAACATCACAAGTTATCTTTTAAACTGGGCGTTATAAAGCATACAAAGCCGGGACTTAAATTTGTATTTACAATTTTTGTTCGGCTAAATGTTTTATTTGATCAAGCTGCACCAATTGAAATAATCAGAAAACCAACCTGGTTAGCGGTCACATTGAGGTAAGTGGTTTTCCTTTTATAAAGTTTTATATCCATACCAATAAAATAAGTTTAATGACATTCGAATAGCTGAAATAATTTAGAGGTAGAATAAAGAAAAACAGTAGGTGAGTAATTGGGCTAAAAGTAAAATAAAAATTAGATTTTGTTGAATGCTCTAGGAATACTGACGAATTAACTGCAAAAAGGTGTTTTATTGATAGATCAGATTCCGGTGCAAGGAGACCTTAAGGCCCCTACATATGGTGGAGGCGCTGAATCACCTCCTTTTTTTTTTTTTTTTTTGGGTGGGAAGCCATCAAATAACTTCTCCCGCTCTGGGTGGAGCGGGAGGGCGTGTCAGACTTTTACTGACTAAAACCCACCCGTGTTCCCTCAGTTGCCTGTGTGCCAGGGGCGGCGGTATCTCTTTCGAACAACCCGCACCCCTGGCAGGCATCGGCCCTTGCGGGCCCCATCTGTTGCTGCTGACATCTCTTTGAGGCGCGCTTGGAACACAACGCGCCGTCGACCCGGGCTTGGTCCTTACCGGACAGCGAGCTACCCATTACTCGCCGTCCGCAAGCCCGTGCCTACGGTGGCCGGAAATCAGCCTGGGATTCCCTACGCCCAGGGCGTGTCCTGCGAAGGCCACGGCTGTGAGGGCGCATGTACTGCATCTCCCTCACGTGCCCCGCCTCCCTGTTTGCGAGCATAACTGCTTCGCTGAAGGAGGCGACTGCCAGCCATGCGCTCTCGCTCTGTACCATGGCCTGGACCAGGGTCGGACGCGAGAGATCGCCGCCGCCGATCACCTCCACGAGGACACGGCGGTGCTCCGCCCAAGCCGGGCAGACCTCCACCGTATGCTCCACCGTGTCCTCTGGGCGATCTTCGCAATGGAAACACCCGGGCGTTTCCTCCCGCCCTATCCGAAACAGGAACCTCCCGAAACAGCCATGTCCGGTGAGGACCTGTGTCAAGCGGAAGGTGAGGACGCCATGCCGCCTCTCAAGCCACTCCTCAAAGAGGGGACTTACCGCCGCAATCGTGGCGTGCCCAATCGCCTCCTTGTGTATTAAACATCGTGTGCAGAGCCCTAGTGAATACTGCACGAAAGCTGTAAGTGGTAATTTTAGAGTTAACATTGATCAGAGCAGAATAAGATGTCTCGTTACAACAGCAGCGAGTCATGATCAATCAAAAAAGGGCTTTTAAAGAAAAAGGTCTCGTACGAGCTAAAACGAAAGCTAAAACTAACAATTTCGTTCTTACAGTGAATAAATTAAAAAGTTCTAATAAAATTAATAAACATTTTATATAGACATTTTCATTTTAAAGTATAAATTTAGAAAAATAAATATTAGAGGGATCAGGGTTATTGTGTATGTATGCGATAAGAGCCTTTTGATGTTAGGTTAGGTTATAGTTTTTTGTCGTCTTTTATCATCAATTATTTACCTTTTATTGTCGTGTCAAAGTCAACTAGATATAAACATGTCATTGAAATTAGTGCCTTGTTTTATGTTGGATAATACTACTAAGTAATATTATAAATGTGACAGTTTGGATGTTTGTTACACAATCATGCAAAAAGGGCTGATTCGATTTGGATGAAATTTGGCATAGAGATAGTTTGTAACCTAGAATAACACATAAGGTACATTTTATCCCGATAGTACGTTCCCGTGGGATATCTAATTTCTGACCTACACGCGGTCGAAGCCGCTGGCAAAGCTAATACCTATTATACAACGTGTAACGGAAAGGGTGTATACATACCAAGGGCACGGCTTCTTTGGATGATATCAAGCTATATTGGAAGGGTTTTCAATCTTATCTGTACATATTAGGAAGTTATGAGAATTTTTAATACATTGACACCTGAAATCGAAATTTTCAAATTGAAATAAACACACCTCTTGGAAGAGATTTATCGTGATATTGACAAGTAACGTGGAAATTTATTGACCAACGTAGTGCAGAGACACGTTTGTTATAATTTGAATTAAAGAAATATATAAAACCGAAAATTTCGCATCAATTCTTAGAGTATTTTATTTTGAGCTGAAACTATGTATAGTGATTCTATACCAGCTGTTATCTTTAGTGCTTAAGGATAGCAATAGGGTTTCTGTTACACCTTGTATAATATCTATTAATACATTTATTGCATGTTTTGTATTTATTACATGTGTTGGTGAGTAAACATCAGACGCAGCCGGGAGCGTGTGAGGTGACACCTGGTGAACGGGTGACACAACTCACGCACTTTTACGTCCACGACTAAGTCTTCAAAAGTAAGAGTTCAATAGGGTGGAATAGCATGAACGTGCTTCAGAAAGTATTTATACGAGTTAGGAGAGGAGATCGTTTTGAAAACTGTGGTCCTTCCTAGATGGGGGTGACACTCAGTCTGAGCTGCAACAACTAGCTTTGCTAACGGATCATAGTCTTCAATGTGTATTGAGTTTACACAATTGGTTCAGCTTACGATTGTGGACCCACAGGTTTTGATCAGCGTTGGCTGATATTTAATGAAGATTAATGAGAACGAAGTAGGTTTTTGAGAATTTTTCTCTGGAGTATGGACATGAGTTAGTTGTATTTCGATAAAATCTAACTTCTTAGCCTTTTTCCTCCCTCTAGCTCAATACCGTCCAATGGGGTAAAAGATTATGATTTTAAGGTTTTCTTTTCTTTAACACATTCTGGGCTGATATGATCTGTCGCGTCAATTTATTTGCTCATTCAAGGTCACGTCGCATCTCTTCGAAGGTTTTGAAGTGACGAGGTTCTAGCACGACGACGTTAGATTGTGTGAGATCGCATTACATGATAGTAATTTGACAGGTGTAATGTCAAATTCCAAATTTCTTTTTTATCCTTGGAAATTGAGCCGATGTTGGATTCTCGCCACAGTGTTCTTGGTTAGCACGTGTGTTTTGAGTTTGTTGTTGTTTTTAAAGTGACTGTTGATATTTTTGTGACTTGTTAGTATATAAGTGTGTTGTCCTTGTGTTCGTAAACAGGTTTGTATTGTGATTGTCCTTTCTGAAAACCATTTTACCCAAGATGGATAAAAATAAACCCCCCGATCCTGATCCACCTGACATTCCAGGCCCTACATTACCTCTGTCCCCGAATCCACTCTCGCAATTTGCGGATGTTGTTTGTAGTGTTACAGAGATGGATTTATCACCATCCCAATTCAACCAATCATCCCGTAAACGCCCCGGTAACGATGACATCTTGACACCTTCCCCGCCAAGCAAACAAAAAAAAAGCCAAGTTGGTCGTGTCAAATACTCGGCAATGGATAAGGGTCCTTACATCGTTCACGTCTCCCGTATAGAGAGACCCAACCTAACTCAGGCACCACCTTACATCCAGTTAATTTTGGAAAGTTTTTGATCAACAACAACATTGCGAACATAGTTCGTGGTGGTGTTAATAGGGTTGGTAGAAACCGAGTATCTGTAGAGTTTGCTTCCCCTCAGGATGTCAACTCTTTCTTGGTTAACACTCTGTTACCCAAGTACAGCTATATTGCCTCTATCCCTACATTCAATATCACAAGGTTCGGAGTAGTCACAGGTTATCCCTCTGATTTTTCAGAAGAAGAGGCTATCACTTATTTGTCTGTGCCCTCAGGTTGTGGGCAAATCCTTAAAGTGCGTCGACTTCATAGGAAAGTTCAGAGAGACGGGATTAATGAGTGGAAACCAACTGAAACTTGTGTGATCACATTCGATGGACAAGTTTTACCTAAAAGAATCTTCTGCTGTTACATATCCCTTCTTGTAGAACAGTCTTGTCGAAAGTGTTGCCGATTTGGACATGTGGCTACTGTATGTAGATCTAAACCACGCTGCAGCAAATGTGGCCACGATCACCCAGGTGATGGTTGCAACATTTCTGAGGGTGAGGCCTTCTGTATTCTATGTTGGGGTAATCACTTTGCCAACAGCAGGTCATGCCCTGAGCATGGTAGACAGAAAGCCATTAAGACAGTAATGGCTGAGAAATCCATACCTTACGTTGAGGCTAGCAAATTAGTTCCGACAACTTCTCGCAACTATGCCAACATAGTGAAAACTCCAAGCTCTCAGTCTTATCGCAAGACAGTATTCCTAAAACCAAAATCTCATGCCCCTCTTTCCCCGTCTTATGACAAAGTTGCTCACCAACAGATAATTAGTTCCCCCCAACTTTCACAGCTTAATGGCTGCGCTCTCAATAATAATTTCTCTTCCATTAATAGTACTTCCTCTATTATTGAACTGTTAATTAAACTGTTACCTATAATTATTTCTTCTTCTACTTCTTATCCTCAATCACCGTCCAACGTTGCCGATCAACTTATGACTCTTCTTTTAGACATTAGAAATGGCGTCTCGCCAAGTATTTCTTCAGTGGAATGTGAGGAGCGTGTGGCGTAAAAAGTACGACCTCATATTTCTTTTAAATAAATACAAGCCGTTGGCTTGTTCCATAGCTGAGACTTGGCTTACTCCAAGTCTTAGCTTCCGCATGCCGCATTTTAACATCCTAAGATGTGACAGATCAGATGGAGGGTCGGCCCTCTTAGTCAATGATCGGGTCCCTCTTTTGCCCTTTACTTTGCCTTCACTTACAGGTGATATGAGCATTGCCGCAGGGAAGGCTGAGGGCATCACAGTGTTTTCCATTTATATCGCACATCCTCAACATGATTTTTTAAGAACTTTAAGAGATATTTTTTCTAATGTTCGTGGTCCGATACTGGTCATGGGCGATTTTAACTGCCACCATTACAGATGGGGGTCGGAACGCTGTGATGCCTTTGGCGTAGCTTTGGTTGAGTTATTGGATGATCTGGATCTCTGCATTTTAAATAATGGTTGCCCAACACGGAGATCTCTTCCTGGACAACAAAAGAGCTGTGTTGACCTAACCTTTTCTTCAGTTGAGCTAGCAGCCTCGACCCATTGGGAATGTACAACCTTGTCGCATGGTAGTGACCATTACCCCATTGTCATATCGCGTGCTTAATAAGACTTATTTAGATAAAAGTTCTCCTCCACTTTTGAAGTATAACCTGTCCAAACCAGATTGGGCAAAATTTACTTCATTATTGGAGGATAAAATTGATGTACTTCCAAATTTGAATTCAAGTTTATCAAATCCTTCTGGTCACTCCCATGCCAAGAGATGTTATGAGGAATTTGTTTCAGCCATCACCTCCAGTGCGGACTCCTGCTTTCCATTGAAAAATAGTGCCCGTGATAAAATACCTTCACCACCATGGTGGGATCCAGAATGCACTTCGGCAATCAGGGATAGAAATGAGGCCGAGGTGTGTTATAATGTGGATATAAGCACCGAAAATCTATTGGCATATTTGCAGATTAACGCTAGATCTAAACGTTTTCTTCGTAAGAAGAAACGTTCAGGTTGGATTAAGTTTTGCACATCCTTATCTCCCTCTACTCCAGTTTCAGCTGTCTAGAAAAATATCAATAGATGCAGACGTGGGTGTTCCCCATCAATCTCTTCACCAATCACTAGGGAAACTGCTCAAAATTTTTTTGAATACATAATGTGACAGAGGATCCTTTCGATGCACTTTCTACTTTGGAGGAATTAAATGTGGTACTCAAATATGTCCGGGACTCAGCTCCTGGTATTGATGGTGTGCCATATGCTTTCATAACCCATGCTGGCGAAAAGGCTAAAATCTTTTTTTTAAGTATTTTAAATTATTGTTATAGTCATGGTTGGGTTCCAGATCAGTGGAAGTTGCAAATTATTATTCCTCTGTTGAAATCAGGCAAACATGCTGATGATCCGAACGGCCTTAGGCCAATCGCGCTATCTTCAGTCCTAGCCAAATTACTGGAACACCTCATTAAAAACCGCCTCGAGTGGATAGTCGAATCGAGAGACTTACTGCCGAATCATCAATTTGGTTTCAGGAAAGGGCTTAATACAACGGACAGTATTGGTATATTAGTTACGGATGTCCGCTTAGCCTTTTCTCGAAATGAATCCGTTGTTGCCACTTTCCTCGACAGCTCCTCTGCGTATGACGATGTTCTTATTCGTACTCAGGCAAAAACTGCAACAGCTGAGTCTTCCAGCTAAGATGATACAGTGCATATGTGAGCTTTTGTTGTGTCGTTCACTGGTTTTCAGAGTCCAGGGTGAAGAGTTCGATGCAAGGCAGACATGGAAGGGACTCCCTCAAGGCTATGTCCTCAGTCCCATACTCTACAATCTCTATACGGCTGATATTGGATCCTGCTTAAATAATAATTGCCAGATGTTACAATACGCCGATGACATTGTTCTTTATGTGACAGATTCCTCCATAGATGACGCTGCGTCATCATTGTGTCTCTCTCTGGAGTCTTTGAACCAATGGCTTTTAAGCCATGGGCTGTCACTATCTGCACCAAAAAGTACGACAGTTATTTACTCTCGCAAAAGACTCGTTCCTCATATTTCAGTTAACATTTCAGGCCATAATATTCCTATAGTTAATAAAATAACATTTTTAGGCGTTATTTTGGATACAAAACTTACTGGCAAACATCACATAAATTTCCTTATCCAAAAATGTGAAAGAATCATATCAATTTTACAAGTTCTTGCGGGTGTTTGGTGGGGTGCCCACCATGAAGTTAGTCTACAATGCTTTAGTTCGCAGTGTTTTGGACTATGGAACATATCTTCTAATTGCTTGCAACAAAGGTGCCGTGACTGGGCTGGATAGAGTTCAGTCCAAATGCCTTCGGATCATCGCAGGTTGCATGAAGTCCTCTCCTGTTAACGCATTGCAAGTCGAATGTGCTGAACCTCCGCTGGCCCTTAGACGGCAATATCTGGCCTCCCGTTTTGTGTCTAGATTAATAGGTAGATCCTCCCATCCTCTTATAGGAAGATTGAACGATTTAGATGCCATATGCAGAAGCTCAAATTACTGGAAAAATAAAGAAATCCCCCTAATCCTAAAATCCTTTCGACTACTTCTAAATTTAGTATGCCCGATCGTCCAGAATCCCAGATTACCCCTTTTTAATTTTCCATATGAAGTTTTAAATTTTATCCCAAAAATTTTCTTTGATATTGGTATTTCCAAAAAATCTCCGTCAGCGAATCCGGCTTTCAATGCGGCGGTGGGCGAGAGATGGAAAGGTTTTCAATTATTTTTTACGGATGCTTCGAAACTAACCGATCTTACTCACACTGGCGCTGCGGTCTATTACCAAAGCTCCAAAATAATCCTACAATTTCATTTAAATTCACCCCAAGGAGTCTTCTATATTCACGGGTGAGTGTGTGGCTATACTGGAAGCTTGTCTTTTTATTGAGTCACACCCTAATATTCAGAAAGCCGTTATATTTACAGACTCCCATACCAGTTTGCAAGCCTTAGCTCAAAATCCGTATAAGAGTAAATTGCACAGCTCCCTTATTTTAAAAATTAAAAACTCTTTAATGTCCAGCGCTAGTAATGAAAAGGATGTTCAGCTGGTTTGGATACCTAGTCATTGTGGCATTAAGGGTAACGAATGTGTTGACGCTTTGGCTAAAGATGCTTGTTCATCTTTGTCGTCGGAACTCACATTTCAATTTTTATTATAAGTATGTAATTTATTTATTCTTTGTTTGTTTCAGTCCAGTACTAACCCCACAAGATCAACAGTTAAGCCCAACTGTATAATCAAAGATTAATATCGGTTTTTTTTTTGGATTTTTTTTATAATGCACACATGCTTTTCCAATTCACTTTCGACATGGGCAGAATAGTCGACATTGGCTTTGCTTGCCATATTTAAAAATAAACTCAAACTCAAACTCAAAGCATTTATTTCAATTAAACCATTTACAGGCACTTTTGAATTGTCAAAAAGTCAATCAGTTGGAAATAGAATAGAATAGAGCCGATGTTGACTACTTTGCCAGAGTGACATTAAGATCAAACTCCTATAATATATTATACAAACATAAAACTGAACTAAACAAGATTTGAAATGTCAGATTACTATCAGGGATTTAAAAAAAAAGCTTTACGTGACGTTGAGGTGACATTAGAATTAAAAACAGATGTAAATGAATGATGTTTACGTCATTCTCTGTATTTATATTCAAACTAATAAAAAGGACGTCTTAGAAAATGCTTGACATAAGGTCACATTTTAGCAAAAATATTGGAGAAAAAAACTGATGCACTTTATTCATATACAAATTGCACTTTTTACAAAAAGCTATGACAATACGGTAACATTGTAATCATCATATCAGCCGAAAGACGTCCACTGCTGGACATAAGCCTCCGCCAAAGGAGGGATTTTCCATAATCGCCACGCTTGGCAGGCGGGTTGGCGATCGCAGTATGGTGGTTAAATGCATAGAGAATGCTGCTGCCCATTCTTTAGTAAATTCCTTAGTTGCCTTCTACGACACCCATGGCAAGAAATGGGATGGTGCTATTCTTTTACGTCCGGCACCACACGGAACATTGTAATAACAATATTTATTTATGCATAAGTAAATTCGCCACCTCTTCTTACTTCACTTTGCATAACACAGAAAGCTATAAATTACCTGAAGATGATATGATAACTAACGAATTACTAAAACTTACTATGGAAGAGATAATACAACCTTTTACACTGAGGTGAGTGGTACAAAGAGGTGGCGCGGGAAAAGAGTTCCTGGATGGACTTGGGGTGGCCTAACAAAAAAAAGGAAATCCGTCTGTTTACCTTCATTAAAGTATTAAAATCGGCCACGGATCGGCAACTAACCAGCAATCATCACAGTACATGCCTCGTTTGTTGAACCTGAACCCTGTTAACGAAAATTATGATGACTGGTTGAGTGCCGTAAGTAAGTATTTAACCAAATAATTGTGATGAAAATGAGTCCATATGAGTCTATATGGACTCCAGTCCATAGAGCGTTTAGTGTTGCAGGGTAGAGGAGAAGTTGGGTCACCGATCAATCGATCGTTAAATCTGCGTTTTGACGCCATGAATGAAACAGACTATCATCTAACAACATCAGACTATCATCTAACAACATCAGATGGAGAGAGATCTTGAATTCAACAGTTAAGCCCAACTGTATAATCAAAGATTAATATCGGTTTTTTTTTTGTTTTTTTATAATGCACACATGCTTTTCCAATTCACCTTCGACATTGGCAGAATAGTCGACATCGGCTTTGCTTGCCATATTTAAAAATAGAATAGAATAGAATAGAGATCTTGAAGTAAGAAGTGACTAAACCTGCGATCGCACACAATATTTCATCATGACCATCTCCGCTCCGTCAAGAGCGAAGCGAAGAAGAAAAGAAGGCAGTAATGTCGATATACTTTTACTTATGTGTCTACAAAATATTGATTCTGTAATCTATTTCTCTAACTTATTTTTTTGTAATGTTCTACCCAGCACGATTCAGCAACAAAAACCGAATTAATTATTAAAATTGCTTCTAGTAAGATGGTAGACGGTTAAGGTTACTCAAATTAATAAATATCATAGAAAAGTATTTATTTACTGTTCTTATTTAATTATGCTTTTTATCTTATGAGGTCATAATTATGATAAAAATCATAATAAAATAAGATCAAATACATAGACGACCTGTAAGTTATTAGTGGATGCAATTACCTTAGGGCACAGAAGAACGTTCTGTGTGGTGCCGGACGTAAAAGAATTGCACCATCCCATTTATTATCGTGGGTGTCGTAGAAGGCGACTAAGGGAGAGAATTGGCAGCAGCGTTCTCTATGCATTTTACCACCATACTGCGATCGCCAACCCGCCTGCCAAGCGTGGCGATTATGGCAAAACCGCCCTTTTGAGGGAGACCTATGTCCAGCAGTGGATGTCTTTCAGCTGAAATGGTGATGATGATGACAGAAGAACGAGATCTGATTCAGCGGGGTGTTACCAGATTTTTCCTTCAACAATTTATACCAATTTGGAAATTGTTAAGAAAAAGAGCTTGTAGCAATTTTTTAGTTTAAAATAACTACTTAAATACATTGAACGTATATTCAAATCACAATTATCTTTCTTAGACTATTGTATGAAATGGCTATAGATATAAATGAAATGAATATATTTGACGTAGAATGTCAATTTCATACACAATTAATTTCCTTGTCTGTACCTTAAGCAGTGCAATTGCGCGGGAAGACTGGGGAACAACATGGGGTGACGAATAATAGAATAAAACTTTTATGAAAAAAAAAATCTGCTTAGCCATTTCCCAACTATGTTAGGGTCGACTTCCAGTCTCACCGGATGCAGCAGAATACTAGTATTTTACAAATAACGACTGCCTATCTGACCTTTATCACCCATTTACTGGGTAATACGATATCCTTTGTGAGACTGGTTATCAGACTTTCGGGTTTCTGACGACCCGTGACGACTGTCAAAGATCCACAAATGACGCCGCTGGGGCCGAACTCAGAAAGAGGTGGTGAGTTGACCTGGACTCGTCTCGCGAGGGCTGGTTCAAGGTGGCGTGGGAAAAGAGTTCTGGGAAGGATTTGGAGTAGGTCTTAGCTCAACATTGAGATAGTAGGTATAGCCTATCAAAACAAAAAAAAATTGGACAACCTGCTCCTTTCTTGAAGTCGGTTTTAAATTATATATTTAAATAAAATTTTAACTATCACAATAATTGAAAACATCTGCCGGAACTATGTGGTTTCCTTTGGTTTGTTTTATAGTATTTTATTAAGCCTTAATAATTATATATATTTATTGAACAATATACTCGTCCAGTGGTGTGGTCTTCAGATACTTATTGGCATTTTTCACAATTTTCTTGATATTCGCCATAAATACTGGCATTTGGACTTCATTAGCAACTTCTTTCCAGTTCTCATTTGCGAATTTCAAGACTGCGTCAGCTGAAATCAATATAAAAGTTAAATAGTCTGTAGGCAAAAAAAAAGTCGAACGGCTCAGATATCAAGTGAACGGAGTTGCTGACTACTGATAAATACGTGCAATCCTGACAGTTCCACTCAATCTGTGTGGTTCTTTCCTCAAAAGACCATTTCAGACACCAATCCACATGGTCTTCACATGATCTGACCAAGACTATGTCAGGAGTTTAAAAGAGACTGTGACCTCTGAGTTTGTTTAGGCCGTTCTTCTCAGAGTAGTCAGATAGAAAACGCCAACCGTATCTAGTTTTTAAGATATGATTGACATCGCAAAGTGTTTGTTGAAACCTACTTACAGAAATAAAATCATTTATCATTAAAATTTATAATTAAAAAAAAGTCGCACAAATAGTTTTGAGGTTTACCCAGTCAGTCTGAGGGCAGTTTCCTTATTTTGCGGGAAGGTACCATAAAGAACATTTACCTACGTCATTATTTCACGAGATAGGTAAGAAACAAAACAAGGAAAATTATTATTTAAGTATTAATCGCTGAGATGACCAGATGACGTCAGATGCCAGAATAATTTACCTTATAATAAGATTTAATCATCTGAATACCTACATACAGACATGAATGTACTGAGATATGAAACATATTTGCATCTTTTTGATGTATTTAATTATTTATGTTCAACAAAGAATACTATACAGCATGTACCAGAAAGGTGTGACCAAATTCGAAGCCAGGCGAATCTAGGTCTAACGTTACAGGAAGTCAACATTTATCATCTGTTTTTCTTTTTTTTTTGCTAGTCATGAATTGTTACGCAGTTTTATCATGGCGCAAAAAAAAATGAAAAATAATAGAATAAAAAACTAAAAAACGCACTTTAAAAACCAAACTAAAAAGTAGAAAATAATTTTATTCTATTTAAAAAGCGTGGGGTACTTTTTGAGGTATTTTTTTAAATCAATTAATATCAAGCACTCCACGCTTTTTAATAGAGCTTAATTATTTTCTACTTTTTACTTTGGTTTTTAAAGCGTGATTTTTAGTTTTTTAAACTATTATTTACTTTCTATTTTTAGTTCTTCTAACTACAAAACCGTGTTTTTTTTATTTTTTATTATTGAATTGTCATCGGTCCTCGATAAGTCTACAAAGTTTAAATGAAATCTGACCGTTTAAAGTGGGTCACAATCGCGCCCAAAGGAGTCGTTTATAAACATACAAACAAACGTAACAATACCGTAAAACGTACCGATATCGTAATAATACCGCCTTCCGTTATTTTCACTTCAAAAACGTTGCCAAATGAAATAAGTTAATCAATTGAAAAGAATGAAAATATTATTATAAACTCGATTGAATTCATAATAATAAATATTTTCATTCTTTTTATACCAATAAGATATTAAATCCAGTGATTCAGATTCAGTGTTTTCTTCAGTAAACTTACTTTTTAAATAATGGTTACCCAGTAATACAAGAACTAACCAACGTTTCTACAAAATTCTTAAAAATAAATCGATTATTAAATCGATTTCACAATCGATCATCATATTTTTTTAGATAGGCAACAAAGTGGACTCATGTCAAAGTCAGGTCAATCGTCATTGTCCTCGCTTCGTTCATTTGGCTCTGAGCTTGCGGCAATGAATATTTTGTTGTTTTCTTGTGCTATAACTATCGTTCTATTAATATTCTATAACGACGTCGGCTACGTATAAAGGATTTTGACGGATATTAGGTACTTTTACGAACGACCCACGCATTTCTTATAACGGACTTAGTTATTTTGCTTACCTACTCGACTTACGCCAGCCTCATCGACCACGGATTTAGATGTAAAATACAATGAGTGATCAACGTCTACACTTCTAGTCTACTATAAAATCGAATCATTCTTTTTAAAGTATAACGTGAGAGCTCGGTGTAAGAATAACTTATTATTATGATGCAACAATGTTATTTTTGTACAAACAAATAACACCCTATATTTTTTTCTCCCATGGAGCAGTTTGAAACATTTTTTTTGAGATGTTATTGTTATTTAAATAAAATACTGTAGTTAAAGTTACTGTAATGTCAGGCCCAACCTCCTTTAAGGTGGTCTGTACCAAAATACAGACCATCAATCCGAGCAACTTTCTCCATGGGATCAATATCGTAATCACGAAAATACAATAAACATACAAAAGTTCAATACCTCACCGTCATCTACGAAGCTGACTCTAACAATGTTGGGGTCAGCTTCCAGTCAAACCGCATGCAGTTTACATGGACTAACAACTGACTATCTGTCCTCCACATCCCAGTTAATGGGTAGCACAATACCGAAAAGTTCAATACCTACGAGTACTCGAGCCAAATAAGTACTCTAATTTTCTCTAATCAGCACGAGCTATACAGGGTCGTAGGGTCTCGAACCACAACCTGTGACCAAGGATTTTCTACCTAAAAAACCTAAACGCGTTGAAATTTTCGTTAGTTATTGAAAAAAAAATTGCTGTTCCATATATTTTTAACTCGTAGGTATTGCAATTTGCTGTGAACAGCAGATTTTTTTGTTAACCGACGGTACATTTATACGCGGATTCTAGAATCATATTCTGACTTTATGATTACAGTCTGCGCGTCGATCTGCCAGGCTCTCTGTAAAACTATACATATATAATATATAAAGAACAGGTCATGTCGAAGTTAAAAATTATGTATGCACCTCAACACTAAACCATTTGATAGTACATTGCCCCATCATGGTCTTTATAGACCACAAGTTAAAAGCAGCAGAAACTTGGAAAGTTCAGTCAGAAAAAATAATTAGGCAAACACACCCCGTCAATTTGCCGTATTTTAAACAATTCATACGGCTGCCATAGAATAACAGGTGTTATTTGAATATACGGACAAATTTAGTAGGTAGTCAATAGACAAAAAATAAAAACTCTAATGAAGATTGGCAGGGGTCCATGTAATTTGGGTATCACACTTAGACTGCGTACATTCGTACAAATCCTCTCAAATTACTGAATTCGGTCGATTTAGTGAATTCCGGTAGTGGTGGTAGTTGGTTGGTGGTAGGGGAACCTATGATGAACCAATATTCATTATGATGATTGTCATCATTACAGCCGAAAGACGGCCACTGTTAGACATAGACCTCCCCAAAAAGGGGGGTTTGGCAATAAACCCCACGCTTGGTAGGTGGGTTGGCGCTGCTGCCCATTCTCTAGTAAGTCCCTTAGTCGCCTTCTACGACATCCACGGGAAGAAATGGGATGGTGCTATTCTTTTACGTCCGGCACCACACGGAACATGATGATTGTACTATTATTGATTTTAATAGTATTTTGTATCATTATTCCCCTCAACCAAAGCCCTTGCCATCTAATCTCTTCACTAGTAAAGAATGCTTAAAGCATTAAGTCCGCCTTTGTACCGTTTTTTTGTGTGCGAAAAGTTTAATAAACCATTGATTTATCGGCTTTACCCGCTTTACGTGAGTGACCTCAATGTAAAAAAGTAGATTACCTAGATCCTTCTGTCCATTGAACAAGTTTCTGAAGTCGAAAACCACTGGCTCCAAGGGTTCTACGTCCAATTTGAAGTTCTTGACACTTCTGTAAGTTTTACCATCTTTACCGTAAGTTTTTAACTCCATATTCAGTTTAACGCGGTATTTTTCTGAAAAAAAAAAACAAAAGGTTCTGGTCAGAATTTACAAAGTTTTGCCAAAAAATTTGAATAGTTTTTTTGATTTAATTAAATAAGCCGTTGTCATTTTGACAGTTCAACATCATTCATTACGTTATTATGTTGCTGAGCAGACAAATTATTCGAACATATGAAGCAATGGATAAGCAATATCTTTCAAAATGATTCAGATTCTGATTAATAGTGTGTTGCTCATTTAGGGTGTAGGTACGCATTACGACTTTTTATCGCGATCTGGAGTTTCAACTCGGGTGTTCTCCCCTGGCGGACTGGCAACGACGCATTTATGGCGGTTTTTCGTGATTGTTTCATTAAATACAAACAAAAGTAGGATAAAACCAGGATAGTTGCCCCAGGGGTATAGTTGCCCCGATTTTAATTGTTCTATTTTCGCGGATGAATTGCATGCTATTTTGTTAATCTATCGAAAGACTCTCCAATTACCACTAAGTTGACCGTGTCGCATATGTCTCTATGTGATGGCATGGGAAAGCAAAATGCGATCAAAGTTTTTGCGGGATAGATGTCCTGTTTCTCGGCGGGGCAACTATCCGAAACGTAATTTATATGGATTAGGCAACTATCCCTATGTGGGATAGATGTCCCAAAAGGTCCGCAAAAATCGCTAATACTCTAGAAATATTAAAGATTTTTGTTTTTACTTTTCATAAATTTGTAGCTAAAAAACCAAAGTATCGGCCAGTTTTTTTCAAGTGAAGTATTTTGGTTTTTGTTCTAGATATAGAGCGAATTCGAAAAGTGTGGCAACTATCCAGCTTTAACACTAAACATTTTTTTTCAGCCATGCACGATCATTCCAACGATCTTTTCTATGCACGGAGGGGTTTCGTTATGTAAAGATGGTTACTCATCTATGGACCGACGGCGGCAAGCGTAGCATAACCCGATCGATCGACTCGTGCGGCTATTATTTATTAGGTACTTAGCCACAAGCCCTTCTTGCGGTTTACCATACCCATTCAGGAAATAAATAATAATCAACTGTATAAACAGTTCTAAAAATCAAAATAAAAATATCTTCAAGTTCAACGAGATTTACATTGCATGCATTATACCTGCAGGGTCAAATAACATTTTTGAACGATGTTATTTTTGTCTTAATATTGCTGAGCAAAAACAAACTCTAACGTACTTGTAATAAGGCTGTAGTCTCCATTTCCCTCGACTGGAAGCACGATAAGCCTGCCGTTGATGTCATACAAGCCGGTTAAGGTAAAGCCACCGCAAAGAGTATCGAGTTTTAGATTTTTTTGATCTTCATCGAGCCTGAAATTTTGGAAATAGAGAAATGATGAGTATGATGACAATACACCCACATTTCGTCAGCTACATTTGTGTCCCATGTATAGGGAGTGAGCCTATTGCCATCAATTGGGCACAAATCCAGACTGCTGGCTGCTACAGATAAATTCCCAATGGAAAACATTTTGCCCGAGTTGGGAATCGAAATCAGCAGTAGTGCTTACGACCACTACACCATCGAAGTAGTGTCAATATTTATTGATAAAATATACATAAACAACAATTGTGTTCATTTCAAAATGAACACTTTCACTAATAGCATAGTGCCATCAGAGACTCTCTGATATATGTAAATTCTAGTCAACTATTAATTTTTAGAAAATAATAGTTCTTTTTTTTACATTCAACAGTTTAGTAAGTTCGCATACAAAATATCCAATGAGATATTAAAATTTGTATGGAGACATAGTTTGAGCCATTTGCCGATGAAATACCCTAGTATTTCATCTGAATGCTTATCTAGTATTTCAGGACATCGCCAAGCGGTTGGTCAACTTTTTACGTGACGTGAGGGCTGCCCCCTATTTTTTGGTCAAAGAATCAGTATTGCTATCGAAAGTGGCAACGCTGCCAGCTTTTCAAGCAGTTTTCCCACTAACAGCGGTTATAAATAGAAATATATAAAAATATAGAAAAAAAAAGGGAAGAAGTCATTGGACATAAAAACATTTGTACGCCAAATGTTTTTATGTCCAATGACTTCTTCCCTTTTTTTTTCTATATTTTTCTATGTATTAAAATATTTTTTGTAAATTAAAAAAAATATATAATTTGAGTAATACTTTAATTTCATTGAGATTTCTACCCAAAAGAACATGAATTAATCACATTCAGAAACCCTGAATTTGGCTGCAGTGGTGTATTTTAACTACTGGTGTAGGTACTGTAATGTTTGACCAGTCGGTTTTGATCAGCTTGATCGAAAATAGGGAGCATACTATATTATTTTGTAAAAATATATTTAGAAAATGTAATTAAAAAAAAAGAATTAATACTCACTTTGCACTCTCAATAACACAAGATTTGAATCCTTTTATGGTTGTATTGAATAGTTTGAACTTCAGAATTGAGAGGTTTCCTTCAATTTCTGATTGAAACATAGGATCCATATCTTCAGCCCCAATTTCTGTATTAGCTTCCAGAATCAATGGATAGGCTGCTTTTACCGCTCGGGTGACGCATGCGTCATCGTTGGCCTTGCATTGATATAAAGTTAGAGCTGAAAGCAAAATATAATTGGTTCAGAAAATCAGGTAATTTTTTCTAACAGGATCCTGGTTCCACCATTTTTTTGCGTAGGTACTGTACATTGTTTGCTACGATTTTAGTCCAAGCAAATGACAAAACCCAAATATTAGACATTCCCACGTAAAACTTTTCAAACTATCAACACATTTTTGAATGCCAATAAACGAAAAAAAAAACAATAGGTTATCACAATAATAATATTTAAAAAAATATGTAATAGAATATCTTTTTTTTTTATCCTTCTAATTATGGAAAAACCAAATTCACTTACCTGGATTTGAGAGCACATTGACTATTGCGCAGAACATAAGCAGCAGAAGGGAAAACATAGCGAACACGGATTTCACTTCCGACGACATCCGTCACTCGTGGCCGAATGCAGAATGTCAAGTTATGAGCCTGTTTATATTAAGAAACTTAATAAACAGATAAAAAAAAAACAACTTTAACATTTCCGAATCCAAGACTTTGATCACAGTGATTGTGAACCTGCGTCAATTTTTGTTTTATTAAGACACCCCTTTGTTTATAAACAATGATTAGCGATTAGTCTCTTAACTTTAATCAACGTGTATAAATAAACCCCTAGGTTACTAGTTGGTATAGAACTAAAATACGTTATTTTTCTTTATTTTGGCAAGTACTTAGGTATTTTAATTAAATTAGTTTTCTCAAAAATAGGCAAAATGGTTATTGTTCCATTATGTTTATTTTGAAAACAAATCTCGTTTAGTAATTAGTGTACCTGACTTCCAATCATCCCTGATGGAAAAGGTGAAAACTTGTTTTTACCATGCAAATAATTATAATTTTAGTTACACAATGACGACAGGCATGCAAATACAGTGAACCTATAAATGTCATTAGTATGTTTTTATAATTCTTACGCAAAAAACATGATATTTTCAATATTTAGTTTGTAATCGTGGGCCTTTTGCTTACTTATGCCTGTCTTGAATCAGATAGGTATAAACACAGAACCAGTATTTCTTACCTTGAGCAGTAGGCTATTTAAATAAAGATTTTTCTTTGAATTAAGCTCTTATAAAATCTAAACAAAATACACAATTTGCATGTGCGTAATCCTAGACATTGAAAGGATCAAGGTACATAATAATTAATTCGGAATAAGTATTTATAGCTACATAACTTAATAAAAATAATAATTATTATCTTAAAGCATATTGTTTTAAGCAAATAATAAAGGTATAACAAAATGAATTGCATTGAAAGTCTAAGCTCTGTTTTTTAATCAGATGGAATAAAGTGACAGCTGCGGTCGACCGTTTTTGTGAACATGACAGTTATGCCAAATAAAAAATCAGAGTATACACACAAAATAATGTCAATGAATGGGCAAGTCACTTGTGTAGGTCTATCTGTAAAATATTTTGGGTAAAAAAATAGTACAGTTTTAAGTTTTCTCAATCCCCATCTTGGCATTGGTTGTCGTTTACCATTTCGTTAGGTTCAAGTCTTTAGCTTTCAGTCGAGGTAAGATAAGTAGGTGGGTCTGGTAAACTTGCACCCAACGACCGAATTTCACGGGTTCTTGATGGAGACTCAAATGGATATATTTAGAAAAGTGACGAGGGTTGCCTAAACAAGAAATAAAAACCGGTTCAGGCCGGTTCTGAATGTACAATTTATATTTCTACACATAACGTAATATCACGCCTGTAATACCACAGGGATAAACAGAGGTGTATCCACATTTTCCCATATATGTAGCCTCATAATATTATAAAAAGTAACATGTATGTACCTAAATCGACGAAAGATTTACCAAGGGTATTGTGTTTCGCAGTAACAGAAAAGTATAATTATTAAAAGAGCAACCATATTTGCTTGTATTGTTATAATTTATAAACTAAACAGCGATCTCTAATTTACAAGATGTGTATAGCATATTGCGTAGTAGGTATACGCCATACATATGTATTACCTATGTCCAGATGCATGACTTTAGTCAAAGCAAAAGGAGAATTTAAGAATCGTAGAAGGTAGCGTTTTGCACATTCTGCCTAGCCCTATGGAAAAAAAAATATAAGCATTGGGTGTTTCTGATACACGTGGAGGAAAATTATGGCGTAAAATTATAACGAGGAGCACCTGTAAACAAGATAAATAATAAAATCGTACCATTTATAATAGTACGATAAATACTCCTATTAGCTTCTTATTTTTAAAAGTCACCCTTTATAATGACTAGTTGCTGTTGCTCGTACACATCTGTGCTTAAGATGACCTGTTTATGATAGTTATATGGCACTAAGTATGAACAACGCTACGTGGTCTAAATTAGAACCAATGCATAATCTAATCACCCTGCAATGTTCCCACTGCTGGGACACAGGCTTCCTCTCTGTGAGAGGGCGTGGAGATGATGTCGAAGCTTTGGTTCTTGGACATGCCGGTTTCCTCACGATGTTTTCCTTCACCGTTTTGAGAGACCGCTTAGAGATGTGATTTTTAAATAATAAAATAATTCTGCTTTTGTTTGCACTAGGCCTTAGTTGCTTAGGTAGATGTCGCATTTATTTTTAAAAGGTGTTATTATTACAAAAGTAGCACTTTATTCAAATTAGGTGTTATTAAAGTAACGTGTTAATTTAAGTACCTACACCGACAAGATAATAACTTTTTGTAATGGGTATGGTGTTTTGCCGCTTTTAATACTTGAAACAAGTTAGAGCATATCTATTATGTATAGGTTTTAGTGTAGAATTAATTTTGCCAAGACCCCTCCATGCCTCGGTATTCAAAATTGTTGGACCCGGCTATCATTCATGGATCTTTGACAGACGTTACTGATGGTCAGAAGCTCGAAAGTCTGACAATCAGTCTTACCAAGGGGTGTCGTGTTTTCAAGTAACTGGGTTGTGGAGGTCAGATAGGCAGTTGCATCATGTAAAATACTGGTATTCAGCTGCATCTAGTTAGACTGGCTCCCAACCTAGTTGGGAGAAGACTAGACAGATTACGAGTTTGCCAAGACATGTGGAAGACATTATTAATACTATTAATAAGTTCTTCATTAGTTTAAACACAGTTTACAGAAAAAATGTGTAAACCTGACTACAGAGCAAGGAGGTGATGATGATGACGATGATGATGGGACTCCCTTTGCCGAACTTAGACTTACATTTGGTCCGTTGTGCGTGGGGATTCTGGCTAACAAAGCCAGCCTAGCTCCACCCAGAAGCACAGAAGCTTCCTGGCTTCGCAGAGCGACCTCGTTGTTCCGAGCCACGGCCTCGCATTTCAGAATGACTTGGGCGGCTGATTCCTCGGCGTCAAGGCAGCCCCTGCAAAGCGGGCTGTCTGTGGCATCTATATTATACAGATGTTTGTTAAGGGGGTTATGTCCCGTAATTGTTCTTATGATTATTCTAAGGTTATTTCTACTCAGGCTGAGACGTTTGTTGGTTAATCGCAGGTGTCCAATTTTGACCGTCTACAGTCTGTTGCTCGTGACCATCTGTTGAAATGAAGTTCTGTTGATTTTTGGCAAATCCACGCACGAAAATGTGAGAAAGGTAGGGGAAGAAGTGGGTACGGGCCTACCACTTTCATATCTGAGCCTCTCTTCGCAAGTTCAACTGCGGCATCATTGCCTAAGGATCCACTATGCCCTTTTGATCCATTGAAGGGTAATACGATTGGACGTCGATAAACTCTCCAGAGCTAGTTGGTACTCAAAGATTAGTTTGTTGTTGGTTTGTCTGTTTTCTAAAGCTAGGAGCACAGCTAGGCTGTCGGGTAGGAATTTAATGCCATAGTTCTGGATGCCTAAGCGCTTGTGTTAAGGCAACACATTCACATTGAAAGATCGAACTGTGTGTGCCTAGCGGTATGTGAAAATAAAAGTTGAGGTCAAGGGAGTGTGCGCCAGCACCTGCACGGTTTTGTGTTTTTGAGCCGCCTGTATAGATGCGCACTTCATTAGCTCCTGACTGATCCTTTTCTTCCTCTACTCTTTGTACAATATAATTATTGTTGAACATAGGTTAGTTTGCTGTTCTATCACATGGAGCAGCGACGAGAGGCTGGTACTCAATCACCCAGTCCAGGATGTTAGCGTGTGGACTGGCAACATTCTTTCCTCATATGCCCAGATGCATTAGCCTGATAGCGCCACCTCTTGCTGTATGTACAGGTCAAGGAGAGTTAATCGAAGGGCAAGTTCCATGGCTACTGTTGGGATGGTTCTCATGCAGCCAGTGATAGCTGAATAGGCCAGTCGTTGGAAGCGTTGTAGTCTGGTGATGGTGGTCGAGAGTTTGGTCCTCGTTCACCAAACCAGAGCGCCATAAGCCAACATTGGCTTGATCACCGCTCTGTATAACTACAGAGTAATCTTCAAAGAAAGCCCCCATGTTTTCCCTAACATTGTTTTGCACTGGTAGAGTGCAATTGTGCTTGTATTAAGTTTGTAATCAAGATGCTTGTTCCAAAGCAGTTTGCTGTCAAGGATCCCAAGTACTTGAGTTCGTCTTTAAGTGTTAGTTCTGTGTTGAAAAGTTTTGGAAACTTATGGGGTCCCAGGGTTGTTTTGTTCGTGAACATTATTTGCTCTATTTTCGTAGGGTTTACCGATAGTTTGTGCTTCGTGCACCAACTCACAATAATTTTGAAGGTCCTTCTCATGAGATCGCAATCAATGCCTTCAAATTTCTCCGAAATTAGAATTGCTATGTCGTCCGCGTATCCCACCGAGTACAGAAAGCTGGCGTTGAGCTCTGCGATGAGCTCATTTACGACTAAATTCCACAGTAGTGGTGATAGCACCCCGTCCTGTCGGCAGTCCTCGTCCTGTCGCAATACCTCGTGTGGTAATGTTCATGCTAAATTAAACAGCTCGGTATTTTAGCATGTTATTAATCCATTCTATGAGTGTTCGCGCAACACCGTGTATGGCAAGTGACTACTTAATGCTAACGAAGTTAGTTTTGTTGAAAGCACCCTCTATATCAATGAAGGCGTCTAGGGTTGGGTTTTTAGCATAAAGAGCATTTCCTATGCGTGAAACTACGCCATGGAGTACTGATTCAGTTGATTAGCCTGCACAGTAGGCGTGTTGATTTGGATGTAAAGGTGTTTTGTACCGAAATTGGGGATCTAATTTTCCTATCCCCCAGCCTCTTCAGTGCCTTCAAGAAAACCGAGGAGAGGCTTATGGGTCTAAAAGATTTGGGTTGGGTGTAGTTGCCCCTTATTGGTTTCGGTATGAAGATTATTTTTACTTCCCGCCAGTTAAAGGGCATGTAGCGGTGGGCCAAGCAGGCACGAAACACCTTAACTGGGTAATCAGCCAGTAGATCTTGGCTTCACCTGAACAGAGTTGGGAAAATACCGTCCAGCCCTGCTGCCTTGAAAGGTAAGAAGGTGTTAGTTGTCCACGTTCTTTTGTCTTTGTCGATTACTTCTAACGCCACTTCCTAATCTAAGCTGCTCATGGTCCTCTCCCTATGTGATTCCCAGCTTTGCTGGGTGGCAATCTGGCATCCTGGGAATTGGGTGGTTAGAAGTAGTTGCTTGTTTCAGCGTCGCCTGTAGTGTAGGTGTTATCTGGTTTTTTCAGGCATGCTATTGAGTGGTCTGTCTCTTGAGCAAGACAGGTTTTGACCCTTATTACCTGGTTGTTACTTTCAAAGTTACTACAAAAATGTCTCCAACCATTCTTTCCTCTGAGGCGTATCAGTTTTGTATATATTTTACGAGATGTTGTGTAGCGGTCGCACACTACTGGCGACCGTGTGTTCCTATCTCTCTTGGATAGTCTTCTCAGCTTGTGTCGGTGTTTTTCCAGTTCAGGGCTCCACCAGGTATGGCGAGCTCCCTGCCTAGGTGCGGTGAGGTGGCACGACTGTTCATAGCTAGATAGAAGGATGGGTGTGATGTTGTTTACATGTTCGTCTGAATTGGTTACTGGTATTTCCACCACAGCCACAGCTACGACGACTTTAATAAACTTGGCTTGGCACAGAGCAAGGTCAGAGTATCTTCATGAATTTCAGGAGCCAGTAAGGTAACAATCAAGCAAGTTTTATGCAGCAAAGACGGTACAAATCCAAAGAGTCTTTTGTTACCTATAAATCGGGATCAGTGGTGTGCATCAACTCCAGGTTGGCAGAAATTAAGTAACAATATATAGATAGGAACATCCTATACTTTATTTAAACATTAATGAATTAGAAATCTAGTAGAATTTTCTCCAGAGGGACACTCTTCAGATATTGTTGAAGTTCTTCACGAGCTTCTTAACGTTAGCTTTGAAAACTGGTGCTTGAAGCACCGTTACAACAGGCTTCCAGTTCTTGTTCATAAATTGAAGAACGCTTTCGGCTGTAAATAGAAAAAAAAAACAATTTAGAAAACTTTCGTAGGCAAGAATTAAGGTAGTTGATACAACTACTTATCCATCCTTCAGAGGAAAAAAATCCGTTATAAGATCTTATCGATTGGTAAGATTATAAAAGTAGAGCAACATCAGGATTAGTAGAAGAAATTGAATAAAACCTTCACAGTATAAAGCCTTTTGATATCAGCAAAAGAAGTAATTGGGTTTTAAGACTCAGGCTTATACATGAGGAAATAAGTAGTTGGAGAATTAGTGTTTTTTTTTTTGACAAACGATGATTGTGTTTTTTACTTTACTTCTATGTATTTTAAATACTTTGGCATCAGGCTAATAGACCGAGTTCCAAACGTCTAGATACAAAGGTCTTCAATTTCTGCATCCAGATTCTGACGTTTCATAAGTGATGGGTAAGTTTATCTACACTAATATTATAAAGAGGAAAGATTTGTATGTTTGTAACGAATTAACTAAAAAATTACCGGACCGATATCAAAAATTCTTTCAACATTAGTATAGTACATTATCCCTGAGAAACAGGCTATATTTTTGTTATTAATCTGTTGAAATAAGTAATCTGTTGTAATGAGTTCGAATAATAAATGAGCAAACGTACGTCGTATAAGTGCAATAAAATCGTATAAAATTAGATATTAACTATTTAATAATAAATAATCCATCACTAGATGCAGTTTGGCATTTGAAATTTTATGGTATATTTTTAATTATAATTATAATTGTTATTGAAGGGACAAACCGATTTTAAAGATAATTAAGAGGTGATTTTGATGATTTTTTTGGTGCATTAAAGTGTGTTTTATTATGTTTTGAGTTCGATCACTGCATGCAAAATAAACTTGAAAATACCATTTATTTTTTTGCTTTCAAAATAATTTACAGTTAAAGAGATACACTGGTTTTAAAAACCACCTTTTTGATCGTTTTCAAGAAATCTCCGCCTTAATACATATAATTAAATTGGAGGGGCTTGTGGCTAAGTAACAATAGCTGCACGGGTCGATCGATTAGGTTAAACTACGCTTGCCGCGGTTGGTCCTTGGATGGGTGACCATCTTTACATACCAAGACCCCTTCGTGCCTCGGAAAGCACGTTAAACCGTTGGTCTCGGCTGTCATTCGTGGATCTTTGACAGTCGTTACGGGTCGTCAGAAGCCCGAAAGTCTGACAACCAGTATTACCAAGGTGTATCGTGTTACCCAGTAACTGGGTTGTGGAGGTCAGATAAGTCGCTCCATGTAAAATACTGGTATCCAGCTGCATTCGGTTAGACTGGAAGCCCACCCAACATAGTTGGGAAAAGGCTAGGCAGATGATGACATTTAATTAAATTGGTGGTATAAAAGAAATGGCAATAAATATTTTTTCAAAACAAGCTACAACTCGCAATAGTACGTTTTTAAAATCACGTAAATCAGCGAAATCGGAAAAAAATCGTGTATACGGCCTCATAATCTATAATTTTATAAAAGGTTTACTTGCCCTCCATGATAGCATATCTTCATTTCTATTAGTTTGCCAACATTATTGCTGTTTTGTACAATAACAAGAACTGCCTTTACTTCACGGTTGGATACGACCAGGAAAACTTCAGTAATAAACATTGTTAAGGTCCATTAAGCAAAAGAATTATTTATGTATGCTGAGACAGTGAGTCCGTGCCTTAGATTTATGGACAAAAGTAAGGAAATTGAAAAAGTCAAGGCAGTATGAAAGTTTGCAAAGTTTAATAAAGGCACTAAAATTTTTCCACTTGAAAAAGTTATAGATTTGTCCTTTCTTCCATTGTTGAAACCAGCATGACAAGAAGTCAATTAGAAGCAAAATTAAGTTGACTAAATGATACTCTCATATCTTTTGAATATCTAAGGCTTTAAAAATAAGTACTTTGTGCAATTTTAATAAATCTTATCATATCACATTGCATTTACTAGTAGCAAAAACTTATCTTACAACAATATTCTAAGGGATGCTAAGTACAATCTTACGGCTAAGCTCGAGTCGTCATGGCTGGCAAAATCTACTTTGATTTTGGATCCAGTAAACGTGAGATTTCAATCAAATGATTTTCTTTGATATGTCCAAATCAAATCATTTGATAGTTCCGTGTGGTGCCGGACGTCAAAGAATAGCACCATCCCATTTCTTTCTGTGGGTGTCGTAGAAGGCGACTAAGGGACTTACTAGAGAATGGGCAGCAGCGTTCTCTATGCGTTTGACCACCTTACTGCGATTGCCACCCCGCCTACCAAGCGTGGCGATTATGGCAAATCCCCCACTTTTGGAGGAGGCTTATGTCCAGCAGTGGACGCCTTTCGGCTGAAATAATGATGATGTATTTCATCATTCTCTCGTTTAAAATTACTACAAATCTTATGAATATTTTGAAATCATGACTACACTCACCACTCACTCCACTATATGATAATGTCCAAATCTGCGTTCTAACTGTTTCAACGTAATTAATTCTAAGACTTTTCGATCGATACGATGCCTGTTAAAAAGTACTCATTGAGTAAAAGTATCGAGTACAAAAGTATCGGAAAGGCAAAGTAGTCGATACCACAAAGTATCGATACCTTTTTCGTGTCCCTAACCGTAGATTTGGAGCAAAAGAGCTGCAACAGAAGAAAAGACGGGCACACGAATGATCCTGTTCTGTTTATTCATTTAGATGTTTGGAACACTAAAAATAATTAAATAGATATATCGGCCACAGAACATAAATAGTCGGCAGCTACATGACGTAATTGCGATAAGGTTTCCAATCAGCATGATGCTGTGCTATGAGGAACAGCACAGCGCTGGTTTCCATTCGAAAATGATGATGGAAACCAAGTCAAAGCAAATAAAAACCCATTTCCGTGAAACTCAAAGAAAGATTTTATTCTTTAGCTCAATATATTCCACGTAATCCTACTAATATTATAAATGTAAAAGTTTGTGAGGATAGATGGATGGATGGATGTTTGTAACCCTTTCACACAAAAACTCCAAACAGTTTTCGATGAAATTTGGCACACAGATAGATTATAGCCTGGATTAGCATATAAGATACTTTGTATCACGGTAGTACGTTTCCATGGGATAATTTCTGAACTCTACGAGGGCGAAGCTGCTGGCAAAATCTAGTCTAATACATTGCCACTAGGCTGCTCATAGTAGATATATTATTTGTAAAGCCACAGGATCGTTGCCTTGGCCCAGTTACTGGAGCCGAAAATCGTTGACCCGAATAATATTGAGGCTCAGTATAAGTGAGGTGAGTGGCAATTAACTGAGGGCAACAAAATGCTTTGCTAATCACCAAATGATAGATCAGGGTCCATATCAGTTGGGATATTTACTTTAGGAGAAATCAGAACTAAATGAATACGAGCGAATATTGAAGTAAAGTAATGTTGGGTGAGGGAATCGGAAACTTTTATATCTGGTGCCATATTGTAATAGTAATTTGCTGTTTTTTTGATATTATAATTTTTGGTCTTTAATAATTAAAGATAGTTGTTGAATAAAATTTAAAATACGATAGAAGATAACATTTACAAGAAGAAAAGAGAGTTCAAAAATAAAAAAAATTAAGATGGAATCAAATCAAGGTTGTTTACAATATAGGTAGTGACTTGTAACTAAGGAAACCCTATTGCTGTTACACCATTCAATATTAAATCTGTATTCATATTTAGCTGAATTTGTAAATGTACCTACAGTAACTAATAAATAATCATTTTTCTTACTAATAAAAACAAGGTCTGAGAAATTCCAGATGGAACTTAAGTTCATTTTTTACTCCCAGGCACTAATATCATTTCTAGTATTTTGTGTTTGCTTTTTTATTATAGGAATTTGACATGAGTTTGACCTTACAACAGACTGTAAAATTAGTTTTTGGGTTTAAAAAACCACCTTTAGTACCTACCTATTTCTTTCGAAGTTGGTGCACGAATAAAATCTTATTTCTTAACCAGTTACTTTTGTTTACCGCTGAACAAGTTGGTAAGGTCTATCACCATCCCCCCTTTCAATTCACTATTTATTTGATAGCTCTTAAACGATATGCATTTTTTTCCATCCTTCCTTTGACTGATCTTTGTGTTAGTATCTATTTGAATAGAGTAGTCTTCTGTAATTGATATAAAATATATTTGAATATTTTCTTACTTATTTATTTATTTAACCATTTATGCACACACATATTTAAACAGACGAGAAGATTAGAACAGAAAAATAGGTACAGAGGTGATGCTTCTTTCTAAAGAAATCTCTTTTATACCTGCGATAGAAGAGAAGATAAAGAGATATAGACAGCGTGCGTAAAAGAGAAAATAAAGTACATTTATAATCGAAAACAATAATTCACGAAATAAATTAAACTAATAATATTTGAATATACTTACAGGCATAATTATAAATATTAATAATAATAATGTAAATAAATTTTATTTTTAAATATTTTACATGTTTTATATTATAATATTTAAAAATATAATTTATATGTGTTTATGTTGAAATAGAGGAATTTAAATAAAATAATACATACACAACTATGACGGTGTGGACAGATACCCTCTTATTTATAAACGCTACTTAAAGTTAAGAGATGTTTAAACGTCAAAAATGTATGATTAAACAGTCGCTATTCACTATTTAACTTTAAACAACGTTTATATATATGGGGGATAGTGTTCTCGTCAGGTAGTGTTCCCTAATGAGCAATGGTCATCTAGTGGTAACTCATTTCATCACCACAGCTCTCAAAGCGGTGAAGGAAGACATCGCGAGGAACCCGAACAGATGTCTTCGTAGTTTTGTTCTCGAATATGGATTCGAGAACAAAACTACGAAGACATCTGTGAATTTGCACTAGTCCCGCGTAGTACATTGTGGCCCACTCTCCCTATCGAACAGAGGAGGTCTGTGTCTCAACAGTGGTAATATTATAGGCTGATTTTGATATTTCGTTACTAGAGTATTCACAACCGGGATAGAAAAAATCCCATTGAGGTATAGGGAAAAAGCATCAAGTCAACTGTATCAAACATCAAAATGCCTTTACTTAGTACAAGCCTAGTCCCTTAAACCATGCTTCCCTGGTATGTGTAAATCTCGAGCACTTACAATTTACAATGCAGCAAATTGGGTAATTATTTTAAATCAATTTAATCACGATTTTTTAAATTCTTTATTATAAACAATCCGGTTCTTAATAATTCATTACAATCTAGTCTATGAGACTAATAAGCAACTTTAATCTAACTTAATATTAAAAATCATGATTATTATTTTAAAACTTAGAATAGTGTCCTTTCTACTTTCCACAAGTCCGTTCCACTTTCTTAGAGTCTGATATGATGAAATTATAAACACTTTGTTTATGTGTTATTAGTGTGTTATTGTCACTATGATGTCTACAATTTTTACACTACACTAACTCAAAGTTAAGTCAAGAGTTAGTGTAATCACGAATTTTATTAATTATTTTATATTTTAAGAAAACTTACAGCTAGGATACAGATAGTTGACCGTTAGTGAAAGAAGGTCAACTAAAAGTTTTAATTGACAATATTAGGGTAGCACAAGAAACAGCAGACAAGCAAGCGAAAGTAAGAATTAGTTTTTTTAAGTTGAGGAGTATTGGTGGAGAATAAGAAATCAAAATTAAAAGTCATTTATTCAAATTAGGCTGAGAGTCAGCACTTTTAGAACGTCAAAATTACGTAAGACAGTCCCCCCAAAACGCCCGCCCTTCACCACTTCCTAGTGCTTTAGCTGGGAAGAAGAAGTGGCGCAACTAACTCCCCAGCAGCGCAGCTGTCTATTAAGTTGGAAGAACTTGATTCTATTCAATAATAGCATATAATTATCATTCAACAATAAATTAAAATTTAATTAATAAAAAAATATGACTTATAAAGTCAAATAAAATAAACAATGATATGAAGTAACTCATAATGACCTGTCAGTAGTTAAGCTAGTTCTGGTGAAAGAACACAAACGTTGTCTTGGGTTGATCACAGCGACCAACAATTCTTATCGTTTAAGAAGTCGTTGATAGAATAGTATGCCTTAGAACAAAGATTTGATTTTACTTTCGCTTTAATAGCATTAAAATGTAAATCTAGCAAAGAAGAGGGAAGTTTGTTACAAAATGTTATAGACAAGATCATCAACACTCTGACACATCGAGTTGTATGCCCTGTTATTTTAATTACTACTGCTCTCAAAACCAGCATGTCCAAATGTTCGAAGATACCGATGTGACGTCAACCAACCCGCAGTGAGTTCTTTCGCAGAGAGGAGGCCTGTGACCCAGCAGCGGGAACATTCTTGACTGATTATAATTAAGTGTAGGCATTTACTATTAAAAGATCAAAAAACTTACTGCATTTGATTATGTAGTCTCCATTTTCTGCAATGGGAATTGATAGGATCTCTCCCGACACCTCGTAAACAACATTCATGGCAAGAAGTGGACAAGTCATAATTATCTAAAATTAACTTTGACTTTTGTAAGTCAAGTCTGAAATACAAGGAATTACATTAATTTTGTACTATTTTCATTTAGCTTTCTATATTTTACTTTTTTCTTTGTAATGGACGATGAAAATCAATCTGAATACGAACTAGGGATTTTAGTTACATCCTTAAGTATATTATAACGACATAAGATTTGTTTTATTCTATGTTTGTTGTAACGGTTTCACGCTACAATGGCTGAACAGATTTAAATATTTGGTATATGGGTTGATCCTGACTTGGATTGGGACATATATTACTTTTTATGCCGATAATCTTACGGGATCGAGACATGTGGGTAAAATGTCGGGGCGCACGCGAAGCTAGTCGGTTATGATAATAATTATACAGAGGTGTACTTAATGCCTTAGATATTTTCTAGCAGTCTACCTTAGTGTGATGCAGATATAAAAAAGTAGGTGGAAAATGAATTTGAATCTATCACATCCCATGATACAAATGGTACTACGACTACTTCGCATCGTGATGACTCGGACTAGTATCGAAAGCAGTGCGAAAACGCGCTAAAAATATTTGCAAAATTTAGTCATTTGAATCTTACTTCATATTAACCACATCACAGTTCTTGGATCCTATAACAGTTCTGTTGGAAAGCTTATAATTTTTGCCAGTAAGGTCTCCTTGTATTAGATCTTGATACATTGGATCCAAGTTCTGAATATTTAGCTCCGGGACTCCTGGTATGGCTAGCTTATATATCACGTTTGCCGTTTTTGTCAGACAAGCGGAGTCCTTTTTTTTGCAAAGTGTTAGTTTCGGTGCTGAAATAGTATGACAAAATCACGGTAGTATTCATTCATTTATCATTCATCATTCATTAAATCATTTGTTAACATTGGAACAATAAACAGTTGCTATAAGAAATCACAAGCGCGCTATGTTGTACCAGAAGGCGCACAAATTCATGGATATCATTGATACTAAAATTTATGACATAATTACATTAATCAAACGCTTAGAGTATTAATTGGTTTCCACAAACAAAAAATAAGAAAATCTAAATGACAAAAAGAAAAATATATATATATCATAAGTTTACTAGATAAGTCCGTATTCAAATAATGTTTAAACAAAAAGAGAGAAAAAGTAATATATAATTATTAAAATAATACAAAAATGTTACATGCAATGTTAAATAGACTTAAACTTAATAACATAACTGTCCTGCTAATTGTAAATGCAGTTCTTGCAAAAACGCGGTTTCGAGAAAAACGCGGAAATCTATAAGATTTTTTTTTAACCTATATACTATTTAACCTATATAGGTTTGCCCCTAAGTATGCCATTTCTGCAAAAAAGTGATAACCCATAAGTTTCGATTACTGCAGATACAATTAGCAGGGCAGATATCAGATCAATGAGTTCAAACTAAGGTCCAAAACGTATGGACAACATTTCGTGTCAGGGATGTCCATGCTGGATTTTTGGGTAAGTCGCTCGCGCATACCAGACTTCCTCACACCAGGCAGAACTTCCAAAAACCCACGTTCGTAATAAAATCGCGGCGAAATTTTTACGCGCACTGGGTCTTCGACGCACTGCTCATCGGAGTTGAAAATCGAACAGTATGTTTTTTCGACGCGCGGGTATGAACTCTGTTAGATTCTCATCTCTTGCCTCAATACTGACCGTTGAAAATCCAGTGCGCGATAAAACTCCCCCGCGATATTTTTACATCCGTATCAACGATTTTTTTCATATAAACAAAGTATTTTTTTAAATATTTCTGTATCAGTTCAAAGGGCTCTAAACTTTTAAAAAATGGTGACAAAAAGTAAAACGCTGAAAAATATTATTAAAAAATATTCACTGACCTGAAATAGACTGTACTCCAATAAAAACACAAAATAATAGAAACATTCTTCCTGACATATTCCCGACTCCTTAAGATGCTCCAAACAAAAAAAGTTTTATTTCCTATGCCGTCATTTATATGCTTGTAAGTTAAACCTACAAACAAAACTATGTCTAGGTACTAAAGGAGTTTCAAAAGGTTTAAATATAAAAGAAAATCAATACACTGTCCGATATGTGTTCCGTATCGTAACATTTGTAAAAGATCAGGATTCTTATGTGTGCCTTTATAAAATGGAGAAAAACCCTCTTAGTCCATGGGATTAAAAAACAGTGGCCGGGTGTGCCGACAGAAGTAAAAACTTGAACAATTACACGTGTAGTTTTTGAATCGTCAGGAAATATTTTTTTTAAATCGACAGGAAATGTTTTAGTGTGCAGGAAATACTTTTAAATTAAGTGTTTTTTTATTCATTACATAAACTACTACTACAAAAATTATATTATAAAATTATCAAATACGCTACTGTATATGAAACAAAAAAATTGCCAGATATATTACCTGATAAGTAAAAATCTTTTAATACATGTAATATATACTGATCAAGCTCAACTAAAACTAACTTATATACAGAGGTGTCGGTAAAGGTGTCGCGAGTTCAATTGTTTTTTCCCGTCTCAAAAAATGCTCAACGCCCGCCCCTAAAGAAGGTTTCACTTCAAAAATCCAGAACTTAGAGATGTAAAAAAGCGGCCAAGTGCGAGTCGGACTCGCCCATGAAGGGTTCCGTAGATTAAATGAAAGGTAAATTGCGGTTTACGATTTATGACGTATTAAAAAAAACTACTTACTACTAGATCTCGTTCAAATCAATTTTCGGATGAACATGGAAATGTACATCATATATTTTTTTTAGTTTAATCATTCTCTTATTTTAGAAGTTACAGGGCGGGGGGGGGGGGGGACACATTTTACCACTTTGGAAGTGTCTCTCGCGCAAACTATTCAGTTATCCATAGATAGCCCACACGTATGAGTTTGATGAAAAAATAATTTTGAGTTTCAGTTCTAAGTATGGGGAACCCCCAAAATTTATTGCTTTTTTCTATTTTTGTGTGAAAATCTTAATGCGGTTTACAGAATACATCTACTTACCAAGTTTCAACAGTATAGTTCTTATAGTTTCGGAAAAAACGTGGCTGTGACATACGGACGGACAGACAGACAGACATGATGAATCCATAAGGGTTCCATTTTTTGCCATCTGGCTACGGAACCCTAAAAACAGACAATTATGTAACCTTCTAGAAAAGTAGCCAGCTAATGTTTGCTCACGCAGGTACTGATTACCACCCGGTAGGTAATTGTGTAACACACTAACCGTAGGAATCGCTTTCATTTTGACAGTTCAACGACATTCATGGGGTTATTTACTTTGTTTAACAGACAAGTTTTTCGAACATATGAAGCAATGAATTAGCACATCCTTCTGCTGTAAAGAAAACATCTTTTGCAGTATAAATATTTATGCATTTAAACTCTTACGCACATACAAACCTGGTATAAAACAATACATATCAAACAATTTAATTAGGTATTCAACATAATAAAAATATATTCTCATTGAGACAACCTTCTCATTTCGAAGCTCGGAGAGAACTAATTAAGAAAAATAGGCGAATCTCAATAGCTTATTATATTTTATTATATATTAGAATATTTCCATTTCGTTCCGTTAAAAAACCAGTACTTTTTTAAACCTCATAAGACTGATACAAAATCATTTGAGGCAAATTTGAAACTTTCAATTAGATGAATATCATTTAAAATCACTACAAATCTTATTATTATTTTGAAATCATGGCACTTCGAAATGATTCACATTGGCGCGAAAGACAGATAATCTATAAGTCGGTCTCTCCTTAAGTGGAAAAGGCTAGGAAGGTGATGACTAAATGTTTTCACAAAGTTTGAGGGTTTTACGGAACTCCGTTTGTGTGAGCCCTTCTTTTTAAAAGCACCTGATAATATACAGGTTGGTATATGAACTGCTAGGAAACCGCAGTGAGTTCATTGGCACTTATTTTTTATTTATTTCTATAAATGGAATCCGCAGGTCAACAGGCTTACCTGTGGGTGCCTCAATTAAACCTCCACCACCCAAGCAGCACGCAAGCGTTTTCAACATACATATAACAGCCTATTTAGAACTTAGAGTTCCTTTAGAGACTTACAAGAGTGTCAAAAAAATATTCAATCTGTATTAAGGGATCCGCGAAAGCTTAGGGTATTTAAACAGAATATGAAAACTCCACTATACAGCTTAAGTATTTTGTGACACTTTAATCTGGTTTTATCGTTAAAGCTGTATACAAGCTGTATTTTGCATATGAACACTTACTTATTACAGCTCTTAGTGTTATTATAGTATCACTTAAGACTTGTTTCTGTACAATGGTGTATGCAAACTCCGTTCTAAAACTTATTTTTATGGCGTAATTGTACACTCTTGTAAATACAGTGGTTTTATGACTTCTGTTTTTGAGGGTGTTTTATAACTAAAAAAATAAATGACAGCTACAGTACAGCTTTATTTTGTATTAATGACAGTCACTCGGAAAGACTTTACTGTCAACGAAGAGGGTTCCGTAGCAAAAATATTAAACAGGGTTATTAATGATCATAACAGTTATGTTAAATGTGTAAATTTAATTCAACCTTTGGAACATGATTATGACGTTTCTTCATAAAGCAGCGCAAGTAGTTCAAATGATGATTGATTTGAACCATGAGATCTAGTTCTCTTACTGCTTCGTCATATGACGATAATGATAGTCTTTTCACACAGCATTTTGAGGTGGACCAATTATATAAAGGCCGAGATGTTTCATCCTTTACTAATTTGTTGACATCTAATCGCTTTCTTGGCCATCTTAACTTGCCTTTTGATTCCCACAAACTTGGTACAATGTAAAGCTTGTTTTGCCCTTTCTCAATGGTTGCTTAAATTTTATTCGGCAAATTTTCCTGAAAATAAAGTAAAACTGATATAATACATACAACAAACTAATAATGCTTATTTACTTAGGTATAAAATACAAGGTCAAATTGAGAATCTCTTCCTTTTTTTTGTTTTACTATATGTAGGTACGTATCATATTGAGTCTGCGTTTTTTATTTCTTTTAGGTAACTCTTATGAGCATTATAAGTTATGTATAGAGCACTGATATACAGCCTAAGTAATAAAAATATTCTAATATAAAGCTGATTAGCAGCCAAAAGCTGTACAATATAATCCATAACTTACTTAGTACAGCTACTTAGACTATAATACACTCCGATTATCGTTTAGGCTGTTTAGCAAATAGTCGCCATTTTCGTAATTTCGAATGTAGGTATAAAACAAAATATGAAACATAATTTAAGGAATATATAATGATTTTCAGCTTGATATGAGGACACAATGATCACACTACCCTCACTTCTGTTATCATAAAATTGTTTTTTATTCTAACCTTAAAACCAACATTGACTTACCATATAAATGGTATTTTTCTTTTATATCAGATCGATTATTTTGTTGGCGCTTGAATATTTTGACGGGAAACATAGACATGTTCACAATAAATTTGAATCCGCAATTTCAATTCACCAATTAACACCTTCAGATATCTAAGTCCAAGATTACGTTTACTTACTAATAAATATTATAAATAACAATGTCGCCATTCATTGGAAAGAATTACATTCATTTTGTGATTCTCTTCAAAAACCTATTTAAAACTATTTTCTCTATAAAGTATTTATAAGATAATATCTGTAGTATAATGGTTTCTTTGTACACCGAATAACAGCTCTAATACAGCTATTATACAGCGCCTCTATGGCTTCTACAGCTATTATACAGCTATACTAGAGCAAAACGCTGTATAAAATGTGCCCATTTTTTACTTGTAAGGGCTGTATGAGCCCTTATACTGCCTCTATACAGCCTGAATATACAGCTTCTAGTATAAAATCGAACTTAAATACAGCTTGTATACAGCTTGCAATGCTACTTGGGCAGGGCTTCAAAAACATTCAAACTAAGCGACTACACGCATAAGGCGCCACCCGTCGGATACGGGTCTCGATTTAGGGCGTCGCTGGGGGATGGCAGTAAGCGCAGGCTGGATCGGACCAAATTTTTTATTTTATTTGTATATGGGGTGTGTCAAAATTTGGGTGTTTAGCTGTAATTAAGTATTTTATACCACTTCGATTCACATACAAAACAGATTAGGATTAAATAAAACTATTAATATTTTTATACGTAAATTTTATACAAACGTAAGTAAAACCATAAGGTTTTAAAATCACTCAACGCACATATTTAAAATGCAGATCTTCAATAGGAACTTGACGGTGAAAATTCTTCAGGTTTTGGATGTATTTATTCATGAACACATCCATCACAACATCACGAGTTAATTCTTCTATAATTTTCACACGATTATCACCTAGAAGGAAATAATAAACACATTTTAATAATCGCTATAAAACCTGAAAAGCCTATGTTTGCATTGATACTAGAATTTAAAGTAAGAACTATTTTAAGATTTATTAAAAAAAAATAGTTCTTCCTTTAAATTCTAGTGACAATGCTAAAACAGGGGTTTCAGATTTCCTCATCCTTTCACAAGATAGATTGATTAAAATTGAGTACAATTAAGTGTGACAGCGCTGACAGCTGGTATTTAAATTGATTATAATAACTTCGTCATGTTTATTGTACAGACGCCAGCACATCAAGCTACTCCAATCTGTCAAATTCTTTGATAGTTTTTCAACCCAATTACAAAAGATTAAGGTTCATGTTCAATTGGGGAAATTTTACAGTTTGGGATAGCTAGTTTGGGATGTGCTGGCGTCTGTACTTTTATAAAAAAGTGTGCCTTAAAGTGTTTTGTAAGTTATTTCTAATGCTATTGTATAAGGAGTATAGACTCGTATGCTCAAACTATTTTTTTATTAAAAATGGATAGCTACACTCGCATAGTACTTAAAAAGTATAAAAATATTGTTTATATTACATGCCATTGTTGGCAGAACTTGCAAACATATCAGATTTCTGCGCAATCCTTTCGTTCAGTCCACTCCGACTTATTAGTTCCCAATACAAGTAACAGATGTCGCTGTTTCAAACTACGCCAAGCTATAATGACTTGGGTACGTATAATATTGAGAAAATTAAAATTACTCATGTATTTCTACTTCTATAAAGGCTGAGACAATGGGTCATTAATCATTTAAATATCTTCCATTTTTATTCAAGATTCGATCTTAACATTACAATGGTTTTTCAGACATTTTGCTATAGGTACCCTATGTTGTTTTCAAACTAACTTCTGTTTTGAATTATTCCACATTTTTTTAGTATTCTTTTTAAGTGCTAAGTGTAACACCACTAAAATTTCATGAGGTATAAAAAGTAATATTCACTTACAGGAAGTATGACTGCTAAAAACCAGTTTAGTATACTCAGGATCTTTAACTTTCCCTTCCTTCAAATCCGGGATTACTGTGTAGTCCAGTATATTTACGTGTTGCTTTCCTTCATCATCCTTCACTTTAACATGTTTCCCGCTAATTGATATGTGGTAGTCTTCTGTAACATATAAAATAATTGCAATTACATGCCAACGTATCACTTGTTTTTGTTACTTTTGTCAATGGATGTTAGTGAGCTTTTTTCCATCAGCAGCCTGGAGTCAAGTTTTGTGCCCAATTGATGGCAATAGGGTCGCCCTCTATAACGTGCAGGGACTTAAACAGTATTGGCAAAATTAGGATGTACAATAGGTGGTACATCTCTGCCTAAACCGTCGTGCAAAACAGGCCTGCTGTTATGTTTTTTCTATTAATTGTTATCTATTACATTTTTATTCAAGTAAAAAGATAATACTTTTGTAAACGCACACAATTTTATTTCACACAATAATCTCATGGTTCAAATCTGCGCAAATAGTACAAAAACAACTGATATTTTTACTGAGATTCAAGATAACTTATATTTTTATATACAATTGTTTCTGTGATAATAAAACAATTTTTCTGTTATCTATATATTAGTTGCTTTTGTCATTATATTTACTTAGATTTGAAGTAATAGATAATAGAAGCTAGACACAATGTATTAAATATCGCTGAATCAAGTTTTGGGAATCTGAAATAGGGAAAATGTTGCTTATTATTTTGCAATTATTCTAGTCTCCGTTTTATTTTGGGGTCGGGTTCCAGGGCAGCTGAATATCAGTATTAGGTATACATGGAGCTTATCTGACCTCCACAATACACAATCCTGTAAATGGATAACGTGATATCCCTTGGTAAACCTAGTTGTCAGACTTTCGGGCATCTGACTACCCGTAACGACTGTCGAAGTTATCTCGATATGTAATGGGTGGTCACCCATCCACGAACTGACAGCGGCAAGCGTAGCTTAACCTGATTTATCGACCCGTGTTGTGAAGAAAAGAAAAATAAAAAAAAAACGATTAATACTAACCATAAATAATTTGACAGTCTCCTTTCCCCTCTACTGGTATATCATCTATAATACCATTCAGGCTATACTGAGCTTGCAAAGTGAGGATTGGGCAGGATATTGCGTTGTCAAATAACGTATACTCACTGACACGTTTGTTGCTGAAATATAAATAAACTTATTATTGGATGTTAGACCTTACAAATGTGGGTGCTTCAATAAACTTATTATTGGATGTTAGACCTTACAAATGTGGGTGCTTCAATAAAACACTATGGATTCCACTTTCTATTATACAGCGTGTGTGGTACAGACGATGATATATTACCTTTAGATGCGTTACCGGCGCTAAGTATTGACAAGATAAATGCAAGGTAATTGCCCGTCGTGTTATTAGTCACGTGCCATCCAGTGGCACGGCGACACGCTCTTGACGTAACTAAATATATAATATGTTTATCTCTTTCTAACAACGGGAGTTGGTATGAATTTTTCCTCTTCTTCGCGCATTGTATGATTGCATGTACAAGTAGGTAGCTACATTCATGTTTTACGCTGAGTGCTCTAATATTAGTGTGTGACGCGTCTATTTATAATACGTCATTGGGTACAAATCATAAAACTTACATACCCTTAAATATCAGCCTAAAATGTTCCCACTGCTGATACAGGCCTCATTTCTTCAAGAGGGAGTGGGCTGAGATCTACCACGTGGGCCCAGTGCGGTTTGGTAGATACCACATGTCTTCGAATTTTTGGTTCTAAGATATGCCGGCTTCATCACGATGTTTTTCCTTCACTGTTTTGAGAGCATTGGTGATGACGTCATTTACACAAAGTATTTTCGTAAATTATTATTTTAATCACCACTGCTCTCAAAAACGGTGAAGAAAAACATCGTCAGGAAATCAGCATGTCCTATAACCAATAATTAAAAGACATCCACCGACCCGCAGTGGGTCCGCGTATAATGTTCCCACTGGGTCGCAGGCGTCCCCTTTGTGAGATGGAGTGGGCCGTGTGGTGGATCCACGCGGCCCCACACTGCGGGTTGGTAGATGTCACATGTCTTCGAACTTTTGGTTCTGGGACAAACTCATAAGAGGAAATTTGAAAATAAATAATTTGATCTACTTACTCTAATTTCACAAAATCACAGTTCTTGAAACCGGTCAACGTGGCATTGAATAGCTCGTATCTGAGACTCGGCAGGTCAGCAATAATGGCGTCAATGTGGAGCGGATCTGAGGTCTCCACACCAGGCATACCGGCAACAAACCTTGGGTAAACACGCTCGATCACTGCGTTTATGAGGCATTCGTCATCGGACTCACAGAGCTGTCTTTGCAAACCTGAAAAGTATGAAAATCACATTGTTTATTGTTTTTGAGTAACTGTTGTTATTATTGACATAATATTAGTTTTAGATAGATAAGAATTAATTCAAGAAGTTTTTTTAGTACAAAATTTTAATGTTGATGTTATTATATTATTTAAATATTTACACTCAACTTTTAATTAAAATACAAACACAAACAAAATAAAATAAATACATATTCACATAACATCACGCCTTGTTTTACCGAAGAATTGGGCAGAGATGTACATAAAGTACGCCTTTATTTCGCCAGTTCTGCTTAGGTAAGTCCTATGTAAGTAGTAGAGGCGAGTCTGTTGCCGGGGCACAAATACAGACTCCAAGCTGAGAAAATGAGAAATTCCAAAAAGAAAAACCCAAAAACACTGCTTGGCCTGGGAATCGAACCCAGGAACTCATGCTGTGAATGAAAAATAGTACGTAACATTACAAAATATAAGAACTTACATGATGCGTGTTTAAGACAAAACAATACAGCAATTAATCGTACTGAGAACATTTTGGCTTTGGCTCTCAGAAGTAAATGGCTATTATTTTCTCAGACATTAATGTATAAAACACTAATGTTTTATCCTACTAAGATCCTACTTAATATTATAATTGTGAAAATTTATATGTTTAGATGCTTGGTATTTAATCACGCTAAAACGGCTGAACGGATTTAGATGAAATTCAGCACACAGATAGTTTATAGCCTGAATTAGCACACAGGATACTTTTTATCCCGATAGTACGTTCCCGTGTGACAATTTTCGACCTCCACGCGGGCGAAGCCCCTGGCAAAAGCTAGTATTTCTATATGATGTTTGATGAATTGATGAGATTGACGTAAAAAATAAATAATGGTTATTTATATTCATTACAAAATGCGTAGGTAGAGTCGCACGTCTGTGGTAAAAATACCATTAGCTTGTCTCTTATTCTATTGAGACTCCAAAAAAGTACCTTTACCATTTATACCCGACGTGAGGCGTCCGGTGCCTGCTAGGACTGCTAGGTACTTATTTTTGTATACAACGTCTGACATAGTTAACGCAAGACCTCATACACTACAATTAGACTATTGGTTTAAAAGCATAATACTATGAGATACACAATCAGCGTTCTAAAATCGTCCGCACAAATAGGGCGTAATGTGCGCTGGTGTCAAATAGTATCGTCAGTTATCTTTCAGTCAGGCTTTTTGGGCATTGCTTTGTAAAAACCACTTTTAGTCATGCTTGTAAGGTTGAATTTGCATAAACTGTGTTTTATCAAAACTATAACCATTGACGTATAATTGGGAACAGTTATGAGTGTAACCTACTTTTGTTCGAGACTGTGCTTGGGTTATCCTGTGTTGGTATCTCGGGTTTTTTGTACATCAATGCCAAAAATATTTTATTTAAAGCTATCTGTTATTAATCAGAAAAACTTGTTGACCCTAGCATTACTTTATACTTTTAAGATAGATCCCGGCACAGGAAGGCCTTAGGGCTCCTATAGTTTTTAGGTTCGGCAAAAGAAGTCCTAAAGTATTAGAGACCTATGTCCAGCAGTGGACTGTCAAAGACTGACTCAGGCAGAGTTAGGCTGCGTTTGATTGATTACAAATCTAATCAATACTGATTGAGCGGGGCTGGATACTCAGCTTATTGTGGATTGCGATGCGAAACACTATTACGATAAATTCAGTGGCCACTCTTGACTGCCACCCGAGTTATCGCCTAACGTCAAATGGCAATGTGAATGCCGTTTTAATATTATCGCGATAAATTGTGGCTACACCTACGGTTAACGTCTATCATCGCGATAATCAACGGCGTTTCTCGTTGGTGTGGCCCCGGCATTACGCATTTACCATACAGCACTATGAGGGCCAGCAGTCCCATCACTTATACTACGGCTACATTGTCGCGTTATCGCGAACTTCAAGCAGCGCTCTCTCTTTTGACATCGAGACGTCGAGCTATGTGCGACAGAGTGAGTGCTACTTGTAGTTCGCGATATAGTGACAGTGTAACCGTAGCATTACTAAAACAAATGTTTTGATCCACTTACTTAGCACAAGGGATGCATTTTACTCTTACAAGAGCGTGTCCTTTGGGGCAACTGCATTTGGCTCCGCCTATAATCGCCTGTCTCTTGAATCATGTAATAATTGACATTTCCGGTTGCTCGGGTGCAAAATAATAAGAATGCCACTTGTCTTTTGTTAGGTATTCTCCTGAGAAGTTTTCGATGTGCCTCAGAGAGATGTTAATTGTGTACCTCAGAGGTTTTCATTGTGTGGCTAGAGTCTAAATTAGACTAAATGATTTTAGAGATTAATAAATAATAGCAAAGGTAACTTAATTCTCAGATTATTTTTAAATAACAACATGCTAAGGATTGATAAAAGCAAAACTGTTCGTTTTTGACATTTTCGTCGTGTCAGAAGCATTTACGGCTTGACACCATGATACAATGGTAAATATATGTCATATATAAAATATGATATATTCTAGCCAAGGAAAGTATAACTACTTACCTATTTAAATCTATGAAAGTAAAAAAAAACAAAAGATTGATTTGTCAATATTTTATTTTATTTTAGATAAACGACATCATTTCTCATTACTTAATTCACGTGAACAAACCGACATAATAATTAATTTATAATGGTGGATACACATCATTTTGCGAAACGTAACATGAAATGTAACATCCTTTAAACAAACATTGTCCAAATATACAAATAATACGTCTGTATATAAAAAAATTGCTGCTTTTATATAAAAACTGCAGTACCTACGCGGTCAAAATGATAGACAAGCTATTTTTTTTAAATAACTGACGATAAATTTATATATTCAGAAATAAAAAGTCCGGAATTGTGCCTTGCATGAATGACAGGTTGCACGTCGATGTCATCTCAACCTCTATGCAATGTAACATGAAATGTAACACAAGTTGAAAGAAACAAGTTTGCCTTGTTTAGATGTTACAGTCCATGTTGCATTGCATACATTTGATTGGTGACTTTAGGGTACTCTTCAACGTTGGTTAAATTTCATGTAACGTTTCACACTTGTGTATTATTAACACCAATTCATTGTAAAGAACTTGTTTCTAAAGTAGATTTAAAACTATAAGTTGTAATGTTCAAACGTATCTAAAGTGCAATTCTTCAAGTGGCATTGTTCTTTGGAAGTCTTGAAGGTTGTTTATGAATCTATTGAAAATGGTTTGCGTTACGATATCGCGTGTTTTCTCTTCTATCTTTCTCGCGTATTCGTCAGCTGAAAAAAAAACATTATTTCAAGTCAACAGGTGATTACTATACGACAGGCAACTACTGGACTTGAGAAAACTAATTGCATTTCGGGAAAATATCGACTTTAGCACCCTCAAAAACCACGAAAACTACACACATGACCAAAAGCCAACGGTTTTCGCAGCCGCCATCTTGGATTTTCATTTTGATCTCACTGAGGGCTTTAGCATTGTTGACAACCTTCTTGGTATGTTATCTTAGTTGTCTATTTTTGATTTTGTTTCAAGTGATTTTGTCAGTTGTCTTCCCTTCACCACATTGTATAGAATATTCCTACTTGCTTATTAGATTTATATTGCCATCACTTGGTTTTATTGCACCACACCTCATATAATCCCATACAGTCCATTCCTATCGTCAACAAGCATCCTCGAAAATCATGAAAACTATTTTTGAGAAAGTCGCATAGAGGGGGCATAATGCTGTATCGTTACGTGGCGATTTCTAGTAGTTTACTCCTACCGTGTCCTGCCATGTCCGGATTCAAACCTAGCGGCCCTACGTCAGATATTGCATATATAAATTATTTACAAAATGTATTTACCATCTCCTTCACCACAAATATACAGATTTTTATACTGGGATTTTGCTTGTGCCTGATTGTCCAGGTGAACACAGAAGTCAATAAGATGGAAGTGTAGTTTCCCATCCTCTCTCTTTATTCTCTCATAGCTCCCGGTTACGTTTATGAAGTAGTTATCTGAAAGATAGAAATATACAAAATTCACAACCAAACTGAAATTAACTTTTACAGTTATCATTTGTCATCTAACCTTTTCCCAACTATGTTAAGGTCGGCTTCCAGCCAAACCGAATACAGCTAAATACTAGTATTTTACATGGAGTGACCACCTGTCTGACATCGACAACCCAGGAACGTTAGACTTTCGGGCTTCTGACGACCCGTAACAACTGTCAAAGATCCACAAGACTCGGGGTGCTATCACCCGATAAAAACCCTTCAAAAAACACACGCGCTTTTAAAATAATTAGTTAAGTAACTTTAAAAAACAATCTTTCATATAACCCCAGTCTTTTGGCATAATAGAATCAGAAAAGGTTCACTGCAGCTCGCATCGACGGATAGCAAAAGCTTTTGTGCAAAACTTACCATAAGTAATTTCACAGCTGTCCTTTCCTTCTGCAGTTACTTTGTCGATTTCTCCTTTTACTTCGTATTCTGATTTTATAATCAGATGTGGACACAAAAGTTCATACACTACAGAACCGCTTTCTGGAGTAAGTCTAAAAGTTAGAACATAATATTTGTGGGTTTTATGAATGCCATTAATGATAAATTAAAATAATTTTGTAACTGAGGACAGTTTTCGTTACATTTACATACAGTTTTTGTTACATTACATTTACAATTACCTAGTAATTGACTTCATCATAAACTAGCTGTTACCCGCGACTTCGTCTGTGATCCAGGATAAAAATTCTATGTCCTTATATAAGTTTTGGCCTATTCGTGGTCTGTTCATCCAATTCCGTTTAGCCGTTTCAGTGTGAAAGCGTAACAATGAAATTTATAAGATAATTAGGATGTGTGTATTAACTTTGCAATAGATCACTTATTTAATAAACACATCTATACTTCCGTACCTACTTTTATTATAAAGAGGTAAAATTTGTGAGGTTGTATGTAGAGGGTAATCTTCAGACCTAGGGATTCGAATCCGAAAATTATTTCACTAGTGGGAAGCTACAGTATTGCCAAGTATTGTTTATTTGTCGGTGTGGATATTTTTTGTGTCGAAACAAGAAATTCTATGTGGATTAAGTCGCAGGCAAAAGCTAAATACTTAATAATTCTGCGTTAAAAACAAACTGGTAGATATAATATTTACTTTAACTTGAGAAAATCGCAATTCTTCAACCCAAGAAGCGTAGGATGGTCGAGTGTATACTTTAAATCAGGCAGATCAACAACAATTTTGTCCAAATGCAATGGGTCCGAGGATGCTACCCCGGGCAACCCCTTCATAACCTTCTGGAAAATATGTTGTCTTACTGCTTTAGTTAAACATTCATTGTCCGTGGGATTACAAAATTCTTTCTCCAGTGCTGAAAATTAAGAAACAAACAGTATTTAATTTAACAATAAGGTTTAGATGACATTGTGACTACTAAAGACTCCGCAAAGCAAATTATTTGTCATAAAAAATGTGTCATTTTAGATTTTACAATTTAACGGATGGTTGTGAATAGCTACGCTGGTGTCGACAGCTTCTTCAGATAACGAATACTATGGGTAATGTGTCTGAATAAATTATGCATAATGTGCCGAAAATTAGAGTATAATAAATAAATAAATAATTTTAAAATCATAGTATTTGGAAAATATGAATATACGAGGGGACATCATTATTGGCATGTATTACATACCTACCTGGTATTATTAGTAGCTAAGGTACGTTTACTTACCAAAAACATTTTTTAAACACAGAAAAACTAACATAATTTGGACTGACCACATTATAGAAGGATCAAATGTGAATGAAAAACGGCAAAGGATTCAGTTTATAAAGAAGTCTTGATTGTATATAGCCATTCATTAACCCTGTGTAATGGACACTGTAGATCATATCATTTGACACGCTTGAGATGATTCTTTTATCGGTTTGCGTGTATGTTTACTAATAATGGTACAGCTTAGACGGGTTTTCTTTTTTTGATGTTGGGAAATCATCAAATAACTTCTCCCACTCTGGGTGGTGCAAGAGGGCGTGTCGGATTTTTACTGACTAAGACCCACCCTTGTTCCCTCAATTGCCTGAGTGCCAAGGGCGACGGTATCTCTTTCGGACAACCCGCACTCCTGGCACGCATCAGCCCTTGCGGACCCCACCAGTTGGTGCTGACATCTCTTTGAGGCGCGCGTGGAATACAACGTGCCGTTGATCCGGGCTTAGTCCTTATCGGACAGCGACCTACACATTACTCGCCGACAGCAAGCCTGCGCCTACAGTGGCCGGGAATCAGCCAGGGATTCTCGATGCCCAGGGCGTCTCCTGCGGGGGCTAGGGCCGTGAAGGCGTATATACTGCCTCTCCCTTACGTGCGTCGCCTCCCTTTTTGCGAGCATTACTGCTTCGCAGAAGGAGGTGACGGCTACCCATGTACTCTTGCTCCGTACCATGGCCGTATACTTCACCGTGTCCTCAGGGCGATCTTCGCAGTGGAAACACCCGGGCGTTTCCTCCCGCCTTATGCGAAACAAGAACCTCCCAAAACTCCCGTGTCCAGTGAGGACCTGCGTCAGGGTAGGTGAAGACGCTGTGGTGCCTCTCAATCCACTCGTCAAAGATCCCTCTTTAAGTCCCCACTTACCGCTACAATTGTGGCGTCCCCGGCACTGGGTTGCGACAATCGTTCTCTCCATGTCGCCATGAGATGCCGCCGTAGCTCTGTCCGATATGCCGCGATTTCTCGTGGCAGTGGAGTCATGCCCTGGTGTTGGGCCTCTTCGCGCCACTCCCAAATGTGCGCGAAGACCTTTGCCTCCAGATCCCATGGCGGCAATCCGGCAAGGAGGCCCGCCGCCGTAGACCGTAGACCGTTTAGTATCCCCGGACCGTCCGGATGGCCATGACCCTATGGGACGCCTTCAACCGGCGACACCTGTACGATTTAAATCAAAAGTAAACGATGAAACATTGAAATATTGCTTTTGTTCTCTCGTATCGGCAAGAACTACCTACGGCATAGTTTATTATTTATTACATTTTTTTTATTCACATGGCTGCCATCTTGGATTTTCATTTTGACTTCACTATCGGCTTCAGCACCCTTAAAAATCATGTAAACGACACCTATGACGAAACATTCGAAAATTTGATAATGCAGGCGGTATTTTGGATTTTGGATTATTTTGAATTTTGGCGCCATTATTTGGCTCCAGCATCCCTAAAAGCCATGGAAACTACCTCACTCTCTCTGTCTCTTTATATAAAAATAAAAAATCACATGGAGGTGGCATAATAACAATTTTACTCCTACCCTACCGTAGGCTGCGTTACAGAACTTAATTCCAAAATATAAGAGGATCAGAAAGACAACGGAACTGATTATTTAGAGAAGGCAGAACGTTCATTTTAGTAGGTATCACTAATAGAGCCTATTTTTAACCGACTTCCAAAAGGAGGAGGTTCTCAATTCGTCGGAACCTTTTTTTTTTTATGTATGTTCCCCGATTACTCGAAGATGGCTGGACCGATTTGGATAATGTTTTTTTTGTTCGAAAGGGTATACTTCCCAGGTGGTCCCATGATCATCAAGTCAGGATCTGATGATGGGATCCTGGAGAAATAGAGAGAACTCTTCAAATTTTATAGGCACACTTGAAGCAATTTGTGTAGTTTTTGGAAGAGTACTTTCTCGGAGTGGTTCCATTTCAATTTGGTGAAGATCTGATGAAGAACTTCGGAGATAGGCAACGGAACTCCTCAATAAATGATAGCAAATGGACAGGGATTGTTGAAATCTCATGTCTGTCAATTGTTTACACCAGTTAATAACATAACATCACGCCGGTACGCTGTGAAGGGGTAAGCACATGTGAACCACAAAAAAAGTGAAAAATAAAAAACTTTTTTCAAAAAAATAAACAACCGACTTCCAAAAAAACACTAAAAAGTGAAAAATAACTTTAATTTCGGAAGGCGGTGACAAAAAATTAAAATACATATCCAAAGTCACCGACTTCCGAAATTAAAGTTATTTTTCACTTTTTAGTGTTTTTTTGGAAGTCGGTTGTTTATTTTTAAAACAGTGAAGAATTACCAAATTACACCTATTCGAAGGTTTTAAAATAACTACTAAGTTGTGAGTTCGTTCCCCGCCGGTATTCTAATATTGTGAACCAACAAACAAAATAAGCTTGACTAAAAATACAAACTGAAACTTCATTAAACTTTAGTAGTTTTCTGTTGAACCCTAATATCACAGGACCTCCAAATTACTTCTTGACGTAAAACAAAACAGACTGATTTACAATCCATTATACTAAGATTTATCTTGGGAAGCACCTCTAATATGGCAATGTCTGTTTACGTCATTTATTAAATTTATTACATTTTTTTTTTTAATTTGTATGTATACTTACAAAAATACTAAACAAAGGTGCACTCAATACAAAAACAAGCCTGTGTGTATCTTTGGTTTTGTATATTCGGTTTTTGCCACCATAATAAAAGTTATTTTTAACCCCCGACGCAAAAATGACGGGGGTTTATAAGTTTGACGTGTCTGTGTGCGTGTGTGCGTGTGTGTGTGTGGCATCGTAGCTCCCGAACGGATGAACCGAATTCGATTTTGTTTTAGTTGTTAGAAAGGTGAATTAGTCGGAAGTGTTCTTAGACAGGTTCCATCAAAATCAGTTCTGTCGTTTGAAAATTATCAGCTCTTTTCTGGTCGGTGAAGGGATTTGACCATCTTCCACGGGTCTGATCAAGTCGAAATTTGGTTTTCTATTACTTCAATGATACTAAACGAACAAAGTAACCTTGTACTGATGCTGGAGCAACACCTGGAATTTCCAGGATACCCAATTTACTCACCAACAAACAGCAGAAGTATCGTGTTTGGGCTCATTGAAAAGGTCTCAATTAATAGGTTTTGGATAGGATTGGTGATCAGGATGAGGAATGAGGATAGATTAGTAACAAACTTCACTGTGTAAAACTAACGTAAAGCTGCGCAGATTGAAGCGAGACATTAAGTTTAAGAAGCAGGAAATAAAAGTTAAATTTAAAAATTAAAAAAACCCCGCCCCAAAAAAACACTCTAAAAAGTAAAAAAAAAATATTTATTTGTCTTTTAAGTTGTAGGTAATATTTTGATCAATGTATTGTCAAGTCAGGGGACGGTTAAAGAAAACGCCAAACAGAGGTGGCCTAGCATTTTCATTAGCCGTCCCCCGACTTGACAATACGTTGATCAAAATATTACCTCCAACTTAAAAGATCAATAAATATTTTTTTTTTTACTTTTTAGTTCACTTTGTAGTGTGTAAAAAAAAATTAGACCTTATGTGACCAGTTTTATGACCACCAATTTGTCTTTAGAATACCAAACATAGTGATTATGGATTGATGGTTCTATGCTCAGTGTTATAGATCCAGAAACTTGATCATTCTCTTAACCTTATCCCAACTTATTCGAGCTCAGCACAGCATGTCTTTTTCATCCGTACTTCTCTATTAGTCATCATCTCAGTATAGTCATCTCCTTTTAACCATATCATCTTCCTGCCAGGGGTGTGGGTTGTTCGAAAGAGATACCGTGGCCGCTGGCACACAGGCAACTGAAGGAACACGCGTGGGTTTTGGTCAGTAAAGGTCTGACACGCCCTCCTGCTCCACCCAGAGCGGGAGAAGTTTTTTGATAATTTCTCGAAAAAAAAAGGGAGATTAAACAAATAGACTAATAATGGCAGTTGCAACATAAGGGATAGCTTGAAAAAGAATAAATACTAATAAAAAGATGACACTGACTAACTGATTGATTGACTCACAGATTTGATCGACTCGTTGGTCCAGTGGTCGCAAGCGCTACTGCTGTGCATGAGGTCCTCGGTTGGATTCCCAGGTTGGGCAAAGTGTTATAGAGTTTTTCTATCTGGAATTTCTCAGTCCAGAGTCTGGATTTGTGCCCAGTTGATGGGAATAGGCTCGCCACCTACATCCCACTATGGGACTTAAAACATATACGGTCAAAATGTGGATGTACTATTGGTACACTTTGCCTAGAAGCCACTGCCTATCTGCTTAGAAGACTTTCGTTATCAGTCGAATAATTACAGGTTGAGGATGTAAAAGAACCGAACCGGTCGAAGTGGCAGAGCTTGGGGGAGGCCTAAGTCCAGCAGTGTACGTCTTTCGACTGAAATAATGATGACGACTATGTCAAACGTGTGTACTAAAAAAAATCAGCTGTTCCATACATTATGACCGCGTAGGTATTGCACTTTTCTATGAAACAGCTGACTTTTTTTGTATAACTGACGAAAAGTTTCTGCGCTGGGGGGTCTAGAATGATATGTTGAATTCATGGTTACAGTTTGCGCATTGGTTAAAAACTTACCCTGTATATGTCACAGTATGATTGTGAATACTTAGTTTATAATCTACTAGCTTTTGCGCGCGGCTTCGCTTGCGTGGGTGTTGGAAAATATAATCTCCTATTTTACCCTCTTCTGGATGATTTTTCAAAAACGCTGATACATGTAACTATTAATTACTAACCAAAAGACGAAATCCAAATTTTCATGGTTTGAACTACAAAACTAACGGGTTTCCTATTTATACTTTCATCCCCTATTTTACGTTTCCCAAATAACTGAAATATGTGGTTTTTAATTTTTTATCAGAATGATAAACACCAATTTTCATGGTTAGCTACAAAAATGTTCAATTTTCAACGATTTTCAATACAAACTTTCGTCCCCTATTTAATTTCCTTAGTGGTTGAATTTCAAAAAATCTTTCTTTATGCCTTGTCTACATTACAAAAGGAACCTTTGTGCAAAATTTCAGCTTTCTAGGTGCAAGGGTTTGGGCTGGGAGTGGATGAGTCAGTCAGTCAGTCAGTCAGGACTTTTCTTTTTACTTATATATATATATCTAATGTATCTAACGAGATTATAAACTGTCGAGAAATTGTGAACTGCACCATACTGCTTACCGACCGAATAGGTTAGGTTAGGTTAGGATGGCGTATTCAGGCTCTCATGCCCTACCGCCTCGTCACCATCGGGGCCGTCCGGCCGGTACTCGAGCGCTGGCTCGGGAGGAGGCACGGCTCCCTGTCGTTTCGGGTGACACAGGTGCTCTCGGGGCATGGTTGCTTCGGGAAGTACCTGTGTCGCATAAACAGGGAGCCAGACGCTCGGTGTCACCACTGCGTCGACTGTCGGGTGGACACGGCGTGGCACACGCTGGCAGAGTGTGCCGCTTGGGAGGAGCCGCGCCGTGTCCTCATCTCAGGTGTCGGCAGTGACCTGTCGCTGCCGGCCGTTGTCGACTCGATGGTTGGCAGCGAGGTGTCCTGGGACGCGGTGGTATCCTTCTGCGAAACAGTCATGTCGCAGAAGGAGGCTGCGGAGAGGGAGCGGGAGATTGCTTCCGCTAACCCGATTCGCAGCAGACGCACCGGGCGTCGGCGGAGGGCGGACAACGCCCTCTTCCAGCTCCCCTAAATGGGTCCAGGGGCAACGGATCTGGGGAAATTCGTTGCCCCCTACTTCTTAGAACCCGAGATGGCGGCGCGTAGTGTTCCACGCGCGCCTCTCTATGACGTAAGGGGGGAGTTTAACACCTCACTCCCCCCCTATCGCGAGGTGGCCCGCAGAGGCGGGCCGGCACTAGCCGGGGATCGCGGAAGTCACACTAGTTCCCGTGATCCCCGGTGCAAGTGAGAGACGGAACACCGGGGTGGTTTTAGTCAGTAAGAGTCTGACAGACCCCTCCGCCCTCCCCGGGGCGGAGGACATCCATGAGGATTTCCCCCCGTAATAAAAAAAAAATAAATGGTTAGGATGGCGACCAACCACGCGCGAGCCGAGTGAGAGAAGCGTGCGGTGCCGCGACAGTGGCCGGCGAGTGCTACTTCCAAGTCAGGTACTATCCATCTTGATACCAGTTCATAATTTGACGGTTTCACTGCGATAGATTCTACCGAAACATAATGCGTTAAATTATTGTAAACAGTATGTTACGGTTCACAATCTTTCGAGAGTTCACAATCTCGCGAGATAGATTATAATCTAATTTACAATTTTACGGTGACATATACATACATACTTAGAAACAAAGTATTTTTTTTCAGGAGAAATAACGATAGATGAGAAATCGAGCCCAGCAAATAAGCGCTCGCGCTGGGATTATTTAACATCCAATGTTTTGTTATCTTTCAGATGGACTTTCCAGTCTTTGGCGATCAGTTTAAGTTATTTAATTTCAACCTTGGCTTTCTTCATCATAACCGATTAATCGTTTTAACAGATATGTTGGTGTTAGATTTTAGGCCCGTATTACAGAAACTCACTCAATACTCATAGCATAACATAAACTAGTTTGGCCCCATTTGATTGGTTGAAAATTGTTTGACGTAATGCTTGAGTCTTGAATGAGGTTCTGTAGAAAAAAATATAGCTTTGTGTATTAGTATTCACGGAACACTTACGCTTGTCATTGTAGTTAAACAATGATGGGGGTTTTAAAACAGTTCACGGAAAATTTATAACCCCTCCTCCTGGGCCTTGCCGTAGATGGGTGAAAATGGGTCGTAAATACAATATCAATGAACCGTACTCTCAAAATCATCATCATCTTTTGCCTAGCTTTTTCCTAAGTACGTTGGGGTCGGCTTCCAGTCTAATCGGACGCAGCTAAATACCAGTATTTTACATGGAGCGCCTGCCTATCTGACCTCCACAACCCAGTTACTGGGCACGATACCTCTTGGTAAACTCACTCAAACTCAAACTCAAAGCATTTATTTCAAATAAACCAATTACAGGCACTTTTGAATTGTCAAGGTCGGTGAGTTAGAAAGATGAAGCTAATTGCCCATTCCAAAGCGTAGGTACCTATGGAGAAGAACGGGCAAGAAACTCCATGGACACTCTTTTAAAATCATGGTATTGTTACAAAAAGTTGGTTACATCATTATGTTGAACTTATCAATGTGAGAACGATGTAAAAAGACGTGCACATTAAAGCGTCCGTAATTAAAACAAAAATAAAATAAAAATTCAGAAATTAAAATAAGCCGTGGGAGCTAGGAGATGACCAGTCCCTACTGGCGGCGCCCGTTCACGAACATGACGTGTGGATCAGCACCATTCAGCTCAACCATTTTGAAGGGAACTTAATGATCCAACACACACGCCACCACCAGCGAGACATTTGAGTGAGCATGACATACTCTTAGCTGCCAAGGCACATTCAAGTTAATGAAAGACGTACCCTGTAAATGGTAGCTTTATAGTAGGAACATAGTGCTCACACATATGCTATGCAATTATACAATACTAAAAGTTTGAATTTATACATTGCAAAGATATCTAGTCTTTTACAGTCTTCAGCAGCTCCAACGTTTTCAAATGCTAATCAATTGGTTTAACCTACCTTGTGGAGCTGGACAAGCAGCGTTTAGCCAAGCATTTTTATCAGCGATGTAATCTCCCAACTTATAATAAGCATGGCTGCATAGTGTGCGTTTTATACAAGATTTAAATTTCATTTCATTCAGTTGGAGAATGTGGGGAGGTATTTTATTGTAACATTTAAAGGTAAAACTGGTTGTCAGACTTTCGGGCTGCTGAAGACCCATAACGACAGTCAAAGATCTACGAATAACAACCGGAACTCACTCACTCACAACGTGCTTTCCGAGGCACGGAAGGGTCTTGATGTGTAAAGCTGGTCACCCACGGACCGATCGTTCTTTCAACATTAAAATCAAATATTTATATTGTGAAAAATATACTCGGAATAATGTTTCAAATTTTTATTTATTTACAACATTTGTCAAGAACATCAAACGTACTTATAATACAGCTCTTCTACTGGAACAGCGATATGAAAATCTCTGATATTTTCCATGAATTTATCCACAAATGCCTCCATGATCGGTGTCCGGGTTATTTCCTCGAATCTGTCGTAATATCTACTTCTCAAAGCTGGGCTACCTGGAAACGAGAAATTGGTAAACTAAATCTAGGAATTGTGGTTGTTGCTGAGAGTTAAATCGTTGAACGAATAGTTCCACTCATTTTTGTTGAGTATTGCTGTAGAGGTCATCATCATCTTTTCCTAAGAATATTTATACACTAGCTGTGCCCGCGACTTCGTCCGCGCGGAATAGTTTTTTTTACTATTATTTTCATATCAATAAAAACAAATAAAAAATCTAAAAGTTACTCCTTTTTACATCAGCTACCTGCCAGTAAAAGTCCCGTCAAAAACGGTCCAGCCATTTCAAAGATTAGTGGGAACAAACAGACAGACAGATAGACTAACAGAGAAAAATTGTAAAAATGTTATTTTGGTATATGTACCGTATATGCATGTAGCAAAAAGCGGTTATTTTAATATTACAAACAGACACTCCAATCCAGAAACTCCTTTGTGTAAATAATTTCATTAGCACTAGTCTCAAAACAGTCAAGAAAAATCATCGTGGAGAATTCGGCATTTTAGAGAACCAACAATTTGGAAGACATGTGATATTTACCAACCCGCACTGTGCTCGCGTGGTGGTTTATGGCCCACACCCTCTCACAAAGAGGAGGTTTTTGCCCCAGTAGTGGGTACATTTTAGGCTGATTATGCTATACTATCATACTGTGGCAATTACTAAAGGAACCGAAACTACCATTACGAATCCTGCCTATCGATCGATGGAACAAAAATCTGATAAGTAATTAGAATTGAAAATAACGAGTAAATGACGGCCTCGTTGGTGCTGCACGAGGTCCTGGGTTTGTTTCTCTGGTCGGGCGAAGTTTTGGGTTTTTCTATCTGAAATTCTCAGTAGCAGCCTGGAGTCTGGATTAGTGCCCGGTTGATGGCAATAGGATCGTCCCCATTACTTAGGACTTAAACATAACTTACGAAATAGCGATTTACCATAAGTACACCTCTGCGTAACCCTTCGAAAATACAAGGCGTGATGTTATTGTGAATATATTGTTTCCTTACATTTACACTTTCCTGATTCACCAAAAACCAAGTTTCTGTAGTCGTAAGTTGATTTCCCTTTCAAATCTAAATGAGTGGAGTAGTTCAAAATCCGGATATGTTGCTTACAGTCTCCAAATTCTACTTTCTTTTGATCCCCGGTAATATTCATGACAAAGTTCTCTGTAAAATAAATAAAGATTAATTAATTTATAAAATCTTCTATCCTGTACACTAATTGCGCTATCAATTAAAATCATTTGGAAGGGATAATACATTGCCTCATATGTTCGAAAAATTAACATGACGCAATGAATGTTGTTATACTGTCAAAATAAGTATTTCCTTCTTTTGCTCTCTTAATAATAAACACAGAATAAAGTGATTCCAAGTTTCTATGGAAATGTATGGTTATTTCTTTGTTATTCCTGTTATAACTTTAATCCGTGTTTATTAGTAAGAGGGTACGTATGCAAACGCAACTACCCCTCTAGACTAGGGATGTGTAGGGAATTGTTATAGTAATTATTGTAACAATACGAGAAAGAGAGAGAATTGAACTGGATGAGTAACACCATCTCACTTTTGCAAACAAACCATGATGTATTTAAAAATCCCTTTACCCGTCTAGACCTAATTGTGAATACTGCAGGTCAATAGCCGCTTTTGACAAAAGGAATAATGATTTTTCATATTTGTTAAATGTTGCCGTGGTAATACAAGTTAGGTAAAGTAATAAAGTTAGTTACTAAAAATATAAAAGTCAGGGCATTGACCAGATTAGTGTGTAGTTAATATTTTTATTGTTACAATAAAATAAACATAAAACAAGTGAATCAACAACAAGCGACGTCCTATAGTTTTAGTTTTAGACAATGCTTCTAAAACAGAACGAGGCTTGAAGATGCTTTAGTATATTTTATTAAATTTTTAATTAATTCGTGTCAGTTTAGATATAAATATACAGGGTTGCATATATCAACGGGGGAATCCGCTGGATGTGGGAAGCACAAGACCGGTCGAAGTGGAGGAGCCTGGGGGAGGCCTATGTCCAGCAGTGGACGTCTTTCGGCTGAAATGGTCATTATACATCAACGCGCAAACTGTTACCATGAATTCAGCATATGATTCTAAAAGTATTCTAACGTGGAAATTTTACATCGATTATCAAAAAAATTACTGCTGTTATATATATTATAATAGTGCAATACCTACGCGGTTAAATGTATGAAACAGCTGCTGTTTTTTTAAATAACCGAAGTACAAATTAAACGCAGGGGGCTTAGAATCCATAATAACAAGTTGCGCGTCAATTTTCCTGTCACCCTGTATACAACTTGCTATTACTTACAATCTTATTGGTATTTTCGAGCCGTTTGGGGTGGAAACCCTCAGGCCGTGGGGTCCGAGTGCTCATGGTCTCTTCAAGGAAATCTCGAAACGGCTGGTTGATACTTCCCGTGATCCAAGGTCTGGTTTCTACCTTGGCCAGCGGCTAAGCATTGCCATAGAACGTGGTAATGTCGCCAGTCTCTCGGGAACATTACCAGTCGACACCGATGCGGATTCAATTTTCGACGCCATTTTTTTATTTGTGAATAGTTTTAGTTAAGTTAGGATTATATTTGTTTTTTTTTTCTATTAGACTTAAATAACTAACTTGTATTAGTATTAAAAAAAATTTAAGAAAGCAGTAAAATATCCTAAAACAAACTAAAATATGGCCTCGAAAAATGCTTTCACATCATTGTCCACTGCTAATATTCCCAAAAGACTGGCGGCATTGCCACATTATATGGCAATACTTAGCCTCTGACCAAGGTAAAAGCCAATTAAAAGATACACAGTTTTAAAATATTGAGTAAAGACTTACCGTAAGTGAGTTTCAATGTCCCCTTTCCTTTAACGGCTACTGCATCTACTTTACCTTCCACTGTATATTGTGATTCTATTGTCAGTCGAGGACAACACGGGTTGTATTCAAACCTTGTATCTGAAGGGTTTCTCCTGAAATCAGACAACATAAAAAAAATGAGAAATAGAAGCAACTACAAATGAATTTACACATATAGGTGGATATGTGATGCATGTTTTCCCCCAAATTGTACTCCTTTCTATAAAAAAACGTATTTTCTATCTTATTTTCTTTCAAATAGATAAAACAGGCGTAATCTGTCCAGCTCACAGCTTTTTTGACTAGCCAATCTTTTGACTAAGAAAGATACATCCACGGAAAAAATTACATAGTTACGGGTAGGATCACTTGCCAACCCATATTGGGTGGTTTCCGCCAGCGTGGTGGATTATGGCCTGGTCTCTCTCACAGTGAGGATGCCTGTCTCCCAGAAGAGGGAACGTTTCAGGCAGGGAATATGATTCATCATACCATTTCATTCAGCTAGCCTTGATATTGTAAGGATTTCCTTAATTTTATTAGAGCGTAGAATCGCCTCACACACACATACACACATATTCATTCTATAATGTTCCCACTTCAGGGACACAGGTCTCTTCTCGGTTAGAGGGAGTGCCACTTCTCGGGTTCATTTTGGGTTGGTAGATGTCACAAGTCTTCAAATCCTTAGTTCTAGGACAAGCCGGCTTCCTCACGATGTTTTCCTTCACCGTTTTGTGAATCGCCTAGAGTAGACAAATCAATACTGAATGCCACAAAAGATTCTTACTTGAAACTTATCGCACAATCCTTCACACCAGTCATAGTAGCATTAAGAAGTGAGTACTTCAAGTTCGGCAGCTCTATGTTCAGCCTTGCCAGGTGCAATGGCTCGGACGGGTCTACACCAGGTATTCCTGGCAGTAATTGTGGCAAGACCCTTTTTTTCGCCGCATTTGTTAGACAAACTTCATCGTCAGCATCACAGTACACTTTTCTAAGACCTGGAAAAATGATAAGATTATATTTAGCATCAATATTATTTGGTTAGACTAGTATTTGATTAGCATCAAAAAGTTTGGGGATATGTAATCTGTCTAGTCATTTCGTGAAGCAGTTCTGCGTGAAAGCCGTCACTACATTCTGGAAGTTTATTCCATGTTGTTATAACTCGGTTTGGCTTCGTTTTTTCCCAATTATGTAAAGTTCGGGTTCCACAAGTTTATACAACGTGTAACGGAAAGGGTATATACATACCAAGGGCACGGCTTTTTTAGATGACATCAAATGATATTGGAAGGGATTTTTGATCCTATTTCTACATGTTCGGATGTTATGAGAATTTTTAATACATTCACACCAGAAACCGAACTTTTCAAATTGAAATAAACACATCACTCGGAAGAGATTTATCGTGATATAGAAGTAAGGTGGAAAGTTATTGACCTACGTATTGCCGTGACACGTTTGTTATCATTTTAATTTAAGAAACTTATGAAACCGAAAATTTGGTATCAATTCTTAGAGTATTTTATTTTGAGCTGAAACTATGTATAGTGATTCTATACCGGCTGCTATCTTTAGTGTTTAAGGATAGCAATAGGGTGGACCAAGCCTGGGTCGACGGCGCGTTGTGTTACACGCACGCCTCAAAGAGATGTCAGCACCAACTGGTGGGGCCTACAAGGGCCGATGCCTGCTAGGGGTGCGGGTTGTTCGAAAGAGATACCGCGGCCCCTGACACACAGGCAATTGAGGGAACACGGGTGGGTTTTAGTCAGTAAAAGTCTGAGACGCCCGCCTGCTCTACCCAGAGCGGGAGAAGTTATTTGATGATTTCCCACCCAAAAAAAAACCCATTTAGTAAGGCCGTAGCTTAGTTACCCCCAAAAAAAAAGAAAAGGATAGCAATAGGGTTTCTATTACACCCTGTATACAGCAGAGCGGACATTGCGTAACATACTAATAGAAATGTCTTTCATTTTCACAGTTTAACAACATTTATTCATTGCGTTAGTAATGTTGTTGAGCTGACACATTTTTCGAACATATGAAGCAATGGATTGGTGAATCCTTCAAAATGATTCAGATTGTGTTTGGTATAAAATACAGGCACTGTGAGACGTGATTAGGCCTCTCCCAAAAGTAAAATCGTCTTGTGGACTGCTTCGCTTTTCTATTAAAATGAGGTTCATTGCAAAACGAGTGGTCTGAAAAATCAGAGAAATGACCCAACTAACCATTATGACTGGCATATTTTGTAGTTCATGTGGGAGTTGGAAAAACATGCGAGGTTCATAATTGGCAAAGCATGGAGTAAAAGAGAGATTGTTTTCATTAATCCTTATCTTTCACCATATTAATGGTTAAGCTTTGGCTCAAGTATTTTAACCTCTCAAAGTTGTCCAGTAATAATTCAAAGTGTCACTTACATAGAACATCCGGAATGCTAACCACAGCAATGACGAATATTTGCAACGAAAACATTTTGGTGGAATTACTTCGTTGAAACGCTTCACAATAATGCTTTCTAGCCGGCTATATACAATATTATATCATAACGTTAAATGTGAAATAACGGAACTAGAGATTTTAAGCTTAGTGTAGACAGTACACGCATATCAAATCTATATTCGTTTAGAAGGATTTTTAACGCTTAAAAAAATGTTCACTTCGGTGTCGTACTTCATCATCATCATCATTTCAACGGAAAGATGTCCACTGCTGGACATAGGACTCCCCCAGGTTCCTTCACTACGACCGGTATTGTGCTTCCCACATCCAGCGGATTCCCGCGGCCTTCACAAGGTCATCGGTCCACTTTGTGGGAGGCCTTGCCACTCTACGTCTTCCGGTACGCGATCGCCACTCCAGAACCTTTCGGCCACATCGGCCATCTGTTCTATGAGCAATGTGCCCTGCCCATTGCCACTTAAGTTTGGCAATTCTTCGGGCTATGTCAGTTGCCTTGGTTCTCCTGCGGATCTCTTCATTCCTGATTCCATCTCGTAGGGAAACTCCAAACATAGCCCTCTCCATTGCCCTTTGGGTGACTTTAACCCTTCTGATAAGACCCATAGTGAGCGACCACATTTCTGTGCCATAGATCATCACTGGAAACACAACCTGGTCAAAAACTTTCGTCTTGAGACACTGCGGTATTTGGGACGAGAAGATATTGCGAAGCCTCCCGATCGCTACCCAGCCAAGTCAGATTCGACGAGTGTCGTTCTTAATCTAATTTAATATGTATACATATGTCATGTATATTAAATGGACTTTATTTGGAAAACATGAAAAGTTCAAAAAATAAAAAGATAATATGCAGAATTTCAAAACATTTGTATCGAAAATGACGTCTTGACCTTAGGTTTTCATAATTTGGTTTGATAATAATTTATATTGCAATATTACAGCCGAAATACATCCATTGCTTCCCTCAAGCATCGTCACACCAACCGGTTACAATTCTTCTCGCATCCAGCAGATTCCTGCGGCTTTTATCAGTTCATCGGTTCACCTTGTGGAAGGCTGTCCAATGCTGCGCATATCGGTACGCGGTCACCACTTCTGAACCTTTTGCTAGCAACTGGCCCTGCCCACTGCCACTTTAGCTTAGGAATTCTTCGGGCTACGTCAGTTACCTTGAGTTATTGCTGCAATTTATTTGCAACGATCTTTTAGCAAATTTAGCCAGATATGGAAGTCTACCTACATTCTGATGTGATCGGTGTGTTCACGGTTTTATTTTACGGTTAAGTACTGAGATTAGTCTTAATGTCAATAAACGGATAAAAATATTCAGTTATGAATGTTGGCTAAGTACTCGGGCAGTAATAAAGACTGTACTTTGTTATGCTCATTTAATTATAAGTATCGTTTCGGAGACAAGGATGAAATGAAACGTAATGGATAATTCATTCATTAATTGAGGTTTTTTTATAAACGCTGCTTAAAGTACCTATGATTAAACAGCCAGTAATCATTAACTTTAAGCAGCGTTTAGGAATAAGCAATAATGAGCAAGTCTGTAATTTAGGGTGCCACCATCATTTTTGGTCAGATTGTAGTTCATCCCGTGTAATTATTATCGCTGAGAGCAGGGCAGAGCAAACTTATGTCAAAATTACATTTTATCAGCGTATCAATAACGATGATGGAAAAGTCTCGCATTCCAGATACTCTTCTCCCGCGTGTAAATTATTTTTTTAAATAAAACCAGTAATTATAGTTTGATGCACAATTAAACAATGAGCCAATTAATCTAATGACGTCAAGACTATGTGAAGAAAATTATCTCAGTTTATCATTGTTGATGAGTTTCATAACATCAGAAACGAACAAAAACCATGATACAGTCAATGTAAAGGTCAATAAAATATTATGTAGAAATATACTTATCTAGCTTTTGGTAGCAGCTTGAATGTCAGAAATTATACCACAGGGTACGGTCCTGTGGTATAATTCCTGACATGGTGGTCCCGGGATAAAAAGCATCCTGTGTTAATCAAAGTTATGAACTATCTGTGTGCCTAATTTCATGCAAATCCGTCAGAAACAAATGTAAAAACTTTCACATTTATAATATTGATAATGCTGATGATTAATTGGTGTGCAAAACGTAATTAGGCACATTAGTACTTGGCAGAATATTTATGCATTTAAAGATTTTAATTGTTCTCAAAGTGTTATCATTTTTATCTTATTGTTTGGCTACTTCCTCTGCAAACAAAGCAATTATCACAATTTTACATTTAACTGTACATACTGAGCATTGTAATATTACAATTAGCATAATCTACATTTATTTATAAGATACAATACTGTTACCTCACATTTTTTTCAAAAGTTTATTGACTGGAGTAAAAATAGCGTTTTGAAGATCATTTGTTCAATAAAAAATCCACAAAAAAAGGTTTTCGAATAAAAAGACTTTCTTTTATATAATTTTCCTACAAGAAACATATTTTAGCAAAAGGAAAAAAAGCTCTTAAAATGACGAGTATTGTGTTCCATTTGCAACTTTTGTTAATAAGTCGAACAACCCGCACCCCTGGCACGCATCGGCCTTTGCGGGCCCCACCAGTTGGTGCTGACATCTCTTTGAGGCGCGCGTGGAACACAACGCGCTGTCGACTCGGGCTTGGTCCTTACCGGACAGCGAGCTACCCAATACTCGCCGTCCGCAAGCCAGCGCCTACGGTGGCCGGGAATCAGCCTGGGATTCCCGACACCCAGGGCGTCTCTTGCGGAGGCTAGGGCCGTGAGGGCGCATATACTGCCTCTCTCTCACGTGCTTCGCAAATTTAATGTTTGATTCTACGGAACCACAACAGTACCTGTACGAAACATAATTGCTGTAGCTATATATTCACCTGAAGTTCGAAAATACTTACATTAGATAAGCTCATCTGCTTACAGACGCTGAAAATGTACTCATCACGGATATTTATTTTTGCTTTATTATGCATTAGCAGTGTAATCGGTAAGTAGCCCTCGTGTTTGGTAACTAACTTAATTTAATTTTAAGTCATCGTTGAATAATAATAATTTTCTAATATTCTGAATAATAATTTTGGAGCTAGTGGCTAAGTAATTACAGCCGCATGGGTCTATCGATTAGGTTAAGAAACGCTTGCCGCGGCTGATCCGTGGATGGGTGACCATCTTTACATACCAAGACCCCTCCTTGCCTCGGAAAGCTGGTTAAGCCATTGGTCCCGGCTGACGTTTGTAGATCTTTGACGGTAGTTACAGGTCGTCAGAAGCCCGATAGTCTAATCAGTCTCACCAAGGGCTATCGTATTACCCAGTAACTGGCTTGTGGAGATCAGATAGGCAGTCGCTCCATGTAAAATACTGGTATTCAGCTGCATCAGGTTAGACTGGAAGCCGACCCTAACATAGTTGGGAAAAGGCAAGGCAGATGATTCTGAATAATAATTTTATTTGAAATTTCTCAATAGTAACCTGGAATCTAGTTTTGCGGCCGGTTGATGGCAATCGGCTCGCCCTCTATTTTATGAGACTTAATGGCCAAATGTGGGTGTACTATAGATACACCTCTGCCTACCCGTTCGGGGAAACAAGGCGTGATGTTATATATTTATATATTTATATATTCCCATTATTATTAGTCCATGTTGATATTTTCCATGTAGACACAGTCCTCCTTTCCGTGAGACGTGGTCGTTATTCAACACACGGGCTTAGTGCGGATTGGTAGACGTCATATATCATCGAATATTTGGTCCTAGGACATGCGCGTCTTCCTCAAGTTATCCTTCACCATTTTGAGAGCAGTGGTGATGAACATATTAATTAGCCAACTTAAAGCACCTGTGGGCGACCAACGACTCTTTAGACACCACTGCTCTTTACCCCTTTCCATTTACCGAGCGATTGATACCGCTGAAGTGACGTGATCTTCATCATCATCATCATTCCAGCCGAAAGACGTCCACTACTGGACATAGGCCTCCCCAAAAGAGGGGTTTTGCTATAATCGCCACGCTTGGCAGGCGGGTTGGCGATCGCAGTATGGTGGTCAAATGCATAGAGAACGCTGCTGCCCATTAAGTCTCTTAGTCGCCTTCTACGACACCCACGGGAAGTAATGGGATGGTGCTATTCTTTTACGTCGGCACCACAGGGAAAAATATTACTTACTAAACCATGAATTAAACTCTAATTCCAGGTGAAAAGAAACCATGTGATGTACACGACAACAACTGCCTGACAGCAGGTGCTGCACGAACGTTTACACAGTTTATATCTGGCATGCCAGGAGTGGAGCCTTCAGATCCTTTGCACCTGGATTTGGTTAAAGTGCATCTGCCATCACTAGATTATAAAATAATCAATGGTTCTCTATCTGGAATGACGCATTGTCGTGTAGAACTTGTGCAGTAAGTTTGTCATCTTTTTGACAGGAGAGCTGATTCGTCTTTTCGATATTTAGGTTTCCGTAGTAAACAAGGAACCCTTATAGTTTCCATGTCCGTCTGTCTGTCGGCAGACATACGTCAAACAAACATACGTCTGCCATAATATCTATTCATGATAATGCATGTGTACAAAGTGTGCAATCCGGTTAGAAACTTCACTGAATACTTTATTTTTGTTTTTATTAACTGGCTTTTGTCAGCGGCTTCGCCCACCTGGAGGACGGAAATCAGCCTTCGGAACCGTATTATCAGGATAAAAAGTATCTTATATGTTAATTCAAGTTATAAACGATCTGTGTTCCAAATTTCGTCCCAATCCATTCGTCCGTTTTTGCGTGACTGAGTGAAATGCACCCAAACATCTAAATATATAAACTTTCATGTTTATAACATGAGAAGGAAAGTAGGATAACTAATGTATGTTTCATAAAATTCCAGATTTTCACCAAAGGATAACAAGTATGACGCCCACATTGGATGCCCCCATCTAATTTTAGAATCAGGGTATGAAGTCAAGGGTAATGTTGGCCCTGAGTTTATTGAAGGAAAAGGCATCAGCAGAATTTTTCTTTGTAAGTGTATACCATACCTTTATAACTAACAAAAAAGAGTCATCATTGTGATTTAGAAATCTAAGTCATACATAGCAGTCTTCATGATATATCGTAGGTACTACAAAAGTAACGATCAAATTTTGATAATCCGATTGACCGAATCCGTACTATTTGCGCTCCCACGGTTTCACCCGTATTAGTTTCGATTCCACACGAATATCGGGATAAAAACGTATCAAATGTCCTAACCTAGGATAAGGTCAGCTTACGGGTCCAATTTCACCGAAGTCCGTTTAGCATTTTTAGCGTGAAAACGTAACAAACAAACAAAAACAATTCTTTTAGAGAAAAGGTTTGATTTTTCTGGAAGTATGTTTGTTTGGTAGTGTGAGCCAATAGCATAAAGAGTTATAATATCAGTTTAGACTAGTCAAATAAATGCGAAACTAACCCTGTCTGTCGCTGAGGACACGTTTGAGCATACGGTGGAGGTCTGCCCGGCTTGGGCGAAGCACCGCCATGTCCTCGTGGAGCCGATCGGCGGCGGCGATCTCTCGCGTCCGGCCCTGGACCAGGCCATAGTACGGAGTGAGACTGCATGGGTAGCCGTTACCTCCTTCTGCAAAGCAGTAATGCTTGCGAAGAGGGAGGCGGTGCACGTGAGGGAGAGGCAGTATATGCGCCCTCACGGCCCTAGCCTCCGCAGGAGACGCCCTGGGCGTCGGTAATCCCAGGCTGATTCCCGGCCACCGTAGGCGCGGGCTTGCGGACGGCGAGTAATGGGTAGCTCGCTGTCCGGTAAGGACCAAGCCCGAGTCGACGGCGAGTTGTGTTCCACGCGCGCCTCAAAGAGATGTCTGCACCAACTGATGGGGCCCGGAAGGGCCGATGCCTGCCAGGGGTGTGGGTTGTTCGAAAGGGATACCGCGGCCCCTAGCACACAGGCAACTCAAGGGACACGGGCGGGTTTTAGTCACTAAAAGTCTTACACGCCCTCCCGCTCCACCCAGAGCGGGAAAAGTTATTTGATGATTTCCCAACCAAAAAAAAAACCCTGTCTGTCTGGTGCGGGTTGTTCAAAAGAGCACTTTTTGAACGTCAAAATTACATAAGACAGTCCCGCGAATAATTAATGTTATTTCAGATGACTACAACTTCCTTTTCAATGGTGATTATGAAAAGAAAGACTGCAACGATGAAAAAAATCACATCCAGGTGAAAAATAGCAATCTGGAAGTGGAGGCAAAAGGAAAAGTGCACTATGACTTTGAGAATTTGTTCAATGGCAACAAAGCAAAATGTAAGAACACTATTAAATTTTGTAATTTTATTATCTTAAAACAACATAATATACCATCTCGCCTTATTTCCCTGAAGTGACGGGTAGAGGGATTAATTCCGATCTGTCTGATGTGCTTTGTACCCTTAGGGGGGCAGATCGGAAGAATTAATTATTAAATTCTTAAAAGTAATGCACAGTTTATAAGCATCATCATCATCGACCTTGCCTTATCCCAACTACATTGGAGTTTGCATCCAGTCTAACCGGATGCAGCTGAATGCCAGTATTTTACATAGAGCGACTGCCTATCTGACCTCCATAATCTAGTAACTGGATAACACGATACCCCTTGGTAAGACTGGTTGTCAGACTTTCCAGCTTCTGACGACCCGTAACGACTGTAAAAGATCCACAAATGACAGCCGGGACCGACGGCTTAACGTGCTTTCCGAGGCACGGAGGGTCTTGGTCGTGGTCATCCATCCACGGACCAACCGCGGCAAGCATAGCTTAACCTGATCGATCGAACCGTGCAGCTATTGTTACTTAGCCACAAGCCCCTCCACAGATTATAAGCAACATTCTATTAACTAAAAGACTAGTGGTATGGGTTTATAATCATCCTTCGATCCTAATCGATCCCTTCATACTCCTTTTTACTCACAGTTATACACGCAAGTACTACGCACATGACCTTTCTGAACATCATCACCAATAAGGTTACTATGGGGATTATTCACTAACGTTGCTTAAAGTTAAGAGAAGTTTAAACGTCAAAAACGTGTGGTTAAACAGTTGCTAATCATAGCAACGTTGATAAATAAACCCCTGAATGTCCTCCTAGGGCATTCGCTCCCGATGTTGCCACTCACGTTCTGCCTTCTAAATATTCGATGACGGCACGGTTGGCGTACCGGTTAAGCGATTGACTGCTGCGCTGCGTGTCGCGGGTTCGATTCCCGCACGGAACAAATATTGGTATGATCTACAAATAGTTGTTCCGGGTCCGGCTGTTTGTGTATGTGAGTTTAAATGTTTGTAAACGCACCCACAATACAGGAGTAATTCCTAGTGTGGGGCAACGTTTAAAAAAAAAATACATCCAACCTTAATTTCAGTGTGGTGCCGGACGTAAAAGAATAGCACCATCCCATTTGTTCCCGTGGGTGTCGTAGAAGGCGACTAAGGGATTTACTAGAGAATGGGCAGCAGCGTTCTCTATGCATTTGACCACCATACTGCGATCGCCAACCCACTTGCCAAGCGTGTCGATTATGGCAAATTTTCTCCCCCATTTTAGGGGAGGCTTATGTCCAGCAGTTGACGTCTTTCGGCTGATATGATGATGATGATGATGAATTTAAAATGTGTTTTTATTTACAGCTGAAGCAGTACACAAGTTTGTCAATGAAAACTGGCAGTATGTTGACAAACTGATCCGTCAACCAGCGATGGAGGCATTTATGAAAATATACATCGACAACGTTAATGCGTATCTAAGAAAAGTATCTGTTCAAGAATTGTTTTCTGAAGAATCGCAAAATAACCGTCCGTTTACAGCAATAAAATTGTAGTTAAATACGATGAATTTTATTTAATTATGATAAACAAGTAAGGCGTACGGGAGTTTCTGAATATTTTAACTTTCTGTATAGTATAATACTGCAGCAGAAATAGCCTTTCAGTTCGTACTGACCGCCCGTAGCAAATTGTCCCTTAGGAGCAAATTGGGTATCTACACCGCTGTCATGCCATATCATGACTGATGCGTGCGTCGTCTTTGCACACGCTAAGCCCCATCACATCCATAGGATGCAGGCCCTCCAGAACCATTTCCTAAGAAAGGTCACGGGAGCCCCCTTCTATGTCTGAAACGAGAATCTCTATCTGAATCACAGAATGCCCACTATCCAGTATAGTATCTGTTCATTACTGATACTGTACTTACGCTTCTTATTCATTCATCCACATCATCATTGTTTTATTATCCTTTTACAACTTTCTTACATTATTATATTTCGCTCTTTGTTTTCTGTGCTCACGTTTTGCGAATCGGTCTTAAACGATTTGTCTATATAGAATTACCTGATTTTACATTAGAATTTTCCATATTTTTACATAATAATATTCTTGTTATGACATTTAAGTCAAACATGTCAAACTGATGTCTACTTATTCTTTTAATTATCTATGCAGTCTATTCAAGGAAGGTTGCATTAAGATTGTACTTACTAAAAATATTTTTTATATCGTTTTGGATAGCCTAAATTTGGTTTTTCTATGTAACTACGTTGTCTAATAAATAAGGAAATTCTAAATTATTTCTAAATTATTATATTATAAGATTCTTAAACGCACTCTCGGATTATATGAAGGAGGTTTCATACGTCTTGGCCGACTAGACTGGCATATGAGAGAATCTATGGCTGAAAAAGAAAAAGGTGAAGGAATTGGGAATGAGAAAAAAGAAGAACAAGGGGCGGACAGAGCTGAAGGGTGATTGAAGCAAGTTATGGACCTCCCAAGCCAACTGACTGACGGTGCGCTTATTCGCTTAGTCGCTTAGCGCTTAGTTACCACTACTTATTGATATAATTGTCTGGAGCCACGGAGCTGTCTTGGATACGTCGCAACACAACGGAAGCATACTGGAAGCCTATTTGTCACCGCATCCCTGAACGCAGAATCGCCGCCGCACCCTTGACGCAATACCTTGAAATCTCCATTGACCTCCCCATCTTGATAGAGTGCGTTTCTATTTAAGCCGGTACCTTTTTTATAATTTATCGTTTGTATTCCTTATATTAAATTTAATTGTCTAGTCTATTTCTACCGTTTTATTTGTTAGGGATAGGTAGATACGACACCAGCAGTTTATGAAACGCCCCTCAAAGCGTTTCTTTGGCTGCTGTGAAGCATGCCAATCCTCTCATTACGGCAGCCGCCCGCTACACTCCCTCCCGTATTAGTAAGATTCGCCGAACAAGGCATACTCTTACCATTCCCAATGACGCTACAACTGTCCTCCAGGAGAGAAGTAAGCTTACCAGCAACCTCAAGGTACACCGTCGCAAACCACCATCCTTCCGTCCTCGCCGCTGTGGTGACGTTAGTGGAGGTGCGGTGGCCTCTTTTTCTTCGATTTTTTCTGGAAAATAAATAATCTCTTATTAGTACAAAATAATGTAATTTGTCAGTGTATCATGGACGCTCTGACGTTGGACATATAGGAGGAGGCTGCCTGGTGCATGCTGTTTGCCAATGACATTGTTCTTGACGGTAAAGATGTAACCGAGATCCAGAGCAGATTGTAGAAGTGGCAATAGAAGCTGGAGAATGTTAGCTTGAAAATCAGCAGAAAAAGCGCAAAGCGATGACGAAGTAGATCGGACGGCTAAGCACAGAATTAACACTGGATGGATAAAACGGTGGCAGGTCACGGGAACAATCTGCGACTCCCACATTCCCCTTAAATTTCAGTAGAAGATATTTAAAACCATGGTTAGACCTGCTGTCTTGTATGGGTCAGAATGTTGGGCCACAAAAGAGATGAATGAAAGGCAATTGCATGCAGCTGAGATGAGAATGTTAAGAGGGATGTGTGGTGTTACACGAATGGATAGAGTAAGAAATGAGTACATAAGAGGAAGCCTGAAAGTGGCATCGATACCTGACCGATACCACCGATACCGTCGAGGTCCGTCGCGACGTCCCGTTCAATGTCTATCCCACCCTTTGCTCGAGCCAGCCCGCGCCGCTGAGCCTGTAGTATTAAGTACGTCCCGTAAAAATAATCAGTCCGATTCAGTTTGTCCATTACTGCCCTCTACCAGTGATGCCCTAGGCCGAGGTCCGTACCCCACAGGGGGTGTCCTAAGCGAGCAGTCGCTCTAGTTTTAAGTTTTTTTAAAGCCCTGGCTGGTAATCTTAATTTATTAGGAACATCACAGGAAAGTCCGGTTAGTCAGACGAATACCTCATAGGTTGAACTGCAAGATGTCATTCCCAAAAAAAAAACCCTTGCAGACAGTAAAATGCACATGTCCCAAATAAATTATAAGGCTCTGATTTTGATTGTATTTAATATCAAATAATAATCTGTTGACATAAGATCACCTATGCCATGATTGTCGGTGGTACTCCTGTTTAAAATACCCTATATAAAATGTAGGATAAAATCTTCACCCTACCTATTTATTATAGCCAAAGACAACTGTTACCAAAAATGTCGCTTAGGGAAACAACACCTGCTATATCATCGATAAAACAAATCAATTATTAACGTTATTTTATTCAATAAATATTGTTTGCCTTAACATATTAACTTACAGCGTGTATTTAATTGAACCCCTAATAATTCCCATTTTGTGCTCCTAAAAATATTACTGAACGCTATAATAATTATTGAGCCTCTTTTTGTGAACCTTGAATTATTCCTATAATTCTATTGGGGGCTTATTAAATACTAAATAGCCAATTAACTGCGATTACCTTGGGTGTAGTGCTCGCTTGGTTCGCGCGAGGTTGGTTACAGTTCTAACCTAACCCATTTAGTCTTGCGGCGGTAAGTCCCCTCTTTGAGGAGTGGCTTGAGAGGCGGCACGGCGTCCTCATCTTGCGCCTGACGCAGGTCCTCACCGGACACGGTTGTTTCGAGAGGTTCCTGTTTCGGATAAGGCGGGAGGTAACGCCCGGGTATTTCCACTGCGAAGATCGCCCTGCTGACACTGTGGAGCATACGGTGGAGGTCTGCCCGGCTTGGGCCGAGCACCACCGTGTCCTCATGGAGCCGAACGATGGCAGCGATCTCTCGTATCTGGCCCCAGGGCCAGATGCGAGAGATCGCTGCCATCGTTCGGCCTGGACCAGTCCAGGCCATGGTACGGAGCGAGAGTGCATGTGTAGCCGTCGCTTCCTTCAGCGAAGCAGTGATGCTCGTAATGAGGGAGGCGGCGCACGTGAGGGAGAGGCAGTACATGCGCCCTCACGGTCGTAGCCTCCGCAGGAGACGCCTTGGGCGTCGGGAATCCCAGGCTGATTCCCGGCCACCGTAGGCGTGGGCTTACGGACGCTGAGTAATGGATAGCTCGCTGTCCGGTAAGGACCAAGCCCGGGTCGACGGCGTGTTGTGTTCCACGCGCGCCTCAAAGAGATGTCAGCACCAACTGATGGGGCCCGGAAGGGCCGATGCCTGCCAGGGGTGCGGGTTGTTCGAAAGGGATACCGCAGCCCCTGGCACACACGCAACTGAGGGAACACGGGCGGATTTTAGTCAGCAAGAGTCTGGTACGCCCTCCTGCTCCACCCAGAGCGGGAGAAGTTATTTGATGATTTCCCACCAAAAAAAAACCCTTTTAGTCAGGCCGTAGCTTAGTTACTGCGAGCAACTGTCAGAAAGGGCCGGAACGTCAAAATCCATACTGGCCTCTCCTAGGCTGCGCCACAACACCCTATCCTGCGCGTTCCGCAATTAGTCTGTCCCCTTCAGCCTGTCAGCCACCTTCTTCAGATCATCGGTCCATCTAGCTAGGGGGCGTCTCCATTCCAGAACTCGTCTGCCTCACTGGCCATCGGTCCTTCGACAAACATAGCCAGCCCACTGTTACTTCAGCTTGCTTACTGTGCAAGCTATGTCGATAATACTAGTTCTTTTCCGGACAACGTCATACCTGATTATGTCCTTTGAAGAACTCCGAGCATCCCGCTGAGCGACCATGAATATGTGGACTAGTTTAACGTTAATATGAGACTGAATTATCTATTTTTCATGAAAAAAATGTGTATAGGAACAATAGCCAAGTAAGCGTTTTTGTTGTTGATGTGTTTGTTCATTAAAGCTACCATGACTGGTTTGAGGGTCCGCTTGACCACAGATTTACAATTTTTATTAGCAAATCTCTGAAGAGCGTCAGCTGAAAATGTAAACAATGATTTAAGAATTAAGGAGAAGAAAGAAGAAGAATACCCCTATTCTTCTCCTTTCTTCTTTATTTAAATAATCCAATCTCATCTAATCTAATCCAATTAAATACCCGTAGTGTAATTATATTTTTTGACAATAGTAGCCACTATTGACGCGCCTTTTAATAGCGATAGAGTTATCGATGCGAATCCCCGAACGGAAGCCGGTAGGAATCGTGTTATATGGTGCTTTCGCCACTCCCCCCTCCCTTTTCCATACAATTCTGTCTTTTGCTAGTTGGCCAGTCCTTTCGGTAGGAGTCAAACTCGTCCCGCCATCTTCGTCTCCGCCTGCTGTTTAAATAATAGACTTACATAAATCAACCTTGGAGGTGCCTTTTCCTTCGACGTTTTATGTGCCTGTTTCAGCCTTGAGATTGTATACTAACTCTAGAATGAAATGTGGGCATCCAAAGCGATAGTCATAGTTTTGATCCTTTGTATAGATCCTGAAATTAAATATTTAAAAAAAAGTATATCACTGACAAGAATATAATAATATTTAAATGGACCTATAATGTGTCCATAGCTGGGACTCGTCACTCCTTAGTAAGAGCCTTCTCTGTTTGAGCGGGTGTGAGCTGTAATCCGTTGTTGTTCCGTGTTGTGCCGGACGTAAAGAATAGCACCATCCCATTTCTTCCCGTGGGTGTCGTAGAAGTCGACTAAGGGACTCACTAGAGAATGGGCAGCAGCGTTCTCTATGCGTTTTACCACCATACTGCGATCGCCAACCCGCCTGCCAAGCGTGGCGATTATGGCAAACCCCCCCAAAATGCTTGGGGGAGGCCTATATCCAGCAGTGGACGTCTTCGGCTGAAATGCTGATGATGAGCTGTAATCTAACCCCCGGGCTACAGGTTTTTGGGTATCACATGTCTTCGAATTATTGGTTCTAAGACATGCCGGTTACTTTACAATGATAATTTTTCTTCACCATTACCAATGTCGACAAAATTTGTCAGAGTTATCAGTTTATGGATGCTCACGTAGAAGTTGGTATGTGAATCCATATTTAAAGCTCTTTAAAAATAATAATTTGGGCTACTGAGAATATCAAATAACATAACTAAAATCCCAATACCCTTGAGGACCTGTATAAAATCGAACACATAACTAAAAGTGGGGAAATACTGAGTATATTTTGTTAGAAACAACCAAATTTATTTACTTCAGAAGTTCCACATGACATTTTCTCATTCCAGATAGATGACCATCTATAATCTTATAGTTTATTGAAGGCAAATTCACTTCAGTTAAATCCTCATGTAAAGGATCAGAAAGGTCCATGCCTGGCATGCAAGATATGATCTGTACAAACACACCATTAGCAGCCTCCGTCAAGCATTTGCTGTCCTCAAAGTCATATATTTTCTATTCACCTGAAATTAGAAAAAAACAATTGTTAGTTGGTTACTGATTCACATATTTTGTGACTTGTGACCCCATAGAAATACCAAACGATTTCGTAAAACTGTTCACCTTTTCATCCAGAATACGAGTAGTTTTGACTATGAAGGAGCGTGGAAAAAGTCGTAGGGAAAATTATGAGTATGAATGTGGATGGGTTTAAGCAAAAGGGAAGACCAAAGAAACGTATGAACTGTGTGAAAGATAATACGGCTAGTAAGGGGGTGACTACTGAGATGTCGACTAATAGAGAAGTATGTACATAATGTGCCGACCCTAAATAAATTAGGATAAGCAGAATGATGATAATTAGCGACGTCACCATATGTCACCTGGCCTAACTGGCAGCCATGACATGATGGGGGATTATAATCAAGTTACTTTTTATAAACTATTTCTGGAAGCAAACGTGAAAAGGCTGTTGAAGACGTAAAATGAATAAATAAACTAAGAAAGAAAGAGGCTACTTGCTCAGTTTGAAATAGGATTTTAAATGCAATTTACCGCAGAATACATGAATGCAATGAATATTGATAAGTTTTTAAAAGTTTTTTTTAAATCAAGACACATGTACACTTACATAAAACACTGTTGATGCAGAACAAACCAATAATCAACAGTGATCGTAGTGCAAACATTTTCGATAAGCACTGATTACGTAATGCTAGTCACTCATACTTGAAGCGAAATTATAGCTCAAGACTAACAAGTAAAACTAGTTAGTACAAGTTGGACTTCCGAATAGAGGATCCCGTATCTTGGAAGGAAACACTGAAATTATTTTTGCAATAAAGGTGGACAAGCATTATTTAGTATTATCAGGCAACAGTGTACTGATGAGAGAGTGGGCCGTAATCCACCACGTGGGCCCCGTGCGAGTTGGTGGATGTCTTCGAATCTTTGGTTCTAGGACATAACGGTTTTCTCACGATGTTTCCCTTCTTTGTTTTGAGAGCAATAGTGATGTAATAATGTCCACACAGCAAAGCATCTGCCTGGTTTCAAACCTATGACCTACAACACGTAAGTCATTACCACTTGGCCACCATTGTTCTTTGCAAGCATTAATTGAAACTTACAACTGCAATTGCAGTCCTACTAGTTGAATTAGTAGCTGGGTGAAGTCTTGATAGTTTAGTAAAATTTTGGCACAGTATCCTAAAATCTTATTTTGGTGATGTAGCTAATAATATTACTAAATACCGATCGCATTGATGAGCTAGAAATAAAATTATGAAGGCTTACACTTTTACTTTCTAAGTTACATGATAATAACACCTCAAATCTAGATGAGTTCGACGTTACCACATCCATTACAACTGAGAAGAAATAAGATCCCTCTGATTTTCGTCAAGGTCCAAAGACAGACAATTCTTATCATGGTCAGATCAGATCTTGCTTTTAAATACCTGAGAGGGCCTCTTGAGGAAAGAACTGTTTGAGTGGATCTATCCTGGCAGTAGAGTCAGTCAACATAGATTCAACGATTAGCGGTAGCGTAACACGTTTACAATCGCAAAGTTTTTAATTTTGACAATTCCACAACATTAACTACATCACGTTGTGGAGTACACAAATTTTTGAAACATGTGAAGCAATTAGTTACAAATTACCTTCAAAATCTTCTGGATTATGTAAGAGAGTATGGAGCGCAATTGGAGTACCAGAAAAATATTAGTAAAACAGAACATTAATAAACTATCTCTAAATACAATTGCAATGAGTGTGGCCGTTGTGAAGGTAAAAGTGAAAAAATGTGCAATGCACAAAAAGTTGATCCTGGCCCCAGAACTTGGTGGAAACCTGTTTCACAGAGGTGCATAAGGTCGATTGCATACATCGAGCGAAAACGAATACCTACTTACATCAGGTGGCTCTGGTGCAGCGAGTGCAAACGCACTCGTAAGTCTGAGATAGTCTGAGATCGCCATACTTACCTGTCTGTGTTTGTCTTTGTGTGCGCGAGCATGTTTTCGCTCATTTGTTGCCAGCTAGCCTTCTGCTGTACCTAGTGTCCGCAACTCAGAGAACAGTGATCAGCCAGTACCTTTAACTTTATTCTAAAAATAGTTTGTAGTAAACGCAGTAGCAGTGGTACTACTGTACAGATATATAAAATAAGTAGGTTAACTTCAGAAATAAATTTAGGATTTGAAATACGATTGCTAGATTAGTGCCGAGTTTTGGGGGAGAAAGTGCTCGTTCAGGGAAGTTGTGGGTCCAATTAAGGACTTACAACTACAACCTACCATTTCTCAGATCAGGCATAATAGGTCGTCCTACCATACCCACAGTGTCCACTGGGTTATGGACCCAGTCGCTCCATGTAAAATACTGATATTATATAGACTAGAAGCCAACCCCAACATAGTTGAAGTTGACTCGCTAGATTGATTGTGGTTGTGCACATTGCGATTACTAAATATTCTTTAAGAAAATATCATAAAACAATAAAACGAATCATAAATATTGCATGACATTATTTTATTAGCAAAGATTGTTCGGTTTATTAATCACTTCTTCTGCTTTCTTACTTTTCATATGAAAACAGATCTTGAACAGAGACAATGTCCAAGTAAGCCTTGAGGTTGCCTATGTATTTGTCCATGAATGGTTGCATAGTCTCCTTGCCATACGTCGTTGCTATAGGTTCCCAGTTTTCATTTACAGATTTATGCGCAGCGTCAGCTGAAAATATAAATAGTACATTCAACAATAGTATCGCAGTAGACGTCTGCTCCTCTACTACTTTTAACGAGTAACTTTCCTGACAGCAATTCCCCATAAGAAACGACTAAAGCTAAGCGTGCTCCTAGTATCTGACGTAAATATGTAGATTTATATGAAAAAACATTATAGTTTTTTTCTTTTCATGATATGGCTGTGGCACAACCTTATACCCAACTAACTCATATAAATTCGGACATTGGGGTGTTATTTTTTTTTAATTTGTTTAACTGTTGTGAGTTGTAGATCTGGCAGGGAAGAATTATGCCTTATCAGCAAGCTTAGCACGAGAACCGTAGAGAAGTGTTTTGTCGAAGGAAGAGTAGACAAAAATGACATTTCTGTATAGTTGACAGTTTTGTACCGGGAAATGTAGACAAGCGATTTCTATTCTACGGTAGAGTAGAAATAGAAAGCGTCACGCTAAGCCTGCAGGAGCAACTCTCTTATTAGCAACAAGTCATATATTTGTAGGATGTTGCGTTTTTTGAGTCTCCTGACATAACTTGGTGCTGTGAGTCGAGCGGGGTACTTTGGGGTGCTATTCAAACTTTCCTAATTTAAACCCAAGGAAAAATTTTCAGAATTGAACTTTAAATGCTAAATTCGTATAGTATCTGTTGTTATTCAGAAATCTGACCAAAAAATCTGAGAGAAGGAATTTTAGAGGTTCAAAACAATTGTTTTTTTTTGTCACTCGTCTGTATCGAATCATGCCAACCTGAACAAGTATGTAGCACGCATTATGTAGGTATAGAAATGTACACAGTTGTTACGAACTTCATCTGATACACTCGCATTAGAACCTCTATGCTTGGGCAATGAAAAGATAGAAATGTCAAAATTCTCACATTTTTCCTTATCACCATCGAAGAGATTCTTGAAGTCAAAATTTATCTTTCCTTTAACCTGTACTTCAAGTTCGTGAGTTTTTAAATTGATGTGACTCTTTCCTCCCTTGCCATCCTTACTGACGTAATCACCATGGAAAAGGAAGTGGACATCATCTAAAACAAGTAAATGTATGTTTAAAAAAATTAAATTAAATAATTAATCGAAAAACACAAAAAACCCAATATCAAAAAGATCGAGATCAAGTAGATGTCTCGCTCAACGACCTAGAACAGACACCTCTGGCAATGTATGACTAAGGGAGCCGCCACCAAATGAAATGGGATAAGGTAACGCAGAGAGAGAATCTGAGAATCTTATAAGATCGACTTTTCAGTCAATAGTTATTCCGATCATTTAAATGCATTTTATCACGCGTGTATTTTTCGAAGCGTTAAACAAAGGTCGAGATGTATTATGTACCGATCAGGGCCTCAAGTCTGCTATTACAATAGTGTCAGAATGGTCTATCATTGATTTCAAAATTGTTGATTTTGACAAGTTTGGTAATCTACTAACATAATGGCGTCATTATGACATTCCAATGGTCAGCCACTGACACTCCATTGAAAGAAATGGCATTTATTGGTAATCTCGTAAGTACATAATGACAAATGAATGACTGACTTAGGCGGTAATCTGCTAAAATTTAACACTAATAAACTATTATATAATATGTAAAAATATATATAAATGAAATCGGGCATGAATAAATGTTGAAATTTTGTAGTCGTTTTTGGAAAATCATTCCTACTTACGGGTTTTATAATAATGGCAATACGACAATGCCATTATAACACAATTCTATTACGAGACCATTGACCGACCAATGATCGACCATTATGAATTTAACAGATTAGGAACTTTTAGCAAAATGACAATGGGATCGTGTTGGAATGGCAAATTTATAAAAATAGCAGACTTGGGCCCCAGGGGAACAATGATCGAACCCAGGCTCAGAAAAGCAGCGACGATAGCATGCCTGTCTTATGAATTATCATTGTTGCTATACTTACAAAAATCAACTTTGCAGTCACCCTTTCCTTCAACATGCTGTGGGCCTACTTCGCCATTTAATTCATATCCTGCTTCAAGAGTAACATGAGGGCATCCAATGTGGTAGTCGTATTTTAGATCCTTTGCAGAGATTCTAGAATTGAATAGAAATATTATGATTACTTGATATGTTTAGCAAATATACGCACAAATACTAAGAAGCCAGTATGTTTACTGTGTTGGTATGAAGGAAACTCATCGAACGAAATAAATCTACTACGACACGGACTTATCAAGTCATTCAGACACACACTCTTAAATGTAACAAAAGCAACTATGGTGTTTTTTGCTTATAGCATGGCGCCTACAGCTATAGCCACATAGCCGGTAGTAACTGTTTGTCCTAATACGCTATAATATTGATGATATTCGATGGACCTAATTACGTCAGTTGGCACTCCTATATGCATAACCCTTAGGGCTGCATTTCCTACAGTAAAAGCCATAAAAGGCCAATAACTTGACGACACTTGAAATAAATACAGGCCAATACAAATCTGAGGGGACATATTTTTAAATAATAGTACAAAAAAAAAGAACTTACTTCACCAATTCCACTTTACACTTCTTCATTCCAAAGAGTTTGGCGTCAGTATATTTATATGACAACGTAGGATGATTAGCTTCAATCGATTTCGCATATAAAGGCTCAGAAGATTCCACGCCTGGGACGCCAGATATGAACTGCACAAACGTCAGTCCTGCTGAGTCTGTCAAACATTTGCTGTTTTCGAAGTCACATATTACCTTTTCACCTGGAATATAATTTTTTAGTTAGGTACTAGAAATAGGAAGGACCTTCCACTGATCAAAAATGCTTAGGGCATCGAATTATTCCAAATTTGTAAATAAATAGTCATTCGATTAGTTTTAAAATGCGATAGACTTTTTAAACGATTGGGACAAAATTATTTGAAAAAAGTAATAATTTATTCAATTTAGGGCCCACTTACTTATAACACTGCTAATGCAGAATATGCCAATAATCAATAACGATCGTGTCGCGAACATTTTCGATTAGCACTGATTATGTAATGCTAGTATGTCTGAACTCGAAGCGAATTTATAGCTCATAGCTACCTAAAAAAGTTCGAACGATTTTTAACTTATTTTAATAGTGCTGCAAAAAATATTAATAAATGACATTGATGCTCCAGGAAACTAATTAATGAAGGTTTTTACACTTGCGAGGTAATCACTGAGTTTTTTCTGCTAATGCACTAAAGGAAAAATACTGGAAGCAACTATCCTGAGAAAAGATTTTTGATTGATTGACAATATTTTGGGCTACCAGAGGCAGTTCCTAACGCTCTGGTAAAAAAACAGGTGTGGATACCGTAGTTTTTTTTTTATTTGAAAATGCTGCTAGTAGAACCTTTTCTATGAAAACCTGTCGCGATTCTTCGCGCCTATGTTTATACTGCTATTTCTACAACGATAACTTGAAACGAGGACCCACAAGATAACACATAGATATAATATTAGCAAATAGATGCATTTTAATCGTCTTATAATTTGCATATTCCAAGTTTATTTTATTTGTGATCTTGAAATACGAATCAAATAAAACGTGTTTATGCTTCTTATTACACCTATTACTTTAGAGCCGGTAGCTTTTGAAAAAAAAAACGAATTTGTATTTAAATTAGAGTTAAAAAGACTGTTGTAAAAAAATTAATTAAAATCAAAGCGTGTTTTTTGCATTTTGCAGCGATAAAACATTAAAAAAGAACGTGTCTATGTTTATTTTTAACCGACTTCAAACAGAAGAAGGTTATCAATTCGACATGTTTTTTTTACGTATGTTCGGGCATAACTCTGTCATATACACCGTAACATTTTAGTCGTCTTACAACGGCAGCCCACTTCATGTATCCAATGACTACTAATAATTTATATAAAAAAAAATTAAACATATGCTTAGTAAAAAAATTAAAATATAATTCACTAATACGCTTCACGTAGTTTGAATTACCCTATTATGGAGATGGAATTAATTATGGAATGTAATGGTACGTAGCTAGATATCTTCTACCGTTTAATACGTAAACATTATTAACAGGGAGAGTGTTTCATAATTCTAAACCATGTTTATTTTTCTTTGTACCTATTATCTTAATTAATGGTAACAACAACAACGGTTTTAATCGCACCTAGAGGTATTATACGACAGATACATTGAGTGGACTACCTTTGTAAGACGACTAAAATGTCACGGTGTATAAACGGATTTGCAAAAATATTTTTTGTTGAAAAGGGGTTTATTCTGAAATGGTCCCATTTAAATTTCATAGAGGTCTGATGATGCGTTTCGGGGACAGACACTTCACTTCACTTTGTAGTGCTTTTTCGGAAGTCGGTTGTTTTTTTTTGGAAAAAGTTTGTATTTCTTCTCAATCTGTAATTTTTTGATAGTATTTTAAGCTGCATAACTTGTACTTTCCGCTTAGTAACAAACTCTAATCTGCAAGGCATTTACTACCGAACAGGAAACACTCCTATGCCACTCCTATGTTACCACTAGTGACTCCTGTCAAGGAAGACCACAACGACCACTCCGGTGTGTATCTATTGTCCGCATCCGAATATCGCGACCTTCTTGAGATAAAAGTTAATATATGTATGCCTAATATATTAAATAGATTTTGAGTCACTAAGGTGTCAAAATTACACACGGCTGCTGCGTCACCAGTTTCTTAGCGTGAACTTGGCGTGACACTCTGCCTCGTGTCTAGATACTAGCAGCGTTTAAACCAGCACAATTTACAATAAAATGTCCACAATTTTAATGACAAAGAATAATTTCACCTAGTGGAGTTGGGTGTGTACCGCAAGGTTCAATGCTTGGGCTTATACTGGTGATTATTGTTTTTGAAGAGAAAACTTCTTTAGGCGGGTTGAGCACTTTTTGGGTGAACAAAAGTCATGGAACTCGCGTCATCGACACCGAACGCTGTCCAGCGAGCACACGAATGCGTCACGCGTTGATGTCTTTTACAGGTAATTGTTCAAGTTTTCACTTCTGTTGGCACTCCCTAGTGGTTTTTTTTTTAATAATTATATAATCAGATTAGCTTCTGCTCGCAACTTCATCGTCCAACTTGTCCAAGTGTCCCCAATTCAACCCGTCGCATTGTAAGCGATGCAATGCGACGACCTTTGCTATTACTTCGATTTCGCCTAGCGTTCTTTCTGACTTTTTTTCATTTTGCTTGGCATTTAAAGGTCCGAGCGTTATATTAAGTAGTCAATAGTCTGCCTAAAGAACTGAGCTATCAAATGAAAAAAGATTATTTTAAATCCGACTTATAGTTTCAGAGATTAGTGCGTTCAAACAAACAAACTAACAAGGTTAACCTAACTTTAAAAGACTTAACTATTTTTAGCCGCTGCGTTGTGTAATATCCTCAACTTTTTCAAAGCAATTTTTTATACCTATGTCTAGGGTTGAGCTGGACTCAAAATGCCATAAACACGTAAAAACGTCAACAGGAAAAATCAATCTAAGCTTATTTTTTATAATTATCGCTTAATTTTTTACTACTATGCATTAATGTTCTCGTCAAAATATAGATAGGTATCTGGTTTAAAATGACCTCTGCTATGTTTATTGATTTGAAAGAGTGTCGTTACATCCGCAGTATATCGATGGAAACGTGTCTCTAATAAAATTAGTAAAAGGTAGCTTTGTTAGTTAAAATCCTATTGTCTTACTTCATACTAATATTATAGATATGGAAGTTTGTACGTTTGGATGTTTATTACTCAATCACGCAAAAACGGCCATGCCGATTTGGAAGAAATTTGGCACACGGATAGTTGAGTGGAACTTGGATTAACACAGAAAACTTTTTATCTCGATAGTACGTTCCCATGGAATAATTTCTGAGCTCCACGTGGGCGAAGCCGCTGTCAACAGCTAGTGGTTCGTATTATCATTATAATATAGCTTCAACTATCAGAAAGCTGGTTCATAAAATTATAGTCATTAGTATGCATCTGTACTTTATTTTGCTACTAATTGGTAATGGATGTCCTTAATTGGAACTATTTTCAAGAAAGAATTAAGGTTCTTGATGTATTTTTGAAGAAACTTGTTCTCGAACGTGAATCTCCAATTGTTTTAATTTTTCTTCAGAAGCACCATCTGTACCTGAAAATATGTAAAACGTGAATTTATTATAATTAATTTTAATGATTGTATTGAATTTCAATGTATTATTTTAATGATCTAATGAATTTTAATGTATTTTATTTTATTGATCGAATATTTTTTTTTTGTGTTTTGTTTTAATGTTTGTGTTAATGTTTACAGGTATGTTATGGAATGGTGTAAATAAACAATACATAGACATCACGGTGAAGCATACGGTGGAGGTCTGCCCGGCTTGGGCAAGCAACGCCGTGTCCTCGTGGAGGCGATCGGCGGCGGCGATCTCTCGCTTACGGCCCTGGTTCAGGCTATGGTACGGAGCGAGAGTGCATGGATAGCCGTCGCCTCCTTCTGCGAAGCAGTAATGCTCGCGATGAGGGAGGCGGCGCACGTGAGGGAGAGGCAGTATATGCGCCCTCACGGCCCTAGCCTCCGCAGGAGATGCCCTGGGCGTCGGTAATCCCAGGCTGATTCCCGGCCACCGTAGGCACGGGCTTGCGGACGGCGAGCAATGAGTAACTCGCTGTCCGGTAAGGACCAAGCCCGGGTCGACGGCGCGTTATGTTCCACGCGCGCCTCAAAGAGATGTCAGCAGCAATTGATGGGGCCCGCAACGGCCGATGCCTGCCAGGGGTGCGGATTGTTCAAAAGAGATACCGCGGCCCCTGGCACACAGACAACTGAGGAAACACGGATGGGTTTTAGTCAGTAAAAGTCTGACACGCTCTCCTGCTCCACCCAGAGCGGGAGAAGTCATTTGATGATTTCGCACCCAAAAAAAAAATGTTCTAAACATCGAAAATTTAAATGTCGGTTGTACCGATATATCGAAAATTGTTATACCTAAACTTAAACCCTCTTATTTATAAACGTTGCTTAAAGTTAAGTAATGATTAGCTTCTGTTTAACCATACATTTTTGACGTTTAAACACCTCTTAACTTTAAGCAACGTTTATAAATATCGGGGTTTATGCCTAAGATTGAAATTCCGAGTGATTAAAATACCGAATTATTAAAAATGTCTATAGTCTAACTATCGACATTTTGAACTTAAGCGTAAACTTAAGTACGTACGTAGTAAGTACTGTTTAATACACTTAAGTTCATTATATTTACGTTAAAAATACCTACTCTTTCAAATATTGAACTGATGTAGGTAGGAGTATGAGTGGAAAAAAATTAGGTCGATTGGAAATTATATTATTGATTTATCAAATATTATTATTAAATGTAGGTCGATTTGAAATTGTCACGCTCTGCCAACGCAAAAAGTTCTGCGATCAACTTGGAAGTAGCGCTCGCCGGCCGCTGCCGTGGCACCGCTCGCTTGGCTCGATCGGCTCGCGCGTGGTTGGTCACAGTCCTAACCTAACCTAACCTATTTTGGGCTTGCGGACGGCGAGTAATGGGTAGCTCGCTGTCCGGTAAGGACCAAGCCCGGGTCGACGGCGCGTTGTGTTCCACGCGCGCCTCAAAGAGATGTCAGAAACAACTCATGGGGCTCGCAAGGGCCGATGCCTGCCAGGTGTGCGAGTAGTTCGAAAGAGATACCGCGGCCCCTGGCACACAGGCAACTGAGGGAAAACGGGTGGGATTTAGTTAGTAAAACTCTGACACGCCCTCCTGCTCCACCCAGAGCGGGAGAAGTCATTTGATGATTTCCCGCCCAGAAAAAAACCTAACCTGTTTAACCCAGTTCAAAATGACGAATTATACCCATAATCTGCCGCAGAAATGTTTTCACGTTTGTTGAATAATCTAGTCGCAGGCAGATTGTATCATTCATCTTATTGAACTGGGTAAAAAAGGTTAGGTTAGGTTAGGTTAGAACCGTGTCCAAACGCGCGTGAGCCGAGCGAGCGAAGCGAGCGGTGCCGCGGCAGCGACCGGCGAACGCTGCTTCCAAGTTGCTCGCAGAATTTTTTTCACTATTTTATCATTTTCCGGGTTCTTGCATTATCCGAGGTATCAAATTACCTTGTGACATACATAATAAATTAATATCGATATCTAAGACATTCGATACTCTGTACTTCGATATTTACATAGGTATTTCGATGTCACTCTTGTACATAAATAGATTTTAGATATATTGGACGTAGAATTATTTAACCATTCGACGATATAAACTTACGTATAGAAATCGGCCATAATCTACGGATAGTTGTAGGCTAAAATTAAGACTCTTTTATCTTTATCAATAAGAGACAAAAACCTTCGAATAGTAAAACGTATTTGGAAGTAGCTATCACAGGTTAAATTGGCTTAAGAAACTATTTATTTGCCCAATTTGGAAATAAAAAATGCCACCATTGGTAAGCAAAATGATCCGTTTTTATTATTATTTTTTTTAAAAAAAAAAACGTTGCCCCACACTAGGAATTACTCCTGTATTGTGCGTTTACAAACATTTAAATTCACATACACAAACAGCCAGACCCGGAACAACTACTTGTAGGTCCTACAAATATATGTTCCGTGCGGGAATCGAGCCCGCTACAGGCAGCACAGCAGTCAATCGCTTAACCACTGCGCCAACCGTGCTGTCGCCGTGTCGTGTCGTGTCTGTTTTGTTTATGGGAATCGGGTATTACTTAATGATAGACATTATTTTTAATCAATGTTGTATTACAAGCTTTGGTCAAAAAGACTGAGTCATAATTATGTAAAATACCAAACAATAGGCATGCATGAAGCGTAGATAAACTCTAAGAAAACAGATTTAAAATTCCCAAATCTTAAGGAAACCAATAAATATCAAGTAGCCAATACATTTTCTACAGCAAACAGTATAATTAGATACGTCCCAAAAAGTACCACTTCCAAAGTCAAAAGCAAACCTAATTTCGTTAGATTAAAACAGAAGAAGGACGTCCCTCCTTATCATCAATGAACACAGACTTGAAAGATTGAATATAAAATAGAATTTAGCGAAGTTTCATTCAGCGATAAACGTATACAAATTTTGGGCGTAACGGTCCATCCTCTCTGTGGCCAGATAAAAGGAAAGTTTTGAAACGAATCGAGCCTGAGTTTTATCAGATTCAAACAGGATCTGGTAGAACGAAACACATTTTAAGGGATATCTTTTTGCCCGAACTTTTCTCTTTATGTTAAGGTTTTAATTAAATTAAGGTGAGGGATTCACCCTTGACGTTAACAAGTTGGTTTACGTGATTAAAGATTTCATTAGTGTGCACGTTCAAATAAACCAGTCAGCTTATGCTGAGCGAAGAGTTCCCTTACAGAAGTTTCAGTATCTAGCAAAATAATGAAATATTTGTTTGCAATACCATCCCATCCTTCAAAATGTGTGTAGGTCAAAGTGCCCAAATTGTACGGCTAAGGATTTTTTCTACCCAGTTCAAGAACGGTTGGCCATTGGGAAGGTGCCCAAATAATGGAGTTGGTTACACTTCTCCCTCCCTCCCTTCTTCCCTTACAGAAGTTTCAGTATCTAGCAAATAATTCCTATAACTCAGTAGGTATTTATTTTTTCACTAGCTTTCGCCAGCGGCTTCGCCCGCGTTTACGTCGAAAACTATCCCAAGAGTAAGTACTACCGAGATAAAAAGTATTATATGTGTTTATCCAGGATATAAACTACTTTTGTGCCAAAATACATTCAAATTCGTTCCGTCGTTTTTTCGTGATTGAATTACAAACATCTAAACACACAAACTTTCATATCTATATCATTAAATAAGATAGTAAGATACACATTTGTATTTCTGTTTGACTTTTGGGATGATATTTCTATAAGTATTCATAGCTTCATTATTAGTTGAATGAAGATCCTCTTCATTACTTTAATAATTCATCTAGATATAGACCATCAGTCTTAACTTGTCTGTACTTCTGTGATTGTCTAAAAGTAATAGAAAACCACAGTGACAATATAAATGACAAGCAACATTTAAATTGTTCATATTTAGCCTGTTTAGGGCAAGCAACTTAATTTGACTTACGAGTACTGGTAGTTTATTTATTTTAGTAAAACATACATATAGAATACAATACCTCTAATCTAAAAGGAATGTACCGGTCATAAATGAATAAAATGTACAAAATAATCACAATAAATAATCGCACCGTTGTCAACGGGAAAAGTGCCCAAAAGGCTGGCAGCATTGCCACGCTGTATGGCACATTGCTCGCAGAACAGATGGCCGATGGGGCCAAAAGGTTCTGGAGTGGTGACCGCGTACCGGAAGACGTAGAGTAGGAAGGCCTTGCACATGGTAGACCTGGTGAAGGCCGCGGGTAGCCGCTGGATGTGGGAAGCATAATACCGGTTGAAGTGGAGGAGCCTGGGAGGCCTATGTCCAGCAGTGGCGTCTTTCGGCTGAAATGATGATGATGATGATGGCAATGCTGATTCTTTGGCCGAAAAATAGGCCAGTCCTCTGGTCACGTTAAGAGTCGACCAACCGCTTGGCAATGTCTTGGAAAACTACGTGGACACTCGGACCCCATGACCTTAGAGTTTCAACCTCAAACGGCTCGAACATATAGTTTCCTTCATCTTAATAGTTTTCTGTCCAATGAACGTAAAATTCACCTGAAGGAAATATTCTAACATAACCATCGTATACCAAGTCATAATCCGGCTGGATTGGTTTGCCATCGTAGCCAACGAGGCGTCAAATAATCTCGCCTTTACGCTGCACGAATCCGCGTTAACTTGGCTGCAAAGATGCCTGGGAACAGAAGACGGCATGGAGAAGATTCGTGCTAAGTAGTATTTGACAGTTAAATTGGAGTAGTAGCTTTAGCGGTGTGCTTCCAGCAACAGAAATTAGATATATCACTTTTATGCTTGTAGTGGTAATCGAAATTTGGCAGTGAATGGGGCCATGGAAATGATACCATAGGTAAGAAGTATATTGATGTCAGGCCGTGGTTTACAAGTTAATAAGAATACTATGTCGGTCTTGAACAATACCTTCTAAGATATATCTTTTTCTTACTTATTTTATTAATTGACCTTCTTTATTATTTGCACTATTTACTCAAATAAGAATGGTAGTTTCGTCAAAATGGTCCTCCCATGATGATGTCTGATGACGACCAAGTTTATGTCTGGACTTTACAAAAGACTTTGACCCCTGAGTTTGTTCCGCCGTATCTGCTCAGGGGCAGTCAGATAGGACATGTCGACTCCATCTAGCTTATTAATTTTATTTTAAATATGATGTATGAAACTGATACCGGTAACCTTTTTACAGAATAAACAGTTTTATTTGATTTCAAAATCGCGTTACATTTAATAGTGTTTATATATATTTTAAGATTATATTTGATATTCCATGTTGTTAAAATTTACATTCCGTTTTTTCGTCTCAACAGTTTTCTCTGTAACCATGTTAATGCGCTCCATTTGCGCTGTTAGTTTTACGATTATCTTCCATGATCGGTTGATTATGGTTTCGTATGGCATTTAAAAGTCGAAAATATTATAATTTATTTTGCTACCACATTCAAATTATGGAAATGTGATACTGTTATATGAAAACAATGATTTCCGCGATTAATGTTGTAACAAAATCTAGAAATATTACATGAATATGACATACACAATAAGGAAGATCAAATGATAATCATAGCATTCTACAAAAATACATTGTAACAACGGAAATTCGATGAAATTATTTCCATTGTTCTATTAAATTAAAGCCTGGGAAAAATAAAACCTAGAAAAATATTTTAAGATAAGAATTATTATGCTGCAACTACAAAAATAGCAAAATAAAAATAAAAATCAGGGACTTCAACGAATAAAGTTAATTTTTAAAGACATAATTTACAATCTCTTCGTTAACATTAAAATGTTATACAGCGCCATCTTTGTTGGGCGCATGGAACCTCTAACTGCGAAAGCCTACATTGTAGCAAAATGTTGCCGAACTGAAACTACAGTTCGAATCAATAGTTTGGTGCAGAGAATAAACATAGGCGCTTGTAACTAATATATAGGAAAGAAAATCTATAATATTTTGTCTTTTCTATTAAATTGTGTTCTGAATAACTTCTTATAAAACATTGGTCCAAGGTAGCTGTTATTTCGAGAAATATCGTGAGTACTTTTGTCGTCACCCTCGTGTGCTTACGATGATGGAAATATGTAAAGAGGGCAGCAGCATAGGTGTTTGGCAGTTCACATACTTACATAGTACAAGTTATAATAATAAACTTTCAAAAATCTACGTCTCAAGCAATTGATTAAGTGTGGTAATTTCACGATTTTTTGTGGCAATTCACACGTCTTGTCGAGTCTAATCCACATCGAAGGGTTGCTGTTCGAAGTTGTGAAGGAGTCCACGGGCAAGTCTTTGAAAGAAAGAAATTAATAGAAGGATCCAGTTAGGTCGGGCAGCCTTTGGGAAACTTCGTCAAGTCTTCTCGTCGTCTATCCCGCAATATTTGAAGACTTCAGACTGATCTTCAACTAGTACGTCCTACCCGTTATGACATAAGGTGTCGAAATATGGACACTGATATTTGAACTGATCAACACACTAAAGGTCGCTAAGCGCGCAATGGAGCAGGCTACACTCGTAGTTTCTTTGAAGGATAAAATCAGAAATGACATTATTCGGACGCCCCCAGCTAGATGGGAAGACGACATTAAGAAAGTGACTGGGACATACTGAATCCGGATGGTATATCATTTTATATATAATCTTTATCTGTACAGACATAGATTTATATGTATAATATATTTAGTCGTTAATTTACAAAAAAATGTCATGGTTAGGTCTTAAAAGAAAATCGGACAACTGGCAAAAAATTAAGCATGTTTTAAAAACTTAATATAGTAACGGCCAAGTGACTTGCCCAATCTCTTCTAATCGGGCAAACACCAAAGCCCTTTTATAAATCCATTTTTATATAATTTTCACCTGGTGTATGAAATTAAACTTACAATAATATTTCTTTTAAGAATTTTACAATAACGTCCGGAATCCCATTAAATGTGACGGCAAGAAGTTTGCTCGTTGCTATGATGTGTGGCCTGCGTCTACGCACATTGTTTGGTAATCCTTGTGGGCTTGCGCAAAAAATGTGGGAACTATTTATGTTGCGCTTAAGTGTTGGGGCTCGTGAATCGATAAGTTGTGAATTCACTTTCCTACTCTGTATCTATTTTGACATTATTTGTTTAGCTGTGTGATTGTTTTCTTTCAAAAGATTTTCAGTGATTAGCACTTAATTGACTTACGCCTGGGTTTATTGCCGCAAGTCCAGCACCCTAATTGCGATACATAATATTTATCTGAATCTGAATCAATTTTTAGGTTATTGCTAATCCATTGCTACATATGTTCGAAAAATGTATCTGCTCCGCAACGGAAATAATGCGAAGAATGTTGTAGAACAGAGCGGAAGAAGTAATTTGATGATTTCCCACCATAAAAAAAACTATTCCTACTTTTAATGTGTTACGCTATTATAACGTCGAGCCGGGTTCAGATGTTGCCTATTGTGAAATTGTAATTCCAGAGTAACCTGTCATCAACACAACATCGGCGATTATGACTATAATTTTATGTTCACTTCTCAGAATTTGCTTGTAGAAGTTGGTTAGTTAATTTTTTGGCAAAAAATCATTAAATACTTACAATAAACAATGCAGTTACGCTGTAACCTAAAACACAATCAAAACGTTTGACATTTTGACGTGACTTACTCTCATGTTCACCTCGATACAGTAAACATATCGATACAAAGTCCAGGTATTTGACATGACCTACAATAATTTTTAGCTCAACGAAGCATCGACAAAATATCGATACAAAGTCCACGTCAATCCCTATCAACCCCAGTACATTCGTCTGACAGAATACTGACGTGCCTACCTCCGCCTTCCATTCACAAACCACGTGGACAATAGCATGGCAAATAGCCATTATTATCGTTGCAAGGGCCCACTCTATTAATACCAGAGAGCCCGGACGAGGCGATTATTGAAGTTTTGTATCGATATTGTAATAGAGTGGGGTTGTTCTGCGACAATTTTCTCAGAAAGTCTCGGGCAATAAGCAATGCAAGTGCTTTATAAAGGACATCGGTAGAAGACGTGAGGCATATAATTATGTAGCGGATTATATTACAGTATTCTCTTGCATTACGTCACGTTTAGTTCAGCAGACGACGGCGGTGTCTTTGAGCACCGTTAGGTGATGCATATATAAAATGCATGTTGTTTTTAATGCAACAGGGGTAAAGTTAATAATCCGCCATTGTTGGATCCATTTTGTTTTGCTTTGACGAGCCTCGTATGCATACACGTCGAATTGTTTTCAAAAATCAACGTAGTTTAAAACTTCTTCATAATAATTTCCTGAGGTGATGGAGTCACTCGTTAAAAGTATGAAGGTGCTAACAGGGCTGTTTTAAGACCCCCGAAAGGCGCGACGCGAATCTTGTAGAACGATTTCCATGAAATTTTCATAGAAATTGTTCTACTAGAGACGCCATATCGCAGATAAAGCTTTAGAAAGAGTGTGACACTATCATCAAAGTGTTCGCAGACCAGTTGCATGTCAAGAGAATTACTGGGCCTATCTCCAATTTCTTGGATCGGTTGTTGAGTTCAGGTTGTATTTCGCCGATCTTTGACGATCCGGAATCAAGTTTATCTCCAAATGAGACCTACTCTTTGTTAGAGATGTTCCTGACATTGTAATCAATACACGTATCACACACCTACATCTAAAGGGAGCTAAGTCAAAAATTGGGAGTGTTCATTGAATTCCTTAACTCGCTACCTATCGACCAATAAAACAGATTTAAAAATATTTTTCTAGTAGAACTTGCAAAACAAATATGTATACAGGTAACTTTTCCAGTGCACTGGAACACGGTTAACAGTTTTTGACCTTTTCTGAAAAAAGTGCTTTTTTGAGTTAACTCTGTTTAGATCTAGGTGTGCGATAGTCTACGACCATTTCACAAATTGAACGGACTTTTATACATTTTTAGAATTTGTTGAAAATTTATCAGCCAGCTTTATGCCATCAAACTAATACTAGCAGTTTTAGACCGTTTGTACCACAAAATTGCTTCCATTCGACCACCACCGCTTCGCTAAATGCTGCAAAAAATAACCCTATAATAAACGCCCATTATTGCCGCGTCAGAGGCTTCACAAAAACATTTTTTTCATACAACTGTGCAATGATCACAACAGACTATAAATAAAACACGCCCACTTTACACGACATTGTGTGGATCCATATGTTCGGATTTCAATTCTGTTTTATCAAAATTTTGCACGCAGAGACAAAAGCTATCGCTCTGATATTGAATTCCATGATAAAAGAGTTTGTTTGCTATTAAAAAAGGCTGGTACGTTTGTTTTTTTTTTCACAGTGGCTTATTTATTTGTCAAGGAAATTTTTGGACCCTTTGTGGCGTGAGGTTGGTAGGACAGGCTACAGCTGTGTCATATTAAAGATCACAAGGAAGCAGCATAGTCTTATTTTGATTGTTCTTAACTGTCAACATAAGCTAAGCTAAATCTAACTTAGGTTTATACACAACATAAACACAACCAGAACATCACGCCCTGTTTCCCCGAACGGTTACGCAGAGCAGTATCTCGTTTCGATATTATGTATTTTTTTATTCCGATATAATATTATATCGATATGTTAAGTAGTACCCCAATATTTCGCCACTGATAGAAGAGTGTGAGACTGTAGGGTAGGAACTTAATTTTGTAATAGATTGACATTGAAACATAGTAAATATGTAGTTTCATTACAAAATGAAACACGTGTCATCCCAGGTAATCCGTAATCAAAAGACATCAGACATCCTCCCAAAATCGAGCGGCCGATTGAGCAAAAGACAAACAATATTCACAATAACAGCTTAACAATTCGTGCGAAATTGTTTTCGGCAGATTAAAGGACGGTCTATAATGCCAACGACAAAAGGCCCCGGGCAGGACTGTTTATATAAATACTCTGTCAACCGCACGGCTCTCACAATAACAGTTCAGGCTCCTTTTGACCAAAAATTGTATTTTCGAACACAATAACGTCCTAAACAACGCGTAGAAAGAAGACGTCATGTCTAAACGAATCATTCATTATTTACTCTGATAATATTTTTTTGTGATAAACCGCTGTTGCTAAAATAACATAATTTATGAATTCGCGTTCTTGGAAACCTTGGAGGATGTTCTTATCCTGAACAAATGTGATTATTTGTGAATTATTCCAATATTGGGCCTTGCAGACTGTAGATTTGTAGACGAATTTCTATTCTTCATTTTCATTTTTCTTAATAAGTACCTGGTACTTATTGACAGGCCTGCACTGTCCTGCCGTACTTAATATCACTGTAATTTAAACATTGTAAAGTCAATTATTTTTAAAAGAGTAACCTTGGAGTTTCTTGTCGGGTCTTCACCATAGGAAGTGAATAATTAGAACCGTGCACCTAGCTTATGACTTTTCATAAGTACCCATGTAGGTTTGTTCAAGTGAAATAAATATTTTGATTTTGTTTTTTTTACACTTTCTTTGAAACCAATACTTGAAATCTCTATACAAGATCTCTTTTTCCGATCCAGCCCACCCTTTGCTGCCTTCCTGCTCTTCAAGCGACGCCCTAAGCCGATGTCCGTACCCCACAAGGGGTGCCCTTGGCATGTAGTTGCTTTAGCTTTAAGTTTTTAAGCTCTGACTTGCACTGAAGAGCAGTAAGGGCCCAGTGGTAATGACGGCGATTTACGAGTTGTAGGTCGTAGGTTCGAACCCAGATAGGCGCATTACTTTGTGTAAATTATTTTCATCACCACTGCTCTCAAAACGGTAAAGGAAAACATCATGAGGAAACCGGCATGTCTTAGAACCAAAACTTCGAACACATATGACGTCTATCAACCCACATTGCACCCTCATGGTGGGTTACGGCCTACTCCCTCTCACCGAGACGAAGACGATATAGGCTGATTTTGCTTATGCTAAGCCCCGGCTGGAGGCCTTAATTTATTAAGGTAGCAAAGACAAGTCCGATTAAGCAGCCGACAACCTCCTAGGTTGACCTGCGAGATATAATTAAAAAAAAAAACACGATCTCTGACATCACTATGTAAGAAAGGGATGCGAGCAGCTTCTAAATCTCACAATGAACAATTAAGGCGAAGTCAAAAGTACTCTAATCCTTCACTGTATCAAAGGCATTTAGATAATCAAGGGCCTTAGTGGGACAACAAAAAGAACTGGCATGTAATGACATCGTGACGTAACCCCGAGGAATTTTCTAACGCTCGCTAGGTTTTGGGTCATTATCGTGATTTTGATCAGTGATGCGTCAAAGGGCAGCCACACACGACGCCTGCGTCCTTGTTAGCAATTAATCTGAGCATCTACGTGGCCGTAATGTTATTGTGTTTATGCATCATTCGGAGAATAAATGGAACGCACCCTGCTCATAGATGTGAGAATTTTGTATCACACGGCTGAAAGATGTTTTTATTGTTATTATTCCACGTAGAATAAAAAAATGGTGCGTTAGGTGGCAACCATTCGACGACGCTTCTTTATTAGTTTGGAAAAACAAATGATATGGCGATTCTCACGAATTTTATGCTATAAAGTTATTGAAAAAGGTCAGAACAAGTACATGCAATAAAGTGCATACAATTCAAAACTTGTCAAAAGCCTAAAACTAAAATCGTGGGAGTCACCTATAGAAAATAATATACTGTTTAAAGCTGTCGATTCACCCGATTCGGGTGAGTAAATTCGTGTGAATCGACTAATAAGCCAAACAAATAGGTAACCAGGATTTGCCTTGAATACGAATTCGACCAACATCGAATCAAAAATTCCAACAATGTCTTCAGGTAGCTATTACGTTTAAATAGACTTGAAACAAAAAGAAACATATTTGACATCCTTAGCATTCGTTCCTTTGTCCATCACTCTTATCTTATTGCTTATTGTGATACTCCCAAGTGTACCTAGTTACGAAATGTTATGTAACTGTAGCCAAATAGTGATGTACTTAACCTCAGATGACACAGCGATAAGATCACAACAAAAATGTAGCAAACAATTGACGACCGCCGCTTGTCTGCAAAAATATAATATCCAGTCAAACCACGTGCTCCCGACAAACACCACGCGATCGTAGATAACTTGATAACTTACTCAAAAAAACATTTTTCTACCTCAAATGTGTTTATCGGCTTTCAATCTGGAATCTGTAAGGCACACATTGTAAGTCCTTGCGGCCTCTTATCATCCGGATTAATCGAAGTATGAAAGCTTTGGGTCCCAACCGCCAGTTCATCTCGGCCCTCGAAAACCAGCAGATGTTTGCTTAATGAATTTATTCTTAGTTTGCGAAGATTCCTTTGACAAATTTCTACAAATCGGTTTGGCTACCTGCTTGGAATGAGGTTGTAAGACATTGGTGAAGAAAGAGATTGTTGAATAGAATGTTTTTTCAGAACGGAAATAGAAGAAAATTTTCACAAGAAATACTAATTTCGTAGAGCATCGTATTGACTTTTCTGTTGATTGACAATTCTCCGCGTCCGCGTTCACACGGACTTAAAAATGCCACGGTGGGATTTTATCGCACACTGGATTTTCAACTTTTGGTGTTGAACCGAGAATTTAGAGTAAACAGAGTCCTCCCCAGCGTGTCGTAAAAGTGTCATAAAAACACACTGTTTGATTTACAACTCCGTGCTAAGTAGTTCCTTGAAGATCCAGTGCACTAAAGAATCCCCGTTCGTGCAAACGTGTACTTAGAGATACATACGAGGACTTTTTAAAAGATAATACCTTGCTGGTTGCTCAAGAAACTATTTCACCAGTTCAACTTCACCTAACCTAAGCTAACTAGAAACTTATGATTGCCAACAACATCATAAAAACCAAAAAATATTTCGTAAACCTGCGTAATATTATTTCAATAAAAACACTCATAACGAATACCTAACTTTAATATTAATTGATTTGTCACAGGTCACTAGTCGATCTTTGGCTGGACTTAACGGGTTGGTGATTGCTCTCATTAAGAGCGTGTATAAATCAATTAAACTGAACTGATGTAAAATTGTAGTGACAATATCGCGAAGTTGTGTTGTGAAACTTGATCGCGTTTGCTTGGTGCAATGGCTTGAAATATTTCATTTAAAAAGTAGTAAGCGTTAAGAGGGCTTGTAGCTAAATTATAGCAGCCGCGCGGGGCGATTTAAGGTTAAGCTGCAAAAGCAATGGATGGGTGACCCGGTGTCCGTTCCTCGGAAAGCTCGTCAAGCTTTTGGTCCCGGCTATCAATCTTAGATCTTTAAAAGTCGTTACGGATAGTCGGAAGCCCAAAACTCTGACCACCAGTCTTCAAGGGGTATACCGTGCTACTCAGTTACTCGGTTGTGAAAGTTACATGGGCTGTCAAGCAATCAATCAACTCGGGCTATGTCAGTCCACTGTTGGATATAGGCCTCTCCCAGCCTGCGCCACAACACCCTGTCTTCCGCCTTCCGCATCCAGTCTCTCCCAGCCACTTTATTTAGGTCGCTGGTCCCTCAAGCTGGGGGGCGTCCCACGCTACGCTTGCCGATACGCGGTCTCCACTCCAAGACTCGTCTGCTTCACTGGCTATAGGTCCTTCGACAGACATGGCCAGCCCACTGCCACATCAGCTAGCTTAGTCTGCAAGCTATGTCGATAACTCCGATTCTTTTCCGGATAATTTCATTTCTGATAGGCTGGGCTGTCGCTCCTTGTAAAATATTGGTATTTAAGCTGCATACAGTAAGATTAGGCCTGGATAGGTTCCTTCGTAAACGACCCCAACATTGTTTAAAAAAGGCTAGGCAGATAATTATGAGGCCGACAAGTCTGCCCTGCTGATTGTAAATGCAGTACTTGCAAAAAAGCGGTTTCGAGAAAAACGCGCAAATCTGTAAGTAAAATTTGCATGCAAGTACTATGAACCTCGTTATCAAAAACACATACTTCCAGTACCCAAATATTTTTATTTTTCCCATATAATTTTGACCCTAAGGATGTCGTTTCTGCAAAAAAGTGAAAACCCATAAGTGACGATTACTGCAGATACAATTAGCAGGACAGAAGTGTTATGAAAGAATATTCCCGGTAAGTATTTATTAGTCTCCCCACTTAAGAGTTAGCTAGAAAACGGACTAATTAACATATACTTAAAGAAGAATGCCCATTTTTCACCTGACTATGTATAGACGTGAAATAAATCTTAAAATTCAGCCAATTGAATTGTATATTAAATACGCTTATCACAATGTTAAAAGAAACGCAGGAAAAAATATTTTTGTATATTGTTTTAAGCTTATTCTACGTAAAGGGCAAACGTATTACCGTGTTTTGAACGCATCTGTATCTCAACTACCCTTTTTTACGACGTTCCACTTTACACACTGTTAATTGACTTTATTCAACTTATTTTACGTTTTATTTAATCATTAAGTGTTTCGTTATTTGTCTTTGTGTAATATAGATGAATAAAAAATTACATAATAATTCAATAAATTAATCATGTAATTAAGTTCGCACGACTGAAACGGATTTTTTTACATTTGACAGTTCTACGATTTGCATGATGGCATCGGCGCACTCCTTCGTTGTTGCGTTTGCGTCACGTAGTTGTGCTGTGGTATTTTGTGTGTTACTTCTTTTTACGACCCTATTTACCGACCCCGGATCTCGAGACTTAACATCGAGCGTCAATAATTAGTTATAGCACATTTATTTTTATAAGAAAAACGACAAACGTAACCTAATAAATATTAATATTTTTTGGACTTCGTATCGTTTCGTTTAATCGTAAAAATTACTATATAACATTATTTTCTAAGCTTACAGGTAGTCTTTCTACTACACCTTATAACTATACATAAATATTAATTATTAAAGGGGGAAATCTTGTAATTTTAAGATCGTTCTCAGTCTCAATCTATCAAAAAATCTTCGAGTTTTCATACATTTCTGACAGGTTTTTGACATTTGGTTGTCGTCGAGATGAGACTGCGACTAGTTTTTGAACGTTTTTAATTACGAGAATAATGGCCTTTAGGTTTTTAAGTCTATGGGAAGTGGGCATTGTTCTTTCATATTACTTGCCGTAGCCACTTTTTTCACAAAGTAAGTTAAGGATGATGTGCTAAGTTAGCTCAAATTTTCTTATGTGTTTTGAAATTTGCAGATCAGTTGGTCAGGTCAAGTTGTATCTTGATTAAAATAAGATTCGCGACCGTAACAAATATGGCTTTGCAGAATTATAACCACTAAAATTATCAATACAACCATCTCATCATCATTTCAGCCGTAAGACTTCCACTGCTGGACATAGGCTTCCCCCAGACCGGTTGAAGTGGTTTCATATATACAACCATCTAAGTTCATATAATCCCATTTAATAACTTTTTGATGAAATATTTAGACTGCAGTAAGTAAGTTGCTCCTCACAATGGGCCTTATCAGAAGGCTTTAAGTCACCCAAACGTCAATGGAGAGGGCTATGCTCGGAGTTTCCCTACGTGATGGAATCAGGAATGAAGAGATCCGCAGGAGAACCAAGGCAACCAACATAGCCCGAAGAATTGCCATCAAACCAAGAATAGATACCATTGAAGATTTGTAGTTCCTATATGGTTATTATATTATTTAGATTTATTAAATGTCATATGTAATATATAATGATTTGTGAATGTTATTTTTTTCTGTATATTGCGTAATTGAATTGTTAAATGAATTTATTTTGTGTAAATTCAGTTACAAATGATTGTTAATGAATAAATTACTAATAACTAATGACTTAAGTGGCAGTGGGCAGGGAAAATAGCTCGCAGAACAGATGGCCGATTGGGCCGAAAGGTTCTGAGTGGCAACCACGTACCGGAAGACGTAGAGTGGGAAGGCCTCCCACAAGGCGGGAATCCGCTAGATGTGGAAATCGCAAGACCGGTCGAAGTGAAGGAGCCTGGAGGAGGCCTATGCCCAGCAGTGGACGTCTTTCGGCTGAAATGATGACGATGGTGATGATGAAATAAGGTGGTCTACGGAAAAAATCATTTCTAGATGTCTACTAATAACGGGTTCCTTGAAAAAACATAAAAAGACAAGAGCTAAAGCACTTCTGAAACAAAATTTTGATAAGTGCTGTTTTTGTACAAACAAAAAATAAATAACAAAAGAAAACATTCACGGAAACTTTCAACTGAAGGATTTAAATAAACCTTATCATACTGTAATTAAATCAGTTATTCGGTTTTTATGTTTACTTTGGTTTACAGCTTACAAAGTTGGTATGTGCAGTTAGCGTGACGCAATGGATATAATCCTGGTAGACTGCCATTATTGGGTTAAAATATGATGTTGTATTTTTAACTTCCCCAATTAGGTTTCCTTCCACTATGAAGGAAAAAGCTGAAGGAAAATATACTGTAGGGTAATTACGTAAATTACTTTTTTGATCGCAATTCCGTTCATTTTGACAGTTCCGTTCGTTTACGTTGTTGAGCAGACGATTTTTTTAAACCTATGAAGCAATGATTTAGAAGGTTTCCGCAATTTAGGAGTTTTAAATATCTACTTATGTATGTTAGTAGTCAGTACAAATGAGAAATCTGTAATTAGTGCAATAAAGACGAAAACTGTCTGAGTGTGTCATGTTAAGATGTAAATTAATTTGACGTAATAATATACAAATTGCAACCAATTTTATCTGCGCATTTTTCTGAATTCATTCGACACAGCCCGATTTGGAAACTTACTTATTTTCCTAATTTTACTTATTTAAATTGGCTAGCTAAATTCCGCAAACGCCATGGGCATAGTTATATAAACATGATATAGCAAAAAATTTCGACTTTAGTTTATTGTAGTAACTTGAAATATCAGTTACTAACGGTTAATAACAGTTTCTATGTTTTACTTTATGATAAAACATAGAAAACAGTTTTGCTTAACAAATAGTTCAAGTAACAAAATAAAATAAAAAATATTTTTATACTGTATCGTAGTTGGATCGATGCGTGATTCGATCACGTTGGGAAACTCCAAGCATAGCCCATTGGGTGACTTTAAGACTTCTAATAAGGCCCATTGTGAGCGACCACGTTTCAATGCCACGGGTCATCACTGGCAACACACACTGGTCAAAGACTTTCGCCTTGAGACGCTGCGGTTTATGGGATGAGAAGATATTGCGTAGCCCCCCGAACGTCTCCTTTCATTCTCAAAGGAATGAAGAGATCTGCAGGAGAAACAAGGCAACTGATATAGCCCGAAGAATTGCCAAATTTAAGTGACAGTGGGCAGGGCACATTGCTCGCAGAACAGATGGCCGATGGGGCTGGAAGTTTCTGGAGTGGTGATCGCGTACCGGAAGACGTAGAGTTGGAAGGCCGGCCACGAGGTGAACCGATGACCTTGTGAAGACCGCAGGAATGCTCTGGATGCGGGAAGCAGAGAACCGGTCGAAGTGGCGGAGCTTGGGAGTTTAGTCGTGGACGTCTTTCGGCTGAAATGATGATGTTATCGATACCCATCGCGTCTGCGGAGTTTAGCTAACCCATTTAAAATTACCCTGTATACCTAAGTATTGAATACTCAGCCAGTTTTAGTGTTCATTGGCCTTAATGTTGTCTAAACAAGCACATCTAGTTCCTCGTTTTCACCAAAATACTGTTAACACCCCAATAGCTGGAAATTTTAACCCAGCTATTCTTTTAAAGTTGCACACAAACATACCGAATGTTGCCTTCCTTGGTGAAGGCAACATGCGGTATGTTTGTGTGCCAGTAGTGTTATCTTTTAATTTATATACGTTTTACGCGACAAAACTCATAAACATTAATTTTATTCAATTCACGAGGCGCCACTATACAAGGCACACATAAAAACAATAAAAAACGCATTATAAAACCACCCTTTACGACTGTAGTGAAAACTTTAAATTATTATGTGAATTCCTGTATATAAACCAATAATATTCCTATTAACCATTTGAAAATAAAGCTTAGTTATTACCACAATTGTACTGAAAAATTGAAGCGGAAGCATTCATAAACGTATTTGTTTATAACTGAAATAACTTTTACGATATTTTTTAATGAGTCTCAAATAAAAACTTATTTTATGATTCCTTATACGGTATGGTTTGACCCAGATTTCATAGAGCAGTGACCGCGATATAATTACTGTAGCTACTACGGTGTTTCTGAGGGGTATAATCATTACGTATTTTAATTATAAAGTAATTTAATTGTATGGAGCTAAATCTATGGGTAATTGTTGATAATCTTGACTCTTTTCGTGTGTGTATCAAGAGATATGTATGTTTTGACTAACAGTAAGCTTCTTCTCTTCGGGAGGGAGTTGGCTATAATCTGCATTTTGAGTGAAAAGATGGTCGATGGGGCGAAAGGTACCGGATGACGTAGCGTTGAAAAGCGTTACACAAGATGGACCGATGATCAGATGAAGACCGCAAGAATCCACTGGATGCGAGAAGCACAGAACCGGTCGAAGAGGCAGTGGACCTTTTTCGGTTGAAATGATGATGAAGTGTCCTAAATGTAGATTTTGAATCAGTAGTAGATGCTGAGGAAATTGCTTACGTCAAAAATAACCCCACTAGGCGTTGCTAAACTTAACGTTTGAGAAAAAATACACATCTTAGTCTGTGATTGCGCCAAAATACTAATATATTCCATAGTTGCCTGGAAGAGATCGCGGAAAGCGATTTGGCCGCCCATTGTATATTTTATAGTGTAATTTGTTTTGTGGTGTACAATAAAGAATATATAAATAAATAAGGTGATTTTCACACTGACCTGCGCTCCATCGCGTAGCGCGGGCTTTAACGTTGTATCAGTTTGTATTGAAAACAATTCCAGGAGCCCAGATCGCCAGATTATATTTGCTATGGCTGACCCCTGCAACGCGACGGAGCGCAATGTAGTGTGATAATCGCCTTGTAGAACCACATTTCAGTCACCTTCCAAAGCATTCCCGAATTTGCTCCTCGCTTTTACACACTGTCAGAAATTCCACCCACAGTGTGTTTTGCCATAAATACCAAACTCTTCTTCTATTTCTTCTTCGATGATTCCAATTAATGGCTTTAATTAAGCTACGACCAGAATTCAGCCACTTCGACAGCGTTATCATTGGCCAATTGTTAAACCCAGTGGTGTTGTTCGTGTATCTTGTTTATTATGGTTCGTATTAATAATGTGCTAGTCTCATCGTAATGTGCATATTTATATACACACATAAGTACACATACACATAACCTACCCGCTATGTGTCATGTATGTACGTACGATACAACAATTCGCATCAAACAAAAACGCATCGCCAACAGATCAGACAATAAAAGCACCCAATACTGAATATTGATCCATAAATTAATGACTTTATAAGTGATATACGTTGACAATTAATTAACTTACTGAATGGCACACAGCAATTGTACTCTCTAATGAACCGGCCAGTCGCAACTCGAATTAATTGTCATACGTGCTAGGAGAGTCAACGAAGTCAGCCTTAGTTGAAACATTCCGACGCACCTTGCATCCCCTTTGAGACCCGTTTCTGGGGGAATGCGGGGATAGGGGAAATTTGTGATATGCTGGTCAATCTCTAATTATGCTCGCTTATAATAGCAGTTGTGCATACGAATTTTATGTACATTTAGGTTGGTAATCATGTAGGTACATAAAAACTGTAACAAACGATTCAGCAGTGCTATTCTGTAAAAATCTCACCGTGATAACTTGGGTGAAATGAGCTTAAAGTGAGCTGTCATTAGTATCAATCCCTAGTGCTAGATAGAATGACAGCTCACTTCCCCTAAGTTCTCACGGTGAGATTTTAACAGAATAGGTTGGCTTTTTTTTTGGGTGGGAAATCATCAAATGACTTCTCCCACTCTGGGTGGAGCAGGAGACTTTTACTGACTAAAACCTACCCGTGTTCCCTCAGTTGCCTGTGTGCCAGGAGCCGCGGTATCTCTTTCGAACAACTCGCACCCCTGGCAGGCATCAGCCCTTGTGGGGTCCATCAGAGAATAGATCGGCTAATAAACATAAACGCCTTCAAACTTAGGACAACGTGAGCCAGATGAAATCGGCAAGATGGACATTGGACATGGATGGAAAAAGTTACCACCATCATAGTAAAATGCGACACGTTTCGATGTAGTGAAAAACAGATTTATTTAGTTTAGTTTTCCCTAAAACTACATTTACATTTTAAAAAAACAATGCTATCAAATCCGATGTAGAATGCAATTTTGTGTTTAATTTTGCCGAGAATCTAGAAATGATAAAAACTGAGACCAAAGATTTATTCAATTATGATGAGGAACTAGCTTTCGCCTGCGGCTTAGCTCGCGTAGATGGCGGGATAAAAGAACCCTAGAGGAATAATTTCGTAATACATGGTTATCATACGCACGCCGGTAAAACTCCTAGTCAGCCTAATTTTTTCTGACATCGTCAACTATTATCATATTTGAGCCAATTTACACAAAAGTCTAATGAATTATGAATTTATTATACACATAAACCTTCCTCATGAATCAATTTTTTTTTTGAGTTCATTGCGTTTAGACAGACAGGTAGACAGACGTGGCGGGGAGACTAAGTTTTATAAGCGTACTCATGTATCTAAGCTTCACATAAATGTAACATTTGCAAAAGTGTCCTCACGGTCAAAATGTTACACTTTTTCCGGTCTAGCTCTCAATCACCAAGTGGCGTAGTACCTATAACGGGCAATAAAGAACGGCTCTTCAATAATAAATCTGTAATTCCGTGTTACAATTTTACAAACACCAAGCTATCTACCGATGGATAAACGAACCATTATAATTCCCGAACAACACTGCCATAGTGATGTCCAATGACACGTCCGAATTGATTAGTTTACGTAGCACAGGACTATCGACTGTTTGGTTTAATTTATTGGAATCAATATAATTGATAATTGAATGATGGCGTTGCATTTCCAATTGAATTGAACGAGTTTGAAGGGAATGGAAATGGAAATGATAAGGGTGATTTGTAGTGTCGTTTATTTTTTTAAGTGATGAAAGGGGTTTCGTTTAATTTTGTTGATTGTTTGAATTACTGTTATTATTGAGGATCGAGTAATCAGATTATGGTAGACTTATAAGAGGGTTTTAGGTTTTACTATAAATTAATAAGCTTTCTATATTCAATAGTCGTATAGTGAAATCGCCTCGGAAAGCATGTTAAGGCGTTGGTTCCAACTGTTTCGTGAACCTTTGACAGTCTTTACGCGTCAGAAAACCGAAATTCTGACAACCAGTCTTACCAAGGGGCACCGTGTTACCCAGTAGCTGGGTTGTGGAGGTCATAATAGGCAGTCCCTTAATGTAAAATACTAGTATTCAGCTTCATCTGGTTAGACGGGAAGCCGACCCCAACATAGTTGGGAAAAGGCTAGGCAGATAATAATGATGTGTCGTAAAGAAGATTTTTTCGAACGGTCCCTATTTGGCAATAGTTATTTCTATCTCAGGAGTATTTTCTAATTCAAATGTAGTCTATGCCTGCGATAGACTACACACTACAAATGCCCAGACATTGCACTCATTAAATTCTGATGATATTCGTGCGAAAAAATTTTAAACATTGATTCACGTCTCAATTTCGTCTTCTTCCTTCTTCCGGATGTCGGATCAAAGGTCAATAACCTGTGTGTGTGTAGTGTGTATGTTATAGGTAAAGAAAGTTATATAACTTGCGATTTCTTCTGTTATTGGAGAAGTTATGATTGGTTTCATCGTAATCAGATCTAAGTGTTTAACTCGGGGGAGATTGAGGAAATCTCTCTCATTGGTTTTGATCTTCGATACCTGGGGTGGCCATTGATTCTTTTTGTGATTTGTGCATTTTATAACTTTATCCCAGTTCCTTTAACGGTTATCCTTGTATGATTTGCCAGGTATTTTTGTTCCTATTCTTTATCAGTATGGTCAAATATCACCGTGAAATTTTAATGGTTGTTTTTCCGCAGCGACATGGTTTTGTCTCGGTAATACAATCGTTTTATAAACAAATAAAATATTAAAAATAAAATATGACATATTAACTATTGTGAAAAATCACCACGTGGGAGAGTTTATTTTGCTTTGAACATTTATGCATCGCTGTTCCTTTTGTCAGCTGTGTGATTTGAGTAGTACCTACAAGTTACCTCTAGTGTTACTTTTGAGTAGTGTTTTATCGAGTTGATGAATATTTTTTTAATTATTTTAAAACATTTGTTTTTTTTATACTTTTACTCTATGCTTCGAAAGTACTCCTTATGGCAAGTTGTTCTGCCGCAGGAAAACGACCATTAAAATTTATCGGTGTATATTCAATTAGAGATTGAATTCATTGATTCTGTTCCTTTTCAAATTGTATATGTTTTAGCATAATCAGTCTATAATGTTCCCACTGCTGGCCCAGAGGTCTCCTCTCGGTGAATGAGGCGTGAGTGGTTATCAACCATGCGGGCCCAGTGCCGGTTGGTAGACGTCACATGTCTCCGAAGTTTTTGGTTCTAAGACAGTTTCCTCACGATGTTTTCCTTCACCGTTTTGAGAGCAGTGGTGAGGAAATGACACAAAGTAAAGCGCCGGTCTTGGTTCGAACCTACGACCTACGTCGCGGTCACTACCACTGGGCCATTCTCCCTGTATTGTTTGTTAGGTATTTTTGGCTGCTTAGTTGGTCGAGTGGTCGCAAGCGTTACTGATAAACATGAGGTCCTGTGTTCGATTCCCAGGTCGGGTAAAGTAGGTATTATTCCGTTTTTTACACGCTTTATATTAGCTTCATTTGTATGTTTGTTTGTAACCGACTCCTTAGGGCGCGACTTCGACCCACTTCAAACGGTCAGATTTCATTTAAACTTTATGGACTTATCGAAGGCCGATGACAATTCAAAAATAAAAATAAAATAGAAAAAAAAAAACTTAAAAATCACGCTTTTGTAGTTAGCAGAACTAAAAAATTGTAAATAAATAATAGTTAAAAAAAAATAAAGAACATGCCTTAAAAACCAAACTAAAAAAGTAGAAAATTATTTAATTCTATTAAAAAGCGTGGGGTGCTTGATATTAATTGATTTAAAAAATACCTCAAAAAGCACCCCACGCTTTTTGATAGAATTAAATTATTTTCTACTTTTTTAGTTTGTTTTTTAAAACGTGTTTTTTAGTTTTTTAAACTATTATTTATTCTATATGAAATTTCTCAGTAGCAGCCCGGTGTTTGGATCTGTGCCCGGGTGATAGCAATAGGCTCGCCCCTTATCATGGGACTTAAACATTACTGGTGAAATGTGGGTGGTCGTATAGGTTACACCTCTGCCTAACCCTCGGGGGATACAAGGCGTGATGTTATGTGTGTATTTTTGTTCCTATTCTTTGTCAGCATGCTCGAGTTATTTATTCAGTTAGAGATTGAAGTCTTCGATCCTGTTCCTTTTATTATAGCGTAGACTTGTAATTGTAGATAAACTCACAAATTGACCTTATAAGAATGGGCCTTTTACCCTACTTCAACCCTTCTAAGGTTGGAGTTTTCCTACGTGATCGAAACCGGAATGACTAGATCCGCAGGTGAACTAAAGTAACCGACAGAGTTCGAAGAATTGCCAAACTTAAGTGGCAATAGCAGGCCATCCGCTGGATGCGGGAAGCATAGAATCGGTCCAAGTGGTGCGGAAGGCCTATGTCCAGCAGTGGACGTACTATGACAAATTACTTTCAGAGTATAAAATTTAAACGGTGACGTTGGAACCTACCACTTTACCTACGACTTTGTACTTGAAACGCGTATCCCTTAACTTCCATACCAACACGTCATCCTACCCTGTGGAACCCTCAAAAATTCCTCTAAAAACAATACCAAAAACACAAAAAATAAGCCACGAATTAATGTAATCTTATTAAGTGTTACCTGCAAGCTTTCCCATCACAGCGATGATCTGTCTATGTAGATCCCATTGTGAGCCCGTGAGCTCGTTTGAAAGCGCGACCCGAATATTGTCACAATGAACTCCAACGCCCGAAGGACAAAGAGCTCGGTATAATTAATGACTGAGACCACGAAATGTCGCTGTCTTGCGTCGGACTGGATAGAGAGATGAATTGAGAGGGATGTGCAGCATTCTTTGGTTTAAAATTGAATGGTTGTGGTCAATGATTATCGTTGCTAGTGGAGATATATAAAATAGATACTTATTTCTGAATTGTGTCTTCTCAAAGGGAAAGCCACGTCTAGTAGGTCACACTAATTACACGATAAATGTTTTTATTTTCAACGAGCATTCTTACTTAAATTATTTTAAGTAAGAATCATGTAAATTAAGAACTCAATATAAAAATAATATTCAATAAGTTATACGTGGTCATGCATAATAAAAAAGTTTATTTACAAAAAAAATACATACCGACTTAAAAAAAAAACAACTACAAAGTGAAAAATAACTTTAACTTCCAAAGTCTAAAAGGTGGGGGTGGGGTGTCTTTGGTTTTGTATTATCGCTACCACTTGTCAAAACTTGAACAAATTTATATGGAACCACTCTGTAACTATACCCTTTCAAACCACAGAAGAAGTTTATAAATGACGGAGGAGGCAACAAACATAAAAAAAACGTACCAGTAGTAGAATATACTCTTTTTTGAAATCGGTTAAAAATAGCGTCTACTTGCAAACTATTATGTTATGTCTCAAAATAAGCTCATGACGCGACGTCTCTACAGCTTCATTATTCTGCGTCATCCCACACCGAGGCTCATATCGTTAGATTAAGATAAAACTAAAACAATAATCCTTTTCATTTCTACAGTCCTTTATTTCAACCACTCTGAATGGGATAGGCAATGTCTTCATATCTTAGAATGACGAAAAAAATCTTGTGTGGGATGTACTTTACAACCATCTTAAACCCTTTGTGATACTTTGTATCGCCATTAAAGTGGGTATAAGGGCCCGATTACACGTGGCACAACCTCAAAACAACCAAAATAAATCATCATCATTTCCGAAAGACGGCCACTGCTGGACATAGGCCTCCCCAAGCTCCGCCACTTTGACCTGTGCTCGCCGCATCAAACGGATTCCTGCGGCCATTATAAGGTCTTTGGTCCACCTTGTCGCCATCTCAGAACTTTTCGACCCACCACAACACAACCACAACGACAAAACGTGGACGGGCACTAATTTGTATCACACGGACCACATTTGGACGTGAAAATCAACCGTGTGGGCGTGTAGCGGCACTATAGAAAAGATACTTCGCAGCAAATATCTTGAAAAACACAAAAAGTGAGGTGACGCCATCTACAATGCCACATGCGAACTACGCAAATCTGGACGTCACATAAATCCTAGATCCCACAGCCAGAGTTTACCACAAGCCTCACATATATACAACAACCCGACCTCAACTGTCGGGCAGTTGTCCACCAGAAACAACACCTGTCTGGTCGGAGGAACCTCCTTTACAAATAGATTTGAGTGAACTTTACACCCTGTTCCTCATTTCTCTATATCCCACACCGAGCACATCAAAGCCACGTCGCGGCCACAACACAACGCAACTGCAAGAAGCCATAGCGATACTATTTACTTCATGACGTGAATAATGTCTTGCAGTTGGTACATGTAACTACTGGTTTCCCGCTTTTCATCGTTTCGATGTGCTACGTGTGTTCGGGCCCTAGAGTCACGTGAGATACAGCTTTAGTCGTTCGCTCTCATTAGCTCAGTACCTTACAAAAGTATTATTTTTATTGCGGTCACCATAAACAAAGGAGTATTTACGATGATCCTTGCATGATTTTATGTTCGTTCTTGTTTATTATTTGATTTATAGCGTCGGGAATTTTTTGGAATAAAAAAAAAACAGTTGAAGTGTATAATTTTGTAGGATGACCCAGGGTTTAAATTGTAGTGAAATAACACGTATTTTTAAGTAACGATACATTGTTCCCGAATATATTTTCCGATTTATTTGAGCTCGAATATTTGGCGTATTGGATTATTTCGGCTGTTGATGATGATTGCTTTCCTTTGTAATGACGATTCGAGAGCCTTCATTTATATTTTACAATAACAACAATATAATAATGATTCCATTGTGCATTTACTATTTTTACATTCACAGGAACATACCATTACGCTACTTTATATTAAAGTGCAGAATTTGCCGACAATCTAATAAATTAATGTCAAAAGTCAAAGTCAAAATATTTATTTCAAAGAGGCGCTTAAAAGGCACTTTTGCACGTCAAAATTTACAAAAAAAAACTACAAAAATTGTTTCTAGTTGCTCTTTTCCAAAAGGCAGTTTCGTATGGAGAAGAATGGGCAAGAAACTCAACCGTAACTCTTTTAAAAGTTTTTTTCGCAATATTTTGTACACATTAATTATAATATCATTGTATTATGTGAAGACGATGCACCTAGAATAAAATTACTTTACCAGAATAGGTTAAAATAATTCAAAATAAAACAACGACAGGTAAATGATGGGGTGCTCACATACAAGTATTGTAAAACTAGATGATTTTCCTAATATTTTAAGAAGTAATCATTTAGTGAGTGACTTAAAGTAATCACATAATATAAAATTGATGTCATAAAAATGATAAATTGTACAATTTAATAAGCATTCAGTTTGATTTTGTTTAGACTCAAGACGGCCGGCTCTATGGCGTCGGGCCAGCCTTTTAAACAAAGGATATTGGTACTAATTGTATCTGCAACGTTAACCTCAAAACACTTCTAAAACCAAATCACGGTACAAAAACCGCAGACATCGTCGCAAGGAACATCCTTTTAAGTATTCAGAATTGCAGGAAGCCTTTTGATTCACTATTTACCGGAGTGTTCGCTGCGGCTTCTTAATAAAGCAAAGGTGTTTAATTGGCTGACAAACTGTTCGCGAAGTAATTACGTCTTGGCTGGCAACGGTTCAAACAACGCGTCAATCTAGTTGCGTAGGGATGGGATAGTTTGTGTGGGGTTATCTTACTTTTAGAAAATAGTATTTAAAATTAGTAAAAAATGAGCTTTCTTCTGATAAATGAGGTTGCCTATGCTAGGGGGTTATTAATGTTTTAGTAAAAAAACCTTCTTCTTTGGTTTCGTTCCAACAGATGATCACTAATAAAAAAAAGCGGTTATGACTGAGAACTGACCACAACTCTGCTTATTATTTGCATCGGTACGACTGTCATAAAAGGAAATATTTGAATACAACGGGCCGTTATATAGGGAAAGATGAGTCCCATAAATTTAGTGCTTCTAAACCAAAATATATTTTTCGTTTCTGTGGTATCAAAATTTAGATGCCTTGCTGAATATAATCTAAGAGGATCAATGAATCCTTTTACACCTATTAACACTTTATTATGAAAACTCTTTCTTACCGACTCTTCTCCATTGAAAAAACCAATTGGAACCGTGCATCTAGCATCTGATGTTTCATTAGTATGTATGTTTGAAAAGCGGGCGTTTTTGGGGAACTGTTTTGTGTAATTATGACGTTCAAAAAGAGCTGAGTCTCAGCTTAGTTTGATTAAATGACTTTTGAATTTGATTTTGTGAAGAGTGTCTTTTCGTTCTTATCTCTCATGTAGATTTACGTTAAGGTGAAACCCTAATTGCTCTCACTGCCATTTTGTCGCTAGATGGCGACACATCCACAATTTCGAACATTTTCAATTTTTACACCTATCATAGAAATTTTTAATAAACAACTTTATTCTTAGCGGAACCTAGGGCATTAACTTGATTTTTTTAGACCATCACTGTGCTTGTTAACTGGTATCATACAAAGATTAGAACATAATAATGATTTAGCCGCATGAATTTACTCTTTACACACACATGCAAAATAAATAGTAGTAACTTCCGACTCCACTAGATGTCGTTTTATTCAAACATGGTTGGAAATTAAAATGTCCAGATGGCTTTAATATAAAGAAAGAGGACCAAATTATTTTTAAGATGAATATCCTTACATTATAGCAAAAACCGAAAACAAATATTAATTTACTAATTGAGCATACTTTAAATTACTAGAGGATTGTTATGTTCCAATCTACTTCTTAATAATATAATTATTGGGATATGCATACTTTTGTTTCTAGGCTCGTTATCAGATACCTTTTCACCATAACAAATTATTTTGGGTAATAAAGGTATATTGTACCTATATAGGTTGTTGTAATGTGACTGAACCTAAATAGTACCTAAGGTGTAAATAAATTGTGACCTATACTAAATAAATAAAAGATTATGTATTCAATTGTAAAGCGTTTTATTGTATCTTACTATAAATCAATAATATTTATCTATGGTTAATATTTTCATACAAATATCGTTTTATTTACTCTCACTGCATTTACCTAAATATTTTCTGGTTGGATTCAAACCATCGACTCGTACCACCACACAAAGATAACATACTTTTTTCAATATTATGATATTTACAATTATGATTCTGAATTTAGTATTAGAAAGAATTATGTACGTAGATTACAATTTATGTAACATCACACGTAAGTGTAAGTATCTTACACAACAACACACAAGTGGTTGCTAGCTAACCATAACATTTATGTTTCAAGGATACCCACTTATTATACAACTTTGAACAATAAATATTCTTTTACAATTGAATTGTTTGGCTGGTACCTAAATACATGAGTGAAACATATGTACACAGAAAAATCTTATAAACTAACAAATAACATAAACTATACATCGCTACGTACAAAAATAGCATAATAATTAGTCTATAATGTTCCCACTGCTGAGACTCAGGCCTCCTCTGAACAGTGGTGATGAAATAATTTACACAAAGCAAAGTGTCGGCTTGGATTCGAACCATCGACCACCATACAAAGATACATAAAAAATACTATAATAAAATATCTTCTCTTCTACACGCTACTTTTTGCTGCGCCGCCGTCGCCGCGCAGTATCAATCTTCTGCTTGTCACTTTTTACTTCCATTTATATCATTTCCGTGCGATCTGAATCAATTGCTGGGAGACACAGTTTTCGCTGCAACAAATGAATTTACACAGTTTTGTTAGACTATTCTTACTGAACCCACACCTCAGAAACCTGAGGAATAAGTTAGGAAATGAGTAAGACTTATATTTTTCTTACCTTTTAATTCCTTGATGTCTAGACATTTAGCATTTTTCTCAACTCGTCTCAAAATAATTTCCGGCAGTACACATGTTTTGAAAAATGTTACCAACTTCGGCATCATAGCGTTGATAAATTCCTCATCCCGGTTAACTTCTATGACAGTCAATGGTTGGGTGACAGATATAAAGCAAATGAAGTAACATTTACTCATTTTGGTAATTCGCAATTGACCCTGGACCTAGAATCAAAATAATAATAGCTGAGAAACAATCCAAGAAATACATTATATTTATACATACATGAACCAAGAAATAATGATCTTTGTTACTTGCTTTTTGTTCATAACTAATTGATGTTCTTTCCACAGTTAGTTGATAAGCTTCAGTCTGTGGATCGGGTTGCGGCCAATTAAAATCAACAGTCTCTACTTGCTCTGTAACAGATTCAACTCTATTAGAGCTAGAGCTGCAGGCTATGGCTTCGTAACGAATTTGTGGTATACCACGTGAATACGTTTTGGGCGTATCTTGAGCTGTGGAAGGGTTGGATAGCTGATCATGATCTTGAGTTGTATTTGGACTGAAATAAAAAATAAATAAATGAAATAGGTACAGTTATTAAAAACAATGTTGAGAGACAGAAAAATATTGATATGTCTGTACCTACCTAAACACAACAGGGCAGTCCGCGGTTTCTTCCACTACTTTTTTTTTCTTGTTACGCCATGCTTCCAGCCGGCTGCAATTTGATAAAACTTGCTCAATACACTACTTGAAACTAACCTTATCGAGCTAGCCGTTTCTTTTTTTCCTACTGTTATCGACGAGACACAATAGATAAACAATTGTCATAAATCTCCTGGAGGTATCGTAACAGACAAGGGTCTACAGAAGAAATGGCGGCAAACCAACGGCAAACCAACGGCAAACGAAGACATTACATCACGGGCCAACGAGTATCAAATACACTCATAGGTACATTCACGTAAATCTGATTCGAAATCTTATGGGAATCTGATTTACTCACTAAAAATCATTAGAAGAATTTCCATGATGTCTTTTCAATGTTGCTTGCACTTTTTTCCGTGATTTTCGCGGCCCTGAATACATATGTCGTATATAGGCAAGTTTATTAGTCGGATTCATCTTAGGCAGAGATGCAATTCAATCTGTAATCAAAAAGAATAATTAAACACAACAGCAAAAGTATCGTAATTATGAAATGCTTCAAGAAATTTGTATTAGTCAGAAATAACACCACCATTTGTCACCATCAATCAAGCTGTCATGCTGTCAAGCTGTGTGTGAAAATTTGTAAAACAAGTAACAACTGACAGAACATGAAAAGTTGAAAACAGACCAAATAGAGATGTCAATCTGAGATCGATTGAGCAAAGAATCGATTTTTTGGAACAAATAAAAACGTTTTTTCAAATCGATATCTAGAACATCAGTTTTTGTTTGTTTGAATTGTTAAGAATTGTGGTTGCGGGAAAATTACGAAGCATATCCAGTGCAAATCCTTTTGCGTAAAAATACGGATTTTTTCCAGATATGAGACCAGGAATCGTTTTTTCGGTTTTTTTTTTCAAAACGAAAACATAAAAAAAAAACATAAACGAAACATAAAAAATTGGTGCCCCTTGGGCACCAATTTTTTATGTAGGGGCACATTTACAGCAGATTAGGCACCAACTATACGTTCCACTCATATAACTATAGGAGACACTTTCTTGCTAGGGTAACGTACACCCCGTAAACCCCTACATTGCGAATTTCATCGAAAACGAATGATTGATTTTTGGAAAATCATTTCTTTATTTGTGAATCGATTTTTCATATTTCCTTTCGAATCAATTCAGTAACGGATCTTTTTCAGAGAGTTTTTTTTGGTTCCTTTCGTCCCTCTGGGACAGGCAAAGTGAGTTTTTAGAGAGAATTGACGTCCCTATTAGGGGGAAATATTTGAAATTTAGAGTAGGTAGGTATGTGATGTGATGACAATCAACGAGTGTTGCTAACGTTTGATTTTGTATTTCCTCTTCTAAATCTTACACTTTTTAAAGTTTTAAGGGTAATTACTATTATAATATAACTCTGTATCACCTTCAAGCAGAAAAGCATCCTTTGTACATAAAAATAACACTTACCGTCAATAAAACACAAAAACACTTCACTTTTAAATAAAAACTCTTTCACGGATGGCACTCGTATGAATGGTTCTCAGTAGTAGCCCCAGTCACCAATTCTAAACCTGAATGGTGCTTACTACTTACTTAGCTGTTCAGACGAGCGAAATTGGAACTACAGCTACCATTTTGAGAACGTCATTTCGCTGACAGTTAAAAACCCTGAAACCTTAAATGAATGATGTACAGCAGTGGTGGCTCTGACTTGTAAGTCAGAGCCACCACTGCTGTACCTATATCATTCATCGTTTTAAATATCAGAACATCCTACAACTTACTACTAAAATACTGCCCTATGTTTTATTTCCCCTTTTTCTTGGTAAACTTCTTAGATGGCAAGACCAATTTATCTCGACGCACTTTGACGTGTGCTAATAATACTAAAATGTGCAATTGTTATGAAAAATCAATGTGGTTTGTCTGTGTATTCACTTATCTTGCTGGTTTCACATAAATTAAATATGATTCAATCAATAGATGTAAGTAGTACCTACGTGTCACTATTGCGTAGGTAGGTAATTAGAAAAAAAATAGGTAAATTTGCCTACGCTGATCGCCTGATTTAGGTATACCCTAAGTTTACATGAACTTCTATTCTCTGATTTTATTCAACCCAAACCAATGAATTAGTACCTAACCGTGTCAGAAAATGTATTATCAGTACCTACTTACATACAGTAGAAAGATTTTTAAATCTTTAGGTACTTTATATTTAAAGTAGATATTACAATAATTACATTAGTATTGTATCTGTGTGAACCAAATGCAGATCGCAGATATTTTTTTTCACTTTCTAGCATTCTTTCTCATTCCCTAATAAAAAACATTTTAACAATCATAAAATGTAAAACCCGCGGGCAAACCCGCGCGCCGGCGCTAACTTTCTAGAAACACAATTTTGGAAACGATTCGCAAGTTGTCAAGACAATCACGCATGGACTGACTGGAGCGTTGCATCGAATCGTTCGAATTTTCGAACAGCGCCATCTATTATAAATGTTTACCGAACGTAAACTCGTAACACAACAGCAAATAGCTCTTTCTCGGTGGTTCTTAAAATTTCTGTTAGATGGCGCGATTCAGGTCACTCACACATGTAAAGATTTTTCGTTTTTTATTGGGTCTAATTCTCCTAGAAATACTGTTTTTTTTATAAAATTTTGGCGTTTGGCGAACATAATACATTATAAAGTCTCATTATACTTGCTTTTATTCTGCAGAAACCGTTTATTTACGGAGATTACAACCCCTGAAAAATGTATGGCGAGGCCTATCTAGGCATCGACCTTAAATAAAATATTTTGAATGCAATCTTTTTCTGAAGAAAATCTTTATCGATAAGATCCACTACAATCCCTAATGTCAGGTGAAAATCGCGAACACTTCAAGTGTCAAAGAACGGGTTCGCGCGTGGTGCGGTTACCAGCTATTACACTGTGCGCCGTAAGCAATTGCTTTCCCTGCAACGATGAGCCTTTCTGCATCAATTAGTTTTTGCATCGGAAACGTTTTAATTCCGACTCATTTACTAAGGCAACAAAGTTATGCGGAAATTTAAGATGCCCTAATTTCTCAGAATTGGCGCAGGAACCACAATTTTGATTAAGACATGCAGAATTGTGGGTGGTGGGTTGTGCCAGCTTATGCTTTGATGTTGCAGGCAGAAATTATGCACCAATCAAGCAACACGATACTGTGACGTGGTCAACGTTGTCGGTGCAAGAGGCGCGTCATTCTGCGGTCAGTATTTGGCTTACCAGCAAAGTGGTGTCGGCGTAGGGATTCCATTTCTCTTAGTGGTAGTGTTTCAGGAGTGGACTGTAATCTATTCATTCAAAGAATGTATTCCGCAAGGATTATGTGTATTACTACACTTATCTTTCATAATTTCATATAATCTGTCGAAAGAGACTGGATCCTGCGATACAGCGTATCCTAGTGCGGGATCCAGTGTCACACTTCATCAATTTAACACTTTTTTATGAGCCAATTAATGTACTAAACTTAAGTAAACTAAACTAGCTTCTACCCGTGACTTCGTCTGCGTGCAATTTTAGCTCCAGACCCACCGCGTCGCATCTAATCACACGCCTGCGCTATAATTTCGTCGCTTAGCGTTCTTTGTAACTTTTTTCTTTTGGCTTGGCGCTTAAAGGTGCACGCATGGTGGTGCATGGTGCTACACACCCTGCAGTCTTTCTCAAGAATTGAGCTATAAAATACATAAAATAATTTCAAATCCGCCGTGTAGTTACAGAGATTAGCACGTTCAAACTCTTCAGCTTTATTATTAGTTTATCATGGATTCGTATTAAAATTAAAGAAGACTTCGATCTGTATAGTAGTGTTGTTGAGTTGTAGATCAGATTATGATCATATTCCACAAAAGGTCGCCATTACTGCCTTTACTCAAGTTTACAAACGAAAAACTTACCTATTCTCATTACAGAAAAGAGCTGAGAAACCCCCAATTTTTGCCTCCATAACGAGAACATTGCCCGTCGTATTACCAACGTGTCGCCTTACCCTCTAGCTGTTTTACGCGACACTTGTCAACACATATTGGTAACATAAGGGCAACCATTACAACGCATTGGAGCGTGATATGAGAATAACGGTGTAGGACGGGTCATGTACCAGCATTAAGAGCACGAATTAACTGTTTCATTAAAGTTGCACGTTTAACTAACGTGGGTTGAGACGGCGTTTGTACAAGGGGCGATGTTTCGTATGATAATTATAAAGTAGGATCAAATTTTGGTCGAGTTTCCTACGTGTTTCTATGCTGATTTTGGAGCTCGGTAATTATAGGAAGTTGTTCAACCTTCTGGGTAATTGGTATTAGTTAGGCTTGATAATAAGTTGGGAGGCAATGGTCTAGTAGACTCGCTTTTGTTATTATCTTTACATGACACGTTACCAGAATGAAAGCTAATGAATTGAATAAAAGTTCTACCGTCTTTCTCATGAAAAGCGTTTAAAAATGATTGGAAATGGTGCTATGCCTTAGAGTTTCTTGCGATTTCTTCTCCATACGAAACTACCTTTTAGAAGAGCAACTGGAATCAATTCTGTTTTTTTTTGTTGTAAATTTTGACTTTCATAAGTGCTTTTTATGTGCCTATTTGAAATAAATGATTTAGTTTTAACTTTGTACCTTGTGTTCGACTACTGTTTGTGTGACATCTTTTATTCCACCCTTGAAATGTGGTGAGGAATATACGATTATGACATTGTATTCTTACAAAAATATTTTACCATCGACCGCAACCGAAATTGATTGATGGTTCGAATTACGAATGTAAGCAACAATATTGTTTGATTTTAAAGGGCGTGATACTAAAAAACTGATTCGATTTTTAACTGTCAACATAAAACCAACCTCTTTATTCGTTTTTTAACAACTTTTTAAGGCACCTGGTGGTAGCTGTTTTATACCTACACCTGCATCACCGGATGGAGTGTTACCTTGTACCCTTATTTCACGCTTTTTTTGACCTACCACGGAAGAAGTGGTCTTTGGTGGTCTAGTCAAAAATGAAAAAAATATGACACGGGAGCATTCATTATGAAAGAGTTGATTGTGCCAGGATCTTGCAAGGAGATTTTATTCCTTGTTTTATTGCAGTGTGAATCTAAGTTTCAAATAAACATATTGTTTATTGTGTGGCAGGTTTTGAAAGTGGCTGACAAGCCTTCTGGTAGAATTTGGTCACTGCCTCTTGTAGATAGGAATTATATGGCAGTAACAAAAATAAGAGGATTGCCGACCTCAATTAAGAGGCAGTGTCTTCATAATTTTGAGGTTGCCTGCTGCAAAATATATATTTTTCCATTTTGATATAATGATTTGTGAACCCGACCTCATGACCTTCCAAAAGGTATCTTATTTTTTGTAACCCCTCAATCTAATCCCGCAATGTTGAGGACAGTTACCCGAATTGTCTGTCTGGTCAAAAGGTCACGAGGTCAACCTTCTAATTTGAGTTCCAGAATCAAAACCTGGTGAAAAAACTCAAGGTAGGTGTTTGAATACGGTCAATTTAAAAAGGGATAAGCTACATTGTAAATAATTCGGATTTGTTTTCACCTTTTTCTCGGATTAGGGACGAATTATTATTTAATATTAAAGAGATTTTCGCATAAAGCCGTGAAGTTCGTGAAACCCTTACATGGTTTGGGATTTGGTTAAAGGGTTCACCGTTTACCGAAATAATGTACCTAATCGTACCGCTGCTTTCATTTTTGCTCGTGGTTTTGCCTTGAAAATTAATCCTAGTGCGGCGGGTTTGCTGCAGATGCGGAAACCATCAAACAGCGCCAATATTCCAATCTTATTGGAATCTATTTGTTCGAGCCGTTTGGGGATGAAACTCAAGAACCATGGGGTCGGAGTGCCTACTTAGTTCCGAGACATTTCCAAGCGGTTGGTCGACTCTTCACGTGACCAAAGGCCTGGCCTATTTTTCGGCCAAAGAATCAGCATTGCCATACAACGTGGCAATGCTGCCAGCCTTTTGGGCACTTTTCCCATTGACAACGATGCGGACGTATTTTTTGATGATTATAATCATTTTCTTTTTATATAGGTACCTGTACATATTATTATTTTAAGTCAAGTAGTTTTTAAATTAAGTCCATAAATAATATTAAAATTTTCAATAATAAGTCACGCAAAAATGCCTGAACGGATTTGTATGAAATTTGACACACATATAGATTATAACCTGGATTAACACATAGGATACTTTTATCCCGGTAGTACGTTCTCGTGGGATAATTTTCGACCTCCACGCGGGCAAAACCGCTGGCAAAAGCTAGTGTTTAACATAATATCTACTTATATTAACGATATGTTTTGTCCAGCTATTTATTATGGAGTAGTTGATGTCATCTGTTATAATATTAAATACATTCAAATTAGTTATGATAATTAACAGTAAAACTTAAAAAAGTAACTGAAAGTTATTTTTAATTCTATGTTTATGATATATTTAGGTTACTAATAATGCCATCCAAAATATCTTCAACGAACGTCCACGATGTTTACCCAAATTTTGTGTATTGGCATAGCCCTAAGGTGTGGGATCCGCATCTGCTTACATAGATTACACCTGTACTTAATCCCTTAATTAATTATGAAGGAACCTGCGACACATGATAACGGAAATGGTGGTTAGTTCCCCATAAGATTTTATTACAGCCGTAAAAAGGATTTAATTATATTTTAAGGGTTTCGGACGGGGGTCCAAGATAGGTTAATGTAAATTTAGGTACTTTTATGATGTTGTGTTAATAGTGCTGAACTGGGCTTGGTTCCGCAGGGTGCGTTTTATGGATAGATAGAGGGAGAGAAATGCTTTGATAAAAATTTAGGGCGTTTTAATTGAGGTGGGCTGTTTTTATCTACCCTTAAGTGAGATAATAGTTGGCTTTAATACTGTTTTGCATCGGTGAAGTCCGTCAAGAGATCAAACGAAAATAAATCTTTGCCGTTCACAAAAGTTGAAACGCTTGAAGGAATACGATATAAAAAGAGAAGACAGGTACGCGTTTTTTTGGGAATTACATCTCGCAAGTCAGCCTAGGAGGTGGTTGGGTTGAGGTGGCCCTCAACAAGTCGGAGGCCATGGTCTTTCATGGCCCCCGGCGGGCGCCACCGCTGGGATCACACATCGTGGTCGGGGGGTCCCGAATTGCTGTCGAGTCAACCATGAAGTATCTTGGATTGGTGCTCGACAGCCGGTGGGATTTCGGCCCCCACTTCCAGCGGCTGGTGCCCAAGTTGATGGGCGCGGCTGGGGCGCTGTCAACGCTGCTTCCCAATCTGGGGGGCCCGAGCGCCGCCTGTAGGCGGCTCTACGTGGGGATCGTGCGATCGATGGCCCTGTATGGGGCCCCGATATGGGCGGCTGTCCTGACGGCCGGTAGCATCGCTGTCCTGCGAAGGCCACAGCGAGCGATGGCCGTCAGAGTCATAAGGGGGTATCGCACGATCTCCTACGAGGCGGCTTGTGTACTGGCTGGATCCCCGCCCTGGGACCTCGAGGCGAAGGTACTCGCGTCACTGTATCGGTGGCGCGAGGACTCGAGGGCGCGGGGCGAATGGCTGACGCAGCGACATTTGGAGTTGCGTCGGTCACAGCTTCGCGCAGCCCTGGTGGCGGAATGGCGGGACAGGCTTTCACGCCCTACCGCCGGCCCCGCTACCATTGGGGCGGTCCGGCCAGTACTCGAGCGCTGGCTCGGGAGGAGGCACGGCTCCCTGTCGTTTCGGGTGACGCAGGTGCTCTCGGGGCATGGTTGCTTCGGGAAGTACCTGTGTCGCATAAACAGGGAGCCGGACGCTCGGTGTCACCACTGCGTCGACTGTCGGGAGGACACGGCGTGGCACACGCTGGTAGAGTGTGCCGCTTGGGAGGAGCCGCGCCGTGCCCTCATCTCAGGAGTCGGCAGTGACCTGTCGCTGCCGGCCGTTGTCGACTCGATGGTCGGCAGCGAGGAGTCCTGGGACGCGGTGGTATCCTTCTGCGAAACTGACATGTCGCAGAAGGAGGCTGCGGAGAGGGAGCGGGAGACTGCTTCCGCTAACTCGATCCGCAGCAGACGCACCGGGCGTCGGCGGAGGGCGGACAACGCCCTCTTCCAGCCCCCCTAAATGGGTCCAGGGGCAACGGATCTGGGGAAATTCGTTGCCCCCTACTTCTTAGGACCCGAGATGGCGGCGCGTAGTGTTCCACGCGCGCCTCTCTATGACGTAAGGGGGGAGTTCCCCCAACACCTCACTCCCCCCCTATCGCGAGGTGGCCCGCAGAGGCGGGCCGGCACTAGCCGGGGATCGCGGAAGTTACACTAGTTCCCGTGATCCCCGGTGCAAGTGAGAGACGGAACACCGGGGTGGTTTTAGTCAGTAAGAGTCTGACAGACCCCTCCGCCCTCCCCGGGGCGGAGGACATCCATGAGGATTTCCCCCCGTCATCAAAAAAAAAAAGGAGGTGGTTGGGTTATCCTTCTGCGAAACAGTCGGATAACGCCCTCTTCCAGCCCCCCTATATGGGTCCAGGGACGACGGATCTGGGGAAATCTCTTGCCCCCTACTTCTTAGGACCCGAGATGGCGGCGCGTAGTGTATCACGCGCGCCTCTCTATGACGTAAGGGGGGAGTTTGACACCTCACTCCCCACTAACGCGAGGTGGCCCGCAGAGGCGGGCCGGCACTAGCCGGGGATCGCGGAAGTCACACTAGTTCCCGTGATCCCCGGTGCAAATGTGAGACGGAACACCGGGGTGGTTTTAGTCAGTAAAAGTCTGACAGACCCATGAGGATTTACCCCTGTAATAAAAATAAAAAAAAGGAGGTGGTTGGGTGCTTAACCGAACTCTCCTGTGACTGCCTCAATAAAGCCAGGGCTTAAAAACCTAAAATGAAGCTCCTACACGCTAAGAGCACCCCATTCGGAGTACGGACCTCGGCTTAGGGCGTCGCTAGAAGAGAGCAGCAAGGGACATACAAATTATTTTGCTGAATTTATGGTAACAGTTTGCGGATCGATGTTCCTCAAACTCTGTTTAAGTAAAGTCAGATGAATACAATAATAACAACATTGGATGCAAGTGACCAAGGATCGTTTGAAACCAAACAGGTACGACAAAGTAAAATTCATCAGGTCCACGAGACCTGATGAATGGGCCTTTCAGTAAAAATGACCTAAATCTGAACGTTATTGAATCTAGGGCGAATATTTAGATTTTTTCACTTTTAGACCATAAATTCCAAGCTTTGCAATTTTCGAGAATATTTTTTATGAATCTTCTTCTTTATTGGCCAAAGTTATTTGCACTGTAATTTTTACTTTACGGTGATTTAAGGGGCGCAGTTTATAGGCTTCGGATTCTCCAAAACCATTTCAATGAATTTATTGAAGGATTACGTTAAGCAGTTTTAAGGTTATTTTATGAGACTTTGTTAACCTTTGAAGAGTTTATATGTTCTGCGAAATAACTTAGAAATAAAAATAAAGCTTCATAAGTTGAAAACTTTTCAATTAATTTTCTCTGCTATTAACCGACCGCAGTCGAGGCCCCTACGCCTGGAATTCTAAATAAAGAAACAACTGATTGGAATAGTTATAATGAGCCTAAAGCAACGAGTGTCAACCAGTCGATTGTACAAACTTTAACACTGAGTAAAATAGAGAAAATGAGAGTTTATTTAAAGTTATAGGTACACTAATATCCATTACTGCAGCAATAACCCTTAACCACTTCAAATGTTGTATTATTCCTATATATATAGCAAAAAATGTCCGCGTAGCATCGTAAACTATTTTGTATTATCCCTTAGGAAAGGTTTCCATAAACACCAATAAAGTCAGCTATCGGATGCGTGGTGCTAACAAGCCAATATGGTCGAGATTAGTGGACGGACAGCGCTAAGGACTGTGCTACATGATCGGCCGTTGTTTATACGTGTCGGTGTAAAAGTTGAGCGAGAATAGAATAAATGGAGGAAAGTCACCAACATCATCAAGCTGCGTAACACGAAAACTGTGCATTGCTGCATTCAAAAACGTATCATTTGAAGGTATCAATGCATTGGCAATAATGTGTGATGTCACATTTGATGAATACATGAGCAGTGGTGGACCTGTGGAAACTACCGCGAGTTACGAGTCGTAGGTTGGAACCCTGACAGGTTCTTTCCTGTAAATTATTTTATCACCACTGCTCTAAAATCGGTGAAGGAAAACTTCCTAAGGGATCCGTCATGTCCTAGAACTATGTGAAATCTACCAACCGGGACTGGGCCTTCTTGGTAGATTTCATGCCACTCCCTCGAACAGGCCCAGCAGTGGGAACATTATAGGCTGATAATGATAATTATGATGAGATATGAAAATGATGTTCCGTGTGGTGCCGGACGTAAAATAATAGCACCATTCCATTTCTTCCCGTGGGTGTCGTAGAAGGCGACTAAGGGACTTACTAGAGAATGGGCTGCAGCATTCTCTATGCATTTGACCACCATACTGCGATCGCCAACCCTCCCTCCTAGCGTGGTGACTATGGGAGGCTTATGTCCAGCAGTGGACGTCTTTCGGCTGATACGATGAATGATAATGATAGGCAATCATTATAACGACCTATGTTAGTTTACATAACATCATTTCGTAAGTCGAATCTTCTTATTACAGTGTAGCTAAATTTCAAATTATTCTAGTTAAACTTCAAGTAAATCATTAGAGGTTCCTAAATGTTCGTAGAATTTACACAAAAGCCCGCTAGATGAGTAAACGAGTTTAATACAATTTCTATAAAGTAGTTAACATTTTGCCTCGTTTGTGCTTCAGCCTTTACAGGTCGGCCATAATGAGGTGCGACGTTGGACGGTGGCTAAGTGACATATATCACGGTAATGTGACTTACTGTTATGATCTCAACGGGTCATAAAGATATGTTTGTTACTTGTTTTGCGGTGTTTATATATTTTATGTTAGCTTTAAGTCTCGTAAAGCAGCTTGATGGTATAATCAGAATTTAGTTCGTTCGTTTTTTTATTGATAGTTGTTGCTATTTTGTTTGTGTAGTTGTTGGGTATTTTAGATGCAATAATAATGTCAGCTGTTCTCGTACATTTATTCAGTAAATAAATCAGTTGACTTTGATTGAAATAAAATGTATCGTAGGATTCATGCAAATCAATATCAATAAAAAAATCCAGTCTTTGCCCTTTGCTCATTTTATATTCTCCTTTTATATTCACGACAGTGAAAGGATTTAGACTAATTTCAAAAAGCTGCCATTTTTTGTCCGAATTTTATTTATTTTATATGGATTACATTTTGGCTACATTTACAATAATATCGAACTCGTAAATCGAATTTAAACTTAACTCCAACTACTGAAGTAACAAAATCCTTTGCAAACAAACCGGGTCCTGTCGAAGCAAATACCAACCAAATAAACGCTGTCCTAAACAAACACAAAATTAAATTCTCAGCAATCGATGAACGATATAAATGACAAAGCGAATTAATACGCGATGAAGTTTATGGAACGTTGGTACATTTCCTGTAGGTAGCAGATGTAGGAGATGTCAATAATAAGAGCAAACTTCCGAAAGAGTTGGGAAGTAATATTGTGCTCCCGCGAGTACTGAGTCAATAATAAACAAAGGGGGCGTCTGATACACTTGTAAACTAATAACCCCACCCCTAGACGTTCGTGACTGTATATTATTAAACAATAGGTCGTGACAAATATGCTACTGTTGGCAACAATCTGATATTGTGACGGAGGGTGATTTAATTGAATTTTTTGGTGCTCGTAATTGATAATGGAATTCAGTATGAGCGACAGTCACAACAAACAATAAAAAGATAGTTCTGCCAGAAGGGTAAAATCAATAAAATTATACTAGGTAGCCTGATCGTAATAACGTAATGCGTCTTAGAGATATTTTCATGTTTTTGATTATGCAAATGTTCAAACAAAAATTGTTTTTTTATGAATGGTAGTAGATAGCATTCATTGGGTACATGAAGTGGGCTGCCGTTGTAAGACGACTAAAATGTCACGGTATATAAACCAATATTTCTTAAATAATACTGCGAATAAAGTTACTTACCCTTTAGCAAAAAGTACGTAAGCAGTGAAGCAAATCAGACTGGTAATAAGGTGAAAATACGGCAGGAAGTAAAAGAAAGAAAAAAAACTGTCTTGCTGACTGTCTACGTACGTTATTATTAAACAATTCATTTCTTCGCCGACTTCTCCAACTTGCATTAAATAAGCTACCCATACTTTGTTTTGTTTCAGCCTCATGGGATTCGTGTCGTTAAAATTAAATTTTGATGATTGAAATGCTATGGCTTCTTTATTTGATATTTTGTTACTAGCAGACGCTTTATTAAAATTTTAAATATGTGCATATGTTTAAACCATAACCATTATTATTTGCATCATTATTCTGATATACAGTAAAAAGTATTTCGATAACCTTTAAGAAAATGTTATAAATAGTTTATGAGAATTTCTTCTTCTTCTTTCTCTGGTCCTGTTATTTGGGGTTAGGTCTCCTAATTTTTCTGTGCCTTATTATTCTGTTTTGGTTTGTCGGTTCTGGCAATTACGTTTTCTTAAGATTTCTTGTTAAATTTGAACAGTAAGTCAAAGGGACAGCCTCTGGCTCTCTTTTTTACTCCGGTAGATTTAGTGCAATTTGTTTTGATCTTCATTTTGTCATTTAATGTGTTTATACATAACATTTTAGGTGGTTTTCTGTAATTTTATCAGTGGTGGTTGGTGCGACTTAAAAGCTAGTAGTTTATAAGCACCTTTAAGGTTATTAAGACGACTGTTGTCAAGTAATCTAACTGATACATTTCAATTACCTACTAAGTTATTGTTACATCAATGTACCTAGAACTAGATGATCGAAATGTTACAAAACTTGACTCACCTATCATCCTTTCCTGGAATCTTTAATTAATAGTAGAATTAGAAACATTCAAGTCCTTAAACCTATATAATTTGTACGAAATCCTTGGCAATAATACTGAATTGAGATTAACTTTGAAGTGAACTACTCTATCCTCTTATTAGTTTCGCCTTGTTTTTGGAAATTCCACGGAACAGTGTTGTTTTAAGTCGTATTCCTTGGAATCATTGTATTTGAGGTTATCTTCTGTTTCATATCTTGGTATGAGTACCTGGTAAAATTAATTAAATGAAACAGAACAAACGGAGTATGTACGGAGAGTAGTATGGTGGCATTCTGTAGTTTCTGCCTACCCCATGAGAAGGCGTGTGTTTATCTATGTGCGTATGAAATCAATTTATGAAAACATTAAGATTTAAAAGTCAATATAGGTACTTTGGGGTCTGCAAGGGCCGATGCCTGCCAGGGGTGCGGGTTGTTCGAAAGAGATACCGCGACCCCTGGCACACAGGCAACTGAGGGAACACGGGTGGGTTTTAGTCAGTAAAAGTTTGACACGCCCTCCTGCTCCAAACAAAGAAAAAAATATATACTTATATAATTAGTGATCAGTAAGGATGTTAAAAACCTATTTATGTTGTTCATTAATGAGGTAACTAAGTATTCAAAAGAAAATTGCATAGACGTTTTCTATTCTCTCGAAAATATTAAAGATCTTAAAAGCTCATCGACACCAGCACATAAATATTTAGATAGAAAAAAGTAAACACTTTTTTTAAGCAATGATAAATCTTGTATAATTTGCAAAATCAGATTGAACAAATATCGGAAGTTACGAAAAACTTAGCTTTTTTATAGAATGACTGTCGCACATCTTTAAAAAGGAAGACGTATTTTTTTCCAAAATATCTTGCGTCAAAAAACAAACAATGGCGGCGAGGCTATAGGTGCGGCTGAATGAGCTAATTATTTACAATCCGACACGCAACCAGCACTTTGTTCCAAAAAACTGTTACGTGAAATCTCATTTCCTAAGTTTGCTTTGTCCCGACTCTAAAAAAAAACAAAAGGGTTCCCCTGTGTGTTCTTTAGACTGATTGATAAACTATGCTTACTCAGTCGTTACATGCTTTTTTATTTAACCTTAAAGTGTCAACGGCCTGCACCGTTCGATCGAAATTCGAAATAATTATTTTTAAATCGATACGCCGCACAAAGCTAGCAGTCGAAGCATTCGATAATGATATAAAAGAAATAATTTTAAAAAGCGCGCGTAGTGTTGTACCCCGGTCGATGCGTTGTGTCGCGTGATCGGCTCGCGTGTCTCATGCCAGCCTCAAATTAAAACCCAACCGATAAGACACCATGCACCTCACGACTGTCGCACGACGCGTCTCTTTTAATTACGCACCCCACACAAAACTTATCTACCCCTTTTAGAATTTACATTTTAAACGCTATTACTCGGACAATTTGTTTCGAAAACATTTTCTAAAAATGTTTGCTGGAGTCTCTAATTAAGGATGTTAATAGTGTATTCAAATTATATGTTTGGTAAAATTTGGAGCAGTCAGGAGTGGTGGGAACGACTTGTGTTTTGATCATTCGTTTGTGCCTTTGTGGGTTGTCTTGGAAGATTCTGTTCATTAAAATACTGGTAAATATTTTCTGAGCAAACAACATCCGACAGAATAAAATTAATGGTATCGATTAGCAGGCGTCGTTGCTGAGATCGCGTGCGAGTGATGCGAACGGCGACACCTTCTGGGAGCTGTCTGTGTCAATTTTAATTGGGCCAGTTGTTTTGCTCTTGTTGCGATGCGAAACGTGATTGCCCCGCCTTATTTATGTGGGGTCACGGAATTTAATAAAATAGTTTTTGTTCACATGGTAAATTTTTGTGGGAAAGTATTTAATCAATATTATTTACGGTACCCTCATATTATTTGTTTGTTGTCCAGTCATGGGTGCAAATATTCGGTCAGCTTTTATGGAACTAATAACGCTCATCTTTGGTAAATAACATTTCCTTTTATAATGTTTTCTTTCGAGTAAAATATTTTATCATCGAATTTGGATTATATAACTTCAGTTACACCTATAGTGTACCCACAGCTAGTACACAGGCCTCGTCCCTTCGAGAGGGTGAATGAAGTGCGGGTTGGTAGATGTCACATGACTTTGAATTTTTTAACGATGATTTCCGTCACCGTATGACAGTAGTGGAGATTAAATTATTTACACGAATTATAGTGAATGACTGGGTTCAAACCCACGACCTTACAACTCGTAATTCGAGGTCGTTAACCCTAGGCCACCTTTGCTACATATTGGGGCACAATTCACCTAATTAAATAAGAACACCTAGTTTTTAATGACGCATCGAACTTAGCAAAAACAAGCTTTATGTTCCAAATAATTGCTAGTTTCTAATTCTTCAAACAAATACTAAATTACTTATTAATGGACACAAACGTCGTCTGCCTTAATTGAGGTTTAACAAACTGAATTATTGATGAAATAGTACCCTAATAAGTCTGACTAGCGATGGGCACCGAATATTATATTGGGTTTGAAACCTAATAAAGTTTACCTTCTTCATTTAAATTTTTATATGACCTGACCAGCGTGACCTTTAGAAAATGCGTCTGAAGGACGTTACATAAGTTAAATGAAAGAAAAGTTTTTATTAACATTAATTTTATTACTTTCATAGAATTATTGAAATGTGTTCACGTCCAATTGGTGGGCTTTGTAAGTTTAAGAATTCAAAATTTTGAATCCTGTTATTAGTGCTCCATTGTCGATATTTGTGTTCGGCATAAATTAGCAAGTCAAAAAGTATGATTATTTATGCTGGGCCATTATCAGGGCGTACATAAAGGTGGATTGATTATACCCGAAGGTCGTATAAGACTTTCGCTTTTGTACCTTTCGTTCGGAATGCCCCATTTTGAGTGTTAGTCGAATCATTTTACATAAAACAACATTTCTGGAAGCTAAGTAGCGATAGTGAAGGACTGATTCATCTATAGATTCTGATAGACATGGCTGTTCCAAAGGCTTAAGTAATAGTAGTATTTTTTTTCCATAGTAAACTAGTCTGCATAAACAGGAAATATTAACTTTACCTGGTGGAGATAAGATTTCATTCCTAATAAAGTAGTTTACCTAACTATTCGTAAGTGAATGCGAAACGATACAACATAAAAGTCTATTTCAGAAACGCAGACTACCAGGAGACCATTATGGCGTAGGTGATGTTACTCTTAATATCCCTCCACCTTATTCCACGCGACACACACAGGTAATACAAAAACATTACATTTTAAATAAAGCGGCACGATGATCTAATTTCATGGCGCATGGTCCATTCAACGCTCGATTACGGAGAGGCAAATTGGACCATCTATTGCTTCGGCTCAGGACTGAAGTCTCCTATTGTCTAAATGAGTATGTTATCCTAGTACTCGCAATGTTCGTTGGAGCTTAGTTTTATTGAGCTTGTTTTGATTACCTATTGTTATTGGATTATGTTGGGTGTTAGAGAGGTATTAATTAATTGTGATGCTTAGTTAGTGGCCTGGAACTTATAGATTTAGCTTTAGTACTAGATATTAGCTTTATTTCTTGAGGTGGTTCTGTTAGATTAGGTTAAAATCTCACTCATTGCTACATTGTACAATCGTATACAGTAGGTATGTTGTGAATTATGAGGAAGCTATCTATGGCCAAACAGTTCTTCTTCTTCTTCGGGACGCTGGCACGGCAGTTTTGATGTTCCAAAACTTTGCCACTACTACGGCGTTATCGTCGGCAGTGCAGAGGTCACCTTAACTGCATGTTAGGGGTGCAGAGGGCAAGACAGGAAGTCGAGCATAGTTTGTGACACACCTCCACATCCACACCCTTCCGTCGAGGTAGTACTTTACGAGGTTCGGCTTACACCTCTTCACTTGGGTTCGGAAGCCCTGCAGGTAGATGCTCATTTGGTGGTAGCTATGAGTAAGTGAGGGAAAGGTATCCTACCATAGTGTACAACGGACGTCAACCGGGTTACCTGGTAGGGACGCTGTCGATTTCAAGAAGCTGTGCCTGCTTTTTAGCTGGTTCGTTGGTATTTGGGTCTCTAGTGTCAGACTCCTGTTTGTGCTTCTCCAGCTGTGGGGTACATTGTGGTGAAACAGTTAACAAGTAACATGCATAAGGGTAACTTATAAATTGATTCAAAACACAGGCTTGCTCGTTATGGGTACAGCCAGACACATCAAAAAGGATGAATGCTCTCTAGAATAATCGTTCCATCTAAAATATGAATTCCATACGTGCCCGTGATCATAATGACATCTCGATATCTATCGTTCCACTCTAAAATACGATCTCAATAAAATTAAATGAGTTTTCAACGACAAAAAGACTGTGGAAGCCATCGAGTCATTCTAATTTCAGCTGTTGGTTCAATGCAACATTCATTTCAGTAAGTGGCGTACGAATCGAGCTCGAAGCTCGGAGCCACTCAGGGGATTCATACAATCGACTTTAGCGATTCTCATAGTTGTAAATTTTAGTTTTCTTTAATCTAGAACAGAATGTCTCTGCGGTTGCTATAAAATTCTTCAACATTGAATTCCAAGTTCTTTTATTTTTACCGTTGAACATTCTAGAATTTTTATTTTTTTGCGTCTGGGCAGAACCCCTGGTTGGAACATTTAAGTCAGTGGGTTTCTATTTTTATCATTGTTTAAAAGACGATAGTGAAACATAGATAAGACTGACCTAGATGTAACCGATATGAGAGCGAAAAAAAAAAGATGTCATCATATTTTTTCACTGAATGTGAGGTGAATATCAAGTTCTCAATTTCTATATTGCTCAATTTGTTCATTGTTGTTACTTGATCATTCTAGAATAAGGTACAGTTGTCTGTCAGATTTAAAGCATTATTTGGGTGAGAGTTCAGTGATTTCAGACTGTGTCTCAAAATTGGTCTAATGTTAATTAGCTTTAATCATACGCTACTTCTTTAAAATATAAGAGAAAAAGAGAGGAATCAAAATAGTGGCAATAGACGTAGTAGCATTTATTATCCAAACAATACTATGAACATAAACAAAGCACTACAAAAACAAAATAAACGCCTGAATTATTTATAATAGCCATAAAATTCTATATCACATAATATGGCAATGAACACATACGCTGCCATTGATATTATTATTTAGTAGTAATAAGAGCATGACATGCAATAGAATTTGTTTACAAAATGCTTTCTAAACGGGTTCTCCAAAGTTTATTATGGTTTATTGATGCTGCAACTTGAGTGTTACGTCATTCTTAAGGAGCTTATACATTTGTACTTATAGAAAGATGAACACGCATTTTAAGTTGTTTAAATGTTGTGATATTTGATTCATAGTCTAACACTTTTATTTGTCTAGTTGGCAACTAGTACTTGTAAGGTATGTTTACAGTATGTTAGTGTCTTCTAGATCATCCTATAGAATACATAATTTACAATTTTTTACGATAGATCATGTATAACTTGCCTATGGAGAGTAGGGGATGACCAAAGAAACGATAGATGTACTGTGTAAAAAATGATATGGCTACAAAGGGGTGACTACCGCGATGACGACGAATAGAGAAGAATGGAAGAAAAAGACATTGCACCGATCATAAATAAATTGTCATAAGGGCGAGAGAATGGTGATTGAAGTTGGCTGCCCTTATTTTCACGCCTGGGCCCCAATTCTGTATCGTTATAATGATTCCCTGCGGAATCTTAATACGTTCAAACTACGTCAATATGGTTTTTTTTTTAGAAATCAATGTAACTGTTTTTTTTTGAGTGGGAAATCATCAAATAACTTCTCCCGCTCTGGGTCATAACTCATACAGTCATAAGTCATTTATTTCATAACAAAATACATTGTGTTGAAAATTGAAAATTATCTACTATAATGAGATATAAAATAATAGTAAAATAAAATATAAAAACATTGAGTACATTTATATTTAAAATTAATTACGCATTTAAAATATAACACCAACAAATCATTGATCAAAAATAAAATTTAATGTTCATTTACAAGTATAAAAATAAAACATACGTAACAAAATGATTCTCAAATAGTTTTATTGTGGCTGTCGTTTATCATTTATGAACTCATGGATATTGTATTAGCCCTTCCTCAATAAATATGTCTTTAATTTGTTCTTGTTAAGTTAATGTTTTCATACTTTTAAATTCTATTGGCAACTTGTTGTATATAAAGACAGATTGAACTCTAGGACTATGATGACCCACGTTTAATTTCGGTTGGACTGTCGAAGGTAAGTCTTTCCTACGAGTACTATCTCTAGCTTGTCTTTCCTCGTTGGTCTCGTGCATATTCTTAACAAAGTTGGTTAACAGGAGGGCGTATCAGATTTTTACTGACTAAAACCCACCCGTGTTCCTTCAGTTGCCTATGTGGCAGGTGCCACAGTATCTCTTTCAAACAACTCGCAGCCCTGGCAGACATTGGCCCTTCCGCGCCCCGTCAGTTGGTGCTGACATCTCTTTGAGGCGCGCGTGGAACACAACGCGCCGTCGACCCGGGCTTGGTCCTTACCGGACAACGAGCTACCCATTACTTACCATCCGCAAGCCCGCGCCTACGGTGGCCGGGAATCAGCCTGGGATTCCCGACGTCTCCTGCGAAGGCTACGGCCGTAAGGGCGCATGTACTGCCTCTTCCTTACGTGCGCCGCCTCCCTCTTTGCAAGCATCACTGCTTTGCTGAAGGAGGCGACTGCTAGCCATGCACTCTCGCTCCGTATAATGGCCTGGACGCGAAAGATCGCCGCCGCCGACCACCTCTACGAGGACACGGCGGTTCTCTGCCCAAGCCGGGCAAACCTCCATGCTCCACCGTGTCCTCAGGGCGATCTTCGCAATGGAAACACCCGGCCGTTTCCTCCCGCCTTATCCGAAACAGGAACCTCCCGAAACAACCTTGTCCGATGAGGACCTGCGTCAGGTGGAAGGTGAGGACGCCGTGCCGCCTTTCAAGCCACTCCTCAAAGAGGGGACTTACCGCCGCAATCGTGGTGTGCCCAGCACTGGGTTACAACAATCGCACTCTGAACGTCGCCATGAGATCCCGCTGGAGCTCTGTCCGCTGTGCCGCGATTTCCCGCGGCAGCGGAGTTATGCCCTGGCGTTTGGCCTCCTCACGCCACTCCCAAGTGTGCGCCAGGATCTTTGCCTCCAGATCCCACGGCGGCAATCCGTTAAGGAGGCCCGCTGCCTCACCGGAGATCGTGTGGTATCCCCGTACCTCCCGGATGGCCATGACCCTATGGGACGCCTTCAACTTGCGGGCTGGTTGGCGCCTCAATGTAGGATCAATGTAACGGTATGGAATCGAAATGTCGTATTTTGTATGTTCCATGACAATTTGTCGATATTATTAATACGATATTAGCAGAATTCGTGTGTGATTGACCACATCAATCACACACGAACGAGACGTTACGAGTAAGGAATCGTTAAGTGGTCATAGTGAATTCAGGCCCTGTTTTAAAAGTCGTGACAATACTTATGGCAGCGAATATTATTAGACTTGTACCTATATTTTACACGGTCAACTAGAAACAACATCTAATTATTTTATGAAAGTCTGCCATCATCCTAGAGAATATTAAAAACCTATAATCAATACCTCATCATTTCAGCCGAAAGACGTTCACTGCTGGACATAGGCCTCCCCCCGTACCTACTTTACTTCATCTTCATCCCTTGCCCTTTGAAAATTTCTACCCCTGTGTGTGCGTGGAAAAATAAACAACTGAGGTTCGAATTTTTACATTTCCAGGGAATTAAACTGCTAATTCATCTGTAATTGGAACAGTATTAATTATTATTTTGTTCATGTATAAGGGTAGAACTAGTTGTGCAAGTTATGGACATACTCTATTTCCCATTAAGTAATTTTAAGAGAATAATTAAAAAAGAGTCTTACTCGTACCTGTCTTAGCTATTTGCGTAGGTAGTAGTAAATAAACTTGAAATTGCTCTAAGTACTCAAAAGTTTCCTAGAATTAAGACACTTTCACATTTAATTTGTTTTGGCAAAGTTGTAAACAATAATTGATTATAATTTCGAAAGTAAAATTCTCGTGTATAAAAGGAATACCTAAATAATAGAGAATGCTATAAATAGATAACGTTTTCAGTATAAAATGAGGTGTTATTATCTATTTCTTATCGTGGGTGTTACACGAGGCAACGCCAAGGATTTTATAAATGGTATCTACTGCTCGAGGACGAGTCTAAAGTATTTATAAGAAATATAATAAAAAAACAATCAGGCAATCTAACATAAGACACATATAAAAAAAAATCTAACTGAATTACTAACTGAAAATATTTAACATTTTAAACGTACGTACCCAGTTGCCAAATCATAACTAATATACCATTGACTGAATTTCTTTTACACTTTATAGTTCCACAAACGTAATGTAAAAGTCTCTTAAACAGTAATTACGAACACACATTTAAAGCTAATAAAGTTATATGGTTGTAAACAAACCATCAGCGGAAGAGTCCTTTAAACGTGTATATGTTATAATTATAACATTCCATCTGGACTCTTTCTAATTGGATGGTTTCAAATCGATCGTAAAAGTTGTTTCTACGTTCACATAGTAAACAAATTAAAGTGTTGCTCCAAAAATGTTTACGTTTCAAAAGTTAGTTATGTCTTTGTAATATTATTTTGTCGTTCATTTAGCATGACGTTTGGCGAATGTTGAAAAAAGGAAATTGTACTGATGTTGCACTTACAATATCGTCACCTAGTGTGACCTGTAAGATTATGTTAGAACCAATGCAAAATTTACCGGCCTAGCCTTTTTACAACTATATGTATTACGGTCCGGTTCCGTGTGGTGCCGGTCGTAAAAGAATAGCACCATCCCATTTCTTCCCGTGGGTGTCGTAGAAGGCGACTAAGGGACTTACTAGAGGGTGGGCAGCAGCGTTCTCTATGCATTTTTACAACCATACTGCGATCGCCAACCCGCCTGCCAAGAGTGGCGATTATGGAAAACCCCCCTTTTGGGGGAGGCCTATGTCCAGCAGTGGACGTCTTTTCGCTGAAATGGTGATGATGATGATGATTACGGTCGGCTTTTTTTTTGGGTGGGAAATCATCAAATAACTTCTCCCGCTCTGGGTGGATGGAGCAGGAGGGCGTGTCAGACTTAGACTGACAGACTAAAACCCACTCGTGTTCCCTCAGTTGCCTGTGTGCCAGGGGCCGCGGTATCTCTTTCGAACAACCCGCACCCCTGGCAGGCATCGGCCCTTCCGGGTCCCATCATTTAGTTGCAGCTGTATACCAGTATTTTACAAAAAACAACTGTCTCTCTGAACTCCACGAACTAGTAACTGGGTAACACGATATCCCTTGGTAAGGCTGATGGTCAGAATTTGAGCTTTTGACTACCTGTCAAGACTGTCAAAGATCTATGACAGCCCAGACCAACGGCTTAACGTGCATCCATGAAAATCAAATTTTACTCAAACCCTTCCCATACCTAACGTTGAATAACGAAACTCGTAGTATGAAAAGAAGGCCCTTTTGAACTTGTAAAACAGGAGAAGTTCAAGAAAATTCTTCCCTTATAACCCTACAATCTCCGTGTAATAACTCTTCACGTGCCAACAATTTGTTTCTCGCAGTGCGCTTAAGTGTATTTTCATGTATTTCGTGCGTAACAAATGAAGTGGAAATACAAAATATAGTTGTATCATTCGTTGAACAAAAAATGGTTGAACAAATAGAATAGCCGGAACATAGGCGTTTAAAATGGATGCAAAATGTATAAAAGAATGCAATAAAAACTAAAATAGTTGATTGTGAACAGAGTATCTATGTTTGTTGTTAGTGAATTGGCTGCAACAACACAGTTGATTCGTGAACAGTTTTTAATTTACTGGGATGAAAAGTGTATAGCCTTTTCCAGGAACCACTCTCGGTACGAATCCTTTGATAGTACTACAAACTCACTTTACCAACCATATCAAGGATTGAATAAAAACATAAGTTATCAACTTTTTCGGTTTTCAGCTGATTGAGACTTTGCACGTTCTGTTTTTGGTGTTTCAAGTTAGTCGAATAACAGCGTCCACTGTTACCATAAAGCATATTGTAGTATCTTTATAAACCTATAGACTTTTTACAAAACCTACTCCATTACGTAAAACAGATTTTCTACACTATTTTTTTTTTCTAATTCTAACACTATAAATAATTGCCAACCGGAACGAAAAATTTATTCTAATAAATATTTAAAAAACCTTTACTAATAGTATATTTACAACTTCCAGCCACATTTAATATACAAATTGATTCGTACTTTCTATAGTGTCGAAAGGACGGAAACATTAATCATAAAACAGGAAACTCAGTACCTACCTACTATAGCTGTTTAGACTTATCGAGTTAGGGTTGTTAGATCTTCATTTAGAAAATTTACAAGAGCACTTGTAGGCTACATCCAAAATTATAATACATTAGTGAATAAGTATTCACCAAAATATCTAACACCACTACACATTCATAATTAATAAATATATTAACTCAATTATTAATTTAACTCTTTAAATTTCCAGGTAATTAAAACATACCAAATAAAATATACCGTAATCATCAGTTAGCCGATGTCGATAATCAAAAGAGTTGCATGTGGAAGTTGTATGTGTTGCTGTGTTGTGTGCAAGGAGTTTTTGGGGCTTGAACGATAGTGTAGGGAGTAATCCTTGTACAACTTAAATCTGTACCAGGCCGCTGCTGCACTGCGCGCAGTCGAAAACGCTCATTAGTCGATTCGCACGAGGTTACTCGTGAAATTCAAAACGTGGTAATTGCCTACCTAATAGTAATTTGTTGAGTTATAGATTCGCCCACAAATAAATTCAGTTCGCGCGAGTCGCCTATAAAAATTAATAGATTATTTGAAAGTGTTGATTTGCCCGATTCTGGGGAGTAAATTCGGGGGTCACATGCGCGCAGTGCGGCAGCGGCTGACGGTCAATAGTTTTATGTGATGATAACTCTTCACATCTTCTAAACAATATTGTGTGTAACTACTTTTTTCTGAACTGGAAATAAATGTAGGTAGGTACATAGGTATATTCGTAAAAATAATATGACAAACATCGTAATATGATGGTTTTAAATAAAAATGCCTTTCCATAGAATATGTATGTTCAATGATTGCGTAGGTAATGCACTTTTTTTTAAATAGGAGAGTTTTTTTTAATAACTGACTAAATAATATTTCGTGGTTTGAATTCATGCTGGCATTGCATCATATTGAAACCCCGTACTACGCTAGGCAAACTCTAGGTCAAAGTGTTACTACTGACATACGGTCGATAGTAACTAAATGGAGGTCTTTTCAAGCAGGATCAATCTTAGCACCGTTATTTGCTAAGTTGAAAGTATTTCAATGATAATTGCGAGTCGAACTCGTGTGCCGAGGGTTCCGAACTTACCCATTATACCGTCATAATAAAAAAGATATGGGCAAATTTAGATTTTCACGAAAACTTGTAAGTACCAAAAGTTACCTTAATTTTCAACTTTTTTTATTTTTTGGAATTTTTCCTTTATTTGTGCTGTAAGACTGCTTTTTGCCAAATTTTGTGATTCTAGGTCAACGGGAACTACCATGTAGGTTTTTGACCCAAAATTCGGTATTTCCGCTTGACCTAAAATTGTCAATTTTGGTTAAAAGCAAGGTCTTAGAGCACAAGTAAAGGGAAAATTCCGAAAAATAAAAAATAAAATAAAATTAAGGTAAACTTTAGTAGGTACCTACAAGTTTTCGCGTAAATCTAAATTTGCCAATATCTTTTTATCGTGTTGATTCAGGACCTTGATTTCTATAAATCTAATAGGGACTATAGACCCCACTATTTGGTATAAATTTCAACTTGCTAGGTCCACCCGTTCCTGAGAAAATTGGTGGTGACACATGGACAGACAGATGGACAGACGGACAAGACAGTGATCTTATAAGGGTTCCTTTTTTACCTTTTGTAGTAGTACGGAACCCTAAAAAACATCATAGCTGCAAACTGCGAAACTATTTCCACTCAATACGGTAAACACACAAAGTACCCTCACCTCACAAGTCACCCAGGTGCTATTAAAAGCATAAAACAACCCAGATTCCGGTCAGGTCAGTCGCTTATATTTAGCCTTACACCAGACAAACATGCCACACAACGGGACGAATACGTCCCAACAAAGTCTGGCAGCCCTACCCACAGGAATTATGCTGAGAATGTCATTAACGGACGCCCTTCGCCTTACCTACAGCGATGCTTGTCACTCCGTACTGTCTTTCAACGAAGCTTTTTTGGTGCGTATAAAAATATAAAATGTTCATTAGTCTGACATCAACACTAAGGGCGATTTATTTTGCTTACAGCGGTATTAATGGACGGTTAAGGTGAACGCTTTGTTAAGGAATCTTTAATCTTTGGTAGGTACTGAAAATGTTAGGGAGAAAAAGTTTCCTTTTTTTGCAAAGGTTGTTTGTGATCTAGCTAGAATATTTCTAGTATTTAGTAGGTTCATGATCTTATCGCTGTTTTTGCAGACGTTTTGGAGGGTTCTTAAAAATACCACCTACTTTGATGACGTCTTATATGTGAGCAATAATTCTTGGATAATATCATCATCGGCCTATCCTTTTCCCACTAATGTCGGGGTCGGCTTCCAGTTAAACCGGAGACAGTTGAATATCAGTATTTTACATGGAGCGACTGCCTACCTGACCTCCACAATGACCACAACCCAGTTACTGGGTAATACAATACCTCTCCCATTTCTTCCCGTGGGTGTCGTAGAAGGCGGCTAAGGGATTTACTAGAGAATGGGCAGCAGCGTTCTCTATGCATTTAACGACCATACTGCGGTCGCCAACCCGCCTGCCAAGCGTGGCGATTATGGCAAATCCCCCCTTTTGGGGGAGGCTTATGTCCAGCAGTGGACGTCTTTCGGCTGATATGATGATGATGATGATGATACCTCATGGTAAGACTGGTAGTCAGACTTTAGGGCTTTTGACGACCCATAAATGTTATTAAATTTTTCATTAACAGTTTTTCCAGTGTACCTGCTTAAGTACGCAACTATGTATATTTTATTTCAATTAAGTTGGCTAATTTCTTATATCTCTATGACCATTCTGATGCTGGTTTCAACACCAAAACAACATGACATTCCAGAATCCACACACAATCACACAACGCAAGCCAAGCACAAAACGTAAAACCATTATGTTTACTACAATCCTCTGGTACAGTCGAGCGCAGTCCGCGATTAACAAATTAGGCCGACAACACGTTACGTGACTCCACGGACGTGATTACAGCACGTGCTGCAAACGTGATGCTGATGTCCGTGACTGTACGCCTGCGTAACAACTGATAAGCAGGACTGAGCTAGAGATTCTGTGACGTCATCGTTAGAAGCTTTAATAGTGGGTTTGACCTCAAAATAGACTGGATTTTAGTTTTTTCAGGGAAGTCATCGTGTTAAGGACGTTCAAGTGAGTTTGCTATAGTGGATTCGATCGATGTTACTGACTAGAAATAAATCCCCGTTTCTCATTTTATTATAGTTCATATTTATGGAATATGACCAGCTGCTTTCATTTTATCTGAGTAGGTTTCAGTACTCGGTACCTTTGACGGTAGAATATAGTATTTTTATTACAGTCCAATCCAAATCCCCTCAATCCACCCATCGCACATATTTGTTATCATCCGTAGATCGGTTTTCAAGTCAAGAAAGCCAATTATGTTTTGCGGTATGCAGAAAACATCACGCTATGTACCTATTTAAAACAGTTTGTGTTTTCACTAAATCGGGCGTCTATCTTCAGTTTCATTGTAAGTTAAGATTGCTCGATCACGTTTCCATAAAAAAGCCTTTTAATTCTAACTAAGCTTAGTTTAGCTAAAGCACCGTTAAAATTAGCTCGTGATTTTGAAATACGCAAATAAACTGATAAGAAAATAATTGGTTTAAAAACCTCTATACAGTTCTAATGAATGCAGATTTTCGATTTACGAAACGAAACACTTCTTAGTACGGTGAATTTGGGGGCATTGAACTTAGTAAAAAATATAGCCCCATAACAGTTAAACTTCAGTACTAATTGCTACTTTATTACAAAGGCTCAAACATAATTCCACCTAAAAGCTAAATAAAATATGTCATCAAGAGTTAACAGTTAAGTCAGTTAACATTACAGTTAAGTCACAAAAATTCAATTAGTTTGAAATGTCAACACGGACTCACGGAGGTCGAAAGCGATGGGTGTACGATATGACTGTGTTAGAGACGTGACTATGAGCATAGTTTGTGACTAACTTGCAGTTATTTCTAACATTCTTAAAAGCTGCGTGAATATTTATTAAAACTGACCTAGGCGGCTTGGAGTCTTGAGTTACTTCTAGGCAAGCGTCCCTTAACTTCAGGTGATTAAATAGCAGATTTTCCCCTTATCCAAGGTCACTTTGCCAGTTCCCTATCAAACCTAATCTTTGCACAAAGGCACCACAACTGCACAACACTATAGCATCACTAGCATCTCTGTAAATTTTCGGCGTGTTCCCTCAAATTAGTTTAAGAGGGAGAATCCACGAGCTGTTGCTGCAAAGAGGTCGAAAGCGTGTGATGTACTGCTTTTGCATCAAAACATTGAATCTAAAGTAATGCAGAAAATTCGATTGCAGCTTGTCCATCTAACATTATGGGTAGGTCAATTTATCTCGTCTAGACACCTAGACACAACAAATAAATCCTTCAAATTCACAGATTCTGGAAAATTGTGTTATTATCTCAACGTTAAGTCTATGTTTGGAATTATATTTGTTATTTAAATTTCAAAATCATGAGAGTATCTTCAAACGTGAGTTCACTTTTGAAACAGCCCTTATCTTTAGAACTCTCTCGTCAGAAAACGAATTAATGACCTTTTCAATACAATGGATACTTCAGGGCACAACGCAGCGTATTGACAAATTTCCTCAACATACCTCTTAAAGGGGGAAAAGGCAAAAAATGATTCAATTAATCAAATAGTCACGGCGTGACTTTGAAGATCTTCCCGATGCGAATTGACGACATTATTAGTCTTCCCTCGTAACGAGTCATCGGAGGGCGTATTTCAATTTCGTCTAATGCAAATTTAATACGCTCCCCGCGACCCCTGAAGGGTTCTAAATCGAGTTTCTTTGTTTTCCTCTACATGTTTTGCCCTAAGCAGAAAAAGTAAAGACGCGATTGTGTCCTTCTTTCTTTGGTAGCTTAATTGTTATTCCTTGGGGTCCTAGTGTTAAAGTGTAAGCTATTAATCTTGATTAATTAATGTTTTTCGAAGGGGACGTCATTGGGTTTAATTTAAATAAACATGGTGTCAGTGTTAGTTTGTCTAATTTGATTATTAAAGGAGCGAAACGAACGCATCACAACAAACAAAATTTTTAAAAAAGCGGGGACTTTGTTACTGCAGTTTATAACAATGAGACTGAAATCAGGCAACCGTTCGTAGGACTACATTTTACTGAATATACTAGTATAGGCTTCTTGTTAAAAGCGTTTACGTGATATATTATACCTTCTTTGGCACCAATTGTTCATTATGAGAAAAAGTCTTAATAGCTAAAAGTCGGAACCTGTTACTCGTAAATCTGGAAATCTCCAATTTCTTTACTTGACAATTATCGTCAACAGGCAATTAGTTCCAAGGGCACCTAAATCTTTCATTTCAACTTGGCCCAAATTAGGCAGAAGAAAAAAATATCAAAAAGGTTCCGATCTCATTAAAAGGCACACAGATATTACAAGAAAAGCTGAAAGGTGGATGGACCAAAAAGTTCTTAGCTTTCACCCCTAGATAAATGTAGGGTGTATTCAAGGAGGCTAAAGAATCAAGGAAGCCATTCATGCTAAATAAAACGGTAGAAAGCTTGGCTTTGGGACACGATTAATTTTGTATAAAAGTTAGAAGCTACGGTCTTGTCTGAAACATTTTCTTCAGCTGCCTATCTACGCAAGTACATAATGTTTTTCATGAATACGAAAGCGAAAAGAAACTGTGAATAATTTTTCGTGTGAAACTGACGAATTAATGCCGTAATATTAGATTGCTCGGTTTAATATGTTTAGGTCGAGGACTTTTATACAGAAAAATGGAGTAATTAAGAGTTCAATTATGGCTGGGTTTATTAACTTTGGTTGGAAATTAACCATTGGTGGCAATTTTGTTAGAAATGAGTATTAAACAGAATGTATTTTTTATTGAATTTGATGGATTATAAATGGACTAATAAATAAATGAAAAAGCACTAATAAATCAATATTTGTGTTATGATGGCACGTGATAGTTGAAAAATTTTAGGGTATTTATATAAGGCCATGTTTGAACATAAAGTGTTGGCTAGAACGTACATTTGCCATAGATTTAAACGCAAAAAAATCCAGTGAGCAAACACTAACATTTATATAAATCAAATATCGTGAAACTCATGTCAGTACTATCCCATTTGTTTTTGTTTGCAGATCAGCTGGACTAGTGGCTTTCCCAATAGGTCAAAATTTAGAAAACAAAATCAAAATTTATTTATTCAAATTCGACTGAGAATCAGCACTTTTTGAACGTAAAAATTACATAAGACAATCCTCCAAAACGCCCGCCCTTCACTACTTCCTAGTGCTCTAGCTGTGTGTGAGTGGCTCAACATATTCTTCCGCAGCTTAGCTGTCTGTTTTTAACTTACCAGAAAATACGTCGAGCAATTGAACCTAGCCAGAAGCAATTTGAATATTAATAACATTACATATCATTAACAGTTACTTTATTGACGTCATTGATCCTCATCATCATCATGTGCCTAGCTTTGTCCAAGTTGAGGTCGGTTTCTAGTCTAACCGGAAGCATCTGAACACTAGTATTTTAAAGGCAGTCGCTCCAGACTGCCTATCTGACCTCCACAACCCAGTTACTGGGTAATACGGTACCCCTTGGTATGACTAGTTGTCAGACTTTCGGGCTTCTGACGGCCCATACGACTATAAAAGATCTACGAATGACAACTGGAACTAACGTGCTTTCTAAGGCACGGAGGGATCTTGGTATGTAAAAGATGGTCACCCATCCACGGAACAACCGCGGCAAGTGTAGCTTAACCTGATCGATCGATCCGTGCAGCTATTATTAGTTAGCCATAAGCCCATCTACTTAGCCACATTATTCTTCTCTCGTCCATTAAAATAAACTTCAATTTTTATCTGCATTATCCACAAACAACATTACTTATTTGATTCAATAAAGAAACCTGAATCGATTTCTCAGTACCTAATAATATTCCAACGTAATTCACAAATTTCCTTTTTCCTTCAGATCATTTACTTTGACGACCTATAAACAAGCCGGGAATATTTTCTTAGGGGTCTTCATTATAAACATTACTTTATAAAAGTTTGTTTCTCGTGCATTTAAATTGTATTTTCTTATACTCACGAGTGAACATCAAACGTTACTTTTAAGAGAAACCGTGAGAGATATTTCTTTGTGAGAGCGAATGGTTTGTGCTTATGCATGTTCTCTAAAATATCGGGGGAACGTGTGCGGCCTTTTGAGACCTAGAGTATACATGAAGTATTTTATTTTGCACCTGTATAAATGGTAAAGTTTCTGTCAGTTTCTTCTGCCAAACAGGATTTGTGTTTTCGGAATTTTCATCAGATTATGAAACTGAATGATTTATGAGAGAATAATTATTAAAGAATTAAAAAAGACATTGCGTGTGGTTTAATAGGCGGGACTCGATAGTCATCCGCTTCAGAAAAAGTGACCCTCGACACGACTGAGCGATTATCATCATTCCCAATGATTTTTTATCCTAATTGGTGTCTGCGAATTCATGTGTTTTTCTTCCCTACTTCTCCATTAGTTGTTATTTTGGAAGTCATCCTCTTTTTACCCATATCATCTTTCACATAGCTCATCCATCGTGTATTTGGTCTTCCCCTACTTTTTCAAAACTTTCCTTACGACATCGTTCCTCATTCCTATGTGTGAAAAGAATGGAATAGACCAAGCGCATCGATACTTCAAATCTTCGAAGCCTGCCCCTTATCGGTACCACAACACACAATATAACCCACTCCAATCTAAGAGTATCTATCCAACAACACAGTCAACAACCATAACACTAGCGGGGAACATAAAATTACATTTTATCCACTCAGTGAAGTCGTTAATAGGAAAATGTTGGTATAATTCCCGCTGCTGAGGGTCTATAAATTTCTTGAGCAACTTAGTAAGTTAGAACATTGTGTAGGAATCGTATCGTGGGGTGTTTGTCGGAAACTTGAAGGAGACTGATGTAATGTACTCGTAAGATACGAAATATGGAACGATGGAATTCGACTGCCAGAATTACTAAAATTTTCTTTTGCATGGCATTGGCCATGCAAAAGATTTCAGATTCACGCTTTTTTACATTGGTAAAAAAGCGTGAATACAAAAGTAATGGTTCATACTTTGATCATTTGGTCTGACATATTAGAAACTATATTTTATGAAACAGAAACATCCAAGTCCCACTAGGAACGGTGAAAGAAGAAGTATTCGTACTCTTTTATCAAAAATACAGAGTAAAATCTTCCTGTTGAAAAGCATAGAAGAACTGAAAATTGACAAATAAACTGAGACAGCGGAAATCAATGTTACCAACCAACCAAAGCTCTTAAGCAGGTATTTCGCAATTAAAATACCTATCCAATATCTCAAATTAATTCAAAACTTCTCTCGTGTTTCCTTCCCTATCTCAAACATAAATTCAAAAATCCAAACATATGTACTCCGAAACTAACAAACGAAGGTGCCCCGAGCCCACCCTCACTTAACCCTCCGAATGTATTCGAACACGGATCTTATCTGCATTGTGGCTCTTATTGCGGCCGTATAATGATGTCAACACATTACGGCCGTGTCCTGAGTACCGAGGAGCGGTACAATAGACCCGGAATGTATACATAGACGTAGACGCGTTGGATACGTCTTGGGGACGTAGATTAAATAATGCAGGGTTAACGTTCCATATTTTTGTGTTATTTGTAGACTATTTTTTGTACGTTGGAAAAAGGGCAAGGGAAAGATGATAAAAAAGTAGGTTTGTTTCGTTTTACCAAATGCTTATGGTTTATTTTTGTTAATGATTTGATTTAGCAAAGAAGGAGTCATTGCTAAGCAGCAAGAAACGACCTAGGCTTTAAACAAAAAATAGGTTTTGAATTCCATATCAGATATTTTAGTAACTTTCATTCGTTTACGTTTTTGGCTACTACTTAGGCGTTAATCAAATCTGATTTCCGTATGACATTGTACGGATGTAGTCCTGAAATACATACTGTAGGTTTAAATTGCGTGCGCAGGAGTAAAAGAAAATCTATTTCCTTAACAACGACTCACTGGAAGGTTTCAATTTACACGGGATTTCTTTAGAAAGACTTTTATAATCATATAAAAGACAATAAATAGAATAGTATTTCCCTGTTCTTGTGTCCTTTGTACGCTATCCGTGACTCCTGCGAAAAAATAATAAGGAAGACACAATAATGATGTTGCAGTTATTTTTATATGATAACAGAGTACCTATAAAAGTGTGTGCTAAAGGCAGATATAAGTCTTTCCCCACCAATGGGTCAGTAAAAGTAGGAATTGGGAAGAGCAGCTCACTGTTCGAACCCAGGCCCTCTTTACTCAGTGTATTTAATTTAATTACCAGTGCTCTCAAAACGTTGGACTAAACCGGAACGGACGGACGGACGAACGGATGTCCTGGAACCGAAAACTTCGCAGAACTGTGATATTCACCAACCCACACTGGGCCCACATGGTGGATTATGGCCCATTCCTCACAGAGAAGAAGCCTGTGTCCCAGCAGTGGGAACTTTATAGACTGATTGTGATGATGATGGGTCAATATTAGTGAGGTGTTGCTCATAAGATTATATGTGACTTTACTAACAATTTCTTGCAAGCATTGTTAGGTTTGTTTTTTTTTGTTTTTTTGGGTTTTGGCTTCATAAGTATTACTTTCCCACCTGAATAATACAGGGTGTAAGGGGAACGCTTCCGAAGGCAGAACGTAGGTTATGTACAACCTAAATGTAAACGGATACCAATAACCTTTCGCATTAAATTGGTTATTTTGTATTAATTTAAAACGTTTGACGCTTCTGTAATGTTTCTACTTATTTTATTTGGCGGCGCTTTCCAAAGGATGCCTAAACCTAAAGTCGCCGCCTGGACTTGGGATCGAGCGCGGTTATGCTATCAGCTAATTTTTATTTTTTAATACATTGCTTGCTAGAGTTTTACAAAAAAAAAAAAGTTTTAAATGTGTTTTATCTTAAATAATGGTTCATTTAACTGTTCTCACAGCATAGTGTACAAAAAATGCTAAAAAAATTAGGTAAAAATTAAAAAGAAACTAGATGTTTTGATGGAACACTAGCCCTATCACCTGTCTTCTTATTTGGAAGCATTTATCTTACAACTTGTATATTACAAAGAAATTTTATCAGAAGAACAAGAACCAAAATTATTTTTTTCGTTTCGAAGTACTCGATAACTCCAATTTCAAGAAACGCATATTTACATTGCACCATTACATTTAAACCCCTTTCTTTAACACTACGTAACGCTCATAAAACCCAAAGATAATGAATAAAGGATTAGAATATTCCCAGGGATTGAGTCACCAGAACATAGAAAATATTTGCTCAAAATATTCTATAAACAATGGTCGTTCGAAGAAGTGCTAATGCAGGGTAAGATAAGCGTTCTACCTGAGTGGCGTAACGCCGGATGTCATTAATGGAGGGTTAAAATTTAAAATGAACCATTATCAGTAGGGGTGATGATAAATATTAGAATATGCGGTTCTATAAGAATGGGTGTTAAAAAAACAATGGTAGCGATAGTGTTTTTGGAAGGTACGTAATCTTTGAAATCGAAAATTTTGGTTAATTGAGTTAGACGCGTGAGAACGAAACTAAAGTTATTGTGCAACCAGTACATACAAGATAAGTTTTTATTCAGTGCGCAAACTACAACCATGAATTCAGTATATCATTCTAGAAATTTTTCGTCGGTAATACAAAAAAAAATCAGCTGTTCGATACATTTTGACCGCGTAGGTATTGCACTTTTCTATGAAACCGCTGATATTTTTTTTAAACCGATGTAAAATTTCTGCGCTAAGGGGTTTAGAATGATATGCTGAATTCAAAGTTACAGTTTGCGCACTGGATAAAAACTTATCCTGTATATTATTTTTGTTCTCGCATGAAATATGCCATGTAGACTGAATTCAAAGTCTTTAACGCAATGGGTCGTCATAATCTACCTGTAATATTCCTTCTGCTAGGACTCCGCCTTCTTTCTTACCGTCTTGAGAGCAGAGTGATGATGACATCAAATACTTGAAGTAAAGTGCCTTCCTTGTTTCGAAGTCACGATACAATACAACTTGTAAATCGAGGCCGAAATCACTGGACTGTTACTGCTATTGAGCTGTGCAATGTGTGATTGAACTAACGCCAGCACATAAAGCTGCCCCAAACTGTCAAATTTTCCCAATTGAATATGAAGCTAATACTTATGCAATAAAGTTGAAATGTATCAAAGAAAAAAACAAAAGAAATTAAAACATTTCGACAACCTATCTCTCCGGTGATCTAATTGCAAATGTTGACGTAAACGACCAATTCAACACATCCACAAAATTAGATCAATTGAAATAATTGCATCCAACATTCGCCAACGCTGCGGCAAAACTTTCGAATGAGCTTCAGTAGCAATTCGCTTGTGGTCGTATGAGACGAGAAGACCGCCCCGTATTATGTGGTCTCAGACGTAACGTTACTGGTTTGTTAATGAATGTACATTATCGCGTTTGCGTTCAGCATTAGGTGGGAATTGAATTAATTTTGGAGGGTAATTTTGTCATGTGCTTGTGGAAGTGTTAAGGGAACTATTACATTAACGTTTAGTGGCCATATGTAGGTATGGCTAGCATAGCCCAGACCCTAACCATAGTGACTGGCTGATTTTCTCAGCCGATATTATCGACAGAAGATGACGTCACGTTATAGGTTTGTATTCATCGACACGTTAGGTTTGTATTAATTATATGTTTAAGCCCATCTCTTCCCGTGGGTGTCGTAGAAGGCGACTAAGGGACTTACTAGAGAATGGGCAGCAGCGTTCTCTATGCATTTGACCACCATACTGCGATCGCCAACCCGCCTGCCAAGCGTGGCGATTATGGCAAATCTCTCCCTATTGGGGGAGGCTTATGTCCAGCAGTGGACGTTTTTCGGCTGATATGATGATGAAGCTAGGATGTGTAATTTTTACTTTATCACTAACACAAAATATTTTTAGGCATGTGTACAGGATGACAAAGACATAGATGGTTACCATCGATTCAGTACATGGTTGAGCTCACCCCGCTTGATATTTTGATATTGATATATTTTGTCGATATTTTTCATCGATCTTTTTTCCGTACAATTTGAGAGCAGTGGTAGCTCAGCAAGCTTGAGAACCGCAGAGAAGCGTTTGGCGACGGAGGAGTAGACAAAAAATTACGTTTTCGTGTAAACAGTTCACAGTTTTGTACCGAGAAATGTAGACAAGCGATTTATATTCTACGGTAGAGAAGAAATAGAAACCGTCATGGTAAGCCTGGAGTAGTAACGGCCGCGAAGGTCGTCCAAACCCAAGCAGGTGGTTTACATTTTGTAAATTATTTCATCACTACTGCGATCGAAACTGTGAAGGAAAACATCGTGAGGATACCAGCAAGTCATAAGTCATAAGTACATAACCATAAGTCATTTATTCATTTGTTTAACATAGGCACAATAATGATGATATATAAAGATAGTAAAGAGTGCGCTATGTTATACCAGAGGGCGTTAGTAAGTAAATATCAAGCTGGCCATGTCTCCATGATTAAATAAATAAAGACTGGATTATCAACTCAGCCTATCGCAGTCCACTGCTGGACATAGGCCTCTCCCAGGCAGCGCCACAACTTTCTATCGTCCGCCTTCCGCATCGAGTCTGTCCCAGCCACCTTTTTAAGGTCGTCGGTCCACCTAGCTGGGGGCGTCCCACACTACGTTTGCCGATACGCGGTCTGCATTCCAGGACTCGTCTGCTCCACCGTCCATCGGTCCTTCGACAAACATGGCCAGCCCACTGCCACTTCAGGTTGCTCACTCTACGAGCTATGTCGGTAACTCCGGTAAAGACTGGATTATAAAGCTTATAAAGACTCACACAGTTCATAATACAAAACAATTCATAATAGATGGCAATAGATTTTAAAGTCAATAAAATTTAAAAAAATGTGAATACCTTGCATGTTAACATACAGACTGAAAACAAATATAAGACTAAATACAATACTAATATCAATATATAATACTGGTATCAATTTTAAATACTAATGTCAATTTAAAATACTAATGTCAATTTATAATATCTATTATTGTCAATATACAAAATCGTATGTCTCCTTTTTAAGGAAATTTCTCGCCGGCGGGTCGACACTTCACGTGACCAGAGGGCTGGGTCATGCTTTGGCCAAAGATTTAGCATTGCACATTCAACGCGACAATGCTGCCAGTCTTCTGGGCACGTTTCCTGATGACAGCGATGCGGACGAATACTTCGACGCCTAAGTGTCCTTTTGTTTTTTTTATTTTTTTATTTAGTTACTTTGAAGTTAGTTGTTTATAAATAAAATATATGTCAAAGACAACAATACATGTATTTTATTGGCATATATTCACCAACTCGCACTGGGCTAGCGTAGTGGATATTCCGTCTCACAGGAAGCCTATGTTCCAGTAGTGGGAATATTATATGCTCATTATGCCTTAGCCTCCTACTACATGAAACTACATGTCTGCTTTTAACATTCAGTACAAATGCTGCAAATACTGCGTACATTTATTTACGCAATACCACAGTTTTTCGAAAATGTACGCAGGATATTCAGACTTTGATTCAGCTTTCGTCGAAAGTACTATTTATTCGGACCTGCTGACGGGCCGCCACAGTATAAATATTTGACGGGCTCCCAACTTTTTGCTATCAACTTTTCCTTTTAACACAAGTAAAACCAAACGTTACACAGTAAACCTCATATATTTGTACTCGCGGTAACATTTTCAAAGTATTTAAAGAGGAATTCACTTGTGGTCGCTTTGTGGTGCCGACCGCCCACGTGGTTGTGGTCATAAAGTCCCATTTTTGACCCATTTTGTTTAATGGACGCCATTATGACGTCACAGTATGACACATTAAGGAATGGGGATTAATTTTATAGATTTGTTCTGTTGTATACTGTGATTAGTTTTATGGATTTGTTATGTTGTATACTGTGGTTAAGGTAGTGAGGTGTTGGCGTTTTATATATTACAGATACATTTGTAGGCTTTGTGGGAGTCAGCAGATCACTAAACTTGTTTAGTTTAGGCATACGGTAATTGAATACCTGATCATCTGTGAAGCCTTTACCCTACTATGTGGGTGTTGGCTTTCAGTTTAACTGGATGCAGCTGAATACCAGCACTATACAAAGAGGGACTGCCTATTTGACTTCAAGAACACAGATAATAGGTAATACGAATATCCTTTGATAAGAAAACTAAAGTACATTCACGTTAAGAATGCAGTGAGTCATCATTATCCGTCGGCCTAGCCCCGGCCCCCTAACCAATCAAATCTTATCAAATTACAATCAAATGTAATCATTAAACTTAATCTTTTAAAATATAATTTGTTTGAATTTAACACCACTGTGAATACACCAGTAGTGTAGACTCACTGTATTAGACTCACTGCATTCTTAACGCGAACGAACTATAGTGTTTGACTTTCGGGTTTCTGACAACCAGCAAGCTTAGCATGACGCTTTATATTTCAACGAAGAATAGACAGTTCATTTTCAATACAAAGTGACATTTCGTTTCTTCATGTTTGATATCGCACCGTAGATATCTTTCTTCTATCTGTTATTTTGTCTTTTGTTTCTAACGATCTTCGTCTAGGTGCTTATATAGACTATTTCAGAAGAATATGCTCAAACTGTCAAAATCACACTGACAACAAAATTTCCCTCTCAAAAACTCGACGGCCACAAAGTATATACGATTATCTACAACATCACGAATCGTTTAGAACGCATAACTGTGGTAATTAATAGAAAAAACATAGCTATCTTCTCCAATTGTACATAGTCATGTCTATTCTTCCGTCGAAAAATCGGTGCTCGTGCTAAGCCTGCTGTAACTACTGTCTAAGATCCACTCAAGACAGCCGGGACCAATGGCTTAACGTGCTCTCCGAGGCACGGACAGGTCTTGGTTTGTAAAGATGGTCACATCCACGGACCAACCAGGCAAGCGTAGAAAAACATGGTCGATCGAACCGTGCGGCTGTTATTACTAAGCCATAAGCCAAATAACTCAATTAACGACTACCATAAATTGTATTTTAATTTAAACAACGATTATGCTTTTTTAACATTCGCTTTTAAAATACACATCAGACCTACTTAACTTTCCGTTAAAATAATTATGTCAGTACTATAATCCGAATGTATCCCTTGTCACACATTGACACAATAAGCACCAATTCAGAACGAACTCATATAAAAATATACATTAGCGGGAAACCTTTAAAAAGCGTTACGTAAATTATTTACCAGAATACAGCATATTATGCTCCCGCATTCAACAAGACTTTTCCATTTTGCTCCCTCCATATCCCGTCAGACATTGCCACAACTGCGATAAAAACATTAGGACACAATAAAACATTTCGTGAATTTTCAAATTTTGTTATGTTTGTCGGTAAAAATTCGAAAGTGCCTCCATAATGGTTTTTATGAGCTTGCAAACGTGATTTACGCCAATGAATTTGTGTTGGGAGATTCTAAAGTCTATTAAAATGTAAGTAGATTGGGTGTTTTTGTGATTTACGTTGGCGTTACTTATCTTGGTGACTGTGGCGCCATCTAGCGGTAAATAGAAGTGTTATAATAAAAGCTTTCTTTTGTTTCTTGGAGTTGTAAAGTAAAACTCTTTTTGTTGATACCCTTATCTGTTCTGGGCCCTGAGACAAAGCACATTTCTGTTAGCGTTCACGCTAAACGCTACGCCAAAATGTATGGAAATGACATTATCTGCGGAAAGGACACTACGTAATCTTTCCGCAGGTAATGTCATTCCCGCATATTTTGGCGTAACGTCTGGCGTGAACGCTAAAATGTGTTTTGTCTCGGCCTGCTGTACCTTTTTGGGTAGTTATGGTTACTGTTATAAAGGGGAGTTAGGTCCCATATTTAAAACCATACGCTCATCTTTTGCCCGGTTATACACGAAAACGGATCGTTTTGCTTACCAATGGTAGCATGTTTTATTGCAAAACTGGGCATTTAAATAGATTCTTATGCAAATTTTTCCTGTGGTAGCTAATTCTATATGGGAGGGTCTAGCTTTCAAAACTATGAGGTTCTGCTTCATTGGTAAAGATACAAGAGTATTAATTTTAACGGATAACGGTCCGTCACTTAAAGGAATCGGTCATTAGAAGTAATGTACAGTCGATCCCAGCACATCAAGCTATCCCAAACTGTCAAATTTTCCAAATTGAACATGAACCTTATACTTTTGTAATAAAGTTGTAAATCTATTGATGAAAGACAGATTGGGGTAGCTTGTTGTGCTGGCCTCTGTACAAGTTTAGTCGGCCCTGTATCTTATTTAGGTGAAGTTCCGTCTTCAAACTAGTTGCAAGATACCTTAATCTTTACAAAGATTTGAGAATCGTAATTGTACAATTTTATGCACGTACCAAGCTTAAAGATTGTACACATGTTACCAGGTAACCATCGTTTAACAATATAAACTTTTGTATTGTTGTTCGGACATAGCGACCCTTTTTTTCTCAGCCTACTCTTAGACTACAAATGAACTATCAGCTCGATCCTATTCTTGTTTTTAAATAAATTGAATTTACATTAATTTTATAGTCGAATTTATATTTAGGTACATAAATACGGATTTGAAATTAATTTAAAATAGGAAAGGAAACTATATTAGTCCTAGAACGAAAAAAAACTAAGAAATATGACACCTACCAACCTGAACTGGGCCCGCGTGGTGGATTGCGGCCCGCTACTACTCACAAAATAAATCAAAAGTCATTTATTCAAACTAGGCTCAGAGTCAGCACTTTTTGAACGTCAAAATTACACAAGACAGTCCCCCAAAACGCCCGCCCTTCACCACTTCCTAGTACTTTAGCTGGGAAGAAGAAGTGGCGCAACAAACTCCTCAGCAGCACAGCTGTCTGTTAAGTTGGAAGAACTTGATTCCATACAATAATAGGTAAGTAATTAACATTAAAAAATAAATGAAAATTTCATTATTAAAAAAAATAAAAAATAAAGTTTTATGCAGTCAAATAAAATAAACAATAATATGAAGTAACTCATATGACCTGTCAGTAGTTAAGCTAATTCTGATAAAAGAACACAAACGTTGTCTTGAGTTAATCACAGCGACCAACAATTCTTATCGTTTAAGTAGTCGTTGATAGAATAGTATGCCTTAGAACAAAGATTTGATTTTACTTTAGCTTTAAACTCATTAAAATATTAATCTAGCTAAGAAGAGGGAAGCTTGTTATAAAAGGTTATACTAAGCCCAACAAATGTTTTATGAACTTTATAATGCCGGTCAAAGGGAGCACGTAGTTTGTCTTTATTTCTTGTATTAATATCATGAATATCACTATTTTTAGTGTCTATGTGTATATTTTGCCTAATATATAAGATGTTCATCATATAAGCCGAAAGACGTCCACTGCTGGACATAAGCCTCACCCAAAAGGGGAGATTTGCTATAATCGCCACGCTTGGCAAGCGGGTTGGCGATCGCAGTAGGGTGGTAACATGCATAGAGAACGCCGCTGCCCATTCTCTAGTGAGTTCCTTAGTTGCCTTCTACGACACACACGGGAAGAAATGGGATGGTGCTATTGTTTTACGTCTGGCACCACACAGAACATATAAGATGTTAGCGAAGATAATTGCGATGCCACCGTGAGAATACCAATACCTTTAGAAAAATCTCTCAGAGAAACTCTAGCACTTAGTTGGTAAATTAAGAGGAAAAAAACAGACAGGAGGCTTGTGTCCCAGCAGTGGGAACATTATAGGCTGCTTAAGTAAGTTAAGTAAGGAAACTATTACATTAGCGTTTACGTTACGGGAGACGCCTGCTTTCATTGGGTACTCCCAAATTTTATTTTATTCATCTAACATGTACACATATGGATCTATCTACAGCCTGCACTTAAAATCGATTTAATTTTGTATGTCTTTGTAGCAACTCGGAGTCTGGATTTGTACCCAACTGATGGCAATAGGTTCGCCTCTTCTTACATGGGACTTCAGAACCTACACCTCTGCCTAACCCTTCGGGGAATACAGGCGTAATGTTATGTTAAGTTGTCAGTGTACTTGTAACATTAAAATAATGCTGAACTTCGAAGCAAACTCGTTCCGTGAATAAGAATAAATAAGTAATCATCCTGTAAATGTAGTTCAATGCCACAAACATTATAAAGGCTATTTTTGTACAAACTTTAATCGCGGGTTTACTAATCAAAGATGTTCGATGAACGTGTTATTAACCGCTTTACAAATTCTACTGAAACTGTTATCGAACTTCATTCTTATTGCAATGAAGTTAGGTATTGTATTTGTGGATATTTTAACGTTAGTAAACTTTGTATTGTTGTGTAGTAGGTAAATCACATCGTACATTCAAGGAGTAATTTTTATTGTACTGTTATTATTCTTTATTACCTGCTGTAGCAATTTCAATACAAAATTGATTCAAACGATGTCAAAACATCAATTTTAATATCGCTACTCACTACTAGATGGCGCTACTTGCTCTCACAAAACTCGAGAAGAGCTTATGAGGGTCGCGGGGGGCGGAGAGACTAAGTTGCGCGCCCCACTGCTACTTGCACGAGTCAAGCGCTCCGCTTGACAGTCGCAACGCAACCGCGCCGCGGAAAGGTCGTGCTACACCTCGCGCCGGTCCGTACTTCACGCAATAAATATTTTAATACACAAACTGATCTCAAACGATAAACAACAGTTTATAAGTGAAAAATTCAACCAACTTCAACAAATACGGATTAATACAACCAAGTATATTACGGACTACAGTGAAGTGAAATGCTAGGAAGTTTTTCTTCAGCGCTCAAGTGTACCACGTACTTTGTTTCGGAAATGGTGATATCGACCCACGGGGTGTGTTTATGAGACGTTTTGTGGTGAAATGAAAAATCTGTGATAATGTACGCTATTACGGCTGTACTATGTGCGCTGGTGCACGTCGGCTCGACGGTCTTGCCCTACGGCTCGGACAAATGCGTTCGAGTCTCGGACCGCGGGTCAGACGGCGGTGTACTCTGCAGGATACGCACTCTCGACGGTGACGGTAGCAGCATAATCTCAGTGACTTCGGATACCAGCCGGCTGGCTATAGAGTGCAACCATTTACTACTTTTCGAAAGCTCTCTAAGAGCCCACTACTTTAGCCCAGTTTCGGCGCTCACCGACCTTTCAATAAACAACTGCAAGTTGACACAATTGCCCGACAATACTTTTCATGAACTCAAGAAATTAAAGAAGCTGAAGATACGTTCAAAGAATTTCGAGTGGAGCCCTACTAAGAATTTAGAATTATCTCTGAACGCTTTCAATGGATTGTCGGAACTGCAGTCGTTGGATCTCGCTCAGAATAACATAAAATTTGTTTCTTCCGGCGTGTTCTGCTCTCTAGAAAACTTGAGTACATTGAATTTGACGCATAATAGAATAAGAACAGTGGGGCAACTTGGATTTGGACAAACCTGCGGATCCAATTTGCACGGCTTAGATTTGAGCCATAATGAAATTAAGTCGCTGCCAGAGGACTCAGAATTACTGAAATTAAGGAGTTTGCAACATTTATATCTGCAACATAACAATATCTCTGACATATCAAATGAAGCTTTCAATGGACTTGTTTCAATGAGAGTTCTAAACATATCACACAACCAGCTACATACACTGCCCGAAGGCCTTTTTGCTAATGCTAGAGAATTACGAGAAATTTACTTAAACGATAATACTCTTTTTGAACTGGCTCGAGGAATATTTCATCGCTTGGAACAGCTGATTGTTTTAGACTTATCAAGCAATCAACTTACTAGTAGTCACATTGATGACGGAACATTTTTGGGATTAATACGATTGATAGTATTGAACTTATCCAACAATGCCTTGACGAGAATCGACGGAAAGACATTTAAAGACTTATTTTTCCTTCAAATATTGAATCTCAAGAACAACTCCATTGGCTACATCGAAGATAATGCATTCCTGCCGCTGTATAATCTACATACGCTCAATCTAGCGGAGAATCGAATTCATACAATAGATGAGAACTTATTCAACGGTTTATTCGTTTTAAGCAAGTTGACTCTTAACAACAATTTGCTTGTGAACATAGACCATAAAGCATTCAAAAATTGCTCTGACTTAAAAGAGTTGGATTTGAGCTCCAATCAGCTTTTAGAGGTTCCTGAAGCATTATGGGAACTCTCATTCCTCAAAACACTCGACCTCGGAGAGAATCAAATATCCGACTTTAGAAATGGTTCCTTCAAAAACCTAAACCAATTAACGGGACTGAGATTGATTGACAATCAAATTGGGAATCTTTCCGTCGGAATGTTTTGGGACTTACCGAGCTTACAAGTGCTTAACATTGCTAAAAACAAGATCCAGTCAATCGAGAGAGGGACATTTAGCAGAAATATGCAACTGGAGGCCATCCGGCTTGACGGGAATTTCCTGTCTGATATCAATGGTGTCTTCTCGACGCTCGCGAGCCTTTTGTGGCTCAATTTATCGGAAAATCATCTAGTGTGGTTCGATTACGCGTTTGTGCCCAGCAATCTAAAGTGGTTAGACATTCACGGCAATTTCATTGAACACTTGGGAAACTACTACAAGTTGCAAGATGAAATCCGTATAAAGACATTGGACGTTAGCCATAATCGTATAGCGGAAATATCGCCGATGGCGATCCCTAATAGTGTAGAACTGTTGTTTATAAATAGTAACATTTTGAACAGCATTCATGTGAATACGTTTTTCGATAAAAAGAACTTAACGCGAGTGGACATGTATGCTAATGAACTTGTGCATTTAGAACTAAATAGTTTGCGTCTAGCTACAGTGCCGGGAAATAAAAGTTTACCTGAGTTTTACATCGGTGGCAACCCGGTTCAATGTGACTGTTCTATGGAGTGGCTACCGATAATAAACAATATGACCGCTATGAGACAATACCCGCGTGTGATGGATTTAGAAAATGTTATGTGTAAAATGACGAACACTAGAAGTGGAACTCATGTGCCCTTAACGAATTTAAAAACAACAGACTTTCTTTGTAAGTATGAGACTCATTGTTTTGCAATCTGTCATTGCTGTGACTATGACGCGTGTGACTGTGAAATGACCTGCCCTCAAAACTGTACCTGTTACCACGACCCATTGTGGAATACGAACGTTGTGGACTGTTCCGGACAATCTTCATTAGAAATACCGCAGAAAATACCTATGGATGCAACTGAGGTATTTTTAGATGGAAATAACATAAAAGAACTACAGGACCACGTTTTTATTGGACGGCAGAAAATGAGATCGCTGTACGTGAACAACAGCAACGTCGACAGCATACAAAATAGAACTTTTGCTGGTTTGAATGCTCTCCAAATACTCCACTTGGGCAACAATAAGCTTAAAGAACTAAAAGGTTACGAATTCTTACAATTGATAAGTTTGAAGGAGTTATTCTTACAAAATAATCTCATTAGCCATATCGCTAACATATCATTCCTTGGTCTAAAATCGTTAGAAGTTTTACGCCTTGACGGCAACAGACTAGTAGATTTTGGTGTGTGGAGTTTCAACAACAATCCTAATTTGAAAGCCTTGTCACTCGGCAACAATCTGTGGTCTTGCAAATGTCGCTACTTACAAGAGTTAACTGCATATTTGGCTGAGAATGCGCAAAAAATCATCGACATTACCGACGTATGGTGTTGGAACGGAGACGCGAAGCCGCCACAGAAAAAAGAGCTCAATTTAAACGGTACAGCCTGCAGCGATTATTATGCTGATAATTCAGTCATCGGAAACATGCTTGTTTCCAACTATGTTCCCATGATGGTCTCGACGCTCACCGGCTTTATGTTAATTTTATTGGCCCTCGTCGTACTATTCCTTTTTAGAGATACACTGAGAGTGTGGTTGTACACAAATTGTGGCATAAGAGTATTCTCATTCTCGGGCGCATTTGAGGAGAGCCAAAAGTTATACGACGCCTACGTTTGCTATAGTCCGAAAGATGAAGAATCTGTCGTTCAGTCATTGGCGAATGAACTAGAAAATGCGAATCCATCATACCGTCTCTGCCTTCATTATCGAGACATTCCACACCACGGCGCTCAGTACATGCAATGCGCGCCGCCTGTCGTCGAGACCGCGGAAGCATCGAAACGGATAATCATCGTTCTAACGAGAAATTTCATGCAAACGGAATGGTCCCGATACGAATTCCGACAAGGGCTGCACGATGCGTTGAAAGGGTGTATTTATAAACTAGTACTAATAGAAGAATACTCCGTTGTGGCGGATGCGATGTGCGACCCCGATTTGCGTCCCTATCTAAAAACAGGGTCGCGGTTACGATGGGGCGAGAAAAGGTTTTGGAAGCGCCTCAGGTACATGATGCCGGAATCGCAGCCAAATCATAAGGCGCGGAGCCACAACTATAGGAAGAGTTTGAATACATATACTTTAGATTCGTCGGTGCCCAATGGTGGGACTCGTACGTTGCCTTTTCCCGAGCGTTCACCTGTGTTGGGAGGAGGTCAAGGTGCTAGTGCCCCACCAGAGTATAGTAGTGAAGTGCGGCAGTCACCGTCAACTGTGAGGCAGACGCAGGCGGTTGCGTATGGGCCAGATGGCAGGCCGATCTCAGATCATATTTACTCCTCAATAGACTCTGATTACTCTTCGCTAGAGCACGGCATGGCTCCAGGCAGGCGGCGGGACATGCGCCAGTGGCCACCACCGCCTCCTCTTGTTGACACGGGCAACGCCGTGCAAGCTTACCTAGTCTAGAAGGGCAATATTGCCCACCTTCCAGTCAGAATTGTAAATATTGTAGATTTTAGTAGCGCGCTGTAAATATTGTAATTATTCGTTTGTAAGTGCTATACCAAATGTATGTAAGTGAACTATTATTGCCTGTTCGTTATCATGTGTATAGATATTAAAATTTTAAAGACTGCTGTAGTATATGATTGTAAATAGCGAAAACAAGTGATCATTCTATATTATTATCAGTAATATGGTTATTTATACAAATAAAATTAAAGTGATGAAGATTTATAATTTTTATATTTTATTTGAAATCCCTCAATGACACATTCTATACACACCAAGATTTACATATTACACTAAAATTACTAGATAAATAGGTTTTCCGAAAGCCTTTATTATGAACTACACAAATATTTGAATACACTTTTAAAATAACAAAAGAAAAACAACACACAATCACATCAAGATTTAATTAAGTGAATGGCCAAACAAATGGACTCGCAGTAATGTTGATATAACAAAAAGCTCAGCATATTTCAATCATGATACTGCAAAATGTAAACAGAATTTACATATTTATGAAAATCCGATCATTGTACTCATAAAACACGTTCACAACACAACCACAGCCACCAGAATGCCAATAAATATATTAAATTGTGTATAATTTTAAATTCATAGACTATTTTCCTGTTTAATTATTAACTTAAGGTGATTTTGTTTTATAAAATTTCACACACGCATTAATATTTTAACAGTTGGTTACCCTTGATGGGTGATTTAAATTTGGGAATTTTATAAATAACAGTCTGTATTTTATTATGGCTGTGGTAAACATTACACAATACAATATCATGTCATAATGACATAATTATGTCATAAAATGTTAACTTACACATTTATACACGAATCAAAAAATAATTAAATCCAAGTAAAACACACTGTTAATGTTTAACTTTCCACTATCTTCTGCCCGCGACTTTCTTTCGCGTGAAATTCTTGTTTGTAACATAAAACACAGACTTTGGTATTCAGGGAAAATATTGCTTCCCATTATTGAAACAATTATTGGAATCGGATCAGGAGTTCCGAAGATTATCCCCTACTCACAACACTCACCTAACTCTTCATAATATTAGTACCTATATATAAAGACAAACTGTTATGAAAAGATATTATTGTAGACACTACAAAGTAGACTCGATTCGACGATTCGATTCCACAAAGTTAGTTATATATAAGAATAACTTTAAAAGACACAACAAGTTAGACTCTAAACATACATAGGTATATCAGTTGATACATAAGCTGGATATTGTTTTTGAAGAGACAAAACCGCTTAGCGTCATACATTATCAATCAAGACTGTCCATGACTGAACATTGGTTTTCATTACAAGCCGTTAGAGCTGTGTAGGCCTAGTCTTCTAACGGCTTACCGAGTTGTAGATCGTGAGTTCAAATCCAAGCAGGCTTGCGTTATAGTGTCATCAACACTGCTCTCAAAACGGCGAAGAAAAACTTTCCTAGAAACAAAAATTTTAACACATGAGACTTACTTATCACAGATAGGAGGTCTAAGTCCCAGCAGTGGCAATATTATAGGATAATTGTGACAAGCCGTTACCGAACAGTATATAGTAATCGTCACATTTGATTTTCGGGTTGTTTGTTTTTTCGATTACGCCAGCTTCTCTAATGTTGAATGTCTAAGATGTGAATCTTAGATCAGAATATCATCTACTGATTTATTCTATAAAATTCTCACCATGAAAACCTAGGTGGAGCGAGCTGAACGTCCGATTCCCGCAATTAAAAAGTGGTGAAAATCTAGTAGCAATCTCATCTCAGTGAAAAACAATGTGGAAAATTTCTAAAATATGCAGTTAGGATACATATATTTTTGGCAGATTGCGACTGAGACGAGAATGCGAACGTTCTTAAAAATACTCGAATTGCCCTTCCGTTATTCCACCTGATTCTGGGGCAATCAGATAGAATAACAGAAAGGCAATTCGAAGTGACCTTGAACACATTATATCACGCCTTGTTTCTCCTAGGGTTGGGCAGAGCGCATACACACATGACCTGACCCAACACCCCCCCGCATGACCGTCATGACCTTGAGCTGTTAATAGTGTCAAGACAATGTTGATAGGTCACTTCACCTAAGTTATCACGGTATTTTTTTACAGGAAAGACTAGCTATTGCCTCATCAGGCTATAGCAGTTCACTGCTGGTTATGAGCGCGAACTGCAGTAATTGTGTAGGATATCGCCATAATCACCACGTTTGGTGAAACTTTTGGTGAAGGCTTTACTGTTGCAACCGTTCAGGAGGATACTGGAACCTGTCGTTTTGGTAGGAATCATTGTCATTGTTGTCTTTGTTAACCTCATTAACAGCTAATAAGTCTTCTGAAGATAAATGCTCAAGCTGTAGGTAGGTACTTTAGTTCTTATTTTTCGTATTATATTAATTTTACAGGTTGTCTCTTTAACATTCTCGACATGATAAGTTATCTCCAATTATTGGAACAGGCGGCCAAATCATTATAAATTCAATGAAAATATATAGTTTCAGTATAGAAAACATATTTCATAAAATCTACCTTAATACAAATTGACGTGTCCCTTCACAAAATTTCATAAGTACAAGAACGTGTGAGAGAAAATACATAATGTCCCATTTCAACTCAATTTATATTATAAATGAGGTTTGTAATACAAAATTTATAATATAAATGGGTTTGAGTGGATACTCATGTTTTTCTCACATATTCAAATGAAGAAATTTTGTGGTAGCTACCATAATTTTTACGAGACAGTCTATAATGCTTACCTAATATACTTTAACATACGTTATTTTGAGGGGTTCATATATGCGTAGATTTTGGTACTTTACAAGTAGAAGTGATTAGACAAATTGTTTTATTAATATTGGGGTATTCCAAGGTTTTTAACGCAAGTGACCTAAACATTTTTAACCGATTTCAAAAACGAGGAGGTTACCAATTCTGTATTTTTATATATATTTTTAAAAGTGTTTTCGGGCATAACTCCATCATATATAGACGGATTTTCAAAATTCTGTTTTGTTCGAAAGGGGTATATTCCGAAATGGTCCCATTTAAATTTCATATAGATCTGATGATGAGTTTCGGAGACAGACAGCGGAACTCTTAAAGAAATAACAGCAAATCAGCCACGATTTCTGCTGTCGCATTAATTTGCATTGTTTTGATTTGACTGACTTTGAGAATACCTCAAGGACGATGAAATTTCGAATTGGTGTGGGGTAGGTACTCTAGCTAAAAAGTGAACAATAAAAACACTACAAAGTGAAAAATAACTTTAATTTCGGAAGTCGGTGTCTTTGGATTTGTATTTAAATTTTTTGTCACCGCCTTCCGACGTTAAAGTTATTTTTCACTTTGTTGTGTTTTTTCGGGAGTCCGTAATTTTGATTTTTGATTTTTTTATAAATAAAAATACATAGTACAAGTCAGGCTATTTTGACAAGATCGGAGGAAGATCTTGAAGAACAAATTGTTGGTTATTTTATAGCTGTATGTATAGACTTGATGATTATGATACGTAGGCTAGCTTATCTTACTTAATTATTCCTAATTTTCGGTCACTTATAAAAGGTAAAATAAAGTAACACAAATTCTATTTTGAACTTTATTTGTAACGACAAAAAGGTGAAAATTCAAGAAAAGTTACTCAACTGTATCAGTTCCATTGAAAGTTTAATGAGTGGAATTAATGTCACGGTTAGGTTGTGCACTGTACAGGAATTTCACGCGTAAAATAAACATAACAATAGTCATGCATGAAGGAACATATTCCTAAGTACAATCTTTACAATCTATACATAATTTCATACTTTTAAACCTTTTATCTTCAACCTAAAGTAGTCTTTACCTCAACTTACCTTTGGGATGATTCTTGTTTGGTTTTCTAATGATGTTCCTCCACCAATGAAAAACAGCTTAGTTTGGTGAATTCGATCTGAAACGTATAGAATAGTAACATCAAACAGCTGATTCTAACTTCACCCCAAGCCCATACAAACCAACGAACCCAAATCAATTTTCATACAAACTTGAACAAACAAAAAACTATCAGAATTGAATCAAATGGACCCAAATCTTGGCACACAGCACACCAAAATAACATATGAACAAAGAGAAGTAAAGTGACGTATTTTATTGTCAGTGGTACATTATTTACCATAATCGGAAATTCACTTTGGCGTTTGGCCAGTAAGCTTCCTATATCACTTTGGTGGAACGAATAAGATTCGTGTTTTCATTCGGTATTGAGAATTAAAAAAAAATAAAGCTGGATTTTATTCAGTTGGTTGTATTAGTCAGAAATTGGGTTCTGTTGTAGACAGTATCGTTTGAAATTCGGTAGTTCGCAAGAATTAGGTAAATGTCGTGAGGCAAAAAATATTGAAAATGGATATAAGACTTGGGGAAGACCAAAGAAATGATGGATGGACTGTGTGAATAAGGATATGGCTAGAAATAGAGGAACTACTGAGACGACGACTAATAGAGAAGTATGGAAGAAGGAGACACGTTCGCCGACCCCAAATAAATTGGGATAAAGTCAGGCGAATGATGATGAGCTATGCAAGTCTCTGAGCTTTTCTGATTTATTATTAAAGCTTATGAAGTGGTTAGAGCTGTCACACAGATTTTTTCACTAGACAGATGTTCTAATGAATCGTTTACTACGTTAGCAAAATCTAATGGCGAGTTTGAATAAATGACATAAATGACACAACCAAATCAAAAATTTTGATTTTGATTTTGATCATTTGGAGTTTAAAGACCTTTTTATCCATTATAGCTAGGCTTAAGTGGTGTTAGTAATATATAATTTTATTTCATCATTTTCTCCTTCTACTGCTTATCTCTTCCCTTTGGTGCCATTCTTTCCTGCTCTAGATTTTTTTTGATGACACTTTAGTTCGTTGTTGACAAAACTTTTCACTGATAATATTTTCAATGCAGTATCATCTTCAACAGCCAATGAAGATTAGAGTACCTACCGATTAATCCTATATCATCATACCCCGTTAGATTGAAGTATAAAGCCATAAATAAATACATTACCCACCATAATCGGTAATTCAGTCTGGCTGACGGCCAGTAAACTTCCCGTATCGCCCAGTATAACGCGATACAAGAATCGTATCCATTACGAATGAATAATTGTCTCGGACGCTATAATGCTTTGTGGACGCCGTGCTAATGGCTGGAAAAATTAGGGAAACGAGAACGTGGCAGCTTGTATTGAATTATGTTTTAATGCTTTGTTTGTTATATTTATTGTAGATCCTTGTTATAGTGTGATTAACGAAACTCTGTAAGACCCATTACGTAATTATTGTTGGCCGGTTATTGGTAAAAGAGTCGCTTGGTGAAGGAACTACATGTAAGGTCAAATGAGATTTATATTACCTTATTTATGTACCGTATTTATGTTTTTAATTCATGTTGTCTTCTAGATCTCTCATAAACCAGACTGCCTGTACAAATTATATGAATACATATAAACATAGAAAAAGTTAATTAATGATATTTTATCAACATTACAATCAAAGTCCTCGCCCTCAATATCAATAAATCGAAATCTATTATAGGGTCTTTTCTTTCGACGGGCTTGATTAAAAGTATGTCTGAACAGGACTTAGATATAATTTCGTTCTTTTCGTGGTTAATGGTCACAAGTCACAAGCCTCATGCAAGAATCAGATGCAAAATTCACATGGCGCTTAAATTAAAACCAACTTAAACCAGAAACGGCGTTAAGTTTAGACGACTAGCTGTCGTCATGTCGACGCTGTTGATTATGCCAATTATCTCTCATTGAGCTGATGTACTCAATAACAGAGGAATGTTGGGATTAATAAATTGGACTAATTAACGCTGAAATACTTGAGTTCGTTCTGAAGATTTGGTATAATTTATTATTTATTTTCGTTCTGATTTTAGACACAGGTTTCACGATGTGATTCAATTACTGAACATCGGCGTGTTAGTGAACTGTGAAAATCTTAAGTTTGTACTTATGAATTTGAATCTTGATTTTTTTTTCATAACACAGGCGTCATAAAACTTGATCTGTACTTACTTAGCAATAAGAACTATATCTTATTAAAAGCACGTAACTCACCTGTCAGCAGTAAGTATAGTGTCATTTGTAGCCTTAATGCTTTCACAGACCATTTCTAAGTCTTGGGACAAGTTGCCGGTTTACTTTATCCGTAGCGAAAAACTGTCATTAACGACTGCACAGTTGAAACCAACATCTCTTAAGAATTCAGTTAAGTAGCTCTTTCTCATTCATTAATCATTTAAAGACTCTTATCCTTAAACTTGCTTTAAAAATCATCCATCGGCTATAAGTAATATTTTTTCTATAAGCTCGTGGCACCGGACGCCACATCCGTTGAGGATCGTGACCAGAGTCAACCTTTGTTAGTCGGCTTAACACAAACTCCTGGGCTTGAATGTTTAATGTCGTATTAGTTCATACCGCATCTGATTTGACTATGAATTAGCGTGTTACATCCCGCTCTTCAATTGTTTTAAGTGTTTTGATGGCCAGTTCCTGGTGGATATGGTGTTGTAAATCTGTGGTGTTTTATGAAGTCCTGGTAGTAGTTTTGTTAATTTTTGGAACGGTAGTGATTTGCTTGGCTTTCGACGTGAGTCACCCTTGTGGAAATTCGCTGTAGAAATAACAGTTTATTAGTTACTTTGCACGAATTAACTCACAAGTCTTGGCATTTTTAAACAATTAAAATTTTCAATAAGCGCCTCGCACGAAGTTAATTAATAAGTATTTACTACTTGTAAACCTTACACTATAGAATGCTTCCGTCTAATATACGCATTTGTATGAAAAATACTATCAGTTTAAAAATCCACTGTAGGTACCTATATTCCGAACAGAGCCCTTACCTTTACTGTCATGTTCTATTCTAAGGCCATTAATAAAGTAAATTTAATGTCGAAACGCTGTTAGAAGATTTAAATTAGGTTTAAAACTGAAACTGAGCTCGACACCGCGATTCAATTACGAGCTCTCAACGACACTTTTTGTAATTAAAACCTGGATAGAACAGATTAAAATAACTATGTTTTTCATTTATGATGACTGACTTCGTTTCTTTTATTAAATATGACTAGAATATCGGGTTCGAATTTTAGAATCTGATCCCTACTTTTGATAGGTAATATGAAAACGGTTTTAGTCAATTTGAACATGTATTAAAACTATTTGGCTCTCCAGACAAATGAGTCAATCACTGACACTGGCTGTTATGAATTCAAATTTTTTTGAACTGTGCATTCTAATTCAAAAAGAGACCGCCTATCAAATAACACTCTAAATTTAAATACGCAGCCATTTCAGCGTGATCGAAAGTCTCTATCAGTAGTAACAATAAAAAATAATGTACAAATAATATTTTATCACTTCTCGTGTTCAAAGGTACTTTGCAATTCGCAGTGTTATAAAATACAGACTACCACTGGCCGTTACGTAGATATTGTTTATATGCAACTGGACACATGGTTACTAAAGCACTCAGAACAGAACGACTGAATTTCAACCTTGTGTCTGAAGCAGTAAGGTTAAAATGAATTGTGGTGCAAGTAACAGCAATATTTTTGAAACCGAACGTGTTACAATCGAACTTGATTTATAAAATAATTAAAAGTAATGTACTTGGATCATGTTGTGCTTTTGTTTCGACGTATTCAAAACGTTCGAATATTTTATTATTTGTAATGGTCTATTGGATGGCATTTACAATTAAAGAGATTTTAGGAAATATTGTTTTTTTGTTATGAGATTACCAAAATAATGACCGAAACTGTCTAGCTAAAACTTTCTTAATGTGTCCTCTTTTTAAAATGATTCACATTTTTTGCCTTATTCCTTTTAATAGGACATTATGAACCTCTTATAAAATCGAGCCCAATTCAACGATGTCTGAAATCTCCTATTAACGTAATCGTGAACTGCACCCTAATTGCGTAACTCGTAATCTGAATGATTTCAAAGGAAATAGCTAATTCATTACTTGTTCGAAAAAATTGTTTGCTCATCAATTTAAATAACGCAATGAATATAGTTGAACTATCAAAATGAAGGCCATTCCTACTGTTTGTGGCACGCAATTACGCCGCTAACGTGGTCTCCAATAAACACTACTATACTTTAAAAAAATGCTCTATTACGTTTATGCTGACGGTAGATGTCACCAATCACGTTATTAATGAGACTCCAGCCGATACGAAAACTTACTTACAATAAAACAAAGCACCGGTTATTCTAACCGACAAAACTAATTAGCAGGCGCCACCGTATGTCATAAAACTAATCAAATATAGGTCGCGACATTGAACAATAGAAATAAAAACCGTGTTAAATCAAATAACACCTCGGAACCTTGTTCAAACAATTAACATCAAAACAATTCTTAACTGTTGATTGCCATACCAAATCGCGAAGTTCGACGAAGAAGCAATTCCTTTACAAAATATTAATTTTCAAATACATAATTCACTTTACTTGTTTTGCTTCTTAGTAATTTGTTAATCGCTCGCATTCCGGAACGAATTTCTCGAGAATTAGAATGTTGGTATTTAGTAAGTACGCATTTTGTATCGGCTTTGCTGGTTCTTGTAATTTTTATTATGTGAACCTGTGAACTTTTATTGAAGTAGTTTAAAAAAGGTAACAACTACGGCTAAAAAATGTTAAACATCCGAGGCCGATTCTTAGGAATGGATTAACTTGTGGCTATAACAGAAACATGCCAAGTCCATTTGACCATACAAAAGTTGTAACTTTGACTCAAGCATCGAGAAATGGAGATTATCAACCATTGTATTGCATTCTCAACTACTTCGAAAAAAAGTGTGCTCCAAGAAAAGAGGAAGATAGTGCAGTAGCCTTCTTGCATAACAAACTCACAATCCTTTTAAAGCCCATGGCCAGCCTAGTAGGAGGTGGCGAGATGACCTGTGGCCTGAGACAAAACACATTTCCGTTAGCGTTCACGCCAAACGCTACGCCAAAATGTATGGGAATGACATTACCTGCGGAAAGGATACGACGTAACCTTTCCGCAGGTAATGTCATTCTCATAAATTTTAGCGTTTGGCGTGAACGCTAACAGAAATGAGTTTTATCTAGGCCTGCTGGACACCGCTACCGCTAGGAGTGATATGAGGCAGCGCGGGAAAAGACTTTCTACGTGGTCTCTGAAATGGACTTAGTGCCCAGCAGGGGCACTGAGCAATGGAATCCTCTTCAAAATTAAGGTAATTGTAAGTGAGTAACGCATTATTAAGGTGCAGTTCTTGCACCATTTCAAAACCAAAGTTTTTCAAACTGACATACCTAGACGTGTTGCTAAGTCCACAAATGAGTCTCCAAACACTTCTAATGGATACAAAAGCTACAGCAAATGCAGGTTGATTCAACGAGTCATTAATTTTCACCATGACAGTGCAATTTCAACTGTTTGCTATAAATTAACAACGTTTATGTTTGACCAGCGGATAGCGATAAAATTTAGTCGTGGGTGTTATACAGTTTCTGCTGTGGTATTTGTTTTTCATAGTGAAATACATAATAGCCCTCTTTCTATTTGCTATGTTTTGTAGTGTCCATAACTTACGGGTTATACGTACTGGGTAGCCCAAAATAGTTTACAGATAACTTGTTTAAAAAATAACTGGTGTTTTGTTTTTTTAAGTGAAAACTACTTCAGGCGGATTGGGAATTTTTTGAGATAGGAAAAACAATTGATTTCGCGCACCCCGTTACCGACACCTCTGTATATACCTTAGTTAGTTTTAGTTGAGCTTGATTAGTCTAAATTACATGTAATAATAGATAGATAGAATAAAAGATTTTACCTATTTGGTAAAATAGCTGCCAAAATTGACATTATTTTTGCTTTTGTTATTTAATATTTTTGCTGATCTTACTAAATCAACACACAACACACGTAGTAGTTTAAGTTTTCACTTCTGTCGGCACTGCCGAGTGTTTTTTTTGGGAACGACATCTCGCAATCAACCAATGGGGTTGTCGGCTGCTTACCCGTACTTGCCTGCCATGTAGGTAGCTACCTTAATAAATTAAGGCCTCCAGCCAGGACTTAAAACTTAAAACTAGAGCGACTACTCGCTCACGCCCTGTGGGGTACGGACTTCGGCTTATGGCATAGCTGGAAGAGAGCAGCAAGGGTCGGGCTGGATCAGAATGAAAATTGGTGTAACCATCAAATTATTATCTTTATCTTCCAGTGTATATGATAGCTGATTGCTCTTAAACTATACAATGTATAGTACAAGTTCAAAATAGTCATAAATCCTAACTCCAACTAATCCTACTAACCTACTATAATATAATATAATATTCATCATCATCATATCAGCCAAAAGACGTCCACTGCTGGACATAAGCCTCCCCCAAAAGGAGGGCATTTGTATAATCGCTACGCTTGGCAGGCGGGTTGGCGATCGCAGTATGGTGGTCAAATGCATAGAGAACGCTGCTGCCCATTCTCTAGTAAGTCAATTAGTCGCCTTCTACGACACCCACGGGAAGAAATGGGATGGTGCTATTCTTTTAGTCCGGCATCACACGGTAGCGGTCTCAAAGTCAGTCTCAGTACCTACAGTTTAATTTAAGGCCAACAAAATAAGTATATTATTCTTCTTTGTCAAGAACAAAGTTATCACGAACTTTTCACTTATTCTCAACATAGACATGATTACTTTTATGACTACATTAAACCTGATGAAATAATGTCTACTGAGCTGTTCACATAAAGTAAATTCATCACTCTGGTGCAGAATTTTTGTCAACTGTGCTTTTACCTGGTAGTTACTGCGACTTTTACGAGGAAACTTGGCATCATTTCCCCTGTCGTTAAAACCTGTTTTTATGGACATTCTTCTTACAAAATTCTTATTTTTTAGTATGTTAAGTGTATCAAAGATACCCACAATGGTTGTTTTTCTCTCTGTGGTCTAGTGGTCGCAGGCGGTACTGTTGAGCATGAGGTCCTAGCTTCGATTCTCGGGTCGGTCAATGTATGATAGGAGTTTACCATCCGATTGCTGGAAATGTTCTCGCCGAATATTACATCAATTACATGAGACTTAAACAGAACTGATGAAATTTGGCTACTATTTATACATATGTACTATATAGGAAACTAACATGTATACACCGTTTTTTTTTTTTTTTTTCTGGTTGGGAAATCATCAAATAACTTCTCCCGCTCTGGGTGGAGCGGGAGGGCGTGTCAGACTTTTACTGACTAAAACCCACCCGTGTTCCCTCAGTTGCCTGTGTGCCAGGGGCGGCGGTATCTCTTTCGAACAACCCGCACCCCCGGCAGGCATCGGCCCTTGCGGGCCCCTCTGTTGCTGCTGACATCTCTTTGAGGCGCGCGTGGAACACAACGCGCCGTCGACCCGGGCTTGGTCCTTACCAGACAGCGAGCTACCCATTACTCGCCGTCCGCAAGCCCGTGCCTACGGTGGCCGGGAATCAGCCTGGGATTCCCGACGCCCAGGGCGTCTCCTGCGAAGGCCACGGCTGTGAGGGCGCATGTACTGCATCTCCCTCACGTGCGCCGCCTCCCTCTTTGCGAGCATAACTGCTTCGCTGAAGGAGGCGACTGCCAGCCATGCCCTCTCGCTCCGTACCATGGCCTGGACCAGGGTCGGACGCGAGAGATCGCCGCCGCCGATCACCTCCATGAGGACACGGCGTTGCTCCGCCCAAGCTGGGCAGACCTCCACCGTATGCTCCACCGTGTCCTCATGTATACACCGTAAGGACTATTATTGCTTGCAGCGCTCAGCCGCTATAGTAACGCTTGCTAACAGATGTGGTCATTGTGTGCACGGGGTTTTGTTTTCAAATTGGTCAGATGTAAGTACCTTTGTCTAACATTTCGGGGAATAAAAGCGTGATGTTATGTGGTACCAATCTGGCAGGCTAAGTTTTTCTTTTAGTCTCTCTATAAAAGATCAAAACCTGTCCTAGTTTTGCAAAGTTTGCTAATACCCGTATTAGCAAACTTTGCAAAACTAGGACAGGTTTTGATCTTCTAGCAAATTGCTTTATCGATATTTTTATTTTTTTAGAAATAAGTCTATGTATGATAAAACTTCTACTGAAAGTAGTTTACCAATTAGTTTGAAATTATTTGGCTCAAGTAATGTTTGGGCTAAGTAGTTTTTGTAGATGCCAAGACACAAATATATGTATTTATGTAAAGGCTACTAGGTAGGTGTAAATATTGTAACTAGAAGTTCTCATATTAAGTACTTACATAATTTTACTCCGCACATTCCACTTTTCACAACACCAATAATAATTACTCGCGTAGTAACCTCATCAGCTCGACGTCCGTAGGTCACTGCAGGGATCCAGCAGAATATCAGCGTCAGGTACATTTGTCTGACACATGCTGAGCTGGACTCCCATTTGGTGCAACTTTGAGACGCACACCTCACTTTTGCACTCCACCGCACTTTATTTAATTTGAATGTTAACTTGTGTCATAGCCTAAAGTGTCATCACTACACTAATAGTGTCATAGCCTAAAGTGTCATCACTACACTTATGTCATCCCATTTTCATGTAATTAGTTTTAATCTTATCGTGCTTTGTTTGTTGTGTTATGTCTTTTTTACGCACCAAATAAACGATTTATCTATCTATCTATCTATATTCACAATGTCATTGATCAAAACACTTCCATTCACGGAAACAAAACAATCCTTTCAGTAAACGATGATGTTCAACTTTTTTCCATAATCATAATCACGAACAATAAAAACAATAGTGACGCGTGCGAATGTTTTTATACATTCAATCATCACATCACTCACATAACTCTTCTCTACACCGTTCATTCACTCGCTCTAATGTCATTCGCACATCATTTGCACCTGTCGTAAAAAAACCATTCACTGCTTTGATCTAGACCAAACTTTCACTCTGCGGTTTTCGAAATTCGAACCATACGTTATTTTAAACTTTACTAAATCGGTTACGCTCCAGTAGGAGTATTCATATTATGTCGTTACTTTCTCTCTATTCAATAAAATGGCGCTCATTACTTGACTTTCCATAATTTTTGGATTTTTTGTCCACTCTGTAACTAAATTGATGTCACGCATTCATTTAAATATCGCGTAGTTGCGGTAGGAAATGAAGCATCATTTCGGTGCAATTTTATCACTGCAGACTATGATACACAATTACACTGATAATTCTTATATTAGGTAAAAATAGAAACAATGCGCTTTTTTATTACTAACGTGGCGATGTTGGCGTATACACGGCTACCACATCAAGCTATACATTTCCAGTTTACGCTGATCTCGCACTGTACGTTAATCCTACACAATGCGATATCAGCTTATACTGGAAATTTATAGCTTTATGTGTAGCCGTGTGTACACGTCCACTTCACTGCATCACTATAGGTTACACAAAGAAGAAAAATGTATGGAAATATAAGAAGACACTATTAAATTTCCTGCCCCGGTAACGTGTCGAATTTGAGGGGCTTGTGGCTAAGTAATAAAAGCCGCACGGGTCGATTGACTAGATAAAATTCAGATTTCGCCAGACGTCTAAAAGTCTGACAAACCAGTCTTTACAAGGGATATCGTTTTACGCAGTAACTGGGCTGTAAAACTCCGATAGGCAGTTGCTCTACGCACAATTCAGCGACATCCGGTTTGACTGGAAGCTAACCCCAACATATTTGGGATAAAGCTAGGCAGATGATGATGTATTTCATACATTTTATGGACGTTAGAAATTACAAAAGCGTACAATCTAGATCATTTTTACTGTTGTAAAAGTTCACCAAGATTGCATTCAGTATTTCCAAACCACGTTTCTAAACCGACTTCGCATGTCTATTGTTGGCATGAAAGCCTACCATTTTATCACTCGAATCCGTATTACAAACACCTAGTTTAATGAACCGGTTGTTTTACCTTAATCTGGTAAAATAATTGTATTGTGCAATTTATCGGTTATACGCATTTAATTGATTTTGGCAAGACACTGTTGAAATATACTTTCATTTAATCTTTGCTTGAGTGGTTCAAACATTTAAATATTGGATAGATATTATTATGAGGCCGTTTACGATTTTTTTTAAAGTAGCTCGTTCATTAGATCACAATTGAAATTATGTTTTGTGGTGTGTATTAAAACTTATAGAAACACAATATTTTAACTCTAAAATCACATAAATCAGCGAAATCGGCAAAACTCCTTTGGTGTTGCAATTTAATGTGACGAAGATCTAAAAGCACACTTAATTAGTATGAGGAATTTAGAATCGTTACCAGTACCGTTTACCAGAGGTTTTTAAAATTCATATAAATTTTACCGTGGTGTTTTCAACGAACCCAAGTTGAAAACATACCGATAACATTTATTTGTCCTTCTCGTGAAAAATATTTTCGGGTTAAAAACATTTCGTTCCACGTGCGTTTCCCTACTCATTCTGTGCAAGCATTTATTTTTACTATAAAAAAAGCATTTGCCTTGCATTGCACGCCATGCATGTCAGTAAAAGTAAAAAAAAAAAAAAAACGGGACAGCCGAAATGTTATGAAGCGTGATTTTAATGCACCTTTAATAGCATCGAATAAAGTGATTACCACTCGTCACATTATCGATACAAAAGGTTCATCAGAGCGTGAAACACGTTTCATTTCCAATACGTTCAAACGTTCAACACGCGCGTCACACGGGTTAAATCAACTTCATCTGGGCAACCAGTCTTTTTGCCGCGTCGACGTCTAAGTAAAACAATTGACCATAAAATTGTCCGTACGTGTCCCTCACAAAAAGAGAAAGCCTCGCCCGGGTCCATTCTAATGTCCCGTTTCTAAGAACATTATGTCTTATTTAAGAGATACGACAAAAAAATAAAATAGCTCGCGCCGTGAAAGAATAAGGCGAAATGGGCCATAAACGTTGCCCCGTCGCATCTAAAGACAAAAGTCGTAGAGCTACCGGCGCACAAATATTTGGGATGTTGTAAAATGCGTTTCTAAGTTTATTGCGACATTGTTACACGTAACATTTTTTCCCATTCAGTGAGTTTTGACAGCGGAACAATGGTAATTTCAGCTTCTGTTTTATAATGAGTGAGCTGAGCGACAAAAGCTTGACGATATTTTGGGATCCCCGCCGTTACGCTTTTGTTTTGACGATGCTGACAAAGGTTTGTATTATAATATTGTAAACACGAACTTCATTTCAAAGTTAAGCGAGCTCCATAAATTGCATAATTCTTTATCATTTCTTTTTTTTTATCGTTCTTTACTGTTATTCTGACACGATTTAGACAACTGGGGTCAGTGTTGCAATTAAATTTCCTATGTTATATTCCTTCCTCTTTGCCTGTCTATCAAATCAAAAAATCAAAGAATAGTAGCATTGTCACATGTCCTGAATTCGAAACAGTCATAATTAAAATAACAATGCACCATAACTTTTTGCGTTATTAAACCACATAACTTGTACACCGAAGTGTTATAAAACTGACTATGGTATTAATTTTCCAGACTCAAAAGATAGCGCCACAGATTATGCGACAAAAAAGTCGTAAGGGGTGGTTTAATCGGTTTTTTTACTGCTGTCGGCATTACACATGCGGAACCGACAGACCAGAACCGATGTTCATGCTTCAGGCCGACAGTGGCTTTGAAAAGAGCGGTTGGATCATGTAGTTATGTGATGTCATCAATTTGGCGCAGTGTGTGCCATGTGGTTGTCATCTTTGATTCGGATTTAATGTTGTGTTAAACGAAAAAAAAAAATCACAGTCGTAAATCGCAGTCATTACCAACGGCCACCACTGTTCTAGTGTCCACGGTTTAAACCCAGATAGGCGATTTACTTTGTGTGAATTATTTTAGAACAACTGTTCTCAAAACAGTGAAAGAAACATCGTGATAAAACTGGCATGTCTTAGAACCAAAAAATTCGAAGACATGTGACACACTTAACCTATTGTCATCTTTGTAAAGTGTATTAATTTGGACCCTGTCAGTCTGGACAGTCGAAAAATATTTATTCTAATATTTTTGTTGGTCTCACCACCAACCACTCAGATACCACCGTATCTGAGTGATTTTTTGAACTGTGACTACATTGTTGTATTGGGTTCCCATATGAAAAAATATATGTTTGTGGAAATAGTAAATAAATAATAAAAATAAAAAAAAATATCTTCAATCCGCGCTGGGCTCGCGTTGTGAATTACGGCCCACTCCTTCTCACTGAGACGAGGCCTGAATCCCAGCAGTGGGAAAATTATAGGCTGATTAGACTAAGAAAACCAATATTCTGTAGACAGAAGTAAAAATGTTGGGTTGGACTAGTTTTCAACAAGTTAAATAGCAATATTTTACTGTCTAACAGTTGCCAACATTGGCATTTATTGCCATTCTGGCCAAAGAAAATATGACTGATGAACACAACAATGACAATGACAGTCGTAAAAGACAAAAAAATAAATGAGCAATAACGCCATTTCAAAAGGCAAGGTCAAAAACGCTAGAAGCCTCCGCTACTTTCATAGCCACAGTAACTTTTATTGTAGAGAAGCGAACATCGGGACCATTTCGTGACGTCCTGTTTATGCCAAACAGATTCGAACGTGTCCCGACCCTATTCGAACTATTCGGTCTATTCGGTAGCTGTCGGTACACATCAAATAAAATTTAATTCGCCCATTGTTCGCTAGGGTTGCAAGCGTAAAAAATACTTGAATTGGAGGACAAGTGCGGGAGGTGTGTGAGTAACATGTGGAGAAAATGACAGGATGGGTTCTGATGCCGTGAGTTTTTGCTCATGATAAATAAAAAAAGTTATGAACTGATTAGTATGGAAGAGACAATAACACAAGTGGCAACAGAAACGGGCGTCGCCGTCGCTATTAATAGATTAAGGATCTTTGTATGATAGGTAGCGTGCTTATGTGCAAATTTTATGCAAAATGACTTCATTCATACAAAACAGATAGTGTCTGCAGGTTTGAAGAGTCAAAGAAATACCTGGAGTTCAATATCGTGTTCGCAGTAATTGCAGTAGGTATATTTATGAAAGTCTTCATATTAATGACTAGTTGCGGACCGCGGTTTCACGCGCAAAAGTTTCGATTCCGTAGGAACATCGGGATAAAAAGTATCTTAGGTTCTAATCCAACACCTTGCGTAACTCACTATATCAAGCTGAATCATGTTGAACTATATTGCTAATCCATTGCTTCTTAGGTTCGAAATATATGTCTGCTCAACAAGCAATAAAAGTTGTTGAACTATGAAAATGGGACCATTTCTATTGTTAGTATGTTACGCAACTGCCCCGCTGGTCATGGACTGCCCATGTGCAAAATTTCGTTTAGTCCGCTCTCGGCCCCTCGACCCCTAAAAAAAGATTTGTATATTTATTTACTCTCAACCCTTAAACATTCGGCACGCCACGATTGCAGCGGTAAGTCCTCTCTTTGAGGAGTGGCTTGACAGGCGGCATGGCGTCCTCACCTTCCGCCTGATGCAGGTCCTCACCGGACACGGTTGTTTCGGGAGGTTCCTGTTTTGCATAAGGCGGGAGGAAACACCCGGGTGTTTCCATTGCGAAGATCGCCCTGAGGACACGGTGGAGCATACGGTGGAGGTCTGCCCGGCTTGGGCGGAGCACCGCCATGTTCTCGTGGAGGCGATCGGCGGCGGCAATCTCTCGCGTCCAGCCCTGGTCCAGGCCATAGTACGGAGCTATCCGTCACCTTCTTCTGCGAAGCAGTAATGCTCGCAAAGAGGGAGGCGTCGCACGTGAGGGAGAGGCAGTCCATGCGCCCTCACGGCCGTAGTCGTCGCAGGAGACGCCCTGGGTGTCGGGAATCCCAGGCTGATTCCCGGCCACCATAGGCGCGGGCTTGCAGACGGTGAGTAATGGGTAGCTCGCTGGCCAGTAAGGTCCAAGCCCGGGTCGACAGCGCGTTGTGTTCCACACGTGCCTCAAAGAGATGTCAGCACCAACTGATGGGGCCTGGAAGGGCTGATGCCTGCCAACAGCCAACTGAGAGACACACGGGTGGGTTTTAGTCAGTAAAAGTGTGACACGCCCTCTTGCTCCACCCAGAGCAGAAGCAGTTATTTGATGATCTCCCACCCCAAAAAAAAACCCTTAAACATAGTTCACACTGGAGCCCCAGGGAGTGAGACTGACCTGACTGAACTTTCATACAAAGGACAGGCATACCTTGTCCAGTTTCGACCCTTAGTTCAGTAAGTACCTAAAATTAACATTTTTGTACAGAAGGTACAGACTACTCTGGGGGTCGAAAGGAAACTAAAATTTGGCTGGAAAAGAAAATCCACTCTCGACCCCCAAGGGTCGAGAATAAACTATAGTCAGGGATCCAGTGGACACATTATTTATTGGGGTCGAGGGACCCAGAATGGACTAAACAAAGCTGCCAATGTTTATACCAACACTAGCTTCTGCCTGCGATTTTTTCCACGTAAAATTTCTTGTTCTCCGACCCACCCCGTCGTATCGCATTGCCATTACCTACTTTGCTAAACTTTCTTTCTGATTTTTACAAGCTTTGATTTAACTTGCAACTATGTTTGTTCAGGTAGACTCTTGCAACTCAATTTTGAAGCAGATATCTTTAACCAATTGAGCTGAAATTTTGCATGCATATGTATACCGCGTGACAATGCAATATTTTATCTTTTTGCTCGGTTCCTTAGAGTCCTAGCGTGAAGTATTGATATATCAATGCAAACAGATTTTTTGTTTTCCGACTGGTAGTTGCAGAGATTAGCGTGTTCAAACAAATTTTTCAGCTATATTATTATTATAAAGTACAAAAACAAAAAAAAAAAGTAAAGCAAAACTTTATACCCTTTTTTGAAAATCACGCGGACTTAGTAGCATGAATTTTGGCACTGTTAAAATTTATATGTAGAGAGAGTGCAGAAAGGAAATATTTTTATCTAATAATGCATGGGAAATAAATTAAGTTTTAAATTAATTATGTTCGAATTTTGACCACTCGGCGACCACTAGTTAGTATAGATTTTTTCTTTTCTACCGAAACAATAAACGGCATTATTTATTAGTGTATTCGTTCAATCACATATCAAGCTACCATTCGTCGGACGTAGGAGGCTTATGTCACGAGAAATAGTGGCCATTTTTATCTCAGCCAGGCTAAGGTTAGTCCCTCGAGATGCAGAATTAAACATCCTTTTACTTATTAGTCAATCACAACGGGGATCAATTTGTTTGTTTGTAAATCTTACGAATCTGAGAGATCGTGATGTTGCGAGACTAAGCAAAAGCAAAATTTCATCCATATCCGTTCAGCCATTATAGCGTGAAAGCATAACAAATAAACACACAAATAATCTCTAGTACATTTTCTCTGTATGATATTAGTTGTATTAATTACGTATGTATTCTGCGGTTTATAATAACCATTTGCATCTTGAAATTTCGCCCGATCCCCGCCAAAAAATTCAAACGAACTACCATCTCCCCTGTTCCCATCAGGTTGTCACATTTGTATTACATCCCTCATTAAACTTATACAACTGCGGGAAATCGTTACCGACAAACACATGTTTATGTCCATTCATTGTTAGTTTATTTGAAAAGTTCCAGCCAATTGTGTCCCACTCTCATCGTAATCGTAAATCATTCTAGTACCTACTCCTGTTGCTTGTGCTACCGAAGTTTGGCTGTTCGTTTTATGATTCTTTTGTTTAAAACTTTTATTGGCTCTGGCCGTTCCAAAAACTAATTTATTCAGGAGCCTTAACCATCAGCCTTGGAACTTGGAACTTGCCTACTTCGAAAGGTCCCATTCCGCTTTTTACGTTTTACGATTATTTTTTCTTCACAGTGTAAATGTATCGGATTCGAGTAAATAGGCGCTCCGTTTAAGTTTGTGCTTTTATTGTTTTAGTTTTTAATTCTGTTCTGATTTTTTTGTTTGAAAATGGTGTCTTTTGTATGAGTTTCTAAAACAGTTTCGGCTTCACAACTGAGCTCTCAAATAAAGTTTCTTGACGTTTTTGCAGTTAAGATTTGTAAGAGTGAGATAGAGTAACAAAATGTAGATCTACCTACCATAATATAAACGTGGTAAGTAAATGTCTTATACACATTAACATTTTCCAAATTATTTAACATACTTTACTTAGAAGTGAAGAGCAAAGCTTTCAGAAAGGGAAAGTAACAGGCAATATTTTCCCACCAAATGTTCAAATTCAATTCCAAATATTTTCAATAAACCACACTCATAATCAACACCCAAATGGTTTTATCAAATGAAAATGTCCAAAACCTATTAGGGCTTGCATAATAGTTTGGAAATTTCGTTATCACGTGATAGACGAGTCCTAATAAAATTTTATGTCACACTTTCTAATAACTGTAACATTAAGATAAAAGCGTGCTCAATGGGAATGACTCTATTCAACATTGACATTATGTATGCAAATCTCAGTAAACCAACTCGATCGTGATTCGTGAGTAAAGAATTCATTCGTTGAGACGGAGTTATAAAGTAGTCATTTACATTTGGAGGTAAAGGATATTCAGTTCGAAGTTAGGTTCAATGAATGTATCATGGGTTCGTAAATTATTTATTTATAATAAATTCGTGTTCAGTCTTATTTGTCCATAATTATTAGTAATAAAGGTCTTCAAACTATGTTAGTCAATACTTAAATCAAATCATCATACATAATTTTTAAAAAAATCATTCCTGTTAAAAAAAATTAAATCATGTCAACAAATAAACAATCGACATCATTAATTTGAAAACTTGAAAACGAAGTTGGAGTTTATTCAGAAGAAATATGACTGCAATTTATGACAATAATATCAATCAACTGAACCAGATAAAAAAGATATAAAACTAAAACATTGAAAAGTGTTAGTTTTGGTTAAAAAAATATAATTTTACATGATGTACAAACTCTCACAATGATCAACCAATATTGACCTACGCATCTTCTCTTGTTCAACGCCGCTTTCATACGTCGATGCGGCGTGAAAATACCGAAGTAATAACATACGTAAGTACATAACAACGGATTTCTTAAAACATACCTAATGAGTTTTTAAAGTTATTAAGGCAAATTACCATTGAAACGACGCGGGGTTCTGAAGGTGTGTAATAAGTTACCGTGATGTGTTGTGGGCGTTCAGAATGCTCAGATTTAAGCCGCTAGAAAGGCTTCTGTGTTGCAGCCGATTAGCCTTATGATTTATTATGGGCTATATCAGTTTTTGCTGGCTTGACTGATCTTTGGCGGCTCTTGGGCGAGTCTGGGGTGATTTGTGGGAGTTAACGAGTGATGTGTGGTGTAATTGCTTTGAGAATATGTGCTGTTTTTGTTTCGTTAGTCAACTGTTTCGGTGATGTTTATGTTTGGCGTTTTTCGGTATGTGTGACGTTTAAAATAAATTTGGCTGAATGTATTACAAGTTACAAATGAATAAGTTTTATTTCGGAAAGTTGGACGAAAATTTAGGGCGTACGCGGATTAAATCACTTTTTGATCTTCTTTGACTCGATTTAACGCCAAGGCCCAGATTATCGTCTAAAAATAAAATAAAAAATTTAAACCAATTCTAAAAAACGGATACATTAAAAATAATTCCAAAAGTCAATTTAAATAAACGCCAACCTAAACAACCGAAAACTGTTAACAACTCAAAGACATTATAAATAGTAAACCAGTCAAAGTTTGTACAGTTACGATCAAAAGTCGTTCAATATTGTTACGGAATTTAAGTCTCATTCATTTATAATGTACGTACAGGAAACAAAGTTGAAAAAAAAAAAACTTTATCGATGATCGTTTAGACCGAGCGGTACCACCGAAATGGTTATTTAATGTGAAAAAATTATAGAACTCTTTTTATTTCGAGGTTCTGGTTATGACTGACTTAATTACCGGTTTACTATGATTTATTATTTAATGCAGGAATAATTTTTGAGGCTGTCCAATGACGTATGACTGCTCTCGCTGGGAACAGGTTCAGTTGCCGCTGGCGTTACGGACACGGGCATAGAGTAAGTAAATGATGCTTTTGTAGTATTGTTTTTTGACATTAGAAGGCGTTTTAGTGAACGGATAGATCGTATAACTCTGACATTGTTTAGCTTCTGTTTCCAATAAAATCCTGCGAACATAGGCTTATAATAATTAAGCTTTATTTTTTTGGGTATGACATCTTGCAGATCCTCGTCGTAGTCGGTCATTTTTAAGATCGCTCCGTACTAGTTCATTTCGGTAAGTGAACTAGTTCTTTCTATTAGTTCTATTAGTTCTATTAGTTCCATTCGGTCTTCGGTCTCAGAAGTACTTTTAAAGATCACAGAGCAAAAATTTAACGTATCAGTCAGATCAGTCGCTGTCATTCTCGTTCTCGTTCGGACATACGATCCGGCCCTTTGTAAATGTACGAGGAGCTATTAGAACTAATAGACCGATTACAAGTCAGCATTCGGAAATGTTTCTTTTAGTACAGTGCTAAGAAACGGTTCCTATTCGCTCATCGTTCGCGAACTACACAAGAATAGGTTGTCGGCAGCTTAACCGGACTTGCCTTTGGCTACCTTAATAAATTAAGGCCTCCAGCCAGGGCTTTCAAAGTTAAAATTAAGTGACTACACGCTAAAGGCACCCCCTGTGGGCCTGTGGGGTACGGACCTCAGCTTAGGGCGTCGCTGGAAGAGGGTAGCAAGGGACGAGCTGGATCGGAATGAACGTAAGCTATCAAAAAGAAAATACGATATTTATTTTAGGATTGCCTGTCAAAATAATAACATCATTGGCATGAAAATATTAAAGAAAAGTAACTAGGTAATCATTATAAATGGCAAAGTAAAGAAGATGAAGTTATAAGTTTCATATAAACTATATAATTACGTATAAAACGTCCTAACTTTCGAAGTTGGCTTGAGAAATAAGTCATAATTTTTCTCTTGGCTTTATTAAAGTTTTGTACGAAATATTTTGTAAATATTTTACGGTTAAAAGAAACTGTAATTGAAATGAAGCACAGCTGTTTTTGTTTATTGAAATATTTTTGGAATTTCAAAACGTAAAATTATTATACAGACGTAAAATGATTTGTTTGTAAGTTTGTATGTAGAGGTAAACTCAGGATCTACCGGACGGATTTGAAAAATTCTTTTTGCAGTTGATGGTCCGATTGTTGAAAAAGATTATACGTTATAAATAACGTATTAAAATACCACGCTACGACGGACGACGCTAAGGAGACGAGTCATAAAAATAAAATGAAAATGAAGTAATATCGACGATTTCGGATATACATATTTTCACGAGGATGAAGTCGCGGGCTTGTGCCTGCGAGTTCTAGTTTATTATATTTTATGCTGCAAATTAATTGGAACCAAAAAAGAAACACCCTTTATCAGCATAAAATACACAGAAGGTTATTTACGTTCTATTCAGCCGATAATATCTGAACAGATAAATATTCTTTACAACTTAATTCTATACAAACACATTTTATCGTGTAGTAACAAGGCAAAATGATAATGAACATAATTCAGAGAGCTATCGCGCATCTGCATCGCTAATCTATGCACTATAGCGTATGCCTCGCCTTTCTACTTGCGCCTGCGTCGGCCTGAGTTGCTCTGGTTATAAATAATACTATAATGACAAGGAATTACCCTGTTCTGCCACACTACACGCTAGACGTTCCCGTTCTTATACTGGTTCATTATACTCAAGGTTTGTGCCTACTTACGGTTTTATATAATGTTAGAAATTATTGTGAAGGAAAATTCCACGTTATACAGAAATTATTCTAGTGTAGAAACGATTTAAAATTTTGCTCTTGGGTTTGTTGGTTGTGGGTACGGGGAAATTGGTGGTGTGAGCTGCGGTTGTTTTCATCAATTATATTGTGTCTGTGAAACAATACAACAACAACTGTATGTGTTCAAGATTATATTATGGCTGTTTAGTCAGTTACATCTTGTTTTGGATGATTAAATAGTGTTAAACAGTGCCAGAAATTATCCCACAGGAATGGGCTGCCAGGAAAAAGGAGCCTTTGTTACTTCTTATAACATCAGCAATCTGCCAGTGAAAGTCTCGTCAAAATCTGTCCAGCCCTATTGGAAATTAGCTAGAACGAACAGACAGACAAATATATATATATTTTATTTTTTTGTTATAAGTAGTAGTATAATTTTATATGCATATAGTAAAATCTATTATTTTAACATTACAAACAGAAGTGTCTATTTTATTTATTTCTTTAGATGGAGTAGGTACCTACTTATGGATTTCATAAATCTTTACTTTCGAGCCAAAAGTTATTTACAACGTAGTTTTTAAAAGGTTTTGACTGCTGATCCGTGTAGTACCGAAAATATTTCACCAAATACGAGATGCGTATCTCAACAAATTCTTCCAGTAATCCACTAGGTACATTGTTTCGCTCACAATGGCGCTACAGCACTAAGTTTACAATACCCTATCTGCATCAGGACAACAATCAATTGTCCATTTCTCGCAGCTTCTCATATTACCGTATTAGTGACGTCATAGATCTCGTTTACCACACAAGTGGTGATTATTTATCGGCCCGTCTGAGGGTGGAACATTAAAACAATGTTCTTATAAGAACATGAGTCGTTAATTACGAGCAAACATGACGCTTATGATGGTAGTGGTACGGGAGTTGGGACTTGGAACCTGTATGGCAAATTGTGTCCGTGTATGTGTGTGTGTCATGGGTAGGCTGTATGTCAATGTCATGAAAATGCGGCATAAAATAATTATTAAAAACCCCGCTTAATGAAAGGTGATAAAACGGCTGATTAAGGCAAATTTTCTACGCTATGCAGCTATGTTGGGAGGATGTGAAGGCTAAGCTACAAATCTACGCTTATGTTAAGCTGTATAGCGGAGCGAGTAAGATGTGCTATGTGAAGATGCACAGCTCAAGCTATGCGATGCTCCGGTGACCAACGCGCGCCTACTGTAGGTACTCTTCACTGCACATAGCTGCACTACTTGCGCATCCATAGCTCCCATCCATAGCACACGTCCATAGCACACATCCTTCCATATAAAGAAAATAGCTTAGATGAACCCATTTCCACCAGTCTTATGCTATGTGGACCAATGAATATGATTGGAGGATATCAAACGCATCCATAGCAACGTCACATAGCACAGCTCTGGTGGAAATGCAGCCTTATTCTGTTTACAATGATCGTGAAAACTAAGACAATGTAAGCTTGAAGGGAGCTGCCAATAATGTCATACCTGGCATTAGGTGGAATGATAGCTCAGTTCAAGCTAACTTCGTCTAAATTTTCACAGCGAGGTTTTTTACAGAATAGACGAGCTGGTATTTTAAGCAGTGTCTATGAATAACAGTCCAGTCTTATATCCTATTTTCAGTAAAAATATTTCAAAAGGTAAATGTCATCATGCTTTATATTTAGTTCATGACCAACAAGGCTCATAACGGTTGATAACAGCATGATATAAATCATCCAACTGGCCAATCAAAGTGCCCCAGGCCGATGACGGGCAGAAGCATTTTAAGTGTGAGAAGAGAGGCTTTGCCCATTAAGTTTTCATGAATGAAAACGGTGATAAAGTTATCGACTAATTGTCTATTAGTTTTGCAATTTCAATAGTATATCACAAAGAAAAAAATCGTGGGGAAAGCTGGCCTTTTGTAACCTGGAATCGCGACAAGCTTGGTGATCAAAACTACATGTATTTCCGAAGAAGAGGCTCTTTCCCAGAAGTAGAATAATTACATGCCAATATTATAACAAACCAGACGCTATGACTCACAGACAACAGAAGAGACGGTTATGCTATTATTCACTCAACTATAGCTTGTATTATTATTTGCATACAACGTATAAATAATTCTAGCCACGCTCCGGGTCTATAATACTACTGTCGGCGCTTCTGTTCATGGCTGAAAGGACCATTGTCCACTGCGAGCTCGGAATACCGCTCACGTGCTGTAAGTAAATACAACGGTTATGTACTATCAATTTACCACACGGGTTATAATCAATAGTTAACTAGCGCTTTTATCTTTGTTTTGGTGCATTTTGATGCTTAAAATGTTGAAGGAAGACTAAATTTTTCTTTTAACTGTATCCGGCACGGGATGTGCGACGAATGGAAGTCGTTGAAATTTCAGTTCGATTGTCTTTCTATTAAGTTATATTTCTATTCGTCGCAAAAAAAAATCCCTTGCCATGCCGTGCCGTCATTTGTAGGTAGACATAGGTAATACAACAGTGCAGTCTGGGATGTTCAAAATCAATCAAGTAATTTATTCAAACTAAGCTGAGAGTCAACACTTTTAGATCGATTAGTGTTCAGACGTACTATAGACACCTGAATTAAAATAGGTTTCTTATCGTCTTCACACCTTGCCTGCCTACTACTGGGACACAGGCTCCTCTCTGTGATAGGGAGTAGGCCATAATCGACCACGCGGGCCTAGTGCGGGTTGCTACATAACATGCTGGATTCTTCACGATGTTTTCCTTCACCATTTGAGGACAGTGGTGATGAAATAATTTACATAAACTAAAGCCTCTCTGGGTGCGAACCTACGACCTACAACTCCGGCTACTTGGCCGGCACTACTCTCACCTCCTGCACATAATACACCTGGGCCCTGAGACAAAACACATTTCTGTTAGCGTTCACGCCAAACGCTACGCCCCAAAATGTATGGGAATGACATTACCTGCGGAAAGGACACGACTTAATCTTTCCGTAGGCAATGTCATTCCCGTACATTTTGGCGTAGCGTTTGGCGTGAACACTAACAGGAATGTGTTTTGTCCAGGCCTGTTGCTTTAAAATAGGTTACTTATCGTCTGTTATTATTACCCTTACCTTGCTTTTTTGTCAGTGACTATGACTGACGTTGACTTTATGTGTCGTTGCTGGTTTAAAATCTTATTGTCTCCTTTGTACTCCTACGTAATGTCGGCAAACATTTGCGAGAAGTGGACTTTCTGCGTTTTCCTTTAAATAATCCTTATGTTTGATCAGTAACATCAGAGATTACCAGTAATATGTTGGTTTATAAGCTTTCATATATTAGCTGATATGGGAGCATGTGTTAATGAGGTATATCTTGTCGGTTTACAGTGGTTTCGATGTTTGAAGTTCTGAAGCCTCGTTTACTCTGACAAGGAAAGTGGTGGGTAAGATTAGTTGGGTGATTAATATGACGTGTTGATTCAGATGGCTGTATTATGTGAAGGAGGTATCTTATATTCCGTGTCAAATTAAATTACCTAGCGAAACTCAACTGCACTGCATCATCGTCATTTTATCCGAAAGACGTCCACTTCTGGACATAGGCCTCCCCCAAGCACCGCCACTTCGACTGGTTCTACGCTTCTCGCATTCACACAGACGTGATGTCACGAATTACGATAAAACAAAAATAAAACTACAGGTGGTTGATGATCTCACAAAAAAATAATCAATTCATTTGTTTTTGTTTTATTATATCTAGATATTGACAGTCGATACTCATCATATCTGTGGAGTTTTGCTAGCTTATTAATTATGACTTTGTAGTTTTTCAGAGCTTTGTTCTTTTTCTTTTTTTTTTGCTGTGATTCATGGATCGCTGAAAGTCGTTACGGGTCGTCAGAAGCCCGAAAATCCGACAACCAGTCTTACCAAGTGGTATAAAATTAGCCAAATAACTGGGTTGTGTGGAGGTCACATACGCAGTCACTCCATTTAAATTACCAGTGCTCAGCTACATCCGGTTAAACTGGAAGCCGACCCTAGCATAATAATTGGAAGAGGCTAGACAGATGCTGATGGTGATGAGTTCTTTATTAGAAATAAATTAATATCTATAGATAATGAACTACGACAAGAACACCGCAATAAACAACTTACGTCTCATATAGAACATACTACCGAGACATTCGCAGTCGATGTAGCATTCCAAGCCATTAACAACACCATTTTCAATTTCGCTTACTGATCTAACAGCAGCAACACCTTAACATTCCACCCCATAAAACGTAATAGGATACTAACAAAACTATCAATCCGTAACTAGAAATAAAGAAGTTACTTCGGAATGTTTTAGAAGAGCTACCACAGCAGTTTGAGCTCCTATGTCAAAGTGTCGTGGTTACGTACGACACGTAATAGCAACGGTTTACTGCCTACCAGTCGTTTAACCTCGACTTGCATCTGTAACACGATTGCTTACGAATCGCAGTTGGTTTATGGCCATGCGAATGTCTTTTAGGAATAGTCTGGTGATTAAATTGAATCTGAGATCGAAGAAGCTTTTCTTTATTTTACTATGTTCAGTAGTGTTTAAAGAAAAATATAATGATTATACTCAGTAACTGGGTTGTGGAGGTCAGATAGGCAGTCGCTCCACGTAAAATACTGGTATTCAGCTGCATCTGGTTAGACTGGAAGCAGACCCCAATATAGTTGGAACAAGGCTGTAGATGATGATGGTATTGCTAATCCATTACCTGCTTAGTTCGAAAAATATGTCTGCTACAACATAAATAACGCAATGAATGTGGTTGAACTGTCAAAATCAAAATCAAAAGTCATTTATTCAAATTAGGCTGAGAATCAGCACTTTTCGAGTGTCAAAATTACATAAGACAGTCCCCCAAAACGCCCGCCCTTTATTACTTCCTAATGCTTTAGTTGTGAAGAAGAAGTGGCGCAACAAACTCCCCAGCAGCTCAGCTGTCTGTTTAGTTAGATAGACTTGATTCTGTACATAGGTAGGCAAAGTAATCAACATTACGAGATACAGTACTTAAAAATTTGTCAAATGTCAGCGAGCCATGCCAATATACCAACAAATAAAATGAAAACTTAACTCAAGCACAAAAAAGAAGTAAACAAAGCATACTACCAAAATAAAAGCCTCCTGGTATAAATGGCGTGATAGCTTACATATGCAATGCTGGATTATGTTTACAAATGATAACCTAGGACCATCGACTTAAAATAAATAAACGGGAAGGTAAAAGTGTCAAAATGAAAACCATTCCTAGTGTTAGTGTGTATCGTAATTACCCCATAGGCGGTCAGCGCCGCCCATTAGAAATAAACAACAAATAAAAACAACCAAAGTTGATGGCTTCTATCTCTGTAACTATACCGAAACCACTATTCTTAAAATCGGATCTCCGCAATTTAAAATAGTGTAAACAGTGGCGTGCACAGAGATTTTAGACATGGTATTTAAAAAAAAGGCAATAAAACAGAATAACTGATTGCTGTACCTAAACAGCATGCAACCTGTGAGGAAATTAAATGAATCATATTGTTTTGTATGTTTTTTTCACCGACAGACACTTCTGAAAACGCATCATTTTTCCACACACACATCACCTAAACAACTTTCACAGGAAGTCTATTTTTCACACTATTATCAACAAGTAAGTTTCGTAATTCGTCGTGTCAAAACCCAATGACTACCCTGTGCGTTATTTATTACATTATGTTCCACGTATGTATAGGAACGCACACCAAATAAATCAGCATGACTACGAGAGCACACACATAAACATTAAGATGCGAATAGTTTGTATCTCTCCCGATGCGAACTTGCGTTAAATTGAACGAACGAACAGGTATTGCATCGATGATACTAATGATATGACCGACGCTCGACAGGTGGAGCTGATCTATGAAAAAAGATTTTTTTGTTTATTGATAAATCATATTAGTTTTAAATATTTATCTGATTCAGGTGGGTAGGCAGTGTCTTTCTATCTTTATGGACTGCACGTCACTGAGTGTAAATATGTGAAAATAACAAAGAAACACGATAAGTATTTTTGTCAAACATCTACGTAAAATCCAAACTAAAACACTATCCATAAGAACCCATAGCATTACAAAGTAAACTCGCAAGACATGTAATCGCAACCCCCATTTAATCGCAACAACATAGTAACATATTGAAAGATCTTACAACACCGACTACCACCTCCAATCCAGCCTAGATTCCCTTCTAAGATAAAACGTTTATAAATAAGTAAAAACCAGTAAGTGCGTATTGAATTCACATAAACGGAAAGAACTAGCATTTACGTCTACTAAATGCTACTTAGGCTTATGTGGAACGTTGAAAGTCGTACTAAACATTTTTCTGATTGAAAAGGAATTCCGGATACTCATTCGGCATAAAGTTAAAGGTCTAATTATTTGTCCTGCCGGGATCGCGGATTTGTTGGAAAGAGCAAAGTAGCCCTGGCACAGGCAACTGAAGGAACACGGGTGGGTTTTAGTCAGTAAAAGTATGACACGTCCCAGAGCGGGTGAAGTTATTTGATGATTTCCCATAAAAAACAGTGGCACTCCGGGAGTGCCGACAAAAGTTGGCAGCTATTTTACCAAATTGGTAAAATCTTTTATTACATGTTATTTATACTGATCAAGCTCAATTAAAACTAACTTATATACAGATGTTTCAGTAACGGTATCGCGAATTCAATTGTTTTTCTCATCTCAAAAAATGCTCAACGCGCCTAAAGAAGTTCTCGCTTTAAAAAATGGTCTAATTATATTGGTGTCTTGTTTACAATAGATCGAACAACTTAAAAGTAAATAGAAAAATCAATGATACGTGATTAATATGGCAGAACCGCGTTTATATTTCCCGGTACTTAGCTGTATCATGGAAGTCACCAAGCCTTGAATGAATAGGTTATTTTTTGGCACCATCGTCTACCATCATCGTTTACTATTTGGTAGCAAACGCATAATCAGCATACAATATTCCAACTGCCGTGACACAGGGCTCTTTGTGAGAGGAAGTGGACTATAATCCCCCACGCGGGCCCAGTATGGGTTGGTAGATGTCACATATATCTTCAGTTTCTTCACGATATATTCCTTCACCATTTTAGGACCTGTGGTGATGAAATAATTGATGCAAAGTGAAGGTTCGGTCCGGGTTCCAAAATCTCGTAAGTTGCAGCCGTTACCACCGGGCCACCGCTGCGCTGCTATATCAGAATCATACCTTATTACAAATAACGGGTAAATAGTCCAACTGATATTTAGCAGTCATCTTTGCAAATAACAACTATCTCAATCGATCACGTTTTTCCATGATGTGTTTACGTTTGTTTTTGCATTTTGCTTGTCACCCAGAGAGAGCATTGAGAGGTTTATTGTGGTAACCATTTCACCGCCACACTTCATATCTGGAACACAGCAGTTATACTTGGCTACCAAAATATTTATCATCTTCTACAACTTTGTCTCCGTTTCCGTTATATCCTCATGTTACCAGAAATTTCATCGTCGTGCTCCATCATAGAACCTAAAACAGGAAATATTCTTCATTAACTTCAAACTACCAAGGAGCAACCACCTACAAGTGTGCATCATCAAATCGCCGTTACAAGACCATGGATAAATGCAATCAAGGCAATATATCAGGTTTGGATACATTCAGTGCAGTGTATAAGTCATCTATACAAAAACAGGTTCCCAAGCTCGAAGGCTATAAGATAGTAAACTGTCACTAATTATGCACTGGAATATTTAATCCTGATACAAAATGATTTAAGCTGTGTGAAATTTGAGACGCCAGAGAAGGAATGTTTTATTATCACTGTGTCAGTTTCTGTTGAATGCTATAGTGGTGTAAGATAAAGGCAAAATCACCAAATGAACAGGTGATCAAAATATGACTGGATACAACAAAGGCATGTTTCAAGAAAATAGCTAAAATCACAAAAATTACGTTAAATTAAAAGAAGAGAGGCTTATGGCTAACAAATAATAGCCGCACGATCTTGATCGATCGATCACGTTAAGCTACGGTTGCCGCGGTAGCTCTGTGGATTGGTGAACATCTTTTCTGTCTCTGTGGTTCGTGAACGGGCGCTGTCGGTTGAGACTGGTCATCTCCTAACTTCCAGGGCTTATTTTATCTTGTATTTAGAATTGTTTATAATTACATTTTTTACATTGTTTTCACATACAGAAGCAACAAGAATAATGTTCCCAAGATTTTGTAATATTTCAACTTGAGTTTAAAAGAGTGTCCGTGGAGTTTCTTGCCCGTTCTTCTCCATAGAGATCTACGTTTTGGAATGGGCAACTAGCTTCAACTTTTCAACTGATCGACTTTTTGACAATTCAAAAGTGCCTGTAAATGGTTTAATTGAAATAAATGCTTTGAGTTTGAGTTTTGAGTTTTACATATCGAGATCCCTCAGTGAATCGGAAAGCAGGTTAAGTCGTTGTTACGAGTGAATAACATTCGGAGATCTTGGACCCTTAAGATCGTCAGAAGCCCGAAAGTTCGACAACTAAGAATCATGTTACCCAATAACTGGGTTATGGAGGTCAGATAGGCATTCGCTCCAAGTTAAATACTGTTATTCAGTTGTATTTGGTTAGAATGGAAGCCGACCCCAACAGTTGTGAGAAAGCTAGGCAGATGATGATGATGTTAAATTAAAAGAGCTCATAAACTTGCTTTAACGGCCAAAATATAATCTTTCGATGGCAAAGACACGACAATAACCGTCAACCGACGATAACATAGCATCCTTTGCATGAACATGCATTACTTAGTATGAGAAACATGTACGGGTACAGACAATATCTATAGAAATTCTAATACAACCGTAGCATCGTCTCTAACAAAGCCCACTTACAAATCACTTCGACACCCACCATATAAATTAAAGTTTGCACGCACGACCATAAATAACTACAACGGTGCTCCTATAACACCAAGCTTAATATTATTATAGCTAGGAAGGTGGTTTGTATGTTTGTGAATAGTTTTGAATGGCTAGAAAAGAACGAAAGTCAGCTTATTTTGCTTGATTCTACTATTGTAACAAAATATACAAAAATCTAAAATATGTGTAACAACTGCCGAAATCGGCCATCTGAGCGATGGTCAATAAAGTAATGACTTGATCTTAACTCATGCCATTTGTAATTGACTACAAAAAGAAGGAGGTTATCAATTCGATATGTTTATATATTTTTTTAAATCAACAATACATTAAATAATATCGTAAATATGGCACCCAAATGGAACATTCTACACCGGGGGTAAGTGCTAGAGCAGCCTCCACCACAGATAACATTTTGATTGTTGAAAATTTCACTTTAAAATAGCAATAAAGTTATTAGGTTAGGGAAAGAGTGCTATAAACAAATATAAAGTCTGTCTTTATGGCTCTATTTTTAACCGACTTCAAAAAGAAGGAGGTTATCAATTCGACATGTTTTTTTTAAATGTATGTTCGGGTATAGCTCCTTCATATATAGACGAATTTGCAAAATCATTTTTTTATTGTTCGGAAAGGGGTTTATTCCAAAATGGTCCCATTTAAATTTCATATAGATCGATGATAAGTTTCGGAGACAGACAACGAAACTCTTCAAAAAATTACAGCAAAATCAACCGCGATTGCTGCTATCGCATAAATATGCATTGTTTTGACCCCAACCAAGGATGATGAAATTTCGAATTGTTGTGGGGTAGATACTATACCTAACTACAAAGTGAAAATAACTTTAATTTAGGAAAGCGGTGACTTTGGATATGTATTTTTAATTTTTGTCATCGAAAAAAAACTTATTTTTCACTTCATAAAAAGAAGTTTAAAATAAATTAGAGAACAAAACAACTGTACCTACCTACGAAATATATTATTTTAAATGGCAATACCCAGTGGTTTAGTTTTGAGCGGTCTGTGCGTTGTATGTCAGTGAATGAATGAATGAATTTATGATTTTAAAGTAGATAACTTTATGAATTTTCAATTTATGATAGACGAATTATTTAAAGTGGTTGTGATCAGTGTTCATGAGTTTTATGTTAAAAGGTTCCGTTGGCACTCTATGGGACGGAACCCTGAAAACGCTCAATCTAAAACATGGGTGTCCAGGAAAACTTCGATTATTTTCCCAAGCGGAGTCGCGGGGTCTGTTTTATCCTAAACTAAGCTACAAAAGTAAAACTCAGCGCACAGTATAACAATCTATACAAATCGAGTCTTCCGGATTGTCGCGCTCATTGTAGACACAAGCCGTTATGAAGTCGAGTTGTGGACCTATGCAATTTGCGCGAACGCTTTACATACGAGTCCATTCCAACTAACGGGTATCATATCCGCCTTAGATCCCGTTTATATGGGAAACGTTATGTTTTATGGTTGCAGAGTATTTACCAATAGTGTGGAGCAGTTTTTGTTGAGTTTTTTCGGTGTTCAAAACGCAAAACAAACGCGATAATGGCTTTGGTATGTTCTACTGATGTCACGTAAGCAAACAGTGAAAGAAAATACCTACTTCGATTCTCTTCAATTTTCTTAGGCATGTTGGATAACGCTAGTCTCTTTGTTGATTGACTACTAGGTACCTTTACGTAGGATTGGAGAAGCGGTGGCCCATTGATATTAGCCCTGACTAACGAGTTGTAGGTCGGGAGTTGGAACTTAGGCAGGCACATTAACTTGTGTATTAAATTTCACTACTACTGCTCTGAAAACGGTGAAGAAAAACATCGTGGGGAAACCGACTTGTCTTAGAATCAAAAATTTTAAGATATGTGGCCCATTCCCCTCAAAAAGTAGTCCTGGATCCCAGCAGTGGGAAAATTATAGGCTGATTATGCTACGTAGGATTCTGATATGAGAAGGCTGAATTATTTTTTATATCATAACCATGATTCAGCTCACAAAAAAGAAATCCGAATACAAAACATTTTCTTCTACTGACTGACTTAAAATTTATCAATTTCGTGTCAATAACATCAACTTACAATATGCCGTTCCGCGTAGTGCCGGACGTAAAAGAATAGCACCATCCCATTCCTTCCCGTGGGTGTCGTAGAAGGCGACTAAGGGACTTACTAGAGAATGGGCAGCAGCGTTCTCTATGCATTTGACCATCATACTGCGATCGCCAACCCACCTGCCAAGCGTGGCGATTATGGCAATTCCTCCCCTTTTGGGGGAGGCTTATGTCCAACAGTGGACGTCTTTAGGCTGATATGATGATGATGACAATATACCACAACACAACATACAATATTTAGAACTAGGTATGGTAGGTATGTATTGAATTGTTTCATCATTATTATTTTTTAATCATATCTTATGCTTTACCGGTTGACGTCATTACGTTAACGGCGGCTGTCACTGAAAACCAGCGCTGGGGCTGTTTCGTATAGGGTCGTAGCATTATGCTGAGCGATGGCCGTTTTGCGTTGATGTGACGCATATTTTCCCCTAACTTGTTCTTTAACGTGTTTGAGTACTTTATCTGCGTCATGATGATAGCAAACCTCGCCCGCTTCAGAGACTGCCTCGTTGGTCTAGTGGTCGCAAGGGCTACTACTGATCATGAGAACCTGGGTTGGGTTCCCAGGTCGGGCAAAGTATTATTGGGATTTTCTATCGGGAATCTCAGAATCAGCCTGGAGTCTGGGTTTGTGCCCGGTTGATGACAATAGGCTCGCTTCCAACTACATGGGACTTAAAACATAACTGGCAAAATGTGGGTATACTAAAGGTACACCTCTGCCTCGGGAATACAAGGCGTGATGTTATTTTATTTTGATTACAGCAAATAAACGTACCATTTTCTTTTGAAGTGAAAACTTCAGTTTATTTATGTCAACGACATGTCATCCCCCCCAGTGGGGTTCCCGCATAGTCGTTGCGGGGGGGGCTCAGTAACCGTGGTCACCCTTCCACGATGAAGCGAAGAGGAACCCCAAGGTGGGGCCGCTCGTCAGGGCTTGTGCCTCCAAGCTGACGACGTAGCGGCCAAAAAGTAGGTTGTGGTGAGGTGCATCGTAGCTGAGGCGGGCCGCGATGTCGAATGGGAGGCATCGCGGCTGAGAGTTACAGGCTGCGGCGGAGGAGGAGTGCCGGTACTTTTGAGTAGCGCTCTTCCCTTCCGTGGCCTGGACGGGGCCGCCACCGTTTGATGGCGGACGCGGTGGGGCCGCAGGGGAAGAGGAGTGTCGGTATAGCGTTGGCCGCTCTCCCTATCCCCTGCGGCCGAAAAGTGGTAGGCGGCGGGGCCACTGCTGACCCGTCGAAGGGAGACGTCAGCAGCAGCTGGTGGGGCTCGCAAGTGCCGATGCCTGCCAGGGGTGCGAGTTGTTCGAAAGAGATACCGCGGCCCCTGGCACACGGGCAGCTGAGAGAACATGGGTGGGTTTTAGTCAGTAAAAGTCTGACACGCCCTCCTGCTCCACCCAGAGCGGGAGAAGTCATTTGATGATTTCTCACCCACAAAAAAAAAAAACGACATGTCATAGGTGTCAAACTAAATATGAACTTGACAGATGGTTGTCTATGCCCTTTTAACTTCACCACGAAGAGAGCGACACGCCTCATACGAATATTAATGAAATAAAATAGTTAAAATGTCATTATAACCTTGTGTGTATTATCAATGTAGGTACAATAGTGTAAAGCGGTGTTGCAAACAACTTCTTTAGGCGCGTTGGGAATTTTTTGAGATGGAAAAAAACAATTGAACTCGCGACACCATTACCGACACCTCTGTATATACTAAGTTAGTTTTAGTTGAGCTTGATCAGTATACGCTAATGATTCCAAAAAATATTTCCTGACTATTCAAAAAATCCACACGTAATTGTTCAAGTTTTCACTTCTGTCGCCACTCCCGGAGTGCCACTGTTTTTTTTTTTGTCGTCTCAAATTCCGAACATCATAACTTCTGTGGTGGGCTTTCAATCTTATCCCACCTAACCTAACCTAATACTCCTTCATAACTACGACAAACAGTGCGTAGTGGATAGAACGCGAAAATGAAATGCCTGCTTTACAAACCAATTTAGTTGTAACAAGCGTATTGGTCCGTTTCAACGCTGTATCCAATACCAATTTATTTTATTGTACGTAATCGAATGTCTATTGTCTTCGTTATTGTCGGGTTGCATGTACGACTATATCACCTCAGTGAGACATGGAATTTAATGGGCTTGAAGTTGGTATACAGTACGTGCTTTTATGTTATGTATAGTGTGTGTCTATGTGCATCTATTATAAAGCCACTTTGTCTCGTATTGGTGACAAAGAGTAAACTTACAACTCGGTTTCGGCTTATTTGTAGATTCGCACATAATATATTTATTTTCTTTATGCGATTCGCACGAAATTAATTTATTTGTATCGACACCTCCAGACATACGTATTAGGTATTTGTCACGTTTTGAATTGTATGCAAATTAGTTAAGAAAAACTACACTGAAATTTAAAGTAAAATATTTTAAAATAGCTTTTGCAACCGGCTTCGCTTTCTATCCCACGGGAACGTATTACCGGAATAAAACGTATTCTATGTAATAATCCAGGTAATAAACTACCTGTGTGCCAAATTTCATTCAAATCTGTTCAGCCGTTTTTGTGTGAAAGAGTAACAAACATCCATCCATCCATCTATCCATACTCACAAACTTTCACATTTATAATATTAGAAGAATTTATATCTACTCAGCAAGTGTTTATGAGTAAAAGAAAACATCTGGTTTCTGAACACTCACGCATTATTTCTTTTTTTTTTTCGAATGAAAACCTATTACGAGTTTATCGAAGACCTCAGAAGAATCAGGCTGATTCGCAAAACTTATTCACTTCTTCTAAGTCATCAGCTCTAAAACAAATCGACCTTAATGTCTCCGTCCTGTTTTTATATCGCAATCCATAGCCTGGACATCACCCAGGTCATATTTACAATTAATGGAACCTTAACTTTAGCCTCCCCCGCCCTGATATACAGAAATGAAACCCACTATTATTTCTCTAAACACAACATTTTATTACAATCATTTGCATATGGGCTAATTAAATTACTGTTCCATAAAGTGTCAGACACACCTTTAGGAAACTATAGTGCGCCGCAATGAGTATAAAACGTTTATTGTAACGGTATATTAATGCCTGTCCTACACTTTATATGTAAAGCTTACTAGTCGATTCGTACGAATAGGGCAAAACGTCATTTTTACATTATTATATTTTCTATAGGCGATTCGCACGAAGCTCATTTATTTGTGGGCGAATCGACAATTTCACAAATACGTATCAAGCAACTGGTATGTTTTGAATAAAACGTTAAAGAAACAACGAATAGTTATGGAAATGTACTCTAACTATTTCATATAATTTAAAAAAAACATGCCAGATCAGATGCCTAATATGTGTTTCTGTAATGGTCAATTCGCCTACAAATTAATTAACTGTATAAGAGACGCCTATAAAAATATTACATAATTTAACAGTGACGATTCGCCCGATTCGGGTGAGCTAATTCGTGCGAATAGACTCAAATGTCGTTTATAAATGTCTGTTCTACACTTTATATTTATCAGTAGCTGCTATTTTATTTCCGACGCAAAAGGAGTGTTCTTAGAACTCCTAATACGGTAATTCCGGGAACCACCTAATGCTCGTCGATGGCAGTAACGTTACTATGTTACTGAAGTATTACGGACTAGTGCCAGCAAAGTAACGTTAGATAGGATTTCACAGGGATTTGTTAGTAAAACACTATTTGCTTTATAAGGAAGATGAACTTCACCGGAGAGCTGTATCTTAACGGTCGTGTATGTAAAATTAAGACCTGTGTCTTTGGCTACATTGAATGGTCTAATATGTTATTGTGGTGTGAGACATTATTTTAACCACATTTAATAAATATACTTAGAGCAGTAGTGGCTCAGTGTTAAAACCACGACTTACGAGTTGTGAAGGTAGTAAGTTCGAATCCAGTCAGGCGCTTTACTTTGTAATATAAAAATTTCGTCACCACTGCTCTCAAAACGGTGAAGAAAAACATCGTGAGGAGACCAGTACGTCCTAGAACCAAAAATTCGAAGGCGATGAGGTCTACGCCAAACCAATGGAAGCTCGATCATAATAATAAATAAAACAAAACCAAGCAGACTAGAATTTGGTCAACACAATGGCTTATTGTTCTAGGACAGATTGCAAAGGTGCTGAAAAGAATTTAAAAAAAGCTGACATGAGGCTAAATGAACCTACCACTTTTGAAAAATAGACAATATTCTGATATAAATAAGTTCAATTAGGTACTACCGTCACAGCAAAACGGCTTCTTTTGGATGCAGAAGTGGGACATAATAGTTACAAAAATAACAATGTAGACCTACGGTAAGCGTCATCTGCCAACGCATGATTGACCTAATTTATTTAGGTATTCTAATTCGCCTCCTAGATAAATGCACACTATTCTTGATCTATGTGGGTGGGCAAACACTATAAAAAACAAAATACAATCGGAATTTTTATCGCTAATGTGAGATACCATCGCATGCCATCGCATTTGGCAACGATACTCCGGTGTCGTCTTACTATTTCCATTTAATCGCTTACATTGTAAATTCGACCTCACACGTTAGTATCGAAGTACCTACTTACTTCCAAGATATAGGCTGTAGTTTATACTTGTTCTAATTTATTGATGAAGTTTCGCAACTATCTGTGACTATGTGATTTCCGTCACAAAATTCTGGATTGTACGGAAAAAAGGCAACTTCAATACGTATAAGGATGAATGACATTGTAATTATTGTCATTGCCTGAATGGTTTTTTTTATGTTCTTTAGCCAACATTATTTTCTGCTTCATCTATCTGTACCAATTCCTACCTCACATCTTTTCCTATATTTCTTGGTACCTTGTTCTTGTACATACATTACTTTTCTGTGTATCCTATTCATGTTAGAATATTATTTTATTCATTTTCTTATTATTGTACATTATAGAGGAATGTTATGGAGATATTTTGTTTTATTTTGATCAACTTGATTTGTTTACCACATACAAAAACAATTATCCACTCTACTCTTCTTCTATTTTATTATTGGTCTCAGTCTTTTTGCCGCTCAATCAACGGTTCTGTGTTTGGTTTATCAGTTTGTCAGAATTCTTTATGACTTTATATCCGTCTTATACCTCATCAATGTGCAAATAAATAAATAAAGTTTCAAGCATACAAAACCACATGCAGTCCTTATCACATAAGTGCCCTTGACTATCGCCAGGCTTTCTAAGCTTCAATTAAGTTACAGCTGATGTAATCCAGGCACCTCCTACAATTCTTATCGCTCAAACTTCAAAGCACGTTTACATTATAATTATAACTTGGACTTTATCTCAGTAAAGTGATCGTTTAAGTACAGTAACTACTAATCAATAACCCTGGGGGCTCTTACAGGGTTGCTACTAAAGGCTACCGTAGAAAAAATAAAACGTGGAAATGCATAAGATTTTTCACCTGTGAGGAATAACACACTTTTTTACTTCTTTGCTACAAATAAGAAGGTAAAGCTTCAGAATTTATTGAGGCTTTCAAAACTAAAGAAACTGGCGATTTGAATTCTACTAAGATAAGATTTGAGCTAGAAAAGCAGACCCTAAATTTAACTTCTTTCGGAACCGTTCCAGACTTTATGCAAATAATTCGACACTTATACCTGAACAAATTACCCTTTCAAGGTCTTCTACCTTAGGTGTGACAACCCTATCCCCAAGTACTCTAGTAGATTGCAAACATAGACTACGGCCAATTCCGTTTAATCATAATGGGCGATTCAGTGTAATGCCTTCATCGGGCACCTGCGTCAGTTCTTGGTGGTCCCGTATGTTCGGCTAGGGTTCCTTTGTTATCTGATCCTGTGCAATAAACTAGTAGGTATAATAAAAAAAAATATAAATAGCACCTACTATAAAGTAAGCTTTGTATGCGTGAGTTGTAGAGCAGTTCATTTGGATGAGGATTTTTATTTGCAAATTTAGACTGCTATTTCCATTTGAAATGCGAATATAGACAAATTGATTGTCTTTTGTAAAATAGCTGTTGACCGCGGCTTCACTCGTGTGAATGTCGGTCACGTACTACCGGATTAAAAGTATCCCATCTGTTAATTCAGGTTATTAACTGTTTGCCAAAATTTAATCTAAATTCATTCATTCCTTTTTGCGCCAATCCGAAACATATAGGTATCCAGACAAATATAAAAAATCCTTGTCACTGTTATATTATATGGTTTGTAAATAAATGGTCATACAAGCATCGGCAAACATATTAGGACGGCCTCAGGCTAAATGGAGTGACAATCTTCGCAGGGTAGCTGGTAGCAGCTGGAGAATCGAGGCGAATAGCGTGAAAAGGCCCACGTCTAACTGTGGACTGCTGTAGGTCGATGACGATAGTCATATAGGATACTTGAAAAGAGTAGATCATCATTATCATCATCATCATATCAGCCGAAAGACGTCCACTGCTGGACATAAGCCTCCCCCAAAAGGGGGAATTTGCCATAATCGCCACGCTTGGCAGGCGGGTTGGCAATCGCAGTATGGTGGTCAAATGCATAGGGATCTCTGCTGTCCATTCACTAGTAAGTCCCTTAGTCACCTTCTACGACACCCACGGGAAGAAATGGGATGGTGCTATTCTTTTACGTCCGGCACCACACGGAACAAAAACAAAAGAGTAGATAGTAGATAGTAAATATGTAAATGTTCTTACTCAAATGTCAGCTTACTTCAACACTAAGATTGAAGACGCTGGTAATGATAGTCATAAACGTACTCAAGCCTCGGAGGTATATATCATCATCATCATTTCAGTCAAAAGACGTCCACTGCTGGACATAAGTCTCCCTCAAACTCCGCTACTTCGACCGATTCTGTGCTTCCCGATTCCAGCGGATTCCTGCTGCCTTCACAAAGACATCGGTTCGCCCTGTGGGAGGCCTTCCAACTCTACTCTTTAGAGATATATAACTAGTACATATTAGCGAATTGAACGCTGATAACCTGTTTCCTATCAACGCGTCTAAAAATGCCACATTAAGCAATTCCTCTAAAAGTGATTCATTTCCTGAATTCCCCTATGATTCTGCTATTTGACATTTTACTTTAATAAATCAATTCATAATTTGGTGACCATTTTACGAATTTCCATACAAAACTGTCAAATAGATGAATTGCGTGCTGTCAACGCAGATAATATTACGAATTGTCAGTTTGTGACCATTTTGCGATTTTAAATATGATTCTTAATATGATCATATTATGATTCTGCCAAAGTGGTAAAACGGGCTGTTTTCCGCAACTCCACGTCAAGGCGCGTATTTTGCGTATGAACCGTATGAGGTAACTCTTACACGGCAGCTTCAAAAATAAACAAATGACAACTGTTAGTCAAATATATATTTTACTAGCTGACCCAGCAAACGTTGTTTTGCCTTATAAATTATTTAGGGGTGGACTAGGGGGATGAAAAATAGATGTTGGCCGATTCTCATAGATACCGGATAAGCACAAAAAATTTCATCAAAATCGGTAAAGCCGTTTCGGAGGAGTATGGCAACGAAAACTGTGACACGAGAATTTTATATATTAGATGAAGTAGTATGTAAAATGTATATGAATTTGCTATATTGGAATCCAGTCAATGTTATAAGGAAAGTGATCTAAATTATTGTATTTTGTAATGCAAATAGCGAAGCGAATTGTTAGGTTTTACATAATAATTCTGTTATACAACAGAATTGTGACAGTGGACGATATCGTGACTGCTAGTTTTTATTTCATTGCTTTTCTTTTGGTGTTTGTTTGCATCGCTTCATGACTTCGTGATATAATATTCATAATAGGAAACTGCAGTGTCTTACTCTAATCTAATCAATGGGAATACATTGTTTATAGTGCATTAATTAACCGACTTCCAAAAGGAGGAGGTTCTCAATTCGTCGGAAACTTTTTATTTTTTTATTTTTTTTTATAGGTCAGCTCAAAGTTGCAATGGCTCTTTCTTCAAAAGGCTCTCCCAGACATGGCCCTGCATTGTTTGACTCACATAAAATTCAAATAATATAATGTTTGGACTTTAAAAGAGACCATGACCTCTGAGTTTGTTTTGGCATTTCTTCTCAGGGAACAGTCAGCTAGGGAATGCCGGCGCCATCTAGTTTTAAAAATATTGACGTGTAAAAGTGTCTTATAATATCTACTTATATAAATAAACATTTCATTTCACTTCATTAGATATTTATTTATTAAAACTTTACCTATGCACGAGAAAAAAAATACAAAATGTACAACGAGGTATTTTTAATATACTATTTAGTATCGAGTTTTTCCTCATATTTTTCTCAAATATAAATGGCCCTACCTAAAGGTAAGCTTGTCCAAAGAATTAGGAACTCATTAACATCTGATAACCTTTTTATTCAGCTTCCATTACTAAAAATCGAACCTCTATAATAAAAGCCATCAGGGTATCTAAATGTTGATAAGTTGAAGTTGCTTCCATTCTTTATACCCGACTACGGCGAAGCAAAACGGGGGGTTATGATTTTTGACCAAAATTTAAGCTTATAGAATAGTGTAGGTTTTGTACCTCGTCTGCCATATGGTTGCACTTAATCATTAAGTAAGAGAATCGTATTGATTTCCGATCATTTCATAAAGATAATTCGATGTCATCATTCATCAGCCGCAGAGACAACGCTGCTAAGTAAAGCCTGCTTTTAATCGACATTAATCTCTCACCTTCTCAATTTCCGATAACCTCCAAAAAAATCAATGCCTAAACATTGTGATGACGTCACTCATTGGTGGGGTATATCTGAGAGATTACGGCCGGTAGCCGCGCTTGGGTGGCGCGCGCGCCGGCACGCGAACGATGCGCGCGAAGCGTCGAGTTGGGCCCGCCTCCTGCGCGGCCGTCAAAGATTATGAATATTGGAAGATGAGCAGTGAGATTGTCTCGGTTTTGGTAGGCGTGAGATAAAATGGGCATGGCATGTATGTATTTTGTTGAATCATAGGTACTGTGAGTTTTGATTTGGTACACAGTTAGCTCAGAAAAACAAGTACTTCAAATATTGATAAGTAGACCTATTATACGTGCTCTTGAGTAATGTTACGATTTATCTCGAATAGAAAAAAGAAAGCAAAGTTTTCCAATATATTTTATAAAAAAATGGAATTGCTGTTTTCATCTCACAAACTAAGAATTGTTTTTGAGACAACAAATTTTTACAGTTGTAGCCTATACCTATCTTTAAGTGGTAGTAGTAGTAACTAGAAAGGGGGTAATGACTAATAGAGAACTAGGAAGAAAATTACATGTTGTGCCGACCCCAAATAAAAGGGGATACCTAAGGGCAGGAGAATGCTAATGTTATACCTAGTAGCTAGGTACCATTTTTGGGCGCTTATTAATTCCAACGTAAGATTACAAAATACTGTTTCAATAAAAAGCAGCTTTGTATCCTTTCGATTATTATAATCTTTGGCAACTCACCGCGCAGACAGGCCGCGCACATCCCCACCACTGCGCGCACGCAAAGAGCTTCATCTACATAATTACTCCAAGCTCATTGGTGACTATTAACCTCATGATAATTCATGAGTCCAAGCGGTGTTTAATTAATACCGTATCATGTGGGCTGTCAGATAAAACATAATGAAACTTGATGTTTTTTTGTAAAAAAAATATGAAGAACGCTTTGGGTAAACTTCCATATGATGCTCAACAGAGGTGAATGGAATTGGTCTAATAAAAACATGTCCGAACCCGAGACGGTGTTTGTTCATATTTATTTTTAGTTTAACGCCGCCTGGTTTAAACAAATCCTTAGATTGTTGGCTCTTGATATAAATAATGAGTGTCAAGTTTGACCGTTGCAAAGTCTTTTAATCCCAATTACGGGTACAGAAATAGATTCACAGATAACTCCGCCATCCAGTGTAAATGTGGTGCTGTCTCACAAACAATAGGGCAATTAATATCTTGTCCAGCGTGTCCTGTTGTCTGCACGCTACAGGAGTTTGATGGACGCTGCTCAAAGTGCCAAGCTCGTAGCCAAATTCTGGGCTAGCCGTATTTAGATTTCTATTGATACGCTAAAATGAAGAATAGATTAATCGTTTTATTCATGTGTGAATTTTTACCGGCTTTAAATCTTTGGGGCTCTCCCACGGCTTTTCGTCACAAAAATGTATTACAAGTTCAACTTCACACACTGCTTCGATTGAATTGACCCAAAAATCTCAAAAGCCACACATTGTTATGAAAACAGACGGGCTTAATTACTTCCAATTTGTGTGGGGTGGCCATGTTAGACTACAAGAAGCAAGACGCAATTTAGAAAATCCATTGAAAGTATTCGTCGTACTACCACTGTTTAACCTTTGCTACTTGAGTTTAAATGAAACCAGGCAGAAATTGACAGAGTCAAGTTCGTCTCTAAGCACTCAAGAGTGGTGCAAAAATAAGGGATTTATATCAAGGTTTGGTCGTTCGATTAGATGAGATTACCAAAAGAGATAAGTGACTAAAGTATTTATAAGAATACAGTTGAAGTTTTGTAGGAAACCGGATAGGATGGATATTTTTGAATTAAATTAAGTTGGTACACAAACAGTTCATTTATCAAATAAAATTTCATTCGAAAACATCCTTCCGATTTCTAACTAAACTTCAAATATATTCGACAACACTGGTTACATTTACATTAGGTACATCTATGGAACCTAAATATATTTGTGTGGTACTGTACCTAAGTAAACACATTATAAACTATAAACGCAAGTACAATAATACACAGTTAAACACAGTTATGTTTTTGCTTCAAATCTCGCGTGCAAGGTGCAGGTGTGAGCGTTGCATTATGCAAGTTATTATCAAGTTGTAGCTTGCGTGTTAGCACTTATGGTACGTAAAAACATATTTTATGATCTGAATATACAGTTTATACTGGAGCTAATTGAGTTACCAGTTAATTGGACAAGGAAGTTTTAGGAGTTACATAATCACCTGGTCTGTTGACAAAACGCCTTTAGAATTAGGGACTGTGGGTAAACGAGAAACGGCTAGGTATACCAGCATGCAGCCGCTTCTTATGAAGCAGGTTGTTATGTCTGTTGGGAAAAAGGCACCCTTGAGATGGGGTATTCATTTGGGACCATAATATAGCTAAAAAGAGTGGCGGTTTGTAAACGTGGTCCATCCGGTGTGCCCAGGGCAGTCAGCTCTGCCACCACAAGTTTTGGCAGGTCCATATTTTTACCACGACATCAGCTATTGATACATACTGTCGCATGCTTATACGTGAGAGAGAGAAGGAAGAACAAGTTAAATTCCCATTAGACCAGAGACTGAAATTAAAGCTGCTTCGTTGGTCTATTGATTGCAAGTGCTACTTTGGAACCTCATTCTTCATGTCTTTGTTCAATTCCCAGATTCGGGCAAAGTGTTATAGGGTTTTTCTATTTGTAATTTCTCAGTAGCAGCCCGGAGTCTGGATTTGTGCCCGGTTGATGACAATAGGCTAGCCCCCTATTATCATCATCTGCCTAGCCTTTTTCTCAACTATTTTAGGGTCGTTTCCTGTCTAACCGGATGCTGCTGAACACCAGTATTTTACATGGAGCGACTGCCTATCTGACCTCCACAACCCAGTTACTGACTTACCCAGTCTTACCCTTTGGTAAGACTGGTTGTCAGACTTTCTGGCCTCTGACGACCCGTAACGTCTGTCAAAGATCCACAAATGAAAGCCGGGACCAATGGCTTAACGTGCTTTCCGAGGCACGGCTCGCCCCCTGTTATATGGGACCTAAACATATTCGTCGAAATGTATACTATAGGCCAGAAGCCCTAGTGTGAGTTTCATTTAACCATCTCGATCAAACGCAGTGAGCGCGTTCGGCGTTCCAATTGGTCCTTCACCAATCCAGGGCCAATCGGAACGCCGAACGCGCTCACTGCGTTTGATCGAGATGGTTAAATGAATGAAACTCACACTAGGGCCACTGTATAGGCGCAACCCAACCCGTCTCAGCGTCGCCGTCGGGGAAACAAGGCGTGATGTATGTTGATGTGTGAAATTGAAGCCTACTGTCACCAATTTCTGCCGGAAGAGATTGCAGCAAGCGATGAGGCCGCCCATTTCTTTATTCATTTATATATATTTTATTGTACACCATAAAAATACATAACAGAAACAAGGTACTTACACTACAAAATAAACAATGTACAGCCTTAACGCTTGCTCATTGTTTATTTTGTAGAGTTTGATTTGTTTTTAGTGGGGCGTAAGTACCTTCATATAATTAACTATAAGCTTCACCATTCTTTTAAGAGCAGACAGTGCTTAGACATCAACATCGTATTACAGTAATAGCATCATACCTACATAGGTACCGATAACGGTTCTCGCATTGATAGCCATTTGACCTCCGCAATTCTTCTCTAGATATAATCTTGACAATCAACAGTAAGAAATTCAAGTAGGCTAAGCTGATATCCCATTTTAAAGATGATGAAACAGTGCCGACTGAATACCTTCAAATCTGAAGCCACGATCACAATCAGTAGTTTTAAGGCCAATAGATTTGTAATAAAGATCGGTAGTTCTCAAATCAATAAGAACATCAAATTAATATCTACCAGTCTACTGGGTACATTTTAGAAAGACATCGAATGCCTTATTAACACGTATTTGCTCGCCCGCCGGGAGCGGGCGAATTCACATTTTTAAATAATATATTACCTATATTGTTTTCTATAAGGGACTCGCACGAAGTTTAATCTCCAGAAATACATATGGGGGCAGTTGGCACGTTTTGAATTTTATACAACAAAGCTATGAAAAACGACTGCAACTACCTACACGCAATTAGGTGCATAAAATACAAACCGTGCAATTGCCTATACCTACGTATTTATGGAGCTGTCGATTTGCTTACAAATAAATGAACTTTGTGCGAATCGCCTGTAAAAAATAATATATTATTTAAAAGTGTCGATTATGCGAATTGACTAACAAGAGTAATACTAATAAGCCACATCGATGTGGACGAGTACTTCGACGCCTAAGTGTCATTTTGTTTGTGTCTTTGTATTTTAATGTAATTAGAGTTAGTTATTGAATTTAGTACCTAGTGTAATAATTAGTTGTATAATAATTGCGTATCTACCCCAGCCTAACTACTTGACAGTCGGTCAATGGGAGTGGTATGGCAGAGCAATGGTGCAAAAAAAAATACATTTGTCAGGTCCTGTGAAAAGTTTATTGGACAAATGTATGGGCGATCGATGAACCATTGTGTAGTTACAATGCTAAGTAGGTAGGAGTCTGGAAGAACGATTCGAAGCTTGTCGTTGTGCATTCATATGTTATGTGCATCATCAGAAAATGCATACAGTTTATGTTTTGTGCATTATCACAGTTGTTCCAGGATGTTTAATAGGGAAGCAACTGTAAATCTATGTTGTTATGATGTGAATGTAGCAGCGTATGCTATGCTAGCAAGCATAATGCTAAGCTATGGATTGATGCCCTGTTCAATATGATAAAAGAAATGTTGCTATGTTAACTTTTCAATCACAAGAAAAATGCCAGATAATTTTCTGAACTTTTTATTAATAGGTACGTCGAAATTTTCACGCAAGCATGGCCAAAGAAAGTTTGAAAATAATAGTGTAAACTTTATGCTCATAAGTGTTTATTTAATTAAGAGCGTGTTCATCTGTTATTAAAACTGACTGCCTCATTAAGGCGTTTTATTATCTCACCTTTGTTTATATTTTACTTGCAATAAACTCATTTACTGCCTCATTATACACATAATAATACTTCCAGAGCATGGTTTCCGTTGTGTTTGAAATAGTTTATCTTGGACATTACTGACATCGTTGAAGGAAAAATATATTGAGGAAACCAGGACTTAAAGACAGAAGTCTGAAATCGTCAACCCGTCTTGATCAATGCTCGTACCTTCTGTGTATGAGAAGAGGAATTCCTCTTCTCATACACAGAGGCTCTGATGTGGGACAATAATAGGCAGGCATTTAATATAATTATAATATTATGTTAAATTAAAAATTGCCACCGGCTTCACCCGCGTGGACCTCGGAAATTATCCCACGGGAACGTAGTACCGGGATAAAGAGTATCTTATATGCTAAGCCAGGTTATAAACTATCTGTGTGCCAAATTTCATCGAAATCCGTTCGGCCGTTTTTGCGTGATTGAGTAACAAACATCCATCCATCCATCCATACGCACAAACATAGTAGGATAATGTTATTTCACAACATAGTAGGATAATATTAGTAGTATAGGAAATAGGATTGAAATAGCAAAATTCTTTCGAAAACGGTTTGACTTTTTTAAAGGAAATAGATACCAACATTTCACAATATCAATGCCGCCGTACCATAAACTCAATTGTAATTGATTTTATTTACCTTCGAATTTACGATTATCAAGTCTTTCGCAATAATGATTACTGAAACATTTGCTCGAACATTTATTTGTAAGTAATTAGGTTGTTCCGTGGCAATGCTAATCGCTGCAAACAGCCATTATTTCCGTGTCACTGATTTTGAATGGATTGCGTAAAACAAATTGATCGCACCGTAATCTCTCTGTCGTGTGGCAGGGCCTAACATTAACTCTTCACTTGAAAGAGATGAGACGTAGGTCAACATAGAACACCAAGTTTATTTGCTGGCCAGGACTTTTAATTCAAAGAATATTGAACCTTAATTTAAGCGGCAAAAGGTTGTTTCTGGTTTTTTTATTATTAAAATAGTTGTTGCCAGATTTCACAGGTATGAAGAACTTTTTGTTATAGTTTTCTGTTTTAATAAGGAATTTAGAGATTCTTTATACTCTAATAACAGTCCAAATTGGGTGTGATCTTTTTTGTGTGTTTATTAATAGTTTTTGAGTTGTTTATATTAAATTTTGTGAGGTCTCCGTGAAATTGTAGCTATTAAGGTTGGAGCTTTGAGCAAAAAAATATTTGCTAAAGCTAATTAGGTTAAAAAAGATTTGTGCAGAGGAAATGGACCCTAATAACATGTGTTAGCAGTATTTTACGAGCGGGTACGAGCTATTAAAAGTAAATTAGCTTATTCTTGTCGGCATTTCGTCCTTCCTCGTTTCTTTCTTTTGTGGAAAAGAAAGGTTCGGTTTTGCAAATATGACTTTTGAGTAAAAAGGCAGCACGTTTTTTGAAAAAACATCAAGGATGTAATTGAATTTTGCCTTATTTTGAGGATAGGACTGATCCTTTTGATTAAGTGGAGTCTAACATCGTTGTTAGTATTTTTATTAGATATGTTGTTGCTGTTGCAGTTGTTGTGGCATGTCTTAGAACCAAAAATTCGAAGACATGTGACATCTACCAACCCGTACTGGGCTCGCGTGGTGGATTACGGCCCACTCCCTCTCCCAGAGAGGAGGCCTGTGGCCCAGCAGTGGGAACGTTATAGCCTGATTATGCTTATACCAAGTTTTTATTTTATCCGAAAACTGCGTTAATTCAGTCATTCGTAAGGATTTTAGTACACTATTAGGTTCATGTAAAATCGTCCTTCGTTCGTTTCCACAGAATCTTATTTAGCTTTCAATTGTCACACGAAACAAATATAATATTAAGGATCGATTAGAACTTCTAGTATCAATTAGTACAGCTTCAATATAACTACCTCCATAATCCGTCACTCTACGTAGGTAGTAGGTACCACAGCCTACAATCACAAAACAATCAATGTCCAACAAAGCCATAAACTTAAATACAGGCACGCAGTCACGCGTTTCCAAATTAAAACTATCGAAAGACTTGCATCACTCAAATTGCTGGGCTCTAAAGGTGGGCTGAGGGCCTCAGAGCCTTTGTCGGCGCAAAACAGCACAGGTTGTAATTTGATAAAGTTGGGCCGCCTACAATACGGACCTTTCTTTGGGGTTGCCCACGCAACCTTCGATTATTGCAGGATGTTTGAATTTGTGGATTGTGGATGCGTCATTTTGGATAAGGGTGTTTGTTTTCTTTTGCATGAGAATGCAAAGTTGGGTTATTTCAACTATTATGTAAATAATTGTATTTTCTGTAACTTTAATATGGCATAATTCGGGCTGCATTATACCGAAGGAAAGCTTCTGTTAGACACATGATTTAGAGACTAGACGAACTAGTTATTAGCCGTCTCGTTCTAATGTTGTATCTTTCTACCCTCTCTCTAAAAATAAATGGTGGAACCGACAGCACGCTTTTCACTTCTCTCATCAAAATAAATAAAGTCAAAATTAATACCTAATCCGCTCATAAATCCTTTATATGGTCCTTCGAGCCGGATATGAGCCAGTGACCTATGTATCAGAGCGAGACGGCTAATACCTAATATCATATAATATCTTAATCGGCTAATATCATACACCACGTTGAATTCGCTGTCGCGAATGCGCTTTTAAAAACATCACGAATAGTATAATAATTGTTAAAATCGCAAAGTATTGCGTTATTAGAATCATTACTTTTAAATATTATAATATTTTTAAAAGCGACTCGCACGAATTTCATTTATTTATGGGCGAATCGACAATACCAGAAATACTTATTAGGCAACCGGCACGTTTTAAACACACCGATAAGGAAACTACGAAGTTAGTAATAACGAAAGTTATATTATATTATATTATGTTATTTGAAAGTTACGATTCCCCCGATTGGCGTAGTTAATTCGTGTGAGTAGATTAATAAGCCAATAATGTATTACAAAGTCTCTAATAACATAATTATATTAGCCCATATGTCATCCAATTGCATGTCATTTGGGCTAATATAATTATGCTATTGTCTATTTTGAGGGGTCTGGCGCTGTATACTGAGATACAGGACTCGTCCTAGTTTGGCTACAGATGCTAATGTTATATTCTCCCAAGTACTAGCCCATAAATATATGTAATCCGTTTTATGATTTTTCGGTGAAAAAAAAAAGTTCGTTATGATTTGAACCATTTATTTTTAGTTTCATAGCTATTACCCTGCTATTTCCTTGCGTTTCCCGAACAACCAGCTATTTCCAACTGTGCACAAACCAAAAATCCCTCACATGCCACCTCCAAGCTTCCTCCACGTTCAGAGACCAAAATTATACAGGTTTAATTAAATCGACATTAATCCAGGACTATTTGGGATAGAGACTCGTTTTATACGTTGCGTCGCTGTCATTATGTCGTTACCGTAAGTTTTTGGGGGACACGTCGGGAATTTGTTCGACGTTCGCTGGATTAATATCTCGACCTTTTTGTGGTTCACGATGTGGATTACTGGGTGGGTTTTATTTGAAAATTGTTCGGTATGCCGGTAGGTATTTACCTCTTAGAACATGTGCCTGTCTTCGTGTATTTTAGAGGCAAAAATGGTTATTTAACTTAACTATCTTTTTCTTAGCTAGTGCTACAGGATAGTTACTGTTAAGTCGACGATCCCTACGTACAATCCCCCAAGTGGGTAGATACATGATTTGCATGTTTTGTTTTCGTGACCTTCAGGCCAACCTATACTATCATTTAGTTTAACAAAAATAAGTCTAAGATGGCAAAATGCACTATAAACTCATCATGATAATACATTATCTAGAACATGATATGTACAGGTGTTTGAAACTTTGAAGCGCTCGCCTGTACAATTTGTTATTTGTAGTTAGGGACTTCGACGGTCCCTACGTATAATACGTAGGGACCGTCGAAGTTACGTATTAGGTATACATAGGGTCCTAATCTTATTTCTCTAGAATTGTCAGCTAAAACCTCAATTGAGAATTCTGAATTAACAATTATTGGCTTATTAGTCGTTTCGCACGAATTTAAGCCCCAGAATCGGGGGAAATGACACTTTTAAATATATAGTATAATATGATTTTCTCAAGGCGACTCGCACGAAATTAATTTGAATGTGTTTTTTTTTTTGAGACGAATCAAGGATTCCATAAATACGTATTAGGCAACGTGAATCGACTAATAAGCCGAATTATTCTACATTCATTATGAGAACGTAATTAATCTAGATGCTGTTATTATAATTCTGACAGGACTATTGTAGCCAGTTAGCGTGATATAAGGTAGAATATTAATTCCTATATTGGCTATCAATTTAAAAATAGTGTTATAAATTGAATAATAATATTCTGTGTCGTAACTGATATTACAATATCAAATAGCCACAAATAATATTATTTCGAATTGTTTTTCCATACCTATTACGACATGTTAAATACAACATTATTTTTTGCATTTATTATTATTCAACAAATCGTATAACATGTGTAAAGCACATCCATTCTGATTATGAATAAATTGCTTGAAATAATAAACTGTTTTGTAGACCAAATCCCACCTTTGTCACAACTAGTTAATAATTTGAACCCCAAGAGCATTGATATTGAAATAATTTATGATAACAATAATTCAATACTTAATCCTGCCCTATTTTTGTCAAAGCATAATAGCCAAAACATATTGTGTTAAAATCTGTAGAGCTTAGACAAATGTTGTTGTATTTAACATGACAATGAAATACTAGTTCGTTCCCACCACCCAGTGGTCTAATTATCATATTTCGCAGAAAAATAGTAAAATGTTTCCGACTGACACATATTCGTCAACTAATACTAGCAAAAGGTTTGTTTTCTCTGATCCTAATAGAGAAACACCTGCTTGGTATTTTACGCAATACACTAAAGTTAGTTGAGTGAAATGAGTAGACGAGGCTTGCAACCTTTAATGTTTTTAGACGATTTTATCTTTTAAAACCATGGTGGTAGGAGTACATAGTACGGTATTTTTTTAATACCGTACTATAACGGTAATTAACGATAATTAATAAAAATGAATTGATTCCACGTCTGTTGACTTTTGCGTCCGTTGAATAAGATACTCTGTTGTGTATGTTACTCAAAAAAGAACTATGTTTCATGTTTTTTTTTAACAACAAGAAATTTTGTAAAATTTTTGTACCTTATCAATTCGTCTACTTTTTCGCAACCCAAAACAGGACATCACCACATACGTAGTAGGTAGATACCACAGCATGTCTCCGAAATATTAGATTAAAATGTTGGAAGCTTGTAACCGGCGGGGAACATCAACATTATGATAACAACGTCAGGTCAACGCCTTTTTTGTCACGTCGGCCTGTCACCGTAAACCTAAGCACATGTTCCAAAAAGAGCAGCAAAAAAAGCAAATTAATTTGTCGGGCCACAACAACCCTTATCTGCATGTTTCTCAGGCAAACACTAAACTCTTCTTAATCATTAAGAAAACAAATCTGGCATAACAAAACTGGCTGGATGCAAAAAAAACAAAGATTTTGTTTTTAGAAACAAAAACCCATTAGCCAATCAGTCAACGCAGGTAAAAAGAGGACTTATTGGAAGTGGTCGAAATTAGGGCTATTATTTTAATTATAGAGTAAACAAAGTCTTGGAACTACTTTTGAGTCTATGGGTTTTTATACAATAATTAAGTTCTGGTTTGACTAATCTAATTTTGGGGCAGACTTATTTTTGGGATAGAAGAGATACTTATTCAACGATTAGGTAAATTATAGACGAGTCATTGGAGTTTGGTGTAAACAATTACGTTTGCTTTTGTAGAAAGTCAAATACGAATTCAAATGCAAAAAAAAATTTACCAAATCTATCCTACTAAAATCCTGTTGGTGGTCTAGAAAATCATTAAACGCCTCACGTTAGTCCCTATTGAGATACACCATTGGAAAACACCAGGATGTCACATAAAAAAACATCTAAAATTTAAGTAAACAAAAGAAATAATAATCACTGATAACGCAGGGGACAGTGAGAGAGGAACAGGGATTACTCTCCCCTGGTCTTCCCATAATCTTCCCCTGACAGCCTTCAGTCAAGGCGACCCTGTTTCACACTGGATTAACCACGTCATTGATGTGAAAAGTGATATAAAGCTACCAATCCACCTATAATCACCTGCGCTTTTTGAGGATTATTGAGGCCTCATATTGTTTGCTAAATGGAGGGGACAAATTTTGATTTAGGTACATGGATTTAATGAGAATTGTTGTGGGTAAACATTTTACTTCCAATACGGAACATTGAAACGCTTTTACCGTATTACACGTTTGATCTCTGTATTCGATAGACAAGATGGAAATCCCGCAAAAGGCAGAAATCACACGTCAACCTTTTTCTCAACCTGACATTAAATTTCATGTTATACGATCATTTCTTACAGATACACACAGGTTTACGCAATCTAAATCAAAATGGATCCTATAAAATCCTCTCATAACTCTTCCGCTGCAAAATATGAGGTGCAAATATGAACACCTTATTTAGTAATGTCGGAAACAAACCAGTTGCCAGTAGCCTGAGAAACTCCTAGTTGCGCGCCTCCAGGGGATTAAATCATAAAGATTCATTCTGAACATTGCGGCGATCTGATGAACGAGTGCGGTCTAAACAATCTACTACGGGGTTAACATATCGTGATATCATAGACAGTGGCTTCTCAAAGATTGCAGATCTTCTCTCTCAAGCTCATGCAACTAGTTGAAGAGAGATGGGCGATAATGTGATTAGTCGAACGATACTTGATAGCCCCGCGGCATTCGATTCTCAACTGCATAAAAACCAGGCGACGTCCACACTACACGCACGCATTCATAGCTCTGATTACACAACATGACACGCACACACGCGCTCGCTGTGGGATTAACGTCAGACAACCCGTTTCCTGTTACCTGCTCTGGAGCAAAAAGCAGACGTCGCTCAGTAATTTAGAATTCATTTCACATTTGAAATCAAAACATTGCTCATGTAAGTTAAAGCGGAATTACATAGAAAACGTTGTAAACCCAACCGAGAAGATTACGTCGAAACATTGGATTCGCTCAACCGTTTTGAAGTCTCTATTTTCTAACACCGAAAATGTCTGTAACAAATCCGTACAGCGGACGCAATCTACGGGACTTAAAACAAACAATTACTTCGGTTTATTTGAAAAGGAGAGAAAAAAGTGGAGCAATCAAATCGGTGCAGCTACCGTGCGGCAAAAAACTTCGGTCTGGGATGTGCGCGGTCGATGTAACGGGCGAAGCGGCGGCCGACGCAACGTAATAAGGTAGCCGATGAGAACTTGGCAGATCGCTTCCACGTACCTCCACGGCTTCTACTCGATGCTTAATTCAGGCGTATGTAGCAAGAAATTACTTCATTTATTAAGTTTGAAGTACGACGTCCAGGGAAAAATTGTTTAAAGTTATAACAATTTGACTTGTTTTCATCTCGCCAGGAATCCGCATTGATAAGTTAATTATTGTGCTTTTGGGATTGTGTTTGAATAAAAGTTAAAACAAACAGGCGAACAAACTGTAAGATAAGATGACCAACCAAAAGATGTGCAACCAAAAATGTACATTGTTGTTACCTTATAATAAATACATGCAAGTGAAACGAATTTATACCAGAAATAAAATTGTAAGCACCAACATTAATAGAAGTCACCCAATCAATCACTTAAAGACGACAGACCAACAATTTTAAATCAAGATCGAAGAACATGCCGTCCATGTATCAGCTGGGAACGCGTTACTAATTCCAGGCAAGGTGACACACTTTCCATGAAGCAGTCCGCCATCACCAGGGTACCGTGGCAAACTGACTATAGATTTTCATAAATAACGCATAAGAAAGATTCAAATAATAAATAGTAAAGATTCGTTTCGCCCAAACCAGCTGCGCTAAGGAGCGCGTTGAATCACGCGATTTGATACGCGCCTCCATCAACTTGGCTTTTGTCAAAAGGTAAGCTAATAAAGTTTAAAAGATGTGATCTTCTAAACAAGACACTTACAAATGGTAGCTGCAAGGAGCTTGATAACATCGTAAGAAAATGTACGACAATCTCGGAAGGCAATTTTCTCTTTATGATATGATTAATGTTCTCAGAAAAGTGAAGGTAAATCTTCACAACAACATCACACAAGCCAAGTTTAACTTATACCAAAGACAGAAACGAAGCTTAATAATGCAATTCAAATAATTTTCTTGTACGAATGCTGTTGAATTAATTTTGGAATGCGAACATCGTTACTGGCGACAGCGTAGAGGGAATTTGGCATCAGAAACCTCCAAAAAACTCGCTCCACTTTATTCCAGCTATCGCCACACGATCGATATCGAACACAATATTTAAAAAGTTAAACTTTGCCGTTAAAGAGCATACCGCGAATTCTTTGTTCCCTACAACATTCTGATACGGACAAAGAAGCGGGTCTGCATCATTATAGCCTATTGTAACGAATTTAAAATTTTCCAAATGCGAATTCGTCAAACGTAAAACAATTCGATACGCGTTTGAATTTGTTGTTCGGGCTGGTTTCAATTCAATTTCTTCGTCGTCCGAACCGCTCGCGTGAATTGGGTCGCGTAAACGGGTCCGCCCTTTTGGGACCAAAACGTTATTTTTTTCACACAGATTGCGCGTTCTTTGATCTCCAGAATGTGTGCGTTAAGCGTTTCCTTCGCTTTGTGCTGGCGCTGTGTGTGTCTTGTACGAACGACGCCTCCCGACAACGACACCCAGCGGGATATAAAAATCAAGCAACAACGAATCGCATTGATTTTTCCCTTTTGCTTTTTACTCCCAGAAGGGGTGAATCTAAATCTAATACATTTACATTAAAATCAAAAGTTGTTCTTTGAACAAACTGAACAATATGAGAAGTCACAACTGTGTTATACCGCAGTGAGGTCAGGTATCTAAATCCGGAGTGAGAGCGCCAACGTGTCAAGAACTCGGAAACTCAGTCTTGACACAGTTCATTGTTATGAACATTACTTCATCCATACTGGGGAGAGTTTAGCACGTCGTAAACTGTAGGATCCATTACGTGGGGGTGCTCCAGATTATTCTCGGCTTACTTTATGTGCTGGCGTTGAACATGATCCAATATTTTTCTATGGTTTCTTCTTCTTTATTATTCGGTTTGGCAAGTGAATTGTGAGTGTAAAAGATTTAGTTTGCGACGTTCGTGCGGGGAGCTCATTCAGGTCGACGGTGGATGGTTACGAGCGCGCGAAGCCGGAGGTCATACGGAACAGTGCCTAGCACCTCATAAACTGCTAGAACTTGTTAAGTCTTCAAGATATGTACTGCTTGTGAGAATTTCGTTTGAAATAAGAACGTTCTTCTTTTGCTCTAGATTTCTCTAAAATTGCTTATGTTTCAACGACAACTGACTTTTAACCAACGTCTTGTTTATCATGTAGGTGATTTAATGCCTTTATATACAGTTTATTTGTAAGCATATCATAGAAATGGTTTATGAACGTTTCACGGCCATGCATTATGTCCTCGAGATATTAAGGTCGTAAATAATTACAAAAACATCGTATCTCACAATTATAATGTGAGGTATGAACATAAAAAGTAACATCGGTGGGTCTCACATATTCCCGTGGGGTCCGAACAGAGCGCACAATATTTTATTATAAGTAGTGAATGGTCGTTTGAGCAACCAAAATACGCGTCTTTGTTCGATGTGAGGTCTCGTCTTTCGGCTCAGGTGACACTGCACCGTCACTAATTCGAAGTCGATTCGAAAAAAAAAACATATAATTATACTGAAAGCGAAACGCGTATATGAAAAAGAGCTCTCTTTTGTACAATTTTTGTTTAGTGTATACCGACTGCACACACGCAGCGCGCTAATTTTTCGCCTTCACGGGGTTAAGTTGTAACATTACAATACACGACAAAAGATGCACCGTTACAAATGTCAGAAGTGTATAAATTAATGGCGACAACCTTTTATTTGTTCCTTTTGTCTCAAACAAAGTTGCTTTGTCTATTTAGGACGTAATAATGGAAGTGTTTAGCGTCAGTGCTTTTGTTATTTCCAAAAAAATAAGTATTGGAGTGATGAATAGATCGCGTGGAGCGCACGACAAGACATTGAACCGTAATTTTTCTCGCACATTAGTTAAATAAGTTGGACAGAAAGATTTTGGAACGTGAAAATATTTTACTAAACACAAAAGACAGGATAATGCTTGTTCACGCAGAGACCTAATGAATCATTGCTAAAATAGAAACGTACGATAAAATGTATCCAATACCGTTTTCAACCTTATTGCAGCCATACCAGAAATATAACTACAAGCCAAGTGTTTATTGGCTTGTAGTTATATCACAATCATGTTCAACCCTGCATTACCTACATATAGACAAACACTCAAACGAATCTACATAAAGCTCACTAATGGCATATCATGTCACTTCAATTACGTACATATTAAGTAAGCATTACGAATACATATGCAAATTAATTGATAATTTTGATTGGTATGTAGCAGAAATAGGTAGATCAACCCAACCGGTATGATGTTAAGCCATAATGTAAACATCAGATGCGGCGAAAGATGTCGGTTATAATGAAACAGGTCTGAGAGAGGAAATGCGTGCAGTAAATGATAAAGATTTACATACTGACGCTGTTGAACGCGATCTAGTTTGTACGCTCAATATTTGCTGAAGAATAGTTGTGCTTTCTGGAATTTTAGAATTAGATAAAAGGTTCCGAGAACTAAACGTATATTACAATGTAACTAAATTCCAAACATATGTAATTATGTAACAACTAAGTTCCAGTTACAGTTAATTTTAGTTTAGTTAAGTTAGTCTATACGTTTTAAGAAGGAAGTAAAGTTGATAATTCATTTCATTAATCATCACTAGTCTAACAATTAACTTACCTTTTAAATATAATCTGGCGTTATAAAAGCGGTACTTTGCAGGGAAACTTAAACAGTGTGTTTTTAATTCAAAGCTTTCGAAGTTTAGAGTATCCATGAATTACAAGAGACACACATTAATATCCAAACAGCAGTAGCGTCGTCATTAAAATAACGCATAACGACATAACTCAAATGACTAAACGTAAAAAGTAAGTATTAATAAAACAAATGAATCTAATGATGAATAATAACATGATGAAACATTCAGATAAGTTCGGGGAACCAAAGTAATAAATAACAACAATAATAAACGTTTGAAAACATAATTTAAACGGGTAGAGATTAACAATCGAAAACCTATTAATGACTAATCAAGGATTTGGGACTCTACTGGTATTGAGAATATTTTTAATATCTGTAAATCATCCAAATGGATGAACATTCTTAGTATCCCTACTAAATTATGTCTCCGTATTGTAATATTGGAACAGATTTAAATTATATTCTGACATAGGAACGAAAAATTCCGTCACTAATCGGGATCCAATAAATTTCTCATGCAAATTTTTCGCTTTTTGGTATCACCGTTCCGAGAAAGATTTTTAGAGAAAAATAAATCAAGCATTCGAATTTTCGAAACAATCGTCTTAGTCATGTGGAGAATTCAACACAATCTGACCTTTAACAGGAAATAGGATGCGTCGTATAATGCATTCAGGTGTCTAACAAAATTCATGGCAGACGTTTATAGGAGAGCTTAAAAGAAAAAAATCTGACGCCAAGAAAGGAAGATAAAAACTAAACAGCTCTCAAGTGTAGTCTACAGACCTTGTGGAACGTGTTAATGAGAGTTTAAACAAAGGATAAAGGAGGCCTAATACTTCCTGCAACGATAATATTTTAGCACGTCTCGTTAAGCCTCAGATTAGATGGGCGATCGGATAAAGAAAGTCCATACATTTTAATCTGTTCCGTACCGTATACGCAACGCTTACAACAATAGACGTAAACAAAGAGAAATAATTCCCAAGAAAGTTATCGCAAAAACCTTTTCAAATTCTTACTTTTTATCTCCATAACCAGTGGTTGGTTCTTGCTCCTATTTTTCTTGCTTACCGCTTAGAAAGATGAGCGATACCAACAGTATGACGCCTGGTAAGTAATCTCCCTCCATGCGTATTAAATGCGAGTTTTTATCGTGACTAACAATCACAACGAGGTACTCAAAGCAAAACATGAAATAAAAACTGTAAAAAGATTCTTCCGGTACCGGGAATCGAACCCGAGCCTCCTGGGTGAGAGCCAGGTATCCTAGCCACTAGACCATACCGGATGCTGACTGACGAGTTGAAATTGCTTATTGCTTGCTATATCGGACGAAGTAGGTCGATAAGCTAATGATATCCGCATGGTTATTTTTATAGGCAACAAGGCTGGTTTATTTTAGTGGAGTTCTTTATAGATAAGTGGAACAACAGAGTGTTATGAAGTAAAATTAGCACTGTGTTCATTGCCATTACGGGCAGGATAAAGAGCCTAGTTATGATATGATGAGTGGACCGTTGTGTGAGGTGCAACGTTCGACCACCCACAGTGTATGGACTTGGACCTATTGTATTCGACTTTTGCTTAATGTAATACAGTGTGTAACTGTGGGAATGTACTACGGGTCTACGGAAGTCGACTGTGTGATTAGATTAGTGTGAATGAGTGATTTTGTTTGACGTTTTTGATGCGTTTCTGATATTAATCGTGAGTTTTAATAGGTATGTGCGTCTATTATTTAGATCGCACATAGGTAAGTAAAATTAAGGGCCTAAATGGATAATTGTTTGAATTGCAAGAGCTATTTACTTGTGTTTGTTGAAAATGCGAAAAATATTAATCTGGGAGTTGGGTAGTGGTAGGTAATTCCTCTTCACCTACATTTTTCATATATTTCCAACTGATAATACAAAACTTTCAGACTTAGGATTAAAAAAATCTTTACAAAATCAACTTGCTCATTTTTAAAGTTACACAAACCTTATAAATTAACTATGTACTGGTAAAGCAATGCCTATTACATTCCTACTCAAAACATCTAATCCCTTTTGATAAACCAGTAAAAATCTCGCCAATCCGTTACAACACCGTTCCCATATAATATCTCATTGATGCGAATAGCAAAGAAAAAACATCGATAGGAAATCCACCCGCTAATCCCAAGAACTGCCGTATGTATACCAGCGCCACCTGTTGCATCAAGTGTGAACTACCGGTATACAGTAGCTACATGGAGTAACCAGAATTCATTACAATGAAACTAAAGACAGGTGTCTTTATTGAACACGTAAATGTAATGGCATTTTATGTATTTTTCTCTCTCGGTGTAATGATTTCCGCTGCCACTTTTGGAAGAGGAAGGTACGGTGTTGGATGCAACGTGTAAGGAAAAACAGATTGATACAGTTTTCACAACACGGTTACACATCCATAGAGTTTTTACAGGGAAATTAATGTTAGTTGATTAAAAACTTAAAGATTCCTCTAAGAAAATTACCGAAGCCAAACAGTAGTAGCCCAGTTGTATTATGTATCATGTTGTTGCCATCTGTTGTTGTACTGGTATGATTTCCGTAAGACGTGTCAGACCAGTTACCAAAAATTGTGCATTTTTTTCTTGCATGAAACTTCAATTAGTTAGTGCAATGTTGCTAAAGGACTCAGCAAGTTTCCCAAGCAATATATGCATTGCAATAGTATCCTCCTATTCTACTCTGTAGTTTAAATTCGCCCTCTAAAAAGTATTTTGTGCAAGACTTTGGCAACAATTAACCCACCAAATCTCAAACACAATACTCTCCTTTACCAATCTGTACAAGTGCTTATTAAATTTTATTAGCTCTAATGCATTACTCATAGAGCAATAAACAAACATGTGTTGGTACTTAAGACTCTGAAACCAGACGCGGTGTCAATCAATTGAAATTCTAACATTAAGCAGGCGTGAATAACTGTACTTATGGTACGGGTAATGAAACTCTCGTGAAAGTCACCTAGAGACCCTGCGGAACGAAACACGTCTATTTTTAAGTTGCTTGCTATATGTGAGAATAAGGATGTACGATCTGATATTTATACTGTTTTGGACAGCAATATGTATATAGGAGTTATAAATAAGGAAATTTGACTGGAACTCGATCAAAATAAAAGTGGTTTTTATTAACTCAGTGGAGTTAGTGAGAGTATATTTTGGGCTCAAAGGTAACGTTAGAAATATCCGAGTCCATCATCTAAAGTAAATTGAGATAATAATAACAGATTTTTAAACACCCAAAATAATTCATTATGATTGACTTAAAGTGCCGTGTAGTACCGGACGTAAAAGAATAGCACCATCCCATTTCTTTCCATGGGTGTAGAAGGCGACTGAGAGACTTACTAGAGAATGGGCAGCAGCGTTCTCTATGCATTTGACTACCGTACTGCGATCACCAACCCGCCTGCCAAGCGTGGCGATTATGGTAAATCGCCACGCTTGGCAGGCGTGGGCGTTGGCTTGCGGGAGGCTTATGTCGTCGGCGGACGTATTTCGGCTGATATGATGATGATGATGATGATGACTTAAAATGATATACTGATTAACTGACATATAATGAATTACGTATACAAAGACGTAGTTAGCGAGAAAGCAATACTTAGTACGGGTGTCGGTATTAGGCAACCTATAATGTCGCGACCTATTTATCAAAGTCGTATTAGTAGGTGACACGGAGGCGTTAAACATATGGCATATTTGGCCCAACCTCACAATAATCCAAACGAGCCGTGTTATTATTTAGAAATGAAGTGCTAAGTAAATTATACGAATTAAGCTTGTGTTGGTAGCATGTGTTGCTTGATTTGCCCTTTCGTCTGAGAATGGATAATGACTATAGAATGAATTTGTTAAATGTAGCTTTAGAATAATATGTTCACCCTGCTATGGGCTTAGTCACACCTTTTTAATGTTTATCTTTTGTCGTCGTCTCTGAAGATCGAGTCGGTAATGTAATGCCATTCTATTGCTTATCCATTGTGTGTGTCATACCTACTGTCTCATTTTTGGTTTTGTTAGAAAGTTTGTGATACGCAAACCAGGTTGGGATTGTTTTTATTTCATCTGACATACCTACATTTTTTCTTTAAAATGCTATTATGTATGACAAATCTTGGCGGTTGCCTCATAATCTGATACGGGTACTTGATAGTGATGATAATTCTTGTACGACTATTTTGGTGGCAACAATATATCAATTAATTAAAGACACCTTAACATTCCTTTGTATGTACCATAAAGTCTTATATGACCATCTTAACAACAGCTTCTCCCACATTTCATTACTGGACCTCACAGCATTATATACTTATTCGCGTCGAGATATCCACGTTAATAAATCAAGAAGGATATCGTGTAATGGACACTGCCCGACCGTCCCCGAAGAGACATAAATTTGTTTTTGTACTTTTTTGGTAAAGCATTCTGTTGTGGCAACACAGCGAGTGAATAATTCGGTTTTAATTCGATTTTAGTTGTTTTAGGTGTTTTGTAAAGCAATTACTAATTAGCTGACTTTGGTATGGCGGTGGACAAATCATTTGTGTCAGCAAGAGTATTTTCTTGTTGCTTTTAAGATGAACTGACTTCTTCTTCATTAATGTACATAATTAGCTTTCTCTACAGCGTGTAACGGAAGGGGGGTATCAACCCTGAAGGAGGTGAATGTGCTCATGAAACTCAACAACTTTCCCCAAAGAACATAGGTCGAAATATGAAAAAATAATTTGGCCCTCCCATAGTAAATCAATCAGCTGGTAGTCAGTTTTGTAAGGGAGGGCCAATTTTTTTATTTTTTTCTTAACTAATTCAATGCTATTTATATAAGAGCGATATTATTCGATTTATTGTATCTACCATATTTTTTATTTTTATTTTATCACGAGTCAAGTCTACTGGCTGATTGCCAAAACCTATTTGACCTACGTAGTTTTAAGAAGTCTTACTTTGAAAGTAATAAATCAGTATCAAAGACTAATGAGATCTTATTACGCCACTTTAAGGTATTTTCAACCACTTATGCCTTTTGTTCTGACCATATCAGATCAAGACCACGAGTAGCTTTTTATTTTGTAAGCACTAAACCGTATCTTCGTTGAAAATCAAGAATGATTGAGTTCAAGATTTTGTAAATAATATAAAGTTTTAGTAAAAGAATTACGATTGTATTGCATGATGGTAATTATTCAAGATTTGCATAACTTTTGCTTTTATAAAACTAGTTTTTTTCTCTAAAGGTTTTCGCATAATAATGAAAATATCTTTGATCTCCATTTTTGGCAGGTATCTGTTTAAAAACACTGTGATCTACGAGATGATTCCCAGAACTAAGAAATTAAAACTATAAGTATTTTCTGTCGCCAAATCTTCCAGTGCCTATTAACTTAATTAATTCAAATATTTATTCTGCAGCATCTACAATTAAATTTATTTAAGCCATTATAAGAAATATAATATCTTTTGGCGTTTTCTAAGAAGAGATGTTATCTGATAATTTTAATGTCTGCGTTGTTTTACATTTTTGCCATTAGGGCACTCATAATTATCTAGCTTAGTATTTCATCGCCAAAAATATTAAGTGTATTTAGTTTTGATATTTCGTGACATTCAAAATACCTAAGACAACTGGAGTTCGACCATAATTTGTATCCAAATATGACTAGGAGATTTAGGCTGTAATTTGAAACCTAGTTCTGCTTCCTAGTTAGAGGTTTCGTTTTACAAAAAAAATGTTCACACACTGTTTCAAGGTCTATCATACACCAACGTAATATACACATCTATACTATTGTTCCAATAATAATAGGCCTAATAAAAGACTTCAATTAGAATTAAGTACTGCTGGAAATTAAACTGAAATAAACCATTTTAGTTAATTACACTATTCAAGCCATGAATCCAAACTAATCCTGGCATTGACAACCCCTGACCTTAATAAAGTAAAACACTCCAAACAAAAGACTTATAACACACGAGTACACTCAACGTCTGTACCATTCATCATTCTAGAAAATGTCAGCATCGACTCTCGACTTCGTCAGAAGATTCCTCTTCAGCAACAAAGCGGGTTTATTGTCTCAAAACAAAGACAACGGTTCAAGGCTTAGCGTGGAGCTTTAAAACAAGCGACAAGGCCAATGTCGTGTTGAAAACGGATCGACGGATTTCGATCTTGGCTTCGCAAGGCTACGTCGAAAATGGCGGTATTTTGGTGAATTCCGTTTTGTTCTTCCGTAATTAATGCTTTTAGGGATGACTTTATATTCAAATTGGGCACCTACTGTGTTAACTTGCTAAGGAAATAATCGAGACCCATTGTTATCTTTTCACAAGTACAGTAGGTCGCAGGTAACTGCTAACAAAACCAGTATAAACTGGCCTCTTATTCTCTGAAACACCGTTGTGCGGTCAACTGTATTAAAGCTACTTTAAATAAAATATGTCAAAAACTATCTTTAGTCGTGATCAGTGCTAAGTTACTAGTTTTCCAAAATCATTAAAACTTTACTTCATCATTACTGATTATCAGCACATGTAGCTCACACGTGCATTTCAATTGAACTTCCGATCTAATATGACAATGAACATGGCCATTCACTGCCTCTACCACGGTCCTCAAACCATGGCCTCAGTAGTGACAGACTAGCTTTACAGCGGCATGTCAATTACTAAGGTAACGTGGTTCGAACACGCGAACACTCGAGCCAATTTCGTGCTTAGAGAACGACTGCTGGCTTCCTATGTTTATGTGTGCCCTCCAAGCCGTTTATCTATGCAACGTACTGCTTCCTCCATTGCACGTTTTGTTTGATCATATTTATTGTACCGCAGCTCTTTCCCATTACTTAACGGAGCTTTATATCGTAGTAGTGTCTCATTAGAGAATGTATTCGGAGCACTACATTCTCTTTGTGCCTAATCTAGACTCAGTAATTCTCTGATAACGTTTTGAATTGCCTACTCGATGGTTCCCGATGATCATTAAATGTAACCATTAGTTATGTCATTACTTTTCCTCTTTCCTGCTATTGAAAGTACTGTAGCTATCTTGGTTGTTATTTCTAATAGATCCCTGTGTATTAAATCTCTGAGAATTCCGGGAGGATATCGGCGTGATCAGAAGTAATTTAGTTCGGAATGCTACACGTTTTCTGATGTTAGATATGTTATAGATAACAAAGACAAAATGGAAGCGTCAAGAAAAAACTGATCGACAAAATTTAACAGTCCAAATGGACTCTCCCAACTTGGGGCATTTAATGTCTTTATAAGTGCTGTCAGACATAAAGTTAATGAAACAGCCATTGTATTGATCTACCTGCGAGTTGACACGAATCCCGCCGCTTCCAACCCTGCATTATGTTTTTCTACAAATTATTTTCCATCTTTTTCTATCCCATTAGATTATATGAGAAAGAAAAGAATAGCCGGCATCCTAATAACGTGCATTAAGAAAGGGACATTTCATTTCGAGAATACGACCCCCATCATTTGATAAGCAGATGAGACATTTTAACATTAATCCATTAGGAGAAGGAAATATTTCAATTATTTTCCAATTACCTTTTTTTGTATTGTCAGAGTCGTCATATTAATCACATATTTTGGTCAAGTTATGTTATGAAAAAAATAGGTTAGGAAATGCTAAGAAGGAATAATAATGATTGAACTTTGACCTTTCCAAAATATTATCCAAAATGTAAGGATCCCAAGGTCATATATAAATTGAATAATTTAATCTACCGTACCCTTAATAGGAAGGTTTCGTCACGGAAGCTCTACATTATGAATATGATTATTACTTGACATACACAGAATTTGTGCCCCATATTGTCAACTTTATGTAGGGATAGCATGCTGCTGTCCTATGTAACGTTTGTAAACAAATATCCGCTTATCAGGAACCGCTTACAGGTGAATATCAATAAGGTATTTTGTTCTCTAAAATATTGCTTTAGGATTTCCGTTAGCGTTAGTAGGGTAGGATAGTATACGTTTTTGCCCTTACTATCGGTTCTTAACACGCGTTTTATGCTTCTTAGCCGAATTTTTTAACACAACTCAATTTTACGTTACTGTTATTACGTGTATTTCATTGTCATCGTTTAGTATAGTTACATTATATTATATTTCATCATTATTGTAATTTGAGCGCTCTTTATGTCATCCATGGAATAAGACAAGATCATTACCACCTTCATTCAGGCTTAGTTTTTAGTCTCTTGGGGTTAATATTACAAAATATCCGTTCATCTACGATTCTGGCAACAACGTAAAAGTAGGATACCAATTCAGATCGTAAGCACAGATGGTGTGAGAATTATCACATCACCCTTATAAATATGATATTTTCATAATTTCATCACAATTTATATCGAGATCAACAAGCCATCGCCACCCGCATGCCAGACAATTGACGCAATCATCGGCAATGAGATTTTGGGGTGTGTAAAACGGAACTGTAATTGCATTGGCCACAACCAAATTATTGTTATAGTAACTATTCAATGATAATTTCATTCCGAAGTCTGCGGGTGAAGGATGGGTGAGGCAATAATTTTGATTGTGGCGACACAGTTTATGGCTAAGTGTCCCCTCGGGTATTTTGATATGGTTTGTTGGCTACAAGATTTATTTGCATTGGCTTTTTTGTGATCTACTTTCGTGTTTTTGTGTAACATGTTTGTTGGATAATAATGTCATGGTTATATAGTTTTAGATGTTTGCACTGAAGTCACTGTTAAGTTTTTGTATATTGATAGTTACTCAATTCATAATACTCTTTACTCAAATCAAGTTTAAATCAACGCTTTCTCGTAACAATGGTTTCATGAGTACGTAAATATACTGGCAGGTAATTAAGGAAAACTGTTTCCTGCGATAATAATACTAATCACATGGACATCAGTCATGGTAATAAAAGATTGATTTGTTTTCGTTAGACGTCCATATCCTTGATAAATAAGCTTTATTCGTGTGTAAAGATAAGTAATCTTCAACGAACGACAGACACATAAATCAAAAAGCCGTGAAAAGGTCGTAGACTGTTCGGGCGATAAAGTGCTAGTTAAAACTGGATTCGTAGAAACTGCGTTTGAAATTCAAACCATTTTAGTGTTATGAAAGTCATTATGAAAGCACCATCTTAATGAAGCATTATTTGAATTTACGTTCCACGTTATCAGAATGCTTTTTATGACCAAACCGGAATCAAGGATTTTATAAATGGTTGTGTACAAGACGAGCCATGGCTGTTTGGGGTGTGGTTGCCCGAACCAGACTGGGGGAGCGCCGACAACGACATTTATTTGTAGCTAGCCACAAAATGTACGTAACTGTCTCATAAGATTTATTCTCAAACATGCCGTAATCTTTTCTCTTGTGGGCGTAGACGCATTTGTACGAAACGAACCATAGTGAGATACTCACCCTTGTTGTATATTTTCGGTTAAAACATCCTTGATAAGCGCGGGTCGGACCTCCATATTCGTCGATAAAGGAAAATATGTTAATTTAGTCGCTACGAGAGAACCGATATGACCTACTAAGTGATTGGGTTCCCTATGCGTTGGCGTGTTTTGAATTTGAACTCCGACGGCCTCAAAGATCAGTCCAATGTTTACAAATTGCCCGAAGAAAAAAAAAACTCGATTCATTCGATTGAGATATTCATTTTGATTAGGTTCGATTTAAATAAGATTCTTTTGAAGCGAAAGGTCTATGAAGTGAAATTGGATAAAGGTTATTTATTAACAATTTCATAAACATAATTTGATGTAAGAGTCTATTAACAAAAATGAAGAAGAACAATGAAAGAGAATTTTTTAAACAAAGTTAAGGTAACACAAGGAAATTAAATAAGGAAACAAGTAATCCAAGAAAGTGGGTCAAATTGTCCGTGAAATATATCCACTAGAAGATGCAAAATATCGCCGAAATGGATGCCCTTTCTCACAATATGGCGCCACTAGAATTTCCATCTTTTATGAAATATTACGGATTACGTAGGCGGTCGTTTCATAAAATCTAATTTTAATTAAAAAATAAGCAAACGGTAATTAATTTCGCCGGTCTCCTCTCTCGGTTACAATGGTGTACAAATTAAACGTTTTGAGTCGTAACGTTGTCGGATAAATTCTGCTCCAACTTTTTCGTCTTTAGTATTTATTTTTTTCATTAAAATCACAATCCGAATTTTAATTTCTCTCCATGTCTGCGGGTAACAATTATTGTATTTTACTCAGCTTTGTGATTATTTCTTTTCAAATGAATCTCACCAAAACATAAAACTGATTTGAATTAAGTCGTTGATAAACTAATTTCGGCTTTAATAAAATTAAAACGACCCAATTCCCGAGCGCTTGGAGCGATGTTATTTTATTTGTCAGCATATAGTTCCAAAATAATTAGATTGAGAATTTATAGATGTCATCGGGGGCCGTGATTTAGGGCGAGCTTCGACTTCAATTGGTCGTATCCGCATTGTCTAAATACAAAGATCTAATCTCCTTCAGCTCTTATCTGAGAAGTCTATATCTTCAGTGCATTGTGTTGGTAATTTTCACATAAATTAGATAAGACGCATAATCAAGTTATCTTTGACAGCGCTTTGATAATAAAATTTGAGCAGACAAAATACAAATTCTAATGTCACTTCGAGTCATGCTTTTGGTAATTGAAATTTGTAGTTGAGGGTACTAAGCAGATAACTATTGGAAAATTTCATTGCACATAAAGCTCTAAACATTACTATGATATTTATGAATCTGCGTTCTTGGAGACCACCTTTGCATAATCGAAATTATTTTACGTCGTAAGGAAATGTAAAATGGCAAATTATGCGACTCGTTTCAACAAATTCTATGGGACTCTCGAACATGAGTTCAGTTATTATAGCTAAAACTTTATAGCCAAATGAAAGGCGTTATCCTAATAACCTGCCACCAACGACATCGCTTACTAAAACAATTTGTAAATATTTTAGTTGATCGATATACCTGAAGCGGACTATGATACTGTAATAGGACAAAATAAAAAGTATTTTATTATTAACCGACTCTTTGTTCTAATGGCCATCGTTTTTATTTTCAACGGTTTTATATATTTGATTGAGTGTGTGGTAATCGGTTTTCCATTTTGTATAAAAAGTTATTTTTATTTTTCTATTTTCAGGTTACCTAAATGTTAGAAGGTCAACGTAATTTGGGCTGAAATGACTTACTTGATACAGGCTCGGAAAAAAAACCAAGTAACTCACAGTTTTCTTACGCACACGATTAGTTCAAAAGCTACAGATGGTTTGGAGTTGAGTTTTGCACTAAACTGGAAATCGTATATTATTTCACTAGCTTATGCCAGTGGCTTCGCCCAAGTGGAGGTCGAAATTACCCCACAGGAACAAACGGGAATAAAAGCACTAGGTTAAGACATGACTTTTATCCAGGTGTATAAACTATCTGGGTGCTAAATTTCATCCAAATCCGTTCGGCAGTTTTTGCGTCATTGAGTTACTGTAACGACCATCCAAAAATATAAACTTATACATTTATAACATTAGTAGGATTAAAAGTTTATCTGCCATTGAGTGGTACATATGTCTGTGAATTGCAATGTATAAATGCAACGGGGAAGTCCATAAAACTCACAAGAAATTAGCTAAACCCTATATAATTTATGACTGAATTCCGATTTCTATGGAAGAGTCTTGCACTTAGTACTATTGGAATTACAACATATCCCACATGTTTAAGAGTTATTTCGACGACCAACTTGTGTTTATTAAAACGTTCGAAGCTTCATTTTGAAGATTGTAGTAAAAAGTCTTGAAAGCACGATTTTGCCAGCTGATACATGTAGCAATTTTTCTATTGGATTAGAGAGTAATCTTTCAAGATGATAAATGTTGTGCACACTAACTTATATATAGTCAACGGCTGAAATAAAATTAACTTCATCAACTTAAGCTTTATTAATCACTGTTCTTTCAAACAAATTGTTGCTAAGAGTGTGGTTACCAAGAATGTGAGTGATTCTCTCGTAGACTTGTTTTACTTGTCACCTTGATTTACATTCGTGTTTATCTTAAAGCGTTTTTAAATATGCGTACGAGGAAACTCTAATTTGGAATTAACTCGTTTCGTTCGCGGGTGAGTTCGAGTGGAATAGTTCAGTTTTTGGTTCTTTTATGTCATTTTTTTTTAGGTTAAAGGATTTGTCACATTGGTTTTTGTTACAATTGTAATCATAATCAATAGGTTAGGTTAGGTATTTATAAAACGGAAGCCGATTCCAACATAGTTGGTGCAAGGCTAGGCAGATGATGATGAGTTTAGAATAGGTATTACCATTGGGATAGATAGGTTAGTATGAATGGACTGATTAATTGAGAGAAGAACAAAAGGAACCAAAAACAAGATAATTAGTGAAGCTCTGCATATGCTTTATTTATAGTAGGAGCATTTTGCCATAATAATGAATTTCAACTCATTTATAAATACGTTTGTAGATTTCCCAGTCGAATATCCAGTGTTAGAATTCGTCGTTAACCTACTCTTATCGGAATAATCTAGAACTCAAATTGTCACAGAGAACAAAACTTCAACGTATACAAAATCCCAGAGGGCCGGTCTAAAATAAGTTCAATTCGTTCGTTATGTGAACAACTAGTCTGAGCAAAACAAAGTAATACCAAACAAAACAGTTTACATATTTGTTACGAGGCCAACCTGCAAGCTCAACACATTGTACCGACTAAGGGACCGATCGTATTACGACACCGCTCTTCCCACGTCACTGACGATTGTCATCGCTTTTCTTTACCTAACTTCGGTGGGAACGGACACATTAAACCTAGCTAAATAAGACATCTATTTTAAAATCTATTTTTATGTGAAACTTGTGAACGTTAAAATACACCTATTTCGTAACCTAAAAGGACTTAATCATTGAAGAGTTTCCCGACACACGCCCCCACACATATTTGGCGCAGCCGGTGCTCGTTACAGACTTAAGGTGTGGTGATGTGAAGTACCTAAAAATCAGGACAACGCCGCATCAACCGTCTGGACGAAGAACCTATTGGAGGCCTGTCAAGGAAGCTGTTGCTACGGAGATTGGGACAACCAAAAATCGTTGAATCAACTCTCGCAAGCAATGCTACTCATGTAAGTACATAAGTCCTATTATTGGTTGCTATATTTCTAACGCAAGGTACTATAATTTTCCAAAATTTTTCACCCACGTGGTAATAGGGACCTTAGTTTTAGTAGGCGTAACGAACTCCGCATCGCGCGAAGGGACGCATTTCGTAATCTAGAAGATATATCAGAAAATTTGGAAACTATGGCGGAATCGAGTAGTAGCTCTACATCCGACATAAATCAAACAGATTTATTAGATAAGATTTATAAATCACTTAGACTAGTTCCGGAATTTGACGGAAATCCTAATGTTTTAACTAGATTTTTGAACTTGTGCGATCAGTTAGTGCTCACTTTTATCAGTCCAGAAACAGGACGTCAGCTTTCGAATTTATCTTTGATCAATGGGATTTTAAACAAGATTACTGGTAATGCTGCACGTACTTTGGCAACCAACGGAATTCCAAGTGACTGGAATGGCATAAGATCAACTTTAATAAATACATTTTCAGATCACAGAGATGAATCGTCGTTGTATACTGATCTTTCTCTCTTAGTTCAGGGAACCGATAAGATACAAGTTTTTTACGAAAAAGTTCAACATTTATTATGCACAATTATGACGTACGTTGAATTACACGAATCTATCAAAACTACCATAGAATCCAAACGAACTCTTTATAAAAAATTAGCTTTACAGACTTTTTTGAAAGGTCTAGAAGAACCACTAGGCTCTAGGATAAGATGTATGAGACCTTCAACTCTCGAAAGCGCTCTTGAATACGCCCAAGATGAATTAAATATACTATATCTACAGAAAAGAAATAAATCTGTACCAGCAAAAGAAAAACTCCAAAATTATGAGCAGGTTAACCCTTCTACTTCTTGGTCACACCCTAATTTTCGTGCGTTTAGGCCAGCTAATCAAAATACAATATTTCAAACATACCCGAGACCTCAAATTCAGCCTTTGGGATTTCAATATCCATCACAATATCTCGCACAGCCTGCACGACTAGAGCAGCTCAGACAACCCTACCCGAGACCTACAAAAACTCAACAAATGTTCAGAGCACCCCCTTCTAACATTTCAACTGGATTTCGAATCCCACTACGCCAAGAACCTCAGAATAGTTATCCAAGACCTATGAGTGGTATTAGTTACCCCGTCGCGCGTACTCTGCCACCCACGAACTACAATACCGGACGCAATTTGGGGCCGAATAATGTTCCACAGATTAAAGAAGCGCACTTCAACGAATCTTTTAACGATAATTATTGCTACTATGATGGCAATATCCAGAACACTGATGTTACCAATACAGATACAAATTGCCCTAACAACTTTTTGACTGACCTTGACGTTGACAATCCAATTTTTGAAAATGGCCAGAACCTTCAAAATGAAAATTTTTACCCAACCTTGGAGAAAAATGCCCCAGGATAGAATTACATTTGCATACAAAACGCCATTTACCTTATATTCAGATAAATGATCCACCAATAAAACTTTTAATCGATACAGGTGCTAATGAGTCTTTTATAAGCCCGGAAGCTTACGAAAAATTTTACCCTCATATCCCACTTGACTATGAACCCTTTCTGGTCACAAATACCCATGTGACTACCCAAAATTTTTATTCGTTAACTGTACCCTGTTTCGATGAATTGAAAGATTACATTCCGATAAAATTATACCTATACAGATTTCATAATTTCTTCGATGGGTTGATAGGTTGCCAACAATTAAAAAAATGGAACGCAAAAATCGACCTTGCTACGCATACGTTAGAAACTAAGTTCACTAAAATTCCTATAATCTTATACAATCCGGAATGCTTAAACTATTATCAAACTACCATACCTGCACAAACTACTCAATTGATCAAGGTACCTACCAATATCGCTCAAGGAAACATTTACATTGAAGAACAATCTATCTCTGATTGCTACATCAGCGAATGCTTATCATCCGCCGAAAATAATCAAACTAATGTACAAATCTCAAATCCGACGGATAATGATATTGTAATTTCTATAACGAAACCCATCTTTGCACATATTTTTAACGAACAAACAATGCCAGTAACTCGAGTAGACGCGTCCGTGAATACCGATATGCGAACTCAGCAAGTCATATCGCACTTGCGCATGGAACACTTAAATGCAGAGGAGACAGCCAATTTAATTAATCTTTGCAAAGAATATGCTGACGTATTTTATCTCGAAAACGAACCATTAACATTTACCAATGAAATCAAACATCATATCAGAACCATAGACGATAGCCCGGTATATAGTAAAAGTTACAGATACCCTTACGTACATAGGAAAGAAGTACAAAATCAAATAGAATCAATGTTACACCAAGGTATTATTCAACCATCTTCATCGCCTTGGAACGCTCCAATATGGATAGTACCAAAAAAAAGTGACGCGTCTGGTAAGGTCAAGTGGCGCTTAGTCATTGACTTCCGCCAACTCAATGCAAAAACAATTAATGATAAATATCCGATCCCGAACATTAATGATATTTTAGACAAGTTAGGCAGATGTTTATACTTTTCGACACTAGATTTAAAATCCGGATTTCTACAAATTCAGCTAAATCCATCTGATACACCGAAAACAGCATTTAGTGTAGAGCAAGGGCATTTTGAATATGTTAGAATGCCCATGGGTTTAAAAAATTCTCCGGCTACGTTCCAACGAGTGATGGACAATGTCCTTCGCGGATTGCCAAATTGTACCACATACATGGATGATATTTTGGTATTTTCGACGTCTTTGCAAGAACATGTAGTTAATTTACGCGCCATATTAGATCGTCTTAGAAATTCAAATTTAAAAATTCAGATGGATAAGTCGGAGTTTCTCAAACACGAAACTCCCTATCTTGGTCATATAATTACTACAGACGGTGTCAAACCAAACCCGGATAAAATATCAGCTATTGTAAATTATCCGATTCCGAAAACTTCTAAGCAAATTAAGGCATTCTTAGGGTTACTTGGCTATTACAGACGTTTTATACCGAACTTCGCACACATTACTAAGCCCTTTACGTCAAGTCTTAAAAAAGGCGCTAAAATTAATTTGACCCCGGAGTATTTAACCTGCTTTGAACACTGTAAAACTCTTCTTACAAATGATCCTATTCTAACATATCCAGATTTTAGCAAAGAATTTATTTTAACCACAGACGCCTCAAACATGGCCTTGGGAGCAATACTTTCTCAGGGACCTATCGGTTCAGATAAACCCATAGCCTACGCATCTAGAACGTTGAACGATAGCGAAATTAATTACTCCACAATCGAGAAAGAGCTTCTCGCAATAGTCTGGGCTACAAAATATTTCAGGCCTTACCTTTTCGGCAGAGAATTTAGGATAATAACAGATCACAAACCCTTAATTTGGCTTATGAATCTTAAAGAACCAGGTTCACGTCTCACACGATGGAGACTAAAGTTAGCAGAATATGATTATACTATCGTTCACAAAAAAGGTAAAATCAATACTAATGCGGATGCTCTGTCACGCATTCAAATCAACCAAAATGAAACTATGTCCTTGTTCGTCAATCATTCTGAAACTGCACACTCTGATACATCTGCTACATTAACTGCTGAAGGCATAAGCCCAATACATTCGTCATCCACCCTCACTGCTAGCCCGATACATTCGTCATCAACCCTCACGGCTCATACAGTTATTGATGGAGGATCGAATGACCCACATATTGAAACCATACACACAAGCTTAGAAAACCCTGTTCTGGAAATTCCAATATCGGACGAACCTTTAAATAAATTCAAGAGGCAGGTAGTGATTAATATAATAAATGGTAAACCTAAAAGTAGACCAACAGTAACTCAACCTTTTCAATCCTTTCAGAAAACTACCGTAGAAATTAACGAACATAGCATTGAAGGGAGTCTTATTAACGTTATAAAATCTCACGTCGATCCAGAACTCCGAACAGCGATTCTTGTAAATCCTGTCGAAAAAATGTTGAGTATCATACCAATTTTACAGCAAACTTTCGAAAATTCATCCATGAAATTAGTTTTAGTCAAATATGAAGTACTTAACGTTAATAATCAGTCGAACCAACTAGAAGTAATAAAAAAATACCACGAAGGCAAGACCAATCATCGTGGAATCAATGAAACCTACCTTTCGCTGTCACAACGTTACTTTTGGCCGAAAATTAAAATAGATATTACTAAATTTATTAACGAATGCAATATATGCAGATGTGCGAAATATGACCGAAATCCAATACGTCCGCAGTTCAGAGTTGTACCTCCACCAACTCAACCGTTCGAATTAGCACATGCAGACGTTCTGACTATTGATCATGACAAATACTTAACTATCATAGACTCATTTTCTAAATACGCGCAGGCGTATCTTTTACCCGATTGTACTGCACCCAATATAGTAAAAGCCCTTTTAACGTACAGTACCCATCACGGTTTTCCTTTAAATTTAACTACGGATCAAGGTACCGAATTTAGTAATCAAGTAGTGTCAGAATTTCTCCGTTTGCATAAAATAGAACACCATATGACTAGTGCATATGCACCAAACGAAAACGGTATCATAGAACGTTTCCACAGTACACTTTTAGAACACCTACGACTATTTAAAGTTCAGTATAAAAACGAGTCCACCCGAAGTCATATACCGTACGCATTAATTGCCTACAATAGTTCTATCCACAGTTTAACCAAGTGTAGACCATTTGATGTCTTATCTGGACATTTTGATCCTCGGAATCCTATTGATTTAAATATGACAGACCGATATCTTCAAACTTATATTCAAGAACATCGTAGTCGAATGGAAACGGTGTATAAAATTATTCATGATTCTGCACTGTCCGATCGTATAGCAATAATGACGCGTCGTAACGCCGATAGGGAACCCGTCTTAGATTGCGAACAAAATCAAGTCATACATTTACGAAATCCAATGGCAAGTAGACAAAAATTGGCACCTCGATTTATTCAGGATAAAGTAGTTAAGAACTTGCCTGTACATATTTATACCGCAAAAAGTCGTGGTCCGGTCGCAAAATCACGGTTAAAAAGACTACCGAAGAAATGACATTCTTCATATCATTGTTACAGGTACTTATTATTGCTGCCGGTTTTCCTAGTTGGTGCTCAAGACATACGTTTTGACAGCCTAAACAGTGGACCGGGTATACTACCGTTTAATCTCGGTGCTACCAAAATTATATCTCATTTCCACACATTCTTGCAAGACATTGACCTTGAAGAAATTGAGTCACATGTAAAAAGTATCAAATCCCAACTCGCCGTCACTACACATAAATTATCACGTGGGGACAGCGCTCTCTTCAACTATCAGATTAAACATCTATACACAAAGTTAGAAAGAGTTTCGGTGCAGTTAGATACATTTAGGCCAACTAGAGTTAAGAGAGGCCTGATCAATCCAATAGGCACAATCATCAAAAGTATTTCCGGAAATTTAGACAACGATGACGCTCTGAAATTTGAGAATGCATTACGTATCTTAAATAAAAACGATCGCACTTTGTCACAATCGTTTAACAAGCATATTACCTTATATAAAAAAATGACGATTCAGCAAAACCAGATCATCCGCAATCTTTCATTTAATCAGGAAAAATTGGAAAAAGCTCTTTCTTATGTCATGAATATGACTAATAATGATAATGAGCGAATAATTCATTACGCTCATCTTGTGCAAATCTTCGCGATTCTGACCGAAAATGTACAAGAACTACTGAGTGAAATCAATAGATTAGAAAACGTGTTAGCCTTTAGTCGAGATAAATCAGTTCATCATTCCATACTTTCTGTCAAAGATCTTAAAAATATGATAAGCCAATTAAAACGTATTTATAGTTCCGACGAAATAATTGACATAGATATTAGAAATTATTACGAGATTCTTAACTTAGCTTCATTTTTTACTGAGTCCACAGTTGTAATAGTCATCAAGTTTCCTATTACATTTACTACTAAGTATCAGTTATATGAATTGTGCCCTGTTCCAAATAACAATAGTGTAATTATAGTACCACCTGCACCCTATATAGCATCCAATTCTCAGGAATTTGTGTATATAGAGGCTGAATGCCCGAAGGTCAACCCCTGGCACCTATGCGAGCAGAGGATCGTCCACCAGATTACGTCAAAAACAGACTGTATTCAAAAACTCATACAATCCCAGGAGATAGATGTAACGTGCAAAACCACGCCTATCTCTCTAACCAAGGAAGCTCTGATTGAGCTAGACAGCTACCATTACATAATTGCTTTTCCCAATAGCATAAAAGTAAAACTATCCTGTGGAAAAGAACGATATCAGATGTTCCAAGGAAGCTTTTTGGTCACCGTTCCTCAAGGTTGCAAGCTAAAAACCCCAGAGATCAGTATAATCAATTTGGATAACAAATTAGACGGACAACCATTAGAAATCATGGCTCTACCTCACTATGAGATATTAGCGAAGACGCGCAGCTTCCATTTACAGACTACAGATCTAAGCACTCTTCGCGAAATTCAGAACCAAATTACCATGCAAGAGGAAATTCAGGTTGAATCATTAGACACGACTGGAATGTACCATACCACAATTCCATTTTATTCACTGATACTATTCGGTGCAAGTGCACTGAGCATTTGGTATATCGTTCGTCGCCGCCGTCGAGCTGCCAAAGTAAAATTAAATATTACAACTCAAACAACGAATACCGAGATGACAGAAGATGAAAAAAGAGCAGCAACTTTTGGCGTCAAGGTCACCAAATAGTTGCTTATCTGGCAGGGGAGGTGTTACGAGGCCAACCTGCAAGCTCAACACATTGTACCGACTAAGGGACCGATCGTATTACGACACCGCTCTTCCCACGTCACTGACGATTGTCATCGCTTTTCTTTACCTAACTTCGGTGGGAACGGACACATTAAACCTAGCTAAATAAGACATCTATTTTAAAATCTATTTTTATGTGAAACTTGTGAACGTTAAAATACACCTATTTCGTAACCTAAAAGGACTTAATCATTGAAGAGTTTCCCGACACACGCCCCCACACATATTTTATTATACTTGTTTGTACTGTTTTCAAAACTATACCACAGTTGAAATACAAAACAGTAATTCAACGAGGCGATACTGTTAATTTCCTATGCTTCATCTGTATCTTCGAGTGTTGATGTTATCAACCATTTTAGGATAAATACCTAGCCCTTGAAATTCTCGCATTATAAAGCTTTCAAAAAAGATCTCGGTCTCGATGTCACACGCGCAGACGTAACTGCATTGCGTCCGTTGATAATATAGCGACTCATGTCACTGTAAGTTCGATACGGACGTTCGATCGTAGTTAGCCTACTGTTTACTATAACGCACTGTGACTATAATGTGTAGTTTCTTAGCAACGGATATGGGTAAGAATGTATAATAATTTATAAGCAAAGTTTCGCCCGTGTGGTTTTCTAACTAGACATCCTAATTTTGTAGTTATGAACTCCTTACAAGTGAACTTTTGTTGATAAGTTTGGTACAACTACTAACTGCTAAATATTAATATCGCGTCTAGGTACGGTCTGTTTTAATTAATTGATTATGTAATACCTTAGCAATCTTGAATATAGTCAGAGAAAATACAAGCTGCACATATGTTCCTGTTCCTACAGTAAACCTTGTTTTTCTTTTATAAAAAATAGAGAAACCAATGATAAATTTAATTTATAAAGTGTCTTTTATTTGTATTTATAATAACAAATATGCTCTATAAAAATATTTTAAATTGTAATCTAACATTGCTGTTCAACTTTATTGAAATATAGCTTTAATTTAAAATGTATACTGGATTGTCGATATACTTTAGAGAATACATTTTTGCATGTTTTACGATAGACATTAACGGTATTGGATGGACGTGCAAATTTTTAGTACACCGCGTTAAATAAAATATGTTGATGGCATATTGAACTCACTTTAACCGTTGTGATATAGTAGTTATCGAATTTTATAGATACTTTTTTGTAAAATGTAAATTCGAACACATCGCAAGTGCCACGTCACACTATTTTAAGTTATAATATCACTTGAAATAATTTTTTAATTTCAATTTTCTCAACTTTATATACCTACATTAATACTGCAGTATCCCAACTGACAGACTTTTTCTATGATTTAACGTTTTTCGTTCAATCGAGAATACTTTTAAAGAAAATAATCATTTGTTGTCAACAAAATCATAAGCTACTTTTTAGTTTACGCTATTTGCTGAGACATGTATGATTTTTCTGTATCGCAGCATACATTGCGAGACATAGTCTAGCAAAACAGCTGCAAACAGAGCCCAAAATAGCCCTCCAAAAACTCATATCAGCTTCCAAATCTTACATTGGATCACAGGACTTTTATTTTCCATTTAGTTGGCGGATTTGCTGGGTCGACGCGAGTTAGCCGTAATAAATATAAAAGTTATAGCTTGCAGAAGCCTTAACCCTTCGCTTAAAGCTTACCACAAGCGGATTACGGTCATTACTCATTCCTACCGTCTAGAGTGCCTCAGGCTGGAATCGAAGAGAGACGGTGAATGTAAATGTGTACATTTTTTAGACCTCAGACCCTTATTTATGCTATCCTGAATGAGAAACATTTTGGTCATTGATACATTAACGGGCACAATACCTACATAAATTGAAAATTTTGATTAGGTTTTTTTGAGCTGGATTTAGATATGTGGTCGTTCTTCTCAAATGACTAATGCAAGGTTCCTTTTATATCTATAGAACAATTTTAGAAATTTAAATAAAATATTAACAATCATCATTATCTGCCTAGCCTTTTCCCAACTATATCGGGGTCGGCTTCCAGTCTAACCAGATGCAGCTTAATACCAAAGTTTTACACGGAGTGGCCTATCTGACCTCCACAACCTAGTAACTGGGTAATACAATACCCCTCGGTAAGACTGGTTGTCAGACTTTTGGGCTTCTGACGACCCAATACCAAAATGCCAATTCTGATTTCCAGAATATTAATATAGGTAATTGTAAGCTGTGCTTTGATAATTTCATACTAGGCTGATTTTATGAACATCGTCCTTGAAGTCTATAAGATTAAGAACAATTTCAATCTGCATATCACTCTCTAAAACACTCATGAGCTGATCTCTCAAGTTTACTACAGATAAACCATCAATGGACCTCGTAAATGCTATCACAACTATAAAAAATGCTTCCACCATAAACGCCGATACCTCTAACCATCAATAAGATCAATACTTCACTTCCAACCCCAGTACAATATGAAACAAATTCAGGTGTATTAATAACAAATTTTCCCTCGTAGACCGCAATACATTTTCCTCAAATGTCCCTAAGGTTTTTATTGATTACATGGACCATGTTCCACTTTTTATATTGGCACTAAAAGCGTATAAAACGAAATGTGCTAGTAAAAAGGTTTATTTGCCCTTTGATTGTTTGCCATACGTTTCCCCAAAAAGTTTGAGGGTAGGAAACTTCAAATGATCCCCTTGCCCAGTATATGATTTATTTAGTTCCATTGTGTGCCCTATAATCTTCTGATAACAAGAAGTATTGAACGATTCTGAAATGTTACTGTGTTGCTTTGTAGAAAGTAATACATTAAGAAGTTGGACCGAAATATCATGCAAAATTGTAAGATTGATAAACATAAACTTAGAAGCAAAAAGCTTTCAATTTAGTTGAAAACAATTTGTTACTTATTCACGATAGATAAGATGAATATTATATATAAAACTTTATATTTATTCACAGCCAAAGATTTTGAGAAACAAACCTTTTAGAAGTCTTTGATTTTAAGGTAATTTCAGGTTAATACCAGTGAGTTTGGGTTAAAAATTCTTAAATTCCACAGTAATTTTCTGATTGATCGCCTATTCATCACCTGTACGTGCGATAGTAATTCATTTCCCGTAATTAACTGTCATAACTTACATGAAATGATGAACAGCTAATATATTCTGTTTTTTGTTAAAGTATCGTTTGGTATTAAGATTTAAACGTTGTTGTCAGGATTATATGCATTCATCATACTTACTGTTTCACATTAAAAAATAGGTGTTTCTCAATGACCCTAGTACAGACCGTGCGGAACCCCTTTCCTTTTATAAGTAAACGGACTTATAAACTTTTAAAGTAATTATCTAAAAGGTTGTGTCCTATATCCTCTTTATTTTCTCATTTATTTATTAGATCCGTGCAAAACATTTTCTCAAAATAATCATCTATATTGTCTTAACACAATAGCAAATTCTATTTGTGTGGCATTAGACCGAACAAAATTATGACAGTCGAAAAATTTATGATGTTTATCTTGAACAAAAGGAAGTACAAAAGATTGTCATTTACGGAGTCTTTATTCCAAAAGAGCTGTAAACAATTGGTAACTTTGACAGGCATCACGAAATGACAAAAAGGATTACGTGTCTCTACAATCTCACTTTTACATTATTTGTTAACGAAAATTCAAGCCGGATCTTAAACTCTACTCCTACCTAATAAAGATCATTCAGAATCAGAATGTGTGATTTAAGTTTGTCATTCTCACTAACTTTGTATTTTTAGCTGCTGTCTGAATAAACACTCGCTTTTGTGTCGTTTACTTTTTAGACTTATTCAGTCTTGCGGAAGATTTTTGCACATAGTACTTATGTAAACAACTCATTCAACCCGTTACAAATTGCCCTTTGTTGAGCCTCGATTGACAGTTTCTTACAGTCGTCTAAGAAATTATTTTTTGCCCCTAAAATAAATAAAGCGAAGAGATTTCTCAATGTTAAACTCGATTTAAGAGCTTAAATAGATTCATAATTTATTCGTTCAAGCGATTCTGTTCCTTATTTCTGTTTGCTCGATAACTTTGAAAAAATACAACGTAGCGCTTTAAATTCTAACCGTCATGTACTTAGAGCCCTCTAGTGCAGCAACAACGATAAAGTTACTTTCAAAACTCCGACAACCACCTCTTTACCTACAAATATAGAGTTCAAAGTGGCGTGAAATCCAATTTAAAGACCCTTAGTCGCGGAGTGTAGAATAATAACCATGTTTTTCTTATGTTTGTCTTTGGAGGAGATTACAAACATGCGCGCACATGTTAAGCTCTTCAATCGATGGTTCTCTCTCGTCGTGACATCAAAACTATTTGTCTTTGAAATAACTTGGTGACTTTCTACTGACCGTCTCGTAGCGAGATGAGTTATTGCGTTATCCCCTTGAAACACAAGTCCATGTCTGCAAGTCACTGCACTGTTCATGTATCATGTGAACAAGAAAGAACACCTGTGCTTGAATTTGTGGACATTTAAATATTCTGCTACAATTTTACTAGAAACTTTTCCGTATTTAAACTTGAAATCGCTCCAATGAATGATCAAGGTTAAAAATCAGCGAACCGAAATTATTTCACGTCCACATATTTAAAACACCCGACGATTAAAGTTAACATGTAATTGCTGCTTTTTTACCGCCAGCAACATTAGTGTTTTCGAACACGTCGCTAAATAAAAATGCATTCTAAAATAAATCGTTGTAAAATTCGCGCCTTGGGCACTGGCCGTTGAGACTCCGAGGCCGGTTATTAAAACGACTATACTATGTCATTATTCTCGAAACAAAAAAAGGAGTGAATCGTAACAGGCGCGCCACATATCATCGGAGGAACTGGCACTTATGCGCGTAGTTTCTATCGTAAATCAAAGATATTAAACGGAATGGCGGAACCTCTTTTGAGTTCACATTATAAATCATAGAGGCGCAAGAAGACCTCTGGCTGCCACCAATAGGGTCTTTGCAAACGCCGTCTACTTAAATCGTGTAAGTAATAAAAAATACAAAATGTATGATGATAAACTTGTGTAAGTTGAAACTGTCTTGTTGTCTCCAATTGTTGCGGTGTGATAATGTATTTGAGGAGCGTTTTTACAAAACGATACATCGTAAAATAATTTATTTTTGAATAATGTTATTTTATTAGGGTTTAGATAGGGTATGCTAAATGAAATTGCAAGTTAATTTAGTAATTATTTTACTGAGATTTTATTAATTTGACCAAAAAAATCACATAAACATACCAAAATAATGACATCAAAAACGCGATACATTTAGCTAAATTTGCGGAGCATACCTATTATATTACTGGTTCTTCATCGTCGTAGTTACGTCGAATATTATCATCTTCGAGAGCAGAACCCTGAATCAGCACATCTGATTAAAATGTCTGAGCGTCAAGATCATCAGATATATCACAGAATTTTGATAAATGTTAAAAATCTGTTTTCTTTTTTGAAGAAACCATGTTGATTTTAGGCAACTGAACACAGTCAAATTGCAAGAAAGATTTTTTTCTTAACTTCATCTGTCACTAGAATATACATCTTGGACACCAACTTCAACATTTTTCTAGGGCGGGATCTAACTACAGTATAGTGTATTATTCGTGTTTGACTTATTTTAAATGGAAGTTTTGTGTTTATCATGTCTTTGGCCTTAGCTTTCATGTCATAACTAAACCAATCATTACCCCATTTGTTGACATGGCCATGTTTATTTAAAATTGAATATTATTCATTTGGCGATGCACTAACTTCCGGTCGACGATAGTCCTTTTCAACCCTTCCAAATACTCTATCAGGAGACATAAAGCTATGGCCTCTAATAGGGAAAACATGGGACAGCTTACTAAAAACTTTACTAGAATCCATTTTGCCGACATGGCTAATATAATGAAATTTTTATTTTGACTACTGCAAGAATCGGAGTACAGTTTAAGTTTCACATTTGTTTTTTTTTTCTTGCGGCATACTTCTTCTAATTAATTCAAATAATTTTGAAGTGCTGATGCTATCTTATTAGCTCCTAAACTTTTAATCTTGATTTTTAATTTTAAATATTAATTATCGTTTTTAAGATTATTTCTTTGATTCGTTTCTAAATAACTCATATTCTCCGTTATCCATTATTAATTACGACTTATAAATTCGAAAAAAAGTGCGTACTCTCTCCGTTACGTACACAATCAAATTAATTTAAATACTAATGCAATATCCACCTAATTTTGTCAGAAAGAGACAGCAAACGAAAATATGAATCAATGTACGTTTGATGTATCGTTTTGAAGAAATTCGTTCTACCACTTTGAAAAAAAACTAAGGCACTTCGTTGCACTTTATGATTGATTTATGTATCGTTTACAGGAAATTAGTTAAGACCCTCATAGAACCCTATAGGAATTGAGTACGAAACGCCAAAAAAAAAACAAATTTGATATTTTGTTTGATGTATCGCTTTGTGAAAACGCTCCTCATTTATGCTTTATCTAAAACAGAGTATCAATTATGTGATCTGCATGTATACGTAGCCAGAATCAGTGTTCTCGTAGTCATAAAGCAACAAATAAAAAATACTAATAATAACAAACAAAGTGAAAATGACAGTTACAACTTATTTTAATTCACTTACACAATAATATTGTCTTACTGATAGTAGCAACCAAAATAATACAAAAACACTCTAAAAAACACAGTGAGAAATCAGTAACGCTCCAATAAAATCTAGTTGGTACAGATTATAGATTAAATTCCGCTAAAATATTAAAAAGAAAGAGGTCTACTATTACGGACAATGGTAATAAAAAATACTTCGTAAGCAAGATGTTCCAATTTGTTACATTCCAACTTGTTTATGAGACGGTGACATGATAAAACGAATTCTTTTCAGGGCTAGAACATCGTTGCTACTTTCACTGTACGTTTGAACGTGATCATTGTCTATTGTGATTTAAACGGTGCACGCCAATTTGTGGTTTTGAGGTAGCAATCCATCGTAAAGAGAGTATTATTAACATTACAGCTACAAAATCATTTGGTAACTTTCTTAGATTTGATATTCCATAAACGTAACTTAAACTTAAGATAAGCTAATACGTCAAATGTATGGCTAAACAGACGTAAATCATTATTTAACTTAAAACAACGTTTATAAGTAAAGCTGGTAATGTTACAAGAAAATGATGTCAACCCAAATTAAGAACAATTTCAAAAGAACACAAATTAACCACCAACAACTCATAAAGTACAATCACATTATGTATTAAAGTGAAAAGTGACTACTTTCTTGAATCAAACTACAACTCTATTCGTGGTAGAAGGTATAGTCAGTTCCGCTTCCGTCAGCAATTTATCTTAGCTGCCGGTGTAACCTCACCTCAACCGATTGCCAATTGCTGCCTCATTGACTCTCGGTTTCGTTTATCAAGTTTCGTTTAAAATTGCTTTCTTTATGCAACTCGAATTTAAAGATCCACATAAAGATAGATTTTCAATCTTTAAACTCACTTTCTACATCACGTTCTGCCAACAAAAGGCGATAGTATTGACTTTGTTTGGGTCGAATTTATCGTTAGGTGAAAAGAGTTACATAAAGATATCATAACTAATATCGTTGTGAAACGTCAAGTCATTCGATGTAAAAGTGTTTTGTAGGAACTCTAAGGCTTTCCTTGTTAGGATCGTGACGAGATTGAGTTAGATATGGTGCCGTGAGTTTGGTTATTGCATTCGGTTTGTTGACGGCGATAATTTCGGTTCAAAGGAGACAAAAACTGTCTGTGTTGGCAATGACTATTCAGTGTTCATTTGTTTTTATTTATGTCATTTGGTAATCCGGTATGGGTCTATCCAATTGAAGATTAGTTCCATGCTCAGTGGTTTTTGTCCTGATTGCAGTTGATAAACATGTCAACGTATTTTTTCTGGTGTTTTAAAAGTTTGCTCTGTAAGCAATTTCTTAATACACTATCAAAAGTTTTATCCTACTTTCTGACCACAGGAAATTCATCAAAGCTTTATCTACTTAAAACCAAGTTTGGCCCCAAAAACTCGAAATTACTTTATCCATCTTGTCTCACTATGAATTTTAATTTCACACCTAAGCCCGCACTCATAGCGTCCACAAATCACCTCAAAGCTTTATTTATAAGCATCACAGTCTTTCGATCAAGTTAAATTGAAAAATATGTAAACGAGCGTGATATTCAATGTGTCGTGGAAAAAAAAACATGGGGCTGTCATTTTTAACGTGCGATAGATGGCGTAGCTGTAACGCTAACACAGATAAATCGGTCGGAAGACGCCTCGCTACATTGCCTTCCTTAACGACCTTTGCTACGGAATCAGTTTAGGGTTAAAGGTGATTTTCGTCGGTATTGTGAGTGTGTGTACATGTAATGCGATGTCAAAGGAAGTTTGGAACGCCGAGAGATGATACGATTTTTGTCATGAAGAATATTCGATGGAGGATATTAAAAAATATCTTGTTCAGTTAGGAGACCAAAAATACATTCTTGCGTCTCCATTGATTCGTTTTTCTGCGCAGCAATTAGTCTTGCACGCGAAACAGTTATGAATAAAATATTAATAAAACAGTAAAATTGCATTAATCTACAAAAGTGTAACAAGTCCATTAATATTGTTGAGTAAATTAAACTGAAATAATTTCATAACTATAACCTTTTTTAAATTAATTTTGTACGAAAAAAAAACTATAAAGTGAATGTAATTGAGTTTTATAATATTTCACTCCTTACTACGTACTATTTTAATAATCATCCAGTAATCATTACTCGTGACTTTGTGAATATGAGGTATATTCCTCATGAGAGCAGGCATATTATAGTGTAGTTAAGTGTAGTAAATTCATAACCAGATATAAATGATTAATGACTCGTTGATGACTTCGTTAGCAGCCGGTGTCTCTATAGCTATAGATATAATATCAAGCCTCGCTTGATACTTGAAGGGGAAACCTTCGCTTCCAGAGTCCAAATCATTCTGCAGGACCTATTTCCACCTTTATTCGACGTTTATACTTCTTTGAAAACATTGAGAATCCAACAGAGTGCATCTCAGTGCATCTTAAAACACACTGTTCGATTTTCAACTCTGGACGCTAAGCACTGCATTGAAGATCCAGTGCGCGAAAAATCTCGCCGTGATATTATTACGTCCTTGTGAATCAATTATACTAGTTAACAACATCTGTACCTGAAAGAAGATGTCTACGTCATCACCAAACAACAATTAACACAAATCCAAAAACTTACGTCACCAGTCACCAGAAAAACAGTCTAACGCATAAATAACGGATAGCCGTGAGTTATAAAGTTGTCAAGCTCATATTATGTATAAGATGCAACAATAGACGTACTACATGAGGGCGTTGCTTCGCGTTGTTATAAGTCCGTTACCTAGATTAATGTGCGTGCCACATCGAATGTGTAGAAAGATCTTTGTGGGAACCGCGTTTGGAAATGGAGTAGTGTGGGCTCTACTGGTGGAGTGGTTCGGCAAACAATCTGTGGTTTGACGGGTTTATTAGTTTGTTATAAGGCTGATGAGTACAGACAGAGACTTGTACCAAAAGGTGAGCGAGCAGTAGTGAGTGAACATGTGATAAAGAAGAAAAATTCGGTTGAAGATGCTGATATTAAACCTGAAATGGACTACATTAGTTGACTAGATGAGAAAGCCGACCATGTTGATGGTGTTACAAATTGGAACCGAAAGGTTCTGGAGTGGCGTTCACGTACCGGAAGACGTAGCGTTAGGAGGCCACTGGGAATCCTCCCACAAGGTAGACCGAGTACTTGGTGAAGGCCGCAAGAATCAAATGGATGCGAGAAACACAAAGCCGGTCGAAGTAGCAGTGCTAGACAGGCCTATGTCCAGCAGTGGACGTTTTTCGACTGAAATGATAATGATGACTTCATTCAGCATAAGCACCAAAAGAGCTCACAGCCATCGTTGAGATTTTAATCACACGAAAACTTATTACTCTACACTAATTGACTGGTGATGTGCGTTCATATCAATATATGTCCATCAAGACCAGTCATGTCCTATAAAACGAGTTGCTAACGAGTTTTATAAGTATGATAATTTTCTATCTCCTGTGCTCTAAAGACTAGCTAGACTGCAAGTCTTCTAACTAAGTACTTAGCTATTCCGGTATTTTTATTTTCTTTGCACCAAGAGAGTGACTGGTAAGTGGTTCACGAATTGATGGGAGAAAAAATAATTTAGACAAGATAAACATTATTCTTATTTATTTTCCTTCTCATGTTTATCTTGTTCCTCAAACCAACAGTCCGTGTGTCTCATCATACCGTCGCACTGTCGTCCTTTTGTCTCTGACACTCCCTCACTATTTGATTTATAGATCTGTGCGTTGACTAGCTGTCTCTACCGAGGCTTATTAATGAATTTATTTAAACGCTAATGAACGAGTTACGTTAAGGACAAGTGAAACCAATTTATCTGTATCTGAAATGAACGAACGAATGAACTGTTATTTTAGGATCATAATTGAACCCCCAATCAGTTCGAACTTTCCTTTTAGTTCTAAATTTTAAAGTTAATAAGTATCGTTCATTTATCTTGAGGAACTTTCGGATGATCTTTCCGATTTCGAGAATTCGCTTCGGCCAATTTGATTTTGTGAAAACAATAAAATTAATTAACATGGGACTATTATTGAGGAGTTTGATTTTTGATTTAGTTGAGTCGAGTAAAATATTAATTTACTAGCTTCAGTTGTTGAGAAGTAAACTAATTTAATTTCGAAAGTCTCTGAATCTTTCTGCTTGTTTTGTTATACAGACAAAAAACGAACGAAACGAACGAATAAAATTATTATATGTCTGAGCCCTAGACCGAACGTGGTGGACAAGATTTAGGCGTAAAACAGACTTGGCAGCGGGCCGGGAACAACACAAGGAAGGAGGAGACGGAGTAGGTACTATACCTGTCTAGAACTACATAGTTGACATAATACAGCGTGTGTTAACTTACGTCACATATTTGCAGAGAATATTCCATAGCAACACATAAAATTAATAACTGAAATACCTAACTGTTACCACAGAAAGGTACTATTAAATAAACTTTGAATTGTTTAAAATTAAATATTAATTTATTCTTCCTACTACAAAGCAACATACAATAAATTCCGCATGACACCATCACAATCACAACGGAAGGTATATAACTTTAACGCCAAAGCTAAGACTACAGTTTCAATGATAAAACGTGCTTCATCAATTTTAAACACACGGCTCAACTTCATACTGCAACGAAGCTTATTCAAAAGACTCGGGCTTTTTACTAATGCTTTCAGAAGCTTCATTAACATCCACTCTAGTGAATAGGCAAGAGTGCTTAATTCAAGCGAAGCTAGTCGACTTTCTATGCGAGACTGGGTGTTGCCACCCGAAATATTTCAGCGGAAATTTGGAATAAAAAAAAGATTCTATCGTTAATTTGAAATTATGTAGTTCAAATGGTTTTCGGTCACTGATTGCTATGTAGTCTTTAATGTCGATATTGGCAATGATTTTGATTAATTATTAAAAGCACCTTGTTCGTGATCGATGCAAATAATAAACCCAAAGGCTTCCTAAAATACTTACTTCCAAACTAACATGTGACCCCTAGCGGTCAATGATCCAATGTAAATTGTAATAATATAGCAATCAATATCAAAAGTCCTTTATTGAAACTAGGCTGAGAGTCAGCACTTTTTAAATGTCAAAATTACATAAGACAGTCCTCCAAAACGCCCGCCCTTCACCACTTCCTAGTGCTTTAGTAATATCCACAGAACGCCCAACCTATTGTTGACTAGACAATTACCGCAAATCCTCCAGAACCTAGGATATTACTTTGGAAATGAATGCCTAACATAAGATAATTTACTTCATCTTATTCAATACGCCAACGCGACAAAATTCGCTAAAAACAAACAAAACAAACGAACTTACATAAGCACACAGACAATAATTACAAATCCAACTACTCATTACTTAATTTAATTCCACCAAGTCGAGCTATAAAGTTTAAGTCAGCTCCAGCCGGGAACTTTAAATTTAAAACACACCATAGGCATCTTAATACATGTGTGAGAATGCGAAGCAAATTCAATTCTTGGCGCGGGACCATCCACCCGGCGAAGATTTAGGGTTCATTTTAGTCGGCGTAAGTTATTTGCTCATGAACATCTGGAGCTACCAATTTTAGATTGAAATTGTTACCTCGTACAATGAAATTGAAAACTTTATTCACCGTTTGTCTTTCTACCGCCTTCACTTGTTTCTGGTATTTATTTTAAGCTGGATTCTGTCTTGGCTTCATTTCGACATCCGAATTTTCGTACGGTATTTTAGTTATTTTGGTATTGTGTATCTCTATCTATTAGCTTAGTATAACCATAATATAGAATAAAAAGTATTAATTAGTTAACTTTTGACATTGCCTGTTAAAAATTACGAATTGGCATATTGAATTATATTGTTTTGTTTAACTCTCTAACAGTAAATTAAAAGACGTCAATGTTTGGTTTTGTAATTTTATTATCATAATTTAATTAATCTGGTGTCCATCAAATAATGGATTCCATAAATAAAACATCCCATCCAGTATTTACTCAGGCGGATATATTCAAAATATTATGATTTAATATTCGATTCTGGCTTCTTCCTTTCATTATATGCAAAGCGTTCGGTCACGCGTTTATTATTTCTAACAGCCGCTTTGACATTCGGCTCCTTTATTTACGTAACAAGCTCTGCTACGTCGCGGCTCGCACATAAATTCCTATAAAATGAGACATAAATACTCCGCAATTCTAGCAATAAAAGGGAAACATCAAAGAGTTCGTTCGGGGAAACCACTATTGAACATAGTTGCTCTCGAACGCTTGGTTTTTTCTTTTCCATCGTCGCCACATCGTCGGTACTGCCACAGGGCCTCCCCATCTCGCTCCTAGTGATTAATTAAAAACTGAATAAGGCTCTAATAGTCACATTGTGATAACTTGAATAGCTCTTAATGAATTTCCATTCTGCGAAGTGGGTCGTTTTAGAGAAGTCGCGTAATTGGTGGAAAGTCGAGATCGGTGACCGCGGCCTGTTTCAGGACGCTGCACCAATTTTAGGTTTATTGTTTCTATAATTGCTCCAGGGAAATCCGCGACGAGTTGAACTGACTTCACTTAAAACTTTACCCCCAGATACAACTCCGCAATATTGGCTTCCGTTCAGTTTCGTTTGTGTTCCCGAACATTTTTGTTTAATCGACTCTGATTGGTTTTTGACTTTATATTTAATTTTCGTCATAACAATCTGGTGGTTTAATTTTCTGGAGCGATTGTTACGAACGTTTTGAATTTGATTCGGTTAGCTGTTATTATTTCATATTTTAGGGGGTAAATGAACATTCAGAATATCATTTCAGTGAATCAAATCATGAATGTTTTTGCTTTTAGAGTTGGTAATTTCGACATAATTGTCAAATCTAGATATATCTAGCACAAATAAAATTAAAAGTGCTATCTTTCCCTTTAATCTAACCTACCAAACTCCTCTACTGAAGATTCCAATTATTGGAAGAGCCTATCCTGGCATATATGATTAGCGAGTTCTGCCTCTTTTATCGATTCAAATTCTAAAACTTCGGTGCAACCGAAATATATATTATTTACTTCGGGACATTGCTTGACCAGTATGACGAAAGAAACATCAAACAAATCTTCACATACACTTGTAATTTTATTAGTTGCAGTTTTATTAATGCTGAGTCTATTTTTTTCAGTTTAATTTCTTATTTGATCGTTTAACGATATTCAAGTAATGTCGTTTTTCCATACATATAGATGAGGGACAGCGTAGGTCCTGTTACGTACATAAAGTCTGTCTGAAACACTTTTAAGATGTTATAGCTGAAAACTTTCAACTAGAGAAAATCATAGTCCCAAAAAGTCAAGGAAATGATTGATGCAAAATTACTTCATAATTTGTTAATAAATTATGCTCTTAATTTCATAACGTTGACGATAAAAAAAATGATTTTACCACCTAATTTTAGTGAAATCGGCTTATATTGCTAAGCATTTTATAAATTGAGAAATGGGTTAAATATAATGATGCAATATATTGTTAAGCATTATAACCAATTTTCATGAACAATGTTAATGCTACTACTGTGCCTAACTCACACGAAAATTTTGTGGAAATAAAACTAGTTTATCGTTTAGTAGAACTCAGTTTGCTACCTCACCGCTCAAGAGTTCCTGATTAAAGACTCTGTTTGTAGTTGGAACTTGTCTAACTCCTGTTAGCAGTTGTTTAGATATAATTGTTTTTCATCCAATATTTAAAATTAACTATCAATGTGTTTGAAGACATGTTCCTCTAAAAGTATTACCGATACTTGTATGATTATTACCCATGAACCAATAGCAAAATAACGTTTGTTTTGAAAATGATAAAAATCATTACATGCGATTATTCATTCTTAACATTACACGCATTCTTAAGATATACTGTATCTTATATTTTGGAGATAAATTACAAACTTTGAACTTTATAATTCCTCACTAAAAACGAAATTACAGATCGGCCCTAAACATCAGTGGCTAATCTTGAAAATACCTCTATCGTAACATTGACTAATGTGTTCATACACGTTCCTATGCGTTAGATTACTGTTACAACATTTAACTGAGCAGGCACACTATCGAAATTTCTACATTAAGACGGAACGACGATAAATCGTGTCCACTTAATATCTGACCACGATCATTCATTACGGAAAGCATTACCTTAATATATTTTGGTTGAATCGACGTCTGAGTAGACTTCCCTCGGACCTGAGATTAGGGACACCCACGTGTTTTATCAATAATCCATTATGCGTACAGCAAACAATGAGGTGCGTTATCAGAAGCGGTGGTATCGAAGCCGGCATGATGAATGGCCGCGATGGTACATTAGAAAATGTCAATAAATAAAAAGTCAATATCTAATGCCCATCTCCGGTCCGTAGTAGAAATTCGAGATGAAATGTTGTTAGCTCAGTACAGTCCGCAACACAAGTTAATATCGTAGAAAAATGTTGAAAAGAAAGTCACCGTTATTGGCGTTTCTCTAATTGGAAGCAAAAAATAATTGGAGATACTGTACAAATAAGGTATGTTGAAGAACATAAATACAAAGATATAGCACGAATACTTTTTAACGGTGTCGACAAATTCAATTCTGTTAATTTTGTACGCATTCAAATTTTATTCTTTTAAGAGAAAGGTTGTGAAATATTCGATTATGAGCAGATATAATTATAATTTTTCGTTGAGCACTCGACCTCATTACGCGTTCATAGATTCAAACAGCTGTTTTTCGTCAGTGTGGTCAAATGGTTTTATTTCATAGTTATAAATAGAAATCAGTATCTTTTTGATAACTTTAACGGCATGCCTATCTATTACAACACTGGAATAGCAGGTTTATTATAGAATCACATAAACTTCGTTACACCTACTCTTTTAATGATTAGCAAATATATCAAATCCAACACTTTAAATTCTATGTTAAGGCATCTCCACATCTAACTCAAAACTATCACCGTGTTTTGTTTGTTCGAAGTCTGGTACAAAAAAATCACCAAAAAATTGTTATGACGGTCTCCTATCTTGAAGCACCCGACTATAATAACTACACTTAGTAGAGAAACCGGTAGCCATAGACAAGTAGAGTTATGCTTAACTCAAGTTCGGTACACACAATCGCTTCTATGCGGTCAATTTGCTTCTCGAACTAGTCGGAAAGTGTTATTTGCACTATTGTAATACGCGTTAAAATGTTTGTTTATACGTAGGTGAGGTATTGCATGTAATTGTCTCTACTTTTGATGGTTTTTATTTGAAATGTTTTAACGGTTGACGTTTTAACTTAGTGTTTCTGTCAATCGTCATGAAGTAAAACTCGTCACATAATATAACATCACCTCACGCCTGTAATTTCCGAAGGATTAGGCAGAGGCGTACCTATGGAACACCCACCTATCGCCAGCTATATTTAAGTTTTATGTGATAGAGGGCGAGTCTAATGCCATCAACTGGACGCAAATCCAGACTCCGGGTTGCTACTGAGAAATTTGTGATGGAATAACCCAATAATATTGATCGACCCGTAGATCGGCCCAGGACCTCATGCTCATCAGTAATGATTTCTATGGACGAGGCAGTCGAAGTGCCTCGACTGCCTCGTACATATTTGTTTTTGGGTCCTAGGTTACTGCTTTTGATCAATCAAGACATGATTTGTTAATCTGCTGCTCACTCCATAAAATAGCACACTGCTCCCATTTTGACGAGAAGGAGAAACATTAACATAAAATCCCATAGTGTGGGTTATTCAAAACAGGTACTGTAACCCCTGGCACACAGGCAATTGAAGGAACACGGGTCTGGTTTTAGCCAGTAAAAGTCTGACACGCCGTCCTGTTCCACCCAGAGCGGGAAAAGTTATTTGATGATTTCCCACCCTCAAAAATAAAAACCCATAGAACATGTCAAAGTGACATAGCAGTTCAATTAAAGTAAAGATTATAAACACAGTCCATGGTGTGGGTAATCGCCTAACATATGTACTTAAAATGAAAATTGATCGCAATGGCTTTTATTTTGGCAGTTCAGCCAAACTGCGTCGTTTATAACGTTGGGCAGACACGTATTTCTCAAATTCATGAAGCTATGGATTAGGAATTTCATTTGAAACTTGTTCTTCATGAGCAACCTGCTTATTTCGTCAGACATTTCTCTTAAGTCCATGCAGATCGTTGCACCAGATGGCTTTCCTATTAATACTTGTGTGGCAGTACTGTGTCGGGTTTCCAAATCTTAATTAGTCATAAGTACAGAGGGATCGGCAGCTCTTCAGCTTTCTTGTGTGGTCTCCGGATATAGGACACTGTCATGATTACCTAATGGTTACTCCGTCGCCTCTTCATGTGGGATCAAATATAAAGCTGTGAAATCGATTTCGTCATGCGGACTTGTTATCTCGACATTTCTAGATTTTACATAATGATAGCCACTACGGCTATTAGTACTTATCGCCGCTCCTTGTATTCAGCTGCATCTGGTTAGACTGGGAGCCGACCCCATCATAGTTGGGAAAAGGTTAGGCAGATGATGAGTGGCTATTAGTACTTTTGTTCGTATAACCATAACCGGTCTTATACATTTTCCTGTTTTTTTTTAAATAAGAACCTAACAGAAATAGAAATACAGTTTTTTTTTGCAAAACTAACAACTTAATCAAGTCCAAGATTGTACATTTTGTAGGTAGGTACTAAGAACTTTACTAAAGTCGACATAAAGTTCTAAATACAAAAACTGTTAAAAATGTATCGTGTTATGTTTGTTATTAGACGATAATGATTTATTTGTCAGCATATGGTACATAATTGGTCTTAAGTATTAGTCACTGGTCTCATCACATTCTGCCATGTGTGGCGTGAAATATTAGGTACATAACTATAATTTACACTAGTTTTGGACTGTGGCGGCTATCTAAAATGCCACATGCGAACTACAAAAATGAAAGACTTCAGAAAACACAAAAAACACAAAAAGTGATGTGGCGCCATCTACATTGCCACATGCGAACTACAAAAATCAAAGACTTGAGAAAACACAAAAAGTGATGTGGCGCTATCTACAATGCCACAGGCGAACTACGCAAAACTTCACGTCACGCAAATCCTGCATCGCACAATCAGAGTTTACCGCGCGACTCGCATAGGTACAACATCCCGCATAGGTACAACATCAATCGGGTAGTTGCCCACCAGACACAACACCCGTCTGGTCGGAAGATCCTCCCTTTTCTAAGGAGGATGGGTGAACTTTACACCCTGATCCTCATACCTCTATAGGCCCACAACTGTGTGCGCGTGATATTTCTTGTTCCCCCGACTCACAGCATCGCGTCAGATTGTTTGCCGTTACTGTTAATTCGTTTCCTCCTCTTCTTTTTATTTTTTGCTTTGTTCGTTGGGGTGATAGCGTGATTGGGCTATCAAACCTAGTGTCCTAAAATCCGACTGGTAGCTTCAGAGATAAGCGCGTTCAAACCCGCAAACAAAAAAAACATGAGTCATTCATTGCTAGTTACATATAAGTAATATTGACCTACATTTAAGTAATGCAATTGTAAATAACGACAGTTTCTTCACAGATGTCAAGAATTTCTAACCATCACACACCATTTTCCTTTTACCAGATTACCGTAGAATAGTAAAATAAGACTATAGTTATTTCCTATACACGGGTGGAGATACTTAATCGAGTGTCAGTCACCATGATGAATGCATGGTATTCAAGTTACGACTGTGCTTATATCAAGGTAATGTAAACCCTTGATTTGTGGACAGTACTTAAGATTCTTCATTGCTTTACGATATTGTTAGTCCTTCAAAGAGAGTGATTGTAATATGACTGATATTATTTAAGTTTGGTTATAAATATGGCAAAGAATAAAAAGTCTCATATTTTGATTGAAGATGAGAATCAGGCTATATAAATGTTTGTGAAAATCACGCTTTTTCGGCAACTTTGCATAGTCAAAATGAAGCAATTAAAACAATTGAGAGCAAGATCTTAATTACACGATTGCTGGTCGTACTCACATTAAGACAACACGAACAAACGGTACCACAGTAATTTCTACATTTACCAAAAACACAAATTACTGTTCGAACAGTACATAATGAATGAATTAACCCTATCATTACTATTTTATAACTCAATTACGGTAGCACCGAAGTTTTTGTCCGGAAACATAGAATTTCATTTCAAACAACCATATTAGATGAAGCTACATCTATATTTGATTTGGCCTTCGGACGAACGAAACTACTAATTTGGAGCGACCCATTCAAATTAATTTATTTTTGGTAGTTTGCTTGCAAGCAGGCCGGATGTGTTTTGGAACGGTGGTTCCTGCGTTTGAAGTAAGCTAAATTAAATTTTCGCCGAGAACAATTTCTAAATTAATTCCGAGAACACTAAGCATGTTCTGAACTCGAGTTGTTACTATCCTTGTTACTGCAGCCATAAATATGTTGGTGGATTCAAATGTTGCATTTGTTTCGTTTGAGTACCATGTAACTTTGAGAGTGACTGTTGCATTAAAATAAATTATGAAATGACTGGACTTTTGGTCCGAATAGTGTTTGATGATTAAGGTGAAGCAAAAAGGAGGTTTATGATTTTGACCGGTATGTGTGTGAGTATAATATGTATGTATGTTAATCTGTTCCTTCATAACTTCTAAACTACTAATCATAATTTGACAAACGTTGGAAGCGTCTTGGTTGTCTGGTGGTTGTAGGCTATAGTGCCGAAATATTAAATACGGCGCCCTCTAGAGGACATAAGTCATGTAGGTACGTTTTATTTCGTTCATTATTATGGCGTGTCGGTTATCAAATGAAAGGCCTTAGTTACATTTTTTTTTTATAAAATAAGTTCTTATACTAAAACCCGACTACTGAAAACTCACGGTCTTTAAAGTCTGGAACGAGAAAATATTCACATCTAAATGCTGTTGGTCGTATGCCATATCATATTTTTTTTGGCAAAGTGGTGTACGTCCATGGTTTTCAGATATATTTTCTTTACTTTTTAGAGCACGATTATTCAGTAGGTAGTCTTAAGTTTTCGAATTTACTTTTTGTAGAATATAAGGATGCAAATGCTGATAGCAATAATATTTCCTCACACGATTATATTCCAAGTGTTCTACGATACACTAATAACTTAATTACTAACAAAGAGGTAGTTCTAGAACATAATAGAATAATAATCATAGTCGTGAATTAACTCGATTGTAACAATCCTTTTGAAACCGTATCTTTTATTCATATGAAGGACAGATTGGAAATAATCATTCTTGGTCGGGAACTAATAGACTTTCAATAGGTTTAATTGGATTATTACATAGTTAAGTATTCTAGAAATGGTTGGAGTAATTGAATAGAGAGGGATATCAGTTGCTTACAATTAGTTGAATCTCACAATTTAGGTATCGTGTATTTTTGCTTATAAATATGGAAGTATTTTTGACCAATAATACCATACTACTCCATACTATACCATAACATAATACAATTTTTTTTTTTGTAATCAATTAGAGCTGTTATTAGTTCAGACTATTTAAAAAAAATACAGTAGATTTTTAAATACTGTTGATAATAGGTATGTACTGTATCCTTACCATATATGATGGTATTCAGCTGTATCCGTTTTGACTGGAAACCGACGTCAACAAAGTTTGGAAAATGCTAGGCTGATGGTGAATAGTGTATGTTTCCGTGGCTAAGCAGAAATATTTTGAGAGACTAATAGATTAGAGATGGGTCAACTCGAGTTTGCAATTCGAATTAACTCGAGTTGCGCTCAACTCAAATTAACTCGAGTTGCGCTCATGTCGAATTGCCTCGAGTCAGACCTCATGAACTCGAGTTTGAGAGCTGACGGGTGGTGGGCGGTTGGTCGCTTGGTACTCACTCCGCATTACGATTTGAGATATAATATGTAAATAATTAAAGTAAATAAACTAGCTGCGTCTCAAAGGTTTCACCCGCGTAATTCGGTACCTATTCGAGAAATTAGAAGAATTTCGGTGTAAAAAGTAGCCTATGTATTAGTTTAAGTATTCAGCTACCTACATACCAAGTTACATCCTAATCGGTTCAATAGTTATGGCGTAAAGTGGTATAAAAAAAAAAAATCTGTAGCTTTATCCTGCCTGCCAATTCGAATTGATTTAATTCGAGTTACCTGGATTTTAATTCGAGTTGACTCGAGTTGAGTTTATTCCTAGTTGGGCCATCACTATAATAGATAAATAGAATACTCTTTAATGTACGTGGCAACATTTTTATCCATATTGTCGTCTTCTTACATCACAGTGAATATGATGATAAGCAAATACCACAGAAGCAAATATTTACTGCTGTTTGTATTCAAAATCACTAAAATGTATATTTTTAAATACGTGAATAATAGGCTATATTTGTCGACGGGTTCCTCAATAATCTAAAATTTTAATTAAGACAGGATGTTTAACACTTTTTTTATTTCAATCTGGTCTCGATCCGTGCTGTTGCATCCGAAGGGACAATGTTTTGACTTTGTTTAATCGTGCTCCTAATTGAGCATAGCGCTCTATATAAACAAAAAATAAAGTATAAACTTTACGGTGTATTAGGACATCCGTTGATAGTGGTAATTAAAATGCTGCAAGCTAAAGTGTTTTTTTGTTTATGTTATTTGTAAAGTTTATAATTTTGATTGATATTTTATTAGTTTAGGCTGTTGAGTTGAGTGACTTTTTGATCACCAAACATTTTGTTGCATTGGCACGTTTCATTCATTTTTGTGTGTTGCAATGATGGAAGAAACTTTTAAGTATGAATATTACGTGAGGTTATGATAAGGTATGTCTTAAATTCCAGGTGGTTTCTAGAACGAAAAACAGCACAAAAATCAGCTACAAAATTGTCAAGCGTACGTATCTTGAATTGATTGTTTGAATATATGATCAACAGCCAATCGCATCACTTGACTTTCGTTTAATTTTGACGTGTTTATCATTTTTGTTACAGAAACCGAGCCTCATCGTCAGTGCAAAGGATGAATAAAAATCAATAATTGGTGTTTTAAAACTTAAGTATGTGTTTAATGAAAAAAAAATCTAAAAATTATTTTCATATCGCGAATCTCCTTAGTGCGAATAAATTGCAGAGGACAGCTGTTTAAACCGCTTCACCAATCCACACAACTACCCACTTATCTATCTTTCCATTGCATGTGGCTTAACCCCAAGAACAGGTAAGCTACTTTTATAGATGACTCCAATATTCTTATCAATAAAAATCTTCGTATGAAGAATGGTCTGCGCACAGGCACATCGTTTAGATTGTATCCCTTCCCTTGAAACTAATCTGTACTTACCTTTACAATAGAAAGGGTTGAATAATGTTTTTTTTTTACTTTTTTTATTAACCTCGAGGGGACATGCATCTTATGACGGATTGGTCGTGTTGTGGGTAAAAAGTGATTGTCAGTACGTCGGAATGTTCTCAGGCGTATTATTTAGAGTTTCTGTTTATGATTTAGGGTTTGGTTTTTATTATAATTGAATTTATGTTTAAATAGCTTAAAGAGTTCACGGTGTCTTAAATTGTATATTGGGAAATAGGGTCGGGTACAGTGTTACTGTCAACTCGTCATGAATAAATTAATTATTTGAAAGTGCAAGCATTAATTAGAAATGATAATAATAAAATGTACATGTATTTAAAAATGAAAATAATCATAAGGCATCAAATAATACGTCCGCATCGTTGTCAATGGGAAAAATGCCCAAAAGGCTAGCAGCATTGCCACGTTGTGTGGCAATGCTGATTCTTTGGCCGAAAAACAGGCCAGCCCTTTGGTCACGTAAAGAGTTGACCAACCACTTGGAAATGTCTCGGAAAACTAAATGGGCACTCGGACCCCATGACTCTAAAGTTTCAACCCCCAACGGCTCGAACATATAGGTTCCAATAAGATTGAAATATTGGCGCCGTTTGAGGTTTTCCGCATCTGCAGCAGCCGCCCCAGCACAACCCACCGTACTAGAAAGATGGGATGGCGCAAGGGTGTCGACACATATTTCATCCCACACCAAAGGCCGACTTAACTTCCAAGCATTATGGTCATTCTGTCTGGTCTCTTCCCATCGTCGCGTGCCAAGCCATTGAGTTCTAGAACAGCTGGCACCACCGCGGTCAGAAGAGCACGACGGATGATGTCATTGATGCTGGCGTGCCGTGCTATCCGGCCTGTGCTCCTACTGCAGGATAAGCTATGGTGTCCGAGTCGGTCAACTTCCCGCATTGGCAGTGATGCAGAGCCACGCAGGGAGAGCCAAGACGCAGGCAAGTAGCGACCCGGAAAGTCGAGTCACCCAGCATGGTGCCTATGTTGGGTGACAGTAGTGCCTGTAGCCAGAGGCCCGACTCCCACTCACCCACAGCCAGGCGGCGAGCACGCTAAGCAGTATTGGTGGACGTATTAATAAGTTTATTCCATACCAACCTGCAGAGCGGCTCAGCCCACTGTCTTTGCAAAGATAAGTTCACGGGCCGATCTGTATCCAGGAAGTTATGTAGGTACTTAAGCCATTTTAGTATGTTTGCATCCTTACTTCTGAAACTGCTTTGTTCGTGTAACATTTTGATACCTAAAGTCTAATAATGGGGTTCCTAATGTTAAAGATTTATCATCAAAACTGTGTGAAGGTAGGTACTTAAACCCACTTTTTCCTCAAACTTGTGTAGTGTTTACACGGTCCACAGATTCGAGAATTCTTGTAAAAACATCAAGTATATCACTAAAAGCCTCCCATACAAGTTATGAGAGTCAACTGGGGGAAAGAGATTGATGATACCCGTCGGCTGTAATCTGGCAATCCGTCATTACTTGTCTACTTTTTGCATTTTTTGCAACTGCAACACTGACACGTGTCTACAGTTCTATAGAAGCGCTACTGCTTGTAGAATTACAGTTGTTTTCCTGCTATATATTGTTACATTTCTCGGGAGACATAATTTGGTTTCATTAAACTTTTCCGTCGTGTACTATATTAAGTCCTTTTCAAGATAAACAAACGAAAACGATGCAGGAATTTAACACTTAAATTGTTCAAAAGCCGATATTGAGAGAAAATTATAATTTACCCAGACTTATACTTCATTAAATAATCATTAATCCGTACGAAGCGCGAGCCGATGTCATTGTTTATTGTATGGAAACGAACGTCGTGATTCAAAAAAGTATAACCAGCATAAATGAAGCGACAGCTCCTTTAGAACATACCATGTTTGTGTATGCATACCACACACTGTTCAGTTAACCAAACGCACCTCTTGTAAACATCAAAATAGCTTATGATACGGCTATAGCTAATTTAGGTAGCATTGTGCACCTCACAAGAGGCGCGTTTGAATAAGATTATCATGAGACTAAAACCCGTTGGGAGTCATTGGTCATAAATCATAACCCATAAAACGAGACTGACAATAACCTCTTTTCTTAGCTACGCTTCCTAGGCAGACATAATAACGACGAAAAAGGCACCTTAAAGTTATACAAAGAAAGTAGAAGTTACGTTGTGGCAGCTGCGGTACTTTGTGACGATGTTAGAGATGATAGTTAAAATGACAAGCGAAGTTAATATTCCGTTTGATCGGACCAATTGTTGCTATTGTGTTTACTGTCGATTTTTAGAAAGCAAAAGAGCGCATCAAGCTTAATAAGTATACAGTATGTGGGGTTGGAGGACAAACATCAATCATTACGGCCGTCAGTTCATTTTCGGCTAATCCACGAATTTTAAATGCGTGGATGATCAATTGAAAATTGTTCGTAATGAGGCATAAGTCAGTTCTGTGTCAATGCTTTTTGCGCTCGTGTAGCCGTGACTTGAATGACAGCCATTTTTTGTTCACACAAAATATTTTGTAAACTTTTATTTTTTCCGGGTTAATTTGATTGATCTCAAAAATTTAAATTGGTGTTACCAATTATGTTTTATGTAGTTATGATATGCATACTCAAACATGCTAGGTTCAGTATATTTATAACTAAAATACAATTTCGTTTAGAATTGACGCAGTGTGTCCACAAAATACTATATGTATACACAAAATACGCTGTGAGATATATATTTAACGAAAGCCCGCAATACGCAGTTCTATTTAATTTTTTTATGAAACCACAAAAATACGGCTAATGGCACCAACATTAAAAATAACAACGGAGTATCACGAAACGCTATTTCAACACAATACGAGGCCCTATCAAACCGATGTTTGATAACATCCTTCGAACTCTTTTTATTCCTCCTGCATTCTATGTCAGGCTAAATTGGAATTCGTGTACGTTATTGTGACCGGGGGAATTAGATCCGTCGCATTCAAAACTCAGACTATCCTATTGAGACCTCTCGGAAGGGAACTGGATCTGATAAGGCAGATCGTCGATAGGGACCCTTTTTCTTTACGCGACACCTTTGTCATGACAAAGGGGCTGTTTGGCCTCAACTGTGGCATCTGAATAGGCTTGCAATAACGCGTCCTGGCCCGAAGCTCGCATCCCGCGAGATCGGCCGCAGATACTCAACTCTCTAAAGATTTATTAATCTTTCTCGTTCACTGGAACAATGAGCGCTTTCGGTAGGCACCTGGTGCTTTTTTCTCGTCACTAAAGTATGCTCGAGCCTTGTATTCAGTTTTTGCTTGACGCTCGAGTGACGTAAGTGGAGTCTGAAGGACGATAGTGGCCACTTTGACTGACGCTACGAGCCTAAAATAGTAACAGACCAAATTAATAGTGGTAGAGCTATAGACGATTAATTACGGTCCTAATTGGCAAACGTTAGGAAATACAAATTAAGTAAACACATTAAAAACCGGTTCCATGCATATAAATTGATTTTTCTGTTAATTTGTATTGAGATTGATGTCCGACAGTTTGTTAGCGAAAATATTAAATTATTAACAAGTCAATCAAAATTTTATATTTAGGGGAATTTTGATCGTTACGCAATGGAAGTGTTGAAGATATATTTCATTTCAACTGATTGGAGGTGGATTTGGTTTTTAATTAATTTTAGTCGTTTTATCTTGGCCGTATCGTGTTGCATCATGGGCAATATCACAATATTTAATTCACTTCTTAGAACATAATGTACGTTCCTACCAAAACTTATTCCTAACGTGTCGTCTGATCAAGTTACTCGCTTAATTTGTCTAGATCGCGTGCAGCAGGGGGACAACGACAATAAATAATGTTTTTTATCTCGACACCACGGAGGTTCTAGGCAGAAATTCTTACACGTTCGTTCGCTGAATCAACGCTTTTTAATCTTATTTGATATGTGTTCTTTTAAATTATGAAGCGCATGCAATTGATATGATTGTATGATAACTTCAGGTAAAGTGGCCTTTGTTTAAATGAAGGAGTGTAAATTTATATAAATTCGTACACTTTAGTATCTGTTTACATTTGATTCTCTCTTTTGAATTACAGTCTGCATTGTGTTTGACTTTGAATAATTTTATTGTGTAAACAAGCTCAAGTTTATTAAAACTTAAAAACATGAACCTGCTATTTATTGGTCATGGGCCCGAAATAATAATTGATAAATTGAATTATGTACAATCGATCGTTACTTTACTCCCATAAAGCAATTCATATTTTAAATACACACAATTGAATTTGCGATATAAAATAAAAATAGTGCAAATACAATAGAAGCATAATGGTATAGCCCCAACAATAAAAATGATTAACTACTAGACATTGTTGGTATTTTAGAAGATAATTTTGTAGTGAATGAAGGAGATTGCAATATTCATGTTGGAGAGCCAACAATAACATCTGCAGAGGTCGTAGATGTGATGCCACATCTTGATAAGGCACCCACATTTTGGCAAATACATCACAGCGGGATGCTGTCACAATATTTTAGTATCTACGGCTGTATCTGTGGCAGGGTAGTACTTTTTTTAATGTCATCAAAATCTACGACCAGGCATTTGTTGTTGTAGAAAAAAATTGTCCTGATTGCTATATTATGGGGTTTGGGATGAAATGGTCAGCCGTCATAATAAAGTGATAAATTTATTGAAGGATTTTACTTTAGAAGTTGAGTATAGTACTCCTTTTAGTTTTTTAGGAGCCCAACAGATCTAATTAATGTACCATTCTGTTTAACTTATCTACGAGTATGTTTGTTTTATTTTGTCAAAGTATTTCTTAATTACTTTTATTTTTATTTAATTGATGCGGTTCTGTTAAAACCGTTCTTAAAAATCTTAGAACATACTTAAAAACTCAGTTTCCGATTCTTTTTTTGCTATTATTATAGTTGTCAAGATTTCCTGTACCAAAGAAACGTATAATGGCAAATTACGATAAAATTGTCCCAGAGTACGTCAACTTCTCCAGTCCCAGTGCCTCCGCATTGCTCAAGTAAAAACTACCTATAAATTATGTAACACGAAACTTTATGTGTTTTGATCACTCCTCTTGTTCCCATGCATTGTACAAAAGGGGATGTGTAACTTGAAATTCTCTTGAAAAACTACAATTTTGTCCTAAAACCTCAATCTTTTGTGCCATAAACCGCCCTTTTGAGAATTTATTGTCGTAGAGTGATATGATGTCTTTATGTCGTGGGGCCATTGTGATGCACTTATCTGATCGTCTCCCGTATTGTGTAATGGGTCGGATTGTGGGTTCTAGGATTTAAATTTTTGTATACAGGGGTATGTTTGTCTTGATGTTTTGAAGGTCTGTGGATATTATTGATTTGGCTCAAAAACATAGCGTTATTTATGTAACTTGCAACTGCTTCGTTGATTTAGTGGTCGAGTTCAATTTCCAGGTCGGATAAAGTGTTATTGGGTTTTCAAATTTGGCATTTCTAAATAGCAAACTGCAGTTGGGATTCGTACCCGGATGATAAATAAATTAAAAATAAAAATAGTTTATTAATAAAACAAGTATTGGTATAAGAATTAAATCTAATATGTGTATGAGTGGGTGTAAGTATGTATGTGAGTGAAAGCGTGGTGTGGTGTGGACTGAGAGTACATGAGTGTGAGGGTTTGTATGTGTTCAGGTTTCAGAAGTGCTTCGGTATCATCGTAGGTAAGCGTTTGTATCCATTCCATTTTCTTTTTACAGTCATAGTAGGTTTATGCATCAATATCGATGTAATTATTGATTTTATTGTATAACGCAGCAGATCTTTTACTAAATTGCATACTGGCAAGCACAGTCCTTGTCCTAGGGATATTTAATTTGTGACTTCAATATAACTGGTAAAATGTGAGTATAAACACTCGACCGCACGTTGGTGTTAACACATTGAGTTTAATCTGGCTTGGCGGAGCAGGGTTCATTATAATCAGTCTGTAATGTTCCCACTGCTGGAATGCAGGCCTCCTCTTGGTGTGAGAGACTGGGCCGTCCACCACGCGGGCCCAGGGCGGATTGGTAGATGTCACATATCATGGAATTTTTGGGTCCAGGATATGCTGGTTTCGTTACGATGTTTTTCTTCACCGTTTTGAGAGCAGTGGTGATGAAATAATTTATACATAAAGTAAAACATTTGTCTAGGCTCAAACCTATGACCAACAACTTGTAAGTTGCAGACGTCACCACTGGGCCATCGGTAACGGAGTTTCAATAGAATAAGTAGCCAGGTTAAACTGGTTTTGTTACCACTGACGTGCGACTGTAGGTACTATTCCGACTACTCCTCTCCCATAATTCAAGTAATACAAGCGTAATGTGGAAACCTCGCCATATACATACTGTCAAGATTACAAACAGTCGCATTTTACGGAGAAATTACGTATTTCTAGAGAAATCTCGTGAAGTGTCATGCAGTATAAGGTGCGAGATATTTCTAATGAGAGTCAAGTATCAAGGCCATTGAGAAAAACATAATTTAAAAATGTATAAATGTATGTTAGATGATATCCAACGTCAACTACCTAGAACTAAAAGTAGAATTTTCGAAACGATTTTTTTTTTTAAAGCGAGTACCTAAGTTAGTACTTAGGTCGTTTCGTTTCGAATATTCCAGTCTCATATATTTTCCTGTATAAAAACTAGAATTTTTTAAATGAATTAAAATTTAAAAGAAAATATTATTTTCTCAACAAAATTAAAATACAGTTCCAATTAAAATGAAACATCATTTTAATACAATTTCCATCGTTTAACAATAAATTCATAACGAAATATCACGATGAAAGAAAACATAAAATAAAAACTTTCATTTAACCGCAAAAAGAACTAAAATGTCGGGTGGTGTGCGCACTACGCTTTTTGCTTGCGAAAAAATATCCGTCCGAATTGAAAAGTCTTTGTTACAATATTTTAGTGAAAGCCGAACGGTCGTGTGATTTTTTGCGGTTTGTTTATGGCGATAAAGGAATTTTGATGGCTTTAGGGCTTTGCTTTAGGGTTCCTCGGAAAAAGTCCTCTTTGTCCTCTCTCTATTTCCTCAGCAATAGATATCGAAGTTGTCGAGCTAAATTGACTCAGCTTTAGGTTCACATTCACGGTCACCTAAATATCACAATATTATCTAGCCATACGGGTGTAGGTTTTCGCTTCAACGTGATGCGGGATGCTTCCTTTACCGAACGTCAAACAAGCTTGGCGGTAGACCGAGACGGAGATCCAGAGATAAACTTGACGCCTCTGCATAAGGATCTCCACAGGAGGTATTAAATTTTGGTGAACGTAGACACAAAATGAATATTGTGACTAGAAGCAATATGGACGCAGATAACAGTGGAAACATTGACGTAGAACCAAACATACAGAAATGAAATATTCATGATCAAATATCCGTTGCGTGTCATACTCGTGTAATATGTATCCTATCACGCATTTTGTAAGCGTCAATTGAATTAGGTCAGTCCGTCGTGGGCAATGGGCCAAAGTCATGCATTATTAAAAACTTGATACCTAGTCCAAACGGTATCACACTACTTGAATATCTGTTCTATTTCAAGTTATTTCAATATATTAGTCATTAGACTAATATATTTATGAACTTGAAATAGAAAGGATGAAGGTAAAACATTAGTTTTACTTCATCCGTAGAATTATCTATAGATAGCATATTTTCTGCGTATATATCTTAAGAGGCTTCATTAAAGATATTTTCTTTTGTACCATTAACCATCACAAGGAGCAAAATCCTATGGATCGTCCTGCAATTATTACATAGTTGAATTTGTTGAACTTATCGTTTAGATTTAGTCAAGATAAGAAGTGTCGACATACTTCGGGGCAGCTGTGAAAAGTAAGAAAGATTTGTAAAGAGAAGGATACTGCAAACTCATGAAACTCGAGATCGAGATGAAACGCCGACAATTGTAACACGGACTACGTGATTTGAAGCCAAATAAGACTGAAGTCCAAGTATTTTTTCGATTTGTACGAGGTAGGTATACTTGGAACTCTGAAGAGTATTATGTGTCACCTGTTTACTAAGTGACAGAAACATTGTGAAAATAGAGAGAGTAAGTAAAACAGAATTCTCAATTGTAAATACCTCCTATATTGTTTTATCTGACATATTTATTTAATTTTTCAATTTTACTAAGAAAATAGAATATTTTCAAGACCCAGATTACATAATACTACGTCAGGAATACACATAACTTGTTATTTCTGCAAGAAAAAGGAGTGGGGGATGTATTATATTTCATCAACCGGAGATTTTGATCGCGCAACCATTTGTTTTCAGGTGCTTTCATTTTGTTTAAAAAAAAAATCAATGACGCTTTGAAAAATATGTTGTTCTGCAGATCCCATCGATGTACGTCGTCTACAGTTTAATAAATTTTACATTACAATTTTTGAGGAAATATAATGAAATTGAGCCGATTCAATACGAAGAACAGCAATAGTTCCAGTTTCTATTGAATTGGCTCAATTTCATTTTATGTCCTCAAAAATGTAAATGACACAGCTGAAAAATAGCAAGGCCTCGTAACTTTATGGCAGGTTTGTTCTACAGAACCTCATGTGCGTGCGATCAGTTTACTGTGTTAGCTTGCGGTCGCGCGCAAATCTCTCGATTAGTATTCTGTGGCGGCGGCTCTGTCATCGGTTTATCAAATCTCGTGTTTCCAATATGAATTTAATATATTTTTAAAGGTGCCGATACCTTTTGTTTACCGTATTTGCGGTTTCTTCAAATCGACAAAAAGTTTTGCTTACAAACGTTTTCGTTTTTTCGGTTAGAACACTTTCGTGTTTGTAAATACTTTGAATGTTTTGTATAATGGTGTGTGGTTTTTCATATAAGTAAGGTTTAGTAAAAAGAGTTAGTAGTATTATTGTTTCAGTTCCAAACCAATAACAATTATGTTTGAATACAATGCGACCAAAAAATTATGTGAAAGATTTGTTACAAAGATCTACTACTGCCACACAAGCTTGCTTTGTTTGCATCTAAACATGAAATTATAAAATTATTCAAGCAATAATTGGAATTCATTAGTGCAGCTAATTTCCCTGCTCTTCCAATAGAAACTGCTCTTACGGGTACTATATTTAATTACACAAAGTAATCTTGTTTCGTTATACATAGTTTGCTTAGCTTGGATGTGCAGTTTGTCCGGATAAAACCAATGCTACTATTAGACGTTTGGGTGCATTCTCATTGAGTGACGATACGATTTTTGGACAAACATAGAATCTTGACCTAATAAGAAAAGTGATTCTACCTAAATCTTAGTTGACCTAGTCAATATTCTGTCTAGCAGATATAGTATTATCATAGTTATTATGACTAACACAGTTTATTTTGTTGTATTGCCTCCTTTCATTAGCAAATTATGTTTTCAAAATTTATTTTTCTTGATTCTTATTTTGCCATTATGTTCGAAAATGATTAAATTTGTACTATCAGTAGTATTTTATTTAAAATAAACAGTATATACAGAGTACCTACACAACATCAAAAGATTGCTACTGACCTTACTTCGTATCTTTCCGTAATTACTCGTAATCAAATCCGACGCACCATGGAAACTCTGCTAAGAATAAAGCCCAAAACCAATCGGATAATTAAGTCCAAAGCTTTTAAGCCTCTGATAGATATTATTAGAAACCGGTCAGGGTTTTGTTGCCTAGCTATCTTCCTTTTAAACGCTTAGGCTGCCTTTCCACCGAAGATGTGCTTAGCTGTGTAACGAGGGATGTGTTTGGTAATTACCAATAGGATCGTTTGATTTTCGGTGATAAGCTAAGGTTTGATGGGCTTTTGTCTATGTAATAACAGCCACATGCGTCGATCGATCTGGTAAAAATTCGTTTGGCATGGTTGGTCTGTGGATGGGTTACCATCTTTACATACCAAGATACATCCGTGCTTTGGAAACCATAGTACCGGCTGTCATTCGTGGATCGTAGACAGTCGTTACGGGTCTTCACAAGGCCGAAAGTCTGACAACCAGTCTTACTAAGGGGTATCGTGTTACCCAGTAACTTGGTTTTGGAGGTCAGATAGGCAGTCGCTCCATGTAAAATACTGGTATTCAGCTGCATCCGGTTAGACTGGAAGCCGACTCTAACGTAGTTGGGAAAAGGCTAGGCAGATGATGATGTTTTTAAATACCTATAAATATGGCGAAACCTAAAAATCATGATTAAGCCGTTATTCTTTTATTTAACCTTATTAGAATTATATTTGATGAAACAATAGTTGTTTGTTTTAATATAAACAACTTCAACATCATAAACTTCATAAGAATTAAATTATGTACAAAAATATTGGTAGCCCTTTTTTTTTAGTAGTAGGTATATATTTATCCATGCCAAATTACAGAATTCTAGTACTTAGATTCTTCGAGCTCGGACGGACATGGCGACACTGTATGGGTTCCTTGGAACTCTAAAAACCCAAAAGTCTACTACATACTAGTTGATGCGACGGGTGCGAGTTAAGGATGGAAACTAGACCGCGAGTGGTGCAGTTGTTATGTGAAGTACGGAGCAGATTTACTGTAGCAAAGTATCGCTTACCTCGCGTGGCTCATCTTCCTTTCCCAGCTAACTAGCTTAAAACATCACTTCATGCATATTTTGATCGATCCACTAAATCATATATCTTTTGTGGAAATATATGTACAGGTCCGTAGCTTAGCTTTAAACTCACTAACCGCTTAGCTACCTATACTTAGCATATCTCAAGTGGGCAAGCAGCCTTATACTGGAAGCTAAATGTTCTCTTTAAGCCCTGCTTATCTAGTTTATGTCTGTGTATAAGAATTTTATCCGAAGCATTTAAGTGTTTCATTAATTTGGATACCGATTTTATATAAAGTGGTTAATTAAGGTGTTTTAAACGGTGCCGTCGAAATCGATTTCGTTAATAAAATGTATTTAACGAATGGCTTAATGAATTTTGATGAGATCCTGTTTTTAGACATTTTGGTATATCTTAATTTATTGAAAATCAATCAACATTCAAATGCCTGCCTCTCAATCCATCTATTTGTTGTTAATTTGGTATAGCAAACAATATTGCAGTTTTAAATGGTAATCGTACCAATGACACCAACGACTTTGTGCAGATATTTACCAAATAATAAATGAATACCACGAAATTAATCAAAATAAATAATGATTTACAAGTATATTTATTAATCCCCAACCAAGAAATAAAGCTAATACTAAACATACATTCCCACTTAACGGTACAACTGTCCCAGCAGACATCTTACACACAACTCAATGGATTGAAAAATGTGATGTATATTACCATAAGTGTTGCATTACTGCCTTGCTAATGCTTTGTGTTTCGACATAGCTTAGCTTTGTTACCAACACTGGTTATGACCACCAATGCAATCTTCCACCATGAAAAATCTTTGCCAAACAATTATGATCTCTGCTCCCAAAGACAGAAGAGTTATGGAGTCCAATTTTGGGGTTCCCGAAAGTGCACGTGGGAATAGAAACGAATGCATTTGAATAATGTAAACCTGTGTAGTGGAGGCTCAAGAGATGACATGGCATAATAGTTGTGCATCGTAGTTGTGTGCTGTATGCCTGATAATCTTGATAGGCTAGTTGAGTATGGTGATGCTTGAATAGAGAGGACAGCATTTTGTGGTGTTTTGATAGGGAAATTTCAGTTCCGTGTGGTGCCGGACGTAAAAGAATAGCACCATCCAATTTCTTCGCGTGGGTGTCGTAGAATTATGTAGCGATTATGGGACTTACCAGAGAATGGGCAGCAGCAGTAAAATGCATGGAGAACTCCATGCATTTTACCACAATACTGCAATCGCCAACCCGCCTGCCAAGCGTGACGATTATGGCAAAACCCCCCTTTTGGACGAGGCTTATGTCCAGCAGTGGACGTCTTTCGGCTAAAATGATGATGATGATGATGATGATAGGGAGATCGCCAAAAAATTAAGTGGTAGTACTATAGTATAGTGGTAGTGTATAGGTATAAAACTTAAGTCAAATCTAGTCGACATTTTTTCCATCCAAATTTCTGGAGTGTACTGCTCCAATGTTCGATAATCTACATAAAAAAATGACATGATGTAGTTTTCTCTTGTAATTAATATTGTCTGTGAGGAAACAGAATAATTAAATGAAAAGCCATTAAAAAGTTAGGAGCCAACAAAGATTAGTTTTTTTTGCTAATTTAACCTAACTTTGGGCATGTCAAAGTAGTAAAAGAAGGTTCCAAAACCATGTCGATACTGACAAAGCTCAAATATCGAAAAGTTCGATAAACTTGCAGTGGACGTCTTTCGGCTAAAATGATGATGATGATGATGATGATAGGGAGATCGCCAAAAAATTAAGTGGTAGTACTATAGTATAGTGGTAGTGTATAGGTATAAAACTTAAGGCAAATCTAGTCGACATTTTTTCCATCCAAATTTCTGGAGTGTTCTACTCCAATGTTCGATAATGTACATAAAAAAAAATTACATGATGTAGTTTTCTCTTGTAATTAATATTGTCTGTGAGGAAACAGAATAATTAAATGAAAAGCCATGAAACAGTTAGGAGCCAACAAAGATTAGTTTTTCTTGCTAATTTAACCTAACTTTGGGCATGTCAAAGTAGTAAAAGACGGGTCCAAAACCAAGTCGATACTGACAAAGCTCAAATATCGAAAAGTTCGATAAACTGTATTGGTAATTGATTTATGCATTGGTTTTTCCATAAAACCCGATCTTCCGAACGACTTTTCTTAATTTTTTACGCGCCTGTTTTAGTATAAATGATCCTGCATCTCACTCAGTAATGTACACTAGCGTCTAACTGCTCATCGATTATACTGTCTCTGTCGGACACGATGCCTGGTGAGACAGCGTGCTTTTTCGCCAGACCCACCAGTGAATTCAAGCCCGCGACTAGATTCAAACGCTGTTCGTTGGCATCACTTGTGAACAGCAAAGCCGATTTGGCTGTTTATTTATTATTTAAAGTATTCTCAGTAGTCCGAATTAGGATTTTATGGAAAGAGAAATTGGAAGAGTTTCCTGGATAGTTATCATCACAGAACAATAAATAAAGGCATTTTTGAAAATTTATATAAAACTGTCGTATTTATACGGATAACTAAAACACGATTCAATGAAACGAAAACACAAATTCCGTTAAATGACAAACACACTACTACAGAATAATTCAATCCTAATGCAAAAATAAATGCAAAAACAAACTGTCAAATACAAAACTGTTATTCCCGTCACTGAAATACAAATAGCCGAAACCAAAATACGAGTTCCACGAAATGAAAAACACACTACTACAGTAACATCCACGCTAGCTTTGTCATACAAACGAATGCAGAGACAAAAACGTTATTTCCATCATTGCTTTACTTCTAGACAAAACAGAAACTCGACTCCTATCCACTAAATGATAACCACCACACTATTACAGTAACATCCACACTAACCCTCTCGTATTGCCCTCCGTCCCAGGAGCAGACAAGTTACAAATTATTCCTCCCACATACTTATGTAAGTGCACCTGAATCAATCAAACCGAGGTACCGCCTTTTGTGTGTGCATCATGCTTATTGATAACATTTTATGGACAGTGGAGATGAAACAATGATTGTATGTTATGCGAATTGGTTTCTGCGCCGAATATTTTAGCTGTCTTACAAGATTTACAAGTAGATAAATTTCGTCAGTCGTTCTGTGTGGTGCCGGACGCAAAAGAATAGCACCATCCCATTTCTTCCCGTGGGTGTCGTAGAAGGCGACTAAGGGAGAATCGACAGCAGCGTTCTCTATGCATTTGACCACCATACTGCTATCACCAACCTACCTGCCAAGCGTGGCGATTATGGCAAATCCCCCATATTGGTAGAGGCTTATGTCCAGCAGTGGGCGTCTTTCGGCTGATATGATGAAATATCGTCAGTATTTTTATTAGTTTGTGAATTACCTTTTGTGTTACGAAAAGTTAGGGTGTGTCTAGACCTGGCAAATGCGCCGCTCGCGAGCCACTTGCGAACTGCGCGCGTGCATTTCATATTCATACGTAGCCCCTGCGCCGTGGCGCGCAAGCTACGCGACGTATTCGAGCAGCGCAGTAGGTGCGCCCGTGCCGCCCGCGATTTGCATAGCGGCCGCTTAATTCATGGCCTTTCAACTCTGGTACTATATTCTATCTTATTTAAAAAAACGGAACCTGCCACCAACGTCTTCTGTTTTTCCTTTTCGTTTTTGTCAGTAATAAAATAGCCGATGCTGCAGCAATTATGCTAACGGCAGTCGTATGGTGTGACATCTTCGGAATCAAATTCACAACTGAGGCTCATATTTAGTTCAAATGCGAAACAACCTATGTGGCACGAGTTGCGCGCGCGCTGCACGCGTGCCCCATCCGAGCTCTGCCAGAGTTGCACTAGAGTGGCGCACCAAACGTAGGCTAGGTACGCGAGCAACACGAACGCAGTTCGCATGCGGCTCGCGAGCGTCGCATTCGCCAGGTCTGGACACACCCTTATATGTTACACATTAAAATCCTGTAAGATTGTATAAATTGTAAGCATAAAGTGAAAATTCTCAAAATTTTTACATCAGATATGTAATCAATCCATAAGTGGATAGACTGTGTGAAAGATGATATGGCTAGAAAGGGAATGACTACTGTCATACATGACAATAATTGGAAGAAAACGATATGCTGCGCCGACCCCAAATAAATTAGGATAAAGGCAGGAGAGTAATGATATTAGTCAATCTTTGCTGCTTTAAAGGTTTTTATCAAATCAAAATATATATCATGCAATTAAATAGGACCAAAATGCTTGGTAGAAACAAAATTCTTGTCTCAGAAAATTAGAATACTCGATTTATTTCTGAGCCACTTTGACAGTTCGACCCAAGGCACTAGAAATTTATTTAGCGTACTCAGAACTTGGGTAAAGTCGTGAAATTGTGAAGTTTACCCATACTTAGTATGACTTTGAAAGATTTAAGTCTGACAAATACAGTAATGCATTGAACAAAAGTGCTAAAACTTACAATTCAGTTGGTAAAGTATGGAGAACAATACATTGAAAATATTATTACCATTTGAAACGTTTTAGTGTTTGTTCTAAACTATATTGTTGCTAACCAACACTGGCACTGCTTTTTAAACTACACCTACTTACTTTAAATCAGTAGGTAATAAAAATAATGCGGCATAGATCCACTATTGTTTACTAGCCTATGTTGACATTCCCGTTTGTCTGTCTTTACAATCCCTTGTTTCATTTTCTTCAAGGAGTGCAGTAATTTCGAGATTATTGTCGTCGTCGGCTTTTACGAGTCCATTGCTGGGCGGCCTATAAATTTCTAAATCGCATAAGTAAGTATACTCTTCAGCTTTACACCCTTCTCATTTGTTACGTTCAAAAATTCAGACAGGATATGACATTTTGAATATTTCTTTGATATCTAAAACCCTGACCAATTTAGGTCTTTATTAGGGAGTAAACTATTGTAACTAGAACCTTACTCAGGCATAGAAAAGAAAATTCAGAGCACTATTTGAATCACCGTAAGAATAAGGAACAATGAAAAGGGATACATTTAATTAATTCATAAATAGCGGAAGGCAGTATGGTAAGTTATTAATGTCTTAATAAAGTGATCTTTGAAATACTTAGATTATTCCATCCTTAATTTCTCGGTTTCCAGTTCAAAATACACCTAAATACAATTTCAAAATAAAAAATCTTATAGACAGATCAACTGAACAGATAATTTCACAAGTGCAACGTTTTCTTCAAGAAGTAATGCCATTTCAGTTTTATTTTCATCGTCAACCTTTACGAGTCCACCGTCTTGGTTTATATAATATGTATTTTGAAATGGTCCCTTGCTAACTACACCTCTATAACACACTCAGCTTTATAATCCTTGAAGCTATAAACTACCTGGATGGTCTTTATCATTTGTCATCCGGTTAAATGATCTAGAAACTTGTTACATATAAATTTATTTTCTTTCAATATTTTTTTTATCTTGTTTGACCTCTCTGCTGATTTTTTTAAAATAGAATCTTTCGTGGCGTACAATATAAAAAAGTCTGATAAAATATTCCTTGCTGCGTAGGTGGATGATTGTTCCGTGTGGTGCTGGGCGTAAAAGAATAGCACCATCCCGTTTCTTCCCATAGGTGTCGTAGAAGGCCACGAAGGGACTTACTACAGAATGGGCAGCAACGCTCTCTATGCATTTGACCACCTTAATGCGATCGCCAACCTGCCTACCAAGCGTTATGGCAAATCCCACCTTTTAGGGGGATGCTTATATCCAGCAGTGGACGTCTTTCGGCTGATATGATGATGATGAGGTGGATGATTAGTCTAAATGTGACTATCAAAAGCTAATTTGTTTCCAAAAATATAAAACAGAAAATTTTCAACTTCATTCCCTACTCTTTTGTCTACATTTATTAAGAATTTACAGTTCTTTTAATTGAACTTTGACACTAATAGTCACTAAACTGGTCCTAATTTTCAGTCCTATTCATTCCAAGTCGTAATTCAAAGTCTCTTCGTGCAATTCTCATCAATTATTCAGAGATCAATCTTTAAGTATATGTCAGTGCTTTAACTGAGTCGTTCTGAGACATAATTGCTGTCATTTAAAAGACATGACTTGGTCTAGATGAGCTATAGGTTGAAAGAGAGCTATGTGATTAAAGTTTTAAAGTATTTGTAGATGATGCGCTATTTACTTCAATTATATTTTGTTATGTGTTCTACTTTATGTATTTCTCTGAGATATTGTAATTAAATTTAAGTGGGTTTGAAATCTTTTTTGAACTACAGTTTGTATAAAATTCAGTAAGTCCAATTTTTGTTTTATACAACGCAGTTATCTACTAATAAAAGTCTTGAATTGACTGGCAGACAACGCTCAACTAAAATCGCTAGAACTAGGAGCATGAAATTATGCACAAGAGTTCCGTATATATTCAGAGTGATGACGAAAGACTTTTTTTAAATAAAGGGGTTGAATAGGGGATGAAAGTTTGTATAGAATTTCATCATTTTAGTCGATGAGAAACTCAATCGGACACGCAGCTTGTAGTACCGATAATAACATATTATTGGTATTCGTTATCAAGCTTTCCAACTTATTTTTTTGGAACAAAAGCCGGTAACATGTCATTAAAAATTTGTCTTCACATTCATTATTCAAAACATTCCCATGTGAAATATGGAATAAGCATTAAAAAGATCAAAGCGACATACGAGGGGCGACAGAAGTTAGAAAAACTTAGACTTGACAGCCCTGACATGACGGGGGTTTGACAACCCTATTTTAGTACAACTCAAATGAAAATTCATGAGTATTTTTTACTTTTTTATTTCTACCGTTTTTTTTTATAAAATCGTTTAAAATTATAATTATCTTTGAAGTTTAACAAAAGGGAGAGTCAAAGGTCTGAAGACGCTATTGTTTCCGCCTTAAGACAATTATCCTGTTTTAGCTGCTTATGAGGAATTTTAAGCAAGGAACACTTTCATTCTTTAAAATACGAAATGGGTCAAAGAATTAACAATTTGGTTTTGTTTGAGTAGAATATTATACTAATCAATAAAGCTGGAGCACAAAAGAGGTTTGTCAACAAAAGACTCATCATTATTATTGCTTGCCTGATATAATGTTCACCACAAGGATTAGTGGTCAAACGGTAAACAATTTGACATGACAACAATATAAAATTAACATCAGAGCATTCATTCCACGCGGGCTGGCAACAACGCTTTATATTTATTTAATGAAATAATCACGAAAAAGTAGTTTTTCGTGATTATTTCATTAAATACAAACAGAAGTACAATTTTTTTTTCAGCCTAGCACTAGATCGTTGGTATTTATTATTTTTAACATTTACTCTTTAATAAAAACATTTAATCGTACTAAGTAATGCAAATAGAAAATACTGACAGTATATCGATTTTTTAAGTAAATACAAAAATAACTGTAAAAAATAGCATACAAACTTGAAAATACCAACGATCTAGTGCATAGCTGAAAAAAATGTTTATTTTTGTTTGTATTTCACAAAATAATCACGAAAAACGACTACAAATGAGTTGTTGCCAGTCCGCGTGGAATGAATGCTCTTAAATGCAATAAAAGTGTGCTTTCCTAATTCTAAACAATAAATACTAACAAAGTGTAGAATACAAATTACAAAAAGAATCTCTCCGGCGGGGAATCGAACCCCGGTCTCCCGCGTGACAGGCGGGGATACTTACCACTATACTACCGAAGACTTGTCTAGAATGTTCAAATAACACTAGAGTTACAGTAACCAGCAAAAATGTGGCACATGAAGTTTAAAGAAAACAGTTTGTTACTTTGGGACGCCTTTTCTCGCTCAGCTCATCATCAACATCTAGCGTTAACTCAACAATGTACGGGTCGGCTTCCAGTTTAACCAGATGTACCTGAATACCAGTATTTAACATGAAACGACTGTTACAGTTACTGGGTAACACGATACCAGCTACTGTACTTAATTTATTGTTATGCAATTGTATGCTCTTTATTAGTTCAACTTTACAATCAATAAACAATCTTATCGACTTGCAATTTTGCACTAAAATATCTTCCACTTACATAACATACAAAATCAGCGTACAATGTTGTCGCTGCTGGGACACAAGCCTCCTCTTGGTGTTTGGGGATTTGCCGTCATCCACCACGCGGGCCCAGTGCGTGGTAGATTTAACATGTCTTCGAGTTTTTGGTTCTAGGACATGCTGGTCTATCACTATCTCGATGTTTTCCTTCACCGCTTTGAGAGCCGTGGTGGTAAAATTTACAAAATGTAACTGTTCGCACTTACGACTTACAACTCGGTAAGTCGCGGCAGTTACCACTGGGCAAACACTGCTTTCTATTCTCCGTCTTCCACTTATCTTACAATTTACTTCACCCAGACGTTTCGATTTAGTTATCAGCTAGCCATCTTAAGACCGTATGGCTACAAACAAGATGTCTAGACTAGGGTCCTTTGCCCCTATACACATACTAAGCTATTGTTCTTAGTGTATTGGATAGTATTGTCTCATCGATTGGTCCTATTTATAGGCGGACAGCGTCACATGGATTGTGGCACAAGGTAGTGAAGACAACGGTTTTAGATGCTAAGAATAACTATTCAGATTGTCCTTGTAGAATAACATACATTGCCTAGTTTACGTTCATACATCTGAGGCCCTAGTGTGAGTTTCATTTAACCATCTACACCAAACGCAGTGAGCGCTTTTGGCGCTCCAATTGGTCCGTCACGAGTCCAGGGCCAATCGGAACGCCGAACGCGCTCACTACGTTTGGTGTAGATGGTTAAATTAAACTCACGACTAGGGCCTCTGGTCAAACACGCATACACGCCTATCGCACACACATCTGCCTTGTAAATACCTTTTGTTAGCCACACTTAATTCATTCTCTTAACATGACCAAACCATGTAAGTTTCATATATTTACACGTTTTTCGCAATTTGCAGGTCAGTGTCAGGCTGTATGTTGAATGACATGGACATGTTTGTACAGAATTATAATTATTAAAACTTTTTCAAAAAAAAAAAAAACAACCGACTCCCGGAAAAATAATACTAAGTGAAAAATAACTTTGATTTCGGAAGGCGGTGACTTTGGATATGTATTTTAATTTTTGTCACCGCCTTCCGAAATTAAAGTTATTTTTCACTTTGTAAATCGACGGAAACAATTCGGTCATTATATAGACGGATTTACAAAGTGAAAAATATATATTAAAAATAAATAAATATAAACATGTCGAATTGATAACCCCCTTATTTTTGAAGTCGGTTAAAAATCATCTATACAACTCTCTAAGTTCATTTACTAGCTATATTGAATAGCTTTTTCATGAATTAGTCATACAATGGGAAATTAACGTAAGCCATAATTATTACGGTCGCTCAAAATACAACCTGATTTACCTACAAATTGCGAAAACCGGAAGAAAATTTGAAAGTGGTGGGAAATATCAGCGCATCCACCTTTAGCTACTAAGGCAAGACAAGTATACATTTTATACATTTATTATTGCAAGAGTATATTTCGAGTAAATGTTTGTACTTCAAATCGCTATCAGCTTATGTTTCTACCCACGTATTACTACAAAACAAATAATTGTACGTGTGACTGCGTAACATGCGAGTGTTAGACACATGGCGACATGATGGGAGGGTCCTCCAAGATTTGTAGTTGTCAACTGAAATAAAGAACGTCACTTACAGTATCTATTCAGAAGTAAGAAGCTAGTTTTTGTCGTGAAGTAGGTAGTTCGGTTCGTGTTAATTAGTGAGGGGACACACTTGTTTCTATCCTTGGAATTTCGATTGTAGGTATTTTAGTTGACATTTTTCTCATTGAATATTCTTGTCTTGCTATTAAAATACCGTAATCCTTTTTTCTCAATATGGTTTATCCTTTTAATGAAGACTACACTTCTATTTAGCCAGTAATTTGTGACCTACTACGAATACGAGTGGTAACTCGTATTCGTAGTAGGTCACAAATAACTGGCTTAACGGATTTGGATGAAATTTGAGACATAGGTAGACCATGACATGGACATAGGATACTTTTTATCCTCATATTCCCATGGAATCGAGATTTATGCGTGTGAAACCGCGGGGTACGCTAATTTTGAGTAAATTAGAACACACATAATTTAAATACATATTATTAGATAAGTCAATATTAATATTTCGTGAACTTTATTACGTGTGTGCAAAGCCATTGGATTATTCAACTGCTATTAATAGAACGAATCGTATCCATAATTAATAATTGAGCACACTTTAATTAGTAGGTTCACAACGAAGGCGTTGACATGCCGGTTCGTAAATATTCCTATCTAAAATTTATATTCGTACAGATACTATTTGAGAACGACCTTCTATTTGATCTCTTCGTAATTAATCTTCACATAAATAAACATATTGAGACGTAAATTAATGCTTACAAGACCATTTACCGTTACATCAATATGCATAATATTATAGCTTTTGTGTGAACATGAAATACTATTTATTTGTACGATTCTGACAAATTAAGTATACGTTTACTCAACTATTGGCACCTCTTTTTAAATCGTATTCGATTTTTTATCTGTTACTAGCTTTTGCTCGCTACTTTGTCTGCGTTTTTTTTATTTAAACATAAAATAAATCCTACAGCATCGCATAGCACCCGCGATGTTACTGTGTTTCCTTTAGCGTTCTTTCTGCCTTTTTTTATTTTAACTCGGTTCCTTAAATATGGTAGTAACGTGATGTTAAATAGGTCTTCCTTAGGAATCGAGCAACCCAAAGCAGAAAAAAAATGTTAGATTTAACAGTCACCGTAGTTTTATTCTAATCGTAGTTCCAGAGATAACTCCCAACATACAAACACACAAACAAACACATTTAACCTCTTTATAATATTTATTACTTATATAAGATTTACTCGATAAGTAATTGAGGTTCTGATTAGATAAGTCACATTTGTATATTTGAAATTACTAAACATTATGTATGTAAAAACTGTTAGGAAAATTACAATGATAAATACACAACAGAGTTAAACTATTTGTGATCAAATTAATCTTTGAAAAATATGCGTGGGAAAAATGTAGAAAAATCTAAAGATTCGTTTGTTGTACCTACGTACTTTCATGATCGTAATAAATTTTAAGCGTTTGAAATCGCTAATTGATAGTTTATGGCTATCGATATAGATCGACTGAAAATGAAACTTTACAAAAGATAAATGGCGATGAAAGAAGATCTGAATCAATGGAATAATTCAGAAAAGAAAGAAAACAAATCAAGAATCTAAGAACACAGAAATGGACGACAAAGCACTGATAGAAGAGATAAATCCAGAAACGTACAGAGGACATTTAATATTAAAACTAAAACACAATTCACTTAACCTTACTACCCTAACCCTACAGAGCGCAAAATCTAAATTGCTCCAACTCTTAATAAGGCACAAACTATTAGTTTAAATTAAAGCCAAGGAAATTACAATTAAAGTATTTGCACCGTAACTTCTAAAGGATTAGCTAATTAAATCGATGGTGCTCAGAGGCTAACAGTTATAACGCCTACGCGAATGAGATGCGAATTAAAGCCAACCAAATTGGAATAGGGACATGGAACGCGGCCATTATAGTGAGAACGACACGGTTGGATATTATTGGAGGAATTTCATTAGGAATAGGAGCAGGGATTAAGGAAGTTAAGCCTTTTGCAGACTTCTGATAGTTCTTTTGATTTTTGCTGGCTTGAAGCACATCATCATCATTATCATATCTAAATTTATTTGGGGTCAGTGCGACATGAGTTTTTCTTCCAAACTTCTCTGTTAAATAAAACATAATGAAACAATTTTAGATTTAATACAGAAGACTAATAAGCTAAGTTTCTCAAAACTTCCTTTCTCCTGCTATTTTGCTCTGCCTGATAGGGTCCATAATGATGCCACATAACTTTAAGTTACCACCTAAGTACACATTGTGGAATACAAATATACTGTTGAGTATTGTTAGGAGTCATCTCCGTAGTCACTCTCTTTCTAGCCATATTATATGCAGTCCATCCATCTTTTGTGGGACTTTGGTCTTCCACAACTCTTAACGCTCTTGAAGCACATCATGAACTCAAAATAAAAGTTTAGAGCTAAGCTGCAAACTTGTAGGTGATAAGTCATCTTGTCAAATGTACACTCACAAAATTTGAATACTAAGACATGCCAAAACTAGAATCCTTCCGAATTTCATATTAATAGGTACAATTTATCAATTTATTCAGGGCAGTAATGTGACACGCTTTGTCGTTGCAATAAATTACTATTGCCTAAAACGATATTGACGTATTTCTTTTCTGTATTCATGAATACTTTTTCTTGACATAATTTTATGCTTACATAAATTCCATTTCTGTAGTAATAAATAAATATGCGATGGGCAAACGGCAAGATGAAGTTGTAAGATCAGCAGGGAAGCCGTAAACAGGTACAGTGGTAAGCCACGGATTAGTAAGTAAATGAAGAGCTCGAATACATTTGTTATATGTTCCTTTATATAGAATCTTGAAAAAAACATTTAAGTAGAAACAAAACCATCTTATATTGCTTGGATTCGCTTTGATCTTGAATCTTGATGACATTGAAAGAATTAAAGACTTGCGCAAATCTGACTAGTCATGACTGTTTAAAGAGCGACTAGGTCTTGAAAAATTATTATGCTCGCTCGCAACAAAACAATCTCAACTCTGTCTCTTCCAACGTAGTCTACTATTAACTGGACAAATTGTTTTTAATTCGAGAAAACTGTTTGTACACCACAGACAAAACTGTTCCGACTTTGTTGTGCGCATTATGACAGTAGACATCTATGACACCCACGCTGTTTGCTGGCACATTGTCACTCCATTTGCTTCATGTTCCGTGTTGTAACCGGAAAATGTGATGTGGGCGAACTCCACCTGCAGTTGTGTAGCACAGTGTGTAAAGCGTTGTTTTTGAATACAAAATGACATTTTGTTCCCGATACATCGGAAACATTGTGTCATATTTACACGTGTTTAAAAATGTTTGAAGGTTTTTGTTGGAGACTTCGGATATGTGTTTTTACGGTTTTAAGGAGGCTTTGTAAATATGAATTGTGACATTCAGATAGTAGCTACGTACATACATTATATGCGTTTCACTATTACTTAAGGTATGAACTGACGCATTGGTTTATTTAAGTCCACGCAAGTACTGCTGGTATGAGTAGGGTCTTATCGTTTCGAACACCAGGTCGGGAAAACTATTGTTGGATTTTTGTATTGGAAAAATCTCAGTACCACAGCAGCCTGGAACTCTGGATTTGTTTCCCGTTAATAGCATTAATCTTATCTCCTTACTGAGATCTAAACATACTGGAAAAATGTGGACGTACCTAATACACATCTCCGCATATCGCTTCGGGGAAACGAGCGCCATGTTTTGTGAAGATACAGGTCACAACCATAACCCGCAATATACGGAATGTTTCGTTTACGTTACAAGCTTACCTCGATAATTTAGCACATAGTAATTTTTCAAGCATATCCGATGTCCCATTTACTACATAAAGTAACAGATCACTATTCCCGGAACGACAAAACCTTTTTATACAGTTACGTTAGTTGCTGGCAGCAAATATCAACACAACATTCATCCCATACTTGTTCTAATCGTTCCAACTTTCACAAACTTGGTTCCAACATCCAACCCACCAATAATTTTGCCCGATGTGGAATTATATCCAATTTTACACTTGACAGTGGCAGTTTCCCTTCGATATTTCTCCGTGTTTGACGTATCTATCAAAGAAAGCGGCTTACCTGTACCTGTCTTGGGGTAATTTCGCCGTCCACTGGTTTCTCGTAAAGGGACCTAGTAAGCTGTACTAAGTCTTTGTGCGACCTCAGAAGCTTGTAATACGTTTGCTACTCTTGTTGTTATATATTTGTTTAGGTTAACTTATTGGGAACGCTTGTTTGTTTTGGTCTGGAACGGTTTTGGAAAAGTGACTATTATTTAAAGAATTTGTTGTCAAGTAGGTAACGATTCCTACTTGTATCTTCTGCATGATATGCGAGTAGGTACTTAAGCCACTTAAAACATTAGCTAAAACTAATATTTTATTTATTTGGTCAGTTTCTAACCACTTCTTTCGTTTTCTTACCTTGAGAATTCCCTTTTTTTTCAGTACGTTAAAAGTTCCCAAAGACAAACCCTCAATGAAATCCTTGAATAAAATGCTAAACTGTAATTTCAAGAACCAATAACCGACTACTGAAAAATCACGCTCTACTATTTCGATCAATAATTTATCGATCTCCACTGCTTAAGTACGAAATAAGAAAATATTTTAAGACATAGGTACAAAAATGTTCAGTATACAAATTTATTTTTAAAATATGCTAATTAACTCCTCTCATTTGATATCCAAAATTACTGATTATTTTGTTCGTCACTTTACGTCCTCTAGAGGGCGCCATGTTCAATACAATGTCATAGCCTATAACGATACAATTTGTCAAATTATGATAAGTAGTTTAGTAGAAATAAATGAATAGATGAACCTACATACATATCAATCAAAATCATAACCCTTGCCGTAGTCGTGTAAAAACAATCTTGAAACACCGTTACAACTTTAAGTATTCCACCTCTTCATGTTTCACAAACGCGTCCCCCATACATCTATGCGCCATGACATGACGCAGTGCGGTGCACCTCCACAAACATCATTTAAATCACAAATGAAACCGCTTGGTTACTCCGCTAAGTGATTTCGATGTTCAACTCTGTGACGGCATCGAAGATTCCAATAGGATTGTTGATATAACGTTATTTGATTTCGGTGTCTTTACATTTCTGTCTTGTGTTTTTGGGATAAATATTTCCGGATCTTTCCGAGTGGATTGAACACATAATGGTAGGGATTTTGCTTTTTTTAATACTGCTGATAAGTTGATGGTTTTTAACTTTGAGTTTATTTTAGTAGGTAGCATGTAAATCGGTGTAATTAAATGAAACATGGATGGAGGAATGGTGGCCCAGTGGTAACGGCCGTGACTTACGAGTTGTAGGTCGTAGGTTCGAACCCAAACAGGCGTTTTAATTTGTGTAAATTATTTATTCACCAGTGCTCTCAAAACGGTGAAGGAAAACATCGTGAGGAAACTGGCATGTCCTAGAACCAAAAAATTCGAAGACATGTGACATCTACCAACCTGCACTGGGCCCGCGTGGTGGATTACGACCCACTCGTACGTACCTCTCACAGAGAGGGGGCCTGTGTCCCAGCAGTAGGCACGTTATAGGCTGATTATGCTAAATGAAACACCAAGTAAATTAGATAATGTCAAATCTTTAAACACAACATTATGCATTTGAGTAGGTATATAATAGAGGGAATGTCTCTTGTCAGGGATCGAATTTATTCCTTAAACTAGCTTCTGCCCGCGACTTCGTTCACGTCAAATTTCTTGCTCCCCGCCCCACCCCGTCGCTCGCCTCGCCTGCCAGTGCGAGTACTTCGTATTCGTGACGTATTCTCTGTGCTCGGCTCCTAAGGGTCTTAGCGTGATGTCTATAGCCTTCCTCAATAAATGGGCTATCCAACACTAAAAGAATATTTCAATTCGGACCAGTATTTCCTGAGATTAGCGCGTTCAAGCAAACAAACAAACAAACTCTTCAGCTTGATTATAAGTATAGATTATAATTATAATTATATATTATTTATGTAACTAGCTTTTGCCAGCGGCTTCGCCCAGGTGGAGGTCGGTATATTATACATATAAACCTTCCTCTTGAATCACTCTATCTATTAAAAAAACCCGCATCAAAATCCGTTGCGTAGTTTTAAAGATTTTAGCATATATAGGGATATAGGGACAGAGAAAGCGACTTTGTTTTATAATATGTAGTGATAGTATAGATATTTCCGATTTGCTTTGTCCAGATTCATGATTGTATTAAAAAAATCAGATTTACGATTGTATCAACAAAACGAATTACCAATAAAATAAAATAATGTAGCCGAAACAAAACCGGGAACCTGATTAATGACATTGAACCGAGGCCGAGGGTTGTTAGGCTTAACCACAAATTATTAATGAATTTGATATTTTATTTCTGAATGTCCCGCAGTAACTTCATAATACAATATTTATACCTAGAATAGATGAGCTAGCTTTCGATTAAGAGTCAATAGGGCAACTTTAGTATCTTCAAATCTTTTGATTGTCTATTTCGTTACTTACCCACAATAATGACGTAACTCAATAATGATGTTCTCATGCATATTCATAATTAGCCTATGTTCGTACTACTAGGACAAAGTCCTCCTTTCTGAGAGGGGCATAATCCACCATGCAGGCATAGTGCGGGTTGGTAGATGTTACATATCTTCGAACTTTTGGTTCTCACGATGTTTTTTTTTACCGTTTTGAAAGCAGTGGTAATTAAATAATTTACACAGAGTAAAACGCTAGTCTAGGTTTGAACCTTCTAGTAAGTCGGGGCCATTATCACTGGGCCACCATTGCTGTATGCACTCAAAATACTATTCGAATTCAAACTTCAATGAAATATTCACAAGAATGAGTCATAAAACTCATATGGACAGGTCCACTCAATCTGTATGGTTCTTTCCTCAAAAGACCATTTCAGACACCGATCCACATGGTCTTCAAATGATCTGACCAAGATTATGTCTGGACTTTAAAAGAGACTGTGACCTTTGAGTTTGTTTCGGCCTTTCTTCTCAGAATAGTCAGATAGGAAACGCCGACCTCATCTAGTTTAAAAAAATATGATTAACGTGTAAAAGTGTTTGTACAAACCTAGTTACAGAAATAAAATCATTTATCATTTATCATACATAATTGACCGTATCAAGACTTTTTGCAGTAGTCGTCAACCTTTCTAAATGACTACACGAATAGAAAGATGTAATTATATAATTATAACACTATGATCTGTTATCTGTAATAAAACCAGGTGTTATGAGTATGGGGATGATAGGTTTTGTGTACAACAAAACACAATGACTCACAGTTTCTGCGGCGCTATTAAAACAATTTAGTGGGACTATTGTTAGGTATAATAGACAAACCCGACTCGGCGTCCCGTAGCGAATTATAATGAGATAAAACATTATGAAGAAGAACAAATGAAGCTATCATATTCCTATCAACATGTGGTTTGACAAAAACTTTTTCGCTATACAATTAGGAGAGTTCTATTGTCGTGTTTTTGTTGATATGTGATACAAATAAAGATGATTAGTTTTTGCGTGGGGTATTTCCAGGTGAACAGGATTTTTATACTCTTAATTTGTTTTTTAAAGACGTGATTTTTGATAATTCGTTTTTGGTATTTGATTTGATTTATTAGAAAAATATTTTCAAATGGTGAGTTGAAACAAAATTACCAGCATAGCAGAACGTAAATATACACATGAAATACGAACTGTTAAAAAAATATTCGACGCAACAATGTATTAAAACAATACGCGACAACGAAAATAAGTCGTACATAGTACACGAAAAGTAAATATGTCACAAAGAAAACAATGGACGAAACACGATTGGTATTAAAAATAATCTCAGAAATTTTAAGCCGGTACTTCAAAATATGCGTTTCACTGTATGCGGTAGGCAACGAGCCGGGTATGTGTAAAATGGTAGTTATTGTATTTTAACTCGCCCACACGCAAGGTACGTGCTCAAATAAAAGAAGAAATAAAAGGAAAACTCAGCAGGAAATTGTCACGTAAAAGTCTGCAGCTTACCTTTCATTGACTCGAGTATTCCCCCCTGAAATGGCGCTGAAACCAGAAAAAGTCTTGACAAATCTGTCTCAAAGTTTAACGATTTGTAAAAAATATCCCCCGTGGTCGAATCTACTCCCCTAGAGGACATTTGGAAAAAGTAATCTATTCCGATAAGCCAACAAGGAGACTGCTCATTTTTATTTTGTCCATTCCCTGAGGCTTAGAGCATCTTACAAATTTTGTGAAAGGGATAAGCGGACAGCGAGGTCTAATTGTGTACAGATTTGGGTTATGTTTTTAAAAGGTTAATTAGTTAACATTTTATTGAATTAACGGTGTAACAAATAAAGCTCTTCTGATTTAAGATCTGAAAGGCTTTATTTGCTTCATGCGTGATATATTGAATCAAAAAATGACAATTTTATATAGATCGCAAAACAATAGATTCAATTATTCAGATTCAGAGTTCATGTTTTACAATTAAACATTTCCATAAAATCGTTAAGAACAATTCAACTTCAGCTTTTTTAACACGATAAAAATCGTTTTCAAAAGAACTATTTTTCGCCCAATGGTCGAAATTCAACCATAATTCATTTAAATTTAAAGTTTGAACGTTATTAATTATTATAAAAATATTAGCCGTACTCCTTCTCCATATAAACTTAAAGTCTGCCAAATTTCATACTCCGCCGTCCGCGTAATTTTCGTAAAAGGTAAAAAGTGTGTCAGCCTGATATCACCACATACCTACAGCTTATACCTTGCACCAAACACACAGGGGCATGACGTTGCATTCGCCTCCCAGCACACAGCCTTAATCTCCCTACGATGCGGTCGCGATAACGTTGTGTGGCGACTCTAGAGCGCACTGGTCGTAGAGTAGACTGGTGTAGAACATACTGCAATTGGCTTTAATGCCTAAAGGTGTAATTAAGCTGTTATTTCGAAGTACTCCTGTTTGAGCACCAATTTTTAGAGCACCTATCCATAGCGAATACCTTGCTGCTCAATGAATAGGTGCTCTAAAAATTGGTGCTCAAACGGGAATACTCGCATGTTCCGGAGACGAATGCCTTTTCTACATGTAAAAGTGGCAATCAATTTCAAAGCATGTTATATTAAAAAAATATATATTAAACCATCTACAAGCACTTTCGAACTATGAAAGAGTCGGTCAGCTAGTCAGAAAGTTGTTGCCCATTCCAAAACGTAGATCTCTATGGAGAAGATCAGGCAAGAAACTCCAAGAACAATCTATTAAATTAAGATACTACGAAATTATATTATAATAATTACTTGAGAACAAAGCAAAAATAAGCCGTTGCAGTTATGAGGTGACCCGTATAAACCGACGGCGCCCGTTCATCTAAATAACACGTGGATCAGCACCACCAGTCAACCATTTTATAGGGAGTTATGTTTTTAGTTCCATGTAATAGGCGACGAGCCTATTGGTATCAACTGGCCACATGTCCAGACACTGGGCTGCATACTGATAAATTCCAGACAGAAAAAGCCAATAACACTTTGCCCGACCTGGGAATTGAACCCAGGACCTCATGCTCAGCAGTAATGCTCGCGCCCACTACACCAACGAGGCAGCCGAACTTCGAAAATAAAATGATAATAATACGAACTATTCTACCTACTTCCACATCTGTACATAATTGGTAGCCATTGAATAGATTGTAACGTTTTTGTGGGCATAATATTGATATTGTAGACTTTCACGCGAACGATGATTATCCAGATAAATGATTGTGTATTTACTGAACGGTACTTCGTTTGAAGGTTTATTTAAGGAAAATGTCTTTTATTTATACCTACCTTTTTTACTATAGAAAGACCCCCAGCGGTGTTTGATGGGAACCCAACCTTCAGAGGTATTTGTCTTTTTTCAGTCATCGTTTTTTATTCGGTGATCCTTCAGTGTTTCTTGAGCTTCATTACACAGGAACATGAATTAACATCATTACTTCTGTATTGGATAGTCCAAAAAGGTACATTTTTAAATGATCAGTCTGTGCATCTGTGTTTTGTGGTTTACTTGAAATAACAGTTGGAAGTTGAAATAATTGTTGGCAACTTTTAGCGCATAATACTTTTGAGTAATATCATTGTAAATTCATACAATATTGCATTTTAGAATAAATTAAAGGATTATGTCTATTGCAGAAAAACTGACATCAAAAAGAACTTACAAGAACTCTTTTTGACGTGACTTTTTCTGATGCATAATTATGTTAAATTAATCCGATTTAGTTTAGAACAACAACTGTTCTATGACAGTGACAGCCATCGCATTTTTTTGTTCGATATCCTGTTTATTTTTTTACATAACGGTATTTAAAACAGTCACATCACAAAAAAAATGTTACATCAAAAACTGGCTCAGCACATAAAATACCGTATTATACAGCAACGGAAGCATTTCGACCCCCTTTTAAACATTTAAATGCTCTCAATGACAGAAGTTAAAATTCATTGGATTCCGAAACCCACCCTCTGTCTACAAACACGGGCATAATGCCTCATTTAATAACAAATTAGATCTCACCACGTTAATAAAACGAGTCGAATACCTTCTGTATTTTCAAAGGGACGGCCCGAGATCCTTTTGTTTAGATATAACACGATTCCGAAAGAAGATTCCGTAATTTATAAAGAAGCATATAAATCTTATGGCGGTGGATAAAAAAGCTAAAACACGTGTGAAGTCCAGTTTGATGTTAAAAAAGGTTTAGGTTTTAAATTAAACTTGTGTACAACAGTTTAATTAGTTGCAGGTTAGCTTAGGTGTGATAAAAATGCTGTAAATATGCACTATGTCGGACCAAGGTAATAAAAAATGAAAGATGTGTTACTAAAAGATTTTATGAAGAATTATGTGAGTGGAAAATTTCCATGGAAGTGCTTAGGCTGTAGTGCACTCATTAGTAAGAGCTAGAGTAATTTTGTCACCAACAATGCAAGGGAAAATGTTCTTTTTACCTAATGCAGTGTATTTCATTATGGTAGTTTATAATTTTATCAGTGTTTTCATGCATTCTATCAGTTCACTTTTGTTATCTCGATTTTTGTAATCCTAGTGATTCATGATCATCTACTGACACCACATAAGTGTCTTTTATCATCAAATTCAACTACAATTATTGATACCGAATCATAACTTTCAGACTTTGCAGGCTTCTGAACAATTGAGATGAAGGAATAGATATTTGTTGCACTACACTTCAAAAATTCAAGCGCGAAATCCACCAAAATATGTAGATAACCCTTATTTATATTGCACAATTGTCCCAACTATTGTCAGCTATTCGTGTTAAAATTGTGTATAAATTATGCGTCGTTTCTGTACTATACTGTTTTTTTATAGGTAAAGTAATATTGTTTTTGCATGCTGTGTCTATCGTTTATTATTGCTTAGCTTGTGTTCATTTGGTTGAACACTGTAACAATTTTGGCAATACATTAATGATCATAGTCCGACATGAAGATGATACTAGCCTACAGCAGGATTCCGCTGTCTATTCTTGTACGAATCTAAAGAAACATTACCTCAAACCTGCTATTGAAATCGATAGAGATAGGAATCTAAAAATTGTTCGAATGATTTACACTTTCCATATATGGTGGAAACAATAGAATATTAACCTCCCAACATCGCGATAGGAAAAGGTCTATGTAATAACTTTCACGAGCTTTTGGCTGCTACTGATAATGTTAGATATATAGCCGCCCCTTTGCATATTAAATTCAAATTATATATTCGGTGAGCTGTAATTATGTATTTAGGACAAATTATATTCGAGTTGCCTGGAAAAATGGTGCTGAATCCGAACAAAAAAGTGAAGAAAAAGATCTCACGCATGCTTTGTAGAAAGATTATCAGGGACTGATAATTCTAATAATAGCAAACCCATTGGTCTTGTTCTTCATATAAGATTTATTACGCAAAATACTCTGACGCACAATACGTACCTACGCGAAACAAACGTTAATTTAAGCCTATCATGTGATGTATTGCAGATTGATAACTTAGAATCATCTACAATACTTTATACGTTTTATTCAACGTTATCCTTGTCATAATAGACATGCTTTACAATGCCATTGGTAATAAACAAATAAATCTGATCTGAAAAATTACAGAATGCACTAGTGGTATAGTAGTCAAACATTTGTTTCCTTTCGGCATTTGAGCTTAATAAAACATCTCTTAAAGTTAATTTTTAAAGTCCAAGGTTCCCATTTAGGAAATCGAAGAAACCTAAAAAAAGTGGGTTTCGTGGCTGTTTTATAGCTGTGTCAGAGTATTTAATTATTACCCCCGCACTATCAGGCTGGCGATCGGAGAAGGCAAGACGCCTACTTCCTTCGTTGTAAGCTTACCGTATGTATTTCAATACGGAATTTGTAATGTATATTTTACGGCCTTGATTCTTTTTGCTACTTTTGCATATGTGGCTTCGAGTTCTGTGCTAGCTTTTGCAAGTGTACATTTGTAAAGTAAATATGGGTCCAAAAAAAAGGAATCGATGTGAGTATTTCTCTGAATGTAAGTCCAGAAAGTGCAAGAAAGATTTAAGTCGTATTGTACTTATATGTAAACCAGTCATATTACCGTCCACTCGTAATTATGGAGAGCTGATATGGGCTGAATTGAAATATATTTCAAAAAGGCATGAAAGTCCTAACACTATTGGTTTTCTACAAAAACAGTTTGACTTTAAATAACTCGTAGATCTGTATCTAAGGACCTATTTGCTAGCAATACAGCAGGAATGCCGTTGTGTATTGTGATAAGTTGTTAGCTATGACCTTTAGTAGGACCCGAGGCTTGATCCAGTTAACTAGGTGCTCTTTTTAATAAAGTTACCATCGTAGTTATGATGATAATTATTATATTAACATTAACAACTATCTCAGTTTATTTCCAATTTCAAGAAATAATTTGATAGATTTATGACACAATTTTGTCAAAAATGTTAAAATCACAGTAGGCGAAAATAATTGTAATATCAAAAAGAGTACCTATAAAGTGCAATACAAATATAAGAAAACATGAGAAATAGAGCCTAAAAATTACGAGCAGAAAGTGAGAAAGGTGGGCAATTCAAATCAACTCTTGGGGGAAAATCAACAAAAAAGACAAAGATATTTTGCCCGCTGTTGTAATACATAAAATTATACCAATGCACTAAATACTCCGTTATAATGTGACTCTAAAATGTGTACTTAACAGCTCAGAATGAGTATTAAAATTAGGAAATTAAGTATACCGATTCGATCGGAATTAATTAGCAACTGCATACCGGTATTGGATTACATTTGTTTTCTTGAAAAACGTGCTTTTCTCACGCCCGTTTTTATCTTGTTCACACTACTGAGAAAGGTAGCATTTAAACTTTTTGCTTTATCTCTTATCTTATACATTTGAGGTCGCAGTTAACGGTCCCAAAATTAATTTTAATCCTGTACTGCGAAAACATAAGAAAAAAAGAAACAGAATTACATAATATTAACGTTTTCAAATTTATCAGTTCATCTTGTATGATTGTTTGTTTTATTAATGCTTTAAACAAGGTTTATGAGGAAGGTAATCTTCATGACGTGAATATTAATTTAGGGATGAGAGTTTCGGGATAGTTTGGAGATAAGATGGGACATTTAGATGGAGGTGATGCTTATGTTTTGAATGAAGAAGAAGGGATGCTTAATCGCGCTGATATATCTCTTGATTTAATGTTCCGTTATTGTGTTGGAAATGCAATTGAGTAAGCTTACGGAATAGAAATGGGGTCTAATGTTGTCTATTAATAGCTTTTAGTTAGAATATGTTATTGAAATCACACACATTTTTCTTGAGAAGAATGTATAGGTGAAGGCAGCATTTATCCTAAAATAGTTTTTTGCTATACCTAATCAGTCAAAGCAGTCTTTAATTTTAATCAACCTTTTAATATTTATTTTACATCTATAAAATCGTAATGTAGCAAGAAAAATGTAGCAGAGCAAGAAAAAAACACCGGATACAGGAAATTAATCAAACATCATTATAATACAGGTGATGATAAGTGCTATTTAATTGGCGCACATGATAAATATACCAAGATCGAAATCTTAAATGAGCTTTTAACATTAAACATAGGAAATGAATCATTATTAAACCAGTTTGCTATTAATACTTCCTTTGGCATAAAAATTATCAGTATTGACTTTGGAGACAATGTTATAGGTAGGTATCGGAAACAGCAAATTACTAAAATAATAAATATTCATAATAAGGCGTAGGATGTTTGACATGCAAATGACAATATAGAAGCTGATACTGTTTTGTCACATCCTAAAGCACGGGATATAGAAGCGACTGGCCTGTTACTCAGAATAAATAAAATTATTGATCACGGTCATGGATGGTATTTTATGACTGAAGTAAACTAAAGCCCGTGATCTAGATCGATTGTGAAGTGTAATTATTTATTGAAATGCGGAATGATAGTAAGTTTCATACTAATATAAAGGTCCTTAACTTGTTAATGCTGGAAGCAGAGTGTCTTTCCAGAATGTAGGCCTACGAAAATAGAGTTTTGGAGTTTTAGTGTCAATTAAAATAAACTATGTCAATCACTTTGTAAAGTTCCAGAATCTTATGTGCTCAGGTCTTCTTTCTTTTCTAAGACAAGTCTCAAGTCAAGTCTAAGATTTGCTAATTTTCTTAAGTTTCTATTTGGGACACTCGCTGTCCCACGTTCTTGTCATCATCTATGTAGGATTTCCATTCCCACATAAACTCACTAAACCCGCATTACTGCTATTTTGTGGTTGAAAACGGAATCATCATGATTCGCGGTTTTACCACTTTCTGCTCTACTTACCCAGTGACGGATAAAAACGTTTTAATGGGATGGATTTAACACGATCTTATTTTTAACCACATTCATCAATTCTATATGGTAGGCTACCGTTTGTACTTCAACATAAATGCAGCAAAAGAATTTCAAGGAATTTGATCGTGGAAGGAAAATATATTGTGACAGGAAAGGGAATCACCAATTTCGGCTAAGCGTGGACATGTTCGGTAATAATTATTTTTAATAAACAATATTATTGATTCTGAAAGAAATATTTTTGCACAGCACATAGTAGCCAGGTACACTTACTAAAAGTAGTAGATTTAACATTTTCATAAGAGCCGCAGTCAACTCAGGCGTTCCAAAAGAACCATGACTCGATACAATATAAGTACATATATTAAAAGTATACTGTGTAAACAACGGATCCACACGCAAATCATGCATATGTTTATTCACTTGCTCAACTTTGCCCATATTATAATACCTATTCAATACCATATTATGAATAGTATACTCAATCTTATTAATTATTATCGTACCATACTGATTCTACAAATACATAGCAACGGGTTTATTACCCATAGCAAACAAAGTAAATTGCATATTCATTTATTTAACATCATAATTCCCTAAACCAAACTTCCAATGTTCTTGTTGTATAGCAGTGCCTGAATATATACTTGTATATATATATATAATGTATACTTCGTAACCCGCCCAGGCATAGGCATAATACTCATACTGGCGGACCGCGAGGAGCATTCGAAATCGCCGACGAGGGCGCCTCATCTTCTGACGATAGACAAATCGTTTCTTGAGAGCAGGGCGGACTCTCTTGTTCCATTTTCGGTACTGACACCCAAATCGCCTCCCAGAACGATTCCAAGACACTAACAAACAATAATGGATTCTTTAAAGCATCATCCAAACTGTCACCTAACTCATTTGAAACAAATAGGTATAATTGAACCTTTAAAAACCAAAATCATTTCACTCCCACACTTAACAGGATATGCATACTTACGACCTTCCAACAATCCCTTCAACATATTAGGCACACTAAACTTTTATTAACTTAAACAAAATAATCTTATAATAACCCCTCTAAATCCTTGCTTAAAAACTCAACATCAATTTCAGTCAATTATGTAATACATTTTGGCAACCAGATTTTTAGGGAGGATATTTCCAGGAATAGCTAGTTAGCCTTTATAGATACCGGAAGCATAGAACTAAGTACAAAGAGGGTTTGAAAATTATGAACTTACCACGTACCCTAAACTGTACCGTACCGTATTTAGTAAAAGAACAAAAAATATTAGAATGAACTAGTTTCAAATGAAATCGTTACAATGAGATTGTACGACGTTAGTTAATTAATTATAGACAAAAGCGGCCTCGTTGACCACGCAGTTCAGATATCGATCGAGAACACGTGTAAAAATACCTACCGTCCATAGTAAGACGTTATAGACCTTCCCTTGGAATAGTGAAGCGAGACGATTTGATTGTTGTGAAGTTCGGAAGACTAACGATATTGCGAAAATCTGTGAAATGTTTTTTATAGTATTTACGGCTATATCAGTAAGTATATACTCTGGATATTTAAATACGTAGATCTGCTTGTAAACGTTATTTTAAAGTCCTCTTGAAACGTTTTCTGGGAATGACGAATACTTGTTCCAACATAATTTTCATACTTCAAAGTGGTCTGCGGTAGTGATTCTTAGTAAAATGTCGTATACGAGTACGTATCAAGGTTTTCAAATAGTATTAATTTTATTTCAATTTCAGTGAAATAAACGAAATACGGATAAACATAATATTTACCCCATCATATCGCGAGTAACTTCATACAAAATTCGAGCAAACAAAAAAATATATATTGCACGTGAAAAAGTTTCATCTTCCCAACAATCCGATGCGAATCTCGACTCCAAAACCAACACGCCCTCGAAACAGAACTTGCAGATAAATTGTTTGCTGAACACTCCAAATCATCCATCGAGTGTTCGATCAAATCGTATCGATATCATAAAATACAGAGCCGAAAATCGTATTCGCTGACAGAATATTAATTTTCGAGTTATCGTATCTCTCGCCCCCTACTGCTTCTCAAACAATACAAATATGGTTAACAATAAACTGTGCCATTTAAAGCAATAAATTTTTGTGTATAGCAGCTTGCCACCTCTTTATTAAGTGGTTATGATCGCCATACCGCGTAAACTTAGATATTTTTTTTGTGAGATTTCTGTTCTGTTCATTTTTGTTTTATACTTTGTTACAAAGACGCATAAATCAGTAATACCGGATTTTGGAATGAGTTATTATTGTGTGAACTATGGCTACTCGCTCAGATATTATAAATTGTTAAAAGACATGGTGATTATAATAAATACACACCTTAAGCCGTTCATAGTTGAGGAGAGGATTTTTATGGGCACAAATGTTTCATCATCATCGTTTCATCCCGGAATCATGGCTTATTAGTCGATTCGCACGCATTTTCTCGCCCGAACCGTATAAATCGATGTTTTTAAATATTAATTTATTTCATTTTCTGTAGGCGACTCGCACGAATATAATTTATTTGTGGGCGAATCGACAAGTCCAGAGCTACCTCCTAGGCAATTGGCACGTTTTGAATTTTGAGCAATAAAGTTATGAAAAAAGGTCACTGCAAGTACATACAATAAACTGAATAGAATTCAAAACGTGACAATTGTCTAATACGTATTTCTGGACTAGCCAATTCACGTAGAATCTGGAGAATCGACATTGCCTTCCCTTTATTCAAATGTTCATACCAACTCAAAACAACATTAGAAAATACAATAAAACCCTCTTAAATCAACACACCTATCACCCCACCATATTCCTCCAATCGGCCAAATGGAAGCAAAAACAATATTTATTTCCATCAGCCATACATCTCTTGGCAAACCTACCATGAAACTCATATCGATGGAGCACACTCCACATTGTGTTAAAGCTAAAACAAAAGTCAGTAAGAACCCGCACATACATCAGGGGGATCCCATGATCCCGGGAACCCGGGATCCCGGTAGGAGGCAAATAGCCCGTAGTGGTAAATCGTCTGGCGTAACGCGCAATATCAATGACTGCAGCATCATTGGCGGGAATGGTCGATTGGGCGCACGCGTCGCCCGACCTTGCGTGAACCAAAGAGTATAGATTAGAAAGGATAAAGGTCCCACTGAACTTTGATAGTTCACGAATTTGTTGTCTGCCTATTGTAGCAATGCGTGAATGTGTGACATTTATAGGTGTTGCGTTTAGCATATTTTAATAGGGTAGGTGGTTGGCGCTGCGTGTTTCAAATAGTGTCTGTAAATTGCGTTTTCTTGTGCTTGGTAATATAAGTGAGAACCATGTTTCAATTTGATAGTGAGGTACATATCGAATCAACAGGTAATTTTTAGATGCATTCTTTTATAATAACATCATCATTTACATACAAAGAAGTACAAAAAGACCATTTCTCTACTAGAGTTTCAGGATCTTGACCAAAGTATTAGTGTAGGTAAGTAATACACGTGTGACCCTCTTTTCTATTTTTATTCTTAATCTTTGGTGGTCCATTGGTATCGTATATTTTCAATTCACCACCGTTTCCTGAAATTGGCCCCTGTTTTTGTAAATATTATGTTTGGTTCAATGAATCCCAGACAAAGGAAGTCGGTATTGTGCATCTTTTATTTTTAGCTCGGGATGCAGTTGCAGTACTTATAGGCACACTTTGCGTATATCTTTACGAGCATAATGACAAGTGATGTGAGGCCAAAGTTCTATAGACAAACAAGTTAAGTCTTGAGCAGTGATAAGCTTCAGTGAAGTTCCGAATATGCCCGAAAATTCCTAATAATGTACAACAGTATATAGTTAACGAATAAAACGAAAATAACCCAAGTTTTGTAACAGGCCCAGACATTCAATTTGGGCTTCTTTTATTTCCCGTCTCTTTGTTTAGATTTCCGTCACGGGACTAAGAAAAATAGCGAGTCAAACAAAAAGTTTTACCATCGCCAAAGGGCCAGTCAAGCGTGAACCTTCAAAAACAGATAACGGGACGCTCAAAATATCCGGTGTCTTTGAGCCAAGATGTGTAGATATGGTTCACTTGCCACTGGTCATTGACGACGATTCACATACACTCACACACACATAAGCTGATATCGGACGCTTCACTTTTTGTTAATTTATGCCTTTCAGTCGTTTATCGCTCGAAGTGAAACGTCCAACACCAAATTAAGTTACAGTGATTTTTTTTTGAGTCGAAAAATATTAAGTAATCTATTTACACGTGAAACTATTAATAAATCAAATGTTTTTGCAAATATAAATTTGGCTTTAGCGAAATTGAATTTGGCATTTTGCACTCCGCTCAAAATGATCGAAATGATGATATGAGCAAAATATGATCGTTTATTCCTATGGAAGTTTGTTGGTGTCATGTAAACGTGGAGTGACACAAAAATAAATATTCTCTCGAGTGGAGTATTCGATATATACCAGCTTTATGACTGTTTTAGGTTATCCACACACAGGACAATCAACGTGTGTGCCACATGATTAACGAAATTACAAAAGTGTGCGTCATCTCCGAATTTTTGCAGTTGACTTCGCTTTGCCTGGACGTATTGTGACTATTTGTGACATAGTGCAATTCCATAATAAGCTGGCTTTGTTCGGCCTAATAACAGCAAGCTTCGTTTTGTCACCGACCCAGTTAGCGAGGTCTTGGCAAAACGTACCTATGTCCCTATTTTTGTGGTGCACTTATGCAAAAACAAACGTGCTCCAGATAGTGGAAGTCGGTTTTGTCTGTGGTCAGGTGTCGTTTACGTGACAATTCGGTTGCGGTGCAGTTCTAGGGCAAGGAGTTTTGGAACAGTAGAGTGCTGTGAAATTGTCTTTCACTTTGCATTAGATAGTCGAGAAGTAGTTTATTTTCGAGTTGTAAGAACAGTATTGTTCTACTTTGGTTTGTTGCCGCTTTTTGCAGTAAGAAATGAGCGGTTTGTAGCTTAGTAAAAATAGTCGCACGGGTTGCCGTTTTCCGCGGTTGGTCCGTTGATTGGTGACCATCTTTACATACCAATACCCCTCCTTGCATCGACAAGGACGGCTTAACCGTTGATCGCGGCTGTCATTCGTGAATCCTTGACAGTCGTTAAACGTCGTCAGAAGCCCGAAAATCTGACAACCAGTCTTACCAAGGGGTATCGTATTACCCATAATTGCGTTGTGGAAGGTCAGATAGGTAGTCGCTCCTTGTAAAATACAGGTATATAGTAGCATACGGATTGACTGGAAGCCGACCCCAACATAAATGTAGTTTGGAAAATGCTCGACGCAAGATGATGGCAACTAGAAAATATAATGACCTAGAAAAAGAAAACATAACAGCTAAGATAAGATAATAAACAAAAGCAACGCTCGTTAAGACTTTATTTACGTTGCTCACGAGACAAGTACCTAGATAGTACTCTTATTCCCCAGGCCTTAATCTAGAACTAATTAATTAAAATGTTTCCTCCTAACGTCTAACAACGTACTACAGACGAGCATAAAGTTATTCCTTGATAGTAAATAGTAGCTATTAGACGCCGACTCCCTTGAATCGAATAACTTACAATTAGACGTAAAAACGTCAGCGCTGTAAGCGCTTTTTGATGCGATCGTCACTTGTTTGGTCTTTTAAACGATTTCATTAGTGATGTTCCTGATGTACGAAAAAGCGATTCAGTGCATTTTTTTTCTCAATTTCTTTCGATTGCAAATCTGTCAGTTGGTAAGGAAGGGTCGTACCAAATACGGTTGTACATTTTATTAATTCTTTTGTGTGGAAATGGCAGTAAGTAAGAAAAAACAAACATGGGTGTATAACTTGTGTAGTAACATTGAAATTTTGTATAATATTGAACGTAAATAAAATATGTCTTCTAACCAACTGTACTGGTATAACTGTATACGTTCTATTTTAACAGAATAACATACATGTTGCGTTCCTTTTTTTTTCTCTGTAGTTTACAAAGAACATTACCAATTTCACATACCTAGTAACTAGCGGACAATTCGAAACGTCTATTTACTCACCCGACAAAATTCCAATAGTACACAATTACGGATAATTGGTAAGGTTGCGGAATACCGTATCCAATTAAAGGTACCATTTTTTTACGTCAGATTCTCCTCGTTGGGCATCTACAGTTTTTGCTGCGGACAGCCATTGGGTCTGTCGGAGTTTTTACCGGACGACAACCGACGACGGCGAAATTTTTTGCTGCGTCCGAACTCATCTCAGATCGTCAAGCACCCATATATTTCGGTAGCGACCAGACATGGGCGGCATAATTGATTGTATTCGCTGTAAATAAGCTTCATTTTTATCCGTACCTTTTTGTTTATTAAACACATGGTTCGGCGACATTTTTTGCTAGTAAAAAATATCCCTTTGTTTTTGTATCGATTGAAGTAAATGTAATACTGGAAAGTCACATTGGATCTTATTAATAATTTAACTTTTTACTTGACTTGAGCCAGGACAATGAACCTCGTCGTCACATTTTTTCTTTGCTGCCCAATTTTTATGACTGACAATCAAAGCTAAAAGCCCTCTGACATTCCTATCGGTTACTTTTTACTGTCACTCGACGTATTAACTGCTCCCAAATATAGTGGAATGACTTTAAATATAAATATTTTAAAACATCTTAAAGCTATGAACGATATTTTAAAAGGCGTTTATTGCTTTTTCAAATTCTTAAGTATTGTTGATTGTGATCTTTCATTAGAATAATTTAAAAAAATGTATTCGGTCAAAACATGAGTTTAAACTTGTAACATATTATAGTAATTATATATTCAAATATGGTGAGTATTTATAGGCATGTCGGCAGTGTAAAACAACATGTTCAAAGTAAATGACGAAGAATTTAATACAAATTAATGAAAACAAAACACGACTGCTATTTCAGGAATAACATAACTTTGAAAAAAAAAAACAAAAAAAAACGCTTATATTCCCGAAAGGTTAGACATAGGTCTATCTATCTATAGTACACCCATATTTCATTAGTTATGTTTAAGTCCCATACAATAGGGGGCGAGCCTAATGCCATCAGTTGGGCATAAATTTGGACTCAGGAGTTCAGTTAGAAAAACCCAATAACAATTTGCCCAACCTGGGATTCAAACCCAGGATGTCATGCTCAACAGCTTGAGGCAGACAGCTTATAAACAGATTCCAATAAGATAAAAGATGCATACAGATCAAAAATCGATGTTCTGATAAGAGAACCCAATCATCACAGCAGCGCAGTAGGCGTGACCACATAACTTATGACAACGATAAATCGAACAAAGTCAAACATTCAACAATCGCGGTTGCATTGATTCGAATCGAATCATTCAATTAAAACGCCCGAATTCGAAATTCGAACGTCGAAACTGCGATTGGGATCAATATCACAGTTTTAATAAAACAGCTGGTGTACGGGCCTCCATATCCGGAGCTTGCTTATTTTTTTCAAACGAGAAAAAAATTCGAGCCCCTCGAAAAAGCAAGCAATGATAATAGAAACAACGGGAGCGCCGTTCTAAAGGGTTACTCGTGTTTTTATTTGCGCCTATAGAGGTCTTTTTAGAATGCGTTAAAAGGAAACGCTTGGAATCTCCCAAAGAGTGCGTGGTTGAAAAAATAATACGGCCACTCTGTCGCCTAACGTTTATGTTTAGATATTTGTATTTCCTCTGTTTTACATACTGTTGGCATCGGTATACCATTGTACCAAATGTACGCAGAGATACCGATTGAATGCAATACATTTGGGTAGCATGCGATGTGTAAACTGTTTATTGGAATACTATTTTGTTTTGGCAATGTTTATTTTATGGCAAAACAATTATTGTACTTTTGCGAGAAGTTTTATTGAACGTATGCATGTACACGCGAAGTTTGCGTTTCGTATTCATATTTCAATATGTTCACAGGTATCGTTATTTCACGAATATAAAAATAAAGCTTCACTGAAGGCTCACAAATCACGTTCGACTTTTATCAATTTCATACGCCAATTTTTATTTGTCTTGTCATCTATAACATCATCTTAATAATTTATCAAAGTCCACTCAGAAAATGTCTCAGATTTCAAATAATAATGTCTATATTATATTTTTCTAAAATAAGTCGTTGTCTTCACAAATACTGCCACAAAAATAATGTCCTCATTGTTTATGTGCTCCATAGAACACGATGACCTGACAAATAAAAATATGATAATAGAGAAATCTGATACTTATGACATTTTGAACCAGAATATATTTACGATCGGGCAGCATGGCTACCTCCGGTATTTTTATAAGAAACCCGACCTAATTGGTGACTTACAGGCACGCCATCTAGCGTGACTGGTTGTGGTGACAGTTTGAATTCTTAATTACGTAAAATATAGTAATTGGCGGCACCCACTTCACTGTTATTGGCATTTGCTTTGCTTTGTCTGGGAATAATGACGTCATTTAAGTAATTGAGGTTGACCATCGTATTTTCAATGAAGGTCCTTGTTAAAACTACGCCTCTAAAGGAAGCGAAGTTCCAAGTAGAAATAAGTTAGCGTTAAGTTATTATGATATGTTGAAATTGGAATAGAAATGGAAAGAAAAACATATAGAACAAGTAAATTTCACATAGGTATTTGATGCAAACGTGACCTCCTAAATACCATCAAACTAATTATATAGTTAAAACTATGAAAGGACGATGGGCGCTAGCGTCCCCAAAATTTAAATTTAGTCAACAGATTTGAGACGTAGCTCATTAAAGGTTTAACTCTTCAGGAGAATGTAGGAAATGAAATGGTACAGCTGCAAGACACAATGTGTTTGATTATCAAAAATAAGTAAAAAATGCATTGATTTCTACTTCCAGTACCTGCTTCATATTGTATTTTATTTTCCGTGATATATTATATTCACGCTTGTATACCCCGTTGGTGTAGAGTGTACATATCAGTGTCTTGATTTTTCTTATAAGAGCTAATAAGTCTTTCAGTGAGCACATAAGATACCCACATAAATTCATGCCTTCTTCGTATGGGGGTAGGCAAAAATTATAGTACGCATACTACTTTCGCTTCGTGTACGTTCATTCATTTAGTACCTACTACCTACCTTTAGTATTTGACCTACACGTATGCCCGTTGCGAATGCTATCCTATATGATAATTCTTAAAGTCACTAATTCGGTCTGATTAAGCAGGTCCAACAAGTCTAACGGTTACTTTTGATCTTGTTTGAAATCCACAAGGGTTATTCGATGACATTATCTTGCTACTTGCTAGGGCAAAGGTGACATTTGAAACTAGGTCGCGCCATGAAGGCCGTCTGCAGTTAGTAATGGGGCTGTCATTCGATGCAAGGTTAGTGCTGGTCTAATTTATTATAATGGACTGTAATTTATATTATTTTAATGAACACATTTTTAATTAATCTGTGTTGTGGTCATTTTATCACTTCAGATGTTTCCATTTCATTATTTCGCACAGCGAGAGGCGACGAGTTTTTGTTTTGAATATTTTGAGTTCTTTTTTTTAAGTTATTGTAGCGTAAAAAGTCTAGAAATAATAGTGATAATGATACACATAAACTAAATGTTTACTCCAATAAATCTGATTCTAAGAAAGTGTAACAAACCTGTGTAAAGTACACATGGCTACACATCAAGGTATATATTTCCAGTATAAGCTGATCTCGCATTGTATAGGATTTCCGTACAGTGCGAGATCAGCGTAAACTGGAAACGTATAGCTTGATGTATAGCCGTGTGTACAATCAACACTATTTTAAGTTTTAAAATAGTTATCACGTACAAATTAATAAATATTAAAATTGGTTATAAGTTTAGTAGGCTTGTGTGTAGGACATTTTAATCAAATAATTAAGAAGAAAAGTTATTTTTAATGAAGGATTTAAAAGAATGGCAAATATTGAAAGTACTTATTATACAAAGTAGGAATTTACTTTGTTTTCATCGTTGAGATCTAGATTTGATTCATCTGATGAAATCTGTAACTGGAAATGAATTTAAAATATTAATACTATACTATAATCTGCTGACTTTAAAAGCTATAAGTCAATACAACAAAAACCATACACCGAAAACCATGACGATGCCATTTTAATTTTCAAAGTCACGGCCAGCGGCAATAATTATGAATTCTAAAGCCAAAATAAGGATTTTATTACCAAAACAGAGACTTTTGAAATATCATCACGCACATTAGTCGATTGTACTCAAAGATTAAATAATGGAAGCATACTTGATAAGAAGGTCATAAATACCAGTTTTGAAAATGCTCTAACTGGAATACGATAACATCTTTTAAGCTTTTTGTACAAAAAACTAAAAAGGGGTGTGAGTAAAAAAACGTATAAAACTAGGGTCCTTGCCCCGTTGACGGCCACAACGAGTTTTATTGCATACGACATGTTGACGAATAGGGCGTAAAATTCTACGGTTTTATGTCATAGAGTAGATTTTAAAATAGACGAGGTACAGGGGGAGATGTACCATTATGGAAAGTATGCACTACCGTGGCATTGTGTTGTTGTAGGTAATATTAATAAAACAGAAATACATTCATGTTTACTTTATGCACGATGGCTTTAAAATAATATACTGCATTGAAATATTTCAGGGTACTTTAATAAAAGTTACATGAGAATAATAACAATGACTAAAAAAAAATTGGCTGGGTAAGGTGATAAGAGCCTGATTCACAGTATTAGGGTAGGCAGTTATGCACTATCTACTATTATCTACCCAGTGAATACAAGAAATCAAACAGACGACTTTTAATTAATTAGTATCTAACCAAAAGTGGGGAAACAAGCTCTGAATGCGGACATGGAAGGACAACTTCACAAAGCGAGTTAGCAACTCAATAATTTTACACCTCACCCTTAACTTTCAGTTCAGAATAAACATTTAACTTACAAGATACATAAACGCTGTTATGTACACAGTATACAAGTCAGGGTAGTTGGCAGCTAAGTAATAATGCATCAGGAAGGAGATAAAGTCTAGCCTCCAGGGGACCAACTAAGTTATGCGATAGAATAAGTAATGCACATACATGTAGAAGTACTCAGACGGTCGAACGTAGGTCTTCGTGAATATATACCTTCGTCGGTTGATGAGAGATAACATGATGCTAAAGAAGATGACGTTTGAGAAAATTAAGACAAAAAGTATTAAATTTTCAAGCAATACATCTGCTAAATTAATAATACTGATTAAGTTCTAGGTGTAGTGTTTCATGGCGCCATTTCAAAATGTATAAAGAGTGCTAAGAATAAAAAAATATTGCGAAATTTGGTTTTTAGGCGCAAATTCGAAATATCATTTCCTGTTATTGAAATAATATTTGATATAGTAAATGCTGATGACAAGCAAATATAGATACGGTATAAACTAACTAATTTAATATTCGCTTTCTGCTCCAGATATGGGCTATTAAATCGAACGTGTATGTATAGCTATGTGAACAAAATAAACGTTAAGCCTTGGATGCATTATGAATTGACAATGATGATCGATATGCAAGCAACTCTGACGTACTACGTACTTAACTTTTCTTTAAAACATTTAGCGGTTCCACCATTTGGTCTTAGTGTTGATGGGGTTTCAGGTAACGTTAATAGTAAGATTGGTGATAATGATGTCCTCCCTGCAAAAACCAATCGATGATGACAAAAATGTTACCGGAAATTTTAAAATTGTTTTTGAACTTACTTATGCAAGACTACAAAGAAAACTCTTGGAAAAACGCACAATGAAGAAAGAATGATAATGATAAAGTCCAAATAGATGCTTCCATCAAAAGCCAACTGCAAAACAAACAAAAAACATTATATATATTTCATAGTCTTTGCCGACTAGGGCACGGCACAGCCAAAGTATTGCGTGACAAAATAATACTGCACGCACACTGTCAAATGATAACTCTACGTCTATCAATTTCCAGAGGAATGGAGCACTGTGGTGTGCTTAAAGTTTATTATGGCGTTCGTAGATAAGACCCAGTTGTATTATTCAGTCGCTGAATAACTAATAGGTCGATGTTTGTTTTTGTCCTTAAATATTTTTGGGTCACGGCGGTAATTAATTAAGTGCTGCCTATTCTTGGCTTGTTTGCGGTTTTTCGTAGAGACTAACAACCCTTGTTGTGCGGTTGTCAAGGTATATACTTTGTTTAATTTTTTTCTTCAGGATTGTTCCTATAATATTTTGAGCTTTTATTGAGTAAAAATCTATATACTTCATCAACTCAGTACCAGGAAAGCCTGGCCTGATTTATTAGAGTGTTTCTGTAAAATTAAACAGGGAAACATTGAATTTTCGGTCATATTTTTCGTGCCATAATACCAACGCAGGAAACCAAATTAGTAGCCTCAGAGGGCAATATGTCCTCATCATCATTATTAATGGGAACAAATTAAACGTTGTTGAAGCCCCCACGACCCGATTTTTCTCTCTCCCTTCGCAAATTAACTACAACGAATTCTACTCAGACGTCCAGATTTAAAATTTAAATTATATTAATGTTACTATTTAGTTATTTGATAAATAAGAGATGCTTTTGACTTTCAACATACTTTAGTAATAAAATTAAAGCACTTAGTGCTACTACTCCAGTAACGTCTATAAAGTTGAAGATGTGTTATTAGTCCTTCCTGTTCCTTTATATGGCCAACTTTGGTATACGTATTGAAATGTTTTTAATGTTGACGTTGACGTAAGATGTCTCGTCAGAACTTGACTTTTTCAAAAAGAAGCACATATTTTTTTAAATCGATTAAAAGGTTTCCAATAACTTGTATCCAAAACATCACATGATAATTAAGTTAATAAAATGCTATGTTTAAAGAAAGACTAATCACCAACTGTTTCACGTATGGTAACCGCCAAGGGCACACGTATGGTTACAAAGTAACACTTTAACAAAAAGTCTGGCTATAAATTGAATTGTGTGACAATTACCCCTTACGATATTGTTTAAGAACTCCTTTCGATACTGTTTCATAATTACCTGAAAACAGGCAACGTTTTGCAGCGACTTTGTTGCAAGTGGCAGGTGATAGGCACTCGAATATTTCTGCCCGAGGTCAATGTGGTTAAAACTTTGAAGAGACTGTCAATAATTCGAACTTTAGAAGAATATGCTTTCCTGCGGAAAAATATTGGTAACTCTTCATTTGTTTTGTTTTACGTTTTTAGCACTACGTCTGTAAAATTCATTATGATTCTTGAGTAAGTGGAATAATCCTGAAAAACGCAATTGAATTGGCAATTTTGTGTAAAAACCCAACAATATAATAGCTAATCAGTGAAGTAAGTCCATACTACATTTTCTTATCTATATGATTTATTTTGTCTACTCTAATAATTATACGAAAACATAAGACATTTACCTTACCCACTGTTCCTTTTTCCGTCCTTCGGGGAAAACCTCGGTAAGCCTTCAGGCCTACCTATTAAAAATATTTGTACGAAACATTAGAAAAATAAATAATATTTTATTCTAAGATGGTAAATCTGTGTCGTTAATTTCATACGTCCCTTGAGGGGTAGCTTTTCCTAATTCATTTAGGGGAGGTTTTAGCTCTACGTGTTAATGAAAAAGTGTTTTGCATTTAAATTGGAAAACAACAATCTCTAAATGGAATATTTGTTATTTCTAACAAGGTAAGTAGATTTTTGGTGGTCTTTGCTTTTCTTTGTAATAATGGAGGAAAAAATTAAGATGAAACTCACGTGAGCTGAAAATGTTTTCTAATCTGTGGCTGACAGGGCAGGTCAAATACGAAATGATATTTTTGTATCTAGATCTTTTAAGGCAAATAGGTTGCGGTATTTATCCTCATGAAATAATGTGACTTCATTTAATACGAGTTTGCAAGATTCGATGATTGTGATAGCACGTAGTTTATCGTAATCACTGAAAGGTGCATTTATTGGTCATTGAGACGTAGAGATAGACGAAAAGCTAGACTTGCGGTGACATAATTAAGTCAACATACATATTTGTTACCTATATTTATTTGCGGATTCCTTTATCATCATCATCATCATCATTTCACCCGGAAGATGTCCGCTGTTTGAAATATTGCTTTAAAATGAATAAACATTCTATGGTTTACGTGCAGCATGGCTTAGTTAAATTTTATCCGCACAGCAATTCAGTTTTTCATTTTAGTAAATCTTATTCATTTCGTCCATACTTTCATCGTTGTCATACTTATTAGCAATTCTTAATAACATAGAAATATCAAAAATGCGAAGCCAGTGAAAAGTTTATTTTTTTATTTTTTTTACCGCGGGGTCGCATCTTCCCTAAAAATGTTCAGTAAGTGGAGTTTTGAAACAGATATCACTTTTGATTAATTGTTGTATCTAGAAAAGGAAGTCACTTCCAAAAGCGAAAATTTTGTGTTGCAGAAACTGGCAGACTTTAATTTACTTTTTAGGAAATTAATAAATGGCTATTTTACTCTTATTCATCTAATTTTACACCTACAAAAAGTCAATGAAGTGGATAATATTTCTACTAACATAATTTCTATTGTTGTCGTGACTGCATGTAATAACATATAAAATGTGTAACTTATGTCTATTCTAGGTAACAGCGAACGGAACTATATCAATATCAAAACTTCCTCCTTCGTGTCGGATAGAACTACGAGTATATTTTGCTTTGAATCCATTCTATTTATACGAAATATATATATACAAGAACGGGAATTATTCTTGTTGATGCTTCCCGAAATCACGTCACATTGCTGGTTATATCTGCTACTCTAAAATATATTTAATCACAGACAAAGCAGAGTCTAATCTTATTTGGTTTTTTGGAAACTCATCCCCTAAGGTTCGTAAGAAGATGTTGGATCGCAAACCCTTACAAATATGCTCATTATATTATTGTGGAAACAGCCGCAACTTACCGAGTTGTAGGTCGTAAAATCAAACCCTGACAGGTGCTTTACTTCTCGTGTAGGCGATCGGCGGCGGCGATCTCTCGCGTCCGGCCCTGGTCCAGGCCATGGTTTGGAGCGAGAGTGCATGGGTAGCCATCACCTCCTTCTGCGAATTAGTACTGCTCGCCAAAAGGGCGACGCCCTGGGCGTCGGTAATGCCAGGCTGATTCCCGGCTACCGTAGGCGCGGGCTTGCGGATGGCGAGTAATGGGTAGCTCGCTGTCCGGTAAGGACCAAGCTCGGGTCGACGACGCGTTGTGTTCCACGCGCGCCTCAAAGAGATGCCTGCTAGGGGTGTGAGTTGTTCGAAAGAGATACCGTAGCACCTGGCACACAGGCAACTGAAGGAACACGGGTGGGTTTTAGCCAGTAGAAGTCTGACACCCCTTCCCACTCCACCCAGAGCGGGAGATGTTATTTGATGATTTGCCACGGTCAAAGAAAAAAAACGGGTGCTTTACTTTGCTTAAATTATTTCATGACAACTTCTCTCAAAACGGTGAAGGAAAACATCGTGATGAAACCGACATTTCCTAGAACTAAAACTGCGAAGACATTGACATCTACAAACCCGAGCTGGACCTACGTGGTGGAATACGGTACACTTCCTGTCACAGAGAGGAGGCCTGTGTTCCAGCAGTGGGAACATTATAGGCTGATTGATTATGTATTATTATTGGTAGCAGGCAGACTGGTGATATCATAACTGGGTTGGTTGTTAAAAGATTGTAAGTACAAAATTTAGAACCTAATCTCGTAACTCATTTTACGACTGCCATGAGTGACGAACAGGTCCAGGGTACTGGTCCATTACCTATTTATAAGGACCCACACATCCATGAATAGACATTGTAAAATTTAGGCACTAGTATACAACATTACTTAAACAACATTATATTTAGTATATGCGAAACCTGAATTTGGTTTGTTCAGAATAAGTAACGGAATCGATTCCAATAATCTTTACACCATGTTCAATTTTTTTTCCAAAAAAGTTTTGCAAGTGTGATGGAAAATGTTATCACTAGTTAATATACAATCGCCGTTCGGTTAGGTACCTACTACCTATTTATTATCAATGAGCACAATATGACGCACTGGAAGCGCGGGCGGCGCGGCGCCCCTGTGGTGACCATGTTTATGTAGACAACTTAAAGTAAACAAGCTTATAACTTTGTGATTTTTCATTTTACAATTTTGAAATTTTGTACATAGATTCTTTACATAAAAGTACTAGACATGTGTTTCGGGTTCTGCATATGCTAAAACTAGGGTTGTATATAGGTAAATATATACTTGAGACAAAACAACATACACCTTACAGATCGCAAAAATATTTTGAAACACGATACCGTTGTTTAGATAACCCTCAAGTTCTACTATGGACCATTGGGAAAAATATTCCCGGGAACATACTCATACACATGTGGTAGCAGGTAGTGCGTTTTTGCGGTTTCATTGCGTGCAGGAAATTCGTGAATGGAGCGGCTGGGCTCTCGAGAGCATTTAGGGTTGAGCTTTTTGCATTCCCACGGTGCCTGACCATTGAAGGGTTAAGATTGACGTGGCGCTGATTATTTTGTGAACGCTTCATTTATGCATTGTGGTAAATAAGGAAATGCGAGGAATTTGAGTTATGAGGAGAATTTTTGAGTAGGTAAAATTGATTTAGATATTGTTGTGTTGTTTTTATTTGAGATTCTTTATCAATATCAAAGTCTGATAGATATAGATTTTCTCGAGATTAAAAATGTACATCATAATCAGCCTAAGTTCCCACTGCTGGGACACAGGCCTCCTCTCTATGAGATGGAGTGGACCATAATCCATCACACAAGCCTAGTGTGGGTTGGTTGATGTCACATATCGTCTGCTTACGGGTAAAAAGTAACAAGTGCAGTCTGTGTCATTTCGAGTAAATGACATTTCAAAGTTTGTGTTTTAATTTGATCTATATTAAACACATTAATTTAAAAAACTGTTAAAGCAAACTGTTGCACTAATTACCCTTCTTTTAAGATAAATTATACTCTTATCTATATAATATTTACAAAATGTGAGAAGATATCATTTTTACAAACTTACTATCTCAGCAGTCATTGGACATTGCATTTTTTGATTTTACCAGTAGATAAGCCCGTAAAAAATTACACGTGACTGCATTTTTAACTCGATTTAGTAAAAAAATGTATTTAACTTGTTTTACCAGTAAGCAGACGATATCTTCGAATGTTTTGGTTCTAGGACATACCGGTGTCGTCACGATGTTTTTCTCCACCGTTTTAAGAGCAGTGGTGACGAAATTAAATTACATAAACACACTTGTTTACAGCCCCCTTTGTTCATAAACGTTGCTTCGTCATCAATAAATCAGTCAAAAGACGTCCACTGCTGGACATAAGCCTCCCCCAAAAGGAGGGATTTGCCATAATCGCCACGCTTGGCGGGCGGGTTGGCGATCGCAGTATGGTTGTCAAATGCATAGAGAACGCTGCTGCCCATTCTCTAGTAAGTCCCTTAGGGCCGGTTTTTTGATCCGTAGTTAACTATACCAATGGTTGCAAAAAGTAACTAATGGTTAAATTTCGGCAAAATGTGTTTTTTGATCAATTGTTAGTTGAACCAATGGTTAAATAACTAACTATTAGTTAGTATAATTAACCACCCGATGTTGTAGGGTTAAACAATATGGCGGATGGTTAACTCAAACACAACATCTGTTTTGCACATTTGATTGTATTACTGCTGCAACTTATTTGTACAAAGGTATTTTGTTACTTGTTTGATTGTTGTCTATTTCCTGACATTTTTAAAAAGATTCTTGGCGATCGCGGTGAAAATTTAAGAACAATATACTCGTAGTGAAAATAGCTTTATTTCAATCTCGTGTTATTTTATTTGATTTTAATGCAGTTTATATTAAAATTTGACAAAACACCGTAAAAAAAGACAGATCGTTACAAAATCATAGCTATTTTTAGGAAAAGATTTCTCATAAGATTGGCAATATGATGCCAATGGTAAAGTATTACCAATAGTTAAGTTTGACTTTAGTTAAAATAGACATTGAAAAACGTAATAGCCCTTTAACCATTACTTGACCAGTTGACTATGGTTATTCTAACAAATGGTTACACGGTTTGACTACGGATCAAAAAACCGGCCCTTAGTCGCCTTCTACGACACATCCACGGAAAGAAATGGGAAACGTTAAAACATTGTTTAAAGTTAAGTAATGATTAGCGACTTTTTAACTATACATTTTTGACGTTTAAAGGTCTCTTCTTAATCATCGTTTTTAAATAAACCCCTATATAATGCCTAAATTATAGCTGAAATACTTAGGCTGTTCAAGTAAAGTATTATAAATAATGCGATTCCCACGACAGTTAACCCTGTAAAGTTCGAAACTTTCAATTCTATAAAAAAAACTATCAACTAAAACACGAAACAAAAAACTGACGTCATGCAGCTTCCCTAAGAGGATTGTTGCTCAACGGGATTTCATCACAAAAACTGGTAATTTAATTACAAGGTGCTCAGATCTAAACAGATGGTATACCTACTTACCTGAAGTGATTTACTACAGGTGAATAATTCTGTTTTATATTACACTGAAATCCGGTCGTCTCCGAAGTACCTGTGTTATTTAATTTGGACCCAGAGATGAGTTATGAAGACTCAAGTCTGTAACACTTTGTTATTAGGTAACTTTGTAGACGTCTGTAGCTTTTTGATAATGTTTTTGATTTGTGGAAAGGTGATCTCTTTTTAGTTTCAAAAATAGTAAAAGGTATTCTAAGATATTATTACATCACGCCTGTTTTTCATCGAATGGTGAGGCAGAGGTGACCTTCTATAGGTAAACTCACATTTCGTCAGTTATGTTTTAGTCTTATGAGGGCGAAGAAATTACCACCAACCAGATACCCATCACGTCCAGTAACTTTTGTTTACTTTGTATTAAAATAAAATACAATTATTTTTTTTTTATATATATTTATTATTTACTAGCTTTTGTCCGCGGCTCCGCTCACGTGGTTATTGCTTATCGCTTAAAAAAGTAGCCTATGTCCTTCTCCATATCCCAGGATATATCTTTGCAAAATATCATGACGATCGGTTCAGCCGTTTAGGCGCGAGACCGTAACAGACAGACTGAGTTACTTTAGCATTTATAATACAAGTAGGGATTAGTAGAGATACTAAGGAAGTAGGGATTATATTTACGTTCGTCTCAATTCTACCTCTAGGTACCTGGGTTGATTCAGATATATCAGCGCAAGACAGAAAATGAGGTAAGATGCCTTGGCCTGTAGGTCAAGTCCTTATCTCTCAACGTTATTTCAGGCTCCCGCAAAGTTCAACTGCAGGTGCTTCAGTGCTGTAGCTATTTCAGAATAGTGGTCAAGTCGGGAATTGAGATAAAATACTGATTATATTAAATTTTGTTGTGGCCGAAATTCTTTTAAAATCCTTAAAAAAATCCATCCTCTTTAGTCAATAATCTCACACCATGTGTCTGTCATTGTAAATTAATTGATTTCATACTGTAAAGTTTAACCTAAATCCAATTATATAATATACAACCTTTCACCTCAATGCCTGCCCTTACATATCCATAATTCGCTCGACTGTCACGAGGAAACGTTTTGCACAAATCCTCGATTGCATGATTAAGGATATTTTATTGACAATAAATTTCAAAACATAACGAAAAGCATAAAAGCTTTCCAGCCGCTTTCTATCACATTTAAGCGACACTAAATCTTTTATGAATTATAACAAAAGTTCTGTATTAGAAAAATCGTCACGCGCCTATAATAAAAAGCATACAAACATCGCTTTTATTGCTTGACGGTAAAAATACACAAATCGCCAAAAAAATCTATGCATGCTTGCTATAAAATATAAGGACAGGGGGGCCAATAAAGAAAACGGTATATTAGGTTCTGAAAATAAGGGCTGCGCCACAAATGTAGTACGTTTTGCCTGACTTTTATCGGTCATAAAACGGGATAATGTGTCGGTATAAGCGTATTTCGGAATGGTACAAATTTAGACGGGAGGCGCCGAGCGGCCCGCTACTCGATATTAGCTAATATGTAGCCATACTCAATGCGAGCGCTCAAAGGACTTTTACACTTCAAGACTGAGATTTTTGTGAGAATTGAGTTGAAGACTTTCTGTTACCTACTGTTGATAATGCAAAAAGAAATTTGGACTTGCACATGCCTGGGTAAAGTCTCAGTAAATAATGGGCCTTTGGCTATCTTTACTCTTTAAAAAATCTATGGAAATGGGCTAATGGGACCATAACGCTATAACTCAGTCTTGCTCTGTCTGTCTAAGGCTGATTTTACCAAAGTCAGATATCTTTTAACCGTGGAATAAAATTGACGTCTGACAGCCCCAGTATAGAAAATTTTTCAAAAATTCAAGATTTAATTTTATTCTCAAGATAGGACTTCTGTTAGGTATACAAGTTTGATGAAAGTCACCCTTAGTCTGCGTAAAAAAATACTATTTAAAATTAATACACGCATCCTTTGCTAGTATGGTTTATTGATCAAACCAGCTACCTGTTTAATTTACAATGAAGCTTCAAATATAACAGTTTTCAAATTAACCATATAAAACTCCAGCTTTACATCAGTATACAACATTCACCAATTAGAGTCCCCAAAACAACTAATCAACGTAACATAACCATTAGATCTACAGTACTAATAAAATCCCTACAAATCCGTTTTATTTATAACGTTACAAATAACGTTATGTAACAGTAGATGGGGCAATATATAGTTGTCACAACACTTCACACATCACTTGATGAATCGACAAATAGGTGACGATGGGGTACTTCTCATTTGACACTTACTGTGCTCGGTATAGGAAAATTATTTAAAGATATGATAAAATAGTTTCGGAATGTTACGGAGAACATCTTCATTATTTGTAGGACATTGATAACTATATAGGTACGCTTCAGCAAAAAGTGAACGTGTCTACGCTTGTCACAAAATTCATTTAAAATCGGTTATGATATTTATCAGCAAATAGATATCACAAAAAAACTGCAATGCACATACGACAAAATTATGAATACTGGGATCAACGGATTGGCAAAAGATTAAAACAGAATTAGTTCATAATTTACTTCTCATTAGTGATGTCATATAGTGATCTTATTCATGATCTCATAAAGTGACCTTATTGGTGATGTCCAATAGTGACTTCCTTGGTGATGTCTAATAGTAACCTTATTGGTGATGTCAAAAGTGACCTTTGTAGTGATGTCATATAGTGACCTTATTGGTTATGTTCTTCAGAAACGCCAGGTGTGTAGTGTAGTACTCGCAACCGGTGTGCGTGTATGACCAATGGCCCTAGTGTGAGTTTTATTTAACCACCTCGATCAAACGCATCGTGCGCGTTCGGCGCTCCGATTGGTCCGTCACCAATCCAAGGCCAATCGGAGCTCCAAACGCGCTCGATGCGTTTGATCGAGATGGTTAAATGAAACTCACACTAAGGCCTCAGATGTATGAACGTAAACGAGGCAAAAGGAGTGTGTAATCATCGGGGCAGGTGGCGTTCTATAGTTTTTACTTACCCCAATGGCAAGTAGGAATGAGTTCATGTGTGTATGTAGTTTATAAAATGAAGGGTCACCTCAACTACACTATTCTTTCGGTTCTAAGAACCAACACAATCAAAGGCAATTTTTATTCTTATCGCAAGGTTTAAACAGCCTTATATCGAATGCAACCCTAGCCAGGTCCGGGTCGACACTTAGGTAAACTCCGAAAGGAAAATCGCACTATTTGCCGGTAGTTGTTTATTGATATTTTCGCCGCGGCCCCTGCGCGCTAGATACAAAAGTTACGGTGTTGTTTTAAACTTTTACGGTCTATTTCTACAGTGATTCGAAAAAAATTAAATCGGCAAATCCCATGGGTACCTTTTTATGGGAACTTTTTGCTGGTATTTTTTTTCGTACTTACTGGCAATTTTTGTGATATATTTTTTGTGGTTTAGACGAAATGTAAAGTTTGTGTTTTAACGCAAATAAATAAAATGTTATCAGCTTTTAAAGCCAGTGATCTCACTACGGCTGTTAGAAATTATGTTTCAAAAGGTCTCTACTTGGCTGAAAACTAATTTCAGGGAGACGCACATAATTATGGTAGTTCAATTGGCAAGTTGCACGAGGGCTTATTATGGTACCTGATGAATAAATAAATAACCGTAAAAAGACGTCATGGAACACAAAATGAAACAAAAATGTAAAAAAACTATTTCCAAAAATAAAAATCAAGCGAATTCCGGAATTTTTCGGAATTCAGTTGTTTATATTTTGGAAATAGTTTTTATTTTTCACTTTTTCGTTATAGTACCTACCCCACACCAATTCGAAATTTTATCATCCTTGGGGTATTCTCAAAGTCAATCAAATCAAAACAATCCATATTTATACGATAGCAGCAATCACGGTTGATTTGCTGTCATTTTTTGAAGAGTTCCGTTATCTATCTCCGAAACTCATCATCAAATCTATATGAAATTTAAATGAGATCACTTCGGAATAATCCCCATTTGATGATTTGGTTTCTGGTATCAATGTATTAAAAATTCTCATAACTTCCTAACATATAGAGATAGGATTTAAAAAACCCTTCCAATATCGTTTGCTATCATCCAAAGAAGCCGTGCCCTTGGTATGTATATACCCTTTCCGTTACACGTTGTATATGAAGGAGTCATGCCCGAACATACATAAAAATAATAATATAAACAAACCGAATTGATAACCTCCTCCTTTTTGAAGTCGGGTAAAAAACTCACTCATTTTGCATTCTCTTATACTACACTCACACATATTTTGCTTTCTGCTATTACATTTATTTTCTAAGCATAAACAATATTGCTTAAAGCTACATTCCCAGATTACCTACTTAATACAAACAATAATTGATTGTTGTCTTAATCACCCTGGCCCTAAGGGAGTATCTTAACTACCCTCTAAAATTAGGTACGAACACTTTTAAGAAAAATAAAAATAGGCGCAGATCGCTCTTGGGCACGACACTGAAGATGACAATTCCCACTCTGGAATACTCTTATGTTAAATATGTATAGGTGATGTAAGATGTACGGAACGTAGTCATATTATCAGCAGCTTTATGGAAGACTGTTCAATAATGGAATGGACTATAAAAAGCAAAACTGTTTTCTTTGTCAAAACAAGTGTCAACCAAAAAAAAATCACATACCCTTAGTAAACCAAAAATAAGTTGGATTATTATTTTAGTTAGGAAAATAATAATCCAACTTATTTTTGGTTTACTAGACAATTTATTTTTGGTTTGGTATATCATCGAATTTTTGGTCCTAGGACATGCACGTCTTCCTCACGTTATCCTTCACCATTTTGAGAGCAGTGGTGATGAACTTATTAATTAGCCAACTTAAAGCACCTGTGGGCGATCAACGACTCTTTAGACACCACTGCTCTTTACCCCTTTCCATTTACCGAGCGATTGATACCGCTGAAGTGAAGTGATCTTCATCATCATCATCATCATCATCATCATATCAGCCAAAAGACGTCCACTGCTGGACGTAAGCCTCCCCCAAAACAGGGTGATTTGCCATAATCGACACACTTGGCAGGCTGGTTGACGATCGCAGTATGGTGGTCAAATGCATAGAGAACGCTGCTGCCCATTCTCTAGTAAGTCCCTTAGTCGCCTTCTACGACACCCACGGGTAGAAATGGGATGGTAGTATTATTTTACGTCCGGCAACACACGGAACTAAAATAATGCAGCCTGACAAATAGGACTACGTTGCTGTACCTAATGGCAGTGCTGCGCAGTGAAAGAAATATTCAGGGCAAAGTAACACCATACTTTCTCGAATAAGGAACTCAACAAGTTAAAAACTTTTTCCAAAAAAAAAAAAACAACCGACTCCCGAAAAAACACTACAAAGTGAAAAGATTTGGATATGTATTTAATTTTTTTGTCGCCGTCTTCCGAAATTAAATATATTTTTAACTTTGTCATGTTTTTCGGAAGTTGGTTGTTTATTTTTTTTTTTTGGAAAAAGTTTTAATTTTTCACTTTTTGGTTATAGCACCTACCCCACTAATTCGAAATTTCATCATCCTTGGGGTCAAAACAATGCATATTTATGCGATAGCAGCAATCGCGGTTTATTTACTGTTATTTTTTGAAGAGTTCCATTTGAAATTGATAGTAATGAGATAGAATGTAATGAGAACGCACGGGAAGCACCAGCTTTCAAATAAAAAAAGAACCATCAAAATCGGGTCATCGAGTCGAGAGTTATGAGGTAGCAAACATAACAAAAAAAATACAGTCGGATTGACAACCTCCTTTTTTTAATTCGGTTAAAAATAATACTTACTTTAGTAGTTTACTTTACATAATTTTAATTAAATGAATCTGAATGTCCCATTGTTGTCACACCACTATATTTCGCGAGAGTCGGTAAACGTGGATTTAACTCAAATTTTAATGCCAGTTATAAATGTGAACCGGTACATAAAATTGCGTTTAAACCCATATCGATTGTCCCAGTATTGTGTGGGATAATTTATAGATTTGTTTATTATGTCTACTTGGATTTAGTTGATAGTTTTAGTACTAAGCGATCATAGAACGGATAAATGGGCTGTGAGCTGTCTTTAGTGCTATAAAATATAATAGGGGACTGAAATAAGATGGTAATCAATTAGTTGGATTTATCTTTTTGAAAGCTGGGTATTAATTTTGCTTTGAATTGGTACAGTTAACGCCAATGGTGACAATAATCTTACATGATTATTAGGTTTGATACAGTTAGGTGAATTATTGCAGAAATTCTATAAATTACAACACTTAGAAATTTCGTAATAGGTGTAAAGTGAATACATTTTTTGATTTCTTGTGAATAATTTGTGAAGATCTAGATTTATATTTCACTACTATTTTGGTGCAATTTACATGCGGAGATAGTATTTAGTTAATGACACGTTGCGTGCAGGTTACTGAAGAAAAAGTACTAGGCCAGCATGGATTCAAGATACTATAAAGTAAATTCTTCTTTTTCTATATCAACATAATAAATAGCCTATGTTCATATGGAATAATGTACCTTTCAAATGGTGAACGAATTTTTCAAATTAAAGCCTTGGTTCCAGATATTACTGTCCACATATCTATACTTATATACTGTAATATACTATTTAAACTATATAATAATAATATTATAAAAACGTAAAGTTTGTGAGTTTGTGAGGTGTGAGGTGTGAGGTTGTAGGTGTCTGGATCTACTGAACCGATTTTGAAAATTCTTTTACCAACGGAAAGGTACGTTATTTGTAAATGTCATAGATTATGTATTAACCAGAAAATTGAAAAGACTTTTTCGTGTTAATCGAATTTGCAAAGTAAGTCGGAGAAAAAATGGTCGTTTGTAAGAAACAAAAACGTTTCTTACAAACGCTGCCTTAACGATGAGAGATATATGATTGAGTTCTAGAAAAAAGCTGTAGAGTTGATAATGCCTACAAAAAACTCTTAACTTTTATGTTGAAGTCACAAAAAGTTTGTATGTTAAAAAAATCATTTAAATCGTTAGGTCAGTTTATTGGTAATATCATCAACAATTATGATTCTTATCAAAATAAGTAAAATTATCGTCTCAAGTGTTTAAAATAAAAGACTTTTCCCTTTCACTGCATATAATTTGGACGAATGGTTAAACAGATAATACGACATAGATATGGAACCGCGACCGTGTCCTAATCTATTGAGTGATATAAAAATGTTTGCCGTCCAACGAAGTGGGCACGGGTCAGCTATATAATAAAACTAGCTTTTGCCAGCGGCTTCGCCCGCGTGGAGGTCGGTGTATTATACATATAAACCTTCCTCTTGAATCACTTTATCAATTAAAAAACCCGCATCAAAATTCGTTGCGTAGTTTTAAAGATTTAAGCATACATAGGGATATAGGGACAGAGAAAGCGACTTTGTTTTATATTATGTTGTGATAACAAAATTCGCTCTTTCTCTCTATAATATTAGTTCGATTATATTAGATTACGAAGCAAAGAAAACCTGTTCAGGTACAGATTCATAGATGATTTCGCCCTGGAGTGTAAATATGGTGCTATTCCACAAACGATACACTTAATATCGTGTCGTGTCCTGTCCTCTGCGCGTAACAGAAACTGATGGACTCTACTGATGGCGCCAAACTCGTAACCAAATTCAGGCCTGACGCCACTTAGTTCACATTTATATTACCATCGACTCGCTAAGAATAAGACCAAGCAAACAATGATATCACTCCACCATACTAGAGAAGAATGGCACAAAAGAGAGGAGGTCTTCACTCAGAAATGGTTGGAACAAGGCTGCCACTAAATTATGATGATGAATGAGATCCCTGTATTGTTTTTTAATAATACATGGATCTCATTGATCATCATCAAACCCAACAAACAACAACACATATAACATCACGCCTTATTTTCCCAAAGGGTAGGGCAGAGGTGTCCTGTAGGACCCGAGAGCATTAGGTTACTGGGAGCCCTAGGTTACTGGGAGGTCTATAAAATTACAAATAAAACGCAGTAACTTCTTGCACCGTGTACTTGTGCTATGGATCGATCGAATCTGCAGTCGAACTCTTCTCTCAATTTATTACATATTGTTTCGAAGTTCATACCTTCATGGTATGTATAGCCATGATAAATTCGGGCAGCGCCCTTCATAAATGCGCTTATTATGAGCGCCCAATCGCTTTTACGCCACTAATTGAAGTTGATAACTCTAATAAACTCGCTAATAAATTCTTCGACACAATCGTATCTGTTGGTCCCTGAAAGAATTCATAAGCCATTTTCTTTTTTATTTATCACCAAATTAACAAAAACCACTAAGCTCTGTTTTTTTTTTTTTGGGTGGGAAATCATCAAATGACTTCTCCCGCTCTGGGTGGAGCGGGAGGGCGTGTCAGACTTTTACTGACTAAAACCCACCCGTGTTCCCTCAGTTGCCTGTGTGCAAGGGGCTGCGGTATCTCTTTCGAACAACCTGCACCCCTGGCAGGCATCGGCCCTTGCGGGCCCCATCTGTTGCTGCTGACATCTCTTTGAGGCGCGCGTGGAACACAACGCGCCGTCGACCCGGGCTTGGTCCTTACCGGACAACGAGCTACCCATTACTCGCCGTCCGCAAGCCCGTGCCTACGGTGGCCTGGAATCAGCCTGGGATTCCCGACGCCCAGGGCGTCTCCTGCGATGGCCACGGCTGTGAGGGCGCATGTACTGCATCTCCCTCACGTGCGCCGCCTCCCTCTTTGCGAGCGTAACTGCTTCGCTGAAGGAGGTGACTGCTAGCCATGCACTCTCGCTCCGTACCATGGCCTGGACCAGGGTCGGACGCGAGAGATCGCCGCCGCAGATCACCTCCACGAGGACACGGCGGTGCTCCGCCCAAGCCGGGCAGACCTCCACCGTATGCTCCACCGTGTCCTCAGGGCGATCTTCACAGTGGAAACACCCGGGCGTTTCCTCCCGCCCTATCCGAAACAGGAACCTCCCGAAACAGCCATGTCCGGGGAGGACCTGTGTCAGGCGGAAGGTGAGGACGCCATGCCGCCTCTCAAGCCACTCCTCAAAGAGGAGACTTACCGCCGCAATCGTGGCGTGCCCATAGCTCTGTGTGTTCACTCTTCTATCCGATAGGCCTCGCTTTATCATATATTTCTTGAGCGCCGTTGCTCAAATTTCTTTAAATCGTGCAGTATTCAGGCTCTGCATATTTTCTTCGCACACTATGCGCTTTGTGCACGCTGCGTTTTACCAGCATGAAAACGTTAAAAAGGGTGGCGTCAGCGGCGGTGCCTCCACCGTATTTAGCCCGAGACCCCTATGTTCCTAGGCCATCTATAAAATTATAAATAAAACGCTATATGCGTATAAATATAAACTTCACGTTTATTCCACGTATTAGACCTTTACAGCTCCGCGCCTGTTATTCAATTAATTTCTGTCGAAACAAAACCTACATAGAATTACTTGACGGATTCCTTCCAGAACTTCCTGATAGTTCGAATGCGACAAAGCCCTTTCGTTGGCTGCCAGTATGTAATCGCTTATGTACTCGGGTATACGGCCGAATTACAAAAGGTTGTATTCCGTAAGCGACCACCTTTACAGTACCTATAGTACCTACACCCACATTTGCGAGTTATGTTTAAGTCTCATGTAATAGGGAACGAGCCTATATGCCATAAACCGGGTGCAAATGCAGACTCAGGGAACAAATTCAGAAATTCCAGATAGAAAAACCCAAAACAACATGTAGAATAATATTTACTGTTAGTACCAAATATTGACCAAAATACGGGTGTAGCTGTAGGTAGATGGTAGATCTACTTTTACTGAATATTGAAGGTTTGGCGGTTCACTGCCTTTAATAACATGAAAGTGATCGAAAACCCTGTTGAAAATAGGTCACGTCATGTTTTTTGTTCGTTGCTTGCTAAAACTATGGAATATAGGTTTGTCTTTCCTGGCTAAGAGTAAAATGTTTAGCTTTTAAACTCACATGTTTGTGTGTTTTTGTTCCTACATGAGGACAGTAGGTTCGTTCATGTAACGCTATTTGTAATCAGTACCTACGGACCGACCGTAATTGAAATACGGTCCATGGATGGATGACCATCTTTATATACCAAGACGAAAGCCGTTGGTCCCGGCTGTCATCATTTGTGGATCTTTGACAATCGTTACGGGTCGTCGGAAGGCCGAAAGTCTGACAAACCAGTCTTATCCAAAGGGTATCGTATTATCCAGTAGCTGGGTTGTGAGGTCAGATAGGCAGTCGCTCCATGTACAATGTTGGTATTCAGCTGCATCCGGTTAGACTGGAGGTCGACCCCAACATACTTGGAAAAGAGCTAGGCAGATTGACCCACGTAGAAACTTTTTAATGAATAATAATACTCCATCTACTGCCTGTCCTTTTCCAAACAATGTTAGAGTAGGTTTTTAGTCTTACTGGAATCAGCTGAATACCTGAATTTAACATGAAGCTGGCTATTTGACCTCTACAATCCAGTCCTTGGGTTATACGATGCCCCTTGGCAAGACAGGCTATTAGACTTTTAGACTTCTGAATACCCGACTGTCAAAAATGTACGAATGATCATGATCAATGAATGAACAGCACATTTTTTGTAATACATTTCTTTAAAAGCCTTCTTAATTAAAAATACTTTAAACATAGAACCCAACACAAAAACAAATGAAGATATTCATAATGAACTCTAAGTTAAATATATTGCATTTGACCTCAAAATGTTATTAGCGTTAAGAATGATGGAGGTCGGAAAAGGGTAATCCTTCGGGAAACAATAGAAGGGGCTGCGTACCAAAAGTTTCATGGAAGCAATGCCTTTGATTACAATAACTTTGTATCATGTGATATTATTTGGGAACTGAAAGTGATAGTACCCAATAACAGGGGTGAAATAAATTGTAATTAATTCGACTAATTAACTGAGAATATTGGCAGTGTATTGTGAACTCATATTAATTAATTAAATAATTAATTTGTATAAGGCGTGGGCTGCTTGTCATCAAATGTTACAGATTGTTGATTGGCAGCTATGTATTTAAATAATATAGTTATTATAAAAATAAAGTAAAAAGACCACAATCTTTTTACAACGTAATTAATTAATTATTTTTTAGTTTTGTGTTCGGCATGCTATTAAACCGTGTTTTTTGTTTTTTTAAACCTATTTTATTTTCTTGTTTTTCTGTCTCAAAATAGCATCAAAAGCATGTATTATCAAGGGATTCGATCCCGTAGTATATTATTCTGGTGAGTAGTCTCAAAATAGCATGGAAACTTGTTATTAATAAGATATTCGATTTCTTAATATAATAACCTAGTGATCCTTGTGAGAATATAAGGCCAAAGTTATGAAATTATTGTATTGCCATTGGTCCTTGATACGTGTTCAAGTTTTCAAGTTGATCGGACGTTTTGAACTTGGTGACAATTACTTTGAATTACATATATAAATAGATACAGGCCAAGCTAATAAATAAAAGCGTGTTAATAGTGCTCTCTGTCTGAGCATTTGTCTTATGATACGTTAAAATTACGTTGCTAAATCAACACCACTATAACAAAACTGAAATATTAAAAAAACACAACTTTGACGCCACACCCAACAAATATATATTCGCACACCCATAGTAATTGGCCATTCAGAATTAATCGTCAACAAAATATTTTATGAGCCTGCAAAATATCTGGCGTTAACACTGGTTGGCGCCAGTAACGGTCCTAGTTTACTGCCCAGCACTAGACTACAAAATAACTAAACAATAACAACTAGTCCTGAAATAGTTACAGCTTTTAAAACAAACAAATCCAATTTAAAAGTCCCTATTGGAATTAAAACATTTCAAACTCTTTGATTGCGTGCACAAAATAAAATACACAAACTTTTATGCGTTTAAACGAACGAAAGCTCTTTTTTAAGACCTTAAGCTGAACATTACAAGCAAAACGAATTGATAATACGGACACGACGTAACAAGCATATAGGCAAGCAGACACATGGTATTATCTGAGACAATGGACGCCTGATTGGTTTAGTTACACGGAATAGACTTCCGATCCCTGCGCGGTGGTACGAACGTGACCGTACTGCCAGATCAATTTGACACTTTTTTTAACCTTGCACCCTTACCAATTTTACTCACCCGCTGTCCAAATAGGACCAAAATAAAATGTCACTCTTATGGCCATACCTTACATGGCAAACGGAAGGGCTACTCCATCTTGGAAAGCAGCAAAAATAAATTTGTAAAAATAGTCGCATCGAGCATCTGCGAGGCAATAAAATTGCCCACCGGACGCTTTTATCAATATTTTGTATTATAAAAACGTATTCCTATTTACACCCAAGAACGCCCACGTCATGTCGAATCTAAAATATCGGTTATTAAAAGTTAAGCTGAATTTATTGTGTTTATAAAAGAGATTTAGCCGTCATCAATCATTCCGGAACTTCAACAAAATACATAATGGGAAAATTTATGCAATGCGCCTTATCTCTTCGAAAATCTTGCGTACCATCCCAAATAGTATTAAAAGCAATTATGAAACACGCACACATTTCTCTTCTTATCGTAAAGATGCATATCAGTACGCGAGGCGTGAGACTCTTTATAGAAAATAAATTTTAATTGGTGCACACAACTAAGTTTTATAAAACATGTTACGACTTAATCGTCTCAGGATTGGCAGTTAATGAGCGTAAAGATTGTAAATGCATTAACAACGTGGGTAGTCCAAACCGAAAATTGGGTTTGACGGTTCCCTAAAACGTGGCCACAAACAACGAGCAATAGTGGAGTCAATTAAAAAAATCAGACGAAGCAATCAATCACTCAGTGATCGAAGTAACGAACATAAACCGTTAGGTTTTTAGCATTTATTTAATCAGACAACTTTAGATGACCCAAGAAATTCCATGTCCAAAATGCATGCCAATAAGATCATCACGTTATTAATGACTAACAAAGTTAGTTACAACTCTACAAAATAATTTCTAAAAAACAAAGCAGAGCCGATGATTTGATTATAAATTTACATACCTTCATCATATGAAGCTAATGAATTACATTGGATATATGATAGGAATGATGGCGTCCTTTATATGAAACTTAATCTAATAATTGATTATAAGAGTGGAACAATAAAGTGATTAGTTTAACGAAAAGAAAGACAATGAGTTATTATTCAACGGATAGATTCCTATTGTTGGACTTTAGATAGTACAAGCACAGCTATCTGACAGCTGGGGTCGTTGACCAGTCGTTTGTATCATTTGTTTATACGATCATCGAGCGAAGATATTAATCTCCTAACGATGAGCAGTCAGATATTTCGGGAAGATATTTAAAGGTTACTTCCTAAATTATATTTATAATTTGTCATTTTGTTTTTAGATGACTTTGACTTGGGCGTCGATGGTAATCTGGTGCTTTATCGTTTGCATTTCATTGAGATTATCTTAGTCTTCAGTCATTGTTATAGATTCTTATTTGATTGTGATTAAGACATAAAATTCTCTGCAAAGTACTATAAAATCTATCTCAGTCGAGTAATTATTCGAATGCATAAAAAAGTAGTGAATTAAGTCGATCGCAAAAACAAAAAGTTGAATGCAAAGACATAGAAGTAAATGCAGCTTTCTAGAACCTTGTTTTATGTCTTCAGGGCAATAGTATTCATGTTGAGTGGTACTTAAGACTTATTGAAGAACTAAAACTTATTCCAGTTGGTGTCATTAAAATCCTTGTCTGGCTAAATTATAAAACATTAATCTATGATGAAATGGATACTAAAGAAGAAGACTTATTAAGATAAGCCAAGAACGTTTACTGCTTTCGTTATTGACGCATGATGAAAGATTGCACCTTAAAAATAGCAGTTTTGTTATTTTACATTCTGACATTTGAAAGCGGTAATATTAAGCGATTCTTACAAACTACTGAAAGTACCTTTAAAGATTTACAAGGATATTATGAGTCATAGCTATTACTAGGATTGATCGAATATGCACGTTTTTTAATATTTATACCTTTTAAAGATGCTTTCATTTTAAAGTCATTTTACTTTAAAATGAAAGCATCTTTAAAAGGTAGACTTTTTAAGTTAACATTTAAAAAACATCACTGGCAAGTGCGTCAAAGAGCACAACTTTACGAGGTAAGCTTGCCGAGCATACATTTCATATTTACACAAACACACATGTCCTTACCGGAGCCGGTATAAACGAAGCAAACGAGAAAAATATATCAGTATTTAGTCCCACACTTAATAAGTTGTTCGACGCTAAGCGGATTACTGCTCGGTCAGTCGGTGGAAGGCAATAAATTGTGGAATCTTTATAATTTTTAGTCGCCCGATTCCTTAACGTCATAAATTCAATATCGTTAAATATGCAGCGACTTCAAATGTGTGCTTAAGTAGGCATTATTCGAAAAGATAAAGTCGTTAAGTTAGCTCGTTGGCTCGCGTTTACGTAAGTATGTGTAGTAGATAGTCATGTCGTATAACTTTACTGCTTATACCCAACTAATCCCTAAAGTACGACTGAAGATACCGAGTTAGGTTTTATTATAACACAAAGTGAGATTCAGTGCTGTTGAAAATCTTACAAGTTTTATTTTAAATTATGTTTTGAGAATCCTAGCTTATGTCGAGTGCTTTTATAATAAGCTTCTTTATAAAACATTTGTATTTGCGAAAATAATATTTTGGACAAGTCTTTTTGTGAGATTTGAAAATATATCCACAGTGATATTATACTTTTCAGCCATAGATTAATCAATATTTATTTCAGAAAATTCTTGGGTACATATTCCAAATCCAAGCCTTGGCAATCACAATAATGACAGTGATTGAGGCTGGCTCTTATTAGTTAAGAAATTATTTGTTATATTAAGAATGTAAAAATGTTGATTCTTAGAGACTTCGCAATCAATGAACGTCAGAATGTGACAGAACATAACTTTAAGCAAATGCTTTTCTCAACTTTTCACATTAGCTTAATTTTTACTTCAGCAGTCATTCAAATTGAGTGTCAATGAAAGACAATTTTATTGATAACCATTGTTAAAAAATCGAGTTCTAAACCAACATTACCATTCGAATTCTTGGTTATTGGTATCGTGTCGTGCGCGTTTTGTACCGCGGCAATAAACCCACATGCCTTCTCTAATAGCTGTAAAATGTGTTATGCTTGTCCATTCGCTTCCCGCAGAGCTCAGCTTCGCGCCAGCATATACGATACCGGCTTTATAGCTTAATCTCTTACACGCTATATCAATAAATAAACGGTTGGGAAACAAAGTAAAAAAAAAACCCTTCACGAGGATAAAAAAGTAAACAAAACCGGAGACTTAATTTCGTTGTAATTTTGTTCTGACATCCAGATTTAGGGTATCAAATAAAATTTTATTTGTGTGGAGTTTTAATTTTCATTAACGCCATAGACATTGATTACGATGGTATGAATGAGCGTCGTTGATTGTTATGAAATTCCTTGGCAAAGATTTAAAAAAGAACTTTAATTAATATTAAAAACAACAGTAGAAACGAGAGAACAAGACGATTTAAGCTCCTAGCTACAATAATCTTGAAACGTTTTCCTTCGAAGCAATTAATTAAGTGTCATCACAGCTCCACTATAAAAGTCCTATAAATTGGGCTTAACCGTTCCTGAACTTTGTAGATGCGCCTTCAAAAGCATCTGAATTCCTATTAAAACTAAAATTAATCCTTCACGTTTCTTAAAACGCATCAAATACGAGTGATGACCCAAAAAGTACACTGTGACAGCGTAGTCGACAACTTACTAATACCAACATAAAGCTTGCCGTAGACAGTGATCATGCCAGTATAACTACACCCTTAACAGCTTGTACTAAGGTTTATAACCCGGGAAGGGGTTGTTTTCTAACTGTAAAGTTAAATTGGTTTCGTTAAAGATGTCACTCATTCAAAGTTTAACGATCAACCTAATAGCGTTTTTAAAGCAGTTCCCGAAATCCTTGAAACGTGACTCGAGCATCAACAAATTTAAAAATGAATCCGTCGGCTTATTTAATAATACCTTTGACGATTTACTTTGAACTCATGATATGGTGTGCTCACAATTTGTCCTTATGTCTACAATAATTTAGTTTTATTGAAATTACTTGTTCGTTTTGTGGATGTTCTAGTTTGTCGTCCGTAGCTTATTTAATATCAAATTTAACTTATTTCATAATAAACGTACACAAACTATTTCAGTTTTACAGCTGACTCGTTTTAACATCTCTATTACCATTATTTTTAAATATTGAAATGACTGGTTTACACAAAACATCACGGATGTAACCCTCGAAGGATTAGCAGAGGGTTTACCTATTTTATTCATATATATATATATAAAATAGGTATATATAGGTGTAACAGGAACCCTGTCGCTATCCTTAAGCACTAAAAATAACAGCTGGTATAGAATCACTACACATAGTTTCAGCTCAAAATAAAATACTCTAAGAATAGATACCAAATTTACGGTTTCATATGTTTCTTAAATTCAAATCATAACAAACGTGTCACCGCACTACGTAGGCCAATAACTTTCCACGTTGCTTGCTAATACGTTAAATATCTTCCAAGTGATGTGTTTATTTCAATTAGAAAAGTTGGGCTGCTTGTATCAGTGTATGAAAAATTATCATAACTTCCGAACATGTAGAGATAGGATTAAAAAACCCTTCCAGTATCGTTTGATATCATCCAAAGAAGCCGTGCCCTTGGTATGTATATACCCTTTCCGTTACACGTTGTATATACCTATTTTACCCACATTTCTCCAGTTATGTTTAAGTCCCATGTAATGGAGCAAGCCTGCTGTTGTCACCCGGCCACACATCCAGACTCCGGGCTGCAACTGAGATATTCCTGATGAAAAAACCCATTAACGGTTTGCCTGACCTGGGAATTGAACTTAGGAATTCATGCTCAGGAGTAGCGCTTGCGACCACTTGACCAACGAAGTACACATATCATCAGTCAAAATATTTTTATGTTAACGTAGGTATATTAAAATCCTTATTAACCCCATTCAAGATTTATAAATATATATAGTTTTTAACCAGTGCGCAAATTGTAACCATGAATTCAGCATATCATTCTAGACCCCCAGCACAGAAATTTATCGTCGGTTATTTATAAATTATCAGCTGTTTCATAGAAAAGTGCAATACCTACGCGGTCAAAATGTATGGGACAGCTGAATCCTTTTTTGTATAATTGACGAAAAATTCCTACGCTGCGGTCTAGAATAATATGTTGAATTCATTATTACAGTTTTCGCACTGGTTAAAAACTTATTCTGTATAGTTTGTGTTTGCTATGTCCCATTCACAACTCATTTCACATGTTGCATTCCATCATAAGTTCAAAAGTGAAACATTATTCTTTTCACCTCTTTTACTCACAACTTCCGTCCCAATTTCAACCAATTGTTTAACGTTAAGTACTTACAGTAATATGTTAGAGAAAGCCGCAGAGTTATTTGCCACAAACATATTTAGCAAACATATTACGGATGGTATTATAACTTCATTAGAAACCGTCCGTGCTCGACGAACCGTAGATCTAACCACCGGTAGATTCACATAATTACGTGTTATTTGTTTTTACAAACGAGCCAAGATTTTTATTTGTCTTTTTAGAGTTCCGTAGTCAACAAGGAACCCTTATAGTTCGCCATGTTCGACCGAGCTCAAAGAATTTAAGTAATAGAATTATATAATTTGGCATGGTTATTTAAATACTACTCAAAACAAAATAAGGGCCACCAATATTTTTGTACATAATTTAATTTTTGTGGAGTTTATGGTGTTGAGTTTGTTTAAATTAAATCAAACGACTATTGTTTCCTCAAACAAAATTCATTTTAATAAAATTAAATTAAAAAAAAATGACATAATCATGATTTTTAGGTTTCGCCATATTGACGGGTCTTGAAACATCATCATCTGTCTTGCCTTTTCCCAACTACGTTAGGGTCAGCTTCCAGTCTAACCGAATGCAGCTAGTAGCAGTATTTTACATGGAGTGACTGCCTATCGGACCTCCACCACCCAGTAACTGTAAGTTTAACAGTAATACGATACCCTTTGGTAAGACTGGTTGTCTGACTTTCGGGTTTCTGACGACCCGTAACGACTGTCAAAGATCCACAAATGACAACCGGGACCAACGGCTTAACGCGCTATCCGAGGCGCGGAGGGTCTTGGTATGTACTGATGGTCACCCATCTACAGACCAACCTCTGCAAGCGTAGCTTTACCTGATTGATCGACCCGTGCGGCTAATATTACTTAGCCACAAGCCCCTCACGGGTATTTAAACATAAACATTTAACTTTAAGTTTAGTCTCAAGATCACAAAATGTATAGTTCCTTTTTATGGGGTTAGTCCTTCCCTTCTTAAAACAGACTCTCGAAGCCTCGAAAGCATGCTCTCAATAAGATGTCTGATGTTCTCGTCAGGAATCTCCTCCCAACACCTGCTTAGGAGGTCAATCAACTGGCGATGAGTGTGTACATCCTCTTGAGCTGCTCTGATTCGCCGTTTCAGCTGGTCCCAAAGGTTTTCGATCGGATTTAGGTTGGGGCTGTTAGCAGGCCATGGCAAAACCTGAATATTGGCTTCCTCCAAGACAGACATGGTCGCTCGGGCTGTGTGCGCTCGTGCATTATCCTGCATTAAGATGAAGCCATCGTCTGCTCGTTATGATAACCAGATAACATGGGGCCTGGCAACATGTTCTGTGTAACTTTGTGCTGTTACTGTACCCTCGTTCAGAAAAACAAGCTCAGTTTTGCTTTGTAAGCTGATTCCACCCCATATCATGACATTGGGACCACCAAACCTGCAACGTTCGTGTATGCAAGGATCAGAAAATCGTTCACCGCTTGTTCTCCACACTCAGACACGTCGATAGTCAGTATAAAGCTTCACCTTGCACTCATCCGTGACGAGCACGTTACGCCATTCCTCCATCCCCCATTCAAGATATTGACGAGAAAATCTTAAACGGTTTTCACGCTGGCTCCCGTTCAGGTTAGTTTGAATTACTCACCTTCTTGAACGTTGCTGGTCTTCGTGCAAGGGATTGCGCATAGTCTGGTCACTGATAGTTGTACCTGTCGTCCGTCGTAGAAGATTTTGCAGAGTGCGCGCTGTAGCAGTTCGTCAACGTCTTTCACAAAGTGAAATGTAGCACGTACTCTTGCCAAGCCCCGATGGCGAGACACACTACCGGCCTCCTGGTCTCCTGGTGGTTCCACAAGTTTTGAACTGACCTTCGTGAATATCCTAACTGCAGAAATACGGAACGTTACGATTGACCACCCTCAATCATTGCTACGGCTCTAATAGCAGTAGTGTTGTCCATATGGTGTCGAATTCTTAGCATCGTACAGTTAAACGATCGACTTGCACCTCAAAAACAAGCGTAATACTGGGCACGCCACAATTGCCGCCTCCCTCTTTGCAAGCATCATAGCTTCGCTGAAGGAAGTGGCCATGCACTCTCGCTTCTTTTTTTACGGTCACTCCTCTACGGGTATAGTGGGGATGTATTTTCTCGTCTACCCCTTATGATATGGGAAGTCGTTGGATAGGTGGCCTTTCAAAATACTGTGGTGTTGTGAAAACAAGTTTTCGATTAATTTTTGAAATATCAAGCTTTAAAGTTAAAAATTTTGTTAGAGACATAGTGTACGCCCCGCGTGTGCGCTATCACCATTCAGATATAAATGGTTGTTTTGGGATACGTAAAAAAAATGAAAGCATTAGTATAATCTGATTAATACTAATTAATTAATTTGCATTAGAATGGTGAATCGTCCACTTTCACTCTTGTGAAATTCAGTTTGATTAAATAACAATTTTGGCCCATAACTGACTCTTAAGATACAGGTGTCCTAGTTTAAGAGACAAGGTTCATGATTTTTTTTTGTATGCATTGACTTTGTAGACCTAAATGCTATTGTATTTCTAGCACTTTGTTTTGAACTGTGTCTGTATGTATTATTTGGATAAATAAACAATTTAATTATATTTTTATTTTTATTATAATATGTATATGCACATGATTGTTTGTTCTTAGGATAAATTTATCTCAACTATGGAACCCTTCATTGTGCGTAGTCCAACACGCACTTGCCGGATTTTTAAAATGTTTGTATTGCTTTGTAATACTGTGATTAGCGACACCAATACTTGGTAATGACTAATTGACTTGGGACTCAGAACTGTATGTAGTATTTAACTCACTGTGGACAGTAACTCCTCAATTGATTTCTTCGAAGAAGTAACCTTTTGTAATGAACTGGGAATATGTGGAATCCAGTAGACTAGGTAGTGACCCCTTATAATAATTTAACTTTATTGACAGGTAAATGAAACGTAAATTGAAGAGGGTCCAGACTTCTTTGGCGATGTTGGATAAAAGAAACAGTTTGTTGTCAACTTACCTAAATAAGGACGAAATTCTCAATAATATAATTTTTAGTGGAATATGATTTATACAGGGCTTTCCTCGTTCAAGTACACTTACGGTGTCTTAGATGTTAAAAATGGTAATTTCAGACAAGGTGAAAGAAAAATATTAATTACAATAAATCAAAGTGATGTAAATCGAAATCGACAGAAAAATTGAATAGGTTTGTTTTAAAGCATTTGCTGTTTTATCATGAGAATGAATATAGTTAATTATTATAAACCAAATCCTTTTTAATTGTAAAAGCCGTCATTAGTAGGATATTAATCCACCAAAGCTACATAAAATAAGAAATACATTTGCAACTCTACGTCATGAACTCATGAATAATATCAAAGTTCCAAACTCAAAATGCTGTTACCTTTTTATTTTTAAAATAAGTCGCCGAGGAAAAATAAAAAAAAGTTAGTCCAGCCATCGAGATTATGCCCCACTTGAGACCGGGAATGACTTGCCCGGTAGCCTGCAAACTTTTTATTAAACTAAATATTATTTTTATTTTTCTGTTGCCAAGTAATAAGGGGTATTTTAAATGAAATTATTTTAAAGTTTTGTGAGAGTTGGAGAGCAATTCTTTATTAAGAAGCCAAGATGTTAAATGCAGAATTAAAAAGGAAATTATGCATGTTTTTTTTTTCTACAATGGTATAATGTAATATCGCATATGGTTACCTATCATAAGTGCGTGAAGCAAGACTGCGTGAAGTCGGTTTTGCAGCGATTCGTTTCTCACTAAATTTTGTAGCACAACATATTGACTTTTTATTACACTATTTTAATATTGAAAATGCTACCAAATAACCGGCTATATGTCTATTTGTGATCAAATAATATTCCTTAAAATGTTGTTTTGGTGTGGTAAAACTATGGCAAATAATTTGGCAAATGAAAAAGTTCAAAAGAGGCTTCGGCCAATAGTAAAAAGTTATTTTGTAAATCGGCGAAATATAGTTCGGTAAAATAATACCAATGACACATGATACTTCGATGATATAAAAATATGTCAAATAATGCATATAGCAAAAAAGAAGTCGTTCAATAGTTTTCGGTAAAATAAAATTCGAACAAAAAAAATCGGAAAAGTGATTGGTTCCCATCGCACATACCATTTCAGGTTGCCAAAATATACAGGAAAGACTGATGAAATGGATACGAATGGGAATCACGACGTTGACCCCTAAGGGCCCATGACGATCCTGCCTGACATCGTCTAAACAAGGACCCCGTGTAGTCTGACATTTCACAGAAAGGGTTGCCATTTTAGAAAAATACTGTACTAAGCAACTTTCTTTAAGTATACAGACAGAAAAATAAAATCAGTTTAACAAGAACTAAAAACGTCAGCACCAGCCTTTTGGAACTCAATCAGATAAAGTACTCCAACATCTGTGTCTGAATATATTTCGAAAGAAAACTCGTATTCCTGTGGGAACGATAAGTGGCATGATGCTTTCAATTCCAATAAAACTTTTCTATTCAACGAGACTACTGTTTCAATCTATGTAAATCAAACTTGTGTTTACTTTTCATCTGGCTCACTAAGCTTCCTCCTTTACGCTGATGCGGAATTTGTACGATGGAAGAGCTGGGAAAATAGTTGGTTAGAGCAATGTTTTCTATTTGTTTTTTTAGGATTTGCTTGGCGCATTTTTGTTCTTAGTAAATGCGTTACAGACGTAGACGTGCTCAATAGGAAAATGAAGTGAATTCTATTTCCGTAATGAATAACAGCTGTGTGATTTAAATAAAGATGACACGAAATTTGCAGATACTTTTCTCAAAATTTGTCCGTTACAAGCAGTTTTGCTGTAATAATAACACATAGGTAATCAAAGAGAACAAAATCGAACGATCTTAATCAAATGATCTTTTTGCAACAACTGTTACGATGTATCATCATCGTAGTTAATAGTTATTAATTGAATAGTGGGTATTCCATATAAAACATCATCAATACTGAATGTGGACGCTTTTAAATGAATTCAATGAAGTAAAAACCGTTGCAAAGATCAGTTAGTTAAATTCAGATTAATTGAAAATGATAAAAATTGCAACTCCGCTCTTTCCCTCGTTTATTGTATCAATTTTTAGTTTTTATTATTTTGAATTGATGTGAAATTAATATACCGTGTATCGGTATCTTTTCGGAACAGTTTTAACGATTTTTGCTTTAATTTGTCGATGGCTGATCATTTTCGCCGTAAACTGCGCAGTTATATCGAATTGCTAAATTGGTTTGTTCGTTAGACTAATGTGTTTAAAAAATACCATATTTTATTGGCACGCGTCGAAGTACTTTGTTATTTTTGATTGAAAAAATATACCTCAATATTTTTATAATTCAATTTAACTTATGCAAACTGTCTTCCTTTTTATGTTGAAAAATTGAAATCACGTGCCTTGTCGTTTACTATTTTAATGGCACAAGGTTTTATGTATTCTACATGATATGGTATTATAAAGAACACTCTCGAGATTCTTCAGATTTTCCCTTTTTGCACAATCTCGTCCCTATTATCTCAGATTAGCCTAAGTATTTATTCTAAGAAAATTTTCTTTTTAGAGCTCCTTGTATAAAATTTATTCTTATTAACTATTATGAAAAACGTTTTTTTTTTCTGAAAGAACAGCCATTGTATTCCATTGTTGGTATATTGTATAAAAACACGGCTCAAATATTTCCATTTTCATTAAAAAAAATAGTGACATTAACAAATAACACCCACAAACAACTCTAAAATTAACATTCACAATAATCACTTGCGATAATTTTATCAACATCGTACAAAGAGTCTCAATCATTCGATTCCTCTGCATTAGCTGGCATCAAGATTACCAGTAAATCAAACGTTAAACCGGCAAACGTGTACAAATCTATCATTGGATCGTGTACATTTGGACTGGGAACTTCATTTCACAACGTAATCCTTTCAATTCAAGAGTTAGATGTGAACTTTACTGGCGAGCAAATGAAGTAAATTGGATTTGATTTCCGACTTCGGCTACCGTTTGTGATTCTACAGTCACGAATCTTTCTATCAGCGATTTAGAGTGTACTCTCATACGTGTGCAGTTGTGCAACGTTCTTATGTGGCGACTTTTTATTTCCGTTTTATGATTGTAAGGTATTTTTATGGAAAGACTAGAAAACTACTCACTTTTGTCGCATTGCCTATTGTGGCACCCGGAATTGATGCATCGACTTGTGACTCGGATCCATCCTGTTTGTTACCGTATTTTGTACAATATGCTTCCCCATATCTGTACTTGCGTGGTGAGCCTTGCTGTTACCAAGATATCTGACAAATGAATCCAAACCTGTTTAACTTGCTAACTCTTTATCGTTGCAATTAACGCCCTAAGCCGAAGTCCGTAAGCCACAGGGGGTGCTCTTGGTGTGCAGTCTTTAAGTTTTTTATGTCCTTGAGGCATCCACAGGCAGGCCTGGTTAAGCAGCGATAAGATGATGAAACTGCTATTCATCATCATCGTCATCATCATTTCAACCGAAAGATGACTGCTGGATATTGGCCTCCCCAAAGCTCTGTTACTCCGACTGGTTATGTGCTTCTCACATCCAGCGAATACCTGCAGCCTTCACAAGATCGACCTTCTGTGAGTTTGCCCAACTCTAGGTCTTCCGGTACAGTTCCGTAAGACAAAGAGATGCCATTAACAAAAAATAAATCGTTGCAATTCTGTACAAAAAAAAATGTGGAAAGTTCTGTAGTCCTTGCCTAAGAGCAGAGATTTCGCGATGTTCTTGATTTGTACTGGATAAAATGCTCCTAGAATGCAAATATCAAAATGAAAGAAACTGGCTAGTCTAGGCATGTATAAGGAATATTGCACCAAATGAAATACATTTGCCTTTCAGTAAATAAAATCTTCTAAGTTGCATTAGAGGAACTGGACCTTAACATACAATCTTGCCGTCGTATTAGCAGTGTACCGGTGTAGTATTACCGGTCGAACATTAAACACTGACTGAATGAGTGCACCGATGCGTCCGAGACGATAAAACGAATCGTGAACGCCGGATTTGCGGTGCTTATTCGAATGTTTGTCGTGCAAACGAGACGGCACCTTAATTAAATTCGATTTGATTTAAATTGAATCATCGTTACCGGGTTAATGTATTCGGATTGTTTTTTGTTTATTTGAAATTTAACGTGTCGATTGAAGGGAAATTAATTGAGATAGATAAATATTTGGAACAATTTCAGCTATCTTTATTTTCGCTGAAAATAAACCTTATCTAAAGGCTAACACTGATAAGATATGTGAATCAAGGGCGCTTTTCCTAATTTCCTTGTACCGTCGACCACAAGTCGGTAGTAACACCCGGACCTTCAGCTGGCCCAGGTGATCTATTTCTTTAAGTCCATCAACCGAAAATAGTTCATCCGCCAGAACATGTAACAAATTCAATTTTCGAACAGGAAAAAACAGCGGGAACAAGAACAACTGTCAAATCGTGTTGTCATTCATTCTTAGTTTGTGCCCCGAAATAATCTTATGTCCGTAAGTGATACGAAGAAGGGAACGCCCGTAACTTCGGCCGAAACTACGGATTTCGTGATTAGGGAGTTAGTAGTAGGAGTCCATAAGTAAGATACTGAAACATACATGTCGTCTGTTGGGACAGGTCAGCTCAAAGCTGCAATGGCTCTTTCTTGAAAAGGACTTCCCAGACATGACCTTGCATAAAATTAATGTTGGACTTTAAAAAAGTCCTTGACCTCTGAGTTTGTTTCGGCTTTTCTTCTCAGGAAACAGTCAGCTAGAGAATGCCGACGCCATCTACAAGTACGCGGTCGCCACTGCAGAACCTTTCGGCCCCATCGGCCATCTGTTTTGAGAGCAATGCGGCCAGCCTACTACCACTTAAGTTTGGAAATACGTCGGGCTATGTCGGTTACCTTGGTTCTCCTGCAGATCCTGATTCGATTACGAAGTGAGACTCTAAGCATAGCCCTCTCCATTGCCCTTTGGGTGACTTTTAGCCTTCTAATAAGGCCTATACTGTAGGTTATTCAGTTCAGTGTTTCTTAAAATGGATGGAACTCTATACTTGCAAATTCTAATGACGAATACGCTGCTACCTAGGTCGTCATGGAGTAGATACTAGTCATAAATTTTACGTCAAGTTCAGGGGTTCTATTTGTCCCATTTAAAACTTTGTTACGTCGTATTACACTCATAATCTCATCACGATCAGCGATGTCCATTTTGCGTGGATGTGACGCATATTCTACCCCAATTTGTTATTTTTTTTTCGTTTGTGTTTTCTTTGCATCATGTTTACTGAAAATTAACGTCTTTCATCATCATCATCATCATCATCATCATTCCAGCCTCGAGAAATCCACTGCTGGACATAGGCCTCCCCCAAGCTCCACCACTTCGACCGGTTCTAAGCTTCCCGCTTCTAGCGGACTGTTGTGGTCCTCACAGGGTCCTCAAGGTCATCGATGCTTCTTGTGGAAGGCATTCCTACTTTACATCTTCCGGTGCGCGGTCACCACACCAAAACTTTTCGGCCCCTAGGCCAGATGACCTTTCTTCTTCTTTTCTGATCTTACGTACCTCACCAAGCAAAAAGAGAACTCTAACGACATAACATCACGTCCCCTTAACGACATAACATAACATCCCCTTCCCCGAAGGGTTAGGCAGCGGTGTACCTATAGTACACCAACATTTCGCCAGTTATGTCGAAGTCCCATGAAATGAAGACGAGCCTATTTCCATTAACTGGGCAAAAATCCAGACTCCGGACTAATACTGGGAAATTCCAAATGAAAAAACCCAATAACTCTGCCCGACCCTGGAGTCGAACGTAAGTTATCGCTTGCGACCACTACATCAACGACTCGGGCCACTAAACTAAAGTGACTTATTTCTACTTAATATTATAAATGCGCCTAAGATAATTAGAAGGACATAAGCTACTTTTTTACGCGATAACCGACATCCGAGCGGGCGGAGCCGCGGGAAAAAGCTTGTACTATATATTCTCATAAAGTCAAACGAATACCTCATTAACAATTTACTATACGGAATTAGAATCTTTTTATGTATAACAAGATCCGCAGTTAAGGCGTTCAGTCACGTCGCTGTGCAATTAAGTCGTCGTTCCTTAGTCTCTAATTTAGCTATCACGAGCTCTTAACCTGAATATATCACCGACTTAGTAATTAAAGGATAGTTCAGATCTTTCTAAGTAATGTAGGGGTGGTATTGGCGGGAGGGAGCAATTATTAATTTGTATGTCATTATGTTAAATGCTAGTGGGAATCATTTTGTGTGTTGTGGTGTTATATTTAGGTGTGATTGAGTAATTAAGGAATGTTTTTACGTGTACGTTTGTGTTAACGAGGAAATTAAATTATGCCGAAAATTAGCAGCAGCTGGAGCATCCTGTGATGCCATCTCACATTATGATGGGCTGAGGCCCTTTTAGTATTAATAACATCGTTTTCCCTTTTATTTATAGTTTTAAGGTTCTTTAAGCTGTAATGCCAATTAATGCATTTTTAACACACTTTTATTAGCTTTCACCTGCATGTTTGTAAGCGTAGTTGTGTGTAACCGATTCCGCGTGTGATTATTTTTTAAATACCTCAAAAAGCACCCCATGCTTTTTTGAAAATTTTTTCTGCTTTTTTAGTTTGGTTTTTAAAGCGTGTTTTTCAGATTTATTATTTATTTTCTATTTTTAAGTTCTGCTAACTACAAAAACCGTGATTTTAATTTTCTTTTAAAACATTTTTTAACATTGTGGAACAAATTACGGTACGAGGTTCGGTATGTAATGTTACTATAATCAAAAACCTAATAGTATCGTAATCATTTGAAAACTAAAGGTAATCATCTGCCAGGGTTGCGGGTTGTTCGAAAGAGATACCGTGGACCCTGGCACATAAGCATACTGAAGGAACACAGGAGGGTTTTAGTCAGTGAAAGTCTGACACGCCCTTCCACTCCAGCTAGAGCGGGAGAAGTTATTTGATGATTTTCCACCCAAAAAAAGGTAATCATTGACATTCTAATTTCGTTCGTTTACTGAATAATAATTTAAATTTTGATGAACTCACTAATAAACACTCATAAACAAAACTATTGACTTAACAGAACAATAAACCGGAGTCCAAACAAGCAGGTACATAAATTATGTCAAGCAAACAATAAAGCCCGCGGTGTGCCCGCAGCTTTATTCTTAGGGGTAGACAGACAATAGCTTTCCGGGCAAGTGCGTACTCCGCATTACGCCGTTATGGGCCTTTAACAAATTGCAGGTCCTTTTATCGACGAGAAAATTCATGTATCGTCTTACTTCTACTTTATACACAATTGGTTTTACGGTTGAAGAGTTTATGAGGTATCCGAAGCTTTCAGTGCTACTAAAAATATTTGTTTACGGTCGTTTTCTTGCGTCAAGTATGGAAACAAATGACGCATGCTAAAGATAATGACAAACTTTGTCAAAGAGAGTTTTGTGGACTTTTTTATCTATTGCATATTGGTAACCGGTATCGTGTAAGTACTACCAGCCTTACTGACCTCAGTATATGTAATTGAAAAACCTCTTAGTTGTGTTGTTGTAACCTTCTTTAATTCATCTGCCTAGCCCTTTCCCAACTATGTTAGGGTCGGCACCCAGTCTAACCAGATGAAGTTGGATACCGGTATTTTACATGCAGCAACTGCTTATCTGATCTCCACAACCCAGTTACTGGGTAACACGATACTCCTTGGCAAGACGGGTTGTCAAAAATCTACGAATAACAGTCAGGACCAACTGCTTTCATGCTTTTCTCGGTATGATATGGTTGGTGATCTATTGACGAACCAACCTTGAAAATCGACCCGTGCGGCTGGCTTTTTATATGTTAGAAAAATAAAAACAAAACTAGAAATTTGATGTTTCCGAACATACTTGACTTGGATTTTTGCAAACTCAGCCCCTGCAGGGGTTAAGGGTATGAAAGTTTGTACGTTAGACAGTTTTGCCAATGGGAAATCCGTTCGGGCACGTAACTTGTCATAAAGACAAGTCTTCATTATTTTTTTGAGGGTGGGAAATCCTCAAATAACTCTGACTCTGACACGCTCTCCCGCTCCGCCCAGAGCGGGAGAGCGTGTCAGACTTTTACTGACTACAACCCACCCGTGTTCCTTCAGTTGCCTGAGTGTATTCAAAGCACTACACGTCCATACATGTGTACTATATAACTAATAATTAATTATTTGAATTACCTACTAGCCAGATAAGTTCGACACACCTTCAAAAGAACGTTCCCACAAATTAGTATTAAATTATTTCAAATTATAATTTCTCTAATGTTTTTAGGGTAACCACTTTGATTAAAAGTTGTCCAGTAGACTGTGAAATCTTGTCAAGTGTTCATTCGACAGATAAATGTATTAGTACAGTTAATAGGAGTAGACAGCCGTGTGATTCGGGTGGCCAGTTTGTGTTGAAATTACACCATGGTTCCACCAGACCGAACGTTGAAATTCCTTATCGCACGAACCTAATGCATCAGGGAACGGTATTCACGTTTTTAAGTTTTGGGTCAAACACTATAAGATATATTTTTTCTCGTTATTTTTGCCATCGGAAGATGATCGCAAGATCATCGTCATCAGCTTTGCCCCAACTATGTTGGGGTCGGCTTCCAGTTTAACCGGATGCAATTGAATACCAGTATTTTACATAAAGCGACTGCCGATCTGACCTCCACAACCCAGTTACTGGGTAATACGATACCCCTTGGTTAGACTGATGACCGCACGATATCGCACCTTATCGTACGTATACTCAGGACACTTGGCAAATGAGAGCTAGATCGAAAAAAGTGTAACATTTTGATCGTCGCGTAACAAAACTGTCATGCTGGTCAAAATTTTACATAAAAGCGAAAAGGAACTTCGTCCCAACCGGCCGGCAAACTACACCTGTCGCTTATTTTTATCACATCGGACATCCTTATTTCCAACAACCAGAAAACATGGACAAACTGCAGTAGTAACAATACGAATGGCTCTCATTTTAAAAGTAAGGCAACATTTATTACGTTATTTACGTCGTGAAGTAGACAAATTTTTCGAGTATATGAAGCAATGGATTAGGAACATCCTTCAAAATTATTCTGATTGATAGAGTGTGACGTAATAGGGTATTACACCCATTTCTGAAAAGTGTCTTAATTAGATTCTAGAATTAATAAACCACTAAAAAAACACAACACTTTTATTTAATCTTTATGTGCCATAAAAATGCATTTAAATTTTAGATTTTCAAATTTCGCGCGTAATATGACGAAAATGCTGGACGCAGTGGACGCCATATTGCTCTGTGGATATGACGTCAGTTTGCTGTATAAACAAATGCGCTGATATTTTGTTTATATTTTTTTTTAATGAGTTATTGTTCTACTTATCGTTAGTTTGCTGTTCCTGAATTCAAAATATTATTTTAAATAACAATTACTTTGGTTACGAAAATAATAAAAGTACAAAGTTGCTCAGTTGACATGCCCTATGACGTAATAACATGGCGGCTACTATTTCATGCTGTACAAAAACAGACAAAAAAATTGAAATAATTAAATGGTATTAAAAAATATATTTTGCTATTTCATAAACCAAAACTAATATTTTCAGACTGCATTTTGCCTAAGCTATCTCAATAATATGTATACTTTTAGATTTTTTCTCATATTGACTAAAATACCTTTTTAATACAGTTGCTCAAAAAGTGGTGTATTGCAGGGACGTATAGCGTTCGGGATGTGGGCCATTACATACTAATGCTTTTTTTTTACCTTTCCCGAACTCGTGCGTTCTCTTTCCCAACTGTCAAAATAATGTCCATTAAAAAGAAAAACCAACCATGAAGTTTTTACTAAAGAGTTTTTGTGATTCATACAAATACGTATATTTCTAAAAGGAAGCTACTAATTTATTTCAATATCAGATTTAATGATTTAATTGAATGAGTTAGGTTAGGTTTCATTTCATTTCATCTCATTAAATTTCATTTTCATTTCATATCAATAAAAAAAATCTACTGAAGACTAAGCTGTATGGATAGTTCCCTTTGCCTACCAAAATGGGTGAAAAAAAAAACTCTGCTTATATTATACGGTTGGCGCCATTTTCCAGAAATTTTCTTTGCGAGTTTAGTTGTTTGTTGCACAAAATGAGTAATTTCGACCCTATTTTTTTTGAATTAACACCACCGGAACTCAGTATAATTGCACAAAATGCTTCGGAGAACATTTTACCGGAAAAGTCAAAAAGTCGTTACATATACACATACGACGAATTTATTGCGTGGAGAGAAGAGAAAAAAGCAAATAGTTTTTCAGAAAATGTTATTTTGGCATACTTCTCCGAACTCTCAGCAAAATTAAAACCGTCTACGTTATGGTCGAGATTTTCGATGATAAAAAGTATGCTGAAAATAAGGAACAACGTGGATATAAGTGAATACCCAAAATTAAATGCTTTCTTAAAACGACAATCAGACGGTTTTACAAGTAAAAAGTCGAAAATATTAACATCCAATGAAGTGGAAAGGTTTTTGAACGAAGCTCCCGATGATCGTTATTTAGCCACAAAGGTAATTTATTAATAAGTACTTATATTTTTCTTTAGTATTCAGTTTACGAAATCGCAAAATACAGTCAAAACATTATTTAAAAAAATATTAATCAAATCCCTTTTTTTGTAGGTTGCTCTGATTTTTGGCGTTGTTGGAGCTTGCCGCAGAGAGGAGTTAGCCAATATTACTTTAAAAGATATTGAAGCCCATGGAAAAATGCTACTAATCAAGATTCCGAACACAAAAAATAAGATACCGAGAAGCTTTGTTGTTGAAGGAGATTTTCTTAGAATAGTGCAAAAATATATGAATCAGCGGTCCCAAAAAGGAAAAACCGACCGTTTTTTTCAAAATTACCAAAAAGGGAAGTGTACAGCTCAAGCAATCGGGATAAACAAATTTGGTAATATGCCAAAAGAAATAGCAACGTTTCTTGGTCTGCCGGATGCTGAGTATTATACTGGGCACAGCTTCAGGAGGACCTCTGCTACATTATTGGCAGATTCAGGAGCCAATTTGACGTCCTTAAAGCGACTAGGAGGTTGGAAATCAGACAAAGTTGCAGAAAGCTATATTGGTGATTCATTAAACAACAAACTAGAAACTGGGAAAAAAATCACACAATCCATTAATTTAAGGTCCAGTCCGTCTTCTTCACATGTTGAAGAGAACGTTCGTCCATCTACCTTCGTTGATAATGATAATTCATCAGATCCAATTCCATCAACTAGCAAACGCCATTGTATGACAAATATACATGAACAATCATACGAAATTAATAATAGTTTGTCTCAAACAGTAAATATGCAACCTAAAACTTCCCCAGTTACTTTAAAAAACTGTACCAATTTCAATGTACATGTGTACTATAACTTTTATAAGAAATAAATGATTAGTTAGTTGAGTTTATTGTGTTTTTATTATTTTATTAAATTGCTTCATTTTTTCGCAACTGTATTAAAAATAGTCGTTCAGTACACCTGCGGAACCGTCATTGCAACTTGTTCCGACTGTCAACCCTCGCCTTCGGCTGCGCCTCGGCTCGGGTAGACATTTGTCGGAACTCTTTGCAATGACAGCCTTTCCGCACTTGTAATGAAATATACTATATTGTGTGGCTGTTTGGTATTAAAATGGTTGATAGCTTTTTCTTGGACGGACTACAATTTATCGACGAGGTTTTGTCTCCAAATATAAATATTATTGATATAGTTTTCGGGTAAATTCTAACTGCTTATTACCAGATAGATACCCGAATAACCTTTATGAGCACCCACATTTATAGACGAAATTACGAACTCATTCATAGACTGTAACGATCATAATTTGACATTTATCCGAACTGGTAATATAATGGCCACTGTACTAACTTGTCATTTAGGATTGCTCGACGAAATCTGGTCTTTAGAAATCCATACCTACTGACTATATAAGAATGTGCGACATCGTTAAGCCTCGTATCCACTAGGCTACATTTGACGCGTAAGACGTGACGCTCAACATGTTTCGCAACGTTGATCAACATCGCGTGACATTGCCAGCTGGCGCGCAACACGACACACTACTGGCAACTTTACTAAACAAACGATCCTTGTTAACTTTCAACATGATGAGCAACATGTTGTGAAACATGTCGCGAGTCAAATGTTGCCTAGTGGATACGAGGCTTTATTTAACGTTAAAACTTTTAATACTACACTACGAAGTTTGTTCGTCTACTCGCGTAGTAAAACCCAACCTTAACCAAGTCCGTAGCCCCAAATGGGTAGCAGTTGTACGTATTCAATTTCATAGTGGTTTTGGAGCCTTTCGTGGGGCGCGTTAGGTAAATTAACGGACGCGATGAAACACACTGGGACGATGATTAGTATCAATTATACTGCACGTCAACTACTCTTTCTGGTTTTACGTAATATTATGTGCGCGTATGTGGAACTGTTGGTAGGGAAGGCTAGAGTTGTCGCCTGGAAAGGTGGCATTTTTATGTCATCGTCAGTTTTGCTTTTTCCGGCTATTTTATAAATTTATTTTTTATTGCTGGACGGACTTGTTCTTGACCTCGATCACGCCTGATGGAAAGCGATTGATGAGGTCTATCACGGAACGAGCGGGCCAAGAAGATGACTGTTCACTTTTGTTTTGAAGGTCATCTACCTTCGGTTTAAAGTCGAAAGGAACACAGACGCAGGCTGGGACTTCCACACTTTGGCTGTGCGCATAATAAATGTGGACGAGTAGCGCTGATTACGACTGGTCGGGATATCAACCAAGTGCTATGTTAGAATTGTCTTATATTGTCATCAGTATTTTGTTCGGAACGTATGCCAACTGATCTAGGCTACCCTAATACCTACATGATACTGGTATGGAAATATGCAGCTTAATGTCAGACGTTTTTGATAGGTTGCCTCGTTGGTTTAGTGATCGCAAGCGCTTCTGCTGAGCATCCGATCCTGGGTTTTATTCCAAAGTCGGGAAAAGTGTTATTGGGTTTTCTCATCAGGACTTTCTTTGTAGCATTCCGGAGGCTGGAGTTGTGCCCGGTTGATGGCAATAGGGTCGTCCTATTGGACTTAAACATAACTGGCGAAATTCGGGCGTCCTATTGGTACACCTCTGTCCAACCCTTCGGGGAAACCAGTGTTATGTGTGTACATAAACTAGTTTCATCTTTCGGACTATTTGACACTTCAAAAGTGTAATTGCTTTATTTTAAATAAATGCTTTGAGTTTGTGTTTATAGTATTATAGAATAGAGTACACAATAGGTTTTTGGAATATCCAAAAAAGCTGCAATGACGATGTCCTTCCCAGAGCAAGAATCAATAACGTTGTGTGAAAACAGACACTGTTCTACCGTACCTATTAAGGACAGTGGTGGCGTCAGCAAATAAGTAATCTGAGAGACGACGACTGTTGGAATAAAATAAGAAACTAGTCTTATTAAAGTTGAAGTAACTGGTAATGAACGGTGAAAAGTGGATTTGACAATAGTCTGTTAAAATGCTAGGACGAAGAAGACTGAATTATGCTTGAAATCAAAAGTACGTGTTTGATTGAAAGTGAAGGATCTACTAAGTAAAACTATTTTCGGTCTTCGTAGTAAATACTCGTATACCTATAATATTATTTTAAATATGAATGTAGAAACTAATAAGGTAGTATAACACATAAAAGTAGATATCACATGACTTCGGATTTTTGGACCTAGGATATCCTATTTGACCCGGTTTCCAGCGGCGAGGTGTAATTTTTTTTAAAGTGAAGCCGGATCGAAGTCTGCTTTAACTTACTGAGTAACCAATAGAAAAGAAGAATACTTACTATTATTCTAAAATTAATAAAAGAATGTAGAGAATTAAATACAATAAAATTGAACAGCTGAAAACCAAATAAAATGTGCAATATTTCTTCATCTCGTTCTTGCTAGCGCATTTTTCTGTATCTGGCACGTGCCATTTTTTAATAGCGCTAGAGTTGCCGATGCGAATCCCCGAAGGGAAGCCAATAGGAATCGTGTTCTATGGTACTTTCGCCACTGCCGGTTTCTTCACGATGTTTTCCTTCACCGTTTTTGAGAGCAGTGGTGATAAAATAAATACAAAGACAAGAATACAACAATAGACAAGTAATAGATGTTACGTGGGGTGCAGACACGCGGATTACAAAAATGACTATTTACGTACCTACATTATTTTTAAGTATCTTACACATAATTATCTTATTTTTACATATTATTTTATTTCTGCATCTGTCCGTGACATCACAGTGGGCCCTATCAGAATACCAGCGCTGCGACACTTTTTTAAATGTCGCAGTATCATGCTGAGATAGGGGCCTTTCGGTCTCGTACAGGACTTTGCTTTTTTTACAAGCTATATATTAGCTTCACTTGTATGTTTGTTTGTTTGTATGTTTGTATGTCACCGACTCCTTTGGACGCTATTTTGACCCACTTCAAACGGTCAGATTTTATTGAAACTTTGTAGACTTATCGAGGACCAATGACAATTCAAAAATTAAAAAAAAAAAGAAAAAAAAACCTTAAAAATCACGCTTTTCAAGCAAGCAGAACTAAAAAATTGTAAATAAATAATAGTTTATATTAATTGATTATAAAAATACCTCAAAAAACACCCCACACTTTTTAATAGAATTAAATTATTTTCTAATTTTTTAGTTTGGTTTTTAAAGCGTCTTTTTTAGTTTTTTTTAACTATTATTTATTATTATTTTGCTTTATTTTATCTTTTTGTTATCGTAAATTTTAATTTGTTTTGTTAAGCATATCGTGTAGTTAAGTTTTTGATATTCCTGTGCGAGTCTAATAAATATTTTTCTTCTTTCTTCTTCAAAAAGTAAAGCGTCTACCTAGGTTTAAACCCGCAACCTACAACCATTGAATCATCACTTCTCATTTTTGTTCTTAGTTTGACTCATTTTAGGATTTTTAAGTGCGAGATGGGTTTACCCAATCCGGACTTAAAAATCTTTAAATACTTCTGGGCAGCATCTATTTTAGAACTTTTCCTACCACCGAGATTCGGCTAACCTAAATTTTATTTATTCAATCTATCTTGCTCTTAATTGCACAGCCAAAGAAATGGTCTATAAATTTTCAGGAGAACTGACTAGAGTTATTTAGTGGGCAATTTCTTACGAGCAAAATTAGTAGAATTACTTTTAGACAATACAATTTACTTTAACATCTCTTTATGGCCTTAAATGTCATTGAAGTTTTGTTAGACAGTGTCGTTAGCTTTTATACCAATTCATTTGTTTTCTTGAACTAAGTTGATACAGTTCAGTCTTACCAAGAGGTATCGTGTTACCCAGTAACTGGGTTGTGGGGGTCAGAAAGGCAGTCGCTCCATATAAAATACTGGAACTCAGCTGCGTTTGGTTAGACTGGAAGCCGACCCCAACATAGTCGGAAAAAAGCTAGGCAGATGAAGTTTGTACAGCTCGTGACGTTCCCAGGTTGGGCAGTGTTATTGTGTTTTTCTATTTGGAATTTCTCAGTAGCAGAATTGATTTGTGCCCGGATGATGGCAATAGGTATGGTACATAAACTTAACTGGCGAAAAATGGGTGTACTATAAGTACACCTCTGCCTAACTCTTCGGGGAAACAAGGTATGATGTTATGTAGAAAATATAAATTTGTAGGGCAACGTTATGTTCAAGGCATTATGATAGTGAGTATACCTGCACTCTAGTACGCGAAGCCCAATAAAACGAGCTATTTTTATAAATAATGGTCCTTTTAATGTAGCAGGTACCTGTATCATTACCTGTTTACTGTACTTACTCATACAAATCAGCTGTAAAGTAGTTTGAATTTACTAAAAAATATTTTATGTAGTTTAGACACCATGGTGCAAGTAGCATACATTCCGCCCAGTTTACTAATGTCATTAATCCAGTAAGGAAATAAAAACCTTGAACTTCCTAACACGTATCGACCGGATCTCGACAAGTCGAAACCTGCTCCTCGGGATGGCCATGTTTTCGCGTTTCTGAATGGTGGATTAGCCGGGAACAAACACATACTACTTGCTCTATGAAAGAGAAGTAATATAAGGACAGAATATTCGGTGTTTTCGTTAGTCTCATCTCATTACACTTTCAGATCAAGTATAAAATGTGAAATAGTGGCTCCGCTGTTCACTACTAGTCGCGATATACCCTATATCTAAATAGCCAGTCTGCCAGTATTGTTTTAGCTAGGATTTATTGTGTAATCAGTTTGCTAATAACTGTTGTATGTACTGATTATTCCTGCTGTTTTGTTTGTGATTAAGTGATTATTTCAATGTTTTACTGGTTTTACTTTCACTCCTTCGTCAAGAGAATACCGTCATCCCGCCTACAACACCTGACTCACGTTTAACTAACAACACTAATTGCGTAACACATTATATATCAATCAGAATCTGAATAATTTTGAAGGATAATTGTTAATAATCAATCGCTTCAATTGTTCGAAAAAATGGTCAGCTTAGCAACGTTAATACCACAATATAAGTTGTTGAACTCTTAAAATGAAAACTATTTCTTTTGTTAGTGTGTTATGCAATTACCCGTCTTACTGCTCAGTACGATTTTAGACGACATCACATTTTTTTTTTGGATGGGAAATCATCAAAAACTTCTCCCGCTCTGGGCGAAGCGGAAGGGCGTGTCAGACTTTTACTGACTAAAACCCACCCGTGTTCTTTCAGTTGCCTGTGTGCCAGGGGCCGCGGTATCTCTTTCGAACAACCCGCACTCCTGGCAGGCATCGGCCCTTGCGGACCCTACCAGTTGGTGCTGACATCTCTAGACGACATCACATCACATGACTGTTACTGACAGTAAGAGTAGTTTAATATTTTAATCCTTTATCGACGTGTAAATTGTGAGAACTAGAACCTTGTGACTGTTATCACACCTACAATATGGATTGCAACAAAAATCATACATACAAATGTCATATAAATAAAATCAAGGGGTTTTAGAGTTAAGCAGGGGTGTAGGTACCTATAGTACACCCACATTAACATAACAAATCAAGATATCATCACAAATTCTGTAACTACCGATACCCTTCTCAGAAACCAACAAAGTCGCCGCCTAATGAAACCATTCCATCCACAACAAATTCGTTATAAGCGTTACAAATAACGTAACCGAATGAAAAGCGGCTTATAAATGTTATTCAACTATAAATCCCAGCTAGTATGATGTCCACGTCACACGACTGATGTCTTGCGCAAGTAGGTAGGTATGTAAGTACAAATGAATTGATTCCCGTCATCTCTGTTTAGTAATCCGATTAAGCCAAAGAGAGATGTAACGGGAATGTCTGCCTACGGCATTACTTTGATTTTGTTAGTAGGTAGTTGGTATTTGTAAAGGTTGTTTATTGAATGCAAACTTTATGTTCGAACCGGCAGGTAACAAAAAGATCTAGAATCAATCCTTCAAATAATTTAGACTATCCTAAGATTTGTTTTCGAACAAAAAGTTGATTAACAGGCGCGGAGCTGTGCAGGTCTAAAACGTGGAATAAACGATATTATTTACATTTATACGCATACATGTGTTTTATTTATTAAACCCCAGTACCAAGGACCCTTCTGATCCTACAGTACCTACTATGAGTAGTGGTACGTATTATGTAGCAATCGGATAGTCTAGGATATAAATATGGTTTAGGGCGAATTTAACCAATGAAACTAAATGCGTTCATCGCATGTAAAGCAGCGTTCTAGTGCTGTCAGTTTTAAAATTGTTGTGGAATACTTTTGACTCTTGAAACGCTGATCGCGTTCAGTTCCTTGGGTGAAATCCACACTAAATGTAGCTTAAATTGCTTCTGAAGGTAAGGTTGGATCAAGGCGGTTGGAAACTAAATGATGTATTTAAGTGTGATTAAAAAACGTTGTAAGTTTTCAGCACTTTTACCCCTTTATATATAAACGTCGCTTAATGTTAAGTAATGATTAGGGACTGCGTTTAACATACATTTTTGACGTTTAACATCTCTTGACTTATGAATGAATATACCCCATAGTTTTGGAGGGACCAACCTTTTCCAAATTGACCAATTCTTTCTAAGTAGATGTTAAACCAAATTCTAGCTTTATTTAACTAGCCGATTTACTAGCTGTTTGATTTCAAAGTTTAACAGTGTTCTTTACAAAGTTATGATGAAGCCAGTGTGGGACTACTGTTATCCCACATATTTCAACATCTACAGTTAAGGTGAACCTAGTCCACATATTTTCCATACAAACTTCGGGAGCGTATTACTCCACTGTTGGACAATGTACATCAAAAATTAAACATGGTATGATTTTATCTCATTATTAATATTGTCTGTACGGAAACATAATACTAAAATAAAAAGCCATTCAAAAGTTAGGAGCCAACAAAGATTAGTTTTTCTTGCTAATTTAACCTAACTTTGGGCGTGTTTTAGTAATAAAAGAAGTGTAAAATCTGAAAAACCCAGTCGGTCCCGACAAAGCGCAAATATCGAAAAGTTAAATAAACTTTATTGGTTATTGATTTATGCAGTGGTTTTTTCATAAAACCCGATCTTCCGAAGGACTGTTCTTAATTTTTTACGCGCCTGTTGTACTATAAATGATCCTGCATCTCACACAATAATGTTGTGCGTGTAGACTAGCGTTTAACTGCTCATCATTGATACTACCTCTGTCGGACATGATGCCTGGTTAGACAGCGTGCTTTTTAGCCAGGCCCATCAGTGAGTTCGAGCCCGCGACTAGGTTCCCCTTAAATCTTGATCCTACATAATAATATCAAAACATTTCCTACCGTCAGAATTCTATAAATGTCAGTATCATATTTCATAGTACCTATCCACTTACGAATTCCCAGTTATGAAAGGCGTTACTCTGTTGCTCTAGTGACACTTGAGTATCGAATTTGTGGTTAGAATATTGGCCACTAACAAAAAAAAAACAATTTGAGTTGACAACTGGCCTAATATGGTCGATGACATTTCTAAATCGGCGACCGCAACGAAACCAGTATATAATTAAAAATAATTTTGACAACCCATTTAATTCTTGGATTATCGTACGGTGGACAAGTTATGAAATCATTAGTCGATTGTCTGGAAATGAAGGCCGAAATATTTATCACACCTGGTCCTCTATGATTTTTATGTTAATTGTTTGATGAAATAATAAAAAGGAATTTAAATTTTATGTTAAAGGAAAATACTTAGTCAAAAAGAACGTCTAATTGATTCAAACATGAGAGTTTAACGGAATTAAATGTCAAGCTCCTGAACGCTTCAAACAGTTTATTAACTTAATGGTTATGGGCACATTGTATCTCTGTGTAGTCTGTGGGCACATTGCAACAAGGTACACGCAACATACGCGCACACGAGTAATCGTCAATATAGACTTTCCAACTTACTACAATCCAAGACCGATAATTCTTAGTGCTATTTCCAAAATGTTTCACACGGACCAAAAACCGCAGATGAGCAGATAAAATCTTGTCACGTTTGGTGGACTGTCAAAATTGTGCTCAATTTGCTATCGGTTTGATGCAATGTATGGACAGCTATCTGCCTAATTAATTAAGTTCATCACAAAAAAGGCAATGAACGGCTTTGATCCAGTGAACATCTGATTTTGTTTTGTTTATCATATTGGACATGAAATATTGCTGGTGGTTTGCTATTAAAGTTGTAAATTGGAGAATGAACATTAAAATAAAAATGTACAACAGAAAATAACACCACAATTCTGTAGCATAAGGCCTATTTTTGTCTAATTTAAAACAAACTAGTTTTGAAAACTGAGCATTAAATTAATTCATTTTAACAGAATAACAAGCATTTTAAAGTGAACCGACAATGAAAGAGAAGCTGTGCTGTTTGTACGTTAAAATTTTAATTTTTAAACTGTGTTGCTGTGGATGCTAGCAATGATATTAGAACCCAGGACAAAGCGTGGTGTCAAATTAGTTTATTGTTCATGAAAAGTACTATACAAATTAAAACAAAATTTCATATTTTGATTTGAATACTGAGGTAATCAATCTTTTTAATAATGAACACGGAACGCATTGAGTCCAGTAATATCAATGAAACAGAAGACGAGAAAGACATTTGGAATCACCATTTATTCACATACCGATTCATAACTTTAGTACAGCTTTGTGCTATTCTCAGCAATTTCACTTTATCAGTATAATCTCACTGAGCTTATACGAATAATTTATTGGGAACAGTTATTATCCATGCACATTTGGTAGAACATATAAACGTAAAGTAGGCCGATCATAAGTGTGAATCACCTTCAGTATAGCCATGCGATGTAATCAAAGAATGCGGTCTACTGGAAGGTGCAGACGAATATTATGGCATATTTGTGAAAGAGTGCACAGGCATCTTCAGGGTACGCTCGTTTTGTTACAGGCCTCACCAATCGGATTCCATCAGATGTGATCAATGTCCAGAGCAGGCCCATCCAGCAATAAAAAAAAAGAAAAACTAACTTACTAAGGTTATGGAGGTCAGATAGGCAGTCAGAGCGACAAGCTAGGTAGATGATGATAACGGACCTAACTGTACCTATTTTGCATGAACTGTCGAATTTTAGAGGATATCTTGTATAATGTCAGCAACAACGACGTCAAAAACAAAAATATACGTTTATTTTCTAACAGTAATGGATTTAAGGGCTCTATAAAATTATCATATTTCAATGTCACAGCAAATTTTCTTGTATCTGTAATATCTTTAACATTAACTTCTAAGACAGCATCATTATTACTGTAAAAGTATTTGTAATCATACTCATCTCCAATCTTATCCTTCCCATGTCCAATTCCAGCTAGACATAGTTTCGAAACCAATTTCCAGTAGTCAATTTCGCGTGTTTCGTGCCATAGAAATGAACGACCAATAAGCTTAGACCTCACATTCGTTGTACAGCCATATCGTACGTACAAACGACGTCATCTCAAGCTGGACATATCCAGTACAAGTGGACCTCTCATTGTAGAGAAAGCCCATACAGGGTGTAAAAAGACTCATCACGAAGCTGCCATCACTTCGTATACTCATCAAACTAAGTAATTTTGTGCAAAACCAAACTAAATATTTCCTGCTAAAAGACTTTTATTTTTACAGTGAAATTTCGCTGTCTACGGTAGTGTGCAGTGTTGCGCACGCAAAACATTGTGCTCATGAATGCATGCAACGGTGCAGGAATCATGGAACTTACTTATAAAAAACTTAGTTGTCCAAAAACAATTTGAACTTTGCCCTTAAAATCTCGGTAACCAGTAATATGGTCTACAGTACAAAAAGAAACATGTTAACGGGAAGAACAAGTAACTGTGGCCTTCGTTAAGGGTGTTTTACACCCGTTCTAATAAGAGGTCAGCTTATACTGGCAATTAATAGCTCGATGTATCGTTGTCATAGTTATCTGCGTCTGTACGTACACAGACGCAGATAACTATGACAACACTCTCGTGACAATATGTGTACCTATTTCCTTAACTCTGAATAGGTTATTAGAAAATTATATTGAGATATGGCGACAGGTAAATAGTGTTTGTGGAGCCGGTATGCGATTGTGATCTTTAGCGCCGAAATTAATGGTATTGTGCTGTTTAATAAATATAAATTGGAGTGAATTTATGAAGGTTTCTCCATATACATATAGCACTGACAAAAGTTAATGTTTTATTCCTTTTGTAGTTAATTATTGTTCCGCCCAATAAATATCTTTTTAGTGCGTTTCGTAGTTTATGATTCAATGGCGTCGTGTGATCATAACGTCACGCCTTGTTTCTTCAAAGGCTTGGGCATAGGTGTACTTATTGCATTTTGCCACTTACATGTATGTCCCATGTAATAGGGGGAAAGCCTATTGCCATCAACCGGCCATAGCAAGGCCAGACTCCGGGATGTTACTGAGAAATTCGAGATAAAAAAAATCCCAATATCACTACCCGATCTGGGAATCGAGCCTAAGACCGATATATCTAGAAAAATAGTAAATAGATGTTTGTAAAACAGAATTTGACTCCCGGATATAGAATTAATTATTAAACAACTTTATTACGCTAACTATGTTGTAAAACTCGATAATTTCGATAATAAACGGACATACAATCGAACGAGTATAATTAGACCAGTTTATAAAAGCTTTACATTTTCACTGATTGATTATAATTGGTGAACGGATGATTTCACATAAATTATTAGCAATTAATTAATCTTGCTAGCTTTAAATGATTAACAAAGGTATTCGTTTAAATTAAAATTGTATGTTTTCATTTACAAGGCAGCGTTGGCAGACCAATAGCCGGGTGGGTAGATGAACTGCAGAAGATCGCAGGGAAGACCTGGTTGAGCCCGCTCACACCAGGGAAGCATGACACAAAAAGGAGGAGGCCTTTATTCTGAAGTTAGTAGAACAAGGCTGCCAATGATGATGATGTTTCGCTAGAGGATTGACCTGGTTAATAAAAAAACCTGGTGGCTTTGCTAAACAACATGAATATTTTCGGTACAAAACAATAAACAGGGGCTTGTAGCTACGCCATTACAGCCGCTCGGGTCGGTCGATCAGATTAAGCTACACTTGCTGCGGTTGGTCAATGGATGGGTGACTAATTGACTATCTTTACATACCAAGACTCCTCTGTGCCTCCGAAGGCACGTCAGGCCGTTGGTTCCGGCGTGGTCCCGGCTATCATTCGTGGATCTTTGATAGTCGTTATGGCTCGTCAGAATTCTGACAGCCAGTCTTACCAAGGGGTCTCGTATTACCCAGTAACTAGGTTGTGGAGGTTAGATAGGCAGTCGCTCCATGTAAAATTCCTTGCGGGATCACTCCAATATCTAATCACGTCGTGATAAATCGAACTCTTTTCCACTGAAATACACTCTGACTGGGTCCAGCATTAATATTACGAAAATACCACATCCTGGACCTTCTGTGAAATGCAACGGTGTTTTGAATGGTTTCTCATTTAATTTACAAATCGCACCTTATTATGGCCAAGCAGCACCTAAGCTGTTAGCAGAACTATATTCATTTAACGGTTCTTGAATTGTCAAAACAATATAAAAGCACTGAACGAGCTTCTGTTAATACATTTTTAATGTGTTAACAAAATTAAAAGCAATTTCAAAGAACGTTGCACTCATTTAGTGGTCGTGACAAAGTGGCAGACGCAAATTTTAAATCTGGATTTTAACACCTACCGAAGATAATGGCCGTTCTGTTTTATGCTACAGACAAGATTATCTTCATTCCTCTCATGTTATAAAGTTAATCTTAATTGAAGAAAGATTCTCAGAGGCTGATTCAAAACGTTTCAAGATAATTAATACAATTTATTGCACACATGTCGATCGTGTCAGCTCATTATTCTTTATCAGATCAGTAGAAAAAAATTTACCGACTAAAAAAAGTGGGTTCAAAATGAAAAAGCCTAACCTCCTGGTTATGACACGTACATGTATCGTAGGTTTCATATCGGTGTAGCGTCTTCCATTACCTATCATATATATAAACTTGTAGCATATCCATGAAAAAACTATAACTGATACACACCTCCTAAGCCTTTTGGAAATTATTGGCGTGAATTCATAACATTACATAAGTCTTCATCCAGTCTTTATTTATTAATTTACTAGCTTAAGCCCGCGGCTCCGCCCACGTGGATTTCGGTTATCGCTTCAAAAAGTCTTTTCCATATCCCAAGCTATATCTCTGCCAAATTTCGTGACGATCGGTTCAGCGGTTTAGGCCTGAAGCGTAACAGATAGACAGACAGAGTTACTTTTGCATTTATAATATTAGTAGGGATAAATCTTTATTTATGCCTACTAATATTATAAATGCGAAAGTAACTCTGTCTGTCTATCTGTCCGCCCGACCGCCTTCGTGTCTTTATTGTGTTTAAAGAAACACAATAAAGATACAAAGGCGGGCTTAATACCTTAATCTTCAAATCTATCTCACCAACATAAACTCCATGCTGCTACCAACATCAAAGCACCTTATTAACAACATTTTACACTAAATTGCGCGTACACATAGCACTCATACGTCGCAAACATCGCGCGAACACGCGATAGGGCGTGATTCATACGTCCAACTTATCGCCCGTTTAATTGGGTGTTACGGGCCGCGTCACTCAAGATAATCCTTTAACGGTATCGCATTTCGAGATCGAGGTATCAGCTGCTGATAATATTATGTGCGGAGTTCGGAAATCGGGGTGAAATTTAACTTACGACTGACGGTGATCGACAAAGAGTCAGTGTTGCTTTTGGGTGTTATTGTCCAAATTCATAAATCAACTAGATCACACACAAAATCGATTTTTCAAAAATAAATAAATCCAAAAAAAAAATTAAAAAAAAAACAGACCAAACCCAAAATTCTACCAGTATCTTAGTATCTACCTGTCTGGATAACAACTTTTGGAAATTGTCGCCAATGACCAATTTCAAGTTTTCATTCACTGACCATTTTTCTTTTGTATTTTTTTTAACCGACTTCCAAAAGGAGGAGGTTCTCAATTCGTCGGAACCTTTTTTTTTTTTTTTTATATGTATGTTCCCCGATTACTCGAAGATGGCTGGACCGATTTGGATAAAAAAATTATTGTTCGAAAGGGTATACTTCCCAGGTGGTCCCATGATCATCAAGTCAGGATCTGATGATGGGATCCTGGAGAAATAGAGAGAACTCTTCAAATTTTATAGGCACACTTGAAGCAATTTGTGTAGTTTTTGGAAGAGTACTTTCTCGGAGTGGTTCCATTTCAATTTGGTGAAGATCTGATGAAGAACTTCGGAGATAGGCAACGGAACTCCTCAATAAATGTTAGCAAATGGACAGGGATTGCTGAAATCTCATGTCTGTCAATTGCTTACACCAGTTAATAACATAACATCACGCCGGTACGCTGTGAAGGGGTAAGCACATGTGAACCACTAAAAAGTGAAAAATAAAAAACTTTTTTCAAAAAAATAAAACAACCGACTTCCAAAAAAACACTAAAAAGTGAAAAATAACTTTAATTTCGGAAGGCGGTGACAAAAAATTAAAATACATATCCAAAGTCACTGACTTCCGAAATTAAAGTTATTTTTCACTTTTTAGTGTTTTTTTGGAAGTCGGTTGTTTATTTTTTTGTTTTCTTTTAAATATGACCAGGTGTTCTAACAGCAAATAGGAGTTCTTCTTACTGGCAGACAATTTACAAAACTCATAATAAATTAATAAGTTCTTTCTTTGCAGTTCAAGAAATGCTTCAAGCGATTGTAAACAAGGTGCCTTTGTGGTTAGGAATAGCAATTCTGGGTAAATAGCAACAGTTGTTGGCTTTGCGGGCACTAACTGCCAACTGACATATTACGGTCACGTTTTTATTTTTCTGATAAATATTAACTATTGCACAAATCACCATCATCTGCCCAGCCTTTTCCCAACTATATTGTGGTCGGCTTCCAGTCTAACCGGATACAGCTGAATACTAAGACATAACATGAAGCAATTGTCTATTTGACCGCCACAGCCCAATTCCTGGGTAATACGATACCCCTTGGTAAGACTGGTTCTCAGAGTTTCGGGCTTCTGACGACCCGTAACGACTGTTAAAGATCCACAAATGACAGCCGAGAGCAATGAATTAACGTGCTCCCCTCCCCCGTGCTCCCCCGTGCCTCGGAAAGGTACGGAGGAGCCTTGGTGTGTCACCAATCCACGGACCAACTGTGGAAAACGTAGCTTGGCCTGGTCGCTTGGCTGTTATTATTCGGCCACAAGCCTCTCTGTTGCACTAATACAGGATAACTTTTTAACCAGTGCGCAAACTGTTACCATTTTTTTTTTGGGTGGGAAATCATCAAATAACTTCTCCCGCTCTGGGTGGAGCAGGAGGGCATGTCAGACTTTTACGGACTAAAACCCACCCGAGTTGCCTCAGTTGCCTGTTTGCCAGAAGCCGCGGTATCTCTTTCGAACAACCCGCACCCCTGGCAGGCATCGGCCCTTGCGGGCCCCATCAATTGGTGCTGACATCTCTTTGAGACGCGCGTGGAATACACGCCCCGTCGATCCGGGCTTGGTCCTTACCGGACAGCGAGCTACCCATTACTCGCCGTCCGCAAGCCCGTGCCTACGGTGGCCGGGAATCAGCCTAGGATTTCCGACGCCCAGGGCGTCTCCTGCGGTGACTAAGGCCGTGAGGGCGCATATACTGCCTCTCCCTCACGTACGCTGCCTCCCTCTTTGCAAGCATTACTGCTTCGCAGAAGGAGGTGGCGGTTACCCATGCACTCTCGCTCCGTACCATGGCCTGGACCAGGGCCCGACGACAGATCGCCACCGCCGATCGCATCCACGAGGATACGGCGGTGCTCCGCCCGAGCCGGGCAGACCTCCACCGCATGCTCCACCGTGTCCTCAGCACGATCTTCGCAATGTAAACACCCGGGCGTTTCTTCCCGCCTTATGCGAAACAGGAACCTCCCGAAACAGCCGTGTCCGGTGAGGACCTGTGTCAGGCGGAAGGTGAGGACGCCATGCCACCTCTCAAGCCACTTCTCCAAGAGGGGACTTACCGTCGCAATCATGGCGTGCCCAGCACTGGGTTGCGACAAACGCACTCTCCACGTCGCTATGAGATCCCGCCGGAGCACTGTCCACTGTGACGCAATTTCCCGCCGCAGCGGAGCTACGCCCCGGCGTTTGGCCTCCTCGCGCGCAAGTGTGAGCGAGGACCTTTGCCTCCAGATCCCATGGCGGCAATCTGGCAAGGAGGCCCGCCACCTCACCGGAGATCGAGCGGTATCCCCGTACCATCTGGATGGCCATGACCCTATGGGCCGCCTTCAACCGGCGTCCTGGTTGGCGCCTCAATGTAGGAAACTGTTACCATGAATTTAGCATATCATTCTAGACGCAGAAATTTTTCTTCGGTACAAAATAAAACAGCTGTGCCATACATTTTGACTGCGTAGGTATTGCACTTTTATAAGAAACACCTGATTCTTTTTGTATAACCGGTGGAAAATTTCTGCGCTGGGGGTTCTAGAATGATATGTTGAATGCATGGTTGCAGTTTGCGCACTGGATAAAAACCTATACTATATGTTTTCAGACTTTCGGGCTTCTGACGACCTGTTTTAACCTGTAATGACAGTCAAAGACCCACGAATGACCGCTGGACCCAAATGGGCTCAACGTGCTTTCCGAGGCTCGGAGGAGTCTGCCACGTCACCAATTCACGTACCAACCGTGGAAATCATAGATAAATCTGATCGTTTGACCCGTGCGGCCGTCATTATTGATAAATGGTAAATGAGTTTATTTCTGTAAGCAGCTTTGTACAAGCCTTTCTGTTGTACTAGCCTATATGTTATACAACAATATTTTGTTCACCTTACTTATGTACTTTTTTATCTTTATTCTTGCTGTTTTAAAATATGAACTCTGTTATATGAACTCATTCCTATTTTTTTTTCTACACGAGTTTACACGAAATGATTTTCTGCCAAAAAATAAGGAGAGAAAAATGTAGGTCTCAACTCTTCGCAATCGGGTAACCCTATCAACGCGAACCGACAGTAATTGACAGCGGGTCGGTTCCTTATATTACTAGGTTTTTACTTTCACCCAATACTTTATGAGTTTTAATTTAATTATTACTTCATAAAACCATTTAAATGCTTATTACTATTTCAAAATCCGAGTATTCATTGAAAGGATTGAGAGAATTGTGTTATTTGTACTTTGTGATGGAAATGAATAATAAATAATGTTGAGTGTTATTAAGTCTTGTGAGCGGAGATAAAGATTATTATAAGCTGGGGACTGCTCGGTAAAATTTTATGACTGTATTAATACTGAATACATTTCACAAAGTGTTTTCCTCAGATTTATATTTTGTTAACATCTTTTACTAGCCTATAAAGGATAACAAAATTCAACATCCTAACAATATCGGATAAGGCTATTAATTATTTACAATCAATCATTACAATTTTATAGCAAGGATGTTATATAGTTTTACAATAATCCATATCTTATAAGAAAACAGATAAAGTCACATCAAAGTTCGGTGTAAAATAGACTGATGTTTACGACAGGCTATAAACTGATCTTATAGTTTTAAGTTCAGCATCTCGGCTAACAAATTGCGTTTTATTAGGGAATGAAGCGTTTACGACAGTTGATATATATGAGGATGAATAAATGTACAAAGTTGAAGGAAACTATCGTTGATCATTTTGTTTGGGTGTGTAACTTTGTGGCTTATTCTCGTCCGACGCGGATATTTGAAGTGTGAACTTTTGTATGATAAGATTTTATGAATGTCTACTAGTATCCGCCTACAATGTACAGCGTTGTTCAAACTTTGTTTACTACTTCGTCAAATTGGTTTTGGAGATTTTCAACTCAATCCTACAGAACACAAGTTTGAATGAACGGTTAAAAAAGTGTTTCATCTAATTTGAAAGCTAGGACAGTCTAAATCAGAATAACACTAACACAAAAAGAAATTAAATGACTAAACAAATATGGAAGTTAAATAAAGAGCCATCAAACTTTTTATCAAATATTATTATCGTTCCGCGGCCGCGCGACCAAACCCATCTTCGCGACCGTACCGCTAAATTATACACCAAGGGTCCATAGTACCCCATTACGGAGGAAATGCGCACTAATGCATCTCATTCTCTATTTGTCAAATTATAGACCGCTGCGTAGTAGTAATCTCACGAAATAAGATAATGGCATCGGTGAGAGTGTGTCGTGAGTGGATTTTTGGCTCGTTAAATGACAGACATCTGATACTTGCAATATAGGTAAAAGTTCTTGTGTTAGGTTACATTAGAAATTAACATGATTGGAGTATCAATTACCTACCAGTTTTTTTTTATAGATTCACGAATGTATCACGTTTTTTTATTGATGAGGTGTGACATCATAGTTTTCTTTGTAAAGATAGATTCCATTAGTATCAGTTCTGTAAGTAAAAAATACAAAACAATCACACAAAAAATATAAGTAACTCCCATTAGATAGTGATTTGTGTTGTTATGAATAAGCTAACTTATACAAAGGAGAAAGGATTTAAATATGAACGTGATATTTCTACTTAATGCCATAATGTCTCATTATATTGTCCATTTATGTCCGCAATCATAATAGGTCCGCTTAGAAAGCGTTCATCGTGTGCAGGCTATCACATAAAGGTTACTTTTTAAAAATACAATGAACTACCGTTTACATTTACATACAAAAGGTAATCAGATAATTTATATTTTAGTCTTGAATTACTTTCGTTCTATTTGGTGATTATGTACCTACCTACTCATAGGAGCTCAATACTTGCAGCAGGCAACGAAACATAAATAAAAAGTACTACAAATACTTTAATAGATTGCCTTGAACATGCAGGTATAGGTTTTTGATAAACATAAATAGCTTCGCAATTACAAAAACAAAACTACATAAATGCACATGAATAATAGTACACGCCTGTCATCGTATTATTTATCCAATTATTTCCCTTAATTACTCAAAAAAAGAGCGAACCCGATTGTACCACAGCCATTAGCATACAAACAGCACTACCGAAGATATACGAGATAAATTGTCAAGATAACGCAGCGGTGAAAGAAGTACAGGCTAGCGTAATTACTAGTCGGCCCCGTCTACGTGTAAAAGACCGCGTAAATCGCTTCGCGCGGATAAAATTTCCCGTCATCATTTGCAGGGTTGGGTGTTACAACTGTCATAATTTTATGCGGTTGCGAAGTGTGGTTGCGGATTATTAGTGTTTGAAATTAATTTTATTATACCGGTAATAACATTAGACAAGTACATGAAATCTAATTTAGTTGCGAAGCAATTTATTCTTGTTCCTTTAGATTAAGTTTTGTCTTGTTTTATTTAAATGCGAATGTCTTTACGAGTACACACGACACTCGCCGTAAAAGGCACCCGTATCTAAACTGATGTTATGTAGAGAAACGATTTCATTTTATATATATTAGTTTGTTACGCTTTCACACTAAAACCGCTGAACGGATTTAGATGACATGTTGTACATGGATAGACCATGACCTGCACCCTAATTGCGTAACGCACTATCAATCAGAATCTGAATCATTTTGAAGATTATTTCTAATCCATTGCTTGTAATGTTTGAAAAAAATTCTGCTCAACAATGTAAATAACGCAATGAATGTTGTTGAACAGTCAAAATTAAAGCGATTCCTACTGTTAGTGAGTTACGCAATTACCCCTCTGGATTAGGCTATGAGATACTTTTTATCCCTACATTCCTACGGGATTGAGACGAAGCTGGGCTCTAAAATACGTACATAATTTTATTTCTTATACCGTCACATAATAATGTTCGTATTTGTTACCTAAGTAGTTTTTTTAACAATATGTGACACATTATATAAGACAATAAAGGTACTTACTACTTCAGTGGCAGTGGGCAGGGCAGGGCTCATTGCTCACAAACTGGATGGCCGATGGGGCGAAAGGTTCTGGAGTGGCGACCGCGTACCGGAAGGCACAGCATTGGAAAGCCCTCTCAGAAGGTAAACCACTGACCTTGATGTGAAGGCTGCGGGAATCCGCTGGATGCCTGAAGCACAAGACCTTTGTCTAATAGTGGACGTCTTTCGGCTAATAAAGTGATAATAACTTACTGCTTCTTTTATACAGCTCCTATGTTCTTAGTCTTACATTAAATTAATTTAATCCTTAATTAAATTACAGTCTTCAACCTTCAATCCGTTCCCGAGTTATGTCACACGACACCCGTAAACAGATAGTGTGTCTGACTAGCTCACGTTAACAAGAGTCGAAATTAAATTAATTAAGAAAATTATTTTAAAGTTAATGACGAAAGAGAATCGTGTTTCGTCTCGGTGGATAATAAGATGATGGTAGTAAGGTGAGATGGGGTGTAACGTTAATATATATACGTAAATTGTAAAGCTATGTTAGAAATTTTGGAGAAATGTAGACGTAATTAAAGAGTTGAGAAGAATTTGTGTATGAAGGAGATAGACAACCGAACGCCACATGGATGTAAAATATTTAGGATCACAGTTTCTGTCAGTTTGGTTTCGGTTATAGCAACTAAACCTATCTACTATATAGGATACGTTTTTATCCAGTGCGTAAACTGTAACCATGAATTCAGCAGATTTTTTTTTGTATTACTGATCAAAAATTTGTACTAAAATGATATGCTGTATGATAAACTGTCTAAAATGATATGCTGAATTCATGGTTACAGTTTGCGCACTGGATAAAAACTTATCTAGTATACGTCAGTGGTTAGCTTTTTTTACACGACTGCCCAAACAATGGAGTGTTATTAGGAGTTAATAAGGCACTTTAAGAGATAATTTTTACGCTAAATAGTCAAAAAATTATCATCATAGCTCAACTTTTTAGACCACTATCAAAAGTAACACTTAATGGTTGTCTTCCGTTCTCGGTAATAAACTTGTCAAAATAAAATACCAAAAAAACTGTGCGGAGATCTGACCATCTGGCCATCAATATATGAATGGTGACCGGAAAAGGGGTCTTCCATCAGCCGTCTACACTACTGGAAACATACATGTGTTTTTAAATCCTACTTGCAGCTATCGGGTTTGAAACCTGTCATTATTTGTGCATTATTGCGAACGCGATACCAAACATTTCGTTACTATGGTTACACGTTAATTAAATTCTCATTGTCTCTCTTCACATGCCGAAAAAAGGATCGCTTTGTTTGCCATCTTATTTTGATGCTTATTTGATGATTTGAAATGATATATGCAAGTCAATTTTACCTGTGATCATTTCTATATGATGAAAAATATTTTGTATGCTAAGCTTTGAATACAAATCTGTTATTTGATGATGAACACAAGAGTCATCTTGGACCAATTAATGTCGGGAAGTTTTCTTTTCTGTCATGACAGTTTCGTTTACCTGAAAATCATCTTGATCATCATCGTCATCTTCTTTGAACTATGTATGTCATTAGATTCCATCTGATATCCAAAAATTATAATTTGTTTTGCTTAGTTTATATTCAAGTGGATTGAATTCCTAGACTTCACACTAGGACCTTGTGTTGTGAGATCCAGACCCCTTCGTTCCGTTAACAATTTTATATAATAAGGTACATTTCTAAAACTTAATGAGACATTAAAAGTTGTTTTAAATGGTCGTATGATTTGTGTCAGTTGTGTTGTTGTTTAAGTTATAGGTACGTTTGTGAGTAAGTGTAGGTATATGTATTTGTGAATTGTCAATGTGTATACTATGAGTTTTAATAAGACTAAAAAACTTTTTGCTATATGGTAATCCAGTCTGAAAAGTCAATTTCTTATCGTCAATCTGAATTATTTTAGTGTTAGTTTAATATTTTGTATACAATATGGGGCTCTGATATATGTGGTTCTGTAAAACTGCAAGACTTTCCGCCGATACTTTGACGGGATCAGATTTTATGTCAGTTCACCCTTCGACTTGATATGAGAGAATATGTGATCCACCTGTCAAAAATTCAGTGTCACCATATAATCTATTACTGTTTACATTTCTCAACCAGCAAGCATCCTTCATAGTCCCCTTACAGCAACATCTTACAAAAACACCTGTATCTTACATAAAATCCCTAACATAACAACCTAACGTACAAGCTCACGGCGGACGTAAGAAAGAGTAATCAAAATAAAATTATATTTATTCGAAGTGATAGTCTTGGATTCGGTTCCGGTCTTAATGGGCGCACGGCAGGTGGTGGCGCGTTCAGACGAAGAATTATTATACCGTGTGGTGTCAAGACTACTGGGTGGGGGGGTTCCGTCGTAGTTATGTTTGATTTAATGAGGATGGTGATACTCTTTTTTGTAAAGGCGGAAGCGACAGGGTAGCTTGCGAAATTCATTTTACTTTTGCTTTTTTATTATCTTTAGAACTTGAAGGAAGAATTATAGAAATTTAAATGAGTTTGATGATTTTAACTATTATAATTTTGTAAATCCATACTTTTTACGGTTGGGACTCATATTGTATTCAATATCATAACAATTTCCTGCAAATTGGAAAAAAACATTAGAAAATTCACTTAAATAGTTTAGTAGTTAAGACTAAACGAAAGAGGGGTTATGGTTTGGATGAGAAACTAAGAATTTTATACGATTTGTACGTGAATACATACAGCATATGTTGCATGTGCATATATTTTTTTAGTAAACAGTTGCTCTAGAAAAAATACAACATAGATAATTTAAAGTCTTAAAAAAAGGAAAATTTAACACTTTTATCGGGTTAACTTTTCTTTACACAAAAAATATTAAAAGCAAAAAGAACATAATGCAAACTAGAAAGGGAAAATACTTATTTTATAAGCTACCTAAGGAATATTTTCCATAGTCTTGATAGGGGTCTAGGCTCACATGCGATAAAAACTGGGCAACAATAACAAAACCGAACAAATTTAATAACAACACGGAACCCTAATAAAGTAGTCGATTCACTCAACGTCGACGCCGAGTGTGACCGATTTGACATCACGCCAACGACACCTGCGGAGTACGTTTGTTTTACTTGCATTTACACCAGCTGCTCAATTTATGGGCCCCTGGTACATTACAACCGGTATTAGTACATTAATGACGGCAAGATTTTCATAAATATATACATTCTTCATATATTTATACACTTCTTCAAGTATATTTTAATATATTCGGGAATGTATTGTACGAATTTGAAATATTTAAGAAATCATTGACGCTATTTGTGCCAAAACTGTGTTTATATTAGTGATACTGCTGAGATCATCGCCATCATATCAGCCGAAAGACGTCCACTGCTGGTCGTAAGCCTCCCCAAAAGGGTGGATTAGCCATAATCGCCGCGCTTGGCAGGCGGGTTGGCGATCGCAGTATGGTGGTCAAGTGCATAGAGAACACTGCTGCCCATTCTCTAGTAAGTCCCTTAGTCGCCTTCTACGACACACATGAGAAGAAATGGGAAGTTGCTATTCTTTTACGTCCAGCACCACACGGAAGACTGCTGAGATGCTTAGCATAAAATATGCAAACAGTAGACTGGTATACTATTTCAATATAGTAATGGTCGTTGTAACTGCAACATCGATGTACTGACTTGACTACACAGTCTTGACTATGAATAGAACCTACTTGTATCGTAACAGACCAATAATTATTACCAGGATTCCCATTATCAAATGGACTGTTTACGCCAATATCCACTTGATTGCTTCCCGTTTTCATATGTGGAGAAGGTCAATATTCAAAAAGGACCAGTCAAAGGGCCAGTGGCATAATTAAGTTTTCATCGATGATTGAACCGTTAATGTATAGCATTAATATGTAAAGGCAATTTTCATGAAGTTTTGATAGAAATTGTTCTAGTGGAGACTCGTCGCGCCGGTCTGCAAGAGCCTTAAGATTCACATGTAACCGAATTGAAATATAATTGCAATTAATTCGTCGCCATATTATTTACTCCGATAAAATACCGTAGCAGAATTCCCTCTGAACTTTTATCGAAAATTGCTTCAAGAAATTCCCGTAGCGGAACTAAAGCCAGATTTTAAAGATCACTTTTACAGTTATATGCAGTTGTGAAATATCCAGTTACACTTTCAAATCGTCCAACTTTAATAATCAACACAAAATTGTAACCAACTTATAAAGAGACCTAGTAACTGAATGACTTCGAATGTTCCAGCAAAGATTTTAAATGTATGGAAGTTCAGGTTAGACTGGTGTCATTATGACAACCATAACATTCAATCAGTCAAGTTCATTATAAACAAACGACTGGGATTAATACAAGCCACGTCACGGTTGCTTGTTTATACCAAATTTATAATAAACATCAAAAATTATGTGGCAGTTTAACATATTTAAATTTTTACGCTTTAAATTAATGAAGTATATTAACGACGCTACTCAGCTAGGGTCAATTATATAAAAAGTTTTTAACACAAATATTTCTGTTCACATAAAGATGTTTAGGCTTAATTCACACTATAGTGTCATTATCACTAATAGCAAATCAAAATTCAGTTTGAATAAGAAATAATGAATGACTCTCCGTCGAATAAAGAACCTCTTGTGTGAATTGACGCTTAATTACGTATGTCAAACCGGCATTTTAGCTTTTAGAATTGAATCTTAAATCTACCGAGTACGTGAAACTTCACTTAACTCGGTATAAACAGCCAACTCTGTCGTAAAAATGTTTGTGAATGAGCTTAAACATTCAAATTGCTGTAAGTACTAAGTTTATGTATTGAATAAGTACCGGATTTTCTTAAGGGTCCTAAGCTTTTTCCCTGTAAAATACTTGTTAATGTTTAAGCCTTAATATGCTTCCTTTCGAGAGGTACGTGGAAATAATAACGTTTTCTTTAAGTTGGTACTAACCCTCAAGCATAGCGGCATTAGCGTTTAGGTCGGACAAAATACTGAGTATTTCATGCTAGCTTTTTGGCGCAGTTCATGTAAGAACTTTTCTTCTTCGTTTTTATCCTAATTTGTCACAGTATTGGCTGATCAATTCATACAAATGGCAGTCTAGAGACAACCTGTGCTTTAGCTGCTTTCCTAAAATCCTCACGGGTATTGTAGAGATAGTCTCCTTCACTGTAGATAATAGTTTGGCCCCTGTTTAAGTACAATCGCTTTAATGATTAGTTTTTTGTTGTAACATCAGATAGAGTAAGAGTGCACTGTTCTTAGCCATTTATCATCCCTAGAGAGACCGCACACCCATAAAAATCTATTATAAATCATGAAAAATATATCAAACCAGCCACCTACACAATACAACTCATTTACGAATAAAACACAAATGAAACAGTTAACTAACGTTACAAAAAGGAATAAACGAATGAATTGGCACGTCGTTACAGCCCCCACACCTATTTGGCATTACGAAAAATATGTCTTGTTGCATGCCACCAATTGCAAGTCACGCCCTATCCCCTTTTGAGTCAACGATCGAAAATTATGACCTTTTAGGGTGATGTCATGGAAATATTGTATTACAGATCTGGTTTTATATATTTTATGGCTCAACTATTTTATTTTTTAAATGGCGTTCTTTATGTGACCGCAGTTATGCCAAATTTAAACGCTGCGTTTTTTTTTGTTGTTGTTAATGTCCCATTTTAGAAAACCGAAGCGCAATATTAGTCCCGTTCAGTTCAGGCAAAATAGACACAATGTTTTAACGAGAGGTAAATGGTATGAAAATTATAATAATGCTGCTGTAAGCACAATATTATTTTATATAGTTACAAACACGTCCGCGTTAGCAGTATTTCAGAACCAATAATTAGTAGGTATAGCAGAACCCATGCAAAATATATTGCAATCCGCTCTCACAACCGCTGATCTCCCCAAACATGCACACAGCCTTAACGATTTAGCCACACGCCGCACTCTTGAGACCAACTAGAAAACGCTAACAAGCCATTCATACAGTTTTTTCCATAAACAAGTTACGCAAAATAAAGAAACAACCCTCTAATGACTTAAATAATTATTCATAATTGGAGACTTAGGCGATTTAGTTTGAGCGAAGTTTGTTTAGGCGCCAATTTAGAACGCAAATTCGTACATATTTGCATTTTTGATTTGGATTATTATTGGTTTCATAATGTTTGTCAGCGGTCTGTCTAATAAATAATAATTTGGAATATTTAAAAGCGGTTACTGAACTTTGTTTATATGACATTTAAATCTTGGCATTATTAAATTCCTACTGTATGGAAACGGTAGCAATTCATTTCGATACCGATAATGTTAAAGACATTACTCATACACGGCACTTAACTCCTAGGTCAGAGTTTAACACATTCTTAGATGTAGTAATATGTAAATTAGACTGATATGCAAAAGCACTATCTGCCTCTTATCTTCATAAGCCCTTTATCAAACTAAAACAAAAGAGAGCTGAAACTGAACCAGAAACATTTAGCCAGTATCAAGACATATTGCAAGCCAGCATTGCGGGACTGAGTAGATTTATTAACATCGGCTCAACTGTGGCAAAATTATCTCTCATCGCTGATATATTAATAATAATGATCCGGTATTAATACGTCTGGTTATGGATCTAATGGTGCATGTCTGCAGAAGCCCTGTAGCGTATCGTCTTGGGAGTTCATACTATATGTTGTTTTGAGATTTCTACTGTCATCAATCATTGTTTGGACGTATTTGGAGGATGTGTAGTTTACGATCGAAGTTCCAAGCGAACCTCTTTTCGCTTAGATCTTCGAAAAACCAAGGGTTTTTTACTTCTTTACGTAAAAAAGCCTTGCTTTTAAGAGGTACCTCCATCCACACGTAAGTATGCTTTGTCCAAAGGTGTGTGGCTGTTGACAATATAACACACACATTTTTCTTTCTTGTTCAGAATTTATTTTTTATTTTTTTGGAATTCGTATCTGGCAGATCAACCCAGGAGGTTGTCGGCTGCTTAACGGGACTTGCCTGTGGTTGCCTCAATAAAATCAGATCTCAGCCAGGGCTTAAAAACTTAAAACTAACCCTACTGAATAGAAATAGTTATCCATTTTAATATTCGCAAATACATATCCTGTACTGCTTAATAATTAAAATACGCATGACCAATTCTAATCATGTGATTGAAAACCTTTAAACTGATCCCAGCTTACTGCGCCCCAGGTAACATTCAGACATTAAACAAATTGAAAACGCCCGATACTGCAGCCCTTTCGAATTTTAGTACTGATTGACAATTTGCCCCTGCTTATGGAGCCAACTTATATTTCCCATGAGCCTCGGGCTGTTTCATGGTGATCCCCCCTTTGAAACAGTGCACATATGCCTGTAATCCGACACTGTTCTGTCCCTTTCTGACGTCTAAGAAATGAGGGAGATGGTTGTCAAGTTATTGCCAGGTAGTTTCGACTTGGATAATGTGGTACAGGGGCTGGACGTACAAACATATTCCCTTGTCTCCCCATACGCGGTGAATTCGACCCTAAAGTTCTAGGCTCCCCTAATAAGCTGTCGCGTCTCACCTTAGGGTAGTGCGATGTCGTTTTAAGCAAAGATTAGGCTGGTTGAGATATGAAAGGGAAAATTGATGGGGAAATAAGAATGATTGATGACAAAAATCATAAAACACAATTTTGGTGTCAGTAAGTTTTGCAATTGCAAAATTACTACGATCGTGACACTGTCTGGGGGAGGCATATGTCCTACAGTGGACGTCTTGCAGCTGAAAGATACTGACGATGATCATTAATGAGTTACCAGAGAGTCAATAAGGATGATAAAGTCTAAATGTTCTATATCAATCTTTACCAGTTATTTAATTTCTTATTATAATTTCTTGTTTTTATATTACGACGCTGCCGCAACCGGCTCAGAAAGCGGTGGCGGGATGACCTGGACGCGTACCGCACCGGCTGGTTCGAGGTGGCGCAGGTAAAGATTTCCTGGGAGGATTTGAGGGAGGCCTTTGCCAGCAGTGGGACAGTATAGGCTAAACAAAAAAAAAATATAGACGCTTTTAATGTCCACGTCCTTAAATATCGTTCTCACATTCAGTACAATTTCAATATTAATGGTCCAACCCATTTTTTCTAACAATATTTTGATTTAAGAGTCATCGTGGCGTTTCTTACCCATTCTTCTCCATGCTACAGCTAATTGCTCAATCCAAAGCGTAGTAGGTACACGTACGCTTTGGATTGAGCAATTAGTTTCATCTTTCAGACTAACCGACGCCTTGACAATTCAAAATTGCCTGTAGTTGGTTTATATGAAATAAATTATTTTAGTTTGAGTCCACCGTTTAGATTTTGCAGTGAGACTGACGCTCATAATGCGCAAAAACATAAATGAACAAGCGGTCTGGTAATCACCTTACATAGCATTCGTCGGATCTACCACTAACATGTTCTTTGGCCGCAGCAGAGGTGAGGTCACGTGATTAATGTGAGGGGGGCGCCGTGACGGACGATAAACGTAGCACCGTCTGATCATCAACAAGTTGCAAATTAATATTGCGCAAGTCTGCCTGATGTTTATGAGAACATACTAGGGGTGTATGCTTGTAATTTATGAATTCAAGGCGACAGTCTCGGCGTAGACGGTAAATGATGTAGGTGTGAATATGAGCTTTAATATTGCGTGGGACAAAGGGCTTGAATTTCGTGGTTGTTTTGTGTTTTGCAATAATACTTAACTTGGGTAGGGATTCAATTTTTAATTTAGACTATGATCAATCTGTCTTCCACGGTGGTTATAGCAGTGTTTCTAATGGCCATCCAATGATGCTCTCGTTGAGAATTCCAATTTTTGTAATGGCTTTCATCGGCTGAAAGATAATGAAGACTCTGAGTCAATACTGTTTTATTTTATCTAACAAAGCGACCTTCAAACAATCCGTCAATAAACATCTGAACCACAACAGTGATAGGTACTTGTACCTGAAGATATGCAATTAAATGCAATTGTTTCTCTTACAAAATTATCTCAATCAACACCGTATCTTTTTAATTCCTTACAAACTTTTTGCGTGCGACCGTACTATTGTTTTTATCAACACCTTACTAATTAACCCGTTGATGCTATCTTGGACCATCTAACCTACTCACGTCTACTTTTTTCAATCTTCACACGTCAAAATATCTAGCGCTATCTAACCGATCGGTGTGACGTAGACCGTCAGCATTTCTCGAATACAATGTAACAAGTTGAAACATGGGAGATAGCATCGGCAAAAACGGAATAGGATTAGATATATTAGTTCCTGTTCCGCTCGAGCTAAAGTTGAAACTGTATTATTTGATGGATTATGAGTAAATTAAACCAGGATTGAATAAAGAACAGTCGATTTATTATACCGAAACAAAAACGCAGTGACATAAGCAGACATTAGAGTATTACACAACTAACTTAAATAACAGGAGAGACGCCCCCTAGTGGCTAATTAATACAACATGAAATGACAATATAAACTGTTTGGTTTATACTTAACACCTACTCTTAAACTAAACAGTTTTTAATCCAAGATTAGAAACACAATTGAAATGCTTTTCTTTACCTAAAGATTTAGTTAGTACATCTGCAGGCATATGTTCTGTGGACAGATATTCTAACTTTACAATTTTATCTTTAACAACTTGTCTTACAAAGTGATGCCTTATATCAATGTGTTTACTTCTACTATGATGTATATGACTATTACACAATTTTTGAGCAGACTGACTATCATTATATAATGTTACAGCAAAGTATTTTCCTAAACATTCATATAAAAAACTTCTAAGAAATTGTGCTTCTTTTGCACCTTCACACAAAGCCATGTACTCTGCTTCTGTGCTTGAAAGAGCGACAGTTCTCTGCTTTCGACTTTCCCATGATATAGCTGAACTACCTATTTTAAATACGTAACCTGTATAAGAACGGCGATCTAATTGATTTGATGCCCAATCTGCATCAACATAGCCTTGAACAGAGAATGAAGATTTTTCATACACTATACTATAATCCATAGTATTTTTCAAATATCGCAAAATTCGTTTTGCAGCTTTCCAGTGTTCTTCAGAATAGCAGTTATTGAATTGACTTAATGAACTTGCTGCGAAAGCGATATCTGGCCTTGTACACACTGCTATGTACATAATACATCCTATAAGACTCCTATATCTTGAGTCGGGATCACTTTTATCTCCTTTTTCAAATTTCATGCCATTTTCCAATGGCGTACTTGCTTGCTTACACTCAGCCATCTTAAATTGTTCCAAAACTTTTTGAATGTAATTTCTTTGATCAAGAATACTTTTATTGTTTTCCTGTCTCACACGCATTCCCAATATATGTGTAGCTCGGCCAAGATCTTTCATTTCAAACATCTTCATTAGTTCCTCTTTCAGCTTTCTCTTTTCAGGTGTTTCTTTACTGAATATGAAAACGTCATCGACATAGAGAGCCAATATGATGAGGTCTCCGTTGTTATCTGACTTTATGTAAACGCATGGCTCACTGAGTGATTTTCTGAACTGAAGATCTGTTAGAGCTTTGTTGATCTTGTCATACCAGGCCTTCGATGCTTGCTTGAGTCCATATATTGCTTTGTTTAATTTAAAAACATAATTTTCTTTTCCTTTTACTTTATACCCATCTGGCTGTTCCATATACACGGATTCCATCAAATCACCGTTGAGAAATGCTGTTTTAACATCCATGTGATCAACGTGCATGTCCATGTGCACTGCCAGGGCAAGTAAGGTACGTATGGTGGAATATCGTACCACGGGTGAGTAGGTTTCTTGGTAGTCTATTCCAAACTTCTGAGTAAACCCTTTCGCAACGAGACGAGCTTTGTAACGTAGTAACTCACCGTCAGTTCCCAACTTTTTCTTGAAAACCCATTTACATTTCACCGCTTTCTTCCCAGCAGGTGGTGTAGTCAAACTCCATGCTTTATTCTTTTCGAATGACTCATATTCATCTATAATCGCTTTCCTCCAGTGCTCTTTTTCAGGTCCTGACAACGCTTCTTCTATGGTCAACGGTTCATCGCTGTGGTTCATTGCTGTCATCACAGTTTCATCAGCAGTGGTGTCCTCATAGTCGCTCGTTGATTCATCCGAAGCCATGTCAGGAGTCCATGTGACATCTGAAGAATGATCAGAACAAGAACTCGATTCAGATAATTCTATCACAGGTTGTGACGGTGAATGTTCCTCTGCATTATTATCACTTGAGCTCTGTTCACCTATAGTGTTATTACTGTTACTATTGAGATTTAACTGACAATGATCAGTAGTATCGTTCTGATTATGTTCCAAGTCTTTGTACATTTTCCCTTCTAAAAATTGTACATCTCTGGCTTTAATGCATTTCGACGGATTCTCTGGATCCACAAATCGATAACCTTTCGATGCACCGCAATATCCGACGAAGATGAGCTCCTTACTCTTTGCATCTAGTTTCTTACGCTTTTCATTAGGTATCATTACGTAACCAATACAGCCAAAGACTCGTAAATTGGACAGATTTACTTTATTATTAGTCCATTTTTCCTCCGGTGTTGTATCTCTCACCGCCTTGCTTGGTGACTTGTTCTTAATGAAGATTGCTGTGTTGACTGCCTCCGCCCAGAATCTCTTGTCCATTCCTGCGTCTTGGAGCATACAACGACCCGCTTCCATGATAGTGCGATTTGCCCGTTCTGCCACACCGTTCTGTTGTGGCGAGTATGGCACTGTCGTTTGGTGCTCGATGCCATGCTCTCTCAGGAATATCTGGAATTGTTTATTCACATATTCACATCCATTGTCTGTCCTTATTTTCTTTATTTTCAAATCAGTTTGATTTTCTACATAGCTCTTGAATGTCTTGAATACTGACAACACCTCATCTTTAGTTTTAATAAAGTAACCATAGGTCATTCTTGTGTAATCATCTATAAATGTTAATAGATATCTTGCACCGCTGAATGAGGAAACGGGCATTGGCCCACACAAGTCTGAGTGTATAAGACCTAATCTTTCATTTGCTCTAGTGTAAGACTGCTTTGGAAAAGGTAATCTACATTGTTTACCTTCAATGCAAGCTATACAAGGAGTATATTTAGTATCAGTGTAATCAATTCCACTAGCCATACCTTTCTTAAGTAGGTCCATACTCCTTATATTCAAGTGCCCAAGTCTGCGATGCCATAACTCCTGTGATGAGTTCGCGTCGCACAGATTTGCAGCTTCTGCTCCTTGCCCTTCAGTTGTAGGGCTTGTAGACTGATTCTCTGTCAATGACGGACTTGTCATCATTGTCTGACAAGCAGCAGCCAGCTCGCTTCCATCTGTCGCTGTCTGCATTTGATAGACGCCATTTACCTTCGTAGCCCTTGCAACTGTCATCTCACCATAGAAAATTTTACACACTTGTGTGTCAAAGTGCACTTGCAGTCCCTTCTCTGTCATTTTATTAACAGAAAGTAGATTCGTAGACAAGTCTGGCACAAAAATAACCTCACTTATTTTTAAGGTTTGTTTTTGTCCATTCAGCAACAATTCTACATCACCGTATCCCTCACTATATATTTTTTGATTGTTCGCCACTGTAACCAACCGCGGAGTGTCCACAACATAGTTTTTTAGAATGTTTTTGTTGTTTGTCATGTGACAAGTCGCACCGGAATCTACATACCAAGCTTTTGAGTTAATGTCCACTGCTAAAGCTGTAAGTAACGTTCCGTTCCAAGCTTTTTCACTTTTCTCACTCTTTTTATCATTTTTCATTTTTGTTGGACAGTTTTTCGCGAAATGACCCGGTTTTTTGCAAATAAAACATTTAATTATTTTTGTAGAACTTTTGTTTGTTGATTTATGTGGCCAGTTTGACATCAATGCACTTTCTTCACTCTTTTCAAAGTCTCTGCGTAAATTTTCTTGTAAAAGTTTGCTTTTCACGGTTTCACTGCACAGTTTAATGTTCGAGTTTTCTAATGCCATAATCAATGGGTCATAGTTAGATGGTAACCCACTCAGCATCAAAACTGACAAGAAATCATCGTCCAATGGAGCACTAATATCACGCAATTGTTGATCTAAATCGCAGATCTTCAGGAGATAGGCTTCCATATCACTGAACTGTTCCAATTTCAATCCAAATAATGTACGCAGCAGTCCCAACCTTCTACACAGGCCTCTGTCTTCGTATGCTCTTTTTAGGTTAACCCAGGCCGCATGCCCGGTTTCTACATTCCGAACATGCGAGAATGACGACGGCTGAACCATCAGACATATTTTCGCCAGCGCCCTTTGTTGTTTACGAGGGTCCATGACCTTGGGTACACCCGGCGTCGACTCTTCGATACAATCCCACAGGTCCTCGTGTATTAAATACATGCGCATCAGGAATTTCCAGTTTCCGTAGTTTGTTATACCACTTAGTTTTTCAAAGTTGATAGAAATTCCAGAATTCGTTGCCGACATTGCTCCCTGTGGCTTGGCACCGCTGCCGTTTTCAGACATTTTGACTTATTGTTGGTTATGCGTACTAATATTACTTTACTCCAACTAATCGCGTATCCTGGGCCCATAACCTGATGGATTATGAGTAAATTAAACCAGGATTGAATAAAGAACAGTCGATTTATTATACCGAAACAAAAACGCAGTGACATAAGCAGACATTAGAGTATTACACAACTAACTTAAATAACAGGAGAGACGCCCCCTAGTGGCTAATTAATACAACATGAAATGACAATATAAACTGTTTGGTTTATACTTAACATTATTCAAGGCGAAAATTCTCATTTTTCTCGAGAAATAAAGAAAAATTGGAAGGGTGAGGAAACTCGATTATTTTGTATCTTACCTAAAATGTATTGTATTCTTGATACCAGCTGCTTGTATGGATAAAAAAGTTAATTCAAAAAGTGGAGTACTTAACTTAACTACTTTGGTTTTAAACGAGAATGTTACATCCACATAAGTACGCTTCGGCCCCATTTTCAACAATGTTTTCGTACCGTAACAATTAAACTACATTTGTACAGAGACTATTAAGAAAAAAAATATTGACGCGCAGAACAAAAATGTGCCGGCGGAACAGCGCACTAAAAACAAATGCCCGCGTAAAGTGGCCAGGCGACTGCGCGGGCGCCGTTTCTTTGACGTTAAAATGCTCTCGAGGTACCTGAGCGTTCGAAATAACGAGCTTGAGGGAAACCGGAGGATTTCTTAGTAAAGTTAACAATCTCACATCTGTGATACTTTAGCCTGGAACATTTACTTACACCAAGTGTTTGACTGAGATTCTCTTAAAGAAGTATTAAATTACAATCAGGGAACAACCGTGTTTATCAAGTGATCCTTTACTTTGTAGTTGAGAAATTAAATTTACGTAATTTTCGGGAAAAAGTTCTTAATTGAAGGAGTATTTATTTCAAAGGGATTATCTGTAAACACCTGGACTCGTGTGAACGAACTTGCCTCGTGTATCTTTATCACTTAAATGTTTTTGGGATAAAACATTGAGAGGACGAAATACAGCATTTTCTCAAGAGTTACACTGCTGTAACTCTACAGAAAATGCTGTACCTATTTAGTTCGTGAACTGGGAATATAAGGTCGGTACCCTAAACCAATTCCTTCAAAAAATAAAACCAATGCACATAGTATGTGTTGCATGTGAATAGTTTACAATTTGTAAAAATAAAGAAAAACATTGCATTCTTTACAGTTGCTAATCCTTACTTTAAAACACACGCAAATCCAATTCGCAAATAAAAGCCATACTAACAAAAAACCTATGAAAGCTAACGAAGCATTTGAACGTACTAAAACATTAGAAGTCCCATTGTAAAAAATAACCCGTCCCGTAAAGAGTATGCCTTCATCACGACATCCTGTAACATAAAACATTTTCTTACATAATGAAAGGTAATTTATGCGAACAGAAAAGTATCTGTCTTCGACTTGAATAATACTGCTAGGAAGGAGACCACACAAACACTGGATATGTTAGTTAGCTAGAACATAACTGTGGCAGGGAATGAGAATTTGGTTAGGTAATTAATTATTACGTAGTACTAACGTAGTATGTGGTTTCTCTTGTAATAGTATTTTAAGATGTAGTCTTGGCGCTATTAGCTTCATTGATTTATAGAAGTTTTCTTGTTTTACTATGGTATCTCGCAGGTCAACCTAGGAGGTTGTCGGTTGCCTAACCGGACTTGCCTGTGGTTGCGTCAATAAATGAACGCTTCCAGCCAGAGTTGAAAAATGTTAATACTATTAACAGGAGTTTCATCATATATGGCACTCGCCGTCGCATCATATAAGACAGAATTGATTTCAGGATACAGTCAGAATCATCAAAAGTTTGGCCAATGATTCCATGATGTTGATTGCAACTTAGTACTGAAGCTTACAACTCAGTCTTTACATACCAAGTTCCCCCGTGCGTCGGAAAGCACGTTAAGCCGTTGTTCCCGGCTGTCATTCATGGATTTTTAACATATATTACGGGTCGTCAGAAGCCCGATAGTTTCACAAACCAGTCTTACCAAATGGTATCGTATTACACAGTAACTGTGTTGTGGAAGGTCAGATAGGCTATATAGTCGCTCCATCTAAAATACTGGTATTCAGTTGCATCTGGTTAGAATGGAAGCTAACCCCAACATAGTTGGGAAAAGGCTAGACAGATGAGACAAAACATATCATCAGGTTCAATGTCACTGAAGCAAATGATTAAAGTTAACATTTAAAATGGTTTATTAGAAGAAGCTACAATATTCTACTGTCATTTAAATATACATAGTCACAATTCAATAACAATTTCTTAATTTCAATTTCTTATGAATCACAAACAAAGGCCCTCTTTATGGCGTACAAATCTATGATTATTTCATCAAGTCTTTGTGTCCAGTGCTAAAATTCATCCAATCACCCTCTTTTTGTGTCGTTAAGTAGCCTTTGTAAAAATAGTTCTACCCAATGGACCAACTGTAGTAGTTGCAAATTTTACTAAGAGTATTATTCTATAGCCAGCAAATATTTTCTGTCCTTGAGAGGAGTCTAGATTTAGTCTTAAAACAATCGCTAATACAAATGTACAATGTATATTAGACACTAATCAATAAAATCAGACCTAGAAGACTATAATGAAAAACACTTTATTGAAAACAAAATGGTAGCAATAATTTCGGATAGAAGACTATAATATAATGACACACCCTGCTTTCAAAATAATTAGTTTGAGATTATATTTACGAAATAGAGATAGCTTAACCCAAGCTCAAGTAGGTCCTAATTCAATTCAGTATTCGTTGACCCTAACTTACAATGGCAGCAGGTAAATTTTGGTTCTGCTAGAACATCCCGAAATAAACGTCCTCCAAAATACAGCACACTAGTTGCTCCAGTTCCACCAAAATTTCATCAGCAGACAAACCCTCGTCTAAACTAAGTTTATCAAGAAGTCACCTGTTATTTACTCTAGGCACGAGAAGTGTTTCCGTAGACTATGCAAGCATATTTGCATTTCATTACCGCACCTCCGCTAGTTTGCTTTGTTTATAGCACTAGAGATATGCGGCACCGCTTACTTACTCGCTACATAATTTATTTTACCCACCCGCACTGAGATCAAAGAGGCTTGCGTTAAGAACGTGTGGAAATTTTATGAGTCCTATTTTACCAGCGGTTTTGTTAATTGCATGAGTTCGTCAATAGACTCGGTTATTAAGGAAATTGTCGAGGAAGTAATTTTAACGACATTGTTTTGTTCATAAAAAGCTAGGAGGGTTGGGTCTGTTAAAGCAAAATAAGTGACATAATCACGAATTAAAATGCTGCGACATATTCTGTCGTCTATTTTAAGAATAATTCAATCAATTTCAAACACATTTTCGGCAAGATAAAGACGTTTCAGTAAAACGAAATAGACATGATACGAGAATTGAACAAAGGGAATTCTTTTACTTATGAAATTATCTTTACCTACTTTCGCTCGCTCTGCCAATAAGTTCTGTACTTTATCGAGGTACCTTTACATTGTGACAGTTTTACTGAAATAGCTATAGTAAGAAACGAGAAAGAATATTACAGATTCAATAATCTGGATTATATAATTCCTTATCTTGCTTCCAGAGACCGTCGAATCAGTATTAGCATAAGAGCATTTTCAATCGGAATGATCTCTAGAAAGAATTTGCTAGACTCAACTTATAAAGGCGATATTGGATTTTGATATGAATTTATCGAAAACGCCTCAGCAGTGTCAAAGCGCCCCCTCTGGCGATATCAAAAAATTATATCAGAACTTTATCGTCAATGTAAAGCTGAGTGCGCAATCCCAATGACTGACGGCTAATGACAAATCAATGAATCTTGCGAATCCAATTTTATTTACTTGGAAAGTGCCCTTGGGATTAAAAAAATACTGGATTGAAGTTTGAGAGAACGATTTATTTTACGAAAGTTATATAATACCCAAATGTGTTTAAGCTGTGAAAAGGTAGACATTTCTCTCAACTTGCTGATATTGTAAATGCAAAGGATTCGTTGTGAATATGTGTGATGGTGTGGTGTTATTCAATCAAATCCAAATGCAGATTGGAGCTAGGTAAAGTTTTTTGTTCTTGATTTGTTCAAAAAGTGTTTCTTGACTAGTAGAAAGTATAAATAAATGTCCTTTTCGAATTGATTTGACACCAATATGTGTAGAATATCAACAATGAGCATTATTACAAATATGAATAAGTAGCTTTTGCCAGTAGCTTCGCCCGCGTGGAGGTCGGAAATTATCCCATGGGAATGTACCTACTACCGGGATGAAAAGTATCCTATATGTTAATCCACGTTATATATTTAACTATGGGTATATATATAACTATATGTGTGCCAAATTTCATTCAAATCCATTCAGCCACAAACATCCAAACATCTAAACTTTCACAAATTATTTATTTAACCATTTATGTACACTCATATATAAACAGACAAGAGAATTAGAACAGAAAAATAGGTACAGAGGTGATGCTTATTTCTAAAGAAATCTCTAACAGCATACCTGCAATAGGAGAGAAGATAAAGAGATGTAGACAGCGTGAGAAAGGGTAAAACAGAAAATAAACTACATTTATAATGAAAAACAATTATGTGAAAGCAATTAAACAAAAAAAAATCCATCCATACAAACTTTTAGCATATCCTGCAGGATAGTGACCAGTTTTGTGCATTGCGGGACGCATCATAGCCCAACATTCGCATACACAATAAAAAATACTACTTTTACAATAATAACCCGTGACGCCATAAAACACATAACTCCCGTATCGGATAGCTAGTCAAAACGGACACGAGCCCACTTCAAAAACAGCGAGGGCCCGAATCCGCGCAGCACGGTCTAACAGTATTTCACGGCTTGTATGTCACGCATGCATATTTCATTGTAGACTACAACAGAGGGACTTCGTCGTGGGAAATCAAGCGCTTGTAACCATAGACTATAGAGAAATGTTTGACGTAATTATGCGTTATTTATTGGTACGCGTACGGGGAGTGTTCGATTGCGAATAGGTGTAGTTCATGTATTAATTGGGCGTTGTAAAATGTATCGGAAGTTATGTAGTCACTCAACGGTGGCTTAGGCTATTTTGCATAGGGTAGCTATCCATATTTCTCCATTAACTAAGATTTACCAATACATTTTTCACATATATTACAATTTTCTAGTTGCCTGGATCTCTTTGAGAATATTTCCGAATGGATAAGTTCATGTCACTTATAGTTTGTGAGTTACACGCTTTTATGGACACTAGGTACTAATGAAGATGTTAATAATGGTGTTGATACACTCGATTTGAATGCAGCCGTTTGTTTTACATACAATAGATTCCGATTTATTATTTGCAGCATTACTCTGATGGAAAGTTTATGGCATCTTAGTATCAAAACCGATAAAATAAGAGGTAATATAGGTCAGGTTGTACGACTTGTATTCTAAAATATTGAAATATGTATATCGACAAAGTGTACAACATGACATCATGTACCGTATCTTGACGTAAACCTACCTACTGCTCCGTTTGGCCACTCGAGCGATCATCAAGATGAACCAGCTGACCTATTTACTGAAGCGTAGAAAATTCGCGGTATATCTGTATCGGAGACATGTCTTGAAAATAAAACAATCTATATGCATGTATTTGGTCATGCTGGTAGATATCGAATTCACATTATTGAAGGAGTTTGCAAAGGAATTGAAAATGAGAGCTAGAGTCCAATCTTAGAGGAAGACTTTGAAATGGTCTGGTTTCAGTATCATGCAATGCAATGGCATCTTTACGTTTATGATATATGCGTTTCGAAATAAGAAAAGAATTTATGTGTCTTACCAAGTTTCAATATCTACAAAAAACGGAACGTGGTAAATAATTCTCAATGTTGTTATAGCATTCATTTAGGAACATAATATCTACGGTATCGGTATCTACGGTACTATCTATGTTAAATTGTTTTTGTAGCATGCTTAAGCGTACATGATGAATTCATTAGAATAATATACATTTCTATATGGACATCTTCTTAATTGCAATATAGATATACTCTTCTATACCCTACTGTGGTTCCGTGTGGTGTCGGACGTAAAAGAATAGCACCATCCCATTTATTCCCATGGGTGTCGTAGAAGGCGACTAAGGGACTTACTAGAGAATGGGCAGCAGCGTTGTCTATGCATTTGACTACCATACTGCGATCGCCAACCCGCCTGCCAAGCGTGGCGATTATGGCAAATCGCCCCTATTCGGGGGAGGCTTATGTCCAGCAGTGGACATCTTGATAATGATGATGACCCTACTGAATGAAACAACCTATGCAGGTTGTTTGCGTCATATTTATTAATACTAATAACCAGGACGCATTTATTGAATTAAGCCGACAAGTATACAGAAACAAATTCACTACAAATCCATCTAATGAGTTGTTTAGCTAACGCAAAGCTTGTATATAAACCGCAGTGTTAGCTCAAAGCCATTAGTCAATTACCTATCATAGATTAGGACATCAGTGCTCGCGAGATTAATGACCTAACTCCACAGTACTGAAGTTTAGTACATGAATACTCCTGGAATTTACTACTCATTTCAAACGGGACGATTAATTTGGTGATGAACAGGTAGTAATTGGATTGATTTTGGAGAGATATACACAGAAATGCAGTAAAAGGGCCTACACCATGGAGCCTACCCAAATGTCCTTTCTTTGGTTTTGTTCATCGAATCGTTGAGCTCCTTAAGTTTTGACTAGAGCTGCATGGTTACTGACTAATGCGTGCGATGAATGGAGAGGTCCACTCAATTTGCAGTTTGGTAAGAACAACTTTGAGAAGGAAGCTAACGGAAGAATTCGGCTGGGCTGGGCAGCGTTTGGGAAGCTTCGTTGAGTTTTCTCGTCGCGTATTCCGCAGAGCCTAAAGTCTAAAGTCTTCAATCAGTGCGTCCTGCCTATTATGACTTACGGAGCCGAAACGTGGACAGTCACGGTACGGCTGGTCCATCAATTCAAGGTCGCTCAGCGAGCTATGAAACGAACTATGCTCGGAGTATCTCTGAGGGATAGAATCCGGAATGAGGTGATGCGGCAGAGAACCAAAGTTGTCGACATAGCTCACAGAATTAGCAAGCTGAAGTGGCAATGGGCCAGCCACATTAGCCGTAGAACCGATGACCGTTGGGGTAGACGTGTTCTTGAGTGGAGACCGCGAATCGGCAAACATAAGGTAGGACGCCCTCAGGCTAGGTGAAGCAACGATCTTCGGGTGGCTGGTAGCAACTGGATGAGAGTTGCCGAGAATTAAGCTGAATCGCGTGCAATTAGAGAGGCCTATGTCCAGCAGTGGACTGCTGTAGGTTGATGATGATGATGACTCAATTTGTGTGCCTTTCCAATGCCAGAAATCTTTATCTGTGGAATATTTTTGAATTAATGCAGATTTTCTATGGGCAATCTGTCATAAATTCAAAATTATTCTCAGTAACTGTCGAACGTCATTTTTATTCCACAAATATAAGATAACTAATGTTGAAAAATTATTTTAATATTATAATAATCAAATCTAATAGTTTATAATATTCAAGACTCTGAATTAATCAAATGCTAAAAGAAATCTATAATATTTCCCTTCATATATTAGACGCAGGTACTTCGATATCCACGTTTACTCTCACTCCCTTCATATCACCATCTTCCATCAACATAAGAGCGTGCAAACACCAGGTTTTCCAACCCCATAACAGTCGATAAGACACGACAAAGTACGTGAAAAGAGAACATGATAATAGAACCTCTACCGCAGCGATCAGCCGACCCATCGCAAAGGGTTTTGGGGGAAAAATTTCAACATACAGAATCAATTTCCTGTTTTCCAAAAAGCTTGTGTGATAAGGATATTGCAGTCTCACAAACTAAATGTATTGTCCACAAAGGGTTTATAAATACGTTTAAAACATAACATCACGCCTGTTTTCCCGAAAACTTGAGCAGAGGTATATAGTTACACACCCACATTTTACCAGTTATGTCATAGTACCATACACGTATTGGTAAGGGAGCCTTTGGCCAGAAACTAGGTACAAATCCAGACACCAGGCTGCTAATTATCGAAAAACTCAATATCATTTGGCCGAACTGGATATCGATTCTAAGACGTCACGCTGAACAGTGGTGCTTGCAATCACATAACTAGCAAAGCTGTCATATATATAGTTAGAAATCACTGGAAAACTCGTATTTATGGAAGAAACGTGGGTCCTTTGAAGTGTGTAATGTTTTCTTGTTAACTATTCGCACGAGTAATCAATTATTACTGTTTCAGGTCTCTTACCGCTCACTACACCGTTTCATTCGATGCAATATTGTATTTAAGCCAGTATGTATTATATAGGTACGTCACTGCTTGATACTTCAGTAAAGAAGTATATACCTACACCGTGACATTTTAGTCGTGTGATCCACTCAATGTATCCGTCATAAAGTACGTCTAGGCGTGATTAAAACATTGTTACCATTAATTAAGATAATGGGTACAAAGAAAAATAAATAATGCTTTAGAATGATGAACCACCCTCCGTGTTAATAATAAACGATAGATGATATCTACCTACCTACCATTACATTCCATCATTAATTCCATCTCCTTATCAGGGTGTTTCAAACTACGTCATGCGTCTTAGTGAATTATATTTTCATTTTATAGTCTAGCACGAACACGCGGAATAAAGTAAATAAATTCGAACGTTTTAAAATTAAATAAATAATAATTTAGAAACTAAAAAACTCGCTTTAAAAACCAAACTAATAAAAAATTAAAACCCCCGACCCGACCGAAAACTCTAAAAAGTAAAAAAAAAATATTTTGATCATGGCATTGTCAAGTCGGGGGACGGCTAATGAAAATGCTAGGTCTCCTTGTTGGACACGTGTATGAACACGCATTGTGCGTCCCCCGACTTGACAATGCCTTGATCAAAATATTACCTATAAATTAAAAGGCCAATAAATATTATTTGTTTACTTTTTGGAGTTTTTGTTTGGCTCAGGAGTTTTTAACATTTTTAATTTAACTTTTATTTCCTGCTTTTTAAACTTAATATCTCGTTTAAATTTGCGCAGCGTTGCGTACGTTTTCCAAAGTGATGTTTGTTACTAATTTATCCTCATTCCCCGTCCTGATCACCATTTATCTATGAACTATTCATTGAAACCTTTTCAATGAGCCCAAACACGATACTTCTGCTGTTTGTTGGTGAGTAACTTGGGAATCCTGTATATTCTAGGTGATGCTTCAGCACCAGTTCAAGGATACTTTGTTCGTCTAATATCGTTGAAGTAATAGAATACCAAATTTCGACTTGATCAGACCCGTGGAAGATGCTCAATTCCCTTCATCAACCAGAAAAGAGCTGATAATCTTCAAATAGCTGAACCGATTTTGATGAAACATGTCTTAGAACACTCCCGACTAATTCACCTTTCAAACAAAAAAAAAACAAAATCAAAATCCGTTCATCCGTTCGGGAGCTACGGTGCCACAGACAGACAGACACACACACACACACATGCACACACATGCAGACACATCAAACTTAAAACACCCTGTCGTTTTTGCGTAGGGGGTTAAAAAGTAGAAAATAATTCAAAACTATTAGTCATTGATCCTCGATAAGTCTACAAAGTTTAAATGAAATCTGACCGTTAGAAGTGGGTTAAAATCAAGTCCAAAAGAGTCGGTTACAAACAAACAAATATGCTTACAAACATACAGGTGAAGCTAATAAGAGCGTGTTAAAATAGGCGTATCGCATGTAACATTTACTCAGTTTTAAGACATAATCTTATCTCTGGTGACACAATTTCTTTTTAATCCAATTGCAATAGCGTACCTAGTTGTATTTTCGAAAAAAAATCGTACGAATTTATGTTATGTGTATGAATACAAAGATTTCTGTTCGATTTTGTAACTGAAATTGACCCACTTTTGAATTTTCCTCAGACACAAACACACACATTGTTCCATTCTTCACACTGTTACTTACTAAGACATTGGAATTGTGAATCATGATAAATCTATACTTGAGAGTATATTTCCCTCTTTATTTGTATCCGACCGACTGGACGTCTTTTGATTGATTGAGGAAAGCCGATACCAATTTATATTAAGCATCAACCTGTGTAGTTCTTTATATATATTTTTGTACATTTCAAGGACAGTGGAACTATAAAATTGGTCCAATTATCTTGGCATTTTAGGCATCATAATCGTTATCATCTATTTCCTCATCGCGTGGGCTGACCATCCTTAATCTTCGTTAATTTAATTGCCTGGTTGAGAGAATTTCTCGGGCTATAAAATATAAATATGTCAAGTAATACTTTGCAAATTAATATCCAGCCCAATAAACATCGAGTTAGGGATAGGGTACACTTCGAAGAAATGTAATAAAATTATGTATCATGCGAATCGTGATGGCAAACGGCTGGTTCCTGTTCAAAGCGGGAACTTTTCTTTGATATTACTTTATTTGGTTACGTATATATGGGCGAGGATATGTAAAGAGGCTTATTGGGATAAGCCTTTGGGTGGATACGATCCTTAGTGAAAGTGAATAAAAATATCTTTTTGTGATATATTTTGTGACTATTTTATTTGTTACTTTAAATGTGGTGGGTGTTTAAAATGAGGTCACGATTAAGTGACACGTGTCGGATCGTCTGGTCAGTCTTTATTATGCCCTTAAAATAATTCAGACTGTTCACTTTTCGTGTAACTATTCCCGTTCGTCTCACCGTAACAATTAAACAAACAAACTCACTTTCGCATTTGTAATATTATTGAATTCAATGGGATAAATAAGTGTTTTTTCACAATTTTACAACCAAATTCAAATGATTTAGTGAGACCATAGGTAATCAAAAATTAAATAATACATTATTCCCGTTAATTCCACTAACAATGTTAGTAAATAGTAGTACGGAAATAAATTTAATATTATTTAATAAATTCCCGTTTCCGTCCCACTATTGGGATGACGAAACAGAACTTGTGTCCACGAAAGCTCTTCAGTAAGTACTAAGCGAACCCTGTAAGCGTAGACCGTAGAAGACATAACAATGCAAGTTATTTTTAGACGTCTCACCTCTAAATCTTCAGTAAGGTGGGCTTATAAATTTTCTATTTATATCATAATCTATCTCTTCACTCAATTTTATACTTTAACATTCAATACATAAACTATTTGATTGATTGGAATTATATCTTACTTTCTTCGTTAATTAAGCAAGTTTTTAAGAAATGTACGTAGGTATCTATTTCAAAAGGTACATGTTTATGGAGTAAATCTATATCTGACCTGACATGCACCCACGTACATGAATTAAAATTAATTTAATCAATTTTATTTTATTGCACGAGTGATTGTCATTCATACTCTCCGATTACCAAAGATACATACAGAAAAGAATCGTAATAACCAATAAAATTAATGTCTACATTTATATGCCAAACATCAAGTTTTACATGAAAGTTCATTATAATTTTATTGCCGATATTCATGAGTTATTCATGTTAATTAAATTTGTTCATAGCAATGCATAAGATTACTTTTTAGTGCTGCGTTTTGTATATCCTATAAAGATTACGTGCGTTATGCGGCTGGACCACCTGTCATGTTCAATATGTCACTTTTTCGAGGTCCTGGATTGATAACTGCGCATATTCATACAATCGTTCAAAAGTCCAGCCTTGCCGGATCAAAAGGGCGTGATCTTTTTATTGATTTAATCCAGAATTTTGATTTTAGCATAAGGCAGCTGTCCCACTGCCCGCACCGTCGCCGAGGAAGAGACTAGCTATCACAGATTTTTTCGCTCAAGAAAAGTACAAAAGATATTTACAAAAGGTCCCACGTAAGTTACAGAGATACAAGCTTCTGCTGACCAGTCTTTGAAATACAAGCCTTGGCTTAGTTTAGGTATACGTTTCAGTACCTAAGTGTCTATTTACCAAATTCTTGGGAACGTTCTTGTGTGTGACGTTAAACTTTTGATTTTACTTTCCCTTTTTTTACATATTATTGTAATAATAGTTGATCACTGACTGTTTACGCCGCCGCCGTCGACTACTTATTACCCCTTTTGGCGCAACGAAAAGAGCTATCAAAGAGAGTATTCGTGCAGCGCAAAACACTCGCTGAGAGATTCACGCATGGTACATACGCATACCAGCAAGTAATCGTCGCGTAATCCATAATCCGTCGAGCTGTCGCTATTCGTTGACCGCCGGCGAGAATGATTGTCAGTTCTAGTTCAAAAATTGAATCTGCATCAATCAACACGTATGTTAACATGGCATTGTACTGTTTGTATTGTGTTGTAATTTTTATACATACGTACATACATAAACTCGTGTCTTCTTGCCATGGGGCTAGGCAGAAATTCCAGAACACCTCCTGCTAGGATCCTTACATGCTCCTTTTACCTAGTTCATTACTATTTAATTTTCATGTAGAATTATAAATTAAATACGTATAATACAGTCAATTATTGTAATATTTATAAACAAAGCCACAGTCTACGGGAAAAGCCATATGGCCCAACCAAAAACTAAAGGCCAAATTACCTTTGTGATTTTAGGGAGACATAATAAACACGCTGAACAGTTTTCTGCCAACATTGTTTTATTTATGTTATGCGCAATCCTCATTTGTTTTGCAAATTAATACCCGAACGCACTTACAGTTTGTTAAATGGCTGCGAGCGAGTGAAAACAGCTGACGTTTCTCACAATAGGATTTATGCATAACGATGTACCTAGTTGAACGTTGTATCTGTTTTATTTGCACTGAATTATTGAGTTGAATTATGTGTTATTTTTGGTAAGAGATTTGTGGGGCATGTGTACCGTCCACTAGGCACCATGAGTAGGTAATTGGTTAATTAAATAGAAATTTGTATCAGGAAAATCATTTTCTGACCTGCATATAACGCTCTAAAGGATTTTTAAGGAATCCCTCTTTTCAAAGAATAACGTAACCTCTGTCTGGCCTTATTTTTAAAAGCTTTCTCAGTAACACGTTTCCGATTCCGTTTCCTAAATATTTAATAGAAGTCATTTCCAAGTACTAAAATTACTTAAATTTACCCCATAGTCCCCGTAAACCAATTTATTGTTTTTTTACAAAGTGGTGTAAATATTTTCAAATCAGTTTATTTGGCTACTAAAACTCGTATATCACTCCGCATAATCTCACGGCTTTGCTCAAATCCGCTGCGATCAGCCGCACACTCATCCGCGCGATACATCGACAGTTCAGTAGACAAATGTGCGTTGATTTATATCATTAAGTTACTGCCTCTTGGGGTCCTGGGTTTAAATCTCAAGTCGCAGAAAGTGGTATAGAGTTTTTCTTTATAAAACAAACCAAAATCTGGATTTGTGCCCGTTTTTAGTTTGTCTTTTCGGGCTAATAGTTTCAACCAGATTCTAGATCTGAGCCCAATAAATGACTATAGTGGTTCGATCCTTATAACATGTGGCTTAAACGTTACCGGCAAAATGTGAGTACCTACAGTCTTTGTTCACTATGTTTATCCTACTAGCTGTCAATGTCCTGTAACCGCTCCCGGGCCGATGACATTTGACGTAAAACACTTCAATTTCCGCGCCGATATCTGACAGCTGACTTGTTTATGACCTTGCTCACAAAAAAAGGTCCACTCAAGTTTTTAACTATGAATATTGAATTCGCATTGGTATAATATTAGAAAAGTTAATATGGTCGTTATTTATTTTTCCTAATGTTACGCGCAACTTTCTTAGTCTTTTTCTTTCATAAGAACCTTCTCCTGACAACAACAAACACGTGCAACAAACAAAAGAAGTAGTAAAATTAGTCCAGCCGTTCACGTGTGATGCCGTGACCAAGGGAAATCCGGATTCATTTTGATATAGCTAGATTGCGAAACAAGGCTGTTATTCGAAATACATCTTCGATTGTCTTCAGGATGGAGTTTGAGCCAACCGCACTCTGCAGAGCAAGGAAGCAGATTTCTGTCTGACGAAGGCGTGGAAGCGGTGGAAGCCATCCACGTGTGCTGGTAACCACCTAGATTGGTTAATTGGTACCTGGTTAATGAGAATAGGTTAACCTCTTATTACTAAGGTATCGTCGTATACTTCTCATTCTGTCTCTCTGCTGCCTTCTTTGGCCAATTCTTCACAAACAAATCCAAATCATTTCATTTCATTTTATTTATTCATAAAACAATTTACTTTGTGTTGAACATATATACACATGCAATTTACTTTCAAATACAGAGAACAGCTATAACAAATGAAGTTCAAGTACAAAGTTTTGAAAATAATATGAAACAGTTTTAAATATAATGTCAAATAGTTTCAATAATAATGTAAAAGATTCTAAATTATATAATGTCAAAATAAAAACTAGATCATTTATTATTGTGTGATATTAGTTTCCATATATTATGCAGACATTTTCTAATAAAAAAGCTTTTAGTTTTGTTTTAAACAGGTGTTATAAATCAGGACGTTTAAATCAGAAGGCAACTTATTAAATATCTCTACAGCTTGGTACTTCGAGCTTTTGAAATTTTGGTGCTATTTGTTGTTTAAAAATTCTTCTTCGCGTGATCTCTTTAATCTCACGTTCTTTTTGTGATTCAAATTCATGTAAATTTTCTGAAACTTACCTCGATGGCGACACATATCTTCAGACACCCACTGTGTGTCGCCCCCATTTCATAACAGACGAAATGTGAGAGTACTAATACACAACTGCCTACCTAGTCTGGAAATGCGGGCGTGATATTAGATTATTAAGTTCTTCAGTAAAGCCAAATCCGCTGCAATCAGCCGCATACTGGTTCACGCGATACATTGACAGTTCAGTTGACAAATGTGCACTGATTAATATAATTGTGTCGCGATTCACGCGTTCGTTTGTCTCTGTCGATAACTTTGCGATAGTACTGTTGGTTAGCTCGATTTATGTGAACGAATGATGCACGGTTTGAACGGGCATTGGAAATAAATTGATGGTTTCTTGGATTTAAATTGGAGTAGCTTTGTTCAATAAAAAAACTCAGCCTATCTCAGTCCACTGCTAGATATACGCCTCACACATGCTGCGCCAAATCACCCTGTCCTCCGCCTTTTGCATCCAAACTGACCCAGCCACCTTTTCGAGGTCGTCAGTCCATCTAGCTGGAGGGTGTCCCACACTGGGTATTGTCGATACGCAGTCCAGGACTCGTCTGCTCCATCGGCCATCACTCCTTCGACAAATATGGCCCGTCCACTGCCACTTCAACTTGCTTACTCTGCATGCACCGCAGGTAAATCCAGTCATTTTCCGGAATGCTTCGTTGTGGGTTTCATTTCAGCTACAGTAGCATACTTGCTACTGATTGGATTTGAATTTCAGTACCTGCACCCTAATTTTGTAATCAATCATAATCTGTTTCATTTTGAAAGATCAACAATATTCATTGCGTTATTTATGTTGCTGAGCAGACACAATTTCCAAACGTATGAAACAAATGATTACCAATCTGTTTCAAAATGATTCAGATTATGATTGAGCGTGCGTTACGCAATCAGGGTGCAGGTGCTGAAATTCATTAGATTTGAAATGAAAAGCATCATTTCAGCCGAGAGACATCCACTGCTGGATAAAGGCCTTCCTCAAGCCCCTTTGACTGGTTCTGTACTTTCCGCATCCAGCGGACTCCTGCAGCCCTACAAGGTCATCGGTCCACCTAGTGAGGGCTGCAGGCCTACCAAATTTATGTCTTCCGGCACGCAGTTGCCACTTCAGAAATTTTCGATCCCATCAGCCATCTGTTCTGATTTGCCCTGCCCACTGCCACTTAAGTTTGGCAATTGTTCGGGCTATGTTGGTTACCTTGGTTCTCCTGCCAATCTCTTTATTCCTAATTCGATCACTCAGGGAAACTCCAAGCATAACCCTCTTTTTTTTTGGTTGGGTAATCATCAAATAGCTTCTCCCACTCTGGGTGGAGCAGGAGGGCGTGTCAAACTTTTACTGAATAAAACCCACCCCTGTTCCCTCAGTTGCCTGTATGCCAGAGGCCGCGGTATCTCTTTCGAACAATCGGCACCCCTGGCAGACATCGGCCCTGGCGGGCCCCATCAGTTCGTGCTGACATCTTTTTGAGGCGCGCGTGGAACACAACGCACCATTGACCCAGGCTTGGTCCGTACCGGACAGCGAGCTACTCATTACTCGCCGTCTGCAAGCCCACGCCTACGGTGGCCGGGAATCAGCCTGGGCTTCTCGACGCCCAGGCTGATTCCTCTCCAGGTCTCCTGCCAAGGCTACGGCCGTGAGGGCGCATGTACTGCCTCTCCCTCACGTGCGCCGCCTCCCTCTTTGCGAGCATCACTGCTTCGCTAAAAGAAGCGACTGCTATCCATGCACTTTCGCTTCATACCATGGCCTGGACCAGGGCCGGACGCGATAGATCGCCGCCGCCGATCGCCGCCGCCGATCGCCGCCACGACGATACGGTGGTGCTCCGCACAAGCCGGGCAGATCTCCACCGTATGCTCCACCGTCTCCTCAGGGCGATCTTCGCAATGGAAACACCCAGGCGTTTTCTTCCCGCCTTATCCAAAACAGGAACCTCCCGAAACAACCGTGTCCGGTAAGGACCTGCGTCAGGCGGAAGGTGAGGACGCCATGCCACCTCTCAAGCCTCTCCTCAGAGAGGGGACTTACCGCCACAATCGTGGCGTGCCCAAAACATAGCCCTCTCCATTGCCCTTTGGGTGACTTTAAATCTTCTTATGAGCTACCACGTTTCGGTTCCATATGTCATCACTGGTAACACGCACTGGTCAAAGACTTTCGGCTTGAGACACTGTGGTATGTAGGACAAGAAGATATTGCAAAGCTTCTCGAACGCTGCCCAGCCGAGTCGAATTCGACGATTGACCTCATTCTCGAAGTTGGACCTACCTAACTGGATAGTTTGTCTTAGGTAAACGTACTCGTCTACAACTTAGTGCAACGCCTCCGACCGTTATGAGACCACTCTCAACCACCCACGTGTTAAATGGGCATTGGACATGACCTTTGTCTTGTCCATCTTCATTTTAAGATCCACTCTTTCGGAAGCTCTACAGCGGGGTAACGTGTTAAACAGTTTCAGTAGGAATGGTTTTCATTTTGACAACAACATTCTTTTCCTTATTTACTGAGCAGAAAAAAAATACTAACATAAGCTATGGATTAGCAATATTCTACAAAATGTTTATACTCGTAATTGTGTTTGATAGTGTGTTACGACTGAAATTACATCATTTCATTAACTATTCTCTTTCTTTTCAAACAAACTTTTCACAAAATGCTATATGCACTTGTCCAAAATTCCGTCTACGTTACATTCAGCTCTCTAAATACCGTATAACATCATTACCAACGTTCGTTACTCATAATTAGTCATCAATAAAACAATTACAATGTTATCAACATTCAATCCACCATTTCTGATTGAGAACCGGCTCCAAAGCATTTGCTTACTAAAAATCCATATAATAATTGACCGAGACGATCTTGATTGAGCCTACGTAAAAAAATAGCCTTCATTCCCGTAATAGATTTTCAACGGCAATTTGATTTAGTATACAATTGAGTACTACAGATAAACTGGTAACTAATACTTTGTTACCCGTTTTGTTTGTTCTCAAAACACTTAAAAATGTTCCGATGCACGTTTTTGCTAGAGTTTCGTTCCGTCAAAGCAAGTTCGAACAGATTTGATTAAAAGAATGGCTGCGTGTTTCGGAACAATTTCTAGCGATTCGTTCCTCAACCGATGTGGGTTAAATTTATAACTGCCTTGTATTTAATTATTGTTTATCCTTGAAACAATTTTTAGTGAGTCAAGTTTTTGGTACAATTAGAGATTTCAAGCCTAAAGGGATTGCGGCTCTGGGAAAATTGTTTTAAAAGTAACGAACTCCAAATATTTGAACGCGTTTATCTGGAACTCTACTCGAAATTACTCACTTTTAACATGCATGAAATTAAGCCGTTGAAAATCATCTGAACAGACACATGTTACCAATAAATTATTTATTAATTTTAACAGGTATTAAGAATACGCCAGTACATATTGCTACATCATAGTCTGCCTTATCTTTTCCCAACTATGTTATGGTCGGCTTCCAGTCTAACCGTATGTAGCTGAATACTTGTATTTTACATGGAGCGACTGCCTATCTGACCTCCACAACCCAGTTACTGGGTAATACGATACTCCTTGGTAGGAATGGTTGTCAGACTTTCGGGCTTCTGACGACCCGTAACGACTGTTAAAGATCCACAAATGACAGCCGGGACCAACGGCTTAACATGCTTTCCGAGGCACGGTGGGGTCTCGGTATGTAAATATGGTCACCCATCCACGGACCAACCGCGGCAAGTGCAGCTTAACCTGATCGATCGGCCCGTGTAGCTTATATTACTTAGCCACAAGCCCCTCTACATATTGCTACATGCATAAGCATAATCTGCCTATAGTGTTCCCACTGCTGGGATCTTATCGTTATTTTTGTTTCCATACTGACTGGTATGTTTTCCAGACTCACAGAAAAACTAACGGAAACTAAAAAACTCCAAATCATTTTATATCGTTTTGTGACTGTTACTACAACTCCAAGAAGTGTTTCAGGAGTGAAAGTCAAAGATATGCATGTCAAGGAATTGGACTGTGATTATTACCAATAAATAGAGTGCAAAGGTACCTTTTTATAATTTATCTTGTATTTCTCTTATTAAATTTTTATTATCTAGTCTATTTTCTATCCCTTTTATTTGTCAGGGATAGGTAGACACGACAGTTTGTAGGCCTTCTCTCTTCGAGGAGTGGGCTGTAATCTACCACGCGGGCCCAATTCAGGTCGGTAGATGTCACACATGTCTTCGAATTTCGTTTCTAGGGCATGATGCTTTCCTTCACCGTTTTGAAAGATATTTCTACAATTCAACTCTTTAGGGGAATCTAGCCGCGGGGTCGAACTCATGGGTGGGCCTGGCTAAAATGCACGCTGTCTCACCAAGCATCGTGGCCGACAGAGGTAGTATCAGTGATAAGCAGTTAGACGCTAGTCTACACGCATAACGTTATTGAGTGAGATCCAGGAACATTTATAATAAAACAGCCGCGTAAAAATTAAGAAAAGTCCTTCGGAAGATCGGGATTTATGAAAAAACCACTGCATAAATCAATGACCAATAAAATTTATTGAATTTTTCGGTACTTGAGCTTTGTCGGTACTTATTTGGTTTTGAGATTTTATACTTCTTTCATTACTTAAACACACCCAAAGTTAGCTTAAATTAGCAAGAAAAACGAATCTTTGTTGGCTCTTAACTTTTTAATGGCTTTTTATTTTAGTATTCTGTTCCCGTACAGACAATATTGATAATGTGACAAAAACATACCATGTTTCATTTTTGATGTACATTATCGAACAGTGGAGTAATACACTCCCGAAGTTTGTATGGAAAAAATGTCGACAAGATTCACCTTAAAAACAAAAGCCGGCCGAAACGAAAGCCGAATCATGTTATAAAAACAAGTGACAAACAAGTGCTCAAACAATAGACGAAAAGATCACGCCAAATGAACAATATGTGAACATAAATGTACAATACGGCGTAATTACTGCCACAATGAGATGTCATACCGATTCGAGCTATGACAATCGGTGGGGTGACAGCACCAATAGGTGACAGTTGGGGCGAGGGTTAGAGCCGTAGGAGGAAGCGGAAAAAAATGGTATTTCATTTGTTAGTCGATTTATGTAATACCACAAATTATAATTTTCTGTATAAGGTTTCGGTATAAGGAATTATCAAATAATTGAAGGTTAGATTTCATTGCTATAGCTAATACAACAATGTGAAACAATTTAGCTTCATTCCTGTAGCAAAAAAATATTTTGTCTATTTAACTACTCTAGCTAGGTATGAGTGGGTATGGCCTATTGCAACCAATTTTAATTGAGTGCAATAGGTAAAAGAAAAAGAGAGTTGATCGGCTTAGCAGTCGATTCGCATTATCAATTTCGAGAAATACGTTTAAGGCAACTGGCACATTTTGTGATGCATTTTCTAGATGCTATTTCCGAAACTGTATTTCTGGGAATTACTTTAGATTCGAAATTGCAATGGGGTGCCCACATTAGAGCTCTCTCAAGTAGATTAAGTTCAGCTGCTTACGCAGTAAGAAAAATAAGGCAGTTGACTGATGTAGCCACAGCTAGGTTAGTATACTTTGCTTATTTTCACAGTATTATGTCTTATGGCGTTCTGTTGTGGGGATCGGCAGCTAACGTAGATTCAGTTTTCATTTTACAAAAGAGGGCAATCCGCGCAATCTACAAAATGGGGCCTCGCGAGTCTCTTAGAAACAAATTCAATGAAATTGATATACTAACTCTGCCTTCTCTTTATATCCTAGAAAATATCTTGTATGTTCGCAAAAACTTAGGTCTTTTCAAAAAAAGATGCGACTTCCATAATCTAAATACACGTAGTAAAGATGAAATTGTGATTCCAAAATTTAGATTAACTAAAACTAGCAAGTCATTTCTAATAAACAGTATCCGCTTCTATAACAAGTTGCCAAAGTCGGTTACAGAACTTAGCGTTGGAAAGTTTAAAACTCACATCAAACGTGTCCTTATCAAAAAAGCATATTATATGATAAAAGACTACGTTGAAGACAGGGAAGTTTGGCATTAATTCCTTCTGCACATGTGGCTTCCCTGGTACCTCATTAACAGCATAACTTTGTGAGAGTCTATTAACTGCTTCCAAATTACAATGTTAATTTTTAATATTTTTATTTTTTACACTTTCTGACATATTCTCGTCATTTTTGACATTATACATCGCTTCAAATAGCACCTATTTATTAGTGATTCTCATGAAAATCATGTCACTTTGTTTAAATAGGTTGATCTTACTAATGTAGATTCTTTTACATATTGTGAATGGGAAAACATTGTAGGCCTTACAGACTAGATTTATAGACGATTTTCTATTCTTTATTTTCATTCCTCTAAGTACTTGGTACTTATTGACAGGCCTGCACTGTCCTCCCATACCTATTATCACTGTAATTTGAAAACATTGTAAAACCCAATTATTTTTAAAAGAGTAACCGTGGAGTTTCTTGCCGGCTCTTCTCCATAGGAAGCGACAAATTGGAACCGTGCACCTAGCTTCTGACGTTTCATAAGTGCCCTTGCAGGTTTATGTGAAATGAAATATTTTGATTTGATTTTGTATTTTAAGTAATAAAATTATTACACTTTTTTCTCAACATTCCGTTGTTTCTTTTACGTTTTCTTTAAAACGTGCCGAATGTCTAATACGTATTTCTAGAATTGTCGATTCGCCTACAAATAAATTGACTTGCGAGTCGCCTACAGATTTTTTTTTTTAAGTGACGATTCGCCCAATTCGGGAGAGTAAATTCGTGTGAATCGACTAATAAGCCAGTTAATCGCTTAATGGAGGTTTCAAAATAAGAACTTGTTCTATTCAGATCAAGCAAAGCAATCATTATTATTGCATTGATTTGCATAGAACAAATTTATTATTCAATAAAATCGCTCTGTCTTACTGCTTGGCCCACCAAGCTCAGGGAATTAGTACGCGGCAAGCAACGTAACTTGAGCCAGCATACATATGGTATTTATTCCATTCCGTTCATCCAATAAGGGTTGATATAATTTATGTCATATTCCGAAAATGTTCGCGACACATTCAAGTTCAATGTTGACATTTCCATTGAACAATACAGGCTGTTTCATTGTTTCATGATATTTTGTGTTCAAATCAAATGTCGGATAAAGGTCGCTCAATTAGCGATTTCAGTATAATGTCAGCGATTCATTAGGTAACAATAAATTATGAAGCAAGAGAAAAAGGCTTTGTTCATTAAACCTTTGTTTATCCTTTAAGTAGAAATTTAAGTAAATTAAAACTTCAAGCAACACAGCACACATCACACATCTTTCACTGTCCTTGATCCTAATCAAATAATATTTTAATAATAATGAAATTACCAACTGATTGATGTATTTTTGTTAATTAACATTGGCCAATCAATAGGATCATCATCTCGTTATTAATTGTTGCAACTTTGCATACACCCACGTCCAATTTATTAGTTGTGAAAGGCTAATTATTTTTCTGTTTTTGTAATTTTAATTTAGTCCAAAGTAAATTAAAAGTCATAAACGAATGATGTTTAATTTATTTTGTAAATTGTACGTAATTGAGAAATATTGTTTTAGAAAACTATTAAGGAATGTGTTTTCATCAAAAGAAACTATTAAATTATTTAGTACTTTCTAAAATTAAACAATCAAGTGCTTCTGAATGAAGTATTTTCTATTGCTAGATTTTTATTAAAGTAATGAAAGAAAGTTAAATTTCCTTATCTTAATAATTACAATACAAAAAGCTAATTTTATGAAATGGTTTTTTGACTAATAAAATACAATCTATGCCAAAAAAAATACCCAACCGCAGGCACGCAACATAAATACTTAATTACGGCTTCGCCCAAAAATAATTCATTTTTCGTCCTTTTACCAATACATTGACGTGTTTGACAAATGAATCTATGGCGTGCATACAAGCACCCTGTACGTAAGACTCCGGTCAACCGACTCCCGAGCGGAGGTTAATCATTTTATTCAACAGTATACTGTTACTCTGAATTATTATTGACATACCAACTGTCGGGGGACGCCATCAAATTGAATGTGTGATTGGAAAATCAATAGTATTCGTTATATTGAATGTTTTGTTTAATACATAAGAATAGTATACACGCCTTCTGTTAAAAATGTTAGATTATTTTTATAGAGTAGGTAGGTACCTTACTCATATGTGTCTGATACGTTATTATGGATTGCTGTGAAAAATTTAGTTCTGAAGGATTTCTGGGCATTTTTTTTAATACTCATTATAAAGGCTTCTTCAAACAGGGGCGACGCGATAGCGCGACGCGACACTTGTAAAACGATTTCAATAAAGATTTTCATAGAAATTGTTCTACGAGTGTCGTCACGCAATTGTCGTGTCGCGCTAGTCTGCACGAAGACACCCTTAAGACAGAAGAGTTTGTTTGAACGCTTTAATCTGTGGTAGTACCAGTCAGATGTGAAAAAATATTTTTGCATTTGATAGCCTAATTCTTGGAGACGGCTATTGGCTATTTAAAATTACACTAGGACATTTAGGAGCCGAGGTTAAAGACGTAAAGAAAAAACGCCAAGCGAAAACGAATTAATAGCGTGTGCAGGCGATGCGATCCGACGCGGCGACGGTGTATGTTCAAGTGGGGATTCAAGTGGGGGTTCAAGAAATTTCACGCGGACAAGTCGCGGGCAGGAGCTAGGTTTAATATAAATTGGTTATTTATCTTATATCGTATCATACCGGTAGTCTGGTAATGATCTGACTCCCCAAAGTATGGTAAGACACCCCACTTTGAATTTTAGCACGAGAACCGTAGACAAGCGTTTTGTCGTCGGAAGAGTAGACAAAAATGACGTTTCCGTATATACAGTTGACGGTTTTTCACCGAGAAATGTAGACAAGCGATTTCTATGCTACAGATAGAAAGCGTCATGCTAATGCCTGCTGTAAAAATGATTGCTATCAGAGTAATAACCACGAAACTTGAGTAAATATGGAAATATAGGGCTGAGTAACAGCAAAATACGTATAACTAAAAAAAATACTTCAACAGTGTTCTCAAATTTTAATATATTTACAAAAAGCACCTTTATGTCTAGAAAAAATATATAATTCCTTACCTTCCGCGAGACTGAGTAAATATTCAACACAAAGCCAGCGCTCTGAGGAATCAAGCCAGATAATATCTGAACCAGTTTTAGTAATGTCTGAATTCCTGTAAATTATCCAACTGCAGAAATTCAGACCGGCTTGTAAAAATACATAAAGTAGCTACCTGTTCTCTAGAGATATGCACTTGTATTACTTATCAGATTTATCTTACTACGTATGTACCTTCCTACGACATATTTTGCTTTTGAAAATTTAGTTCATACGTAGTACTTGAGAGGTGAAATTCTCGTAATTTAAATTCTCGCTTAACAGACTTTTTAACTCCGAGCCATTACTAGGAATTCCAGAAAACGGAAACTGCAAAGCATCTACGGTAAACTAATTTCAGATGCAGAAGGGCTTTATTTAAGCCATATTTAAGTGAATATTCAATAATGAATATGTTATCGCTTGAATCAGTGATCGTGAGCAGTGTCGGCCCAGTGGTAGGTAATGGCCGCGACTTACGAGTTTTAGGTTCAAACCCAGACCAAGATAACCACTGCTCTCAAAACGGTGAAGGAAAGCATCGTCAGGAAACCAGCATGTCCTAGAACAAAATATTCGAAGACATGTGACCAATCCGCACTGCGCCTGCGCGGTAGATTTCAGCCCATTCCCTCTCACAGAGAGAAGGCCTGTGTCCCAGCAGTGGGAACATTAAAGGCTGATTATGATGGCATGAAATAAGATACCCGATACATAATGCAGTTCATTATGAAATCTTCAAAGGATTATACATTTGAAAATCGTAATACTTCCGCAAATCATATCAGCGGCTTCGATCGACGCGCGTCGATGGAATGAAATCAATTTCAGAGTTAGTGCGCACCGCCGATCGAGATATAGAGTACCGTTCTTCATTAACTCGATTTTATCGACAACGATTTTTTAATAATTGGAACTCGCCTCAGATTTTTGACGGGGCGATTAAGATTGTTAACTCATGTAGATATATCTCACAGTTCCGCAAATTCTGTACTGATTGCAGAGAAATTATGTCAGTAAAGTTAGTCGCTCTTACATAGCTTGAATAACTCAAAGGCAACGGAACTTCGATAAAAGGCGTCAGTAGAATTGTGATATCTATCGTAGAATACATTTTAAATCGGAGCAGTCTGTACTCGTAACGAGATAAACAGTAAACACCTCACCTAGCATATAATTTTAAAATAAACCGTGTTTCCAAACAATATCCCATAACATTCAATATCTATTTTACTTATCTGATTCACACTAACAATCGCACTCATTCCAAAGGCTTTGCATTTTATTGTTTTAAAATCAGCTAAGGCCATTATGGAGCGCGCCGTGAGATTTTATCTAGAGCTAAATGTTTCGTGAATAAAATTGGTCGCGCTCGTTCGAATCGGATCTCGATCGCACGGTCGATGTATCGATTCAGTATCGATATAGCCTCCGATCGTATCGAGAGACGATGTTACGTAATTACAGAGTAGTTTTACGGTAACTTTATTCATTCGGCGAAACTTTGCACATGTATAATTCAGTCGTGTTTTTGTGGATATCCGTATTAATTCGTAAAGTTTTACGCTTTAGAATATTACTTGAATAGTAAGCTTCTTTACATGCATCGGTGATTTTAAACGCTTTAACTGAATATTCTTTTAAGTGAATCGCTCCTTGGTTTTTATAAGCTCTCGTTTTAAATTCTCTGAAGTTGTTGTGATCTCATGATGTCGTGGTCGTATTAAAAGACTTGGAAGTTGTAATTGCATATTGGGTTTGTGTTACAAAGTGGAGTCCCTTATTAAGCTGTTGACTTTAATAGGAGATTCTATTACGTATTATTACCTCGTAGCTATTTAAACTCGAAAACATTCAGGCATATCAAGTTCGTGTTTATAACCTGAATTACTGGAAGCTCAGTTGTATCTTAGAAAATGATTTCTAGTAAGATAAGGGACGGGTTACTGTTTCGGGCACCAACGAAATAACATGTTTTTTACATAGTTTCTCGAAAATCTGACGTCGTTCACCCTGGCGGTTTCTTTTTTATAAGTATGCTGACTGTAGGAACTCAAAACTTAAAGCATTTATTTCAATTTAAACGTTTTACAGGCACTTTTGAATTGCTTAAGAAGTTGGTTATTCAGAAAAAAATACCTATAAGATTCGCGCCAGTGCCGCGTCCCATCGACCATTACAAAGTGTAGTAGTTTAATTTGGAGAAGAACGGGTACGAAATTCCATGGACATTCTTTTAAATAACATTGATACAAAATCTTAGGTAATATCATTAATAAATTAAAGCCTTTCTTTACAATTGCAATTACCAAAAACATAAATTGAAACAGTGTACCTGTTTTAATTGATGTATTGAGTAATTGACAAAGCAATTCCGTGATCAAACCTCATCGTTTTAACGGCTGTAATTAAAAAGACATCAATAAAGTAAAGGGCTGTTGGGTGTCTCTTAATTTGCTCAATTTTGTGAGTTCGTCAATGGCTGCCGCTAATTTTCCTTCGACATGTGTTTGGTCGCACGACGCTTAATGAAACACGCAATCGTTGTTTGAGGGAACGCGCCTGTGACAGTGTAATTTTCATTACAAACTCTTCGGTATTATAATGTTGTATCGTGTTAATGGTTTCATATTATGGTTAGGATTAAATCCAGAAGGTTTCCTCCATCACTACAAGAAATAAACGCTTCCTTGATCAAAAACGGCCTTGGTTGGATTGATGGTTAGGATTAAATCCAGAAGGTTTCCTCCACCACTACAAGAAATAAACGCTTTCTTGATCAAAAACGGCCTTGCCGATTAACAGATGTCAGCCCCAAATCTATGTATGACTGAGTCTTTACACAGTAAATCCATTCAATCCACTACCGTTGTTTCCTGTTGTAGTACAAATTTTTGTGGACAGTTTTAAAGGAAACTATAGAATCCCCAAACTAGCCTACCCAGTAAGTAATTGGGTTGTGTAGTTCCAATAGCTAATAATGCTCCATGAAACATTTCCACGAAAACGTTTACGAATGAAAACGTTGAATAGTCTAATTATAATCCAATCATCATCATCTGCCCAGCCTTTTCTTATGTTGGGGTTGGCTTCCAGTTTAGTCAGATGCAGCTGAATAACAGTACTTTGCATCTAGCGACTGTTCCCTTTGGTGCCGGACGTAAAAGAATAGCACCATCCCATTTCTTCCCGTGGATGTCGTAGAAGGCGACTTAAGGGACTTACTAGAGAATGGGCAGCAGCGTTCTCTATGCATTTTATCACCATACTCCGATCGCCAACCCGCCTGCCAAGCGTGACGGGGGAGGCCTATGCCCAGCTGTGGACGACTTTCGGCTGAAATGGTAATGATGATGTCATCTAGTGACTGCTTATCTGACCTCCACAGCGCAGCAACTGGGTAATACGATACCCCTTGGTAAGACTAGTTGTCAGACTTTTGGGCTTCGGACGATCCGTAACGACTTTCAAAGATCCACGAATGACAGTAATCAATATCCAATATACATTCAGTTAATCAATATATATTATATATAATTAACTCAAAACTATTTTAGTTAGTCAATATACAACAGTAACTGCATACTCTGTCAACAGTTAAATTGGACATCACTTTCTGAGTATCGTAAATCGACCGCTTGACCCACTAATACATTCAGCCGAGATATCGATAATCGATATATCCATACATTATCGCCAATTAGTTAGTGTGCCGCTGTCATTACTCGAAGTGTCGTGTAAGGGTTGAGACGAATGCGGATATATATATCGAATGACGTGCCGCGCATTCGAAATGGTCCCATTAACTCGCATCGCTTTTGAGATGCAAATGAGAATTTTTTTTCTTCGTAAAATCTCTTCATTGAATATTTCAAGCCGCGCCTTGTGGGTGAATTTATTTTCTTCCTCCAATTCTGAAACGAAATAAGGGAATCAACAATTTAGATTTCCTTTTTTTTAATGCAGCGGCAATTCTGTTTCTGTAGAATTTTAATTAAACGTTGTGCTGCACAAATATCGCGGATATTTTTCATTTGATTTAAACCATATATTGTACCAAAAATTAGATACCACATGTTCGTAAAATCACGACTCGATTTCATATTCAAAGCTGTGCTAAAAGTGTATGCGAACATGAATAGGGTGAAGGCACCATCATCGGCCATTGTGTAAGCGAACGCCCCTAGCTCAGTGTTGTCACATAATGTCAGTATCGGAAGGGCTCAAAGTGTCACCCCTGGCAGACGAGTGCACTTGCTACACGTTATCCAGATATGTTGTGAATTTGACTCGGTACTTTGAATGACGACTAATTCCATTGTTAACGCTCTGCCATATGGGCTACAGGAGCGGTTTAGTACGGATTGCCAATATTGAGTTAAGCTCGTCTGCATTACGCTGTGATTATTTATAAAATTCTTCGTTTTATTACCATTTTCAATATTCTCTTAATAAATTCTGTCACCTAGTATGGAATAAGTCCGGGTAAAATCATATTTAGTACGACCGTTAATGGCATGAGAGTGAAACAGACGACTTAGGGTAGTTTATCTATTTCTATACGTGAAATAAAATAGTAACGAAGTCAAAACTGTACATAAATATTTTTGAAGAAAAACATTCCTACGAGGTCTGGAAACGAGTCTGATGCAAAAAATATAATTTTTAGCTTTTTGTCCGATTATCTGGATGTATGTTCCGAACTGGCGCAAATACAGCTCAATGAATGATTTGGATGAAATTCGGCACACAGATAGTTTATAACCTGGATTAACACATAGTCCTTTTAATCCTGGTAATATGTTCTATTTGAATATTTGCCGACATACACGTGGGCCACGCCGCCGGGGGCAAAAGCTAGTTATATAGTTTAAGCTTAGCGGTTTTCTGAGTAATGTAAGGTGAATTATAATTACTAACTAAACATAAAACGCCTCTGATCCATTACACCCTAATCCAAGACTAATCGAGACAAAACCCTTATTATTTAAGACTTTACCAAAAACACGAACCAAACTCGCAAGAATCTCAATATTAAAGCGCCATTCGGCCGCAAAATAGCAAACAAAAACACAATTAGCTGCTGGGGGAACAAGAGTACAATAGCGGTTTGGACAACGTTTGGAGCAGTTACCCTAATTTGTTATTACTGTCAGTTCGGGTGAACTTGCGGCTGCCTTATGCTAATAAATGCTTGCTCGCCCCGACAATTGACATAACGACTGCATATTAAGTAAACCTTATGAACTTCGTATTTGGTGGCAGAAATAGTTGTGGGATAGTTAAATAATATTTTGTAAGAGACGGATTTTACCGTTTTATTGGCTAATTTAAAGCATTGCATTTGTGGGTTGTCAATTTTATAATAATAAGACCAGTGTCACAGTGACACTGGTATCTATGTTTGATAAGCTTTATGCTAATAAATGCTTGCTCACTCCGAGAATTGACATAACGACTGCTTAATAAGTAAATCTTATGAACTCCGTATTTGGTGGCAGAAATAGTTGTGGGATAGTTAAATAATATTTTGTAGTAGATGGATTTGGCCGTCATATTGGCTAGTTTAAAGCACTGCATTATTTTTGTGGGTTGTCATTTTCATAATAATAATTATTAGTAACAATGGTCTCTATGTTTGACAAGCCTTATGCTAATAAATGTTTGCTCGCCCCGACAATTGACATAACGACTGCATAATAAGTAAACCTTATGATCTCCGTATTTGGTGGCAGAAATAGTTTTTTTTTTTTTTTTTTTTTTTCTCTTTATTTATTTTTAGGGGCTTTTACGCATAGCGTATGTCAGTCCCATCGTATCCTAAATAATTGTATTTTACAACACGTGGGCCATGAATTTGAACAAACCCTTCGCATCGTCGCCATTTGGTTGGGATAGAATTCTATGGAACATACCTACATCAGTTCTGTTCAAATTCAGGGACCTTACTAAAATATTCCTAGTAGACTCATATTGGGCACATTCCATCAATAAATGTTGTAGGTCCTCGACAACTCCACATTCCTCACAATTGGGTGATGCGATTTTCTTCATCATGAAGGCAAATTTTTTGCACGGAATGTGTCCAGATCTGAGTCTAAGAGCAGTAACAATCAGCTTTCTACTAACATCGCTATTCATGAACCAGGGCACGCGAAGAGGCTCACACTGTATGGTTTTATACCATATACCCTTCTCTAATGACCGTTTATTAAAATATTCTCTCCAATAATCATAGCATATATTTTTAAATTTTGGTAAAAATTCTGAGTAATCTAATATAATATTTATTTCTTTTCCATTCCTAGCCGCTAATTTCGCCAGCGTATCAGCCTCTTCGTTGCCCCGCAATCCAATATGCGATGGAACCCACTGCAACCTCAGTTGGGTGCCTTTTAAAATAATTTCATCAATTTTAGATAAGATACTATAAGCTATCGATGCACCTCTGTGACCAGAGGCGCATCGAGCTATATGTTGTAATGAACTTTTGCTATCTGTACAAATTACAACATTTTTGTATTCACAATGATTAATTATATAAGTCAAAGCCTCTGAGATTGCAATGAGCTCCAACGTCATAATGGATGTATGTTCACTTATTTTAAAACAATTATCCTGAGTGCTTGTATCAATATTAGGTATATAATATGCAGACCCATGACCTTCCACACTCTTCGAACCATCTGTAAATATATAAAACCAACCACTATACTTTGTATATAATTCACTAATAACTGCATATTTTAATATATTACTATCGTATGAACGTTTAGATTTTTTAATTGATTCTAAATTTAATTTAATTATTTCCTTTACATTCATATTAGTAATCCATATTCGTAACGTATACATTAATAATGGACAGGAAGAAGCTACCTGCAATTCTTTAACCTCATTCATAACCGATACTAACAAAGGAATGGTTTTATTTTTCCAGTAACAATTTTGTCGAAGAGCGTAGAGTTTCTCTAATAACTGACAAGTTAAATTATTTTCTATAGCCTTTGACTTTAGACAGAATTTATAAGCTAAATATTTCCTTCGTAAGTACAGTGGAACTACACATAGCTCACTTTCCATCACGTGAATCGGTGAAGTTTTGGTAAAACCTCCTATTATCCTCATAGCCTGATTTTGAATTTTGTTTAATTTATCCAGGTGGCATTTTGCGCTCGCGTCATATAAGAAGCAGCTGTAGTCTATGCGACTTCTGATAAGTGCAATATATATACGTCTTAAGTGTCTAGGATGTAAACCCCAGGAAGCGCCTGCCAAAACCTTAAGTAAATTAAGACTCTTCTGCACCTTTTCAACAGTCATGTTAATGTGTTTGCTCCAGCGCAACGATCTGTCCAACCACACACCCAAATATTTGTAATTGTCTACTATCTCTAAATTTTTCTTATCTACTTTAAGTTCTATTTGTAATCTTCTAAAACCTCTGCTAAAAATACAAACCTTCGATTTGTCGTCTGATAATTGTAACCCTATTTCATCCAGAATGAGACAAAATACATTTAACGCTGTTTGAAATTCTATTTGACTTTCTCTTAAGTTTCTGGAGGGGGCATACAATACAAAATCATCTGCATATTGACACATCGTTACATTTCTAATTCTATCAAAACATTTAATTGTAATTACGTTAAATAGTACAGGCGAAATCGGGTCGCCTTGCGCTAATCCACGATTTGTATATCTTATAAAGTACTTATTTTGATCGGTTTCATCTTTCATAGTAAGGTGCCGTTCACTTAGAAAGTTCCACAGATACTGACAGAATTTTTTCCCAACACCTATTTCGTCTAAGGTACTTATCAATACATCTATTAAAACGTTATTATAGGCATTAGTGATATCCAAAAAACACGCTATTGTCGAAATTTTATGCGAAAATCCTAGGTAAATCTGGCTTACTAATTTGACTAGACAGTCCTGACACGACTGTCCTCTCCTGAATCCAGAAGTGAACGGGGAGAGCAGTCTATTTTTCTCTAAATACCACTCTAACCTTTTTGTCAACATAGCGTGAAAGATTTTGCATATACAAGAGATTAAGGAGATTGGTCGGAGTTTGGTACCACCGTCAGGTGTAGGTTTTGGTATTGGTGTCACTAAAATGTCACGCCATTGTGTCGGAATACTACCGGTATTAAAAATGTGATTATATAGATCCAATAAGTACAATTTGCCTGTGAGAGGTAAATGGTATATTAGAGAATATGTAATCCCGTCGTTACCAGGTGCTGTATCCTTTGGCTTAAAGCAGTTACACATTTCTTGTAAGGTAAAATTGTTCTCGAGTAATATATTATTTGAATTGAAATGTTGGGCCCTTGGATAAACATAGTCTGGAGCGAGATTAGAAAGAAGTTCAATCTTCTGATCATTCGAAATGTGGGATCTGGACGAACTGACTCCCTTGATCCAGCCCATGCGTTTCCACATTTCAGAACTTGACGTTTGTTCATCAATGCTACTACAGTAATATTGCCAGTCTTTTGTCCTCGCTTGACATATAACATCTTTTGCAGCTTTTGTTTTGCGTTCAATTATGGTTAAATTACTTGGTGTAGGATTACTTCTGAAATTTTTTAAAGCCAACCTACGTTGCGCCACTAAATGTGAAAGTGTTGTGTTCCAGTAGGGTTTAGGTCGAAAATTATTTTTTGGATTATCACAGCTCCTAATCCAAGGTATGTTTTCATCGGCTGCTTTATTTATCTGTTTGATAAAATTATCATATAAGGATTGCACACTAGGTGTATCCAAAGGTTGTAACAAATAATTTTCTAAGGATTTACTGTACTCTGACCACTTCGCTAGCTTGAAATTTCGCTTTTTAATTATACATCTATCGTTTGTATTATTACTATATTTATATGAAATTTTAACAAACAGATGGTCACTTCCGAGATTTTCGTTCATCACACTCCAGCTTAGCAAAACAGACAAATCGGTCGAAACAAAAGTAACGTCGGGAGATGTCGTCTGAACAATATTATCTACCAAAGTCACTCTAGTAGCACTCCCATCGTTAATAGGAATAAATCCGGCATCTAAGGCCGCGTCATAAATTTGAATTCCTCTTCCATCGGCTTTAGAGGACCAGGTTGCATGATGGCCGTTAAAATCCCCAGCTATTATGCATTTATTGGGATATAATGAGAAAATATGTTCCCAGTCAGCAAGGCTTGTGCGAACTGAAGAAGGGCAATACAACAATATTATATTTCCAATTTCTTTACAATTTAAAAGCTTAATTGACATAACTTCTATGCCTGAATTTCGAGTAGAAATAAAACATTGCTGCACCTTTATCGACTTACAAATAATAATAGCTATCCCCCCATACCCATCCATCCTATCTTTTCTAAAAATATTATACCCACTTACATTGAAATGAGTTTCAGGTTCCAGCCACGTTTCGGATATTAAAGCTATATGTATTTTTTCTTGCGCAATTAGCAACTCAAACTCATTACGTTTAGGTCGTAAGCTTCGTGCATTCCACTGTACAATACGTAACGTAGACATTCTTGTTGTATTGTTAGCCATTGTTAAACATAGATATAAATTTAGTACAAATGTCATCTTTCTTCAACACTTTAACAATGAGTTGACCTAATATTTCCATAACAAGTTTACCTAGTTGTTTAAGTTTGGTATCCCAGTCGGTGTCAGACATACATATATCTTTGACTCTCTGGTAAGTACTAAAAAAATCTAAGTTGACGCTTGAGTCTTTCGTACCTTCTGGGTTTTTTTCTTTCTCTAAATATGTAGGTTCATAGGTGGGTGCTGATAACGAATTCTCATTTCCTAAACTACACCTGTTCGACACTCTAGTCTCCATAGTCTTCTTTTTCGCTACCTGATCTTGCTGACGTACGTTTTTTCTTGAGTTCCTCTCTTCAGTGACCTTACTTAGCATAATATCATCACTTCTACTACTCTTAGCCATTCGTTCTGTTACAAGTATCTCTTTATATGTTTCCTGAGTATTCTGTTTATTTGTATGTTGTGAATTGATGTCGTTACTATTTTTTTCAATTTCCCCCTTATCAATACTTGTTTCTTGACTTCTGTTTTCTTTCAAATATAGTTCTAATGCTTTTCTGTAGGTGTAGTTTTGCTTGGTCATAATGTCTCTGATTTCTTTCTCTTTTAGGAAGATTGGACATTTCTTGTATATGGCCATATGTGGGCCTTTACAATTCACACAAACATAATTATCTGTTTCACAATTTGAGTGATTACCACCACATTTGGGGCATATAATTTTTTTAATTGGACATGTTCTGGAAAGGTGACCAAATTTCCAACATCCCGAGCATTGAGAAACTGGAAAAGTATAAGGCTCCACTTTGAACCTGCAACCGTACCCAAATATATACGGCGGCAAAGTGGTGCCCTTAAAACAAATTCGTATTGTCTCTGAATCTATCCATTCCCCGCTGTCGGACATTCTCTTTAGCCTTCTTATTGATATTATGTCATGCTCACATGATAGATTTTCAATAATTTCTGTTTCTTCTGTTCCTAGATCTATTTGTCTTAAAATACCATAACATAAGCAAGTTTCGTCAGTTCTCTGCACTCTGTATCCTGAACTAATAAAACTTTCACAATTTAATAATTTCAAAGCACTTTCTTTATTTTCGAAATAGATCAGGACCCTGAATGCACTTTTATATACCATCTTTACAATTTTATCTACTTTCAACGATCTCAAAAGCTTTGCCATACCAAATTGTTTTGGTAATGTTTCTTTTCCTGTCACACATATACAAGTGTAGTTTTCTTCAGAGTTTCTACTACTTTCTCCCATTAGATTATCACTTATAGAATCTTTCCTATTTGCTCGCTTATGCTTTCTAATTACTGTTACAAATCCATCTTCTTCTACTATTTCTTCATCTTCTTGTCGCCCTCTCTTTACCAGTCGTTGCTCACTGTCTTCGTTCATCTCCATCTCTTCAGTCAAATTTAGGTTAACTTGTTGCTCTCTCTGAGGTACTGGCTCCTGCACTATGTCATCACTACCACTCGAAGCGCAAATATCCACGTTAGTATTTAAATCAGCCATTTAATAATAACACACGATAATTTATTAACATAATTATTAAGTATGTGGGTAGAAGTAAAAAACACGCGATAAAATTGCGATGAAGCTAAGCGCGTGCGTTCGACACAACCGCTCGAGCGCGAGTTCGCAGAAATAGTTGTGGGATAGTCAAATAATATTTTGTAGGAGACGGATTTGGCGCTTATAATGAAAGCACTGCATTACTTTTGTGGGTTGTCAATTTCATAATAATAATTATTAGTGACACTAGTCTCTATGTTTGGCAAGCCTTATGCTAATAAATGTTTGCTCGCCCCGACAATTGACATAACGACTGCATAATAAGTTAACTTTATGAACTCCGTATTTGGTGGTGGAAACAGTTCTGGGATAGTTAAATACCGACGGTCTTATTCATAAAAAAAGCTTATCGAAGGTTTAAGACATTCATTAGTTAAACTGCTCGATAAGCTTATAAAAACTTTGATAAAAGTTTGTATTCATGAACGTTTCATAAACTTTCTATAACTAATATGTGGTTTATAAATCAAAATGTTGCCATTCTAATGAAGTCAACCAACAAATTGACCAACACATCGAATCGTCAAACGAAAATGTCACAACGAATAATTGTGACCATAGAGATTAACAGTTCGACACATCTGACACGGTGACGTCATTGTTACTTAAATTTGACAAATAATTTGATATTGTAACTGTCAACTGATTGCTTGAAAATTGACATTTGGTGACACATAATATTTGTACGTCAAATGGTCAAATGTCATTTTATTTGAAATCAATCAGCTGCTTTAGAGAGTCGGGCATTTTTTACATAAAAAACTGCAGTAGGGTTCATTCAGGCTTGGATAATTTTATAGTATGGTCATAAAACGTTTTTGTGCTAAAATGCGTTTATGAAATTTACTTTTTAACAACCTGACTTTAGCCAGGTTTGAGATATTCGATAAATTTTTATGAATAAGACCGCTAATATTTTGTAGGAGATGGATTTGTCCGTTATATTAGTTTAAATATAGCATGAAACGCTGCATTTGTGGGTTGACAAATTCAGAATTATTATTCAGTGACACTGGTCTCTATGTTTGACAACCGGTCTAAACTTTGGATAATTATCTACAAACTTTGACTTTGTCACTATTTCCCCATATTTGGTAAGACTGGACACTGAGCCCAAAATGTAATATTGCGAAAAGACTAAATGGACTGACTCGTTGGTCTAGTGGTCACAAGCACTACTGCTGAGCATGAGGTCTTGGTTTCGATTCCCGGATTGGGCAAAGTGTCATTGTATTTTTCCATCTGGAATTTCTCAGTAGCAGCCCGAAATCTGGTTTGCGCCCTTTTGACGGCAATCGGCTCGCCCCGTATTACATAGGACTTAAAGTAACTGGTGAAATGTGGATGTACTATGTGTGTGGTACCTCTGCCTATCCGTATTGGAAAACAAGGTGAGATGTGATGTTATGTGTAGATGGACATGACTTCGTTTAGGTACAGCAGGCTAAATACTACTCTGAGAATAAAAGCGACAGAAACTCACAGGTTACAGTCTCGATAAAGTCCAGACATTTATTTATTTATTCACTATATTAACACTTGCAATTGTATTTACGGTTGGGAAACCCAATACAACAATGTGGTCATAATCTTGGTCAAATCATGTGAAGACTATGTGGATCAGTGTCTAAAATGGTGAGGAAAGATCCACACAGATTGAGTCCACTCAATCTATATACCAAGGATTACTTGACTAGACAATCACACCTGTCCAGTCCAAGTATTCCTTGGTATATTTATTACTAAGTGCTGTTCTGTTCTGTTCTAAAGAACAGAACCTTACAGATAAGTATACTACCTTATATCTAGTCCCAGATACGTTAGACAAATATTACAACTCAAGATTTATCATCAATCCGCAATCTCAAGATATACTACTACAGAAATGGATGATTTTAAAATTCAACAACAGCCCAGTACATTTGTCTTGAGTAGCTTGCAACCATTTGCCAACATAATGTTCTGAGATAAGAATGCACTCGGGAAAACAATATTAATCTTAGTTTGATTAATCTTTTATCGCTCAAAGTTGCATGTATGTGGTTGGCAGAGGACTATAAATCAAATTGTAAGTACCATTGGGCAGGGATCAAAGTGTTTTTATTCTTCTGACTTCACGTGTAAAGGACTTATAAATCAAAATTCTGATTTTTGTAGCTATATCAGACGGTGCAACTAAGTAGAGGCTTGTTAAAAAAAAATTGGCGATGTGTGAATTGGTTGAAATAAATCTATTGTTACTTAGTTGGTGTACGCAATAAAATAGCTCTTTAATTTTATGGTCTGGAAGAAATATTCGTTTTATTTTCTTTTGGTGATACTCAGGTACCTACTGTATTTTATTTCTGGAATATTGTCTTTACCTCTCCCTTTAAACCACATCAATGAACACCACTGACCACCACTTTTCAGGAGTTTTCCGTAAATCTGTAAAAATCTAAAGATCAATTAAACAAATCAATTATCTACGTTTGATTTTATTGGCTGAAATTGATATATTTGTTGTTGTTATATGTATATCGTAATATAAGAAACAATTTTAAGATATTTATTAACACATCATACAAATTTGATTTCGTAAATATCTACACGGTTTATCGCAAAATAGTCGTCATCTAATTAATGTCCGCAAATGTAAAGCAATCCGTTTACGCTGTGCCAAGAACCCAAGCCAAAGGAAACGTCTCCACATACAGGCACATACCACATTTGAAAGAAGTCTAGATTACCCAATTTCCTCTCCATATAACCCTATGCACACACCTCAAGAGTACTTAGTTACATGATAAAACGGAATCAATAGTGCTCTCATACCGTGCCAAGATGTAATAAACGCATGAAAAGTGAACAGAACACGACCATTTGTTCTACAAAGCGTTCAAACCCAATTACATCACGTAAACTCTTAATACCACGACGTAAAGTGCAAAATCAAATGATGTCTACGTTGGTTTAATGTTAGCATGTTGGTACTAGGATGAAATTAATGATGTCTGTATTGAAAATCGTTTGTTTTGTTTCGAAAATGTTTCGCCTAGCAGAAAGTCTCTTCAGACCATATTTCATAGTGTCCTTACCAAGTTTATAGGTTGATGATGTAATGATGTTGCCTTCAACTAGATAGATGGATAGGATATCTTTTCATAGGTCGGAGTAGATTTATAGGTTGAGCATTTGTTGCGTAGTGTTTCGATTTTTCGGGTCTATTCTATTTTTCGGTTTCTTTATAAGGTATGAAATATAGCTGCTTTCTGTCATGTCATGTTATGTCTGTCTCTGACATCTCTGAGTTGTGCCTCTATTCCGTATATAAAAATACTCTGTGGTCTCTGATCAGAGAAACTGTTTCTGGTTTGGCAAATAAACTTGTGAATAAAAAAACATTAAAAAAGGTTTTATTAAATGGTCCGCTGAATGTTGGAATTGTAATGTGGTAACGCTGCGCTATCTTGTTCTAATAGTCAAGTACAGTAACCAAAACAGATAATTAGCGAGGGTCGTCGGATAAAGTTAAAGTTTAGTAAGAAGTTTTCGATTGAAATTTAATTGTTTTTATTAATTAAATCAAATTTTATTTGAAAAATACCATCGGTTTCTTAGTAAACTTCAACTATTTCCGACGATCCCGTTTGCTTTTTTCTTTTGTCCGGACATGAACGAAAAATGAATAAATAGACTAGTGCCTATTTATTCTTTTTTCGTAACAGTAACTATACAGGGTAAGTTTTTATCCAGTGCTCAAACTGTAACCATGAATTCAGCATATCATTCTAGACCCCCCAGCGCAGAAATTTTTCGTCAGTAATACAAAAAAAATTCGCTGTTCCAGTCTAGAATGATATGCTGAATGGTTACAGTTTGCGCTTTGGATAAAAACTTATACTGTATGAAGTGGTATGGGAAAATGGTCAACTATTTATAATTTCATTTTAAAGAGCTTGCTTCTATTAATAAACAATTCTGTGCTAGCTCACTTTCGAGATTGCAGCAAAATATGAAAGACGATCCTGCCAATCTAACTATCAATTTCCATTGTTACATCCAGCATCGTAACTTTACATAACAACGACACTATCTTCCAGTTACTGTCATTATATGAAGCTAAACAAGGCATGTTGTAAATCAGTGCCCGAATCGACACGAAACAAGCCGAGTGAAGCCGATAAAGAGAAACAATATGATCGGGGTGTCACGTCGTGTCCAAAGAAAGTGGCGAGCGATTAGTCGTACGATATCAAACGCCATAAGTTCCTGTAAGTGTTAAATATGGCAACTCTCGACTGATATATGAGGTGTTGTTTAAAAAGGAATGTTTTGGCAAGATGTTAAGTGTTACCGCAGCCCGCATTTCATCATTGCGATATGAGTTGAAAGAATTATGCAAGACGAAAAATGCAGATGGAAGAAATGAAAGAGGTCTTCCTCACAATTAGTAGACAGAAAATAATTACTGGTAAATATTTAAAAGGCTTTATAGTCTTTTATTCACCTCAAAAGAAACAGAACAATTCCTTCTTTTAAAAACTACGTGGTCTATAAATCGAACAGAAAAATTTGCAGTTGTACCAAAATTACTCCAAAAATAAAAATCTTGAACTGGAATGTAGGACACACACACAAAGATACACAAAGGGTACACAGAAAATTATAAAAAAGAACACAATTATAAGTACCAAATATCCTCACTCCTCACAATATTAAATTGGTTTGATGCTCTTTTCTGTATCCCAAAAGTAACAGTAGTATTATTCATCTTTTAAAACTAAGTGGTGTAGAAGATCTTACAAGACCCACCAAGATCCAGCTTGTTCAAACACTGGTTTCCGTATACGCTGCTGACACGTGGACGCTGCGTGATATCGAAAAGAAGAAGATACACGATCTAGAAATTGGGGTATCGTAGATTGAGTTTCGCTCCAACGCCTCTATACGCCAAGAACTCCACATCCAAAAGCGTCTATCTATCGTCTGGAGGTGTGAGGGCAACTCTACAGAGCGCCTTGTCGTGCAGGGTTAGCGGAGGGCGCTAGACGTCTCCAGGCGTGCGGGTGTCTCTATACAGCGCCTTGTGCTGCAGGATAGAGTGGAAGGCACTAGACCACGTGGACGCTCACCCATGAGATAGACTGACCAAATAAAATCCGCAGTGAGAGATCCTATGTATGAGTACACATTAAATTCCAAAAATCGGAGTAGATAGTGAGAAACTGTGTGGCAAATCACATCAACCCAACAAGAAACATCATGAAGACCACGACCGGTCTGACAAGAGTATTACGAAGAAGAAGAAGTACAAAACAAACAGAAAATTCTGCAGTTGAACCAAAATCACCCCAAAAAGAGTCATACTAAACCAGTACGTACACATAAAATAAAATAAAAAATAGATATAAGTAACGACAATACCTTACACCTTCACAAAAACCGTCCAACTATCACTTCAATATAAATCATTTAGCACAGTTTCATTCCAAAAAGTTTGCACTTTTCAACGTTTTCGTGAATCGGTAATGCAAGCCCTAAATCAGTCTGGGGACCGACCACATTTGCATATGAGTGGGGCGACAAAGAACAAAGGGATATTTTTTTGTCGTTTTTAGACCGATATGCTATCGACAAAGACTGCGGTATAATATAGGTACTATCAGTGTAGTAAATCATGTAGGTCTTCGAAATGTATTTTGGTTAAGCCTTTTTCGTGTGATTTATGTATCAGTAATGAAGTTTTAAGCATGAGTACGAGCGTGAAATATTTATTTAGAGTTGTCCTTATAAAAATTTTTAACGGGATTTTTGTCAGAAACTGGCCGGTGGCCACAGAATTTCTTGCTTTCTGTTCTAGTCCTCTGATCGTCTATATAGATTAATAAAATTGGAGTGTTTGCTTGTAATGTCAAGTTTTTTTTTAAATAAATGCAAATATATGCAATATGACATAAAAACAATGTTTAAAATTTTAGTCTGCCTGTTTGTTCCAGGTAATCTTGGAAACGGCTGGATAGATTTTGACGGGACTTTCACTGGCAGATAGCAGCTGATGTTCTAAGGAGTAATTTTGGTACGATAGCACGTTCCCGTGGGATAATTTCCGATGTTCACGTGGGCGAAGCCGCAGGCACAGCAAATAAGTAATATTAATAAGTACCTAATAAATATAACATTTTTACAAGATTGTCATATTATTTAAATGTCACATTGAATCCCGCACTATAGGCAGACGGGTTGGCGATCGCAGTATGGTGGTAAAATGCATAGAGAACGCTGCTGCCCATTCTCTAGTAAGGCCCTAGTCGCCTTCTACGACACCCACGGTAAGTAATGGGATGGTGCTATTCTTTACGTCCGGCACCACACGGAGCATTCTTGTATATAATTTTAATTTAATTACAGTTTTAGTAATTTTTGTTGCATTGTTAAAATCATCAGCATCTGCCTAGCCTTTTCCTAACTATATTGGGGTCGGCTTCCAGTCTAACCGGTTGCACCAGTATTTTACTTGGAGCAACTGCCTATCAGACCTCCACATAGTTACTGGGTAATCGTACAACTGGTTATCAGTCAGTAGGTATTTTGGGCTTCGAACGACCCGTAACGACTGTCAAAGATCCACGAATGACAGCCGAGACCAACGAGCTGACGTATTTTCCGAGGCACAGAGGGGTCTTGGAATGTAAAAATGGTCACCCATTTACGGACTAGCCGCGACAAGCGTAACTTAACCTTTCAAATCTAATAAACAATTAAGTTTCAATCTCAAATAAAACTACTTATCTAGACTTCAGTTTTTCCTCAAACACTCAGGTGTTACATTGACTTACCATCAGGTTTTACACTTCAAAATGTTGGTTTTATCAATCTGTTCATAATTTGTTCAATAAACACACACAACATTAGTAAGGAAACTTTAAAAGAAATTTATGTGAGCGAAGCAACTAACTACCAGGAATTATAGTCACTTTTTGTGCCGCCACGCGCCAATAGTCACATTCTGAATAAATAAACGACCATTATACTTTAACTGGCTTCTGCCCGTGACTTCGATTGCGTGATAGTCGTAAGATACACTCACATAACTTCTCCCGCCTCTGGTGGAGCCAGGGCGTGTCAGACTTTTACTGAAACCCACCCGTGTTCCTTCAGTTGCCTGTGTGCCAGAGGCCACGGTATCTCTTTCGAACAACCCGCACCCCTGGCAGGCATTGCCCCTTGCGGGCCCCTTCAGTTGGTGCTGACATCTCTTTGAGGCGCGCGTGGAACACAACGCTCCATCGACCGGGGCTTGGACCTTACCGGACAGTGAGCTACCATTATTCGCCGCCCGCAAGCCCGTGCCTACGGTGGCCGGGAATCACCCTGGGATTCCCGACGCCCAGGGCGTCTCCTCCGGTGACTAGGGCCATGAGGGCGCATATACACACTATATAGGGCAGCTGGTATATCAAGGCGCAACTTGTAGTCATGGATTCAGTACCTAAATAATTGTGCGAAGAAACGTGTAGTGTGGAATCATGTGTTGTATTCATGGTTTCAGTTTGCGAGTACGAAAGCGTCACATTTTTATGAAACTTTATCAGCCTTCGACCGGTTTTTTTTAATATAACCTTCTTCAATTAAAAACATATTTCTCATATCCGACTGGTAGGTTCAAAAAATGTAGGGGTAATCTTCGGAACTACTGATCTGATTCTAGAAGTTCTTTCACTAATGGGCACCGATTAGCACAGGATATATTTTGTCTTTAACATTAAACATGAACTAAGTCGCGGGCAGAAGATAGTTCTAGTCATCATCTGCCGAGCCTTTTCCCAACTATGTTGGGGTCGGCTTCCAGTCTAACCGTATGCAGCTGAATACCAGTAATTTACATGGAGCGACTAACTGGGTAATACGATACCTCTTGGTAAGACTGGTTGTCAGACTTTCGGGCTTCTGGCGACCCGTAATGACTGTCAAAGATCCACGAATGACAGCCGGGACCAACGACTTAACGTGTTTTCCGAGGCAAGGAAGGGTCTTGGTATGTTAAGACGGTCATCCATCCACGGATCAACCGGGGCAAGTGAAACTTAACCTGATCGATCGGCCCATGCAGCTGTTGCTATTGTGGCTAAGTAATCTAAGCCACAAGCCCCTCTCAAACAAACAAACAAACAAACTCTTCGTTATAGTAGTATAAAGGAGAAGTATAGATATAGCTACACCTTTTTGTTCAAAACTCTCACGTACTAACTACTACCTAATTGAATTTTAAATAAAAGCTGTCTACGCAACTAGGTAATGGGCTAAGAGGCTTTTGTAAACCTCAAGATAAGCCGGTTAGTAGTAATGAATAACAAAAGGGACGAGTCGAATTTTCTACAATTTTTGGAAGTTACTAAAAGGTTTAAATAGATTTAAAAGATAGAGCATGAAAGTGGTTAGCTTTAATTTTATGTTAATCAAATATAAGTCCTGCACCGTAATTGTGTAACACACGATCAATCACAATCTGAATAATTTTGAAAGATCGAATCTATTGCTTTACATGTTCGAAAAATTGCCTGCTCTACAACGTCACTAACGCAATGAATACTGTTGAACTGTCATAATGAATGAAAGCCATTCCTACTGGGGCCCAAGTCTGCTAATTTGATAAATTCGTTCATTCTTACACGATCCCATTGTCATTTTGCTAAAAGTTCGTAATTTGCTAAATTCATAATGGTTGATCATTGGTCGATTAATGGTCTCGTAATAGAATTGTGTTATAATGGCATTGTCGTATTGCCATTGTTATAAAACCGGTTGGTAGAAATGATTTTCCAAAAACTGCTACTAAATTTGAACATTTTATTCATGCCCGATTTCATTTATATATATTTTTACATAATATTTATTACTTTATTAGTATTAAATTTTAGCAGATTAGGCACCGCCTAGTGTAGTGTAGTAGAGTGTCAGTGGATGACCATTGGAAAGTCATAATGACGCCATTATGTCAATCATCAAACTTGTCAAAATCAACAATTATGAAATCAATGATAGACCATTCTGACACTATTGTAATAGCAGACTTGAGGCCCTGGTAATGCGTTACACAATAACCCCTCAGATTTTACTTAATTGCGTCATTCAATCAATCTTTTTCACTTTACAACACTGACTTTATTTGTAACGATAAAATTGAAAATCTGAAAACTTTTTTTAAAACTTATACCTACGCCAACGATTAATAACCCTAAAAACATTAACCAAATTAAAAATAAACAACCAAACTTTGCTGTCACACATATTTTCCACATAAAAATTCATGCGACCACAATCCCCACCACAATTGCGACCGCGACCGCGTGGCGCAATTAATATATGTCGAGCAACTCCACAGTTTTCGCTGCGCCAATAATAAATGACCCGAAATTGTCAACTTTATTTGCTTTTCAATTATCATTGTGTTTTATGATTCAGATTACTTAATTAATTGATGTGTTTTATAGTTTGTTTACGTAAGCCATTAATTATATTAACTTGTCGTCAAGTATGCTCTTCTTCTTTTTATTACTAGCTTTTGCCAGCGGCTTCGCCCACGTGTAAGTCCTAAACTATCCCACTGGAAAGTACCACCCGGACAAAATGTATCCAATGTGTTAATCCACGTTATGAACTATCTGGATGCTAAATTTCATCCAAATCCGATTGACCGTTTTTGCGTGATTTAGTAACAAAGATCTAAAAATCGTAAAGATACATACTCAAGACTCGGTAAAGGATCATTACCTGCCGATGTGATCTGGTTCTCATACTTAACTGTAATTTTCTATGTAAAGTCTTCATTTATTTTCGTTCGTTATACATTTAGTATGTATGTATCTGTTATGAAGGATATGTATATATCTGTATATCTATTTTAGCATATTGAAACTGGAGTTTTAAAAATGACAAATTATCTTACCTCTGTGGGCTTTTTTAACATGGCTTAGTAAAAACAACATGCAGAATGTTTTTCAAATAATCCTTACGTGCAAACCGCTGAGTCAAATACACTTACGTAACGAATAAATTACAATTTTAATTTAAAAAAAATATAACTCTAACAACTTTCTTACACTATTGCTCCATTTTCTTAACACAAATCTGCGTTCATGCAGTCTTAGCGCGAACTCACACCACGCCACATTGAACGGCGCTAGCGATTCGTGTTGCACAAAACACTTTTAATTTTAATTACCACTGAAGAATTATTAACCCTTATTGCGCTGAAAATAGGAGTTAGGTTTCCATGTTTTGTGTGTAAATATAAGTTGGTGAAGCTCGTCCAAGGAAGTGATCAGTCAAAAGCAGTGACGTAATCAACACGTGCAACATTATAATGAGGCTTTTAAACTTTCTGTTTATATTTTATTTTGTTTTGATTATTGTGCTCTGCTGGTTTATCACCTTCTTATTATTTATTTAATTAGTCACGTGGATATGTTACTGTGATTGGTATTTTAATGAGAGTTAGATGGTTATGGTATAAATTGCGGTTGGATTGTTGAATAAAATAAACCTAAAAGTAAGGTTCCACCATGAGGTCTCACACGTATGCAAAAAAGTAATAACAGATTTGCTAAAAACCTTAAAATACGAGGAAACTGAGCAAGTTTTAGCTAGACTTGGTAAAACAATTTATTTTATTTTATTCTGTCGTATCATTAAACAAGTACTCACCAATTTCAATCTACCAATTGCGCTTCGTATACATCGGCACTTCTAAGAAGAACTACACCTACATATTCACACACACAAATGCATACTCACACACTAACACATACTCACACACAAACACATACTCACACAAACAACAGAAATCCCGCTTAAAAATAAGACGCACATACAGGTTCACATCATACACTACAGATACACAAAAAGCTGCAATTATTTTAAACAATTAAATTCATCATTAGTTCATAAGTAATTTACTATTATTTTTTTATAATTATGTTTTTGTTTTTCTCGTTCATTGATTTTTTTGCCACCTTATACTTTTAACAATCGTCTCAATATTGTTAATATTAAGGGAAAGAGCGAAATAGCCCCAACACAAGTATTATCAATTACTTACTGAGGAAGGGGATCTCTCATTTATAATCCATGTGACTGATTTAGGACAAATAAACATTTTTCATTTTCAATTGTTAGGAAATAATGTAATTCTGAATTAAATTCAAATATTGACTGCCTCATTGGTCGAGCAACCGATATTGCTGAGCAGGGGGTCCAGGCCCAGGTCGAACGAGATTTTACCATCTGGATTTCTCTCAATAGCCACAGGGTGGCTGGATTTATCCCCGGTTGATGCCAAAAGGCTTGTCTTCTATTACATCGGACCTAAACATAACTGGCAAAATGGTAAGCGTCAGAACCCCTGGACCAATAGAGATATTTGATGTTTGTAAAATACCAAAATGCACTACCTTTTTGCTACTATTTGATACCTAACTTCAAATGTTTAGTTCCTCGACTGACAGCGAAAAAATGGTAAAGAAAGTGGTCAGACATTCTGACATCAGGATGCCTGGAGCAATTTTTTTTTCATAGTTCGGGACAACACAACGAATTTATCTTTTTGTAAATATTTACTAACTTTTTAGTACCCCAACATAATTTTTTTTCATTTTTTTTTGTCATCCCAGAAAAATGTTACGCAAGAAAGAAACTTTGCTAGCTATGTATATTCTCCCTCTTCTCTTGTCTGACCACTTTCTTTACCTGTTTTTTCACTGTCAGTCGAGGTACTAAATATTTGAAGTTAGGTATCAAATAGTAGTGAAAAAGGTAGTGCATTTTGGTATTTTCTAAACATCAAATATTGAAAATAATTTGATCCAGGGGTTCTGATGCTTACGGCGAAATTTGTGCGTACTTTAAATACATTTCTGCCCCACCCCTTGAGGAAAGAAGGCGTGTTGTCATGTTCTGTTGCTATGAAATTCTTTTTAAATTTGGTTCGGTCCTAACTGACAACTTTAGATTTGCTATCTACGAATGTAGAACATAAAATGTCATCGTTAATTCTGATTTGAAATACTAATACCTCAGGCAGTTCAGATTCTTTAACTATCTAGAAAAAATAGCTGCCAAAATTAATAGAATTAGATAAGAAAAAGACAAGTTTCAAATGTTTATTTCACAACCAAAACCAAATTAGAATTTAAACACGGCACATAAAGCTGACTATTAATAAAAACTAAATCTCAATTTATTACAACGTAGATAAGACATTAGTAGAATCCAGTTCAGTAATATAGACATTAGATATTATTAAGAATTTATTTTAACTAATGTTAGTCTGGTCTGGATCGTCAAATTGATACGACGGCAAGCGAACAATTAAAATGCAAATTAGGATGTTGGGACGCTGCCCGAGAATGTAATGTGGAAAAAATCACAAATTACGTTGAGCAGCGTACACACTGGTGCCGATTCTGTTGTACACCGAACTAAACTAACTAAACTATCACTAAAATTCCTTACTTTTGGCTATGAGAATCTTAAAGCTATTCTGCAAAAAAAGATCTCTAAATTTAAAAATAATTTTGACACAACTAAAATCGAATTTGACAAACGCGACTCCACGTTTGCCCTACCCCGTGATCTTTTTTAGAGCCGGAATCGCGCAGGGGGGGCAGCCTCAACGTGTTTTCAATGGATTTTTTTACTTTTTGTATCGAAAATATGAAAAATTATTACCTACATGTTGAGTTTTAGAGGTGTATGGGGTTTTATAAAGGGGGTCGAAATTTTCATTATTTTTACGATAGGACACACCAATTTCGAGATATAAGCAAAAGAAAAGAAAAAAAAGATACAGTACTGTATTTGCGCCCGAAGTCGAGGTATCAGTATGAATTTTAGTTCTTCACAACTAATTTTATTCCACACCTTTTTAATCGCGATTAAAAATAGTCAGATTTAGTTACACAATCGAAATTTTGTATTGAATAGAATAATGAATTTGACAACAACAGAATAGCAAAATTACCATTTTCACTAAATTAAAAACTCAGTACAATCTTAGTGCTGTCAAACTAAAATATAGTTAAGTTGTGTCACTTTAGTCAATTTCAGAATGGGAAATCGTCGTTTGACAGGAATAAACTAAATTTTAGTGATTTTTAGTTTAGTTTAGAGAATTTTGTGACAAGAGAATCGGCACCACTGAAGGCTTTTTCGAAATTATAATTTGACTTTGATAGCATGAGTGATGAAATTCGGGAGGATTCAAATTAAAATCAGGTCAAAAGTTATTTATATACTTAAATAAGACTGAGAATCAGTACTTTTTGAACGTAAAATTACATAGCAGTCTCCCAAAACGCTTCACCACTTCCTAGGGCGTTAGCTAGGAAGATAAAGAGGTGCAACACATTCCCCAGCAGCACGGGTATCTGTTTATTTAAGTATCTACCTACAAGAGGAGGATTTTAATTTGTTTAATTTTTGTATATGACACGATGATGTCGTCTTATATTACTGTTAGATCAAAATCTAACGAAAAGCTCCTATAACGAAGACAATATTTTCATTATCAGCGCCATCTATTGAGTTTTAGAGAATCACCTAGAGAATTTTCCTAATTAAATATTTAAGTACTTTTAACGGCAGGGTTAAAACCAATAACATAGTGCAAAGCCTTATAAATTTGCGAATGAAAATAAAGTTAATATTAGATTTCTTACATTTAAAATTAGTTATTTTGTGTGAATCAAACTTTATAATTCAAACATTTTAAAATTTGCTACCGTAAATTATACCATTGTTTAGATAAGAGGTGGGTATGTCTGACATTTGAAAAGCAGACTTAAAAAAAATGCGTAACGCGATAATATAAAAACATTCCTAACAACTTTGGAAGAAATTGACAAATTTTATTCAGAATTTAAAGACATTACATTACGTTATTACTTCATCACAAGTGCATTTAGTGTAGAAAAGTTTAACTGGCTTGGTTCATAAACATATAAAATGATATAGGAAAACTAACTGGGAAATTAAATTAATCTAATTATCCGTTCTAATTTATTTTGCAATCTAATCAACTTATTAACTTTTTTTTTTTTTGTTTCAGCTTTTAATGCATCTTCTACCGCATATCATACAAATGCAACTTATTTAATCTGGAAGATGTCCTTTCAGATATAGTACAAATATAATGCAGTACACTTCCCGGCAGTTTTAAATGTAACTCTAAAATCTTAAGAAATTATTTTCCAAACCTTTGGTTGTACCTACACCAATTACTTTATCGACAATATTGATTATTAGAAGGGTTGCTGTACTCAAATTTCTCCCCTTAAAATTCATAGTACCAATGGAACACTTAATGATTCAAAGTTCTATAGATATCAAATCATAACTCACTAAACAGGTGTTCAGAATTAGTAATGAGTGTTTCCATACTAATTCCTTATCAGTTGCGCCCTCCCATTGAAATGGTCGCACAATATGTCATAATTATTTAATTAATGCAACCCCACTCTCGGTTATCTGCATTCATAATTTAAGCGAACTACACGAAGAGAATTTCCAATCACAAATTTCTCGGCACTCAATTTTGTATAGAACGTTTGGTTACACTGTACTTTTAGGTTGTGTATTGTAGGGAATTTAGGTGCACTGTGGTGTAATTAAAAATTAATACATCGATTTGTGCGCAATGTTCGGGACACGCGTTTGTACGGCGATTCACGTCACCCACGCTTGGCGATCTTAATTATGCGATTGTATGCCTACACGCGTGTCAATTAATTGCTGGTACCATTTCATTTGTTTTTATTGTCACTTATTTGTTAATAAAAACGTTTGTGCTTTGTTCGCCGCGGGCGCGGCGGCGTTCTTTTGTTGTTTATAAAAAATATAGCAGGTTTTAATTCGCATTGTATTTGTGGTATTGTTTGAGCGAGATTATTCTATAGATACTTCGTTTTTATATAAGTCGCTTATTTTTGCGATAGTATTCAAATATCATTCCTAAACATAACATTTTATAATTTTCATAGTAGTCAGAAAAAATCAGAGGGGCTTGTCTTTTCTATATGTAATAAATGGTATAAAACAAAGTCGCTTTTCATATCTGTATATGTGCCCGGTTTGTTTTGAGGGGCCTGTGGCTAACAGCCACACAGGTCGATAGGTCAGGTTTAGCTACCCTGGCCGCGGTTGATCCGTGATGACCATCTTTACAAACCAAAGCCACCCCGTACCTCAACAAGTGTCGATCTATGACAGCGCGTCGTCAGAAGCCCGAAGGTCTAACAACCAGTCTTAGCAAGGGGTAGTTATCGTATTACCCAGTAACTAGGTTGTGGAGGTCGGAGAGGCAGTCGCTCCATGTAAAATACTGGTATTCAGCTACATTCGGTTAGACTGGAAGCCGACCCCAATATAGTTGGGAAAAGGCAAAGCAGATGTTGAGTCAGAGAAATCATCAGAGGACATTCTAACAACAACGATTACAAATAATTCACCATCAAATGCTCAATTGCCATTTCTACGTTACCATTACATAGCAAAGTTCAAGACCAACCGGATGGCCCGAAAGAGTTACCTAATGACACGATATCGGGGCTTGCGAAGGGCGCCATTCAAATTCAATCACAGGCTTTGAAACAATTTGTAACAAATGTCAAGATCATAAAGGATTCCACTTCGGTCCGTGCGAATGTCTGACTGAGAGAGGAATCGTGACTTCTATGGGCCTGATCGATGTTACATTTGGTAATTTTGGTTCGGAAACTGGGACATTTGAAATTGGTTTGCAACGTCAAGCTCTAATCTAAGTTCATGGTTTTGGAGAATCGTTTTTACACGCTTTATATTAGCTTCACTTGTATGTTTGTTTGTTTGTATGTTTGTATGTAACCGACTCCTTTGGACGCTATTTTGACCCACTTTAAACGGTCAGATTTCATTTAAACTTTGTAGACTTATAGAGGACCTATGACAATTCAATAATTTAAAAAATAGAAAAAAACACGCTTTTGTAGTTAGCAAAACTAAAAAATAGAAAATAAATAATAGTTTAAAAAAACTAAAAAACACGCTTTAAAAACCAAACTAAAAAGTAGAAAATAATTTAATTATAATATTTCAAATGTATAGAGAACGCTGCTGCCCATTCTCTAGTAATGCCCGTTTTCTAGTCGCCTTCTACGGCACCCATGGGAAGAAATGGGATGGTGCTATTCTTTTCCGTCCGGCACCACACGTATATTAATGTTATCACACGGAAACTAATTGTTTGTTTTCTAATAATTTTTATTCCCTTGCATCGGTTTCTTACTAAACTGCAACTATATCCAACTACTCTGATTACTTGTCTGTTTTGGTGACCGTTCTTTACAACATTTATCCAACTGCATTATTCTAAAAGAAAAATAAATAATAGTTTGAAAAAACTAAAAACCACGCTTTAAAAACCAAACTAAAAAGTAGAAAATAATTTAATTCTATTAAAAAGCGTGGGGTGCTTGATATTAATAGATAATAAAAATACCTCAAAAAGCACCCCACGCTTTACCACCACCATACTACGATCGCCAACCCGCACGCCAAGCGTGGCGATTATGGCAAATCCACCCTTTTGGGGGAGGCTTATGTCCAGCAGTGGACGTCTTTCGGCTGATATAATGAAACAGTTAATTTATTACATTTCATTCGAAAATATGCATCAGTTTCTTAGGAAACTTCAACTATATTCGACAAAACAGCACCCTAATTGCGTAACCCATTATTAATCAGAATCTGAATAATTTTGAAGGTTATCGCTAATCCATTATATCATATGTTCGAAAAAATGTCTGTCAACGTAAACAATGCCATAAATAATTTTGTGGAACTGTCTTTTTTGGTAACAATACTTAAATCATGAAAAATGGTTGTGTAGGGATAGAAAACCTTTTCTGAAGTAAGTCAGTACTTAATTTGGAACAGCTGGCTAGACGTCCACTGTTAGACATAGGCCTCCCCCAAAACTATAAAAACCCAAATCCTGGCGCATTAGGTACTCTTAGCTCAATGTAAATTATCCATGTCCGATGCTATCATTCATTCAGCTTCTATAAGCAAAGAGTAAACAAGGACCTAATTGTACCAATAGATTTTGATAAGCTTCGTCGTTACACAATGAAACAAAAAAAGGTTATGTAATGTTTCGTTCTACCAAACCATTTCTATGCCGACCTTCAATATTTTCAACCACAGACAGACGGATATGATGTTATCTATAAGATTACGCAGCAATTATATCACAGTCATGCTTTTGTTAACAAGAATCATAGAAAAAAGAACAGTGAAATAGCAAAATGTCCATTTCATTAACTACAGAACTAAATGCCTTTAAATCAAATCGTATAACCACCGAGAGTAATTGTTGCGATAGTCCGTGGAAGCGGTGGAAATAATGGGTCGGCTTCTAGAGAGATAAAATCATCGTCTCCTGTTGGGTAGAGTTGAGCCTTTGCTGGTTGCGGCTCCACAGTTCCTAAAGATTGATTTATTATGTGTGTAGCTTGATTTAATATTCCTGATTCATGTCTTAAAAAGCCCTTACCTAAAAGCTGCATTATCCTCTACAGTATTATTTCCTTAGACGAAAAAATATAAACGCACAGTTTTCCCTTTAGCTGTAAAGTTCGATTTTATTTCTTAAGCAAAACTAACAATTACGTCTAAGAAACTTTCTTCCTCAACCTTTCCCACTGTATTTGGAATAATAAGAATCCTTGCATATTATTTGCAAACGGAGAGTCAATTTTTATCCCGCAGATGCAGCACTTCTGGGTTCCCGGTAATTGGTTGAAGTTATCTACGTCATTACATCTCGACTCTTCCCTTTTTTGCCGGCTTTATTTCTCTCTCTTCGACCGCCACTTTCGTTTGTTTTTGATTCAATTACTTTTAATGCTCTCTGATCATAATCTAAGGGAATCGCAACGTTGGGATATTGTTAGTACTTAATCTTTTTTGAGATGTCGGGGTCGACAGTTTAACGTTCTGATTTTGTGCGAAAAATTCCTGACTTGTCCTTATCTTTTTTGTGTTTTTTTTTATTTCAGTGCTACCACTCTTCCTTTTTTTATTACAAGTACTGCGTTTAAGACTTCTAAACGTTAGTATTTCACCAGCTTTATTTATAACATAATGGTTACAATACAAACTTTACACTCGTAACCTTCAACACGATCTAGATAACTATCCATTTTTCTTTACTCAACCTTGTTTATGCGGCTTAAATACGTTATTCTTAAGGACGCGACATAACTCATGCAGTATCGTTGGTCGGATCGGTATTTCACTAAATGAACGCGTCTCAAGCGATATTTATAGCGACGGTGGACATAATTTAATAAACAAAGCAGGGCCGAGCCGACATTTTAATGCCACCCCGGGCATAGGATCTGATAATGGATCATAACTGGTTTTCAGTCTCGGTAGATAGCATTGTAAGGAACAAGTCCCACTTCGTTACGAGCTCCCGGTAAAACGTACAGGGCTTCCAATCGTTAAGCGTAAACCCTATCTGCATTGGTGCTATTAATAATATTATGCGGCGCAATATCTGATACGCATTGAACGCATATTTTATATGTGCACGCGCTGTTAATATTTCGTTACTGTTTTCTGATACAAATTGTCCGAACGTGGCATAATGTTGTAGATAATGAAGATAGTAAATCTAGATTTCCTGTAAAGAAAGTGACAAGCAGCCACAAGAATATTTATAGAAATAAAATTACTGTGGACATAGATGTATCTGATTTGATCGAACATATACAAACAAAGCTTTCAATCGCATAAAAACGGGTCTGAATTCGCATTGTAATAAAGATAACATTGTATTGGCTTTAGATATTTTATAGAAAAAATATTTGGCATTGAGCGAGTGTATGGTAAGGGGCTTTATTGCAGATTTAAACAAAACCAACGTACGTGTTGTTACTATTTAAATACGCAAAACAATTGTATTACAACAAGTATTGAAACAAATGTTTCGAACATCTCGTTGGGTGCAAGACAAATGACTGGCACGTCTCATATCAGCCGAGATGTTCGATCGTTGTTGAATCGAACGGTTACAAACGAGAAAGTATAAACATTTACATTTGAGACGTCGAACCGCCAACGAAAAGTGATCGTGCTTCAATTTTGGTCTTATCTAGAGTTGCCTTTGTTTCCTTGACAGGTGCATTAGTGTGCTATCACACAACAATTAAATGCATCGGTATTGCTGCATCACGATGAGTAGGTGTACGGAGACTCGTATCATGAACACGCTCAGCGTTCCTGCTATCTATAGTTTTTGATCTTTCACGTCGATTTGATTAAGGAATTCCTTTGTTTCGTTATATTGTTTACTGTCTGCGGTCGGATGACTTACAAAACCTAGTCTGATTAGTTTCGAGTTTAGTTATTTGCTATCATGTTGTTTCAAGGACTAGAATTTGTACCCTGTTGACGTAACGGCTTTGTTTACTACGTTCTTTGAATATCTGCGATCGTAATAAAATTCTTAGGTGGTCATATTTTTGGCCGTCTAATTTCCATAGCTGGGAATGTACTTATAAATACAAATAGCTTTGGTATTTAGACTGATTACTTGAAAATCTCACAATAACCTTGTGTTTCATAGATTACTTGCAGAAGCTTAGCATTACAGTGCTTATTTTTCTCAACGAGTTTCTGTTTCGACCAATTCTGTAGTACATTCACGCTATTTCATACTCATTAGCCTGTTCATTTAGATAACTTTTATATTTATACAAAGTTTAACATAAATAACTCAAGACCTGCTACACCTCGGTTATAGTATTGAGAAGCATAATACAATTACCACAACTTTTTTTAAAGCTAACTGTTATTATTAAGGAAAACATGATGACCCAGCATTACTTGATGCATTTAAAATTGAGTCTTATTTCATTGAAATAAGATTGAACTCTTTGCCTCAATCAGTGGTAGGTGTGGTAAAGTATACAATTTTTGAACTATTACCTATATTTAGAGTTATTAAAATCGATTCAGTAGTCAAAAAGGAACACTGTTATACCTGTACAAGGTATATCATATTAACATTACGTACTTACTATATACTAATTTCACTAACTCAATGAAAAGTATGTTAACTATCATTTGATTGGGAAGGTCACAAACGGAGTCCACGTTCATTTCGAAATTACACAAAGATAACGCCTCGCTTCTTATAAAGCAATTTAGTCGAAAATCCGAAGTCAAATACACGATTAGATGTACGTATGCCCGCGGCCGTATTCCGGGAGAAATTTTGGCCATTAAAAGAACATATTTTTACGCACCCAATATTTAGAGCGTGAGTGCTTTAAAAAGCAGTTTTATTACTTTTAAATAGCAGGTAACAGTTCGTTTTGGATGAGTCGTAAAATGTTACTATCACAACTGTCTCAAGAAGAGTTTAAGTTACTTAGTAAGTGGGACGACATATAAATTCTTTGATGGTTTTTGTCAAAATATTGAATATAAAAGTTTCTATGACGCATTGAAAGATTTTATGTTTGGATCGTCAGAATGTATTGGTTAGGATGTACTTAGTTATATTTTATTAATTTGTTTAGACAATATTTTTAGGTTTTATTAACATAAAATTGAATGAAGAAGGAACAGAGAATTACTGTTTTTTTTGGGTGGTAAATTATCAAATAAATTCTCCCGCTCTGTGCGGAGCGGGAGGGCGGGCGTGTCAGACTTTTACTGACTAAAACCCACCCGTGTTCCCTCAGTTGCCTGTGTGCCAGCGGCCGCGGTATCTGTTTCGAACAACCCGCACCCCTGGCAGGCATCGGCCCTTGCGGGCCCCACCAGTTGGCGCTGATATCTCTTTGAGGCGCGCGTGGAACACAACGCGCCGTCGACCCGGGCTTGGTCCTTACCGGACAGCGAGCTACCCATTACTCACCGTCCGCAAGAGAGGATTACTGTTAATGTTGTATTAGAACGGTGGTAACGACTGCGATTTACGAGTTGTAAGTCATAGTTTCGAGCCCTACCAGCCGCTTTACTTTGTGTAAATTATTTCATCACCATGTACTCTCAAAACAGTGAAAGAAAAAATCATGAGGAATTCGACATTACCTACCTTACCAAAAATTTGAAAACATGTACCAACCTGCACTCAACTGCGGCTAGAGAATACAATCCCATGAGAATGCATCCCAAATCCCGGGATTTCGGGATTCCGGCCGTTGTCTGACCTCGAAAATCCCGAGACTATACTTGGCTAATCTCGCGATTTTCGGGATTGCCACAAACAGGCCTAGTTTGCATTCCGTAGTTCGTTGTGCCTTGCCTAGAATATATTAAAAGACCAGTCATTTTACTCTAGAGCTTCCTAAAACTAACAGCTAAAAGGCTGGGAAAATGGTCTATAATAGCATTTACTACATAATGACAAAAAAAAACAATCCTTAGTTTCTCCCTAAGATACACGTACTACACAGGTACAGCCCTAAAAATATGTTTGTTGTAGAACTTAAAAACAACATTTAAGTATTCAAACTAGGCTGATACAATTCATACATAACTATAGTTTTCTTCATTTTTTTCTTTTCTTACTACATTCTGATTCGTGTAGTGCATATTAAAAACATTTCTTAAGAAATTATTCAAATTCTTTTTTAATTTCAGCCCAACTAGAAACCACATAGTATAATCCCGGGATAGTAACGGGATTAGGCATCATAAATCCCGTAGTCCCGGGATTAAAATATATGCTCGGGTTTGTATTCACTAGTTACGGCCCACTCCCTGTCATAGAGAGGAGGCCTGTTACCCAGCAGTGGGAACATCATAGGCCGATTATGTTGTAGTAAATAAAGAATAAAATTTGCAAGTTCTCTCACTTTGAATGAACAAAATTTCTAAGAGATATTTATTTTTTCAAAACTCGGAAGTAATTGTACATGAATACTTTCTTTAATTTCCCAAATATTTATATTAAAAGTTTCCGTTTCACCTAAATATTTATACAAGTACTACACGACATACAGAACAACTTCCGTAGATTGCAATATGGCGCCGGTTTCCGTTACCCGAATGGTCAGGGCAAACAAAATATCGAACCTTGCACCGATACGTAGTTCGGGCTCGGCCTTATTTAGAAATAGCCACGCGTTGAGAGAAATGACCAAGTTGGAAACCGTTAGAAATTGATCTTAATATGCACAATACATTTTGTCTAATGCTTTGTTTGTTATTGAAATATTGGTGGAGCGTCTTCTGAAAACATATTTCGTTGCAGAGAAAGAAATGCTTTTGATTATTTTATTATTTCCAGTACTTGTAGTAGGTGTGCACATGGATGTACAGTTGTCATAAGTGGACGGAAGCAAGATAAAAAAAACAAGTATTTTTTACTTTAGTTTATTTTATTATTATTTATGTACAAACTGTAAATTTACTGTGTTTCACTACACAGGGATGAAATTTCCCCCTTTTTAAGTTTATGTGGAGAAGGAATGCGGAAAGAAAGAAATGCTCATATTTTTATAAAATAATGTATTTCTATTTAAATGAATTATTTTTTAATTTAGACCACCGGGCGTACATTAAAAAATATAATTTGAGTAAATACAAAGGTACTGCTTATTTGCGTAGAAACGTTTTCCAGCATTGTTTTTTTATTATCTATTCTTTAAATTTTTTATGTACATTCAAATGTTAGAAGTAGGTTACACACTTACCTGAAAAGTATCGTCCATATTTAACGTAATACCATTTGTTTCACGCTTCATTTAATTTTATATACACCATGCTCCAAAACCGAAATTGTTACCACAAATGCTCCAATATTTTCTTCCCATACTCCCATTTCCGTCGATTTCTAACTTACCTATTTTCTCCTCGTGCCCAGCCTATTAAAGGTCAGTCCAAGTGAGCTATAAATAAGGTATTTAACCCAATGTGTGTGGGCAAGCCTTAACTGGCGCGGCCATGGGAAAGCCTTCGGTTATTACAATCGCTACTATTTATTTGGTACCAGCTGAAGTATTGGGTACGACAAGTACCTATTCTATTGAATACAATCTCGGCCATGCATGGCTTGAAAACTTGGAATATTATTTGACCTTTGTCCGTTGTATTGTAAAGTCCATGTTCCTGGGAGGTCTTGTTTTATTGTAATTAGGGTCAGTTTTGTTCTAACTAAGCTATCTGTTTGGTACTGTTTTGGGCGTACATAGCCTAAGGGGTTCTCTTCTGAACATGGTCCTTACATAGAGGCTTCGCGTAAAGGTTGTTCCTATGGAAGGAATCTTCGTTGAAGTTATGATAAAGTTGTTCTAGACAAGTTTTTGTGTTACATATAGCTTGAGAAATTAGATAAACAAAGTTTTTTACTGAACGATGTAACCTCTCTCTAACTCTAAATTTTTCTTCATTTTTTCTTATAATCGACGTCATCATCATAATCTGCCTCGCCTTTTCTCAAATATTTCGGAGTCGGCTTCCAGTCTTACCGGAACGCTATCTTTTAAACTGCCTTATATTATTATGCAATAACTTAAAAAAAAAAATGTAATAAATAAAAACCAGCTACTAGAAAATACTAAAATATTGTCATTGAAAACATTATCATTATTTATTCCACTAATCGAGCATCTGTATTTGATAAAGGATAAAAATGGTATGTTTTATTATACTTTTATAGCATTTTAATTGAACGTTTTATTAAAACAGTCTCACGGATTTATCAATATTCCTTTTTCATTTCTAGTTTAAATTTTACGTGGCTATTAGCGGCTGATTAGTATAATACGGATTTATCTTTTTTATATAAAACAGTAATAAAAATCTTTATCAAACTGTGTAGAGTTTCATTAAGTCTTTATCTTTACGACTTTTTGGTATAATGTAAGTATATTAATGACGTAAAAACTTAATAATAGACACTTAAAATTTCGTTTCCGTTTACTTTAGGTGTTTTTGACGGTGAAGGGAACGCAAAGGCTACAAAATAACAAGTTTTGACAGCTCATAGTACAATAGGAAATATTAGCTGACGTTAATATTCTTAAGTTATTAATGTGTGGGTTTTCACACAATGTTTTCTTTCGCCGTTTCTTTGGAATTGGTGAGAAAATAAAATTTTATGTTCTTTCACATTTTCCAACTCAAATGTGTGTGAGTTTGAAAATACGAAAGAACATAATATGTATTTCAAATAAAGTAATACTGGCACTTTCGAATTGTCATAAGGTCGGTCAGTCAAAGAGATTAAGTGTACTCGTAATAGGCGCGTGTGTAGAAGAACGGATACAAAACTCCTTTTTTAACCGACTTCATATTTCAACATGTTTATTTAAATATTATTATATTTTTTGTATGTTTTGTTCGGGCATAACTCTGTCATATATAAACGGATTTGCAAAATTATTTTTTGTTAGAAAGGGGTTTATTCCGAAATAGTGTCCCATTTCAATTTTATATATATAAAATTGAAATGTGAAATGTAGATCTGATGATGCGTTTCGGAGACAGACAACGGAACTCTTCAAAAAATGACTGCAAAATGAATCGCATAAATATGTATTGTTTTGACCCCAAGAATGATGAAATTTGACTTCCGGAAAAAACAACAAATTGAAAAATAACTATAATTTCGGAAGGCAGTGACAAAAAATTAAAATAAAGTCACTGAATTCCGAAATTAAAGTTATTTTCCACTTTGTGGTGTTTTTCCAGAAGTCGGTTGTTTATTTTTTTAAGTATTTTGATTGCCAGGTTTTAGGATTTCGGTTTATTGGATGGGTAAGACAGTTATTAATTTGAGCTACTATTTCAGTGTGTATTTAAAAGTGCTTTGAATTATGTAGGTACTTCTTACCGTGTCGATGGCAATCTAGATAAAGTCTTTGGCACCTTCAGTAGCGTTCATCAGTAGTAACTATTACAACTATCGTGCTATTTATTAAAATACATATATTACACAACAAAATTAAAGAAATACGCATTACGAATCTTCGTGCGAATCGCCTACAAAAAAAAAATAGTTATTGTTTAAAAGTATCGATTCACCCGTTTTGTTCAATGAGTCAATTCGTGCGAATCAACTAATAAGCCAAATGTGTAGATTATAGATAAATAAACTTTTAGACGAGCTTTGGACTTTTACAAGTAAAACAAACTACGAAATAAAAACAATGAAATAAATTCAAAACAAAACAGCTTTTAATCCAAAAACATAACTTTAACTTACACAAACACTACCAACGGACCTCGCCTTATCAGTAAAAACAAAAAATTTGGTCCTACAATAAAAGCACAACCTCGACAGTAAAATAAAGATATTGAAAAAATGTACCGCACACAATATAGAATGGTAACTCGATAAATGCTCGCCTCGAATGCTATAAACAAACGAAAATATGAATTGAGATTACGGTAATACACGAACGTGGGTAAGATGGGCAGAACACTGTAGATTTTTAACTTGCGACTTTTTTGTCGAACGATTAAATCGCAAATAATAAAAGACTTGATTTTATAAAATCTTTTGGTCCTTTGGTAATCTTTCGGTTTAGGTACATTTTTTGCGTCCTGTTTTGAACCTCTCGCACATAACTTATGTTTTAACTGTCTAAAGACGCATTCATCAAGCTAAAGAAATCAACGTATAAAAGTACAATTGTTTTCATTGCTTCATATGTGCGTAAAATGTGTCTTCTCAACAACGTAATTATCGCAATGAATATTGTTGAATTGTCAAAATCAAACCGATTATGATTAATCGTGAGTTACGCAATTATGGTGCTGGTATTGGTAAAAAATCGAAAGATAAAATTAATCGCAAAAAGTCTAAAGTGCGCCTTTTCTTACCGGGGGTCGCTCGAGCGTGGGTCGACATAAATGGTAGTGTAACGAACATGCTGTAGCTATATGAGACACTGCATCATTTGCAATTACATGTTATTGTACCTTTGTACTATTTTAATGTCCGCCAGTACGCCCCCGGTAAGAATGTGGTATTGTAAGCAAATAGTTCGCCGTTTATTTCTGTCAATTTGAGTATCAACGGATGAGTTGCAACGAGGCATAATGGGCTGGGATTGTATGCGAATAGATAAATGAATTTCGTTTTATTGGCCCTTGCAATGTTAGCTCTAGTATGTTATGTAATGACCTAATAATACTTTGGTTTATTTTGTGCATAAGGGCTCAGACCGCCGCGACGTGACTCTAAATAAAAGAACAATTTGTAGCAACATTTAAAAAATAAATTAATCTACTTAGAGCCGCGTCGCGCCGCTCTGCGGGAGCCTTCAATCATCATCATCTGCCTAGCCTTTTCCAACTATGTTGGGGTTGGCTTCCAGTCTAACCGGATGCAGCTGAATACCAGTATTTTACATGGAACAACTGCCTATCTGACTTCCACAATCCAGTTACTAGGAAACTTGGTAAGACTGGTCGTCAGACTTTCGGGCTTCTGACGGGTCGTCACGATTGTCAAAAATCCACCAATGACAGCCCCTTTTTTGTGCATAAATAATAGTTTATATATTAGAGGCTGTAATTTCTAAGTAGTTTAGGGAGTATCCTTATTAGTTCGAGTATCGGTAGTATATTTTTTTAAGATAGAGGCGAGTTGATTGACTTTTGCTGGGTGATAGTGACTTATTTCATCATCATGTAACACTAGCACACCATCACATAATGCTATGAAACCATGTATTCTAAAAAGTGAAGTTCGTGCCGCAATTGATCACCTGAAGAGGAACAAAGCTGCAGGAGCTGATGACATCCCCGTAGAAATATTCAAAGCAATGGGTGAATGCGGAGTCGATATGATGCATACTATTTGTAATCGCGTCTGGGAGACCGGGAAATGGCCGCAAGACTGGGCAAACTCCGTGTTCATACCACTACCTAAGAAGGGATCGACGAAGAAATGCAGCAACTATAGACTAATTGCCTTAAATTCACACACCAGCAAAGTTCTCCTTCACATCGTCAACACCAGACTGCAAGCTTTTCTGAATCCCGAAATAGCTTCGGAGCAAGCGGGATTCATCAAGGGTCGAGAGACAAGGGAGCAGATTTTAATTCTTCGACAAATAATCGAAAAGTCTAGAGAGTTTAATATCCCACTCTATATTTGCTTTGTCGACTTTCGCAAGGCCTTCAACACCATTCAATGGGATAAATTATGGGTCGTACTCATACAAATGGGAGTACCTAACTATCTGCTGACTACTAACTGAACCCGCTTCACATCATTCAAGTAATGGCTCTTAAATTTGGAGTAACCGTACAGGAACAGGATATAGACTTCGCTACAAGAGTGGGTCCCCGCCGTCAGGAAACCAAAGTCACCGCTGAAGCCCCTACACGCTCCCTAGTAGTCAGATTTGTACGTCGCTACAAGCGTGATGAGTTCCTAAAGGCTGCCAAATCCAGAAAAACGATGACATCGTCTGACTTTGAAATAGCGGGGCCCTCGAGAATCGTATACTTTAACGAGCGCCTAACTTACGACAACCGGCAGTTATTTCGTGCCACGAAGCGTTCTTCCAAACAAGAAGGATATAAATTTTGTTGGCATAAGAATGGAGCCATCCTCATACGGAAACAGGAGGGCAACCCCGCCATCCATATACGCAACACCGAAGACCTCGAGCGCCACCTTGGCACCCCGACTTGGACAACCCCACAGTCCTCTCCATCAGCAGAACTATGTGACTAAAAGTCACCTGGCAAACAAACAGTACTTCTTTATTATTACTAGTTGCAGTAGTTTTTGTACCACGTTTCTCTATTTTGTTACTTTTCTCTCAATTTTCACTAATTTACTCTATAATTCAACCCACGCACACTCACGATCTAGCTACTACTCAATCATGAGACGAACTCACTCGCATAGTTTACTAAAAATACTTGCTATCACTCTACACAGACTAATTGCACACCCACATATTACTACACATATAACACTTTCCCATCACACGCACACTTCCAAAATCTCACTCAAATATTTTTGCCTGCATACATTCGCACAACATCATGTCACCGTGACTAAAACTTTTATGCCCTATCCTAGTTCAGCTTTCCTTAATTACCATACTTATGGCGTTATTTGATATTATACAAAATATAGAGGAAATCACTACATTAGATTGTCACGATTTTGTAAACTTAGATGAATGCAGGAAACATATAAATGATTCCGACTCTAGTTTTAAAGTACTTACTTTTAACATCAGAAGCTATCAACGCAATTTTGACAACTTCTCAGTAGCATTAATTCGACTTGGTGTAGACATAGACGCTATCGTACTCACAGAATGCTGGCTCAGCGAAGGCTCGATTTTGGAAAATCTATCAGGTTATAATGTATTTCGAACAAACTCGCAAAACAACAAAAATGGTGGTATAGTCGTATACACCAAAATCACCCATGACGTTACTTTAATCGAACCTACAATACATGATACAGATAGCATTCTCTTAATTCTGAACAATAAAGTAGCCATACTGGGGCTATATCGATCACCGTCTTTTATCACTCTCACAAACTTTATCGCTGCCTTAGACACTTTCCTTAAAACGATAAAGCATCCAACTGTAATTATCACCGGAGATATAAATATAGACATATGTTGCACGACAAATAATAAACACCATGACTATATGTACCTTATGGCTTCGTATGGCCTATTACCTGTCATAACCAAACCCACTAGAAAAAAATCTTGTCTTGATCATATATTTGTCAAAAGTAATACCAGACCCAAAGGCATGGTATGCAAAAGCTCTATCACAGATCACGACATAGTAATGGCCCATATCCCTCTCAACCCCAGTTCCAGGAGACTTAATAAAAATCGCTGGGTATCTAAATTAAACGAGGACGATTTAGCCGCAGACTTAGCCAAAATTAACTGGACTGATACCCTTAACCAACAATGTGTGGCGTCTGTCGCATCCTCTTTCACCGGCATCCTTGCAAAGCTAATAGAAGCACACACACTCAAAGTCAAAATTCCCCGCAGCAAACGTAACATTCAGCCCTGGGTCACACCCGGACTTATGAGGTGTATAAGTCACCGCGACAGGCTACATCTATCATTAAGATCTGACCCTGAAAATGAGACAAAAAAACTAATCTACCACCGTTATAAAAACTTCTGCAATAACCTCTTACGAAAACTTAGAATTGAATACGACAGTCGACAAATCCAAGAAAATAAACAAAACTCTCTAAAGCTTTGGAAAGTTCTCAAATCAATGTACGACCCGGGATGCCAACGGAACAATACATGCAACTTAGTAACAAGCTCACCTGACCCTGTCGAGTCCCTCAATAAATGCAACTCCTACTTTACATCCGTAGGTAAAAACCTGGCTGCTACCATACTGACAAGACTATCAGAAACTCAGTCATCCCTCACTAGCAATTACTCATCACCAAATACGTCACCTTTCACCTTCTTTCTACATCCCACTGACGAAACAGAAATTACGAACTTCATTAATCAGTTAAAGGACGACAGCTCCCCAGGTCCCGACAAACTCAGTGTAAGACTCATAAAGAAAATACAAAACCTAATTATAACACCTCTAACCCACCTGATTAACCTCAGCCTAGAAACGGGAGTATTTCCCGAACAGTGGAAGGTTGCAGCAGTAAGCCCTATACATAAAAGTGGTCCTAAGGACAAACCAGAAAACTATAGACCGATAGCACTTCTTAGTATATTATCCAAAATCCTGGAAAAGGTGGTCAATATCCGTCTAGTAAATTTTCTTGAAAAATATCAACTGATTTCAGAGCGACAATTTGGCTTTAGAAAAGGGAAATCAACTGAAGATGCGGCTTCGCTACTAACAAACTCCATATCAACAACAATAGAAAAAGGTGAGCGCTGCATGGCGGTCTTTTTAGACCTAGCTAAAGCGTTCGACACAATTTCAACAGATCTACTCCTTAAAAAACTAGACACAATAGGAATAAAGGGAAAACCACTCGAATGGTTTCACAGCTACATCACCAATCGCCGACAATATGTAAAATCTGGCGAACACGCAAGTGGTCAACTTCCTATAAATTTTGGAGTTCCACAAGGCAGCTTACTAGGCCCGACACTTTTCATAATCTACATGAACGATATACTGAACCTCACGCTCCCAAACGCGGAACTAATATCCTACGCAGACGACACGGTTATAACATTCCACGCACCTACCTGGGAACAGGTCTACTGCCTTGCAGAAGAAGGATTAGCAACAGTAGCGCAAACACTCGACCGTAACTTACTTACACTCAATATAAAGAAAACAAAACTTATAACATTTTCCAAGACACATTTATCTAGCCCTCCTCCCAACCTAGCTTTGAAATTTCACACATGTCAGACCCATCCGAACACATCACGCGAAAACTGCTTATGTGACTGTATCAACCGGACACAATCTATTCGTTACTTAGGTCTACTCATTGACGAAAATCTTTCATTTAAAGCCCACATTCAATATCTTTCTGGCCGAGTAAGGAAACTTATACATGTAATAAAGAAGCTAAGAAACCGCACTCCAAAAGACATCCTGCGAATGGTTTATTTCGCAATATGCCAGTCCATCATACAATATGGCATATCTATTTGGGGTGGAGCTGGAAAAACAATAATGATTGAGCTAGAAAGAGCCCAGAGAGCTGTTATAAAAGTTTTATTAAAAAAACCATTTTTCTTCTCTACTGACTCCCTGTACAACGAGTTCCAAGTTCTACGTGTCCGCCAACTATTTATTCTCAATGCATATCTGCGCATACACAAAACCTTAAAAACCCGACCTGACTACCACTCATTGACTTTCAAACGTGTCTTTCACATCCCTCTACAACGAACCACATCTCTCCTAACAAGACGCTGTCCCGCCTACCTACACACTTTTGTGTATAACAAGGTCACCAGCAGTTTGCCTTGTGACCCAAAAGAACTCTCACTCCCCACATGCAAAAATGTTGTCAAACAATGGCTATTAGGTCTTTCATATGATGAATCGGAAAACATTCTCACTTCACTCAACCCACGCTCGGAATCCTACTCACACCACAGATACTGACACTTACACACACCACGCGCGTACACTCGCACACACTAACACGGACACACACTAACACACTCACACCTTATTTTTGGTTTTCTAACATTTTATTTTATTTCATTTATTTTTGATAGTTTAATATTTGTTCTAGATTGTTTAACATTTAATTTTGATTGTTTACTTGTTCACTTTATTTTAAAATGTGTTTAATTTTTTAGTTCTATGCGTTTGCTTAGTGCAAAATAAGTTTTATTTTTGGTTTGTAATAATTTACGATTTAAGTTTCGCTTTCACTTTGATTTCAACTTTCATATTTAGTTTTATATAATCGTTTGCAAATACTTACCCATTGTCACCTTAAACTCCAGTGGTAAACAGCACTATGTCTCACAACTCTGGTCCCCAAGATACAGGCGCCGCCTAGTTTGGGGTCCGCCGTAAAGACCAAAACGAAAATCACTAACAGTTACAAATCAACATTAAGTTATGTAAATCATAAGGTACTAATTGTAACATTGGTTCAATAAATTTTATTATTTATTATTATTATTATTATCTAGTTGGTCTCATAAGGCGACTTTATGAGGACGGATCTGCGACTGTTCGGATAGACGACATTGACTGAAAGAACGTTTCAGACACATGCTGGTGTTCGACAGGGATGCATACTCTCTCCACTCCTATTCAATACGAATACGGAGTACATTATGAGAATTGTTTTATAGCAATGGGACAAAGGCATTTCGGTGGGAGGCCGGGAGACATCTAACTTGAGATAAGCCAATGACACTACTCTTCTCGCTCAAACAAAGGAAGATATAGTACACCTGTTGACACTGCTAGAGACAACGAGCCTCTCCTTCGGACTTGCAATCAACAGAGATAAAACCAAGATGATGATCGTGGACCGAGCCGAACTAAACCAACCTTACATCCATGTGATTGGCAACTGTGAGATTGTTCAGTCTTATGTGTATGGTTCCACAATCACGAACACTGGGGGGTGTGAGGATGAGATTCGAAGGAGATATGCTATCACAAGATCTGCCATTGATAAGCTCAAAAGAGTCTGGGGCAATCATCATATCACCAAAGCCACAAAAGCCCGCCTGATGAGAAGTTTGGTTTTTCCAATATTTCTGTATGGCGCAGAAACATGGATGGTTCGCCTCAAAGAGCGACGCAAAATCGATGCATTTGAAATGTGGTGCTGGCGGCAACTGCTGCGGATCCCTTGGACAGCGTTTCGGACCAATGTCTCGATCTTGGAGGAACTTCGAATCAAGGAAAGGTTATCATCGACTGTATAGATGCGAATCCTCAAATATTTCGGCCACATTGTTCGAAATGAACGCTCCATGGAACGACTTGTTGTCCAGGGGCAAGTAGAAGGCAAGAAGTCACGCGGTAGATCACCTACGCATTGGACAGACCTTATAAAAGCTGCAACACAAACGTCCATGGTCCAAAGCTCTCGAGACGCTGAAGACCGCAACAGGTGGAGGTGCATCGCGAGGGCTGCTTCATCCAAAGAAAATGCATCATCGTCAACCACGACCATTCTGTCAAGAATGCACGACTGAGGAGGAGGAGTGACTTATTTTACTCAATCTGGGAGTTGAGTTCTTTATTTTCTGTAAATTATATTAATAAAAGGAAAACTCATGTTAAAGATACAGTTTTATAATAAAATAAATGAATTTTACCGGTGTGGTCGGCGCATTAAATAAGCCCCATTTACACGATGCAAGTTTCTTGCCTATAGCATACAATGATATTGGAGCAATATGTCTTGCGTTGTGCAAACACTGTTTAAACAGCTTTTTTTATTGTTGCTTTAAGTTACGTTATGCCGTATGCAATTTATTCATCATCATCAGCCTACAGTAGTCCACTGGTGAAAATAGGTCTCTCCAATCGAATGCCATTAAGCTCGATTTTCGACCAGTCTCATCCAACTGCTACCAGTCACCCTGCGATGATTTCCACTCAAGAATACATCTACTTCACGGGTACTCGGTTCTACGGCTAAAACGGCCGACCCATTGTCACTTCAACTCGCTTATTTTATGAACTAAGTCGACAACTTTGGTTCTCGGCCAGATCACCTCATTCCGAATTCTATCTCTCAGAGAGACTCCAAGCATAGCTCGTTCCATAGGTCTTTAGGCCACCTTGAATTTATGGACCAGCCGTACCGTGAGTTTACTCGTTTTGGCTCCTAAACTCATAACAGGCAGAACGAAGCGATTGAAGACTTTAGGTTCTGCGGGATATGCGACAAAATGACTCGACAAAGCTTCCCAAATGGTGCCCAATCCAGCTGATTTTTTTTGTTAGCTTCCTTCTCAAACTTGTTCTTACCAAACTGCAGAGTGTAAATCAAGCTTTACTTGCGTAGTCGAACGTAGCAAAACTTTTTGTAAACTTTCGTACGATCATCAAGCTTCATTAAAGTATCAGTGATCCCTAAGATTACAAACTCTGACCTTTTACAAGCGACCTGACATTTATACATTCAATTTGGCCGTCCAACACAGTTCATTAATCATTCAAAGGCTACTAGGGAACTAAACTCCCATTAGGCTGCAAAAACATCGATGGATTGCTGCGTGCGCAGTAATCACTAACGCAAACAGCGTACGTTAATCCTTTACACAAGCAAACACATAGCATTAAGTAAATCCTTCAAATAATCCAGTACGAAAAGCCGACAAGTCTCTGTCAACACTCGACGAACGCGATTTCCTTGGCAAGCGTCGAAGTTCTCAACGTATTTACATTTTCACACATAAAGTAAATTCCTCGTATCCAGAAGTTTGAGTGCGGGGAAACGAAAATAGCGATTCATCACAAGTTTTAATCTGTTCTAGAGTTTGGCCCACTTGCGGTCATGGGACGGGTAGGCGGGCGTTCCAAACGCGGCGGTTATAACGCCTGGACGTAGCTATCCTCTATCGAAGTGCCGAGTACGGCTTGACTCGAGGCTGACTCGATTCCTGCTTTTTACTCGCCTACTCGAATACCAATTTATTTTGATTCTAGTACACCGAACTCGATTCCAGTACTCGAATCAGTCAGGAAGAATCGATCTTGTACTCGCTGACTCGATTCGATTATGCAAGTCCAACTGACTCGAGTCTAGTATTCGTGTTAGGTTGACTCGCTCATACTCGATCTCTGTTTACTTAAGCAATGAAGTGACGCCTTTTAATATATATTTGAACCTGCAAAATTTTGTTTTGTGTCAGTAAGCTGATAATGTAAATGAATTTAATAGTTTGTTACTTGTTTGTACTAGTAGTGAAGTCATTCTATTTATATTCTATAAATGGCGCCATAAAAAAGAGCATAACGTATATTCCCTTATAAACCAACCTCAAGAGCCCCGAGTTTTGAGAAAGTGGACGTCGACAACCGGCGGTAATTTTATGAGACTTGAGACAGCTTTTAGAATGCCAAAAATATATTTTTGTTCTATAACCGGTAACGGACTCGAGTTCTTGGCTCGAGTTCTGGACTCGAGTCAACATTCGAATACCAAACATAGAACTCGAGTACTGGGCTCGAATCGCGGAATCGAGTCATGATTCGAATACCGTATAAACCGACTCGAATCGACTCTATTCACCAAAACAGCGACTCGGCACGTCACTACTATCCTCCCACACTGAACTAACTTACGTTTTCTTTAAGTTATGTGCCATGATCATTGACACTTGCTCACCTGAATCTCTGTTATTACTGCTATACCATATTGACAGTATTCCAAATTAATTGCACAGTTACAGTCAATATTAAATTACACTATGTGCTTTTCCTACCGCGTAAATCATGTGAGTTTCATAGTCTTGTGAAATGGGAGTCACTAAATAATACTTCCCACACAGCAATCGTTTTAGCGTGGGTGACATAGCAGCAACCTGTCATTATTTGTTGCATTAAAGCACATTTGAAACCAATATACTTTTGCCAAATAGGGTAATGTGGTTAATATTGACGTGGGAACTAATTTTTTTTTAATGTGAAAATTTGTACAAATTTGGCATGTTAGTGTAATAATCACATTTCGTGTTTTTGAATAAAGTGACTGGTTTAAAAAAGCCTCTTTACTATTTAAATAGAGAAAAGTAAGACCTGGTAATAAAAATTAAAAATATATAAATGCAAAAAGCTGTTACTGATCCACTTTATGCAAACGCGTAGGTCTTAAACTGGTATCAACTGACAAACCCTTCCTTCTTGATATTAAACTGAACTACCTTATTGTAATAAATGCGAAAGTTGATTTTGTTTTGACACGATAAAAAATATTTTGTATAGTTATCTCTAGAATTTTGCGCGCATAAAATATATAAAAGCATATGAATTTTATTGAATAATCTTAAGTCAGACTGTGTTAAGACTGAAGTAAACAGAAGAAGATATACAAGACTGTTAATAAATAATACTAAATATTTGGAAAAAAATAAAAACTGTTAAAAACTGTGTTTGAACTATTATAGATATTTTTTACGAGCATTAGTATTTTTTATACGTCATTAGTTGGCCGAAAATGCACAACGTAGGTACATAAATCAAGTTTGATATCGAAATAACCCAATGACATTATCCTAACACGGATCCTAGTCCGGCTGTAAAAGTCAAAGTTAAAGAAAAATATGTTAAATGTAGATGCTGTCCTTTTCGGTAGAAGCAAAATTGCAGCAAAACTATGTAGAAAGGATAAACTAAGAAAATAAACTATGTATGTAAATTCCTAGTAACGCCAATGCCTCGTTTAAAAACCGATATGATATTTAAAACAATACAATATCGACCTTAAAACGCTTTTTGCGGTGCGATATTTATTTTATCTCATTTTACATAACCATTGGATCGAATGACCCGTTTTCCAAGTTTCATGGTCGCATCCCACCTACTGTTTTTCATTACGTACAATAGTACAGTGCGCACATATTTGCTGGGTATCGGTTTCTTTAACATCGATCGTTTTGTTTGAATCCCGGATTGGTCTGAGTTAAATGTCTATGATTATTGAAATCATAATGGAGCATTTGATTTTTATGTTAGTTTGACAGTTTATGTAAGTATGTTAGATAAAACAATTATTGACTGCTTCACAAAAAACAATCAATAAATACCATATGACCAACAAAAGTTGACTACACACTACACAGGGGCCACGAAAATCGTCCAAAAATTTTTTTTTAATACCCTGTCCAAGGGCTTTCCAAAACACGCCCATGTATGTTATGCGATTATTTATAGTTTAGGAATTTCAGAAATTTTCAAAAGTACTTGGCACGAGGATTCAAAAATTTTGTTTCGAACGTCATTTTAAATGGGCCATCCTGTCGAATAAAACAAATCCCAACTTTAAACTAAGAAGATGCTGATTCTGACCATATAAAGTTTCAGAACAGAAGAGCAAAGGATGCAGCAACTATTCAAAGTAGTCCTAAAAATAAACGCTTGTCTGCATCAAACAAATTTAGCGTGCAATATTTGGACGGCCGCGGTTACCCGCTCACCTCTGCAACTGTAAGTACCCACATATTTTACTAGAATTTCATCGTAAGGAATATATATTTTTTTAAGTTCCATTGCGTGACGACATAGAACACGCGACACACGATTTTTGATTTATTTCGAGGTTGAAACGCGCGGCTTTTGTTTCGTGAATGCGTCACCTAATTAGAGCTGTGATTGCATGTTGAAAAAATTCGGCGAACCGATTGTTGGAAATTGAAAAACACATTGTTTTCTGTTTACGGTTATGTCTTCATTTTGGTTGAGTAACAGTGAGTTTCATCTTTTCTTTTTGCGAGTCAGAATCTTTCTTTTTTATTAAAGAATGTTTCGATTGTGTCACCAACCTTGATGTTTGAATTTTACTTGTAATTATTGCAAAAAAATAATGTATTTACGGTCTATTTTATAATGTGAGTCTTATAAAGGCTCCTACACACATGCCGGTGACACAGCCGGCGGGTTTTTGCCTTGCGGCCCATGCCACAGTTGATATTAGGCCGCCGGCACTTGCCGCAGAACTAGCTGCCGACATAGTGTGTAGGAGCTTTTAGTGCAGTTTTATTTCTTTCTTTCTTCTTTTTGATTTCGCAACTCTTATTCAATTTGATTTCCGATAGTTCCGTGTGGTGCCGGACGTAAAATAATAGCACCATCCCATTTCATCCCGTGGGCGACTAAGGGACTTACTAGAGAATGGGCAGCAGCTTTCTCTATGCATTTTTACAATCATACTGCGATCGTCAACCCGCCTGCCAAGCGTGGCGATTATGGCAAAACCCCCCTTTTGGGGGAGGCCTATGTCTAGTAGTGGATGTCTTTCGGCTGAAATGCTGATTCAATTCGATTTAATATTTTTTGTAGAACAAAAACACAGTCCATACAATATTTCCACCGTCACCTGATACTACATCTTAAGCTCCCATCAATTCACCACGCCACTCATATGAGCCGTAAAAAAGTATTCCATTCAAGACTGTCATATAAATAATGTGATGACCCTATTCTAACTTTATAACTTGTTTAGAGTGAATCAGCTGTTAGTATTAAATCAGTATTTTATGGCCAACAATCCGTTATTCGTCTGTCGAACTGGTGAGACCACATAATAGCCGTGTTTACGTCTTGGGCTATCGAGCACGTATATTCATCTACTGAGTTCTTACCCGTTTATTACTTTGATTTCTGAACTGAGTTTGATTTTACATTTGTTAGAACAGATGCGAGTGCCTGTGCAGTTGGTGCAAGTGGTCGTTTTGCTTTGGTGCCAGCCTATTAATAAATTGATGATTGAAGTATTGAAGCGAACGATGATATAAAGCTATGCATGGATATTGAACTTAAACTAAAGCTAAAGGCAACACGTGCGGGCCATGGCCCTATACGGGGCGCCGGTGTGGGCGCCTACATTGAGGCGCCAACCAGCACGCCGGTTGAAGGCGGCCCATAGGGTCATGGCCATCCGGATGATCCGGGGATACCGCACGATCTCCGGTGAGGCGGCGGGCCTCCTTGCCGGATTACCGCCATGGGATCTGGAGGCAAACGCCCTCGCGCTCACTTGGGAGTGGCGCGAGGAGGCCAAACGCCGGGGCGTAACTCCGCTGCCGCGGGAAATCGCGGCACGGCGGACAGAGCTCCGGCAGGATCTCATGGCGACGTGGAAAGTGCGATTGTCGCAACCCAGTGCTGGGCACGCCGCGATTGCGGCGGTAAGTCCCCTCTTTGAGGAGTGGCTTGAGAGGCGGCATGGCGTCCTCACCTTCCGCCTGACAGAGGTCCTCACCGGACATGGCTGTTTCGGGAGGTTCCTGTTTCGGATAGGGCGGGAGGAAACGCCCGGGTGTTTCCATTGCGAAGATCGCCCAGAGGACACGGTGGAGCATACGGTGGAGGTCTGCCCAGCTTGGGCGGAGCAACGCCGTGTCCTCGTGGAGGTGATCGGCGGCGGCGATCTCTCGCGTCCGACCCTGGTCCAGGCCATGGTACAGAGCGAGAGGGCATGGCTGGCAGTCGCCTCCTTCAGCGAAGCAGTTATGCTCGCAAAGAGGGAGGCGGCGCACGTGAGGGAGATGCAATACATGCGCCCTCACAGCCGTGGCCTTCGCAGGAGACGCCCTGGGCGTCGGGAATCCCAGGCTGATTCCCGGCCACCGTAGGCACGGGCTTGTGGACGGCGAGTAATGGGTAGCTCGCTGTCCGGTAAGGACCAAGCCCGGGTCGACGGCGCGTTGTGTTCCACGCGCGCCTCAAAGAGATGTCAGCAGCAACAGATGGGGCCCGCAAGGGCCGATGCCTGCCGGGGGTGCGGGTTGTTCGAAAGAGATACCGCTGCCCCTGGCACACAGGCAACTGCGGGAACACGGGTTATTTGATGATTTCCCAGCCAGAAAAAAAAAAAAAAAGAAAAGGCAACAGGAATTGAGACACTCTTTCAAGAATTCTCTTCGAAATGGGTTCACCATACCATAATCAGCCTATAGTGTACCCACTGCTTGGAGACAAGCCTCCTCTTTATGAAAGGGAGTGGGCTTATAATCCACCTCGCTGGCCCAAAGCATGATGGCAGATGTCACACGTCCTTAAATTTTTGTTCCCAAGGCATGCCAGTTTCCCCACGATGTTTTCCTTCGCCGTTTGAGAGTAGGGCCCCAATTCTGTATCGTTATAATGATTCCCCACGGAATCATACTACGTTCAAACTACGTCAGTATCGTTTTTTTTAGAAACCAATGTAACGGTATGAAATCGAAATGTCATATTCTGTACATTTCTAGACAATTTGTTGATATTATTAATACAATATTAGCAGAATTCGTGTGTGATTGACGTGGATACGAGTAAGGAATCTTTAAGTGATATGAGTAAGGAATCGTATAGTGAATTCAGGCCCAGTGGTGATGGAATTAAATACACAAGTAAAGTGGCCGCGTGAGTTCGAACTCATGACCGAGCCACCACTATCACCGATACCACTGAGCTACCACTGCTCTCCATACTAAATATTCGAATTATTTTGACCAACACTGTAAATAGCTCACTCACAACTTAACAACTTAACTAGTAATATTTATCATATTAAACACGCAGTGTTCTTCCTCCTCTCTCTTGCTTGATCTATGCTGTGCCCACAGGGTTCATAATTGTGACTAATATTATTTTCCTACCAACTTTATACTTTACTAGCTTTTGCCAGCGGCTTCGCCCGCGTGGAGGTCGAAAACTATCCCACGGGAACATAGTACCGGGATAAAAAGTATTCTATGTGTTATTCCAGGTTATAGGCTACCTGTGTGCTAAATATCATTCAAATCCGTTCAGCCGTTTTTGCGTGAAAGAGTAACAAACATCCATACATACATCCATACATCCATACTCACAAACTTTCACATTTATAAAATGAGTAGGATGGTATGCAATAAATAATTGTGAATTGAATACCTCAACTACGTTATAAAATTAAGTAACCATACAATAATTTGTATAGTTACTTAATTCACCTAGAATTTAAGCATTACGCGGCCCGATGCTTCAACTTTCTGTCTCTGCATAACCATGTGAACCATTCCACTCAGCGTCTTAATTTCAATTCATCATCTTCTGCCTAGTCTTTTTCCAAATATAACGGAGTCAGCTTCCGGTCTAACCGGCTGCAACTGAACCAGTATTTTACATGGCAGGGACTGCCAATCTGACCTCCACAACCCAGTTACTAGGACACTTGAAACCCCTTGGTAAGACAAGTTGCCCGACTATCTGGCATTTGACGACCCGTAACGGCTGTCAAAGATCTACAAATGACAGCCGGAACCAACGGCTTAACGTATTTTCCGAGGCACGGAGGGGTCTTCGCATATAAAAACCACCCATCCACGGACCAACAGTGGGAAACGTAACTTAACCTGATCGGTCGACCCGTTAAGTGACTGTATAAATTACCACCACGAATTTAAACATTACACTGCCTAATGCTTCCCCTTTCTGTCTCTCCATGTGAACCATTCCATGCAGCTTCTTAATTTCAATTAACCTTCTTAATAGCACGCCAGCAGCCTCATTAAACGATCTCCTGTCACCGATCACCTTTACATCGAACATGACACCCCACGATAGTACAGCATAAAAACAGGTGCCTAAATAATTTCCCCCTCCATCGGCTTTATTAAAAATATCCCTTTTAATATTGATGGTCCATTACTGGTAAGCTTCTACGATGTATCGTTTCTTTGTAACACAACACCGCTACGTCAAGTTCTAATTGATGCTGTCAGTCAGTATAAAACGGGCATTAACAATACCGGAGTTAGTATCCATTTGATCGTCCCCTGGGAACACTCCCGGCTCGATCGAAGTGTTTTTATTTTGTTCAAAGTAATAGGAGAAAGTTTGTGAATACTCTTGTGTAAGTGCGAGTGGAATGGTGGACGAATTGAATGATTATTACAAGGAGTGTGTGGTTGTTAGAAAAAATGAAGATTGTTATGGGATTCATATTTATCTCTTGATTGATTCTCACTAGCTTCCTTTTGCTAATATGTTCAAGCTAGCTTCAAGTATACCTTCAAATGATTCCACCTATTAATAACCTTTCAATTGCTAATTCGCCATTAATGTTTTAGGGGTATTTACACATATTTCACTGCTAACACTGATCCATCAAAAAAGGTTCCATAAAAATCGAGTCGTACTAGACCCCATGTCTTCTAAAAGCCATTCTCCACAATTGATTTAGTGAACTGGTTAGAAAATTTGAACCATTTCATCTGTGCTTTTGACATTTTATCAATGACTTATCACTGAAAGAAAATTTTTCATCTGCTATGTAATTATAATTTGTAATTACATATCTATGAGGAGGATAAATGATAGGAAATGACATTAACGAAGGCACTACCTTATAATTACACTATTCGATGATATACTAATTCAATATCTATAAACTTATTCGAACTTTTTAATTATGGTGAGTACCTACGTAAAATTCAGTTAAAAGATTAATCTTGCAGATTATTTCCTTCTATTCGAACCTCATTTATCATTCTTTTTTTCGTGGCATATTACTGAATACTCCGTATATGCATCTTCTGCATTAATTACTGACACTATTCTGATATTTGCCTTTAATTATGTTTTAGTTTCCTTAATTTTGGGAGTCATTTTTGTGTAGGTGTTAAAACCTTCTTGGTTGGACTGGTACTCTGACTTTTGCAATGTTTGAATAAAATATCGCTATTCATTTGTTTCGACTGTGTTTCAAAATATTGATGTCATCACTGATAAAATCTCAGGTCAACCAACTCATTCTTAATAATAGGTACGGAATATGACATTAAAATACCTTCCAAATAGATATGCATTTAGTTTTTATGTCCTAGAATATTTTATACGGACAAAAAACTATAATGGCAAATCAATAGTTACTGCATATTACCATCGCCTGCGAGTTTCTCTAGAGACGTTTTTCGATTTGCCATAACTCTTGTGTTTAATTGTCCGCGAAATAAAGGGATTAAGCGTTGGGGATTAAGTAGACAAATTCTTCTTTTCAATATCCATCTCTTAGATTTCATCAGGATTTTTAGGATATTTTCCGACTTTGTTTATGAGATTTGGCGTGAATTCAAAACCGGATATAGACGCAATGGTTAATTCAATTGCGTTTTTTTGCTTATGGAGAATCTTTAAAGTCAAACAAATGTTAGTTTTGCAAGTATTATTATTGTCTTCTTTAGATAGACAGCTAAACCTGAGTTTGCTATCCTCCAGTTTCCCATTTCTATTCGATTGTATACACCGTGACATTTTAGTCGTCTTACAACGGCAGCCCACTTCATGTACCCAATTAATGCTATCTACTACCATTCATTAAAAACATTTTTTTTTTACATTTGCATAAATCAAAAACATGAAAATGTCACTAAGACGCATGACGTAGTTTGAAACACCCTGTTATGGAGATGGAATAAATGATGGAACGTAATGGTAGGTAGGTAGATATCTTCTACCGTTTGATACGTAAACGTTATTAACAGGTGGGGTGTTTCATAATTCTAAAGCATTCATTATTTTTATTTGTATTTATTATCTTAATTAATGGTAAAATGTTTTAATCGCGCCTAGAGGTATGTTATGACGGATACATTGAGTGGACCATCTTTGTAAGACGACTAAAATGTCACGGTGTATATTATCGACTGAATTTTTAAATATCATAAGTGGCGATTCAATAAAATTGGTCGAGATTAAGTGTGAAATTTTAGTGACGCGTCACGATTAGGCACATTTCGTTACATGAAAGAAAATAAAGATGTACTTCTCTCTTTGTTTTTCTGTATGTCGCTATAAACTCTCAATCGTTTTTCTTTTTTTAAGTTTCACTTCTGTCACTTGTAAGGTGGTGCTGCACGCACTTTTTCTTTTCCTTAGTTATTTAACTAATGAAATTGTCTTTCGATAATAACTACGTTTAGAGTCTAAAAATAATCTGTAAATTCGATAATTTTGTTGGTTGGTAGGCACTTTTATTATTTTTTCTTTATAAACATATTCGTTTTTTTTCCGCGATAGCAAAGTGGGAACCACAATTTACTGATTTCATTTAATTCCCAGATCATGTCAGCATTAATTTGGATGTAATGAGGACAGGACGGAAATGAGTGGATTACACAGAATAATCCTTTCATGTGGACTTATCAATTAAGTGCTGTCACGTTTAATAAACATTGTAGAATAATAAAATTTGAAATGAATTCATATTAATAATTATATTTAAACTGTATAATATAATTTATCCTCTGTAAGTGTCCACGCATTACAATTTTAATTATGGCAATTAATTTTCATAAAATTATAATTATTGATTTTACATTTTCAGTATTGCTTTCGCTGTTATCATCAAGTCATGTTTACTTACTAAGCAGAGTTTGATGTTAAATTAATGCTAATGCTTCAATGTCAACACAATCAGTGTTCTGTAATATTGATTTAATCGTATGTACCTATGTAAATATTTATCCATGAAACAGCTGACGAATTCGACTTATCCGATATTACAAATTACATATTTGTTTGCTTTTTCCTCGTGAACCTCTTCATCTTATAGAAACTAGTGTGTAACATGTTCGTCTTCAAAGTCAACATCAGAGCTTCATAATCTACACTTCTGATCTAATTAATATCACTAATAACAGCCACCGGGGTTGATCGATCAGGTTAAGCTTTGCTTAACGCGGTTAGTGCATGGATGGGACCATCTTTACATACCTTCTCTGTGCCCCAGAAAGCACGACGCTTCTTGGCAAGCGTCGTGATTTGCTTTGCTTTGCTGTGCGTTAGGGGTATCGTGTCACCCAGTAACTGGGTTGTGGAGGTCAGATAGGCTAGCTACCGCTTCATGTTAAATACTGGTATTCAGCTGCATCCGGTTAGACTTAAAGCCGACCCGAATATAATAGGGAGAAGGCTAGGCAGATGATGAGTAAATTAAAATAATATTTACACTAGACACTAATTAATTTAAGAGGTAAATTTGTTTGCTTTTGGGGAAGTAATCTCCGTACTGATCCGATTATAAAACATCGTCTCACTGATAGAAAACCATACTATTGCCTAGAGAGCCACACGACATGTTTCATGGTATAGTTAATCTCAAGCGGGAGGAAGTCACGGGCAAAATTATAAATCTAAACTAATTTATATTATAAAGAGGTAAACTTTGTTTGTTTGTAAGTTTGTATGTATGGGGTAATCTCTGGAACTACCAAACAGATTAGAAAATGTCTTTTTGTTTCATAGCACAAAATGTTACGAACGTAAGAAGCCGAGTAAAAATTATAAAAAGTTAGAAAGAGCGCTAACATAAAACGAAATTTTATCGAGGACGAAATTACGAGCTAGCACGAGAAGCTAGAACATACCTACCATAAATTCATCCGTCAACTTCAATAGGAACTTTAGCAGAACCAGAGGTGTTATTGCAAAAACATTTTACGTTAGCCATAAACCATTTAACTCCTGTTTACGTGTTTTGAAAGCTAAAGCTAATAAGGCAGTTAAAATTATACGGTCAGCCGCAACAGGACGTCCATACAAAGATATTATTACGATTCGGACGTATGTTTTCAAACACCGGGGTCGTATAATTTTATAATACTTGTTGACATACTTTATTGTGCTGCCGTAAAAGATATTGCTGTACTAATTTTGGGCCTTACTGCTTTTGAAAAAGGGTTTATGTTTGTGGAAATTCTATGATGTTAATGGCAAATATAATGTTGTTAACGACAGTATGCAGCGGACAGTGGCTTGACCATCTTTGTCCGGCCAATCAGCTAATCCTCACAAAACTCATACTAAACACGTATGAGGAAAAAAAATTCTCTCTTGCCATTGAATTTGTCGCATAATAAAATTTAACGATACATTTTATTTTAATATTGATATCGATAAAATCAAAGAAAGGTTTGGGTTTAGTGTATCCTATTATGAATAAACGTGATTAAATTTAAACGCTCATAAAATCCTGGTTATTTTGATGTTCGAAGCTTGTAAAAGCCGATCGATTCGCTGTTTTGTACGTAGCATAGCTTTCAAACGATATATTTACGATTATTGTAAACTTTTAATATGAGAAGTAATATGTCATATCGTAAATAATGTGCTTTAAATATCTTTTCTTCCGTTAGTGAGATAAGACTTAATTGTACTTTGTTTGCGGTGAATTGGCTAAAATTTATATTTTAGGAATTTAAAATCTTTTAAAGTAAATTGGTAATTATGCCATGTAAAATCATAAATAAGTTGATTAACCTTAAGGTTGATGTATGGTAAAGTTAAAGTACTGTCGGGAGGACACGGCGTGGCACACGCTGGCAGAGTGTGCCGCTTGGGAGGAGCCACGCCGTGCCCTCATCTCAGGAGTAGGCAGTGACTTGTCACTGCCGGCTGTTGTCGAATCGATGGTCGACAGCGAGGAGTCTTGGGACGCAGTGGTATTCTTCTGCGAATCAGTCATTTCGCAGAACGAGGCTGCGGAGAGGGAGCGGGAGATTGCTTCCGCTAACCCAATCCACAGCAGACGCACCGGGCGTCGGCGGAGGGCGGATAACGCCCTCTTCCAGCCCCCCTAAATGGGTCCAGGGGCAACGGATCTGGGGAAATCCGTCACCCCCTACTTCTTAGGACCCGAGATGGCCGCGCGCCTCTCTATGACGTAAGGGGGAACGCGAGGTGGCCCGCAGAGGCGGCCTGGCACTAGCCAGGGATCGCGGAAGTCACATTAGTTCCCGTGATCCCCGGTGCAAGTGTGAGATGGAACACCGGGGTGGTTTTAGTCAGTAAGAGTCTGACAGATCCCTCCGCCCTCCCCGGGGCGGAGGACATTCATGAGGATTTCTCCCGTGATAAAAAATAAAATGGTAAAGTTAAGGTATGCTGATTAATATAGGATTCGCGAGCGTAATAAATTTACAAAACTATAATCCTTAAAATCACCAACATGACTCCATAAGTTCATACAATCCCATTGAATGAGTGTTTCATGAAATAGCCATTCAATTTCCACTTTCCTCTTAAAATACATTTTTAAAGAAAAGGTGCTTTTTAATACGTGCCTACTCAATATAAAGCCAAAGTATTCATTGCCTAGAGACAATAAAGAAGACACTAATACCATCAAGAAGGCAAAGACCTAATCGCGAAAACATAAATACATAATTATATTAACACGTCGAAGAAAGGCACTGAATGAAATACGCACACTACTGTAAAATAAACAGAATACTTAACATTAATATGAAGGAGTTTACACACAAGGTGGACGTAACGCAGCGTGCAGCCGCGTGACAAATTCTTGAGCTGCACGCCGACGACTCATACGTATTTACTTAGGAATTTATGAGCATCCACTATTGTCTTCTGAATTAACAGAGATGAGAGATTTACGTGTAAAATGATATTTGTAAGAGTAATGGATGTGTCAGTAATAGTATAATGATGACGGCTGTCAACGTCGACGTGACTTCTGTTGCGGAAAGGGGCGAAATTTGTTATAATCTGAAAAGTTATTTTATACTAGCTTTTACTGGCTTCGCTCGTGTAAGGTTGGAAGGTATCCCACGGGAACATATTACCAGGATAAAAAGGTATTCTATGTAATTGTTTAACAGATCTTTATGAGCAGTCTATCCGTAATACATAATTTTCACGTAATTCATGCATTTCGCAAACAAACATACAGACGGGGGTGAGGTTGAGTAGGATGAAAAAATATATCTTTTGGATTTCTGGTAATTAACTATTTGAACAGCTATTGTCTGTATGTTAAAACCGTTTAGTCGACTCTCGACCCCTCGACCCCCAATAATTAATGTGTCCACTGGACCCCTGACTATAGTTTATTCTCGACCCTTGGAGGTTGATAGTGGATTATATTTTCCTGACAAGTTTTAGTTTCCTATCGACTCACAAAGTAGTTTGTACCTTACTGTATCAAAATATTAATTTTAGGTACTTAGCTCCGCTCCGTGTGATGCCGGACGTAAAAGAATTGCACCATCCCATTTCTTCCCGTAGGTGTCGTAGAAGGCGACTAAGGGTCTTACTATAGAATGGGCAGCTGCGTTCTCTATGCATTTGACCACTATACTGCGATCGCCAACCCGCCTGCCAAGCGTGGCGATTATGGCCAATCCTCCCTTTTTGGGGGAGGCTTATGTCCAGCAGTGGACGTCTTTCGGCTGATATGATGAGGTACTTAGTTTACCGAACTAAGTGTCAAAAGTGGACGAGGGTTGCATGTCCTTTGTATGAAAATCCAATCTCACCCCCTGGGGGTCGAGCGTGAACTATGTTTAAGGGCTGAGAGAAAACAAATTAATAAATATTTTTTAGGGGTCGAGGGGTCGAGAGTGGACTAAACGGTTAAAACTACTATACCTACTCTATTGTAGACGTAGTCCTTAAAGACACCTTACAACTGACCAGCCCTTTTTTATTATGAATGTGCATGTTATCCTTTTGAACATTACTCTGTGAGCAGTCAAAACATCTCAATTAGTAAGGCATGGGGCACACTTGACTTTTAAATGCGATTTTTACTGCTGCGTTTATGCTCCTTACTGCATTACGACGTTATTATTCCCTCTGTTTAGTGTGTATTTTAAATATAAGATTAATATTCAAGAATGTTTATTTGCGTAGGTTTTATAAAAGCTCATTAAATGTTGATATTTTTTTAATTTTATTGTAACAGTTTAAGCGATGCCAATGAAAAAGAAATTGTTTCTTTGCTTAAGGCGCATTTAAAACTTTAGTTCTTTTAGACTTATTGTGGCTAATGAAGTCGGTTTTTTGCATTATTTGTTGTGGCTTGCGGGTCGGCCGACAATATAATCGCAATGTCGTGGGAGTTGATTGGCTTTTTATTGCCTTTAAGGTACTTGAGACAACAGTACCAGTGTTTATATTTTATACTTTATGTCCTCTATCTGCTAATATTGTTTGAGGAGCCGATAAAGGAATGATTTAGGCGTGTCATTGATATTTGTATACTTTGTTTTATTTTTATTGCATTTTTTTGTGGGATTTTCAATGTGGAAGGGTATAATTTTGTCACACACCAAACTACGATTGTTCACCGTCGAAACAATACCTAGTTTATGTCGATTTTAAGACGGGCTTGCGGCTAAGTAATACCAGCCGCACGGGTCAATACGCTCCGCTTGCCACGATTCGTCCGTGGGTAATGACTATCTTTACATACCTAGCAATTCTATTGATCAGGTCAAGCTACGCTTGCTGTCTCGAAAAGCACGTTAGCCATTGGTCCCGGCTGTCATTCGTGGATCTTTGACAGTCGTTACGAGTCGTCAAAAGCCCAAAAGTCTGACTTCTAGTGTCACCAAGGCGTATCGCATTACCCAGTTACTGGTTTGTGGCGGTTAGATAGGCAGTCGCTTCATGTAAAATAATGGATTGGTTTTTTTGTTGGGTGGGTAATCATCAAATAACTTCTCCCACTCTGGGTGGAGCAGAAGGGCGTGTCAGACTTTTACTGACTAAAATCTACCCGTGTTCCCTCAGTTGCCTGTGTGCCAGGGCCCGCGGTATCTCTTTCGAACAACCCGCACCCCTGGCAGCCATCGGCCCTTCCGGGCCCCATCAGTTGATGCTGACATCTCTTTGAGGCGCGCGTGGAACACAACGCGTCGTCGACCCGGGCTTAGTCCTTACCGGACAACGAGCTACCCATTACTCACCGTCCGCAAGCCCGCGCCTATGGTGGCCAGGAATCAGCCTGGGATACCCAACCCCCAGGGCGTCTCTTGCGAAAGCTACGGCCGTGAGGGCGCTTGTACTGCCTCTCCGTCACATGCGCCGCCTCCCTCTTTGCGAGAATCACGGCTTCGCCGAAGGAAGCGACGGCTACCCATGCACTCTCGCTCCGTACGATGGCCTGGACCAGGGCCGGATGCGAGACATCGCCGCCGCCGATCGCCTCCACATGGACACGGCGGTGCTCCGCCCAAACCGGGCAGACCTCCACTGTATGCTCCACCATGTCCTTAGGGTGATCTTCGCAATGGAAGCACGAAGGCGTTTCCTCCCGCCTTATTCGAAACAGGAACCTCCCGAAACGCGCCACTCCCAAGTGTGCGCGAGGACCTTTGCCTCCAGATCCCATGGCGGCAATCCGGCAAGGAATAATGGTCTGGTTAGACTGGAAGCCGACCTAAACATAATTAGGAAAAAAGGCTTGGCAGATTGATCGATGTAGATTTGAGATTACAACTTTGATATTTAAAAATAAAGTAGATATATATCTTTAGGAGCGTAGGGCTCTGGCGGTCAGGAGCACGAAAATTTGCTCGGTGTACTGACCAAGTTAAGATAACACTTTTAAAGCTTATTGTGTCTTTACACCGGCAATCTTTGGGTCAACTACTCGAAAAGGTCGCTGGATGCGTATAATGTTTTTAGGCTGATATTCCGACTGCCTCGTTTTTGTAGTACCTCAAAAATATTTGCGGTAAACCATACCGATGGATTTCATGCCATAATTCGTAAAAAAACGGCCTCAATGCTGAGCAGAATAAGAGGCAGTCACAATAGCATGCTGTGGCGGCAGACAATTCTTCCACAATTCATTCATTTTGTGTGAAAACTTATACCTTAGTGGCCATTTGTCGGTATTTTTAGTTGTTGGGTAGTCTTTTCAGTCATTTTTCTTTAGATTAAGTTACTAACAATAGTGTTTTAAGCAAATCTGTTACTAACAATTTATGGATTTTAGTTATCCGAAATAAAATAATTTGATTTTATTTGATTACTCTTCTTTTATTTAATGTATAAAAAAAGCCTGTATACTATATACAAAACTTTTTCATAACATCTTTTGATGCTGACACGACAGCATTATCAAATAAAAGCATTACGATGTTCTTATTAAACGTATTTTATGTTTCAATATAGGTATGCCGCGGTACATTTAATGGATTTATTTTGTATTCGGATTGTGTTAAATGAAAGATATATTACTTCAAAACGTTTATATAATAAAACTTGAGACGAAGAACAGAATTCTCTTTGTGTGTCTTTAGATGAAGTTTGTTTGGCATGAAAATGATGTACCTAAGTACCGTGTACTAGGTACTGTAAAGGTGCTCTTACACGGGCAATTTTTTGAGCAATTATTGCTCGGCAACACTTATGGATCAATCTGGATCAATTAAGTGGAGCAATCTGGAGCAATAACAATAAGTTGCCGATATGTTTCGGCAACATTGCTTCTGATTGTTCCATATACTTCACTAGTTGCCGAATATCCAACCGGTTTGGAAATTTTATTCAATTTTCTTTCTATCTCGTTTCTACGTATAACTACGTCTCGCTTTTGTGCGAGAGGCCGACCGGCGGCGGAGGCGGCGCGGCGGGACAGGCGCATTGCCTAGTTTTTTAAGTTGCTCCATATCACTCCATATTGTGTGCCCGTATCTCTGGTACCAGGTGGCTACATGTTGCCATTGCCATATATTGCTGGATGTAGTCGTGACGTCATAATTAACAAGAATTGATGAGCAATGGAGCAATTTTAGTTCCTCGTTTAAGCGCACCTTTATACTGTGTCATAAGTTCTTAATGCTTTGAAATTGTTGCGCACGGTCACCAAACCAGAAAAGTATTCAGAGTCGTCGATCGTCTTCAACTTAGCGTGTTAATCGCAAAAATAACATGAAAAAATGTATGTAAGTGTATAGTTTTCTAAATTAGTTCGGCCCAGAATTCAGCAACGCGAATACCGTTCGCTGACGCAGCCATTAGGGCCTCACGTATGCAGTTGACAGGGCATGTGGTGCAAGATGGGAGGTTAGCCATTGTGTGTGGAGAGACGCCGCATACACACCGGAGGTCAGGATGTCCTTGCTGCAGCCTACTTGGGTACCAAGTCTGTTTAAGGTTTTCCAAGTATGCCACGGTGGTATGGGTAGGGTGGGGGGTTTTCCAGAGTGGGAAGCTCTGTGGTGGTTCGAGGAAGACTTCAGAACAGTTCTTGAGCAGTTCTTGCCAAAGATCAAATCTCCCTGTGGAGGGATTGCCATCGGCTGGACTCAAATATTCACTCAAGAAAATAATTGCGACTTTTGACTTTTACCCGTGTGGCACTGATTTAAAGTTGTGGGTTGGGTGGCGCGGGTCATCCTGCAGGTTGGCCCTCTCGATGCGGCTTGCTATTCCTGCAAATATCTGGAAGCGCAAATAAGTCGGATACAGCTGTATAAAATAAATTTAATAGCAAACAGTTAATTTATCAAACTAAATTTCATTCGAAATCATTCGTCGTTTTCTTACTAAACTACAACTATATCCGACAATTATTACATTATTTCTCTCTTTTGGTGACTGTACTTACGTTTCACATAAATGATAGGCTCATTTTTCTTTTCGTGGTCAAAGAAAATTAACGATTGTGGCAAGATTGAGAAATAAAAAGTGAAAATATTTCCTTCCTTTTGAAATTCAATAGCATTCTTGAATAATTGGCCTTTATAAGAATTAGCCATTTAAAGAATTGCTCATCACGGTATTCAATATTATTTTGTTCATAATGAGAAATTCGATTGCTTTTTTTTAATAATAATTGTATCGAGAATTATTCTTTTAAATACCATTATGAACGTTATCAGTAGGTATTACATTTTAAGAATTTATAAATTCATTGGATTGGTCATTTTGTAAGCAAGGAACTAAATCTCAAACAAGAACAAAGAAGTTTATTTTGAGTAATTCTGACTATCTCGTTGGTACAGTGGTCGCAAGCGCTACTGCTGAAAATGGGATCCTGGATTCGTTCGGTCGCGAAAAGTGTAATTGGGTTTTTCTATCTGGAATTTCTCAGTAGCAGCCCGGAGTCTGGATTTGTGCCCGAGCTGATTTGTTGATGGCAAGAGACTCGCCTCTTATTACAATGGTAGTTAAACTGGCGAAATGTGGTTGTACTACAGGGTGTAAGTGGAACGCTTCCGAAGCCAGAACGTAGGTTATATACAACCTAAATGCAAACGGATACAAATAACCTTTCGCCTTAAATTGGATAATTTACATCAATTTAAAACGTTTGACGCTTCTGTAAAGTGTCTACTTAGTTATTTTATTTTGGCGGCGCTTTACAAAGGATGCCTAAATCTAAAGTCGCCGCCCGGACTTCGAACAATTCGGTAAAAATTATTAAAAAAAAAACTAGATTTTTTGATGGTACTGTACCGAGAATCACTAGCCCTATCACTTGTCTTCGTTTTCGGAAGCGTTTCCCTTACACTCTGTACAATATGTAACAAAAACCCTGTTGTTCCTTTTAGGGACGTATACACTTACCCACAAGCACAACATTTACGAAGTTATAATTTAAAAAATAAGCATTGGCTAGTCGAGAGTTCAACATCAAATAACTATTAAAATCGACAAATTCAAAAAAAATGTTAACAGTATCTGATTTTACAAGTATCCTTATTTCGCACAATAGACTACGAGCTTGGCGGCTTTCTTTGATCTAATCAAAATCAGTTAAATATTACAAATATTCATAATTAAATATTTATTTTAATTATTTTTGTTAAACAGTTTTTATAAATGACATGCTTTATTACGTATGTATACCGATTCTGAAAACGTGGGTAGAAGGAACAACAGGGTTTTTGTTACATATTGTATATGTACACCTCTGTCCACCCTCGGGATATTATGTTATTCTGAATTTAAATGCAACAAATTGTTCTTTCAGTTTCAAACAGGTTGTGTAGCAAATTGAAACTTTGTAGAACTTTGTATTATACCTAGAGAAACAAGGAAACGCTGCCAATCCACCCACACTTCTTGGTCAGTCAAGCTACATTACACTGCAACTCAACGCTATAATTACGATGCATAAAAGTACATGCAATATTCAACAAAATTTCTATGCATAGAAAATTCATAATCGCTTTTCTATATTAGTAGCATTACCCTAATGGTTCAGTCATGGCGTATGTTCAAGGATAAGTCACCATCGTGGGTGTTATTGATGGTGACTAAGAGTTTAAGTCAATAGATTATTATGCAGCTGTTGTTGTATTTACCCATATATACATCGAAAAATTTTAATGGCTGTTTTCCCGTGGCAGAACAACTTGCCATAAGGAGTACATTTGAAGCATAGAGTAAAAGTAAAATATAAACATATTTTTGTTTTAAATAATTAAAAAAATATTTATCAACTCGATAAAACACTACTCAATAGTAACACTAGAGGTAACTTATAGGTAGGTACTACTCGAATCGCACGGGCCGCCGACACAGGGAACACCGAAGCATGAAGGCTCGTGCAGACTAGCGCGACGCGACGGTCGCGTCGCGACACTCGTAGAACAATTTCTATGAAAACTTCATGGAAATTGTTCTACAAGTGTCGCGTCGCGCTATCGCGTCGCGCCTGTTTGTAGAAGCCTTAAATGGTTAAAAGCAAAATAAACGCACGTGGTGATTTTCTGCCACTTTTTGTTTCTAATATTTCATTTGTTTATAAAACGATTGTATTACCAAGACAAAACCATTCCGCTGCGGGGAAAACGACTATTAAAATTTCACGGTGTATACTCTAAAAACAGTAAAATCTTAGGTTAAGATCGTGATTATCAGGATTGGTGTTCCACCTTACTTTAAAAGGTTAAGTATTCGTAGGTTACATCTGCTGATGATGTTCCTTCGCTGTACCCATAAAATAGAGTTAATAAAAAAACAGGTTCCTACAATTTACACCATTAATTAACCTTTCAAATTGGAACAGAGCTATCGCCTAGCCCCCTCAAAGAGAGCAGGCTTGTGTTGTGTGATTATGTAGACGCCAAGCAGCAGTAGCAATTACCTATGGAGATGGCTCTGCGGGATCTATTCGTTCACAATATCCTCATCAGTTATGGCAGTATCACGAACTCGGTTTTCAGCGACTTGACTGGAGTCTTCAAATAAAAAGCTTCCGAACCTAACTATCAGCTCACCCAGAACATTAACTTAACTACCAACTTTGCGTATTGGCTAAGCTTTTTACAACAGCATGGGCTGCTTTTTTCGTATAATATAGCGACTAGGATAGTTATAATAATAAAAAAACCTTTAGTTGTTGATAAAATAAAACTAAATTAAGTAAAAACATTTACATAACTTTTGCATGTCGGTGTCTTTGTTAATCACCAGCTATTTCAACTATGTCATCGTCACAGCATTAACATTAATATATCTCTGATTTGACTTTCCGTTGCAGGCTTAGGCCACATAAGGCTCTTATGGCGAAGCATATGACCAGCCCATCTCCATTTCAGTCTTTTTGTATGATAGGTGGCATCATTTAGTTTAGTACTAACACTTGAATAGCAGTGTTTACACGCCGATATGATACGTATTATGTGATCTTAATAGTCCATTCAGAACATAGAGGGGCAAAACTTTCAAGCAACTGTAGAGATAACTTAGCAGTAATAGTTGAAACCACTTTGTAAGTTGTGAGTTTAATATACTTTGGTACAAGTTGGGGTAATTTTGTAGACATTAATGATGTATGATTTATTATCTTGGTTAGAATGTGAGTAAGTGATTGATATTGCGAAAGTAAGTTTTTGTTGGTTTGGTCGTGCAAATTGCATTCTTGTGTTTTCGTGAAAATATTAATGTGTTAGGTATGTTAAGAACTTGCATTAATTCAATGCTTTTGAAGCGTTGATGGATTATCTAAAATTAAGTATATGAGGAGCAGTGGTGGCCCAGAGGTACCAGCCTCAATCTACGAGTCGTATATCGTAAGTTTGAACCCAGGCATGCGCTTTACTTTTTGGAAATAATTTCATCACCACTGCTCTGAAAACTGTGAAGGAAAACATTGTGAGGAAACCGCCATGTCATCATTTCAGCCGAACGACGTCCACTGCTGGACAAAGGCCTCCCGCAAAAGGCAGGTTTTGCCATAATCACCGCGCTTGGCAGGCGGGTTGGCGATCGCAGTATGGTGGTAAAATGCATAGAGAACGCTGCTGCCCATTCTCTAGTAAATCTCTTAGTCGCCTTCTGCGACACCCCGGGAAGAAACAGTATGGTGGTATTCTTTATACGTCTGGCACCACACGGAACGGCATTTCCTAGAGCCTAAATTCGAAGATACGTTACATCTAACAATCAGCACAGGGCTCGCGTGGTAGATTACAGCCCAATCCCTTTATAAGAGTCTTCCTTCTCAAGGCCTCTTGGCCTATGGCCCAGCAGTGGGAATATCATACGCTGATTATGCCAAGTATATGAGTTACCAAAGCTAAAGGAATACTTGTGTTGAAAGCTCTTATAGGAGCGTAAAAAAATCATAGCGTAAAACCTCTTAAGCTGCGATTTTCTATAAAATCTAAATTAACAGTCATTTATTCAAACTAGGCTGAGATTTATTTATTTACTTAAACTTCTCGCACACAAAAAGGTACAAAGGCGGACTTAATGCCTTAGGCATACCTCCCGCCTGACGCAGGTCCTCACCGGACACGGTTGTTTTGGGAGGTTCCTGTTTCGGATAAGGTGGGAGGAAACGCCCGGGTGTTTCCATTGTAAAGATCGCCCTGAGGACATGGTGGAGCATACGGTGGAGGTACGCCCGGCTTGGGCGGAGCACCGCCGTGTCCTCGTGGTGGCGATCAGCGGGGGCGATCTCTCGCGTCCGGCCCTGGTCCAGGCCATGGTATGGAGCGAGAGTGCATGGGTAGCCGTCGCTTCCTTCAGCGAAGCAGTGATGCTCGCAAAGAGGGAGGCGGCGCACGTGAAGGAGAGGCAGTACATGCGCCCTCACGGCCGCAGCCTTCGCAGGAGACGCCCTGGGCGCCGGGAATCCCAGGCTGATTCCCGGCCACCGTAGGCACGGGCTTGTGGATGGCGAATAATGGGTAGCTCGCTGTCCGTTAGGGACCAAGCCCGGGTCAACGTCGCGTTGTTTTCCACGCGCGCCTCAAGGAGATGTCAGTAACAACTGATGGGGCCCGTAAGGGCCGATGCCTGCCAGGAGTGCGGGTTGTTCGAAAGAGATACCGCGGCCTCTGGCACATAGGCAACTGAGGGAACACGGGTGGGTTTTACTCAGTAAAAGTCTGACACGCCCTCCTGCTCCACCCAAGCGGGACAAGTCATTTGATGATTACCCCCCCAAAAAAAAACCAGACCATTATTTTACATGAAGCGACTGCCTATCTAACCACCACGAACCAGTAACTATAATAATGCGATACGCCTTGGTGAGACTAGAAGTCAGACTTTGGGCTTTTGACGACTCGTAACGACTGTCAAAGTTCCACGAATGACAGCCGGGACCAATGGCTTTCTTTTTGTGTGGGAAATCATCAGATTCCCACCCAAAAAGGTGTCTACCAGTCAACCAAGGGCGGTGAAGAGATTAGATGGCACGTGATTAGGTTGAGAGGAACAATGATTTAAAAAAAACCATACAATAGATGTCATAATGAATAATAAATAAGAGAGATTCAACCTCAAAAAGGTGGTTCCGGCAGACTGGATGCGAAGTCGGAGGACAGGGTTTTGTGGCACAGCATGGGAGAGGCCTATGTCCAGCAGTTGACTGCGATAGGCCGAGTTGATTGAGGCTATGAGTCAGAACTTTTGCTAACACACGCACACATTCCTAACAACCAGGCTTAAATCCAGATTCTGGGCTACTACTAAGCGTCTAAATAAAAACAGTGGCACTCCGCGAGTGCCAACAGAAGTGTAACCTTGAACAATTACATGTGTATTTTGTGAACAGTGTCGCGATTTCAATTGTTTTAGCCCATCTTTAAAAAAATCCCAACGCGCCGAAAGAAGTTTTCCTTTCAAATTCGTAGGTACAGAGGTGTCAGTAACGGTAAGTGTAACAGTGTCGCGAGTGCCCTGGTTTCTTCCCATCTAAAAAAAACCAACATGCACGTGTATCTATGTACGCACCTACGCAATATACGTACATAGGTACTAATATACAGAAGTGTCGGTAATGGTAAAGTATCGCTAGTTCAATTGATTTTTCCCATCTCAAAAAAAGCCCAACGTGCATAAGAAAGTCTTCACTTCAAAAAATTCAAAAACACTTTGCCCGACCTGGGAATCGAACCCAGGACTTCATTCGAGCTTAGCAGTAGCAGTCGACTAGACCAAGGAGGTAGGCAGGCAGACACAAATAAAAATATATCTACTTTATTCAAATAGTTTGAAAACACATTAGTCAATGACAAAATTATGTCAATATTACTCCGCTAATTGACCACAGATTGTAATTAATTGATTCGTTAAAGAGCTAACAAAAACTGGACGTGTGCCGTCAATACTCTATGAACTGTGTTGTAAAACATTCTGCTTTCATACTTACGGATGTTTAGCTTGAAGTCATGGACAGTCATGGTCAATGTACGGAGCGATGGACGTTTAATACTTTAAAAGTTGTAGTTTAAGTTACTGGCGATTAGCGATTTTAAAATACACGTTTTTCTTGTGAATATATTTTTGCTCCCATTGATCTAAGAAGTAAGAAGTCTTTTCAAACAAACCAAACTTTTGAATTATCAAGAGGTAGGTCAGTTGGAAAGAAGAAGCTACCTACGGAGAAGTACAGGCAAGAAACTCCACGGACACTCTTTTAATTATTATAAAGAGCAATTCGGCATCAAACAAAATTCACCTATGAAAGTGAAACTCATTGGGAATGTTTAAATTGAAGCTTGCTGCTTGAGATTCCATGTTGCTCTGATTACAAAATATAGGTAAAGGTCCTTGAATTGCAAGAAATAATATCGATAGATTCGGAAATATTAACACAGCTTACACCACAAGACACAAATTGTAGGGCTCCAATCCTCAAATAGTGTTCAACAGTTTCAAATTCCTCAAATTAAAAGCTATGGCATACGAAAATACTCAAATGAATCTATGTGTTCACCGCTCATATTGTGTCCCAGAAAAAAGAACCACAAAACGCTTTACCACCAGCTTGCCGTTTAAACCTAGTGCCTCGAGTAAAAGAGAAGCAGTGATACGGCTCTCGCATCATCGCTCAATTACAAAAAGGTAATCCCGGGGAGGCACTTAATGAATCATTATGGCCAGCGGCGCGTCGACCGATGTGATGCGTGCGGGATTTATAGTCGGGTCTTTAACTGTTCATATTTTATTTTTGCTGCGAAAAAGGTGGGGATGTGTGACGTTTTTCGCTGTCTCTTGGGTGACGGGATGACGAAGGTTTTTTAAGGTTGGATTTTCGCCGCGATTGCGGCGGTAAGTCCCCTCTTTGAGGAGTGGCTTGAGAGGCGGCATGGCGTCCTCACCTTCCGCCTGATACAGGTCCTCACCGGACATGGCTGTTTCGGGAGGTTCCTGTTTCGGATAGGGCGGGAGGAAACGCCCGGGTGTTTCCATTGCAAAGATCGCCCAGAGGACACGGTGGAGCATACGGTGGAGGTCTGCCCAGCTTGGGCGGAGCAACGCCGTGTCCTCGTGGAGGTGATCGGCGGCGGCGATCTCTCGCATCCGACCCTGGTCCAGGCCATGGTACGGAGCGAGAGGGCATGGCTGGCAGTCGCCTCCTTCAGCGAAGCAGTTATGCTCGCAAAGAGGGAGGCGGTGCACGTGAGGGAGATGCAGTACATGCGCCCTCACAGCCGTGGCCTTCGCAGGAGACGCCCTGGGCGTCGGGAATCCCAGGCTGATTCCCGGCCACCGTAGGCACGGGCTTGCGGACGGCGAGTAATGGGTACCTCGCTGTCCGGTAAGGACCAAGCCCGGGTCGACGGCGCGTTGTGTTCCACGCGCGCCTCAAAGAGATGTCAGCAGCAACAGAGGGGCCCGCAAGGGCCGATGCCTGCCGGGGGTGCGGGTTGTTCGAAAGAGATACCGCCGCCCCTGGCACACAGGCAACTGAGGGAACACGGGTGGGTTTTAGTCAGTAAAAGTCTGACACGCCCTCCCGCTCCACCCAGAGCGGGAGAAGTTATTTGATGATTTCCCACCCAAAAAAAAAAAAAAAGTTTGGATTTTAGGATTTTATGGGTCATTTTCCTTGTAATTTTTGGTGCAGAATAAATAGAGAAAAGTAATATTTTTTAGGAATTGACAATGTCGAGTCGTCTAGACGACTGAACTTTTATATTTCTGCAGAAAAGACAAACACAAACCTTAATCCAATCAAGAAAAATCAAGTTTTAAAACTGTAACCCGATTACGGAAAATTAAAATATAACTAAAAAGTACGAAAAAAGCAAAATTTTAAGACAAAATTTTAAATCAAAACATAGGTACACAAATTGTTCTGGCTTAGCCGTGGTCGCATGCTAGAAGATTATTCAGAAAAATCGGCTCAGTAGTTTAGGTGCCACGGGGGAACACGCGTGAATAAAAATTTACATACATACATACATAGGTCGTAATCGCGTAAAAAGTAAACCAAAGGCAATCTCAGTTCTTTCGAATTTACTTTTCTACATTTCAGATTATAAATAGTAATTTAGAAACACATGACATAAAAAGACAAAGAAAAAGATGACAAGATGTTATCTTGTTCAGTTCAAACTGAATATGATTAAGATTAAATTCTGTGAATGAGTTTCACAAAATTTGAAAAATAAAACAGCAGTATAAAAATCAGCCGGACTATAGATACGAGCGTGCCTCGAGCTAGATCGACGTTTGAGCGACTTGGAGTCAAAGGCGGCTCGCGTCAACATCAGTCATAGAGACCCAATGTGACCTTGCCTTTATGTCGGCGTGAAGCGATGTAAGAGGGTCATAGTTCTGCGTCCGTTACACAGTATGGTCAGTTAAACAATGTTCAAGCTGTGGTGGAGCGGTGACCGTGTTTATAACAAGAGGCAAGAGTACGGCACCGCATAGCGCTTCATGCTAGGGCTCTTTTGAGAGGAGCTTATTGTAATGTCGCAGCACCTTTGTGAAACTAGAAGACAAGAGGTCTAGGGGTGTAGCGGCACCCGGTTTCTGCAAGGAAAACTGTTGACTTGAAACGATCCGATTGACTGTTGTCCTGTTGATCCTATTCTAGACACTATTCTACTAATATTTTTTAAGTGAAAGTTAGTATGTTTAGATTTTAGATATTTGTTACTCATCATCATTCTCCTGCCCTTATCCCAATTTATTTGGGGTCGGCGCAACATACCTTTTCCTTCCACACTTCTCTATTAGTCGTCATCTCCGTAGTCACACCCTTTCTAACCATATCATCATTCACACAGTCCATCCATCGCTTCTTTGGTCTTCCCCTACTCTTATAGCCATCGACATTCATACTCAAAACTTTCTTCACGACGTTTTTCTCATTCCTCCTTAGCACATGCCCATACCATGATAAACGATTTCCACACAACTTTTCAGTTATCGGTGCTACTTTCAGGCTTCCTCTTATGTACTCATTTCTTATTCTATCCCTCCGTGTAACACCACACATCCCTCTTAACATTCTCATCTCGGCTACATGCAATTGCTTTTCATTCATCCCTTTTGTGGCCCAATATTCGGATCCATACAAGACGGCAGTCATACAAAAATTGCTGTACGGATTTGGATGAAATTTGGCATACAAATAGTTTTAATCTGGATTAACACATAGGGTACTTTATATTTAGGGTATTATCTCTGTACCTAATACGTTCCCGCGGGCTAATTTCCGACCTCTTCGCGGGCACAGCTCCCAGCAAAAGCTAGTAATTCAAAAAAAATAAACAATTCAGGCAACCAATCACAACAGTTTACGGGCGCTGGACAGTTTGTTGGATTTTGTCATAATTATCGTTTCGGAAATCGGACGAAACGATCGAGAGGGTTTTTATTTAAAGAAGTTGAGATTCAAATAACCTCCAAAGAAAAAGGAGTGTGCATGTTTCTGGGTTTTACTGCATGTGAATCTTTACAATAACCAAAAATTGATATATATTTTTTTAATAAAGTGGAAGTATATTGATTTGACGGAGTTAAACATGAATGAGATTTTTACCGTATTGCATTTAAAACGGAAACTGTAATAAAATTATTCCATTATGTAATAAAATATGTTATCTGTGACACGAATTTCGATGACGTCTAGGTTCATTAAACGCCTTAGACGTCGGCACCAAATTACTAACAGTTTTTCGATTAGACACGCTCAATCTAGACAAATGTAGTATTTGATTTCTGTAATCTAGAAACATAAAGTAAATTACCTAATTTGTAATGAAATATAGGATTGAATTGAGTTTGCTGTTTAGATGAATCATTTTACCAAAAAAAGCGGATGTAAAGGCGTTCTTCAAAAAGAATAAGACGTTTAATAAATTAGGCGTATAATAAGTAATCCTTATTTATTACGTCGGAACTTTTACATCTCAAGAACATCTGGTTTTCAAATATAGTTTTTTTTTTTGTGGGAAATCATCAAATAACTTCTCCCGCTCTGGGTGGAGCATGAGGGCGTGTCAGACTTCTACTGACTAAAACCCACTCGTGTTCCCTCAGTTGTTTGTGTGTCAGGGGCCGCGGTATCTCTTTCGAACAACCCGCACCCCTAGCAGGCATCGGCCCTTCTGGGCCCCATCAGTTGGTACTGAAATCTCTTTGAGGCGCACGTGGAACACAACGCGCCGTCGACCCGGGCTTGGTCCTTACCGGACAGCGAGCTACCCATTACTCGCAATCCGCAAGCCCGCGGCTACGGTGGCTGGGAATCAGCCTGGGATTCTCGATACCCAGGGCGTCTCCTGCGACGACTAAGGCCGTGAGGGCGCGTGTACTGCCTCTCCTTCACGTGTGCCGCCTCCCTCTTCGCGAGCGTTGCTGCTTCGCAGAAGGTTTTCGAATATAGTTACATAAGCATTATCAGCCTATAATTTTCCCACTTCTTCTTCTCTGTGAGAGTGAATGGGCCGGAATCCAACACGCGGGCCTAATGCGGGTTGGTGGATGTCATGTGTTTTTGGTTCCTGGACATGCAAGTTTTCTCACGTTTTCCTTCACCGTTTTGAGCTCAGTGCTGATGAAAAAATTAACACAAAGTAAAGTACTTGCCGGGGTTTAAAACTACGACTTACAAATTGTCAGTCGCCAACAGTAAAAAAAAAAATTAAATTAAAACAAAAAATTAAGTCAAAGGACCGTTAAGACATTCCTGATTATTGTATAACCAGCTTTAGAATCAAGCCTCGTTAAGTACAAATTAATGTTATAGTGATACATCAACATGATTGCTTGCAGAATCAATCGTGCAGAGTAAAGTCACGGCAGGAATCGGCAGGTATTCAGAAATTAAACGAAATCTTCCTGCCAAAACGGACTTAATGATCCTGTATTTTATATTGAAGCCTCTAGGCCGCTCATAAAATATTCAAACTAGACCTAAATAACATAATTCCTTCCCATTTCGAATACAACTTCGACAATTTATTTGTAGAACAGAATGGCAAATCACATTAACTCCATGCTTTAGTATTTAAGAGCAAAAGAGTTCGAAAAGTCGTCAAATTAATAATTTATGAAGCTTTTAAAGAAACGTAAGACTGAGATAACGAGCGTTTTTAAAATGGGTGAATGTGATTATGACGAAAATCGCGTGGGTTCTGTAAAATTAATAAAAATACAACTGGGTCCTACTATAATACTAAACATGTTAATATTATAAACGTTACAGTTTGCATGTTAAGATGTTTGTTACTCAGTCACGCAAAAACGGCTGAATGGATTCGGATGAAATATGACCCATAGATAGTTTTTAACCTGGAATAACACATAGAATACTTTTCATCCCGATTGTATGTTTCCGTGGAATAATTTACGACGACCAGGCAAGCCGCTAGCAAAAGTTAGTTTTTCATAATGAAGAAAGTGCTGAAAATAGTTGACCTTGACAAGACCTCTTCAGGCCTTGGAAAGGAAGTTATTAAGCCGTTGGTCCCGGCTGTCATTTGTAGATCGTTTAGTCCTCACGGGTTATCAGAAGCCCGAAAGTCCGACAATCAGACTTATCATGGGACATAGTAATATTCAATAACTGGGTTGTGGAGGTCAGATAGGGAGTCGCTCCATGTAAAATACTGGTGTTTAGCTGCATTTGATTAGACTGGAAGCCGACCCCAACGTAGTTGGGAAAAGGCTAGGCAGATGTGAGGGTAAGCCCTTGAATCTAAATACATTTTGGACAAATTATCTCTATTTAGTCGAGTAGGAGATCTCGTGTAATTCACCTATATATTTAGGTATATAAATAATAGTTAACCGACTTCTTTGGACTTGATTTTGACCCAATTCAAACGGTTAGATTTCATTTAAACTTTGTAGACTTATCGAGGACCGATGACAATGCGTGGAAGATGAAAAATTTAGGAGCAAATCTCAGTCATAGAACACTTGGAATTGCAGTGCATGTAGTTACTAGCTGACGATGAAGATCCTTGGGCACGCCGCGATTGCGGCGGTAAGTCCCCTCTTTGAGGAGTGGCTTGAGAGGCGGCATGGCGTCCTCACCTTCCGCCTGACACAGGTCCTCACCGGACATGGCTGTTTCGGGAGGTTCCTGTTTCGGATAGGGCGGGAGGAAACGCCCGGGTGTTTCCATTGCGAAGATCGCCCAGAGGACACGGTGGAGCATACGGTGGAGGTCTGCCCAGCTTGGGCGGAGCAACGCCGTGTCCTCGTGGAGGTGATCGGCGGCGGCGATCTCTTGCGTCCGACCCTGGTCCAGGCCATGGTACGGAGCGAGAGGGCATGGCTGGCAGTCGCCTCCTTCAGCGAAGCAGTTATGCTCGCAAAGAGGGAGGCGGCGCACGTGAGGGAGATGCAGTACATGCGCCCTCACAGCCGTGGCCTTCGCAGGAGACGCCCTGGGCGTCGGGAATCCCAGGCTGATTCCCGGCCACCGTAGGCACGGGCTTGCGGACGGCGAGTAATGGGTAGCTCGCTGTCCGGTAAGGACCAAGCCCGGGTCGACGGCGCGTTGTGTTCCACGCGCGCCTCAAAGAGATGTCAGCAGCAACAGAGGGGCCCGCAAGGGCCGATGCCTGCCGGGGGTGCGGGTTGTTCGAAAGAGATACCGCCGCCCCTGGCACACAGGCAACTGAGGGAACACGGGTGGGTTTTAGTCAGTAAAAGTCTGACACGCCCTCCCGCTCCACCCAGAGCGGGAGAAGTTATTTGATGATTTCCCACCCAGAAAAAAAAAAAAATAAACGATGAAGATCCTAAAGATTAAATTGAAGAAAACTGTTGATCTCATCTACACGTTGTTAGGTAAACTTTAAACTTAAAATGTTAAAATTTCATAAAAATACCTACCAACTTATATATTTTTAAACTTGGTACCTAGGTACAGTAGAGGTTATGTTCAGCTGATAACGATAACAGACGAAAAGAGTTTTTATCAACTCATATTGCAATAAAATTAACAACACTAACATCGGTCGTTGACCTACCAGAGAAAAACATTTTTTTTTGTTTTGTCATGTTGAGATTTCGATACCCATGCGTCTGCGGAGTTTAGCTACCCAATTAAGAATAACCACATTTTATTAAATATAAACTATTTCGTACTAGCTTTTGGCGGCGGCTCCGCCCGTGTGGACGTCGGTTATTAGTAACCTATGTCCTTCTCCATATCTCAGGTTATTTACATGCAAAATTTCATGATGATCGGTTCAGCGATTAAGGCGTGAAAGCGTAACAGATAGACAGAACTACTTTCGCATTTATACTATTAGTAGGGATTTAGAAGATAAGAAAGAAAGAGCTTGGTGAGCTGAAAAGCTCGTATGCTCGCAAGCTCTTTCTCAAGATCTGCCGTGATAAAAAAGTAGCTTCGTTTTTAGGAGTAATTACGAGATGAACATTGAATAAGCCTCTTATTTATTCAATCCGCTACTATAATGTCGCGAAGCCTTTTTAGTACCTACCTACCTAAATAAAATGTCTTGTACAGTTTCTTATATATTCTTCGAATGCGGAACTCTAATAATATAAAGCCTCTGCTACCTTACATATAAGACTAGACTCTAGAGCTTCTGTAATTCAGTGTAATCGTTCCGAGAACGCCATTTTGTGAAAATATTTACAACATATACCATTCATAATTTTCAGGGAAGTAATAATTTGCTGTTTGAAACTCAACTTTATTGAAATAGTGATAAGGTTGATGGATAATTTCATGGGCAGTAGACATTACTGTCATGTCCTGCCCAAGGGTACAAGCAAGCATTACGACGTATCTTTAAAAGACGTTGTTATAAAACGATTAAAGGGAGCATCTTATATAACGTGCATATATTCATAAAATATAATCATTATTAAAATTAGTTACACTACACATAGCTTTGATATTTCAGTTATGGTAATCGGCTCTTTAACAATTTTGTGTTGAAAACTTTGCAAATTGTCGTGTTCCCCTGGAAATGGAATTAGAATCCTATTTCAAAGCCCACAGGGTTAAATTTCGGTTTGTTTTTGAGTGTATGCGTGAATTGATGGTGCCAATTTAAATTGCAAATGTGCAACTCGTTTATGTGAGCAAAGGTGTCGTCTTAAAGTATCGCGAATTGACGGTAATACTGTTAGTGCTTTCGCGAACCCGTTGACCAATTAGTATTTTATTACCAAATTATTATAGTATCAACGTGTCAAAGCAGACAAACGACGTACTTAAGAACTTTCGATTTATTACAAGAAAGTAAGTGTGTAAAAAAAATACCGGCCAAGTGTGAGTCGGACTCGCGCACCGAGGGTTTCGTACAAACCTGTAGGTAAAAGTTATGAATTTCAATTTAATACCTCTACGCGTTCGTGAGGAAAGGGGTAGTAAGTTTAAAATTATTCAAAAAATATATATATTATATGATGTTACTACGCTTGCCGCGGTTGGTCCGTGGATGGGTGACCATCTTTACATACCAAGACCCCTCCGTGCCTCGGAAAGCACGTTAAGCCGTTGGTCCCGGCTGTCATTTGTGGATCTTTGACAGTCGTTACGGGTCGTCAGAAGCCCGAAAGTCTGACAACCAGTCTTACCAAGGGGTATCGTATTACCCCAGTTACTGGGTTGTGGAGGTCAGATAGGCAGTCGCTCCATGTAAAATACTGGTATTCAGCTGCATCCGGTTAGACTGGAAGCCGACCCCAACATAGTTGGGAAAAGGCTAGGCAGATGATGATGATGTTACTAAAAATGTATGCTTTTCGGAACTTTTCCTTTATCTGTGCTATAAGATGTTGCTTCATACCAAATTTCAAGATTCTGAGTTTACGGGAAGTACCATGTAGGTTTTGATTCCATTGAGAGTGTCGAAAATTTGCGGCATAAACGGCTGTTTTGATTGCGTTGGCTTAGAAGTTTGATTTTTTCACAGCTCTCAAGGGACAGTAGATTTGAGTATTTGATATGAATTACAGCTTGATACCTCCATCCGTTCCTGAGAAAAAGGGTCTTAACAGACAGATGGACAACAAAGTGATCCTATAGGGGTTCCGTTTTTTCCTTTTGAGGTAAGGAACCCTAAAAAATCAATAGGTATTCTTTGTATTCGATCATTTCTTTGGAGACAGTAATAATGTTAAGCGTATCGAAACATGAGTATTTTGGCCTTATTATTTAGATTAGATGATTGTATTATTTTGGGTACACACGTGTGAAACAAATACGTTGAAACGAAACGAACATGCCATCCAAATATATTCAACAAGCTGTTGCCTTTCGTCGGCAATCCAAGATGAAAAAGTCGTTTCCAGATCCTTACCCAGGTCATGGTTTATCTGTGTGCCAAATTTCATCCAAATCCGTTCAGCCGTTTTAGCGTTAAAGCGGAAAGACAAACTTACTTTCGCAGTTATAAAATTAGTTAGAAAGTTAGAATTTGTGACATGGAGGCATTGCAAGTGTTAGAGAGATGTGATGATATTAATTTTACAATTGGATGAAAATTATTTGTATGTGATTTGAATCCAAACTGGATTGAGGATTTTTTTCCCGATTATTTCAAACGGGCTTATCTATGTAGGTATGAAAAACATCCAAAACGATTAAGATTTAGTTGATTTTATGGACGCTAGTGTAGTGTGAATACAGACACTTTAAATACTACTAAAAATACTGAGTTATGTATTCACATAAATACTGAACTTATATAAAAGTAATCTCCGTTTCCTGATGTTCCAAAATCATGGGATATAGCCCCAAGCTACTAAATATACGCTACACATTATCCATTATATCTAGACACCGAATTTTCGAACATTCAATAAAGATTTTATCAACCAGAGATCTTTCTTAAATGGTCTTTCATTAGAGAACTCACAAAAAATATAATGTTCTTAAACAAAAATTATGTCTTTATTAGACCTATTACGTACGATTATTATACGCTTACTTTATGAGTAAATAATACTAGGATTATTATATTTGAATTACGTAATCCTAAATGCTTAACTTCAATTTATTAATAGTTTAGGAAGAAAATAGTTGATTCCTTTTTTTAAACCGCCTCGGTGGTCTAGTGGTAAAGACTACCCGTCTCAGACTCAGAGGTCCTGGGTTCGGTTTGTCTCAGATCCAGAAGTCGCGGGTTCGATTTCCAGATGGGGCAATTTTTGCTTGGTGGGTGTTAGGGCTAGTTTTAAGTTTGCCTGGCTACCACCATTGTATGAGGTTAGACAACCAGTTCCTCTATCGTTGAGGTCTCAAGCTGAGGTCAACCTCAACTTCAGTAACTACAACCTTCGACCTTATGACAAATCTCGTAATTAAAAACGTACAAAATCTAGTCACAGTCTCATCTCGGCGATAATCAAATGTCAAAAACCTGTCAAAATGCATGTAAATTCGAGGTATTTTTGACAGATTGAGATAGATACTGTAAACATCCTTAAAATTACTGGAATTGATTTGTTCATCACTTACCATCCACGTGAGATAAAGCTTCCCACCATGTGGCTAAAATAAAAATAAAAAATGAATAATACTGATATAAACGAATTATTTCCCCTTTTTTCCCCTGGGTGTCGTAGAAGGCGACTAAGGGACTTATCAGAGAATGGGCAGCAGCGTTCTCTATGCATTTTACCACCATACTGTGATCGCCAACACGCTTGCCAAGCGTGGCGATTATGGAAAAACCAGGGATTTTGGGGGATGCCTATGTCCAGCAGTGGACGTCTTTCGGCTAAAATGATGATAATGACGATGAAACTAATTATTTATGTCGTTATCTAATGGTGGTTTCAGGAATAACACTCGGTCATGTGCCTACGTAATGAATATCAAACATAAAAAAAACATCACGAGTAATATTCCTCAAAGGATTAGGCAGAAGTGTAATGAATATCATGAGACAAATATTGACTAATGAATATCGCTATAGAGGTTCAAATTAAGTTGACTGGCAATACTCTATCAACGTATTGGGTATCGACATCGAAAATTAATGCCATAAAAAATATCGTCGTTCCAGCTTTGACCAAAATTTTAAATGACACACCAGCAGGCTTAGCATTGGGCACGCCACGATTGCGGCGGTAAGTCCCCTCTTTGAGGAGTGGCTTGAGAAGGGGCATGGCGTCCTCATCTTCCGCCTGACACAGGTCCTCACTGGACAAGGCTGTTTCCGAGAGTGCATGGCTAGCAGTCGCTTTGCTGGAAGCAGAGATGCTTGTAACGAGGGAGGCGGTGCATGTGAGGGAGAGGCAGTACATGCGCCCTCACGGCCGTAGCCTTCGCAGGAGACGCCCTGGGCGTCGGAAATTCCAAGCTGATTCCCGGCCACCGTAGGCACGGGCTTGCGGACGGCGAGTAATGGGTAGCTCGCTGTCCGGTAACGACCAAGACCGGGTTGACGCCGCATTGTGTTCCACGCGCGCCTCAAAGAGATGTCAGCATCAACTGATGGGGCCCGGAAGGGCTCATGCCTGCCAGGGGTGCGGGTTGTTCGAAAGAGATACCGCGGCCCCTAGCACACAGGCAACTGAGGGAACACGGGTGGGTTATAGTCAGTAAAAGTCTGACACGCCCTCCTGCTCCACCCAGAGCGGGAGAAGTCATTTGATGATTTCCCACCCAGAAAAAAAAAGCAGGCTTAGCATGACGCTTTCTATTTCTACTCTATTATAGAATAAAATCGCTAAACTACATTTCTCAGTGAAAAACTGTCAACTGTCTATAAGGAAACGTCGTTTTTGTCTACTATTCCGACGACAAAACGCTTGTCTAGGGTTCTTATGCTATGCCTGCTGTACATTAAGGCAACGAAACGGCTGCTATTAAATGGTTTTTGGAAATTCGTAAAAAGTATCTATGTTCCACGAAAAATTACAAAACGAGCTGATCGATTACGGACATTGACCTTTGGCCATGGAATGGCGAATTTTATTTTAAATACCATTATTTTTCGATATTCGAATTTAATTTGATCCTGTATAATTATGTAGACAAAATTACATAAATATGAGTACCTAACAAAACAGTTTCCGGAAGTAAAATTAAATGTAACAAATATAATTATTCCAACAATTAAAACCGTTATTCAAGGAATGATTTGAATGTAGCGATATTCATGTTAATAATAAATACTAACAAAATGATTAAAATAATTACTGAAAAGCGCTGACGTCAATACTCATTTAGTTACAATCAAGCACAAAAGCTTTGACGAAAGAAATAAATGACCACTTGCACCACAAATCACTAAATACCTACGTGTAGCGCTAAACCTTATTTTAAATATCATTCTATCTTCAAATGATTGACTAAACAGAGCGATGTTTTAAACGCGTTTAACGGTAGGTACCTATGTTTATTTAGCGATTTGTGGTGCGAGAGGGCCAAAAGGTAGTTCTTTTTTCAAATTCAAAAATTCGTTCTGCCTCTTACATGAGGAGTCCGTTCGTTTGAGTCCCACTACGGCTTCTGATTACGGCGCTGTGTGGGACGTCCAAAAATAAAACGTTGGGACCAAACACATGTCATTTGTCAGCATTTCGCTCACATGACGTGAAGTAATTTACGATATCCTTCCATGTTGCTCTTTAGTGGCGTATGCAGTTTGAAAATATTATATTAATACTAAGTTTCATTTGAACATAAAAAGTCTTTAGTAAAAAGTTTGTAAATACGATAAAATTAAATAGAAATCATTAATGCCAACGAAATCTAATAAAAAAGATAATTCTGCCAATCTTATATTACCAACTGTCTTTCGTTACATAGCTGTTAATTATCTTTTTTTAAATTAATTTGTACGTTGTCCATGAATTTAACAGGTCCTTCCTTAAAGTGAATTATAATAATAGTCTTTAGTGTGGATTAATAAAATTATTACTAAAACTGAACTGAAACTATTATATTCTAAAAGAGGCGACGGTCACAAGAATTAAATGCTTAAGCAGGAGCTTTGAACGATTCGTATTAAGATTCCAAGTTAACGCTCTGTAGTCGTTATTCATATGACGTATAGCGTTCAAAATTAGGTCGGATTAGTGATTTCATGGTGTTTTTGTCGCGTTTGTTCACTTTCTGACGCGTATTTGGTTACGTGCCACCGCATCGTAGCCGGAACTCAAAAATCGAACAACAAGAATATTAAGTGCATTTTAAAAATCGAATTGTGTTTATGATTTTACGAACTTTGCTATTCTCTTTTTTTTGTGTTGTTCTTGTAATCGAACATACTTTTTGTGTTGCCAATTAAAAGTTTATAGCAATGTTCATGAGTTACTTGATTTAGTATTTTTTTAAAGACTAAATCAAAAGACTAAATCAAGTTGACGATTTAAAAAGCATTAGCCGCAAAGTAAGGGTGAACGATCTACTGTGCTTACAACTCCTAAAATTGAGACGAAAATAACAGCAATCATCTTAGTTATCGAACAGTTTTTTCGAAGACTTTTTTTGAGTATGGAATTCGTCTCGGATACCTTTTGATTGGACGAAAATCAACTGTTATTTATTACAGACGATAATTCCCCGTAAGTGTAAACGGGTTACGTAATAATAAGTCGTAAAAATACTGAGACAGACAACAACCCGATATTCATTGGAGTATCGTGCTCTTGGTAGATAACTTGTAATCTTTGTACCATAGTTAACAATCACATCGGACGGCCGGCCGGCGTAAATTGTCCCCGCGAGGTACAACCAAGCACGCATTTAGAAAAATCACTTTTGCCCTTGCGGCTCTGAGCGCGGTTGTACCGACCCAGATACTCCGCGTAAATGATATTTAATAATTCCGGTTGAGTGTACAAATTGTATATGAGATGTCGTTTATTAAAAAAGTTTGTATGGAATTCGATATAGCGTATCATTCTGTTACATAAAGTTGGTGGAGGTATCGTTTTCTTGGTGTATCGCTATATCAGTAAATGACAGAACTTTTTAAATACATCATGTATCGTTTCCCCGTAAGGGTTGGGCACAGGTGTAAGTCCCGTCTAATAGGGGGCGAGCCTATTACCATCAATCGGGAACAAATCCAGACTGCTACTGAGAAATTCCAGATAGCAAAACCGAATAACACTTTGCCCGACCTGGGAATCGAACCAAGGACCTCATGTTCAACAGTAGCGCTTGCAACATCCAGACCAATGAGGCAGTCAACTCAAAAACATTTTTTAAGTCAACAAACAGACATTTGTAGGTTCACACCATTTCTTATAATTCTAAAATAAATACATTTTCTGGTATAAGCTCTAATACAAAGTCATTTTCTTTTACAGACTGCGCTGAAAGCTCACTTTATGAAAATTTGTTGCTATCTCGTGCCGTATATAATCATCAAAAAGTACTGTCAATGACTGCACTCTTTCAAACTGAAACAGAAATGTTTACATAAAACAATTGAATTAAAAAAAAAACATACAGTCGAATTGAGAACATCCTCCTTTTTTTGAAGTCGGTTAAAAACCGGCCAAGTGCAAGTCGGACTCGCACACGAAAGATTCCGTACCACAAGGCAAAAACGCCGAAAAAAAACCCTTCTTGTATCATTGTATAGATAGCTCTTTCATTGTTAACTTCGTTTTTATTTTATTTGTTGTTATAGCGCCAATAGAAATACATATTTTGTGAAAATGTCAACTGTCTACCTATCACGGATCATGAGATACACCCCCTGACAGATCTATAAAACAAATGACGCAAGTAACAAGCTTCCATCAAATACAATAACCAATTGCAATTTAGATCAGTTTCAAAATTGGAACATAGACACAACACATTATGCACATCGCCACAGACACTTACATGAATACACTTTAATTGCCACCACTCCCACTAAGTTGGCATTTGCCACATTTGCCACAATCCACCGAAACACGACAGGTGTGCCCTGAACTTATGAATTTTTATGTGACATTAAATTCTCTGGATAATAACACTTCTTGGAATTACTGGTCATTTCTTGAAACCAGCGTGTATGAAATGAATATTAATGTGCTAAGTATAAAAGTACAGACAATGTTTTTTTTTTTTTTCTGTTTAAAGTAGCTGCACTTAATAACAAAATATCAACTGTGTAATTGGAACCCAATATGAAATCGACCACCAGAACATGTCTGTTGTTCTACCATTTAGTGATGATTGCCTTGAAATAAATAAGTAAATGTTTTTCCCTTTGCCCGATTTGCCCTTATCTAAAATTTTAAGGCGGAGACTGTCATGCGAAGTTTATTTGTAATGTATCATTTGTAGCGAGCTTAGTTACGAAACGGCGATACACAAGGCGCGGCGAACGCTCGCTTCGACCACAAGGCTCAAGCGCGCTCCATTTCTCGTTATAATTTTTTTTTTTTTTTTTTTAAAACGTTGCCCCACACTAAGAATTACTCCTGTATTGTGGGTGCGTTTACAAACATTTAAATTCACATACACAAACAGCCAGACCCGGAACAACTACTTGTAGGTCATACAAATATTTGTTCCGTGCGGGAATCGAACCCGCTACACGCAGCACAGCAGTCAATCGCGTAACCACTGCGCCAACCGTGCTGTAAATAAATGGCGATACACTAATCGTGGCGAACGCTTCCTTCAAGCACTGGATTAAAGAGTGCTCCATTTTTATTCAGAACGGTGGACGTAGAGGTTGTGTGTGAATTTACTTTGGAAAAGTATATTTTTATTTTGAAAAACAGAAAAAGAAAGAGATGACGCATCAACCCACACTATCTTATTTGTGAACATGCGCTTGCACTGTGGCCATGTTGCTATTGCAGGTTGATGTAGTTTACAAAATTATTATTATTGTGTTCGATTTGTTTTTAATAGATTTTCGTTTTGATGACCAGTAATGTGATTTAAATTTAATTTAAAAATAATATTTTTTAATTTATTTAACTAATGCTTCCTATATTTCTATTTGTATTGTTATTGTAATTGTGTGCCTAATAATGAGTCTATTGTAACTTGATAATGATTAAATAATAAAAAACTTTTTTCAAAAAAATAAACAACCGACTTCCAAAAAAACACTAAAAAGTGAAAAATAACTTTAATTTCAGAAGTCGGTGACTTTGGATATGTATTTTAATTTTTTGTCACCGCCTTCCGAAATTAAAGTTATTTTTCACATTTTAGTGTTTTTTTGGAAGTCGGTTGTTTATTTTTTTGAAAAAAGTTTTTTATTTTTCACTTTTTAGTGGTTCACATGTGCTTACCCCTTCACAGCGTACCGGCGTGATGTTATATGTTATTAACTGGTGTAAACAATTGACAGACATGAGATTTCAGCAATACCTGTCCATTTGCTATCATTTATTGAGGAGTTTCGTTGCCTATCTCCGAAGTTCTTCATCAGATCTTCACCAAATTGAAATGGAACCACTCCGAGAAAGTACTCTTCCAAAAACTACACAAATTGCTTCAAGTGTGCCTATAAAATTTGAAGAGTTCTCTCTATTTCTCCAGGATCCCATCATCAGATCCTGACTTGATGATCATGGGACCACCTGGGAAGTATACCCTTTCAAACAAAAAAAAAAATATCCAAATCGGTCCAGCCATCTTCGAGTAATCGGAAGGTTCCGACGAATTGAGAACCTCCTCCTTTTGGAAGTCGGTTAATAAAATAATTGCTCGCATCGCGCGGCTAGGGCTCGCTACACTGACTACTGTAACGCGTTACAAAAACTCGATACATTACAAACAAACAGGTTAAGGTTAGGTTTAGGTTTTTTTTTTTTTTGTGGGTGGGAAATCATCAAATGACTTCTCCCGCTCTGGTTGGAGCAGGAGGGCGTGTCAGACTTTTACTGACTAAAACCCACCCATGTTCCTTCAGCTGCCCGTATGCCAGGGGCCGCGGTATCTCTTTCGAACAACCCGCACCCCTAGCAGGCATCGGCCCTTGCGGGCCCCACCAGCTGCTGCTGACGTCCTCCTGCGACGGGGCAGTACAGTGGCCCCGCCGCCAAAGGTTAGGTTTAGGTTAGGTTTCGAATTGATTAAATAAACAGCCTACAAGTTCAACCTATCTTTCAGGACTTTGGTCCCTAAATTCTGCGTCAGATCCGATGTCCTTAACACAGTCGATAGTACCTTTAGTCTTAGACTTAGCGTACTTTTAGTAAGACGGTCTTTCAGTGTTAACAACTGAAAACAAGTAACGGTATTCATGTACATCTAGAATTTAAATAAATCTAACATAATTATAATGTTCCTATAAGTACGAGCTCCAACAAGTATTCAAAGTATTCCAAAGATATACTTCAAATTGTTCTAGGTATTGTTAGAAACATAATATTACTACCACATCTCAGTTTCCACGCTTCTATGTAGTTTCCAACTTTATCTAGAAGTCCAGGCTAGTGACGTCATAAAAGTACCCTCCTCGGAGGGGAATAACCCCTATCACCGGCGCACCAGGACACATGGCACGCCGTAACCCCTGGGACCAATTAGCATAAGGGCCCCAGACGACCCCGTGTCTGGCACCCCTGGTCCCTCTGCGACGGGTCAGCACAGTGGCCCCGCCGCCTACCACTTTTCAGCCGCAGGGGAAAGGGAGAGCGGTCAACGCTATACCGACACTCCTCCTCCCCTGCGGCTCCACCGCATCCGCCATCAAACGGTGGCGGCCCTGTCCAGGCCACGAAAGGGAAGAGCGCTACTCAGAAGTACCGACACTCCTCCGCCGCAGCCTGTAATCCTCAGCCGCGATGCCTCCCATTCGACATCGCGGATCGCGTCAGCTGCGATGCACCTCACCGCAACCTACTTTTTCGCCGCTACGTCATCGGTTTAGAGGCAAAAGCCCTGACTAGCAGCCCCATCTTGGGGTTCCTCTTCGCTTCACCGTAGGGATGACCACGGCTACTGAGCCCCCCCGCAACGACAATACGGGAACCCACTGGGGGGGACGAACAATAAGGTTGGGTTTTAATGAGTAGGAGTAATATCTTGCATGGTTGGGACTAAAATACTATCTATACAAATATTATAAACAGGTTCTCGTTTGCTTGTAAGTTTGTATGTAGGGGTAATCTCTGGAATTACTAGTTGGAATAGAAAAATATTTTTGCATTTGATAGCCCAATTCATCCCGGATTGATGGCGCGTTGTGTTGCACGCGCGCCTCAAAGAGATGTCAGCACCAACTGGTGGGGTCCGCAATGGCCGACGCCTGTCAGGGGTGCGGGTTGTTCGAAAGAGATACCGTGGCCCCTGGCACACAGGCAACTTAAGGAATACAAGTGGGTTTTAGCCAGTAAAAGCCTGACACGTCCTCCTATTCCACCCAGATTGGGAGAAGTTATATGATGATTTCGAACCCTCAAAAAAAAAATCCGGTTGAGTGTAAAAATTGTAAATAAAATGCCGTTTATTAAAAAGTTTGTATAGAATCAGATATAGAGTATCATACTGTTACATAATGTTGGTGGAGTTATCGTTGTAAATGACAGCACTTTTTTACATACACCACGCCTCGTTCCTCGTAAGGGTTGGGCAGAGGTGTGTTTAAGCACACGCATAGCAGGAACACGGGTGGGTTTTAGCCAGTAAAAGCCTGACACGTCCTCCTGCTCCACCCAGAGCAGGAGAAGTTATTTGATGATTACCAAAATTAGAAAAAAAAACCATGACTAAGTTTAAAGGCTATCTACGACCCAAATGAGCAAAGTATAAAAAAGAAAAAACAGTTAGAAAGATCGCTACGGGAAAATGAAGTAATATCGCAGGCGGGACGATGCGATGCTATACAGGATAAATTTTTAACCAGTGCGCAAATTGTAACCATGAATTCAGCACATGATTCTGAACCCCGTGGCATAAATTTTTTTTTGTCGAATATCAAAAAAAAATGTGCTGTTTCATAGAAAAGTGCAATACCTACGCGGTCGAAATGTATGGAACAGCTGATATTTTGTTTTTATAACCGACAAAAAATTTCTACACTAGGAGGTCTGGAATCATAATTATGCTGAATACATGGTTACAGTTTGCGCACTGGTTAAAAATTTATCCTCTAGGATATATTTTATGTTAAAACAAGAAATTACACTCGGACATAGTCTTAGGCAGAAGCTAGTATGGTATAAAAATATGTTGTAAAGACATAATTGGCCATTCTCATAAACAATGGTTCGGGTGCTAGTGCCTGAAGCAAGGAACAAATGAAGCATGCTCTCACGTATAAAGCATCCAATTTCCCTTGAACTCTCAGACTTGTTGAAGTATCACTTTGCGCCTGTGTTTCGTCGCAGGTCAAGCTGATTTGGTGGCAGCGATCCTAGAACAACAAAATGCCATGTATGAAACAAACACGTTGGAAATTCTGTTCCGCATTAAAAGTATGTCCGTGGAAGGAAACGTGGGTAATGGTAAAGGCTTCATTTGGTAAGGTGAATAGCGTTAAAGGGACGGAGTTTATTTTATAAACAGTTATATATATTTCCTACTACGAATAAAAATAAAAATAAAGTTGTAAGGAATTTCTAAAGACACACTACTCCTACGTCAATATCCCTTCTTTGTGTATGTTCTTTGTTTCCTTTTATTCGATTTTCGTGTTATTTTTTTTTTTAATATTATTTTAATAATTTTACATTGTCAATCTTAATCTTAAAATAAAAATAAAGTTGCAAGGAATTTCTAAAGACACACTACTCCTACGTCAATATCCCTTCTTTGTGTATATTCTTTGTTTCCTTTTTCGATTTGTTTGATTTTCGTGTTATTTAAAAAAATATATATTTTGATAATTTTACATTGTCAATCTTACAATCTTTTTTCTGGATTACACGTAAATGATGTGGTTTCCTATCTACCTCTATGTGTCCTTGAATGTAATTGTGTAGCCTCTGTTGGAGATTCAACAAATTAATAAATACATATTCAGTTTCACAATAAAATAAAAACAGTACAAATTGAAAAATAAGTTTAATTTCAGAAGTCGGTTTCTTTGGATCTGTATTTTAGTGTTTTGCCGGTGGCAAACAAACCGATGGATATTTTCTAATAATATTAAATTAAACTAATAGAAAACAAAGAAATAATAACAACAAAAAACAACAACAGCAGCAGCTGCAGTTTTTAAAAGAAGAGTGAAAGAACACTATCTATCCACATCGTCATAGTTGTGTATGTATTATTTATTTTATTTACATCATTATTATTAATATTTTGTTGTGATATTTATTTTAGAAGTATGTATGCATGTTTGTAATTATGTAAGTTACTATTCCCATATTATTTGTTTAATTTATTTAGTGAATTATTGTTTTTGATTATAAATGTAGTTTATTTTCTCTTTTCCTTACATACGCTGTCTACATCTCTTTATCTTCTCTCTTATCTCAGGTATGCTGGAAGAAATTTCTTTAGAAATAAACATCACCTCTGTACCTAATTTTCTGTTCTAATCTTCTTGTCTGTTTATAAATGTGTGTACATAAATGGTTAAATAAATAAATGTAATTGATCAAATTGATTTAATTTAATTCGAAAACATCCTTCGGTTTCTTACTAAACTTCAACTTTATCCGACAACCCTTTATCCGACATCTCTCTTATGGTGCCTGTAACGCAAGAAAGTCTATCAATGCCTTCAGCTTTTATTGCTGCTAACTACAAGCAAAATAAAGTATATCTTTCTAATAATGTGTGAAAGTTTGTATATTTGTATATTTCGATGTTTTTTACTCAAACAGCCGAACGGATTTAGATGAAATTTGGCACACAGTTAGTTTATAACCTGAATTAACACATAGGATACTTTTTATCCCGGTAGTTCCTTTTCGATAATTTCCGACCTCCACGCGGGCGAAGCCGCTGGCAAAAGCTTGTTGTATATAAAATAAAGTACTAATCTAAATATTGCCCTCAGCTATAAAGAGAATATTAAATTATACATCAGACATTCTGCAACTAATCTGCATCATTTCTTACATAAATTTTCATAAATATGACTGAACTTTTTCAAACGACCCACAGGGGGATGCATAATTTACAAGTCGCTAACAGTACGCAACATATTGTCCTCGTTACAGACAATACACTACTTTTTTTAGACACTTTTATGTCCTTTCCACGCTATACAACGGGATGCAGCAATGTGGCAAAGATTAAAATCTAGGTAGGTCACTTTTTCGGTGTGAGACTTGTGACATTTAAGGTGTGAATGAGATTTTTTGTGTGATAAAGATAATACTGTTTCTTACATTTTTTTTAATGAAACAGTAGCATAATCAGTTAATAATGTTTTCACTGCAAAAAGGGAAAAAGGGCTTTTCTGATAGGAGGGCCATAATCCACAACGCGGGCCCAGTGCTTGTTGGTAGATTTCACTTATTGTCTTCGACTTTTTTGTTTTAGAGCATTCTGGTTCAGTGGTGACGAAGTTATTTACACAAAGCAAAGCGCCTGTCAGGGCCGCCAATGGCGCCACTAATCCAATGAAACAGTACCAACCTCTTATTGTCATAAGTATGAGCATTGCTCACCACACTAACTTGCCTCAAGCCAAACAAAATGACGAAAAAAATGATAATAATTACGCTCTTTGAAGAATTTCCATGGTGATTAAAACTTTCATGTCTTTCTTAAAATGGGTGACATTGATAAAGCATTTTTACACAGTGGTAGCTCAATGAGTCCAAAATTGTCATCATTATTAGGTACATGATAAACGCAATCTACATCATTATGTTTTACTTTTAGGAGTTATTTTATTCCTTCATAAAATAAAAAACTAAGAACTTGTCTCCATTTTCTTTCTCAGCTTTTGTGTTATCAAATTCTGTAAGTGAAAAAAAAAAGGTAAATGGCATTTGCTTAACATTATTAGCATTTCTAACTTGCCTGCAAGACACTATTTTATTTTATTCAAAAGTCATGTTTTTCAAATAAAATATTATTTTTTATCATCAACGAAGTGACCTATCTCCCACACTATTCCTTCCTACTCTATGTCCTCACTAAGTTAGTTAAACGCCTCCCTAAGGCCTCATACACAACATCAGTTTAATCTACCAACGTAAAATATCGCACATCATGTATATTAATGTTTGGTATTTATTGCAAGCGTTATACCAAATTTATTCATTGTCTGGACGCGTTGAGGGGTTTTTAACAACTTTATTTGAGTGGGAATAAGAGGGATTTTCGCGAGATTAGCACGTGGATTTGGTGGTGTAATCGGCATTTGTTTTATGAAACAGATAAAGGGTTCTGTTTTGTTTTTGGATGGTGTCTCCTGCCAATTTTTTTAAATATTTTTTTAAAGAATTACTCACCGTGAAAACATTGGCGAAGTGAGCTGTTCCTATTTCACCTGATGGAAGAGATTGTCACTATAGACACCTCACTACAAACTCACATTACCTAAGTTTTCACGGTGTTTTAGATCGATTGGGTTAAATGTGGAGCAGTGGTACGTTAATAAAAAAAACGACTAAGTTTTTAATCATTATGACAATAATTATGTATAGATAACTTAGCGAGGGGCTAGTGGCTAAGTAATAACAGCTACACGGGTCGATTGATCAGGACAAGCAGTTGGTCCGTGGTTGGTCTTTTACGTACTAAGTCACGTTAAGCCTTTGGTCCCGGCTGTCAGTCGTGGGTCTTCGACAGTCGTCACGGGTTGTCAGAAGCGCGAAAGCCTGACAACCAGTCTTACCAAGGGGTACCGTGTTAACCAGTTACTGGGTAGAAGTAGAAGTCAGATAGGCACTCATTTCATATAAAATACTGGTATTCAGCTGCATTCGGTTAGACTGGAAGCTAAATCTTATATAGTTGGAGAATGGCTAGGTAGATTGATTGATTGAAAAAATATGTAACTTTCCAGTAACAACCCTATGCCATACTTTAATATTTCGTTTATAACCGTAGGTTTTTGCCCTTTTGACTCGCATTACCCTCAATTATTGACGCTTATTTTATGACACATCAAGCAGCGTTTTATTCATCTCACCATCTTTTTATTTTCCCAACATAAAACTTTTCATATAAAAGAATATAATAAAAATACCACTGAACTAATCAAAACCCTTTTTATTTCACTAATTTAATTTACACAACAAATATTTTATAGTTCACAAACACTTAAATATTTAAAATAACCGAAACTTTCTAAATTGGCCGCAGTAAATTGAATTTAAACAACATAAAAATTGTAGTTTCAAAGGGGTTACGCGCAATATTATTTATTCAACACTTAACCATTATTTCGTTGGAAAGCGTAGTTAGAAGGTAATAAAACTTAACAGCTCCACAATGCTTAATTAAAAAATATAAAGTCGAATGTTCTAATTAAAAATTAATGAAACGCTCTTTAATACGACGTGGCTGTAAACTTCAATTTTATTGCGTCATACGATATTTGACAGCTGTGAGCCTTTGACAGACCTCTATTCTATTTTTTTTTTATTATTTCAAGCAAAGACAGACTTTTAAGGACGTGGTATTAAAAGCTAATCCATTGATAGAAACTTGTCTATTATCTGGTGGTCGCATGACTCTCTTGGAAGATCTTTGTTGCCAACGTATCCTAGCGAAGAATATAGGCTACGTGTGTGTGAAACTCTTAAATTCTTGAAATTGGAAGAAAGTGCACGTAAAAATAAAATATTAGGTTTATAGAAATTCTGTGATGAAAAACAACAACATTAGGAACCCTTAAAAGCAACTAATAAGGAGTCCCGGTGTATTGTTTACTTCTGATAAATTTAGTACGGTACTAGCTTTTGCCAGTGGAGTCAGCAAGTATCCCACATGAACGTACTTCCAGCATCAAAAGTATCCTATGTGCTAATTCAGGTCAAACTATACGTGTGCCAAATTTCCTCAAAATTCGTTCAGCTGTTTTTCGTGATTGAGTAACAAAAAATGATCTAAACAAACTTTCACATTTATAATATTAACTAGCTTTTGCTCGCGACTTCGTTCGCGCCAAATTTCCCCTGATCCACCCCGTGCGTCGCTTCGAATCGCCTGTTCATGCGAGTACTTCGAATTCGTGACTTTTTTTCTCTTTGCTCGGCTCCTAAGGGTCTTAGCGTGATGTTATAAAGTCTATAGCCTTTTTCGATAAATACTTGTGATGAATAACGTATTTATTTGGATAAGGATTAATATCATGTTTATAAAAAAACCTTCGCAAATAATGCACTATTTTAGAACAAATTTGGTTAGCATTAAAAAAGGTTATAGTGAGCCAACCTTAAAAGATAGATATATGCTGTCTCGGACTTTTCTTTAGAACTTTTAAAGGAAAATAATTCTGTTCTTCATGATTTTTGCGAAACTTTAACCGTTTACGCAGCGCACGCAGCGGAAGCTCTCAAAAGGAAAAAAAGAACCCTGAGTTTGAAACATTCTTCATTATTGCTCCGCTCCTAGTGGTCTTAGCGTAATTATATAGCTGACAGCCTTTATCAGATAAATCAGCTATCTAACATTGAAAGAATTTTTCAAATCGGACCAGGAGTTTCTGAGATTAGCGCGTTCAAGCAAACAAACAAACAAACTCTTCAGCTTTATAATATTATTAATATTAATAATATATTATATATATTACATTATATATAATTAATAAGTTATAAGTATAGATAGGATAGAAACCCATTATTTATTAGGTAAAGTTGAATCCTCTGAAATTGTGTTGAGGCTAGAACGTATGTTTATGTAACGAACTTTTAATTGGTATGATCAGTAAAAATGCAACAAAGTATCAAAAACATTGTCGCAAAAATAATTACAGTCACATTACGTCTTATCCACTGTAATTTAAGTGGACTACTTATTAAGTGAAAAAGGAGTGGCAAAAATTGTAGCCATTTTTAATGAATGGGTACATGCAAGTACAACCACCACAGCTGCTTCTGATCAGTTATGATACGCGAAAGATAATGCAATGCAAATAGGCCGATCAATAATTTGTTTATTTATTGCACATTGCACCCTGCTATTTATTGCCTACAAAGTGCTAATTTCATCACGATTTTGTGTACTTTTTATTGCATAAAAAGGGTAAGCTGCGTAAACGTTTAAAACTATGCATGTTCAAAGCTCAATTTACAAGCATCTTGACGCAGCCTGAGTCTTTTATTACAAGCAAATCTATTCTTATTGTGTTCGAAATCCGCATGGAGCTGTATTTTTTTTTGGGTGAGAAATCAAATAACTTCTCCCGCTCTGGGTGGAGCAGGAGGGCGTGTCAGACTTTTACTGACTAAAACCCACCCGTGTTCCCTCAGTTGCCTGTGTGCCAGGGGCCGCGGTATCTCTTTCGAACAACCCTCAGCCCTGGAAAAATGTGGAATGCTTCACGATTTTGCGTGTCATCCTTGGGCAGGGGCCATGCTAATCTTCTCTGTATTGTTCCAATTTTTAGTATATGTACTGCCGAAGCAAGTACATGCAAATGGTGGTTACACAGCTTAATGCAATTTGCGGACGAAGCCGTTGGAAAAAGCTAGTAAATCATAAAATAAATAAACAAACATCGACCTGCATAAAAAGTTAAGTAGAAACAAACACCGACGTCACAAAACTTCCTAATCAAATTGTTCCCATCAAAAATCCAAGGCTACATGTTGTCAAATGAACTGACCGTTACACATCCTTGACATAATTATCTTTTCTTTCACACAAATATAGCCCGTATTGCAGCCTGTACAAGGGTGATGTTAATACATAAGGTTTTTCCGACTAATGACGCCACTTCATCTCTTAGCTTTCGAGCCTTTGTTCACCTGACAAGGTTCGCGATAATATTGAAATGCCGTACGTGAATAGAACGTCCATTCATCTATCGCCCTATCGCTATAGCGTGATACATGGACGAAGTATTTCAACAACCAACTAAATACTCCCAACTATCCTTACTTAATACTGTAAACGCGAAAGTAACTCTGTCTCTCTATCTGTCTGTTACGCTTTCACGCCTAAACCGCTGAACCGATCGTCATGAAATTTGGCAGAGATATAGCCTGAGATATAAAAAAGAACATAAGCTACTTTTTTACGCGATAACCGACATCCACGCGGGCGGAGCCGCGGGCAAAAGGTAGTAATATGATAAACACTCGGCATTTTTTTAACCCGAAATTGACGTTGCAAAAAGGAGGGCTATGATTTTGACCTGTATGTATGTGGGTATGTATGTTCATCTATTCCCTCATAATTTATAAACTACTTATCATAATTTGACAAATGAGGAAGCGTCTTGAGGATAGGTGACGTCTCATTTTTAACCTATCGTCCTCTAGAGGACATGAAGCAACGAACAGTTTTTTAAAATAATGTTTATTATTGAAAAAAAAACTTAATGTAGAAAATAGGAATTAATTAGCACGTTCCAAAAAAATACATTTATTGTTAGCTAACCACAATATAATTTAAATCAAAGTAAACAAAAACCCGTTTACTGGAAAATCTAATTCTAAAAAGCAAACAAGATAATATTCTCATATGAAAATATACCCTATACCACCTACCCTAACAAGACAATCATCATCATCATCATCATCATTTAAACCGAAAGACGTCCACTGCTGGACATAGGCCTCTCCCAAAAGAGGGGTTTTGCCATAGTGGCCACGCTTGGCAGGCGGGCTGGCGATCGCAGTGTGGTGGTAAAATGCATAGAGAACGCTGCTACCTATTCTCTAGTAAGTCCCTTAGTCGCCTTCTACGACACCCACGGAAAGAAATGGGATGGTGCTATTCTTTTACGTCCGGCACCACACGGAAAAACAAAACGATACATTCTAACAATAGTATGCGATCAGCTATAGGATTTTTCAGTTGTCGGGTTTTAGGTTTTTTAGTTACTTTTTTTTGGAAAATACTAACGATGGAGAACGAAAATATCGGTTAGAGAGACGTTTGATTTTGACCATGGTAGGAAATATGGGTGAGCAGTGGCCTACGGTAATTAGATAACTGATGGCATTTAATATTTTTAAGCAAACCCTTGGAATCATGCTTTAAAGGTCTATGAAATTATTCGCAACACACAACAAAACAACGGTTCGTTGAATAACAAAAATATGTTCAAATGTGTATTGAAAACCAACAAATCTGCTTAGCCTTTTCCCAAACATATCGGGATGTTTTTGTTTGTCGTGCCTACGGTGGCCGGGAATCAGCCTAGGATTCCCGACGCCCAGGGCGTCACAACACGCGAACACTACGCGCCGTCGACCCGGGTATTTTTTTTGTTTAACGGGGAGAAATGCCTACTGCGCTACCATGGGGACATAGCGCAGTTATGTGCGACTGTAACCCACTAAAACTCCACGGTGTCCTCCAGTACAACATATCGGGATCAGTTTCCAGTTCACCCCTATGCAGCGGAATAATAGTATTTTACATGGAGCGACTGCCTATCTGATCTCCACAAACTAGTTACTGGGTTATACGACATCGTTTGGTCAGACTGGTTTATCGGCTTCTGACGACCTGTAACGACTGTCAAAGATCCACGAATGATAGCCTATTCCAACGGCTTAACGTGCTCTCCGAGGCGTGGAGGGGTCTTGGTATGTAAAGATGGTCACCCATCCAGGGGCCAATCGCAGCAAGCTAAACCTGATTGACCAGCCCGTGCGGCTGTTATTACTTAGCCACCAGCCCCTCCGTTGAGAAAGGGAATTAACATCTTGTGGCGAAAACTGTTTGCCGCACTGCACAGCAGTGTGTCTCATACTATTTACAAGAATTTCTTGCAAGCGTATGATTAGCTTATTGTGTTCGAGCTACCGTTTCATACTTTGACAAGGCCGATGTAATAAATACTATAGAGATATAATTACATCGAGTTTCAATGTCCGCTGATGTTGTAATATTCAATCGAATAGATATCCATAATGTAACCGATTGGCATTTTCATTGTTATCGAAGTAAAATATTCAATATTTGAGCTGATTCATAATGGATTTTAATTATGTATTGTGATTTGATTGAAATTAAATACAATTGAATTATTTATGTGAAATGATTACGTATTATGAGTTGGAGATTTTGAAGTTATGTCAGTTTATGAAGTAAAGTTTAGAAGTTTCGTGGAAAGGCTCATATCGTTTTTATCTTAGAAAATAAATAATTAGCGAATTGTCGGTTAAAATTAGAGCCCTAAAATTTATGAGCACCCAAATATTCAAAAGGAAAGCCGTTTTTGAACCAGGCAACGACTGATGGATAAGTTTATTTTATGATGTTATGTAAACTAAGATATGGATAGGTAATTCGATTACATGAAATATCAATCATTATGGTTTTCTAAACCTGGTTTTATCGGGTTATAGTACATACGCCACAAAGTAAATTCGTCACATTTTGTACACTCCATACATTGAAAGTGTATTCGCCACTTGCATAAAAAATATGTGTGAATTCGTCACAAGTCTTCATAGGTACATAATTTTTGCATAAAATACTGGTAGCAAGTAAAGTTATTGGTTTTTAGCGGTCGAAATGAAAATGATTTCTAAAATTATGAAAGTACGACAACCTTACGCGGTCTTAGTCTATGATTACATTTAAGTCAGTGGTATGTTGAATCGTTTCAAAGAATTACTGTGATTATTAGACACAGTTACTAAAGTAACTTATTTAAAAAAAAATGGTATGAAGTACTTAAATTATAATATTAAACTTATTTATATTTTGCTATGTTTCATGCAAATCAGCCTATTGCAATGAATATATATTTCGTTGTAAGTAAAACTGTGATATTTTATGTATACGTAAATTAACATTAAAAAAACGTGATTATTACTGTAATTTAATTATCATTCTATTATTTTTGTTATAACTGTAATGTTACAGGCAAATCAGCCACTTGCAATACATATTTATAAGGATTAAACGTGTCACGCAGATCACGCTGTCTTTGACAAAGCGGCTTTAAAAACGAACAACACCAGAGGATATTAGCGTACATTTTAGTTGTAAGTAGAACTGTGATTTTTGTGCGAATTTCTGTGATTATGAAAAATAAATAAATAACGTTTTATTCTACTTATTGTTTAATTTTTCTGCTGTCTGTGCGGAAATAAACAATATGGTGAATTTACTTCATGAAAACAGAGTTTACACATACTTTTTTCGTGGTGAATTTACTTTTTGGCGAATGTACAATAACCCGTTTTATCGATGATTTAAATGATAAAAATTCTGTAAATATATACAAACGTACTACGGTCGCGAGTCATATTTTTTTCAACACAGAAGCTGACGCTGACATGCAAATTAAAAAAAACCTAAGCAAATTTGAATTTCACGGCTACCCTGGCTCGTCAGTGAGAAAGAGCTGGAGACCAAATACCATATATACCAGATGTAAAAGATCTGTACGGAAAAAGAAAAATCTGTAAATTTTGATTTACAATACATATAATAAATAATATCAGCCACACTTTTGACTTACATAAGTGCAATTTAATTCATGATTGGACAGCAGATGCAACAAAGCCTAAATGCACCATCTGCCCAAAAGAACCACACCAATAATTCCAGGTCCATACTTATCTAGACATTGTCCGGCAAATGTCCAGATTTCATAACAATTACTTGGACAACGTCCGTAATAGGTCCAAGGGACGTGTAATAGCTGTTATTGCACAGATGTCGAACTGCTGTACAAAACCGGAATAAGCAAATTACCTTTTTAATGGTAGCTGGCCTATAATTAGCCCGACATTTCTTGAATCACCCAACTGTGGTCAAGTACAGACGGTGCAAAAATTGTTGTTGAAATCTATTGTGTGTTGAACGTCAATTTATATTATGGCAAGGTAGTTTTGTGGTGGCTAGTGGCTGGTTATCTTTGGATTGTATTATTCCCTCAATTTTTAAAAACACAAGCTTTTTTTTTGGTGGGGAATCATCAAATAACTTCTCCCGCTCTGGGTGGAACAGGAGGGCTTGTCAGACTTTTACTGACTAAAACCCACCCGTGTTCCCTTAATTGCCTGTGTGCCTGGGGCCGCGGTATCTCTTTCGAACAACCCGCACCCCTGGCAGGCATCGGTCCTTCCCCCGTCAGTTGCTGCTGACATCTCTTTGAGGCGGGCGTGGAACACAACGCGCCGTCGACCCGGGCGTGGTCCTTACCGGACAGCGAGCTACCCATTACTCACCGTCCGCAAGCCCGCGCCTACAGTGGCCGGGAATCAGCCTGGAATTCCTGACGTCCAGGGCGTCTCCTGCGGAGGCTACGGCCGTGAGGATGTACTGCCTCTCCCTCACGTGCGCCGCAAACACATAAGCTCAGTTCTATTTTGCAGCAATGTATAAAAAATAATTGATGAAAACAGTCTGCAAATAAGAACTGTTCCCTTTATAACAGTCCATTTATTTATTTATTTAAACTTTACGCACACAAAAAAGGGTACAAAGGCGGACTTAATGCCTTAGGCATTCTCTGCCAGTCAACCAAGGGTGGTGAAGAGATTAGATGGCAAATGTTTTGGTTGAGAGGAATAATGATACAATATACTGTTCAAAATATAATCATCATAATTAATTACACATGACAGGATACACTAAGACATAGATAGATTGAAACCATTTTAATTTTCAGGCTCAAATACAGCCTGTCTGGGCGACATACTTATTATTTGGAAAGTTTTACATACTAGTACGCCTGTATTCCTGGAACGGTTAGGCAGAGGTATCATATATCTACAGTACACCCACATTTCGCATGTTATTTTGTTCCGTGTGGTGTCGGACGTAAAAGAATAGCACCATCCCATTTCTTCCCGTGGGTGTCGTAGAAGGCGACTAAGACTTACTAGAGAATAGGCAGCAGCGTTCTCTATGCATTTGACCACCGTACTGCGATCGCCAAACCCGTTTGCCAAGCGTGGCTATTATGGCAGATCCCCCTTTTTAGGGGAGGCGAGGCTTATGTTCAGCAGTGGACGTCTTTCGGCTGATATGATGGAGGCGACCCTATAATTTTCGCTGAATGTCGGCGCCTGCGACCCTTTGCTTGTCACAGGCTCACAGGGATACCACAGTGCCTCAGACACTTAAGGCATTGACAAATAATGAAGTCACGTTTGGCGCTGACGGTATATTTTTGTTTTATTCTCTAACATATTACATTATATATATCTTTAATGCTGAAATTAAATATATACTGTAACCGCCCGTGACATCACATCGCTCGGGCCCTATCAGAATACCAGCGCTGTGATACTTTTTAAATATCGCAGCATCATGGTGAGGTAGGAGCCTTTTGGCCTCGTGCGGGACTTTCTGTTTTATTTTTTTTAATATTTTTTTACTCCCAAGTAAATTGTTTTTTTTTTAATATTTTTTTTTTGCATTATGTGTTTATGTGTGTATTATGTGATCTCCCTGTGCGAGTTACAATGAATACTTTTTCCATCTTTCTTTCTTCTGTCTTTCTATTGACATCAACTGGGGACATATCCAGACTCCGAGCTGCTACTAAGAAATTTGAGATGGAAATACCCAATATCACTTTGCCAGTATCTCATGCTCCGCAGTAGCGCTTGCAATCACCAGACCATCGAAAAAGTTAAACAGTTTAAGTCAATTTAATTAAATTCAATCATATATTAATTGAGACAACATAATCCATTTTTAAACGACTTCAAAAGGAAGGAGGTTTTCAATACATGTTTTTTTTTATGTATGTTCGGGCATAACTCCGTCATATATTGATTTTTTTATTCGAAAGGGGTTTATGCCGAAATGATCTCATTTAAATTTCATATAGATCTGATGATGCGTTTCGGAGACAGAACGAAACTCTTCAAAAAATTACAGGAAATCAACCGCGATTGCTGCTATTGCTTAAATATACATTGTTTTGACCCCAAGGATGATGAAATTTCGGATTGGTGTGTGGTAGGTACTGTAAATAAAAAGTGAAGAATATAACTTTTTCCATGAAAAAGTTTCGAAAGTAAAGTTATTTTACACTTTGTACTGTTTTTGGAAGTCAGTTGCTTTTTTCTTTTAGAAAAATTGTGCTTATAACTGTTAGATCACACATAAACGCATACAATTTTTAAAGAACGGACTTCGACTTCGACGAACGGGTTCTGTCTGGAACATATCCTTATTATATGCGACATTTTCTTACCACTTATTAAAGAAACTTACCTATAACTGGTTTCACCACACATCCGTCTTGAATCAGTTATTTATAACCTTATCTTTTTCTTAAGTGAGATGTAGATGGACTAGATGTTAGATATACTGAAGAAATTAATTTAATTACTGATAAATTGTAACCCGTGTAAGGAGTGACGTTATCTGGAAAGTAAATCGAGTAGGTATATCTTCGCACTAATTGCCATAGAGAAAGAAAAAAAATATAGAAGTATATCCTCGCTATTATATTCTATTGATTACATATAAATAAAAACCTTATGTTCCTAGCTTCAAGTTTTTCTGTTACCCGACAGTTGTCTTATGCGTTTATCTTTCTCACACTATCCTGGATTGGCTACTTCACAAAAAGATGCATGCATGATACATAAACTCGCGTTTTCTTCCCATGGGAGTAAAACACTACAGAACACCATCTACAACGTTCAGAAATAGGTAAAATTAAATGAAACCTCTTTTGTTTTATTTATAATAAAAAAATAACAAAAATAAAACAAACAAATGCCAAACGTTTGTTCACCGACTGTACTTGTCATATCAGTGCCACGAATTTGTGCATAAATACAAAACTATGCAATTAAAACTTCCGTTCCTGTAGTACTAAAAGGGTTGAGCAAATTAGGCATTGATAAAAATAACCGCGTGCAAATGATTTGTGGGGTGAAAAGCAATAATTACATTTCAAAATAGGAACGACTTACGTAGGGGAACGCGCTATTCTGAGCTCGATTACCACAGGTGTTTATTCTAGGTCCAATGACAATAAATACGCAATTATAGAGGGGGGCAATGTGGTGATTTTGTTAATGACACATTAATAGTCTTGAGAACGGAAATTTAAACGTATTCGCGATTTTATGTGTTTGATTACGATTAGGGACGCTTTACGCAGTCTACATGACATACGATGACAAAATTAAAAGATCGTTACGCTTTGATCGAAGTGCAATTTTTGGTTCTTTGAGAGGTGGTTTGCGGAACGACTAGACGTTTATTTTTGTCTGACTTTATTGACGGAGAGTGTCTACTTCAGAACAAAAGCGGATGCTTTACATTTTTTTTCAGTTAAACTTTTTCAGAGATTTTTTTGGTTCATAGCTCCTTTTTGATGTTTTTAGGGTGCTAAAAGCTGGAGCATGTACAGTCAACGGAGAATCCAAGGTATACAATTGGATATTGACTGTGTGCCTTAGTTTCGTAAAGCCGTACTTATGCATATCAAAGCAAAGGGTGATACCAAAAATATACAAAAAGCTTTGATTTAAAATCATCTAAGAATGGCATGTGATGTTTTAACTTTCTTCGGCAAGGCATATTATGATGTAGCAAGTTCATCAAGCTGTCGACTCGTCAAAACTTGGCATGACTTGGGACCAACGATGGCGGAATTACATTATTGTTGAAAAATCAAGCATGCATTGAGGGGCCGTGGTCTGTCGGTTTGTTTAGCGACCACAATGCCCCACGCTAACGAGTCGCGCGTCTGAATAAAACATCGCTCAGATGAGGCTTGAGGGACGAGATGAAGAGGTTTGTGCATAAGGGAAAGTAAACGGGTCGATTTATGGTTTAAGACCTGACCAGAACGGTTTCACTAAAAATAATATAATTATGTATTTACTCCTATGAGGAACAAAATAAGTGACAAAAACAAAAGTGAGGGTCAAAAACTAAACATAAAATAAAACCGTACAATTATTCGAACATTCCTTAGAACATGGTGTTTTAATAGCCTTTTACAAGTTGGAAGGGATTTCGATTCCTTTACTTTAGGTAATAGAGTTGAGCCACATCTATATTTTAATATATGTGGTAACTAGACCAGCTTAAACTTTGTAAAGGACAGTTTTCATAGTTGCATGTTGGTAAAACAGAATCAAATCGTCACGTGTGTAGTCCGGGAGTATAGTTGATGCACATTTTACCAGTTATGTGCAAGTCTGGTAGTCTCAAGTGTGGTCACAATTAACCAATACTATAAAAGCTTTCACCAAATACTACTTTTACCTGGTAGATAAAGGATGGCAGCGGTTTTAGCTACGAGCGGTTGAGTAAATGTTCCTACCCCAAACTACGGGTCCTTGAAATATGGAACCAATTTTGGATGAGTCAGACAACCTGCAAGACTTGGGTATTACTTTAGATAAGCTACAGAAAAATACGAAATATTAATGACTTAAGAATTACATGTAAGGAGTCCGGATATTGTTTCGGGAGGTTCCTGTTTCGGATGGGGCGGGAGCAAACGCCCGGGTGTTTCCATTGCGAAGATCGCCCTGAGGACACGGTGGAGCATACGGTGGAGGTCTTCCCGGCTTGGGCGGAGCACCGCCGTGTCCTCGTGGAGGTCATCGGCGGCAGCGATCTCTCGCGTCCAACCCTGGTCCAGGCCATGGTACGGAGCGAGAGTGCATGGCTAGCAGTCACCCCCTTCAGCAAAGCAGTTATGCTCGCAAAGAGGGAGGCGGCGCACGTGAGGGAGATGCAGTACATGCGCCCTCACAGCCGTGGCCATCGCAGGAGACGCCCTGGGCGTCGGGGATCCCAGGCTGATTCCCGGCCACCGCAGGCACGGTCTTGCGGACGGCGAGTAATGGGTATCTCGCTGTCCGGTAAGGACCAAGCCCGGGTCGACGGCGCGTTGTGTTCCACGCGCGCCTTAAAGAGATGTCAGCAGCAACAGATGGGGCCCGCAAGGGCCGATGCCTGCTAGGGGTGCGGGTTGTTCGAAAGAGATACCGCGGCCCCTGGCATACAGGCAACTGAGAGAACACGGGTGGGTTTTAGTCAGTAAAAGTCTGACACGCCCTCCCGCTCCACCCAGAGCGGGAGAAGTTATTTGATGACTTCCCACGGAAAAAAAAGGAGTCAGGATATCCAAAAAAATATAAATTAATGTCTATCTTTTTCAAGTCGATATCTATCTAATCACTCCATCCATTACTTCCATTAGGCACTTTCGCAAGTCCCTTATCCTTTGTTCCACACATTAAATGGCAACGTTTCACTTTGCACAATAGACTCGGTTTGGCTGTAACCTAAATATCGGATTGTGGTGCAGGCACTACGGAAATGTCGCTGTTATTCTATTGAATACAATATGTTTAACTTGTGGTGAACACCTAGTAATGTGTCGTGGTGCTTATTAGGTCGGTGTTGATAAATATTTTTGGGGTTGATAGTAAGTAAGTCATTTATTTTGCAAATATAGGTACAGTACACAGTGATAAATTGATAACAGATAGCTTCAGACATATTTTACCAATGGACATGCATAAGTTATAGAAATACTGTACCTAGTAGTGTTAGTAAGAAACAAATGCGATTTGGGTTCTATCAGTGACTTTTAAGAGGAAAAATTGCCTTTATGTGGCAATCTGCAGAGCACATTGCTCGCAGTACACACACACACACAGCACACACACAAACAGCGGCACAGCACACACACACACACACACACACACACACACGCGCGCGCGCGCGCGCACGTGCGTGTGTCGGCACAGTTGGCGCAGTGGTTAAGCGATTGACTGCTGCGCTGCGTGTCGCGGGTTCGATTCCCGCACGGAACAAATGATTGTATGACCTACAAGTAGTTGTTCCGGGTCTGGCTGTTTGTGTATGTGAGTTTAAATGTTTGTAAACGCACCCGCAATACAGGAGAAATTCCTAGTGTGGGGCAATGTTTTAAAAAAAAAAAAAGGAAAGGAAGGAAGGAAGGAAGGAAGGAGTATCGATGGCCGATGGGACCGACAGGCTTTGAAGTGACGACCACGTACCAGAAGACGTGGTGTTGGAAGGTCTCTAAATAGACCGATGACCTTGTGAAGGCCGCAGGCTGAGAAGAACAAAATCCGTGAATGTGGGTATGCTTGTGGGAGCCTAGGTCCTGCAGTGGACGTCATTTGCCTGAAATGAATACAATGATGATTGACTTTCTACCTTCTTTGCAGGGTAGCTGGTGGCTGACCTTGTGAAGGCCGCGGGAATCCACTGTATGTGGGAAGCACAAGACCGGTCGAAGTGGAGGAGCATGGGGGAGGCCTATGTCCAGCAGTGGACGTCTTTCGACTGAAATGATGATGATGATGATGATGGCTTTATGAGAGTGGTTAAGGATCCAGTTATATGGCATGTTCTATGGAGAAGCAGCCAGAATTGGACTAAATTCTGGCTGCTTATATAGATGGAAATTCTGAAAAATTTAAGTAAAGAGGTTAAGACACTTTCTATCAATACTTATGTGGCGGACGTCTACAATGCCCCACATATGAAACTTAAAATCAACAAATGTGGAAAACGCAAAAAGTGAAGTGGCGCCATCTACAATGCTATATGCGAACTACTCAAGACTTGACGTCACACCGCAACTACATCAGCTACATCTCGCAAGCAGAGTTTACCGCGCGATCAGCATATATACAAACATCCCGACATCAACCGTCGGGCAGTTGCCCACCAGACACAACACGCGTCTGTGCGGAAGATCCTCCTTTAGGTACTATAGAGTATGAGTGAACTTTACACCCTGTTCCTCATATCTCTATACTTACAATACGTCAATATAAACCCAAGAAACAAAACATAGAATTACAAAAGCTAAATATAATAATCGTACCACATACGTAGGTATTTGTAACTTAATATTTTCAATGCATATTGTTTTTAAAAACTGAGTCCATTGCTAAAAAAATATTAGAGATTATTTAGAGATATAACTGTAGATAGTACGAAACATACCAGTTTCAATCACTAAAAGTACATTGACATTAAAGACAGGGACCTTATGAAATATCTTCATAATGACACATGGCAGGTTGGAGATTAATTGAGTCCAAAGGAAATTAAAGCGCGCTCTTAGAATAGCAATTATGTTCTACATTATAATGTGCTATTTTTAGCAGCACCTGGCTTCATCAAGTGATAACTTGTTGAGCTGGTATTTGATGACTACGACGTTAACCATTATGTGACGTTGACGGGAGTGTGTGCTCTTTTCAGGTTATGAGGAGGGAACGACTTTATGTCGTTGGTGACTCGACTACTGATCCAATACGTAATATGGGCTAAAAAGACTAGCTTAGACTAGGCTAGGCTACCGGAGACTATAATACTAGCTATCTATCTAGAACATAGCATTTTTTAGCACAATCAGCCAAAAGCTTTACCACTGCTAGGACACGAGCTTCTTTTCTGTGAGAGACAATGGGCTGTAGTACACCACGTGGGCCCAGCAGGCCTAGACAAAACACATTTCTGTTAGCGAGCACGCCAAACGCTATGACAAAATATACGGGAGTGACATTACCTGCGGAAAGATTACGTCGTGTCCTTTCCGCAGGTAATGTCATTCCCATACATTTTGACGTAGCGTTTGGCGTGAACGCTAACAGAAATGTGTTTTGTCTCAGGCCCCAGGTTTGGTAGATGTCAGATGTCTTAAATTTTTTGGTTGGAAAAGCGGGATTCCTCGGGGTTCCTTCACCTTTTTAAAAACAGTGGTGAGGAATTAAATTATACCAAGTAAAGCGCTGTACAACACATTGGTTTAATTAATTTTTGTGGTATTTCCTGTTTTTTATGAGGAAAGAAAACTTGCATATTTCAACATTATGATTCAATCAAGCTGATGAGAAATCCAGTATGGTAGGCCAAAAGTTTACAAAGTAATAATATTCCAAAAAATCTGTTACCAACATAATTCCTGGTTGGTATTCCGATGCGCACGAATTCTCTTTTGCAACTCAAGAAAGGGTTCCAAAAGTTTTTATTTGCTAAAATCCTTTTGAGTGACATTTAAATTAGCTTGATCCGTCATATTGTCGGGTAAAAGACACCTGCAGTGCAAAAGAAATCCTTATACAGTGTGATACCGCCTTTAATCACCTCTCTGGCCTGCCAGATTGCTGACTCGTAATGCAGTAATTAATAACTTCAAAACGAGGTATAAGTTATGTATTTTTCTCTCACGAAGTAATATTACAAAACCATTTTTTTTACTAATACAATACAAATCCAAAAAGTTAATATCACCAAGGAGTTTTCATCAATTATTTTTTCTAATGGAACACATGCGAAGTCCACCATTTTTATTGGCATATTTCTTTCACTTTTTTAAATTTGATCTTTTATTTAGAAGGTTCAATCCCAATGTATGATAGTAGATAAAGTAGTGGATAAAACTGCATATAACTAGGTATTTAAACACTCATTACTACCGCTAGTAACGATTTTCATATACTACTTTGTGTCATGGTTATCACATTATGAACGGCGTCAGAGACGCGGTTGAAATTTCATTTTATATGTCAGTTTTCGTCTTTTATTTCATAGTCCTCCCACTACGGTAAATAGAGACCTATATAAAGTACCATATAACGTTATGATGAGGCCTAAATATTACCGTAAATGTAAGCGTCATATGCAAAGACCCTCTTACCTACAATATTGAAGGCATAAAATGAACACTTATCTTTTAGCATCCCGTCCCATATAAAACTCTTGGCAAGTCCGTTAAAATGACGAGTAGGTTCACCTAATAAAAAAAACTCTCAAAGGTACCTACTATACGTATTTTAATAGGTGATCCAGTAATGTCCTTTGCCCATTTAGATCGACGGCAGGTGGTTGTAGGGGCAGATTTCTCTCCTACTGCATGTGTTGATGCACTACATTTTTTAGCGTATGGTTTTAATTAGACATAAAGCATGCGCTTTATTGAACAAGCTTGATTTTGTTAATAGTTGAATGACATTCCTTGCATTGTTTGTGCGTTGGTGAATCAAGGTGACCGTCTTTTGGTTTGGATTGTTGCAAATGCATAGCAACTAGTAAGTCTAAATGTGTTTAGGTGTCTGTGAGATAGAAATCACTGTTGAAACTTTGAAAGAGTACACGAAATCTAAAATTGTACAATGTGCATCAGAAAGGCGTGGTCAAGTTTAAGGGAGTGATGTATCACACTTTTGAAGTAAGACCATTTTACACAACTTCTCCATGTGACCAACATATTAATCCAAAAAATATAAAAGGACTTAATTTGTGATTATTTGGTAACAATTAATACCACGGAGTTTGTACTGAATTGTTGATACTATCGCCCCGCGCGTTTCTAGTACCTTATTAAATTATAAAAGGTGGTTTATATCGTGGCAATTTTTACTTTATTTATTTTATTTGAAAAATTCAGTTTTATATTTTTATTAAAATTGTTTATTTTATTATTTCAACAGACTCATTTGTACTAACCGATGTACAATCAACGTACTGATGTGTTTTCAAAGGAATATTCACACACGTTCTCTATTATAGACTTTTACTAAAAACTAGAGAGAGATTACCTGACTACGAACAAACATTCAAGCATAAAAAAGTTAGTCAAAATTAGTGCATTGTGCCACTGATTAAGTTACCATTGTTGTGTAAACTATGTCCATGTGCTAAATTAGAGATTTCATTTTGTCCTGTCCACTGTACGTCCTAGCATGACAACAAACTAATAAAATGTCACTAAAAATATGGGTACGTCTTTTTATTAGCTTCCACGTATAATTTAACAAAATGACGTCACTGCCTGTGTTATATGACAGTGTAATAATAATTACTACAAACAGATCCAGTTAAACTAGACCTCTAGAGGTCCTTGAAAGGAGTTAACTTTCTTCCTTTTGTTTTAAAGTCTAGGGTCTAGGTAGTATGGTGCTGTCGTATAATTATTGGTGGCTACATTCTTTCAATGTATTTACTGTCCTTGATGGCAGCTGACGGACGACGAGTCGTGGTGTGTTCAATGAAAATTGTCATAGAGTAGACGAAAGGAATCGAGATGGTTCAAATGTATACAGGGTGTAAAGGAAACGTTTCCGAAAACGAAGACAGTTGATAGGGTTAGTGATTCTCGGTTCAGTACCATTAAAAAATCTATATTAAAAAAAAAAATTGTACACTATGCTCTATGAACAGTTAAACTAACCATTATTTGAGATTACACACATTTAAAAACGACGTCCAAGTCTAGGCGGTGACTTTAGGTTTCGGCATCCTTTGCAAAGCACCGCCAAAATACAATAAGTAGAAATATTACAGAAGCGTCAAACGTTTTAAATTGATGCAAAATAACCAATTTAAGGCGAAAGGTTATTGTATCCGTTTGCATTTAGGTTGTATATACCCTACGTTCTGGCTTAGGAAGCGTTTCCCTTACACCCTGTATAATAATTTCTGCATTATCGTTGACTTTAACATAAAATAAAATAAATGTTGAATGCAAACAACTAGTTTGTAAATTATCTTTGAAATTCTTACAGGTTCTTATAATGGATAGAATAATAAATGAGTACATAAGAGGAGAAGATATCCGCAGAAGAACTAGTCCGAAGAATTGCCATACTTAAGTGGCAGTAGGCAGGGCACATGGGTCGCATGACCTTGTGAAGGCCGCAGGAATCCGCTGAATGCGGGAAGCACAGTACCGGTCGAAGTTGCGGCGCAGCTTGGACGCGAGCTCCAACAGTGGATGTCTGTCGGCTGAAATGATGATGGTAAGGACATAAAAGGCAATCTGAAAGGTAATTAAAAAGTTACGAGGAAATCGGTTGTCATGTACTTTAACTCACACACTGACTGATTACCTACTTGTTAATATTCTAGGAAAATTGTATATTTACTTTTACAATGTTTATAAATATGTGAGCACCATGTATCTATCATAAAATTAATTTATCTGTAATTGCTTCAATTTCATTCTTTTAACCTATTTTGGTATAGTAATTTTATTCTGGATGCATCATTTTCACACATAATTATACAATGAATGTATGATAAATATTGTAGTTAAATCATTTTAAAAGAGTAACGGTGGAGTTTCTTGCCCATTCTTCTCCATACGAAACTACATTTTGGAAGGGGCGACTAGAATCAATTCTATTTTAATGTAAATGTTGACGGTCAAAAGTGCCTATTTGAAATAAATGCTTTGACTTTGACTTTGAATTTGACATGATATGGGCATGTGATATAGGAATGCGGAAAATGTCGAGATGAAAGTGTGAATGTCGATGGCTATAACAGTAGGGGGAGACCAAAGAAACGATGGATGGACTGCGTGAATGATGGTTAGAGAGGAGGTGAAGTGAGGAGAAAATAGAGGAATAATAGAAAGTATGGAAGATAAAGACATGTTGTGTCAAGGTCTCATTAAGGCCTTATTACAATTTATTTGGGGTTGGCCCCAAATAAATTAATGAGACCCAGGCCAGGAGAATTATGAATGCATTGGTTTGCTCTTATATTTTTACTCTAAACCCCAGTAATCAATGTTCTCAATTGGTAGGTATGTAGTACCACTTTTTATACAGACCCTTCCTTATTTATATCCGTTCCGACAAATGATAAACTTCACATTCTGATTTAATGAGATCAATAGGTATAAGGTAATGAGTTACACATTCTTCAAAACACATCAGCCCTCGAGCGCTAAACGGGTAATGGCGTTCCTTAATAAAAACGTAACAAAATTAGATCAATAATCGCTGTTCCCATGTCATTATTACATCCCAACAATTTGAGCCTTCAAAATCTTAAGTGAAGCACAAAATCTGGCCTTTATTTTCTGAAGAGATTACCATAAGAACTTATTACACGAACCACTTATATACATTATGTAACAGAAACCCTATTCCTATCCTTAAGCACTAAAGATAACAGCTGGTATAGATTCACTATAAATAGTTTTAGCTCAAAATAAAATACTGTACGAATTGATACTAAATTTTCGATGTTAAATGTTTCTTAAATTCAAATAATAACAAACGTGTCACCGCACTACGCAGGTCAATAACTTTCCACGTTACTTGCCAATATCACGATAAATCTCTTCAAGGTGATATATTTATTTTAATTTTATGATTTGGTTTCTTTGATAGGATTAAAAAACCCTTCCAAACTCTTTTGATATCATCCAAAGAAGCCGTGTTCTTGGTATGTATATACCCTTTCCGTTACACGTTGTATTTAGGTCCCCTAAAGGTTCTTCAATGAGGGGCTTATGGATAAATAATAACCATTACTACATTTGCCGCGGTTGGTCCGTGGATGGGTGACCATCTTAACACACCAAGATCGCTCAGCGCCCCAGAAATCTTGTTGAAACGTTGGTCTCGGCTGTCATTCGTAGATCATTGATGGTCGTTACGGTTCATCAGTACTCCAAAAGTCTGACATCCAGTCTTACCAAGGAGTACTGGGTTTTGGAGGTTAGATATGACAATTTTTTAAGTTCTGTGTCTCGTAATGTTGATTACTTTGCCTACCTATGTATAGAATCAAGTCTATCTAACTAAACAGACAGCTGTGCTGCTGGGGAGTTTGTTGCGCCACTTCTTCTTCACAGCTAAAGCACTAGGAAGTGGTGAAGGGCGGGCGTTTTGGGGGACTGTCTTATGTAATTTTGACATTCGAAAAGTGCTGATTCTCAGCCTAATTTGAATAAATGACTTTTGATTTTGATTTTTTGATAGGCAGTTACTCCATGTTACTTAGCTGCATCCGGTAAGATTGAAAGCCAACAGCAACATAGTTCGTAAAAGGCAGTTGACAGGTTCCACAATAAACTCTAAAGAAAACTCTATCACTCTTTTAACAACACAATCCGAGTTCTACCTGTCCCAAGTTCACACCTTCGAGCCCGTATTCGTATTTTGAACTTTATTCCGAGTGAATTAAAATTCTTTATACGAAAACTGACTTTAGAACTGAGTCCCAGTTGATATTTTACTTAAAAGTACTTACAAGTTAACTTAAAAGTAATCCGAAAATAGTTCGTTATTCAAAAATTTGCTTAATTGTTTTTAATTCCTATTTATTGAAACCGACACTCCGACTATCTGACTATTTTATCGAAATTGTCATGACAATCGCATTATCATTTACATTAAATAGGACCTTAATCTTCTAAAGATAAACCTTGTTTTGTATTACGGGGGCAAAGGTTTGTCGCATCTGTACTTATTTCTCAATGCAATCAACAAGTTCTATATTGAGACGAGCAACATTTTTTTTCGTATCACTTTTTACTGGCTTCTGTCGCGCGCCCTGTCGAGCAATTATTGCAAAACTAGTACCTATTTCAAAAGTTGTTCGTAATTAACAGGTTGTACACAGCATCTGTTGGCTGCAAACATAAACGAAGTACCCTTTTCCAACTTGAATACCAACCTTAAGTGTTTGGAACAAAGTTGAGATTTAAGCAACAATGTTTTCGTCGATGGAACGAGAATATAAGTTTTCTGTTTTTGGTGATTAACAACTGTGTTCTATCATTTTGTGTTTTTGTTTTTAGTTTTTAACGGCTGCAGGCTTTAATAGACTTGGTTTTACTGTTTTGGTATTTGAGAAGTATTAGAGGGTGCGCGCAAATATACCAAATTATATCATTTCGAATTATTAGTAGGGATTATAAAAGTTATGTTATCGATGTGACTAAAAACCAAAATAAATAAATAATAATTTCGTTTGTATTCTGGTTTGAAAATTTAAAAAACTCAAAACTACCGAATTATTCGCGATTAATTTTCAGCATTTTTTGTTTTCCTTACCTTCAAATATTCAACTCAATACTTAACTTTTGAAATGAAATGAAATGTTTATTTATGTAAGTAGATCATAAAAGACACTTTAACACGTCAATGTTTTATTGGTCAATATTTAAAAAAACTAAATGGCGCTTTTAAAGTAACATAAGCCTAGAAGAGGCTCAGAGGCTCTTCCAGGTTGCCTGGAAGAGATCGCGGAAAGCGATAAGGCCGCCCATTGTATATTTTGTAGCGTACTTTGTTTTTTGTTGTGTATTTTTGTGGTGTACAATAAAGTATATATAAATAAATAATAAATAAAAAAATAAGCCCATTTTCCAGGTATGAGGTAAACCGGTAGCAAAACAGTGAAAGAAACCGTTATCTACACATAAGTCTATAAAAGTCACAATATAACTGGTCCCTCCAGTCCCTACTGACCAAACACATAGCTCTCGGGCAGCCAACACGTCCGAAATCTAAAAAAAGTAACGTGCGCAAACCACCATTAAGCCCAACAAAGTGCCGTGGACGTCATAAAATATATTTTCCGATAGTCAAATTGCAGCATCGGCGTCGCCCACAAATCTTTTCCGATAAATTTTGCCCAACTGTGGTACTAGAGGTACTCGACTGTTTCTCGAAGCTTAGTCGTCCGTAAACTCACACTTTTATTCCATGGCGGTAATCAGAACTACCGACCCCACTTGCACGACCCTGAGTTAATGCTTTTGATTTGTTTACGTTCACACATCCAGAGGCCTTAGTGTGAGTTTCATTTTACCATCTCGATTAAACGCATCGAGCGCGTTTGGCGCTCCGATTAGCCCTGGATTGGTGACGGACCAATCGGAGCCCCGAATGCGCTCGAAGCGTTTGAGCGAGATGGTTAAATGAAACTCACACTAGGGCCACAGAATATATTGGTATTCTGTGGCCCTAGTGTGAGTTTCATTTGCGAATAGATTTTGAATGTTTTTAGTTACAAGCATTGGCTTGTAACTAAAAACATTCAAAATCTAGTCGCAGTGTCATCTCAGCGACAATCAATGTCAAAAAATGGTCATAAATGTATGGAAACTACAGGTATTTGTGACAGATTGAAACTGGGATCAGACTGTAAATGTTCTTAAAATTCCTTTGGTCAATAAGGCTTACCCTCGTTGAAGACTGGTCGTCTGATAAATGTATGGAAAAACACAGAATATTTAAAGAAATAGATAAAGATTACCCTCACTCTCTGTGACCGTCGGGTTATACCTAAACATAGTCACTGACTAGCTAAGTCTTATAAAAAGTGAAGTTTTTGTATAAAGTGACACTTTTATAGTTCAACATGCGAAAATTTATAGATACTGGACTTCTAAGTTATGTTAAGAACTTCATACTTCATCAGGTTTATGTGCCATAAAGAAATCTCTCACCTTCTCACTTTGATTCCGTTCCTATTACCATCTTATCGTGTTAAGTTAAGTAAAGTTTTCAATTGCTAGATTCTAAGTTACCACCAATGCAGATGGCGATGATGGTTTACATTTTAAATTAAGCCAGCTTTGTTTAAATATTCAGTGGTATAGATAGGGATCGTATTACCTGGATTCTGGAGGGCAGATGAGCAGTCACTACTAGTATTCAGCTGCATCCGGTTGGATTGGAAGCTGACCCCAACATAGTCCGGTAAAGGCTAGGCAGATGATTACTGAAAGTGATAGGTATAGGTAAGTGATCTAATTCTCAAGCACAGAATTTGTACTGTGCTTGAGAAATGGATGAATTTTATTTCAATTAATATTCATACATCACTGTTTTCCCACGTTTTGCTCATGATTCCTCCTCAAAAAGCTAAAATAAAACATTAAAATAGTAGCACACAGTACGGGCTACGGCCGAGTTGAGCCGTAAATGCATTTTGTGAATTATACCAGCTGAATGTGGTGACTGGCCAAATTGTCGGCCCACCAAATGGACGGATCCTTCACACCTGCTCCCTCGTATACGATTCGTAAATCACACGTACTGATATTAAAATGTTTTGGGACTTTCACCCTATATGCTTGAAATGAGACTTTTTCTACTTCTCGATTCTATTTCATAATATTATTATTCTCATAAAGCATTGATATGTATGTACGAGTACATAGCATAGCGTAGTATATAGGCATCGGGTCCCAATGGCTACAATATACTCACTACCTATATCAGAGAAACTAGCTCGAAAGTTCGGAGTAAACGTACCGTAAATAATTAATAGAATTAATTATTTAATTCGTAGAATTTGTACAATATGTATAGGTGATGCCTACCTATTACGTTTACCGCAAAATCTTTAATCAAAATGTTAAATTTTTTGTTTTTTAACATGGCAATGGCGGCCATTGCCGACTCCGCCACTCACCTACATTTTCTAGCATTTTTAATTCAAAAATTCAAACAAAGTCCGTTAACGTCCACCACCATATTTGTGTAACACGCTAAAAATCGGAATATGAATAATTTTGAAAGATATTATAGCTCTTCCATTGCTTCATGTGTTCGAAAAAATTTTCTGCTTCACAACGCAAATATTACAATGAATTTTGTTGAACTGTCAAAATGAAAGGACAATGACCGTTTTTGCAAAGCCAAAACGCGACAACTATAATAGCTTTTCCCAAAAATCGTCGTCATTCCAGTAAAATTCAACGGCACTTTCATAGTAACTCAAAGTATAACGTTTTAATTCTGTTTTACTTCACTTACTCCATCGCACTTTCATCGTATTTAATGGAAGCATGTTAAAAACTGAATGCAGCGAATTACAGTACCCATTTAGTTTGAACCAACATTGGACCCGTCTGTAGCTTGAAAAATAATTCACATTTTTCGGTTTGCAAATTCCGAGTGATTTTATCTTTGCTACGCTTTATAAATAAAAGTTTTGTGAAAAGCAGTTTCGAAATACTGTTTTTATTTTATTTTTCACGTCAATCTGGCAATGATAAAACATTTTGTGTCAACGGTATAAATTTTGCGTTTACATTTATTTTTAAAGAGGTAATGAGAGTGGGTCGTTTAATTACTGTTACCAGTACGTAAGTAATATTATGTTCTAAGTTGAAGGCTCAAATGGGATTGGGTGGGTCACATCAGCCGCATGCAGTATGACCGCTGGGAAAAAGTCTGTACACAATGGGTGCCCGAAGACTCTTCCAGAGTTGCTGCGGTCTGCCCAGAAAGCGGTGGCAAAATGACCTGGACGCGTACCGCAAGGGCTGGTTCGAGGTGGCACGGGAAAAGAGTTCCTGGAAGGACTTGGGGGAGGCCTTTGCCAAGCAGTGGGACTGTATTAGTTAAACAAAAAAAAAGATTCGATTTCAGTCCTTTTTTAAACCGAAATAAATGTTAGATTCCAATCCTACTTTTTTTTTTATTCGAACCTCTTTTCAGACGCCCCACGTAAGGCTAGGATGATTATAAGTCAAACCAATTTTTAGACCAAAAAGTAAAATAGTCGGCACAAATCAACAATATTTACTTACTTTCATATCGAGACTGCAAAAATGCTCTGACTAAAGTCCAAAACTTACGATGACATTGAGAATATTAGTCCAAACGCTTATAAATATGACAATACCGGTTAGTATCTCCTGAGAGTACTTCTCCCTTACTTTCATTAAGTAATAACAAAGTTCATGTGCTATTTATGTACTATGTACACAGGATAAGTTTTATCCAGTTCGCAAACTATAACCATGATTTTAGCATATTATTCTAGAGCCCCCAGCGCAGAAATTTTACTTCGGTGTTACAAAAAAAATCAGCTGTTTCGTAGAAAAATGCAAAACGTATGGGATCAAAATGTGTGGAACAGCTGATTTTTTTTTTGTATTACCGATGAAAAATTTTTGCGCTGGGGGGTCTAGAATGATATGCTGAATCCTAGTAACAGTTTGCACACTGAATAAAAACTTACCCTGCATACTATCGTTCAAAACACACATACACTCACACTCGCTAGCGTACATACGCACACACCCAAACACACACGCATTCACAACTCCGCACTACGGCGCATCTATAATTAATTAATGCTTTGTTTTTTTTCTGTACATTTATTTTTATTTATATCTCTTTTTTTCTAATACCTACTAAAATGGAATGTCTATTCAATAGCTTATACTGCAAGTCGTAACTAGTGGAAGAGCGGGACTTCCTAACATCAGTATATTTCTTACTTAAGGGGAACCTAGTCGCGGGCTCGAACTCACTGGTGGGCCTGGCTAAAAAGCACGCTGTCTCACCAGGCATCGTGTACGACAGAGGTATTATCAGTGATGAGCAGTTAGACGCTAGTCTACACTCACAACATTATTGAGTGAGATGCAGGATCATTCATAGTACAACAGGCGCGTAAAAAATTAAGAACAGTCCTTTGGAAGATCGGATTTTATGAAAAAACCACTGCATAAATCAATGACCAATAAAGTTTACTGTACTTTTCGATATTATGAGCTTTGTCGGTACCGACTTGGATTTTCAAATTTTAAACTTCTTTTGTTACTTAAACACGCCCAAAACCCAAAGTTAAATTAGCATGAAAAAGGAATCTTTGTTGGCTCCTAACTTTTAATGGCTTTTTATTTTAGTATTCTGTTTCCGTACAGACAATACTAATAATGAGACAAAACTATACCATGTTTAATTTTTGATGTACATTGTCGAACAGTGGAGTAATACACTCCCGAAGTTTGTATGGGAAAAATTTGGACTGGATTCACCTAAAATGGAAATTACCTAATGACCTAATATAAACGTATTTTTAAGTAATTGAAATAAACATTTTGATTTTGAAATCGATAAATAGTGAATGAGTAGACAAAAATTATAATCTGTGACGACTGTCATGGATAGGTATCCGTGTGACAGCTAGACTATAAACATAAATGTTACAGCGATAAGGATTAGGATTTTTTAAATCTATATTTTGTCGGTACAATACAAACAGTGCAACATAACCTTTATTCATGTAATATCACGAACTATTTCATTACTAAACCCCCAAGCACTTATTTGGTGTACAATTTAATCAAGACACCATCAACAACAGATTAGCAATGTCAAAGTAAAGACAAATTATCTTGATATTACAAAAAGCAATCACGTTTAGTTCTGCAATAAATTATTATGTTGCACCTTAACAGTAAAATTGATCGATTTATTATGAAAATTTTAAGTTACTCAACATCTGAATACTATGAGCCTTAGTATGGTGTTTAAAGGGAAACGTACAGTACGCTATTTCATGGATCAGGTACATTATCTACTTTAATTAGTTAATCTTGAACTTACGACGGAGTTTAGTTGTTGTTTTACTTTTAAAGTGAATGAGTTTATGGATGAAAAGTATCAGATAAATATGGTTACTGAGTTTTCAATATATTACTGTATTTACCTAAAACCCGTGACTATTTAAAACTAGCTTTCGCCAGCGGATTCGCCCACGTGGGGGTCGAAAATTATCCCATGGAAACGTACTACCGGGATGAAAAGTAATATATTTGTTAATCCAGGTTACTAAACTATATGTGTGCCAAATTTCCTCCAAATCCGTTCAGCCGTTTTTGCGTGATTGAGTAACAAACATCCAAGCACCTAAACATGTAAACAATCAAACTTTTACATTCATAATATTAGTAGGCCATACTGAACACTATTTACCACTGATAATAGACATGTCGAATAATTAATAAAACAAATTCGTCTGTCGTTTTAAATTTTAAATTTAACATGTTTAAATGTCGGTGACATGGCGTCCATGGCAAACATATAAAATCATAATTCTAGTAAAAATACCGACCATATATTAAAGATAAAAATATAATATTCTATTCTATAAAATATGACCCTTGGTCCTAATATTTATATTGAAGGATTGTCGGTAGGCGCAGTTGTGCGCTGCTCCTAATATTCAAAAGTGAGAGGTGGCTGTACAATCGCACGGTCGCCATTTTATTTGTCACGTCTCGTTTGACACCGCTGGCATTTGTGAGCAAACTCATAGGGTTGACAGAGTTCGGGCCCATTGGTGCAGTGGTACAACCTGTAAAATAAATTTATTACACAGCTCAAATCAGAAAGTACCAATACCTACACAGCTACAAGGATTTTTTGGCGTTTAAAGTTAAAAAGGGGTGGTGTTGGTAAACATTTGTGTAATGTCAACTGAAATGTATACATAAAAAAAGATGGAGGCGTTAGTTCTGATTTCGGCCACGCGCCAATAAAACCCTGTAGCGTTATAAATGTTAATATATATATTGGCATTGGGCTGCCCATATTTGTTGAAGGACCGTTAGCTGGTGGAGCAGGCGAGTCCTGGAGTGGTGACTGCGTATCGGCAAGCGTAGTGTGGGACATCCCCCAGCTAGATAGACTGACGATCTTAAACAGCCACTAGGACAGAGTAGATGTGGAAGGCGGAAACCAGACAGTGTTCTGGCGCAGCCTGGGAGAGGCCTATGTCCGGGAGTGGACTGTGACAGGCTGAGCTGATCATCATCATCATCTATCTAGCCTTTTCCCAATTAGGTTGGGGTTGGCTTCCAGTCTAACCGGATGCACCTGAATACCTGTATTTCACATGGAACGACTGTCTATCTGACCTGCACAAACCAGTAACTGGGTAATACGATACCCCTTGGTAAGACTGGTTGTCAACGGCCTTCTGACGACCCGTAACTACTGTCAAAGTTCCACAAATGACAGCCGGGACCAACGGCTTAACGTGCTTTCCGTTAAACGGAGGGGTCTTGGTATGTAAAGATGGTCACCCATCCACGGACCAATCGCGGCAATCATAGCTTAACCTGATCGATCGACCCGTGCGGCTGATATTACTTAGCCACAAGCTGAGTTGATAAGTATGTAAAATGTAGATCTGTAACAGTACCGACTAATGCATGTCCTCAGAGAATACATGCTTGATACCTTTACATATAAGCCAAACCTTGAAGAGATCAAGCCAATTTTTTTTGTTCATAGCAAATTCAAAATCATTTATAAACGCAGATGATTTACATGATTGTAATAGTTGTATAGGATTGCAGCAATATTTACGTATTTTCAAACTTAAGCCATTTGACTAACCTCACAGTAACGACAATACAAATTCAATAGATGTCAGATATTCACGCTCCGTGCTGTTCGACGACTTTATCGAAACATCTTAACGTTTTCAAGGAATTGTTCGAAAACTTCTAGATTCTGATCTAAAGGTTAATCATTATCATTGACAATCGTATTGCTTAATACCGCAGTATATTTGATTGGATGTCAAACTAGTTACGAACTGAGATTAGAGTTTGGTCGAAGTTTCGGAGAACAGTTTGTGTGTTTAGCTGTAGGGGTTTCGCCTTGGACTGCAGGTTATCGGTTTGTGTATTACTTTCGAGCATGTGTATAGTAACATCCTGTTCTTATATCTCAAGGAAAACTTTTACAGTGTTATTTTATGCGTCATCGTCTTTTGTTATATAATAAATGACTTTGGGCAAATACTATCTTTCCCCGCTTTCATTTATTTCATAAAACAAATCATTCTACCAAATGGAATTTGAGGTGATTCTCGTGTTACTCTCCTCTATTTCGTATCACTGCAATTACTAGATAAACTTGAAAGCTACGCTGAATTTATGTTTTTGAACATAGATTGTGACACCACTTTTAAATACATCTAATAGTGCACTGTTCATCAAGGGGAGAAAGTGACCGATTGATTACTAACGGTGGTATAGTGTAGGACTGGGGCTCAACCGAGTACATTCATAGTGCTTTATACTATGTATACCTGCGATTACCTGCGAGGAAATGTGGTGATATCTGGCTTATTTTATGAGATTGTGAATAAATTTAAACCCATTATACTTAATTAGGTCAGATACTGAATTTTCCCAATAAAAAATACACGATAATAATGGACTTTCGCTCAACACGTTGAAAATAGATTTCTTACTTTTCCGACCCGCAAATTTATATAACAGTCATGACATACATTCTGCGTCATTGAAAAACGTAATAAGGTTATTTCCGAGCAGATACAGTACGAATATATATTTCTAAAGACACTAGTCCAATGCTATTACTCTGTGGTGCCGATTCCAAACGTCTTCTTCAATTATATTTTAGCGCTAGCATATCACAGCGTCTTTAAAGTTTTTATTTTATCCCTGGACTTACACCGTATGCAACATCAAGAATACGACATGTAATAATAGATACTTGTTCTTATAATTCAGGATACGCCAGCTGATATAAATTCTCAAAGTAGGGACGCATGCGGTGCAAGGCTAGACAATATATGAAGATAATATTTTATAAACTTTAAAGGCAATATTGAAGCACTCTTAGGGTCTCTCAAGAGCCTTGAAGAACTTTGCCAAATGGAGAGTATATTCTAAGTAGTTTATTGTAAGTGCAGTATTAAGTCCGTACTCTAACTCTAAAGAATTTTGAGAGTTCAAGTCCCTATTAATTGGCTTTGCAATTTAGCTAACAAGACTAGTTTGTTAAGTATGCATTCAGTTATTATTTATTGTTCTTTGTAGACAGTGAATTGAGACGGGTGATTAGAGATAGTTACTGAAGAGATTGTTTTGTTAAATGGAATAGCTTCAATAAATTATTAATATGCTACATTGAAAACAAACTTTTTGATATATTGAATGTTCGTTGCAACTTAAATAACTTTCTGAAATTATATTTTATTTTATAGAAAACTATATCGTTCACCGTATCATTTTTTAATTTCTCTCCAACGGCCCATAAAGTTGATCGTTCCGAGCTCCGTACGTAATACCTATGACACAATATTTCTTAAAGTTCCAAACAATATTGAGTCGCTCCGACGACGTCCCTGGGCGACAAACTTCCACGCTCTATTGTGATAAACGCCAAACAAACTTGGTCAAACTCGGCCAACTTGGCAAATTTTGGGAGAAAGGTGCACTCATATACAAACTCTAGTAAAGTTTTAATTGCACTAGATTGCAGCGTTGCCACATATTTGTGAACGAACGCACCTACGTACATTTAAAATATGCAAGTTTTTGACTTATTTGCGTTACGCTGTGGGACCGCGTTTAATGTTGTGAATTATACTTGTAATGTCTTTGTTTTGATGTTATTTCGACAGTTTTATTGTTTGAATACGACTAATATGTAGTTGTGTGTGAAATTTGTGTTCGAATATTCAAATGTTTGCACAGAATGTAGAATTAACTTCACTTGTTTTTTCTAACAGAGCAATTAGAACTAGCAAAATTACTTAATGCAGGAGGCACTAGAACAAAAAAACGGCCGACAGTCCTATTAAATTGTATTACATCACGTTATTTAGTTCTATTTGACAGGCAAGCTTGCAGCTTATTTAAATACGACAATAAACCTCACTGAAAAGCTGCCAACATGTCCAATACTCTTTTGTTTTTAAACGAGTCATTTAATTTAATGTCTTCCAATCTTGCAACACGTATTATTTTGACAACTTAACAAATTAACATAGCCACAATACCGAGCGGCAACTGAATAAAAGAAAATAATATTCCAAAGGTGTTCGGTATCAATAAATCAATGATTTCCGACCACTTCGCGCCCTCATAATGGAATTATTGAAAAATGTGCATTTTAACGCGCACACTTCATTACGATTCCCGTCATGCAAGCTTCGCATAAATTGAACCGCGAATTCCAATATTGCCGTTAAAGATTTTATAAATTTTACGCCTCGAGTGCTGTACCTGCCTAAGTGGTAAATGAATATAATAATATTCATGAAATGATAGATTGTTTACTCGCATTTTGCCTTTTCTTTTAATGAAATAGGTACCTGTTATTTTACATTCCGTGGCAGATCTGAATTAATTCTGTACGGTATTTTTATGTCATGTCAAAATGTAATGCGCTTTTTAATGTCACAGACAGCAGTAATCCTTGTATTGTATTTAAATTAGGTACCACTGTCTGTGTCATATTTATACCTGGTGTCAATATCATCAGCCCTGCCTGCCGTTTCTAGTTCGACAGCAGTATTACAGTCGAGTTGCTTCACGGCTCTCAGTTTTCCGGTTATTCCCAGCTGCTTTTGTCAGGTTGTTTTTCCTTTCATTGTCAATCTTTAATGGTGCGTCACATAGGTCGGGAGCGGATGCTTGCTTGTCATCACTGTGTGTAATGCTCTGAGGCAACATACGCTGGAGGAGTGCTCAGCTTGGGCCCAACAGCGCTATGCCCTCGTCACGATACTTGTTATGAGTGATCTCTCGCTTTCAACCATGTTTCAGTTCGTTATCGGAAGCAAAAACGCGTGAAATGCTGTGGACTGTTTTTGCGAGGATATGATGCGTGCAAAGGAAGCGGCCAAGAGGGAGAGAGAGGATACCTCTCATTCCACTCGCACCAAAAGAGCAGCCGGGCTTTGAAGGGCACTTAGCAATCTCCAGGCACCATGAGGACTGGCCTGCGGCTGACTAAATTGGCGCTGAGTCGTTGCTTGAATAGCCTGGTAAAAGAACTGGCACGCAGTATATGCGCCTTAATTAGAGTATATGCAGATGTGGCATTGGCCACACTTGGTGACGGGGCCCGCTAGGCATTGCGGGCAGATACCAGATGGGGGTGCACCGAATGTACAAGTATCTCCCGGCCCCCGACTCAGGTACGAGAAGTAGTGGGGCTTTAGTCAGTAGGACTCCAACATAACCCACCGTTGTTCGAATAAAAGGGAGGAGGTTAGTAACATTCATAAAGGCACTTCCAAAATGTAATCGTGTTAGTAGCATCCTTTGAAAAATAAAAGTAATTTGCCAAGGGTTAAAAAACGGAAAAATTTGACCTTTAAAAATCACAAATCATAAACCTAAATAATATTACGCCCACAAAAGTCCTCTTCAACATAAAAAAGAATCACGTAAATTGATAAAAATATGAGATTACTGAGGAAGTTTACGTAATGCGAACTAATGGAAAACATTCTATTTTGGTTTCCTTTGACCCTTTGAAGGTTAGACACGATCGATTTACGTGAAGAAAGTGGCATGTCATGTATAAAGTAACTGATCACACGCCTATTTATGACATAGAAGAGCAACAACCCGTGAAAAATTTCGTAAAAAAAAATTCAGGGGCAAGGGACTATAATTTTTGCCGATTTCCCTCGTGTATTTAAGGGGAATCTAGTCGCGGACTCGAACTCACTGGTGGGCCTGGCTAAAAAGCACGCTGCCTCTCCAGGTATCGTGTCCAACAGAGGTAGTATCAGTGATGAGCAGTTAGACGCTAGTCTACACGCACAACGTTATTGATTGAGATACAGGATCATTTATCGTAAAGCAGGCGCGTCAATATTAAGAAAAGTCCTTCGGAAGATCGGGTTTTATGAAGAAACCACTGCATAAATTAACGATCAATAAAATTTATTGAACTTTTCGATATTTGAGCTTTGTCGGTACTGACTTGGTTTTGGAGATTTTACACTTCTTTTATTACTTAAACACGCCCAAAGTTTTGTTAAATTAGCAAGAAAAAGGAATCTTTGTTGGCTCCTAACTTTTTAATGGCTTTTTATTTTAGAATTCTGTTTCCGTACAGACCATATTAATAATGAGACAAAATCATACCATGTTTAATTTTTGATGTACATTGTCAAACAGTCCCGAAATTTGTATGTTAAAAATGTCGACAAGATTCACCTTAATGCCTGTACCTGTATTGGAATTTATTGTATACTAGTTTTTACCAGCGGCTTCGCCCGGGTGGAGGTCGAAAATTATCCCATGGTGACGTACTACCGTGATAAAAAAATCTTATGTGTAAATCTAAGTAATATATGTGTGCCAAAATTTCATCCAACCCCGTTCTGCTGTTTTTGCGTGATTGAGTTGCAAACATTCAAACAGTTTGTGCTTCAAACTTTCACATTTATAATATTAGTAGGATAAGATTGCTTGGGAGGGCTTGTGGTTTTACGATAACAGCTGCATGGGTCCATCAAGCTAAGATTGTCGCAGTTGATTCGCTGATGGCTGACCTTCCATTACATATCGAGTCCCCTCCGTCCTTCCTTGCGGAAAGCACGTTAAGACATTGGTTCCGGCTGTCAGTCAGAAGACAAAAACTTTGACAACCAGTCTTACCAAGTGGTATCGTGTTACCCAATAACTGGGTTATGGTTAACTGTTAGGGTAGAAGCCGTCGAATTATCTATAAAAGTATGAAATGAGTTCAGGTCTGGATAAAAGACACATCCATTGTTCTCAATCCTAATACATTAATCTCTAAAACTAAGATTAGTACCTTGTTTCAAGTTTATGCAACTGATCCATTTAGCCTAGCTTCTGTGCAATAACGGGCTAATTATTCATTGGTTGAAACAAAACCGCTTCCTACACTAAACCAGTTTATTAATACGTTTTAGACTTTAACTTAATTAGGTAGTGTCATTGTTTCTATGACGTTTTGAAATTGGCAATTGTATTTGCTGGTGACATACATTTGAGCTTTTATTAAATACTAGCTGACCCGTGCTCACTTCGTTGGGCGGTAAACATTTTTATATCACTCAATAGATTACTACATGGTCACGGTTCCATACCTATGTCGTATTATCTCTGTAACCATTCGTCCAAATTATATGCAGTAAAAGGGAAGTCTTTTATTTAAACACTTGAGACGATAAATGTACTTATTTTGATAAGAATGCGTAATTATTGATAAAATTACCCATAAACATGACCTAACGATTTAAATTATTATTTTAATATAAAAACTACTTTTTGTGACTTACATATAAAAGTTAGACATATGCTGTCGCTGATTTTTTTGTAGGTATTATTAAGTTCTACAACTTTTCTCTAGAACTCAATTATATATATCTCTCATCGTTAAGGCAGCGTTCGTAAGAAACGTTTTCGTTTGACCGTTTTTTCTCCGAATTACTTTGCAAAGCCGCCAACCACGAAAAAGTCCTTAAATTTTTCGGGTTATTATATAACTTATGACACTCACAAATAACGTAGTAATTCTATTGGTAAAAGAATTTTCAATATCAGTTCTGTAGATCCAGCGATTACCCCTCACACTTCACAAACTCACAAACTTCATCTCTTATAATATTATATATATTATTATAGTCATCATTTCAGCTGGAAGACGTCCACTGCTGGACATAGGCCTCCCACTATTTGGGGGCTTATGTCCAGCAGTGGACGTCTTTTGGCTGATATGATGATAGACTAGAATTTGCCAGTGGTTTCGCCCACGTTACCCATTTCACACAAAATCTTAAAAAATTATACACTTAAACATTCCTCATGAATTACTGTCTCCTGGTGAAAATTTTACGAAAATCCGTTCAGTAGTTTTTGAGTTTAATGCGTAAAGGCAGTCAGAAAGACGCGGCCGGGGACTTTGTTTTACAATATAGTGACTGCGCTCTTTGAATCAGTATTTTTAATGGATAGAAGCAGAAAGCAAGAAACGTCTACATACATATCATGTAGATTTTTATGATGACTCCTTTACAGACTGGTTTGATCAATTATTGATTATGACAAAGTTAGTATTGACTTATATATACAAGAAGGGTATTAACGTGGATGGAAGATCGGAATGAGAGTAATGGAACATTGAATGTACAACGGATACGTTGGTACATAAAAGACGCAAATAGAAATTGTGGAATGCAATGATTTTTGTAAAGTTCGGGTAGGTCTCTTAATGAAAAAAAATACAGTAAATCCATGGAATAATTCCAACGACCTAGAACTTACATTCTAAACATGTTTTCCTCGAAATCCGCAAGCAAACAAGTCCAAACAAAACCGCTGCATCCCGTAAGTTACGCATAAGTGGCGGTAGCTCCGTGATCCAGATAGAGTCAAGTCACAAAGGAGCTCGACGACAAAGCCTGAGAACTGGGGCGGTTACCGGTACAATTCTAGAAGCCGGTATCTCGCATTTGTCTTGCTGCAATCCGCCAGTTCTCGAGGATGCTACTAGAATTCTTTTGGTGTAACGCTAACTTAAAACGTGTGAGTTTTGGTTACAGCTGTCTGTTGAATTTTGGCATTGTCGTAGGTGTTACTAAATTGTATGAATCACACGGATCGTTTTAACGAGAGATGAACATGCCAACACGCCTGTAATCTGTTTTAATTACGTTAATGCTCCAGGCGGCATAGTAGTCGATTCGCGTGAATGTACTCGCCCGGAACGGGCGAATGGACAATTTATAAAAATACAATTATTTGATTTGTGGGCTAATCGATTAATAAGCCCTCCAGCTATGTAAAAATGTCATGCGTTTTATGATTGTTCAAACGAACCACTGTTAAAATTGACTTAGGCAAAATAACAATGTACTCAATTACATAAATGTCTTTGATTGTGAGTGAAATTTCTTATGTCAAATACGTTTTTTTACTCTTGTCTGTGGTATTTATCAAAGTGTCTGTGTGCTCCTGAATAGTTTATTAAAAATTTGTAATAAAAACTTAGGTAGTTTATTGAAACCTTTAAAACGCCTTATTCTTCTTGAATCTACAACTAATTCTGAAAGCAAAACAAAGATGACTAGATATAATTTTTACAAAAGCCTTGTGTTGAAATCTGCAATGTTCCGTGCTAAAAGTTCATTTTATAGTTATTGCTCCATATCAAAAGCTGCACACAATCGTCGAGCTGCCACCAACAAAACAACGACCTTGCTTTCTAATAAGAACTGATATAATTTTAATGAGCCTATAATATCCAAGGTTTGCATTCGATCGTCAAGATAAAGATGTTGAATTTTGTTCCTAATTACTGGTCGCTACTTGGGGACGTAGATAAAATCTTCGGTTCGGCTTTTGTCGTATCTCACTCGGTCTATTTGTTTGTCGTTATCAAGATTGCATTGCGCAACGGATTCCATTGTTGTTATGTAAGTTTGGGTCCAATTAAGTTTCCGATTAGCATTTGTTTTTGGTTGTTAGAATGTGCTTCTAGTACAAAATTTTCTTTCAGTACCTAATTTGTGGAAACTTCACATCATCGTTTAAAAATGATTTTAATGCAATATCAATCTTAACTGAGAAGGGCTTATGGCTAGGTAATAACATTAGTACGCGTTGATCGATCAGGTTAAGCTATGCTTGCCGCGGTTCTTTCGCGGATGGGTGAGCATTTTTACATACCAACACCCCTCCGTGCCTCGGAAAGCAATTTAAGCCGTTGGTCCCGGCTGTCATTCGTGGATCTTTGACAGTCGTTACGGGTCGTCAACAGCCCGAAAGTCTGACAATCAAGGAGTATCGGGTTATCCAGTAACTGGGTTGCGGAGGTAAGATAGGCAGTCGTTCCATGTAAAATACTGGTGCAGCTGCATCCTATAAGACTGGAAGCTGACCCAAACATAGTTGGGAAAAGGCTAGGCAGATTATGATGATCAAACTTAAAGTTCATTGAAATGAACACTTAAACTGCTACTATGAATAGTTGATTACTTTGATTACTGTGCATAGATGTAAATTATTGTACCTACATTCGCATCCCATCTAGGTCAACGCTCTTGACAATCGCAATATTTAATATTGTCATATATATAAATAGATACAGTACAGAGGTCAGCACAGAAAGCTACCCCAATCTGTTAAATTTCTTTATTAGATTTTCCACTTTATCACAAAAGAATAAGGTACATGTTAAATTGGGAACATTTTACAGTTTGGGTTAGCTTGATGTGCTGGCGTCTGTACAATAAATCAGCGATCTAATAACTTCCGCGAAATAGACTGTTTCAATGGCTTATTAGTCGATTCGTATGAATTTACTCGACACAAATTATAAATTAGTATTTTCTATAGGCAGTACGGATGAAGTTAATTGATTTGTGGACGAATCGAAAACTCCTCAAATACCTACATATGTATTAGGCGATTGGCATGTTTTAATTGCTTTGCAGTTTATTGCATGTATTTGCTCTGAGGTCCTACTGTGAGTTTCATTTAACCATCTCGATCAAACGCATCAAGCTCTTTCGCGGCTCCGATTGGTCCGTCACCAATTCAGGGCCAATCGGAGCGCCAAACGCGCTCGATGCGTTTGATCGAGATGGTTAAATGAAACACACACTAGGGCCACAGATTTCTTTCCTCATAACTTTAATGCATAGTTTTTTTTACACTTTATTGCATGGCTTTTGCTCATATAATACAAAGTATTCACAAATAAATTAAATCAAATCAAAAATATTTATTTGCTAGAATATGGTACATATGGTATTACAGTAAATTTGTTTCAGGATATCCTCCCATAAAATGGCGTGCGAATGTATTCACAATCAGCAATTAATCTTATTTACAAGATTCTATTGATTTCATGAAGTTAATTTATTTGTGAATTGTGGGCGAGTCGACAACTCTTAGGTATTAGAAAATAATAAGATATTAATTAAAGGTGTCAATTCGCAAGATACGGACAAATAAATTCATGTGAAATTACTAATAAGCCGTTTATATTTCTGCTGCTGATTTGAATTCATGTGAAGACATAAATCTATCATTTAACCAACTTAATCAATATCAGTTTAGGACAACGTCAACTTTGAAAGTGTATTGTTTTCGAACAAACAACTTACGATTTACAATGCAAGTGAACCAAAATAATTTATAAGTCCATACAAGGCTGTGTTCTCTGTTCCTTGAATATTGTTGTTCTAACCGATATCCAAGTAACGGCAAGAAACTGGTACTCCAGTAACTTGTTTTTCTTCATCAACTCAACTACTTTCGCGGAAAGATTAGTGGCTGATACGTTGTGTGGTTACAACGTTCATGTTACTAATAATAATATTGTAGCTAGAAAATAAATTTCTATGGAAACTTAATCTATGAAAATTTTGCATTAGCAAATTAGACAATTGGGTTGAAATAATTCACTATTTCCGTGTGGTGCCGGACGGAAAAGAATAGCACCATCCCATTTCTTCCCGTGGGTGTCGTAGAAGGTGACTAAGGGACTTACTAGAGAATGGGCAGCAGCGTTCTCTATGCATTTTACCACTATACTGCGATCGCCAACCCGCTTGCCAATCGTGGCGATTGTGGCAAAACCGCCCTTTTGGGGGAGGGCTATATCCAGCAGTGGAAGTCTTTCGGCTGAAATGATGATGATGAATTCACTATTTCTTTTCTATTATTAGAATTTATTAGGACGGACCTAGGTATAGTCAGAAAAATAGGTACACTATTAAACAAATTGATACCTAACGCCATTTTGCCATGTTATAGCCATTTCATACAACTAACAAAAATTAGGTATAGTTGTGATTAGAATTTGCGGACAATCAATTGGTTTGGTAATAAATTTACAAAACATTACATACTCACTCTTTCACAACTCCACTGAGTTTGTGATTGCATCTATACTATCTGGTAAATATAAGGAATAAATAAAATTCTAGTGTAGTCCTATTATCTAGCCACCTTTGATGCAGCGAATAATTGAGGATTTGTAAAGAGTTAAAATCAAAGCAAGAGATTATATCGCTAAGTTAGCTTACAGAAATGGATATCACAGACGTTTCGCTGAATCGAACTCCATATTTCTGTCGTTAAACATTTTTCATTGCAGAAGACACAAAAGAAATCTTACACACGACTGGCTTAGCAATATTTCGTATACCGAGACCGCAACAGTGAAAGACAATATTGCACCGTTTACGACCAGCACATAACAAGCAACAACCCGTCACACATTCCTTATAAAAATACCAGTATCCGACATCAAAACAATTACTTTGGAACTGACACTTTAGCAACGCGTTTACTCTACAACTGGTTCCAAGTATAAAATTCCACAGCAATTTGTCACACAACAGTGACAGCGAGTCTTAAATTTGAATTTTAATCACACACTATTACATTTCACCTCTAGGCGAAGCAAACCTGTCACAGATATTGTAATTACATTTTAAGACAGTCGCAATCGAATCCGACCTTAAAAATAAAACGGACTGACATAATAGTCTTACTTACCGTCCTCGAGTCGTAGGCTGATGAAATAATTACATATTTTGTATAAGCACTCTGTAATTATGGATCTTTACTTTGCCCACCAACTGTGTGAAAAGAAAATGGAAACAATTAAACATCGAAATAGTTTTTGGTCTTTGAGTTTTTGTGGGTGAATCTCGGATTTTAAAACGTGGATAAGTCATTTGTTGTGTTTATTATGGATTGGTCATTGGTATTAATGAAAAGATACTCAAACACACTCACTCTTTGGCTTATATTTTCCAGCGGTACTCTTCCGTCCACACCTCCGTACAGACCTCCGTGGTCACTAATGTGGCAGCCTATTAATTGATCAGACATATTGACATGTTTGATATTATGAGCTTGCCAAGAGGCCCCAACATGGGAACTTATGTTGTAAAATGTATAGTGGAAAACAAGCGGGGGGGCTTCCCTTGAGGTTTTAACTTTTTTTTTCAATAACCTAACCTACCCCGACCACGATTTGTATTTTCTCAACTTTATATTTTGCAATTCTATATTATCCTTGTTTACCACATACCTTATATACATATTGTATACATTATAGACTATTAATTTATCTATTGCTATAACTCATCTTATAACATGCCCAGAACTGATCATTATTATTTGCTTTTCACCTGATGAATGTTAAAGTCTTTCATTTCCAGAACCCATCAGAAATGAAACACTTATACGTTATAATAAACTGTTGACAAAGTTAGCATTCCTTATCCTGTCCATCACATGCTCTAAGCAACAAACGGATGTAATTTGCTTGCATTATGGGTAATTAATATAAGTGTTCCTATCCTACGTTTGTTACGAGGTATTTCCGAATTATATCTTAGGAATACATCTGAATATTAGTCAGAGCGATTTGTGGTTACAATATGTATAATATTTCCTAGAACACTCATAACATCAGGCTTATTACTTTACCAGCAAAAAGTTGATGGTCTAGTTATGAAGGATGTAGGTGATTCATACTAAAATGTATGTTGAAACAGTTTTAATCGCATTCTTGGGTCTTTGATCGAGCCGAAGTTGTTTACAATATGGGTGTATGACTAAACTGACTGTGTGTCAATTCAATTTTTGACAGCTTCTTTGCTGTGTTTTACTTTGAATATGGTTACCATTGTATGAAAAAAAGTGATTGCAATTTATCTCAAACGGCATTGATTCAGTAACCTTCTACAGATCACTAACTTCTAGGAGAGCAGTGGTGGCCTAGTGGTAATGGCTATGACTAACGAATTGTAGGTCGTAGGTTTAAACCCAGACGTTTACTTTGTGTAAATCATTATATCAACACTGCACTCAAAATAGTGAAGGTTTCCGGTACGTGTAGGGTATTGTACGGGAGAACGGAATAAAAGTTGCTCTGCTACGTACAATTATAATGTTCGTACACAACACAATATACACACAGAAGAAGTACAGACAGGAGACACACAATAGCCACCACACGGTACCGTTTTTAGGTTATATAAAAACTGACACAGAACGAGTATTCGAAATCTCGACTCACGATCGGACGATATAGGTCTGTACCTTACACCACCCCCATCCAGAGACCGTCAAGGGCGATAAAAATCTGGGAACCTGACATCACGACCAGAGCGAGTGGTATACTCTTTGCACTGCTGGGTGGAGTGCCTTCTCCTGGGTCAGCTTTGTGTGTAAAATGTAAGCTGGTTTAAGGCGGTTAATTGACCGACAAACCGTGACCTCTCTGCCCTTAAATAGTATTCTGAAGACTTTATGTCCCTTTAGCAGAACTTTATGCGGATCTGTGCACGCTGGTTGCAGCGAGCTACGTAATGCGTCTTCACGAATGAACACGTGATCATCTGCAGATCCTTATAAACGAAAATGCTGGTCTTGGCGTGACGGGATGCTGGAGTCGGTTGCAGGTTTTATGCGAATTTGTGAATGCGCGTTGCGAAATCTGTGACGTCGTTCGTTCCTTCGTGTCACTTGGAGTGAAAAATTCACCTGGGAGCCTTTGCGGTTCGCCGTATACAAGTTCGGCTGAAGACGCTTGGGCATCCTTTTTGACTGCGCTGTGTATACCAAGCAATACCCACGGTAAGGTCTCTGTCCACTTGTCATTTATTGTTTATTATTATTATTGTATCTTTTTTAATATCTTTAATTTTGTAATTTTTTAGGTGTTTTTGGATCATCATCAATACATTGTGAAGAAACCGGCACGTTTTAGAACCAAAAGGAAATTCGCTGACATGTATCACTAACCAACAACACTGCACTGGGCCCGCGTCGAAGATTACGGCCCCCTTCGTCTCACCGAGAGGAAGCCTGTGTGGGAAATCATCAAACAGCTTCTACTGCTCTGGGTGGAGCAGGAGGGCGTGTCAGACTTTTACTGACTAAAACCCACCCGTGGAAGTTGTTCCACAGATAGGGCCCGGAAGAGCCGATGCTTGCCAGGGGTGCGGGTTGCCGCACCCCTGGCAAGCATTGGCTCTTCCGGGCCCTATCTGTTGTTACTGACATCTCTTTGAGGCGCGCGTGGAACACAACGCGACGTCGACCTGGGCTTGGTCCTTACCAGATAGCGAGCTGCCCATTACTCGCCGTTCGCAAGCCCGCGCCTACGGTGGCCGGGAATCAGCCTGGGATTCCCGACGCCCAGGGCGTCTCCTGCGAAGACCACGACCATGAGGGCGCATGTACTGCATCTCTCTCTTTACGAGCATTACTGCTTCGCAGAAGGAGGTGATGGCTAACCATCCACTCGTGCTCCGTACCATGGCCTAGACCAGGGCCGGACGCGAGAGATCGCCACCGCCAATTGCCTCCACGAGGACACGGCGGTGCTCCACCCAAGCCGGGCAGACCTCCACCGTATGCTCCACCGTGTCCTCAGAAGATAGCATTAACCACCCTTCATAAAGTGAGCAGTTAGGCCCGCTAAGTCTGCATTCACCTTTTCCTTTAATACGATGTTTCCTATAATCTTGTGACATTTAACAACAAAACTAAAACTAATTGTGAGCATAAACCATTTCAGAAAATTCAAACATATCCCTCTACCAGTGTAAGTAAATCCAGTACCGAACCCTTTCAATATAATAATCCTAAATCCAATCTATTCAAAGCCATTTCTGTATTGTAAATTGTATTACAAGTATTTAAAGGCTACACCACATAAATTTGAGTAGGTTAAGCTAACAATGCTAAGCACAGTTCGAGGCATTGCTTCGCGATAACTGTCGTACAAGCTCTTATTCGAGTCGTGGCCAACAATGCTATAAATCGAGGGCTAGCAAGCGGAAGACATTTTAGTTTTGAAAATATCAGATGCTTTGTAAATCCCGGCTGTGTGGGATGTACGGTGTATGCTATGAGCATTCTTGTAATGGTCACGCGGTAACGGTTCAGCGCATAATTTCGACACAGAAATAGGACGGAAATTGATTTTTGGTCATTCTCATTTGTTAGGTGTGAAAGATTTGTTGTGTTAGAATGTTTATGTAACGAGCAGGCAGAAGAGATAATGTGTGGAACGATTTTCAATCAGCATTATTCAATGGGAGGTATAAATTGGGAGCGTCTACTTAGGTAGGTTATTTATTATCCCATCTTTGTTGTGAAAAATATACAAATGTAAATCTACAACCCGATATTTCAATCTGCTAAATCTAAATATACGAAAAAAACTGTACTTTCTCAGGATTATCGTTGACGTATCGACGCATTGGTAAAAATATATAATTCTATCCATTTTATTATGCTAATCTAGTAGATGTCACTAGTTAGCAAAGCTCTCATTTCACGTGTCACCAAAGCCATAATTATTAAATTACCAAAATCGTAAACCAAACAATCACCGGAGATGCAAATGCTCAATCATTAATTGTTATTGACAGTACCTGTACTAGATGGCCATCCATTACAACCACGCTCTATCTTCAATCGAATGTCAATACGTTACGGACAGCTAACAAAGAGACTAATCCATAAATTGCAGGACAACACGATTGCCAGACAAAGGACGTACTCAGTAGATATAGCAGAAGATTGTGGGAGGAGATGTGTGCTATTAATTTCTATATGAGTTTATTTAGACCCACACATGAAATAAATGGATACAGAAGCCATTATTTATTTTCAGATATCTAGATAGCATATGTTATGTATTAAATGAATTAATTATTTACAAGAAAACTTCCTCAAGAACTAATGATTTTTTTTTTGATCAAGGCATCAAAACTTATCATTTGGTTTTTCAGTTTTGAACACACGGGCCAACACAGATATTGATCTAGTTACTAACTTTATAGAGGTGGACCAATAATAAACATTAATTAAATACCCTGATCAAGTAGAATACACAATACATCAATTCAACATTTACATCAATTCTAATACCAATATCCATAGCCATAGTATTTCTACTATAATATCCAAATAATTAATTCAATTATATTATGGAACATGGTTTTTTTTGGGTGGGAAATCATCAAATAACTTCTCACACTCTGGGTGGAGTGGGAGGGCGTGTCAGACTTTTACTGACTAAAACCCACCCGTGTTCCCTCGGTTGCCTGTATGCCAGGGGCCGCGGTATCTCATTCGAAAAACCCACACCGGCATCGGCCATTACGGGCCCCATTAGTTGGTACTGACATTGCTTTGAGGCGCGCAAGCATTACTGCTTCGCAGAAAGAGGTGACGGCTATCCATGCACCCTCGCTCCGTACCATGGACTGGACCAGGGCTGGACGCGAGAGATCGCCGCCGGCGATCGCCTCCACGAGGACACGGTGGTGCTCCGCCCAAGCCGGGCAGACTTTCACGGTATGTTCCAATGTGTCCTCAGAGCGATCTTCGCAGTGGAAACACCCGGGTGTTTCCTCCCGTCTTATGCCGAAACAAAAACTTCCCGAAACAACCGCTCCTCAAAGAGGGGACTTACCGCCGCAATCGTGGCGTGCCCAATATGGTACATGGTAACTAGGGCGTTCATGTTATACTCGGTCAATATATTCAAGTACAATATTAATCTGTAAAAGAACAAACGTGTACCTATAACGAGTAGAGGTAAGAAAAAGTGTATAGAATTTGGCTCCAATTTTAATAATAAGTCAGTAGGGGAGAGCCGGGCTGGTAGTTCCCGGGGTAAGTTGTTCCGACAGCAATAACTTTGTAAGGAAAAGAGATAGCCATACATGTGAAATGCGCCGTTAAAGCGTCAGGTGACGCGCCACGCCGGCAGCCATTTCAGTTACTCCGGCGACGGCGGTTGAGTGGCTATGTGCACGTAGCTATCAAAACATTACGTAAGTACATTTTTTCGTGTTTTAACAATTTGGTCTATCTCTGATTAATATGGACCGATTCATGCGTAACTTTCCTAAATTGTAGTGACATTAGTAAGATATCTTATAGCTTACGTATTTTTAAATTGATTATATTAGTCCGCTAATATGTCAGTCTTCATAAATAAACGTAATTTGGGGCTATAAGTTCCTTCCTGAGGGGGCTGGCTGTTCCCCGGAACAACTTACCCCAATTGACCTTTAATTAATCGTAACTAAAATTCTTATGACCATTTTTCTTTTCTTTATAGGATGCGAAACTACAAACATAAGACAGAGAGAGGTAAAACCTCCGAAACATTTTTGCGTCAAGCTGCAGATGCTGTCATCAAGGAGGGAAAACCTATTAAAACTGTGGCAAGAGAACTTGAAATTTGCCACATGACGTTACATCGATTTGTTACAAAATTAAGAGCTGGCAGGTTTCCTGCCATAGGTTATAAACCCAGGCCAGTGTTTACCTTGGAACAGGAAAAAGAGTTAGCGAATTACATTTTAAAGTGTTCCTCAATATACTTCGGTCTTCTGCCCGGAGAGGTGCGTAAACTCGCGTATGATTGTGCAGTAAAATTTTCTTTGGAAGACATTCCCCCCTCGTGGCACAAGAATCGAGAAACTGGAGCTGACTGGTTCACTGGATTTATGAAGAGGAACCCGGTTTTATCGATAAGAACCCCAGAAGCAACTAGTGTGGGACGTGCATCTGCATTTAACAGACATAATGTAAATGAATTTTTCTAAAAAATTCATTTACATTATGTCTGGGTGAAATTCTATTAAAACATAAATTGACACCATCAAGAATTTTAAGCCTGGACGAGACTGGAGTAACGACTGTGTTGAAGCTAAGAAAGATGGCTATTTTAACTGATACACCAGAAAAAAATGCGTTGGCTGAAGAACAGGCAAAGAAGAAGACAAAAATGAATTTAGACATTGCAAAGAAGGGAAAAGGGAAAAATAACGATAAAAATAAAGGAAAAGGTAAAGGGAAAGGGAAAGAAAAATCTCAAGAAAAAGCTAAACGAAGAGTATTACAAGAAAGCGAGAGTGACAGCGATAACGATCTGGACTGGTGCTGCATAATTTGTTGTGATTCTTATTCAAACGGTCGTCCAAGAGAACAGTGGATAGAATGTACCATCTGTAAAAATTGGGCTTGTGTGTCCCAACTGTGAGTCAGATGAAGAAATGGGTGATAAATAAGATTACTGATAAATAAGAACGGAGGTTACCAAAGTTAATTACGCCTGATTAATGTAAGACTGATGACTAATCTTAATTACAATTTAACTAAATAAAAAAGTTTATCTGGACTACTATTGTTTTGTAGGCAATTAAAAAAAAAGTTTAATTGTGCATAGAATAAACATTACATGCATACATTTATAGAAATAGTTGTTTTATTTAAGAAAACCTATGTTATTCTGACAATATAAATTGTGATAATTGAAGCGGAACAATTTGCCTCGAAGGTGGAACAACTCGCCCCAAAGCGGGGCTGAAAGTTCCGATCCAAAATTTGACAAACATTTGCTTCTGTAAAAAAATTATATAGATATTAGTAGAAGTTCTTTTAATATTACAAAAAAACGATAAGCATCCGTTCAATATTTGCACATTTTGACATTAAAATCCGTCATTTTCATAATAAAATTTCATGTTATTTGAAAATCGGAACTTCCAACCCCGCTCTCCCCTAATTTTAATCCTGATAATGAATGACCTGATTTCTTCCGCGAAATTCTTGACATATTTGCAGCTGTTAATGCGATAATACCAGATAATAACAGCTATAAATGCAAACCATTTACTGAATCGTGGAACATACAAAAATGACCAATATTCAAGCTGCAGGCTTAACATTACGAACTTGGAACAAATTAAATTTACTAATAAGATAATTCAATTAGCATTCATCAAAAGAAATGTTATAAATAAATACGCGTTATGGAATGAAGCAATGATCAAATAAAAAGCTCATTTATTACCGGCCGGTCCCAACTGAGGCATTATTTGATGTGATTAATTAAAAGTTATAATTAATGAAAGAGCAATATCGTGTGCAAGGCGTGCCATTACAATAGTGCGTGGAAACAACCATGGTACATGTTATGTGTATGAAAGTGTGGAGTTCTTCCGTAATACTTCACATGCATTCCATCGCGGTAGCGGGATTCCATTGTGTATTGTAAATTAGTCTTTTTGTTTCTATATTGATTCTGAAGATAGAGAGGTAGTCATTACATTACGAACACGTAACAGACGGTTCACATTCACTGATTGAGATGAACAGGCAATCAACAAACAATGTTGGTGGTGTGAAATGATAAGAGTGTTTTTTTTTTTGCAATAAAACATAAGTTGTCTGAAGACGACGGTACTTTCTAGTAAAACTGTAAATTAATAGATACAGCTGGTGGTAAAATGCAGCGTTCCTAACCAGGAAATACATAAACCTACTAATGTTATAAATGTGAAAGTTTGTGAGTATGGATCTATGGATGTATGTATGGATGTTTGTTACTCTTTCATGCAAAAATGGCTGAACGGGTTTGAATAAAATTTGGCACACCGATAGTTTGTAACCTGGAATAACACATAGGATACTTTTTATCCCGGTACTGCGTTCCCGTGGGATAGTTTTCGACCTCCACGCGGGTGAAGCCGCTGGTAAAAGGTAGTAATGATCATAAATTGAATGATCTATATCCAAAGCTTCAGCGTTAATGCCTTTTAACTTATTCTTCACTCCAGACGGGAAGAAAGAGGGGGAAGAAAATATTGACAAACATCAAACTCCTTATCTTTACATTTCGCACATAGCAAACACTCTAGGAACTTCAAAACGTTCCTTTTAACGCAAAAATAAACAGAGCCCGATACTCTTCTCAAATCCAGAGCGGACGATTTTCGACAAACTTGTAACTCAATCTAACTCCTTAAAGATTCGGAAGCTGATTAGAAGACCCCCGGCAAAGCAAAACAGCGTAATATGAAAGGAAGCAACAAGTTATACTATAAATGTTACCCTTTTGTTATTGCGAATTTTGACTTGCGCTAAATGTTGTTACTTTGACCCAAAATTATTTATTCATTGAAGATGGCTTTGCGTAACTAGTTGATCAAAGCTTTTTGAATTCCAATTTGGGAAGCCGTTTCAGATTTTATTCAAGAATATTTAGCTGAAGTTTATTTCGATCATTTAATGAGGTACTTACTATTTGTAGTGTTGTTGTAAATTTCTTTTTTGTTAATACAAGATACCTTTCATTCTCATTAAAGCAAATTTTTGACCCTAAGTAATCGTTTTTATCAACCACCTCTACCGATTCTGGTATTTCATTATGAATTATTACTTGTTTGATCATATCAAAACATGAATTTATGTCCATAATCGTTTCATAACTTGCTACATCGATAAGGTGCTCTATATTAACAAACCGACGATAATTGATATTCTTGTCGATCAGAGCCAGAATTTGATCAATAATTAGTCCAACTTATCTATTGCAATCGAATTTTGCTATCAGATCCTTAGCGTTGCGCAAATCATGATTGGCTTCGGGACATATATTTTTTAGAGCATTATTGCGACATTCATTAATGCTTTCAAAGTCTTTACAAGTAGATGTTACGTTACGGTTGACATTAAGTTACACTATCACTAATTTGCATAAATAGTCGTACGTATTGAAATGTTGTTCCGAAGGTAATCGTGTCAACTGGATTTGTCTATTGTAATAACATGCTTAAAAGGTTTTAATTCTCTAATGGATGACAGATTAACCCTTAACCACTGACGTATGAATGACATTCGTTTCTGAAAAAGTTATTCGTTCATAAATTCATTTTGCCCGAATAAACATTCACGTGATTTTAGGTAGTTTCCTAGCTGCCAGAGACGTGTTCGCGACGGGAGAACGAAACCCCAGGCCTGACGTGTGACATACGTAGGCCAGTATTAATGTAACTTTTTTGACTATACATTTGTAAGTAGTTAGTTGATAAAATGAATTGTTAGCAATGCAATATTCGCCTGAGCCCTCTACATCTAAAAAAGTTCAGTGAGAGCCAGTTACTAGTAATACAAACGAATTATTAAGATAATGGCAGTGTAAATCAGACGAGTCATCAACAGATGGAGTAATTGAACTGCAGAAATTCGTTGGAAGAACAATATGAAGAGAATACATTGTTAGCAACACGAGCAGCCTATGACATATTTTCGGAACAGTTTTCTGATGATGACATTCCATTTTCTTATTTGGCAAGAGGCAGAGAAGTGCTCAAAACTGACTTGAAATAATTGCCCTAAAAAGTGGCTAAATAACTAGTAATTATATTTTAATCTCCCTAAAACATTTATAATTATTTAAGAAAACGAAGAAAAAAGTTCTTATTGTTAACAGATTTTTTATGTTAATGTTTTAAGTTTCTTTATATTTTGTTCTCAACCTCTATGCATGGTTATTAAATATTTTTCTATGAATATTTTTTCTCTAATATTTATCATCGGGGTGATGATTTCGTCTTAAATATTGTATCGTATAAAATCAATAGAAATATGAAATACACTTGATAACTAGCTCAGAGATCATTTTAAAAGAGAGACGAATGTCATTCGTCTCTGTTTTAAAATGATCGAAGGTCGTGTAAAAAAATTACACGTTTGTGGTTAAGAATAAATTATTGGTTATATTCATTGTGACAACTTTAAATAGCTGTTGTAATTTAGGATTCTTCACATTATCTTCACAGAATCTTATATCACAGCCCTATATCCGTTTTGAGTGTTTTAAAATCGATTAAATAAAATAAAAGTCGTAAAATCAAACAGTCTTGTTTGCTCGACCATATTTGCATCTGCAATCCCTAATACTACAAAAGTTATTGCAATTCAAAGTTACGTTTACAGTCTCAGCAATAATCCTATTCGATACAAATTTAATTATAATTATATTAAAGACAAGATCAAAACAAGAACTAAGAAAACTAATAAAAGCAAATGTTATGCAAATCGTTCATAACTTGGATGCCCATTACGCGGAACTTTTCATTGATTACTCAAGTCAAGTTGGGCTTGCTTTAAGTTTAAACGAGGTTATATGAATTTGTCAGGCAGCCTGAGTTATGAATTGTAAGCAAATAAGTCTAGTTTGTACTTCGCCGACGTTTTGTTAACATTGTAGCTTGGAAGGACACTTTCTTGGACTTATAATGGGTGTTCATTAATTGGAACTATTTGTGACAGACTTACTTTGTCTTTGTGTACTATGTCTCTTTCATTTTGTTTGGAATTTAAAACTTTATTCAGTAGGAGCAGGTAATTGTAATGCTCTCTATTGTTAGAAGTTGTACCTTTTGCATTCTTTTCTATATGAAAGTCACATGGACTTGGTTAACATGAAAATAAGAAAACGATGAAAACAAACTGACCCATTCCAAAAATAGCTAAAGCGCGTGGCCAGCACAATGGCAATGGTAAAATTACAACGGAACGTCACTTTAAAACAAAAGTTTTTAAGGTAACCACATAAACAAAGTTAACGGCTGCAATCAAAAAACATTCACATGATATTCTTATCTCCAGTCTTTATATTTCTCTCTTCGAACCTGTTCCGTGGCCGAGATTAACAATAGCTGCAGGCTGTCCACCTCTTTATTGCCACTTGTATCTAGGAGTAAGTAATAGGAGCCAAGCGAGCGAGCTAACAAGAGGAGCGACCGTACCAAGTAAGCGGAACGACCGACCCGAGTCGGATTTCAAAGGCTTGGTTTGTTTGTAAGTGAAATAATAGCGTATTAGGTCATGCAAATGACTTTAGCTTCTTATTTGAGGCAGAGGCAGACTTTATGCCATAGGCATTTTCTGTGTTAACTACGCACATAATTGTAGCATAATTGCAGTATACACCGTGACATTTTAGTCGTCTTACAACGGCAGCCCACTTCATGTATCCAATGACTACTAATCGTTTATTTAAAAAAAAAAAAAAAATTTTGGACAAACGAATAATAATAAAATAAAAAATATCATTCACTAAGACGCATGACGTAGTTTTGAACTCTCTGTTATGGAGGTGGAATAAATGATGAAATGTAATGGTATTATGGTAGGTAGGTAGAAATCTTCTACCGTTTGATACGTAAACATTATTAATAGGGAACCCTCCCTTTCATAATTCTAAAGCATTGTAAATTTTTCTTAGTACCTATTATCTTAATTAAATGGTAACAATTGTTAAATCGCGCCTGTAAGTATTTTACGTCGGATACATTGGACCACCTTTGTAAGACGACTAAAATGTCACGGTGTATATTTTATTTTCTCTTAGCACAGGTATATCTTTTACTGAAAAGGAGGTCCCTATGTAAGATTTACTGTAAAAGTTGTACAAGTTCCAATAATTAACCTTTTTTTTCACTGGCCTACTATAATTATGTGCGTACTGATCCAACAACTTATATCTTGCATAGAGGACAATGACACAAAATGAAATACGACCTAGACACGCTAGTGACGCATGGCTTGTACCAAACTTAAAAGCCGTCCACAACCATTTGGTAGTGCCTTTATGTCCTCACAAATGTCTTAAGCTTTGTAACGTTGCGGCATGTAATAACGACCGAAAATATCCATGAGACCACGTCCAGTGTCACAAAATTGAGGTTTTACAAAATTGTGGGAAAATTACACTTCAACGAGATATTTTGATGAATTTTATTGCAAAAATTAAGTTCTCTGACTCAGTTAATGCTGATTCACTTGGTGTATATGACAAAGGAGAAACGGTTTAAGTTAGTGATACTACCAACTTTCACTATGATTAATTTAAATTGAACGATTTATAAGCGGCTTGCGGTTTGTATATTGTCATAAGGAATGATGACTTCGGGAAACTTTTGATATTTATGTTAATAATATTATAACCTTTTGAGATGACTAATGCTGATTAAGTGATTTAAAGAAGCTTGCGGTTAATTCATTGATTACACAAGCAGATTTTCGGCCTAAGATGATTTTTTGGAGCATAATTGTTATCTGTCTTAAAGTAACGTGTTTTCATACAGACAATATTTGGGAACGAACACAAAACCTTTTATTTAATAACTTTTGCAACACACATTTTATAACCCTTTATAATCGTCCTGTAGCAGTTAAAGTTTATTTGCTAGCTCTAAAGCTAGCAATTTTCTAGTTAGGTAAACTTTTAATTGAGATTAAATTCGCAACTTAATGGACGACGATCATTAAACTGGTCTAAAATTTGTCTAGTAATACGATTTACCTGTTTCCAATTTACTTAGTTCAAGTATTTTCCAATAAACATACGAGTTCTCAGACAGTCATTTATTTAACATTTTCGTTCAAAAGCAGTCATGCTACTTACTCTAAACAATTTCCATGGTTAATAAATGGCTAAATTGTACAATTATCTGGCTATAATACGAAATAACTGCTCATTTTAATAGATTCCAATTACTGTTTTTGACGAAATCGCCTAATATTAGCATTATACAGAGCCCGTCTTTTCATATCCTAGTACAAACAAAATTACGGTAAACAAACTCATTATGTCCATACAATTATATTAAATTAAGTTTTCCTTTATATGGTAATGTACAATAGTTGTATGTTGTAGTTAAAGTCGTGTATAGGTTTCATAAATACTAAGTTAGCTAAAGAACATGGGAACACCCACGGTTTCATGTTTCGTTTCGGATCAAATATCCTATAAGAGTGCTAAGGAAATTGTACTTTCTGGAATCCTAAGATGTTTTGGATTCACGGCTTGCTCGCTCTACAGATTTCAGTTTAAATGTTGGATTATCCTAAATACCTAAGCTTCGTGATCCCTCTTAAATAATCTAAGATTAAAATGGTTCGTTTGTTTTCAGTTTGACTACAGTTTAATAAAGTGCTATCTTTGTTTATGTTTGAAACTCTAATCGAAAGTATATTTATGTATTTAATCGTAGTTTAATTAATTTAATTTTGATTTGAGTTCTTGTTTGTAGGCAAAGCTCTTGTTGGAAAATATTGGACTGAACATCGGAGAGTTACTTGTTATTGTTTGTCTAATATAGTCGTTATGAACATTGAATATTAAGATTGTAGTGAAGAAAATTATTGTAACAGAGTTCTTTATTTTAACAAGCTTCTGCTAGCTACTTCGCCCGCGTAGCGGTAGGAAATTATCCCAGGAGAATCTACTGTCGAGATAAAGTATACTTTGTATTAATCTAGCTTATAAACTATTTGTAAGCCAAATTTCATCCAAATCCGTTCTGCCATTTTTGCGTGATTAAGTAACAAACATCTAAACATGCAAACATTCACATCTATAATATTACTTGCTTTTGCCCGTGGCTTCGCTCGAATTAATTTAGAATTTGAAAATCAATTCGGGTTGTACTCTGCTTGTAATAATATAATTAAATCATGATTTGAAAGACACGTGGCGCCATCTATTATCATAAGAACGTTATTGTTGTTTTCCTTAGGAACAGTACTTTTTTCGAGATAAAAGGTAAGGTCCCTATGTCTGTTTCTGTGTGCCTAACAACGTACCGATATGCAAAATTTCAGGATGATCAGTTCAGTAGTTTAGGCGTGGAAAGGTAACAAACAAACAAACATCTAAAGATTTACATACTTTCGCATTTATAATATTTGTAAGGACTAGCTTTTGCCCCTGGCGACGCCCGCGTGGATGTCTGTTATCGCGTAAAAACTATGTCCTTCTCCATATCCCAGGCTATATCTCTGCCAAATTTCATGACGATCGGTTCAACGGCTTAGACGTAAAAGCATAACAGACAGGTAGACGGACAGAGTTACTTTCGCATTTACAATATTAAGTAGAGAAGTAGGGATTATGATAGTAGGATAGTAGGTACTTATGGTACAATAGAAAGGTTTGCCACATAGAATTAAAAAATAACAACACCTCAGCTCAATCAAATTCACAAATCCTATATTAATCTGATGACAAGATTCAAACGTTCCTACAAAAATGCAAAGTAACAACAATCATTTATAAAGCTCTCTAAAGCAAGTGTCGTTTCATACGAAGTGTAATTACATATAGAGTTATTTAATAGCTCAGTAGTTTATAACACTAGCTGTACGTGCACAATAGCGCATTAAACTTTTACTTTCATTACGTAATAGGTTAAATTTAACTACAACTATTACACATAATTTCGTTCCGACTATTGCAACTTGATGATGACAAAATTATCGGGTCGGTTCTTTTGTACAGTGACGTGTAAAAAGATGTAGACATAGTTAAGGCGGAGATATCTGGAAAACGCTCAATAAGGTGGTGTTCTAAAGCTGTGTATCTCTTTAACCGTAAATAATTTTGAAAGCAAAAACATATTATGTTATAGTCAAGTTTTTTTTGCTTACAGTACTCAAAACATAATTAAACATACTTTAATGCATCAAAAAAATCATCAGTCACCTCTTAATTATCTTTAAAATCAGTTTATCCCTTCAATAACAGTTATAAACATAATTAAAAATATACCATAAAATTCCAAATGCCAATCTGCATCCAGTGATGGATTATTTATTTTTAAATAGTTAATATGTAATTTTATAAGATTTTATTTGCATTTTTACGACATACGCTTGCTCATTTGTAATTCGAATTTACTACAAACGATTTTAACGCGTAACAGATTGCAATAAGAACTACTATCGCTCCTACCGACAATGTTTAAAGTTACCAGGGCCTTAATATAGTCATGTATCTACGCTTAGTTGTATTCAAGAGTCTATCAATATGCCTTATCTTTTCCCAACTATATTGGGGTTGGCTTGCAGTCTAACCGTATGCAGTTGAATACCATATTTTTTTTAAATGGAGCGACTACTTATCTGACCTCCACAACCCAGTAACTAGGTTTGACACTTGTTGAGAAGAAATATTTCTAACCCAATACCTTTTGAGGTATCAAAGTAGAGAAAATTGGTTTTTTATTTAAATTTAGTCGACTGAAGAATAGAAACATTTCTTCTCTTCAGTTTTAACATCGCCGTTCTTATGACGGTAGACATTTTTCTACAATCTGTCGTTTTGTTTATTCTTCCATCGACGATTGTGCACATGCAGTGCAATGCGTGCTGCTTGCGGAAACCAGGTGGCGAAACTTGAAGGAAGCCTCTGTTCAGAGCTCTTTCGGCTAAAAGATGATAATAATGACTTGTATTATATAATAGTAAAAAAGAGTGGGAAAACCAGGTAAATAACCTCCAAAATCGCATTCTAAATTTACAAAGAAAAGCTAGTTACGTATTCGTTTTTGCACGTGACTGTACGAACGACGATTCATAAAATAATTGCGAAGCTGTCAAAGGCACCGAATAAAAGATGACGATGCTACTACAAAGGTATGTCTGATTTGGATCTATAAAATTAATTATCGTCTCTTATTAATTGTTTGAGCAACCTTTCGACGGGAATTCTTTTTGGGTCAATGATGTTCGTAAACATTCGGGCTTCTTAATTTGCTCTTGTCGTTTCAACAGTAATGTCTTACATTATAAATTGGTTGGTGTTTTAATTATGTTTGATGTGTTCTTGTGTTGTAATGTGTTTGAAAGTTTGGTTTTTGTTATATAACCGATTTATTTTGTGGTTGAAAGTTTTGATTACTTCGATTAATTTCAAATGTCAGAACTGAAAGAAAGTACGTAAACTGTTTCCACGATTGTTATGAATACAATTATTATTATTATTTCACTCAATTAAATGCACAGCACTAGTGTCGTATATCAAAATGGAATAAACCTCTTTTTACTTAGGTATACACTTTGTACATGGTAACTAATTAAATAAAATTCACTCAAGAGTATCTTTAGTTTAGTCAATGTTACAAAGTGAATGCAGTTTCGGAATCCGAACAACACAACTACAATTTATATCTTAAGAGCCCAAAATTGGTGAGGCTCTATTTAACGGGACAACATCTGTCCTCAGTGTCCCCGTTCCGAGCTCGTATTTCAAAAGCCTGTCAAAATTTCAGTTTCAAGAGAGGACCGTTGAAACAAAGAGCGAACGGCATCTGTTGAACGTCCAGCCTCCGGCGGAGACTCTCTGTAATCATCCGACATTTTGAAGAACGTAATTGGTCGGCTAATGAATGCCGCCCAAGGCAAAGCTCCAGTTTACGCAATGAATCGACTGTGTCACTCGCGGTCTCTTAAACTTAGTACGAGTAAATATGAGATGGGAACTCATAATGACATACAATTTTGTTTTGTTAAATTTTTTTCGGCATTTTAATTTTATGGTATAGGTCAGGTGAAGCTAGTACGGCCATATTTGTAAATGCTCGTAGGTATATGATTTGTCACAATTATATAGTGTTATTCAGTTCAAGGGAACAGTTAAGGTACAATTACGTGAAGCCAATAATAACGACGACAAAGTATGTTGGCATGTACTCGAACTTTTTTTTGACACATTTTATAGGTTTTACGAGTAGGTTCAGTCGGTACATAGCAATTAATTTCCACTTAAGTAGATGCTTTTACAAGACAGTCAAACTTTACAAGTTTTGATGATTTGTTATTGAAAATAATGATTGATTTACACCAAATTGAGTACACAGAATCAGTCAATAATTTTCCCAATGCTGGAACATAGGCCTCATCTCTGTCACCACGTGAGCCCAGTGCTGGTTGATGGATGTCACATGTCTTCGAATTTTTGGTTCTAGGACATGCCGATTTCCTCACGATGTCCGTCACCGTTTTGAGATCAGTATTGATGATATAATTTACACAAAATAAATTGCTTGTCAGGGTTCGATCCCACGACCTACAACTCGTAAGTCACGGCTGTTACCACTGGGCCACTACTGTTCTTCTATTGAACATATTCATCTTTAAATCTTGAACGTTATAGATACTTCCTCTAAATAACTCAATGTAAAATAAGCAAGCAAAGCTACCACCGCTTTATATCATGAATGTCTGCTTTGAGTCTAAGTATTCAAGACTAACTTAATAAAGCAAGTTTCTCACAACTTAAACACAAAGCACTATAGTTTGGCTCTTAAAATACTTTTAAGTGTATGCTAAAGTTATTTCCAAGTGTTAAACTGTTTTCATAATGTAATAACGTCATATTTTATCTTGCAACGCTTTCTACCGAGATGTTTTAGAGAGCTGTTTTACTAAATGGAAATAATGATTCCGTCTGTGTTGAAGTTGGAGGTAACAAAACGATTTTTAAAGAAAAGTTAAAATAAATCAGTCATGAAAAGATCAATACATACATAGATAAACTCGCTCCTATTTCCCAAGGAAGTAAAAACAACAGAACGCCACCTGTTAAGATCCTAACAAACTCTTTTTACTTCGTTTACTTACATACACTCAATAGTCAATAAAAAAAGCTCTCATTAGTCACAATTAATCTAATATAATTTACCCTTAGAAAACTGATGATAGAAGTAGAGCAAAGAATATAAGAGCTGCGTTAAGAAACCATCGACCTTTAAAAACACCAAAACAAAATGGCTTTGCATACTAATATTTTGAATTTTGAATTACCGGTATAAGAATTACCAAATCCGATAATCTCACATGCTTCTATCCCTACAATGCATAGTCCAAACATCATTCTCCATGTCACACCTTTGGATAATCAAACATGAGATCCGAACACAGCACTTTGACGTCACGTCACGGCCAGCAAAAAAACCATTACTAAAGATAACAAAGCATGTTACACGATGATCGTCCACCAATTGAACACAAATATTATATTGACACCTTTCTGTTTGCCGAACTGCAAGTGACTACTAATACTTTTGTAAACATGGGGTAATCTTGGTGTGATATCTTGTTCGGTCTTGTTTACTTCTTTATCTGCTGGTAAAAGGTTTGATGTATCGGTTGTTTGTCGGGTATTATTATAATATTCTGCAGTTTAATCTCAAAAACAGGATTCTGATCCTTTTCTGATATCAACCATTCATTTGTCAGATGCATCATCTTTTTGGAATAATATTTCTTCCGTTGAATACACAAGTATGTCGCCAAAGACAGTGTTACTAAAGTGCAAATTTACTATCAATACTTGTGTAAACGTGGGGTAATCTTAGTGTGATATCTTATTTGGGCTTTTGCGTCCAGTATTATTAGGATTGTTGACTTCTTTATCTGCTGGTAAATGGTTTGATGTAGGTACAAATCAGTTGTATTATCTATCATATTCTGCAGTCATTTCATGAGGTGTATTATAGTCTTCTTTTTCTTATGTTACTTCTATCTTGAAAACAGTAGAGGACGCTTATACTTTTTTTTAAATAAAAAGCTGATGATATTATTCCATTAATTTGTTAGATGCATTATCTTTTTCGAATATTTCTTGCGTCCAATACACAAATATATCACCGAATACGGTGCAAAGGCTATATTTTATTGAGACCTTTCTGTTTACCAATATGCAAGTGACTACTAATACTGGTGTAAATATTGGGAAGTCTTATTGTGATATCTTGTTTAGGCGTTTTATGTTCAGTATTTGGCTTGCTTTATTTGTTTGTAAAAGTCTGAACTTTTGAAGTATTGGTTGGTAATCGGACATTATCACAATCTGCAGACATGTTGTAAGATGATTTTCCTTCTATTTTGAATTAATTTCACGTTAAAATATATATACATTACTTATTATGTATATGTAATGAACATATATAATATCTATACTTTATATCGAAAATTTGGCTTGAGGTAAAATTCCCCCTTTAGGCTAGTTTTTTCTGGATATTTTAAACACATCTTTACAATGGGTGGTCCGCTCCATAGCGTGTTTGAACTATTTAGGACAGCACACATCTGTTGCGAAGGCTATCATTTTCAAAAATCTCGACCTTTTAATACAATTAGAATTTATTACCTTAATAATTTATAAAATTTTAATGTCCGTTGTACCATTTCTTCTTTATTTTCTATTTCAAACACGTAACATTATACTATTTTACAAGAAAGCACTTCAGTAACACCATACTATTTAGCACAACTTTCATTTTCACTTAATTTGCCGAGAAATCGTGAAATATGAGTCGGTTACGCCATAAAGCAGTTTCAGCGTAGCAATAAGCGTCTCTTACAATTTATATATACGTTTAATGCTCTAATAACTACGGGAGCCTAGCTAGTGAAATCAAATATACCAATAATATAATACCACTACGTACAAGTTAATTGAATAGAAATTTATTGGTTTGCCAGTTGCGTGCTAAACTGTATTTACAATTATTAAATACTAGAGTTGGTGCTGGAATTACTGGGATAGCCGGATTGCAGAAAGTTTTTACGTTGCATATAATATACGTATAACTCCGTCATATGTAGACGGATTTACAAAATTCTTTTTTTGTTCGAAAAGGATTTATTCCGAAGTTCCCATTTAAATTTCATATAGATCTGATGATGAGTTTCAGATACAGACAACGGAACTCTTCAAAAAATGACAGCCATCGCATAAGTATGCATTGTTTTGATTTGATTGACTTTGAGAATACCCCCCAAGGATGATGAAATTTCGAATAAGTGTGGGGTAGGTACTATAACAAAAAAATGAAAAATAAAACTTTTTCCAAAAGAAAAAAAAACAACGGACTTCCGAAATTAAAGTATTTTTCACTTCGTAGTGTTTTTTCGGAAGTCGATTGTTTTTTTTGTGGAAAAAGTTTTTCTTTATTAGGTAACCACTTTGTCTGATTTTCAAACCTCTTTTCTTGAAGTATCTATACTCGAGCCACCTATCGAGCCACTCTCGACCCAAAAATCGACGCAAATAATTGCACTGTAGGTACGATTTTTTTGGGATGTCGTTAGCATAGATACCACTAGAGTTCATTCAAGTTAGCAGCTTCGAAAGAAATTTTCATTCCATTCAGTAGTATAAGACAAACATTTTTAACTTCGTGAAAGTCTCACACCTACTCTCAAAATTGGGTGGGTACGGATTAAAGAAGATGATGAGAGAGAAGGGATGCTCTCTCCTTTTCCTTTTCATCCGTACCCACTACCCTACTTACCCTACCTTAAGCTGAGAGTAGGTGTCTCTCTATTGTATGACAATACCTAGTCAAAGAGCACTTGTACTTCGTTTTAATTGTTAGGTACTAAGGATTCTGAACTAAATTTCTTCTTACATCTAGACAACTATTCTAAAGAGAAAATATTAGGTTTTTGTATGTTTATTTGTAATGGATAAACTCAAAAAAATCTTTACAATTTTTTTTTTTTCACAGAAAGCTATATTATTAGCGAGTGACATACGGTTTTTGTATATTGTGATGCCTTACGAGGCACACTGTGGATGAGAGTCTGACAAGAGAGAAATCACACCTGGGAAACGAACCCCGGACTACATGCTTAGCAGTAACGCTTGCGACCACTGGTTGAGTGGTCGCAAACGCTGCTTCGTAGTCATTGTTTTAAATTATTACCAAAATCTGCCAAATAAAATAAGTAATTTGTAAAATGAGTTCAAGTTTTGTTCATGTTATTACTTACAAATTGAATTTTATGATCTGAAAAACAAATGATAATTACTATGAAATAACATAACTAAGAAAAACCTTTAAAAACAAGCTTGTCCCATGACGCGAGACTTATCAAGAAATCCCTACAAAGCAAACCCAAAAAAAAAAGATAAAACAAAACAAAATTAACACCATCGAAAACGACCGAGCCGTTTCTAAAGACATTAAGGACAAACAAACGAACAATTAAACACAAACAACTGTGCAATGTAGAAGACATTTGGTAGCAGATAGAAAGATAGCGCGGTATCGAATATCAGATGTTAAGCGTGGTAGGACAGGCAGGCAGCATTCCAACCGACCCGCTTAATGATGGCGATTTGTATAGAGCTGATAAATGTGTGTGCTGTGTTCGTTTAACTGTTATATTTTTTTGATATGTAACATCTTTCCTCTCGCTTTCCTGCAATCTGTGGGATTGATTTCGTGAAAAGGGACGGAAGTGTGTAACAGGAAGCCGGCGAAGCACGCGCTATTTTTAACCGACTTCCAAAAGGAGGAGGTTCTCAATTCGTCGGAACCTTTTTTTTTTTTTTTTTTTTTTTTTTTTTTTTTTTATGTATGTTCCCCGATTACTCGAAGATGGCTGGACCGATTTGGAAAATTTTTTTTTTGTTTGAAAGGGTATACTTTCCAGGTGGTCCCATGATCATCAAGTCAGGATCTGATGATGGGATCCTGGAGAAATAGAGAGAACTCTTCAAATTTTATAGGCACACTTGAAGCAATTTGTGTAGTTTTTGGAAGAGTACTTTCTCGGAGTGGTTCCATTTCAATTTGGTGAAGATCTGATGAAGAACTTCGGAAATAGGCAACGGAACTCCTCAATAAATGATAGCAAATGGACAGGGATTGCTGAAATCTCATGTCTGTCAATTGTTTACACCAGTTAATAACATAACATCACGCCGGTACGCTGTGAAGGGGTAAGCACATGTGAACCACTAAAAAGTGAAAAATAAAAATCTTTTTTCAAAAAAAATAAACAACCGACTTCCAAAAAAACACTAAAAAGTGAAAAATAACTTTAATTTCGGAAGGCGGTGACAAAAAATTAAAATACATATCCAAAGTCACCGACTTCCGAAATTAAAGTTATTTTTCACTTTTTAGTGTTTTTTTGGAAGTCGGTTGTTTTATTTGACCAATGAGTGCGCGCGTTGGCAGAGTTGGCCGTCAGATGGTACAATGTTGCTTATTACGAAGGTGAGATGTCGCATCATATGCAACTATTGTAAGGCTCGCTCGTTTTTTTATTTGTAAGTCTTAAATGTTTCCGGCTCATTGATAAGGAAGTTATAAATGTAGTTTTAAATTGGATGGGGCAAATAATATTAAAAAAAATTGTTTGGATAACTCTAATCACTTTTTTGTGTACCTAAACGTGTGGTACAAAATTGTTGCCTAGTATGCCACAAGAGATATAACAACGAAAAAAACCGGCTTTAATTTTATGAAAAGGAAATCATTTATATTTTATATTGATAAGTAGCCTCTCCAGCAATTGTATGTATACAGACAGAAGTAGACGGTAATTTTATTTAAAAAAATCATAATTGTCACAGGTTACTCTCCCGCGCACTCCCGAATATTTTGGGACATTTAGGGATTATTAAGTGCCGGTTGCTTATGCTGCCCGGCCTGCGACGTATAGGGTTGGGACCTTCACTAAAACCTTTCGGGCTTCCATCTTGTCGTATCAACAACTCTAGATAGATTAAAGGTATCTCTAAACTACTACAGATTATTATACATAGAATTGGAGCGCAAAGGCAGTTTGCTGGCTATTATACGTGAATGCGATTCAATACCACAGGCGTGTTACCGGTAACGGAGAGAGTGAGAAGGCTTTATTAGTTTTAAATAAAAAAGGCTAGCTGGCTGGGTGGCTCGGTGACACCTCATCATCATCATCATTTCAGCCGAAAGACGACATAGGCCTCCTCCAATCCGGGGGATTTGCCATATCGCTACGTTAGGCAGGCGGGTTGGCGATTGCAGTATGGTGGTCAAATGCATAGAGAACGCTGCTGCCCATTCTTTAGCAAGTCCCTAAGTGGCCTTCTACGACACCCGCGGGAAGAAATAGGATGGTGCCATTCTTTACGTCCGACACCACACGGAACCACGGAACGGTGATACCTAGCTAGTAGTAATTTTATACAAACAGACCTCAAAGGGTGAAAGGCTTATCTAATAAATGACACAATTACCTAAGTACTTCGTTATAATATGAAATTTAACAATTTTTTTTTTTCTGGATCAATATTACTGGGTAAACAATTATTTTCTCTTCGTCATTTATGTAACTGAAGGTACTTATCATTTTCCAAGTTTAAACTGGAACTACTTATCTAAAAATTAAATACATATAATTTTTTCAGGTTAAAAGCCTCCTCGAATGAAAAATTAAAAAAATACATTGTCATTCCGACGAAAAATTTCACTGATTGATCCTAAATCACTAAAAATATTTGCAGTAGGTAATCTATTAGTAACTACAAAATATTATTTTAATAAAACTGCAAGCGAAACGAACCAAAGCACATCATTATAAAAATAACAACTTCACCACATTTTCTACTCAGAATATTACTACAAAAGCAAGTACCTCGTCTATTAAACAAGAGTAAATTCAATACTTCGGTAACAGGGTACGTTACTAGACTATACGTTAGAACGTGTAGTCTGACGGTAATGAAGTGTAGTTAACTAGCTGATAATTTTATAAGACGTGTGCCTTTATGGGTAATTATCTCTGAGAAGGAATATAATACATAGAACATTGTACACTATTCCAAACTATTCAAACAAGTTTGTAGTGAAGCTAAGTGTCGATATTTAAGCTCAAAAATTAAAAATAGTCAAAATAAAATAAAAACGACTTGGGAAATTATAAATAAAGAGACTGGAAGAGATAGGCAGCGTAGTAGTAACTACAGCCTTAATATTAACAATACAGTTATTAAAAAAGATTTAGAAGTTGCCACAGTTTTTGAAAATTTCTTTTCTGATATTCCAGTCTCAACCACTAAAACTTTAAATTCTTCACCCACTGTAGCCGAGTCCCTATTGAAGGAAAATGTTGATATTTGTAACCATGAATTTAATTTCGAATATGTTAGCGCTAGAGATATTATAAAAATTTTCAATACGCTTAATGTTAAAAAAACTGCTGATCTATGGGGAAATTCCGTAGAGGTTACAAAATGCATAATCAACAGTGTAGCGCCTGAATTGGCAATTATTTTTAAAAAATGTATTGACTGTGGTGTAATTCCTGACCTAATGAAAAATAGTAAAATAATACCTTTGTTTAAATCGGGTAGCACATCAGACCCCACGAATTTTAGACCAATTTCTGTGCTTCCCACCTTCAGTAAAATATTTGAAAAATTGATGCTAGATCAGTTGCAAAGACATTTTAATAAACATAAGTTATTAAACAGTAAACAATTCGGTTTCACAAGGGGTCGCTCGACTACCGACGCTGGTGTTGAGCTTCTTACGCATATTTATGAGGCCTGGGAGAAGTCACACGATGCCCTAGGTATTTTTTGTGACTTGTCTAAGGCTTTCGATTGTGTTTCACATGAAACGTTGGTCAGGAAATTGCATCACTATGGTGTTAGAAACACTGCCTTGGATCTTCTTATTTCTTATTTGGATAATAGGATCCAAAGAGTGGACGTTAACGGCAAGCGATCCCCAGGCTCTATTGTCACTATGGGAGTTCCGCAGGGCTCAATTCTTGGCCCTTTTTTATTTCTCATATATATAAACGACCTACCTTGTCTTTTAAAGAACAGTCATGAAATAGTGTTATTTGCAGATGACACATCACTTTTATTTAAACTTAAACGACAACAGACAGTTACTGACGATGTAAATAATGCTCTTGCTAAAATAGTGCATTGGTTTAGTGTTAATAATTTACTATTAAACGAGAAAAAGACTAAATGCATTCGATTTCTGACACCTAACGTTAAGCAGGTGAAAACCAATGTATTAGTAAATGGGGCGGAATTGGATCTTGTGGACACCACTGTGTTCTTAGGTATTACTTTGGACTCGAAGCTACAGTGGGGCCCACACGTAACTAAATTGTCGAAGCGGCTAAGCTCTGCAGCCTACGCGGTCTATAAAATCCGTCATTTGACTGATGTAGAAACAGCTCGATTAGTATATTTTAGTTATTTCCATAGTGTAATGTCGTACGGCATTTTGCTGTGGGGAAATGCAGCCGACATTCAAGCTATATTTGTGCTGCAGAAACGAGCCATTCGAGCAATTTATAACCTAAGTTGTAGACATTCACTGAGGGATAAATTTAAGGAAATAAATATAATGACAGTCGCATCTCAATATGTATATGAGAACCTAATTTATGTTAAAAAGAACATTAATCTATATTCTAAACACAGCGACGTTCATAGCATAAATACTAGAAATAAAGATTTACTTATTGTGCCCACGACTAGGCTCCAAAAAATTAGCAATTCATTTAAGTGCCAAAGTATTCGTTTTTACAACAAACTCCCAAGCCATGTTAAGGAACTAAGCTTCAATAAATTTAAACTATTTATTAAACAGAAACTCTGTCAAAAAGGTTTCTATAAAGTTAAAGATTACTTGGATGACAAAAAAGCTTGGGACTAGTTAAGTTGCTCCAATGTACCCTCAAGCAACAAACTGTTATATAAGCTAAGTGTTTAATAGATGCTGTTGACATTTTATATTTAAGTATTGATTTTTAATGACATTTAAAGAAAAAACTAACTGTGAATGTGAGTACTATGCAGGCTAGATTGAACACATTACTTTATAACTCGTCTGGTGGTTTTGAGCATTTTGTAAATGGCCTACGCAAATGTCCTGCAAATCTGGTAGCGTCTTGTAGCGGGTCGTTGAGCTCCCTAAAATAGGGTTGAGCTACACGGTGACTGCTACATACATGCCGTCTGTTGAGACAGGTCAGCTCAAAGCTGCAATGGCTCTTTCTTCAAAAGGCCTTTCCAGACATTACCCTGCATTGTTAGACTCACATAAAATTTAAATAATATAATGTTTGGACTTTAAAAGAGACTATGACCTCTGAGTTTGTTTCGGCTTTTCTTCTCAGGGAACAGTCAGCTAGGAAATGCCGGCGCCATCTAGTTTTAAAAAATATTGACCAACAAAATATTGACGTGTAAAAGTGTCTTTTAAGATCTACTTACATAAATAAACATTTCATTTCATTTCATTTCATTACAAGTTTTCAAAGGTGCTCTAGATATAGTATAGAAACGTGCAGCGGCTTTGATATGGTTGTGAAACTAACAACCATAATCAACCCTCTGTTCCTATAGTTAGAGTTTGTTTTTTGTTTTCTCTCTAAAATATCAATCAATCAAGATATGAAAGAAAGACAATTGTATGCAGCTGAGAAGAGACTGTTAACTGGGATGTGTAATGTTACACAAAGGGATAGAATAAGAAATGAATACTTAAGAGGAATTCTGAAAGTGGCACCGCTAACTGAAAAGTTGTGTGGAAATCGGTTGTCATGAAATGGGCATCCAGGGGTACGGGTTGTTCGAAAGAGATACTGTGGGCCCTGGCATACAGGCAACTAGAGGAGCACGGATGGGTTTTAGTCAGTAATAGTCTGACACGCCCTCCTGCTCCACCCAGAGCGGGAGAAGTTATTTGATGATTTCCCGCCCTCAACAAAAAAAATGGTATGGGCATAAGAGACGGAGAAATGAGGAAAATGTCATCGCGAAAGTTTTGAGTATGAATGTCGATGGCTATAAAATTCATTCTCCTGACAGGAAAATAGGTATGCCAATTTATTTGGGGTCGGCGCAATATGTATTTTTCTTCCAAGCTTTTTTATTAGTCGTCATCTTCGTATTTAAACCCTTTCCTAACCACATCATCATTCACAGAGTCCATTCATTATTTCTTTGGTCTTCTTCTACTTTTATAACCATCGACATTCGTACTCTTTTTGTGCGTTGTTGCCAAATCTCTTTTTTGTTTTTGTAAACAGGAGTCAAGGGTTTAAGCTTAAAACCAGCGCTTAGCAACCCGCTAGGAGGACCTAAGCATAATGCTGACGTTAAACCTTTTGCTTCCAGTATTATAGTTTTGTGTATAAGTGTACCTACTACTACTACTAGCTGTAACACTGGAGACAATAAACGTTATTCTATTCTATGCTATTCATATTCAAAACTTTCCTCACGAGTTTTGTCGTGCCTTGAAATAATGTGTTACTTGTACCTATTGCATTTTTGATTATTTTGTATTTGGATTATTTTATTATTAATTATTTTGACATTATTTATGGTGGTTTTAATGTTATTAATGATAATTTTTGACATTACTATGAATTATTTTGACACTATCATTGATCATTTTGACATCATCCTACTAATATTATAAATGTGACTATGGATCTATCATGAATGTATGTATGGATGTTTGTTACTCTTTCACGCAAAAATGGCTGAACGAATTTGAATGAATTTTGGCACACAGGTAATTTGTAACCTGGAATAATACATAGGATACTTTTTATCCCGGTACTACGTTCCCGTGGGATAGTTTTGAACCTCCACGTGGGCGAAGCTGCTGGCAAAAGCGAGTTAGTAATAATTACCAAAATTTTGAAAAATGTATGTACCTATACTAACGCTAGTGTTTAAGGTGTGTAATTACTAACAAATTGGATTTCATTATCTGTTAAATAAATGATTATGATTATGATTATATACATTTGTATGGAAATACTTTCCTGAAACAGAAATATCTATGTTTGCTTGCCGTTACTGTCACGTTGAAAAACATCATTAGTCTGGCAAGAACATTATTCTCTGCCTTCATTAAAAAGCGTATTAGTACAAATTGCAGTTAAACGATTTTGAAGCTATAGTTAACCTATTTGATCGCACACCATCATACATACCTTACTTTAAAGATCTTGTTTTCCTTTTACGGGGTCATTAAATTTAATATTCTGCACTAAAAACGCTTTCTACATCTAACTCCTGTAGTAGCTGGTCTCCAGTTCAACCTTTTATTGCTCAATAATCAACGTAACACCAAGCAGCATCTGATACTAAAATAAAACGTAAAATATTATTATATCTTTAACGTACACATTGTCTATTGTATTTCAGTGCTGGAAGGCGCAATTAATTCTAATATGTTATGATATTGCCTCCAAGTTACAGCCACTTGGAATCTTACTATTGTCTAAGACGTTCTGTAAGACAACGAACTTATCGGTTTTGTACAAACGGAATACTAGATGTGCACGTCTGGGTATAATTGTCAGTTATTTTTTGGTTTTCGTCATAATTACTAGTACCACGACAAGTCTTTAGAAAAGATATCATGCCATCACGCTTTGTTTAAACGAAGGGTTGTTAAGTGAAGTTTTGTTATCATCATCATCATTATTTGAGCCAAAAGACGTCCGCTGCTGGACATAGGCCTCCCCCAAGCTCTTCCACTTCGACCAGTTCTGCGCTTCTCGCATCCAGCAGATTCCTGCGGCCTTCACAAGGTTATCGGTTCAACGCTACGTCTTCCGGTACGCGGTCGCCAATCCAGAATCTTTCGGCCCCATCGACCATCTGTTCTGCGAGCAATGTGCCCTGTCCACTGCCACTTACGTTTGGCAATTCTTCGAGCTATGTCGGTTGCTTTGGTTCTCCTGCGAATCTCTTCATTCTTGATTCGATCATGTAGGGAAACTCCGAGCATAGCCGTCTCCACTGCCCTTTAGGTGTCTTTTAGCCTTCTGGTAAGGCCCAGTGTGAGCGACCACTTTTGTTATACTTCTAAGAAATACAAGAAACTTATTAGGTACTTTGATGATAACTTATAAAACATGAAAGTTCATTCCTTTTAACAGTTTAAAAGGTCAAATGGAAATTTCTTAATTACAAACCACCGGGAAATGTTCAACAACTTCAATGTCTAGTGGTTTGAAAATCTGACTTAATCTATTTGCTACTGTTAAAAAGCTTTTGTCTTGTTTCTGAGTTATTCAGTTCATTAATTGAATTTTTCTCAGAGAAGGAAATAACTAAAGGCTACCTCGTTGGTCTAGTGGTCGCAAGCGCTACTGCTGAGCATAAGGTCCTGGGTTCGATTCCAAGGTCGGGCAAAGTGTTATTGAGTTTTTCTATCTGGAATTTCTCAGTAGCAGCCCGTAGTCTAGATTTGTACCCGGTTGATGGCAATAGGCTCGCTCCCTATTACATGGGACTTAAACATAACTGGCGAAATGTGAATGTACTATAGGTAAACCTCTGCCCAACCCTTAGGAATAACAAGGCGTGATGTTATGTTATGCAACGGCGTAATTTTTTTTACGTCAGCTGCCTATCTGCCTTCCGATGAAAATCGGTATTTTACAAAGAACCACTGCCTACCCTTTCCTACTGATCTAACCTCCAAATACCGCAGTGTCTCAAGACGAAAGTCTTTGACCAGTGTGTGTTGCCAGTGATGACCTATGGTACAGAAACGTGGTCGCTCACAATGGGCCTTATCAGAAGGGCTAAAGTCACCCAAAGGGCAATGGAGAGGGCTATGCTTGGAGTTTCCCTACGTGAGCGAATCAGGAGTGAAAAGATCCACAGGAGAACCAAGGCAACCGACATAGCTGGAAGAACTGCCAAACTTAAGTGGCAGTGGGCAGGGCACATTGCTCGCAGAACCGATGGCCGATGGGGCCGAAAGGTTCTGGAGTGGCGACCGCGTACCGGAAGACGTAGAGTGAGAAGGCCTCCCACAAGGTGGACTCATGACCTTGTGAAGGCCGCAGGAATCCGCTGGATGTGGGAAGCACAAGACCGGTCGAAGTGAAGGAGCCCGGGGGAGGCCTATGTCCAGCAGTGGACGTCTATTAGCTGAAATGACGATGATGATCTAACCTCCACAACCCAGAAACTGAGTACTTACCTAACATCATACCACTTGGTAAGACGGGATGTAAGACTTTCGAGCTTGTGAAGATAAACACACACGATAAATTATACTTTTAAAATCTGTTTAGTAGTTTCCGAGATTACCTAATCCTAAATTAACACACGTTTGGGAAGTTTATTTGAATTATGAACAGAAGTGTTAATATTATAATGAGAAGGTACGCTATTGGAGAAATATCGTGTGACGTCATAAATCACGCCTCACGCCTACACATCAAGACGGGTTTCGTAGAAAAGTCTTCGCCCATAAATTTGGTGACTAATTAAATAATGTTGACTAACATTAATCGTATATCGACTAGCGAACCGCCCGTGCTTCGCTTGACTTTACATCAATATTTTTTATTATACAAAGTGTCACAAAATAAAAGCAAGCGTGACTACTCAATCGATTTCCGTAACTTATAAGACGGTATTTTTGTCTTCAAAACATGTATTTTGCCAAAACTACCGCCGATTCATCGAAAGAAAATTTAGCCTTATTTCAAGAAATAATTTATTTTAAACGCATGAACAATGCAAGGATTAATAGAATTTCCTTAATAATAGCAGTTAGCTTAAAAAATCAGAAAAGCTTTTAACTCAATACTCTAATTGAGTTGTACGTGGTCTAGCATTCATTATGTTAAATGTTTTATACAAGTAAAAATAATAACGTAATATACAATCATAAGAAAGAAAGAATTATACGTTTATTTGCGGTAAACATGACGCAGAGAAAGAACACAAACAAGAGCAGTTGAGGAAAAATATGCGTCACATCCACGCAAAACGACCATCGCTCAGCATAATGCTACGATCCTAGGCGAAATAGAGACCTAGCGCTGTTTTCCAGCGACTGCTCGACCTAATGACGTCAACCGCTACGGCATACGATATAATAAAACACCCCGTCGTTTTTGCGTCGGGGGTTAAAAATTACAATATAAGTAACAATTAAAGTACACAATTCGTTCTGAATATTTATACTCTCCGAAATAAAATATCTACATGATGGTGAAAACCGCATCAAAATCCGTTGCGTAGTTTTAGGAAGAACGCGGTCACACAGATAGACCCAAAAAGCAACTTAATTCATAGTATGTAGGTATAAGACATTAAAATTTTGCGGTCATTATAAAACGTCCGTTTTATTAAGAATGACTAATTTGTAATTCCTTGGAATATCTTTTATGGCAGGTCTTTTAGGCCACAACATAATTATTGTGTCACTTTAATCCTGTTTAAATCCGCAATAAAGTTATCTATCGTTTAATCTCGGTGACACTTAATCTGGTTTCTCCTATGAGTAATACGGTCCGTCTGTTGGAAGTCACGTTGGCCTCAATATTGCTTTGAAAAGCGAAATAAGAATTGTAAAATGGGAGGCAACTCAATAGTTATGTGTGCCCGTCAGGCATACCACTTGCGTGGTTTATCGTGCTAATTTTAATAATAATCTATTCTATAGGGAATAAATGGGACAAAACAAAGTCGCTTTTCGTATCTGTATGTGTGGCCTGTTTATTTTGAGGGACCTGTGGCTAAGTGCCACACTTGCTGCGGTAGATCCGTGGATGGGTAACCATCTTTACATACCAAGATCCCTCCTTGCCTCGAAATTCATGTTAAGTCGTTGGTCCCGGCAGTCATTCGTGGATCTTTGAGTCGTTACGGGTCGTCAAAAGCCCGAAAGTCTGACAACCAGTCTTTCCAAGGCGTATCGTGTAACCCAGTAAAATATCTACTGATATTTAGCTGCATCATGAGCCTGCAAGCAAAAATACATAAAAAAAGGCCGCAGCTTTTTCCTCACAACTTTTCCTCCAAATTTGCCCAAATTCGATCCGATTCGATTCGATTTTTCTATGGAAAAATGAAATAAAAATCTGCAATAATTAAAAATAAAATTATTTCGCTTTAAAAGCGAAATTCTGCATACACCAGTAGTAGCATAAATAGTTTACAATACTATTTTACTATTCATCTTTCCTTTACAATTCTAACTTAACCCGCAAAGCCTCTAGTTATTCAGATCCCTCCTATACTCAGGTAGATAGACGGATAGCAAGGCTTGCGATTACGTCAATTACCTCCCGTTGTGATAATAACATCAATAAGAGTGGCCTTTGCCTGGTAGTGGGTCAATAATAGGCTGCATCCGCGCCTCTGTTGTTATTGCGAGGCTTGTGAATTAGTGTGTTTTGAGGGCTTGTTTATTTAGGGACTTAAAAATTTGACTTACGGAAACCGTAAGTAATAAAAGTGTCTACTCTTTATGAAAACTTTTGATTATGTATCACATATGTATAACATCTTTACAATAAAGGCGTATATAAATCAATGTAGTTCCACAAATGAGCTATGCTTGGAACTTCCCTACGTGATCGAATCAGCAATGAAGAGACCCGCAGAAGAACCACGGCAACCGAAGAATTGACAAACCTAAGTGGTATTGGGTTGGGCACAGTGCTCGCAGAACAGATGGCCGATGGGTCCAAAAGATTCTAGAGTGGCGACCGCCTACTGGAAGACGTAGAGTTGAAAAGGTAAACCTGGACTTGGCTTGTGAAAGCCACAGGATTTGACCGGATGCGGGAAGCACAGAACAGGTCGAAGTGTTGTGGTTTGGGGTATTCCTAAGTCCAGCAGTGGATTTCTTTCAGCTGAAATGATGATAATGATTGTGAGTTTCATAAATTAATATCTGAACACTCCTAAAATGTTATATGAATTTGTAGTAGACACGCACACAATACTTGAAGTAGGTCCATTGTAGTTACTAATAATAATGGTATTTCTTCTTAGAAATATAGCAGTAACAAGAGACTTCAAAATCAGTAACTGTTACGTCCTACTTGCAAAACTGTATCAATCAACTTAAGACAGATCTTCAATTGCATTTCACATTATAATACGACATACTTATGTCAATGTCAGTATCACAATATTTAACGGCATTTCCCATAAACCGTATCCGTTTAAGAGAAAACATACACATGGCAATTACAGCTATTTTCTTGCCTTATATTCAATAGAGAATGTGTACCGACTGACGTGTTATTATGACGGAAAACTGACTTAGTAAACGGTTCATTTGTTTACCTATTCATTTGAGAAAGCGATATAAATCAGCTGTTTTGTACCTCGGTAGTTACATTCAGGAAAGCTGGTTAGTGAGGCTAGATTGGTCCGACTGGTTGAAACTTTGTGTCTTGGGTTAGCATTGTTTTGTTTTAAAGATATTATATAAGTATTGCATAGGCTGTTTCTATTTTGCTCGAAGACTATAATATTACAGAATTTGGACCATGATTATGTTCTAAACATGACGTACATATTTATTAATGAAATACAACCCTAGATAATGGAAAATTTGTTTTTGGTGTCAATACTTACATTTTATCTATCCCAATGAATAAAACTGAAGTGTTTATTTGTAATGTCAAAATAACAGCTGTTTACTAAAAACGGTATTTGTAACTATTTTTTTTTCTTGTTTGTCTGTTTTTGCCGACTAATCTCCAAAACGGATAAACCGATTTTAATGGGAATTTTACTGGCAGGTATCTGATGTTATAAGGAGTAAAAAAGGAACTTTTTGCTCTGGCAGCACGTTTCGTTGGGACAATTTTTGATATCCAACAGGCGAAACCGCGGGCACAGCTAGTAATTTTATAAGACGGCCAATTGACTTACATTTACTTATTAGAGTTGGATTTGGGAACTAAAAACACTTGAAGAACTTAAAGATCCTTTTTAAAACATACACTTTAACTTTTTTCTTGAAAAGGTTATTTACTAAACACCGACTAGCTTTTTTGAGAAAGTAAAGCCCAAAATTATATCCTTAATAAAACCACAACATATTTTTCAGCCTGCATTTCAAACAAGCCCGAGCCAATTTAAGCAAAAAGGTCGAGGTCTACGGCATCGCAACCCTTCACTGGACGGCAAGCTAATAAAGCGTAGAAGTTTAAAGTTTTAATTAAAAAGGCCCGGTAATTAGATACGGTCTGTGGATATGTTAATTAATGCACGGGTTAATTCTTCAAAACAGTGCCATTGTTCCCGGAGTCATAAAAATTGCGTACCTTTGGAGAAACAGAAGGCTTGTGATTGGATGGTTGCTGAATTTGAAGTACAGCTGTGGTACAAATATCAATAGTATTGATTTTTATGAAGAGTTTGGTGAATAAGAAGCGCTTCATAAAGAAGAAAAATATATTAATGAGATTACTTAGATCAGATGAAAAATTTGCTTCTTCTTTTCGTGTCGATGATTCTTATTTTGTCCAACCAGTGCTTATCTTGTATTGCGGCTCCACTTTACTACTGTAATAACTTCCTTTTTCCATTTTTGATCTGAACTGACATCTATATCGACCCGAAAGTAATTTTTGCTTTTTAATGAGAATGATAGATTTCGCTTAAATCCACGTGTTTAAAAATAATAATAAGCAATAGATTGGCAATTGCAATGAATAGTTACATTTTTGAAAAAGGTACTAATTAAGGTAAAATGAAAAGGGGGTATGTATATTCATTAACGTTAATTCAAGTTAAGAGGTGGTTGAACATTAAAAATGTGTGTTTAAACAGTCGCTAATTATTACTTAAATTTAAGCAACGCATATAAATAAAGGGGAATGCGTGTTACGGCAACTTGAAATTGGTTTTAGGTACAACATCAACATCAACGCCGATCAGAAAACCAATACATATTCGACAAAATTCTGATAGCAGATGTTGTTGACCAGGTTCTAGAACATTCCATACTAAGTGAACGGAATATCCACAATTCCTTTCGTAACTACATAAAGCACATACAGATATGGTTGGAAGCCTGTTATTGAATTTCACATTGCTGTTTGTTATTTTTGGTCGTTCGAAGTGAAATATTAAGGGGAATTTATGAACTCGATTGATTACTCACCGAGCTCGGTAATTAAGAACTCTCATATAATGCATTGAGGAGAAGGGAACAATGCATTTGCAAATGTATTTTATGAACGTTGATTGAGTATTTTTTTGGCCTCATTTATTCTTTGGTCATTTACGGGTTAGCTTGGAAATTAATCAGGGTTTTAATAAGCTTTGAGTTTTGGATGACTCATTACTTTGCTGAGGAAAGAGAGTGAAATATTTGTAACGGTATAGGTTGATATAATCGCTGTTGCATTTGTCACAGATTTTTTGCAATCACTTGTAGAATTGTAGGAGAAAGTATTTTTTCAATAAGATCGATAATAGTGGATCGACAATTGAACCTTTAACAACCTAAAAGATTTTAGAAATAATCTATTAGTTATATATTTATAGTAATGATGTGCTTAATTCAAAATACATAATGGAAGATATAAAATGTCAAAAATGTATAGGTAGAGCTTTAATTTTTAAATGCTTAAAAAACTGATTTAAATAATAAATAAATAAATCAGCCATGTTGTTCGACTGCAGGACAAAAACCTCCCTCTTTGACTGCTTTAAAATACTTTAAATATAGGTATGGTCTATGTTAAGGGCCGCATGATTCCGCTGGATGCGGGAAGCACAGAACCGGTCGAAGTGGTGGAGCTTAGAGGAGGCTTATGTCCAGCTGCGGATGTCTTTCGGCTGAAATGATGATGATGATGATCTTAAGGCTCGAGACTAGGACAAAACATGAACGCCTACTATAATCTAGATCCCTTTGACGTGTCAAAAATACTTTCACTATAAACGTTCCATGTATAAAATAGAGGACCATTTCCAGTAGGTACCACAGTATTAAACACTAGTTTGACAGTCCCCACTAGAGAGAATTTAGGCACTAATGTGTCTGAACTTAAGCCTAGACTATTCATTCCCTTATATAATTCACGACCGTTTTGTGCCGACAAGGTCATTTTATAATTGTATTGTTAAACATACCTTTGGGTTTAAAGTTGTCTACTACCAGTTTCACATAAACATCACGGCTTTATTTTTCAAAGAGTCAGGCACACCTCGTACCTAAGAGAGCCAATCATATTTCTCCGGTTTTGTTTTAAGTCACATGTATTATTTGCCATCGTCATCTACATAGCCTTTAACTATGTTGGGGTCGGCTTCCAGTCTAACTGGATGTAGCGAATACCAGTACTTTACATGAAGCAACTGACTATCTGACCTCCACAACCCAGTTACTGGGTAATACGATGTCCCTTGGTATGAGTGGTTGTCAGACTTTCAGGCTTCTGACGACCAGTAACGACTGTTAGAGTTCTACGAATGACAGCAGGGAGTAACATGCGGAGGGGTCTTGCTATGTAAAGATGGATGGAAGAGAGATGTAGATTATGTAGTTGCCATTATTATATGGGCTGCTTAGTAGCAATTTCTTAGCAGAAATTGCTAATGGATACCCAAGCAAACTGTAACTCTTTGCCCAACACGGGGATCGAACTCACAACCTCATGCTCAGCGGTAGCGCTTACGATCTCTAGACCAACAAAGAAACTAGATGTCTATAAAATTGACAAGGGTAGTTTGCTAGTTCTGTTACAGTGTTCGAATGGGCACTATTTACCAGACAACTTAAAAACCAAAACAAAAATCAAAATTCAAAAGTAATTTATTCAAACTAGGCTGGTGTAGCATTTTATCGTAATAATCTTCCACAAAGGTTACAATAATTATCTGGTGGGAGTAAAATGAACCACACGCCAACAACAGAACAGATATATAACAGTGTAGGTACCACGCACCACAAATCAATCTGTTTACCTATCATCCAAGTTTATATTAGGCGCATCCCTGGTTAGTAGGGTGCCGGGCAGCATCAACAGCATCCTGTCTATGGTAGCAAGCAGGCTTTCGTTTGTGAGCTAATACTGCAAATAGTAGGTGGGCCAGTCACCTTGCAGCAGTGATATCACAGATTGTTATATTCTGTGCTAATGTTTTACTAACACATTTTGTAAGTTTTTGTTTCTAACACTAAGTCTTGTTGCTTGAAATTAAATAAATACCTACTAATAATATTAACTGGTAATTATATTAACCAGTTAAATCATACATATACTTACTAATAATGCTCTGAAGAGTTTGTTTGTTTGAACACCTTAATTTGTGGAGTCAGTCGGATTAAAACAAAACATCATTTAATAGCCCAATTCTCGGGGATATTACGAAGAAGTACTTAAGGGGAACCAAGTCGCGGGCTCGAACTCAATGATGGGCCTTGCTAAAAAGCACGCAGTCTCACCAGGCATCCTGTCCGACAGAGGTAGTATCAGTGATGAGCAATTAGAAGCTAGTCTATATGTAAAATATTATTGAGTCAGATGCAGGATCATTTATAGTACAACAGGCGTGTAAAAAATTAAGAACAGTCCTTCGGAAGAAACAGGGTTTTCGGGTTTTATGAAAAAACCACTGCATAAATTAAGTACCAATAAAGTTTATTGTACTTTTTGATATTTGAGCTTTGTCGGTACCGACTGGGCTTTTCAGATTTTATACTTCTTTTATTACTTAAACACGTCCAAAGTTAGGTTAAATTAGCAAGAAAAACGAATCTTTGTTGGCTCCTAACTTTGTAATGGCTTTTTATTTTAGTATTCTGTTTCCGTACAGACAATATCAATAAGGAGACAAAACCATACCATGTTTAATTTTTGATATACATTGTCGAACAGTGGAGTAATGCACTCCCGAAGTTTGTTTGGGAAAAATTTGGACTAGATTCACCTTAACATCACGGTCTCCTTAGGAACCGAAAAAAAGGCAGGAAAAGGGCTATGTTAAAACAAAATAATACTTAGCGTGGATAATACGATGGGACAGAGACAAGAAATTTCACGTGAATGAAGTCGCTGGTTCCATCAAGTTTACATGTTACGATACCCTTGGGAAGCAATGACACATGGTATGCATTGTCTGTTGATACATTGCTTTGACCTATTTCAGAAAATTTCAAATCCACATATATGTATCAATATTGCCTGAATTCATTTCACTCTGCTCTGCACTGTAACTAAAATTATAATTAGAAAAGGAAGGCTGCAGTGAGATAATCTAACACGTAGATATTATGTAGAACAAAGACGCGTTTTATGTCTGCAACGAATGATGTGTACGCTTGGTTCTTCTAAACTACGCTATGGATGTTGATTCACTTTTCACAATCATTTAGTGAATTTATTTTTGAAAGTTAAAGTGTACCTGTGTGAGTGTGTGTAATGTGTGGTGTTCCACAACTGAATAGAATATGAAATAAGTACATTAGAGGAAGTTTGGAAGTAGCGCCGATAGCTAAAAAGTTGTGTGGAAAACGGTTGTCACGGTATGAGCATGTGATGCGGAGGAATGAGGAAAATGTCGTGAGGAATGTTTTGAGTATGAATGTCGATGGCTATAAGAGTAGGGGGAGACCTAAGAAACGATGGATGTACTATGTGAATGATGATATGGTTAGAAAGGGTGTGACTACGGAGATGACGACTGATAGAGAAGTGTGGGAGAAAATACATGTTGCGCCGACCCCAAATAGATTGGGATAAGGGCAGGAGATTGATGATGAGTTAAAGTGTACCTAGAATTCATTAGGATTTTTCTTACGTATACTTAAAGAACTCTCTTCAAATATGTTTTGTAAAGTCGCAAAACCGAGCGAAGTAGGGCCGGGTCACTATAGTCCAATTCAAATAAAGATCCAGGGTCTTGATAGTTTACCGTCTGTCAATACACACACCAAAACAAAAGAAAAACGTCTTCTTCAAAAAGCTCAACCACCGTATCTCCTCAACCCAAAAACCGAACAACCTCACTACACATTAAGTAAATCTGTCTCATAGTGACATCTAAACAGATAACAATATCGTCTGTATAGTGGGTGTAGCCGTATCTGATCTAATTAATGCGACGTTGATTGATACTAATGTAGTTCGTAACGACGGTCCCGGTGAGTAATTGATTGTCACAACATGATGTATACGGTTATAAAAATCGATATTTAGTACTGGTTTTTCGGGTTTTCGAGGTCGGGTCATGGTGCTTATAGGGTTCATTACAACTTTATCTGATGAATGTGGACTCAACTCACCAGCCTCAAAGGCTGGTAATAGTTTTTCTAAATAGTATAAATTGCACATCCTGTTCAATCATCAGACACACACTTAAATAACTAAAAATTGCATTCGACTGAAAGAATACAAATCACTAACATACTATGGAATAAGGTTTGCTATGCTTTCTATGGTATGCTACGCTTTTATGATTGTAAAGAGGATGCTGGCTTGCAGAAACATGTAAAATCGTTTTCACAAAGAAGCACTTTCGCATTCAAAATCAAAATCAAAAGTCATTTATTCATATTAGGCTGAGAATCAGCACTTTTTGAATGTCAAAATTACATAAGGCAGTCCCCCAAAACGCCCGCCCTTCACCACTTCCTGGTGCTTTAGCTGGGAAGAAGAAGTGGCGCAACAAACTCCCCAGCAGCACAGCTGTCTGTTAAGTTAGATAGACTGATGATTCTACACATAGGTAGGCAAAGTAATCAACATTACGAGACACAGAACTTAAATACTTTTGTCATATGTCAGCTAGCCATGCCAATATACCAAAATAAAATGAAGACTTAACTCAAGCACAAAAAATAAAAAAGTAAACAAAGCATACTACCAAAATGAAAGCCTCCTGGTATAAATGGAGTGATAGCTTACATATGCAATGCTGGATAATGTTCACAAATGATAACCTAGGACCATCGACGTAAAATAAATAAACAGGTACGTAATTATTAGCAACAATAACAAAAGTTGTAAGGAATGGTGTGATCGACAAACATTATTAAGGCGGGATCATGACGATTTATTGTATGATTTAAGCCCATTAAAAGTACTGAAAGAAAACCTGTCGACAGTCGTGACGTGTAGTTAGAAGGCCGAAAGTCTGACATCCAGTCTCATCAAGGGGTATCGTGTTACCCAGTAAATGGGTTGTGGAGGTCAGATAGGTATACGCAACACTCAGCCACATCCGGTTAGACTGGAAGCCGACCCCGAAATAGTTGGAAATATAATAATCTGTTAGGAAAGTGCTGAAAGTTCTCGAAAAAGTCTTGACGCAAACATAATACTGTTTACAGGCGAACTTTAGTTATACTCCAAAATTACGATCACAAGTTTTGCATAATATTTTGCACGGTGCACTAAGACGTCTGTTGGTACAAAATAAAGAGGAACAAAAGATTCAGTCTGTGCAAACTTGAAGTAACGTGGAAGAAAAAAGTTTGCTTGGTAAAAAAAAACATCTATAGGACTATTTTAAATTCGAAAGGAACTCTTTTTGTATATTTGTTACCTATTCACGCCTAAACCACTGAACCGATGGATATGAAATTTGACAGAGAGTGGGACTTGGGGAAGGCTACTTAGTAAACATAAATAGACTACTTCAATCAACCTCCTATCCTTTTCCGAACTAAATTGTGGTAAGCTTCAAGTTTAACTGGTTGTAGCAGTATTTTAAGCGAAGCCACCGTGTATATGACTTCCACGATCCAATTACTGGGTACCTAATATACTCTTTGGCTAATACTGGTTGTCAGACTTTCGGACTTCTTTGGACCTTAATATACGTATACGTCTTTTTCCATAAGTGTAGGCTGAAACTACAGAACACCACCATCTATGATCCTTTCGTGCTCTTGGATTTGTATTATAAAATACCGTGCTATTGTGTGAAAATAATTACCACCTATGAAGATGATCTCTAGTACCTGTCGTCGTAGGTACGAGCTAAATATGTTTGATCATTCTCACGAGTAGAGATTACTGACGCTCCACAATTATTTATCTCTATGACTTAAATGACTATCGCCCATTTTATCATTCACAGAACAAGTTAAATGTATGGCACAATGACGAATTGATCAAGTTCATTACAAAAACATGGTTGATAATAATATTAATTGTACTGTGTATGTTTGTGCGTATGACCTTCTTATCTTACGTTTTCTCTCACTACACTATTAGACTATCTGACTGTTTAAGATTATCGAAAGAAAAAAAAAATCCTGAGATAATAAATTATTGTATTTCTTTATTTTTGTACTATTCTCTCTCTTTTAAAATCATACACAGGTAATCTTATTGAAGTTTAATATGTCTTCGGCTGAATTTCATTATTCTGTAAATACCGGATCTTCTGTACTCTTCTGTTTAGTGTTTGTACCTGCATTATTCACCATCGTCTCAGGTGTAGCAGTTGCAAAATGTCCTGTCCCTTTCTAATTCTTAGCTAAAACAGCTGTTATAAAACCGGTTCAAACTGAATTATTATCATCTATGTATTAGATAATTGTTTAAGTTAAATTATCCGTAGCTCCGTACTGTAGTGTTATGTACAGTCAGCCTTAAAAAGATGAATCCTTTGACAAGATATCAATTGATTGTCTACTATTTGTATTCCATAATACCGTATCAATGTGTGGGTTTAATTAAGTATCCAATATGTAATATTATGTTTTGTGGCTACACTATTAAGGTATTGGTGCACTATTAAGGAACGAGGGTTGGAGACAATTGAAGGAATTATTGTCTAAGATTACCTACATATTTTTGGGGCTAAGTAAATGATTAAATTCAGCTGCTTTCTCTATTAACATTTTTTGTAAGGCTCTTGCTCATAAACTGACGTTTATTAAGACTAAACTTATTTAAGAGGAAAAGAGATTGGTTAATATTGATTCTTAAAGTCTATTCAAATCCTTGTACCTATCCATTTAATATTATTTTTACTGAAACGAATTCCAACTTTATGCATGTGTAAATTAAGATATTAAACGAATGCTATTGACAAAATGAAGCTTTACCGCGAACTGAACATAGTGTTTTTTTTTTAACTCAAATTTCTTTACTTCTTCTGAAACTAAATAATGAATGCAGTATAGTTATAACATTCGTACTTACAACCGAAAATTACCATATTGTGCAACATGAAAGTTTCGCGCCGCATTCCGATGTCGGTTGCATTTGTTCAATTCAAATTACTATAGTGCAACATTCCAATACTTATTGAGCAAAGATATCGAAACAACGTTGTTTGATATACATTTAAAGGGATTGTGCGTAACTTCTGTCTGGTCAGAAATGTACCTAGATCAAATGTTTTTAACTGTCGATCTATCTAAAGGGTTTATTGTTTTCCATTGACGAACAGAATAATACTGTACTTAAAGGCAACCTTCTATGAAACAAACATTACGAACCATGTTTATAAAAGGATTTCCAATCGGCAAAATTTGGAACTTTCATTCTCCATTTTAACCCGTCTAGAGGATGAAATTTCAAAATTCCATCCTTAGTGCCCACTTTCGCTAACTTTGGAACTCTTGTTCAATATTTGATGCTTCTAGACATAGCGGTATAGGCGGTGCTTTTTTGTTTGTAAATGAGTTTCCTTGGCTAGAGTAGTAACCCTAGCCAATGAAATGATTTACGACCAAACTGGCATTAGCTAATATGCAACGCCTCCGTTGAATATTTATAATTGAAAATAGGTGCACAAGCAATACAATTAAGCAAATTTATGAACATTAAAACAAAACAGTCATCAGTAACTACTATGTTAATGTTATCACCGTTCATCATCATTTTAGCCGAACGATGTCCACAGTTGAACATAGGTCCCCCAAGCATTTGACCGGTTTTATGCTTCGCACATCCAGTGGATTCCTGTATTCTCCACAAGGTCTTCGGTATACCTTGTAGGAGCCCTTCCAACGTTACGTCTCGTTTTTTTTTTTTTGTTGGGTGAGATATCATCAAATGACTTCTCCCGCTTTGGGTGGAGCGGGAGGGCGTGTCAGACTTTTACTGACTAAAACCCACCCGTGTTCCCTCAGTTGCCTGTGTGCCAGGGGCCGCGGTATCTCTTTCGAACAACCCGCACCCCTGACAGGGGTCAGCCCTTGCGGGCCCTATCAGTTGCTGCCGACATCTCTTTGAGGCGCGCGTGGAACACAACGCTCCGTCGACCCGGGCTTGGTCCTTACCGGACAGCGAGCTACCCATTACTCGCCATCCGCAAGCCCGTGCCTACGGTGGCCGGGAATCAGCTTGGGATTCCAGACGCCCAGGGCGTCTCCTGCAAAGGCCACGGCTGTGAGGGCGCATGTACTGCATCTCCCTCACGTGCGCCGCCTCCCTCTTTGCAAGCATCACTGCTTCGCTGTAGGAAGCGACTGCTAGCCATGCACTCTCGCTCCGTACCATGGCCTGGACGAGGGCCGGACGTGAGAGATCGCCTCCGCCGATCGCCTCCACGAGGACACGGCGGTGCTCCGCCCAAGCCGGGCAGACCTCCACACGCTACGTCTCGTCTGGTAGCTTTTTGTTAGCATAATACGCCTAAAATGTTCAAATTGCTGCGACACGGGAGTGAGTGTAATATGCCACGCGGGCTTATCGCTTGTTGGTAGACCTCATATGTCTTCGAATTTTGGGTTCTAGGAAATGTCGGTTTCCTCACGATTTTTCTTTTTCCTCGGTTTTCCTTCACCGTTTCAAAAGCAAAGTAAAGCAGGACATTCGAACCTACGAATTTGTGAGTCGGGGCCAGTACCACTGGGCTACCACAGCTCCCTTGTGCTTTTACCTTTCCTTATTCATACTCTTAAGTGTGCAATAACATTACAAATTAGTTGGTGCTAGTTTATTTTAGATCTACAATTCGCTCGAGTATTGTCGCCTTAAAAAACTGGTTCAAAACAAATGACTTAATTTTCTGATACTTAAAAGCATTTGTTCTAGAACTATATAAGTTATTATAAGAAGTAATAAGTAAAATGTCACATTGATTTAATGTTTTATCTTGGGCCGGCATTTCTTCATTATGATTTCAGAATAATAAACGTTTTGTTAAACTAAAATAAAGTAATTATTTTATTAGTAGTAGGTATACAGCTAACTTTATAATATATAAGGCCGCCAGTAACAGTAATAACACCCCGTATTAGTTCTTACTCGTTTGCTGCGCACTCTCAACACGTTGGCGGATGCCATAAACATATTCACCTGTACACTGGGTGAGTTCACAAGGGCTACGTACTGTGTCGCATTTAAGGTATAGTTAAGTATGTTTCAAGTAACTTTGTCGCATTAGATTCATTATATTATCTGTAATGTCAAAAGAAACATGTCATGTGATAAATAAATAATAAAATTACAGTAGGGTATTAAATTAATTCGTTTTATAGATTCATTTTTAAATATGATTTTTGTATTTTTTTTGTTTTGTGTTTCATCTCTTTCTTAGTTAGTTTTAATATTAATCTGGCAGTTTGAGTACTTTATGCGGCCTACCCAAATGTCCTTTCTTTGGTATTGTTCGTCAATTCGTTGAGCTCCTTAAGTTCTGAGTTGAGCTGCATGATTACTCCACCAGTCCACTCAATCTGTGTGGTTCTTTCCTCAAAAGACCATTTCAGACCCCAATCCACATGGTCTTCACATGTTCTGACCAAGATTATAACTGGACTTTAAAAGAGACTGACCTCTGAGTTTATTTCGGCCTTTCTCCTCAGAGTAGTCAGATAGGAAACGCCGTCCTCATCTAGTTTAAAAAAATATGATTGACGTGTAAAAGTGTTTGTACAAACCTACTTACAGAAATAAAATCATTTATCATTTAACATTTCTACTTGAATAATGAGTCTGTTGATACAAAAATACACCAAGAGACAGACTTGTTACAGACCGTCATCTGCCTATCCTTTTTCCAACTATGTCGGGGTCGGCTTACAGTCTTACCGGATGTCTAACTAGATGCAGCTGAGTACCAGTATTTTATACGAAGCGACTGCCTGTCTGACCTCCATAGCCCTGTTGCTGCGTAACACGATACCCTTTGGTAAGACTGGTTGTTAGACTTTTGGGTTTCTGACAACCCGTAAAGACTGTCAAAGATCCACGAATGCCAGCCGGAACCAACGGCAGTCGGAGTCTTGGCACGTAAAGATGGTCACCCATCCACGGACCAATCGCAGCAAGCGTAGCTTAACCTGATTGATTGACCCGTGCAACTGACATTTCTTGTTACAGAACAGTTTTACAAATTTTCCAATACCGCACGGAAATTAGATTTCTGTTCCTATTAGGGTTAATACTGACCCTCTGAATCCTCATTATTAGATACCTACTCAATTGTGGCTTTAATTAGCTGTACATTCAGTCACGATACTTAGATAAAAAGATTAAGGGTGGCTAATTTTCCAAAATGAGTGCCAACACAATTTCCGGCCAACGAAGAAAAATTAAATTTCAGCCCAGAAAACACTAAAAATCTCGGAGGCCTCAGCAAACTCGACTTTAATTTCTTTTTAAAAGATTTTCTGGCGAGAGAACTTCATCGAATGCGACAGACGAGAAGCGAAAATGAAACAATTATGCAAATGAGCAACAAAATAAAACTCATTTTATTAATAATCAAATAACGGGAGTTCGCATTCGCAAATGAAATAAAATTTCGTAAATGGTGGCATTAATTGTCGGGACGAGGAGGTGGGGCGGCGTTTGTCCCCAACCTCCTTCCTTCTGGCTTCTATCAAACAGAAGTTATCATCTGAAGGGGAGAGAAGTTTTAATAAAATTCCGAATGCCTCGGGCATTTAGATACAGTGAGATTCTTAAATGCTATCTTCTAGTTATAAAAGTGGCAACTTAGCTGAAAGAATCTTTTGCTTGAACGAGTGACTTTGAGGGACTTCAATATTCGAGTTCAGCGATATCCGCAATATCCGCGAAAAATGACTATAACAGTTTTAATTGCTCGAATACTGAATATTCGATCAAATAAAACTGATTTAGTCATTTTTAAGGCACTTGCGGTTCAGTGAGTTAGTTGAATGAATCTTTGAACTATAAAACTAGACAACAAAGGGTACTCCGAAGGTTTTGTTATTTCTTAAATTCTTGAGATGAATTCATTGAGCTGCTTTTTTATTCTTAAAATAGAAATCAAAGAGGTTTAAGCTATTTGGGAGCATCCAACTGAAAAATCACAGATTATTTTCCTCGAAATAGACAACTGAATAGAAGATAAAACTTCTTCAATTTCCGATTATTCGTACAAAGATGAGTGTCCTTAACACATTCAAAATACAAATAAAAAATAATTTATTATTTTATTTTATTTTAAGGTAACTGCTTCATTGGTCCCGTGGTTGTAAGCGCTACTGCTGAGAATACTGTCCGTAGTTCGATTCTCAGGTCGGGCAAAGTGTTATTAGGTCTTTCTATCTGGAATTTCTCAGTAGCAGCCCGGAGTCTAGATTTGTGCCCGGTGTTTGGCAATGGGCTCGCCCCTATCACACTGGACTTAAACATACCTAACTGGCCAGATGTGAGTGTATATATATAGGTGCACCTCTGTCCAATCCTTCGGGAAACAGGCGTGATGTTATGTTAAGATAAGTTATTTTAATCATCATCATCATTATTTCAGCCGAAAGACGTCCACTGCTGGACATAGGCCTCCCCTAAGCTCCGCCACTTCGACCGGTTCTGTACTTCCCGCATCCAGCGGACTCCTGCAACCCTCATAAGGTCAATAAATATTATTGTTATTTTAATAAATTGATTTAATAAGACATCGAACTTCTTGCAATCGAAATTCAAAAATTAAGTTCGATTTTAATTAGGAATTGTTACACTGACTTATTGTAACTACAAAACGAATAGACTATTTAAAAACATATTACGTTCACACCTTTTGTAGTATGTGTTGCTTTTCGGACAACGAGTACCGACGTATCATCTAATTTAAATCGTGTTCAAGAGGTCAACGACCAATAATGAAACGAAGACAACTTTGTGAAAAAACAGCAAGTTTCAATTGTGATAAAGGTTGTTCCTCTCATTAATAATGTATATGTCTGTTCTTCGAGGAATCTTGAGATAAAAAATTAAATGCCTTTCTATTTCTGGATTATGTTCCTCCACCATACCTATATGTAAGTAACGATGTAGAAGGATTTCCGAGAAAAGTTTTTGTAATTGTTTTCTTTTAAAATAATACGTTTACGTATACATGTATGTGTGTATACGCATATAGTTATTGCGTAGTATTTACATGAACCTTTTTTATAAGCGTATATTTTCAAAATAAATTACATACCTAAACTCGAACCTACGATGAACAAGACGTGGATTGCAAGGGTTGGATCGAAGTGGCCCTTGAAAAAAATGCCTGGACGGATTTGGGGGAGGCCTTTACTCAGCCCTGGGACAGTGTAGGCTAATTAAAAAACTTTAATCTTTTTCCTATGAGGGTAGGCAGAAACTACTACGCCATTTACGTTCAGGGTAAATGGTTTTATTTCTATACACCGTGACATTTTAGTCGTCTTACAAAGGTGGTCCACTCAATGTATCCGACATAATTGTTACCATTTAATTAAGATAATAGTTACAAAGAAAAATAAATAATGCTTTACAATTATAAAACATCCTGTTAATAATGTTTACGTATCAGAGGGTAGAAGATACCGACACCATTACGTTCCATCATTCATATCAGGGTGTTTCAAACTACGTCATGCATTTTAGTGAATGGTATTTTAATTTGTTTAATCATTCATATGTTCAAAAAAAAATTAAATGTATAATAGTCATTATTTTTTTTTTTTGGGTGGGAAATCATCAAATAACTTCTCCCGCTCTGGGTGGAGCGGGAGGGCGTGTCAGACTTTGACTGACTAAAACCCACCCGTGTTCCCTCATTTGCCTGTGTGCCAGGGGCCGCGGTATCTCTTTCGAACAACCCGCACCCCTGGCAGGCATCGGCCCTTGCGGGCCCCATCAGTTGTTGCTGACATCTCATTGAGATGCGCGTGGAACACAACGCGCCATCGACCCGGGCTTGGTCCTTACCGGACAGCGAGCTACCCATTACTCGCCCTCCGCAAGCCCGCGCCCACGGTGACCGGGAATCAGCCTGGGATTCCCGACGCCCAGGGCGTCTCCATTGTAAGACGAGTAAAATGTCACGATGTATATAGGTTAGTACAAACACTTTTACAAGTCAATCATAGTTTAAAAACAAGATGAGCTCGGCGTTTCCTATCTGACTACTTTGAGAAGAAATGCCTGAACAAACTCAGAGGTCACAGTCTCTTTCAAAGTCCAGACATATTTTCGTTAGATCTTGTGAAGACCATGTAGATTAGTGTCTGAAATGGTATTTTGAGGTAATAATTGATGGTATTTTCAAACATTTGGTCATGCACGCACACCGCGCGCCGGTTAAATGCGTTGGTTCCATTATTACGATTTTGTTAACAAGTAGATACTTACATGTTAATAATTCTGATATGAGCAGACTCTAATTACTAACATTTCAACATCGTTAATACGTTTCATTACCAACCTCTAATTTTCCATTTAAACTCTTGAAAACCAAGTCTGTATTAATTACCAAAATTCTACAAACATAAATTCGCTAAGCAAGTATTAATTTGTAGGATCGTTTAATGCGCAATATGCTTATAATTTATATTCTTTACTTACCGATTTATGTACAGTTAAAGCCGCGTATTCACGTGCATTTTTTTCGGAGGCAGTGGAGCATCACCATGTCAGCCGAAAGTCGTCCTCTGCTGGACATAAGCCTCTCCTAAGCACCGCCACATTTACCAGTTCTGTTCAGCTTGTGTTTCCCACATCCAGCGGATTCCTGTGCCCTTCACCAGGTCATTGGTCCACCTTGCGGCAGGCCATGAAACGTTACATTTTCCAGTACGTGGTCATCACTCCAATACTTTTTGGCCCCACCGACCATCTGATCTGCAACCAATGTGCTCTGCCCACTGCCACTTAACTTTGGTTATTCTTCGGGCTATGTAACATGTATATAGCTTGGTTCTCCCACGGACCTCTTCTGTACTGGTTCGATCGTGCCTCTCAAATGCCGTTCCAGCGACTTTTGCCTTCTTATGAGGCCCGAAGTAAAGCAACTTGGAGCAACTGATACAACAACAACTATGGAGAACCTTAATAAACAATTGCTACATTTCGTCCAATAAGGTGTGGCTTGTTGCGGTATCACTTGCAACAATTAGCTGCAATTTTGGCATCAAACAACATAGAGCAATGTTGCTCTGTATGTATAACTTTATCATTTGATAAATTGCTACAATAATTGCAACAAAATAAATACCCAGCTTTGGTACCCAGTACGGCTTATCATCAAAATTGTGAGTTCAAAGCTCCCATAAGAAATTTTGTTATTCTCAATTAAAATGTTAACAGGACTAAGTAAATATTTCAGTGTTACTTTGGACGCTATTTATGGCCCTTCTAAGCCTTAATTAAAGACTCTTTGATGTTCAATCTCTTACGAGAAACTCGGTAATTGCGTACTACGGTAAGTAAATGGAAAATTTTTGCTTATTTACGTACGCATCTTGGGGAATGAGAGAGTGATTAATTCTTAAAATATTAGGCTTTTGAAAGAGTTGGAGGTTTGAAGTTACGTGTGATCTGACGGACGCTAGCATCTTTAATGAATTACGCTATAAAGATGAGTATCTCTTTCTTATTCGTAACTTTTTTGCACGAGATTTTATGAAAAGCTGCAGTTACTTTGGTGATAACTGAATTTACTTCTCGAAGATTTTAAAGAAAAGTAGGCACTTTATTTTATTCTTGCGCAAATTACTTACTTCCGTCATTTTTTTTGCATGAGGTACCTATTCTTCTACAATATTTCGCTCAGACATAAACATACACAGAGCTACGTACCTACCTACAGAAACGGGCTCAGTAATGACACATAATATTTGTCAGGAAAATCCACCTCAATTTCAACCACGAAATTTGCGGTACAGCGACCATTCCACCACACTACATCACGATTAGTCTTGCCGATTCTCCCCTACCTACCCACTAATCCGCGACCGCACAAAAACTTAATTAACCAAAATATATATGGGAGTGTATAAACAAACATGAGCCACAAAGTCACTCCCTCCCCCCTTGGGACTTTATACGGTGATACTATTTCGTGTAATGACTCCAAAATGAGGATACACCTCCCCGCAATATACGGGGCATATGTTCGGAGGCTTTAAATCTGGAAGCGGCATGGTGTGAGTAAAGGCTTATGTTTATGTTGACACATAAAGTTATGAAATGAGTGTTTGAAAAACTCACCTCATTTTAGTACCTAATGAACGTAGGTGTTTTATATAACTTTTTCTCAACACTAGTCTAATTTCGAAAATCTATTCACATTTCTGTGCAAAGTTGGTGCCGTCCACTTTGTGCAAAGTTGGGGCAGTCATTATGTTGTTAAGTTTACAAACTATTATGTTTATAAATCTTGAAACTTATTTCAAATAAACTTCTTTTGAAGGCCCTTCTACACAATTTTGCAAACAAGGAAAAGACATTGTTTAGAAATAAACGTTTTTACGAAAAAATCTTGCAATAAAGAAAAACCACAAGGAGTTTCCTGTCTATGCCACTTCCATAACACCAATATCTTTGTACTTTTATTCACAGCAGCTCCTTAATTCATACACGTCACGTTTTCATGGGAGGCGTCGAGTCGTTCTCTCGAATCGAGTAACGCGAAATGAACATAGCATTAAAGTATCGTTTTCATCTCTCCATATTAAAACATTGAATTTCGTCAGATTGAGCAATTAGGTTTATTATATGGTTATGTTATATGCGTGTTAATTATATCTTGTTTGTTAAAGAAAAGATTAAGATATGGAGTATAACTGCAGCAGTTTTGGGTTCAGAGTTATTAGGAAAGAAATTATATGGTTCTCTTCTAGTATGACAAAAATACGTTACGTGTGGTGCCGGACGTAAAAGAATAGCACCACCCCATTTCTTCCCATGGGTGTCGTAGAAGGCGACTAAGGGACTTACTAGGGAATGGGCAGCAGCGTTCTCTATGCATTGGACCACCATACTGCGATCGCCAACCCGCCTGCCAAGCGTGGCGATAATGGCAAATCCCCCCGTTTTGGGGGAGGCTTATGTCCAGCAGTGGACGTCTTTCGGCTGATATGATGACAAAAATATTGAATAGGATACTGTTTGTTATATTTCATGTTTATGTAATGCTATGATTCTAGTATTTGAATATTGAATCAACCTTTACAAAAACTTCTAAGACATGAAAAAGTGCTTAGAATATCGAAGCCCCTCAAACAATTGTCATACAAAAAAATCCAGAACCTAATAAAATAGTTCATAATCAGCGCCCTCACCTATTTCATATTCATATCTCTCAATTGGAATAAATAAAGACATTCATCTCACGAAAAATCTCCATAATTTAATTCAATATTATCACTAAGTCTGTGCGAGTCACATGCGAGGAACGCACGCACATCTAATATCACGTTTATGTGAATATTTGTCTCAATGAAAAAGGAATTATGAGTGAACACACCCCCCAGTTATGGGTCACAGGGAAATTTATATTCCGCACCCATTCGAGGAATTTTTCATATCCGCAGTAAATTGTTATAATATTTTAAAATATTGCTGCGGTTATGGCAACTTTAGTGATGTATTGTAGTAGGAATTTAATGTTTTATATCGTGATCACGCTAGGGTCAAAACTGTTTTGTTTGCCGTAAAAGTTATAGTTTTGAGTTGTGGAAGTCACATATAGTTTTTGGCGGGATCGCGTTGGAACATGTCGCACGACTTTTTATTTTCATGAAATTTAGTGAAATAGCGAATAAAATTGTATAATTTTGGTAGTGAATTATGCAATTTAATTACGTGTGAGTGCACAAATGTAGTGAAGGTGAAAATAAGTGACTAACGTGGACTTTTCGTGTTCCCCCCAAAAACTCCTAATAGGTTGTTGTAAAGTTACTACCGCTTTACAATAACTGTGACTTGACTGACTAAAGACGACTATGACTGTTTTGTAACTTCGTGCCCGATGTCGGGCCATTTACTTGATGGAAAAGAAAAATTACTGGACACTGGCTAAATGCACAAACCGTGCGAAGCCAAAACCCAAAAGAAAAAAAAAAGTCACATATTCAGCTTTTAGAATGACTTGACTGGAAGCCGACCCCAACCTAGGCAGATGATGAGACAGAATAGTTTTGCCTTCTTCCCAAACTGATTTTTCAGTAGATTTTCCTCACAACGTTGACTATAGACTGTTTCATTTCTAATGTGCGTGTAAACATTTTGTATCCCAATAGTAACATATTTCGGGCAAGACTAAGCAAATCAGGAGACAGAACAGTTTTGTCTAGTGTCATATGCAGAGAATAGTTACCGTTTTGTTTAGTGTCAAATGTAGAGAATAGTTACTGTTTTGTCTGGTTTCTAATGTAGAAAGTAGTTACATTCGTTATTGTTTTGTCTAGTGTCAAGTGTGAAGAATATTACTGTTTTGTCTAGACAAAATAGTTGAGAATAATTACTGTTTTATCTAGTGTCAAATTTAATGTAAAGATTAGTTACTGTCTATTCTAGTGTCAAACGTAGAGAATAGTTACTGTTTTGTCTAGTGTCAAATGTAGAGAATAGTTACTGTTTGTTCTAGTGTCAATTGTAGGAAATAGTTGCTGTTCTGTCTAGCGTCAAGAGTAAAGAACAGTTACTTTTTTGTCTAGTGTGAACTGTATTTGTTACAACTTTTACAATGTAAGACGGTGTTGCGGAAGTGTGTTTGATAATTTTCATATGGCGAAATAGTCCGTCTAAAAGATCTTCACTTCTGCGCACAGTTTTGAAGTACAATAATTGCTAGTTTTATTATAGTCGTTCAGCGACTGGGAGTTGGACCAAGAGGAAATAAACTATTGACATTATGTTTTTTTAAAATGCTTTCCTATCAAATATCTCATTTTCATCATCAGCATAATAGCGGGTTACTACTGAACATCAACCCTAAGTAAAGTTCAGTCGGAATTGTCCATAATAGCATAACAGGTCATTTGAAAAATTTAGAAGAACCTATTCTGTTCGTAGTTACCTACAATTTTGTTTTTACTACAGCTAGCATCAATAGTGTATTAACAATGTTGCTTTTACTAAACAGGATAAAATTTTAACCAGTTTGCAGTGTAGCCTTGAATTCAGCATTTATAAACATCTAGCACGGCTTGAACGGAGTAAAGTTTTTATTTATTTTATATGAATCTAGACCCAGGTAGAAATTTTTCGTCCGTTATAAAAAAAATCCTGTCCTATACATTTTGACCGCGTAGGTGGCACAGCAAATTGGTTATTTAAGTTTTACAGTTTACGCACTGTGTATTTTTTTTTCTTGTATTGTCATTTAAATTAATAAAAAAATGTTTCGACAAAACCTTTTCAGCTAAAATACGAATATTTTGCTCAATTAAATAGCTTTTTTAAAAACTTGACTTCTTGCTCTGACCCGGACTTACCTCTGGCGTACCATTGGTCTATAGCACGGTGTATTTTATACGAAAAAACAGTTATTCTAAATTGTTTTTAAAACAGTATTTTCAGTATACAAACTTGATGTTTGTGCCTGGATTAGATTAAGTTGATATTTATTTAGGCTGTCCAAATGTTTGTTCGATTTTTATTGCATGTTAAAAGTTAGTACAGTTTGTTTGAATTTTGAACTAAATTGGATGCAAAAAGGGTGATTGAAATCGGAGTGGACCTATGTGTTTATTAACAAAGTTCTTCTTAATAAAATGATATTTACTTTCGATATGTAAATAGATTGTGGTGGAGATCAATGGACCGTTTTGCATATATTCTAAATCAATTTGTTTCAACGCCGAGTTTAACTTTCACGAAGAATCTAAAAACAAATTAAAATAGGTAGGTTTTAATTATTAGTACTCACCAAATTCAAAGCAGCATTACCCAATGGTAATAGCTCCGATTAGCAAGCGATTTTTCTTAGCTTCGATTCCCGCAGTTTACACTACTGGCCTGAAACCATTAACAATCAAAGCTAAGTCGTAAAAGTCAACTGAAATACTACTCTGCAAAATTGCTAGAAATCTTCCCAAAAAAAAAATACAATATCCAATTCCAACCACTTAATTACACACAACACTAAAACTTCACAATCTATAAGACAATTAATCAAAGACACACCAAGTAGATCGCCAAACAGATAACGCGATAACTTCCAGAATTTACTTACAAGACTAATTCACGAATACCTCCCCTCATGTTATAAATGGCGGTAATTATTCTCTCTGGCATCTGTCATGTTAAAGAATAGTCGCCAGCCTGAGGCCGAGTGCAGCCGACGTAATTGCTATTGTTAAATCAACAGTCAACCATGGGCGTTGGACACAGTGTAGATATTGCAGGGAGAAAGTACGTAATTTTAGAATTTACACTGAATAAGGACTTATTGGCATTCAATAATAAGGAGCATATAATAGGTAAGCTCTTCATTTTTGTACATAATATGTTTATTTATGTGTTAGTTTGTATATTGTTTAAACCGGTACATACGGGGATATCTAATTTGTATCCTCTCCAAATGTTGGAAAAGATTTGTATGATTCATTTAACAGTCAAGCATGGACATTGGACACAGTGTAGATTTTGCAGGGAAATAGAGTAAGTCAGGGATCTAAGCATTTTGACTGATTAAAGACTAAATGATTGTCATTCAATACTAAGGATATCTAATTTGTATCCTTTTCAAATGCTTGAATAGATGTATATGGTTCATTCAACTGATAACCATGAACGACAGACGTAAGCTATATATTGCAGAAATATAACTGAAGTCAGTGATTTTAGAATCAAGTCAAGAATTTAATGAATTGATTTGATTGACAGATTTGGTGAATTGATTTTAGGACTTGACGAACAAAATATACTTGGGTAACTTGCAGTAAATTACATTTGGTCGTAAACGTATATCTGAGTGGTGATATTGTGTGGACGTTTAGAAACAGTTATTTTAGAAATAATTATGTTTTGGGACTTATTGACTTATTATACGATTATATACGGCTACCAAGATGGTTATCCACATCTAGTATACTTTAAAAGATTTCAAGAATAGTCACTAACCTGGGGTCGAGTGCAACGGACGTGATTACTATTGTTAAATCAACAGTTATCCATGAACGCTAGACGCAACTTAAATATTATGGGAGATAGAAGAAGTAAGTGATTTTAGAATTTAGACTGACTGGAGACTTATTGGCATTCAATAATATCTAAATTGTATCCTCTTCAAATACTAGAAAAGATGTCTTTCAGCCGTAGAAGAAGTATCCAGTGGAGTTATTGCAGAGAAGTTGCAAGACTAAATGAAAGATATCATATATCCTCTTCAATTGCTTCACTTTGTTTAACCAACATAATTTTGTAACCATGCACGTTAGACGATATGTAAATATTGCAAGAAGATAAATGTTTGTGATTTTAGAAAATGGGTTTTCTTTGGACTAAAAACGGACTAAGAGTCAGATTTAACTGTAACATACATTACGTAGTTTTGAAAATAATATCATGCGTCTCGTATCCTTTTCTAATTTGTGTGTTAATGTGTCTAATGAGCCAGAGGCACAATCCTTTACCTAAGAAAAAAATATATATATATTTTCGTACAAATATCTTCCCGATCCTTTACCTTGATTACTGAGGTGAGCTGTGTGTTACATGCCTCAAGTAAAATCTTAATTCTTTAAACAATAATAAAAGTGAAAGTTCACAAAACCCTGCATTACCTACAGAAATAAAGTCATCCACTCATAATATTGAAGCAACACACCCGTATTTAAACGTACGTCATTTACGCGCACAGATGACCGGAAGCACCTGACGATATTTAAAAACTCGTCGTTGTAACTTCCATTCCGTGTCGTGCTGTCCAAAAATAAAGTCTATTTATTTGTCACTTTTAAAACGGGTTTGAAAATTTTAATATTCTTCGGTTAATTAGTCGTGGTAATTGTTTTTCGGCCCCTCTTTAACGAACGTCTACCATACGTTGAAATTGAATGTGTTACAGTCTGTTTTAGTAACGGAATTTTTGACTCCATTACTCTTTTTAACACTTATGGCATGATAAAATGCTCATATTTCATTAGAAGAAAGTAAATGTAATATTTTTAGAAGATTGTTTATTTTACAGTACAACAATTTTAAAACGCCCCATTTCCCGAAAGATTGGGCTGAAGAGTACCTATAGTACACCCATTTTATTAAGTTATGTTTAAGTCGCATGTAATAGGCGGCGAGACTATTACCATCAACCGTGCCCCAATCCTGACTCTGGCCTAATACTGAGAAATTCCAGATAGAAAACCCCATTAACACTTTGCCCGACCTGTGAATTGGACCTCGTGTTCCGTGATAGCGCTTGCGACCACAAAAAGCAATAATGTTGATGTATAATATTATTTGTTTATTATTATTACACATTAATTTATGTACATTTAAAATATCCACTGACTGAACGAATGCATCGCGCAACACAAACTGTCATCATTTTATTCGTTCTGCAATCATTTGGACCGTTATGCAACAATAACGATCACCCCCAAAAAAAACTTAACCCGTTCAGTGTCATGAGCCCTCTTGGAAGGCTCACTCTAGTCGCATTTGGGACACCGGAAGCCCTCACGCAGGGTCCACTTGCAATATGTTTCAATGGCGGCATGGCGTTTGAGCTATATGAAAAATAAGTGTAGTTTAAAGTCTTAAAAATATTGCCTATACTTACATACTTAACTTATTTTCGGTTTTAACCTTGAAATTGAACAGATGTTACAGCAGCTGCTTATTCCGCTTAGCTGGCAACAAAGAGCATTAACTAGGTTATGCCCTTAAGCTATAACTTAACAACATCTTATTAAATACCTCATTAACCAGTTGTTACCTACCATAAGTACTCCGTAGTACAGATGGCTTTGACCAATGTCAATGTATGTAATTTTTATAGTGCCCGGAGTTACGTCGTCTCTACACTCAGAGTGTACGAAAAAAGGTAATTCTTTGGTCTTTTTATTGCTTCTAGCGCTTCAACTGCTTTATTACCTTTTATTATGAAATTGGATGTGCATTTATAAGCAAGCGCATTATTTATGACATTGCAGGTAGGTTTTAATGTAATTGATGCTTGTTCCAAACGATTTCTTCGATCGTGGGTAAGGCAAGGTGCAATGCAGACTCACTTAATACTTAGTCCTAGTCACAAATCTATTAGATAACTGAAAAATGTGCCACTGGAACTTCAAAAGTGGCATAGTGCATTTTGCGCTTAAAAGACAGATTGCAAGATACAAATACGTATAAGCCAATTGACACGTGTTGAATAAAATGTTAAGAAAACAACGAACAAAGCCCTTAATCTGAGTTTCCTTTAACCATCTCGATCAAACGCATCGAGTGTGTTTAGCACTCCGATTGGCCCTGGATTGGTGACGGACCAATCAGAGCGTCAAACGCGCTCGATGCGTTTGATCGAGATAGTTAAATAAAATTCACATTAACTTTATTACGTAAAATAAAAAAGTGGCAGCTGATTTGGGCAAATTAATTCGTGCGAGTCGACTAATAAGATCGCATTATTCTTACGTCTGTGTGTGTGTGAACGTCGACCTAATCTTTTTAGAGCCCAACCAACCTACCCAAAGCTACCTAATTTGGTTATTATAAAAAACAAAACCCATGACACGTACAAACTAGGCAAGCGTTTGTTGATACAGTGAACCACAAAGCCGGGTTCAACGGCCAACGTTTAAACACTAAAACACGTAATAGAAAGCAAAAACACGACACAGGTGCCTTAAAACCTCCATTAAAATAAAACAACTATCATTATCGTTTTCCCATTGACCCAGAAGCTTAATAACCACCTAGAAAACAGCCCTTGAAAATACTGTTTGTTACCACAATAATAGTATGCGACAACTTGTAATCTTAACTTACATCAACAGATAGAAAAATGTTACGAAATTGTAACAGAAACAATAGAACAACTGTCGAAATAATAGCTATGTTATGATGTGGTAATCGTAACGAAATTCTGTATCAAATTCGTACAATAGAAATACTTAGATGTAATACTGTTTGTGAATTCGACTCTAAGTTTGAGAAAGTGAATATTTTAGATTGTGTCAGTATTGAAGTAATACGACTGTTTCGTTTCTGTCAATGAGAATATACATTTTTATGTTTTGATCGTTTTATTGCATGCGAACATAAATGTATGGATGGCTGATTTTTATGTCACGATTTCAGGGTTGATCTTATAGTAAAAGTTGTTCATAATGATCAAAAAATAACTATGTACATTTTTATTTGTTCACGTACATATCTTTTACAATATTTAACACAACGTACCACTAGGTCATCATCAACTGCCAAGCCTTTTCCTAACATTGTTAGGATCGGCTTGTAATTAAAGTGGATGCAACTGACCAGTATTTTACATGGAGCGACTGCCTATCTGACCTCCACAACCCAGTTAATGGGTAATACGATACCCCTTGGTAAGACTGGTGTCAGACTTTCGGACTTCTGACAACCCGTAACGACTGTCAAATATTCACGAAGAACAGCCGGGACCAACTGCTTCACGTGCTTTTCGACGGAGAAAAGGGTCCAGGTATGTAAAGATGGTCACCCGCTAACTAACCGCGCTAAAATTTTTACTAGCTAACTAAACAAATAAATACAAAAACAAAAGGACACTCAGGCGTCGATGTAGGTTCATCACGTGCACTAATATCTATACACATAGCCAAATTTAAAAGCGTCCTTAATAACGTTTGCAACCTTGGGATAACCTAGATATTCATTATAGTGTGGATTTCAAAATATTATTTTCATAATAACATAAAATTGCAATCAGTACAAGAGGAGAAAATCACTTAAAAAATGGTAAGCGTATACATATTAGTGCTCGTGTCTGTACTCGTTCGCATCGCAGTCACACGGAGACGTGCAACACAATTATGTTCACATTTGAAGGAAAATCGGTAACCCATTCTTGGTCCATTACTTGCCATTAATAGGTATTGTCACTAATTTCATCAGTTATTTCTTTTGTTTAACTATCTTGACCTGGTGCGGGTTAGTCGAAAGAGATACCGCGGCCCCTGGCACACAGAGAACTGGGGAACACGGGTGGGTTTTAGTCAGTAAAAGTCTGACACGCCCTCCTGCTCCACCCAGAGCGGGAGAAGTTAATAAAAAAAAAAAATATCTTGACCTTCCGATATAGCATTTTTGTTACATTTACTTCCTCGTTCGAAAGTTGCCTTTTGGCTATTCACTTTACCAAATAATTTCTACTTCACTTTAAATGTCGTCCCACTCCACTTTATAAAACCTAATTATATCGAGACTCGGAAGAAAGTTGCGCGCGAACCTGTGATTACTCGCTCATGAATTCAATAAATTACTGTATTTTTCTCCAAACATTTTCAATTAATCGATGGCTTCAACTGACTCGATTATGGATATCATCGTACGTTGTACAATCTGACAATGTGATAGGGGCAAATAATAAATTTTTGATTCAAAATTCCATTTCATTCGCCCATTGTGTGGCGCTGATGTCGAACCGTTTATTATCAATGATAGATGTAATTTGGTAGTTACGTAAGAATGAACTAATGCATTATACAATGTAGGTGGAGAATACGTGCAGTTATGCCAAATTGAATTGTCTGCAGAAGATTGAAAGTGGTGATAGATTCTGGCACGTGCAACTTATGACTGTCAGGCTGGAGTTCATTAAATTGTAAATTACTTTCAATTTTACTGTTAAATAACATACGTTTTTTACCCGGCTGCGCCAGAAGGAGAGTTATGTTTTTCGAGTGTATGTATGTATATTTATTTGGCATGCTTGCTGTAGCCTAAACGGCTTGATCGATTTCAGTTTGAGAGGTGCCATTAGATTCGTCTTAATTGAAAAAAAAAAATGGCCGATTATTGGCGCAATATTGTGTCTTCAAAAATTGATTTTTTTTTCTGAAAATTTGTTGAGTATGAAATCAAAATAAAGGATTTCATAAATAAGTCTTATTAACGTTAAAAATAATCACATTAACTAAAAACAGTGAAATAAAAAAATACTTTACAAAATCAAAAAACCCGACTGCCTAAAAAGTGAACTTTAATTAAAAAAGATGGAAACAAGAAACTTGTTTTAAAAGGATGACTATTAAACTGAATACTATAAGCAATCTCATGCAGTCTGAAGCAATAAAGATCTTTACTGTTAAATTTAAGAAGATGCCTCTCCAAGCAGACATCGTTTGTGGAAAACTTATTAATACAATGTCACCCGTAAACCATTTGCTAAGGATATAAGAAATGGCATTATGATAACATTTTCTAACTAGCTTTACAGTCAGTAAGTTATTCGTATTTCATCATAAAAGTTTCTGTTATGACAAAAAAATTCAAACATCATAATCTGCCTAGCCTTTTCCCAACTGTGTTGGGGTCGGCTTCCAGTCTAATCGGATGCCGGTAAATACCAGAATTTTACAAGGAGCGACTGCCTATCTGACCTCCACAACCCAGTTACTGGGTAATACGATACCCCCTAGAAAGATTGGTTGTCAGACTTTCGAGCTTCGAAAGTCCACAGCCGGGCCAATGGCTTAACGTGCATTCCGAGGCACGGAGGAAACTTGGTATGTTTAGGTACAAGAGGAATTTTTAGTCACCGTTTAAATTTTTCAGGGTGATAGTATCCGTGAAATTGAGCAAATTTCTCCAAGGAATATGGGTCGAAATATGAAAAAAATCGGACCTCTCATGCAAAGTCTATACTTAGCTGATCGATTTTGTATGGGAGGTTCGATTATTTTTGTACACGCTTTATATTAGCTTCACTTGTATGTTTGTTTGTAACCGACTCTTTAGGGCGCGATTTTGACCCACTTCAAACGGTCAGATTTCATTTAAACTTTGTAGACTTAACGAGGACCGGTGACAATTCAAAAATTAAAAAAAAAGTAGAAAAAATAAATGAATTAAAATCACGCTTTTGTAGTTAGCAGAACTAAAAAATAGTAAATAAATAGTAGTTTAAAAACACGATTTAAAAGCCAAACTAAAAAAGTAGAAAATAATTCAATTCTATTAAAAAGCGTGGGGTGCTTGATAATAATTTAGTTTTTAAAGCGTGTTTTTTAGTTTTTTAAACTATTATTTATTCATATTTCGACCCATGTTTCTTGAAGAAAGTTGTTCAATTTCACGGGTACTATCACCCTGAAAAATTTAAACGGTGAACAAAATTGCCCTTTGTAGGTTATGGTCAACGGACCAGACCCGGCAAATGTAGCTTAACTTGATCGATCGATCCGTCCGGCTGTTATTACTTAGCTACAAGCTCCCTCCTTTTATATCCAAACATCAAAAATCAGAAATAAGGTCCAAAGTAATTTTAAAACAATTACCACCCACGAAACGTTAGACCCACAAATGGTCATACATAAAGAAGAAAATCACTTCACTGTTAACACAAAGACGTACACGATAAATTAGGTACGCAAACTGCGCCTGAATACTCGTAAATATTGTGTCCCAGTATCTACCCTCAGGGAAATCGTGCGGTAGAGATTAACTTATTCATAATAATCAAAAGAATTCACATTGTTTTTAACACGTGAATTTTGCGCACGAGTCGGCCGTATCTCTGCACGTTGGCCATTTTACATCCAGCCGTCGATTTATTGGTGGAAGTCAGCTAAATCAGGCGTGGCTTATTGAAAGTCTTGGTGTTTTTTGAAATATGTAAGTATCGTATTATAAGAATTTTTTTAACTAAGCAACGAATCATGAAAATACTGGCCATTTTTTTTCTAATTTAAACGTCATCAGAATTACGATTCGTCAAATGTAGAGTACTGTGAAGGTTGGTCGCTTACCGAATGCAACCTTTATGTACATACTGGCAGCCGACGAAAGGGTTTTGTCTCATTCGAACTGTCAGGAAGTTCTAGAAGGAATCCGCCAAATAATTTTATATAGGTTTTGTTTCGAAAGAAATTAATTGATATAGGCGCGGAGCTATAAAGGTCTAAGTTTCCCCATCACGAGAAGCTAGACATTTTGTAGCTAAAGAACTTCTGCCAAGTTACGCAGCGACAATTCAATCAACAACAAATAATTCCAAATTCAATCAACTCAAAGTAACATACGTGTAATACGAAACTAACGGGAAATTTCACTTGGTCGGGTTATATTTTAGCGATATAAAGCGCTGTCGTCTAATGTTTTGTGGTACTGGAACGCGTCTGACTCATGGAACGTAAACATTTTAATCCCTGAATGTGTGTTTACAAAATTTCTAGCTTCTCGTGACGGGGACTATAGTACGTGGAAAAAACGTGAAGTTTATATTTATACGCCTATAGCCTTTCATTTTATCCTATATCATCGTTCCCGATACCTAGGACTCCTCTCGGAGTCCTACAGTACTTATGACGCCTTCAGATTAGGTGAAAGGAAGGTCTGCGTGGAGGCTGATAACAATGGAATGACAGTGATCGAGGATCGTGTTAATGAATGTGCAATTAGAGGGGCCTGTGTCTAGCAGTGGACTTCCTATTAGCGCGTCGATAGCAATCGAAATACAGTTAGCCCACAATTAGGCAACCAGCTTCGGCACTTTCAGTATCGTCCATCAACTGTAGCGTGCAGACAGCAGGACACGCTGGACAAGATATTAAGTGCCCCATTGTTTGTGGGACAGCACCACATTTTACACTCCAAGGCGGAGTCATCTGTGAATCTCCACCTTAGCAAGTTTCCTTTAATTCGGCTTACCTGAGTCCAAAGTGTATTTAAAGCAACTGTGGGTTGGAAAAGAAAGATAATGATAAAAAAACTTGGCACAAACGTAATAACTTTTGCATACCTTTCATTCAAAAAACCTAATAATTCAACAACACCTTTATCATCCAAAACACTAACACCATACTTAAACACAATATTTATCGCCATTCAATACATTACGCCATTACACAACAAAACGTAATAAAAATCTGCGCACGCTTCGCTTTTGCGGCTAACGTCAGTCTCACGCTTCCACACTAATGTCAGAGAAACGTAGTATTTACGACTACGCCTTATACTTTGCGCCTTATTCGGTAACACCTTATAGCACCGTTACAAAGCTTTTATGCAACTTTAGATTATTAAATTGAAATTTATTGAAGTATGATGGGTTTAGTTTATGTTGTAGTGGTAAGGAATATTGTTTATTAGTATTGTTTTGATCATTTGGAAAAGACAAAGACGTGATATTATTATTATAAAAGCATATTACGCAATTCATGAGTGCCTTGACGACCAATTGTAATTTATTGACATTTGTTTTATTAATTTCGTTTTATTCATTAATTTTGTTGTAGTGTTAAGTAAATGTTTTGTCCTATTTATTACTAATTATTTAAATTATAATCAAGATATTTGTGCGCCTTTGACGACAAGACATAGCGTTCATTCTTATTAACAATATTGACATCTGTACTTTACCTGTTCTACAAATAAACTATTTGAATTTGGATTTGAACGTGGCGCGATACACTCTGGAATATGGAAAAGATAGTTAAAAAACTGCAAAAGCCAAGTGAAACAAAATAATATATTTTTCTTTAGCTTAGTAGGAAAATTTATCCATTACCAGCAATTATGTTAAACACAAGAATGGCTAATAATTTACATAATCCTAACGTAATATTAAAAAAAGAACAAAACATACAGTTAAATTGTAATTAATTTACTGACCAATTAAAAGAAAATTAAAAATATTAAGAAATTAAGTCTAAACCAGTGAACGAATTCGGCGTGGAGAAACTAACTTCTGCCCACGACTTCGTTCGCGTCAAATTTCTTGATCCCCAACCTACCCCGTCGCTCGCCTCGCCTACCCGTGCGAGTACTTCGTCTTCGTGACTTTTTTCTCTGTGCTCGGCTCCTAAGGGTCTTAGCGAGATGTTATATAGCCTATAGCCTTCCTCGATAGATGGGCTATCCAACACTAAAAGAATATTCCAATTCGAACCAGTAGTTCCTGAGATTAGCGCGTTCAACCCCTTCGCAAATAATGCATTATTTTAGAACAAATTTGGTTAGCATAAAAAAGGTTATATTGAGCCAATCTTAAAACATAGACATATGCTGTCGTGGAATTTTTTTAGAACTTTTAAAGGAAAACAATTCTGGTGTACATCATTTTTGCGAAACTTTTACCGTTTACGCAGCGCACGCAGCGGAAGCTCTCAAAAGGAAAAAAGTCCCACGATTTTGAAACATTTTTCATTGGTGCTCCGCTCCTATTGGTTTTAGCGTGATAATATATAGCTTATAGCCTTTCTCGATAAATGAAAATTGGACCAGTAGTTCCTGAGATTAGCGCATTCAAGCAAACAAACAACCAAACTCTTCAGCTTTATAATATTAGTATAGTTATATGGGAATAGGCTACTTTTTGTCCTGGTATCCCGTGGAATAATTTCCGGAATCCACGCGGGTGAAGCTGTGGGAAGAAGCCTGTATTTAATAAATGAAAGGCATTGTTCTGTAATAATCTAGTCAAGATATTTCCTAAAAATGTGCCTACTTTAAATCATACTGAAAGAAAGAAAGAAAGAAAACAAAGAAAGCAGTATTCAAAGAAAGACTGAAAGAACACTATCTCTCCACATTGTCATAATTGCTTATGTATTTATCGACGGCACGGTTGATGCAGTGGTTAAGCGATGGACTGCTGCGCTAAGTATCGCGGGTTCAATTCCTACACGTAACAAATATTTGTATGACCTACAAGTAGTTGTTCCGGGTTTAGGTGTTTATGTATGTGAATTTTAAATGTTTGTAAACGCACCCACAATACAGGAGAAATTCCTAGTTAGGGGTAACGTTTCAAAAAAAAATATACGCGTTGTCTAGACATCTCTGTTGTCGTCTCACCTATCGCAGGTGTGCTGGAAGAGATTTCTGTAGAAATAAGCATTACCTTTGTACGTATTTCCATAAATGGTTAAATAAATAAATAAAGAATGAAAATACATTTATTTAGCACAGACTAAAAAGCCATGAACTCGCGCCAGCAGCTCTAATTTCAAGCCTAGTGAACGCGCAGTGCGTTCAGTAGGCGTTCTCTATAGGTCCGTTAATATCCAGGTAGCATATATCCGACCAGATTTCCGTTTGGCATTTGGCAGTCGGCCGATCGTCAATAATTTAATTAAATCGTCAATAATTTCCGGAAGTAACGACAAACAAGCAATATCATGGCTGAAGGGACTGGACTAGTGTACTTGCTAATGAGATCACGACTCACCGTTGAAGCTATCTGTACCTTTAGTTGGGTGCGTATCGTGGAGAGAAGATTTGGATAGAGATTTTTAACAGCGTTAGCATTTTAAGTATTAATTTAGAGTAAATTTTGAGTAAAGGCAGGCTTATATTGATGTACCGATTGACATTTCTTTGTCGAGTATATAGTTTTATCTGCTTTTTATTTTTGTAAGCATAATATATATTATCAATTTGTTTCCGTATTTTTAACCGACTTCAAAAATGAGAAGGTTCTCAATTCGTCGGAACCTTTTTTTATATGTATGTTCCCCGATTACTCGATGATGGCTGGACCGATTTGGATTTTTTTTTTGTTTGAAAGGGTATACTTCCCAGGTGGTCCCATGATCATCAAGTCAGGATCTGATGTTGGGATCCTGGAGAAATAGAGAGAACTCTTCAAATTTTATAGGCACACTTGAAACGATTTGGATAGTTTTTGGAAGAGTACTTTCTCAGAGTGGACCCATTTCAATTTGGTGAAGATCTGATGAAGACCTTTGGAGATAGGCAACGGAACTCCTCAATAAATGATAGCAAATGGACTGGAATTGCTGAAATCTCATGTCCGTCTATTGTTTACACCAGTTCATAACATAACATCACGCCGGGACGCTGTGAAGGGGTAAGCACATGTGAACCACTAAAAAGTGAAAAATAAAAATAAAAAAGAAAACAACCGACTTCAAAAAAAAAACACTACAAAGTGAAAAATAACTTTAATTTTGGAAGGCGGTGACAAAAAATTAAAATACATATCCAAAGTCACCGCCTTCCGAAATTAAAGTTATTTTTCACTTTTTAGTGTTTTTTTTTGTTAGTATTTACAGCAAATGTGTAAATGCGCATAGTAATTGCCGGTGGCCACAGCGGATGTGTCAGTTCTGGAGCGTTAATTATCATCAAACCGAAGACAATAATTGTGACATCTGTCAAAACACTACATCTTAGGAAAAGAAACAGAAGAAGGGTACTGACAGACGCATTTTGTTTTGTTTGACCACTTCTTGTATATATTCACCAATTAAATGTTTCTGTCTAATAAACGAAATTTATTTTTTTCACGTGCCTAAACAATGTTTACTAAAGCTCGATCATTCTTCTTCTCAATCAATCAGCTACGAACAAAACAACGCGACACCTATCAAGTCAGACACATCTCACACAATGTCATATTAAATCTGTCTTCTCCCTTTTAAATTTTTCGTCAGCAAACATTGTACACGCAACATTATGCCAATATTGATAAGACGAATCAATATTCCCACCATCGCGGGCTCGGTAACCTTTTTCACAGCTAAAGCTTAAGCCTGCAAACATGCTTACTGATCTCTTTGTATTTTATCCTTTTAGACAACACATACTATTTCCAACTCTGTCTGTAAAGCTTCAGGGTTGAGTTTGGGATGGTGTTTTGTTGATAGAAAAGTCGAATATTCTTAAGCTAATATAAAATAAGCCCGCGAACAGAGAGTTATCGGATCCACGATTTTTTGGACGCGTTTCGAACGAAAATTAAGGGAGCATTACGACACTCACTGACCTGCCAGTTTAATCAAACTTTTGATGCCTTTTTATGTAATAAAGTGCAAACGATTTTTATAGTGAAAGCTCGTTCTTTGAACACTGCCTTACTTTACTTTTACCGAGAATTTTATGTTGAAATGTGAATTTATTGGCCGTCTATCCTTTTATTCATTTTAGGTTTAGTGGTGAGTATTAAAAGCTTATAAAACCTCAATAAATACCCTGATACCTACATATATTTTACTTAATAACACCAAAGTAAAAAGCATTTTTCATTACGTAATATTTAAAACTACTTGAATTGAAAGTCAAATAATAAACCTTTATTTTAACAGAAAGGTTTTATTGCACTTTACTTTCTTATTTCAAAATTATGAAGATATTATTTGATTACCTAATAAATTGGTAGTTGATTTTGCAAATTGAATTTCGCTTAAGATCTGATAAAAATACTGTTTTTTACTGTTACCAATCTACATAATATTGACTCCTCACTTACAGTAAAAAGAAACATATTTTCCCGGTCAGCAGCAATTATACCATCAATAACTCAAATCAATGATAATCCACACTCAATTAAGCTAATATAAACAGTCAACCACATCTACCCATTACTTTTTCCAAAGCGGCTGAACTTTTTTTTCTTCCGAAATATACAACCAAGAATCACCAATTAGTAATTAGAAATATATTCAACCCAACTCAATCCTGGCACAACTTCAGGAAAATTACCACAATAAAGTTTCACGCTCCTCTCGATTTTGAAGCATTGTTTTGATAAAAAAGGAATTAAAAGAGGAATGGAAATCCTTCCTCTTCAGCCTTCGGCCATCCAATTAGACGCACTTTCGAGTGAAACTCAAAAAACGTACAATAGAACCCTCGATATCGCACGTTAAAAATTCATGAGGTTTGGTCGCGGTGCAAGAGATGAAACAAACAACTCTTAAAAGTGTGTCGAAGAAACGATACATAATTTTAAAATAATTGCGTTCGTCTGATCCCTTGCTGCATCATTATTACTTAAGCTTTGGTTTTGCAATGAATATCTCAGATATTTAAAGAATCAGTCTAAGAATCGTACACTTAAGACACACGACTTTAGACGAAGGGCGCCAGACACGGGGTCGTCTAGGGCCCTTATGCTATTTGGTTTCACGGGTAGTCACGGCGTGCCATGTGTTTTGGTGCACCAGTGTTAGAGGTTATTCCCCTCCGAGGAGGGCCCGGTGACGGACAGCCGCGGCGGGTTCGCGGATGGCTTGTGCGGTTCCGTGTTCCCGCCTCAAGCGGCACTGGAGGACTGTGGAGTTTTAGTGGGTTACAGTCCCACAAAACTGCGCTATCTCCCCGTGGTAGCGCAGTAGGCATTTCTCCACATTAAACAAAAAAAAAATGCCCGGGTCGACGGCGCGTTGTGTTCCACGCGCGCTGTCAGAGATGTCAGCAACACCTGGCGGGTCCCGCATGGGCCGATGCCTGCCAAGGGCGCGGGTTGTTCAAAAGAGATACCGTGGCCCCTGGCACACAGGGAACCCAGGGTACACCTGTGGGTTTTAGTCAATAAAAGCCTGACACGCCCTCCTGTTCCACCCAGAGTGGGAGAAGTTATTTGAAAAACGCACTTGTCATGAATTCTGTGGCCAGAACTAACGGAGCTCAATGACTCTATGCATAGTACTGAATAAATTACATTTGGGTAGGCCGCATAAAGTAATTAAATTGCCAGATTATCATAAAAAACTAAGAAAGAGAAAAAAGTTATGAATAAAAAGCCATTGCAGCATTTTTCTGCAATTGCCGCTGCAACTAGGCCACACCCTACGCGGGATGCTCTGGCACGAACTGTTGCTTGGCTTGAAATACAGTACCAATTAAAGTTGACACCCGACGCCTCCTACGGTTTGCACCTCGAACTTTCGATTGGTTCTCACGTGTCCCCCTATTTATTTTGTTTATTTTATAGCTTTTTTCGCGATTCTGTGCAGGGCCTGTATTCACTATGACCACTTAACGATTCCTTACTCGTAACCACGTCAATCACACGCAAATTCTGCTAATATCGTATTAATAATATCGACAAAATTGTCTTGGAACGTACAGAATATGAATTTTCGATTCCAGAAAAAAAACTATATTGATGTACTTTGAACGTAGTAAGATTCCGCGGGGAATCATTATAACGATACAGAATTGGGCCCCAGATCGTATCTTAGGTCATTTGGGATTTCGAACATTAACACACTAGTGCCGATCCTTTTGATCACCACCCTTACTAAAATAAGAGTATTGCTATCTCTTACTGACTGACCGCGAAAGAAAGAGACAAGTGACGCTTTAGAACTGTCAAACTACATTTCGTCTCGATTGCTTTGCATTTGGCATGATTTTAAGCATGATGAATTTAGTTCGTCCTAGAAAATAGTTCAACTAAATTTGACAGCTCTTATTTATTTCCGTCTCTTTCTTGTTTCGTTAGAAGGAAAAAGATAGCAACAACCTAAATTAAGTCTAGTTGGTGCACAATATAATCATCACCATTGTTGAATTAATGAGTGGGTTTTAGTTAACACGCAAAAGTCTAATTAAAGGTGACATATTATAGTCTAGTCTACTGTCGGGTTGATATAAAATACTGAAAAAAAGTTAATAAGTACAACTCCATACTATTATAGTCTAGTCTATTGTCGGGTTGATATAAAATACAGAAAAAAAGTTAATAAGTACAACTCCATACTCATTTTTGTAGTGAAATCGTAACTATTTTAAGTTTAAAGTATTACACATTCTGTGACAATTACTTTTATAGTAGTTTAAAATTGAAATGCTAAAATCGGAAAAAAATCAACCCGGTAAATACATTTGATGTAATCTAAGCACTTATAAAACAAAACATTAGACGAATAATCAACTCCTGAAGCCATGAAACGCCAAAAGGAAGCCTTGAAATTCACCGCGGTAAATAGAACTGCAGTCAACCGTTTAAATATTTCAAACTCTTTATTTATTTACTATATTTCAATTCCAACCTTACACTTCTGGTTCTTCTTGGTTCCGTGTGGTGCCGGACGTAAAAGAATAGCACCATCCCATTTCTTTCCGTGGATTTCGTAGAAGGCGACTAAGAGACTTACTAGAGAATGGGTAGCAGCGTTCTTTATGCATTTTACCACCATACTGCAATCGCCAACCCGCCTGCCAAGCGTGACGATTATGGCAAATTCCCGGCTTTTGCGGGAGGCTTATGTCCAGCAGTGGACGTCTTTCGGCTGATATGATGATGATGACATCTGGTTTAATGAATGGATAGGTTTTGTATGCAACTTAATAACCATTTATTTGAACTTAAGAGTCATCTATTTACTCATGTAAGATTTGTACTAGGTAGATGGCAATAGGGTCGTCCCCTATTACATGGGATTTAATCATAACCTAAACTATCTTAATCTCGTACAAGCTGACTCCAGGATGTCGTTTTTTGATATTTAGACATATGAAAATGGTGCGTGTCAAGAGTCTTCTTCTAGCATTTTCTTTTTTTTATTTACTCCTGTAACCAAAAAAAAAGGTTAAAAAAAAGAAAAGTACCTCAATGATATGCTAAGCTTTACCTAACTATATTGGAGTCGCCGTCCAATCCAATTGGATGCAGCTAAATACCAGTATTTTACATGAATCGACTGCATACCTGACCTCCCCAAACTGCCTGACACCCCTTGGTAAGACTTGTTGTCAGATTATTGGGCTTCTTACCTTTTATTTTTCCAAAGGCAAAGTACTATAAAAGCCTGAAGTTCTCGTGTACCGGGATCGGACAACAAATCACTTTTGTTGAGGAATCAGGAACGTTTAATATTATTTACTTCTTCCTTCAGCTTGTCAGCCCAATCTCTCGCCTACCGTTTTTTCGGTTTGTTCCCACTAGTTCGATTCATTAGTTCGATCGTCGAACTAGTGAGATTTTTTTTCTCAGTTGTTCGATCGTTGAATTTATTTTAATCGGGAAACAAAAAACAATAAAACAAACAAATTAAAAAAGGCTTGTTTTGTTAAAAAGGTTTATATTTGTATACAGGGTAAATTTTTAACCATTGCGCAAACTATAACCATGAATTCAGCATATCATTTTAGACACCCCAGCGGAAAAATATTTCGTCGGTTATACAAAAAAAACTAAAAATGTACAGAACAGCTGTTTTTTTTTCTGTATAACTGACGAAATATTTTTGCGCTGGGGTCTAGAATGATATGCTGAATTCATGGTTACAGATTGCGCACTGGTTAAAAATGTATCCTGTATACATCATTGAAAAAAAAATCTGTCTTGCTTATCTCAACCAGCTTAACCAGACACAAAAAAAATGCTTGCATATGTACTGATTACAGATTTTTGTTTCCTGATTAAAATAAATTGGACGGCCGAACAAATGATACAAATAATCTCACTAGTTCGACGATCGAACAACTGAGAAATAAAATTCTCACTAGTTCGACGATCGAACTAATGAATCGAACTAGTGGAAACAAACGGTTTTTTCTTCTATTCTATACTTAAATTAGTTTGACTGTTTCAAAGTCAGTAAAGTAATTTATTACCAGCCTGTACATCATAAGGTCGTCTTTTGCATACATCCTTTACAGTACCTACCTACATCTTTACACATACACGTTTTAAGCAACGAACATGATACAAATGTCACGATTCTTGTAGAAATTACTCTAAAAGTTTCCATTCCTTTCAGCCTACCCTTTTCTATTGTATATTGTCAAAGACTTACTGCCAGTGGGCTTCTGTTATACCAAACTTCAAAAGGTTTACTGAACAAAACTATCTTTTTACTTGAGTTGTCACTAAATTTATGCCTTTATGTTCTAGAAAATATTGCAGCTACACACGATACTGTAATGCTAAATGCATGTGATGGTTTAAAAAAAAAAATTAAATACCGTAACGTCACGTCATTCTACTAGTCACTAGAAGGGTTAGGCGGAAGTACATCCACAATTCGCCAGTGTTATAGAGGGAAAGCCTATTGCCATCATCCTCATCTATCTAGCCTTTTATCAACTATGTTGAGGTCGGCTTCCAGTCTAACCGGCTGCAGCTGAATCAAAATCATCATCATCATCATATCAGCCGAAATACGTCCACTGTTGGACATAAGCCTCTCCCAAAAGGGGATTTGCCATAATCGCCACGATTGGCAGGCGGATTGGCGGTCGCAGTATGGTGATAAAATGCATAGACAACGCTGCCCATTCTCTAGTAAGTCCCTTAGTCGCCTTCTACGTCACCCACGGGAAAAAATGGGATGGTGCTATACTTTTACGTCCGGCACCATACGGAACACCAGTCAGCAGTGCAGCTGAATAACAGTCTTTTATATGAAGCGAATGCTTCTCTGACCGCCATAACCCACCTACTGGCCAGCTTATTACCATGAACTGGGCATAAATCCAGGCTCTGGTGTGCTACTGAAAAATCCATATGGAAAATCTCAATAACAGTTTGCCCGATCCGGGTATCGAGCCTAGGATTTCAGCAGTAGACCAAAGAGGCAATTTAAGCCTTGAAGTTCTCGCAGAAAACCTATCTTGCCGTATGGCAATCATTCTCAAAATTCCAGATAGATAGTAACGTCATAACCATCTTACATAGACTTATGCTCGGCTCCTATAGAGAAAAACCAGCCGTATTGCTTACCAATGGTAGAATTTTTTATTACCAATCAGGGCCCTGAGACAAAACACATTTCTGTTAGCGTTCACGCCAAACGCTACGCCAAAATTTACGGGAATGACATTACCTGCGGAAACGACACGACGGAATCTTTCCGCAGGTAATGTCATTCTTGTACATTTTGGCGAACGCGAACGCAGAAATGTGTTTTATCTATGCCTGCTGGTCATATACATTCGTGAGCTAATTCTACCTGAGATAGCTACTTCTGTATGGGGTGGTCTACTATGAAAATTTATGAGGTCTTTGGTTCATTATTGGTAAAGATACAATAGTCTTCATTTTGACCAAAGTTCGTAAAAGCATCAGTTATAGATACACCAACTAAACCCACTAAAATGATTGATTTATCTATGATACATAGTATAATCTTCCACATGTTAAGAAAATACAACGAAAAGCAATTTCTGTGCAAACCGCGGTAAATAATAAGATGCCTACATCTATGTTTATATTGAAAACTAAGGGTGTTTCACCCTCAGGGTGGTGGCGTGGCGTGTCATAAAGAACGCTTTCATGCAAAGTGGATTTGTAAAAGTTTTCGCTTGAAATAATATTTGAATTTGTAATTCTGACGTCATAACGTACGTTGGATGATGGATGTTGTCTGGCTGGGCGCATGCTACTGAAATTGATATGGTCTGCAAAATGCTGTACTTTGCTTTAATAACTCCGTTTGTTTCAGTTGGATGTTCGTGACAGTGAAATTGTAGGTGTGTTTTCAGTTTAAGGATCGTTATCGGATTTTGTGTGGTACTTTAGTACATAATATGTATTCCATGGGATCACTTTCAGTGTCATGGACCTGTTATTACGTGATGTAATGTTTTACGTTTTTTTTTTCTAAAGTCTCATTTATGCACGATGGAAAACGTAAGTTTGTTTTTTTTATATGGTTATAAACAAACTCATCATCATCTGCCTAGCCTTTTCCCAACTATGTTGGGGTCGGCTTCCAGTCTAGTCGGATGCAGCTGAATACCAGTGTTTTACATGGAGCGACTGCCTATCTGACCTTCACAACCCAACTGTAACTGGGTAATACGATACCCCTTGGTAAAACTGGTTGTCAGACTTTCGGGCTTCTGACGACCCGACTGTCAAAGATCCACAAATGACAGCCGGGACCAACGGCTTAACGTGCTTTCCAAGGCACGGAGGGGTCTTGGTATGTAAAGATGGTCACCCATCCGCGGACCAACCGCGGTAATCGTAGCTTAACTTGATCGATTGAACCGTACGACTAATATTACTTAGCCACAAGCCCCTCCATAAACAACAAAGCTTATAAACAAACTATTAGTATTTATAAACATTTTGCCCGCGTAGGTATTTCACTTTTCTATGAAACAGCTAACCTACGTAACATTTTTACGCTAGGGGTCTAATCGTGTTCTGAATTCATGGTTTCAGTTTGTGCGTCGCTGTCCCTGCCACCCTGTTTACATTATATTCGTGTTCTCAATAGCAGTCAATGTGAGAGTACACCGGTTGCGTAAGTAATTTATAACTTCTGCATGTCCAATAATATCTCGGACGGTTTAAAAAAATCACAAACTCATCGATGCATTACCTAAGTTATGCTGCGTGCTTTGCTATTAGAAGGCTTAATTTTGGTGTCCTTAAATTAGATCGTTAAATCTATAATACCAATAATGAAACTGTTCAATCCGTATACTAACATTTCGTAATTTGTCAAAATAACTTCAACAACCAAAAAAGCACCCATACAACTTTCATTATATTCCCATCAACTCCATACATCATGCCACATTTCTAATATTTCAAATAAACTCTATACAGAGCATAAACGTACGTAGATATACATGTTACTGTCACAACATGTTTCAGGAAAGTTTTCCCATAAGTTCCAAGGGGTTATTGCCCCTTCCCATAACTCACCCTAGAACCACCCCTTTCTTGGTATACTTCTAATATGATACGAGCACATGCATATTTATAAAAGAACACTGAACTAACAAGGATCACTTATTTTTTGGTTAAAGAAATATTATGGGTATTAAAGGAAAATATTTTTTGGATGCTTGAGCATGTTAAGGTGCACGTGTATTTTAAATAAGGACTAATTAGATGATTTATCATTATTAGATTATAATGTTCCCATTGCTGGGAAATAGGCCAGCTCTCAGTGAGAGGGAGTGGGCCGTAATCCACAACGCGGACCCAATGCGGTTTGATAGATCTCACATGGCATAGATTTTTTGGTTCAAGGACATGCTGGTTTCCGTACGAAATTTTTCTTCACCGTTACACATATCACACATAAGTGCATACGCAGGACATATAATTATACAGGGTGTAACAGAAACCCTATTGCTCTCCTTAAGCTCTAAAGATAACAGCTGGTATAAAAACACTATACATAGTTTCAGCTCAGAATAAAATACTCTAAGAATTGATACAAAATTTTCGGTTTCATAATATGTTTCTTAAATTCAAATCATAAAAAATGTGTCACCGGAGTACCGGTCAATAACTTTCCACGTTTCTTGCCAATATCACGACAAATCACTTCCGAGTGATGTGTTTATTTCAATTTGAAAAGTTCGGTTTCTGGTATCGATGTACTAAAAATTCTCATAACTTCCGAACATGTAGAGATAGGATTAAAAACCCTTCCAATATCGTTTGATATCATCCAAAGAAGCCGTGCCCTTGGTATACGTATATACCCTTTCCGTTACACGTTGTATACGTAGGCAATAAAAGTAGTAGCGGGAATCCGCTGGATGTGGGAAGCACAAGACCGGTCGAAGTGGAGGAGCCCGGGGGAGGCCCATGTCCAGCAGTGGACGTCTTATGGCTGATATTAGGAATAAGAGTAGTTGCGGCCCAGTGGTAGCGGCTGCAACTTACGAGATTATAGATCAGAGGTCCAAACCTTGAGAGGTGCTTTTCTTTTTGTACATTTTTTTATCACCACTGCGGTCTTCCTTCATCTAAACGGTGAAGGAAATCACCGTGAGCGGGCCACGTCCTAGAACCAGAAATTCGAATATATGTGACATCTACCGACCTGACCCATTCTCTCTCACAAAAAGGAGGCCTATATTCCAGCAGTAAGAACATTAAAAGCTGAATGAATATGCTAACGTATGAGCGGATTTACGTTTAAAGGCAGAGAGAATCACTCTATCGATATCTTGAACATCCCCATCGTTGGTATTTGTCAATCAACAATATTAAAACTTTTAAAAACGTAAAACAACACAAGACTGTTTGTAATCATAATCATCATCATCATCATCATTTCAACCAAAAACATCCACTGCTGGACAAAGGCCTCCTCAAAACGGGGAGGGGATTGCCATAATCACCACGCTTGGCAGGTGGGTTGGCGATCGCAGTATGGTGGTAAAATGCTTAGAGAGCGCTGCTGCCCATTCTTTGTTAAGCCCTTTAGTCGCCTACTACGACCCCCACGGGAAGAAATGGGACGCTTCGACACGCTTAATCACAATGCTTTAACGTATGGCAACACTTTTCAGAATACTCACTGGTCTTGCGGCAGCCATTTTTATTCTATGCAGCCTTATCATCAGCTCAGGCCTTCCCTGTAAATATCATTAGAGAGATAATTTTTTCTGTCATTTACCAAGAGGTTACAATACGTGTTAGGTAGTTACCGATACACGACACCCTTTGCACTACAACATCTTCATGTCACAAAGGCTAAAAAGTCGCAATAGCTTTTTAAAGTTTGTGTTTTCACTCACTGGCGCACGGTCTAAGGAAAGGCTAAGCCTATCACGACATGGTACTTCCCTACCAAAATCATTCGTTCCACCTGCGGAATATCTCGCACTTGGACATCAGTTGCCTTGGCTTTCCTGGAAGTCTTTAAATAGACTTCGGACTCCGGTAGGCCGAAGCAAAAAAAACCTGCTTAGGTGGAGATTAACAGATGACTGATGGAGTGCCAATTTGATGATGGCCCACAAAAATGGGGCACTTAATATCTTGTCCATTGTGTCCTGTTGTCTGCACGGTACGGAAGTTTATGGACGCTGCTGAAAGTACCAAATTCGTAACCTAATTCTAGGCTGACACTGTTGAGATTGTTATCGACAGGCTAACAAGTACAAAACGTGTTATTCTGCATTATGAAATCAACTAACAATTTCCCACAAAAAAAAAAACACTTTTCTCCATCTCTGAAGTAAATACTGAAAGTATATTTTCACCATAACAACGCGGTGAACTATAAAAGCGCCGTCTCCAAGATATAGTCTAACGTGTACCGCTTACAAAAACTCGCTTGAATTTTATGAGCCCTTTAATGGCACATATACCTATGTATGTTTTATTTACTTTCCCCATATCAGTTTCCCTTATATAGTTTTCTTTGATAGCCTAATCTTAGAGTGATCTTGGCAATAAAATGTATCGAAATAAAAGAGGAAAATCTGTCTTTAGGATCTTCTTTGAAAGCGAATTGTCTTTTTAACTTTGGTTGCAGGCAATGTTGGTTGCAGGCACGTCCAATATATTGAATTAAAGAGACTGTATTATAATTTCATTTTGTTCATCTATGTCTTGTCGTGTCTCGACACGTTCCACCAAGCTATTCAAGCCAACGTCCCCAGTATTTCTTATCATAGTTATTTGAACGCAGTCAGAATAAAATCTAATAAAACAACATGCCATAAAACAAAATAAAAATGCCTCAAAGCTTTAGGCTTCTTTTTTGCTGAATAACCATTTCATAGCCTGCTATTTCAAATATGATTTTTACGGTAGGCCACATTCTCGTGTGAACCGTTTCGTAGCAAAAGTAATATTTTTACGAGCATGACGTAATAAAAAGAAAACCCGTCGATGCTCATTGGAAATTGGGAATTGGCATGATTTTGAAAACACATTACCATCCATCAATAATGTAACATATTCTCATTTAAATTAGGGGCTTGTGGCTAAGTAGTAGTGGCTAAAAAAAAATTGTCTATCGATCTGGTTAAGCTGCGCTTGCCGCAGTTGGTGACTGGGTTGGGTGACTATCTTTACATACCAAGACCCGTCCGTGCCCCGGAAAGCACGTTAAGCCGTTGGTCCCGGCTGCCATTTACAGATCTTTGACAGTCGTTAAGTGTCGTCAGAAGCCAGAAAGTTTGACAATCCGGTCGTACCAAGGGGTATCGTAGTATTACCCAGTAACTGGGTTGTAGAGGTCAGAGAGGCAATCGCTCCATATAAAATGCCGCTGAATACTAGTGTATTCAGCGGCATCCGGTTAAATTAGAAGCTGATCCCAACATAGTTAGATGTTGTTGAATTTATGAGGGTTTTAATGAAACAACAGAGAAAAGTGACTGCGTCGATAGTTTAATAGTCGCAAGCGGTACTGCTGAGCACGAGGTTCGGGTTTGATTCCCGGATCGGGCAAAGTATTTTCGTGTTTTTCCATCTGGAAGTTTTCAGTACCTGGCCGGAGTCTGGATTTATGCTTGGTTGATGACAATAGGCTCGAGCCTATTACATGGGGCTTTAACATAACTGTTGAATTAAGGGTGTATTATAGGTACAATTTTGCCTAACCCTTCTAGGAATTGAGGCGTGATGTTATATTACCAGTGAAGAGATTTTTATAGAAATGATAGACAAAGCTAGCAGTGAAACGATAAATGGGCCCTTCACACAAAGGTTCTAACTAAATGCATACAATTTTACTCAGAAAAGTTGGTTCCAATTCAAAGCATAAGTGCTTTGCTCACAACACATTTGCCCCAGGGAATAAACATAATGAAAAGTGTTTTATAGCCAAAGAAAACAGAAGTAGTAAGACTGAAATTGAAATGCACGCAGACGAAACCGCTAACAAAAGTGCTATAAAATCTAGCTGCTGACTTAAGGTGAAAGAGCCTATAAAAATGTCTAACATGAAGTCGACCTTTCAAAGCTGTTATCTCTATTCTTTTACTTGAAAAGAGAAATGTTTTACAACTCTATTTTTATGGTAAGTAGTTTGGAATTATCTCTGGCATGGTATCATTTGATTGGCTTCAAGATTTTACGTTGAAGTGTGGTGAAATCAAGACAAAATTAGGCTTAGTGTATAAAGAACTAGTTTCATTTCGAGGCTAGTAAGCTAGTGGGAAAGCTAGTTAGCTAACATCTCCAACCAGAGTAGTTTAATAAGATTGGTTTTCACCATCGATTTACTATGCTTGTGTTTTAGCCTCGTGTGGCAGACGAATATAGTACCCGATCGGATCTTTTTACTCTACGATCTCACTGACATAATCATTCATTTCACCCTAGGATGCATCGCCACTTCGACCGGTTATACATTTCCTGCATCCTGCGACCTTCCCAGGTCTTCGGTCTACGATGACCTGTTGAAGGCCACAGGCATCCTTGTGGGACGTCTACCAACGCTACGACTTTCGGTACGCGGTCGCCACTCTAGAATCTTTCGGCTTCATCGGTCATTATTTTGTTCTGCAAGCAATGTCCCTGCCCACCGCCACTTAAGTTTGGCAATTCTTCGGGCTATGTCGGTTGTCTTGGTTTTTCTACGGATCTCTTCATTTCTAATTCGATCTCATAACCATCTTTGTTGCCCTTTGGGTGACTTTCAGCCTTCTTATGAGGCTCTACGGACCAAGTCACCATAATGCAGTTGACTTAATCTGTACTACCATCGTGTAAACAGCACTAGTAGTGCCCGATAGAATACATAGGTTCTAGCTTGCTAACCTATCTTTGAAAATCCAGCTTTGTGTATCCCGGGAAATTTATTCGTAATGTTTTTTCGTAATTAGATATGTACATTTTATTTTCAAGCATGGTAGTTCGTGGAATCAGTGTAGTTACACTACTATCTGCTACGGAAAAACACTGTTCTAGTATGTCTTTTCTTTAAGATTCCTTCCGTTAGTCTTTAACATGTTCATCATCGTCTTCAAGCCTCTGTACCATGTTACTTGGGGTCGATGCAACATTTTATTTATTTGTATAGACAACTATACTCATAAATAAAATTAATGTGTCAGTTTATAATTTCAATATAACAAACAGCTTTTTAATCATTGCATATGAAAGTATTAATGCGGTACTTACAACAAGAAAACATTTAATTTTTTAATTTTTGGCTGTCCGTTTGATCCGGCTAATCTTCGAAACGACTTGACTGCGAGCAGCACCTGGTTTTAAACATACCTAATATTAAAACGAGTTGCAAACACTTAAATAATCATCCAAGTCTATTATTTCTTCTCTATCAGCAATACAAACTAACACAAACTTTTTTAGTATCTACCACTGGCCATTTATAATTCGAAAACAAGATTGAACAGTGTAATCACGGGCTTTTTAAATCGATCCAACTCGTAACCTAATATAAAATTAAATACGCAATTTGCTTGCAAACTAGCCGATAACGACCAATCAGCATTGTTAGGGTTAATAAGGAATCTATTGGATTCGATAATAATTGGTTCCTTTCTTGTCTATTTTAGAAAAGCAATTTGGTATTTGCTGAGAGTTTTATTTGAAGAATTCGGGTTTTGTGGCGAAATTTCGATCATATTGTAATGGTCCTTTGATTGTTAAAATTGGCAATTAAACTGTAGTTACTAATTTATTTTTTCATATCTTTTCTGCTAAAAGATGGTGAGGAACGGCAAAGAAAGTTGTCACCTACAACCAAGCAAGGACAATGTTAGGAGCTAGTAGGGTTAAAGAACCCTCAAACATATCACATACTTTTAAACGTATAAACATAACATCACGCCTTGTGTACCCGAAGGGATAGGCAGAGATGTACATCTCTGCAATTGCAACTCAATACAATTGCAATGCAATTAGAGGTGAAATGTAGGTGTACTTTAGTGCACCTACATTTAGGTTGTTCGAAAGAGATACCTCGGCCCCTGGCAACTGAGGGAACACGGGTGGGTTATAGTCAGTAAACGTCTGACATGCCCTCCTGCTCCACCCAGAGCGGGAGAAGTTATTTGATGATTTCCCACCCAAAAAAAGCCCCTCTTCATTCATTCAACATAAACAAAAATGAAATCATAAAAACTTGTCGCACATTGGAGAGCGGAAACTCTTAATAAGGCCACGTACAGTAATTAAAACTTAAAGACGTACAGCACTACAGCAGTTATTGTATTATTCTAGTTCATTCGTCTCATAGTTTCTGCAACCTTACGTAGCGTAAAGATCGATATAAGAGGACCGACCTAGGTTTTTTGGTAGAGATAAGGAAGATGCAAGAATCCAAACTATATTAGTCTGTCAAAGTCAAATGTCTATCTCAATTTAACTCAACATTTTGCTACATTACCAAAATTTTAGTTTGCTAAGCTACCAATATCAGTGCCGGGACTTATTTCTGACTCATTCAATTGGAAATGAAGAATTTGCGAAGGCCTTCTATGCAGTTATCAGTCATCAATAATTGAGTCTTATTATGGCTCTTAGAGCAATGAACATTAGCTGACAGCATACTCCAGCATTAACACCATAATATATTTATACTTTGATAAAAATAACTTTAGCTTTAGTCTAAACATTTCTACCATGAATTTCCTTGTATGAAACCGGCTGGAACATAAAAAATCGATCACATAAAAATTCACGACACGAACCATCATTAATTCATTACCTTAACAGATTGGCCAATAGTCCTTACTCTTACGGCTACATGAGGGGACGGAAATGTGCACTAATTAAAACTGGAGGTCATACAGTACGAGCTACAGATCTGACGAGATACAATCGTCGGTACGAGGTACGTGACGGTGGGTATCTCGCCACTGGTTTAATTGAACACGGCCGGGGCGGTTGACCGGTGTTGTGTGGGGGTATGAAGACAGCGGGTGTGAAGGAATGACTGGGAGGAAGCAAATAGTATATGTAAAAGGAGCATAGGACAAGGTCAATAAAAGAAGATGTCATGTCAGAGATTTAACCATAACTCACCGAGATACACAAACGGAAATAATTATCAAGTTGACACACAGTTTAAATTTTCCGTATTATAGCCATTTCATTGCTTGTCAAAGAATGGAATTTTGATTCGAATTTACGGACCACAATTAAGTATATTTTATTAATAAACAATTATGTAGAAAACTTTCAGGCTCGTCTTAAAAATCACTTTTTTTTTTAAACTACCTTTTGTCTTTAAAAGTTCTTAAGATCTCATCAATGAATAGTTATAATATATAACGCCACAATGATTATCAGTAATTCAACTCAATATCGCTGGTTTCAAAGCTCCACAGTGAACCGAGCAGTCGAATACGAGTCTATAGTTCTACTGGTTGTTATCAAAACAACCTTTTATAAGGAGTAAGCCGTTTCGTTACGTAATAAATAGGAACACGTATTAGGTTAATAGTGCCTTGTGTATTTGTAGATAACTGATTGTACAGTAGTGCATAGATTTAGAGTTAGTAGATATTGGAGAGATTTGGAAAATGTAAAACATATTAATTTGAAAGGATACTGCAATAGTGATTGCCAGGTAGGCCTAGGTCCCAGGTGCCCAGGTCATTACAGTCAACTACGGGTAGTTAGGATTTGTGCCCGGTTGCTCGCAATAGATTCGCCCTTTCTTACATGGGTCTTAAACTTAACTGGCGAAATGTGGATGTTAATAGGTGCATTTCTGCCTAAACATTTGGGCATAACTGGCGTGATGTAATGTCATTATGTAAACTGATTCAAAAATATGAAACGATCTAAACTTGGATTGATTTAAGTTCGATATAGCATAATTTCTGACTAAAATAATTTAAAGTGAGTAGTGGTTATTAAAACTCAAGTTAACTTTTAAACTTAAACATTTTAACAATCCGTCTAAAAAAACTTTAGCCGTCATATCCACACTTACATCAATAAACATATTACTTTCAAACTATCTAACATCTGTCATAAATATAATTTAACTTTGCCTTGCAAAAAGTTAGTTTATCAAGAGTCTGGAAAGTTCGTCGATTGAATTAAAGTATCGACGATACTTTTATAAAAAAAATTTAGACTTCGAAAAGCATTTTTTTTAAATCATGACATAAAAAAATTTGATTGCCATGATTTCAATTGGCTTTGTTGAATAAATTAGATGGAAAAGACTCCTAACTTATTTCAGTAATTTTAGGAGTTTTCTATTCTTTTACAATATTATCTAGTATAGAAAGTAGTTATTTTCGTTTGTAATCTGTATCTATACTTACGTAATCCCTACCTTAAATTTAGCTGAAAACTATACCAAACAATCTATTTAAAACAGACTTCAGGTCCTTATATGGCAATAGGTACGCAGAAAATACGTGCATATTCAGAGGATTGTAGTATAGTTTCGTAGTTTTAAAAGTTAGAACACGACATTGTGACCTGTAAATATATTTATAAATTGGTATAAACAGGGAAAGGCGTGGCCCGTAATTTCAATGTACAAATTACCTACTCTGATATAACGCCATTTACAATATTAGTTTAATATTCCATAGTACGGTTACAAGCAGTCTTGCGGCTAGACCTAAGTTTGACCGGTTACAGACTTTAGTTGTTAATAACCCACCCGGTAGCAAACAAAACAAGGTGTTTGTACTTTATTTCTTAACACCAATATCTCCTAAACCTGTACAAGAAATGGTGATGGCGTAATATAGGAAAACATTATTGAAATCTATAAAACCGGACGTGTCACAACATATCATTAGTGAAGAGGAAGATATTTTCATAATCTCACACGACCTTAACCGAAATCACATTGTGTATGCCGTCCAAATAAATAACCTGTCATCGCAAAATGGCACAGACAACGTTCAAGTTATTCGATTGTACACTTGATAATAAAATAATTTGACTCCAACGACGCACATCACCAGTGTTAATTGACCTCTTTCTCTCTCCCAAAATCTTAACTTAGTTGTACACTGAACAAAACCCTAAACCGCTGCCACGGGCCATTTTAAACCAGCTATGAAATATGTACGACCATCGTACGAAGATATGCCATGCACGTAGTTTTTTTTAATTACTTTCCGTCAATGGAACGCGCAATCATCAATCAATAAGTCGAAAAGATTGATGAATGAGCCTCTAAAATCAATTCACTGTTGATGATGTGTTTTGCCGCTTAATTTGACACTTAATATATTCGATGAGGACAGCTAAACGATGTCTCGTAAATGCTTAAACGGATGGTAAATTGATTTTTTTTCGTTCGTTATTTGAATAAGCTTTTTAAAGAGATAATGTGACAGTCCATCAGTCGAAACAATCCACGCTTATCAACAGTCAAATCGCGACTGTCGGTCTGAATGGCCAATGGCACAATGAAGCCCTAAATAACGTCTGTGGACGTCGGTGCGGCGCCTCAGACGACGTCCGAGACCGCGCCGTTCGTATTCGCGCGGAGTGACGGACAATGCCACCGCCCTGACTGCCCTGCCACCGGCATTCATTCAAGCGGCGTGCGGCGGGTAGAAGCGACCGCATCCGCATTTACGGGTTATTCGAGTGAGAAAAGATAAAGCTTTTTATGGTGAATTGAAATGTTTCTCTATTAGAATATTTCGCCGAGCTGGATTTTCAACGTGTTTGTTAGAGCGTATTCGGGATTTATTTAGTACGATGATTTCAATCAGCTTCATACATTTTATAATGGAGAAATGAGAAACAAACGAACATGACAGATAATTTCTGAAAGTCTGATAAAATACATAATGAAAAAAGTTTTCACATAATGTTTACACTCCTACACGAGTGAGCATTCATAACAAATCTCATGAAATGACTTAAAATTTCGTGGAGAGGGCATGATATTCAATAATTAAGCCTATTTATATGAAGCACGTAATTCGGTAAATAACGAGGGATTTGTTATGTTGTGACGTCTTTGTACACGTTTTAACGTCACTTTAATTGACATGGCTGACGCGGGATATGCTGTATTACGATATCACAACATGTTATTAAACGGGCTGCGGGTTTATGATAGAAAATGAGGTAGTAAGACTCGGTTGTATACCAAGCTGAGCGTCGTATTTTTATATAATGTAAGTTCGATGCCCTAAGGACTTGTCAAAGCCGTTTCCTCAGAATGGTAAAAGCCCCATTTGGAGAATCTGCACCTAGATCTCGGTCAAAGCTGTTGCTAAAGTTCTGGTGTTGAGCTGGGCTTTTCCCCCTATAATTTGTAAACAAGGGTTTTATTTAGACCAGGTTTAAACCACTAAGCCAGTTTCTAAATATAAAACCCAATATGAGTGAAATGCTGTTTTTTTTTACAAAACTGGCATCTTAGTCTGGTAATAAATTGTTATTAACCGACTTCAAAAAAAGGAGGAGGTTATCAATTCGACTGTATGTTTTTTTTTAATGTTTGTTACCTCATAACTTTCGACTGGGTGAACCGATTTTGATGATTCATTTTTTATTTGAAAGCTCGTGCTTCCCGTATGGTTCTATTTCATATAGATCTGATGATGCGTTTCGAAGACAGACAACGGAACTCTTCAAAAAATAACAGTAAATAAACCGCGATTGCTGCTATCGCATAAATATGCATTGTTTTGAGCCCAAGGATGATGAATTTTCGAATTAGTGGGGTAGGTACGATAACTAAAAAGTGAAAAATAAAAACTTTTTCCAAAAAAAAACAACCGACTTCCGAAAAAACACTACAAAGTGAAAAATAACTTTAATTTCAAAAGGCGGTGACAAAAAATTGAAATACATATCCAAAGTCACCGCCTTCCGGGATTAAAGTTATTTTTCACTTTGTTGTGTTTTTTCGGAAGTCGGTTGTTTTTTTTGTATTAAGAACTTTACCCAAATCCAAATAAATCTGAAAATGCAAAAACTGGCTCAGAGCTTTAGTCTAGAACTAAAGTTAGATCGCATTTTGTAAAAAGAATTTTTATGTTTATAAATTTTATCATTATGTTAGCGTATCAGAATGTTAAAACTAGTAAGGTTTTTCACAACTCATATTTCTTTATCACAAATTACGGAACATAGCTGACAAAAATAGTTGTAAAGCATAACTGGAAGGCGCAGTAAGCGAAGTGCTGTTAACAAGAAAATGTCAGGCAACAAAGCAACTCAGCCTGACACGTCAGGGGCGCGGCGTGATTGCGCCGCGCTGTCTCGACGCCCTGAGATATTAGACTTGCACTGTCTCTGTGCAGTTGCTTGTGAACATTGAGTTAGGGCACTAGAATTGACGACTAATTTCACAAAGGATTTGTTTATAGGTACGCAGTCGGCTTTCGGACGTCAAAGCAACTCGGCGATGTGTCAACCGGTGCGGCCGTAGCTCAATTTCGTTGTTGCGTCGTAATGCTTCTACATGCCCTATGAAATTATACGTTGTGTCTGTAAAATTAAAAGACTCCTTAAAACAGCATAAGCATAACCAAATACAGTATAATATCTGTGTCCCAGTAATGATACTGGGACACAGGCCTCCTATCTATGAAAGGGACTGGCTCATAAGATGTCCACCACGTGGCAAAGTGCGCGTAGTGAAATCACTAGAAATTGTATGATATTGATTTTTTTTAAACAGTTTGTAAAATTTAAAAGAGAGGCACCACGGCTAGATGGGTTTGAAAGAAATTTTAAGGGGTGATTCAAATTGATCACCAACTTTCAGATATTAAGAAATTCTATGGTGTAAAATGGACCCCTTACTTCCATCATCATCATCATCATCATCATCATCATCATCATCATCATCATCATCATCATCATCATCATTGCAGCCGAAATACGTCCACTGCTGGACATAAGCCTCCCCCAAAAGGGCAGTTTTGCCATAATCGCCACGCTTGGCATGCGGGTTGGTGATCGCAGTATGGTTGCTGCTACCCATTCTCCAGTAAGTCCCTTAGTCGCCTTCTACGACACCCACGGGAAGAAATGGGATGGTGCTATTCTTTACGTCCGGCACCACACGGAGTTCCAACTCCAACGGACTTCCGAACTTCCATACTTTAAAGTAAAGCATGGAAGTGATGAAAGCATTTAACAAAATGAAATAGCTATAAATAAATTACGAGTCAAATTAATCCAATTAACTACCACATCTAGTCCCTTGAATAATCCTCGTCATAACTTTTGAGTTCGAGATTGTTTCCCGTCTCCTTCTAGCAGGTTATTAATGTAGTTTTAAAATGTGCACTCCGAATGACTTTATCTGAGTTAAAACCGTGGTTAAAGCTTGTCTTTTGTGCCTCTGACGGACCCATTTAACTCAATTCATGAAGAATTAAAAGATTATTATGAAAAATTGTACTGGAACGTGTCGTGGAGTTAGTGCAAGACCATTGTTTTGTAGAGAAGTTTATAATATAAATTAGTTTCTTCTTGATTTTTGGTGTATTATACTTAAATACTACGGTTTGATGGTCTCGTTGGTCAAGTGGCCGCAAACGTCAGCTTAGCGTGAGATCCTGGGTTCGATACCCACGTCGGGCAAAGTGTTATTGGGTTTTTCTATCTGCAATTTCTCAGTAGCAGTCCGGAGTCTGGATTTGTGCTCGGTTGATGGCAATAGGCTTGCCCCCATTAACATGGGACTTCATCATCATCATCATCATTTACCTAGCCTTTTCCCAACTATGTTAGGGTCGGTTTCCAGTGGAACTGGATGCAGCTGAATACCAGTATTTTATATGGACCGTCTGTCTATCTGACCTCCACAACCCAGTTACTGGATAATACGTTACCCCTTAGAAAGACTGGTTGTCAGACTTAAACATAACTAATAAAATGTGAGTATACTGTAACCGCCATACCACAAATTTAGACTACGGTCCGCTACGGAGAAACTGACATAAAAACTCAACAACAGTTTGCCCGACCTGGGAATTGAACCCAGGATCTGACGCTCAGCAGTCGTGTGACCTCTACATCAATTAAGCAGTCAATATAATTATTTAATGGAAGAAAGCTTAAGTTCATTAAAGGGAATAAAAGTATAACAACGCCTTATCATTTTATTTAAATTTTAAGCATAATTATAATCAAGTTGAAAACTATAATAGCGAAATAATTGCTCTTTGTACAACATCGTACATTAAAATTAGTCGCAATTTTGGTCACGGTAGTTTATGTTGAGATTTTTGGGCAATCAACGAAGTACCTACTATTTTGTAAGGTCGGGTAGATAACCCTCTTATTTATAAACGTTTCTTAAGGTTAAGCACTGATTAGCGACTGTTTAACCATACATTGTTGACGTTTAAAAATATCTTAAATTTAAGCAACGTTTATAGATAAACCCCTTAATTTTTAGGCAAATTGTTTAGCAACTTAAAATGTTTGTATATTCAAATCACAACTGTCGTTTTTTGACAGTTTTCTATTGACGTACGGTGTCAATTTACGTAACTTTAATTCCCCTGACTAGATCTTAATTTATTTTGTAAGTCTTTTCTACATTGCTAATAGTGAAATGTGACTTGATGTCGCACTATGCCATTTACGCCAACGTAACGTACCTTGAGTCCAGATACTGTTTGAACTATAAAATAGCCAGATAAGGGCGTAAGAAGCACTAATATTTTCAGTTTTGTTAATAAAATACTAATGACAGTGTTACGGTGAAGTGTAACTTGATGTCACACTATGCCACTTACACTATGCCAATGTGAGGCAACTTGAGTCCAACAGAGTTTGTACTATGAAATAAATAGTATAGGACCGTTAACGGTAACTCATGTTTTCAGTTTTCCTAATTAATACGCGTCATAGGGCGCATAACTCGCGACGGATGTACTTTAGAGCTGAGCTGCCATTGTTAATATTGTTTGAATAGAAGTACTCTACACATCTAATAAGGTGACGTCAGTGTGCCATCAAAAAAAGGCACCAGTTTGCCTATTCATTTCAGGCAAAGCCCTTTGAAAGGGACGATTTCGCAATAAACCCCTTTCGTATAAACAGGATAAGTTTTTATCCAGTGCGCAAACTGTAACCATGAATTCAGCATATTAGAATTCAAATAGAAATTCTAGACACCCCAGCGCAGAAATCTTTCGTCAGTAATACAAAAAAAATCAGCTGTTCCATTTGTTTTGACCGCGTAGGTGTTGCACTTTTCTATGAAACAGCTGTTATTTTTATTTTCGTAAAACCGACGTAAAATTTCTGCGTTAGGGGGTCTAGAATGATAAGCTGAATTCATGGTTACAATTTGCGCACTGGATAAAAATTTATCCTGTATATGACGGAGTTATGCCCAATCATACATTTTAAAAATAATATAAATATACCGAATTGATAACCTCCTCCTTTTTGAAGACGGATAAAAAGACAAACATCTAGAAATTAGAAGTTGTAGTAGGTACTAGTGTATCTTTAACAGCAATTCAAAGCGTTGATGATATTAAATTCGTCGAATTTAATCTTTGACAGTACTAGCAAATTAATCTTGGAAGCTTCAGTTTACTTAAGATTTTCCCTGAATCTTAAGAAAATAGGGATTTGTTTATTTAAACCTATACACAAAAGTTACAAAGGCCGACTTAATGCCTTAGGTATTATAGTTAAATTTTTAATTCCAGAGACTAATCTGACATTTCAAGTCTTTTGTGTTTGCTTTTTAATGAAAGAGCTTGACATGAGTTTATGCACCATTACATCTATGAAATTAGTACCTGTCTAGGTTTAAAAAACAAACTTTAGTCCCATTATCTGTCAGTAGAAGTCGCTGAGTAGTTTGAATTAATATATCTTAGTGAATTCACAGAACAGTGAGCAGTTGTAGCCCAGTCGTGCTTACGTGTTGTAGGTCGTGGTTTCAAACTCATGCAGGGGCTTTACTTCGTGTACAAAATTTCATCAGTACTGCTCTGAAAAACGAAAACATCGTTAGAATAAAAAATTCGAAGACGTGTGACTATGACATATTCCAAACCGCACTGGGCCCGCGCGGTGGATTCTGGCCCACTCCCTCTCACAGAGTGGAGGCCTGTCTCCCAGCAGTGATAACATTATAGGCTAATTATGTTTATATATGTATATAAATTCTCAGAATGGTGCGTTGGAATTTCGTTCGTATTTTTCTACGCATATAGGTAATTTTCAATTACTTCGACAATTCTTTCTTCTTTGCATGTATGCGGCACCTACAGAATGCACCTGATCACTTTAACGTACAAACGAGGGCAATGGCAGTGGACGTCTTTTCCCCCTTATGCCCTATGCAATAAGGTTGAAAAGAGGTCAACTACCAGTGTCCGCCATGGTAATTAATCCATTAAATATTAAAAGTTTTACTTTGGAATTACCACAGCGACCATTAAAATAATCCCCTGAATTACAAAGAGGCTCTAAGCCAAAACGGATGTAAAAAAAAAATATTTAAAAAAATGGACCCAAAATAACCATCCTTTATACACTCGACATTCTCCGCCAAATTTTCCCATCCCTTAAGCAAAATTTATGAGCAAATATTTTGAAAGACTATACATTAGTTAATGAATGCAGCTCCTGGCAATGTGTACGCAACGTCTTCTGTGGCCGTATTCTGTACTCTGCGATCTTAGTTTTTTTAATTGATTTTTTTTTTTTAGCTTTTGTTTCCAACCACGGCCCAGAATGGTTTTGGTCTTCACGTGTTGATCTGATGTTTAAATAGTGTATTTCCTCAATATTTATTTTAGCTTAGCTTTCTTAGAATTCCACCACTACAATATTTTTAGTGGATGAGATTTCAGCAACGGTATGCTATCTTTTATTATAATATTCTAATACCCAGAAAAAAATAATTTTCATCCGCCACAGTACAATAATTATTTTTCTAGAAAAACCACTTAAGTATATCTTTGGTATACTAATATCATATTTACCTTGAAATACTGAACTAAAATATATCCTAAAAGATTTTCTTAGTACTCGAAAAACGTTGTTATCAAAAAAGCTCTCTTTAATAATATCACAACAATTTTATGTTGAGATTCCTAAGTACTCTCAGTAGGCAGTCTGTCACAGAATAAGGACACTGTTATAATGGATGGCATCGAGACAGTCACTTGACGCACCCCTGCAATACCATTATAGAGCCTTCTTTCCATCGCCCTCTTTGGAATAACGATAATTCGTTTATATAATACCTATCTCTTGTATTATAAACGACTATGAATTTTTACTTCATTTATAATATTAACCTTTTAAGGGAAAGTAAATTTGCACAGAGCTCAAATTAGCGTGGTATGATTAAGCCAAGAGAGGGGCATTTTTTTGAAGTATGCATCGCTGATTTATGGAGCTCTTCAATTAGTTTGTGTATGCATCGTTAGGCTAATTTCCTTAAAAGAGATAAATTATCTGAGTCTTACCTAGGGTGTAGAGATTTATGGTTTTTTTCTTTGTTTAGCCTATACTCACAGGTGGACAAAGACCTCCCCTAAGACTTTCCAGGAACTCTTTCCCCGCCCCGAACCACCCCTTGCGGTACGCGTCCAGATCTTCTCGCCATCGATTTATGGGCCAACCGCGGCGGCGTCGTCCATCTACAGACACCCATTGTATAGAAACCTTTGCCCAGCGGTCATCCTCATGCGGCTGATGTGATTCACCATTTCAGACGTAAGACGTCCACTGCTGGACATAGGCCTCCCCCAAAAGGAGGTGGTTTGCCATAATCGCCACGCTTGGTAGGCGAGTTGGCGATCGTAGTATGGTGGTAAAATGCAAAGAGAACGCTGCTGCCCATTCTCTAGTGAGTCCCTTAGTTGCCTTCTACGACACCCACGGGAAGAAATGGGATACTGCTATTCTTTACGTCCGGCACCACACGGAACATGATGGATGTGATGATAGGTACCGTAAATTGTAATACTGGGTGGCGACGCGCTAATTGTAACCATGAATTCTAGACTTGAAGAATAAAAAGCAAAAAGTGAAAAATAAAAAGTTTTTCCAAAAAAAAAAACAACCGGCTTCCGAAAAAACACAACAGAATGAAAAATAACTTTAATTTCGGAAGTCGGTGTCTTTGGATATGTATTTTAAGTTTTTGTCACCGCCTTCCGAAATAAAAGTTATTTTTCACTTTGTAGTGTTTTTTCGGAAGTCAGTTGTTTTTTTTGGAAACATTTTTATTTTTCACTTTTTAGTTATAGTACCTACCCTAATAATTTGAAAGTTCGTTATCCTTGGGGTCAAAACAATGCATATTTATGCGATAGCAGCAATCGCAGCTTATTTAGTGTTATTTTTTTAAGAGTTCCGTTGTCTGTCTCCGAAACGCATTATCAGATCTATATGAAATTGAAATGGGACCACACAGGAAGCACCAGCTTTCAAATAAAAAAGAATCATCAAAATCGGTTAACCCAGTCTAAAGTTATGAAGTAACAAACATAAAAAAAACATACAGTCGAATTGAGAACCTCTTCCTTTTTTTGAAGTCGGTTAAAAAGAAATCTGCTGTTTCATTGTAAAGTGCAATACCTACGCAGTCAAAGCGTATTGAACAATATTTTTTTTTTTATAAAAACAGTAGGGGTTCAGAATCATGTACAGAAATCTATGGTATGTCCCTGTTTCCCTGTATAGGTACATAGTAGGTAGGTTCATCATGAAAACCTATAGTCTAAGCTTAAAAAATAAAGAGTCTAAATGAAAACCACAGAAAACTGCATTGCAATATAGAAATACACGACAAAAGCAAGAAAAATAATTGAGAAATTAAAAACAAAAGAAAAATTTCAAATACGAAGGAATCCCATAAGCAGTCGTGTTGTACTGCAATCATATTTTTATTTTTTTACCGTATGTTTTAACGAGCTTTGCATGTTAATGAATGTATTTAACGCAGTTATTTATTTACTCGCATTTTCTTCAGTACTTTCAGAATGGCGGCGACCTAAAATGTGGAAGGCGACTGTGCGAAGGGAATTCTGCAACTAGAATAGCTACTGTTTTGTATACGAGCGGTTTTCTTTGCATTTCGAAGTGAAATCTTTTTGGCCACCCAACGCTCTTTCTGAACAGTGAACGTTGGGTGGCCAAAAAGATTTTTGGCCACGTTTCTACTTTACGTCCGTCAACGAAGATACCGGCCCGTCGGAAAGTAGTTTATCCGACAAAACAAGTTTTAGCCCGTCCGAAAAAGTTAATTGATTGAGAGTAGGGGTCATTCCAACGGACCGAACTACGCTCGGACTGCTTCATATTTTCGTCGACGGACGTAGAGCCTGTGATACGGAGCCTATTCGTGCTTAAGCGTACCGGGGCTCTAAGTTCGTCAACGAATATATGGACCCGTAATAAGTTCAGCCGAAACTACGGTCTTTAAAATTAGGGAGTAGACCCGAGACAATCAACGTGAGTTTCTTAACTTATATCGTGAATAGTTTGTGCTGAAGGCAACCACAAACTATTATTACACTAAACTATTACATCGGTATAAAGAAATTTGATTTTCATAAAATACTACATACTAAATTATTAATTTAAAATGTAAAAACTTTAAAGTTTTCTTGTAGATCTGTTTTGCATTAAATTGACTTTTAAATCCTGGCTTTTGATTGATCTTATTTACAATAAATAACAAGTCATTATTTCTTACTTACCCAATAATTATTTAAAAAATCCAGCCTAAGTACATTTTCAGATTATTCTTACTGTTTATAATAATTATGTTGTATTCTTCAACCATTAAACATTTAATCTTTTTACTGTCGTTAATTATCACCATGTACTCTAAAGCAATCAAAATATTTGCCTTACTATCCATTCGACGGCAGTTTTACAGAAAGGTCATCGCGATAATTTGATATTTAGTGTCCTATTATTTTAAATACAAGTGCGAACGCAATTTAGCGCCAGTTTAAACCATAAAAGATTAATAAAGTTTAATAACAGGTAAGTTATAACTGTGTGTAATCCTGAGAATGACGGTAGATCAGATATGTTACCTACCTACGTTTATTTTCCTCGGTACGTGAGAACACTGCACTCTAGGATGTGATTATCCAGCAATTAACGTATGTGTGGGTATATTTTAAAATTGTCATTACTTAAATTATATCCTCGGCCTAGTATTTTCCCAGCATTGTGAGTGCGTTGTTTGATGAACATGTTACGGGTTTCCTTATAACCGTGGGTTCTATTTACTGTTCATACAAAAATGGAAAATAAAAGATAATTACTGATTAGGTAGCGAAGAACGAAAATAAAGTTGATTTTCGCCTGATGTATGAACGCATAAAAGTAAAATTAAAGCATGCAATAAAGAAAAAAGTACAGTTATCGGGAAAATATGTGTCACATACGCGCAAAACCGCTACCTATCTCTCAGCGAAATGCTGCGAGTCATAGGTTCGCTTGATGACTATCGTGCAGCATATGAAGTAATTAGACAAACAAATTAAAAATATATAAATAAGAAAACAATATAATAACATATAAATATCATTGTACAGAGGCCAGCACATCAAGCTAACTAATCTGTCAAACATCTTTGACAGTTTTTCAACTTTATTACAAATAATATGGTTCAGAATCAGTATCAGGACTTTATTTGCTATGAATGTAGGTACAGGTATAAGATGTTGTACATAAATTAATGAGATCGGCTACAGCCTACCTTACGGCGTGCAAATTATTAGGTTCAACTGGGAAAATTTGGAGTCTGGGAAAGCTTGATGTGCTTGCGTCTGTACAACATATTTTAATATTTCAAATGGCAACATGTAGTTGCGCTGCTATCGACGAACGCATGAAGGTACAGACACCAAAATAAAGTTTAAAAATTGTCAGTGTGACGTAAAGGACTCTCATTATGTAAGAATGGATGAATTGTCTATAGTTGTTTTTGTTATCAGTGTATGCAAATTTTGTGTGAGGTGTAAAAACAAGTGTACATAACAAATACGGAGATGTGCGTGATATTAATACTAAATGAGACAAAAAGCGCAAAGAGCTTTAACTACATTATAATATTTTTCCAAAACATTGTAGATTAGTGAGTGATATGTGCAATTACGTTGATGCAACGCTCAAGTCGGCGATAAAACTGGCTGTCAAGATAACAGTTTCAACTTGATATACAGTCTAAGACCACGTCCAAAATGATTGTCGCGTGGTCGCTTAGACAGAGGGCGCCTTCCAGTTTTCCGGACAAATTAGTGACATGTTTATGAACACGACGATCACGTATTTTTGTGCGACCGCTTACCTAGGTTAAGTCGTGAGGTAACTAGCTCACCAAATGATCCTCGGTCCACGACAATAAACAATTAATTACACATAAACGTCACCATATAACACAAACAAACACATCATCCCAATTTCAAAGCGTCAGAAACGCCCGTCTACACAGTACTAAAGCGTCAAGACATGTTTTTTGTAATCCAGATTAGGTTGAAGAAGAATAACGGCAGTGCCCGGTCAAAAGGAAACGTAAACAGGACTTAACTGGTAAATGCGGTGTTTACAGATGATACATTTTAGCTTTAGCAGGGCCTTTAAAATAGCTTTAATTAACGGTCTTTTCCATATTGTTGGCGACTGTATTTTTGGGTGTTTACAGCTTTTTATTAATTTTGCTGTATCTTTGGTAATTAGCGTTATTTAGATTTTGTTTTGTGGATTCGGGTCATGTTATTTGTTTGAAATACTATATACCTACCGCGGTGCAAATACTTTAATAAAGGTTTTAGCCTTGGGACTGGGCGGGTCACGCCAGCCGCATGGACAGTGACCGCTGGGCATTAGTCTCCACACAGTGGATGCCTGAGGATGGACTAGACGTGGGGAGCCGACCTCGACACTTATTGCCAGGGTTGGATCGAGGTGGCCTTGGAAAAGAATACTAGGAGGGATTTCGAGGCAGGGAAATTTCTCGCCGGCTGGTCGAAACTTCACGTGACCAGAGGGCTGGGTCGTTCTTTGGCCAAAGAATTAGCATTGCCATTCAACGTGGTAATGCTGCCAATCTTCTGGGCACGTCTCCTGATTACAGCAATGCGGAAGAATACTTCGACGCCTAAGTCTTCCTTCTTCCGTTTTTATTTTTATTTGTTTAGTTAGTTTTTTTCTTTATGTCCCCGTAGAACTGAATACATTTGATTTTTACATGCATACAATCCAACAAACAAACCGATCACTGTCAAAATCGCGTGCTAACAACCCTCACCGTGCATTCACCATAAAATATTTTTTGATACAGTCGTTGCTGTTGCCAAAAAAAAATATTGTCGGTCGTTGAACCCGATCCTATAAATTTTGTCACCTCGTTACAAATAACTATGCACTCGCATGATCAGACGACATTATTGGGGCTGCACAGAAATCGTGGTAGTTTATGAATGTTATATTTATATTACGTACCTAGTGTTTTTGAAGATGTTAACACGCGAAGCCAACCTACCCTTTGATTAGGTATTTCGAGTTTCGCAACTAATAATGTTAGGAATAGTCTGTTTTGTTTTATGTAAATAGGGTGTAAGGGAAACCCTATTGCTATCCTTAAGCACTAAAGATAACAGCTGTTTTGGAATAATTATACATAGTTTCAGCTCAAAATAAAATACTCTAAGAATTAATACCAAATTTTCGGTTTCATATGTGTCTAAAATTCAAATCATAACAAACGTGTCACCGCATTACGTAGGTCAATCACTTTCCACGTTACTTGCCAATATCAAGATAAATCTTGTCCGAGTGCTGTTTTTATTTCGAATTTGTAAAGTTCGGTTTCTGGTATCAATGTACTAAAAATTCTCATAACTTCCGAACATTATAGAGATAGGAAATAAATAAACCCTTCCAATATCGCTTGATATCATCCAAAGAAGCCGTGCCCTTGGTATATATATACCCTTTCGTTACACGTTGTACAGATAATGAAGCTACTTATTAATGATTTTTATAAGTTACTGATTAGATAAATTTCTTAGCGTCGTAATTACTTTATTAGCTTTTCTAAGCGGCTTCGAGCGCGTGAAAGTCGGCAATTATCCTACGGAAATGTACCTACTACCGGAATAAAAAGTATCCTATATGTTAATCCAGGTTAAAAACTATGTGTGTGCCAAATTTCATCCACATTGAGTTACAAACATCCAAACATTCAAACTTTCACACATGGAATATCAGGATTAAGTTCATTGCAAATATCTACTTTATTACCCCGACTACGGCGAAGCAAACAGGAGTGTTGATTGATTGTAGATTTTGACCAGTACTTATGTATGTATGTTCGTCTGTTCCCTTATAACAAAATAATACATTTTAACAGTAATAAGCGATCATAAGCTTTAGGGCAAACTGCCATACGATCGCGGCTTTTAGATGAGATATTTTTTTTGTTTCATACGTTTTAGAGCGGATCTCTTTTTTATGTTTTTTTGTATTTCACATAACACTAAGAACGAACAAGGAGGGTGTTTAGGAAACACTATATTTTCCAGCTGATGACATATTGTAGAAAAAATGACGTTAAATAAACAAAAACATTCCAGTAAACACGTTCACACTTTTCAGACCTTCACATCACCGTGACAAACAAAAAATTCCAACACAAAAACAGCTGAGTTTTCCTTTTAGAATCAACCCTCTAAACGCGACGGCAGTTTTCCATCATACCTTGTAACGCATATAATGACGTTACGGCAAATAATACGCTATCCTTTCACATTCTGACGGGGCTAATGACGTTGAAAAATAAGCCAGGCTTAGCCGATGCAAGCGTTATACGGGTTAATATAGTGGGGTGCTGTGCTGATATATCGTACGTCATATTTTTGACGTTATTACTGTGCAGAATGTTAAAGTAACGGTGACTTTTTATTTTGTATTTTTTTTATTATTGCTGAAGGGAATGGGAAATGCTGAAGATGCATTTAGTGGGTAATAAACCACATTGATACATCGTTTTGGTGCATAATAATGATCTAAAAGCCTAAAAAATAATGGAAGCATTTTATAATAGAGTCTCATTAAATTAGCTAAGAAAACTGAGCGGACGTGATGAGTATCAACATCGAAACACGTTAAAATAAAAAAACAAAAAGTTTGATGTTCTTTTTTAGGGTCAACGACCGCTAATAGTGAAATAACTTGAAATGTGGATTGAGAAAATCGTTTTATTTGCTTTTTTTTATATTTAGATAAGTCTCGATACCATCATCTCTGCGGAGGTATGCTAACTAATTTAATTTCACCCTGTATGCAGGACCCAGTTGAAGCAGTTTTGAAGCAAAAGCAAACACAACGAATATCTAATTTACAACAGAAAGAAAATCATTCAAATTGTTTTATCCTATGCACGTGCATTGCAAAGGTAAAAATTGTCAAAAGGATTAAATAAGGAGGCTCTCAATTTATTGGAACTTAATATACCTACTACCGTTATTATTTATTCACTGTTCCCTACAAAAATGAATGAATATGAGACAATATTGGCACTATACGAAAAGTCCCAATTGATTAAATTCTTTACTGTCGCTTTAGTCACGGAACTCGGGCCCATTTCCATCACGAAAGTGACAAAATATATATAAAATTTTACTCCACTGAACTGCGTATAAAAAATTATGAATGCTTTAAACACCGTTAGGGCACGTATCAATGTTTATATACAGCAGTAAATATTTTTTGTTATAAGCCCAACTCCGTTATGGAACTCACGAGCGAAAGCACACATGCACATGCACCTGTGTGTGCGAACGATGAAACTATACGTAAACAGAATAAGCTTACCTTTCATTTTATGAAAAGGCTAAACTTTTACTATAAACCTACATTTTCCCACTGCAAGGAAAAACCCTATGAGTTCCAGCTCTTTCAAACCAAGGCTAAAGTGACCACTGGTTTTTGTTTTTTCCAGCTCGACCCACCATCTTCTACGCGGACGCCTCCTGCTGTGTTATGGCTCCACGTAATGGTTATTTTGGCCCACAGCTCATAGAGCTTACGGCTGACGTGGCCAGCCCTGTTCCACTTCAGCTTAGTGTTCCATTTCTGAGCAACGTCAGTAATCTGTGTTTGATCCGATTGTACTGGAATTTTTAGCTTTTCATTTGAGGGTGGGAAATCATCAAATAACTTTTCCCGCTCTGGGTGGAGCAGGAGGGCGTGTCAGACATTTACTGACTAAAACCCACCTGTGTTCCTTCAGTTGCGTGTGTGCCAGGGGCCGCGGTATCTCTTTCGAAGAACCCGCACCCCTTGCAGGCATCGACTCTTGCGGACCCCACCAGTTGCTGCTGACATCTCTTTGAGGGTGCAGCTGCAGAATACCCGTATTTTACATGGAGCAACTGCCTATTTGACCTCCACAACCCATTTACTATTGGTAATACCGATAACTCTTGGTAAGCCTGGTTGTCACTTTCGGGCTTCTAACGACCCGTAAAGACTATAAAAGATCTACGAATGACAGCCGGAACCAATGGCTTAACGTGCTTTCCGAGGCACGGATGGGTCTTGGTATGTTACGATGGTACGGCAAGCGTAGCTTAACTAGGTCGATCGACCCTTGCGGCTGTTATTACTTAGCCACAAGCCCTGAGAATTCTTTTTGTGATGGTTAAATTGTGAAAACTAATACTTTTCTCTCTGTAAGGTAGAAACAATGATCCCGTAACTCTTATAGCGAGAAAATTGGTTAAGTAAAAAATTCCCTTAAGGATCCTGCAAACAGGCACAACGCAACCCTAGTAGAACAATTTCTATGAAATCTTCATATATATTGTTCTACCAGAATCGCGTGGCACCGTCACCGTCGTTGGGCACGCCACAATTGCGGCGGTAAGTCCCCTCTTTGAGGAGTGGCTTGAGAGGCGGCATGGCGTCCTCACCTTCTGCCTGAAACAGGTCCTCACCGGACATGGCTGTTTCGGGAGGTTACTGTTTCGGATAGGGCAGTAGGAAACGCCCGGGTGTTTCCATTGCGAAGATCGCCCTGAGGACACGGTGGAGCATACGGTGGAGGTCTGCCCGGCTTGGGCGGAGCAACGCCGTGTCCTCGTGGAGGTGATCGGCGGCGGCGATCTCTCGCGTCCGACCCATGGTCGGTCCAGGCCATGGTATGGAACGAAAGTGCATGGCTAGCCGTCGCCTCCTTCAGCGAAGCAGTTATGCTCGCAAAGAGGGAGGCCGCGCACGTGAGGGAGATGCAGTACATGCGCCCTCACAGCCGTGGCCCTTGCGGGCCCCGTCAGTTGCTGCTGACATCTCTTTGATGCCGGCTCTTTGAGGAGGCTGACGCCCTGGGCATCGGGATTCCCAGGCTGGCTCAAAGAGATGTCAGCAGCAACTGACGGGGCCCGCAAGGGCCGATGCCTGCCAGGGGTGCGGGTTGTTCGAAAGAGATACCGCGGCCCCTGGCCCACAGGCAACTGAGGGAACACGGGTGGGTTTTAGTCAGTAAAAGTCCGACACGCCCTCCCGCTCCAGCCAGAGCGGAAGAAGTTATTTGATGATTTCCCACCCAACAAAAAAAAACCGTCACCGTCGCCATCGCGTCGCACCTGTTTGCAGGAGCCTTTAAGCAAGAAAAATATTCAGGTACTTTAAACTCTCGCCCATCCAGGTTTGACTGTAAGCAATTGGAAACTGTGGGTGAAATCATCATCAAATCCACAGCATTTTGATATTAACGTTCTAAGTGGACTGCAATTTTATTTTTGCATTATAGCTGTAGCATTTGCATATCTAATAAAAATATAATATGAATATGAATATGAATATGAAATGCACCGATCCCAGCGTGGCTTGACCAGACTCGATAAATCGAATGAACCCCAAGATTTGCACTAGCCCCTGGAGCCTCATGCTTCATGGTGTTACAGAGGCCATTGCATATCAAGAAGTAGACCGGGGGGCGCGGTAATGGTCAGGTAGACGTGCCCATAGGATAGGAAAGGATTGCGAGCCTACCGGATATGCATCCTTGAGTAAGCATTGGACTAGTGGAGAGACGGGTGGTATTTATTTATAGGAGGGCATCTTTTCACGACGTCGCCGGCATGTTGATTCAGGTCGGGCTTCTTGGGTACGTTCAATTGTTTTCTTAGCTCTTTTCTATGCCGTTGCGTCGCTATGTTCTGTTTTGTTGTTTTCGTAGTAATATTCTGAGTTCTCGCTGCTAACAGTTTCTGGTTTTTTGTAGATATCGCTAGCCGCTTTCTTGATCTTATTTTTGTCTCCAGCCATGTCCTTTCAAAACTTGATTCCCATGTCGAAGTATTTCATTGCTTGTTTTAGATTGTCATTCCTTGGGTAAATAGGTCGTCCGAGGTTCTTAGATTTGGCCTTGTACTGCATTGCTACCTGCAATAGGTGTGGTTTATCCCGTCTGAAGACGTGTGCTAAGTAGCACATCCTGTGATTCTTGATGCGTTTTGTTACGGTTTTTTCGTCAAAGATTTGGTGCATTTTCTTAATTATTAGTTTATTCCTGATGTGGTTAATCAAGTCTCTCATGATAACTCGTTCATATCTTCTGAGTCTTAATCTGTTCACCTTGGGTCGATACTTTTAAGTCATATATCATACAAGGTACGATAACTCTTCGATACATAAGTCTAGCTAACTTCCAGTCCATCTTTGCCTTTAGTATGAATGGTAGTAATGATTTGCGTTTCTCGTGGCCTGTTGGCATCGTTTTCTAATTGTGCTTTTTCTGCTTGAGTATGTGCCTAGCTATTTTATTTCGTCCATTGTTGGTATACTTATTCCGTTGAGGGTCACGTTGATTGTTTGCTGTGATGTTATGGGGTCCCTAATTAGAATGTTTGTTTTTGTTTCGTTTATTTGGAGGCCTGCGGTATTTAGTAAAGGTTTTGTGTGGTATAAGATGCGCTCTAGTCCTTCTAGATCATCTGCAATGAGTATAAGATCGTCCGCAAATGATAATACCAGGGGGAGTGAAACGCGGTCGTGATCTAGTTTGATTAAAAGGGTTCTAAGGACTTCGTCGAAGACTAATGTAAAAAGGCGAGAGGAGTGAGGGCAACCCCGTTTAACTCCCTTTCCTTTGATAATTATAATCCAATTGCTTTGCTGGCCACTCCATTTGATGCATGTTCTTACATTCATGCATACCTTGATTATCCTGTTGGTCATCGATTTGTTAGTTCATTGCAATAATTATCCTAATGCCTTAATGTCTTTAAGTCGACATTGGTGTTTTCTATGACAAGGGCGATAGGGCGAGCGTAAATTCGTTTACTTGCAAATCCTTCCTCGTCTAGGACCCTTTCGTGCATAAAATGTGGTAATCTGTTGATCCATTGTTTAAAAGGGACGCTTGGTAGTTGCCTAGTCCTGTTATTGCATCGTCTATTTTTTTATTTTTTTTGTTTTTACTACGCATCTGGCGTAAATTCTGTAGTACCATTATGCAGCGATATTCGTTCGCGTCTTCTAGTTTTTTATTTTTGGGATTAGTACCTGCGCGGTTTCAAGCCACTTGTCCGGCACTGTATTCTGTGTCCAGGCTTTATTCTTGTGTATAGTTGCGGTTTCCTGTTATATTTGGGGCATCTTTTTGTTAAGTTCGGTTACCACGGTTACCACTTGGTCCGTTCCGGGAGTTGTCTCGTTTGGCTTTTATTGATAATTACCATTACTTCTTCGGCTTTGTTATTTTAACATTTGGTATCTGAAAAGGCCCTCGCTCCTTTTTTTTTTGTTTTCCTGGGGGACACCTTTATGTACGCGAATCTCCTTCGGCGTTTTGTTTGTTGTTCTTGTAAAACGTGTCGAGCATTTGCCTGCATTTTCCGGTGTGAAATGTCCCCAGTCCGGTGAAGCGGGCTCTGCGTGATTTTGTTCTTCTTGATATTTAACCTTTTGGAGTGTTGTCTGCCATTATTTTTATGCCTATTTGGATTATCCGGTTTCCCGCTTTGTAGGTTAGCAAGAGCTAAGCGATGGTCTCTTTATTAAATTGGCTGAAGAATCAGTTTCCTGAGCAGCGGTCGGTTTTAATAACCTCCGTTATTGTATTCCGGGGTATTTCGATGTCTTTACTCGTTGGGATGATGTCTTTATTTGCTAGTTTTTTTGTTATCCAGTCTTCGTATTTTATTTATACAGAATTTCTGTTGAGAGCTGCGTAGTTACATTGTTTGTGCTTGATATGACCCCGGTGTGTGTTACTCGCTTTTCTTGAGGGGTGCCAATCACAGTGTGGAGATGTATGTTCCTGAGTTCAACCCTGTTTCCTGTAGGTTGGCTATATGAATGCCGCTACGTGAAGGTTCAGCGTCTATTTGATTTTCTTTCTTTGGCTGGTGTTGAGGCGCCGATGCACAGGTCTGGTCAAGTGCGCTTAATTGCGGTAAAGGTCTGTTTCTGGGTGTTGTGTATCCAGTGTCGTTTGCGATTACGACTGATAACGGTGTGAGTAGCTTGCTTCTTGTTCTTCACACGGTGTTAATGAGTTCGCTAATTGGGGGCTGTTCGTTTGAGGCCGGGGTTTCGTGGATTTTTCTTGCTCTTCTCGTGTGTTTTACCGGTTATAAGGATTGGCATTTTGCGGTGTTTTAGCGTTGTACTTAGGATGTCGCTGTTGGCGGGTACTAGTTCGCCAATAGGTGAATACCCTTGTGCGTTTCTGTTGTTTCTGTGCACATTTACGAGATAGTATTCGGACAAGGCGATGATGATATCTTCGCCACCACAAAATGTTATATTAAACTAGCCCCTGACCGCGGCTCCGGCCGCGTGGAAGTCGGTTATAGCGTATGTTCCTATATGAAAGTAGCCTATGTCTCTCTCCATATTCTAGGCTATATCTCAGCCAAATTTCATGACACTTGGTTCAGCGGTTTAGGCGTGAAAGCGTAACATACATACAGAAAGTCACTTTCGCAATTATAATATTAGTAGGGATTGTGCGGTTATGTATTTTGCTATCCTTTATTCCTGGAAGAGAATGCTGTTAGGGAGAAAATCATGTATATTATTTAGAAGTGATAGGAAAATTCTATCATCCTGTCGATGTTTCCAAATATATGTGGCGAGATATTGACTGACAATCCTATGATCGAGTGTTAAGCCCATTAAATTATTTTTTGAAAACACTTTTGTTTGTAGTGCAAGTCCTGGACACATGCAAAGGGGCTGAGGCTGACTTGACCTTTTTTTTTGGTTAATCTGTAGAACAAAAGCGTGCTATGCGAACTTAAGAGTTAAGGGTAACTTTTTTGTACACCTCAGCACATATGGGCCGTGGGCCGACTCAAATTTCGGTAACCGTGGCGTTACAAGTTATAATAATACAATCTTTAGGTACTGCGTTTTGAGCGATAGGTACCGTATTTTGCGCTAGAATAATAGCGTAAATTAGTTTGTGCCGCCCTATTATATATAGTGTTAGCACACTGGCCCACAACGAACCGGCCGGCCGGTCGTTCTCAGTTTTATAGAACAAATCCCTGAAATATTAGGAACGATCTCACCAGGTTTAGCCGCCAGGGGTCAGCCGTGTCACTCGTCCTCCAGCAGCCAGTCTTCACTGCAGGCTGAAGCGCACTTACATCACTTTTGCTCCCTTGTTTTATACTACCCAATATAACAAATTGCGACACAGACGGAGACGCACAAAAAACTCGGTTTGATTTCGAAGTCTGGCAAGTAAGTCAACATCTGCTGCGCGCGGGCAGACGCGACCGTTCACGACGGCGGCCCAACTTTCTGCCTGCATATCTAATAAAAATATAAGAATACAAATTCGAATCTTAAAAAATACAGCAATGAGTCGATTTTATTTACATTATTATATTAGTTACACTTTTGGCTATGAAAGATTCTCAAAAATAATTTAAAATAACATTGAGCTAACTGAAAGGAATACATAAGTAAGCTTATGTTGATAATACGAGTGCAGTTTCTTATCATAGTCTGCTCACTGAATTCCAATGAACATTTAATTCTCAAGTACCAAGAAAAAAAAACATTTTAGGTTGTCATTCTTTACAACGCAATACAAATGAAATTACTATAGTCACTCCGACGATAATACTGAATACTGAAAATCTATATAAATAAACCAAATCACAAGTAAATAAAAAAGCTTTGTAAAGAAGTGCACTCACGAGTTGGATGCATTATCAGCATTTGTTCTCGTAGTTTCGATCTTCACTCAGAGTAGATAAGTGATCCAGTGGCTATATTCTGGCGAGACGTTCCTGCAATGTTTTGGCATTGCCATATTTAAGGATTGGAAATTGCACTGATTTATTTATTAACATCACGCCTGTAATGCTCGAAGGGTTACGTATAGGTGAACCTATATAATAGATGTGCACCTACATTTCGTCAGTTTTCCTTAAGGCGAGGTGAGCCGAGCGCGATAGGCATTTAACGCTTACCTCCGAAACGAGTAGCGAGACGTAACTAGTTACGATGCGCGAGGGACGCGCGCGCCAGGCGTGGCTGGCGGCCGGCAGCAGTATTAACTATGTCACCAAATAGAGCAATACAGTGGATCAACTTGAACTGAATACGACGGACTCCGCAATATGACGGCCTCCGCAATATTACGGGCGCCGCAATATGACGGCCGCCGCATTATGACGGCCCCCTTAATATGACGGCCGCCGCAATATGACGGCCGGCGCAATATGACGGCCGCCGCATTATGACGGCCGCCGCAATATGACGGCCGCCGCAATATGACGGCCGCCGCAATATTACGGGCTCCGCAATATGACGGCCGCCACAATATGTGACGGCTGCCGCAATATGACGGCCTCCGTAATATGACGGCCTCCACAATATGACGGCCTCCAAAATATGACGGCCGCAGTAACATGCCGTCATATTACGGAATATGACGGCCTCGGCAACATGACGGCTGCAGCAATGTAACGGCCGCAGGTAACATGACGGCCGTAGCAACATGACGGCCGCAGCAACATGACGGCTGCAGCAACATGACGGCCACAGCAACATAACGGCCGCAGCAACATGACGGCTGCCGCACACAATAACAACGCAAAAGAAGCCCTGCAAGCTTAAACAATAAAACGAAGCACAGGTTAAGAGTTACAAAAATAAGTACGAGTACCTACCTAATTAATTATCTGTCTATCCTGCACTGCTCCGCTCCGAAAGTAAAATACAAAGAAGCAAAAGAAGAAGCAGCATAATGTCCGTATTACGCTGGACCATCTCAAGGTCATAGTGTTATCATATAGGCATATCCAGGGAATCATTTTTTTTTTAGTTTTTCAACCTAATTCTTTGATATTTGAAAACAGTAAATAAACCATTATACAAGTTGCGCGCGTGGCGGCTTTATGCTGTATGACATGTTGGTAAATCTATTCCGCGAGAAAAATGAACCATTCTAGCTTTTGCGCTCGGGGCGTCTTTATTTACACGGACATAGGGTTCCAATTCTGTTCTACACGCCTATTTGCGGTTTGCAAATCTATTACGCGTAGGTACATAAGTAGATTTGCAAACCGCTAATAGTAGGTTATCTATAATAAATAAATATATTAATCTATTACGCGTAAAATGTAATGAATGTAGGTAAATAATAATATTGTCAAACCATCCTTATTCATTTTTGGTTTACTAGCCTTCGAAGAGCCAGCACTGGATCGAAAGTTTTTACTTTCTGTAGTTTCCCATTTTGTTTGACAAAATATTAACTACTTTAATTTCCTTACGAAATGAAGCTTGCTATACATACCTGTATTTAGCTTATTATTAGGTATTATTATTTACAATCAATTTTAAGCTCTGCCGGTAACAGATCATAGCGGGGGGTGGCGGGTTCAAAAAATTGGCACACGTCCGACGTCCAACACGTTCCGCTCGGGACTAAACGACACGATAAAAACACTGGATTTTAAATTTGTTACAAATGTATTTTCATAGTCAATATTAAGATGGCCGGATTTCATCATATTTATTACGACCTTTATTATGGTATAAGTTTTATTGTTCAAAGCCTTAAATAACTCAAATAAAATAAGAATCCGATCAGCATTTAGACTTGTCTTTGCGATTAAAGTGGATGCAGTAAAATGCAAGTAATCGTGTATCGCATGGCCGGAATATCTAGATCAAGGTGTGAACTATGTAATTTTTTTTTTTTTATTTTTTTAATCCGGTTTATCTACTTATAAAACACAATACAAAACGACGTTTTTCCGGATCACCCCGCCTTAAGTCCCATGTAATAAGGTCTAGCACCTATTGCCTTCAACTGAGCACAAATCCAGATTCCGGGCTGCCAGAAATTATTGATGGAAAACCCCAATGATCCTGCCTTGCACCCTAATTACCTAACACATTATCATTAGAGATCGGATATTCGGATGCATATTCACCTAAAGTTGAGGTTGGCTAAAATGGAATGCGCTTTTGTACCGATTTATTTTTATTTTAATGTAAAAAAAAATGTGTTTACTAACACACACCAACCCTACTCTTACAGACTTACACCCTAGGTACATAGGTATAGGTACCAAATTTCCATCGGGGTTAATTTTTTAATAAATATGCGTCTGAATAGTTATGCAATCTTAATCATTTAGAAGTCGCTTCCATATTTTCGTAACTAAAAATTTACTTAAGGTAAATATGCATCCGATTATCCGATACATAACTATTTGATTTGTATACGAAAAATAATACCTTAGATAATAATATAGTTTTTGCTCACTTCTCCACTCGACAAAAACGCGTTACGTTAGTTTTAACATCACCTCGTCATCATCAGTCTACACGAAATGTCAAGTCAAATGACGTTCGTGTTTACCTAGCTATAATTTAGATACATGGAAGATCATCAATTATGACAAAGATTGTGGGTTAAAAGTTGGTTCGCGTTTTATATAAATAAATTATTTAAAAAAAATAAGTACTGGGATGGCCAAGGATGGATAAGGCCTAAAAAACAATGGCCTAAATAATTAATCACACATAAAAACTACGAAAATGACATTCCTAACGAAATATATCCAATTGTTTGCAGCCGCCATCTTGGATTTTCTTTTGACCTCACTATCTGCTGTAGCACCCTCGAAAACTATGAAAAATCTCTCAAATCACATCATGTTCTTTCGTTAGGTGACGATTTATACTAAACTTCGTAATCACAAAAAAAAATGTTGGTGCAACACGAAAGAGTAGTTTAAAATATGAAAATGTCGCTAGTAAACAAAAATATCTCGAAAACAGAATACAGACACAGATGTAACGCGATTTTGCGGATTTCGCTACTTGCTGTCTTAAAGGACACTTTAAAACTGCCAAGTTTAGTCTGAACTAAAAGAAACAACTAAATAAAATATACAGTTAGAGACTGAAGGTTGGATTGAAACAAGAACGGTTCCTGTTACATATGGGCTAAGTTACCTCTGTGTGAGTTTGTTCAACATTATTAGCTTTTTACGAGCAACGTGTATGTTCGTACTTTATTTTAATACCGTACCGTAGATAAGTGAAAACATGAAATAGGTCATGAATGTAAAACATACATGACGAGAAATAAATGACTGTTGCCCAAAAGAGGTTAACGTGTCAATAAGAATTTAACTGACAGAGATGGCGAAATATACAATTCACAAAAATGTTCACAAAAAAAAACTTTTAAATAAAAAACTTTTAAAAACGATTCGCACGAATCTCTACACTTTTAAATAATACCTCATTTTCTGCACGAAGTTAATTTATTCGTGGGCGATTCAACAATTCCAGAAAAACGTAGGTATTATTAGGCAATTGGCACGTTTTTTATTTCATGCATGTTTCTTACTAGACAGTAGGAGAAAATCCATTTAATGTTAATGTTATATTTATAAATAATATGTTATAAGTATTCAGCCGTTTCGGTCGAGTAAATTCGTGAAAATCAAAAATAATAAAGTAATAAGTCAAAAAAGTTGACTATAATTTCACCTGATTTTGCCTGTAAGTACTCATAGGTGCATTTACGGACATCATTGTTTTCACATGGTGAAACATCAACAATCCAGATCAACAATTTGTGAACCGCTGTAAACATTAATACCGTGCGAAAATGTCGTAAGCAACTGCGCCATTCGAGCCAACAAATTATGTCGGTGGCAGAGAAATCGACGCACAAACTGTGACCGTGAATTTTATTCAGCATATGACTCTGCAGGGTAGGCGTAATACGCTAACAGACTGTTAGTAACAGTACCAATGGCTTTCATTTTGACAGTTCCAGAACATTAATTGCGTTATTTACGTCACTAAGCAGACAATTTTTTCGAACATATTAGGCTTAGGCTTGTTCCGTTTGGTGCCGGACGTAAAGAATAGCACCATCCCGTTTTTCCCATGGGCCTCGTAGAAGGCGACTAAGGGACGTACTAGAGAATGGGCAGCAGCGTTCTCTATGCATTTTACGACCATGCTGCGATCGCCAACCCGCCTGGCATGCGTGGCGATTATGGCAAACCCCCCATTTTTTTTTGGGGGAGGCCTGTGTACAGTAGTGGACGTCTATCGGCTAAAATGACGTTGATGATGATGATGAGGCTTAGATTAGCGGTATCCTTTAAAATTATTCAAATTGTGATTAATAGTAGGGGATTCGAAACCAAGTGCTGAATTTTATTCATGGTTACAGGTAGCGCGTCGAATTCCCTGCCACCCCGTTTATTAATTACTAAAGTACGATTATGATCTAAGTGAAATCACATTACTTAATCTAGATTTTTTTTTATCAAACAAAACTTAGCCACAATCAAAACGAGATCAGTTTGTTATCAATGTTGCGTCCACGGTTCGGACGCGACGAAAGCGTAGGAATTAATGACGCTAATAAAATAAATGTGCGACATTCGTTTACACGTCCCTGTGTTTATGTCTCATTTAAGACGACATATACTTTTACAGCCACGTCGTAAAACGTCCCATGTGGCGTGCTTTATCAAGCGAGACTTTAAGAAGCCAATTCTTACGCACGGCTCTAATGACTCGGAAATGACCGACAAAGTGAATTCTGTTGTGTTTTATTTTAAGTTACGATTGCATTTTTACGTCGTATGGAGATTGGTGCAGTACGAGTTACAAAATCGATTCCAATGACATAAAAGATTTGAGCTCTATATTTTTGGGGTAATCGGCGGAACCACTCTGGATTTGAATATTTCTCGAATCGTTTGGGAGTTTATGTCTTAATAAACCTTTATTTTGAGGCAGTGGGTGTAGGAAGAAATATTGTCGGAGTAAGTAAATTAGATAAAACCAGTAGCGTCGAGATTTGAAAGATTCTATTTAGATTAAGTTCTGATAATTTAAATTATCACCGTTAACTTTAATCAGCCGCTCTTCGTATAAAAAATGTGATGAAATATGTGTCAAATATTTCGACACGTTTTTTTCTTCATTATCATTTTATCCGAAAGATGTCTATTGCTGGACATAAGCCTCAGCCACTTCGACTGGTTCTGTGCTTCCAGAATCCAGCAGATTCCTGCGGCCTTCACAATGTCTTCGGTCCACCTTGTGGAAGGCCTTCCAACTCTACGTCTTCCGGTACGCGTTTGCCATTCCAGCCTTTCGGCCCCGTCGCCCATTTGTTCTACAATGTGCCCTGCCCACTACCACATAAGTTTGTCAATTTAGGTTCTTTTGGGAACATTACTATTTGGTACCTTGGAAGTTACACACTTTCCACGGCACATGAGAAAATCTGTTCTTACCCGAGACCACACAACCAGCCGAAAATAGACCAAATGAAATATCTGTCTCAATGCTCTCTTACCAAATCTTAGGCTTACATCTAACGCTGTCAACGTTCCCACAAATCAAGTGTTTCAAAATGTGTCACAATAAATACATTCAGCGATAAAAAACAACCAACAATGATTTATTCTATACAATTAGTGCGATTTAAGAGAATCACGGTTGTATTAACGAGCGAAATCATCCATTACAATAGTCGTAAATATATCGTCGGACTATGGACGAATGTTGTTAGAAGAAGAAGAAAAAGACCGCACCCAGCGTCAAAGAAATTAAATTATGAGTCGGAATTCTACTCTTTGCATAATGAGTCACTAGAATGGGGCTTGAATTAATATCTTGGAGGTGAAGGTTTTATTTTTGCACTCAGTAAATGCAGTTTTTCAGAATTTGGGTTATGCTCAAAAATGTTGTATTTAGATTCACGCTGATCCATTTTTGGAAAAAGGAAATTGAAGTAAGCGTGCGTGGGTTTTTAGTCTCTCTATTATAATTGGATTTTTGATATAGTTCGAATTTTTTAATGCATATAGATGATGAAAAAAAAAGTTCATAAAAATGTTCCGTGTGGTGCCGGACGTAAAAGAATAGCACCATCCCATATCTTCCCGTGGGTGTCGTAGAAGGCGACTAAGAGACTTACTAGAGAATGGACAACAGCATTCTCTATGCATTTGACCATAATACTGCGATCGCCAATCCGCCTGCCAAGCGTGGCGATTATGGCAAATTCCTCCCTTTTGGAGGATGCTTATGTCCAGCAGTGGATGTCTTTCGGCTAATGTGTGTGTGTGATGAAAAAAAAACTGTTCATAAATTTATTTATTTAAGCAACTTGCGTAAATTAAATTTGGCATAAAACGTATACCTAATATATGCAGCATAGTATTTCAGCCTGGGTTCAAGAAAATGTTCTCCAATATAACTGATTACACCTCCCTCAATTCATATGCCCAAGACTTAGCACAGCCGTCTTACACAAAACATTATGCAAAAGGAAACAAATTAGAAGAAAAAAAAAACAAAACGAAACTTTGAATTTATGGAGGTTGAATGTGAAACGACAAACGATGCCATAAATAACGTTGGTATACTTTACGTGATTTCGTAACCGAGTGAAGTGAAATTTTTAACAGAACAGAAACGCAAACTAATGGCACTTAATTCGAGCCCTAATGTCGCGTTTATTGTGATGAGTAGAAAGGGAGAATGAGAGCCAAGTACGGAACTGTTATTGACATTATTTTTGATGTTACTGTCGCGAGCAAGAGAATGGTTCCTTTCGCAGATTAGTGCTCAGTGGCGCGAAAATGTTGAAATGAGTTTGCGAGTTTAAATCGGGTTTATGGACGCTTACCGTCTTGATAAATTAGGTGCTTGGATCATAAAATTTTTATTCGTTTTGATATTATGTTTTAATTGTGATGGTGGAAGGAAGATGTTTTGCTCCCTGGTTAAAAAACTCCATAATGTCTTCAGTGTTGTTTCTTTTCTAATGTTTTCCATATATAATGGTACTCGAACTTCGTATTCAGAATATGAAATTTTTTATAAAAATTAAATTTGGTTCTTTCACATGGTTATACCTATCACTAAAAAGGATTTCTTATAAAGTTGTTCTTTTACAAATCTGAAAATTTTACGAAACATTAATTCACCAAAAATTTAAAAAATCAAGTAACCTACATGAGTAAAGTGTAAAGATTCACAAAGAGCATAGCAAATAACAACTAAACCTTCAAGTACATGTGTTAGAAATCTGTCCAGCACGTTGCACAACCTGCTCATTGTACGTGTTCTCAACTTGTTACCACACGAGTAATAGCTTCCACACAAAAAGCGCGTGCCACAAAAAATCACATTACACGGAACAAACGATACTAATTCGAAGCAGATACACATCACATCCAATTTCACTATTACCACTTACACAATATTACGAAACAGGTAACACCAATAAAAGACCCTTGAATTATGCAACAAAGCATTACAAAAGGGTGGAAGTTAGCATGGAAAACAATGAACTAAACACACATCGTGCCGTGTGAAACTGAGTGCAAAATGTTGGTTTATCGAAGCATCTAATCGGATTCATGGCGTGCACCGCATTGATATTGCACGATGTTACTTGTAAGAAACTATTGCGAAATTTACTATTGTTTCAATACGATTTTGTTGCGTGATAATATTGAATGTTCCTTTTTTTTGTTTGCTCAAGTATTTTGCATACAATTTGCGGGGTTCTGGTATCACAAGATCGTTTTAATTTTTTGATAGTCATCTTGGGTGCGCTGGTACTGAGTTCCACATTACAATTCTCAATTGTATAAGGCTTTTCATTTGTATTTTCACACTCCGATTCTTCATTTTATAAGTAATCTATGTAATCAATCATTTTGATTTAGTATCATCGTTTTCTTTTTCATCATCGTTAAATATAACTCACGTGGAAATATCAATTTTATCTTCGACATTCGTATAATGTTTGTAATGTATTTAAGTTCTATCTGCAGTAAGACTATTTTGTAATGAAAACCTATGTAAGCATCTGTTCTATTTCTTGTAGAGCACTTAACATTATTGGATGTAGACTGTCTTACTAGCCTAGACTTTACAGTTAACAGAACTCAGATACAGGGTCAAATTAAATTAGCTGGCAATACTTTAGGTATCGCTATAGAAAACGAATGAAACAAAAAAAAGCATTTTCTCATCAAAGCTTTTAACGACACTGACATTATATTAAGGCAACCAGGTGACTGTTATGTTATGGTTTTTGGAAATTCGTTAAAATATCTAAGTTCGACGAAAACTTACAAAAACAGCTGACCGATTACGATAATTGACCTCTCATCGTTGATAATTTTTTTTCTTTAGTGTTACATATCTCTATCCGAGACGTGGATAAAGTATTACTAGTTAAAATAAGCTGGCAATGCTTTACCTAATTTGATCCTGTATACCCGTAATAATTTAGTGTGTTTTTTTGTACGTAGCATTAAATATGTGGTTCAATATAGGGAGCAGAACCAAACAAAACACTACAATATCCACATTCAGCGTTGGCCAGAATAAACACTTATAATGACAGACCATTAACACTTACCGATACATGTTTACTGGGGGGAATAAGTTCCTGTATGACAAACTAAATTATGTTATGGCGCACAGTGTTCTTTAGAACGAGGAACGTGTTAGAACCAAAGTTTTTGGTTCAGTAGATAGAATAATAGATAACGTTATATCAAAATGTATGTAAATTATCTGCAAATACGCTGGTTATGGTGATGTTCTTATTACTTTAAAATTATATTCTAAATTATTCATCGTTTAGTGAAACGATAGTAAAATCAATCAAATCAAAATCAAAAGCCATTTATTCAAATTAGGCTGTGAATCAGCACTTTTCGAACGTCAAAATACATAAGACGGTCCCTCACCCTTTACCACTTCCTAATGCTTTAGCTGGGAAGAAGAAGTGGCGCAACAAACTCTCCAGCAGCACAGCTGTCTGTTTAGTTGGATAGACTTGATTCTATGCATACATAGGTAAAGCAATAAACATTACGAGACACAGAACATTAATTAAATAATTAGTCATAATGTCAGCTAGCCATGCCCAAATAAATGAAAACTTGACTCAAGCACAAAGAATAAAAATTAAAAAAAAAAAAAAAGTGTAATACCAAAATAAAAGCCTCCTGGTATAAAGGGTGTGATAGCTTACATATGCAATGCTGGATTATGTTCACATAGCTGTTACGACCCGAGTTACAAATGATAACCTAGGACTATCGACGTAAAATAAATAAACATGTAGGTTTATTTATATATTTTCATTAGTAACAATAACAAAATCATGGGCAAAGAAGAGTTACCGCTATTCACAAGCAATCCAATTTTCAAGCATTCTAAAATTAATCAATATCATCGAAGGAGTCCTCTAAAAGCTGTTCACAAATCCATAACCCGAAAACCTTGACGGCTTAAACCAAATAGACTACCACTAGATTCTTGCGACTACTGGCTGTCGGAGATTAAGGTATGATTCCGAGCTCCGCTGCACGCAGCAGTGCTGCCGCAGCACTACTGGTCCCTATATGTTCTCTATAAGTTTAGATGAGATTACATTCCGAGCTGCTCAGCAATGTCGCAGCTGCAATGCAGCGACAGCACTGCTGCGCGGCAGTGTCGCCCCACCGCCGCGACAGACTGGTAGTGACGCATCTACAGCAGCAGCGATAGTACCTCCGTGAATGTTGACAAGTAAATTGGCAACAAAGAGATGAATTTCTCTGATTCAGAAGCGCAGACAGCGCAACACTCGCGACTTGCTCGGTATCAGCACGGCAGGCAGCACTGCTGCGCAGCACCACAGTGGTATCACTGCTGCGACAGCACTGCTATGTGCAGCGGAATTCGGAATCATACCTTTAGGCTAATCAGGTAACCTATATTGTGTCAGTTTCTACTCAGAAACCTATTGAATGGTTGAGTCCAACTGTTCTCAACAAAGATAATATATAGTGCGTCTGGCGTACTATTGCGTGTTTCTTTGAATTAGCTCGAGCCGTGAGAAAAAAAAGAAGCATTGCAGATCAAATACGATAAGAACAATCAAGAAGAGACTAAAACAGGCACAAAATATAACATAGTAGAAATTAAGCCCAATGGCTTAATTTCTACAATGTTATACGGCGTACGTCAATACGTTAGCCATATACCGCTATTCTCATCAAAGAAATAGGCCTAATGGAGGCTACATAATGATCTTAACACGTTGTTAAATACATCAATTTATTTAATCACGTGTACTTTGCACTACTTATATAAATGTACGCTATATTGCGTGACCGTATGTATTAAGTTATTAGTCCACCACAGCAAACATCGCGCTTACCTTAAAACCCCTTCAATTAAAAAATTCCAGAACTCTATGCCAAAGAAATAAGATCTGAATTCCAATGCTTTTTAGTTTACCAAGTTACGAATACATTCGGCAATGCACACGTGTTGTTCCCATTAATGAGATAATTCCTCCGGGGAAACGCTAGAAAATGGAATAAATATGGCGACCGAATTGCAAATGTAGTTATTTATGTTACAAAGCTAAGCGGTGACTATTTACTTGGCATGTTTGGGGTTTTAAGTAACCCTTCCATATTAATTTTGCAATTATAGGGACTAAAGGAAAAAATATTTGTTGGTTCGAGATTTGGTACATAGATTTGTTTTCACGTCACATTAAATAACATTATAGTACACTTAAATTTCGCGCTATGTTTAAGTCCCATGTAATAGGGGCAAGCCTATTGTCATCAATAAAACTTTGCTTGACCCGGGAATCGAACGCCAGACCTCATGCTCAGTATTTATGGCCACTAGACCAATAGAAAGACCCTTAGAGCGGGAAGGTCTCTCACAAGGTGGACCGATGACCTTGCGAAGGCCGCGGGAATCCGCTGGATGTGACACAAGCACAAGACCGGTCGAAGTGGACGAGCATGGGGAGGCCTACGTCCAGCAGTGGACGTCTTTTGGCTAAAATGATGGTGATGATGATGAGACCAATAAGGTGTTTTGTTTGTTTAAACAAGAATATTTGTATCTTTGCTTGCGAAAAATAGAAATAAACAGCAATAAAATTTCCATATGAAGATTTTAATTAGATTTTCTGTCCCCACGCAAAAAAAGACGTACCTAGTAAAACAACATCCACAGTTTTCCTTATAAATAGGGCAAACTTTTCGCTAATTAAAGAAAACAAGCAACGGTTACATAACGAAAATATTTAACAAGCCTTAGAAATATTAATTCGAAACACTAGCAAAAAAAAAAACAAATCACCAAGAAATTGCGAAGATGACGCAAAAGTGTGTTCGAGGAATATCCGCGGGAACTGTGTTTGTTATCAAACAAAAGGAATATCAGATACTTCTGTTTGGTCCAAATACACTGCCATTGTAGACGTGAGAACAAATAGGACGACGGAAAAAACATGCACTGACATTGTAACAGCGAAAATTTTCTCAGGCCTAAGACATATTAGTAAATTTTGACAACAGTTTTGTGATCGTTTTATAAATATAAGACGAAGAGAATGTATTCAATTGGAATTGGCGTTACTATACTTAAATGCTGTACACATGATGATGACATTCTCAAAGTGGTCGAGATCGAATTAGATGGCCTGCAATTGGGACAGGCTCTAGCAGTAGTATGTCGAGCAGTGGTCTGCAATGAAATGAGAATGTAAATAGGCTTGGAATATATAAATGGTTTTCATGACATCATGCGCAACCCCGCGAAGACCCCCAGTTAGCGATGTGACCCCCGACCGTCCCTTGCTCGTAGAAGTGCCAGCCAGCGTCGAAGCTGAGCAAGTAGAGTTAAATTCCCGTATTGATAACAATAATGAACATATTTCGATCCAGCCTGTCCCCACTTGCTGCCCTCCCCCTACCAGTGACGCCCTGAACCGAGGCCCGTACCCCACAGGGGGTGCCCTCAGCGTGCAGTTGCTTTAGTTTTAAGTAGGTTTTTAATGCCCTGGCTGGGGTTTTTAGTTTTTAACTAAAAAGCAATTCACAGGAAAGTCTGATTGAGCAGTCACGGCCTCTGAAGGCCAACTGCGAGATGTCATAGCCAAAAAAAAAAATCACGCGCAAACGATGCGCCTCCATCATACGCAGGGTACACGCCAGCCCCAACAGCATCCTGAATGCGTTAGCATACAAGGTGTAACAGAATAAGCGCAAGTCTTAAAAGTAGTTTGTTCATAATTGACTACTGAATCGTAATGACGTTTTTTGCCATACTGGCCACCGATTGAGCCCCACAAACCAGTGACTGGGTAACACGATACCCCTTGGTAAGACTGGTTGTCAAACTTTCGGTCTTGTGACGACCCGTAACGGCTGTTAAAGATCCACAAATGACAGCCGGGACTACAATTTAACGTGTTTCCAGAAGCACGGAGGAATTCAAGAACCGACCGCGGCTAAGTAATATGTGTTGATATAATATTGTGGAGCAAAGAACGTAGAAAATTAAACGAATTCTTGTGAGGCTGACTGTACGCGTATCAGACGTTTAAGGGACTACTCACACTTATTCAGCTATCTTCAGCTTTTGTCCATAGAAAACGATGATTTTGTATGAGATGCGTACGCAGCCGTTGAGCCGGATCTGCGTCTGGTGACTGGTACCATCACGGGACACTGTTCACTAAACAAACACTTCCACACAATAGGCATAACGGACAGCCCCCTGTGCAGGGCCTGCATGGAGGCTGAAGAAACCGTTGCGCATGTGCTTTTCGAATGCACAGGCGTAGCCCAGACTAGAACAGAAACCCTCGTAGCGCCCAAATTTTACACGGATGTTCTCAATAGACCAGGAGAAATTGCTAACTTCTGGAGGGAGGTGGGCTGGCTGGAATAACCACCGATGGCCGCCATGGCTCACGCACAATGGTCCACTTAAAGGACTAAGTGCGGAAACCAAACCCAATAACATAGATAACATAGAACATCCGTTCAGCCGCGGAAAGCTGAACAGACTCTATACAAAATCGTTGTTTTCTATGGACAAAAGCTGAATAGAGCTGAATAAGTGTGAGTAGTCCCAATCTCAGTTAATCACTTAAGGTAAATAAAATGTAAAGAGTAAAACATAGTATACAGAGATAGCTTTTAGTTTCAAAGTACTCAAGTGACTAAGTCTAGCGTTAGAGCTTAACTGGCTAAAAGTCGTAAATTGAGTAATGAAACGGATAATGTAGACTTAAAGTAATGTTTTACGAGTCTAGGAAGTCAAGTTAGGATAAGTGTATTGAGTAATTTGTTTTTGTAAGATATTTCTAGATGTATGGTCGTCTCCTATAGAACTTTTGTCTGTACTAACTTTTGCCAGCGGCTTCGCACACGTGGAAATTATTCCGCAGGAACGTACTACAGGGGTAAAAGGTATTATGTGTGTTAGTCTTAGATGTTAAATATGCGTAAACCAAATTTCATCCAAATTCGTTCAGCCACTTTGAGTAATTGAGTAACAAGCAACCAAACATACTTTCCCGTTTATGATTTTAGTAGGATATTCTAGTTATTGTATAAATTTATTATGGGTTATTACTAGGTATCAGCCTGTGCTGTTCCATTTCTTCGCAAAGACGTTAGTAGTTGAAGGTTATCAGTGTCATTTATGCAGTCTAGACCTTCCACGAAGTTTCTCAAAAATATATGAAAAGATCTATGGAAGGAAGACGAAAATAAGATTATTATAACAGTAGGTATACCTACCAAATTAAAAAATAATAATAATAAGAATAAAATTAAAAAATAATAATAATTAGTTAATTAATCATAATATAATAATTAAATTTCACGTTACAGGCTCCTCATATCTGTATATTTAGAAACAACTGTATCAATTACACTTTTTTAACTCCGAGACGAAAACAAGCGTAAAATACTTCCTTACCGCACCAAAAATGAAAAACATAATAAAAAACCTTGTTACGAAATTTGAATAATGTTTTCGCTCAATGCTATCGTATTTCACACTTCCATTAGTACCCCCCATTTCGTATGCTTATTTATTTGCTTTGCTTACATCCTTATTGGAAGGGACTAAGGTGGTATTTTGTTTTGTCGTTATAGCTTATATCAAATTATCAGTTTAGGCGTTGGAGGGCTATTAGGTTGTCTGCAGTATTTGCTCCGAAATGCAGTTGATCCGCGGTTTGGGGTTGATTAGGGAGGTTGGTGTTCGATAGAGGAAGCAAATTAGATTTGTCATAATGTTGGTGGCGATGAAAATGGATATTGGAAATTACAGTGTTATTGGATTATGGATATTTATGGCAGGTTCAATATCCATTGTGTATTAATGATACCTTGTACTTTAACGTTTTTTCTCTTGTATATTTCATTGCTCCTCCTCTCCTTCTTTAAACCAATGGTTTGTTCCTCCAATTTCTAGTGTATGTAGTGCATTGAGAACTCTGGAAATGCTCATCAAAAGGCCCATCTACTTTGATGGGTTTAAAAATATTTGATAGTTCTTATCCTCTAGACTTGTGATTGATTATTTTCACCTTTGGCGTAGCCTTAAGTGATCAAATAATTATGAAAATTTAAAATTTATCTAATCCCTCAACCCAAACAAAAACCTCTAAAACGTAAAAAATAATATTTATTGGCCTTTTAAGTTATAGGTAATATTTTAATCAAAGCATTGTCACGTCGAGGGACGGCTAAGTAGTGAAAATGTTATCCTTTCTACAATAGCATAGTTACATTCATTATTGCTGGGCATCGCTGTTTGGCGTTTTCATTGACCCTACCCCGACGTGACAATGCTTCGATCAAAATATTACCTACAACTTAAAAGGCCAATAAATATTTTTTTACTTTCTAGAGGTTTTTGTTTTGATCGGGGGTTTTTAAAATTTTAAATTTGACTTTTATTTCCTGCTTTTAAAACTTAATATAGTAATAGTAAACACGCTACGATCGACACATTATATCACGCTTAAATCTGCGCACGTATGTTTCCCATAGTGATGTTTGTTACTAATTTATCCTCATTTCTCGTCCTGATTACCATTTATTTTTAACCTATTCATTGAGACCTTTGCAATGAGCCCAAATACGATAATTCTGCTGTTTGTTGGTGAGTAACTTGGGTATCCTGGAAATTCCAGGTGATGATCTAGCATCAAATAAAGGTTACTTTGTTCGTCTATTAGCATTGAAGTAATAGAATACCAAATTTTGGCTCGATCAGACTTGTGAAGACGCTCAAATCCCTTCAACAATCAGCAAAGAACTGATAATCGTCAAACGACTAATCGATTTTGATGAAAGATGTCTAAGAACCACCATTAGAAAACCTACTTAAAAAAAAACAGCATGCAAATCGGCTCACTCCTTTAAGAGCTACGGTGCCACAGACAGACAGACACACATAGCGGTCAAACTTACAACATCCCTTTTTTGCGTCAGGGGTTAAAAAAGCTCAAACGCCAAAGTTTACAACCGTTTCCAAGATAAAGAAGGGGAAAAATGGCGGTTATTTTCTGAGAAAGTGTGATTTTTTTTACACTTTTCCTAGATTAAAAATCCTAACATCCTGAAAGACCTGTATGACTCATGTAAGACTATATTTCTGTAACACAAAATAAGGATCCCTACAAAAGTCTAGAAAAGGAATAAACATTATCTACATATTATCTACATACATTTTTACTCAAAAAGTGTTTCCCTTAACTCACTTCCAGAAAAATGTCCTAGCATTAATGGAACCAAAAAGAGACCCAAATTCGCGTCCCAAGATGCTTACCGAGCCGTCTGACGTCACGACATCACAATTAATTCCCAACCCTTTTCATATTCCCTTTCACGGTAAATGGTGCGTGGAAAAACTTCTCAAGTCATCGGCCTATGAGTTTATCATATCGCTGTGTTATTCACTCGTTATATTCCGTATGATACTGTTGTATTTGATGTTAAGTTGTTTTGGGGTGCTTCGGCTTTCTCTGAAATGTTTTGTGTGTATTTGAATGTGATGTATTACTTCATTTGTGGGAGTGGCGGACTACAGAAAGTGCCTAGTAACGCGCTGTATTTTCTAGACGTAAACCCTATAGGTTTACGTCTAGAATAAAATACAGCGTGTTTTTGAAATAATTGACCCTGTTGATCCTCAATGTCTTATAAAGAACTCGGATGTAATCAGCCTATAATGTTGCCATTGCGGGACACAGGGCTCCTCTCGGTACGAGGGGTAGGCCGTCCTCCACGCGAGCCCAGTGCGTATTGGAAGATGTCACATGTTTTTGAATTTGTGGTTCTAGAACATGCCTTTTTCTCACGTTTTCTTTCATCGTTTCGAGACCAGTGGTGATGAATTAAAGTAAACCCTCTGTCTGGGTTCAAACTTACGACCTACGACTTGTAAGTCGCGGCCATCAACACTGGGCCGCCACTGTTCTGGAACTCGGATACTGTAATACAATTCAGTTACACACTTCACCGATTGTTGATACACTTAACTACTTACAAATGCTGCACCGTGTCTACACAGTGTCTCCTAATGCACTCCCTAACAAACACACTATGACACAACACAATCTAATTGGTAACCATCGGCGCGACGGCGTTTGCATAAGCCGGTAGGGTGGTAGCCAGCATTATTTTTGCACGTACTCAATTTCTCGCCTCACTGGGTGTCCCAGAGAATAGATATTAATTTACATGAATAAATAAAATTTGCATTAAGAGCGTCCGAGACGGGGAAGGCGCAAAGAAAACTGTTACTTGAGTCACTAAATATGTATGTATAGAAGGCCAAATCGATACAACAAGTGAAAAGTAGCGCACGCACATAAACACGTGGAGATCGTCTAATTTAAAACTACACGCTCTCCCGCAAAAATGTATATACAAAAATTTGAAAAGTCTATGCAACCAGTAGTGGCGTGCAGTTTTAAACTAGAAAATGTTACACTGCAATACAAGATTAGGTTAAATACCTTAAGACTTACGAGATTCAAAAGCCATTTTATCCTAAATTGATAAATATTGATAGATATTTTATGGTGTGAAGAACACAGTTGTATCGAAACTATGCTATTATGAAATAAGTCTTTCCACAAAGTTGTTTTTTTTTCACAAAAATAACGGTTTTGAACTTTGCGTAACAGTAAGGTATTTAAGAAAGTACATACGGCGACATATCAAGCTATACATTTCCAGTTTTAGCAAAATTCACATTGTGTAGGTTTTTCATACAATAAGATGTCAGCTTATATTGGAAATGTACAGCTTGATATTTTGCCGTTGGACGTACTAAGATCTTAGACAATTTTTTTTGAACGAATGCCAGAGCTGTTTGCAAAGCATGTCTATTTATACGTGCGTGCGTTTTCGCTGGTTGTGGACCTGACCTTCTGTTCCTGTCTATTTTATGCTTGAGTGCAGCGAGCTTTTCCTCTCATCAAATTCTTATGGCATGCGTAAACATTCTGTGTGGGTAATGTTTACTCTAGCGTGTTTGCTTAGATGCGTACGAAACTGGTGTTGCAGAAAGTATTTTTTGGTATGTTTGCGTCATTTAAATATTATTTTGACAGTCAATAAAAATTAATTTGCAAAATATTTTGATATTGTTTTCGGATATTTCATTGAATTTTAAAGCAATATAACGCGACAAAAAAATAAATATGAATAAAACTATGAAACCAAATTCCCTCACCGTTATTTTCTATTAAGGCAAATTCTCGCAATTCGAGTGATGCAGAAAGTATTTTTTGGTATGTTTACGTCAGTCAAATATATCTACATACCTATTTCAGTTCCGAAAATAAAAAAAGGCAAATTATTTTCATTTTTTTTTCGGATATTCCTATGAAATCCAATACAATATAACGCGAATAAAAATAAACGTTTATTAATAAAACTGCAAAACTAAATTGCCTCACTCTTCTTATCTATTAAGGCCAATTCTCGCAACTCGAGTGTTTTGACAATAAAAGAAAGCATTAATTCCTGAAAATTGCACCCTACCGAAAGAATTTGGTGCAGTACCCTGTTCCAAATTGGAAATCTCTCTTGTTTCCTTATTCCCTGTGGGTCCCACTCTAATGTATTTCATTTATGCTAATTCTATTTTTATATTTTTTTTCGACACCTTGGTGTTTTTTAATGGAGTTTCGTGTTTTTTGTTTTGAAAAATGATAATATTAATACACTTTCTTCATAAAAATTGATTATTTTTCTATTAAAAGTCAACGCCGTCGGTGTGGCTGATGCTTATTTTATCTTCCGGATAATATTACGAGATTTTTTACCTGTCCACGAAGTTAAAGGTAATTTGAGTCTGTTACCGTCATAAGCTGGGAATTTAATTAATTTTAACAAGTTTATTTTTAGTTTTAAGATGATCGACTTATTTACTTTCTTAGGGTTCCTTACGCAAAGGGTGCCATCGGAAGCATATTACTAAGCCTCTTTGTCAGTTCATCATTAATTATTTTGCACGTGGCTGCACCAAATGAGCATTTTATCTCTTAGTACTAATATTATAAACGTGAAGTTTGGATGTTTGTCACTCGTTAATCAAGCAAAAACGGCTGAACGGATTTGCATGGCATTTGATAGTTAGATAGTTTATAACTTAGGTTAACACATAGAATATTGTTTTATCCTGCTAGTACGTTTCCGTGGGATAATTTCCGAGCTCCATGCGGGCGAAGCCGCTGGCAAAAGCTTAGTCTCTTTTATTAATATTCTCCATTATTCACATTAGCTAAAACATAACATGGCACAGTTCATTAATTATTTTGCACGAGCGCACCCAATGAGCATATTATCTCATTTTGTAATAATTTACAAATTGTTGAAATAGAAGCAAAATTAAGTAATATGCACATCATTTGATGCAAATAAATTGCCTCACTAAACTAGAAACACATTTCGCAACGATACACTCTCATGTCTCCCATTTTGGTCTAAGAACACAGAATGTCTTTACCTTCATATATTTAATTAAAGATAAAGTAAAACCTGCCAAAATTATAGGCATTCGTAGTTAAATGCCTCAATAATCATCACGATCATCATATCAGCCGAAAGGCGTCCACTGCTAATCATAAGCCTCCCCCTAAAGGGGGGGATTTGCCAAAATCGTCACGCTTGGCAGGCGGGTTGGCGATCGCAGTATGGTGGTCAAATGCATAGAGAACGCTGCTGCCCAATCTCTAGTAAGACTCAATAATAATAGCTTTATATTAACTTATTCTGTTTTGGATTCATAGAAAATTCTGATTACCTTAAATTTCGGTATGTGTGGAGTACCTAGTTATGTATCAAGGATTATTGAATCAAATAAAGTTTTCATAATCATCCTATAAGGTTCCCACTACTGGCATACAGGCCTCCGTACTGTAAGAGTGATTGAATAGTGGATGTCATATATCTTCGAAATTTTGGTATGTGACATTTACAGGATAAGTTTTTATCCAGTGCGCAAACTGTAACCATGAATACAGCATATCATTCTAGACCCCCTATCGTAGAAATTTTTCTTCGGTTATACAAAAAAAAATCAGCTGATCCATACATTTTGACCTCGTAGGTATTGCACTTTTTTATGAAACAGCTGATTTTTTTTTTTGTAAAACCGACGTAAAATTTCTGCGTTAGAGAGTCTAGAATAATATCCTGAATTCTTGGTTGCAGTTTGTGCACTGGATAAAAAATTACCCTGTCTGTACAGGTTTTTCATCACGATGTTTTATTTTACCGTTTTGTGAGCAGTGCCGATGAATAGAATTACGTAAACAGAAGTGCCTCCTTGAGTTCGAACGAACGACCAACTCGTAAGTCGAGGCCGATATCGCTGGGCCACCACTGCTCATACTGCACTGCTCTGAATGAAGTGCTCACTGATTATAAACTGATGGATTATAGGCGAAAATAAAAAAAATACTATTTAGATTCAGTTGGTTAATTGATTGTACAACAATCAGAGACCCACGACCACCATGAGTTTTTATTAGAACAGAAATATCTTGTCAGATGACAGATGACTGACAGCTGTCATATTTACATCGAACTAAAGTCCGCGAAGCAAGTACATTGGATTGCGTTTACAGAAAACATTATCTAAAACACCTATTTTCATTTGAAAATGAAAAACTACTCATAGATAATTTTTAACATAATTATTTACACTTCAAAATAACCGTCGCTTCATAATCAAGATTAAATAATTATTGAAAGAATGAGTTTTCATTATGAGTAATCAACTTTGAAAGAACTTTGATAATCTCTTCAGAACATATAAAGTGATTCGACTGATTTCAGACTGACTTCAGTGATTTGTTTCCACAACTCCAACGAGGAAGAATCTTTTAACACGTGCAAAATGAAACATGTTTAATATTATATAATATTTCTGAAAATATTATCGATGGACAGTGAAAGAAAACCTATCCAATGGAATCGTTCAAGCAACGAATAAATAAAATATATTATTTTCGTTTAACGGATGAAAAACATGTTTTAGAAACACGCACGGGTGCCAATGTAAGTTGAGTCCAAGTTATAAACGGTAAGACATTCAATAAGTTTTAAATTCAAATCGATACATCGTCCTACAGGTTTGGCGCGTTTACTATGCCCAGTAGCTTTTTCTTTGCTTCTGCTTCTACTCATCCCCTTGTATTTATTTATGCTGATGCTTATTTCTAAAGAAATCTCTTCCAGAATGTATACAAAAAGGGATGTAGACGTGTTTAAGAGAACATAAAAAAATAAAATAGTATAAATCAAAAACAATTCACATATTTAAATAAATAAGAACATGTCTATACACAAACCTGCTGAAATGCTTCATAAATATATTAATAATTATAATATTATTTAAAATAATATATACTCGTACACACGCAAAGTTGCTTTTTCTATGCTACCAATGATCCAACCGCTTCTAACTTAACCAAAGTCGTAATCTGACACAGTCGAAGGGTTTCAATTTGTCATAAAATTTATCGTCGAGCCTCCGAAGCCCGCACAAAGAGATTGGAAAAATTGTTTCCAGCAATTCCCTTATTAGATGTCCGGCGACCCAGGCCGAACGCCATCCGCCTTTGACCTTAAGTTAGATGGGATACGGGTGTATTGAATGTAAGGATGTGACTACTAGCACTGTTGAAAACAACAACAGTATTTAAAGTACTTGAAGAATTTCGGATAAGCTTAGACGTTTACTAGGTTATTTCTTGCTTCGAACGATTGACTAGAAATAAGCCAGCATTATTTGAAAAATAATTAAAATCGGTAAGACTGTTACAGACTACTTAGAAGGTATCTAAATAGATAAAATTATACTTAATGTATTCAATATCAACATTGATGTATTTCAGTTTAATTTATTGGTACAGTACAGCTCACACAGTTCTAAACAACATAAAATTTACTTTTAATTTTTCACTATTCATAGTTATTATTAAATAACTCTACCTTCTTATAAAAGTGTGATTTTAATACATAATAGACTACTACCCAAATATTGACCCAGATTTGAAATGTTCCAAAAATTAAAACACTTAAAAAAATTAAAACTTCTCCAATCAACTCCTAACGTTGCTAAAACGTTTACCTGCTACGAAATCCTTACTTGGCCGGTCGTTCCATGTTTTACAGTGGCAATAAAAGCGCCCAGGATATCCGAAGGGAATGAGGGTCGATAGAAGCCTGCGGGTCCCTGATATGTAACCACTACACCGTATAAGGTAATCTCCTACGTCCGCGGATTGCTTTTCCGAATGACACCACTACCATATAATGGAGATTGATTCTTAGTCTCAAAATTGTGGTCGGTGGTCGGGATTTTTTATGGATTTATATAAGCCTGAAGTATAGTGCTGATAGTTAAGCTGGGCTAGGTTAGGTAATGGACCAAGTGTTTTTGTATTAAGGGTATGTTCCCAGACGAAATCATATTTAATCAGAGACTTCAGGCAATTTATAAGAACGTCTTTACCGAAACTTTGCAGAGGTTTTTGCGTCATCCATTAGATATCCTTCTAATATTATAAATGTGAAAGTTTCGATGTTTGAATGTTTGTAACTCAATCACGTAAAAACGGCCGAACGTATTTAGATGAAGTTTGGCACACAGATAGTTTATAACCTCGTTAACACATAAGATACTTTTTATCCCGGTGATACGTTTCCGTAGGATAACCACCACGCAGTCGAAACCGCTGGCAAAAGCTAGTTATATTAAATATTGCATTGCCGAGCGCGTCTATCTGCATTCTTAAATTACGGTTTCATCGAAGAGTGGTGCCCGCCACACAACGGCTGCCGTGGCGGCTATCGTGAAAATGATGGCAACGGAATTTGACTATAAGGTGTCTAAAAACGCTCTCTAAGCAAAACACGCCAACTTACTTTCAGAAATAACGTTACAATGACGTCGTTCTCCAGTTAATTACAGCCGCTATGTGGCGGCTATTCTAAGAAACTATAGCTTTATTGGACATAAATAAGTTTTGCAGTAAAGAGGTTTCAGTGACAATTATTTATCCAGTTATTAGTCTGAAGATTTCAGACAAAAATAATACCAACATTACGCTTCTGGTTACTTTGAACCTAATTATGAAGAAGCAAAGAAAAATAAAGTTTATTTAAATATTTCATGAAATTCTCAAAAACTGGAAAACATGACTCGCGCAAGATTTTTTCATTGCTGTAGCTGAGTTGGATTAAAAATGCAATGCATCTCCATAAAAACTGACACTTCATGTACTTTTTGTAATTCAGTTGCACCGTTCAGACTGGAACGCTAAGAATTCCTAGTTTTACGTTGCTCTTATGACATTACTTTTACGTGAAGGAATATTTTAAAATGTTAATTTAAAATTTAAAGTTCAGAATTTTGCAGAGAGTGAACATGAAATTGTTATGAATTCTTTGCGTTGAGGTGCAATTACAATTCTGCCTGTTGTTTTCCAACTGTCCCTTTGAGATTTTCACTTTGTTCATCTATTCGTTACTCTCAATCCCCTTCAATATTTCCCTCTACCTCATAAGTTACATCAACCTTACGTAATCCAAAAACATACGAACGAATAAAACCAATTTTTAAAGGTCCAACTTCTAAAGGATTTGTGACCCACTTATTCGGGTCGAGTTTTCTTTACAGGGCTTCGTATTCCTTCTATCCCTGTGATAGATCGCCCTCTCTGACGTCCAATGTTCAATAAGCTTGAATAATTTGTGCAAAAAATACAAGAATAAATACCCTTAAAGCCGTAGAACAAAGAGTGCCGATCCAATTTCGTTCAACGGCCTTTTAATTAAAAAAAAGAATTTGGTAATCATTCGAGATAAGGCTCTGTTTACATTAACATAGATACTAAGAGATAACGATATCAGAGGATGTGTTTATAAGTGCAAATTACATAGTGCGCTACTCTTGTATCGATCTCCTGCACTGATTTGCATGATGAGGGTAATGACCAGAGGTCGGAGTAGGTAGATTGATTTTATATACTTGCGTCAAGATATTATAATATGGACATGCCATTTTATCCATAATGTGCGGGAAGTACCGGAAAAAGTTCCGGAATTGGAATTATGGAATAAAATAAAATACTGATTTCTTTCACCATTAGCTAACACTGGTAGCGTAGATTGATGTTATTAATACGTTTTTCACCTTAAACACAAATTCGTGCTAAAGTTCCGGTATTTTGGAGGCATATCCATATGATCCTCTACGTTTGACGTCAACCACCTTAAATCAATCTACCTACTCCGACCTCTGGTAATGACTCATACACTTTGACATGCATATTTACTTTGAGAAGTATAATATTATTGTTCTTTTCATTTTTGTGAATGTGAGGACTATGTGGGTCACATTTTGTTTTTTTTGTTTTATTTTGTGTTTCATCTCTTTCTGAGTTAGTTTTAATGTTAATCTGGCAGTTTGAGTACTTTATGTGGCCTACCCAAATTTCCTTTCTTTGGTATTGTTCGTCAAATCGTTGAGCTCCTCAAGTTCTGAGTGGAGCTGCATGATTACTGATAAATGCGTGCACTGAATGGATAATTCCAAAAACAACAAATCCATTCAATGTGTGGTTCTTTCCTCAAAAGACCATTTCAGACACCGATCCACATGGTCTTCACATGTTCTGACCAAGATTATGTCTGGACTTTAAAAGAGACTGTGACCTCTGAGTTTGTTTCGGCCTTTCTTCTCAGAGTAGTCAGATAGGAAACGCCGACCTCATCTAGTTTAAAAAATATGATTGACGTGTAAAAGTGTTTGTACAAACCTACTTACAGAAATAAAATTATTTATCATTTATCATTTATATTTCTTTTACGTAGCTATAAAAACAAGATTATCATTTTATTGGTCATCATCTGCCTCGCCTTTTCCCAACTATGTTGGGGTCGGCTTCCAGTCTAACCGTATGCAGCTGAATACCATTAATTTACATGGAGCGACTGACTGGGTAATACGATACCTCTTGGTAAGACTGGTTGTCAGACTTTCGGGCTTCTGAGGACCCGTAAAGATTGTCAAAGACCGACGAATGTCAGCCGGAACCGACGGCTTAACGTGCTTTACTGGAGGAAGTGTATTGGTATATAAAGATGGTCACACATCCTGAGGTAGTTTAACCGGATCGATCGACCGGTACGGCTGTTATTACGTAGACACAAGCTCCACTGTCCATTTTATTGGCATCCAGTTTAAATCGCCATATCAAATAATGTAGACCATAATGTAGGGGACTTTGTTGCGCCACTTCTTCTTCCCAGCTAAAGCACTAGGAAGTGGTGAAGGGCGGGCGTTTTGGGGGACTGTCTTATGTAATTTTGACGTTCAAAAAGTGCTGACTCTCAGCCTAGTTTGAATAAATGACTTTTGATTTTGATTTTGAATAATTTATCAGTTACTTATAGATGAATTGCCTTCCATTTATAAAAATAAAAATTATGCCGTCCTAGAAATCAGGAGTTAGACATGCAACGCGCAACCAACTTGAGAGCAATGGTGATTAAATAATTTACACACAAAGTTTGGAGCCTGATTGGGTTCGAACCTACGATTCGTAAGTCGCGGCCGTTACCACTGCGCCACCATGCACTGTTCAATACATAAATATCATTATCTCTTAAAACTCACGAACGTAGTTGTGGCGGCCATTTACAATGCCACATACGAAACTTCAACTCAACAAATGTGGAAAAACACAAAAAGTGAAGTGGCGCCATCTACAACGCCATTTGCATACTACTCAAGACTTGACGTCACACTGCAACTACATCAACTACATCGCGCAAGCAGAGTTTACCGCGCGATCTACATATTTACAAAATCCCGACCTCAACTGTCGGGCAGTTCCCCACCAGACACAACACCCGTCTGGTCGGAGGATCCTCCCTTTACTATAGAGTATGAGTGAACTTTACACCCTGTTCCTCATACCTCTATATAGTCACTAAATAGCAAGCCCTCACAGTAACCAAACAAAAAAAAAATACATCAAGGGAACGGACGCCTCCAAAATATGGTAATGCAATACTCCAGACAAATCCTCGCATAATATCAACGCCCAAATAACACCATCGGCTAGAAATAACCAGGTTCTCCACCTCGTATTTTCCGTATTAAGTATTTTGTTGAAAGCCTTTTCCCTGTCCGACCCCTCTTTGTACTGTATCCGATATCATCCCCTCAAAATTATGAAAGTGTATAAACATTTTGACGCCCCTCGCTCGCCCTCCGATTTCCACATTTCCCGGCTGCAAGTTATTATTATCAAATCAAGCTATAGATACCTGCGTTGATAACAGTTGCATGACTACTCACTCCCCCAAGTTAATGGAAATATAAGACCGATATCGAGATTTTCAATCATTGTTTTACGATACCGTAATTTTGAGGGGACTGAATTGTTTTTTTAGAAAAGCCTATTCGTAAGTTTATTTTAATTTATATTTGGCAGGAGACATCGGTTTAGTCGCCCTCTATTTGTTATTCAAATGTTTACTTGATGTAGAAGCAAATCAAATCTCAATTCAGCTGAGTCTAGCGAATTCAAAGCCTGAACTGAACGGCTTTCAATACAGTACTATCGTCGGTGGTAATATCTGATCTAAGGCTCACTTGGACATTGCAATTTCTGGACATCAAAGGGTGGACTGCCACACTAAAGTTAAGCAAGTACCTATATCTGTAAAGCGGTTAGCACACCAACGCAACGGGCTGCGAAAATATTATGATAACAGAGAGCCAATTCTCATACTTAGAATGTTGAACATTCTAAGTATTCAAGTTGCAATTTCATCTTAGCTACGATCAATGTCATAAATTATATTTTAGACAATTTCCAACTGCGAGTAGAAAGCAAACGTGCTTGAAAATGAGAGTAGTGCATTTCAGAACAAAATGTAAGAAAAAACTTTACACGCGAAATCGCATCGCTAAGCGTCAGACCGTAATGATTTCACCAACCAACGCGAAGAGTAAACTCCGCAAATCCTGAAAACCCGCTCCAAATTTAATTAACGCATAGATAAAACTAGTGCAAGAAACACAAATTGTCTAGGACATTACCATCAAAACTCATTTTGTGTACGTGATAACAAAGAACGTTGGCGGATATGCTTCGATTTGCATAATCCGTGCATCAAATTCCGTTAATTTTCTTTTAATGCGACGGCAGCTGCAGCCTATGCAAACAAGCGTTACTCGGTAATCGTGTTACGTTTCTGAACGTGAGTTTTGGAAATGTTATTTGGGATTCAAATTTTAAATCAATTTTATATATTATGACAAATCTAAAATACAATGGAGCCAACACTAAGATATGAAATATATCTATGTATATTATGATTTTTTCCAAACAAAAAACAACTGACTTCCGGAAAAACAGTACAAAGTGAAAAATAACTTTAATTTCGGAAGTCGGTGACTTTGGATATGCATTTTAATATTTTGTCACCGCCTTCCGAAATTAAAGTTATTTTTCATTTTGTAGTGTTTTTCCGGAAGTCTGCTTTTTTTTTGGAAAAAGTATATATTTTTCACTTTTTAGCTATAGTACCTACCCTACACCAATTCGAAATTTTATCATCCTTGGGGTCAAAACCATTCATATTTATGCGATAGCAGCAATCGCAGTTGATTTGCTGACATTTTTTAAAGAGTTCCGTTATCTGTCTCCGAAATACATCAACAGATCTATATGAAATTTGAAATCTATATGATAATAACTTTTGCCAGCAGCTTCATATGACGGAGTCATGCCCGAAAATACATTTAAAAAATAAATTATATATACACCGTGACATTTTAGTCGTCTTAAAATGGCAGCCTACTTCATGTGTCCAATGACTACTAATCATTTATTGAATTCATCAAAAATCATCTATATGAATAGTAATAAAAAATATGTAATTCACTAAGACGCATGATGTAGTTTTGAACACCGTGTTATGGAGATGGAATGAATGATGAAATGTAATGGTATTAAGGTAGGTAGGTCGAAACCTTCTACCGTTGATACGTAAACATTATTAACAAAGATTTCATAATTCTAAACCATTTTTAATTTTTCCTAGTACCTATTATCTTAATTAATGGTAACAATTTTTTAATCGCGCATATAGGTATTTTATGTCGGATACATTGAGTGGACCACCTTTGTAAGACGACTAAAATGTCACGGTGTTTATAAACATGTCGAATTGATAACCTCCTTCTTTTTGAAGTCCTTTAAAAAGGAAGAGCTATTAAAATTAATTAAATTAAATTGTTGTTTGAGTATTTTTTGCAATCCTTTTTCATTTCATTTCAATACTAAAAAAACTTTCATCAGTTACAGCTGTTATTAACTTCTTTGATACCGTTAAAGTTCTATTCAAAAAGTAAAAGTGTTTACTTGAAAAATTAATGCACTTACCGATTCATGTTCAAAATAAGAAAAAACAAAGTCTATCTTTAATTCTAAGAGTAAGTAAATTAAAATCCCTTTCCAGCTTCAAACCATTACACTTTTCCACTTTTATTAAGTCTCTTTTCAATATAATCTCTTTGACAGTCTACATAATGAAAGATTCCTTGCCTTTGACTGTTCCTAGTATCCGACTCTTGGCCGATAAGTTGGTCGATTCTGTGTCTATCGAAGACAATGTGACTAGCGTAAAGTCTATTCAAACTCTTGTTTCCAATTGATGTTATTTCCGCATAAATGGATATCAACTTTATGTAGGTGTTCATAATGTTGATTTCAGAATGATTAATACTATTTAATAGTACATTATGATATAAGTGCAGTAAGTTGAAAATTACAGCTGAGGCGATATTGCTAGCCTGAGCCGTAGGCGAGGGCTACAATGAAGCCAGAGGCTGTAATTTTCAAAGCGCACGTATGTCATACGACGTTTTATAACATATTTGCGAGGAAATAAATAAAAGTCGGACTTTCTTAAACGAGTAAATCTTTAATCACTTGTTAAAACAGTTAGAAAAATTTGAACAATTTGTAAAATTGATTATTACTTGTTCACAAATTAGCGATGCGCGCGCAGCAGCGCTTTTTTTTAAGGCATAGGCACAAAAACAGCCAGTATAACTAATAAAGTAAATTAATATTTTTTTGTTTTTGTTACAAATAAATGGTTGTAATTTATTGTCAAAACTAATTAAATTAAAGAATTAAATGTTTATTTTTTTTGTATTTTGTCTCTCAAAGTTAATTTTATTCAAAAAATGTTGACCACTTTTCTGACATGAAAACTCTTTGCTAAGGTTTAAAAAACGTACCGTTCGTTTTAGACGGAGCATCTTGATAAACCGTGCGTTTTACATTACAATAACGCACAAGTGCGTAATGACATACATTACGATATTGAAATTGATGTAATAAGAGACCCTTTACGAGCAAATGTGTTATAAAATACATAAAAATGTCTCAAGTGGTGTTTTTTCCAAAAAAACAAGTTTATATTTTCGGAAACAACATCGCGATCGCAGTATATTTACGGTTCCCAGTTGTCGAGGTATCAATAGACATAACTTCATATAGACCAAAATACCATTCAATGGTACGCAGCCTTCTGGTAGACGCGGTTGGATGTTAATATTCATTACGGTGCATCCCAGGGGAACTGGGCTCAGACAAATAGATGGTGTTGTCGCAAACTTGTCAGACGACTATGATGTGGGAAAGGTTTAGAGTACCTGCCTTGATTAGGGCTGATTTTTCAACGGTCAGATAAATTTTATATGAGGAATAAATATTGCGGTTTGACAACTTTTGCATAGAACATAAATTTGTTAAAATGTCATATTTATTCTTCAGATAAAAGTTATTTGCCTATTGAGAAATCAGCCCTTTTTTTTTGGGTGGGAAATCATCAAATAACTTCTCTCGCTCTGGGTGGAGCGGGAGGGCGTGTCAGACTTTTACTGACTAAAACCCACCCGTGTTCCCTCAGTTGCCTGTGTGCCAGGGGCCGCGGTATCTCTTTCGAACAACCCGCACCCCTGGAACAACCCGCACCCCTGGAAATCAGCCCTTAGTCGTATTTTAATGGTCAGTTTAGTGATAGGCCGGCTGTGAAGGTAAACAAGAGAGGGGACACCAACTTGAACTGATTTTTTTTTTTCAGATACAGTAATGAAAAGCATACTCTAACCTCCAAGACGAACACAAAATACTTTTTAATAGATCTTGCCCACTACATTTTAATAAATTATTAATGTTAAAACTCCTTACCTGTAACAGTAGGTACTTATTAATATTATTCTATAAAGATCCATTATTACGCCACAACTTCCATCGAAGGGAGGAAATTCCCTGAAAAAACATGAAAACAGGTGAATATGATAAGAAATATATTCTATGAAAATAAGATTCGTTGGTTCATGAAAATTTCATCATAAATGTTTATTATCGTAAAGGAAACCAACTGGATTCGTATAAAAATATAGACCCTGCTTGTTATTTTCCATTTCAGACGTTGTTAGTTAATTGAAGGGAAGGATTGAAGAGATTTTTCTTTGCCGATGCTTTTATCAAAATATGACCTACAACTTCTATTAAAAGGGCTAATAGATACATAATCATTTTTAGACCCTGCTTGTTATTTTCCATTTCAGACGTTGTTAGTTAATTGAAGGGAAGTATTGAAGAGATTTTTCCTTGCCGATGCTTTAATCAAAATATAACCTACAACTTCTATTTAAAGTTAAAGGGCTAATAGATACATATTATTTTTTTTACATTTTATACGCTACGATCAACATATGCCTTGGCTTAAATCTGCGGAGCTTTACGTATGTTTTTCACAGTGAAGCTAATTTATCTTTATTTCTCTTTGCTACTCCATCTATCCATAACCTATTTAATAAGACCTTTCCAATTAGCCCAAACACGAGAATTCTGCTGTTTATCAATCATTAACAAGAGAAGAGCTGATAATCTTCAAACAGCATTTTTTTGAATTATAGCGAAGAATAGTATCGATTAAGAAAAATTAAAATCGGTTTAGCCGTTTGGCAGATACCCCTCAGTAGGTTGAAATTGGGGTTTCTGGATCAGATGAGATCCAGAAACACCCAATTCCAACCAGCATTCATTACATTCGGATAGTTCGCCCTTATTTCAACCATCATTCATTCATTTGAATAGTTCATCCAATTTCAACCATCATTCATTCATTCGAATACTTCATCCAATTTCAACCATCATTCTGTACAAAAACCTTATGCTCGGCCGTCATCATTCCACAGCATAGAATTAAAGTGTGGATATTTACACTGTATTAGTATTTAGTAATAACAGTAGTACTATACCTATAGGTACGGCACGGTCGGGCATTGAATATGAAATTCGCTCATATGTTACCCACCGCTGCCTTTTATAGCGCCATGGCTATTCATGCTAAACTGTAACTGATAAGTAAGTACTATATATTTTATGAGGTAGAAATAAAATGAACAATATTTATTAGTATTATTTTATTTCAAATAAAACATTTTAATTATGACATTTTACATAGTAAAGTTGCTTGTCGACACCTATTACCACAGACACTTAGACACTTACACATATTTCGAATAACAGTACATAAATGTTATTAAATTAAATCTATGCTTTGGGTTCGATGTCATCCTGAATTTTGGCTATTAATTCTCTCGTACTGGAATAGATATCATCAAATAATATGGATTTTACAACATGCTGAACACACACATCAGCTTCACAATTACACATCGCCTGTTCAGATTTTGGAAAACTGTCCGTATCGTAAATTTCAATTTTGATTATTTTTGTCCCGCGAGAGACAGGTTTCTTTATATATTGGAAAAAGATTTGATCTGCTTTTGGTCTCTTACGAGCAAGACCCAGCGTTTTCTGTCCAGGTGTTTGTTGAACTGCTGGTTGATTTATGGGTACAAAATTGAAAAGGTCTTCCGTGTCCTGGAAAAAAAAATACAACTGCTATAAAAAAGTCTAAAATCTATCAATCAAATCAATAAAAACGTTATGGTTGAAACAAAGCGTTATGTTGAAATAAATACTGACTGGTGCCCCAGATAAGATACATCACGCCTGGTTTCCCTGAAGGATAATGCAGAGGTGTGTGCTAATATTTTAGTTGTTGGATAAACATTACAGAGTATATTATTAACACTTACCGACATTACGTGATTATAAAGTTCCACCCAGTCAGGACTCAGGTGCAGAAATTGAATGTTCGATTATAAGGTTTTTTCCCATTTATATATCATTTTAATTTTGATTAATAGAGTTCAAAGTCGTACGTTTTTGCTGGATGTTGATATCTCGGACAAAAATGGTATGGTGAAATTGATCCCCAAGACATCTCGGCGCCAAACATTTTATTGTTTACCGTAAATTTATATTGATAAAATAAATACTACTGTACGTTTCTTCACTGTTATTTTTTCATATATTTTATTGAGAAGATTTGGCAGGCAAAATCACCGTATGTAAGTAGTATGCCATTGTTGATGACTTTACAAAGTAAGTTGTAATTCTGTATATGGAGATGGATCAAAACAAAATAGCAAATCGACATACTAATATTACGCCTGGTTTTGCCTAATATTATTATGTTGTTAAAGGTAGGTAGTGGTAGCAGTAACGTAGGTAGGTATATCTGAATGCTGGAATTAAAGACAAGATTTACTAAATCGATATGTGATGTAGCTAACACCCTCAAAAGTATTAAAATTAATTATACTGGTCTATATCCCGATACATAATTGTTTGTATACTGTAAATATTGCTTTTATTATTACAGCAAGATTGTAAAACTGTTTAAAAATCTATCAGTAAATCTTGAGTCAAAACAATAACGGGCATAGAAACGTTCTCTTAAAATAAACGTTGATAAGCACATTACCGTCTTTTTCTTGACACAATCGGGTAAAAATTATTATAGTAAGCTAAACTAGTTGTAACCACAAAATAGATAGGTGCAGAAGGCCGGCTCCATACAAAGAGCGATAATGCACGTCGACATAGACACGTACTCACAACAATCTCTGATTAAGTAGGTTAAATCGCGAACGTCAATCGTATCGACCAATAGCAAGTCGCGACCTAGTACCCGCGCTTCGCGTCTAAGGGTGTGCACATTATCGTTCACTGTAAGGAATCAGCCTTCTGTACTTATCTATTTTGTATTGTATCAGCATAGTATTACAATATCGGAGGCAAAATAAACTATCGTATTTGACACCAACAACTGACACAGCATTTTGACAGCATGTGCCTTTTTCCATATTTGGGATAATATGACGTCGATTTATCACTATTTAAGCATCTAGCAGCTGAAGATCGCCCGCAAAACACTTCTTCAAGAGCTACTGGTATCATCAGTATACGAGCACATCGACATATAAGTACCTACAAGCTTTAGCAGATCTTCTATAAGATGTAAGTTACTTTGTTTTACATACTTTTGTTTATCTGTGTACACATAGTCATTTTATTGTTTAATCATTCTATATTCAATCATTCTAATATTCTGTCATACTATTATTCAATAATTCTAATATTCAATCATACTACTATTCGATCATTCTTATATTCAATCTTGTTACTATTCGATAATTCTAATATTCAGTCATACTACTATTCAATCAATCGAATATTCAGTCATACTACTATTCGATAATTCTAATATTCAAACATAGTACTATTCTATCATTCATCAAATGAGTTACATAATAAGTCAGTCGGATAAAGCAATAAAGTGATATTTCAATTATTAGCCTATTGATAAATTACTGTTACTAATTAGTTAATTAATAAAATTTACTTTTTCTCAGGTCCAAGCAAATGGCTGACCAGTTGTTCCCGTCTTCAGATGAGTCAGTAGTTGCCGCTCCAGTCAAGACCATCAAAAAGAAGCGAAAGAGTGCAGAGAAGGCATCGGGCAGCCAGCCTAGCACGAGTAAGAAGCCGAGAGCTACGGTACGTGATCTCTTCGGCACGGATAGCGACGATGACCAACTGGATAACAGCGTCGGTAAAAAAACAGCACCTATCTACTCCTACGTGACGCGTAGATTAGCCAATGGTTTCTCACGACAGATTGACGAAGAGAAAACTGGGAGCTTTTATATTGAGCTTAAAATTTATAACAGTGCCGAAATCGAACGGGTACCGCCAGTCAATCGATGGCGACACTCCGTAATAACTATTAAAAATAAAACCAATTCGGACACCGAGCCCTGGAAGCATTTAAATGCATTTATAAAGGAGACGAGGAAAGAATTTAAAAATCGCACACCCACTTTTATAAGCTCGTTCCAGTAGAATAAAGTAACTTTTATAAAACTTAATAATCATATTTAATCCAATAACTTGTTATTAATCACTGTATCATTATACTATATCTATTAATTAGCCTAAGACAAATGTGTATTTTAAATGTAGTTTTGTTTAATTAAATAAATATTTTAAACTATCCATCATTTTTCTTTTCAGTGAAATCATCCTCTACTGGTTCACCATCAAGTTTTATTTATTGTGATAAATGTAAAATTGAGATACCGAAACATGAATACAGATATCATAAACGAACTAATATCCATAAATCGAATTGTTTGATAAAGTCAAAGTTTGAGCATATTGATATAATAGCTACAGCATTTAAAAACAGAATAATGACATATCGCTTAAACCCATCCATAGAAGACGAGTACCTTCTATCGGAGGCGTTCTTGGATGGTAAGCGAGACGATATTTATAAACTAATTGAGTTATCATTATTAAAACATAAAAGTATTAAAGTTAACTTTGAGTTGTTTGCTTACTTTGTTTTACCTAAATCAGGTGAGCAGCAGCTGAAGTCATTTAATACAAAATACGAAGTTATTTATGAAAGTACTGATTTGAATGAAATTTACTCAAATTTAAGAGAGACTTTTAAGATGAAATTAACTGAATTTGAGCACTGCGAATCTGGATGGTCATTTACATTACTAAGTCATTTAGAAATAAATATAAATAAGTATTCTCCCATGAGAGGTGGTTCTTACATAGAATTACCATCTGTTATTAAGAATTCAAAGAGTTGTATAAACATTAAAAATAACGATGAATATTGTTTTTTATGGAGCATCTTAGCAGCATTATTTCCAGCTAACAATAATGTCTGTAGGCCAAGCTCATACCCAGATTTTAGAACGATATTTAATATGAAAGGGATGTCATTCCCGCCATCCGTTAAAGACATCAGGTTGTTTGAAAAAAATAACAGTGACCTAAGTATTAATATTTACGGACTGGATAAACATCACACTGTAACTGGCCCTCTTTATGTGACAAATTGTAAGAAAGATAAACATATTAATTTATTGTATTTCGAGAAAAATAACAGAGCTCATTATTGTTTGATAAAGGACCTTTTACGCTTAGTGAAACGTCAAGTTTCCCACCATAAAGGTCAAATGTATTTATGTGAGACATGTTTGCAATTTTTTACTAGTGAAATAAAATTCCACTCTCATGCCTGTTCTAAAATTGTAACATTATTACCAGATAAAAACAGCACGTTACAGTTTAAACATTTTGAGAGACAACAAAAAATCAACTTTGTTATATACGCGGATTTTGAAAGTCTATTAAGCAATTTTAATGAAGAAAATACTAATAAAAATACTATAAAAAATAAATTGCATCAGCCTTCATGTTTTGCATATTACGTGTGTTGTTCCCATGACAGTAGCTTAAATAAATTTGTTACTTATCAGGGAGCAGACTGTGTACAAGTTTTTGTTAAGAAATTACTTGAAGAAACCAAATCAATACATGAGATTTTGATGACTGAAAATGTTATGAAACCAATGACTCCAGAACAAATGAATAATTACCGTAATGCAAGTATATGTCATATTTGTAAAATATTTATTATTTGATGACAAAGTGCACGATCATGATCATATTACATCAGAGTATAGAGGTGCAGCTCATTCACACTGTAATTTAATGTATAAAGTTTGTCCTTTCATACCTGTCATATTTCATAATTTATCTGGCTATGATTCTCATATTTTTATCAAGGAATTATCAAAATATGATGGCGAAATAAAAATAATACCAAAAACAAAAGAAAAATATTTATCCATTACAAAAATCATGAATACTGGATATAAAAAATCTTTGCAAATTAAATTTATAGATTCATTCCAGTTCCTTAACGCAAGTCTTGATAATTTGAGTAAAAGTTTAACAGACAGTGATTTTTTTAATTTGAGGTCACATTTTCCTGACGACACAAAATTCAAATTAATACGAAAGAAAGGTATATATCCATATGAATATATTGATTCATGGCATAAATATGATGAGACACAACTCCCTCCAAAACATTGTTTTTACAACAGTTTGCAAATGAAGCATATAACTGATAGCGATTATGAACATGCGCAAACCGTTTGGAATTACTTTAATATTACTAGTCTTGGTGAATATACTAATTTATACGTAAAGTGCGATGTATTATTATTATGCGACATATTTGAAAATTTTAGAAAAATATGTCTTCAGCATTATAATCTCGATCCTGCATACTATGTAAGTTCACCTGGTTTAAGTTGGGACGCTATGCTTCTTTACACAGGTGTTCAACTAGAGTTGATTCATGATTTAGACATTTATAAGATGATAGAAAAGGGAATACGTGGTGGATTAGCACAGTGCTCTCACCGTTATGCTAAAGCCAATAACATTTATCTCCCTCATTTTGATGATTCTAAACCGTCAACATATTTAGTATATCTTGACTGTAACAATCTGTATGGATATGCAATGACAAAAAAATTACCTATATCAGATTTTAAATTCATGTCAAGTTCCGAAATTATCAATTTTAGTTTATTTGATGTACCTGACGATGCTGAATATGGTTACATTTTAGAAGTTGATATCATGTATCCAGATCATCTACATAATTTACATAGTGATTTGCCTTTCGCTCCAGAAAAGTTCATACCCGTAGGAGGGAGGACAGAAAAGTTAATCGCGAACTTGTATGACAAATACAACTATGTTATACATTATATACATTTAAAAGAATGTCTTAGAAATGGACTTGTTTTGAAGAAAATTCATCGTATAGTCCAATTTAAACAAGAAAACTTTTTGAAAAAGTATATAGACTTAAATACTCAACTACGTCAATCAGCTATGACACCATTTGAAAGAGATTTCTTTAAACTATTAAATAATTCAGTATTTGGAAAAACTATTGAAAATAAAAGAAAACAGGTTGATGTTAAATTGGTAACTAAGTGGAATGATAGTAAGAATAGAACAAATAAAACAGTAGGTGCAGAAAAACTAATTACAAAACCAAACTTACGAAGCATTTGTGTTTTTAGTGAAGATTTTCTTGCAGTTCAATTGAATCATGAAAAACTTGTTTTAGATAGACCTATATATATTGGATTTGCTGTACTGGAATATGCTAAACAACATATGTATAATTTTCATTACGAATTTATAAAAAAAAAGTACGGTGAAAATGTGAAACTGTGTTATACCGATACTGACAGCTTGTTATACTTAATACAAACAAAAAACTTTTATAAAGATTTGAATGATAATATATTGAAATTTGATACTAGTAATTTTGATTTTAATAATCCTTATTGTATACCAAAGTTAAACGATAAAATTCCTGGCTTGTTTAAAGATGAATTAGGTGGTGATGTAATAACAGAATTTACTGGCTTAAGAGCAAAACTTTATTGTATTAAATCATTAAAAACACAGATTAACAAAGCTAAAGGAGTATCAAGGTCCATTACAAAGAATTTGAAAATATCTTACTATAAGAAAGTTCTATTTAAGAATATTACTTTTAAATGTAAGATGAATATGATAAAGTCAAGCAAACATGTACTGTATTCACAGGAAGTTAATAAAGTAATTTTAAATAGAATAGATGATAAAAGAATAGTTCAACCAAATCAAATAAACACATTACCTTGGGGTCATTGTGATTGCATATGTTAGAACTTTGTGTTATATAATATATACTGCTTATGATTTACAATACACAGTTGTACGACATTTTAGTTGTATTTTGTAATGATAATTTCAAACTAGAATTTAAGTACAAGATTTACCTAATAAACTATATATTTTACTCATAAAAATTGACTTTTCATTTATTTTCTTATGTAAGTACTTATGTATATCATATATGTACCATAACAATAATCATTTTGCAATCGAAGCAAACATGAATTTGGAAGCAACTATAAGAAGTAACAAAATATTGATTTTAAAGAAAATACACTTTCTTTGAAACAAAGAGTGCTTTTTTCTAATAATATTGTGGACTGTGGGAAGTTTAACATTATGATTTAAGATTTCATATATACTACTTTATTAGGTGATTAAAAAACACAGTATGTTTAATAAATTGTAACTTTATTGAACTTCACATATAATTAAACATTATCTCATAATTACACTACAATTAAAGTCTGTAGGTAGCTGAACTTAATTTTTTAACTATTTTACCGACGAGATATTCTGTTTCATCCATAATTTCATCGTAATTGTCCTTGACTTGATACTGAACATTTACACAAGCACTATCACTGTGGTCAACACTATTGTCACTTAAATCATAAACAGATATTTTTATTAAATGGTGCGCTTTTCCTGGCTCCTTGCGTATAACAAATGACGAAGAAGGTGTATCTAATAATTTGGATAAGGTAATTTTAGAATTTAATTTCGACTTCTTGTTTTTTCCTTTTATTGATCTTTCTTGAGTATCCTTGACTTTATCCTGGGGGTTTTCCTGGAACATGTTTTGTTCGATATTGTCCCCAGTTAGTTCTTTTGTTAAATAGAATGACTTTATAACATCATCCACAATATCAAGGTCTTCCATTTTCTGAAATGAAACATAATGTTACAATTAATTTACATTTTATAATATTAAATTAATACTTAAGTATCATTAGTCTTGGAAAAATATTAATTAAGTAGTTACTTACGATTACAAATAATAAGGTAATTTTATAAGAATAAAAACCCGTTGTTCAACTCAGTTGATGATGTCAAGTCGTAGATTTCTCATTTAAGTCCGCTTTATATAACATCGGTCGAAACCCATCTCAACCAATCCAATGCATACCTATGATAGTACCTATTTTTAATTGTATATATGCGTATGTAAGGCAGAAATTACATTAATATACACGATGAAGTTGATCAAACAACCCACATCTCTAAACGTTAATAATATAAGTCTTGATGACTCTGCCTCCCAGATAAGACATAGTGTTCTATTACCTAATTCAATTCGCTGTATAATATGCGGCCCATCAAATTGTGGTAAAACAAATGCAATGATCAGTTTGTTATTGCATGAAAATGGACTCAAATTTAAGAATCTGTACTTGTATTCGAAGACAAATTTTCAACCAAAATATCGTTTTTTACGAGAAGTCATAATGAAAGTGCCTCAGATTAAGTTTTATGAATTCAATGATGGCAAAGATGTCATAGCTCCGAGTGAGGCTTTAACCAATTCTGTTTTTATTTTTGATGACGTTGCATGTGAAAATCAAGTAAACATTCGTAATTATTTTTCTATGGGTAGACATAAGCAAATCGATTGCTTTTACTTATCTCAAACCTACTCTAAAATTCCGAAACAGTTGCTACGTGATAATGCAAATTTTCTTATAATATTTAAACAAGACGATGTGAACTTAAAGCATATTTACGAAGAACATACTAGTTCCGATATGTCATGGAATCAGTTCAAAAATATTTGTAAAACGGTTTGGAGTAAGCCATTTAATTTTGTTAGTATTAATAAAGACTCATCATTAAATAGTGGAAGGTATAGAAAAAATTTCGATCATTTTTATTCACTATGAATGAAGTTATAAATTAATTTCATGCATCAAATGAAATTAGTATTAGAGTGTCCTTAGTCGAATACAGTATTATCTAAGAAATTCTTAATAACATGAATAAAAATATTAAAATGGAGTTAATGAAGTCGGTTGACTCAATCAAAAGCAAATTAAAACAACTGAAAAATCAAGAACATGAAATAAATTTATCGTTTGATAAAATGCTTAAACCAGTTTCGGAGCCCCTTAAAACCCTAGTGAATTCTAAAATATTTCTAGAAAATATAAAAAATAACGAAAATAAAACATACGAAAATTCTGAAGCAATTGAGTCGGATGAAAATAGTACAAGCTCTTCTGCAATGGGTGACGATTTTTATGACGCTGAATTAAAGTTAGCAAGCTCTCCTAAAAATGAAGTGAAAGATAACTTGGAAGTTTCACTAGAACGCGATGATATTTATGATATTCATGATGGTTTAAATATACCATTTGGGATAAGAAAACAAAACAAAACTTTAATGATGGGTAATTCCGTAGTAACAATTTCAAAAATTGACAGTTTGAATAACGATAACGTATTATTGATTAAAATCGGAGACAAACCGTATAATTTAACACCTGGTCTAAAAGAACTCTTACTTCGAAGAAAACCTAATTTAATGTCAATATCGAGCACAGATAAACTTGTCTATAAGGATATATTACATCATACAAATGCCCATAAAAGAGATTTTAACCCTAATGGTCAAATAAGAGGTGACAAAGGAGTTAAGTATCGCGAAATAATCAAACCATTATTTTCCAATACTTCAAACTATAAAATTCAGGAAAAACTTGGAGGGAGCTTACCAAAGCTTAAAAAATATAACAAAGACACTGACTTGGTTTACTGGGACGATCCCAACGAATTGGTTGAGAGATTGAAATTATTAGTAGCTTCAAGAGATGCTGGTAATACAAATCACGATAATGAAATTTTATCAATAATTGAAGAATTAAAAGAAGCAAACATAATTAAGGAATAAATACTATAACTAATAAGATTTTGTTTCAGTATCACATAGTTATTCGTAATGAACATAGGCAAATTGTGTAATTATCTATGTAGCTACATATGTATATGAACGACACAAATCAAATGTACTTCAGCATAGTTGAAATAAAAGTGGACAATCTTTGCATTCTCAATACGTAATAATATTGAGCATTAGAAAAATTAGTATACAAGAATCTAAATCATAGATAGAGAATTAGTAAAAGAAAAGGTGATACAGAAAATTTCTGAACATGAGCAAAGCTGATGTGGTAAATGAAATTCATAAAAACGCAAGGGTGAATTTTATGCGAAGAAATGTTATTATGAAAGATATAGATGACCTATGGCAAGCAGATTTAATTGATATGCAATCGATTTCAAAAGAAAATAAAAAATTTAGGTTTATTCTTGCAGTTATTGATACATTTTCGAAATACGCTTGGGCACTTCCTTTGAAAAGTAAGAACAAAGACGTTGTATGTAATACTTTTAAGATTTTGTTGGATAAGGAGCGTTTCCCCAAAAATCTGCAAACTGATAATGGAACAGAATTTTAAAACAATAAATTTCAGGAACTAATGAAATCTTATCATATTAATCATTATTCAACCTTCTCAACAAAAAAGGCATCGATAGTTGAGAGATTTATCAGAACATTGAAATCTAAATTATATAAAGAATTTAGTTTAATAGGAAACTATAATTGGATAGATAACACCCTCAAAAATGTTATTTATAAATACAACCACAACTACCATAAAACGATTGATGAAATCCCAGCAAAAGTAGATAATAATAATAAAAAACGCATATTAGAAAGATACATGCAGTTGATAAACAAAGTTAGAAAAAAAGGAAGTAAATTTCAAGTGGGTGATTATGTACGTATTAGTAAGTACAAAGGAATATTTGAAAAAGGATACACTCCCAATTGGTCGACGGAAATATTTAAAATTCGAAAAATACAAACCACAACTCCTATCACCTACTTAATTGATGATACAATCAGAGGTCAGCCTATTTTAGGAGCATTTTATGAACAAGAACTTCAGAAAACGAAACATCCTGATGTATATCTAGTAGAAAAAGTACTGAAAAGAAAAGAAAATAAGGTTTTAGTAAAATGGTTGGGTTTACCGTCTACTGAAAACAGCTGGATTAATAAGTCTAATATATTATAATAAAACTTATTTATCATTTCCAAGTAACCAATAATAATCAAGTATTTATTAAGAGTTATATCCATGTTTCTTCAGTCTTATGATGTGTATTGGGGAGAGAAGTCTTCTCGATTGGATTATAAATCATTTACCATTTGAATTACACTTACCAGGATACAACTATTGCGGCCCTGGTACGAAATTAATTAATAGACTTACACGCGGAGATAAAGGTGTTAATAAATTGGACGAATATTGCAAAGAACACGATATTGCCTATCACAAGTCATCAAACTTGGACGATCGACATAAAGCAGATTTCGTTCTATTAAAAATGGCGAAAAAGCGAGCAGTTGCCTCTGATGCGAGTGTAGGTGAAAAAATTGCAGCACATTTAGTGAGCAAAGCTATGCTGACAAAAATTAAAACGGGTTCTGGTCTAAAAACTAAATGTAATAAAAAATCTTCACAAAATCTCATCAGAAATGGTGTTAAAAATAAATTAAAAAATATTATTACTAAAACGAAAAAACAGATGCGAAGATTGAAACCAAAATGCAAGAAAATGGCGATAGAATTAGCTATGGCTGCTGCTAGAGAATTAACCAATGATTCATCTATAAAACTACCACGGATTATACCTATACCAAAAACCGGTGGACTGTTACCGTTGATACCTATTTTCGCAGGATTATCAGCTGCAGGAGCCTTAGCCGGAGGCGCTGCTGGTATAGCAAAAACTATAAATGAATTTAAGATGGCCAAAGAACGTTTTAGTGAATTGAAGAGGCATAATGAAAAAATGGAATCACTCTGTATCGGAAAGGGACTATATCTTAAGCCTCATAAAAATGGGCTCGGAATTTTCGTTTCGAAAGAAAAAAACTAAAATATCGGCTACCTAATCGAGCCTTAACTAACATTGATATTCTGAAGTATGGAAATAATATTCCCTATCTTAGAGGTGTCTTTATGAGAGATGAGCTCCCTAAGCAACCTTATAAAAAAGAATCTGGAGTTATCAATTTAGATAGTTCTAAAAGTTCAGGTTCTCATTGGGTAGCCTATGCAAAAAACAATGATTATATTGAATATTTTGACAGTTATGGAAATCTTAAACCACCAAAGGAATTTATAAAATACATAGGTTCTAAAGTTCACTATAATTATGATAATATACAACGTGATCACCCTTACAATTGCGGGCACTTATGTTTGAAGTTTTTAAAGAATTTTTGGTGTAGTAAAGGAATAAAATAAACAGGATCTTCTAAAATTGTTCAGTATACAAGCATGTCTGTAGCTGTTACCATCTCTGGAAATAAATCAGAATTGGATACATTCTTTCATCCACCTCTAAATTTATCTGGTCAATATGAGTGCTGTTTGCTATACTTTTCAGTATTAAATTCAATACCAAATGTACACATTAATAACAACATTCTCCCTGTGATCAGAATCGAATGCGATCTTGTAAACGGTTCATATTGTAACGGATTACCAAGTCACATTATTCATGAATTTGTATATAATACTGATCAAATCATAGAAACACCGCAAAACGTTATTTACTTTCCAGTGAACAAAAACATTATTTCGTCTATATCTATTAGGATAGTTGATCAATTTGGTTACTGTATTAACTTTAGAGAAGAACATAATATTCAACTACGCCTTCATATAAGAAAAGCAAAATGATATCATATTATTATAAAAACCCTGCAGTAAATAAAAAACGTCCTACTTCTTCTACAACCACTAAGGTGCAAAGACGTAAGAAAAAAGTTATAAAATTGACTAAAACAAATCAAGATTTTCTTAAAGCCTTAGGTTTCAAAATATGAATATTCTACAGATTAATGAATTACCACACTTTGATACTTCTATTGAAAGTTATGAAGTCCATTCTTACAATCCGTACAATAATAGCTTTAGAGAAAACGATGAAATCCGAATTCCCATTCACCAGCAAGACATATACGTGTTACCGTCAGCCAGTTCAATTTACGTCGAGGGCCAAGCAAAGTTCTTCGACAAAGATGGAAAACCGATTAAGAAAAATATTACATTCAGTAACAACCCTGTTATGTTTTTGTTTCAAGATATCAGATACGAAATAAATGGTATTGAAATAGATCGCATTAAAAATTCTGGAATAACGTCGACAATAAAGTCATACGTTTCAATGAATGATGGAGAAAATAAAGTTGCTGCCTTGTGGGGTTGGAACATGGATGGATTTAAAAATGACGGTAATTTTAGTGCTATTGTACCTCTTAATAAGATTTTAGGATTTGCGGAGGATTACAATAAAATTGTGATAAATTGTAAACATGAACTTATTCTGAATAGAAGTAACTCTAACTTAAACAGCATCATAGCGACTGATGATGTTGCGCATTTTCAAATAGACATCCAAAGATTACAATGGCGTGTACCGCATATAAAAGTGTCAGACCGCGAACGACTAACACTTCTAAAACACTTAGAAAGAGATAAACCTATACAGATAGCATTTCGAAATTGGGATTTATATGAGTATCCTTTGCTCCCTAAAACTACAAAACATTCTTGGTCAGTTAAGACTGCATCACAATTAGAGAAACCTCGATATGTAATTTTTTGCTTGCAAACCAATAGAAAAAACAATAAAACCAAAGACAGTTCGCTGTTTGATCACTGTGGGGTTACCAACGTAACACTATTTTTGAATTCGCAATATTATCCCTACGAGCCTCTAAACTTAAATTTTTCTGAGAGCAAATACAATATATTATATGAAATGTATGTGAAATTTCGTCAGTCGTATTACAACTGTCCTGCAGACCCCTTGCTTGATTTGGCCGGTTTCAAGGAGAAAGCCCCTCTCTTTATCATAGACTGTTCAAGACAAAACGATAGTTTGAAAACAGGCCCCGTAGATGTGCGGCTGGAGATTGAATGTTCAGCACCAATACCAGATAACACAACTGGATATTGTTTAATTATTAACGATCGGCTTTTGGAATATAAACCTTTGAGCAACATAGTGCGCAGGTTATCATGACTGCCATTGTAGATGTTCAAGGTTTTAAAACAGAAAGAAATGAATTTATCATTAAAGAAATTGCTGTATTAAGTAATCAAAGCATTCAGGTGTTTTTAATTAAGCCACCATTTCCATTTTACGATTTGACGACACCAGAAAAACGGCAAGTCAGTTGGATTGAACGTAATAGAAAGATGTACTGGAGTGAAGGATTTGTGTCTTACTCAAATCACCAGAATTTGATTGTAGAGATTTTAAAAGATAAAAATGTTTACACGAAGGGTTTAGAAAAAGTGTTGTGGTTAAAAAATATTTCGAAAAATAATAATATAAATAATTTAGAAGATGAAGGTTGTCCTAATTTATTAAGTTTGTACAATAAATATGAACATTCTTATGATGTGTATAGTTGTATTTATCATGATAAAATATGTGCTTTAAAAAATGTAATATGTTTAAATAAATGGTGTGTAGATAATAAATTTTTTAAATAAATATTTTCTTGTTTAATTTTTCACAATTGGGTAATATATATCAGTTTCCTATCCCTACCAATCCCGTCCAATGTGAATCTTTATAAGTTGCGGACAACAGTTCTGCGATGTCATTACACTTTTGTAATTATCTATATAAAGAACTAAGAAGTGAGCAAACAGAACATGTCTCAAAATAATTATAATCCTCGATATGACATGTATAATAGATATAAAATGCGTGAATTTTCATTTAGTTATTATTGGGCAACGGCTGATTCAAAAAAAAGATTGGTAATGGAAATGGCTGACGCTGGATTTTTTTATTGTGGAAATAGTGTTAATGATAAAGTAGCCTGTTTCTCATGTGGAGGTGTTATAGAAGATTGGGAGATTTATGATGATCCTTGGATGCAACATACTATATATTTTCCTCAATGTTTTTATTTAAACGCTGTGAAAGGAAAAGAATATATAAATAAATACACATTTCTCCATCACAGCATTAAACACTCAGCATTGTAGCCTTTGAAAATACGCGATATTTCGCACTCTAGAGTGGTCACAGTGAGCTCCTTACATTTTTCCGAGTTGGCAACGAACGTCCTGGTACTGAAAAATTGGCTGTCAGGTCATCAAATCCCTCGCCTGATAATAACTTATTACAAGAAGTATAGTGCGTGCGTGCGTGTTTCCTGTTTCAGAAGATATTCTATGATGCTGCCAGAAGATGAAAATTCCTTCTTTAATAAATTATATGAATAATAAATAATTATCTCATAATCTGAATAGATAAACATAGGAGCCACTATATCATTATTTTGGATGAAATGAATGATGGGTGAAATTGGATATACTATTCGAATGTAATAAATGATCGTTGAAAATTAGGTGTACTATTCAAATGTAATGAATGATGGTTGAAATTTGTTGTAATATTTGATTATAAGAATTGATCGTTGAAATTGGGTGTTTCTGGATCTCATCTGATCCAGAAACCCCAATTTCAACCTACTCCCCTCTTTTTCGTCGGGAGTTAAAAATTGCATCGCAGTGCGCGATTAGCCTAGCCACACAAAACATTACTTTTACCATTATATCTTAAAATCACAGAACTACGTATATCTACGTTGCCTCCATCTATCAAAGAGGATACCTACATTTCTCCACTAATACTTACAGCTCGCATTGAGCGCGTTGTATTGACGACATTCATCGCAGTCGAATAGTTCCCTAAATACAGTTTCCCATCAATAACTACAGAAGAATTTCTAGTGATCCATGGTTGTAAATGTACTGGAACTAGTATTTGTGGGAGGAATACTCCTTGTAATTTGAAATTACTTGCAGATGACTGAGACATTTGTAGGTTAGCTAAGACCAAGATCAAAACGGTGAAGGAAGACATCGTGAGGAAACCGGCATGTCCTAGATACAAAAAATCGAATATGTGACATCCAACCTGCACTGGGCCCGCGTGGTAGATTATGGCCCACTCCCTCTCACAGAGAGGAGGCCTGTGTCCCAACAGTGGGAACATTATTACTTTTCATTTATGGTGCCTACTACACACCAATTCATATATCACTATTTGCTTTGTAAACAGCAGTGACAGGAAGTATTAGAACATCAAGAAAATAAAAGAATTTTGTAAGTATTGTGTAGTTGAGAATTTTGTATGTAGATATACATTGTGTCCTATATAAATTGTGACTTAAAACTTTTCAATGTATCTTATAATAATTGCTTTTACTATTTTAGCGCCAGACTATAACTTTTGCATGCCTATTGGTAAAATATGGTTGAACCTATCTGTTATCAATTTATCACCATGTCCTGTACCTATATTATGTGTGTGTTTCCGAAGGTGTTAAAAACTTGTGGAAATTTAACACCTTGGAAAACACACACACGCACACACACTCACACACACACACATACACACACACACACACACACACACACGTCACACAACACACCATCACCCTTACCTACATCAGGTACTCATACACACGGCACTTATCACAAACTGTATTTTTAAATAATTTTTATTTTTTTTATTTTTCCAATCCTTGTTTTTAAAAGACCTTTGTTATGTATTAGTCTTGGAATAACCTACCCTCTCACTAGGAGTCGGGCGTTGGTAGCTGCGCTACAGTTTTAACTTTTGCAGCATCAACATCATCGTTTAACATTGTTTGTCTTTGTATGTTTATGTTTTTTGTTCCCAATACAAAAACCATTATTATATTTGCAAATAAACGACTTACTTACTTACGTGCTATCCAAGCTAACGCAGAAACTTCCCAGGCAAAAGTTAAAATTTATAGAGGGCAAACCTTGAGGCATACCTGCCATAGGTACCCATTAAAAAAGAAATTTTCGCAATCCATCCACAATTGCCGGAGATAAAGCGAAACATACATACAAAAAAGACATATTGAGAACCTCGTTTCGTTTTTGGAGTCGGTTAAAAAAGGTTCACTTTTCCATTCTGATTTCTTGCCTACAAAAATAGACCTTCAGGGTATCCAATAGATAATTCAATAGCACAAACTGTTAGGTTTGTAGTTCTGAATTAATATTCATTACTGTCTTGGATAAACCTCCGCGTTGGCGCGAGGTAAGCTCCGCGTCTCGTTGGCTGCTGTCAGTAAGAACGCGGTACGTGAAGCTATAATTGACATTGCTAATTGATTTCTCGTTTTGGGTTCACTATTTTTGGTTGGTTTATTTTTGTTTAGTTCTCAATTTGATTAAAGATTTTTTTTTTGATGCCGCATAAATAATTGCTGTATTTGATTTAAAAAAGGTTTAATTACAAAGAGGAAAAATGGAGTAGGTAATTTTTTTTTTTTAGTATACGTAAACGAAAGTCATCATGTATTAAATCTAATGTACAAACTTTGAATTTCTGTGAATTTTCTTATAAAAACACTCATATTTTTTATAAACAATTTAATTTCTGAATTACCTGAACTACATAAGTTCATGTTATTCAGAAATGAAATTGTTCCTCCACACCTCGTGACACTACTTTATTTTTAATTTAATATTTTATTAACCTTTTCAGAGATACTGCCATGATGAAGATGTGTTGAATAAAATAGGCAAATCAAGAAACAGCTCTCTTAACGAGGCGGTGATTAACGAGGAATGGAATTACTTCATCATTATTGAATGAAATTGAAGAATTTAGTTTCCCTTGATGTTACTCAAAATGCTTCACTAGTAGTTTTTGATCCATTTTGTTTGTTACGTAATATACCAGGTCATGCATGACGTCACTATGAGGGCCCTTGGCGTTTTGTCAAAGATTTTTGTGTCAGGTACTCTCGAACCCAATCGACATTGAAGAGTCTCTGTATCTATGTACCTACTTATTAAGTCAGCATATGAGTATCTTTACTATATTATTGGATACATGTTTGACCTCAGGAAATAGGTCAGATTTGTTTACAAAAAGTTCGATTACTTTCTAGCTACTATTCGTCAGATATTTTGTTTGAAGTTAAAATCTGACGTTTGTACGACCACACGTGTTTCTGAGATTACAAATGAATGAATTTGTGCATACGTCAGTCTGTTACATAAACATCTTCACTGATAGACATCTCTGGGGCAGCTTTTTGCTTCCCGTAAACGAAAACGTTTTTAACATTCAATAGCTACCTCGCCGAGTTACCAGTACCTCGGAAAGTGAACTTTTTAATGACGTTATTTTGAAAAAAAAATTAACGATGTGAATTTTAATAGGAATTGCTAAAACTAATGATCTATAGACAAAAATCGACGTGTTCAACGTCCGAAAGTAAAAACTTCATAAAAAAACAACTTTTTTCATAAAATAATAATTTTATGAAAACGACCGGCTGGATCGTAAAAACCTTTTGATTGGTTTGAATAAAGTCGTCGTATACTTTTTCATTTTGGATAAAGGCAAATACTTTTTTGAGTATTCTCTTTTTGGGGATGGTTCCATTTTCAGCAAAGATTTATCAGACTGAAATAATATTAAGTCAACATTGCTAACTCTTTTGTTATAATAATATAGCAACTATTGTTTATAAAATCTAACTTATTTGATCTTATTTGATCATATGCTTTAATTTACAAGTCAATTAATATAGATAGTACTGTTATTCATTACATTATAACGAGCTTCAACTTTGGTATTCCACATCTTACCAGACACAAATAGAAAACTTTTCCCGCTAGCATTTTATTAGTAATACTTTTCGCTTCCATTAAATTTTAAAGCCACATACGGCGTTCTCATCCACTAGCATCGGGATGAGCACTCCTCAGTTGTAATAACACGATATGGGAACGTATAATATAAGAGCTCTTTTTGCTCAGGCTTATCTGTGGCACGCCCGCGGTTCCCTAGATGTGTTTCATTTTAATTTCCTCCTTTATTATGCATGTGGATAGCGTATGCGCTGTTTATTTTTCGGTGCCTACTCAAGAATGGGGGCAGTGGTGGTCCAATAGAAACGGACACAACTTACGAGTGGTAAGTCTTTGCTTCGATCCCAGGCGCCTAGTTTAAATTGTATACATACATTATTTTATCACCGCTGCTCTCTATAAAAGGGTAAAGGAAAACATTGTCGATTGTCATAGAACATCACACGATAAATCTCTTCCGAGTGATGTTTTTATTTCAATTTGAAAAGTTCGGTTTCTGGTATCAATGTATTAAAAATTCTCATAACTTCCGAACATGTGGAGATAGGAATATATAACCCTTCCAATATCGTTTGATATCATCCAAAGAAGCCGTGCCCTTGTTAAGTATATACCCTTTCCGTTACACGTTGTATAACAGCAGATTTTTGTTTTCTAAGAAAAATGCGATGTTAGTGCTAGGTAACTGTTTGCTTGTCAATGTGTCAATCACCCTATATTTAAATTGCTTGAATAAACACGCATTGGTAACAAAGGTGTAATAAAGATAGTAGCGTGTTTAATTAGAATTTATTTATAAAAATATAAAAAAAACACCTTATTTGCGTTTTGGGTTTGGCAAAAATACAGGTTAATTGAAACATATATTTTATTGTAAATAGCAGAAAGTTTACTGTCCCATATTACTCACGCAAATATGTGATATTTTTATCAAACTATGTGAGTTGAGGTTATTCAACTGACTAGGCTAACTTACTATTTTGTGATCGATATTGGGATTAGGACAGAACCAATCTGCCAATCTTTTTAACTGACTTCCAAAAGGAGGAGGTTCTCAATTCTTCGGAACCTTTTTTTTATTTTATTTTTTTATGTATATTCCCCGATTACTCGAAGATGGCTGGACCGATTTGGATATTTTTTTTTGTTTGTAAGGGTATACTTCCCAGGTGGTCCTATGATCATCAAGTCAACCTGGATTAGCACATAGGTAACTTTTTATGCCAGTAGAACATTTCTTTGGGATTATTTCCGACCCCCACGCAGGCTAAGCCGCTGTCAAAACCTAGTTCAAAATAAATGAAAAAATATACCACCGCTACTATTTGACCCAATTCTCAAAGAACAAATAAAATATCCAGCCCCGAAAATCCTATTCTAAAATTATTGCAACCAATTCGAAAAAAGTGCATTCGCTTGTCGAAAGAGTAGGCAATTCCGCTATCCAAACTCATAAAACTTCAACGGAACAATATTCAGTACTCCAATTACGGGTATAGCATTCGAGTGGTCTGGAAAGAATATTGCAAAAAAAGCTGGCCATTTGTGAGTCGGACTCGCGCGGTAAGGGTTCCGTTTCCACTCATGTCAAAATAAAATGTTCATGCTCATGTAAAATATCATCATCATCTTCCTGCTAATACGTTTTCTTTTTACTTTCTTCCCTGTCAACCGACACGTTTTAATTCACTTCCCTGTTTCATGCAATTCTTCACACCATCCGTCTATTTTCGTTTTGGCCTTCCTGGTGTAAAATATTATCATCATTATTTTTGAGGTTTCTTGGTTCTGGTTTGGACTTATGTTTTCTTCTTCACTGTCGCAAAATATTCTGTGAACATCTTTACTGGCACGGAATTTAATCATTTCGCATACTCTACTCGTGAATCGTGATAGATGCCATGGAAACACGTATTTTGTGTGAATATTATCTGGGTACCAATTTCAATTCTATAGATACAGCCCTGTGATAAACAGATAGTTTGCAAAACAACTAAATGGCGGCGGCTTAGGCTTAGTAAAAGGAGGCCGGTTTTCATGCTTTTAGTACGGAACCCTAAGAAGCTCCGTAGCGCCGAGGGAAGAGCGTGACGTCACGAGCCGTTGCAACAGAACCTAATAGGAAACGCGATCGTTGTCTTTAATCGAATCGGTGTACGGAGGTTGTCGAGTTGAGAAAGCTTAGAACTGGAGTAATACTGGATTCAGGAAATTAAGAGTTTGAGCAATTCAGACGAATTTTCTTTTTCTTTTTTAATGAAAATTCGAGAGGGGAATTGTAGGTTAGAGGATCATCATCGCTTTAAGACAGTTTTTTTTTGGGATTTTCTTTAAAACATTTTATTTTTTGGACGTGCCTCGTTGGTATAAGTACCTACATATTTACACGTTGGAAGGGGCATCGTCACGAAAACTTTAACCATGGTTTCGGTTTTGATACCTCATTAGAAAAGCTAAATATCCACCATGATCGGATTTTGCCCTTAACCTGTCCAAAAAATGCAAACCATTTTGGACTTATTGTTAAAGCAGCTGAAGTAGTAGGAAAACAAAGTTACATCCGTTTCCACTAACACTTGTGAATACATCGGTCACCGGCCCCAGCTCGTGCGGGCCATGGCCCTATACGGGGCACCGGTGTGGGCGCCTATACACAGTGGACAGAACTCCGGTGGGATCTCATGGCAACGTGGAGAGTGCGATTATCGCAACCCAGTGCTGGGCACGCCACGATTGCGGCGGTAAGTCCCCTCTTTGAGGAGTGGCTTAAGAGGCGGCATGGCGTCCTCACCTTGCGCCTGACATAGGTCCTCACCTGACACGTCTGTTTCTGGTGTTTCCATTGCGAAGATCGCCCTGAGGACACGGTGGAGCATACGGTAGAGGTCTGCCCGGCTTGGGCGGAGCACCACCGTGTCCTCGTGGAGGCGATCGGCGGCGGCGAACTCTCGCGTTTGGTCCTGCCCCAGGCCATGGTACGGAGCGAGAGTGCATGGCTAGCAGTCGCTTCCTTCAGTGAAGCAGTGATGCTCGCATAAAAGGAGGCGGCGCACGTGGGAGTACATGCGCCCTCACGGGCGTAGCCTTCGCAGGAGACGCCCTGGGCGTCGGGAATCCCAGGCTGATTCCCGGCCACCGTAGGCGCGGGCTTGCGGACGGCGAGTAGTGGGTAGCTCACTGTCCGATTAGGACCAAGCCCGGGTCGACAGCGCATTGTGTTCCACGCGCGCCTCAAAGGGATGTCAGCACCAACTGAAGGGGCCGGGCCGATGCCTGCCAGGGGTGCAAGTTGTTCGAAAGAGATACCGCGCCCCCTGGCACACAGGCAACTGAGGGAACACAGATGGGTTTTAGTCAGTAAAAATCTGACACGCCCTCCTGCTCCACCCAGAGCAGGAGAAGTTATTTGATGATTTCCCAACCAAAAAAAGGTGATTTAGCCAAGATTTTTTCAAAATTGTATGCGTTTCTATGTGAACTAAAAATAGTTTTAAGCACTATTTTTATTAACAAAATGGATCATGTTGTGTAAAAAAATATATTATTTAAACATCAAAGAAACGTATTTTCTTTCTAAACAGTTGCATTTGTTAAGGAATAACATTTAAGTGTTGCCTAGTTATTAAAAACGACCATTACTGGCATGGCTAGCTGTACACACCGCTCTTTACGGAGATAATGTATTTTGTCCATTATTTTGTCCATGTAAAATCTCATGCTGAGTCCAAATACACAAAAAATAATACAGTAAAGCAGACGGGAACACTGTGATTGATGGATTAGACTGGACCGGTGGGGGGGACCTTGTTGACAGAATACATGTTAATCAAATTATGACGATAAGAATATTTTTCAATAATCCAGTTTAGGAAGGTATCAGTCAACTTCGAGGCCCAATCAATGTATACATATTTTTCAGGTGAATATAATTCCTGAAGTATAAAATTGAATTAGAGGCACACGCAATTCGTAATTATAGGATTGTGTTGACTTTGTTTTGTTTTTAACTAATACCTATTTTTGTTACTTCCAATGTTTTTTTAATGTATGAAAAATGTTCACGACTTTAGATCCTCTAGGGGTCGCCATATTTAATTTAGTATAACGTCACATAGCTATTAACTAGCGGATAATCAAGACGCTTCTAACGGTACATCATTTTTCAAATTATGATAAGTCGTTTAAGAGTTATGAGGGAACAAATGTACATACATACATACATACTCCTTTTTGCTTCGTCGTAGTCGGGTATGCCAGTTTGGTCACGTGTACGAGATAGCTAAGTCTACAGTCACCAACCTGCATGGTCAGTGTGAGGAGGAAATAATATCCTTATTTGGTTAAACGCAAAAACCACACGGTAAGCGCGTGCTTTCGCATCTTTAAACATTTCCTGGCTTATATGCTGTTATAAATGATGCATTCTCCTCTTGTCGTACTCAAAAGCGCGTGTGTCGTACTTTGCAAAGCCAACGTTAACGCTGTCGAAGTGGCCGAAATGTGGTCGAAGCTTATTTAAAACCAATTGAAATCATCGCATCGATACGACGAAGAATAATTACTGCAAGTAGGTAATCGACTGTTTTATTTATCTAGTGGTCGAAAACGCAACTGCTGATATTGAGGTCCAGGGTTCGATTCCCGGGTCGGGCAAGTCAGGGTTTTTTTTTTTCAGGAATTTCTCAGTAGCTGCCCGGAGTCTGGATATGTATCCGGCTCGCCCCATATTACATGGGACTTGAATATAACTGACGAAACGTGGGTGTACCTAAAATAGGGTTTATAGGCGTGATGTTATTTTAGGTAATCGATTACACTGTGTTACAAAAATTAACGATTAAATAATTCGTATCGATTTTATTGTGAACAAAACACATCAAAAAACGATGAACAGTCGCCAAAAAAACATAACTTAAAGTACGGATTTCAGTGTAAAAAATACATCTGTTACTTACTCCATCGATATTTAACCATGAAAAAAAAAATTAAAAAAAAACAATTTACGGATGTACTACACAACAAATATCCGTTTGTTAAAATGTGACTGTAAAATACAATTGCTACCAACCGTTAATCTGATTTCAGTGCAAGGTCTGAAACAAAATTCAACAACTTTATTCATTTTTAATAAACGAATTTGCGAATACCTCTTTGCACATTGGAATTTTTCAACGGTACACTGTTGACTGTATATAAAAATACATTTTTTGTGCTCTGATAAACTTCTTTTTTGTATCACAGGATACACACGATGATCACATAAAGCGAACAGTTGTTGCAGCTTTGATTATTTATCAAGATCAGAGTTTATGTAACATCTTTTTATTTTTTGTTTTGCATGTACTGTCCCACTATTAATCAACTCCCCCAAGTCCTTCCAGGAACTTTTCCCGCGCCACCTGAAACCAGCCCTCGCGGTACGGTCATCTCGCCACCGCTTTCTGGGCTGACCGCGGCGGCACCGTCTATATTCAGGCACCAATTGTATAGAGACTTCCCGTCATCCTGCAAGCGGCTGATGAGACCCGCCTAGTCCCATTGAGCCTGGGAGCGTTCTTATCTAGGTCTATTATACCTGTTTTGGAACGCAGCGTTGCGTTCCGATTTTTTTTCCGAGGGGATGATTGCTGATCTTTGCTTTACGATCGTGAACGGGTGCTGCTTGTGGTGATTGGTCGTCTTGCTAACCATGATTTTGTTATTGTTAATAATAATTACTTACTTGTTTATTTATTTTACGTCGATGTTCCTAGGTCAGGGATGGCGAACTAATGGCACGCGTGCCTTTAGTTGCACGTAACAAAAACATTTGGGCACGACAGCCTAAGTCACAGTACGGTAGGTTCAGTATGATAGGTGTGTTCATCTTCTTAAGCCAGTCGTTACTTTCAGAAACCATACCTTCACATGATTATATTCTATGTCATATGACCTTAAGGGCGCTTTCACATTTTCTCTCGAATTTGAGCGTTTGACTCGAGATTTGATGAATGATTATGGTTTAAATATAGCCAAAAAATTAAAAAAAAATTGTGTGTCCTTGAAAGTTTCATTATTTGTCTAGGGGGCACTCTAAAAAAACATTTCAATTTGTTTAGACAAGTCAGTGAAAGCTTTGTCTCGGCAAAGGATGTTTCATATAATTTTACTTTCGGGCATTTTTTGATGCCTTGTTACATGGAACATATGATCGTTTAGTAACTTATAAAAATGTCTGTGGTAGAACTGTATCTTGTTATTTGGAATGCTCAAATAATTTTTTTATGTTTCGTACAATAATACACCAAAAATTATTCCGTAAAACAGGGGATTAATGATAATTTTTCGTCAGAAATTATATTTTTTATCTATGTATGTTTAATCGAAATTCAAACAAAAAGTATTTAATAACTAAGGTTATTAAGTCAACTTGCTTGAAAAAAAATACAGTCTATTTAAAAGTAAAATAATATTTTAAAACAATCGTTGAATGCAACGCTATGAATCAGTAATAAATCTCGGTACGCGCGGGCTTTAGCTTTAACTCCGCGACGACGGTTTGTTCCTGGACGTCCGAATCATAATGGTTAGCATGCTGAGTAGCGTACTTCACTAAACATACACGCGCGATCAGCTACCACGCGCCGTTAAACCTAAAACTGAATACTTCAATTTGTAATAGCCCTCTTAATACCAGATACCAGAAGTTACACTAATTTGTTCTTTCATTTAAATAAGGTGGTGTGATGTTGATTACTATAAGGACAAGTTTATTTCTGTTTGCATGTAAAGACTACCAATGATTGTGAAAGTATTTAGTTTTTTTCTAGTAGTCAATAAGACGAGATTGTTTGTTGGCATGTCAATGACATATTAAATATTTCTTGGAAATAATGGCTTGTAGAGGTTATGATGTTCGCCATCCCTGTCCTAGGTTATCATTTGTGGCCTCGAGTTGTAACTCTGGTCGTAACAACCATTTCAACATAATCCAGCATTGCATATGTAAGCCATGACGCCCTTTATACCAGGAGGCTTTTATTTTGGTCTTATGCTTTATTTACATTATTTTTTAATTCTTTGCGCGTGAGTTAAGATTTCATTTTACTTGTTGGTATATTGGCGTGGCCAGCTGACATGTGTCTAATTATTTAATTAATGTTCTTTATCTCGTAATGTTTACTATTTGGCCTGTGTATGTATAAAATCAAGTCTATCCGACTAAACAGATAGCTGTGCTGCTGGGGAGTTTGTTGCGCCACTTCTTCTTCCCAGCTAAAGCACTAGGAAGTGGTGAAGGGCGGGCGGGGGACTGTTTTATGTATTTTGACGTTCGAAAAGTGCTGATTCACAGCCTTATTTGAATAAATTACTTTTGATTTTTTGTACTGAAACAAGATAATTCAGGCACTTTTTAAGGATTTCAGAATGTCGTTCGTAGGGAAGCCAACGGAACCCCATTCTAAGCCTCCATTGTCCACCGGTCTATCTTCAGTCAACAGACTGCATGTAATGAACCGAATAGGTAAACACGGAAGGTATTCACAATTTCACAGTATGTTCTATTTCTATTGCCGCTATAACAACAAATAATATAATTAAAATAATGTTACAAATTAAAGGCTGTCCCAATACAAGAAACGTGTTTTTTGAATGGACTTATTTCTCAAAATCTCTAATAGGTAGGCAATTTTTTGCTGGCAAATTTTCACAGAGTGTGTTTTTCTGTTTCCCCTACCGCAATAATGAAAAAAAATATAGTCATAAATTATGGGACTCCACAACAAGACAGGTGTTTAAAAAAAAGTTGTTGGAGAGCTGTGAAATTATAAACATTATTATTATTCGATTGACCTTTAATTTACAACAAATTAACGTTTTTTCTTGAACGTGACATACTAAAAACTTGAAAATGTCAAAAACAAAAATACCTATTTGCTTAGTTCAGTCTATTTGTAACTTTGCAACCTCTGCAAGAAGCTACACGATAAAAAGGTAGCGACTCGATTCAAATTAAATCACCAAGTAAATTGTACTCAAGTTTATTTCAGCAATTTAGATCTGCTGTGTTATACTTAAGGTGGATACATTATTTATTGATTAATATACTTATTGCTGCTGTTTAGAAAACTTGCTAATTTTGCAGTTACTTAAATATACTTACACAAATGACACACACATCACACACTGTATCTCGCATCTTATTCACACTGCTTTATACCATAATCAGCCTTAAATGTTCCCACTGATGGACACAGGTCTCCTCTCTTTTAAAGGGAATGTGCCGTAATGCACCACGCGGGTGGATTGGTAGATGTTACAAATGCCGGTGACCCCAGGATATTTTGTTTCAGTTTTTTTTAAGACACAAGGCAACTGGAAAGTCGCGGCCGTTAGTTACCCTGCTCCATAAAAAACATCTTCTATTATAAAATGGGTAAAATTTGTGAATTTGTAAGTAAATAGGGGGTAATCTTATGATTCGATTTCGAAAATTCGCTCACTAATAGAAAGCTACAGCATTGCCATAACTATCATAAGAAATTACACGCAGACGAAGTTGCAAACAGAAGGTGCCTTAAAAAAACAAATAAAACTCTGATCATATCAACAAAAACCCTTTGCATATTTTGTATAAACGGAAATCACAATTAGCCAGATAAGAAAAACTAAAAACAAGGCAGCGAAATAATACCTTAAATGTAATTAAAATTTGTTCCTCATCAAAGTGATAAAAAGTTATCAAGACATAACATCGCGCTATATAATTTATCGGACATAAGTTGCTGATGTCTGCGCCTGCGCCACGAAGCCTAATTGTACTTAATTTTCAGTGAATCATTTCCTCCCATATAATCAAGTATCACTCACAAAACTAATTCCTGACACTTGCAGACACCATGAGCTTAACGGTTGTCTTAAGTCATAAGTCTAAGCGATGGACAAATTGTTTAAATAAACTTTTCCAAAAAAAAATTCGTAAGTTGGTTGCGATAATTCAAAATACAGATCCAAAGGCCCTGACTTCTGAAATTATATTTATTTTTCACTTGGTAGTGTTTGTTTTTGAAGTCACTAATTTTTTTTTTTTGTAATAAATTTAGGGTTTTCGGGCAATTTTTTAATTAATATTTTACCGGAGTAGGTACAGGTTACCAGGTTAAAAGCCTTCGTTACTTATCGCTCCTGCTGTAACTTGGGCCTAAACCGTAATGAGATTTTCCGTCGCCACTGTTATCCCTGCATTTGATACACCTGCTATAAGCCGCTATAAAAGTGTAATAACACTAATGGCATTCGCATGTCTTTATTATATAGCTTCTCGTAAACTCGTTATTTATTAAGGAGTGCTGCATTGTTTTAATTTTAATGTACAGTAAAAAGTTTTGCTTCACTATTTGTAGAAGTAATAACTCGAAGTGGTTTTTATGTACCCATTTGAATTATCCTTTCGCGTCAGCATAGTTTATGTGGTTGAATATGCGTCATGTTTGACGTATAATGACGCCTGTGTTGTCTATTTTTGGCTTAGAAAAGTTCAGTTTAAATGTCACACTAGTTAAATAACACCCGAAGCGTTTAGTTGAGGGTGCTGTTTCAGACACTATATTTCAGGAATTGAATTTTATTTTCATAATTCTAAAATCTTTGGAACTTTTTTCTAATAGTAGTTGCATACATAAATTACTCAACTTCACTAGCCAAATCGAGCTTTTATTTAGGAGTATATTAATAAAATATACATACCTAACGTCTTGTTTTTCCAGAGTGTGTTGCAGAGATGTACCTATATATAGTACAGTCACATTTCGCCAGTTATATTTATGTTCCATGTAATAGGGGGCGAGCCTATTGCCAACAATCCAGACTGCGGGCTGCTACTAAGAAATCAAAGATAAAAAACCCAACAACACATTGCCCGACCTGGGAATCGAACCCACGACCTCGTGGTCGACTGCTGCGCTTGCGACCAACAAGGCAAACAAATAAATAAAAGATCCATATGAAAAATTTCTAGACATTATTAGTACCTACCAAAACATGATTGAATCTATAATATGAACATATATTTTATACTATTGAGAATTCTATACACCGTGACATTTTAGTCGTCATACAACGGCAGCCCACTTCATGTATCCAATGACTACTAGTCATTTATTAAAAAAAAAAAATGATATTTTTGAACATTTACATTATTTAAAAAAATAAAATATCATTCAATAAGACACTGACGTAATTTGAAACACCCAGTTATGGAGATGGAATTAATGATGGAATGTAATGGTTGGTAGGTAGATTATTTTATGCCGTTTGATACGTTAACATTACCTGGTGTTTAATAATTCTAAAGCATTTTTGTTTTCTTTGTATCTAAAATCTTAATTAATGATAACAATGTTTTAATCGCGCCTAGAGATTCTTTATGACGGATAGATTGAGTGGACCACCTTTGTAAGACGACTAAAATGTCACGGTGTATAAATCATACGGCTAGACCGACATTTTATGAAGACAGCTATAAACATTGCGCTTCTGTCGGTCTTCTCTTTGTAATATTCAAATTGCTTCCAATCTAACAGAGTATATACAGAATTTCTATTAGACATACCACTTCTGTATTCCTGGTCTTAAGACTCGCTCTAAGAAACGGTTAGGCCATTAGTAAGTACAGGGAACCATAATCGTAAACTTTATATATCCTCGTTAATAGAAGAAGTTGTTCTTTTCAAGAGATGCGGACGTGTAAACACATAATACAAAAACTATAATTCTAATAAATATTTATATCCCTTCCTATGTAAACGATCTCGCGAAACATCAAAATTCAATCCCAGCCTGAGTTACGCATAAAGCCCATTTCATCTACATCGTAAAGTGTAACCATAAAACGTCGAATCTTTTCAGTGCGTCGTATTCAGTGGCACGCAATCAATTAGACATATTAGCAAGCATTGATGGCGGTGGCTGAAAAACTTGGCTTAAGAGCGTTCTCCCCACGCGAACTGGCAACGGCGCATTTATGGCGGTTTTTCGTGATTATTTCATTTAATACAAACAAAAGTAAACATTTTTCAGCCATGCACTAGATGCTTGGTATTTTTAAGTTTGTATGATATATTTTTACAGTTATATATTGGGTATTTACTCATAAAAATCGACATACCGTAATTTATTTATTTTTTTGATTGAAGAAAAAAAGAAAATACGGAAATAATGTTTTTATTAAAGAGTCATCATATCAGCTGAAAGACGTCCAGTGCTGGACATAAGCCTCCCCCAAAAGGGGGGCTATGCCATAATCGCCACGCTTAGCAGGCGGGTTGGCGATCGCAGTATGGTGGTCAATTGCATAGAAAACGCTGCTGCCCATTCTCTTCTATTAAAGAGTAAATGTTAAAAATAATTATAAATACCAAAGATGCTTGGCTGAAAAAAAAATAGTACTTTGTTTGTTTATAATGTAATAATCAGGAAAAACTACTATAAATGCGTTGTTGCCCGCCCGCGTGGAATGAACGGTTTTAAGGCGAAATCACCCAAAGAGCCCGTCAAATTCAATATTTCTTTAGTTTTTTTTTTAAATTTGTAGGTCAATCATAGGTTGTATATTGGTCAAAATACGATTCGTGACGCTAACAAATATGTTTTACAGAACGTTCGTAAAATCATCAATAAAACTTGAATTAATTTATTTCGAAACGACTTTTTCATGAAATAGTCATTCAATCAAATCGAGTCGATTATAAGACGAAATGGCCCGTATTGCCCGCAAAATTGAATTTTTCTTATGTATTTTTTTTTGCAATTTGCAAGTCAGTCGCGGCTTTTACAAATATGAATAATTTTACAAAATTATAAACATAAAAATCATCACATTCAAGTTCAAATAACCCTTATTGAATCATGACATTTGAGGCCGATTTTAATTTAGACACTTGTACCTATAAATTATTCTAATGATTATAATTCTGTAAATACAAATTTTTTGTTACGCTCGCTAATCATATTTGACCAATATACAACCAAACACGGATCAGAAGATTGCAAAAAGCGAAAGAAAATTTAATTTTCACGGGCTACGTTATCGCATCCCTCTTAATAAATTCAAGGTTGGCAGTCCTTATAACGCTTATTGGCATTCATAAGCGCTTGGAGTCTCATAAACTGTAGATCAATATTCCGAAGCCGGTAAGCTGCCGGTGCTACGGCAGTCGTATCCTTTGTACTCTAGATTACGTTATTTAGGCAACCATTGACATGTAAATTCCTCTAGGCTATTAAATTTGCATTCTAATTAAAACAAGACACCCGGTATCGGCTTATTTTGTAAATACTGGCTGCTTCTTGTAGTACTTCAGTTTGTTTACCTAAAGTTTCTGTTTAGTCTGAAGGCTGGCGTACTTTAGATTTTATGGAGACTACATTAAAGCTTACCTAAATTAACATTTTTTTTTTTACTGAAAATAGGGCAACGTATGCCTAAATAAAGTAAGCTATACCTGGGTGGGTAGTAAACAAACATAAGAATGTATCAACATACAGTTGTCTTATAATGTCCACACTGCTGGGATACCGGCCTCCTCTCTGTGAGAGGGAGTGGGCCGTATTACACCACGCGGGCCCAGTGCGGATGTCACATGCGTTCGAAATTTTGGTTCTAAGACGCCATTTTTCTCACGACCTATGTAACTTGTAAGTCGGGGGTCGATACCACTGGGTCACAACTGGTCATTGCTCCATCACTACTGCAGAATGTATAACTATTTAGTAATTATGTAAGTGCTCATATACACAAGCGGCACGCGTCAACGGCAGAGGCCCTGCAGCCCACACGTCCACAGCTGCCGTCGACAACGTGCCGCTCGTGAGTATGAGCATTAAGGTGTTAGCTGACGGAGCAGTGTGGAGCTCTTACCGTTGCATTTGCTGACAATCAGTATGAGTCTCACAAACAAATTACTCAGCTTAATCAAAAATTCGGCTTATTGCATTTAGTAGACAATCAATTTGCGCACCAATGTGGATCAACCACGTTAATATTGACAATTGCAATTGATCGTTTCGGGGATCCTTAAGTTTTACCACCGACGCGCGGTCTTCTGTACCTGCTTACATCAAAAGATCGACCCACCTCACAGAGCATTTGAAAATCAAACAGAAACAAGAAAGCCAAGAGCACATGAACTTGACAAAAATAACAACCAATAAGAAGCTAACGACGCTCTTCACGAAGCATTGCCATTAGACGACCCTGAATTGAAAGCGATGTTTTCACAATATGCTGTGAGGCTTTGTGGTTCTCGACTTAGGAAGGCGTCGTGAGAGCGACTTTAGGATTGTATAAGGATAGCAACGTGTAGCTTGAAGTACTTACTATTGTTACATCATTCGATGATCGTACAGCGAACAATTCTTCTGAAGATTGGCTCCTTTTTTCTTCTAAATAAAGCTGAACAAGGTATATTTTCTTTTAAACGTTGCTCCTAACTAGGAATTTCTCCTGTGTTGAGGATGCGTTTACAAACATTTAAACTCACATGTACACAAACAGCCAGACCCGGAACAATTACTTGTAGGTCATACAAATATTTGTTCCGTGCGGGAATCGAACCCGAGCGCCAACTGTGCAGACTGTTTGGTATTCGGGCAGCAAAATTTTACTTGCAATCGCGTTAACACAATGTCGTGAGTATGCCGAGTAGTGTTTACGATTTTAAGTGTTCCAATACTTACCAATACTTTCATAAAAAATAAAAACTTTTTTCAAAAAAAAAAAAAGAAACAACCGACTTCCAAAAAAACACTACGAAGTGAAAAATTACTTTAGGTAATTTCGGAAGTCGGTGACTGGATATTGTGTTTTAATTTTTTGTCACCGCCTTCTGAAATTACCTAAAGTTATATTTCACTTTGTAGTGTTTTTTTGGAAGTCGGTTGTTTCTTTTTTTGAAAAAGTTTTTGTTTTTCACTTTTTAGTGTGCTTTCTCATGTGCTTACCCCTTCACAGTGTACCGGCGTTATGTTATGAACTGGTGTAAACAATAGACAGACATGAGATTTCAGCAATTCCACTCCATTTGCTATAATTCATTGAGGAGTTCCGTTCCCTATCTCCAAAGTTCTTCATCAGATCTTCACCAAATTGAAATAGGACTACTCCGAAAAAGTACTATATCAAAAACTACCCAAATCGCTTCAAGTGTGCCTATAAAATTTGAAGAGTTCTCTCTATTTCTCCGGGATCCCATCATCAGAACCTGCCTTGATGATCATGGGACCACCTGGGAAATATACCCTTTCAAACAAAAAAAAAATATCCAAATTGGTCCAGTTATCTTCGAGTAATCGGGGAACATACATATAAAAAAAAAGTTCCGACGAATTGAGAACCTTCTCCTTTTTGAAGTCGGTTAATGAAAATTACCTCTTTTTACCTGCATATCCAAACAGCTTGTTTGTACATTATTGTGATCATGCTGACACAAAGTTGGTCCCAGCTATCAGTCGTGGATCATTGACAGTCGTTAGGGGTCGTCAGAAGCCCGAAAGTATGACAGCCAGTTTTATAACGATTACTGGTATTCAGCTGCATCTGGTTAGACTGGAAGCCGACCGTTGGAATAGGCTAGGCAGATGATGATGATGATAATGATGCTGTAACAAAGTTTAAGCAGAAGAAATTATTTTTACGAACTTACAGTAGAACTCGGCCTATCGCAGTCCATTGCTGGCCTTCCAAGCTGGTCTCCCTACGTCAATCAAAGTCTGTCTCAGCCAGTTTTCAAGGGAACTACTGACTTCAGAAGAACATTTATAGTAAAAATTGGTATTTTGCACGGTTTTATATAAAAGCGAAATATAATAGATATAAGTATTGCTTGCTGCCCTAATTCTTCTCCGCAATATCTACATCAAAGTTGCTGTTCTTAAGATTTCCCTCGCGGAAGAGATTAGCCAAAACTTCCACCTCCGCTTCAGCTTAAAAAAATATATTTTTCAAAGCTCAATAAAATAATTTTATACAACGTGCGACAGTGAATTGTTTTGTTGTATAAGTGCTAAGCCACAACAAATAATTTTATTCCCGCTGACCGGTCCCATAGCCAGACCCAACGCGTGATAATGCATTATTTATACGCCCTAAGACGACCAAAACAAATGCAGATACTAACGAAAAATAAGATACGGAGGCACAGTCGCCTTTTGTCTCAACGACAAACGTGCCTTGTGAATAAATAACACAAATAAAAATCCTATAAATATTAAACAACAGTATATTTCACACTTTACCGCGAGCCACGGTAACTGAGATATATTATGACACGGTTATATCGATGCTGGTTTTTTGGGTGGTTGCTGGTTTCACGAATCTTCGTTTGTTAACGAAATGGAACAATGCGAATGAATTTTTATTGTTATTTTTTACAATGTAGGTCCGTATACTTCATTCGGCCAAGTTTGGTGACAGTCGTAAAAAGCGCCAGGGAACCAGTGACGTCATGCACCATCGTTTTTTTTTTAACCGACTTCAAAAAATGACAGCAAATCAACTGCGATTGCTGCTATCGCATAAACATGCATTGTTTTGACCCCAAAAATAAACTTTTTCCAAAAAAAAAAAAACAATCGACTTCTGGAAAAACACTACAAAGTGAAAAATAACTCTAATTTTGGAAGGCGGTGACAATAAATTAAAAGACAGCCAAAGTCAACGACTTCGGAAAATAAAGTTATTTTTGACTATGTAGTGTTTTTCCGGAAGTCGGTTGTTTTTTTACAAATGAAAACGATTGTTCGCTTTTTTGTCGTTCATAACCCATAACATAACACCTCGTTTTCCCGAAGGTCTGAGCAGAGGTGAACCGAATAGTACCTACAAACACATTTCCCCAGTTATGTTTGAGTCCCATGTAATAGGGGCGTGCCTATTGCCATCAACCGGTCACAAATCCGGATTCCAGGTTGCTACTAAGATATTCTAGATAGAAAAACCCAATAATACTTTGTCCGACCTGGGAATCGAACCCAAAACCTCATGCTCAGCAGTAGCGCTTACGACCACAAGACCAAAAAGGCAGTTAGTTTTTTAGTTCACCAAATACAACATTTTAAATCGAATATTTTTTCAGTATTCAGAAAGTTGCTGTTGAATTTTGACCATTAAAAGCTTGGGGAAATGATATAAAATAACAGTACAGTTAGGGCATGCTCGTGTAGATTTGTTTAGTTTCCGATCAATATTTCGTCGTCACAGGCAGCCGGTCACCACGCAACGTCAGTACTCTGCCAAACATGGACACAGAAAGGAATGGGGTCATTTGATTCGATTTTTATATCATCCACACATGGCACGTTTTTCACTAAATGCTACGTAAAGTTTTCCAATAGTTGTTTTTATTATATTTCAGGTTTAGTGACGCTAAATAGACGACTCAACGACAAGCTAATTTACAATAGCGTCGGTGAAACCATGGCCTGTTTTTGCTGTTGCGCAGTCTAAGGAAAAACGATGAGGAGGTTTTTTTTTATATTAGATGTCGTGAAGCGAATGTTCGTGCGTCAACGCCATTGCATTTACATAAATTTGCAGCAAGTGAAACCTATTATTTCCGTATGTCAACTTTAAAATGTTCAGACGCAATCGAGCTGTCTACATCTATTCTATGACGTACTTTCTTCTCGGAACCATGTAGCTTTATGCTAAATGTGGAGCTGCACTTGCTCAAAATTGTTGTTCGCAACTATAAATATTTATGAATATAATATAGTCTTATGAGACCAGCAACTTGTCACCGTGCTGCTCAACCATGCACCACTGCCACCAGCAGTATAGATGCTGCAACAATACGCTTTGTGCAGCAGTAAGCTCCCACTAACACAAGAACACGTTGCAGCAACAATGTTGCGTAACAATAGTCTACCAAGGATACAAGGCATTAACAGTAAACAACAACAAAATTAAGTTCATTAACTAAAACCTCAACTACTGAAAAATGACGTACTACTAAAGAAACAAAATAATATTCTCATCTGAAATCCGCGTATTTTGCCCTACAGATAGGTGGTTTTCAGATCGGAACATTTTCTTGTTTCTTTAGAGCGTCATTTTTAACTTACTTATTATATAAACTACTAGCTCTTTCCAGCGGCTTCGCTCGCGTGAGGTTCTGAAATTATCCCACGGGAACGTACTACCGGGATGAAAAGTATCCTATGCGTTAGTCCAGATTATAAACTATCTGTGTGGCAAATTTTATCCAAATCGAATCAGCGGTTTTTTGGTGATTGAGTAGCAAACATCCAAACATACAAATTTTCACGATTTTAATACATATTAGTAGGATTTAAAAAAATATATACATACCCTAGAGGGCGCCCTATTCAATTATAATCAGGGGACAATCAAGAAGCTTCCTACAATACCCCATTTGTCAAATTATTATAAGTAATTTAGACGTTACGAGTATGAGGGAACAGATGAATATACCCAAATACATACATACCGGTCAAAATCATAACCCACCTTTATGCTTCGTCGTAGTCGAGTGAAAAACCATAGAGCACACATAACGCAAAAAGACTTGGCTAACACTTAACATTACCAAAGGTTACGTATCTAAAACTCCAACAAAGTCTCCAAAGTTTTTCTATTACGTACGTGTTAGAGTATGAATAGTGGATATGTATGACGTAAAACTGCTGGAGCGCAATAGCGTTTATAAAGCGTTAATATATAAATCAAAACGTTGTTCGGTCTCGCCAATATGAAAGAACGTTTACATTTTGTATAGTTTTATATGTGTTTCGTGTTTAAATTTTGCTTGAACGTGTGAAGGAAGGGCTTTTCAGTGCATATTGTGTAACACATACTGGAGGGATTTACATAATATATAAGCTAGCAGACTTAAAATAATATCCATAATATTTATATTAAAAAAAAAAGTGGGAAAAGAATCACAGGGCATCAAACAATTCGCCCGCATCGCTGTCAATAAGAAAAGTGCCACAAAAGCTGGCTGAATTGCCACGTTGCGTAGCGAAGCTGATTTTTTGGCCAAAAAAAGGCCAACCCATGAGTGACGTGAAGAGTCGACCAACCGCTTGGCGATGTCTCCAAAAACCAAGTGGACACTCAGACCCCACGGCCCTAGTGTTTCAGTGAGCTGGATTGAGCTAGTTAAAAAACAGTTACCGGGGTTGGATCCAAAGAAATTAACAGCTGTTTTTCGATACTGAAATAATCTGGTTTTAGTACTACGGAGAATTAGCTATCTTATTTAGTTTTTTCGAAATTAAACTAAACTTTAAAAACGAAAAATAAAAATAGAACAGATAGCGACTAAATAGGTACCTACTAAAAAACCAATAAACAACTAATAAACCTTTGTTTACCAAATTACCTCTGAAAACAATGGTTAACATATTCAGGTAACGTATGATCAAATCGAACATATTATTGGCCGATCAATTTATCATAATAACCAAATTAACTTTGCATTTCCATATACTTATTACCATGCAGTGTATTAGTTACTTTTATATTAGGTACGCAGTGGGAATAATAGATATCGATTTCCCAAATCCTAGTAAACATCATACTTCCTACTGCTATTAATCACTATCACTACATATTATAAAACAAAGTCCCCCGCCGCGTATGTCTGTCTGTTCGTGATAAACTCAAAAACTACTGAACGGATTTTCACGCGTTCATGCGCAGGAAGGTTTTTTCTTTTTTTTTTTTGTGGGTGGGAAATCATCAAATGACTTCTCCCGCTCTGGGTGGAGCAGGAGGGTGTGTCAGACTTTTACTGACTAAAACCCACCCATGTTCCCTCAGCTGCCCGTTTGCCAGGGGCCACGGTATCTCTTTCGAACAACCCGCACCCCTGGCAGGTATCGGCCCTTGCGGGCCCCACCAGTTGTTGCTGACAGCTCTGACGGCGCGCGTGGAACACAAGGCGCCGTCGACCCGGGCATTTTTTTTTTCTTTAACGTGGAGAAATGCCTACTGCGCTACCACGGGGAGATAGCGCAGTTATGTGGGAGTGTAACCCACCAAAACTCCACGGTGTCCTCCAGTGCCGCTTGAGGCGGCCACACGGAAACGCGCAAGCGATCCGCGAACCCGCCGCGGCTGTCCGTCACCGGACTCTCCTCGGAGGGGAATAACCCCTATCACCAGCGCACCAGGACACATGGCACGCCGTGATCACCCCAGGAACCAAATAGCATAAGGGCCCCAAACGACCCCGTGTCTGGCACCCTTGGTCCCCTTGCGACGGGTCAGCATAGTGGCCCCGCCGCCTACCACTTTTCGGCCGCAGGGGATAGGGAGAGCGGCCAACTCTATACCGACACTCCTCTTCCCCTGCGGGCTCACCGCGTCCGCTATCAAACGGTGGCGGCCCCATCCAGGCCACGGCAGGGAAGAGCGCTACTCAGAAGTACCGGCACTCCTCCTCCGCCGCAGCCTGCAATCCTCAGCCGCGATGCCTCCCATTCGATATCACTGCCCGCCTCAGTTGCGATGCACCTCACCACAACCTACTTTTTGGCCGCTACGTCGTCGGCTTGGAGGCAAAAGCCCTGACGAGCGGCCCCACCTTGGGGTTCCTCTTCGCTTCACCGTGAGAGGGTGACCACGGTTACTGAGCCCCCCCCGCAACGACAATGCGGGAACCCCACTGGGGGGGTTCATAAGGAAGGTTTAGGTGTATAATTTGTTGAGGTTGTATGTAAATTGATAAACGCGGGCGAAGCCGCTGGCAAATGCTAGTAATATAATAAATGTGAAAGTTTGTATGCTTGGATGTTTAGATGTTTGTTACTCAATCAGGCAAAAACGGCTGAACTGATTTAGAAAAAAATTGGCACACAGATGGTTTATAACCTGGATTAACACGTGAGATACTTTTTATCCCAGTAGTACGTTTTCGTGGGATAATTTCAATCGACGTCAACGCGTGCGAAGCCGCTGGCAAAAAGTAATGCAAATATGAATTTGTTTTTATCATAAATACAGAAGTTTGTGAACGTTAGTTAAGTTAGTTTAGTGGGAACATTTTAGAATATTCGTTGCTAAAATAATGACAGTACCTACCTAAACTAATTTTATACAGCGAATCTACCAAAATATTATGTTTACAAAAAAAAATAATGCCCTAGTTTTTATCGGCGCACCTATTTGGGATTATATTTGTTAGTGAAATAATATTATAAAGAGGTAAAGTTTGTTAGGTTGTAGGGGATAATCTCTGGATCAACTGAACCGATTTTGAAAATTCTTTCACAAATAGAAAACCACGTTACTTGTGCATGTCATAAATACTAACCCGAAAAATGTAAAGACTTTTTCATGGCAGTCGGATTTGCAAAGTAAGTCGGAGAAAAAACGGTCGAAAGAAAACGTTTCTCACGAACGATGCCTTAACGATGAGAGATATATGATTGAGGTCTAGAGAAAAGTAGTAGACTTGATAATGCCTACAAAACACGCTTAAAAGTAGGTTCCTTAACATTGAAGTTTCCTCATTGACACAAGCGGAACAGATAACCATCGAGAAGTTTCCAGGGGTGCGGGTTGTTCGAAAGAGATACCGCGGCCCCTGGCACACAGGCAACTGAAGGAACACGGGTGGGTTTTAGTCAGTAAAAGTCTGACACGCCCTCCTGCTCCACCCAGAGCGGGACAAGTCATTAGATGATTTCCCACCAAAAAAAAAAAAAACGATGACAGATATATGATTGAGTTGTAGAGAAAAGTAGTAGAACTTGATAATGCCTACAAAAAAGTCACGGATTACATATGTCTAACTTTTATACCTAGTTAAGTTACAAAAAATTGTTTTTTATTAAAAAAAAAAAAATAATCGTTAGGTCATGTTTATTGGTCATATTATCAACAATTATGAATTCTTATCAAAATAAGTAAATTTATCGTCTTCAGTCAATTCGCACGAATTTACTCGCTCGAAACAGGCGAATCGTTGCTTTAAAACAATCCATTCCAGAAATACTTAGTAGGTAATTGGCACGTTTTCTATTCTAAGTAATAAAGTTAGTGTACTTTTTCCTTAAGTTTTCGTTGTTTCCTTAACGTTTTATTCAAAACGTGCCTGTTGCCTAATACGTATTTTTGGAATCGTTAATTCGCAGGAAAAGATAGGAGACTACGATACAGAGAACCTCATCACCAAACCCTAACCAAACCATATCTAGACAGTCCTCATAAGAGACACATAACACCAAACTCATTTGCACGACTTACCGTGTTACCTAACTACGTCTGTTACCGACAAATAAACTTAAATCCCACGAAATTGAGCTTAACCCTCTACATACCCACGAATTTACAAGTTAACCCTAATTCCTGATATCGCTGGTAAACTGAGCCCGTGTTTGTGAATTACTGGAATAATCTACGCACGATTGCCTATTATCTGGGTATCCAGTTCCTCGCACAATTGGACTTTTTGATCCTGCTAATATTGGGTCAGGACTAAGTTGTTAATTAGGGGCCTAGTATTAGGGAGTTACTTTTGTTATGTGAAGCGATAGTACTTTGTTACAATGTTTTTATTGGGTCATGTTTCGTTTTTGTTTTTTTTTTTTTTCATTTATTTACGAAAAGTTATATTGAAAATTACGCATAATCAGCCTATATTGTTCCTACTGCTGAGACACAGGCCTCCTTTCGGCAGAGAGAGTGGGCCGTGAACCACCACGTGGGCCCAGTTGGTAGATGTCACATGTCTTCGAAGTTTTGGTTCTAACACATTCCGGTTCCCTCACGATGTTTTCCTTCACCGTTTTGAGAACAGTGGTGTTGTAACAATTTACACAAAGAAAAGCGCCTGTCTGGGTTTGAACCTACAACCTACAACTGCTCCTCCTATAGAAAAATACATTCATCTTAAATTGTTATGCTATTATTCTAAACCTGCAGTGGACACAAAATATCGCGGCGAGATTTAACCCCGCACTGAATTTTCAACTCTCGATGTTGAGCCAAGAATTGAGAATCCAACAGAGTGCATCTCAGCCCGTCGAAAAAACACTGTTCGATTTTCAACTCTCGGCGGTAAGCATTGCGTTGAGGATGGGGACGTAATAATATCGCGGCAGTATTTTTGCGCGCACTGGGCGCAAAAATATTGCCGCGATATTATTACGTGTGTGTGAATATCAGCGAAGTCTGTAGGTTTTCTGAGAGAGTGAAGGCTGCGCTCATTGAATCGCACAAAGCCACATAATACATATTTTTGAAATTTTTATTTCCTTTAATGCTACTAATTATCTTAATTTTTTTACATATTTTAAACGCTAAGTCTTAAAGTAATTATTTGTACAAATACTAGCTTTTGCCAGCGGCTTCGCCCGAGTGGAGGTCGAAAACTATACCACGGGAACGTAGTACCTACCGGGATAATTGATAATCATTTTATTGTTAATTATAAATTATTAAGGCAAAAAAGCTATGCTATCTCTCAAGTTGGAAAAAATTACATTTATATGCCAATTTTCATAAAAATCGGTAGACTTGGTGAAGAGTTCACTGGGAACATACATCGTGACACTGGATTTTATATATTAAGATTATAAAAAGAAATGTCCATGGAAAATACTGGTATTCAGCTGGATCAGGTTAGACTGGAAGCCGACCACAACGTAGTTGGCTAGCCAGATGATGATAAAAAAAGAAATGAAACATAGGGCACCGAAAATTTCGTCCGCATCGTTGTCAACAGGACAGACTTGGTAGTATTAACTACGTCGTTTGGCAATGCTTATTCTTAGGCCTAAAAAAAAGCCCTCTGGTCACGTGAAGAGGCAACTAACCGTTTGGCAAACGGCTCGAACATATAAGTTCCAATAAAATTGGATCACATCATTATTAATGGTCTTCACATGATCTGACCAAAATTATGTCTGGACTTTAAAAGAGACTGTGTCCTCGGATTTTGTTTCGGCCTTTCTTCTCAGAGTAGTCAGATAGGAAACGCCGACCTCATCTTGTTTTAAAAATATGATTGACGCGTAAAAATGTTTGTCAAACCTACTGGAATAAAATCATTTATTAATGAGTGCAGTTGCGCAAAAATGAAGTCACAGAGATACACATTTTGAAGTCCTCGCTCTGACATTTCGCTAACATTTCATCAAGTTAAAACGCCAGCAAAATTCAGTTTAAACTCATGCAAATACCTAACTAAGTTACCGTAAATCTCAGTCGACATTCAACAGTCAGATTCTATTCAGAACACTAAAACGCTGCATTTGACAAACGCCGAAACTCAAATACTGAGACTACGTAGGGTAAACCGTTCGTAGACCTGTTTGTGTTGCAGTCCATTACCATAATTAACTCCAAACACTACGCTGTAGCGGTGACAACTCAAACATTCGGGGTATCAGTGAAAATTGCAAGCAAATAATATCTATCAGATATAGCGTTCGCTTACAGAGAACTTGGATCTACACGGGGCCCATAAAATGGCGCTTGAAGTGTTTTATTTACTCATTTAATTTATTCAGATCAAGTCCATTACAATTAATAAAATTAAAACATAACATAACGTAAAATGTACACACACAATAATACTCAACATTCAAATAAAATAAAATAAAAGTAATTCAAATCAAATAATACGGCACAGCATCCTTTTAATGGAATTTTGTTTATTTTAAGCATAAAAATATACGTGGAAGTTAAAATCACTGGGAGATAGAAGAAAATAATAAAAATTGCTTCAGCATTATAAATTATAGTACCTATTATTGTTTTTATGAAATTAGTTTATTTGTGGGGCACTTACAAATTCAGATATTTTTCATCACACTCCCTAATGCCCTTTTCATGTAGTCACTGGTCTTTATTAGATTTTCCAGTTCCCAGTTATAAATGCGACAACTGCAGGGTTATATTAAGGGGACTATGCATGCAAAGGCATTAATTCCCATTACGCTTTAGCCGACTTCTTTAATAATGTGTTTTATTTTAAATATGACAATATCTCGTTTTTCAAACCGGAGAGCTTTTTCTAAAAGTGCAAGAACCAGCGAGATTTTTTTATAAAAATCATCATCATATTACAGCAGTCCACTGCTAGACATGGAGTTTTCTAATTTTCACGGCATTCAGCTCGATTCTCGGCAACTTTCATCCAGTTGCTATCAGCACTAGCTAGATAACGATCATCGCAGAGTGGAACGAAGATCGTAGCTTCACCTAGCCTCAGGGCGACCTACCTTACGTTTGCCGATTCGTGGGCTCCACTCAACATCACGTCTACCCCAACGCTCATCAGTGCTACGGGTAATGTGTCCGGCTCATTGCTACTTCAGCTTCCTTATTCTGTGAGCTATGTCGACTCACAGAATGTTTTAAACTAACTCTACAAACTAATAATTCAGCGGCATTTTAGCCGCTTATTAATATGACATTAATAATGAAATAAATTCCTTCTTTACATAAAACGACGGTATCAAATGTGATGCTGTTAACTTAGCTACAAAGTTTTAATGATGTTTCATCTCGAATGAGTTAAGTAACCTCAATGTAAATACTTGATGTCGATTCATCCATCTCAGAACTTTGCTGAAAGGGAAGATTTAATGACATATTTGTTTGTTTATTTAGGGAATTACCTACCTATTAGTGTAGACGATGATAAGTACGCAGGTATATTAGTTTCACGGAATACCTACGTCACGAGGTCGATGCTGGGAAGACTGAAAGTCCTCAAAATATATTATAACTATTGTAAATAGTAGTTACAGCTTTTTCTAATAAGATTAAAAACAAATTTCAATACCCATGTGCAGTCAGTGTTAGATTTAATAGTGGTTTTTCTAAGCTTAACTTGCTCACTCTATTCGCCTTATAAATATAGGACCAATATAGTATCTTATAATTATGCTAACTGAAACTACCATATAGGTATGGTATGGCCAGCCTATAATACATAAAAAAAACTTTTTCCAAAAAAATTAAAACCGACTTCCGGAACACTACACAGTGAAAAATAGCTTTAATTTCGGAAGGCGGTGACAAAAAATTCAAATACATGTCCAAAGTCACCGACTTTTTATTTTTCACTTTTTAACTATAGTACCTACCTACCCCAAACCAATTAGAAATTTCATCATCCTTTGAGTCAAAACAATGCATACTTATGCGATAGCAGCAATCGCGGTTGATTTGCTGTCATTTTTTGAAGAGTTCCGAAGTCTGTCTCCGAATCATCATATCTATATGAAATTAAAATGAGACTGTTTCGGAATAAAACACTTTCGAACACACAAATAATTTTGTAAATCCGTGTATTTATGATGGAGTTATGCCCGAACATACATACATAAAAAATAAAATATAAACATGTCAAATTGATAACCTCCTTCTTTTTGAAGTCGATTGAAAACGACATTTCACCATCCCTAATTAAAACTCCCCAACTTATCCGTACAAATTCGCACAGGTACGTAAAGATACCTATATCGATTGACACACCAAGCTGTCCCACTGAACCGATTCTGTTTAATCAACGCCCGGATTGGAACTATTGGAACTATGCGAAGTGATTGAAGCGAGAACCCCGGTTGACGAGCAATCTTCAACTAATATCCTTCGCGAGAACTCAATTACAATACGGCAGTGCCTTTAATTTCCTCATGTAAGTCTGTTCGAAGCTTACTGGTTTAACAATGCATGTTACTATTTGTTGCCGATGCTATCTCGAGTGGTAATCTCGAGTGGGTGCGGACGTGGAGAGAATATTGTGAGTTTGGGAAACAGATTTTAATACAACATAATTGAATAGGACTTCGCTTTTTCATACTTTTCCACGTGTATAGTTAAAGTGTAATAAAATGAAATGATTTAAACTTAAACTAAAAGCTTAGTTAACCTTGCAGTTCGTGCATAAATAATAAATTCTGTACCTATAAAATATAGAGATAAGAAATGAATGCTAATACCTGTAATAAATAAATCATATATCAGTACTATAACATCTATATATAAAGAGTCAACATAGCCACCTGTTTCTCACAAACGAACAAAAGACAATAATAGAAAGCGTTATTTTTTCCAACCAATTCTACAAGTGCCTATTGTTAAGATACCCAATTTGTGTAAACATTATTTGTCGCACTAAAAATATAATCAAGTCCACACAAAGCCGTAGTATCTAGGTACCTAAGTCTAGTCTGAAACCTATTAACAATAGAGCATTTATAGTTATCTCTGAGATCTCCATTCGAATAGATTTGGCTCTAAATTTCACTGCTTTGTCTATTTTAGTGTGGAGCTCCGTATCTATGTGATATTGTGTTGCCTTGGGCGAATTTAGGTTTATATGGTCGGATGTTAATTTTTATTTTTAGCGTGAATAATATTTAGTTTTAGTGTTTAGATATAATTTTTGTTTGCTATATCTTTTTAATTGTACCTACAGCTATACATAAATAGTTCACCTTTTGTCGTCTAACGTACCTTCCGGTACCTTCGTTAGATTCGAATATCGAATAGGCGCATCGTGATATAACTGGACAAATAATATTTCATTATTTGTCCAGTTATATCAGGCAGCCAGGCAGATCACGATATGGCCATTTTTACGATCGGACGACGATATTCGAGTACATACCTACACTCAATTTTTAATTCGCTGGAATAAAATGACAGCTGCGGTTAACCGTTTTTTATCAACATGACAGTTATTCTATAGTAACGGCTGTCATTTTACTCGACCAAATAAGAAATCAGAGTTTATACCCATATTGTAAATTAAATTTGCCTGCCGTGTCTGTGTGCTTGTGTTGTTCTAAACTACACAACGGATTTTGATGCGATTTTCTTCATCATCATTTAGAGAGTTTATTCCGGAAGGTTTCTGTGTTTAATATACATTCATATTAAACTTGTATATAATATTAATAACAAAATCTCGATGTTTTGTCAAGTCATAGAAAATGTGCGAAACAGGGGCGGGTCGCTAAATTATTACCATCAACTCTTTCTCATATTTCTATGAAACCTTGTGAGCAAAGTGAGCGAAGTCATTTATCAACCTACCTGCCTCTACATCTAAGAATCATTTACTGCTAGCTGGAAATTCAGATGCAAGCGATGTGCTCCAACCTCCAATCATCTCTTTGATTTTCGGATTTTTGTGGAAACTAGGTCAGATTTCAAAATGAATATCAAACAGACAAACAATGAAATAGGCAGCGTGGAAATGTTTAAGGCTTCCAACAATAAAAGAAAACCTTTAATTTAATCGTTGGAAGTAAATAATTCAGAGTCTGTAAATCTGTATGACTAAAATCTCCGTTTAAAAACTTAGATCATAAGACTAAACTTTATACATATTTCCCCAGAAAAATCCCGAAAGTAATCCACAAAACAAAAAATAAAGACAAACGGAAAGATTTTCAAAGATTCTTGAATAATAAATTCCTTAAGACCTACTTCCTGAGTCCCTACTTCAGCTACAATTCTTTAATAAAAGAAAGAAATCTTAAACATAAATAGATAAGTAAATAATCTAGATAGGTATCTACTTTCTTTTATAAAGCAGAAACATCTCAGATGATACCATCTGATTGGAATAAACTCCAATAAGAACACTTTCAAGTATGAAACAATTTTTGGAACTAAAAAAATCTGCACAATTGAGAAAGCATTTAAATGTGTTCTAAATCAAACTTCATCCGGAAAAATTAAATTAAATGGCAGGTAAAGTTTTTTTTGTTAAGCATTTTCTACATCTCCAGTAAGATTTTCTGCCAAAACACAACTTCGAGACTCCTCACAATCTGCTTAGAATATGGAACATTTCTTTTTCCGCATATCCAGGCTTCATCAACACCATTTATCTACCAAAACAGTTTATTGAATAAACTGACTCCAGTCCTCGTAAAGCCGGTTGGGCGATTTGAATAGAACACGCTATCGGCCGTTGTCGCGGCTCCGAATGGGATTGTATCGGCAATAGGCCTCAGGTGGCGATTAGAGCAGATCTCGGAATAGATAGGGACACGCAACTCCATACACAAGTCTCCAATACTATTGAACTTCGGATTCTGTTGGATTGCTGTAGGCAGGTATATCTTAGAGAGTGTTGACCCGTTTGGGAGAAAATAAAAATAAAATAAATACAGAAGCTATTGGTCCTACGGCAGCGTTTAGTACCAGACTTATGTTTATGGTATTAGTTTAGTTCAAAATCTTAGAAAATGAAACTCCCTGGAAACTTCTTCTACACCATCGTCGTGTGTTTATAGGCTAATATACCTACTGGCACATCTTAATTTGAACAGGTAGTATGGCATTATGAAATCAAACATTTTGAATTTTGGATAATGGGAAATATAAGTAATTTTGTCAGTGAACTAGTTTGAAACCATAAATTCAGCACATGATTCTAGTCATCCTAGCGTAGACATATTTCGCCAGTTATAACAAAAAAATTACTACTGTTTCACAGAAAAGTGCAATACTTAACTAAGGTAAGTTGCAATAGTTAAGTAAGTTTGATTAAGCGGTCAAAATATATCATCATCATTTCATCCGATAGACGTCCACTGCTGGACATAGGCCTCCCCCAAAGAAATTGGGGGTTTACCATAATCGCCATGCTTGGTAGGCGGGTTGGCGATCGCAGTATGGTGGTAAAATGCATAGAGAACGCTGCTGCCCATTTTCTAGTAAGTCCCTTAGTCGCCTTCTACGACACCCACGGGAAGAAATGGGATGGTGCACCCTACGGAACAAAATGTATGGCAGAGCTAATTAAATAAAATATTAACGACGAAATATTTCAACGCAGGATCAGTTCAGAATCGAATATTTGGACAGAATCACTTACCATGGTAACAGATTGTGCGTCGATGTCCTATAGCCAGCATGTATATTACCGACGCCAAAACCAACAAGTTCTTCAAAACCCACTGATGTTGTAACTTTAGATAGCAATGAAACTATTTGTAGATTTTAATCGTGTGATCCAACCATACCGTTCACATTACCAAACAGTTTTTTGTCATTAATGCCAATCTTAATGAACATGTTTAAGATTGTTAGTGTAATATTATGTACGAAAACTTGCACGAAACCATAATCTTTTGACGCATTTGACAGTTTTTCTTTCACACTTAAATAAGAATTTCCATAATTATTATTTACGTTTCGATCTTGCCCTACATATTACAACATTTCTCTTATACAGAAAATGAGATTGTCGCTATATTTCAAACGTATTTTAATCGGTGACGACTCAGGTGCTCTGTAAAGTCGATCTCTACTTAGATAGGTACTTGTAACTTTGTTAACAACATGTTCTAGATTATTATGTAACCCTGTAATGTAATATCGGGTTTAGAGTAGAGACTTATAAGTATTTCGATACTATTTCGTATTTTGGAATATCTTAGTTATGAAGCGGTGCGATTGATCTAAAATACCGCCAAGAATATAGAGAGGAATTTAATACGTTTTCTGTTATAACCGTTAAATGTTTTCATAAGTCAGTATTGATTTTTGTTTCTGGATGATTAGTAAGTTATTTATCAAGTAGGCATGATTAAGATAAGTATTGAAAACCCGTTTAAGAAAAAAGAGAAAAATATAAGACAAATCAAACAAGCAAGTAAGCGGATTCAGGGGCAGTGTTATAAAGCATTTATGCCGGTCATGATTCCAGTCCGAAAAAGGAATAGTGACATCGTTTGTCTGTGTGTTTCTGTATGTCTTTCACGCACTGGAATCATGATAACATTTAAACTAAACAATACGGCATCGGGGTCTTGAATTAACAAAAAAAGTTTATTACTTACCCCTTCCTTGGTTGAATTCAAAGCATGGACTTCTAGATACAACATCACATACCTTAGATAAAGCCTACCATCCTCCTTGATAACACCAAAAGATAACAAGATTTCCAAACATATTTTTGCAACACGATCCCAGAACAAAAGAACCAACTTTCTTAAGCCTCGAATAATGTGCATTTTAATTACATTTTCTTGCTTCTGAATTATGCAAAAAGCAGTCGTTATTCTTAATGGTACGGATAAAATCCTAAACGATCATTTTGCTATTGTGAGTTTTGAGATGGAGATAGCGCAGTAAAGTTGTTTGGCTTTATTTAATTAATCGTGTTAAATGAGATCACTGCTGTACCGAGCGATCTAACTAAGGCTTTATGGTACCCTAACGTAGTGCGTGAAGCCTACGTATTTCGTAAAAGATTTAATAAACTTTATCAAAATTATTCAAGTAATGCACCCCAACAACATTACAATGATCGACTTTGAAATTCAAAAGAATACACAAAAGTTCTTGATACAATAAGCAGTCGAGACAACAATCCGAATCGCGCGAACATCAAAACAAATCTTCAGCAAGAACTCAAAATATTTCGCGAGAAAGAAAACAAAAGAAAAGTTTAAAAAACGACACCGATCCAAATAACAGGACGAGATAATACGCGGGTCGCGTTAGTGAAACGTCATCGGCAGTCATGGCACGTCTTACACCAGCCTGTGACACAGCCTCCAGATATACAGAAAAAAATAATACACGAAAACTTTCACAAAAGTGAGCGAAGTCATTTATCAAGCTAGCGCTAAGAACTCTCGACAGGGAGAACTTTTGATACAGGATACGCCGGCGCTAGACATTAATAATAAGGATATCGTAGTAGTCGGAGTGTTTTTAGGATGTCTTCAACGTGTTTTATCACTTAAGCTCGAAAACTTTCCTCTTAACGTCAGGGAGTTTTTGCTGGCGGCTGTCGTGTCAACCGCGACCTAGATAAACGAACTTGTAGTTTTTCTTTTATGCATCTAGAATTCTTGTTCTCTAAAATGCTTTTAGTTTCGTATTATACCTCTACTTTTTATTTAATATTCCGAACTGCTTTTTGTAAAACTTTCTCCATTAAACTACCCTAAGATTTAACATTCTCACGCGGAGGTTGTAACTTGTAACTTCATAATAGTATCAAAGCTAATATATCGAGAACAAACAACTTCGGTATCTTTATTCCCGGCGCCTGCCTCCAAACTCGGGCCGTATTCTGTACGTAACTAACTTCCAGTTAGACCCGTAAACGACTTTACGTGTCGAACAAGGAAATCAAATTATCAACTCCTACCAACTTTGCACCTCTTCCAGTCCGTACGAGATACCGGAATTTGTTGCCCGAAAACGGTCGCCCTTCACTATTTGAAAATTCTATACGTTTCTTTAGACAAAAATATGTGTAGGGGCACGCGACGCCAAACAAGCTTTATTGGGTATCTTCGCCAAGTATGCGAGTTGGGAATTCAATAAGTGACAGTGAAACGAATTAAGGGTTACCCGCGATAACGTAACCTGCACTTTGGGTCCGATTGTCACTTTGATGTTTACTTTCGTCGTTGTTCCAAAACCTTTACAACCAAATTGTTTCATTCAAAAGGTTAATAAATTAGGTCATTACTCAAATAGATTCATCGTCATAATAAAGAACACATTACGCATTGGAACGAAGTCGGTAGATTTCTTTCATAAACTATTCAATAACTCATCGTCCATTCAAAGAAAGACACGACCGTGCATCTATTACCATAATTTCTCAGACGGTGCGCAGGTTTCCTTTTTTAACCCGATGCGGTGGCTCGATTAAGAAAACATTACATAATTGTGCGAGAGCTGTCGGTCGCGCAAGTGGCGCCATGCGAGGGAACGTGTAACTATGTGGGGGTGGTGAGGGTGCGGGGGGTTCGCAGAGGGGCGGCTATGAACCCACCACTCTCACCGAACTGACGGACCGATCGCTTTGCCAGTCGCACACGAACCACGATGAGGACGGCACGCGTCCGCGTCGCCTCCGACAACGAACGTACGTGCGCCGCGACGTAAACATTAACCTGTGAAGTGACACATTAATAATGTCTTTAATCTCTATAGTACAATATTGACTCAAACTCAGTGACCGTTTCCAGTTACCGTTTTTATCAAATCGGTATAGACAAATGTGTTTAGAAAATGTTTCAATTGCTGACTCTTTTGTTAGTGACTTTGGGTGTTAATGCGGCTTATGCTCCGAGAGGTGTGGATAACTGCAGTCGCCTGTCTAAAGGTGACGATGGCACGGTATGCCGGGTGCGAACCTTAGACGCCGATGGATCCAGTTTAACATCTGCATCTTCCGAGAACACGAAGCGACTCTCGGTAGAATGCAACCAGCTGCTTCTGTTTGAAAGTTATCTGGAAGCAAACTATTTCCAAAGGTTTTCAACGCTTGCTGAACTATCACTTGAGAACTGCAAACTTTTGAGAATACCCGGCAACGCGTTCGAAGGCTTACGAGAACTGAAAAAGTTGTCGGTTCGATCTAAAAACTACGATTGGAGCCCGAATAAAAACTTGGAACTCTCACTCGGAACTTTCAACGGTTTGCGAGAATTGCAAACACTCGATCTGGGTGAAAATAACTTGAAGGCGATACCACAGGATGTCTTCTGCCCGTTGGACAATTTACAAGTGCTAAATGTAACTCACAATAGGATCAAAAGTGTAGATCGTCTCGGCTTTGGGAAAAGCTGTGGTTCCGGTCTGCGAAGCCTTGATTTAAGCCACAATGAACTCAAGACACTCTCCGAGGAATCGGAAATTGCAGGATTAAAACGGCTTCAGGAGTTAAGACTCCAACACAATAATATCACAGATATTTCAGGTGAAACATTTAATGGGCTTATTTCGCTACGAATACTAAATATTTCTTATAATAACCTTCAGTTTATACCAGAGGGTACGTTCGCGAGCACGAAGGAGTTGCGAGAGGTATATTTGAATAATAACTTGTTATTTGAACTAGCCAGAGGCGTGTTCCACCGATTAGAACAGTTGCTTGTCTTAGATTTATCGAATAATCAGCTCTCGAGCGCTCACATAGACGGTGGTACATTTATTGGCCTTATACGTTTAGTCATTTTGAATTTATCTAACAATGCGTTGACTAGGATAGACGGCAAGACATTCAAGGACCTGTTCTTCCTGCAAATATTAGATTTAAGAAATAATTCAATAGGTTATATTGAAGAGAATACTTTTCTTCCCTTGTATAATTTGCATACGTTGAATTTAGCCGAAAACCGCTTACATACGATAGATGAGTTCCTATTTAACGGATTGTTTGTACTTAGCAAATTAAACTTGAACAATAACTTACTAATCAATATTGATCTAAAGGCATTTAAAAACTGTTCTGACCTTAAAGAATTAGATTTAAGTTCAAACCAGTTAACAGACGTCCCGTCAGCCATTTGGGAGTTATCTCTATTAAAAACTTTGGATCTCGGCGAGAATCAAATACTGGATATCAGAAACGGCTCCTTCAAAAACTTAGACCAATTAACCGGTTTAAGATTAATCGACAATCAAATCGGAAACCTTACAGTCGGTATGTTTTTTGATTTGCCAAGCCTACAAGTGCTCAATTTGGCTAAGAATAAAGTCCAAGCCGTAGAAAGAGGCACCTTTGTTAACAACAAACAGTTAGAGGCGATCAGATTAGACGGCAATTTCATATCAGATATCAACGGAGTTTTTTCAACCTTACTGAGTTTACTTTGGCTCAATCTATCGGAAAATCATTTAGTTTGGTTCGACTACGCTTTTATACCGATTAATCTGAAATGGCTCGACGTGCACGGTAACTTTATTGAACATTTAGGAAATTATTATAAACTTCAAGATGAAATTCACATAAAAACATTAGACGTGAGCCATAACCGTATTGTGGATATATCGCCTATGGCAATTCCTAACAGCGTGGAGTTACTGTTCATAAACAATAACAACATAAACAGTATTCAAGTGAACACGTTTATGGAGAAGCGTAATCTCACCCGAGTTGATATATACGAAAATATGATATCTCATTTAGATATCAACAGCCTCCGGTTGTCTCCGGTCCCCTTGAACAAGTCGTTGCCTGAGTTCTACATCGGAGGAAATCCGTTTAACTGTGATTGCTCCATGGAATGGCTGCCTTTGATAAACAATATGACTGCAATGAGACAGCACCCAAGAATGATGGATCTGGAGAATGTGATGTGCAAAATGACACACACAAGAGGCGTAACACACATACCATTGATCAACTTAAAGTCAACCGATTTCTTGTGTACATACGAAACTCATTGTTTCACTCTATGCCGCTGTTGTGATTACGTAGCATGCGATTGCCAAATGACATGCCCAAATAATTGCTCCTGCTATCACGATCCGACTTGGAATAAAAACGTAGTCGATTGTTCTAGCCAACGTGCAATTGAAATACCTGAGAAAATTCCAATGGACGCAACAGAGGTATACTTAGACGGCAACGACTTTAAAGAACTTCAGAATTATGCATTCATTGGTCGCAAAAATATGAGATCTCTGTATGTTAATTCAAGCGAAGTTGAGAACATACAGAATAGAACGTTCGCTGGTTTGTCCTCCCTCATTATGCTGCATCTTGGTAACAATAAACTAAAGCATTTAAACGGCTACGAGTTCGAACATCTGACGCAGCTTAACGAGCTTTACTTACAAGATAATTTTATCAGCCATATAGCGAACTCGACGTTCCTAACTTTGAATTCATTGAAAATCTTAAGAATAGATGGCAACAGACTAGTAGATTTTAACGTGTGGAGTTTAAATATGAACAGAAACTTGAACGCTCTCACATTAGGCAACAACATGTGGTCGTGCAAATGTAGATATTTGCAAAAGTTCACATCATACATATCTGATAATGTCGCTAAAGTCGTTGATATAGCAGATGTGTGGTGTTGGAACACTGACCCGAAATCCACACAAAAGAAGGAGCTGAATTTGAATGGCACAATTTGTAGCGACTATTACGCTGGAGATTCTGTTATAGATAACATGTTGGTCTCAAATTACATGCCTATGATGGTGACTACGCTCTCCGGATTCATGTTGATTATGCTAGTCATCCTTGTGATTTTCTTATTCAGAGACACGATTCGCATATGGCTTTATACAAGCTGTGGTATAAGATTGTTCCCATTCACTGGAGCGTACGACGACACTGATAAATTATACGATGCTTATGTTTGCTACAGCCCTAAAGATGATGATTTTGTTATTCAAACTTTGGCTGCTGAATTGGAAAATGGAAGTCCCTCGTATCATCTTTGTTTACATTACAGAGATATACCTCAACACAATGTCGCTTACATGCAATGCACGTTACCACTCCCTGAGGCAGCGGAAGCATCTAAACGTATCATAATCGTCCTCACGAGGAACTTCATCGAAACAGAATGGTCGCGTTTCGAATTTCGCCAAGCACTGTACGAAATCCTAAAGCCTCGAATTTATACCTTAGTAATAATAGAAGAGAGCTCCATATTGCCCGAAGCTGAATGCGATCCCGATTTGAGACCATATTTGAAAACGAGTTCAAGGATAAGATGGGGCCAAAACAAATTCTGGGAAAAGTTGCGTTATGCGATGCCGGATCAGAAATATAAATCTAAATCGTCCACTTACAGAAACAATATCAATTCTTATACGATGAGAAGTGGTATGCAGAACGGTACGATGAGGTCGTTTTCCTTCACGGAGAAAATGAGAGGGTCGGCGGACGGTGTGAGTACAACGCCGGAATTTGTGGAAAATCGTCCGCAGCAAGTTCAGACGGGATCATATGGGCATGACGGTAGGCCGCCTTCAGATCATATTTATTCTTCTATAGATTCCGATTATTCGTCGTTAGAGCTAGGTGCAAACAATCCGAACAGAAGACGAGAGTTTAGGCATTGGCCACCGCCACCGCCACTAATTGACACTCAGTCTTCAGGTCAGGCCTACCTCGTCTAGTCTTCGCTTCTCATAAACTCATGTAAAATCATTTAGTCAAAGCTTCATTGTGAATATTTGTATTAATCGCAACGCGCGCTTTACCAAATAATTAAGATTTTAATCTATTTTTGTAATTTCTCGCCGTTACAAAGGGCGTTTCATAATGTTGGTGTAAATACATTCTATAAGACTGCTGTAGAAATATTATGTGAATTTGTATATAGATTGTAAATAAATGTCCATATAAGTCACGAGTATACTATTTATGTATTTTAATAAAGCCATTGTGATAATTTTTGCTATAAAACATTTTATTTTATTTTATTCCCTTTAACACAAACACTGAAACAAAGACAGGGCTTTCACTGCCATAAACTTTGTTGTTTTGAATATGATAATAATGACGATATTATTTAAAAGTAGTCATAATTTATTTTTAATTGATTTATCATTAAAAATGACGTTACACTACACATCATACACACACATGAAGTTTATCTAAGAGTAATGTCGAATATTATGTCAATGGCGATGAAAAGTTGCCTGAGTTTTTGTACAATTTTTGTTTATATTTTTCATATACCGAGTATCATAATGTAGGTTCATAAAAGCTAAGTCTTAAAATAGTAATGTGTACTCCTACATCATAATCGCGAAAAACAATCAGTCATCCGACACAAAACTTCATACCCACTTGGCCTAAATGTATGGTACGACAGATTTTTAATTTGGATATGGAGAAAATTGTTCAGTTAGATGAGATGGTCTGTACAACACACCTCTTATGTTGACCAAACTATTCCGATACAGCCTGTATATGCAAGACTTGAAAACGTTTTGTTTCAAAGTTCATATTTTACATTAGGGGTCTCGCTCTGACTATTAGTCAGCTGTTACTTATACATATCAGGTTACAACACAAACTTTTATACGTTATACTACAAGTACACGACTTTCACACATTATCTCGTGAATAATAACAAAGAAACGTAAACAGAGTTTATAATCGCTCCAAGGGGGATTGTGTAAGCAGATATGGTATGTATTAGCTTAGGTAAGTATGACTAGTGTGGGCAATACAGGTACAGTGCGCATTCATTTTGACGGCGTAGGTATTGCACTTTTCTATGAAACAGCTGTTTTTTTATTTGTAAAACCGACGTAAAATTTCAGCACTGGGCAGTCTAAAATGATATGCTGATTTCATGGTTACAGTTTGCGCACTGGTTAAAAATGTATCCTGTTTACCGATTTTGATTAATTAAAATAATAAATTGTAGTGAAGGTTAATATTGTTGAAAAGTAACAAGACAGTCTTAAGGTTGGGCGGAGCACCGGTGTCTCCTCGTGGAGGCGATCGGCGGAGGCGATCTCTCGCGTCCGGCCCTGGTCCAGGCCATGATACGGAACGAGAGTGCATGGGTAGCCGTCACCTCCTTCTGCGAAGCAGGAATGCTCGCGAAGAGGGAGGCGGCGCACGTGAGGGAGAGGCAGTATATATGCCCTCACGGCCTTAGTCGCCGCAGGAGACGCCCTGGGCGTCGGGAATCCCAGCCTGACACCCAGCCACCGTAGGCGCGGGCTTGCGGACAGCGAGTAATAGGTAGCTCGCTGTCTGGTAAGGACCAAGTCCGGGTCGACGGCGCGTTGTGTTCCGCGCGCTCCTCAAAGAGATGTCAGCACCAACTGGTAGGGGTCCGCAAGGACCGATGCCTGCCCGGAGTGCGGGTTGTTGGAAAGCGATACCATGGCCCCTGACACACAGGCAACTGAGGAAATACGGGTGGGTTTTAGTCAGAAAAAGTCTGACACGCCCTCCTGCTCCACCCAAAGCAAGAGAAGTTATTTGATGATTTCCCACCCCCCAAAAAAAAACAGTTTTAAGGTAGGTAAAAATCCCTTCGGGCGCTTCGCATTGAAGCGTTTTCATGAAATAGTCCTTCAATGGGATTAAATGAACTTAGATTGTTGTTTTGATGATTTTAATGTTTAAAATTCTGTAAGACCATTTTGAACCATATTAACAAAAAAATTGTTTTTTTCGGAGTTGGTCATAATGATGATCCCTTTAGCTTTTCATTTACATATTTTAATTACCTACACCTTTATGCTAAGTTTCAAGGACTATATCAGTAACTTAATTGCGTAAATACTAACAATAAAATTCTAAATCATTTCAAAGCATATTGCTAATCCATTGCTTCATAATTGTTCAAACAATTTGTCTGCTCAGTCAGTTCAACAACATTCATTGATACGTTACGATAACGTTGTTGAAACGTTAATAACGCAATGAATGTTGTGGAACGGTCAAAATTAAAGCTATTTCTTCTTTTAGTGTTACACGCAATTACCCCGCTGGATAACTCCAGCAAGTAAATGTATTTACATCCAAAAGAAACCAGGGTACCTAGTAAGTTTCAACTAGACAAGCCATTTCACAAAAAACTTTCAAGTATCCACCCGTACTTACTACCAAATGAAACATAATAAAACGATATAATCTAAGGTATTTCAGTAACATTTCGTACGGAAGTACAAACAAAAGTGCGTGTTAATTCGGATTAGACTTCGCACTATTTTGTATACAAGCTTATTTGGCTCACGCCACGCACTAACATAACCTTATTTGACACGGAAAGGTTTCGGGCATGAGGTTGAAAAGTTTTTTTTAAACTAAAGAATGCACATTTTTTTTTATGTATACCAGCCAATCTCATCAACATCATTTCAGCCGAAAGACGTCCACTGCTGGACATATGACTCCCCCAAGCTGCCCCATGCTCCTGCTCCACCACTTCGACCGGTTTTGAGATTCACACTGAGTTCAGTTTTCAACTCTCGGCGCACCGCAGTGCATTGAAAATCCAATGGCGAACGTGGGCTTACAGAATAGAGCGGTGGGGTGTTGATGGCAGCATGACAGTCTGTAAATGCATGAATAATTAGACCATAATTCTTATTACTTAGGTAGGTACATTTTTACGTCAAACTTAGAAAAAAGTAGCAGCTAACCTGCATGTGATGCCTTTATTTTCAACTCAGCCAAAAACAGTCTACAATAATAGACGATCTTTTAAGGAAAACTTGTACAAGTGTCATAATACTCGACACGTTTTTAATTTTGTATCTTTTCAAAAAGTTGCCAACATACCCAGCCTTATCTAACACAATCTAAGAGGTAAATAAGTTATGTTAAGCTCCAAAATGTTTGTATTAAATCTCAGAAAAAAAAAAAAAACAATGGACTTAGAGGCACGGGAAAGCTACCTGCAGCCAAATCTGACAAAGCTTGGCAAACGTGACCAGAATAGCCCGGCGGTCATCTCTTCCATATCATAATCGCAGGGAGTCACCCACAGAATTTTAAAATCCGAATCTTCTTTGTATAACCTCAAAGGGAAGTTGCGCATAATCCGATTAATTACTTTTACTTTTTTTGTTTTATAAACATTATATTTTTAATAAAAGTTTTTCTTTTTGATCCAAATGAAAGAAAAACAATAGAATAATAGGTTAGGTAGGCTTTAAGTAGTTAAGATTTGATATCTTTTTATTTCGGATAAGGTATATTTTGTCAGCGACTTCGCCCGCGTAGAGGTCGGAATATATCCCACTGGAAAGAACTACCGGGATAAAAAATATCCTATGTATTAATCCAGGTTATAAAAGATCTGTCTGCCAATATCCAAATCCGTTCGGCCGTTTTTGCATGATTGAGTAACAAAAATATAAACATAGAAACTTTGACATTTACCATATTAGTAGGATTATTAGTAGAATAGTAAGATCACCTTAAATAAAGATTAAATATAGATCAACGGCGTCAAATCATACCCTTAACTCAAATATAAATAGCAACATTTAAAACATTTCTTCAGCCAAATTATGACCTCGCAGACTAGACCCATTAGGTACCTAACCCACCCTAGAAATGTTTGTATTTCTCATCACACCATAAAAATTAAAACAATAGACATTTGACCAACACACATCACAACCTGCTAAAGAGTTTATAGCTGAACCAAGCAAACAAACCTCCTTTGACCTGCCCGACATCCGTGGCCGAATTAACGTCATAACTCTTTTCCCGTCCAAGTCTTCCGTAGTATATCCTAATTCACATGGTCTCGTAAATTTCTGTTCTCCTGGTACATAATTTCCGTTTGCCAAGACGTTGAGGGCGTTGAGGGCTAGTGGGTCAAGGTCAAATAAAGTATGCAACGCTTTAAGTAGCGCTAGCTGGTCATCTGCCACTAGTACATTAGCCTATTTAGTTCCATTAAATTTTATTGGCTGGGAAGATTGTCAAGGCGATAATAGTGTGTGGTCTTGGTAATTACCTAAATTAGCATGACAAATTGATTTACTCATGCAAGCCAGTGATCTATTTTGTATTGGTAATTGTTATTTTATCAAGCAATCTAATGATTGGCTTCGTTATTGTTGATAATAGATTGGAGTTGTCATTAAAATAAAAAGGTACTTATTTATGTGAACATAAATAGATTCCAAACTTTGAGGATTAGGGGATAAGAGCCAAAATAAAACAGAAAATTATTTAAAATATAAATGTTTATCAAAGCTAGGTACAACGAAAAACAAAGGATTCAAAATATCTATTATACCTATCTCGTATTTTATAAAAAAAATACATCAACAGATAATAAATCTAAAGAATAAATTACATGATAGCACAATGAAAAATGTTCAAAATATACAATAGGTACATTAAATCACTGATTGAAATCTTAACCACACAAATGAATTATGAATTTACGATATTTTCAATATTAGATTCAATACATTTCAAATGAATTTACAATTCATAATTAAGTGAATAACAGAGAGTAGAATATAATTTCAGTTAAAACAATGCAACAGAACAGATATTAATGCAATATCAATTCTATTACAATACCCTATTCAATTAAATATCGATATGGAGACAATTATTTACTATAATTTTCTATCTATCGAGTTTATTCAATTACACAGCAATGAAACAATATTGCTTTCGTTGTAAAAGTTACGCGTCATAACATTTTCACATTAATGAATTTCCTTTGTTTTCAAAGATAAGCATACTAAGGGGAACCTAGTCGCGGGCTCGAACTCACTGATGGGCCTGGCTAAAAAGCACGCTTTCTCACCAGGCATCGTGTCCGACAGAGGTAGTATCAATGATGAGCAGCTAGAAGCTAGTCTACACGCACAACATTATTGAGTGAGATGCAGGATTATTTATAGTACAACAGGCGCGTAAAAACTTAAGAACAGACCTTAGGAAGATCGGGTTTTATGAAAAAACCACTGCATAATTCAATGATCAATAAAGTTTATTGAACTTTTCGATATTTGAACTTTGTCGGTACCGAATTGGTTTTTCAAATTTTACACTTCTTGTATTACTTAAATACGCCTAAAGTTAGGTTAAATTAGCAACAAAAACGAATCTTTGTTGACTCTTAACTTTTTAATGGCTTTTTATTTTAATATTAATAATGAGACAAAACCATACTATGTTTAATTTTTGATGCACATTGTCGAACAGTGGAGTAATACACTCCCGAAGTTTGTAAGGGAAAAATGTGGACTAGATTCACCTTAAGTGAATATGCCGAAGTGTTTTAAATGTAGTCGTCCTGTTCAAATATATGCGTTCACACATACTACATATAATCGTACTAAATGGTTTTCTGACGTTTCTAATGATATCCTCAGTATGTTTACAATGCAAGTTTTGGTCTGAGTGTCATCTTTAGATGCCTTTAGGGAGCCAAAATGATCTGGCTATCTCTATGATGCTGCCATGAAAAGTAACAGAAATAATGTAAATAAATATATTAGTATTGGTGGTAATAGCTAGAAACGGCAGTTGATATGATAGTCCAATGATGAGACAGCAATATGGTCACACACTGCAGACCACTTGCGTATAAAAATGTTATCAGACGATGATTCATACCTTGACAGTTGTAATAATCTCACGCTGGTATTCATCCGGTCACCATAGGATTAACACAAATGGATCTAATTGAACTCAGTCCTGGCTTGAGATCAGGTTATGGGGTGCAGACAATTGAATCTAGGGAATTAACCTGAGAGGTCTAGACACTCTAATCTCGTCATCATCGTCGTGTATGAAACAATCAGTGTAAGTGGTATCTAGGGTGGACTATGGACATGCATGATACAAAATAATATATGGTTTGTAGATTTTAAAACACATTATGTTTTAAATTATTTAAAAAAGGCATGGGGCTAATTAATAACAATCGCACTGGTCGATTGATCATGTTAAGCTACGCTTGCCGCGGCTGATCCGTGGATGGGTGACCATCTTTACATACCAAGACCTATCCGTGCCTCGGTGAGCATGTTAATCCGTTGGTTCCGGCTGCCATTTCTGGATCTTTGATAGTCGTTACGAGTAGTCAGAAGCCCGAAAGTGTGACAACTAATCTTACCAATGGGTATCGTATTATCCAATAACTGGGTTGTGAGGATCAGATAGGCGGTACTCCATGTAAAATACTTATTTTCAACGGTTAGACAGGAAACCGACCTAAACATTCATGAGAAAAGACTAGGCAGATTAATTGCTATTACTTATGTTTTAAATTTTCATTGAAACCTCTAAGTATAACCAACCCAGCAATGTGGAATTTTGTGATTGTACGGTTATCATCTCACTTTTTGATCACTTATACGACCCTAATTTTATTACCTATAAGCGAAACCCTAAACACGTGTAGTATTTTTATGTAAAGAATCTATGTACAAAATTTCAAAACTGTGTCATGAAAAATCACAAATTTATAAGCTTGTTATATTACCTAGTTGGCTACATAAACATGCTTAGCATGCGGCCCCCGCGCCGCCCACACACCCAGCTTCGTATTGTGCTCATTGATAATAATTAGGCAGTAGGTACCTAACCGTACGGCGATAGTATTGTCATTAACTGGTGATACCATTTTCCATCACACTTGCAAAACTTTCTTGGGAAAAAATATAACATGGTGTAAAAATTATTGGAATCGATTCAGTTACATATTCTGAACAAACTATATTCAGGCTTCGCATATACTAAAAATAATATTGCATAGTAGTACTATCATATTTTTATCATAGCTACCTGCCACATAGCTGCATGGTGAGTAACACTGACATTCTGAAAGCTGCACATACGCCAGGCATGACTGTTATTAAAATACCTTGAGATTAATAGGAAAACAGATGAGGCCCGTACTTCACAGGGGGTGCCCTCAGCGTGCAGTTGCTCTAGTTTAAGTAGGTTTTGTAAGCCCTGGCTGGAGGTTCTTAGTCTAAAAACTAAAAGTATCCACAGGAAAGCCCGGTTGAGTAGTTAGGGCCCCTCAATGTCAACTACGAGATGTCATTTCCAAAAAAAAAAAAAAAAGGAAAACAGAACGATGATTCAGAGATAACTCGTTCCATGCTTAACTACGTCATTTATTCAATAGTGAAAGTGACTCATATAAAAAGATCATAGGTGACACACATGGTGACCTAAAAATACACCATGATCCAGTTCTCACAAGTCTTATGACATCTAGCAGTTAATATAAAATTAAAAGTAGTATTAGTATAGTGTATCTATTTTTTGCACCAATGACAACCCCATTTTTATGTCCACGCAATCACTGTCCATTCCAAGGTTGCCTGGAAGAGATCGCAGAAAGCGATAAGATATGTTTTTAGTGTTAATTTTGTTTTTGTCATGTATTTTCTGGTGTACAATAAAGCATATATAAATAAATAAATAAATAAAAGGTCATTTAAGTTTGTAATACAACAAAGATTTGTCACTTATTGATAACATACATGATACAAGTGCTACAACTGTTTGTTTATCTAATTCAAGGCTTCAAGTATCGTTACGCACTTAGATTCGTCATAAGTTATAGATGTTTATTCGATATCGATAATAAGATGAATCAGAAATTATGTCTTTAATATTAGTTCATACCAATTTTGCTTATCTGTACAAACTATTGTCGAAGTAATGTTTAGAAAACATATTTATGTCAAAGACAAAGTCAAAGTCAAAGCATTTATTTCAAATAGGTACTTAAAAGGCACTTACAATTACATTAAAATAGAATTGATTCTAGTCGCCCCTTCCAAAATGTAGTTTCGTATGGAGAAGAATGGGCAAGAAACTCCACCGTTACTTTTTTTAAATGTTTTAAGTACAATATTTAACATTCATTTATTATCTAATAATGTGTGAAAACGATGCACCCAGAATAAAATTACAATACCAAAATAGGTAAAAAGAATGAAAGTGAAGCAATTGCAGACAAATTAATTTTATGATAGATACATGGTGCTCACATATTTACAAACATTGTAAAAGTAAGTATACGATTTTCCTAGAATATTAACAAGTAATAAGTCAGTGTGTGAGTTGAAATAGACACTGAGTGTAAATCAATGTCATAAATACAATTAATTATACAATACCTACCACAACAAGACAAAACCAGTTTGATTTTGTCTAGATTCTATATTGTCCTATGGAGTAGGACCAGCATGTTTCCAAGCTTTCTTATCTTGGATATAATCCTCTAATTTGTAATATGCTTGTTTACAAAGTTTACATTTATTAAAAAAAAAAAAATCCTTTCTTTTAATTGCAATATATGACGAGGTATGTTGTTATTATAACATTTAACACAGTACCCCATAAAAGATGTATGTACTTTAGCTAATCTGATAAATGGTTGATCTATTTTGTATTTGTTTCTCGTATTAAAATTATGTCTATCACATATTTTATTAAAAAGACGTAGATTTTTTCTTGCATACATGATATTTTCATAAATGAATTGGCAAGGTGCCGTCATAATATTCATCCTATAAAGCAGTATGAATTAATGACATAACTCTTTTTTACCATGACCATGTCATGTCATGTAATAGTCAATTAAAATTAATAGTAACAAGCTGATATGTACCACAATTCCCATAAAATAAAAAGAATATACCTGTAATATAGAATCGGACTATTCAAAAACTCCGTCCAAAATTTTATTTTTTATTACTAAATGGGCTTGCTCTTGACCTCGGTCACGCCTGATGGAAAGCGGTTGATGAGGTCTATAATGGATTAATTGATAATAAAAAAGAAGGAATCATCTGGTTTTACTCGAAGATAAGTTGGAATTTAATATTACGAACACATTAGTTATTATCTCAACGCCATATTCAAATGCTTAGTCATCCACCTTACATGAGTGCTATTGTGTCCTATTTCAACTCCCAAACTCATCATTGCGGATGTCGTCATTAAGAATTACTATGGGAGAGTTGTCGAAAGCTTAACAATTTTATGTGACATTTGTCATACAATGATACTGCCCATTAACACCCACTCATTCACTTATTACATCAATTAGAGTATCACACCCACGGAGACTGTTAGTTATTAACGTATTGTTTATTTCTTGATCCCTCAAGCGAATAATTGCTTAATACAATTGATTTCATCTTTATTTTTCTTTTGGTTTCATATTTTGTTTTGTTGTGTTATTGTTATGACTATGCTCATATAGTTTTTCAAGAGTTATTTCATCATTAAAGTAAGGTTTAGTAATTAGGCTATTAAGTTTCTTTAGACATTATATACCTATTTATTTAGTAGCGAATTTTGTTTTGGTAGTATGTTTTGAATCAAAAGACAATGTTTTGAATTTACATAATGACAATTTTATTTTATCCTGAAATCTGAACTTTTATTCAAGCTTTTTATTCCTTTGATGTCTTTTATTGCTTGACATAGTCTAGAATGATTCCAAATTTCAAGAGTACTCTAACTGTTAATGCAAATACAATTTTCTTTACAAGTTTTAAGATTTCAGCAAGTATTTTTTCTTTCGTTTATTTTTTCTATTAGGTTACTGATTACGTCGTCAGACCCAAAATCAGCTAGCACAAAAAGTCAACAGAACGGATATCTAATTCCATTGTCTTCAATATTCACAGTAGCAACATTCTCTAAAGGCATAAAAGAGAAAAAAGTTTCCCAATGCCCATAAAACACATGGAAAGGTTATGACTCATTGTTGACTCCCTATTGACATAAATACGGTAGTCGTAATAAAACGGTCTTAGAACCATGACATAAATTCTCCTAAGTATCTCTCTGTACCTTTTGTTATATTTTTTGTACCATAAATATCACGCAAAATGTTTACTTTGTCTTTTTCTTAGTTTTTATTATCCTCTTTGTTTTTAACAATGGGCTCATGTTGATTGACATTCTCGAAAAGCTTTACTCGACTGCTTGATATTGCTGTCAGCAGGTTTTTATTGTTGCGTAGTTTCGTTACACTACTTAACTAAAACCTTTGTCTTTTTACAAGTAATGTCATGGTCCATGCATAGAGAATAAAAAACAAAAAAGTACACTTCAATTAGGAAATGTGGCTGTGTGGAAAATGGGATTGACATAAAGTTGGCAACATCGGTATCCTATAAATAAAGATCTGCCTAACCCGTGTGTATTTTCAGTTCTTTTTTTTAGTTTAAATTTCCGTGTTCCTGCTTATGACGTGTAATAAATGTTAAGTAAGTGCCTGTCTTCGTTAGTTACGGACTCAACCAGACTTGTATGATGCCCATTAAATCTTACCATCCCACGCACTACAACATCAATCGATTTAACATCAGCATCATAAACTATCAACTAGCTTGACATCACATTTTATAGCTCATCCATTTCAGGTGCTATAAACAATGTACTTAATGACCACATTATTTGTAATCAATCCGCAAAACATCCTGACCTTTAAGGTAGCTTTAAGTAAAGATACAATTTCGCATTACGATGTTTATAATTATGTATATACAGGGTGATTTGAGATTTCACGTACTCATTCCCCTCAGGGCATGGATAGTGTGACCGAATTGAAACAACAATTTATGATCTTATAAAGCCTTTGTGAAATTTCATGGGATTGCAGAAAAACAATTTTTAAGTTTTTGTTTAAATTACCCAGAAACGTAAAATCATATCACTTTTCTCTAAACTCTCAAATTGAATAAACTTCATTGCCTTTTCATTGGGTACCCAATACCTTAACAGATCTTTCAATGTATCCTAGTGTTCTAACACATCAAACAGTTAAAGGATGAAGTTTATAAACCATTTAAAAAAAATCATCAACCAACATAATTTAAATTTGACATACCTACGTTATCTCAAAATGTTATTATCGCATTAAGCAAACAAATTACGGGAAAAACATCTTCATTTAATCATCTACCTAACAAGGTACAGAAGTTGAAAGAATGCAGATGAAACAGTCGATGCTGGCTTAATTCTTGCAAATGGTCTTGGAAGGAATACGTAACATTACAAGTCACCCTATATGCAAATAATTATATGTAATCAATCAAGACGAACTTAATCCGCATTTAAACGTACAATGTAACCGCTAACGATGTCTCTATGATATCATCGTGCTATGTCGAAATAATTACCTTTATGAGTGTTTGATTATATGCGAATAACGTGCCTGCTTCAATTATATCATTCCTACGCGCGAGATTACTGAGGCTGAGCAAATAAATGTGGATGACGAAAATAGAATAGATGTGGTAACTAAGTGAAAATTGCGGCTCTGGTAGATTAAGCTGTGACTATGTAAATGTTAATATCTCATACGAACACTTAATAGAGTACTTCTAAAAAATAGTTTTCTTTTGTAGCCAAGAGCTATATTTATGTCTTAATATAACATTTATACAGCGAAACTACTACAGGTTTAAATAAAACATTTCTTAGACAGTAAAAAAAAAATGGTGAGATGAGAAAATAAATACTGTATAGTATATTTTTTATCTGTTTTTTTCAACCGTTCCTGGAGTTTTCACGTTACCTAAATATTTTCAGATGATTCCTAAATCGAATAAACCGTAATTACTAACATTTAAACATTTATGGGGCAATTTGTTTGTAGCCATGTGGCATTGCATAGATACAGATACACTTACACAAATAAAACAAATAATAATTTTAAAATCTTCAGTCACCAGTCCACCACTAAACATTCATTCTAGACACAAAACTATCACAAACGATTTAGACTAACTAAGACCTGGGCCTCAAACAGCTGAACTTCTAAGCGTACAAACTTCAAATTGAATAATACCTCTAATTAATCAAATAATTGTGGCAAAGACATTGAAGGACGAATGTAATTCGACGATTACACCACAATAGAACATTCTGTTGAATCTGATTGATTACATTTAGTTAATGGGAATTTCAGAATGAACAATCCGACTAAATGTTACGACTATCTGCTTGTAATTGGCGCGTACAAACAAAGATCTCTGTGTTCGCGGCATTAATTTCACGTTAGAGAGACGTTGTAATCATAACATGAATTCGTGTTTTGGTAATGCATTCGGATAGGAATTTGACTAGGCATCCTTGTTTATTGATGGTAATGTATGTGTCTTTACGTTGAATTGTTAACTAAGTTTATATGTGTAATGTTATCCTCTGTTTTAGTGTAGCTTCGTGTGTTTGTTTGTGTTTCATCGTCATATAGGTACCTAGCCTAACTAAATTTTCCGTCGAATTCAAGTCTAACCCAATGTAACTGCAATTTCACTATCTGACCTCCACAACCCAGTTACTGGGTAATACGTCACCTGTTGGTGAGACTAACCTCGTTGTTAGACTTTCGGGCTTCTGATGACCCGTAATGACTGTCAAAGATCCACAAATAACAGCCGGATAAAACGTCTTAACTTGGTTTCCGAGGCACGGGATGGTCTAGGTATGTAAAGATGGTCACCCATCCACGGACTAACCGCGACATGTGTAACTTAACTTAATTGATCGAGGTGCTTGTTTGTGTCTATCACATAATATTATTATTTGGAGAGGTGTTTAGAGAAACATTATTAATCCGTAGTCGGTGGGAGGCATCAGGAGGTTGGGATAGTATTTATTAGAATCGCATGACTTTATAATTTTACTTATTGTGTAACACAATTTCATTTACAATATATTTATTAAATATTGCTTAACTGTAATTCCGAAGATTTCAATAACAATCCATTGTACACAACAGAGTTACGCTGTTGCGTCCGCTCAAACTCAATTTCGACCACTTCAATATCTTCATTTTCGCTTACGACATTCCCATCTGATTTACCATTATCACGAATCCATTCATTAGTTGTAAGTTAAGGTTTAATGACGTTGATTTTAATTACACAATGGGCCAACACTTCATTAAATTGTCACTCACGATGGTTCTTTTCGTAATAATCTCTAAGGTGTGACGTAATACGTTCCTACTGACTTTTGACATCAATGTGAGTTATTGACTTTTGAAGACGCGTTCATTTGAGTTGGTTAGACTGTTTGAGGCTTCTATGGTTTCATTGTATTTCGAGTGTTCTATTTTAGGACTTGGTAAGAGTAGTGTCTTATGTAAAATGTATATGTTTTGGAAACGTCTTCTTGGGCGATATTTATAAAAAAAACAAATGTTGTACTTGACATCTCTGATGGATTAGAGGTAGGTACAGTAAAGGTTGTTCGCCTACCGAAGGCAACCTCACACACATACTGGCAGCCAACGACTGGGCTTTGTCTATGTTCGAACAGTCAGGATGTTCTAGAATAAGAACGTCAAGTAATTTTTATATAGGTTTTGTTCCGGGAGAACATTTTCTATTGACAGGCGCGGACTTGTAAGCTTCTAACTCTTTAAATAAATGTGAAGTTTCATATTTCTACGCGAATATGCGTTTAATTGTAGCTATCTTTAAACCGCTTACACAAGGGGCTCGTCAGAGCCTCACAGTACCTACCATAACTGGATTTTTAAAATTTTATTTTAACGCCAAAATAAAGTAAGAAGTACCATAGAACAACCAGGCTAAATAATCTCTATCATCATTATCAAAACTGCCAGTAAAATATACGTAGAAAAGTTAAAATGCAGCTTTTATAGCTGGAGATAGTACACCACATGGAAGCGCACGTAAACACAACAGCGCCGTATTTTTCTTCCCCATGACGTCATTCTACGCTCCACAATTTCCATAATCGACTCACGAAGCCCATTCTAACCTAAAACATACCAGTACCTACCTAGTCGTAAACAACGCGTCGTGTTTTTATTAAAATTCCTTTAATAATTTCGCCTCGTTTGTTCGGCATGTGGGTCATGGGGACTTCTACATAGTTGTTGGCAGTACCACAGGCTTGCCGGTCACTAGCCGCAAAAGGGGGTATGTGGAGAGATAGAAAATAGTTTTAAAGAGGACTCCATCGGTATTCACTACGGACGGCAACCGAGAAGCCTGCCCTAATTCGGATTTCAATTATCCACCTCAACCATTTGTTTTCTGAACGCAAAACGAAACAAACATCGAAGCTCTGAATGTGTTACCAGGAGCGCATATTTTCAGAGGATTTTATTCGAGTGGAGATAAATACTGACTTTGTTTTCTTTCTTCTATTGTATTGTAAACCGTAAAAGAAGAATCTTTTAAATATTGGTTTTAGTATTGTTGGTCACAGTCACATCTACGACACACACCTTTTAGCACAATGATGATGAAACCCTTTGAGATTAATACAAAAACTTTTTCTGGAGACCTGTGATCTGGTTTAAACCGCCCGCTTAAATTACTTAAATTGATCTAAGATGATGTAACATTTTTTTTTAGGTACATTTGCAGTTATTAGATAAGTTGATTTTACTTTATACAACGTGTAACGGACAGGGTATATACATACCAAGGGCACGACTTCTTTGGATGATATCAAACTATATTGGAAGGGTTTTTTAATCCTATCTCTACATGTTCGGAAGTTATTTGAATTTTTAATACGTTGAACCCAGAAATCGAACTTTTCAAATTGAAATAAACACATGACTCGGAAGATATTTATTTACTTAAGCTGAAACTATGTATAGTGATTCTATACCAGCTGTTATCTTTAGTGCTTAAGGATAGCAATAGGGTTTCAGTTACACACTGTATAAGCTTTGATAATATTTCCTTGAACCTGTGTCCGGAATACTCTGATTTTTGGGCTTTATTAAATTTTTTTCTTGTTTTGAATCATCTCTACATTTACCAAATAAGTAGCTTGAATTCAATTTCGATTAAAAGTTTTTTTGTTTACCTCGTTTATATGAATTCAAATATGCCAGAGCTTTCTTGTCATTTAAAAGCGCATTATGAGTTTTGGGTAAATTATGTTTATGGGCTCAAGGAAATGAAATACCTAAATAAAAAAGTTTGTTTATTTTCTCTAACAATGGTTGTGTATCAATTAACAGTTTGAACTATACTAATTCACATTGTGAGCGCACCTACGCTCCTTAAGGAAATTTTAGAAACAAAAATAACTGAGTTATGGTTCCCAGCACAGTTATAGGTCACAATATTTGAAATTACGAAATTCATATTCACAGTACATCAAAATTAAGAAGACTCAGATCCTTTATCCAAAACATCAATTCACCGTCACTATTATTCTTAAAGCTCTTTTTTCTCCAGATAAGATTTTCAAAGCAGTCTCGTCGAAGCAGAGCGTACGCTCAATTGTCAAACTTGTTTATATAACTTTGAACACACTTGGAATAACAATCCTTTGTTGACGGTTCTTTTGAGCCTGCCCGTGACAAACTCAAAGGATTCGCTGCGAAGCGTGTCCACTCGAGATGGGGACATCTGTTATATTAAATTAAATGTCTTCCGTTGGACGTCTAAATACAGATTTATAATGCCAGATGTAAAGGTGTGCGGTGAGGGTGGGCGATCATTTGCAATGTGATGTGAATATTGTTTGATAGGTTTTATGATTTATTTTTAATAGACTGTCTCGTTGGTCTAGCGTGCTAACCGTGAGGTCCTCGGTTCGATTTCCAAGTCGGGCAAAGTGTTATTGGGCTTCCTATCTGGAATTTCTCAGTAGCAGCCCAGAGGTCGGAGGTGCGTCCGGTTGGTGGCAATAGGATCGCCCCCTAGTTCTTGGGACTTAAACTTAATTGGCGAAATGTGGGTGTACTATCGGTATACCTCTGCCTTATCCTTCAAGGAAATATGGCGTGATGATGTTATGTTAGTTTTAATCATATTTGTCAGATAATACCTAGGTACAGTTATTAGACAAGCATTACTAGGGAAAATAATTGCGCGTAATTAATGTTTTATTCATAAAAGTAGAAACTAAAAAGATCTTGTCTTAAAATTCGTTGAAATAGGTGCCGCGTTAAATTATAAATTATAATTTGTAACTGTTAAAAATACATGTCAGTATGTGTTAACATTCCTCATAATTAGAACGCTACAAAGTTAGTTACACAAATTTGTTCCAAAATAAAATATATTCCTCCCAGCAGCTACTAATTAAACAAAACAAACACAAACGCTGCGAAAATTAGATTCTAATTAAAGGAAATGTTCAAGTTTTCCATTGGTACGACACAAGCATTCATTAGTAGGTAAAGCGTGTCATTTTGTTCGCAACTGGCACTGAATACTTGAAAACGGCTAATATGTGGTAAGAAAGGGAGCCACGCACACCGTATCACAACCAGCCAAATGAAATTTCGCACAAATGAAAATTAGATGGTGAAATAATGTACCCATTTAAGGTGTTCAACAAACCGTGAACGAAAATAATAGTAGCTCCCAAGCAAAAGCACCGAGAATGATATTATAGTAATTAAGAGCAAACTACCAGAAAATTTTGTCGCCGAACAATGTTTTTGGTACAACAATGTCATTAAATAAATGCCGGAGTTTGCAACCGAAAGACGTCGTACTATTAACCAAATAAAACTGTTCATTAAATTCGTGATTTATGCTTTCGCAGCTTTTATTCATTGCGTTATAAATTCGCCCTCGTTCGAGATTTTACAGCTGAGTCCGGGAGATTTACTGTGAAAATACGTCGATTCCATTTCAGATCATCCCCCGAACGCGTTTGACTTAAAAATACAAATTGAAATTTTATGTTAGTCCCCTTTGTGTGATTATTTTGGGTGAAAATACCATCGTACAATGGATAAAAAATTGGTATAGAAGTATGTTATGATATTGTACAGTCACGGATATATTACGATCACAGAGATGACGACACATATTTGTGCAGGCTGCTTGTACGCAGTGGCGTGCACAAAGTTTTTGGACAGGGTAGGAAGAAGTTAAAAAAGGGGGAAAAAACAGAATAACCGATTGCTGTACCTACACAGCATGCAATCTGTGTGAGACAATTAAATGAATCATATTGTTGTATTGAATTTACGATTGAATTTACCGGTGTACAACTACTTTTCACGATCACAGGTTTTTTTATGTTCACCGAAAGATAGTTTTGAAAATGCATAATTTTTTCTTTTCTCTATATTTTCAGCACCTAAACTACTTTCACAGTGAATATTATCTATTTTTCACACAATTATCAATGTTTAAAACCTTAAATACATGCTACTATAGCTCACAACCCAAACAAATAAATCAAAACAAACAATTGCCTCGGAAATTGGAATATAAAAATAATACGACAAAAAGTAGTGGTACTTTATGTAGCGAAAATTCAATGAAACAATGCTACTTTAAAAAATAATCGCTTATCCAACTTTGTTCGGAAAACTTCGGCAAGTTTCGTAATTCGTCGTGTCAAAAGCCAGTGACTATCCTGTAAGGTTGTGTGCGTAAATTATTACATTGTATGCCACGTATGTATAGGAACGCACATACAATAAATCTGCATGACCACGAGAGCACAAATAAAAATATTAAGACGCGAATAGTTTATGTCTCTCCCGATGCATTCAGTGGCGCTAGTGCATCGCAATGCGAAGTTGCGTCAAATTGTATGAACGAAAGGGTATTGTATCGATGATACTAATGATACGACCGATGCGCCGATGATGATGGTGGAGCTGATTTATGAATAAAGATTTTTTTGTTTATTGTTAAAATAAGTTATATTTGTATATATAGTAGTAGTATATAGGTATACTAGCTTTTGCCAGCGGCTTCTCCCGCGTGGAGGTCGGTGTATTATACATATAAACCTTCCTCTTGAATCACTCTATCTATTAAAAAAACCCTCATCAAAATCCGTTGCGTAGTTTTAAAGATTTAAGCATACATAGGGATATAGGGACTGAGAAAGCGACTGTGTTTTATGCTATGTAGTGATTAGTTTTAAATATTTACTTGATTTAGGTAGGGTAGGCAGTGTCTTTCTGTCTTTATGGACTGCACGCCACTGCTTATACGCATGCGGGGAATACTCAAGGCATCATAATTATTTTCTGTGCAATGGGCCATCCATCACTCACGGCTAAAGGCTCGTGGAGACTAGTGCGACGCGACGGTCGCGTCTCGACACTCGTAGAACAATTTCTACGAAAACTTCATGGAAATTGTTCTACAAGTGTCGCGTCGCGCTGTCGCGTCGAGCTGTGGCGTCGCGCCTGTTTGAAGAAGCCTTAACTCTAAAAAAGCCTTCAAATTGTTACTGCAACAATGCTTATGCGTAATAGTAACAGAGCTTTCAATAAATAAAGCGTCATGATCCAAATTAAAACGTTTGACATTCAATAAATAATTTGTACAGTTCCCTTGAACTATATACATGGAATAGATAACTGTTGTATGTATCCACAATACAGTTTAAATTACCTAGGTAGAACCACTTTCTATATAATAACAAAACACTCAATCTATCAAAACTGTGTCATAGTGATAATCTCTTATTTACCGAACATTTTCCGAATATTTTAGCGCATATAAACCTTTTGTATATTCATTTCCGAAATGAAATCAACCATCATGGTGACCCTGTAACATATCTAGTCCTCTCCAATTACATGTCACCGTCCTCAATCATTGACCATACTCAAAAATTCCCACCATCCGATGATCATGTCGCTCAATGAAGACAATACATAAACATTTAATGCAAATATGATAAAAGTCCAGACGTGCTTCAATATATTTGACTTTCCATCTCATCTTATTAACATGGCCATCGTCAAAGCATTCCATTCATTATGACAGAACAAACATTACATTAACAGGTGTGTTGAATGATATCACAAACGCAAAGGCACACAAACAGCGATGGTTCTCTCAAAATATGTTTTCCCGCACATTTAGGTGTATTGCTATATAATTATAAGCCAGAAAAACTTAGTGTATTGTCAAATGTTCAAAGAAAAGACTTATTCAAAAATATTTTATAAATTAAAACAGTGTTATTCATGATATAACAATCATAAAACTTATATCAAACAAAATCTTTTTTGTCGTACATTTCATAAAATTTTGAGCGTAAGCTATAAATAAAAAATGTTGTAATAAAAATAATTCAATCAACTAAAGAAACATCTAAAATTATTTGACTGAGACGTGCATTATTATTGCAAAATTACTTATATTTTGGTGGTAATTCAATTCAACTAACATCAAACGCATCTCTATTTTGAACCCTTCTTGTTGCCGCAATGTGCTATTGTAAAATACCAAAAAAATTGCTTTTTACCGCGCCTTAAGTGTTCTTGGTAGGATATAACAGTTGTAAAAACAGTAATCGCAGGAATTGTCATTTAGGCAAATGACAGACTTTTAGAAGAAGACATTTGCAACACTACTACGATAAACATTAAACAAAATTACAGGCACCACGTGAGCATATTATGAACTAAACAAAGGAATGGCTAGAAAAAACAATTGTTTGGTCCACTTGTCATAGGGGCTATTAATATAGAAGTGACTGTCACTTGACAAAAGAAATGACACTACATTTTGATGATTGATTTTACAAATTTTAAAACACATCGTACCCCGCTATCGCGTCCGAACCGCCCCACTCTGCCCTCAGGCTGACATCTAATTCATAGCATCGCCAATGTCTTGATGTGTGCCGACGTCCTAAAATAATCGTATGAACACCGTTGACTTGTCCACACCTCATAATTTATTACCATCTTCCTCATTTCCAGGTAGTGAAAGTCTCAAACAGAATGGTTGACAATGGGCAAATAAAGCTTCATCGCATTCTGTGATATGCCCCATTTTTTTTTCCCAGGTTCGTTCTTATCGTGGACTAATATTTGTTTTTATAACAGGTTGGTCTTCGATGGCTTAAGTTTTAAGTTGTTCTATGTTAGAACAATGTTGGTGGACCTTATTTCAATGTTTGTGTCTATCAATAAAATGCTGTTTTTGTTAGATGGAACTTAGGCTAGAGTATTATTTTTTCGCAATTACAAAAATTAATCCTTTCCTAGTTCTACATTATCATCATGAAAGTCAAACTCAAAATCACAATTTTGAATTGTCAAAGAGTCAGAAAGATGAAGCTAGTTGCCCATTCCAAAGCGTAGGTACCTATGAAGAAGAACGGGCAAGAAACTCCATGGACACTCTTTTGAAATCATGAAATTGTTATTAACAATTTGTTACAGAAAGTTGGTTACATCATTTATGTTCAAATTATCAATGTGAGAACGATGATAAAAGACGTGTACATTAAAAGCGTCCGTAATTAAAAACCAAAATCAAATGACATTAAATGAAATTAAAATAAGCCGTGGCAGTTAAGAGATGAAAGGTCCCTACTGGCGGCGCCCGTTCACAAACATGAAATGGATTAGCACCACTCAGCTCAAGTATTTTGTAGGGAACTTAATGATCCAAAACACACGCTACCACCAGCGAGACAATTGAGTGAGCTTGACAAACTCTCAGTTGCCAGGGCACATTCAAGTCAATGAAAGACGTACCCAGTAAATGGTAGCTTTATAGTAGGAACATAGTGCTTACACATGTGCTATGCAATTATACAATAGGCACTAAAAGATTGAGTTTATACAATACAAAGATATTTAGTTTTACAATCTTCAGCAGCTCCAACAATATTTTCGAATGCTCATCAAATTAGTTTTTAGCGACCTTGTGGAGCAGGACAAGCAGTGTTTAGTCAGGCATTCTTGTCAGCTATACACCGTGAAATTTTAATGGTTGTTTTCCCGCAGCGAAATGGTTTTGTCTTGGTAATACAATCGTTTTATAAACAAATAAAATATTAGAAACAAAAAATGGCTGATTAACTATTGTGAAAAATCACCACGTGCGAGAGTTTATTTTGCCTTAAACATTAATGCACCGCTGTTCCCTTTGTCGGAGGTGCGTGCGTTTCGAGTAGTACCTACAAGTTACCTCTAGTGTTACTATTGAGTAGAGTTTTATCGAGTTGATGAATATTTTTTAAATTATTTTAAAACAATAAAATCTTTATTTTTGTACTTTTACTCTATGCTTCGAAAGTACTCCTTATGGCAAGTTGTTCTACCGCGGGAAAACAACCATTTAAATTTCACGGTGTACAGTCGCCAAACTTATAATATGCTTGGCTACATAGTGTGCTTTTTACACAAGACATCATCATCATCTGGCCTTATTCCTATTTATTTGGGGTCGGAAAAACATGTGTTTACACACTTCTCTATAAGTCGTCATCTCTGTAGTCCACAACTTTTCTTACCATATCATCGTTCACACAATACATCCATCGTTTCTTTGATCTCCCTCTGTTGTTACAGCCATCGATTTCTTCTTATCGAAGGTTGCGGGCTTAGCCTTGGCAGAAACGATAAAAACTGATTCTCAAGTTATCATATTACTAAAGAAGAGCAGTGGTAGTTCAGTGATAACGGCCCTGACTTACGAAGGGTAGCTCGGGGGTTCAAACCCAGGCAGACGCATAACTTTGTACTAATAATTTAATACCTACTGCTCTCAAAACGATAAAGGAAGGCATCGTGGGTAAACCCATGCCCTAGAACTAAAAATTCGAAGACATGTGTGATCTTCCAACCCGCACCGCATTGTAGATTAGGGCCCACTACCTTCCGAAGAGAGGGCTTGCATCCTAGCTGTGGGAACATTAAGCAGACATGTCCTAGAACTAAGAATTCGAAGACATGTGATCTATTAATCCGCATTGGGCCCGCGCGATAGATTAGAGCCCACTCCCTCTCGTTTGTGTCCCAGCTGTGGGATTATAGATTGATGGCTATCTAACTAATGCCATGTACAAAAACAAATATCGAATTCAGTCATATTATTTCTATAAACGCAATAATAAAACACAAAGAACTTAAGGGCAAAATAAACATAAACGTTATTACTTTATCTGTTTCAAATAACATTGTACATTACTTCAATATTCACTGTCATTGAAAAAATAAACCGAATCCGCACGTTTGTTGGCTCTCAAAACAATTGACTACAGTGTTAGTTTGACAAAAAATAACTTGGTAAATAACGGCGCTTTTGTTTATTATTATGCTCTTTATTTAAAAGCTTTTCTAAAAACTGCAAATTGATTCATCAAAACTGATGCCTGTATTTTAACAAAAGCGACAATGTTGATATTTGTAAAAACGTCTGTGAAATTTTGACTAACATTAGCATAACCCTTGAGGGGCACGTTTCTAAAAAATAATAGCCACACGGGTCAATCGAAGGTTAAACTACACTTCCCGCGGCCGGTTGGTGGACACCGATCCAAGATTCACGACACGATCATCCATTTCACAGCGAGACCCCTCCGTGCTTGGAAAGCACGTCATTCGTAGATCTTTAACAGTGGTTACGGGTAGTCAGAAGCCCAAAAGTCTGACAACCGGTCTTACCAAGGGGTATCGTGTTACCCAGTAACTGGGTTGTGGAGTTCAGACATATGCAGTCGCTCCTTGTAAAATACTGATATTCAGCAATAACCGGTAAGACTGGAACCCGGACCAAAAGTAGGTAGAAACACGCTAGGCAGATTGATTAGCATACACTGAAATTCAAACAAATGTCAAAAAGAGCCATCCTATGACCCAAACTAAAACATTACTTAACCAAAAAAAAAATAATGTCTTCATCAAAACTTTTCTATCCAAAAAAACAAAGACGTTATAGTCATTAAAAAAAAGTAGTTATCGTGTGAAAAATCGTTCCAAAGCTTCTATCTTCGTAGCGCCCAAAGCATGTAATTTAATACTTTCTACTTAATAAATGGTACATTCGGAGAAATAATTACACGCCCGCTGCTTATCTGACGAGTCTTTGACAGCTCAATGTGGGTTTGGCAAAACATAACAATGTAATACGGACAGAAACAAAAGCTACCGATGAGAAGGAAACAAACGTTTATGTGTGACTGCTAATGTCTGATATGAGTTGGAATCTGTGTCAGGAATCTACATAATGTTTGTATTCGTCATGGTTGTGAAGGATTAGTCGATGTGGCAATGGGGACGAAATAACTTGTTGACGCAGACAGGCGCAACGTGACAAAGCGAGCTGACTCTTGTAGAAAAATTTCTATGAAGTTTTCATATAAATTGTCTTACTAGGGTCACGTCGCGCCTGTTTACGGAAGCCACAAGGTAGATGAGCCAGGGTCAATACAACCCTCTACGTTCAGTTAATCAAATCGAGTGACTATTTCATGACAAAATCATTAAATGGGATTAAATGAACGTAGAGGGTTAGATTGATGATTTTATGAATTTCCATTCTGTAAATATGAGTACCTACATACAGCCTCACACTGACCAGCAAATTTCTACAAACTTTAGAAAATTTGAATGTCGCGGGCTTCCTTAAGGCATGGCATCCACCCATCGCCTTCTGTTTAGGTTTTTTTTACTCTCGATTTACTTTAGCTTTCCTAAGTATTTTAAAAACCATTTATTTCTAAGGTAGGTACAGGTACTTTGAGAATTGACCTCAAAACTTCCAAATCCAGAGATAGCAGCCGTTTATGGCATTTGTGGATACTCAAATCAAAACTTGTCAGCATACATAAAAGCATTAACATTTTATTTAAATATTTTGTATATTTTTTACTAATTAAAACATCAACATTTTTTCTTCAAATAAAAAGCGTGAACAACCGTAAAGCTATAATAATAACGCCATTAAAACAGTCGGCAAGAACAAACTACGAACAGTTGGTATTATACCTCAAACATGCATATTTCTTCCTACTTATGTAAATTGATTCATAATAAATATTTTGATTCCACCTTAACGAGTAGTTGAAGTTGGATCGCTCGTTCGAATCTCGTTAAAGCGGAATATAAACTTGTATTAACATAATATTGTTATTTATTGCACAACCCTATATTATTCTAAGTTAAGTTGCTAAATAAGTTGCTTGATTTCCATGTTGAGAAGACGTAGATAATAGATGTTTGTGGTAGAGCGCAAGTTATAAGTTATCACAAAATAACTCGATTTTACTCAGCCACGGAAGTAAGAAAACATGAAGGGGTTTATTCATAAACTTTACTTCAATTAAAAAGATGTTATTTAAGATTTAATTAAAGACCACGCTACCGGATTAGGAATTTCCTGTAATAATAGCAGTGTTTGTGATAAAAAAATAAAAAAATGTTCAAAGGTTAAAAATATATGGTTAAGCAGTCGCTAATCATAACTTAACTTTAAGTAACATTTATAAATGAAGTGGTAAATTAATAACTCAAAAGATAGAAACGAAAAGTATACTTGGAGATTTCTTTAATAATAAAATTATGATGCCCATGTTAGGAAGGTGATATGTCTTTGTGGCTAGCCAATAACAGCCGCGGTTGCATCGATCAGGTTAAGCTACGCTTGCCGTGGTTGGGTCGTAGATGGGTGACCATCTTTACATACCAAGACCCCCCCGTGCCTCGGAAAGCACATTAGTCAATTGGTCCCGGCAGTCATTAGTGGAGAGGCCCGAAAGTCTGGAAAACCCTTCGTAAAGAATATCGTATACCCAGTAACTGGGTTGTGGACGTCAGGCAGGCAGTCGCTCCATGTAAAATACTGGTATTCAGCTGCTTCCGGTTAGACTGGAAGCCGACCGCAAACCTAAACCGCTGGGCAGATTGATCAATGTTTGGGACGTACAAATGCAAATAGTGACATTAGCACACAGAAGTGACCTATTATTTTTTTAGGTGAATATAGCATTTCATTAACAAAAAAAGTGTTGTTTCCGGCCTCAATAGTCTCTTGAAAGCCTTTTACTAAACATACGGGAAGTAAAGAAGCAAGATTTATAAGATTACTAAATCCATTAGCTATTACCGCTGCTGATTCGTACATTCCCTTCTATCATCGTCCATTATCACTCTGTTGACGATAGATAAAAATAAAGATATGATTCACACATTTCACACGCTACACGATCATTCTTTAAGGCACATTTACATGAAATCAGGCTTTGTTTCATCGAAGGGTTGAGCAGAGGAGTACTGTCATTGACATCCATATATATACACCTTAAGGACTATTTTTGCTTGCAGCTCTCGGCTGCTATAGAAATCTCATCAATCAATAGTGGTCATCGTGTCACGGGATTTTGTTTTCAAACTGTTTACATTTGAATTTCTTCTATAGTACCTATATTACATCCACATTTCGCCATGTTTAAGTATCATATAATAGAAGCTATTGCCACTAACCGGGCATAAATTCAAACATAGGGCTGCTACTGACAAATTCCAGAAAGAAAAACCCCAATAACACTTTGCTCGACCTGGGAATAAAACCGAGGACGTCAGCAGTAGCGATGCGACCACTAGACCAAGAGGCAGTCAAAATAATTATTCACACATTTCACGCTGCTCAACCATTCTTTAAGGCACAATTATATTATGAAATATCAAAATTTCTCAAAGAAAAAGAATTCTGAAGTAGTCAAAGATATGCAACGTAAAAATGTAGTCATATTTTATTTTATATTCAAAGTCCTTGTTAAAAATACAGCTCATGATATATTCGCATCCTTTTGAATAAAAACTTGAATTCAAAATACAGCATAAGCCTCAAAATAAAAGTAACGAGGTCTTTGATTGACAGAAGAGCTTGTTATTCCTCTAATTCACTGCAAAATGCACTTTTATTTTGACAAGTGTGTGAATAAAATCAGTGTCACTTTATTTTTCTTTTGTAGGATAAACAGTCCCTTAAATGGACTTAGCATGTGTTTTGGTTCTGTTATTGGGAATGTGTTTGCCTTCACTTAGTAAGAATTTTGTGGTGTTGTTATTTAAAGTGTCAGCTAAATAATACAATAGCCAGCTTACCTCTAATCTTTAACAAATCGTCTAAGTCAACTCTGAGAGAATATTCCAATTGTGCCAGCACATAGCCGATGGTTCAACAACCTGAATATAATCATTATTATTCCTATAAAACCTGGTACCGGCTGTCATTCGTAGATCTTTGACAGTCGTCACGGGTCATCAGAAACCCGAAAGTCTGACAACCAGTCTTACCAAGGAGTATCGTGTTACCCAGCAACTGGGTTGTGGAGGTCAGATAACCAGTCGCTCCATGTAAAATACTGGTATTCAACTGCATCCGGTTAGACTGGAAGCTGACCCCAACATACTTAGCAAAAGGCTAAGGAGATGATGATTTACCTATTAAATTTCGGTTTAATAGGTCATAATAAATCATCGTCATCATCATAATCTGCCTAGCTAAATCAATTTATGTAAGAAATCAAATTAAGGGTCCTTTGTTACCTGCAACACAAAACATAATAAATGTACCGCAGGTACTGCATTTATAAATGGCTAGCTTCTAGCTGCAACTTCACTCACGTGGATCTCGAAAAATATCCAACAGAAACGTGATATTGGGACGAAAAAGTAGCCTATGTCCTTCTCCAAGTTGCCATCTATCTCCTTGCCAACTTTGATCGAAATCTGTTTATTGGTCTACCCGTGAAAAGGTCTGCCAGGGGTGCGGGTTGTTCGAAAGAGACACTGTGGGGTGGGCTTTAGTCAGTAAAAGTCTGACACGAAGAGCGGATAAGTTATTTGATGATTTCCAAAATTCAAAAAAAAAACAAAAACGTGCTACTGGGACAAAAAGTAGCCTATGTAACAGTAAAAAAACAAAAAATAGGCCCAAGATGCCATCTATCTCCTTGCCGACATTGATTGAAATCCGTTCAGTGGTTAAGGCGTGAAAAGGTAACATTCAGATAGTTACTTTCGAATTTATAATGTTAAGTGTGTATATGTCGCTGCCATCTGCTTAAATTAGCCAGTTAATTGGACTGATTAACATAATTATTATTGAGTAATATTCGTGTTATGTAATTTATTGTGAACAAACATTTCACTATTACTAGTTCCTTAGTGGTAGGTATTAGTAAAAAGTCACAAATTCATCAATATCCAATTTAACTAAATTACTGCACGACATTCAGCCATCTGGCTAAACGTTACGCTGAATGACTTCGCTAGATGTCCTTCAGCTATTTAATTGGATGCCAGCGTTTAATGAACGGCCTAGGCGTCCAATTAGCTGGCTAATTTAACCAGATGGCTGCAACATTTACATCATGTTACGATCTTTATGAATATTGAAAATTAAACCAATTACAATTTGTTAACTTTTATGGATGGTATGTACTGAGATCCTTAATGAAAACAGGCGTGACGATAAATCGATACATAAACTAACATCTGTCGTTTATTTTACCACTTTAACAGTTATCATTTGAATTGCTTCTCTGCATGAAAACCATTTTGTCCAATTAAATGAGTTAGCGAAGTTTAATGAATCGAGTTGAGCATTGATTCGATATTGTATCGACTTCTCCGTTACTCGAGTAAGAGTCAAAGCAATTTAGCAGAGAAACAAATCAATGCTGAGTCAACGAAGTTTAAAATGTTGATGTTCATTTTGCTTTGATCGAAATTTTCCACTTTACTGTGAAAGGAATTTTCCTGGAAGAAGTTAATTTTACTTTTGATAATATTGTGTTTTCTGCATATAAAAAGATATGGTGAAGTGTAACAACATATAACAGTGTTTACTTAATTTCTGATTTTTCCATTAATTTATATTTGTTTTAAGTTACATATGAGTACGAATTTCTTTTGACCTGGTCTGCATTAGACGTGAATGATTATGCTCAATTTCATCCAACCGTACCTCATTTCCATGTCTACAGCCAATACACCAACAAAGCCTAAAACCAAAACAACATCCGCGAAGATAAAGACATTTCTCAAGAAAATAATCCCATCAAGGACCCAGATTTTGTACCAACAATCAATCACCAATAACTAGCCATCGTTAGCACATACGCCACCGATCAGGGTGAAGTAGAACACACAGAAACTACAACCAAGGACCTACGAAGGATAAGTTAGACGGATATCGATCCATTAACCCGGGCCGGCATCAATCACCCACGGCAAACATTTGGCCCATTATATTGGACAAACACGGCCGCCCTACGACTTCTGGCCTTATGTTTGTTTCTTATAAAGTCATTTGAAATAGTGAGGTTTTGTTTAGATAGCACTGACCAATGTTTGGAAGTTGCTTAGTTGGGCTTTTTGATTGGGTTTGTTTTGAGTTATGGGTCGATTTGGACGTGATTAATGTTTAAATGTAGTTAATAACTATAGTGGTATTTGTGCGCAGTAGTCAAAGTAATAATACAGTAGGTAACATGAAGAATCGGTTTTGATTAGATTTCCTCCGGAAGCAACTGAGTGGTGAAATGATGGAGATTAGTGCATTGGACTTTGCATCGAATGATTTGGATCCCTATAATGGGTGTAGACAGAACAAAATGCGTAGATGACTTTGCGAAAGGTCTTTTATAACAAAATAATCCTACTACCCTACTAATATTATAAAATAGCTTTAGCCAGCGGCTTCGCCAGTGTAGTGTTCGAAATTTATCCCACGGGACCGTACTACCGGGATAAAATGTATCCTACGTGTTAATCCAGGTTATAAACTATCTGTGTGCTAATTCAACCAAATCAGTTACAAACATCCAAACATAATAACTTTCACATCTATTCTATACATTCTTTAATCTATACAGATAAATAAATAAATTTGGAGTGTCTGTTTGCAATATTAAAATAACCGCTTTTTACTAAATGCATATGGATGTATACACGGTACATATACCAAAATATATTTTTTTACAATTTTTATCTGTCTGTCTGTTTGTTCCGACTGATCTCTGAAACAGCTGGACCGATTTTAACGGGACTTTCACTGGCAGATAGCTGATGTAATAAGGAGTAACTTAGGCTACTTTTATTTTAGAAATTTTATTTATTTTTCTTATAACTATTCCGCGCGGACGAAGTCGCGGGCACAGCTAGTTTATAATATTAATAGGAAGTAGGATAGTAGAACTAGCTTTTATCTACGGCTCCAACTGCGTGGATGTCAGTTATCATGTAAAAAATTGCCTATATATTTCTCCATATCCCAGGCTATATCTCTGCCCATTTTTATGACGATAGGTTCAGCGGTTTAGCCCTGAAAGCTTAAGAGACAGACAGACAAACAGACAGAGTTACTTTTGCATTTATAATATTAGTAGGGATAGTAGGGAAGTAATGATTTTTCCAATAAGAAAGTTTGTATGTTCAAATGTTTGTTACTCAATGACGCATAAGCGGCTGAACGGATCTACATCACTTTTTATCCTGGTAGTAGTGCGTTCCCGTGGGATAATCTCCGACCTCCACGCGGATGAAGCCGCTCTCAAAAGCTAGTTTTAAATAATTTATTTATATTTTCATTTCAAGACTCAAGAAAATAAATTTCAAAAGGCCACTTACGTATCAAAAAGCCCTGTTTGGGTAAGCTAGACTAAGAAAGTAGGTACTAACATTGCAGAAAAACCTCAATAAATAATTCCCAAAAGCTATTCAAAACTAATGGAACCACATTATTCTTTGGTCTATTAATAAAGCACTTAATAACGCCAACTTTAAGATTTATCATCGTAATATCCCTTATATAAAAAATTGAAGGATTTCATATTAGCGAAAATCTGTAATGCTGGCAATATTTTGAAAGTTATTTTAGTTAGAGTATCGTGCTTGAACACAAATAAAAAAAAGGTGCGACATTGGCCAGGCTGATAATATTTGTTTTATATTTTATTTGTACCCAGCTGTTGTATTATAAAGTGCAATGTAAAGGCTTGTCTACGGTTTGTACGAAAAAAGTTGCATTGCTATTGAAATAGTATTTTCTTATTTAGGGATGCTTATATAGGGAAAGTAGTTCTGTTTGTGTCATCATCATTTCAGCCGAAAGACGTCCACTGCTGGACATAAGCCTCCCCCAAGCTCCGTCACTTCGTCCAGCTCTATACTTCCCGCATCCAGTGGATTCCTGCTGCCATCACGAGATCATCGGTCTACTTGTAGGAGCCCTTCCAATTCTACGTCTTCCGCTACGTAGTTGCCACTCCAGAACCTTTCGACTCCATCGGCTATCTATTCTGCGAGCAACGTGCCCTCTGGTCGTCGGGAATCCCAGGCTGATTCCCGGCCACCGTAGGCGCGGGCTTGCGGACGGCGAGTAATGGTTAGCTCGCTGTCCGGTAAGGACCAAGCCCGGGTCGACGGTGCGTTGTGTTCCACGCGCGCCTCAAAGAGATGTCAGCAGCAACTGATGGGGCCCGCAAGGGCCGATGCCTGCCAGGGGTGCGGGTTGTTCGAAAGAGATACCGCGGCCCCTGGCACACAGGTAACTCTTCAGTTGGTTTTAGTTAGTAAAAGTCTGACACGCCCTCTCGCTCCACCCAGAGCGGGAGAAGTTATTTGATGATTTCCCACCTAAAAAAAAAAAGCAACGTGCCCTACCCACTGCCAATTTGGCAATTCTTAGGGCTTTGTCGGATACCTTGGTTCTCCCTGCATATCTCTGTTCGTGTGTAAGCTAACATTTGACGCTAGCCACGACGTCATCAAAATTTTCACGAAATCTTATTCTTCCTACAAAATATGTCATTTCTCTACCTAGACTTCTATTCAGACTTAAGACGATTTTAACTGTCAGATGAACATGAGAAAATAAAACAACATGGCTGTCCATTTGTGCCTAAGTCGCAGAGAATTAGAATTAATATCTTACACGCAGTGAGTATAAAAATCACAGTCAATGTTATAAAAACCATTATAAATGCGGCCCTACATAGCCGTTATCGAATGATAGCCAATGCCTACGCATAAGACGGCAATGGAGACGTCTGGATAGCCGTAATGACGGCTACACTTTTATCTATAATCTCAGACTGTTTCTTATACGATACTGGGTTCAGAGATTTGCGCCAATATTGATCAGGGACTAACCCTTTTAGACTAACATGGACATTTTGCTATTTGTGTGCGATCTTTTCGTTAATTTTTTTGGAGAAAAATGTTAAAAATAAGTAACCTGCGATTTGACTGAAACCGCAAATAAGGTAAATTTTTTTTGTGTTGTACTTCCGTCGCTAAGATTGGTAATACTTCGGGCAATATTTGTTTAGATGGGTAATATTTTGTGGCGCAGGCATTAAGTCCGCCTTTGTACAATATTTTTTACATGTGCATTAAGTTTTAATAAATACAAAAATAATACATAAATGAAAAGGAAAAATTAACATTATAAGAAAACATAATGTTGATGATAATGATAATGTTAAATTTTCGTTCGATCGAAATCGATTACGATTCGACTTATAAATAATATGTTATTTTCTATAGCTCCACAAAATTTGATTTATTTGTGAGCGAATGGACAAATTCAGAAATACGTTTTGAATTTAATGCACTTTATTGGATGTACTTGCAGTGACTTTTTCTTCTAACTTTACTGCATAAAATTCAAAACGTGCCAATTGCCTTATACGTATTACTGGAGTTGTCGATTCACCCACAAGGAAATTAAAATCGTGCGAGTCGCTGGGAAATAATGTATGTATTATTTAAAAGTGTCGTTTTGCTCGCTTCGGGCTAATAAATTCGTGTTATCGAATAAATCGAAAAATTTTGGTGCTTAAGGTATTTAAAGGAGAAGTAAGATGATCGTTTTTAATAACGAGAGTGAAATGAGAGCCTATAAAATACGTCCAATTGTTACTTTTGATAATTGCAGGGTTCATAAAGTTCGGTAAAGTCCTAACAAGCATAGAAATGGCGGACCTTTTACAAGCAGCCAAAAACAACAATCTTGCCTGGAAACAAAACAAAATTTTATTTCACTTCCTCCCAACGACATAATTCAAAGTGACGGCAAGAGATATAAACGGGAGGACGTCCAAATTTCAGTTTTATAGTTTTAATTTAGGAGCCTCTGAAGTACAGGTGAAGAGATTGGATGACGTAATAAACGTCGTGGCGAATTTTCATTTACTGAGAAGCTAAGTGAATGTGTTTGAAATTGTAGGTAGGCACGGTGCTTTTTGTAGGGGAATTATTTATTATTATACTAGCCTACAAGTTAACAACCTTCTTTACAAATATTTTTTTTATGGTGGAGAAGAATTTAAGTAATCGTACAAGGTTCTAAATACGAAGTAGTGCCAGAACTTTTTGCTAAGACAATCATTTTGCTACTTGTATTAAGCGACATGCTGGCCAATATTAAGTTATAGTATGATATGATATTAAGTCAAGTTTCGTGGCAATCTGAGCACTTTTTTACCGATTGAAACATCAGGCAATTGAGGTCTAGTTTGAATTTTATTTGATTGATGCGACACAAATTTTATACAATTTTAGAATAGATGGATTTCATACACACACAACGAACGACGTGAACCTGAAAGGCGGAGAAAGGTGTTTTGGTGTAGTCTGCCAGAAGCCTACGTCCAGCATTGGACTGCTATAAGCTGAGTTGAACTAGAACGTCATTAGTTATTTAAATTTTAATCCATAGGTGGTCGCATAGTGGTGTGACTTTCGTGATCTTTGGTCGAGATGACAAGTTACTAGTACAATAAAACTATTTGTTCTGGAGACAAGTACACTAAAATCCATAGTAATCGGCACAGAAACATGTTCTTACATAACTTTTGATAATTTATTGAATCCGATTCAAACCTGAAATCACCTTTCAACATCTTATCCGAAACTGCATTTTGTATAAAATAGTGTCGCAATGTACGAAGATAAGATTGTTAATGGTGGTACAAATTGTTTCAAACATTTACATTTAAATCTGGTTCGGCCAGAACATGCCCATTCTAGCAGGTTTTGTTACATTATCAAGGCGTTAATCTTAACGAAAATGTTTACGTCTCTTGGAAATTCCTATTGTTTGAACTTAATTTCAGCTATAGTTCTTGGTTCTTAGGAATTCGGGTTCTGTAATTTTGAGTATAACGGTGGTACCCTTGCAGTTGTAACTGAATTAAACAGTGTCAAATTTTAAACAGTTACAATGATCTTATACACAACACAATAGTGATATACGTACACAGCACAACATTGGAATATTTTATAAATTAAGTATTGACCACTATATTCTCACAACCAATGATCTCGCCACTGTATGCAGATTTAAAGATTTATGTAAGTAGGTATTTGTAAAAAAAAACTTTTACAAATAAATATCTGTTATCCATAGATTTTTTTGTTTGTTATTATTACCAAATATAATGAAATAATTTTAATTATAACTATTCTTTTTAGCTTTGTATTAATATTTAAAACGAAAACTGGTGCATGTGGTGCTAGCCTGTAAGTACCTAATTATTGCACTTACATTCGTTATATTAAAGACTTTATTGTAAATGTTTTGTTTAAAGTATAGTTGGCTTACCTAAACAAATAATAAAATATATTTTTATAAGAAATTATCGAGACACATCGCCTTCACCCAACTTAGCAAAACAAATATAAATTGTCTTTATCTAATAATGTAGTTGGCCATTTTACGTCAAAGTAAAATAAAAAGCAAATAACATAATTCGAAAACAGAAATTGCCCTAACACAACTTTGCTGGCAAAAATAATTCAGATAATTATACGGCTTACTCCAAAACAATAATTTACTTGGCTACACTCTGAGATTAAGCCAAAATAAATTGCAATAGGACTTTAGTAATACCTTAACATTATTATAAACTTTCTTAATGAGATTTGTTCTACAGACAGGCAAAGCCTTATATTTTTAGATAACCGACTATTTTCAGACTGCCCTAAACTTGCGTGGGGCAAGGCTAAAGGCAATTCTGTACAGTAATAACTAAGTAAGTAATCATTTATTTACCAAAAATCTTAGTCTAGGTAACATCAATGTGGTTTCAATAGTCGCTATTCCGGCTAAGACCCCTGTCCTTCAAACTAGTAAAATCCTGTATAATGAAGACCAGTGTTCTTTATTGGGATTGACATGTTTTAAATTTGTTTTATAACTTGCTGTTGCCCGCGACTTCGTCTGTGATTCATAATAAAAAGTAACCCAGGTCCTTACGCAGGTCATGGTGTATCTGTGTGCGAAATTTCATCCTAATCTGTTCAGCCGTTTTAGCGTGAAAGCGTAACATACGAACAAACTTAGCTTCTAATTAATATTATTAGTTAAAAAATCAAAATATTTTATTTCACATACCTACATCCACACCATGGGCATTTTGAAACGTCAGAAGCTAAGCACATGGCTCCAATTGGTCGTTTCCTATGGAGAAGACCCGGCAAAAAACTCCACGGTAACTCTTTTAAAAATAATTCGTTTTTAACAGGTTTGAGAGGCTAGTGTTGAGACAGGATTGCAAAATAATTTTGATGTTAACATAAAATATTTACTAAGTTAACTAACTAAGCTCCTAGGATTGTACGGTAGGCCACCGTACAACTTTAGGAGCCTCAATATTAGGTACCAAGAATATGAAAAATAATATGATTTGTTCAGATTCAGTTCATGTGATTACATTGCTCGTGTAGACGTAAGAACTACGCACTTAGGATACTTGGTCACTATTTGTTGTTGCATTAAGAGTACTTACTCATTTCTATACGTTGTAATGGCGTCTGCAAGTAGTATTTAAAAGGAAAAGTTTTTCTGTTAAATAAATATAATGTTACAATTATTTATGCAAGACATTGAATGTAGTAAAATAGTAACTACATATACTTATTTTTATTTGGGTTTGGTCTGAAAGCTCTTTTTATCGAAATTTGGTTCGAAGTTTTCACCATCTATGTACTTATTCATTTTCTTTGGTAAATCTAATCCTAAGAGAAAAGTGTTTTCGTTCCTATACATTGGGATATTACCCGTCGTCAGAAGCCCCAGTCTGATAACCATTCTTACCTAGGGGTATCGTGGACGCCAGGTAGGTAGTCGCTGCATGTAAAATACTGGTATTTAACTGCATCATACCAACAAAGTAGAGAAAAGGCTAGGCAAATTATGAAGATGATGACATTAGGATACTACTGGTAAGACCAAATTTTATAATTTTTGGTCACCAATAAATGTCCATCATTGACGCTTATTCCACTTCCCAAAAAAAACGAACGCGTGAAGTTGTAGAATACGCCTTGTTTTGATCTGTAATACAAAACAAAGTTCCTATCCAAACAATCACGTCCAAACAAAAGTAAAAAGCCACACTTAATTTGTATCTGCTATGAAGCATTAAAACTAAAGAGTCTACGTCAACAGTACATTGATCCCAAACGAAGCGTCGGAGCGCATCCGGCAAATAATTAAAACTTTTACAAGAGCCAGTGAAATGTGGAAGAAAGAAATAAATTTTCTACCCGAACGCACACTTTCGTTTTTATCCTTGAAGCTTGTGATTTATACCCAAAACTTATTTACTGCTGTCCAAACAAACGCTCTTCGATATTTCACTTTGTCTCTCGAATAATAGTCACCAATTTTCCTTAAAAGCTTCTTTTCTATGGTTTTAACTGGTTCGGCTTACATATTGAAATATTCAGTTTCTGCCATAGGGACCTTACGGTCTCTCTGTACCGGGATCAAATAATGAAACACGTTTTTTGAAGGATAAACTAATTATTCCATACTAGCTTTTGCTAGCGGCTTCGTCCACGTAGGGGTCGAAAATTATCCCACGGAAACGTACCATCGGGATAAAAAGTATTATATGTGTTATTCCAGGTTACAAACTAGCTGTGTGCCAAATTTCATCCAAATTCGTTCAGCCGTTTTTGTGTGATTGAGTAACAAACATTTAAACTTCCACATTTATAATATTATTATTATATTATAGTGGTACAATAGCGACCTTATTTGTGATGTTCTTTAAAAAGGCGAAAGTACTCGCAAACGGAGTATACAAAAAGAGTATGTAGGAATAGTAGCAGGTGGCATTCTGAAGTTTCTGCCTAGCCCCATTGGAGAAAGGCGTGAGTTTATGTTTGTATACATTCCCAGATCATTCTGCAAATCCTATTTTTACACGCTTTATGTTATCTATTACATGCTTTTTATTAGTTTCACTTGTATGTTTGTTTGTAACCGACTCCTTTGGACTTGATTTTGACCGACTTCAAACGGTCAGATTTAATTTAAACTTTGTATACTTATCGAGGACAGATGACGATTCAATATTTAAAAAAAAAACAAGAAAAAAAATCTGAAAAATTATGCTTTTGTAAATAGCAGAACTAAAAAAATAGAACATAAATAATAGTTAAATAAAAACTGAAAAACACGCTTTAAAAACCAAACTAAAAAGGCAAAAAATATATTTTTTTAAACCGTGGGGTGCTTGATATTAATTGATTATAAAAATACCTCAAACAGCACCCCACGCTTTTTGGAACTATTTTCTGCTTTTTTAGTTTGATTTTTAAAGCGTGTTTTTAGTTTTTTAAACTATTATTGATTACTTCTTCCTTTGGCTTGTCAGGTCAACCTCTCACTTAATGTTTTTTCGGCTATTCTCCTTGTAAATTAGCTAGACAGTGCGAATGCGATTAAAGTTAAAGCCATCCTGTACAACGTAAGGTCGACTTTAGTTGACAACTTTTGCAATACCTGCTAGTACGTGTAATCTGTCTTTTCTGGCACGATTACTTCTCATTTGTAGGAGTTTCTAGATTTCCGCTGCCCTTATTTTTTGCTCTTAAATCCATTCCGTTCTTTAAGACCGAGTAGAGAATTTCTATTAAGATCTTTTTTTAAACAACTTTACTTCATTAAATTGAAGTCAGGAACTTAAAGAGTACTTATTTATTAGGGCGTGAATTTTCTGAGCAAACCCATAGGCGAGATTAGAGTCCAGAGGAAATTACTAAGGAATTACGGTGGCTGGCCTTACCCGGGGTTAGTCAAAGAGAAGTCGGGATTCAAATAGAAATAGAAATCCTTTGATCTATAAAATATCACTGGCAAGCAATATTGATGAATCGTGAAATGCCGATGCAACATTACTTGATATTAAAATAATATGCAAGCGTTTAGACCTTTGAAATGGATTTATATTTAATGAAGGCATCTTTTATTCATGCATTTAAAATGCTTCGAAGAACACTACTCGAGGATATTTGTATTTTCCTAGAGATTAAAAGGTTAGCATGGATAATGAAACGGAAAATTTTAGATTTTTATGAACAAAATTAAAAAACCCCCGACCCAAACAAAAACTCTAAAAAGTTTAAAAAAAAACATTTATTGGCTTTTTAAGTTGTAGGTAATATTTTTATCAAGGCATTGTCAAGTTGGGGGACGGCTAATGAAAATGCTACGCCTCCTCTGTTTGGCGTGTTTTTTTTACTTTTTAGAGTTTTTGTTTGGGTCCGGGATTTTTTAATTTTTAATTTAACTTTTTTTGGCTGCTTTTTAAAGTTAATATCTAGCTTAAATCTGCGCAGCGTTGCGTATGTTTCTCAAAGTGAAGTGTGTCACTCATTTATCATCATTCCTCGTCCTGATCACCATTTATCTATAGGTAACCTATTCATTGAGACCTTTTTAGTGAGCACAAACACGACACTTCTGCTGTTTGTTGGTGAGTTACTTGAGTATACTGGGAAATCCAGGTGATGCTCCAGCATCAGTTCAAGGTTACTTTGTTCGTCTAATATCACTGAAGTAATAGAATACCAAATTTCGACTTGATCAGACCCGTGTAAGATGCTCAAATCCCTAAATCAACCAGAAAAGAGCTGATAATCTTCAAACGGCTGAACCGATTTTGATGAAAAATGTTTAAAAACACTCCCGACTATTACCTTTCAAGCTAAAAACATCAAAATCGGTTCATCCAGTCGGGAGCTACGATGCCACAGACAGACAGACAGACAGACAGACACACACACACACACGCAAGCACACACACACACAGAGACAAAATATAAAACCCCGTCGTTTTTGTGTCGGGGGTTAAAAAGTTATGGCTGTCATTCGTTTTATTGTAAATTGGTGCTGACTTAAGTCGGGGTATCGGATTAACCAGGTATTGGGTTGTGGAGGTCAGATAGGCAGTCGCTTCATGTTATATACTGGTATTCAGCTACATCTGGTCAGACTGGAAGCCGACCCCAACGTAGTTGGGAAAAGGCTGGGCAGATGAGGTGCTGACTTAAGAGTAGCCTTTTTTTAAACCACGAAAAAATGTTATTCGTCATCAAACTTAATGACTAATTAACAATACCAACCGACAGAAGTGAAAAATGCACAGTATGAGAAACATAATGTTTCACAATATGTGTTATTGCTAAGTATATTAACATAACGAAATTATATACAAAAGCGATTTAAGAGCCAACAAAACGCTCAATCAAGCCGTGTATCCCGTCAATCATAAACATTTAACTTATTTGTGGCCAGTAAATTTTATTTTAGTGGGGTAATAAACCTCTTCTGTGATTGCCATCATACACCATGGTGGATGTGGGAAACCAACGGTTCCAATAATTCGATTGGTGTCCAATCTTTTTAATATCGTTTATAGCAATGAGTTTTTATGGACTAAATGTTTTTGTTTGATTGAAATAGCAATGAGTTTTTATGGACTAAATGTTTTTGTTTGATTGAGTTGCACTCGATCAGTCAGTCAGGGGATCTTGTGGCTAAGTAAAAATAGCTGCACGGGTCTATCGATCAGGTTAAGCTACGCTTGCCGCGGTTGATCCGTAGATGGGTGACCATCTTTACATACCAAGACCTCTCTTTGCCTTGGAAAGCAAGTTAAACTGTTGGTCCCGGCTGTCATTTGTGGATCTTTGACATTCGTTACGGGTCGTCAGAACCCCGAAAGTCTGACAACCAGTCTTTCCATCGTATCGTACCTAGTTACTGGGTTGTGGAGGTCAGATAGGCAGTCGCTCCATGTAAAATACTGGTATTCAGCTGCAATCAAATCAAATCAAATCAAAATATTTTATTTCACATAAACCTGCAAGGGCACTTATGAAACGTCAGAAGCTAGGTGCACGGTTCCAATTTGTCGCTTCCTATGGAGAAGAGCCGGCAAGAAACTCCACGGTTACTCTTTTAAAAATAATTGGATTTTATAATGTTTTCAAATTACAGTGATATTAGGTATGGGAGAACAGTGCAGGCATGTCAATAAGTACCAGGTACTTAGAGGAATGAAAATAAAGAATAGAAACTGTAGGCCTACAACGTTCTCTCATTCACAATATGTAAAAGAATCTACATAAATAAAATCAACCTATTTAAACCAAGTGATATGATTTCCATGAGAATCACTAATAAATACTCGATATTACAAGTGTTGTATAATGTCAAATAATGACGAGAATATGTCAGAAAGTGTAAAAAATAAAATTAATAAAAATTAACATTGTAATTTGGAAGCAGTTAATAGACGCTCATACAGTTATGGTGCTAATGAGTTACCAGGGAAGCCACATGTGCAGAAGGAATTAACGCCAAACTTCCTTGTCTTCAACGTAGTATTTTATCTTATAATATGCTTTTTTGATAAGGACACGTTTGATATGAGTTTTAAACTTTCCATCGCTAAGTTCTGTAACCGATTTTGGCAACTTGTTATAGAAGCGGATACTGTTTATTAGAAATGACTTACTAGTTTTAGTTAATCTAAATTTTGGAATCACAATTTCATCTTTACTACGTGTATTTAGATTATGGAAGTCGCATCTTTTTTTGAAAAGACCTAAATCCGGCATCCAGCCTGCATCCTGCATCCGGTTAGACTGGAAGCCGACCCCAACATAGTTGGGAATAGGCTAGGCAGATGATGAGTTGTAGTCCATCAGTCTATTCTTTCGTAATAACAACATTACATCACGTCTTGTTTTCTCGGAGGGTTGGGCATCGTGTTATAGGGTGTTTCTTTCTGAAATTTCTCAGTAGCAGCCTACAGTCTAGATTTGTGCCCGATTGATGGCAAGGCTTGCTCTCTATCAAATGGGATTTAGGCATAATAGGTGAAATGTGGGAGTACTTTAGGTACAGCTTTGCTCAACCCTTCTTTCGTAGTGTATTTCTATTTTTTTTTCCTTTTTGGGTTGGCACACAGTCGGTACGTTTGTAGGTCCAAAAATTTAAAGTTACAAATATCAGAAATAAATATGATGAACAAATACTTTAGTGAATATAATTGTTGGTCAAAATCCGCTTGAGTATTGTGAATACATTTATCCAGATCACATGTATCCAAAAACTACAATAAATTCTGTATGCTGTAAATAACACAGATTGCACAAACCATTTTCAGATAGTCATTTTCACCGTTAACAAACACGAAACTCATTTTAATTGGACTACAGATTGACTGACGTAGTTACGCAGAACGTGGAATTAGGAACAGCCTAGATTTCCATCCATTACCTGTTTTATTTTAGGCCCAAAGTTAGGCCATAAACAGACATTCCTATGTATAAATTATGAAGTACCGAGTTAGATCATAATCATCATCATCATCATCATATCAGCCGAAAAACGTCCACTGCTGGACATAAGCCTCCCCCAAAAGGGGGGGATTTGCCATAATTGCCACGCTTGGCAGACGGGTTGGCGATCGCAGTATGGTGGTCAAATGCATAGAGAACGCTGCTGCCCATTCTCTAGTAAGTCCCTTAGTCGCCTTCTACGACACCCACGGGAAGAAATGGGATGGTGCTATTCTTTTATGTCCGGCACCACACGGAGCCCGATCATAATAACACAATAATATGTAAGACATTAGTCTTAAACCAGTCGTAATCATTTGTACATGTAAGTATATAAAAACCGGCTAAGTGCGAGTCGTGCTCGGACACGAAGGGTTTCGTAGCACCGTACAATATTTAAGACTATTTGTACGGGCGTCTCCGTATGTACACACGGCTACACATCAAGCTATAAATTTCCAGTATACGCTGATCTCGCATTGTATTAGATTTCCGTACAGTGCGAGGTCAGCGTAAACTGGAAATGTATAGCCGTGTGTACAAGAAACTTGTTCAAAGAATTTGTTCCCCCTTAATTTTTAACTTTACTACTATTTTATTTTTACTATTTGTTGTTATAGCGGCATTACAAATAAAATCTATTACGGTTCATGAGATACAGCCCGCTGACAGACAGACGGACGGACGGCTTAGTACTAGGGTGTTGTTGGTACTCTTTGGGTACGGAACCCTAAAAAGGAGGGGAAATAGTCATAGGGCATCAATTAAAACACTTGGAGAAGTATGAAGTACACAGCTAAATGTTTTTCTCCATTTTAAATTATTTACTTCAATTTTCCTTCTCGGTAAGCTCTTCAATATCCACATCAAGATTAGTTCCACAAATAACGAAACTTTCCCTTGTTTGCAAAAGAACATAATATAAGCTCGTTTATTTACATAAAGTGAAACGGACCACCATTTTTAATACACTTTGATACAAAAATGTACACAGAAATATGAATTTTATCCCTGTTACTGTAAAGATAAAGTTGGCATGAATATTGATCAGTGTTTTTGACTGTATCAATTTTGCCTATATCGTAGAGCTCGTCGTATTGGTGCCTATATTTTCTGTTTCATTTGTTCATCTTACTATCCTAATAATATTAGAAACTAGCAGCGCTCCGCGGTTTCACCCGCGTAGTTCCCGTTCCCGTAAGAATACGGGGATAAAATATAGCCTACGTTACTCGGTAAAGATGTAGCTTTCTAACGGTAATTTTTGTTTTTTAATCGGTCCAGTAGTTTTTAAGTTTATTCGTTACATACAAAAATACAATTTTTTCCTCTTTATAATATTATTATTATTATATCGTCTGCTTACGGGTAAAAAGTAATAAGTGCAGTCTGTGTCATTTCGAGTAAATGACATTTCAAAGTTTATGTTTTAATTTAAACACATTAATTTTTAAAACTGTTAAAGCAAACTGTTGCACTAATTACCCTTCTTTTAAGATATACTCTTATCTATATAATATTTACAAAATGTGAGAAGATATCATTTTTACAAACTTACTATCTCAGCAGCCATTGGACATTGCATTTTTTGATTTTACCAGTAGATAGCCCTTAAAAAATTACACGTGACTGCATTTTTAACTAGATTTAGTAAAAAAATGTATTTAACTTGTTTTACCAGTAAGCAGACGATATATTATATTATATTATATTATATTATTAGTGTAGATGTGAAAGTTTGTATGTATGGATATTTAGATGGTTGGATTGTTTGTTAGTCAATCACGCAGAAACTGCTGAATGGATTTGTATGATATTTGGCCCACAGATAGTTTATAGCCTAGATTAACGATTGACTTTTTATCCCGGTAGTACGTTCCGCTGGGATGATTATCAACACCACGCGGGCAAAGCCGCTGGCAAAAGCTAGTAATATAATAAATATCCGTCATTTTAATAAACAAGTCTACGTCAATGCTATCTTCCGATGTTTCTTCTTATGACGTATGCAAGGATCAAGTCAGCCCCGTAATCTCATGCGATAAGTTGGCTTAGCATAATGCTACGTAAAATGTAGTTGGCATAGATAAACTAAATAAAGCTAGAAGGACTTTTCAAACTTGCATTACCCTATACAGAGTGTAACAGAAACCCTATTGCTATCCTTAAGCTCTAAAGATAATAGCTGGTATAGAATCACTATACATAGTTTCAGCTCAAAATAAAAAACTCTAAGAATTGATAACAAATTTTCGGTTTCATATGTTTCTTAAATTCAAATCATCATACCAAACGTGTCACCGCACTACGTCGGTCAATGACTTTCCACGTTACTCGCCAATATCACGATAAATCTCTTCCAAGAGATGTGTTTCAATTTGATGATTTGATTTCCGGTATCAATGTATTCAAAATTCTCATAACTTCCGAACATGTAGAGATAGGATTAAAAATCCCTTCCAATATCGTTTGATATCATCCAAAGAAGCCGTGCCTTTGGTATGTATATAGCGTTTCCGTTACACGTTGTATATGGTACATCGAATGTTACAAAACCTGTCGCTATTTTCACGAAACATTTATTTTATTTCCTTACAATCATGAACTCCCGTGTTTCCACTTCTCAACAACTAAAAACAATCCCTGCACACAATATACAAATTCACGGTACATTAACATTACAAACAACTTAAAGGTGCGTACATAACATCGGATTACGTTGGCGCGCGGTATCGAATTACCACCATAATTGGTCGAACCTTCACTCTTGAACGTATGGCTAATGCAACAATTTACGCATCAGCTAATCTGCAAATTGGTGCTGCTTTGTCGGCCGGAGGCCGGCCGTGTCGTCGGCCCGGTCTGTCTGCAACCGGCTTTATATGGCCGATGATTTATTAATGGACGCAGCGGACTTCAACCGCTGCTATTATGGTTGTAAGTGGATTACCTACGTTAAGGATGTTATTAGATAACTGGCGTTCTTTATTAGTAAACGATAACGTGTCAAGAGGTTTCATATTATGATGGAGTAACTGTTTAGGTAAGACCGATCGTTGTTTTTTTTAAACAAAACGGTTCACGTCCCCTTTTTCCACATATATTTGCAATTTGCTTATCTGTTAGGGCTTTTTTTGTTTCAGGTGAGTCTCGTTTCGTATAGACCTACCTATAGACCCTTTAGCTATCTCATATTAGGCCTCAACATTTGCCAAGTTATTTTCGCAAAACACTAAATAATCCGAGAGACTGCCTCGTTGGTCTAGTGGTCGCCAGTGCTACTGCAGAGCATGGGGTCCTGGGTCCGACTCCCAGGTCGGGCAAAGTGTTATTTAGTTTTTCTATGTGAAATTTGACCCGGAGTCTGGATTTGTTCCCGGTTGATGCAATAGGCTCGCCCCCTTACAAACCTGGCGAAATGTGGGTGAAGGTAAGTACTATAGATGCATCTCTGCCCAAAACGGAAAACAAGGCGTGATGTTATGATGATGACTTAAAAATCCATATCATTCCAAGGTTCTCAATAATATTCGTGACCCCTGGTACAATCATTCGTATAAAGACGAGTACCTATCAATACTCAAATAACTGTTACTCTTCAATCTTTTGAGCAAATGAGCACGTGCTGGGAGGCTTTCAATGATTCTTATACTGCGTGGGAGGGCTTATTATTTATTTGTCTCCTTTCTTTTCTTTGTCTGTTTTAAAATAAATCATTTAAAAGTGAAATACATTGAAAAACCTTAAAATGGAATTGATCAATAGAATATAGGCTAGTGCAGACTAGCGCGATGCGAAGGTTGCGTCGCGACACTCGTAGAACAATTTCTATGAGAATTTCATGGAAATTGTGGTCTTTAAGAATTAAAAATGTGAAATTTTAGTCGGTATTAGGAATTACAATGATCATTTAAACAGATGCTATCACAGATGACGTTGCTTTTATAATAATAGTCCTCCAGACCATATTTCGGCCAGAGCGGCTATTCTCAATGGAGACTAGCCTTCCACGCAGGCTATATAATAGTTCATGAGCGTGTGCGCAGACACAGGTGCACTCCTTCCTACACTCACATATAGTGCGATGGGAGAGAGATCAGGGCCCCAATTCTGTATCGTTATAATGATTCCCTGCGGAATTTTAAACGTTCAAACTACGTCAATATTTTTTTTTGGAAACCAATGTAACGGTAAGGAATTGTCATATTCTGTATGTTCCAAGACAATTTTTCGATATCATTAATACTTAATTAGCAGAATTGGTGTGTGATTGACGTGGTTACGAGTAAGGAATCGTTAAGTGGTCAAAGCGAATTCAGGCCCAGGCGCAGGACCAACGGCTTAACGTGCTTTCCGAAAAACGAGGGTCGAGGTGCGGTAAATTTCCAAGCTCCGGGCTGTTACTAAGAAATTCCTAACAGAAAAACCCTTAACACTTTCACACAGGATCCCACGCTTCGCAGTCGCGCTTGTGACCATGGGGCAGTTTCCCAGTTAGGTGGTGGACATGCTCTTTATAACAACTACTGTTTTTACTCTCAGATTTATTCGCGCGCATTTTGTAAGAATACTCTGACCAACTTCGGATGAACTTGCCGTGGTCTAGCTCAGAGATCACATACTTAGTCCTACGGTCAAGTTGGAACTAAATGTCATGAACTTCGCAATATATTCAATTAGAATTTCATCAACTATTTTGTACATCTATCAAAAATTCTTAGCCTCATAGCTAAGAGACTCCTGACTCGCTCCTCTCATCTCCATAGGTAGCACCTTCATTGAACCGGCTACGGGCCGCGGCGGTTTCGTTTGGTCCACTTCCACTGATAATTAATTTAACGCCATGTCTGTACGTCTGTGTATACCAGATCTTGTACGTAAATAGACCCAAATTATCTTATTAAGGCGGACGGGAAAATGTTTCGTAACATTTTACAAAAGGTACAATTTGTGCTGCAGATTTTGAAAAAGAAATGCTACGTTTTTTTATTTGTGTTAAAACTGAAATGAAATTAAAGAAAGAAAGAATCAACCACATAGGAAGTTGATTCTTGCTTTCTTTAATTTGACTTGGAAATTAACATAGACGCAATATGTAGTTTAGTACACAAAATATCCTACTAATATTATAAATGTGAAAGTTTGTGAGTATGGATGTATGGATATATGTATGGATGTTTGTTACTCTTTCACGCCAAAACATCTAAACGGATTTGAATGAAATTTGGAGCACAGGTAGTTTGTAACCTGGAATAACACATAGGATACTTTTTATCCCGGTACTACGTACCCGTGGGATAGTTTTCGACCTCCACGTGGGCGAAGCCGCTGGCAAAAGCTAGTTACTAATATATACATTATTTAAAACTTTGGATCTATGAATTCTTATCGAGGAAGGCTATAGGCTATATAAAATCACGCTAAGACCCTTAGGAGCCGAGCAAAGAGGAAAAAGTCACGAATATGTAGTACTCGCACGGGCAGGCGAGGCGAGCGACGGAGAGCAAATTTGAAACGAACGAAGTCGCGGGCAGAAGCTAGTTCCATATAAACCCACAACTGACCGTCACGAAACAAAAAATTATACACAAAACAAATAAAAGATAAGTGAAAAAATAAAAAAGTAAAATAAAACCTAAAAGGATCGTGCTAAAAGAATTAATATCATTAAAACATTTTTGGTCAGATTATACAAGTTTTAGAAGGCTTAGCGAATCATAGTTGTCAGCTAAAATAGCTTTGAAAACCGAAAACCTTTTCTCATTTCGACAACTAATCCGTGGTGGCGGTTTTGGCCAAAATTAAATGTATTTTGATCTAATAATGCATTGCTTGAATGAATTTAAGGCATACGTGACCACAATCCAGTGGTTTGGTGCCTGAAAACTAACCAGACAGATAGTTATAATTTAGGATTTTGTGACGACTTGCAAGTTTTAGGTTGTTGGTTCGAACCCAAGCAGGTATTTTACTTTATGTAAACTATTTCATCACTATTGCTTTTAAAACCGTGAAGAAAAACATCGTGTGGAAACCGGGATGTCCTGGAACCAACAATTCAAAGTCATGTGATATCCGCCATTCCGCACTGAGCCACTCAAAGAGATGTCAGCATCAACTGGTAGACCCCCTACAAGGGCCGATGCCTGCCAGGGGTGCGGGTTGTTCGAAAGAGATACCGTCGCCCCTGGCACATAGGCAACTGAGGGAACACGGGTGGGTTTTGGTCAGTAAAAGTCTGACATGCTCTCCTGCTCCACCCCGAGCGGGAGGAGTTATTTGATTATTTCCCACCCTCAAAAAAAAGCCCGCGTGGTAGGTAATACCCTTTCACAGAGAGGAGGCCGTGTCACTGTAGTGGGAAAATTATGGGCCGATTATGCTATGGTATGCTTATGCTGTTAAAATTACTAGCAATGTTTGTTTTATAAAATATAAAGCTTATAATATAATAAAGAAAAAATGTAAAGCTTTGCACTCCCATGTGATTTCTAGAATGATTTTTTTTGTACATTTCGCCAGTCATCATCATCATCTCAGCCGATAGACGTCCACGGAAGGACATGGGTGTCCCCCAAAAAAAAAGGGGGGTTTGACATAATCGCCACGCTTGGCAGGCGGGTTGGCGACCGCTGTACGGTGGCAAAATGCATAGCGAACTCTGCTGCCCATTCTCTAGTAAGTCCCTTAGTCGCCTTTTACGACACCCACGGGAAGATATGGGATGGTGCTATTCTTTACGTCCAACACCACACCGAACAATTTTGCCAGTGAGAGACAGTTTCTAGTCATTTTATCAAAATCCAAATAACATTTTATATTTTTAGCACCTTATAGAATTGTTGCATGGCTGTGTTGAAACGTTGATACCTAAAGAATAGCACAAAGCCAAAACCCAAACAGGATTAAAATACACTTTATAGACATATATGACATGTGAAATCGAAGTTTATTTTCTTAGTCCTAAATCCTTTTTTACCAAAAAGGATAGAGTATAACAAAAAACAATAACACCTCTTTAGAGATATGTACCTACTCCTTGCAGTTGGGCAAGATAATCTTCCGTTAGACTCAATTAAAATACGTTTAGAACAGCACCTGGTGAGATAAACATCGCAACTATTGAAACTCGAGAATTTCAAACCTCAATTTTGACAACAAAAAGGCCATAATCGATTTTTGGGTATACAAAAGGAGCATTATATTTGACAAGTCGACTGTACAAACGTTGTTTGTGGCGGAGATTATTTCGGTTGAAATGAATGAAAGCAAAACACGATCCTGTGAATATGTTGGTCGGTAATTGAAATACGAACAACGCCCTCGAGGGTGGTTTTTTAATTCTTTTTAACGTCCGTCGACTCGATAGGTTCGAGTGTCGCCGTTGTCTCGAGAAATCGATTTCATAGAAAATATTTTTGGCTTAAAAATTCTGGGAGATTGTTTTTCTTCAAATTGTACAACGGCGTTTTTTATTGTGTAGGCGATTGAAATCCTCAGAAGGTTTAGTTATTACTTCATATTTTTCGTTTCATAAATTGGCTCCTCAATCTGCTTTAGAATCTGAAAGAAGAATTCAACTCATACAATATTTTACAAAATATATTATTAAAATAAGTTTTGATAAAACACATAACCAAAATCTAAATTACACCCCAACATTGTTAATTTTGGATACAATACGTGTTTCTCTTTTATTACGATAAAGGATGCACATAAAAAAGCAAACCTTTCTTCAATGCATCATAAAACATGTTACCCTCTTATTGTGGTTTATTGATTAATAGATGAAACTTTCAACGCAAGACAGGAAACGTATGGTAATAGAAAAACCCACCCGCAGGCAGTCGTCATTACGCCTGTTGTTCGAAGGGTCCAGTATAAAATAATGATTAATTATTATAATTTAGTCCATGTCATCGGACATCCACATGGCAGCCCCACCCGACAGTTTAATCTTAGTCCAGGTGCTGTTTATCTGATTGTAGCGTGAAAGGGTTTAAATTCGTAGTTAGTAGCCGTCGAAACGATTGTACTTCGGTAGTAAGTGAAAACATAATTGTATTAATAAATGACGTGGTGGAAACTGTGATTGACTTTCATAGAAGGTAATTGGACAAATAAATATGCGCCTGACTAACGTTGTTGATCCATTACGCTGAGATAATAAGGTAACTTGATTGGTCATACTAGGTCGCCAGAAACTCGAAAGTCCGACAACCAGCCTTGCCAAGGGGTTTCGTGTTACCCAGTAACTGGGCTATGAATGTGAGATAGGCAGTCGCTCCATGTTAAATTTTGGTAATTAGTTGTATTCAGTTAGACTGGAAGTTGACCCCAACATAGTTGGGAAAAAGCTAGACATGATGATGATTGGTAATGCTGGCGTTCACCATATAGATAAGTACATATTTCTGGTTATTGAAACTCAGATTTTCATAGTGAATAATGATACATGCAAGCGCATAACATAGACCATACATTAAGACGTTTTGAACGAATAAAATTATACATTATGTCTGCTGGAGTCAAAGAACATTGAGGGCAACCCGCTGTTCTCATTCTAGACAATAAGAAGCAACTAACACATTGCAATCTTAATGGCGACACTTTGCAAGCTTTAAGCGAAGGCGGCAAATCTAATAGTAACATAAAGTTACCGTTCGAAGCCCTACTCACCGCAAAGAGGGGACCAACTTTTAAAATGGTTGCCGTAGTGACAACGGTAACCTGACGGCGCAATGGAGCGTCACAAAAACTGTGCAACCTAATCCCGAACAATAGAACATGGATGCAACAAAGCGCAGACATATATCAAACAACAAAAACACTGCTCTCGACGGCCTCACGAGCGAACGAACACTATCATTTACGCAACGATTTGTCATCGAGATTTGGGGGTAGAGGGGAGGGACATTTTGGCTGATCCCTACGACTGGTTCTCGTCTTTTTTGTTATTAATCCCAGCTGTAAACTAAACCATGAAACTATTATAACAATAAAATTAAACTACTATAACAACAATTTTATGTTAATTCGTGGAAGTCGTACTGTTCGAATAAAAATTAAGTTGTAGTTGAGTCACTCTGTAGACTTTAAGATCTATATTATAGAATACCTTATAATAACATAAAATCATACGAAAGAATAAAAGAAGATCTGAGTAGACCTCTCAGAAGTATTTAGCCCGAATGCACATTTCCAACCACAGATCTCCAATCAACAATGCCGAAAATTCGCAGCCATTCGAATTCGACATCCAAACCGCTAGTAATATCCCGGAAACTGGATTAACGGTTGTCAACTTGATGAACGATGTGCGTAAGTTACACGACAATGGAATGTGGGCATCCGTCCCATTTGGCCCGAACGTCCGATACGCATCGGGAACATTAATTAATTATGAATCGCTTTTGAGTTTTTCAAAATACAGATGATTTTTGTTCAGAGAATTTGATCAGCGGGCGGTATTCTAGCACTGTGGCCCGATTCGACTATTGTTGGTTTCAAAGAGATACATTTCATGCCCTTTTTGTTGTGCTATAGTTGTTGTTGTATTTCACACGGCTGTCTATCACAATTTGTTGCTTAAGCTTCGTTTATAAAATTCTTTGTTTCCTTAATCATTCTTTCATGTTATTAAATAGAAAATGCTCCCCTATTATCAAGGACGGATTATTTTAAGACGTCATGATTTTTTCGTCGTCTAATAAAAGATTGGCTTAAAATTCTTGCTTTATATTTCCTTTGTAACATCATATTAATTATGTTCTTGTTCATTCTCAGCCTAACTAGCTTTATGTATCTCTATCCCTATTGTTGTAACAATCTTAATAAATATTGCTTGCTAAAGTGACCATTGACTTAGATCCAGTCATTTTGTAACCTATCGCTTAGCGTCAGGATTTCAGCACAAGAGGCATTGCGAAGAGTAGTAGTATGTTTTTTTGTGGGAGATTTTACTGCTTCACAAAGATAGTCATAAAAATCCTCCTACAAAATGAGCTCCAAAAAAATCTCACCTACTAATGACACTGCATATACTCCAATATGCATCGATATAATATATTACAACAACATTGCCCAAAGCTAATATGCCGGAATATTCTTAAGGCCCGGCTCGCCACGCTGCTCCCTTCTACGATTTATTGTTTAATCACAAGCACTCACCCACCGTACTATTGCGTCGGTAAATTGTGGCAAGCACCGAACGTTCAAGATGTTTAATCTTGACTGGAAAGGTCAAAAATGTTTTTTTTTTTGTTAATGAAGAAATTGAACGTATAATTAACTTGTGTAATAAATCACAAGATTATTTTCCAAGATTTAAATATTTGGTCTTGAATGTCGTTTCATGTATAATCTTGTTATTGATAAGAAAATTATACCTTACTCTCGAAAGGACTTGGTAAAGGAGTGCAGTGAATAGAAAAGTGTAAAGTGTAAGTGTGTTAGAAAAGAATAAAAGCCTATCTAATTACGAAAAATAACTGTCACTTCCTACAACATAAATCTTTGTGAGTATAAACGTCGCTCGCTATATTGCAGTTCGATGTGACGTAATAAATGCTCCATGTGTGTACACCCAAGTCCACAATAACCCTCTAGAACAACTTCATATGTGGCAATCACTAAACACGAAACATACTGCTTAACACTGCCTTACTTCCATTTTTTTATTAAAATATTGGAATCCGTAGCACTGTGTGGTCTTTAATCTTTTATTGATCGTATCTACGTCACCATTGTTAGCTAGTGGGGTAAGTTCAAATTCCTGTGGGCAAAAAAAGTACTGGCACCTGAAATTGGAATTCTATGCGTTCTCGTCACATTAATCCTATTACAATGACATATGACATAGGTTAAGACAGACGTCTAAAATGATGCGACTTATACTAATCGCCTTTATTTGTTTGACATTGGCTTATAATTTACATATGAAGTTAAAAATGTCCGCATAATAAAAGGACTTTCTAAGGGCGGTCGTTAACAGCGGTTACAAAAATGGAATAGACTTTGATAATATAATATGGTAATTACATAATACATATTATTTCATTTGAAGGCAGTAAAAGCTCTTCTGATTTATTATTTATAGATTAATAATACGTGATTCATCAGATTACTTGGCCTTTCAACTGAAAGGTGAAATTATTTCATAAAATTTTATAAAAGCTTCAGAAGCTTTTGGTGACAATGTTCTTTTCTTACGAGTACTTTTTGCACGCTGGATGTATATACAAGAACATTTAACGCCTCTACAGGAAGCAATTAGGTGTCAGTTCGAAATAAACAATTGTCTATAATCAGTAGAAAATTCACAATAAAAAATGTTTACACGACAAATAAACGACAATGACGTGAAAATGGAACAATAGCACCGTGTAAAGTCTAAAGCGACATTCACACCAAATTCATCCGAAAATTGGCGTGAAAATTGTCTACATTTGTGCCACTGTGCACTGTCAAAAACTTATTGTACGTTTGTAACATACTACAAAACACAGACGTTACTTTTGTCTTTTTACAACCTTCCGAGAAGTAGAATGAGATCCCAGTGGGGGAAACAATTGCTAGCTGCATTTAATACACCGCCTTTGAGATTTGGAAGCGTGCCACATTTTGTCACACTATTGTCGAAAACAGTAGCAACTTTTATTGTTACTACATTGAGACGTATTTGGTACACTCCTGTTACCTGAGTGACTTCACTCTGAAGGGTCTATTGCCCTAATGACCCACAAATTGATGCGTGACGACCGATTCATTTGTCCATATTGTCCAGTTCGAAGTTACTGAAGATTGATGGTAGTATTTGTCATTCAGTAATTATGTTATTTGTGATAAATTGGTGAACTATTTAGATAATAATATCATAGGAATTAAAAATTTGTAAGAAATAAACGTGAATCATTCGTGATTAACATTAAACAACTAATTAGTAAGAGCAACACTGTCATTACATTATTTTATTGACCAAAGAAAATATTGACAAAGCAATAAAATAAGGATTTAATTATTTTAAATGAAGGAAATAACAATATAATTAAGAAACTATAATAATTAAGACTCTAAATGAGCATACGTCGAGAGAATACGACATAAACAAACATAACATCTCAATATAAGGAGTTGGAGCAACGTATTAACATAAACATCGATTCGATAGCGTTCCGAACATCTCTCCGGTCACAGTTTGAATACATTACAGCCGAGTTGTTTTTTATTACGTCAATAATTTAAGAATTAAACTGTTCTTGCTCTGTTTATTGGTCCTTTTCTGCTTGTTCCGAGACTTTTCTAGTCGCTCCCCGCGGATGCTCATTCGGAATGGACACGCACGCAATGGCCCCTTGGTCCTTCGCTCGTAAAAATCGATTACTTTATTTTCTTACAAGCTCATCATTAAAGAATAAAATAAAATGTTCAAGGTTTTATAGGACCACATACAGCTTCATTGTGATACCTGAAATTTTCGATCACAAATATAAAAATATTTTATTGATTCTTTTAAGTACGATGTCGAACGCGAGTTAAAATCGTAACATTTTGTTAAGGGCTAATTTAAAAGCCCATTGTCTTCGTCGGTTCACGGTCACACAGGACGACAGTCGTTAATGACCCATTAACATTTTGTTTCACACCATCCATTAATACAAAAAGACCTGCAATTAAAAAGGAAACGCCGCCGCCACTAATTCCGAAGCACTCTCACTTAAAACGTTACAACTTTACTGCATTCAAACATCTGATAAGGGACTTGGCAACCGAAAAATAAAAGGAAAAAATGTTGCCATATCACAACAGTAGCTTTTAGAATTTATAGACAGAATATCTCTATTTCGTTTCGGTACTATCGGTATCAGTAAATTTATCAGCGGCATCTAATGATCGGTCAGTTTATAATAGGCTGTGAGTGTCAAGTTAATGAGAATATATACCGACCTGGTACACAATAAATTAGAGAGGTTTCGAATAAAACGGCATATTAATTGGACATTAGTATACGTCAACACCTCCGAAGCAAAGTGTGGCCGATAGGAACGATTAAAGTACGTGAAAGTATCTAAGAAGTAACTCGGGGACTATAAAATTAGGTGGGTGTAAATTTTTAACGTTGGCCGGGGGCTATTTCTGTAAATGCGATGTGAATTTAAATTTGTTTTTTAAAAGCTTTTGAAGCAGTTCCGTTTGTTTCAACTAAGGAAGTAATGTTGGAGGGGTCGGAAAGATGAGGGCTTTTATTTAGATTAAGGTGGTTATTGTCAGTGTGAACTGTTTATACACTGTCTATGTAGGTATACATACTTGCATTTGTTGTTAAAATAAAAACGTTCCAATTCAAACGTCGAATTTCCAACAGCAGGTCACTAATTTTATCATCATCATCTACTACCCTTTACTCAACTATTTTGGGGTCGGCTTCCAGTCTAATCAGTTTCAGCTGAATACCAGTACTTTACATGGGTCCACTGTCTATCTAACCTCTACAACACAGATACTGGTTAATATGATAAGTCTTGGTAATACTGGTTTGCAGTGGCGAAAGCACTATATAACACGATTCCTACCGGCTTCCCTTCGGGGATTCGCATCGGCAACTCAATCGCTATTATAAAATGGTACGTCAATAGTGGCTACTATTGTCAAAAAATGTAGTTACACTACGGGTATTTAATTCATCATAACATTCAAACAACAAAAATGGTTATATTTAGCTTTGTATTTCAACAAAAAAAAAATGTTCTAAATGAACCCGGCGCACAAAACGTCATAATCGGGAACTAAAAATTCATACAACAACAATCCCTTAATTATGACAATTTAGGTCACGTGGTACCGCTTGATATGGACCCGAGCAAACTGCTGTACAACGGGTTATGGCAGAGACAGATATAGAAAATGCGTCAGCGAGAACGAGATGGAGGAATATTGCATATTTTATTTGGTTTTCAGCTGTTCAATTTTATTGTATTTAATTCCTTACATTCTTATATTAATTTTCGACTGATTGTATTCTTTATTGATAAGTCAGTAAGTTGCAGCCAACTTCGCTTTGGCTTCTCTCTTCGAAAAATTGACACCTCGCCGCTGCTGGTTTGTCAGAATTTCGGGCTTCTGACGATCCGTAACGACTGTCAAAGATCCACGAAGGCACGGACGGGTTTTGGTATATATGTAAAGAAGGTCACCCATCCACGGACCAACCGCGGCTAGCGAAGGTTAACCGCGTGTAACTGTTGTTACTTAGCTACAATCCCCCAAGAACACTAATTGTATCTTCTATCAAATAAAACTTTTATATAAACAATTCAAAAGACACGAAATAAACCTGACGGTAAATACCTAAGAATTTAACTCCTTAAATTTGGAGAAAACTTAGCAGCCCCGAAATCTTCCGAAGCAATAATTCAATGGTGCTTTAGAGGAAGACATTACTTTTGTCTAAGCAAATTGAATTCCACAAAATCTCCTCGAGAAGATTGACTGACCACAAATTGGGGATTCGTTGTCAAGCGAGATAACATCGGAGGAATCTCATTACAGTTGAACATTCGTCCCAGTTCGGTGCTGCCTTTACATGTTGCGTCCAACTTTGGTTAAGGAATCTTCAGAGATTCTAGATTGTTTCAAGTTTCTGGTGGTGAACATTGTCCAGGTCCACCCGAGTTCGGACGTGGTATTTTGTCATTACTATTTAAGGACTGACTGGCTCTTTGATTTGAAAATAGAACTATACATTCACTTTCAAATATATTTATTTTGAAAATGCACTTTATCCTGAGCAACATTAACACTTACAGTTGAAGCACTTTCTAAGGCTAAAGCTTCGCCTTTCATAGTTTATATGAGATAGTTTTAACTGATAACAACACAAACTCAACACACAATAAAATGGGTACATGATAACAATAACGTAAATAATTTAGAGTAAATGAAAAAATACTGATTGCATGTAGATATAATAGCAGTGATTACGGGTCGTCAGAAGCCCAAAAGTCTGACAAATAGTCTTAGTAAAGACTATAGTATTTTTATTTTTTACACTTTCTGACATATTCTCGTCGTTTTTTGACATTATACATCACTTCTAGTATCAACTATTTATTAGTGATTCTCATGAAAATCATGTCACTTGGTTTAAATAAGTTGATCTTACTAATGCAGATTCTTTTACATATTGTGAATGGGAAAACGTTGTAGGCCTTACAGACTAGATTTATAGACGATTTTCTGTTATTTATTTTCATTCCTCTAAGTAGGTACCTGGTACTTATTGACAGGCCTGCACTGTAATTTGAAAACATTGTAAAACCCAATTATTTTTAAAAGAGTAACCGTGGAGTTTCTTGCCGGCTCTTCTCCATAGGAAGCGACAAATTGGAACCGTGCACCTAGCTTCTGACGTTTCATAAGTGCCCTTGCAGGTTTATGTGAAATAAAATATTTTGATTTTGATTGATTTTGATTTTGGTATCATATTACCCAAAAACTAAGTTGTGGAGGTCAGATAGGCAGTTTCTACATGTAAAATAGCCGACCCCAACACATTAGGGAAGCGGCTAGGCAGACAGATGATGATATAGATATTTAAAAAAAAATAAGTTACTTGCTGATCGCACGGTGTACACATGACAACATACCTATCAACCGTCATTTCAAGCTTTAGCTAACCTCGCATTGTATAATTGTAGGCGTTTCGTACAATGAGAAGTAAGCGTATACCTACTGGAAATGCTTAGCTTGATATGTCGTTGTGTAACTAGGTATGTAAATACTAGCAATAAAATAAAGACTTAGGTAGTTACGAGACAGATAGATGTCGTTTGAAAATAAAAATCGATGTAAGTATAATTTTTCTAATAAGAGTTCATGTCTTTGCAAGATTGAATCAACCACAAACTGTTAAAGTCCCGGCAGCCGGCGGCGAACGGAAAATTAAAAAGCAAAGCGGGGACCGCTTCCTAGCCATTCTTTTTAATTCTCAACGTAGCAATGGACGGTGTGGAATCATTAAAATTTCCTCCGTGCCCGCCACCCTTACAGATTTATTTGATATGGAATGATAAAGTTAGCAGTCCTATAGAATTCACAATGAGTACGCATTAATCAACTGGACAAGTTTTAACACTTTTGCTGACTTTAATTACTATAAATATTTGCTCAGTCATTTTTGTTTTTTTATTAGCTTCATTAGCCTTTATGATTGCAAGAAAATTAATCTGAGAATGGATGATTGATGGGCTGTTTTGTGTTTAAAGATTTTTTCCAACAAGCATCTTGTAGGCACATTGTGCAGTGAGATTTCTGAATAGTTTTTGCTAGCTCGTGAGTCAAGAATAAAAAACTTACAACACTGGAAATATAATACTGCCTTTTATAACAAAATAATGTTCATAACAGATTGCTCCAACCTGGATTAGTAAACTTAATATTTAAATCCGTCCAAACTTTAGTCGAGCCGAAATGAGATTGTCAACTTAGTAACTCTATTAAAATAAAAAAACGACTTTATGCCCATAATCACTTAGTAAAAACTAGTGTGACAAATCCTTATTTGCGAGCCAGATAATAAATAAAACGAAATATTTCTTCCCTGTCGTACAAAATTATGACATTATAACGTAACAAAAAAGCAACATTACTCCCCATAAATTATAATTAATCCTCTTAGCATAATATTAACGCTAAGGATTTAGGCGTATACGACTATACGTAGCTAATAAGACTAAATGGTAATAAATTGTGTGCTATTAGCAACGTAAACGATTTCACTAAACAAGACTTTCTGACGACTTTTTTAACCGGTCGACTGCTTACCGGTAAAGTGAAGTACACACGCAACCGTATCCGCTCTTCCGAGACATTTCACATTTAAATATTAAAATTACCGTGTGGAAAATAATTTTCGTTTAATTCTAAATTCTTAGCATTAATTTCAGTCGTCGAAACGAGTGCTCCGAGTGCACTCGTGTTTCTTGTTGGAATAGAGCAGAATTCCGTACGGTACTATAGATGTTCCGCCTACGACAGTTTTAGTAACCCGTTTCCCACAGCTGAGTCATATCATAACTTATGTGGGGTGATAAGCAACCCGGTATTGCACGTTTTTACTGTGGCATTATTTGATCAGGAATTCGGTATACCTTCTACTGCGTATCTATCCTTCTTGTTCCAACTAAATCTTATTTAGTTTTTAACCGACTTCAAAAAAAGGAGGAGGTTCTTAATTTGTCTGCATGCTTTTTTTATGTTTGTTACCTCAGAACTTTCGACTGGGTGAACCGATTTTGATGATTTTAATTTTGATGGTCTTTCAGACCCCTCTGTACCTCGGAAAGCATGTTAACCTGTTGATCCCAGTTGTCACACATTGATGTCTGACAGTCGTTACAGGTCGTCAGTAGCTCGAAATTATTACAACCAGTCTTACCAAGGGGTATCGTATTACCCAGTAACTGGGTTGTGTAGGTCAGATAGGCAATCGCTCCATGTAAAATACTGGTATTCAGATGCATGCAGGTTGACTGGAAGCCAACCCCATTGAGTTGGGAAAGAGTATAGTTAAATAAGAAGTTTTCAAGGAAAAATGAAGGTCAAATAGAAAAGCACCAACATAAACCGTTTAGTCTTGTTATCACGTACCTATTGATTCCTACGATGAACCGTTCTAAAGCTTTAAAAATAGAATACAATAATCAATAAGAGGCGTCTTCGCCTAGCTAGTCTATACTAAAGTTTGTTTTTAACTTATCCACTTTTACCTAATCTAGTACTTTATTTCTTTTTAAATATTCACGCATTCCTATAATGCTGTTGTGAAGAAATATTATGCCTCAAACAAAAACGGGGCTTTATTAGTTTTGGAGCAATATTTCATCATTAGAGATTCACACAAAGAACGATTGTGTTGGGCGTTCCCCGGCCTTTGACATCTTAAGCATTCTTTATAAATAAAATAAATTAATACGAATAAAAGTCCTATTAAGAAGTTTTATCTAGATCTTAAATGTCCTAACCAGTTTCATAGATTTTTTATTGACATAATCTCTCACAAAAACCGAAAAATTGTTTAGCATGGCAATTATTTCTGAATTATTGGGCCTTAAAACAATAAATTTATATTTTCGAAATTTTGTTTACGCATACTTGTAAGCTTTATTCCATGAAATATCACATAGATGACATTATTTGCACAAACGCCCAGTGTGGATTCGCTAGAAACATAAGTAAAACTGGTCGTACATAATTGGCAATTTATATACACTGAATGAACAATAAATTAGAAGAATTCAACGCATTTGTTCGCCTCACCTACGCGCGGGCCATTCGCGGTTCACTAATGATGTTAATAACTAAAGCTTTGTACGGACGCTTCGTTCTGTCGATATTTTTGTATTGAGACGAACAAGGACATATTGATGATTTGTAAATCGGTTGTTTTATATTTACTTCGCTACTTTATTTCGTGCTAGGTTTTGCCAGCGGCTTCGCCCGCGTGGAGGTCAAGAATTATTCCACGGAAACGTACTACAGGGATTAAAAGTATTGAATGTGTTAATCTAGGGTACAAACGAATTGTCTGTCAAATTTCATCCGAATTCATTCGACCGTTTTTGCGTGATGGAGTAACAAACATCCAAACATGGAAAGAAACAAATTTTCACATTTATGATATTACCAGTCTTTGCCAGTGACTTCGCCCGTGCCGAGGTCGTAAATTATTCCACGGGGACGTACTGCCGGGATAAAAAGTATCCTGTGTTAGTCCAGGTTATAATCTATCTGTGTGCCCAATTTCATCCAAATCACAAACATCCAAACATCTAAACATCTGAACATACAAACTTCCACATTTATAATATTAGAAGGACTAATGATAGTTAATAACTAAAGCATTATATGGACGCTCCGTTCTGTCGAAAGTTTTGTGTTAAGACGAACAAGGACATTACACGTATTGATGATTTGTAAATCGGCCGTTTGTATTGACTTCGCTACTTTATTTCGTATATTATGTAAATTTTTATTTCATCTTTTTTTTATATGTTTGTTAGGTATTTTGGCAGCATGTTTTATGTCTTTTCGCGTATTTTTGTAAAGTATTATTTAATAATAATGATTTCTTTACTTGATCCGTGTGGTGTCGGACGTAAAGAACATCCCATTTCTTCCCGTGGGTGTCGTAGAAGGCGACTAAGGGACTTACTAGAGAATGGGCAGCAGCGTTCTCTTTTCATTTTACCACCATACTGCGATCGCCAACCTGCCTGCCAAGCGTGGTGATTATAGCAAACCCCTCCAGTTTTTTTTGGGAGGCCTGTGTCCAGGAGTGGACAACTATCAGCTGATATGATGATGATGATGATGATTTACTTGATCGAGCACAGAAAGCAGCTAGAGGTAATAGGTGCCTACTTATTTAGAATTACTTTTATTGGGTATCAAGAATCAGCGTAGCAGTGAGGCTAAAACAAAAAATAACGTAGCTCGTGGTTAAAACATGACAGCCGCATAGGTCAAACGAAGGTTAAGCTACGCTTGGCGTGGTCGGTTCGTGGATGGGTGACTACATATCGAGACCCCGGCTACATATTTCGGAAAACACGTTAAGCCGCTGATCCCGGCTGTCAATCGTAGATCTTTGACAGTCGTTACGGGTAGTCAGAAGCCGGAAAAGTCTGACGACCAGTCTTACTAAGGGTTACCGCAATATCCAGTGACTGGATTGTGTAGGACAGATAGGCAGTCGCTCCACGTACAATACTCGTAATCAGCTGCACCCGGTTAGTCTCGAAAACTCCAACATATGTAGCTGGGAAAAAACTAGATAGATTAATAATTGGGTATGAAAAAGCAGTAGGTAAGTCGAAATAGCAATACCTAAATAATAATAATAATAATAAGCTGGCAACACAGTGTCAACAAGACGTCCTATTTTTCAAATTTTCAAATTTCATCATTAATAATAATTTTGTCCCATTTTACCACAATAAACCATAATAAACCATATCTAAAATTGGAAGACTGTTGGAAATCTATTAAAGAGAACACAAAAAACCAGAAATATGAGAAAAAATAATTTAAAATTGCCGAATCGGAGGTGACATGACAGATGTCACCTCCGACAAAACACCATGGAAATAGAAATATGGATATATGAAACTGAAGATATGTTGACAAGATCAGCGGCACGTCGAGCACGCCCACCATCTCCGGACTCGTCGCACAGCTCCGCCTTGCCGCCGCCGGTACCCAGCCCCACTGCGGGCGCTGTGACGACAACGGCCGCGGTAGTTGCGTCGAGCTCGAGCGACGAGTATTTCTCCCCGCCCACGACGCCATCACCTGCTCGCCGACGGGGAAGACGCCGGCCGCCGGACGGCTTAGGACTTCGAGGCCCACCGGCCTCTGATAGGGTCCCAGCTCCCGGCGGAAGTGTGCAGCGCATGAGATGGACACGATCCATCAACGAAAACGTCATGCGCTCATACTATGGGGCTACAGAGGGAGGAAACAATCTGACAGCGTACCGTGTTCGGATGCTCTCTCTGTTTCAGATGCTTGAGCCAGCTGTCAACGTTTCGGCACAACGACTGTCGGATCAGGTGCGGGTGATCCAGCGTAATCATATGTTGGATGACACTGTACTTGATTGCCTGCGAAGTAAAATGCAGAGTAGCCATGTCATCGCCATGCCATGGCTCGCCACAAGTCAAGCTGACGAGGGGAATGATGACAGGCTACAAACGTAAGTACCCAGTGCAATGAAAAATTGAGGAGTGCTTTGGAGGGTGCGATTCGGGAATATCGGTTCATGTCACCCGAACTTAGGCCACACTTACCTCGTTTGCCCATGCATAACAAAAATAGGGCGCTGGTGGCGGCTCTGGATTTGCATTTGTCAAACTATTTTGATAACAGCGAAAACCTCACCGATACTCATTCGATTCTGTACTGCGCGGCTGTGGCGGTATGTCGTGTAGCTCACGTCAAATTCCCTAATGACTCAAGAGCTACACGACCGAAACCAGCCGTACCAGCTTGGCAGTGCAGGATTGAACGTCGTATTGGTGAGGCCAGAGCCCTCATCGGTAAACTAATCTGCTTCAGGGAGGGCAACACTCGCCCTAGAGTGATGCGATTTGTGAGGCGGGCATTCTCAGGGACTGATACCAGCCCTCAGGATTATTTGTCCCGTATCACAGAGCGCATAGACTTCCTGAAGCAGAAAGTGTATGCATGGGCAAACCGTATTCGTAGGTATAAGCGGCGAGCAGACCGATACACCCAGAACCGCACCTTCCAGAGTGATGAAAGGTGGGTTTATAGGGCCTGGGAGTGACCGGACCAAGGTGTGGCTGATACGCGTCTACCGGATGATGATGCCATGTACTCTTTTTGGCACAATATCTGGTCGGTGCCTGTCAGTCACATCGAAGGTGATTGGGCTCGAGAAGTCGAGGAAGCCTGCGATCCAATACCAGAAATGGGGGCTATTACCATCTGCCCCCAAGATGTAACTCGTGCAGTCCGTCCTCTGCCCAACTGGAAATCTCCAGGGCCGGACGGGCTGCACAACTTCTGCATTAAATGGTTCCAAAGGTCGCACGCTCGCTTGGCAGCTCAGTACCAGATTGCTTTGGAGTCTGGTCCGCTACCCCAGTTCCTAACGACAGGAGTAACTCACCTGCTCCATAAATCAGGTAGTACCGCGGAACCCAAAAATTATAGGCCGATCACGTGTTTACCGACGGTCTATAAAGTTCTTACATCCATTTTGAGAACTAAGATTTACAATCATATAGACAGTAACTCCATCATGTCTGTCTCTCAAAATGGATGTCGGAGTGGGTCCCGCGGTACTAAGGAGCTGCTCCTCATTGATATGGCCATTAGCCAACAGGTTCGTCGTTCCCGAAAGGATCTTTCGACATGTTGGATAGATTACAAGAAGGCCTATGACTCGGTGCCACAAACATGGCTCATGACGGTGCTGGAGTTGTATAAAGTAGATACAACTCTACGCACCTTCCTGATGTCATGTATGAGGCAATGGAGTGCGGTCCTTCGATATCCAGGATGTCGAAACATCCAGAGGAATAGCGAGCCGATAAGGATCGAGCGAGGTATATTTCAGGGCGATAGTTTGAGTCCGCTTTGGTTCTGCCTAGCCTTGAATCCTCTAAGCACACTGCTGGAAGATTCAGGTATAGGCTATTGGCTGAGGAGAGGTGGTCAGGTTATATCTCACCTCCTTTACATGGATGACCTAAAACTCTTTGCCCACAACAATTTGCAATTGATGGAGCTACTGAAAGTAGCTGAAACCTTCAGTAGCGCCATCAGGATGGAATTTGGTGTAGACAAATGTGCGGTCATACATGTAAAGCGAGGGGAGATTGTGGAATCCGCGGGAACCCAACTCTCGGATTCCATAAACCTTCGAGCCCTCTCTGCAGCCGAAACTTATAAGTATTTGGGTATGGCGGAAGCGTTGGGCATCAATGTTACTGACATGAAGCAATCGATGAAGGAGCGCTTCTTTGGCCACCTGAAGAAAGTACTTAAGAGTCTTTTATCAGGCGGTAACAAGGTGCGCGCCTTCAACGGTTGGGTCATGCCGGTTTTGATGCACTCTTTCGGCATACTCAAATGGACTCAGACCGAACTCGACGCCCTGGATAGGCGGGTCCGCACGCTGCTGACTGCATATCGAATGCATCACCCACGGTCATCGGTAATGAGACTGCATATCCCGCGAAAGTGTGGAGGTCGAGGGTTCTTAAACGCTAAGACCCTGCACAATCGCGAGATATGCAGTCTCAGGGAATATTTCCTGGGAGCCGACGTGAGGATGCATCGAGATGTGGTCGTGGTTGACAAGGGCCCCAACCCGCTCTCCTTGGCTAAAGAGAACTGGCGCAAGCCTGTAGTGCTTGACACTAAAGATCGCATGGAAGTATGGCAGAGTAGGGAGCTTCACGGACGCTATTTCCAGGCCTTACATGGACCCGATGTAGACCTTCTAGCGTCCGTAGCCTGGCTGCGTTTTGGTGACCTCTTTGGAGAAACCGAAGGTTTTGTCTGTGCAATTATGGACGAAGTTATGATGACGAACAACTACCGGAGATTTATTGCGAAAGACGGCACGGCTGACATCTGTCGGGCATGCCACCGTCCGGGTGAATCAATCAGACACATTATCTCCGGGTGTTCTCGTCTAGCTAACGAGGAGTACTTGCATAGACACAACCTTGTAGCCAGGATTATCCACCAGCAACTGGCTCTGAAATACAGCCTTGTGGAATCAGAAGTGCCGTACTACAGGTATGTGCCCGACCCAGTTCTCGAAAATGGACATGTCACACTGTACTGGGATCGATCCATCATCACTGACAGGACTATTGTGGCCAATAAGCCTGATATAGTGGTGGTGGATCGACTAGAACGGCGTGCAATGATCGTTGATATAACGGTCCCGCATGACGAGCACCTCGTGAAAGCCGAGAAAGATGAACAAATCAAGTATCTTGACTTGGCTCGCGAGGTTGTCGACATGTGGGATGTGGACTCAGCGATCATTGTACCGATAGTCGTTACAGCTAATGGCTTGATAGCCAAGAGCCTCGACCAACACCTAAGGAGGCTCTCGTTGGGCAGCTGGGTCAAGGGCCTGATTCAGAAAGCGGTACTTCTTGACACGGCTCGCATTGTTAGGAGGTTCCTCTCTGGAGCCCTGACCGCCGGTAGCTTGGACCCTGTTCCCGATACCGGTGGGCTACTATTTTTTATATTTTTAAATGTTTCTATATTTTTATACTAATATTTAAAAATGTAATTTGTATGTCTATTTAGTGAAATAAAGGATAATAATAATAATAATAATACTTAAATTATATATTACTTAAATAATAATAATAATACTAATATATACTATAAATTTGGGTATGTCGGAAGCGTTGGGCATCAATGTAACTGACATGAAGCAATCGTTGAAGGAGCGCTTCTTTGGCCGCCTGAAGAAAGTATTTAATAGTCTTTTATCAGGCGGAAACAAGGTGCGCGCCTTCAACTGTTGGGTCATGCCGGTTTTGATGTACTCTTTCGGCATACTCAAATGGACTCAGACCGAACTCGACGCCCTGGATAGGAGGGTCCGTACGCTGCTGACCACATATCGAATGCATCACCCACGGTCATCGGTAATGAGACTGTATATCCCGCGAAAGTGTGGAGGTCGAGGGTTCTTAAGCGCTAAGACTCTCCACAATCGCGAGATATGCAGTCTCAGGGAATATTTCCTGGGAGCCGACGTGGAGATGCATCGAGATGTGGTCGCGGTGGACAAGGGCCTTACCCCGCTCTCCTTGGCTAAAGAGAACTGGCGCAAACCTGTAGTGCTTGACACTAAAGATCGCATGGAAGTATGGCAGAGTAAGGAGCTTCACGGACGCTTTTTCCGGGCCCTACATGGACCCGATGTAGACCTACTAGCGTCCGTAGCCTGGCTGCGTTTCGGTGACCTCTTTGGAGAAACCGAAGGTTTTGTCTGTGCAATTATGGACGAAGTTATGATGACGAACAACTACCGGAGATTTATTGTGAAAGACGGCACGGTTGACATCTGTCGGGCATGCCACCGTCCGGGTGAATCAATCAGACACATTATCTCCGGGTGTTCTCGTCTAGCTAACGAGGAGTACTTGCATAGACACAACCTTGTAGCCAGGATTATCCACCAGCAACTGGCTCTGAAATACAGCCTTGTGGAATCAGAAGTGCCGTACTACAGGTATGTGCCCGACCCAGTTCTCGAAAATGGACATGTCACACTGTACTGGGATCGATCCATCATCACTGACAGGACTATTGTTGCCAATAAGCCTGATATAGTGGTGGTGGATCGACTGGAGCGGCGTGCAATGATCGTTGATATTACGGTCCCGCATGACGAGAACCTCGTGAAAGCCGAGAAAGATAAACAAATCAAGTATCTTGACTTGGCTCGCGAGGTTGTCGACATGTGGGATGTGGACTCTGCGATCATTGTACCGATAGTCGTCACAGCCAATGGCTTGATAGCTAAGAGCCTCGACCAACACCTGAGGAGGCTCTCGTTGGGCAGCTGGGTCAAGGGCTTGATCCAGAAAGCGGTACTCCTGGACACGGCCCGTATTGTTAGGAGGTTCCTCTCTCTGGAGCCCTGACCGCCGGTAGCTTGGACCCTGTTCCCGATACCGGTGGGCTACTATTTTTTATATTTTTAAATGTTTTTATATATTTTATATTCTAATATTTGAAAATGTAATTTATATGTGTTTATGTTGGAATAAAGGAGATAATACTAATATTTAAAAATGTAATTTATAAGTCTATTAAGTGAAATAAAGGAATAATACTTTATAAGCTAGGTAAAAGATATTTTAGAAAATCAGTACGTAGTCGTTAGCCGAGAATCCTTCTTCACGTCTCTTGCAAACAAAAACAACCGACTTCCAAAAAAACACTACAAAGTGAAAAATAACTTTAATTTTGGAAGGCGGTGACAAAAACTTAAAATACATACCCAAAGTCACCGATTATTTTTCACTTTGTAGTGTTTTTTCGGAGGTCGGTTGTTTTTTTTTTGTAAAAGTTTTTATTTTTCACTTTTTTAGTTATAGTACCTACCCCAATAATTCGAAATTTCTTCATCCTTGAGGTCAAAACAATGCATCTTTACGCGATAGCAGCAATCGCGGTTGATTTACTGTTATATTTTGAAAAGTTCCGTTGTCTGTCTCCGAAATGCATCATCAGATCCAGATGAAATTGAAATGGGACCACACGTGAAGCACTAGCTTTCAAATAAAAAAAGAATCATCAAAATCCACCCATCCATCCACGGACCAACTACAGCAAATGTAGCTTTATCTGATTGTATGTGATTTATGTGTTCAATTTTTAAATGACCAGTGTGTTAAGTTTTTTATAAGTGTTTATTTTTATTTTATTTTGTTAAATTATTAATTTATTTATTATACGGTTGCTGACACCCTCAAGCGGCGTAAATACTGTAACCTCATGGGTAACTACAGTTTTGAGCCGTTTTGGGTCGAAACGCTCGGGTCATGGGGCCCCAGTCACGTCTCCTCCTTAAGGAAATTTCTTGCCAGCTGGTCGACACTTCACGTGACCAGAGGGCTGGGTCGTTCTTTGGCCAAAGAATTAGCACTGCCATTCAACATGGCAATGCTGCCAGTCTTCTGGGCACGTTTCCTGATGACAGCGATGCGGACGAATATTTCGACGCCTAAGTGTTTGTTTGTATATAACGGCGCGTGGCATTATTAAATAATGAAAATAAGTTAATTTCGAGAGTTGTAATTTATTTTGTTATTTTAACGATTAATCGATTTGAATTCAACTAAATGGTAATTTTAATTAAGAGCGGGTAACACCGAATGGAGTTGCGTCTGTCATGGCGGGCGACGTCGTGTCAATTCGTTAAGTTGTTGACAGCCGTTGCACGTGGTGGTCACTCGCAAACCCATTGGCTCTAAATCGTTAATTATTGCTGCAATCCTTAATTGTTTAAGTCATTTAAGTGTCTGTAACATTAAAATAGTGAACAGTCAACGCTACAGCGTATTTATTTCAACGTTTCCTGAAGTTTAACGCCCACTATGGATTCCCGTGCTGACGAAATCACGAATCAGCAATCAGATGCAACAGCCCGGCCACTCCTGATATCCCGTTATCAGAAGTGGGATTACCAGGAACTTCCCAGGAACGTAAAACAGGTCAGAGTAATATTACTAACCTAAATAGTGAATCCGACCGTTGAGGGGCGTTGTTTGAAGTGCAGCAGCGTGGCATGATGGAATTAATTCGTGCTCTGGAGGACGCAAACATGGTTGATACAATAGCTATAGCTAGCATTCCCCGAATTCAATCCTGATTCTCGAAACGCCGATGCCAGAGAAGTCCAATACCAACAGTGACGCTGGGAGGCCGCAATGTGGGCCGAAGAGGTGTTGCAGTTGTGGCGGTCTGGGCCACATGGCAAACGAGTGCCTCTCAAAAGACTCGCGTAGTACCAGCACTAATCTCAAACCTCAGTTTTCGGCAACCGACAAGCGGCGGGATGCCCGGGACAGCGGTGTGCCAAGCAAAGCATCGTCGCCTGCGTGCTGTTTCTGCGGCGAGCCGGGTCGCGCCGCCACTCGCTGCCCGAAGGGGGACACCAAGGTTTGCCGCGGCAGCGTGGAGCGGCGGGTAAATGCCTGCACTGTGAGTCCGGCCACTGATCACCAAGCAATTGAATCCGGTGAGAAGTTTTCATTTTGTTTTGATTACGTGCTCTTAACTCTAATGGGACGTATCAGTACGTGCACGATCGTGTGCGTGCTATGCCCGAATGTTACGTTCCATTAAGAGTTAAGTGGCGGACTAGAAATCCCAACAAATCAAATTGAGACAGAATGTGCCAATGACGGCCATGGTAAGTAACACTGACAAGCTTGTGTGGCACTGACAAGCCTGTATGGCATCAGCCTGTGTGGCACCAGCCTGTGTGGCAATACTGGCAATAGAATGTGTGGCAATAGTCCGTGTGGCAATAGCCTGTGTGGTAATATAGTGTGGCAATACCCTTTGCGGCACTAGCCTATGTGGCCCCAGCCTGTTGTGGTACTAACCTGTGTGGTAATCTGGTAATTGTTTTGTGTTATCCGATAACTGTGATCGCTCTTTGTGATATTGTGGTGTTTGATTAAAAACGGTCAGAATGACCGAACGTTAAGTTGTTTACTTGAGTTCTTTTACGATTGTCCAATGACGATGACTGATGAGATAAACTGTTCACCCGAGGACGTGTGAAGATGCAGGACGGCCGTAACGGCGCGTGGCATTATTAAATAATGAAAATCAGTTAATTTCGAGAGTTGTAATTTATTCTGTTATTTTAACGATTAATCGATTTGAATTCAACTAAATGGTAATTTTAATTAAGAGCGGGTAACACCGAATGGAGTAGCGTCTGTCATGGCGGGCGACGTCGTGTCAATTCGATAAGTTGTTGACAGCCGTTGCACGTGGTGGTCACTCGCAAACCCATTGGCTCTAAATCGTTAATTATTGCTGCAATCCTTAATTGTTTAAGTCATTTAAGTGTCTGTAACATTAAAATAGTGAACAGTCAACGCTACAGCGTATTTATTTCAACGTTTCCTGAAGTTTAACGCCCACTATGGATTCCCGTGCTGACGAAGTCACGAATCAGCAATCAGATGCAACAGCCCGGCCACTCCTGATATCCCGTTATATATATAAATATAATACAAAAATTATTTATTTGTATATTTAGATAACTCTTGTGGTTACTCTAGTGACATTCTTGTTATCCCCATGATCCATTTATGTTAGTATATCAAACACAATGTAAATTGTTAAATTGAATTTGTCAACCCTGGCTGTTATTACTAAGCCAAGAGCCCGAAGTTAATACCATTGGCCAGTCAGAAAGGCTGACTGTTCAAGAGGAACTGCGGCCGCAGAGGATGACGGGGAGTGCGCACGAAAGTCATGTGGGCCAATACGTAGAGGTCTAGTCCATAAGCACAAAAGTTTCTGGAATTCAATAGTTTTATAGGACTCCGTATTACCTACGGACATAAGATTAGTTTGGGGTCCGACCTAAAAATGAATGACACCACGATTTCATAGATGTCTCTACTCCCGATGTGTTTTTTTCGAAAAAGGGTAAATTCATCGGGCGTTTACTTCGAAGTATCGAATTACTTTCGGACGGGCCCGTATTTCCGTTGACGGATTCTAAATAGAGGAGCTTGACGAACTGCGCAAGTGCTCCGCCGGCCAAAGGTAGTTAAAGCACACCGCGTGGTTTTAGCCAGCAAGACTATGACTGACCCCTCCGCCCACCACAGGGCAGAGGACGCCAAAAATAATGACTGTATGCTCAAACTCAGAGTGTACCATACGTTCAATTGGATCTCGCCATGAATCGCCAACTTTGGAGTCCATTTCGATGCAGTGTCAAATAAGTTTTCAAATGCAGGTTGCATTTGAAAACTTATTTGACACTGCTAGCTGCTAGGACCACTCTAAAAGAACCCAAAAAACTGCAAATAACATTGAAATGACACTGTTTTCGCAATATCCAACCCGTGGCCTTATTAAAAACTGTTAGCACGTAAGTACCACATAATATTCCACACAAACAAATAGAAAAGCTGCACTTTTGTTCCAAAAACGTTTCAAAATAGTACATTTGGGTGCTATCCAGGGCATTCATACGACGCCAATGTTTGGCATTAGCGGTTAACATTTTGCTATAATAACCCCAGTATCATCTGTTTGGCAGCTGTACACTGTGGCCCACTTTGACAAAACACGTGTTTAAATGAGAACAGTTCTTAAAAATGTGGTTTAAAAATAGTTAATAGTGATATCAGTTGAACGTGGTAATGAGGGCAGGGTAATGTTTCCAATTTGATGATAGTTGAGAAACAAATGAGTATCGTTGTTTGTTTTGATGGGAATTCTGATTTCATAACTATCATGGGATTGGGTTGTGCTTAGAATTAGAATATTTTATTTGTCCTATTTATATTTTTGCGCAGACATTAGATTATTACAGTCTTCTTGTGAAGCTGTGTTATCAAAATCAAAAGTCATTTATTCAAATCAGACTGAGAATCAGCACTTTTAGAAAGTCAAATTTACATAAGGCAGGCCCCAATTTCACCACTTCCTAGTGTTTTAGCTGGAAAGAAGAAGTGGGGCCACAAACTCTCAACCGTAATAACTGTCTGTTCAGGTAGATAAAGTTGAACAATACATCAACATAGTCATCATCATAGCTTGTATTTTCATTGACACTTTCGTTAATCACTAGTGTGGTTTTATTTTTTCGATCATTAAATATTAGTTATTACACATTAAGTCCATTATTACCTAGTCTCTCTCGAATACCTGTGTAACAGAGATAATTTCTAAATCTCACAAATGCTAACCAATTAAAGGTTGTTGCCTTCAGTCTCCTTCATCATTCTTAACGATAAACAATCCATTAATTGTAGCTCCTCAAGAATTCAGTGATTGATGTAACTAAATCTGCGAAGCAGAATAAATGAATAACTTTAAATACATTCGTGATTAAGACTGAAAATATTTAGACTAGTTTTGGTAAAGCTACAACTTAAATACAAATTAACTCGAAAGCTATGTTCACCACCAAATCATTAGAGGATTCATAGTTCATTCTACGTCGTCATTTTACACAACAATTATCAATAAATCATGCTTGCAAACACTACAACTTGTCCCCAAGATTTATTCTTCTAGCTCTCACATCTTTGAACTGGACACCGAAGGGATTTAATAACATAAATGCTGACACATTTTTCTCAATAATTTATGTGAATAAGCTCACACGCGACGAAGTCGGCTCATAATTTATACCGATGTTCGCCAGCCGACAAACTTCGGGACAATAAAGCACTATGCAGCGACATTAATTACAAGTTATCGTAAAACATGGAGTGCGCTGGCACACTGCATGTTTCCCGTAACAAACACGGCGCGACACAGTGTTTAGGAACCGGTGCCAAATGTATCAAATTAGACACACTGTGTCATTCGTTATGATGGACACGGTTTTTTTGTGTTGTTTGGGATGATATACTGTGTGCGGTTCTTGTTATGATTGTGTACTTCTTCCTTATCCTAAGCATGACACAAGCTGGCGCACAAAGCTCCTGCCAAAATGTGAAGCTTGTAGTAATTTTATAGAGCTGTATAACAAATATGACATATTTTGTTCGTGATGTTAACAATTATAAAACTGGGTATTTAATCGTGCTGTTAACCGCATTGAAAAATAAACACCACACGTGTTTAGGGCAATTACAGACCATTCATTTAAAATCCAATCAGAAAGATATCAAACTGTAAACAAGTGCATTTTGTTGTTGATAATTATTTAGCTGTATTTTTCCAATTTTAGCAATACGTAAGTTAGTATTTCTAATTGTGCACGTTATAAATAATCCAACTTCGTTATGTCATCAATAGATTTTAAATATATTGAAAACTTGGAATTTCTTATTGAAAGTGGCAACAACAAGTGGCAGTGGCATAACTGGCAAAATAAAATATGTGGTAGTGAATGAAGACGGATTTGGCAAAACTATGTACATATGTAAAACATAACGGAATCATCAACACACAGTAGAATCTTATGAGACATAATTTCAGGACACACAATCAACGAAAACATTGAGTTACTAATAGAGAGCATACTTTGCTTCCCTGGTCTGTGCCAGTTTTATCAAGGTCTTCCCTGTGATCTTCTCTAGGTCTTCTATCCACCTGGCCATGGGTCTGCCGAAGGTATAAACCTAATACATACTAAGCCTCACAGTTCTAAATAGAAAAACATTTTACCCCACCACAGAGCAGAGCAATCAATAAATCCTCGATACACGGTGGGAGCGCCAAGAAGTTGGTATCGGTAATTATGAATAGTTACAAGACACGATACGGACTGAGTTATAGTGCGTTATGGGTTGCACGGTAAATCTTTGATGCTCTTCTTTTTGTGCACTTGGATAGTGCACTGGGTTTGCTTTGTATCAGCTTTCCTAGGCTGTTCTAGCTGATAAACTTGAACATGAAGTTCTTTAAGATGATAGTCAATTTTGCGGAAATGCAAGGCTCCAGCATTTCCGTAACATTCCATACTGCTGATGACACAAGCCTCAATCAGGCGTTAAAGGTTGTAATTATACCAGAAATTGTTTAAGTATTACTTTAAGGAAATTGGTCTATTAGAGTTGCGCTGACGCATCGCGCTGGTCTATGGGAGCTTTAACTTGGATATATTAATATCAACCTATTACTGTCCCGCTGCAAGGCAAAGACGAAGACGAAGAGAAGGCATTGCTCACCACGCTTGCTCAAGACTGGTTGGCGATTTCAGACTTATGTATATTATTAACAATTAGTCCAGATTTACTCGCGATGTTTTTTCTTCACCAGTGTCCAAGATAAACTCGGAAAGTACAATATATTAAATAAAAAAAGCCACATTGGTACTTCCCCAGACTTGAACCCACGACCTCCTGAATCAGAAGCGAGACATTAACCACAGGACCATTATGACTACATATATACTTATACGTGTTCAAAAAAGTAAACAACGACATTCAAGTTTTTCAACGATATCCAGTCCAATTAGGCAGATAAACAGCAGCATTCACTGTTGCTTGAACAACAGAAGATACTATAATTATTGGCTCATTGATAGTTTTACTACAAGATTGTGAGAAATCTTGTAGTAAAATTGAAGAAGGACTCTATATCATCATCATACTAGCTGGAAGATGTCCACAGCTGGACATGAGCCCCAAACATCGCCACAACGACCAAAGAAGCAGAATTTCCCAATCAAAAGATATATAAGAACATCCCTACAATCTCCTACTGTACGAGAGACACATATACAACCCTAGTTTTAGTAGATGCGAAACCCGAAACACGTGTCTATTATTTTTTTATAAAAAAAAATTGTGTACAAAATTTCAAACCTGTATCATGAAAAATCACAAAGTTATAAGCTTAATATGTTACCTGGTTGTCTACATAAACATGGTCACCACACGACCCCCGCGCCGCCCGCGCGTCCAACGTCGTATTGTGCTCATTTATAATAATTAGGCAGTAGGTACGATTGTATTGTAATTAACTGGTGATAAAATTTCCATCACACTTGCCGAACTTTTTTGGGAAAATATAACAAAATTATTGGAATCGATTCAGTTACTTATTCTGAACAAACTATATTCAAGTTTCGCTTATACTAAAAATAATGTTGTATATTTATATAAAACATAAATAGCGCTAATTTCAAACGCCTGCAGCTAGGTGTCGTTTCCTTTGATTAATAGACTATTAATCCCGGATTATGTGCCGTGTTGTTTCGGTTTTAATGGTTGATTTACGTGGGTTATCTTCGGATGTATATCAACACGGCACACACTGGTCCCAAATTAAAAAAAAGTGGACATTGATAGTAGACCGCTGATATTTTTTTTATTGTTGATATAATGATAACAGATAAGGCAAAAAAATATTATTGTCCTACTTCAAATACTTTTCTCTATAAAAAATATTTCTTTTTTTTTTGTATGGGAGTGATTACATTTTACTCAATTTCTCAAAAACCTTAAGCGATGTCGAGATGGCATTCACATATGTTAGAAAACTAATAATTTTGAGTATTTGGCTCGAAGAAACTTATTGCTTATCTCTGCGTACTTTCGAGATAATAGTGACAGAAAATAACATTTTTTTTTAATGTTAATTGTTCGCTTTTTTTTAATCATAGCCTTACTCATATCGCAATAGGTCCGCTGGCCAGCAAAATGGAGCTTCGACGCGAGTTTGCCGGGATAACAAGATGGCCGCCTCTCATGACGTAACGTAATACGGTCACGAATCGCGCGCGTACACCTCACTCAGTGTACAACTAAATGTGGTTGCGATAAGACGTGTCCTTATTTTTTCTGTGCGCTTGAAGAAATGCTTGTTGTTTGTTTGTTTTGTTATTGTTGTATTTTGAATCTTTGGATTTTAAAATCAAATAATTTTTGTTTGTCTTTCTTTCGTCGAATTTGTTTTCGTAATTTTTTTTGTTAAAATCAAAGTCACTTTGTCTTTGATATCTTTGATTCTAATTTGTTTTCAATTTTCCTTAAAATTATAATATGTCCGCATTTGTCACCAACTTAGACTTATACGTTGTTCTTAAATCAGGAGGTGGTTTTAAAAATGTCGAATTTTTATTTAATGCCCTTATTGAACGTATTGGTGTTGAATTGTCTTCCGAAGATTTGAGTAATATTAAATTATTTTGTCGTAATTTTTCAAGTAATATCTCAAAAAGATGGTCTGCTTCCAGTAGAGCTCAAAAGACCTTTCTTAACAAAAATTCAGACTGGTTACAATCCCAAATAGTTTGGCCAAAATGTCAAAATATCGATTTAAGCAGCATTTTTAAAGTTGCCGAGGAAGTAATTCCAAATTTCGAAACGCAAGTGGATACTCATCAATTAAGTTATGGTACAAGTAAAAAACCATTTGTTGATATATCTGATAAACAGAAGAAAAGGCGTTCTCTAACACTTCTAGATCACACAGAGGAGGAATTAGTTTATGCTTTATGTGCCAAATTAAAAGAGTCTAAAAAAACAAAATTAGCAGCTATATTAAACGAACTCAGCCAAAACAAGGAAAAATGTGAGATGGTATATGATGTACTATTCGCTAAAAAGACTGACAAACCGTGTTTACCAGATGATAAAACGTTAGCGCTTTACACCTCAACAAATTTGTCAAAATGGCAATATCGAAATTTAAGAACTATTCTTGCTTCAGAGAAAATGTATGGTCTTCCATCCTATCAAAAGCTCCTGGAAGCTAAAAAAACTTGTTATCCTCCAGAGTCAGACATAACTGTAACTGAATCTGATGCTAAGATAAGACTTCAATCGCTTCTAGATTTGACAACTAATAGGATATTAAAAACAATTCAGCACAACTCTGCCGACAAAAAATCGCTAAAACTAATAAGCAAATGGGGTTTTGACGGGTCATCTTCTCAAAGTAATTATAAACAAAAGTCTCACTCCGACACTAAAATTGACGATTCTTCAGTTTTCATGATTAGTTTGGTTCCGCTTCGTTTGGAAGAAGAGAGTGGTACTATCTTGTGGCAAAATCCTGCTCCCTCTTCAACAAACTATTGTCGTCCAATTGGCTTTATATTTGCAAAAGAAACAAATGAATTGATAAAGAAGGAAAGTGCATCCTTAGAGGAAGAAATTCGTAATCTTGTTCCCACAATTGTAGATAATTTTGATATTAAACATGATTTGTACATGACTATGATTGATGGAAAAATTTCTACTGTGATTTCCAATACTTCTTCTGCAGCTGTTTGTAATATTTGCAATACCCCACCTAGCAAAATGAATGACTTGGACTTTGTATCCAAAAGACTCATCAGAGAAGATATGTATAAATATGGTCTGTCTTCGCTTCATATGTGGATAAGATGTATGGAATGTATTTTACACATTTCGTACAACTTAGACTTCAAAAAGTGGGCTGGACGAAAAGAAGATAAATTGTTAAAAGAAATTAAAAAGAATTTGACACAAGAAGAATTCCGGGAAAGAACTGGTTTGTTAATTGACATAGTAAAACAGGGATTTGGTACAACCAATGACGGTAACACGGCAAGAAGGTTTTTTGAAAATTATGAAGTATCTGCTGAAATAACGGGTATCCACCCTGATTTAATCAAGAGATTTGCAGTCATTTTACAAACAATTTCATCTGGTCAACTTATTAATACCAACTTGTTTAGGGAATATTGTAAAGAAACAGCAATGCTATATGTAAACTTATATCCATGGTATTACATGCCTTCAAGTGTCCATAAATTGTTGATACACGGTGCTGATATTTGTGAAAATTTCTCCTTTATTCCGATAGGCATGCTTTCCGAAGAAGCTTCCGAAGCGAGGAATAAAGATTTCCGGAATGTTAGAATGGCACATACAAGAAAAATCGGTAGAGTTCAGACTAATTTAGACATTATCCACAGCTTTCTAATTAGCTCAGATCCTTACATCAGCCATATCAAACCAAAGTTTGCTCGTTTACATAAACAGTTGTTTCCAGAGGCTAGTGCTTTGATCTTGAACAATGAATTGCTTTCGTTGGAAAACGAGGAAATAGAGATTTCTCAAGAGAATATAGACCCAAATATTAATCTTTCACCATAATATTTTTTCAGAATCGTTTGTGAACATATTCAACTTTATGTTTGCAGCTTAATATGTCTTCATTTTGATTGTTTTTTAGAACTGATGAAAGTACTCCTTCAGAAAGGTCATAGCTTTTCAGTCATTAGTGAGCCCCCATAACCTCTTTTACAGAGAAGTCTCTTTTTACTTATTTGACATTACGCATACATTATAATTATGTGCTAAAGTAAGGCTATGATTAAAAAAAAGCAAAAAATTAACATTAAAAAAAAATGTTATTTTCTGTCACTATTATCTCGAAAGTACGCAGAGATAAGCAATAAGTTTCTTCGAGCCAAATACTCAGAATTATTAGTTTTCTAACATATGTGATTGCCATCTCGACATCGCTTAAAGTTTTTGAGAAATTGAGTAAAATGTAATCGCTCCCATACAAAAAAAAAAGAAATATTTTTTTTACAGAAAAGTATTTGAAGTAGGACAATAATATTTTTTTGCCTTATCTGTTATCATTGTATCAACAATAAAAAAAAATATCAGCGGTCTACTATCAATGTCCACTTTTTTTTAATTTGGGACCAGTGTGCGCGGCAGCGTGAAAATGTGTGACTAACTCATTTTGTATGCTTCTCGTCATCAATTCGCCTTTTAATGTATTGTGATGTATCTGTTTCTTTTCTATGAAGCAAGAGTTTATACTTTTACTCACATCATTTAGTCTGGATATGTATTTTGTCATCACCAAACCGATTTACACTTTTATAACAATATGTTTGCTCTTCCATTAATGCTCAGTTTCTATAAACAAAATCGGATCGTTTACTTTATTGCCAAATTAGGCATATAAATAGTTTTCTAAATTCATTTTACCTGTGATAGCTACTTGCACATGGGAGGATCTACTATGCAAAGCTATTAGTGTCTTTTAGTTTTAACCAACAACAGTCCGTAAATTATAGAAAACGGCCATACCTAAGTCGTTTAGCCGTTGGTCCGAGTTGTCATTCGTGGTCATCTGTGACAGTTGTAACGAGTCCTCAGAAGTCCGGAAAGTCTAACAGCCAGTCTTACCAAGGGTATCGTTTTACCTAGTAGCTGAGTTACGGAGGTCAAATAGGCAGTCGCTTCATGTAAAACACTGGCATTGAGCGTCATGCGATTAGGCTAGAAGCCGACCACAACATAGTTGGGAAAATAAGTGTTTGATGTTCGATCGTTCGTTTGTAGCAGTTTCAGTCATGACTACTATCGAAAGTTATTTCATTTCGCTATTAATTTGTTTATAGGATCTGCAACAAAAGATTTACTTATAAACAATACATCACACATAAAAATTGGCGACATGAGGTACTAAATTGGTGTATTCCTTCACTTACGCTTGCAAATGGTGCCATCCATTTGCTTTTGTGTTTTGCATTTCGTGGTCTTTCTTTTTCCTTCGTCACTACTTGTTTACTGTTTACTTTCTCACAAAGAAAAAACAGGAAGAGATGTTGGCTGTCCAGCGGCGAGATGCCTGGCGAACGATATTGATGCCGTCGCGGTTGCAAAACTTGGATGATGCACAGGAGCGTGGAGTAAAAGAAAAGAGAGGCCTAACCTCAACAGCGGGTGAAGTTGGGTTGCGGACGAAGATAATCATGATGATATTAAGGGAACGTATTGACTGTCCAGAGCTCCATGGCCTTTTCAACCGATTATTTGTGCCCGACAAATGCATCGGACACCGGCAAAGCTGCCGACACAATATGTTTGCGCAACTGCCATGTAAAACTGGAGCCAGAGCCGAATCCCCAGTCTGTCGTACCTTAAAGATGCTAAATGCCCTTTTGACTGCCTATCCTGAATGTGATGTGTTTGCGGATGAATGGAATAAAATAATACATATATGTCGGGTGTTCTGCGAGGGAAAGTATTCAAGGGAGTCTACTGTTCCATGTTAGTTTTTCATTAAATCATATATCATAATTATTTGCCACGTTATAATATTGTTTCTACGTTAATTAATGTATTTATTTATTTTACGATTTATATACACACAGAAAAATACATGGGAGATACGGCATAATCAAACAATTGAGTACAAAGGTACTGCTTATTTCTTTAGAAATTGCTAGCAGACCTGCGAAAAGAGAAATAAAAAAGAGATGTAGAAAATAGAGTGTGAGAACAAGAAGAGAAAATATGAAGATGTGACGTCTTAAACTAAAATATACTTACACACATAATGCAGGAAATTAACATATACTTAAATAAATACTTAGTGATAAAATGTATATAAATACTTAATGATAAGATATAACTGGTGTTATCGTTTTAATTAAATATAAATAAATATAGTGATTTCTCCGTACGTCATTATATATCAATGTTTAGCCATCATCAGATTGAAATTCAATTTTGCATTCATGAGTTACCACATGATGAATTGTGACCAGTAATTAATCATGTTATCAAATCAAATCCACCAAATATTTGATTTTAATTATACAGACTAGTGGTCAGGTTTATCACAACATTTTACGCGGTTTGTAGCATTTGAATTGTTTATTAATCTGGGCAGGCCATTACGTAAAAATAATAGGAATATTATAAGCAAGTCCTCGTTGGTCTAATGGTCGTAAGCACTACTGCTTAGCATGGGGTCGATACCAAGGTCGGGCAAAGTGTTATTGGGTTTTTTTATCTGTTTCTCAGTAGCAGCCTGGAGACTAGATTTGTGCACGGTTGATGGCAATAGGCTCGTCTCCTTGTACATGGAAGTTAATATATAACTGGCACATTGATGGTGTACTTTAGGTATACCTCAGCCCTACCCTTTGGGGAAACAAGAGTAATCTTATGTTGCTGTGTTGTAGAAAAACGAAGACAGGTACCTTTTATTTCATAATTTTGTGTAAAGTAACGGAAACGGTACTGAACCATAAGCTGCTAGCATACCTAGAAGACAATGAGCTCCTCAGTGACCACCAGTATGGATTCCGTTGTGGTCGGTCTACTGGGGACCTTCTTGTGTATGTCACGCATTGCTGGGGCGAGGCCATTGAGAAACACGGTGAAGCCCTTGCTGTGTCGCTTGATATCTCAAAGGCCTTTGACAGGGTCTGGCATGCTAGTCTGTTGAGTAAGCTTCCCGCATTCGGCATCTCTGCTGCCTTTGCAACTGGATATCCGACTTCCTGAGTAATCGATCTATCAAAGTTGTCAGAGATAGTTGCTCATCGGATCATAAGGCTATTGATGCCGGTGTTCCTCAGGGGTCTGCTCTTTCTGCGACTCTATTTCTGTTGCATATTAACGACCTGCTACAGCTTGGTGCTACCGGGTACGCAGATGACAGCACAGTTTCAGATAGATACCTGTCCAGTGCAAGAGCCAGCAGAGATGAAACAACTGCTCTTAGAGAGGCCATAGTGGACCGATTGAATTTGACCTTAAATTTGGTTTCTCAGTGGGGTGACGATAATCTGGTCAAATTCAATGCTGAGAAAACACAGGCATGTCTTTTTACTGTCAAAAGGTGCCAGTTCCGGTTATCCCCAGCTTTCCGAGGTGCATCTGCACCCTCCGCCTAACCGCCTAACGCTTTTGGGCATGGAGTTCACGTCCGATCCCAACTTCGGCTCTACCATCGAGTCAAAACTCAGACTGCAGCCAAGAAGCTGGGCGTCCTAAATAAGATGAGGCGATACTTCACACCTAGACAGCTTTTGAGCCTGTATAAAGCTCAAATCCTTGTATGGAGTATTGCAGCCACTTATGGGATGGCTCACCAAACTACCAGCAGCCCTTAACTCGGTGGAACGCAGAGCAAAAAGGCTCATAAACGACGAAACGTTGGTCGCTAAGCGTCACAGCTTGGCTCATCGGCATAATGTTGCTTGTTTGTCGGTCTTCTATACACTGTACTTCGAAGAATGAGTGCAGAAACTCCGTGACCTGATCCCACCATCGCCCTTTTACTACCGGACTACCAGACGCACTACAGGGTGCCAACCGCACTTGGTTGATATCCTGACCAATCGTACTCAGCGCTACTCCTCCACATTTATTATGCGCACAGCCAAAGTGTGGAACTCTCTGCCTGCTTCTGTGTTCCCATTTAACGTTCCACATTTAACCCGTCTACCTTCAAAACAAGAGTGAACAGGCATTTTGGGCATGCTCAATCCATCATAGACCTCATAAATCGCTTTCCATCAGGCGTGATCGAGGTCAAGAGCTGGCCCATTTAGTAATTTAAAAAAAATCATCATCATCTGCCTAACCTTTTCCCAACTATGTTGGAGTCGACTTCCAGTCTAACCGCATGCAGCTGAATACCAGTATTTTACATGGAGCGACTGCCTATCTGACCTCCAAAACCCAGTGACTGGGACGGCTTGATATCGAGACGTCTTGGTATGTTAAGATCGTCACCCATACACGGGCCAACCGCGGCAAGTTACCTTTTATTTTATGTGCTGATAAAATTTGTATCAATTACCGCAGATGTACTACATCAGGATACATTTAAACACAAGGCAAAAAAAAAACAAGGCATGTTAAAATTTGTTAACATTATTAGCTGTGAGGTTAACCTATAATATAATTTGAATCTTGATGGAAGCTGCACGAGCGTATACAAATTAACGTTTACTGTAGTAGAAAAGCTCTGCTTGCCAACAACCAGAATTAGTACCTATAAAATCAAATTTCAACTCATATGTTTACAAAATGTAGAATATTTATGATTGAAATGATAAAAATTGTTAATTTCCTTTATACATTACAGATCATAAACGTATTATTACCCAAGAATATTAATATAGTCCTTGCTAGACCTTTTTCCCTACGCGATATTACGCATAATGACACAAACGGACTAAAAACTACAGAAATTAAACCACGTAGGACCCGCTATACGTTAAACGGAGGCTATATAAGTAAAAAGAAAACGAAACATCAAAATTACAAGTTACGGATAAATAAATGAAAATCTGATTGCATTCGCGGTGGCTGAGTGTAATTGAAAAAATGTCCCTTGAATTGTTTGCAACGGGTCTGAACCTCTGTAATAAGATGGGATTATATTCCCTCTTATTTCTTCAGAGTGAGTTGCCTCGAAGATAATTTAAGAGATTACTTTTTTAGATGTTAAGACTATATTTTCATGGGAACTGCAGAACGATGGTAATTACTTGTAATGTATAGTTGCAGATTGGCAAGTGATATTAGCATAATTTCGTTTCCTTTTATTTTATCAAGGTTTATGTTAAATATTTTTTTAAATTTAGACCTATTTATAGGATAAGCTGTTTAAGATCATTTTGAGGAAAACTGCTCTAGCTGTTATTTGCCCGTTCGCATTTAGATTTTACAGATCTCGGTAGGGTGTGATATTAGTAACTGTGTGTGGGGTATTGTTTATCCAAAACGACATGGACTAACTTGTTATCCCAAGTACATACATTCACATCAGCTGTTGTATCCAATCCGTTTATTATCGCTCGATTCACGCGCCCTACCTGTCCGGTTGCTCGGGGACTAGCCGTCGCCGTTAATATGTGATTGAAATGTTTTTCTTCCGCATCGTTATAACTTATTGCTCTAGAAATAATAATTTATTAAATGTTCTGTTTTATTTCTTGGAGTAGAAGACACTTCTACTCAAATCGCTCTTGAATAAATAATAATTTTGTAACCAATCTTCCAAAACTATGTACCTATTTACATTAATTCTTGTTTAATATTGATGCTGTCAAGTTAATTGCTGTTTGGAACTTCAATGGTACTTTCCTTTAATCTTAAAGGCCCTACAATATTTTGGCGTAAAATGTTTCAAGCGTTTTCGGCTTAACTTAATAGATAGGAAAAGTTATTATTAATTATAATTTCGGAGTTTAGACATTTGGTACAAATAATGTTTCCTCAAACATTAATGTTTCCATTACGAGTTGAATCGAGATAATAAAACAATTTGCTACTAAAAGATAACGTTACGAAATATGAAAATAATCGGTAAAACAGAATGGAGTCTTTAATAACAAAAAGCAAAAGAATCTGTGCAATCAGTGAAAAATTATTAGTTACTTACACAAATATTAGATTGACATACTCAGAAATATATTTTCAGACTTCGATATTCATGATTATATTGGTGATAAAGAGTTATAAGTTAAACTCGCTATCTCAGGCGAAAAGTATTAAAGACCAGAATACAAAAGAAATACCTTCACTACAGAAGTAAATAAAAGTACCTCTCCAAACTGAACATCAGTAGGTACGTCACAATTAAGCCAACAGAACAGCAGCAATTGCAAATAACAACGCCCCAGATACAACAAGTGCATTCGTATCGACGATAGTAACCGTCTTCTATTGTCATTCTAACTGGCGGCCATTTGCAACAATTAGCGATACTGAAGCGAAGTTAACGAGCCAATTGTACGGAACGAGTACTAATAATGAATATTGTTGATCATCTAAATGTTTATCTGTTGGATCTAACGGCTTTAGATGGTTGGGGAGATAAAATTAGTTTTCATTATTGTTTGTGCCTTGATGTGTTTGGGCGTTGCTTAGTTTTTTTTTTTTGTATTTTGTATTACCGTTTTCTGTGGAGACATTATGCTTTACTTCAAGGGCTTTATATTAATTGGTTGTTAAGTGTTTGTCAGGTACACGATTTTTCACGTATTACCAAAGCAGGACCTAAGCGCTTACTATAACTTACGAAAGAACAAAACTGCCTCGTTTCTCTAGTGGTCACTTGCGCTACCGTTGAGCATGAGGTCCTGGGTTTAATTTCCAAGTCGGACAAACTGTTATTGGACTTTTCTATCCGGAATTTCTCAGTAGCAGACCGGACTCTGAATTTGTGCCCGGATGATGGTAATAGGTTCACCTCTTATTACCTGGGACTAAAAACATAACTGGCGAAATGTGGGAAAACTATACGTACACCTCTGCCCAACCCTTCGGGATAAAAAGTTATGTAAAAGGACAAAAGCTCCATCACAAATCCGTCTACCAAGTTTATGATAATACCAATATCCCAATACAGCAATCATTAGAAGGCCCATGTTAATTAAGCAACCGACGTTTATGGGTTAATTTAATAATAACTTCATTCGATGCAAACCTAGTGTGATGACAGCTTATTTGTAAAGAAGTCGCAAGTTACCATAGTTGACAGTCATAAACAAAATTAATAGTTGCTGGTTGGAGAATATATGATCATACTTGATGAACGTTCGGTATGGTGCCGGAAGTAAGGAATAGCACCTCCCCATTTCATCCCTTGGGTGTCGTAGAAAGTGACTAAGGTACTTACCAGAGAATGGGCAGCAGCGTTATCTATGCATTTTACCACTATACTGCGATCGCCAACCCGCCTGCCAAGCGTGGCGATTATGGCAAACCCCCCCTTTTGGGAGAGGCCTATCTTCAGGAGAGGACGTCTTTCGGTTGAAATGATGATGATGATGATGATGATGAACGTTATTATTGGTAACATAGATGTCATTTTCAAACCTTTTCCCAACAATGTTTGGGTCGGCTCCCGGTCTAGCCAGATGGAGCTGCAAACCAGTATTCTACATGTAATGACAACATTGACTATTCAACATGACTGTCAAAGATATACGAATAACAGTCGCAACCAACGGCTTCATTCTCTAATACTTAGTAAGCAGCCTATAACCTCCTCCTTGCTGGGACACAAGCTTCTTCTCTGTCGGTTATGAGCCGGAATCCACCACGCGGGCCCAGTGCGGAATGGTATGTGTCACTTGTCTTCAAATTGTTGGTTCTAGGATATGCCACATGATGTTTTCCTTCACCGTTTTGAGAGTAGTGGTGAAGAAATAATGAACACAGAGTAAAACACCTTGCAAGGTTCGCACCTACAAAAAGTTAGTTGCGGCCGGTTAGACTGAGTCACCACTGTTCTTAGGTTCACTATTGGTAATGCCGTAAGCCTAAACATAATTTTATCATAGATATATATGAGAGTCACAGTAGGTGTCGCTTAAAAGTAGGTCCCTTAACATTTAATTTTCCTCATTGACACAAGCGGAACAGATAACCATCGAGAAGTTTATCACACGAATCTCGTTTCTCGATCGCCGTGACGATAAAATTAGTTTTCATTACAGTTAATTAGAAAGAGTTATATATTACCACAAACTTGGTGCCAAACGGAGTATTAATTTTGTCACTTTCATCTGTCAGATTTGATAAATATTGTGGAAGTGAATGATTAATAGATAAATGATTTACTTAATTATGATTAATCGAGTGAAGCTCGCGGTTTGTGATCGGTATTATGATCGATTCAAAGCTTAGAGTTGCGCCCAATTATACTTTTATCTTTTTTTTTGTGGAGTTCTCTATAGGCTGATAATGATGATGATTTATTTGTAAGTAAACGTCATAGCGGAGATTTATCTTATTTTAATTTATTGCTGAATCGGCCTCGATCACGCCTGATGGTGCCAATGATTGAGATCTAAGATGGAATGGGTGTTCCTAGAAGATGCCTCTTCACTCTTGCTTTGCGCAATAGGTTTAAATGTGGAAGAGAACGCAGACGCTGGCACAGAGTTCCACACTTTGGCTGTGATGTCGGGATATCAACCAAGTGCGTTTTACCATTAATTGCTAGACTTGGTGTAATTAGTTCTCGCTTTTAGATTGTTTTTTTTTTTTTGGGTGGGAAATCATCAAATAACTTCTCCCGCTCTGGGCGGATCGGGAGGGCGTGTCAGACTTTTACTGACTAAAACCCACCCGTGTTCCCTCAGTTGCCTGTGCCAGGGGCGGCGGTATCTCTTTCGAACAACCCGCACCCCTGGCAGGCATCGGCCCTTGCGGGCCTCATCAGTTGCTGCTGACATCTCTTTGAGGCACGCGTGGAACACAACGCGCCGTCGACCCGGGCTTGGTCCTTACCGGACAGCGAGCTACCCATTACTCGCCGTTCGCAAGCCCGTGCCTACGGTGGCCGGGAATCAGCCTAGGATTCCCGACGCCCAGGGCGTCTCCTGCGAAGGCCACGGCTGTGAGCGCGCATATACTGCATCTCCCTACACGTGCACCGCCTCCCTCTTTGCAAGCATAACTGCTTCGCTAAAGGAGGCGACTGCTAGCCATGCACTCTCAAATCAAAAAATGAAATCATTTCTTTTTCTTATTTCAATTTTTTTTTTCTTCTCGCTCCGTACCATGGCCTGGACCAGGGTCGGACGCGAGAGATCGCCGCCGCCGATCACCTCCACGAGGACACGGCGGTGCTCCGCCCAAGCCGGGCAGACCTCCACCGTATGCTCCACCATGTCCTCAGGGCGATCTTCGCAATGGAAACACCCGGGCGTTTCCGCCCGCCCTATCCGAAACAGGAACCTCCCGAAACAGCCATGCCCGGTGAGGACCTGTATCAGGCGGAAGGTGAGGACGCCATGCCGCCTCTCAAGCCACTCCTCAAAGAGGGGACTTACCGCCGCATTCGTGGCGTGCCCAGCTTTTAGATGGTTATTATCAAACAGGAGTACCTACCGACGTTGCTCTTGCTGACCAATTATCCTGAAGCACTAATTATTCAAAGCTAAACTACTTATTTTTTAGAACTTCATTTCAACTTAACTATTTAAACTTAAATCATTTAGCTACGAGTAGCTTTAACTATTCAAAGCCTGAATTATTATTATTTTATTTTGCAGTAAATTGTATCAAATAATTGAAAACTGAATTAAAAATAAACAGTTTTCTATACCTAATCTAACTGTGTAACTTGTACTATTCTTTAATTGTGTTTCGAAAGTCTTAAGCTTATGAAAAATAATATTCTAACTTCATTATTTCTATTTGAATAACAAAATTAAAGTTTTATTATATTGAATTCTATAATAATTGCTCTTTGAATATAGTCACATATTTTTCAGACGCCATTAATGCCTATTCGTTATAAAATCATATTGTTTTTCGAGAACTTATTTGATTGTATTAAACTTTCGCAATTGTTGTTGACGAAACCCTTCGACGAAGAAGATACCATAGTCCAAAATAACCATATTTATACTGAAGCTAATAAACATAAGTTACATAAATTCAACATTCCTGTACTTTATTATGAGAACCAAATCAAGAACACATGTATAACCGTAACTCTTCTACATCAGATTCGTTTACAGCATTTTCACCTCTATTTATAGCTCTATTAGAAACGGCAATAGTATGATGACATTAATTAGGCCCATTTTGATCGTTAACCCATTTTTACTAAGACGGAAGGGAGACGAACCAATCATTATTCTCTTTAGTCAACTCAATTAGAATTTTGAACATTTTCTTAACTCCATTTAGACTTTTGTCTTGACTTCGTTTAGAGTTTTGTTGACTTAAGTCTCCGGTTGCTGGGTATACGTTTATGTGTTTTTGCTTTTTGAATGAGTCGCATAATGAACGTCGGTGATATGGGTACACAATGTTAGTACAATACAGGTTGGCATACCACATCGACGCACAAACTGTTACCATGGATTCCGCACATAGTTCTAGACGGGCTAGCATAGAAATATTTCGTCGATTATCAATAAAAATAACTGCTGCTTCATAGAAAAAAATTCAATACCTACGCGGTCAAAATGTAAGGAAGACCTAATTTTATTTTTAACTAGCTGTGCCCGCGACTTCGTCCGCGCGGAATAGTTTTTTTACTATAAAAACAAATAAAAATTCTAAAACATAAGTGGCCTAAGTTACTCCTTATTACATCAGCTACCTGCCAGTGAAAGTCCCATCAAAAACGGTCAAGCCATTTCAGAGATTAGCGGGAACAAACAGACAGACAGACAAAAAATGTAAAAAATGTTATTTTGGTATATGTACCGTATGATATGCATGTAGCAAAAAGCGGTTATTTTAATATTACAAATAGATACTCCAATTTTATTTATATGTATAGATGTATAGATGTATAGATGACCGACGAAAACGTTTCCGCCTCCTGCGTTCAAAATTTTCATCGGTTGTTAAAGAAGTTCAGAATGCCAATCTATATTTTTGTGACTGTTATTCAAAGTACCAATTCATTTCAGAAGCTACCTAACGAATATAGGTATCTGCCAGGGTTGTGGGTTGTTCGAAAGAGATACCGCGGCGCCTGGCACACAGGCAACTGAGGGAACACGGGTGGGTTTTAGTCAGTAAAAGTCTGACACGCCCTCCCGCTCCACCCAGAGCGGGAGAAGTTATTTGATGATTTCCCACCCAAAAAAAAAAAAAAAACGAATATAGGTATGGTAATAAGATGTATACAAAGGAAATCTAACCGATATGCATGAATTAAATAGTAAATGCAGGAAAGTTAAATTTCGAAAAAAATATTTACCCCGACAATATTCCAGCTCGTACCTACCTATTTATAACGATAATGACATTGTCATTACCGACCGTTACCATTATACTCCACACTTACAGCTTATCTAATATCCTTGTCAACACACACTTAATTACCTCTAATATAACAACATTGTCAATTACCCACCTACCTATACATGTACGTATATCGTGTCCTTCTTATCTCAGCCACCATTAAGGGCGATTATTTGTTGTGTAAGACGTATAGTGGGCAAAGAAAACAATTTAATGGTAGTCGGTGGTCGGTCACTTAACCGTAACCCGAGAGTTACCGAGTTAAACTGATGGGTTACTCGTATGTTGTTTTTGGTGTAACTGAATATTCCAAACAGAAGCTCCTGCGTCCCATTTTATTATTTGCTCAGCGTCCGCAAATAGGTTCCATATTATTATTATTTTTGTATGACTGAGAATGGCTTTTTGAAAGTTCTTGGTTTTATCAATAGGTATATTAATATTTCAAAGTCTGTTTTATAACTACGTACATTTACATATTTATTATAAATCCGTTTCATTTACTCCTCTGTGGCATGTCCTTCATCATCTGCCTAGCCTTTTCACAAGTATGTTGGGGTCAGCAGCTGAGAGCATTTTACATGGAGCGACTGCCTATCTGACCTCCAAAACCCAGTTACTGGGTAATACGATACCCCTTCTTAAGATTGGCTGTCGGACTTTCCTTCGTCGAGCAACGGCTTAACGTGCTCTCCGAGGCACGTGGTATGTCCTTTTCGTATAAAATATTAAATCTTCCCCAGAAATTATTATGACTTATCGGCAATATAAGTATTACTAGCCTTTGCCAGCGGCTTCGCCCGCGTGGAGGTTGAAAACTATCCCAAGGGAACGTAGTACAGGGATAAAAAGTATCATATGTGTTATTCCAAGTTACAGACTACCTGTGTGCCAAATTTCATTCAAATCCGTTCAGCCGTTTTTGCGTGAAAGAGTAACAAACATCCATCCACCCATCCATCCATACTCACAAACTTTCGCGTTTATAATATTAGTAGGATGTAAATTATTTCATCACCACTGCTCTCAAAACGGTGGAGGAAAACATCGTGAGAACACCGACATGTCCTAGAAACAAATATTCAAAGACATTTGACATCTACCAACCTGCAGTGCCATTCTGTAAAAATCTCACCGTGATAACTTCGGTGATGTGACCTTAAAGTGAGCTGTCATTAGTATATTGCAATCCCTAGTGCCGGATGGAATGACACCTCACTTCACCTGCGTTCTCACGGTGAGATTTTAACAGAATAGATCGGCTGTACTTGGGTGGCGTAGTAGATTATAGTCCACTCCTTCGAAGAGAGGCATTCTGTGGCCTAGCAGTGGGAACGTTATAGGTTTGCTAGATAATATTAACGATAAAAATGTATGTTGCCGTACCTGCACGCCTGTATTTTCTACAACCTTGAACGAGACCATTATTAATACTTTAGAATCTAAATGTACATTGGAATTTAATTTATAAAATTAAATGGCTGGCTATATTGTACTCACAGTCAGCTGTTACATACCGAAATACTAAAACAAAATTTAAAAGAAAGTAATTTCTTTTAGTGCCCGCCAGACTACTAAAAACTATTGAATTTGCTTATCCAATTCTCAATGGACAAAAAGTCCTCGAAACAACTTTAATGAGATAAAATACTTGAATTGTTTGACATTGATTATATTTAGGATTATTGAAAACCCTTTGCGTATTCTAATTCTAAATCCGATTATTATTTTATTTTTTTCATTAGTAAAACCACTAAATTTTATTATAGAAATAGGGTTGTGTCAATTTAGAGTCCTTAATTCTGTTTCAGACTCTAATGTTCCCTAATCAAGTTTAAATGGTTTATGTGTTCCATTAGCCACGCGACTTCTCACATTAGATAAGGAACCACACATTAATTTAATATTCTATTAGATATTAGATTTTCTAATCGTTAATCTGGTTGGCTTATACGCTTTATCTATGGAGGCATAAATTATTTAGCATTAAATAAGCCGTCCCTTATAATAATTTTATGCTCATTCGGATTATGCTATGTATTTTTATCTACCGCCCCGAATTCGGGGTCAGAAATCACAACGGTATTGAATTATCATTTGAATATGATATATGGGGTGGTACTCAAATCCGGGGTGCAGAGCAGACAATCGCTGTGAAATTGTTTTGGGGAACGTTTGATTAGATAAAGTGAATTATTGCTTTGATGTTGAAGAAAAGGAATGTTCGCTAGCGTGATTGTTTGTTTGAATTCTCATGAATAATAAAACTAATTCGGAGTTTGTATGCGACACGATAATGCAAATTGATGTAAAATATAACTTCGTTTGACCTGACTTTTGGTACTCGTAAAATTGCACCGCGAGAGCAACTTTTATTAAAATTTGGCCTATTTCTAACATCAAATAATGGAACGACCCATATTTTGGCGAAAACTATTCTAGGAATTTAAACAAAAAATGCAAACTAAATAAAAACGTGTCATGGTACTGTCCTCTCACTTTTAATGCATTTTCCTGAATAAATTCTTCAACACGTGCGGTACGACAGACATTAAAAAAGCTAAGTTTCTTTAAATCTTTAATAACCATGAAATTACTTCTATTAATACAGCCAGAACTATGAATAGACGAATACCCACGCCTCGTTGATCGGCGCCATATCACCAATTTACATTCACCAAACAAATATATTTCTGAAAGCATACGACAATAAAGCAGCGGCAAAAACTTAACTTTTCTAATAAATTTAAAATTTAGGATATTAGGGAAACAGTGAAGCAACTTAAAAGCAATTTGTCTGAAAATAGCTCGACGCGGTAGGCGGATAACAGCTGCGAAGTCTCCAACGAGACCAACAAACAATTAAAATATCCGACTAATGGAGTCAAAGGAATCCTGAATATGTTAATGAACATGTCTTCTTGTCCTCTATTAGTTCACACCGCGAAAGGTTTTGAAAAAAGGTCTCATTAATTAAAAAGTTCGACAGCCGTCAGTTGCGGTGGGACATCCTTGTTACTTTTTTACGTCGATTACCTGTTCGTTAAGACACTGATTTTCACTTGTATTTTTTGGTTAACATGATTTTTTTATGAAACAGCAAATTAAGCTAAATCGAACAGAGGTAGAATGTAATAATAGCCAGTTTCATTAAAAACAATTAGCATAACACGGGGGTTCAGTCTTTCGTCTACAGACGACTGCTGTCATAAATCAAGCCCGGATTAGTTGCGAAAACCTCATAAGAAAAAAAAAAACAAACATTGCAAAACAAATCAAGAGAAACAATCAACAGCCCAAAAACGCTAACGAAAATGCCCTTAATACTTGGCAAATTCACGCCACATAGCATTGCAACAATATCATTATACAATACGCTCCCACAATAACCTATCTGGCGGTTCGCCACGTGTTGATTTTGGAGCAAACGAGGGTCGTATAGACCTCAATGACAATAATAGAAATATGCAAATAACAGCGGCCAGCAGAGATGATATTCAAACAAGATTACGTATGTAAACGTTGACAGACGAAATGTGAATGTTCATAAATCTGAGGAACCCTGGGTAAAGTAAACATTAGAAAAGGGCTGCGAGATTTTATGAAATTTAAGCACTCAGGATTTATAATGATTTAGGTTGTTTAAGATTTGATTTATGGAGGATGTGCTTTAAGATTAGGTTGCTTAAATATTTAGTACGGTAATTCATTTGTCCATTAGGCCAGTTTTCTAGTTAATTGAGCTTGGTTGAAGGTAGTTACTTATGCATGATGCGTGTACATCATTTTGTTCGGGATAAATAATAATTTCACAAATATTTAATCCAATTTCGTATGCTACGTCTTCACACTCCTAACCGATCTCAACTATTAATATAAATCTTCATAGCGGTATCAAGCATCAACTTCTTTTGAAACATAAGTAGACATTTCATTCAACATCAAATAACATTTTCCGTAATCGATTTAAATTAAGGACACAGTTATTATTTACGCCCCAATTTTTAAAGTTCATGTGTCGTATAATATTACAAACAAAAATTTCATGACTGGTCAAACGTGAAATCCAGGACATTACGCTGATGCACGCAAACTGCAAGGAACCGTTAATTTATTATAGGTCCGTTAATACGTTAACCTACATTAAAATTGATTGCATGCTCGTATTAAAATATTGGATAGTATATTTTATAAAATTATCCCATAATACGGCTTTTGCAGTGTTATTTTCTCGCATCCTCATTATAATAAAATTTAAAAGTTCAAAGCTAACTTGTGTCGAAGATACAGAAGGCTTCCATCTGACGACGCTAAATCATTGAAATGAATTGCATATGATTTGCAATTGAGGCCAATTACGGACTACGCAGGTATAATTAAACAACCTACATAACAACAAGAACTAAACAAGATAGGTTCTTGAACTCATCAAATCATTTACGAAGCTGTGCGTCATTAGAATGCTGGTACTGCTCAAAGGATTAAAACACCAGGCCAGAACAAAAACACAGATGAGATCATTGTCTTTGAATCAAATCAAAACACGTGTTTATGCAGAACACGTCAAAAATATGGGTATAAATAATTTTCGGGCTTACCAGTAGCAGGGGCGTGTAAATACAGGACAGATAGGAACAAATAACGTGAATGTTTGTGTCCTCTACGAGCTTTAACGCAAATGTATCCATAAGCCGTCTGGAGAGCAGAATCTCTTAATTTACGCCCCAAAGGGATTTGCTAAAGCCAAACATTGTTCGCTAATTATAACGAGACGCATGTGCTTCGCGTCCCACGAGGATCTTACCAACTTAACGAGTAGCGCTGTTGTCCGTGTGTGAAATATTAAATTGGATTTTAAAGTATTTTTAATTATTTGTTTTATTACTAGAACTTTTTAGTAGTTTCTGCGATTTCACTAAGTTGGCTATCAAAATTTTAATCAGCCTTAATATAATTTTGAGCGAAATTATTCTTTATGCAGATAGGTGTAGGTATTAGCATTTACATTAGATACTAATGCTGTCTTACTATTTACAGCTAAAAAGTTGTTTTTCTATTTTGTTCTCCTAAGTGACACAACACTCAAAGGGCATTTATTCATATCATCTACTTTGTACATCTTTAAAAACTTTCCAAATAAATTGGTTCGTTTGATCTTGTCTATCTACTAAGTTTTTGAGTAGACAAACTTCCATCCTTTTAGCAAATCCTCTCACATTTTGTGAATAAACTCTCCTCCTACATACAAATTTCAATCAAAGTAATATCAGTTCGGGACAAAAATAAAAGCATCAAACTTATGAGCCACATTGGCACGTGGCTGGATCACACCCCTCTGTCGCCTCAAAAATTCTATAACCACCTATCAGACAAACCCATCTGCATACAACATCAACTTCTTACAAGCACTGCATAATTTACACGAAAGTGATTCTTAATGCATAGCCATAAAGAGTTTGAAGTGTCGTTAAGAGCAGCAGATATAAATTTGCTAATAGGGTGAGCTAATCTGTCAGCTGAGCCGCTGGAGATCGTTTAAAAGCTGTGCCCCCTTCCAGCTATTGTTTATTTAGGATGGCGATTCGCGGTGAAAGCCCGTTTTTGAGGCGTACTCTAATGCGATTGTGCGTTAGCCACGAAGTGGCATGAAGAGCGGAATGATACGCTGATAGCACTCAGAAGTGGTCATTGCGGTGATGACAGGGGCGATTGAGATATTAATCCGATAAAACGACGAAAGGGTTTAAAATGAAGATATAAAATTAAATGGGAACGTTGACTACACGTGATTTTGTTTCGGGTACATGCTTTGAATACTGTTTGAAGTTACCAGAGACTTAACAATAAGTAAATTATTAAGCTTTTTATCAGATTTTGATCCCTTTGTATTTTAATTAGCTTACATGAAATAATTTTAAGTAGAAGTAAGCTGACTGGATGATATGAAGGATGTTAGGCAAACTAATGAGTAATATGTTAAATCACGCCAACTACTAGACGAAGCAGAAATTCAACACAAGGAAATTTTCGCCGAAGGGTGGACTCGGACAAATTCCGGTAACTTTACAAAGTGAAGAAGATTTAACTGGAAGATATGTCAAGCCAGAAAATATGAAGGCTTAGAAGGTATTAAAAGTACCTTCAGTACTACTAGATAAGCTTCGTTTAATATTGAAAGGCATCTTACGCAACGTAATTATCAGGAACGATAATATACAATTTTCAAATGACAGTGTGCACGAAACTAATTTCATTAGACCTTTTGTGGGTGTTAACATCTCAAAGCTATTAGAGTGTAGGCTTAGCTCTAATTCGTATGGACGCTTATGCTAATATGGAACCGTGGCTTATGCAAAAACAGGTTTCAAATAGGCTGACAGTTAATTACTTGTTAAAATGTTTGCACATATATCGTTGCATTAAATTGTTTTAAGAGCTCAATGTAACTATGTCAAAAAAAGGAAATTCAAAACAATTATTTTCTAACCAAAGAAGATCAAAAGGACCCTACAACATACACTTATTTTTATTACGATAATCAATTTAACGTTTTTAATCAAAATAAGTGTTACATTACGCATATAAAAATAACAACGGATATCATTTTCTTGGAAGATGTCGAAAGTAGATCGGCGGCAACCGTTTGAGGAAACAAAAAATAATGATAGACACCAATTATTTTAATATTAAACATGTGTTGAAAACTTCTCCAACATGTGGTTAACCTATATGGTGGAGACAGCGAACAGTGCCAGCTCTTTTGTAGTAAGAACACGATAGTATTATCAATACTATTAAATTATCTATTTTCGATACATATTTGCGACTTGCACGCAAAGATCCGCAGATGATGCAGCATATGTTGTTTTCACAGAATAAAATTAGTTAAATGACATAATAGTTGAGAGCTTTTAATTGACGACTTTTTTTATTCCTTAGGCCTTCGGTATATGCCCCACCGCAGGGGATTATGGAGAAGCGAGTAGAGCTAGCAACTAAAAACGAGTTGGCGTGTTCGCCAACTCGTTTTTAGTCACCGTCCGGTACTCGCTGTTCGTTGTTACGAGCAGCGAGTACGGGACGGCGACGAACGATTACTTACTGTTATCACCTATGCATATGTACCAAACGTGAGTCTCTCAGCGAGTGTTCTGCCCACTAAGCGAGCTTCGCTGAGCGAATTCTCTCTTTGATAGCTCTTGTCGCTGCGACAAACGAGTACACGCCGGTTGTGTGTACAGTCAGCGATCAACTTTTAATATAATGTATCTCTTTTACTTACAGACTTACAATCTTTTGTACGTTTATTGAGCTTGAAAATAGTTAGTCAATTCCTCATCGTTAGTAGCACAGATGCCTTAGTCGAAGTCCGTTTTTAAAACAATAATTTTTGACAGCAGACATCATCACATTTGGGATATTTATTAACATAGGTTGTTAAGTCAATTTTGAAATTCTACTTTCGAATAAATAGCGTACGTTAAGCAGCAACTTTTGCTTATTCATTTTACAATATTGCTATAGATACCTCGTAGAACACGACCACCTAGGAAGTGCCATATTCATTTGTCTCATTGTATTGTGGTAGTGACCCTAGAGGCGAATGAAATGACAAATAATATCCCGTCGATTGCCAAGTAATTCATAAATAGGTATTTCCTCAAAATAGAAGCCAATATATCAAACCTTAATGAAAAAAATATATTCAAATGTAAGAATTACTGAAGCCAAATATGAATGAAATTGGAACGGAGACGAAATCAATTACGTACCATTTCGCATGTATATTATTTTAGTCCCGGGTCAAATTCAGTGGAAGTTGGCCAATCACGGGACGGTCCCTAACAACGGACAAAAGCACAATTAAGTACAGCAGGGACCGATAACAAAAGGCTGGAGAGCACACAATTTGTTGCAGCCCATCTTTATCTGGCCCACTATTGACCCTTTACCCTAATTCATAGAGTGTTCAACCCCCTTTATACTGCCCTAGTAAAATTAAATCCACACACAGGCCTTAACACACTGCTGTTTGGTGCAAAATGTTGTGTGGTCCATTTTTAGTCTGTGACGCTAGGGTCGAGGAAGCAACATCGGCAGCCGGCAAAAATTTATTATTATTCTTCGATGTGAACAAAACATGTGGTCTGAGTTTGCGTATTATCACGCTTTAGCGACATTTTGAGAGTGATTCGCGTATCTTTATTCTGTGGGGTGCCCCTCGTTGCTAATGATACGTCGTTAGTTTCAGTGCGCACGTGTATTAACGGACTTAATGTTATTAAATTACATTTACATTTAAATTGGCTCCTTCTGCTAAACCCTCGATGAAGTAAATATTGTTGGAGCTTGTTTGTGAGAATTTTGTATAGGTAGGTAATTTAAGCGGTGTTAAAAATATCACAATGAAAATGTAACCACGTGTCATGAACCTACCTGACCTTTATCATTATGTACATAAATGCTAAAATCCTTTATTAAGCAGCTCCATCAAAAGAATAATTAATGCACCTTCACAATCTACATTTTTATGTACACGCCCGTGTACCGAGTGAAACCCAACGTTATTTCAACACGTTCCTTTTTTTTCAAAAAAAGAACCTTCCGCACTGTCACCGTAGCGTTTCACTCCGCACCTTTGCATTCGTTCCATCACCACTCATTCCGCGTCAACGCATGCACTAATTAGGTGACACCCGACACCGTTGCACGAAACACGTTTCTAGCTCCCATAGGAAACTTTGGACGCAGAGGGAGCAAACCAGGTGTGAAATTGAGTCACTCTCTCTTTTATTTTTTGAGAATTTTATTCTTTCATGCCGGAAACCTAAAATGTGAGATTAAACATTGGTGGATCACTTCTGCTGTACTGCGTACGGCAATGAAATTATTAAAAGATGTTATCAAACATGATTTTAATTTATAGATCTTCTAAGAAAAAAAATAATTTCTCAACTTGGACACTTTAATGAATTCCAATAAAAAATACATAGGAAACGTGCCAAACTACGACTAACTTTTATCGGTTCCAATTAAAGATACCTACTTGTGTAGCATACAAATTAATAAAAAGTTTAGACATTACCAACAAAAGGCCACACAGTTTCCCAGTACAAAATAGAATAGGACACAACACAAAGCATCGCTCGTTATAGCGTCGCAATCGCAAACTTGGCCCTTTTGTCGGGTGCTGTTCGGTTCTACCGAATGTACTAATTAGTCCCCGACTTATTTGCTGAGTGCAATAGAAAGTTCTCGAACGGGCCCGGTTGACCTGCGGTGGCAGACGGCGTGTTGAATCGTTCACCTTGCCACTGTCTGAAGTTCGGACGGTGGTTCTCCTTTGTTTTGCTTCCTATGGCATGTTTAGTTTCTTGCGCTTGACAACATACTCGTAGATCCTCTTTAGAAAGTTCAGTGAAGATGGCTTTATGTGGGAAATGTAGTCGTTTGCTTTGTGAAACTGGCATCTGAGACTGTTTACGTAATTATTTCCGGTGTTTACTTGAATATCGATCGTGAACGATGGATACATTGTTAAACGGCGATTTCAATTCCAAGTACAAAGGCGGGTGATGGACTCAAAACTCGTCATTAGGTTATGTAAATGTCCAGCGAGTTGAAGTTGTTAAAGACACAGGCCCATTCTCAAATTGGCCTCAATTATTAGTTCTAATTGGCGTAATTAATAAAACAACTTGACCCGCTTAAAGATTAAGCTCAGTTTCCGGAATGTAACATGTAGACATGATCTAAAAGTCTAGTAGGAGGAGAATATAAATGGAGTGATGGTCATTATCATTTCATCTGTCAAGCCTTTTCCCACCTATGTAGGGGTTGGATTCCAGTCTCACCAGATGCAGCTGAATACAAGTATTTTACATGGAGCGACTGCCTATCGCTCACAAATGGCCTCATAAGAAGGCTTAAAGTCACCCAAAGGGCAATGGAGAGGGCTATGCTTGGAGTTTCCCAAGTGGCAGTGGGCAGGGCACATTGCTCGCAGAACAGATGGCCGATGGGGCCGAAAATTTTTGGATTGGGGAACGCGCACCGGAAGACGTAAATTTGGAAGGCCTTCCACAAGGTGGACCGATGATATTGTGAGGGCCGCAGGAGTCCGCTGGATGTGGGAAGCACAGAACCGGTCAAAGTGGAGGACCTTGGGGGAGGCCTATGTCCACCAGTGGACGTCTTTCGGCTGATGAATGATGACTGCCTATCTGACCCCTATAACCCAGTTACTAGGTAATACGTTGAAGACTGGTTGTCTGGGTTACGGGCTTCTGACGACCCGTAACGACTGCCAAATATCCATAAAAGACTACCGGAACCAACGGGTCGTGCTTCCAAATGCACGGATGGATCTTGATATGTAAATATGGTCACCCATCCACGAACTAACCACGGCAGGGGTAGCTTAACCTGATCAATTCATCAGTTCGGCTATGCTTACCGACCTACAAGCCCCTCAGTCGCGTGTAACATGAAGAAGTAGAAAGTAAAGTAAAGTAAAAATGTATTTGCATAGATTGTAGGTACAGTAAATAAGATGTGATGATGTGAAGATGTGTGTGTGTTTGTGTGTGTGTGTAAATGAGTATCACAGTTTACATAAACCCCGCCAGTAAATTGAATAAACTGCAATAGCTAATCGTATGTCCAGGAATCGATCAATATCACTTAAAAATAAATCCAGCTTTTCCTTGCAAAGTTTCTTTACAAGCAGCGACCTATTATTCCTTACCGTTGATAGTCGCCGATAGATTATAGTATGAAGATCGATGCAGCGTGAAATTGTCAGCACTTTGCATACATTACGCGTTTCCCACGATGTAATGTGAAAAATGAGTTCTATGACGCAGCTTTCTATAATGGATTTGAGAATATGTTGATGGAATCGTGTGAGGTGAGTTTTATAGTAAGTAATTAAACGTCTATATCACCCCCATTAAAAACTACAGCAAAATTGAGTTTCAGAAAGATTATTACGTCGCAAGCGCTGCATGAGGTCCTTGTCTCGATTCGCAGGTCGAGTAAAGGTTTTTGATATTTGATATTGTTTCTACTAAAAGTAATACTTCACTTTGTCTTGTCTCGTACCGCTAAAACCTATAGGTTGAACGCTACTGCTGAAAATGTGGTCAGAGAAGTTCTTGACTTTTCCATCTGTAATTTCTCAGTAGCAACTTGGAGTCTGGATTTGTCCCCTATTGATGGCAAAAAGCCCCCTAGTACATGGCTTGACTTATCTATAGATTGACTTATCTATAGATACTACTCTGCCCATCCCTTCGGGGAAACGAGCCGTGATGTTTATGTTTATTAAGTCACAATTTGACCACTCATTGCGATCACCATTTTTTATTTTGCCTATGTCTTCCTAAGTAGTCATTTAAAAGGCAAGTCCGGGAGTAGGCTCCGAAACTGTAAATTAAGTACAAATTTCGCGAACTACTAAGAAGTACTTAGGCAAGCAAAACGGTAAGGCTTTCTCAAAGATAACTGACTGTTTACGATCCTAAGTACGTGTTACCTTCCAAAACACTTTAAGAACAACTAAAAATAATGTACAAAGCACTTTCGGCTGTTTAACGACAGCTTAAATAGTCTAGACAATTTTTTTACAACGTAGGTACTCTTCTCCAGTCTTTAAAACCACAAGAAGTCTAAACGAGACTTCGGTTGCTAAAGGTACCTAAGCGAAACCTAAACATACCCTGGGTTGAGTGGCCGTTATTTTTAATGAGAAATAAACTCCAGGCTCTGGTTAGACCGTTCTCTTAACGAAGTCTGCAGCCAAATATCCCACGTCGCCGTTCCCGCAAGTGTGTAATAAAAACCCTCTAATTACGGACCTTATAGCAAAGAGTTTCTATATTTTTTTGGCTGTATTTTCGATGTCTGGTTATTATTTTTTTGTGGTGCAAAACTTAAGGACCTATATGACGTCTTGTTAGAGGGTTTATTGAAACCTGAAAATATATTGTCGCATAATAATCAATTAACATTTTCGTTGTGTAGTAAGATTTCACTATGGGGTATAGAATTTGGATGACGAGATAAAACATTGCATTAAAAAAAAAAACTGAAAATAATTCTGAAACAAAGGTACCAAGACTTACAGGTAATATGCAAAATGAAGATCCTGACATACCTTTCAATCCCGATAAACAACAAAAATCCTGACTGAGACCAAAACCTTAATCAAAAGTAATTCAGCATGTAATTCCAAGTTAAAATTATTCAAACGAAAAAAAGAAAAAAATGTAGAATAAACAGTCATATTCACGTCTCTAAAACTACAGTTCCTTTAATTTTTCAAAGGGGCGTAAGAAATTTTAGATACATGTTCTGAAGTTAATAGAAAAAAGTTCAAGCCCTTCGTCAGCTACGACATAATGACCAATAACACCATAGATATAGATCTATGAGTTACATAGTAGGCGACCCGGTCACAGTTCCGCCGTAGTTCTTAATTAGAGGTTGTCCTACGCAGCGCCAACGGTTTGCAGTTTTCAATAGAAAACTTTTAGTTGCAATCCAGTTTATCTATGTATAGTGTAGTTGGGCTCTGGTTTAGGGGTAGATTTTGTTTTTACGGCATTGTATTTTGTTTTTGGAAAAGAAAATAATTTCAAAAAAGCGTGGGGTGCTTTTTGAGGTATTTTTTTAATCAATTAATATCAAGCATCCCACGCTTTTTTGAAATTATTGTTAGCTTTTTTAGTTTGGTTTTAAAAGCGTGATTTTTCAGTTTTTTATTTTTATTTTTTGTGATTTGTCATTGTGACAAAATTATTCAATTGTCATCGTTCCTCGATAAGTCTACAAAGTTTAAATGGAATCTGACCATTTGAAGTTGGTCAAAATCAAGTCCAAAAGAGTCGGTTACAAACATGCTTACAAACAAACATGCAGTTGAAGCTAATAAAAGCGTGTTAAAAAATATGTTTGTTTTTACTCGATTCGATAGATAACGGCTCGTGACTAAATAATAACAGCCTGACGGGTCGATCAAAGGTTAAGCTTACCAAGCGGTATCGTGTTACCGAGTAACTGGGTTGTGGAGGTCAGATAGGTAGATCCATGTAAAATGCTGCATCCGGTTACTGGTAACTGGAAAAAGGCTAAACAGATTGACATAGAAAAAAAAACAGAGTGCGAGTTGGACTCGCCCACCGAGGGTTCCGTCAAAATTTGAAATTTTTGTTGATGTTGTGAATGGTGGGGGATATTTTTTATGATTTATTTAAAAATTATAGTTTTCAGATTTTCCCTGTATTAGTTGTATAAGACGATATTACTTGGCAAATTTCATAGTTCTAGGTCAACGGAAAGTACCATAATTAAATTTTGATACCCTTGATAGTGTCGAAATATACGTTTTTTGAAGCATAAACGGCCGTATCTTTTTTTTTACGGTAACATAGAAGTTTGATTTTATCACAGCTTCAAGAGATTGTAGACTTGAGTATATCGTTTTAATTTTAACTCGATATCTCTACGCGTTTCCGAGATAAAGTTCTGATTTTTCCTTTTGAGGTACGGAACCCTAAAATTACTGTATATTCTTAGTCCAAAAACGATAGTTACAAAAGTACTGTATAATAATAAATATAATACGTATGAATGTTCGGTGAGTTCGAGCTTTATATGAAACAATGAGGTCTGATTTACACTGCACGAAAATATAATAATCAGCATGCCATAAATAAATGCTTTACAAAATATGCCACGTAAAGAAAAACATACATTACAATCAAACATATAGATTACTTGCGTATATTAATCATAAGCTGGGCTTAAAGATTATGTAAATACGAACAAGATTAAGCAATAAAATCCTATTGATCTATCTCGTAATACGAGTAGAAGCAAGTAGTATTATACTTTGCTTGAATTATTATTTATACTATGATTAATTTACCAACATTAATAATACTATCTAGTAACGACCCCAAAGTAAAAGCCGCTTCTTAAGCAGAGAAGGCACGAGCAATAATCGCCACGCTCCAGGTTTAATCACGATGTTTTTCTTCACCGATTTCTGGAAATTACACATAATGATAATAACAATAATATATAAGAAATAAGACATACGAAATGTAATGTCTACATTTCGTGATGGCTCTTTTGTAAAATAACATTACTCACTTAAAAAACTTTTTTCAAAAAAATAAACAACCGACTTCCAAAAAAAAAACCAAAAAAGTGAAAAATAACTTTAATTTCGGAAGTCGGCGACTTTGGATATGTATTTTAATTTTTTGTCACCGCCTTCCGAAATTAAAGTTATTTTTCACTTTTTAGTGTTTTTTTGGAAGTCGGTTGTTTATTTTTTTTTAAGTTTTTTATTTTTCACTTTTTAGTGGTTCACATGTGCATACCCCTTCACAGCGTACCGGCGTGATGTTATGTTATTAACTGGTGTAAACAATTGACAGACATGAGATTACAGCAATCCCTGTCCATTTGCTATCATTTATTGAGGAGTTCCGTTGCCTATCTCCGAAGTTCTTCATCAGATCTTCACCAAATTGAAATGGAACCACTCCGAGAAAGTACTCTTCCAAAAACTACACAAATTGCTTCAAGTGTGCCTATAAAATTTGAAGAGTTCTCTCTATTTCTCCAGGATTCCATCATCAGATCCTGACTTGATGATCATGGGACCACCTGGGAAGTATACCCTTTCAAACAAGAAAAAAATTATCCAAATCGGTCCAGCCATCTTCGAGTAATCGGGGAACATAGGAAAAAAAAGTGAAAAAATAAAAAAAAAAGGTTCCGACGAAGTGAGAACCTCCTCCTTTTGAAAGTCGGTTAAAAAGAAATGAGTCCCAACTGTCTAGGTTTTTAGTCTTTGAAAAGACAGCATGATGTAGGTTAGGTTTTTATTTTCTAAGCCTGTCTCACTTCTGGGCAAAGGTCTAAAAGCCCCTCAAGTCCTTACAGGAACTCTTTTTCCATACTACCACTACTAGCTCTCACGGTACGCGTTCAGTTCATCTCGCCACCTCTTTCTGGTTCGGCTGCGGCGTCATCCATCTTCAGGTAGGCATTGTGTAGAGTGGCCATCGTGCAGGCGGCTGATGTATCCCGCCCAAATCTATTTGAGCCTGGTAAACTTCTTTCCAGTAGAACTGTCTACTGTTATTTTTGGCCAAAAACGCAGCAAGATTTTATCCAGTGCGCAAACTGCAACCATGAATTCAGCATATAGACCCCTAGACCTCCTAGCGCAAAAAAAATACGTCGGTAATGCAAAAAAAGAATCAGCTGTTTCATAGAAAAGTGCGATACCTACGCGGTCAAAATGTATGGAACAGCTGATTTTTTTTTTGTATTACCGACGAAAAATTTGTGCACTAGGGTGTCTAGAATTATATGTTGAATTCCCGGTTACAGTTTGCGCACTGGATAAAAATTTACCCTGTATTATGTATTATTATAGTCGTCTTAAAAAGTCCTCAAAATCGTAAAATGTAAACCACCAACCATTACCTACTGCATAACTAAAACTGCTCATTGATATGCAGACTTATTTCATTAAAATATAAGTACCTACAGTAAATTCTCTCGTTCCAATAGAATAATTTCAACGTAATAATATTTTTAAATGTAACAAAATACCATGCGAGAAGTATTATTAGAGCAATTAATTGTGCATTAATGAAGCAGATAGTCGTTTGAATAAACGTTCTAAAGTAGTATTTAATTGACGATTCAACACGCAACAATTGAGAAATATAGGTTAGTTCTGGTGCTCCGTCCGCTTAATTGAAGTAATGTTTCGAGTGTCTACGGAATACTAAAAAGAAAAAAAATGGACCTAGTTGTAATTTAGCGCTATTGTTTTATTCAATACTTAGTATTCAGCGGGTTAAAGCAAAGTTAATCTAGTTTTAATCTCTATTTTAAATTAAAATGCATTAAAGGTACAGTCACTGCTTTAAATAAAACTGAAAGTAATGAAAAATTTTAGTTTTAACGTTCCATATAATGTAAAAAAGACTGATAGTGAAGACATAGTTATATAAAATTCTTGTGTACAAATTAAACTAAAACAGTACTAGTAGTAATTTCCCTACAAGTCCAATTGCATACTTAGACATTTTAACAGAACATTATCAATTGCAACATCATACTAAGACATGTCATGACTGATAAAAAAATACTATCCCAAGCAATTTGATATTATGATGGAACTACTTCATTCCCCTCGACGAATGTCAAAACAGCATGTAATCCAATTCAATTATTGTCTAGGCCTCGTTATTATAATTGTACGCGGCGTACTGCGAAACTAGATATTTAAATTAATACTTGCAAGACATAAGAATGCTTTTTGCTACTTTAAATTTAGATTTGACTTGCCTGGGGATGTTAAACCTTAACTTTCAACGCACACAGTTCTGTTTCCACTGCATTTGAAATTAACTTACGATCTTTTTGACACTTCGTGTTTTTCAGATATCAACTTAATTCAAATGTCATTATAGTTGACATTTGTGTAAGTTGGATTGTTTTATATATTTATACACGTTTAGTCGCAGAGGATGCGTGTAATTTTTTTCATAGCTCTTGACAACGAATTAGTCACGTGAAAGGTTTTTTATGTCGATAATGAAAGCATTAAGTGTTTTTTGTTGAGGCTACGCGTAAGTGAAGGGTAGAGACTATTTTGTTGGATGGCTATGATTGTGACATTAGTGTTTTAAAGTTTGACATGTAAATATCAGACGTTAATGGAGCATTTCAATGTTTTGTACAAAACTTTTTTTTTTTCAGACCGTATCCACTACAGACATAAATCAAATTTTTCTAGTTTGTAATCGTGTTTGTGTCTATAATTCAAATAAGTTGCATGCACAATATTCATAATTTAGAACTTAGAGAGTACAGTCCTTACATAGTTTTCTTTTTAGAGACAACATGCTAGAGATCTTTATTTTAGTTGTAAGTGGACACTGACATTTTAGTCGATTCGTACAAATTTACTCGCCCGATTCGGGCGAAATGAAGCTTTTAAATAATAAATATATTACTTTCTGTAACTATGCGATTTGCACGAAATTAATTTATTTGTAGGTGAATCGATACTTCCAGAAATACGTATATACGTATTAGGCAATTGGTACCTTTTGAATTTTATGCACTTTTTTAATGAACTTGCAGTGACCTTTTTAACTGACTTCAAAAAATGGAGGAGGTTTTCAATTCGTCGGTATGTTTTTTTTAATGTTTGTTACCTCAGAACTTTCGACGGGGTGAATCGATTTTGATGATTCTTTTTTTATTTGAAAGCTGGTGCTTCCCGTGTGATCCCGTTTTCAGATAGATCTGATGATGCGTTTCCGAGACACACTCAACGGAACTCTTCAAAAAATAACACTAAATAAGCTGAGATTGCTGCTATCGCGTAAATATGCATTGTTTTGACCCCAAGTATGAAGAAATTTCGAATTAGTGGGGTAGGTTTTTTTTTTTTTTTTTCTGGGTGGGAAATCATCAAATAACTTCTCCCGCTCTGGGTGGAGCGGGAGGGCGTGTCAGACTTTTACTGACTAAAACCCACCCGTGTTCCCTCAGTTGCCTGTTTGCCAGGGGCGGCGGTATCTCTTTCGAACAACCCGCACCCCCGGCAGGCATCGGCCCTTGCGGGCCCCATCTGTTGCTGCTGACATCTCTTTGAGGCGCGCGTGGAACACAACGCGCCGTCGACCCGGGCTTGGTCCTTACCGGACAGCGAGCTACCCATTACTCGCCGTCCGCAAGCCCGTACCTACGGTGGCCGGGAATCAGCCTGGGATTCCGACGCCCAGGGCGTCTCCTGCGAAGGCCACGGCTGTGAGGGCGCATGTACTGCATCTCCCTCACGTGCGCCGCCTCCCTCTTTGCGAGCATAACTGCTTCGCTGAAGGAGGCGACTGCCAGCCATGCCCTGTCGCTCCGTACCATGGCCTGGACCAGGGTCGGACGCGAGAGATCGCCGCCGCCGATCACCTCCACGAGGACACAGCGTTGCTCCGCCCAAGCTGGGCAGACCTCCACCGTATGCTCCACCGTGTCCTCTGGGCGATCTTCGCAATGGAAACACCCGGGCGTTTCCTCCCGCCCTATCCGTAACAGGAACCTCCCGAAACAGCCATGTCCGGTGAGGACCTGTGTCAGGCGGAAGGTGAGGACGCCATGCCGCCTCTCAAACCACTCCTCAAAGAGGGGACTTACCGCCGCAATCGCGGCGTGCCCATTAGTGGGGTAGGTTACGGCGGTTAACGGACTTCCGAGAAAACACTACAAAGTGAAAAATAACTATAATTTCGGAAGGCGGTGACAAAAAATTAATATACATATCCAAAGTCACCGACAACCGAAATTAAAGTTATTTTTCACTTTGTAGTGTTTTCTCGGAAGTCCCTTGTTTTTTTTTTTGATAAAAGTTTTTATTCATAACTTTATCGAATAAAATTAAAAACGTGCCAATCGCTTAATGCGTAAGGCTGGAGTTGTCGATTGCCCACAAATAAATTAACTTCGTGCTAGTCGCCTATAGAAAATGATATATTATTATTTAAGAGTCTCGTTTCATCCGATTCGGGCGAGTAAATTCGTGCCAATCGACTAATAAGCCTAGACAACTTAACAAACATGAACGTAACATACTAATGCTACTTAACACTAGCACATCAAACATCATTAGATCACAAATTACGACCAACAACTAAATAATGTCATCAACGATAGTGTCAAGCAAATTGATTTGACATTTAAGGAAATGTCAACTAAAGCAAACGATACTTACCTAGTATGTATTAATCGTAATTATAGCTAGTTGTAATTGATCTAGACTAGAATAACCGTTATACTATCACTATTCGTGAAGTTATTTACGTAAGCATAAATAATTCTGTCAAATATTATCTACAAAAATAAATAAAATTGAAGTGTCTGTTTCTAATGTCAAAATAACAGCTTTGTACTGAATACATACGAAAGTAGGTACTAGTTTTTGTCAGCGACTGCGCCCGCGTGGATGCCGAAAATTATCCCACTATCGGGATAATAAGTATGTTATGTGTTATTCCAGGTTATAAACTATCTGTGTGCCAGATTTGATTCAAATACGTTCAACCGTTTTGCGTGATTAAGTGACAAACATCCAAACATTTGTATGTTTGTATGTTTCGATATTTAGATGTCTAGACATCTAATTATTGAAACATACAAACTTTCACATTTATAATATTAGTAGGATATACGGTATTTATGACGAAAAAACAATTTTTTTTTCTGTCTGTATGTATGTTCCGGCTAATCTCCGAAACGACTGGACCAATTTTGACGGGGCTTTCACTAGCAGATAATTGAGCTAAGCTAGCATAGGCTACTTTTTGTCCCGGTAGCACTTTCCCGACATCCACGTGGCCGAAGCCACAGTGTGAAGTTCTTTAAAGTATCTTTAAAATAAATATGAAACATAATATAGCATGATGCAGAGGTGTACAGTCACGAGCATTAATATGTATACACATAGCCTAATTGAGAAGCGATTTTCTTTTAAATAGTAACAGTAAATTTAGTAAATTTATTATTAAGACACGTTTTTTTTGACATATTAGCACAATAAATAAACGATAACAAAATAAAATGAAAAAATAAAAATAAAGTGCAATAAAGTATCCCTAGTTCCCACACTAGGATACCCTGTGTCGTGAGATCTAGTTATTTACAAGTTAAAAGACCTATTACAAGTACACTAGTGGGTAGTTCAGTAATAATTTGGTTGCTTACTCTAAACAACATTTAAACTTACATATCCAAAGGATTAACGATTGCAACCTTGAGATAACCTAGGTAACTCATTAAAGTGTGGGTTCCAAAATATTATTTTCATAATAACATAAGATTACAATCAGTACAAGAGGCGAAAATCACTTTCAAAAGTTGGTAAGCGTATACATATTACCGCTCGTGACTGTACCTATAGTGCACCCACATCTCGTCAGTTATGTTTAAGTCATATGTAATAGGGCCCCTTAATATATATGAAATACGTATTAAATCCGTTTTCCAAAACATTTGAATAAAACATTGTAATTATATGCAACTATGTCGAAAAACATCGTACATTTCGTTATCTCACAAAACAGTATTATGTGAACCAGCTTTAATCCAGTCTATTTTAGCAATAAATGTCTAATAATATAGAATTTAAAAACGTATTATTATTCCTTTATCGAAATATGATAAATGCATCGACAGTTCTTTGAGCTAAGTCTTTATAATGTTAATGCTCTGTTATCTTGGTATGATAAACTTCTATTCAAGAAACTTCTGGTTGTAGGAAGTCTGTAGGCGTAAACCCTTTTGAATTGGCTGTTTGTCGACAATCTTGTTGACATTTCTACGTAGAAATAAAAATGGATTGTGTAGACGGCTTTAAGCGAGATTAGTCCTTAATGTTTAGAACATCTTTACCAAAATGCTGTGGCTCATTCGACATTCGTTTTCAGGTGTGTTTTAAACGAAGGTTCACTATTATTATTGCAGTTAATTATACTGTCTTAAGCACCTGCAATAACACATGATGTTAACCTATGCAAATCTTGAAGTTCTGTGGCCTGTCTGTCATCTTTAGCTAAAATTGCTGGAAATGACAATGCTTATTTAAGTTAAAAACAACTGCAAGTTTCCATTAAGTGATTTTTATCTTTAAAATAAATTTTGCTATGCAACAGCGTTATTCTGTGAATGATGACAAGGTATTAATGCCTAATTGTATTTTTATGACTGTAAAATATTTTAAATTGGCAAATCAATATGTTTTAGTGGAACTTACGAGGCATATAATATCTTATTTTACATAATGGACACTTACATAATAATTCCTTGAAGTTTTGAAAGAACAAAATTTATTTGTAGTTCCTAAAACTTCACAAAACTCTTTAAGAAAACGTCTAATATTTTAGGTTTCAAAACGCTTACGGTGGAAACAAAAAGGTTATAATTTGTAAGCCTTGGGCTTCACCTCACCCAGAGTGAATGAGCGCCGAAGAGGGCGGTAGCGGGCGCGGTGGCGGGAGCGATTGGCCACAGTCTGTTCTGTGCCACAGTCCCACAGCGGTCATACGACGTTCAACGCACTGCTTACCAAGGAGAGCTCAGTTAAAAATCGAAAAGAAAAAAACCCATTGTTCGATTTTCAACGCACTAAGATGCACTCCATTGGATTCTCAATGTTCATTTCAATACCGAGAGTTGAAAATCCAGTACGCGAAAAAAGTCGCGCCGCGATTTTATTACGTCTGTGTGTGCGTCGACTTATTGTAGCGGGCAGTAGACGATAAAACGATAGATGATCACTCGATACCTACAGTCTACTCTCAGTGTAGTAATCTTTTAGTTACGACAGTAAAGATCACTGTAATTTTGACAGACATATCAATCAATGGCAGTAACCTAACACCAAACTTATAGCAACGATAATAAAGGTCACTGTTAAGTCACTGTCAAAAATGATGCATAAAATAACTGTGAAACTGTAGGTCACCCAGACCTATGTCCTGTCGCAATAATGCCCGGATTACTAGAGGCTAGTTTTGCAGGCTATATACGAGAGCACGAAAGTACAAGTAAGCTAGTTACTCTAGCCTCGTATACAGAACAATCCTCATTTTTCATCAGCTCTTGCATGTGCTAGGATGGTAAACCAGGATGTCAATCGCTTACTATCTTAGCTAGAGAAACTAGCCCCCTGTATCTCGGGCATAAACGTCTCCTAATCCATAGTATTCACAATGAAGTGGATGTGTACATGAGTGTAATTTATTAAATGTGTCTCCTATGTAATCTGTTTTTTTTTTGCCTAATCTGTGTTCTTCTTCGTGGCAAAAACCTCCCCTTTTTCCTTTCAAACCGGGTGTCTTGTGCGTTCTCTAGCGATGTTGTAATCTGTTCCGTTCTGTAATCTGTTACTAGTTTTATTCAATTTTTATATTGTACGGTGTTTTTTCTGAACTGAATAATATTTCAATTTATTTTATTTTATTAAGTTAAAAACTTGCGCCGCCTCAGCTCCTGCGCAAGCTCCTTAGTTCGGACGAGGCCTTATAAGCGCACAGTAAACTGTATGACAAGTTGTGTGAGATGTGACGTCAAAATGAACTGCCTGCCATGGCTGTGATTGACTGCGCATTGCTAATAATTGGAAACATCGCGTTATTGGCAGCGCGGTTCGATTTGAAGATGCGGTTTAAAACTTAAGTTAAAAAGTGTGGTGGTTCTCTGAGTCATCGAATGAAGGTTTTGGTATTTAAATTACTTTCAGGTAATATTACATCAAATGTATGTATAATATTTACGTTATTTAGACGCCAAGAAAAGTGGGTAATCATGCAAAAAAATAATCAAAATTGGAAAGACGAAATTATAAACGTTCCCGACATGACGTGAGTTGTGTAGAACAATTTTTAAGAAATTGTTTTACTAGATTCGCCCGTGTTTGCTCGAGCCTTTATAATTTCGTCTTTCCAATCTTGCTTGATTTTTTGCATGATTACCCACGTTTCTTGCCTGCTAACTAATTTAAATACTTGAAACGTAAGGTACATTGGATTAGTTGTAGGTAGAAAGCATAGAAACACGATCTATAATTATTAATCTTTAGAAGATACACCTTGAAACCGAAAGTTTAAAATATACTTATAGGTTCAACTTCAAAGCTTAGCTCTCTATAATTTGAAACATAATTGAGATAACTTTGCCACTTCAACAGTTTTCAATGGACTCGAGTCAATTTTCTTTGCAAACATTCTTCGGTAAAGCGTTGTACTCGTCGTACTTGACGTGCGGGACAAGTGTTCTTATTGGCATCTAACGCTCCATTGTCTAGACTTCGGGACAACCGTCTGGCTATCCACTGACAGAAGACTCTTGAAAATGTTCCACAGCCGTTATAGTTGCTTCAAGTATGATATTGTTAATGTTAAGATCTTATAAAGGTATCTTAATGACGTGGTTTTGGTGCAGTACACTGACGTCAAAATTTGCGCACGGTTGGCTTGTCGAAATGTGAGTAGGTAAAGGTGCTATACGATACCTCTTTATCCACCCCTTTGGAAGCTACAAACGCGATTTATAATACTGAATTTTACCGAAATTTGAATGGTGTGCCTACAACTTAAAAAAAATATATTTTACGTGTTTAAAAAAACATGAATCAATTATTCTGCCTAGCCTTTTGCCAACTAGACTAGCACGGAGGACAGTGTGAATCGAATGCTACAACTTAAAAACAATATCAGTGTAGTAATTATTAGTGAGTGATGATTATCAAGTGACGTAAGCACTTAACAAACAACAATCCTAAGACACTATAAGGTGAGAAATATAATACCACATTATTGTTTAGTATTTAAGTGAACCTATTTACGTACGGTATGTAGATACCAAATGTTGAAAATACGTAAATGGTCTATGGTTGTACTTTTATGATGCAAATAAATAAAGTAAAGAAAATAACTGTGTGTTGGGGTTGGCTTCCAGTCTAACTCAGATAGACGCTTTACTTTGTATAAATTATTATCATAACCACTGCTCGTGGTGCTCAAAACGGTGAAGCAAAACATCGTAAGGAAACCGGTGTGTCCCCAAATCAAAAATTCGAATACATGTGACATCTACCAACCCGCAATGGGCACGCGTGCCTGCTCCTCACCGAGACGAGGCCTGCAACAGTGGGAACATTAGAGGCTGATTTATGTACCATGCTATGTATGCAAACACAAAAGTTAATTTAGAATGTATTTCTCGGCATAGAAAAGAGCTAAGAAAACAGTTTAAACCAATACAAGAAGCTCGATCTGAATCAACATGCTGGCGACATCGTAAAAATATGCCCTCCTATAAATACATACCACCCGTTTCTCCACTAGTCCAGTGCTTACTCAAGGATGCATATCCAGTAGGTTCGCAATCCTTTCCTATCCTAAGGGCACGTCTACCTGACCAACACCGCGCCCCCCAGTCTACTTCTTGATATGCAATGGCCTCTGTAACACCATGAAGCATGGGGCTCCAGGGGCTAGTGCAAATCTTGGAGTTCATTCAATTAATCGAGTCTGGTCAAGTTACGCTGGGATTAGTGCATTTCATTCATTCAATCATACTTTCGTTGCTTACTCTAGATAAGCAAGATATGTGTGTAAATATTTTTCTAGTTCGCAAACTAATAATGATTCTGTTATCTGCCCTTTATGCTTATTTGTCTCGGTGTTACGACCCAGACCTTAGACTGTTATTTCAGATTGACAAAGGCCAATAATAAGGTGTTTGCTCTTTCTCTCCTTTGTCTAGTCTCTAAGTAAACTGCTATCTGTATCACAACATTCATCCGTGACTTACGATATTGCGAACACAGGTATAACATTATACAGAGTGAATTTTTGAGATGAGACTTCAGAGTGTATATCTCTTTTATTTTATTTTCGATAGCCTTTATTGTGCCCCACTGCGGGGCAATTGCCTCCGTTTTTTCCTTCCAAACCTACTATCTTGTGCGTTCTCTGTTCATATTGGCCCTGCAAATCTTATCACATCGTTACACCACCTTCGCCGTGGCCTACCTCGACGGCGATGTCCTTCCTCAGGCGTCCAGTAAGTGACGATCTTTGCCCATCTCTCTAGGTGCATTCACGCGACGTGTCCAGCCTTCTACGTCAGCCAGTCACATATGTATGAAGGAAAAATTAAAATGACTGCCCTATTCAGTTTTCAAGTTTCTAGCTGCATGCTGGTGCCTTTGCAAAAAAACGCTAGGTCCGATTCTGACACCTAGTTACAAAAATTCTTAAAAATGCTAGATTACTTTCCTTCAAAATGAAACTCATGGCTTATTCGATCACTTTGCTCTATTTTATCATCGCAATTTTGTTCTCGTCCTGAAGTCCCACCTCAATCATTTATCCTGTATATCACTTTTTTGCCTTCGAAGCCGATACTAAAAGCTTAATATAGAATTTTGATATTACTCATTTTTAGTACAATAAATTGCGCCGGTCCATCTCATTACTGCGGCCCATCCATAATAAAAACCGGCTTATTTGCATTTTTTACGGCAGAATCGCCATTGTTGGACCTATATAACGAGATCTGGAGCCCTTTTGTGTGATAAAGGCAATACCTCAATTTTATAGTTCATAGTTCATACGGGCCCATATCGAAGTGCAGAGGAAAAAGCTAAGTATTAGATGATTTACAATGGTCATATAATCTGGATAATCGGCGGTTAGCACTTAAGGCTTTGCTCTTAAATGCTGCGAGCTGCTGTGTGGTAGGTTATTGTAACTTTAAATTGAGTTGAGCTCCTTAAGTTCTGAGTTGCAGGATTTCTGATAAATGCGTGCATTGAATAGACATGTCCACTCAATATGTGTGATTCTTTCCTCAAAAAACCATTTCAGACACCAATCTACATGGTCTTCTTCATATCTGACCAAAATTATGTCTGGACTTTAAAGAGACTGTGACCTCTGAGTTTGGTTCGGTTGTTCACCTAAAAGTTTTTAAAATATGATTGCGGTGTTAAAGTGTCTTATTAACAGAAATTAAATCATTTAACATTATAAAACTAAATGTTTGTTTTATTTCAAATCATCAAAGTGAGCTACTATCGCTGCTTCTGACATTTATTTGTGAAATTAGCTTTAAGCCGAAATAATTGAAATAATTAAAGCCAGCCTTTGATTTAAAGTATGAATTAATAAAACTAGAATAATAGATTCATCGCCGCTATGGCCTTGAGGCGGTCAATCTGGGGGCACGGCAGTGCCCCCGCCAAGACGAGCCAAGCGGAGCGCAAGGGCACTACCTACCTTTTCTCGAAGCACTTCGTCGTTTTTTTTTAATCTTATAACTTGTAATCAAAACTCTTAGGGTACTTCCTAATGTCCTAGAAAGCGGAAATTTGGTATGTTATCTAGTATTAGTACACAAACAACAAAAAAAAATTAAAACTTTCATCCCCCAACCCCTTAAACTAAGAAATGGAAGTTTGTATGAGACTTCCACAATTTTGACGTTAGAGATCTGAATATTGATACAGTTATTATAAATAATCATGAAAAATGTAATAAAATAATAATGTACACCTTTATAAACAAAAAAATAGAAAATTTTCACAAGCAAATTACAAAAAGAAGTGAAATCCCAACAAAAACCTTTTCATGTAATATGTTGCCAAGACGAGACCGTATGACTTGGTAGTTTCGTTACTATAAGAACTATTGTTTATCAGAAAAGTAATGAACAGTGGATACATTTTTCACCTTACGTCCATGTGAATGTAGCGAAATGGCCAAGCCAAATTTTCCAAGCCAAGCCAAGGCATATTTTGACTAAGGTATAGAATTTGTGAAGTTAGGCCTTGTAGAGTTAGGGCGTGTAGAGTTAGAAGCTTGGCCCCACATGCGATCTGATAACTTTTTGACAGTACAAGTCATACGGTCTCGTCTTGGCAACATTTTACATGAAAATGTTTTGGTGGGTCTGTTATTCTCTACAATCTAGTCGGTAGATGCCAGTTGCGTCAGCTTTATCTACTTACCTACGGTATTGATGATAGCTGTCAATTTAAAAAGGTAAGCTTGCATAAGCCATTTCTTCACTCTTTCCCAGCAAACCCTTCAACTCATCAGTGGTGTTCTGAAAAACAACCAAAGCTCGTAAAATATAAATCCTGGAATTACACATTATGTTTATGGAGACAGAAAAACCCCTCCTTGCCGGCCTTAAAGTGGGTGACTTTGGAATGAAAAATCTGAATGGCTAAATTCACAGGGACCTACAACTTGCGCACATTAATTTTCTAAGCCATCCGTAGAAGCAAAAATAAAGCAGGATTTAATAAACGCCATAAAGTCCAACCACTACTTACAGTCCAGCACCCCCGCTTTCATTCAAGTCAGAGAATATTTATGCTTGTACGACGTCATCTGAAAGGAGCCCGGTTAGAATATTTATGCTGGGGGTTTCTTTTTTCACTTTTATTATGTCATCTCCTGATTAGTAGTCGTTAAGTTATAGGCTCAAACTTGCTCGTGTGGTGTTGTAAATCATATCTTTATATTTTCTTCCTTTTCTTGGTTTTGAGTTGTTTTGTTTAGTATGCGAAGGTTTCACTGGAATTCGTTGTGTGTCAATCTTTACAGTTTATCTAACGTTATACAAAATCAAAAGTCATTTATTCAAACTAGGCTGGTGTCAGCACTTTTTGAACGTCAAAATTACATACGACAGTCCCCCAAAACGCTCGCCCTTCACCACTTCCTAGTACTTTAGCTGGGAAGAAGAAGTGGCAACAAACTCCCCAGCAGCAAGGTATAAAGGGCTCGTGGCCTAATAATATACACAATAGGTAAGTATAATCAGTCACCACGATTTTTTTCCAAACAATCGGTCTTCAGCACCTTCAGAAACGTTACATTGGATCAACGTTTAAACCAACTAAAGCTATATCTTTAACACCTATCCCTCATCCTACCATAATTTGGACAAGTCAACACTCCATCTAAATCAATATATGCACAATGGCAAGTCTCTAACCGTCTTGCATCGTGTCAGAGCTCGCTCCACAACCTAAGCCTCCTCCACTCTGCCCCGCCTTGTGTATCTTTGATATTGGATTGCTGTATGTTATGACAGACTCCGGTCGCATATTGGTAAGCATATAATCGTATAGCTATATAACCATACACTGTATTCCTTGGAATATGTAAATATTGAAGAGCTACTTACGGTTTCGATGTTGCGTCATTGGCAGATTTGATGTGTAAGACTTCTGGGTAAATAAGTGTCTCTGACATACTTTGGTTTGAAAGAGATGGAATGTTAGGACCTAGTAAATTGTTGGTATATGTATTAAGGCAAGACTAATTCACGTGTTTTATAAGCCGAGTCAGAAACGGAACCATTATTGCTTCGATGCGGAGGGTTCAATTTCAAACAACAGATTGGGCATACGTAGGCAACAATGTTTTAGTTGATCTAACTTAATCATTATCATTTATTTATTATTTACTTATTAAAACTTAATGCACAAGTAAAAACAATACTGTACAAAGGCGGAGTTAATGCCTGAGGCATTTTCTACCAGTCAACCTTAGGGTGATGCAGAGAGAAACCATGGCAGGTGCAACATAAATCATCTGCCTAGCCTTTTTCAACTGTGTTGGGGTCAGCTTCTAATTTAACCGGATGCTGCTGAATACTAGTATTTTATATGGAGCGACTGCCTATCTGACCTCCACAAACCGCACACAGTTACTGGGTAATACTACGATACCCCTTGGTACGACCGGTTTGTCAAACTTGCGGGCTTCTGACGACACTTAACGACTGTCAAAGATCTATAAATGACAGCCGGGACCAACGGCTTAACGTGCTTTCCGGGGCATGGAGGGGTCTTGGTATGTGAAGATGGTCACCCACGAACCAACCGCGACAAGCGTAGCTTAACCTGATTAGTTGATCTAACTTATCTGCTACAATTCAATTCTGTGTACCAATATATTATTTGCATAGAGGCTATAATATTTAACCAAACAAGCCATCTCCCGTTATTTGCTATAACAAAACAGCTTGAGAAACCACATGACGCATAATGTGGTTTCAAGCTGGCTTGTACAAGCACAGAGACGGACCTAGTATATTAAATTGATGCTGCTCTCAAACTAACCGGGGAAAATGGAGTTCTGCAGCACTTAAAGGCGATGGGCTAACAAGTTGTTCTACTTGAAGTCTGATATAGACTTTATAGAGTACAAGCATAGGTACTTAGCGGGCATGTGGCTTCAAGAGGCGTGTCGGTTCTTCGTATGGTATAATAGCATCTCTTTGCTTGTTAGGGAAAAATTACTGTAGGAAAATTTTGTGTTACCGTATAATGTTCTACGCTGTTTTTTTAGGTTGGAATGGTATGTTCACATTGAACCAATTTATGTTGAATAACAATTGTCACTTTAACATTGTTAATATTTCAAAATTGATTTGATTGTGTTTTGTTTTTAAGGTGGATGCGTTAAGGTAACCCGTGCATTTCAAATTTTGTTAATTTTTTACGATTAGCAGGTCTATGTCAGTTTGTAAAAAAGTAAGAATATTTGAATTTTACAACCTACTTTGGCGCTTTCCCCTTACAATGGCCTTAAATTCATACACCCGCTTTCTGATTTGCAAATATGAAGTTGAAAACTTGTTAAATTACTTAAACATTACTAAAGACTTAAAGCAGTAAGTATTCCTATAACGTGGCCCGTTAAAGTGAATCTAGTTGACATTTTTCCATACAAATTTCGGGAGTGTACTACTCCACTGTTCGACAAAGCATATAAAAAATTAAACATGGTATAGTTTTATCTCATTATTAATATTGTCGGTACGGAAAAAGAATCATAATCACCATATCAGCCGAAAGACGTCTATTGCTGGACATGAGCCTCCCTCGGGGCTGGGGGATTTGCCTTAATCGCCACGCTTGACAGGCGGGTTGGCGACCGCAGCATGGTGGTCAAATGCATAGAGAACGCTTCTGCCCATTCTCTAGTAAGTCCCTTAGTCGCCTTCTACGATAACCACGGGAAGAAATGGGATGGTGCTATTCTTTTACGGAAACACAATACTAAAATAAAAAGCCATTAAAAAGTTAGGAGTCAACAAAGATTCGTTTTTCTTGCTAATTTAACCTAACTTTGGGCGTGTTTAAGTAATAAAAGAAGTGTAAAATCTCCAAAACCAAGTCGGTACCGACAAAACTTTTTTTTTTTTTTGGGTGGGAAATCATCAAATAACTTCTCCCGCTCTGGGTGGAGCGGGAGGGCGTGTCAGACTTTTACTGACTAAAACCCACCCGTGTTCCCTCAGTTGCCTGTATGCCAGGGGCCGCGGTATCTCTTTCGAACAACCCGCACCCCTGGCAGGCATCGGCCCTTGCGGGCCCCATCTGTTGCTGCTGACATCTCTTTGAGGCGCGCGTGGAACACAACGCGCCGTCGACCCGGGCTTGGTCCTTACCGGACAGCGAGCTACCCATTACTCGCCATCCGCAAGCTCGTGCCTACGGTGGCCGGGAATCAGCCTGGGATTCCCGACGCCCAGAGCGTCTCCTGCGAAGGCCACGGCTGTGAGGGCGCATGTACTGCGTCTCTCTCACGTGTGCCGCCTCCCTCTTTGCGAGCATAACTGCTTCGCTGAAGAAGGCGGCTGCTAGCCATGCACTCTCGCTCCGTACCATAGCCTGGACCAGGGTCGGACGCGAGAGATCGCCGCCGCCCATCACCTCCACGAGGACACGGCGGTGCTCCGCCCAAGCCAGGCAGACCTCCACCATATGCTCAACCGTGTCTTCTGGGCGATCTTCGGAATGGAAGCACCCGGGCGTTTCCTCCCGCCCTATCCGAAACAGGAACCTCCCGAAACAGCCGTGTCCGGTGAGGACCTGTGTCAGGCGGAAGGTGAGGACGCCATGCCGCCTCTCAAGCCACTCCTCAAAGAGGGGACTTACCGCCGCAAACGTGGCGTGCCCAGTACCGATAAAGCTCAAGTATCGAAAAGTTCAATAAACCTTATTGGTCATTGATTTATGCAGTGGTTTTTTCATAAAATCCGATCTTCCGAAGAACTTTTCTTAATTTTTTTCTCGCTTGTTTGACTATAAATGATCCTGAATCTCACTCAGTCACGTTGTGCGTGTAGACTAGTATCTAACTGCTCATAACTGATACTACCTCTGTCGGACACGATGCCTGGTGAGACAGCGTGCTTTTTAGCCAGGCCCACTAGTGAGTTCGAGCCCGCTACTAGATTCCCCTTATATGTATTCTTATTTCATTTCAACCGGGCGATAATCTTGAGTTCGAATGGGACTTTTCAGCTTTATACTCAGAAATCAAGACACATGGTCAAGAGCAGGCCAATTCTGATAACAAAAATAACTTTTAGTGAATTCCTTTAAAAAATCTGAGCTCCTTTTCCAGCCAAACGTAATAAGTTGAAAACTACACCTAATTAGTGCACACGTCTGTCGCACACAATGAATTACCACGAGCTAAGTAGGTACCTAATCATTTAAACTTTCCCCTTTTCGATAAACACTTTGACTCTTCATTTAGACTTTCTGAAGTAGGTATATTCTATAACTACTTAGTTCTTAAATAGGTTTTGAAGAGTAATCTTCACATTCGTGTAAAGTGTTCTAAATTAGTTTTATAAGGTACTTAGTGAGTGTTTTCTTCCAAGTTGGTGTATTTTATGCAGATACTGGCTTTTGCCAGCTGCTTCGCCCGAAGTCGAAATTTATCCAACGGAAACGTGCTATCGAGAAGAAAAGTATTCTACGTATTATTCCAGATAACAAACTATCTTTTTTCCAAATTTCATCTAAATCCGCGCAGCCGTTTTTGCGTGATTGGGCAACAAACATCCAACCATACAAATATTTACATTTATAAGAAGTATAAAATATAAAATAGTCTTATAAGCGGGAAAGAGGATAGTAGGACTAGCCTCTGCCCGCGTCATCGACCGCATAAGATATCTAGATTTTCGGCCCACCCCATCGCATCGCATTACCTGCGCGCACTGTAAATCTATTCCGCTTAGTTCTTTCTGATTTTTTTTTTCTTTTCACTTGGCTCCTACCGTGATGTTAAATAACCTTTCAAATTCAAAAGGAGATTTGTATTTTGACTAGTAGTTCCAGAGCTAAATTATTATAAGTATATAGATACTTAGGATCCGGGTGGGCACGCATGCGTGCCCACACAATAGAAAATTAATTGTTATCTCAGTACCCGGGATTGACAGGTCACGTTATTTAACTTGACATTACTGATGATGTGATTTAAAGTAAGGTACAACTTTTATACCTTGTGCTTGTTATAAAAGAATCGAATCTATTGATTGTCATTTTAGATTCCTATTCAATTGAATACGTCTCTAAATTGGCCTCCCGTGGATACACTAATGATATAATTTACTGACGACAACCATCAAAATAACAGGCCAAAATAACAAAGCAACAGAAAACACCCAACACCCAAATTATGCTCTGTTCAACTTGAAACAATTATCCGTATAAATAACAAGACATCAGCACCCTTGATACAAAATAAACAACACAAAAGGCCGCCATGATAATTATTAATATTTTCACGGTGTGATAATCAAGCTTTCAATACCTTCGTAATTAAAACGAAACATCAAAAAGGCGGTTTATTTACTGACGGTACGTTTCTAAATTATATACAATGAGAGTTCCGTGTTCAAAATTGGGTACAATGAGCAAAAAAAGTATCGAGATCTATTCACGAATTACTCAAATTAGTCATCGCTACGAGCGATCTCATTTCCCGGGGTCTCTTATTATAATGTTGTTAGGCATATTCTAGTTTGAACATAATCATTTGTATTAGCATTTAATTTTACGGGCCAACGATCGTGCTGTCGAACCTGATGGGTTCCCAAACGTTTGTCTTCAAAATTACTATCATTTGTTTCACCGTTATGTTTAGAAACAATTTCAAGTTTATATTCAAACCCTTTATACCGTGTGACGTTGTATTTTATACCGTGTGACGTTGTATTTTTACAAAATTGCTTTTTAATTGAAAGTGCTATTGGTTAACGAAGAGACGGTGAGAATGTAATCCAATAGGTCTGCTATTAAATTCTAGTTTGAAGGTTCGCAATCATTAAATTACATTTACATTGTGTTATTAGAAGAAGGCCTTCTGTTTATAATTCAAATTATACAAATTACTCTTTAAGCCAATGTTTGGTGCAATAATAGTAACATTAAAAAGCTATTACTATGCAAGATAAATATAAACGCATTTTTGCTGAAAGCATTCTCAAGTGATGCAATTTATCACAACCGTTTTGTTTTTTTTTTTACACGTACAATGAATATCCTATCACCTACGTCTAATATATGAGACAGTAAAATTTTGCCTAAATAAACAAACGTTTGTACCGACACTTCTGATTAACACTGCGCGCCTCAACTTGTATTAATAAATCATCTGATTGGATCCTCGTAACTACCAACAATTACGTTTTTGTCTTTGGTGACTCCTCGAATTCCATACCCTAATTATAAAAATTAACCCGAGTAAATGATCCTCATTAGCATTATCATGGCCACGTTGTGATTCATATCCATTCTGGAAATCGCGCATTAAAATAATAAGATAAAATGATTTCGCTAAATACATCCTTCAACATGATTACCATAATCAAAACACGCTTAGGTGATGCTCATTCAAGGAATCGACGTCAACCATTTTTGGCCTGCACTTGATCAAGTATGACTAAGAATTAAATGGCGGGACGAACTGGATAAGTTATGTCAAATAAATGTGGAGAAGGAAGACGCTCGGGATCGCAAAATAATTAAGGGATAACGGGGAGGGGTGGTGGGGCAGGCTTGGGAAAAACGAAAAAAATAAAATAAATGAAAAATCTATACCCTCCACTTAACACATAATCAGCCTATAGCTAATGTTCCCACAGCTAGGGCATAGGTTTCCCCTCTTCGAAAGGGAGTGGGCTGTAATCTACCACTTCGTAGATGTCACATGTCTTTGAATTTCTGGTTCTAGGACTAGCCTGATCTCTCACGATGGGATGTTTTTCTTCACAATTTTGAGAACAGTGAACTACATACTCGGTTGTACGGATTGTTAAACGGTTATTACAGTTAATCGAGGGTGTAAGCAACCATGGTCCATTATAAAAAGATACTTAATTCGTATCATAAAGAATTTAGATTCATAAAACGGTTGATGACATAATGGGATAGGTAATTTCGGGGCTCGATGCAAACGCTCGATCGCATGTGAAGATCGGCGATGTTCGGCTCATGAATAAATAATATGGAATCACAATTTAAGGTTGCCATTAAGCAATTATGCTGTTGTTACCATTATCATGTTTTCGAAATGCTTTTAATTTTTTATTAGATCAAATTATCGTGAAGGCCAAGGTGTCCGCACGACGGCAAACGGTTGCCTATTAAATATCAATCAGGGAACTTTTGCATTTTAAAAGACGTTAAGGATACTGAGTCAATAAATGTTGAAATGATCCAAGAAATGATTAAGTGTTATTAATTTTTTGATCTGTTATCTGAACAATTTATTCGTTTTGTAGCTTATACACCGTGACATTTTAGTCGTCTTACAAAGGTGGTCCACTCAATGTATCCGTCATAAAATAGAGGTATTTTATGGCGTGATTAAAACATTGTTACCATTAATTAAGATAATAGGTACAAAGAAAAATAAATAATGGTTTAGAATTACGAAAAACCCTCCCTGTTAACACATTCGATGCCAAGCAAGAAAAATAAAAATAATTAGTTTGTTTGCCCACAACTCGCATCCGAGTCGTCGCTATAAGTAGTCTCGCTAGTCGGGTCCTGGGCATGAACAGAATCATCAATAGCTACTTATTGCGACGACTCGGATGCAAGTTGTGGGCACACGAATCAACAATTTTTCGACCCATATGGTGCTGGGCATGGAATGTGTTAATAATGTTTACGTATCAAACGGTAGAAGATATCTACCAACCTACCATTACATTTCATGATTAATTCCATCCTCATAACAGGGTGTTTCAAACTACGTCATGCGTCTTAGTGAATGATATTTTAGTTTATATAATTATGCATATGTTGAAAAATATCTTTTTTTTTTAATAAATGATTAGTAGTCATTGGATACATGAAGTCGGCTGCCATTGTAAGACGACTAAAATGTCACGGTGTATACAGCTGTTTACAAAGCAAAAACACAAGCAAAGTTTTCGAAAAGTAGCGCCACAAGTATACTTGACACCGACCCTTACTTAGCTGACCCTTAATTCTCCGTAGAACGCAACATTATTTTAAGCAAATTACCCTGTAATTGTGAGTAATCTAAAACAAAAGAATGTAACAAGATTAAAGTAAGTATCTACCTACCTAATCTTAGACCGTAAATTAATAAAGGATCTTCTCAAGACCCAAAATAATCTGTAATAAAAATAATTAAACGGAATTAACATATATTTTGGACGGTTCACGAAGACCTATGGGTTATAATGATAGTATTTTCACTCCATATACCTGGTGGATGTCCCAAATGAGTATTTTTTCCCGGCCATGAAGAAATGGGCATCGAAATAACCGCTTTCCGGCCAAATCGATGGACGTTTTGGACCATTTACTTGATCACAGTTTTTAACGTTTGATCGTTTAGTAAATCACATCGTAAGTGAGGGTTTCCTTGGTTCTATTATTATGGTTTATTTTCGTCACTGTTTATTATTTTCGGACATCTTTTGTGGGGGCTACAAGGCTAATAATTGGTTTGTGTCGTTATTGTTATTATAGTTAAATACTGACGCAATGTTCACGTACAAGTAAATACATTTCAGGCAATTTTGGATTTTATTGAAGTACCTAGGATGTTCTATTTTACTTTTTCTCTTAAAACTCTTTACATTTTTTCTCGGAATGAAGCTTGTGTGAGCGTTTGAGGGGTGTCTAGAATGTTATGCTGAATACATGGTTACAGTTTGCGCACTGGATAAAACCTTATCCTGTATATACACCGTGACATTTTAGTCGTCTTACAAAGGTAGTCCACTCAATGTATCCGTCGTATAATACTTCTAGACGCGATTAAAACATTGTTACCATTAATTAAGATAAGAGGTACAAAGAAAAATAAACATTGGTTTAGAATTATGAAACACCCTCCCTGTTAATAATATTTACGTATCAGACGGTGGAAGACATCTACCTACCTACCATTACATTCCATTATTAATTCCATCTCCATAACAGGGTGTTTCAAACTACGCCATGCGTCTTAGTGAATGATATTTTAATTTTTTTAATTATGCTTATGTTCCAAAATATATATATTTTTTGTATAAATGATTAGTAGTCATTGGATACATGAAGTGGGCTGCCGTTGTAAGACGACTAAAATGTCACGGTGTATAATCACACTTTTTCCATAATTAGAAACATTCTGATTATGGAAAAAGTGTGATTATATATTTGTCACTAGTACCTGAACATCATTCAAGCAGATATTGTGAATATTGAAAACCGAAAATACCTATTTGATATCCACTGAATTCTCAGAAGGATTTGCAGAATGCCAAATAAATATATCGAGCCTTCATTTTAGTATCAAATAAATCTGTCACTTGTTCGCAATTCACAGGAGACAACAAAAAATATTGAAATCTGAATCTCAGCGAATAAACTCGTGCGTGGAATTTTCTTTTTTTCTATTCAGTCCTATGTAGTGTATTGTGAGTACAATATCATCTAAAAACGGTACAGCCCCGTACAGTGTACGATAACGATGTCCATGGATCGCCGAATTTGTCCCCTCACATGCCTAACCTTCGCGTTGACCCATGCAGAAATTTTAACGACCACCTTTCCCTGTTTTTTAGAGACACGTGCCTCTAATGATGTAGGTACTTGCATTTTCTTTACGATTTATCAAATTAAAATGTCTTTAGAAGCTCCCAGAGTCGCGTGTACAAGTCTTTTTGGTAATCTTGAAATACAGAATGTTTAAAGATGATTACTGTCCGCTTTATTAATAATAAAACGGTGTGGAAGCGAAGTTTGTACACTATATTGAATATTTTTAAAGCAATTTCCGGCTGCGTGATTGGCGATCCGATGATTTTTATGTGTTTTATGGTAACGGTAATTTTTCTGAAAGGATTTTGCACCTGGTGAATTTTGGTACGGCAATACGGCGGTTTAAATGAAGACTGACTAAGAAAGCAAAGAATTTAAAACAAAAGGAAAGACTTTCTAAATACTTCCGTTATTAATAAATTTGCTGTCTGAATTCTATAAATTAAAAACTACTGGCAAAATGTATCCCATAGAAAATGCAAAAGATTTAAATAAGGGAAAAAGAGGACCCATGTCACATGGGGTCATTAATTACATTAAAGTAAATCCGCAACGCATCAATCATTACGCTAGGCCTAAAGGAGAGGAGATCAAGTAACGCAGCCGATAGTCTGGACCTCGCACAGGATAAAATTGTAATCCTTTTAAGTAATGAGTACGTACAGGAAGTAGAGCGATGAAATTTTAGACGGTATAAAAGAGAAATTTAAATTCAGGGACATTTTTAAATTTTGCTGGACTGACCGTGGCCCTAAATAACTGGGGCGCTATAAAGCAAATTAAATTTCCTAGATTATGTTTCAATGCTATAATAAAATTAACATGATGAAATTTTGGACAGGTGGCTATTTTCAAAAGTACCTACAGGCAGAAATATTTAGAAGTAGACTTACTGAATATTCCTACTAGAAGGAGTAGAGAAAATATTTTTTTTAAAAAAAAAAAGCAACTGACTTCCAAAAAAAAGTAAAAAATAACTTTAATTTCGGAAGTCGGTGCCTTTGGATACGTATTTTTTATTTAATTTTCGTCACCACCTTCCGAAATCAAAATAATTGTTCACTTTTTATTGTTTCTTTTTGGAAATCGGTTGCTTTTTTTAAAAAAAGTTTTTTATTTTTCACTTTTTAGTTATAGTACCTACCCACACAATTCGAAATTTCATCATCCTTGGGGTCAAAGCAATGCATATTTTATACGAAAGCAGCAGTCGCGGTATGTTTGCTGTCATTTTTTGAAGAATTCCGTTGCCTGTCTCCGAAACGCATCATCAGATTTATGTGAAATTTCAATGGGACCACGGAAAGCACCAGCTTTCAAATAAGAAAATAACCATCAAAGTCGGTTCACCCAGTCGAAAGTTCTGGGGTAATAAACATTTAAAAAAAAATTGGTTGCCTGTAAAGTCGGTATACGGGCGAAAGTTTTACGTGACAACGACTTTGAGTGGTAAAATAATTTTAATGTGAATATTCATTCGTATAGTAGGAAGAAGGGTGAAATAATAGTAACAATTTAAAACATTTATTTATACAAAGAATTATATTTAAAACATTAATTTATACAAAGAATCTCGCACTGAATTTCATATTAACAAAATTTTATTTTTACCTTTACACATACATACGTATTTATATACAAATATACATACAATAACTTGCACTTTTTATGTCTGTCTCTCTCGCTCTTAGGCGGGCTAACCATGCCCGAGTGGAAGGGACGCGTGCCTCTCACTCGCTCTCATTGTGAGCGCATAACGTGAGCGGAGCGTAACGCAGTTTCTTGAAGTGTCACCCGGCAAACCAATTTATAAGACGTTGTCACGTCAAAAATACAGTCGAATTGAGGACCTCCTCCTTTTTCGAAGTCGTTTAAAAAGGTGTATTCGATTCCAATAATGTTAATGCTATCAAAATCTTCTCACAAAACTTCAAACGAACAAAATACTACCAAAACTTGAAACACAATTGATATAAGTGACAACTAGTAACTCGATATTTTCGGCATCGTCGCCTATCTATGGCTTCTATAACAACCTTGCATTCCATTAATTCTTTCTTGTCCTACTTTCGTGACATACGTATAAGATATTATGTTTGTTATTTTAATTCTGTTTTATTCGCTTTTCCACTTTCTGGGCCTATTGCTTAAGTTTGGTTTTCCAAAATATATCATGTTTTTGCTGTGTATGTTAATATATAGAATATTGTCCTAATGTATTTTTGATAACTTCTCTTATTCAATATTATTGTACTGTTTTCCCTTGAGTCTATTTTGCAAAAGTTCTCGAATTCATGTTTCATTATTATCAGCATCGAAGTAATCTTCTTTCCTTACTTGAGTTTGGCTAGTCAGCACTAGTCTACAAATTTTCTAGTAAACAAATAGATAGATACCTATTACTCAACCTCCCACCAAAAAAGGCTTCAAATCATTTCCACCGGGCACATCTACGGAATCAAGCTCTCTACATTTCGGCCCAAGGGTCCGCTTATCAATCTACATCATGATCCTTCATTATTAAGAGTGATGGGACTCGGACCGAGTGTAGATTTGTCTGAAGTTTAGCCTTTAACGATAGATGGCCTGTAGGGAAGCCGAAGGGTGTCGAAACTGAATATTTATTGTATGCAGCACTCGATCAATGTTGTCTGCATCTAATGCGTTAGTGTTTGGGGTATCTCTAAACGTCTTAATGTCGTTACTCTGGTTCTAGCTCGGATATTTGGCTGAGTTTGGCACAATATTAATTGGATAATGGAAGACAATTTGCTAGTAACGAGAGTCTATTGATATGGCAATATTATTATGTGGTTGGATTTTGATCACTTCTTTTTGTAACCAACGTTCATAATATATAATTATATAGAAGTAGGTACAAATCTGCTCAAAAGCCTAAACTCAAGCTTTGGCTTCATTTCTGAGGTCGGAACTTGGCCTCAATTTACACCTATTGTTAACGTCAATGCCAAGGACTGTCTGTTAAAGGTATGTCTTCTGATTAACGATTTAAGGACTTACTATAACCATACAATCAGTCCTTGAATACATGTTCGGATACACTATTTTAGATTATGGTAAAAGATGGTACGTATGAAAATATTTTTACTCAAGCAAATTCTGCTAACACAAGACACTTTAAAACTTATCTACAGAACAGACTCTTCCACATTACATACACATAGAAACAGTTTCATAAAGACTTTATCTATCTTAATGTCTCGATTCCCGTGCAAATTTAAGCCGTTTACAGACAGTCGATGCATAAACAATGTGCTGCGATTGGTAACACTTCCTACTCGAACCAGATTGTGTACATTACACCACAAATGTCTTCTTACACATTTCTTTATGAGCATTCCGTGTTAGAATCTTACGGGCATTTAAAGTGACAATTTATGTGACAATGTCCTACAATATATTAGAGTTTGCGCCAAAGCTCCGGTTAAAATACAAGAAGCGAGCTAACGAGAGCGTTTAGAAATGGCTTAAATAAAACTTTACGAGGTCGATCGGGGAATCAGTAGTGCTACTTGTAATCTGTTGAATTTATTGTAATTTTCTTAGACTGTGCTGATAATAAATCTAAAGTAGTATTACAAAGAGAAAAGTTTTACGTTTGTTTGTTTGTTATACTTTCACGCTAACACAGCTGTTGAACCATTGAATATAGATGGACGGATTTGGATGAAATTTGGCACATGCGTAGATCGTGACTTAATGAAAAGTATTATATTGTGAGCGCGCGCGCAGGCGACGACGTGGGTGTGAGTGGGAGCGAGACAAAACGCGGTACATTTTTGTGTAAGTACCTAGGTATTACGTTTTTGGGTAGCTACGGATTTCATTACTTTATAGCATTTTTATATAATTGGTTGCAGGGTAATATTACATTTTATGTACTGCCTGTTATTATTATTTAACTTTGTTACTTGTTTTGTCTAATTATAAAAAACCTGGCTTGATTTTCGTACGTTTTTTTCGGGTGACCACTGAAAATCACCGCTGTGCTGTGGGTCCCATAGCACAGCATCATGCTGAGTGGAAGCCTTCTTGTCACACTCACGGCGTGCAGCTGCCGACTATTCATATTATTTATGCCTATGTATAAATATCTATGTTGTTATCATGTTTTTTTTAAATGTTATGTCATCTTTTTATATGCACGTGTTTCTGTGACAAAAACATCTATTTTTCTTTCTTTCTTTCCTTAACATAGGTTCCCGACACTTTTTATCTCGATATTCTTAAGGGATTATATTATTATACCTATCATCCGCCTAGCCTTTTCACAACTATGTTGGGATTGGCTTACATTCTAACCGGATGCTGCTGAATGTGACCAGTATGTTAAATAGAGCCTATCGACCCCCACAACCCAGTTACGGGGTAACACGATACCCTTTGGTGAGACTGGTTGTCAGACTTTCGGGCTTCTGACAATCCGTAACGACTGTCAAAGATCCACGAATGACAGCCGGGAGCAACAGCTTAATGTGCTTTTCGAGGCACGGAGGGATCTTAGTATATAATGTGATGATCACCCCTCCACGGACCAACCGCGGCAATCGTAGCTTAACCTGATCGGTTGACAAGTGCGGCTGTTATTACTGAGCCAGAAGCCCTTCTATAATACTATATATTACACCTATAATAATATAACCCCTATATAATAGTATACGTATAATAATGGGTATATCATTATACTAGGGAAGGAACTGAGCTGTAATAGTCTTTTATCGATTTCGGTGTAAAGGTAAAGAGAAATGAATGATCAGTCATACAGGTTTTAAAGTAAATGTAAGGAACTGTATTAATTTAAATTAAAGCATAATTTAAACTTAACATTAAGACAGCAGAGGCCACGTTCCGTTGTAAATACAAACACCCCAGAGGCCAAGAAACAAATGTGCCTCTCAGACAAAACAAATTAAGACAATTTCAAATTAACAGAGACTGCAAAGTCTGAAATATGTGAGCGTAGAACTGTAGCCACACAACGTTCTAGTATTGCGAGAAACTCGCGACCTAACTGCCGCGAGGACAGGTACTATTATTGCACAGAACACTCACATCTCCATTCTTTATGCTACAGAATGATACACGCCCCAAGAAAAATTGGACGAATAATCCAGCACAACAATTTCGGAGAGCAACAATTGTTAGTCTGTGACGTATAGTGACGTAGTAGTTACACGCGCACACGGATGGCTCTCGAAAGCTGAAGAACCCCTTTTGCTTGGGCTGAGTCCCCTCAGGCCCCTTCCTCGCGAGCGGGGTCCCTAATGAGTCGCCAGAGCACTAGAGTTGTAGGTCGTCTCGTGTTAAAACTTAGTCCCCCTTACACTACACGGTTACTTCGTGCGGAAAGCCCGGGCGGATTTTTCTTTCGCTTTGTTTTCCAGCCAGCATTACAACCGAGTGGGATTATTTATTAAAAATGGAAACGATGATATCTGCTTACTTATTAGGGATTCTGCGTTTCGGCAAATATTGTTTCTTGTAATGAGTTTTTGAGATATTTGATAGCTGAGCTTTGTATGTTTGGTAGGATTCTGCGTTGGCAAAGAAAAACCGTTCGCTTTTCAGCTCAGAATAATACACACCTTTTTGTTAAATGCTAAATATTTATCATAACATGTTTATAGTCCTTCAGACCGTGTTTCGGCCATGGTGGTCAATCTCAACGGAGACTAGCACGGAAGATAATAAATTGCACAAGTATGTGGAAACACAGGTGCACTCACTCTTCCATCACTCTCATAATCCGATGGGACGGCAATCTGATGCGACCAGAGAGAGATCAGGGTGCCTACTCCCTAAGCACGAAGTCCGTCGCTTCGGTTGAAGTAACGAGCGTTTCCAACTACGTATCACTTACGGGCAGAAGAATAGTTTGGAGCCCGAACTAAGAAAAATGACAACACGATTTGACAGCAGTCCTTACTCACGATATGATTTTGCCCGTCCAAAAAAGTTAGTTAATTGGCTGTAAGATTCACTAAGAAGTTTCGAACTACTTTCGAACGGGCCCGTATCTTCGTTGACGGAGTTAGAGAGTAGGTCGCCAGGCGCAGGACCAACGGCTTAGCTTGCCATCTCTCACACCGTCAACTTCCAAACTCTGGGCTGTTACCAAGAAATTCTTAATGGAGAAACCTAGGACCCCACGCTCAGCAATCGCGCTTGCGACCACGAGACCAACGGGGCAATTATATATCTTAACATACAGTGACTATATATCAAGACCGTCCATTAATACCTTGACCCCATAAAACAAAATCATCTCCACAATAAAATTAAGACCAGAAACAAATGAGGCTCAATCCGCAAAGGCTCCAATTGTAATAAGAGTACTAAATAAGTAACACGAATAACTTACGGAGGCCATGAGCGGCCTCATTAGGCCCTTTATTTTGACCCTACGTGGGAGGGCGGAGACGGAGGGGCCTCACTTTTATTTATTCACAGATTTATTACACCGATTCGCGTTTGTAGAGATGTTTTTTAATCATTATGGTCGCGTCATTCTTTATGCGTAACTTATTAACCGGCTTTAAAAAGAAGGAGGTTATCAATTCGACATGTTTTTTTTGTACGTATGTTCGGGCATAACTTTATCATATATAGACGGATTTGCAAAATTTCATTTTTGTTTGAAAGGAGTTTATTTCGAAATGGTCCCATTTGAATTTCTTATAGATCTGATGATGCGTTTCGGAGACAGACAACGGAACTCTTCAAACAATGACAGCAAATCAACCGCGATTGCTGCTATCGCATAAATATGCATTGTTTTGACCCCAAGGATGATGAAATTTCGAATTGATGTGGGGTAGGTACTAACAAAAACTGACCCACGGAACTTAAAAAACTACCAAGTAAAAAATAACTTTATTTTCGGAAGACGGTGTCAAAAAATTAAAAAAACGTATTCAAAGACATAGAATACCGAAAATAAAGTTATTATTCACTTTGTAGTGTTTTTCCGGAAGTCGGTTTTTCATTTTTGTAAAAAGTTTTTATTAAGACACTAACTGTTGCCCACGACTTCGTCTGCGTATTTTTTCTATTTTTTTATTTTTACCACCAATATTTCTGGGATGAAAGTAGCCTATGTCCTTCTCCAGGCACCAGCTTACCTACCTCAATCTGTCAAATTTTATAATGAATGTTTCAGTGGTTTAAGAGTGAAAAAGTAACAGTGTTCCTGTTGAAATGTCGTGAGGAAACTTTTAAATGTGAATTTCAATGGCTATAAGAGTAGGAGAAGACCAAAGAAACGACGGATGGATTGTGTGAATGATGATATGGTTAGATGGTGTTGCAAAGTCAAAGTCAAAGCATTTATTTCAAATAGACACTTAAAAGGCACTTTTGAACGTCAACATTTACATTAAAATAGAATTGATCTAGTAGCTCCTTCCAAAATGTAGTTTCGTATGGAAAAGAATGGGCAAGAAACTCCACCGTTACTCTATTAAAATGTTTTAAGTACAATATTTAACATACATTCAAAATATACTTATGTGTAAAAACGATGTCATGCTCGCTTATATGTCTCACTGATGGTGGCGCGTGTGTTAAATCATTCGGTTCCCTACAAAATGGTTGAGCTGGATGATGCTGATCCACGGCTCAAGTTCGTGAACTGGTGCTGTCGGTTGAGACTGGTTATCTCCTAACTTCCAGGGCTTATTTTTAATCTTGTATTTATAATTGTTTTTTTTACATTGTTCTCACATACAGAAGCAACAACAATAATGTTCCTCAGATTTTGGAATATATCCAACTTGATGAGTGTCCGTGGAGTTTCTTGCCCGTTCTTCTCCATAGAGATCTAGGTTTTGGAATGGGCAACTAGCTTCCAACTTTTCCGACTTTTAGACAATTCAAAAGTGCTTGTCAATGGTTTAATTGAAATAAATGCTTTGAGTTTGAGTTTGATGCACCCAGTATAAAATTACCATACCAAAATAGGTAAAAAAAGAATGAAAGTGAAGCAATTACAGATAAATTTATTTTATGGTTTTACAAACATTGTAAAATTAAGTATACGTATTGTGAGGGGGTGTTACCAAGCTGACGACTAAAAGAGAAGCGAGGAAGAGAAAGACATGCTGTGCCAACCCCGAACAAATTGGGATAAGGGCACGAAAATGATGAACGTCAATCAAACAATTCAACCTATCGCAGTCCACAGCTAGACATAGGCCTCTCCCAGGCGGGCCACAACACCATATCGCAGTCCACAGCTAGACATAGGCCTCTCCCAGGCTGGGCCACAACACCATATCCTTCCGTATCCAGTCTTTCCCAGTCATTTTCTTAAGGCCGTTGGTCCATCTAGTGACTACCTCAACGACGAGTAATCGAGAATATATGAATTGCACGGTGGCTCGATTCAGGAATCCGAGAGTGTATTTATATAGCTAAATATCAAGGTTTTCTGTACCACACCATTAAGCCATTTCAGTATTTTTTTCCCACATCAATATGGGATTTAAAAAATAACCGCCCATAATGTGTTTATCATACTCGTATTTACGACATTCAGTTCAAATTCATATTCCTAAATAAATTACGAACTTATCATGTTGGGAGTCCAGAAACAACTTACCTATACCGCTCTCACAGTCCATCCGAACTTCAATGATAATAACATTATGAATAATCTAATTCCGTTTGGAATTCATGAATACCCCAAAAGTTCAATAAACTACACTTGATCGAAATTACAAATACCAATGTACAATCAAACACAGCATCTTCATGACAATATTCATTTTGAGTTATTTATATTCATATCGGCTTTCATTATACATTCATTAGATCGACAATGCACGTAGGTGTCGATAGATTTGATACAGATCAATGCGGGGGCGAAATAACTTCATTGTAGCAGTGTATTACGGGTAAATGAACTGTGTGCGACTGTACAAGTGTTTGATGTTTTTGTTGTGTGTGTGTGTGTGTTTTTGTTGTGTGATGTCCAATGTGGAGCACTCGTATGTTTGTATTATTTATATATTATTAGCTAGCAGGTTATTCACAAAATTAAACTTCTCAAATTGGCGAATTAAAAATCATATAATTTGTTTGCTATTTTACCTACTCTTGTGTCGAAGTAAACCGGCTTTAAAGATTTGCACATTTTACCCGCACGAATCGGGCGAATTGACACAATTAAATAATATATTATTTTGTGTAGGTCATTTGCACGAAGTTCATTTATCTGTAGGCGAATCGACAACACTAGAAATACGAATTAGGCAATTGGCATGTTTTGAATTGTATGCAGATAATAAATAAAAAAGCAATTTTCTTATTATTTTATCGTAGAAAGTCGAATAAATGTTATGACTTTATTGCATACAATTTAATACATGCCATTTACCAAATAAGTACGTATTTCCAAAGTTGTTGATCCATCCATATTATTTAAAACAGTTGATTCGCCCGTTTCAGACAAGTTGTTCGTGCGAATCAACTAATAAGCCAGTAAAATGTTTCCCTACCATGTAATATCTTGAGGAACATTGGTGGTACTCATCAACAACTCGACACCCCAAACATTGGCCACACATTGGCAACAAATGAACAAGCGAACAAAGCGATAACACTCTCATCACAGCCACCAATCGGGCGCGACCATCAAAAGCGTCATATTCAAAAGTCGTAAAATCCAACCGTGTCCACACATCCTCCCGTACCTAATTGAGACATTTTAACACGAAAGGATGTGATTATGGGCGAACATAAAAGTCCGTATTATTTCGGTGTGTGTCGATCCCTAAAGCGGAACTTTAAAAATAGAGTTTTGAGGGTTACAAATTTCGCGGTTGCTTGTGCGCGCGCACGATTCCAATAACCATGTTCTTATGTTGTTTTATTATTATTTATTTATATGTAATTTATTGTACACAAGAAAAAAAAAATTACACTACAAACACTCACACACACACAAATACAGACACCCTCACACACACACTACACTACACTTTGTTATGTAAGCAAACTATTAGTTAAAAAAAGAACTGGTCCATCACTGTTTCCTCAGTAATACTCCTAAGGAAAACGAAGACAGCACTACTTGTAAAGAACATAATTTCTAACTGACTGTATCATCTGCCTAGCCGTTTCCCAACTATTTCGGTTCGGCTTCCAGTCTAACCGGAAGCAGCTAAGTACCAGTATTTTACATAGAGGGACTGCCTATCTGACCTCCACAACCCAGTTACTGGGTAATGCGATGCCCCTTGATAAGGCTGGTTGTCAGACTTTCGGGCTTCTGATGACCCGTAACGACTATCAAAGATCCACAAATGACAGCCGGGACCAACGGATGTATGTTAAGATGGTCCCATCCACAGAACAACCGCAACAAGCATAGTTTAACCTGCTCGGTCGACCCGTGCGGCTGTTATTGCTTAACCGTAAGCCCCTCTTTGTTTCTTACTGACTCTATGTCATCATAAATAAATAATTAATCGAATATTTAATGAAGATTGATGACGTTTTATTTTTAGACCGCCTCATTAGAACATGAATGAAAACCAAGATTACTGACCATACCTTCTTAATGACCGAAACTACACTGACATATATGAAGGTAACTATATATAGCCTGGTTCCTGTCCTAGTTTCCACCAGTGAACCCTTCCGAAGACAATATGTATATACATCGAGTAGTCTCAATGACACAGAATAGGTAGCCGTTACGAGAACAAATGGTACAAGATCGTAATCTATGTGTGATTGATTCCGTTGTCTGTGTGGGACGTTTTAGAAGTAATTTTGTGAACAATCAGACCGTTCTATCTTTGTTGAAAACTGTTTTGTTACGGCAAATGATACGTTGAAATTTTTTGTCCATTGTTGGGTAATAGTACCTATAGAGGTATGAGAAACATGGTGTAAGTTCACTCATATTCTCTGGAAAAGAGAGGATCCTCCGCCCAGATGGAAGTTGTGTCTGGTGGGCAACTGCGCGACGGTTGCTGTCGGGATATTGTATATACAGGATAAGTTTTTATCCAGTACGCAAACTGTAACCATGAATTCAGCATATCATTCTAGACCCCCCCAGGACAAAAATTTTTCGTCGATAATACAAAAAGAAATCAGCTGTTCCATACATTTTTACCGCGTAGGTATTGCACTTTTCTATGAAACAGCCGATTTTTTTTTTTTTTTAAACTGACGTCAAATTTCTGCGCTAGAAGGTCTAGAATGATATGCTGAATTCATGGTTACGCAACGCAGTTTGCGCACTGGATAAAACTTACCCTGTATAAAAGTCCCGCGGTAAACTCTGATTGCGCGATGCAGGATTTGTGTGACGTCTGGTCTTCGATGAGTAGTGCGCTTGTGGCGTTGTAGATGACCGCCACATAGCCAAGGCTAAAACAAAAAATTTAACAGCCTATTTTAGTCATTAACTGATGTAAGACTAGATCTGTACCTTAATTGTTTAACACACTCTCAATCACACACGAAGCATTTGAAGTATGTTGCTTATCCATTGCTTCGTTTACTCAAAAAATTGTTTGCCCAAAAACCTAAATAACGCAATGAATGTGTCTAAATGAAAACCATTGTTACTGTTAATGTGTTATGCCATGATCCCGGTGATTATATCATGACTTGCAAGGGACATTCAACCTTAGGGTGGCATAGCAATTACGAAGTGGACTATCGATAGTGTCGTCAATGACTTTTCTAGATTGATCTTTTGAAAAAAATTAAAGCCATTTCTTATGTTAGTGTGTCACGCAATTATCCCGCTATTTCATTGATAAAACCCTATAGAAAGAGTCGTTTCGAAGACTGGAAACACACCTTTATGCACGAGAGACTGCGGTTTCAAAACTAGTGAACTGGCCCTAGAGCGAAACATCACGGAGAAACCCGATGCGACGTACTGGGATTTGTTCGAAAACCACTATTTTGCTAAAAATGAATACGACAATTACTTGAACCTAAAAAACTATTTTTAGGCAATAATAAAGGATAATTAAGCTTCAATATTTATTTTCACGAAAGTATTTAGAACTTTATTAAGACTGTAATACAAAACCAAGCTGAACCTTTAAACATAAAATGGATAGGACCAAAAGATAATTTATATTAGAAGCCGATCTTTTATGTTCCACTTAAATTTAATCTGGAGAATGTCGCAGTGGAACGCCTTGAAGACATTCTCGAAATGATCAAACGGTATGATATGACACCGCTAAGGTATAACTTCGGCCTAATTCACACCGGGGTGAGCGACTTGGGCGCTTTGAAATACGAGACCCTGCTCCAAACCAAGTTTAATGAGAAACTATCTGTGAAATGAGAGTCGGGCCACTTTTTTATTTTTAATTAAACGTTTATTGCCAGCCTCCAGCTCATCCTCTTGACGTATGCCAGTGTAATTGCGGCTTTCATTAGTGGTAGTTTGCAACTCATATTTGCACGTTTTCGCGTAGAAATTCTGTTAAATTTTAATGCTGTTTTTACGTATTTCCATAGCAAACAAGGCGCATTTTATAATAGAGCTCCCACTAAACGTATACATTGAGACTGCTTTACGTTATACAAACAAGGAAATAAAGAGCGAATTAGGATACATAACTGGCTTTGCATAAATCACACCAGTTCACGTGCAAACTAAAAAATATCTGGTTCTTGAATAAATTCCTAATTATTAACGTTTTGAAAACTGTTTTTTTTTTGAGGGTATTGAGAATGACATAAAACTCTAAAATCGAACCTATTTCTATATCACCTCTTTCGGGAAATGTCTGTTGAGAATCTACGTCCACTATCATTACGTATGCTATTTAAATGAGTCAGTTTCCCTTTTTAACATCAAATATATCACGAAAATAATTAAACTCAAGGCCCCGTAATCCAATTAATCATAAAGCCGCATGTCCACATGACTGAATTCCGCAAATGAATACGGCCGTAGCGGCGAGCGGCCAGCAATTTTCACCTGTACTCGAAAAAAGTAAAACCACAGCACGAGTACCCTACAGGACAATATCGGGCTTGGCAACTGAAGAGACTTGATTGCACGGTTCCACTCATACAAATGTACAACCGCTCTGTCCTTTTTCAACGAACATTGTTAGCGCATTAACTAGTTAATGGAGGGTTTATTTTTAGTTTTATTTTTGGGCACGCGTTTGGGGTTGTCATTTTTTTTGCTGTTACACCGAAGTGTAACTTGGTTATGTTGTTAAATGCGTTTTGTGTCATGTGGCATACCTACTGAGATACTTATTAAATAACAAATGTACATAAAATGACTAAAGCTTAACATTTTGAACCTTATGTTGTTCTGTAAAATAAAAACATTAAATAAAAGTAATATCCATAACTAACCCGGCAGTATCCAAAAAGTCTCATTTTCTCTTCATACGATGCATTAATGTCTCTGTTTTCATAATTTCGTTACAACCAGCTAAATCAATAACACGCCAATCTGGAACCAATCAAGGCGCTGTCGGTGTGACGGTCACCCCAACTTAAGGGGCCGGTATGTTTTTGCACCCATTTGGTAGCATATTGGTGAAGCACGCGCTCGCCACGTGTGACGTTGTGTCCGGGCCTTTATCTCGACTTGAAATGCGCGTTCACGACTCGACGCGCTCCTGACGAGTTTCTGATTGGATTACTACTGAGATCAACACCGACAAACTTAGGTTTTACTGTTGAAAGCTACGCAACTGTACGGCTTATGTTGAATTAAACGAAAGACTGGGAGATACCCCCATCTCATTCATCAGTCCAAAATGGATATTTTAAAATAATAGTTTACTCGCAGGCTTTTGAGCTCCTTGAACTTGCAATATATTGCTGCCAGTGCTTAAAACTAACAGCTTATCATTTAGAAACCCGATTAACATAATGTAAGAGTTTGCTGGTTTAATGTATTGGATCAAGTTTATAGTATCGCTCCTATTCTCAACCACGTTTTGCAAATACTTTGCAGGAGTACCGCTAGGAGATATACTAAGCCCCATGGAGAAAATCAACGTGCAAATATTATTAAAGATTGAAAGGAAGTGAGCTTTATTTGTATATTGTGTTAGAAACATGCAACGATGGCGGCGGCAAAATCAAATTTGTAAAACTAGGGGAGAGGGACAGAGGGATCTGTCAGCGTTTAGATTTTTGTGTATCAGCATTTTAAGGATTTATAATTTCAACGTAAGAGCATTTCGAGGAATGTAATCACTCGAATGAGGATTAGTGTGTTTGATTTGAAAGTGCTGGGTTGTTTAAAGACAAAACTTAATATTCACTTAATACATCAAATACCTCAATTAAAAATGTAGCGGTAAATGAAAATCATGACGCCTCACACCAAAAGTATCAAAAATATTTAAATGAATTAAAAAACCAATCAAATCATGATTTAAAGACGAACACAGGCCGTTAAATATAACAAAAAATGTCTTCATTTGTTTTTTGTGATATTAGTATTATCGCATATGATTGGTTTAGAAAATAATAAGCGTCTATTGGCTAATGTCTTGGTTATTTTGGACGTGATTGTGAGCTATACAGACGGGCTTTTGTATCACGGATTATAATTAATAAAAAAGTTTTTGATTATTAGTCTTTTGGTTTTTAGTGTGTGGCTTCTATTTCAGTGTCATTTTCATCATAACAATTGTTGATTTTCGTATCGCTTTTGAGGACTCAAATTATTTTCCGAAATTAGATTAGATAGTTTTGAGATAAAATCTTCAGTTTATGTATATTTAAAAAAAACATGAGATTTATACATTATTACAAAAAAAGTACAAAAGAAAGTCTGTCATATTTTATTAATAATAATGTTTAAGGGCTTGACTGGGGTGAGAGGTGAAACACATGCTATTTCTCCCAAAAAAATAACATACCGTGTCAAAAACACGCACGACATATTTCATAATTGGATTAGCGACTTAGCGACACTTCCCTTGGCTTATTAAAGCATTAATTTTTTGTACATTTTAGGAAACATGAAAATGTGATCGGTGCGCCGTTTTGACCATTTAGGAAGTCCATTTGATCGCTCGTCTACTCGAACCAACCCACAAATTAGACAGTTTGTCGTAGGCGTGTGGGTCCGCGACTTATTAGCATAAATTCAAAATTACGACCAATTCCCCCGAATTGTTTTCTCGAATAGATAGTTTAGTTTAATTTACGTCAAATTTTTACATTTGATTCCGACAAGATTAAAAACTTACTTAATAGCTTTGTCAGCCATTAATGTGTGATAGCTAACAAATAGCTCTATTATTCATTGTATAATATGAATTGGAACAATAAAACTTTGATTTAGAATGTGACAATACAAAATTGGAAAGGCGATGTGTCTATACAGAAAGACTTATAGCAATTCAATTATCATAAATTTATTAAAACTAGTCATGTGTGAGTCGAATAACTTTGAAGACCTTAGTTGTTATGCGTAACGTATTTTTAGTTTACGTTTTTTTTAGAATCGATAATAGCTTAAAAGGCTTTAAAAGGTACTTGACAGAATCAATAATCGTTATTTAACCCTTGCATGTAAATCCGTTTTTAAAACAGATGTATGCAGTTTAAATGTTTTTTCATTCGCTTTAAACTGTGAACACATACATACGTAAATAATACATTTTAAACGAGCATTAAGCTGGAACAGATTGAGCCAGATGTCAGAACACGAGAACCTACACTATAAATTTAAAATGAAAGAAGCAAATCCCAGATTCCGATGATTTTCATGGTAACTTTTTAGCATACAGAGTGTCATAGACCTCGACGCACAAACCCATTGATGAAACATGATTCTAGTAGACGCATAGCGTAGAACTTTTACGTCAGAATCAGTTTTTACACAAAAGGGCAATATCTACGTGGTCAACATGTATGGAATAGCAAATTTTTATACAAAAGTGCAATATCTATACGGTCAAAATGTATGGAGCAGCAAATTTTTACACAAAAGTGCAATATCTACGCGGTCAAAATGTATGGAGCAGCAAAAGTTTTTTATCTCGTAGTTGGGGTGGGGTCTAGAATCATCCACTAAATCAATGGTAAAAGATTTTGCGTCGATGTTCCTGTCATCGCGTATGAGCCTATTATCGAATATATCTTCATTTTTTCCGTAACTTTGCTTATTTCCAGTTAGTATAGGTTAAAAAAAAATGATAATAGGTACACACGGCTACACATCAAGCTATACATTTCCTATATAAGCTGATCTCCCATTGTATTGGATTTCCGTACAGTGCGAGATCAGCGTAAACTGGAAATGTACAGCTTGAAGTGTAGCCGTATGTCATAGAGCAGTGATGGCCCAATTGTGAGTTGAAGGTCGTAGTTTCGAATCCTGATAGGTACTTTACTTTGTGTAAATTATTTCATCACCACTGCTCTCAAAACGGTGAAGGAAAACATCGTTAGGAAACTGGGATATCCTAAAACCAAAAATCCGAAGGCACGTGCAAACGTGACACACGTGCGTGTGGCACGTGCACGTGCGTGTAGTACACTACATACAGGCTTTGCATGACGCATTTTGTTTCAACTCTACTGTAGAACAGAAATCGCTTGTCTACATTTCTCGGTGAAGAACTGTCAACTGTTTATACGGAAACGTCATTTTTCTCTACTCTTCCGACGACATAACGCTTGTCTAATGTTCTCGTGCTAAGCCTGCGCGGCCGGCGTGGTGGATCACGGCCCACTCCCTCTCATAGACAGGAAGCCTGTGTCCCGGCAGTGAGAACATTACCAGGAGGCTTTTACTTTGGTATTATACTTTATTTACATATTTTTTAAATGTTTTTTCTTTGTGCTTGAGTTAAGTTTGCATTTTATTTGTCGGTATATTGACATGGCTAGCTGACATATGACTAATGATTTAAGTAACGTTCTGTGTCTCGTAGTGTTTATTAATTTGCCTATGTTTGTATAGAATCAAGTCTGTCCGACTAAACAGACAGCCATGCTGCTGTGTAGTTTGTTACGCCACTTCTTCTTAACAGCAGCCCAGCTTTACCAGCCCACTAGGAAGTGGTGAAGGGTGGGCGTTTTGGGGGACTGTCTTATGTATTTTGACGTTCGAAAAGTACTGATTCTCAGCCTAATTTGAATAAATTACTTTTAATTTTGTTTTTTTTTTTTATTTTAGGCTGATTATGCTTGCTTATATACTTTCATATTTTTATTTTTCCAATTCCATATCACTCCATCTTTATCTTCTATTTTCTCTTTATATTGTAAATTGTATACCTATTCATCTTCATACAAACCCGGCTGATCCTTTGAAATTCCTTAACGCCTTTTACAACGTCACGATGCCTGCAAAGCATTGTGCAAGGTGTAATAGCCGTTGCTATCACTTAACCTTTCATAATTTACATCAACAACAATGTAGGGTTACTGCGATATTCGCCTGTCATAATGGTTAAGTGAAATACACGATCGACCTTAGAAAAAGGCCCGAGAGGAGACTAGCTTTTGCCAACGACTTCGCCCGCGTGCAGGTCAAAAATTATCACACGGGAACGTATTACCGGGATAACAAGTATCCTATGTCAATCCAGGTTATAATAATCCAGGTTATAATCTATCTGAATACCATGTATCTATCATAAAATTAATTTATCCGTGTTGCTTCAATTTCATTCTTTTTACCTATTTTGGTACGGTAATTTTATTCTCGGTGCATCGTTTTCACACATAATTATAAAATGAATGTACTATGTTAAATATTGTACTTAAAACATTTTAAAAGAGTAACGGTGGAGTTTCTTGCCCATTCTTCTCCATACGAAACTACATTTTGGAAAGGGCGACTAGAATCAATTATATTTTAATGTAAATGTTGGCGTTCAAAAGTGCCTTTTAAGTGTCTATTTGAAATAAATGCTTAGACTTTGACTTTGACCAAATCTCATCCAAATCCGCCCAGCCGTTGTAGCGTGATTGAGTAACAAACATTCAAATATACAAACTTTCACATTTATAATATTAGTAGGATGAATGAATGAATCCCGTGCCGATTTCGGCTAAGGTGACTGTTTTTGTTTACGACAACTGTAGGTTACGACCGTGTGCTCGGGGCCTGAATTCACTATGACCACTTAACGATTTCTTACTCGTAACCACGTCAATCACACACGAATTCTGCTAATATCGTATTAATAATATCGACAAGTTGTCTTGGAACATACAGAATATGACATTACGATTCCTTACCGTTACATTGGTTTCTAAAAAAAACGATATTGACGTAGTTTGAACGTAGTAAAATTCCGCGGGGAATCATTATAACCGTACAGAATTGGGGACCTGATGTGGGTATGATGACCTATCTTGACTGTAAAGATACATGCATAGTGCGGACACGTTGAAGAAAGAAATGCCATTGTGGTAATAATATTGTATACGTACTAGCTGTGCCCGCGACTTCGTCCGCGTGGATTTTTTTTAAATAAAAGTAGCTACTCCTACGTAAGTTACTCCTTATTACATCAGCTACCTGCCAATGAAAGTCCCGTCAAAAACGGTCCAGCCATTTCAGAGATTAGCGGGACAAACAGACAGACAGACAGGCAAAAATTGTAAAAATGTTATTTTGGTATATGTACCGTATATTTATAGGGCAAAAATTGTAAAAAATGTTATTTTCGTATATGTACCGTATTCATATGCATGTGGCAAAAAGCGGTTATTTTAATATTACAAACAGCCACTCCAATTTTATTTATACAATATGTAACAAAAACCCTGTTACATATTGTATGTATAGATGTATAGATGTATAGATATGTATAGACGTATAGATGTTTACATGTATCGATGTATAGAGATTGGAGGGTGGTTTATTCTTGAGGTGATCTCGCTTCCTGTCGAAATCTCTCGCCGTTGGTCTACCTATTCATCTTCTTTGAAGATTCTAGTACCCTAGTAAACGGCCCGACTAACGTTTTGGAAGCACATTCGAATATAGAATATACTAGCCTGTGATGCAACCGTGAAGGGTGTTGGGAGGACTTCTGCAGAGCTAGTGTGTTAACATACCCTTTGCCTAAAGGCAGCCATACCCAATGATATATTACTGGCGCCCAATATTGACAAGATAAATGCAAGGTAATTGCCGGTCGTGTTAATAGTCACGTACCATCCAGTGACGCGGCGACACTATATATGTATGTTTATCTCTTTCTAGCAACAGGAATTGGTATGGGTCTTTCCTATTCTTCACGCACTGTTCGATTGTATGTAGGTAGCTACATTCATGGTTTACGCTGTTTTTGAGTGCTCTTATTTTCGTGTATGACGCGTCTATTTATAATACGTCATTGTAGAAATGCATGTATTTTCCACATCGTCATATAACAAGCATATCAGCCGCCATTAGGTGTTTAATAAACCCAACACGTCATTACAATCAGCGCTTCAAACTTGTGACATGAACGTATAATATCCTGGCAGATGGATGTGTGTTCATTGTTTTGTAGTATCCGGGAAAAGGAATATATTAATAATAACATGGTCATGCATCATATGGAATTTAGAATCTTTTAATATTGACTTCAATCAATTGCTGTATTTCGAATAGGTATTATGGCCTAGAGCGTACCATTATATAAATAACACAAAGTCTCTTTTTATTTAGATCCAAGTAAATAATAATCAAAAAATATGGGCATGAATATTTTTTTTTTTTTTAATATACACCGTGAAATTTTTATGGTTGTTTTCCCGCAGCGAAATGATTTTGTCTTGGTCATACAATAGTTTTATAAACAAATAAAATATTAGAAACAAAAAATGGCAGATAAACCAGTGTGAAAAATCACCACGTGCTAGAGTTTATTTTGCTTTGAACATTTATGCATCGCTGTTCCCTTTGTCGGCAGTGCGTGCGATTCGAGTAGTATCTATCAGTTACTTCTAGTGTTACTATTGAGTAGTGTTTTATCGAGTTAATTAATTTTTTTTCATTATTTTAAAACAAAAATATGTTATGCTTTTAATTTTTACTCTACGCTTCGAAAGTTCTCCCTATGGCAAGTTGTTCTGCCGCGGGAAAACAACCATTTAAATTTCACGGTGTACATGTAGGTACGGTCACCAAAAGAGACTAAGTTAATTAATAGAATAAGTACAAACAATTCATTAATCAAATTAATTTTCATTAGAAAACATCCATGGGGCTTTTGGTGACTTTACCTACATGTTATTATTATTTTAAGACAGTTAGCTTTTATAATATAAATACTAAAATTGGTTTCAGTATTCATATTATAAAAGCTGACCGTCATACTTGGTCAGTTATTTAATAAAATAACTTGAAAATTAATCAGACATCCACGACAATCCAACTTCGTGGCAATGATAACAATCGAAAACTTAATTTATAGCAATTAAATTAGGTATCATGATAAGTCCCAAGAAACTTCTTTGGCTGAGGAAGTTAGCATAGATACAATGGCCTTTGCTATCGAACATTATCGTGTCGTATGCAACAATCGCCACGTGAGTAAGTGGCACAATATTCGCGAGCTAGTAAACAATAGTGGCGCATCTCACCCGCGTCTCACGTTTGATGCACCGATACACTATCCATAGTCATGAAGATGGTCTAGTAGTTTTTCTTCAATACAGACAGTGCGGTGATAGGTTTTGACTGAATGCTGAGAATCGCAAAATTATAGAAGTTATGGAGGTTTATGTAAAAAAAAACCTAGAAAATTATACATTTAGAAATATTTCTGTATGAATTACAAAATTATACGAGCTTAAAAATACATTTAACTCATTTCAAATAAAAAAAAAAAAAAACAAAATAAAAAATAGAAACAAAAAAAATATGAATTATCTCTATAATATAGTTGAGCTACCATTCTTCATACAAACCAACCGTAAAAAACAAAAACTTATTACTTCAATATAAATCTCATTACAAACTGATTAATGATAATTAGAAAAAATATTTTAAACCAGGACTATGAATAACTATCATCGGAGCGCACTGGTACAGTCGATCGCACGATGCCGAGAGTCAGAGGCTACGTACGTCACATCACTCATCGCCCTTTTGCTCTTATGTGTACCGTGCCCTTTGCACTATTACACCTTCAACCACCGTTCCTAATTCCGACCCTATAATGTACAAGGTAAGGTTATATTTAAAGTAACACGTTATCCTTAATAGCATGTTAGGCCACATTCAAAAGTGTGCTTTAAACATGAGAGTTAGGGTTGGTTTTCTATTGAATGAGGTATAAAGGTGGTTACACGAAAACCAGCCACGGTAACGTGTCGGTCTGCAATTCAATAAGGACTACCTAAATTGACTCAGATGCGTTCGGAGTTTGTGGTCCTGCTAATTTGTTGGCAAACATATTGTTTGACGGACGGCCGTGGTCTGAATACTCCGAATGAATGGCTATTTAATTGAGTTGAAAAAGGTTCCGACATCATAATTTAATAGTGTAAAATATGTAGTTTTATAGGTTTTGGATGGACTGCTTAATTGGTTTTTAGTGTTAAAAAAAAAATCGATTTGGATAGTTAATGACAGAGACCTGTGTTTAAATTGCTTCTCATCAAACACTAGATTGAAAAATGCTTCAATGTAAAATTAAATCACTATAAAACCCAATCGAAAAAGGACTAATTATTATTGGTAACTAGGGGTTACATGCAATAATATTTTATTCAGTTTTTATAGCAAGTCACACTAAGATTAAATTGAATGCAGTCCCTTTGTCTTGCTGAGACCCATAGAGTGGTCAAATAAAAATAATACTCAATCCTTCTGTAGTGGTCCAACCTGAGTAAATTAGTGCCCTTAGCCAAGCAATTAAAAAAGCAGCCAAGTGCGAGTCGGACTCGCCCATGAAGGGTTCCGTAGCAGCAAGTAACGCGCGAATTATAATGATTACTTACTTAGGCACCTACTACAGATGTATTATTAAAAAATAATGGTTCACGGTTTATGCATAAATTTGTATGATGCATATGTGTATGAAATTAAATGTTTTATTTTATTTTTATATTTGAGTTGATCGAATGAAAGGTATAGATCGCGGCACGTAAGTTGAACCAAAATCAGATCAAACAACCGAAGGTAGGAGCGCGTACACTCGTTGCCTCGCAGGGAAAAAGAATGAGTTCAACTTCTAGTATAATCATTGATGTAATGTGTACTGAAGTTTGGAAATACATTACAGATCGCGGCAGGTAAGTTGAAATAAAATCCGCCATTTTGGTTCAACTTACGTGCCGCGATCTGTAAATTGCGGTTTACGATTTATGACGTATTAAAAAAAAACTACTTACTAGATCTCGTTCAAACCAAATTTCAAGGTGGAAGTTTACATGGTAATGTACATCATATATTTTTTTTTAGTTTTATCATTCTCTTATTTTCGAAGTTACAGGGGGACATACATTTTACTACTTTAGAAGTCTCTCTCGCGCAAACTTTTCAGTTTAGAAAAAAAATGATATTAGAAACCTCAATGTCATTTTTGAAGACCTATCCATAGATAAAAATTTTGAGTTGCAGTTCTAAGTATAGGGAACCCCCAAAATTTATTGTTTTTTTTTCTTATTTTTGTATGAAAATCTTAATGCGGTTGACAGAATACATCTACTTACCAAGTTTCAACAGCATAGTTGGTATAGTTTCGGAAAAAAGTGGCTGTGACATACGGACGGACGGACAGACAGACAGACATGATGAATCCATAAGGGTTCCGTTTTTTACCATTTGACTACGGAACCCTAAAAACTCACACGGAATGCAGTTCTTCTGCTTATTCTTTAAACCTAACTAAATTGCCTATTCTTCGTGGAAAGTTCCATCAATCACGTTTTAGTCTTAACTGTTTTAGGATACAAATGATGTTAATATAAATTAGTTCTTGTTTAATTACCTACGAGTTTTACAGGCAATGATTTATTGTTAGATTTTGAGATATGAGCTCTGAACTCCTTTTTAAATTATGCACAGGTTTGTATATTTCTTTTCCTTAATGAACTTTACCTTCAGACGGGATGACGTCTTAAGTCATTAGCGTTTGAAACTTAAAATTGCAATAAAAAATATGGACTTTAAAAGATTTTTACCTGAGTATGTGACCTTGTTTTGTGAACCCTGTCTATTCCATTCTTATTTTAACACTGTTCTTATTTTTTTAAACATTCATCACTATAATATTATTGAAGTTGAACCAAGACCTGGCTGGTTTTTCTCAAAAAGATTTATAACCTAAAAAAAAATGTATGCTGCCCAAAACTTTACATTCAAAATTGGAACAGAACAGAACAGACACTTGAAAAGTTACGACTGTTACATGTTATAATATTACTATTTCTTGAGACACAAAAAGTATCAGACGTCTCATAAAAATCAGATGCGTAAAGATTTACGACTAAAAACTTTTGAAATATAATAACGTGCCAGTTAAAATTACTGACCAAGTGTAATAAATTCATTTTTATAAGTTCATCCTTTGAAGGAAGGACTTTTGAGTACCTGAAACCTTAATATTATTTGATATTTTTCCCTGTAATTGGTGAGTGGCTGTTTGAGTTATTGCATTCCTCAAGCCGTAATACCAATAAGGATCATGCTTCCTTTAAATATGTTGGTTTCAATGAACTAATAAAATGCTCATTCTTTATTGTAATACATAAAATCCCTAGTGAACTTTAATACATACATCTGCAGTTCTCCACATCAATTTTAGAAAAAAAAACCATTTCTAAAGTCAACGTCAATCATTTAAAGTCGACCATTTTTTGCCCTAACCCTCTAAAACACATGGCAAAGATGGACACGAGTCCGGAAACTGGGATCTCATCTTCCCGTGCTTGATAAATAGCGTCGAATATTTTTGTTTACAAATACTTTTTAGCGTGTCCACGCCGAAAAATTTTCGACCGTAGACCAAACTCAATTTCACTGCGAAATGAACGAAACGACAAAAAATGCCCGAACAACCGAACCGGTGATTTGTGGGGCACATTCATTGCAGTGACAAGCTTGTTCGAGTAGGCCCGGACCACACGACTCGCTTTCCGAATTACGTTACGTTACGGGAGTATACGCAAACACCGAACGAGTACGAACAGTGACGTTACTTGTTAAATCCATGTCGAATCCGATTCGGATTGATGTTGATTGAGTTATGCGTCCAGTTGGCGGCGAATGGCGATTTTAAATTAAAACTGATACCGTTGACACGTTTAGTCTGCACTATTCGATGTTGGTTTTTGTGTTTTGGGTAAATTATCCTGTTTATGATTGATGAGGATATAATGGCAGGGTGAATTAAACAGGCCTTAATTATTTCATTTTTTAATTTTTCCAAAACACACCTTTTCTTTTTATTTGCTGTTTTTAAACAAATATATTGTAACTTTTACTGTCATCCAAATATTAAAGTATGACCCTATAAAGCTGGATAAGGCAGAATAAACAAGATGGAATAACAAAGCCAACACATATCACTATTTTATTCTCTTACAAAACAAGATTCACGAAAATTAAACTTTTGGCAAGCTAATAAATTTTGGTTACCCTTATTAAGTTCACACTACAATAGGTCCAACATTTCTGTTAAAAATAAAATTAACATTTTAACAGTAACAATTCTAGAACAATTCCCAATATAAAACGAAATCCCGGGCAATGTTATCTTTTTCGCATTACAATAAATTTCGTTTCCCGATTTCCACATTTACCTTTCACAAGGTAGGCCTGTACAAACAAAACAGGCTCGCTAATTTGTTTACAATTAATTAATTCTAATAAAAGGTCACTGGGCAAGGAAAGGGCGAAAAAATACGCCTAATATGTACCAGGCTTACAATTTATTTTGGCCTGCCGCCGGTTGGCGAGTGCTTAGTTAAAAGTATAATAGGTTTCAAGTGCCGCTTTTAAGTGGGACATGAAGCAACGTTTTTATAGCATCCTCTTACCTTGAAACAATGGACACTAGTGGAGCAAAAAAGTATGCTGCAGAAGGAGGGTTAATTAGTACTAAATCAAAGCTTCGATATGAATACTGGATAAGCTTTTTGAAGAGTTTGGGGAGTCTGTGAAAAGGGAATACGTTTTCCTTTAGTATTGTTCTTTTTGGTTGTATTTTAGAATTCACAGCTGGTTCACAGTTCAATACTTAAAAATTCGTTCTTTATTGAAACACCTTCTGTATTTTTTGTGAATGTATTTACAAGTCTGCCAGCAACTACCATCTACTAACCGTATTGAAAAAAGAACTCTTTAAAAACTTTTTCTAAAAAGCAAACGTTAAAGTAAAAATATGTTTTTAGCGTATCCGTTTCCACAGCTAAATAATAAGTGCATAGATTAAAATGCATTAATCAACTTTAGTGGGATTCTGCCGCAAACCACAGCTGTAATATCACCCTGTCTTCATATTAAAATGGGGTTCAGTTCAAACAAAAACTATCTACCCTCGAGTCATCATCGCTAAGTACTTTTAAAAGGTGTTTTTACACTGCTAAAACACTGATAGCATATTTTTTTTACAGAAAAAATCCAGTTTCAGTTGAAATGCCGACATCCGCGGCTCACGGGCTGTATTCAATCATAGCAACCGCCCGAGGGAATCATAAAAAAATCTGGTGTGAAAATTAACAACACATTCTTGCTCGTTGAAAATGTGAGGTCGGTGGAGACTTTGGCAGCTGGATTGCAATGCAGGAGGAGCGATAATCGATCCATTGCTCTCGAATATAGGTACCTACTTAATTTATCCCACTTATGATCGCTGTCACACAGCCACAGGACACGTTCTACGAACAATGGATGGCTTCCAAACCTAGTCACAGCCTGGGAAGTAGTCTTGTCATTTTCATAAGCTGATCATAGCTTATTGTAGTAAAAAAAACCTGTGTACCTCGGCAAGGTATAGGTTTCTTCACATGAGCATGGATCACTAGCCAAGCCGCTCAAAATCGCCAACCCGCCTTAATTGCTCTAAGCGATTTCAGCCTTATCTTCTATACATCTACAAATAAAGTGTCTATTTTCAAAATTTCAAAATAACAGATTTTTACTAAATGTATATGAAAGTAGTTCTATACGGTACGTAACAATAAAAAACATTTTTTTTTTTTTTTTTGTCTGTCTGTTTGTTCCGGGTAATCTCCGAAACGGCTGGACCGATTTTGACGAAACTTTCACTGTCAGCTAGCTGATGTTATAAGTAGTACCAAGACTACACTACTTTTATAGAATTAAGGCTGCGCGCAAAAAAAAACCCATCAAATATCCACGCTGGTATGTATGAATAAAAGTCCAGGTTTCAAAACGCTTTCCCTCACCATGTCAGTGATGTTTAAGACAAACTTAGTAGTATAATATATGAGCATAATATATGAGTAGTATAATAATATATACTTAGTAGTATAAGTGCATATACCTTAACACGAAGCAAATGAACGGGTTATTCACAAAGTACTCCAAAAAGAGTTCTCAAACTGCTCCATGAAAAATGTAATATTTTAAATTAGGTTTCATTCTACTGCATGATAATATTAAAATGTTCTCAAACTACTCCACCCCATTTTAATCAAAAAGCTAATTTAAATAATTACCGGATTACTATAAAAGAGTATCTGACGTATAGTTGGGCTCAAAAGCTTTGCAAATATAGTTTAAAGTATTTTTTTTGATAAAGTACTTATAATATAGTTCCGTATGGTGCTGGACCTAAAAAGAATAGCACCATCATATTCCTTCCCGTTGGTGTCGTAGAAGGCAACTAAGAGGGTGGGGCAATTTTGAGTTGGACGTCTGCACCATCGGGGTCACTTACCGGCCAGTTTTATGGAAAACTGTGTGTGTCTCTGTGATCAACGCGGTGAAAACCGGAAGCGATAAACGCATGGTAAAAGGTACATTGAATATCAACATCAAGCTGGAAAGATGTCAGCTGATGAAGTCTACGCTCCGTCCAGCACCGATCCAAGTCCAAAACCCCGAGAGCCGTTTTACTAATGGCAAAAAGAAACTCTCTGATCCTACTCTGCAGCTAGCAGCGTGAAATGATCCTGCAGTCTTCAGACGATGCGCTAAAGTGCCAACAGCTCAATAGACGGATCTCTAAGCTGTATTCAATTTTAAATATGCATTGATGTTATAGCAAAATGCTAAACTTTAATCTTTCTTTTAAGAATTTTTGTGACTGACTGTAATAAAATATATGTATAACATTGATGGAGCACTTTGAGAACTGATAACGAATAATCGGTGGAGTACTTTGAGAATGATTTCAGATACCTATGGAGCAGAATGGGAACAAAATAATAAGTATTTTTTAATAAAAAGAATTCCTTGGAGTTAGTTACTTGGGAACTAATGTATGAAATTCTTATCTTTTTTAGAACAAAAGAATGGAGTACTTTGGGAATAACCCAAATGAACCTATAAAAAACAACCCCAGGTACATTAAATGCTACAATACACATATTACATACACACAGCAAATCGTCTTCAATTCACTTGACCATGAACCTATCTCAAATCGGTGTCAATAGGTAAGTAAGTTCACTACACTGTGGCAATGACTATCATCTAGCCTTTTCCCAGCTATGCATACGATACTCCTTGGTAAGACTGGTTGTCAGACTTATGGGCTTCTGACGACCCATAACGACAGTTCAAAAAGAGCCACGAATGATAGCCGGGACCAACGGCTTAACGTGCTTTCCGAGCCACGGAGGGGTCTTGGTATGGAAAGATGGTCACCCATCCACGGATAAACCGCGACAAGCGCAGCTTAACCTGATCGATCGACCCGTGCGGCTGGACTTCGGCACAAGCCTCCCTAAGACAAAAAAGGTCACAACAGCCATAAACTTATAATCACCCCTACGTAACTTAAAACAAGTCATAAGCTACATCCTTCTCTCATTATCGTCTATCATAGTTAGGCTCGTCTTAATGAAGCTACTTCCATTACCAGTTCTGGGAGGAAACAAGGGGAGATTAGATAACATGCACCCGCTACCGTAATCTTGTTAGAAGGAGTTTTTATTGCATGTGGGGTTCGGGGTACTGTTTAAGGATATTTTTGGATGTGTATGCTGGTTTTGAATATCGATGTGTGTGCCTTTTTATTAGTTTCAATGTCGACTAAAATTACGGCAATATTCTCGGTAGTTATCTTTGGAGAACATGTTCCCACTGCTGGGACCCAGGCTTCCTCTCTTCGAGAGCGAGTGGGCTACCATGCGAGCCCAGTGCGGGTTGGTAGATGTCACACGGTCATACTGCATATGCATTTAGCAAAAGACAGTTAAATTGTATTTATTTGTATTTGGATAGATAAGCTACTAATATTTTACCAAGCATAATTTGAATTTGTTCCAAATTATGCTATAAGTATCTTCCAATAATTTAGACTATAACAAGGAGAATTACCTAAAATAAATAACGAATGAGATAATTCTTGTATTCTGTTTTCTCCACCTAAATATTCGCGCAGTCTAGTGTTTACCAGACTATGTTCAAATACGCTTGCTTTAAATTATTAAGCTAATTATGTCTCAACAAGTTAGATAATTTATATCATAATAATTTTGTACGTTTATATTAAAATCTACTTATCATTTGCGGTAAATTACTTTACTTGTAAGTAAGTAGGTAAATACTTTTTTTTTTCACTCGTTCTTTCGTAAGTAAGTCTTTCGCGCGTAGCGTCGTGTGCTTTACTTGTGTTTATAAAGTGTGCAAACTCGCTTTGAATGTGTGTGTAAGCGCAGAACTCTCAGTACCGGTCGAGACGATCTCGAAGTCGGCAGTGTGGGTGAGTGTGTACGTGAGTGTGTTATGGCTACTAATTCATCATCATTTCCACGCAGACATTCACGGGCTGTTTGTTCACTTAGTTACCACAAGTAAAGCACATGTCGCTTCTTGACATAAACATACAGTGCCTATTGATAAAAATAAAATATTTATAGCATGTTTGATACAAAATCAGTATTGAAATGATAATATAAATTTACTTAAAGAGTTTGTTTATAAAGACAAATGTAGGTGATACATAGTATCTTTTGACCCGAAAGCAACCGATTTTGATCAGGAATAGCTTGCCTATGACACTTGACAAACATAACCTTTGAATCACCAATCAATGAACTACGAAAAGAAACAAATCATTTATTTTACACAGTCACCTCCAAAATCCTTGCGACACGTCATGTCATAAATCGCGAACAATCCTCTCCACGAAATCAAAATAAATGTTTCCGTTCCTAAAAGGGCACGAAATGTCGTATTGAGAACAGGTGGTCCTATTTAGGATAATCCTTGGTAATACTGCATCTGTCTTCTCGATATATCACTCCCTTTTAGTGCAGTTTTGAAATATGCTACCGACTCAGACATAAGTTAAAAGTTAAAGCTGGTAAGTCGATCTGGCGACGAACCGTGCATTTTTTTTTTGCTGTGGTTTTTATTGGACTGTTTTGTGTAGAATGGGGGCAAGAAGGGAAGGAAATTAAATTTAATACTGCATGAAATTGTGTAATTTTTCACGTAGGATGTAATAAATTCTTTGTAGGATTTAAAATATAGTAATACACTTTAAAAAAAAATTGGGAAAGGATTTTAAAATGGAAAATTTGGTGCATATTTTAAACTGTTCGAAATACTTTGATAGTGTAGTCTGCTTACAAAACCAAATTACAATAAAATAACCAATGTTGGAATCATTTTTGAGCGCACCAGATTTTTTTTTAACATTACCTAATATTTTTTTAAGAGGGCTTGAGGTTAAGTTATAACAAGCGATACATGTCGATGCATGCAGTTAAACTACTTGCCGCAGTTGGTACGTGGATGGGTGAACGGCTTTTTGAGGCACGAATACCCCTTGTATTTGTGCTTCGGAAAGCAAGTTAAGCCGTTGGGCCCGGCAGCCATTTGTGGATCTTTGACATTCATTACGGGTTGTCAGAAGTCCGAAAGTCTGACAAAAAATGTCTTACCAAGTTATATCTTATTACCCAATAACTGAGTTAATAGTACATTATATTTTTTTTTCGTTTTTTTATTTTACTTAATTAATTAACTACTAGACACATTGCATAAAACAAAAATGTGTCCCATTTTTATGAAACTTAACAAAATCATCTTTTCTGACTAACTATACCTCCTTCTTTCAACTTCCTATTAACTCAATATTTTGTAATCTACGAAGTCGAAAACGAAACTCAATTTGTAATTTGAAACTTTAATTCAAAACGTGGAAATGGTAACATCATCTTTCAGTTGATCAAATAAGTATTCTGATTTGATTTCTTTTTTATGCAAAACCAGTTTCTTTTAGCGTTAATTTTATATTGGAATCCGCAAAGTGCCTTATTAGATACGGATATTTTTTTATATCTTATAATAATATCACGTTTAAGATGTTTAAGCCGCATCACATTAGCATTTTCACGGCTGTCATTCATGCCCAACACGAGATATCAATCTTAAATAAGATACCTTTACCTTTGTTTCGAGGAAGCGTGAGGTAGAATTCTTGCGTCTCGAAATATGTATAAGGCTCGCCACACAACGACCGGCATCCCATTTGCACTGAATCATGCATAGACCAATAGTAGATGCTGGTATTGGTATTATTTTTCGGATTCGGAAAATATTCACAATGCGGACGAGACCACTACCCATGTATGACACGGTAAAATATACATAGAGCTAAATTATATTTAGTAGTACAGTTCAGTTTTTTAATTTTCTTTCTTTATACAGGGTGGAGTAGGTAGGCGTAGAGACATCGACGACAAAACTGAAATCATGAACTCAGCACATGATTCTAAACTCTAGTATAAGTTTCGTTTGTTATTTAAAAAAATGCTGTTCTATACAAGGTGTAATTTTAATCACCGTTAACCTCATAAGGGGTCATTGTACTCACTATTATGTACAACTTTTACTATCTTCAACAGCTGATCTTATTTTCGCGATTTCAGGTTTGGGCCCATGGCAGGTTTCCCTACATTTTTGTTCGCATAACTCGTCAAAATGTAAGGAACAGCTGATTTTATTTTAAGTAACCCACAAAAAAATGCTAGAAAGTATAGAATCGAGTGCTGTATTTATGATTCAGTTGGTCCCTGCCAACCTGTATACCTGGACTTAAATAAGAAATAGGTAGCGTAACCGCGACTTCAAAAATGAATATAAAAATATTCATGAAAAGAACATGCTGCACAAACTCACACAAATGATAATCTTGGCCTTGACAGTGCTCTGCGCCCAATTCATATCCAAAATTCTCAGCAGCGTAGTCGTTAAACAGTGACATATATGGCTGTCAGAATTAGTCGGATTAGTGATTTCACGGAGCTGCACGGCACGGATCCAATTACATACAGCGGAACTCGAAAATTAACGAAAAAAAAAACAAACATGACAATTGGGTTTTAAAAACGGAGCGGAATCCGTTTATGGATGTCAACTTTGTTTGGAGTAGTGCACAGTTGAATAATTTAATGATGGGTTGTGCAACCAAAATGGTTAATACCTAAGTATTTTTAGTGCTTGAATTCAATGTTGAAGTTTCATTATTTTTGCTGCTTATATGTCTATGTATAAGGTAGGTGAGTAGGTGTGTAGGTGTGATGAAGCCACCTATTACATGTTTTGTAGTGTACCAATTTATTATTCCTATGTACAATTAAGTTTATTATAAATAAATACATATGTAATATTTGGGATCATTTATACCCAGGACGGAAGTAACTTTACGCACGGCTACACGTTAAATTATACAGTTCCAGTTGATGATGATGATTCAAGCTGATCTCGCATTGTATTTCCGCAAAGTGCGAGATCAGCGTAAACTGGAAATGTATATCTTGACGTGTAGCCGTGTGTACTAATGAGATTACTACTACACTGAGACGAGTACAGGACCTTAAAGAACACATGAAAGGGTTCTTCCTATATCACTTATAAGAAAACTCATCGATCTGTGCATCCTGCCAAAAGTGCACAAAGTTGGTCACTACTATTGAACAACAGAAATCCAAGCTCAAGATTTGCCAAAGGCAATGGAGCGCAGATAATAGGTGTCAAGCGTATAAACTGAGGTAGAAACACCTCCTTGCGGTCCATAACTCAAATAGCAGATGTTGGAGAAAAAACAGCAAAGCTGAAGTGAGATTGGGCTCGGAGAGATGCACTCACTAGACGCCTGAGGAAGGACATTGCCATCGAAGTTGACTACGACGAAGGTGGTGTAACGATCTGATAAGGTTTGCAGGGCCAACATGGACAGAGAAGGCACAAGACAAGTTTAGAAGGAAAAATGGAAGGCTTTTGCACCTAGCAGTGTGACACAATATAGGCTAACAAAAAACAAGGGCAGGAGAGTGATTAAGACTTAGTTATCTAAACTATTCAATTATTTGGACGTAAGTAAGAACTAAAGAAAGTTTATAAAGGTCAAGAACGAAAACAGTTTACGTTGAATAAATAACTATTGTTTCTATTAATAAAGATTTTCTTTTACGGTAAGTCTTCAAAGTGGTGAAAGATTTAGTGGAAACTTTCATTATAGGCGGCTACTTAGTTGCTTTAATTGACCTTATTTTATATTTAAGCTGAAATAGGTTTACCAAATTAGGGACTCGTATAATTCTTTAATTTTAATTAAACTTGACTATCAGGATTTCCTAAGTAGCAACTCGGAGTTTATTTGTACCCGGTTGATGGCAATAGGCTCACCCGCTTACATAGGACTTAAACATAACAGGCGAAATGTAGGTACCCACACTGTCAGTGCTACAGGTTAACGTAAAACCCATCAAGAATTACAGGCGTGATGTTATGTGTAAATTACTCTTAGATTCAACCCCGTAACATATTATGCGCCTGCGCATGAGACAGCTAACGCCATCTGTCAAAAAAAACAACAAACTAACAGTGCTTGCGCTACTCACCGCAAGATGGCAGTTTCATACAAAGTCATCGGCTTATCTAATGAAAACCAAATATCCCATCCTTCCTACCCATTGAAAATTAATTATTTAAGTGTTTTAAGATAACTCACTAATGGCCATCCATCTTCCAAATCCCTTGTCAACGAAACGCTTTTCCCTCACCCCGTTATTAATTCAAAACTTTAATTAAAACAATTCAAAATTATAACTGGAAAATTATGAAATAATTTCGCCCTTTAAGCCGCCTGTCAACTAAACAATTCTGTACAGTCCATCAAAATTAATCTAACCTAATCCGGAGGCTGTCTCAAGTTTAAACAAAGATATTGCAAACTGAATATCAAGTGTAGGGGGGAAACATACGGCTTATTAACTGTCGCTCGCTAATCCGTCTATAAAAGGGAACAGTTGAAGTCTGACAGAAGCTTTTTTAGCGAAAAATTGTGAAAGACCTATAGAGAAAAAACACATACATTACCCACTGTAAAAAAAGACTGAAAAAAAAATCCAGAAGGATCAAACACTGATCTCAAAAAGACCAAAAACTGATTTACGCCAAATTTTATTTAATTTCCTTTTAAACCTACCAAATAGTCACCATCAACACACGTCACGAACAATCGCAGCATGCCATCTCAAAATCAGAACCCCTATATTTGCTACAGCTAAAATGTACCGTATCTGTTGAGCCCCTTTATAATCGTCGCTTATTATTAAGCTCTCGCCCTTCTGTAACACAGTTTATACGAGTAACGATCAAGTTTCGACGAGTAAACAATTTGGCGATTCGATTCGGAACTTTGCAGCCTTGTGTACCGAAAACGGGGGTTCGTAGTTGTATTTGACTAGTCTACACCAATTTGGAACTATTTTATGGTAACAAAAAGGTTATTTTGTGTTTTAGATTAGGATTTATTATTTCTATAAAGTAATAAAAACCTTAATCTAAAAAATTGAACTAAATACTCGTACATAAGTAAGCTCAGATTTTTTACATAGGGGTAGGTAGAAACTCCAGAACGTCACCGGTTACGAATGGCAAGATCTTTGCATTTGCTTTTTATTAAGTACTAATTTTAAAATTGTCCTTTACGAAGCTAAGTAAGAATTCTACTAATTCTTGTCTTCATTGCTATGACCAATTAATGTGACTGAAAAACGAATGGACGACATATAAAAATAATTCTTTCTTCCACGAAAAACCTACTTTCTGCACTGCACATGGGGAGGCCCATTCAATAACACAAAACAAATGAAAACATAAGTCAGATTATTTATTAAAAAACGTACATCACGAATTCACACCCTTGTTTTCCTTTCGGTCAAAACAAAGCTCAAAAAGGAAGAAAAATGGCTCCAATTCATACAACAGTAATATTACTTGGTATTTGACCCTTAAATGTCTCGAAGTTCTTCCTCAACCCTCGCTAAGGGCAGCGAGCGACATGCAATGCTTCAGCTTCGAAATTGCATCGCGTGCTCGTAAATTGGTCTAAGGCATCGGCAAATTATTTGAAAATCCCCACCGTTTATTTGCTACGGCCTTTTACTGTGATTTATTGGCGTTTCCTAGCGACTTCAATCGATGCCAATAAGTGTGAAAATAGACATAGAACTTCATAATGCTTCTGAGAAATGAACGATACGATTCGCTATTTTGTTCGTTAAGGCGGAGATTTATGGAAAACGCTCAAAAAGGTGGTTTCTTAAAGCTGTGTATCTCTTTAACCGTAAATAATTTTGAAAGTATTCGTAATCAAGTCTTTTTTGCATACAGTGATGGAACTCAAAACATAATTAAACATACTTTAATGCATCAAAAAATCATCAAAGTCTCCTCTCCATCTTTAAAATCAGTTTATCCTTTCAATAACAGTTATAAATATAATTAAAAATATACCATAAAATTCCAAATTCTAAACTGCATCTAGTGATGGATTCATTGTTATTAAATAGTTAATATCTATTTTTTTACGATTTTACTTGCATTTTTACGACATATGCTTGTTCATTTGTTATTCGAATTTATTACAACAGATTTTAACCCGTATCAGATTGCAATAAGAACTATTATCGGTCATAACGACAATATTTAAGGTTACCAGGGCCTTAACATAAGTTTATGTGAAGAGTAGAGAGAGTGGCCCAGCGGTAATGACTGCGACTTACGAGTTGTAGGTCGCAGTTTCGAGTTGTAGGTCGCAGTTTCGAGTTGTAGGTCGCAGTTTCGAACCCAGACATGCGCTTTACTTTGTGTAAATTATATCATCACCAATGCTCTCAAAATGTTGAAGGGAAACATCGTGAGGATACCAGCATGTCCTAGAACCAAAAATTTGAAGACATGTGACATCTACCAACCCGCGCTTGGCCGCGTGGTGGATTACCGCCCATTCCCTCTCACTGATAGGTGACCAGTGTCGCAGCAGTGGGAACGATATAGGCTGATTGTGCTATGCTATGCTAAGTTTATAAAGATAGTGTCGCCAGTAACATCTAAAAGCTGAGATTTCCACCTTTCTTCTTTTTTTCCTCCTGTTTCTAGTGAGCAATATTTCTAGTTCATGCCCCGGTGTTTCGGAACTAAGCGATAGGCTACACAATGCATCTTGCCGGTATCGACCCGCCTGTATCAGCCTTAACTTTTCATTTTTCTAGGTTTCTTTACACCTAGTTGTTAGTGGGTTGCGAGCGATGTGGTTTCTATTTTAACTTTCTGTGGCACTTGTATGAATTTAGTAAATTGGTAAAGAGTTTTCTAGCATTAAATAATATGTAATGTAATAGATATGTAGTCATTTACTGATACCCTACTAATTTTATATTTGTGAAAGTTTGGGTGTTTGTTACTCAATCACGTAAAAACGGCCGAACGGATGTGGACAAAATTTGGTAAACAGATAGTTTTGTAACCTGGATTAATACAAAGGGTAGGTTTTATCCCGGTAGTACGTTCTCGTGGGATAATATCACGCGGGCGAAGCCGCTGGCAAAAAGCTAGTTAAAACATAAACTTTGAATCAATACGGTATACGTAATTATAATATTTATGGTATAAAACAACGGCATCCCATTAATTCAAGGCAATATTTTGTCGACCTAAATTCCGATCCCAATTTACACGGAAAAAAGTCGCCACTTCATAAAATCCCATATTTACGCTCAATTTAGTATACAACAAACAGTCCACAATAGGAACAAAGGGTCGAACTAAATTCTAACGAGAAAAGAAACCACAAAACCTATTATTTATCGCCGAAAACCGATCTCATTATTTTTAACGAGGCAAGTTAACACGTGGCAAAAATCTTTCCAACTTATGGTAAAAAAATAAAATAGCTTGGTGATTACAACACCGATGCCATTGTCCGCGGAAAATACTTCTTATGGTGCATGGGTTTATGGGCTGGCTATTATTCCACAATAACCAATCAGTGCCATACATGTCACTTGCCTGACGCACCCCGCTATACTGTATCGGGGTGACGGTGCTACCGTTAATGTTGGTGTATTCAGTAATGTTTTTTTTTTGAAGTATAACCCGATTGAGATTAATCATTTTCGTGCATTCATATTTTGTTTGCGACTATCTGGTAATGTTGCTACCTAACAATTTGTAATTCTTTTTCTAAATTGTTTTGTTTTCGGTTGGTTCGATAGGTATACATAAAGTGTACTTATTCCAACCAAACAATTTATAATTCACAAAATTATAGGTACGCACTTCACCTACATTTCGACTACGCTGTATAGCAAAATCTTTTTACGGATTTAAAACTAAGACATTACCAGGAGCACCACTGTTCACTGGTGTTTGCAATATAAAAAAATTTACTTTTCAGAACAATTTTTGAGGGAGGAAACAATTACCTACCCTTTGAAATTGTAATATTAAAAATGTGTTTTTTATTTCAGATCATTGATCGAACTGGGTACAATATGTTAAGCTGTTGGTCCAGGCTGTCATTCGTGGATCTATGACAGTCGTTACGGGTCCTCAGAAGCCCGAAAGTCTGACAACCAGTCTTACCAAGGGGTATCGTATAACCCAGTAGCTGGGATGTGGAGGTCAGATAGGCAGTCACTCCATGTAAAATACTGGTACCCAGCTGCATCCAGTTTGACTGAATGCCAGACCCAGAGTTGGGCAAAGCTAGGCAGATGATGATCGAACTAAGTAAGTAATGGATAATATTTGATTCTAATACAAGTTCTAGAAGTCTATTATTTATTACTTTATTTAATAAATAGGTAACAGCTGATTTATTCATGCAAATAATATCAAGATCGACACGACTAGTAATCAGAGAACCAAATATCATGAAAAAAATTAAATAGCCAAGCTTTTGCCAATGATTAAATACAATAATTAAGATGAATTATAGTTGAAGAAAAAATCCTATCTATGCCTACATTTCACACACATTTAAATTTGAAATCAAATAAAACTACGAACCCATAACAAATGGAACACCCAATCCAAGACTGTGAACAAAACTATTCTCTAGAAAAGCGGTTAAACATTAAAATCAGAGTACCCACAATTTCGTTCACTGCAATTATACAAATTGAATGTCGCGGAACTATTCATTATGGGAAAACTAACGTGAACCACTGTGTTTTAAAATTATTAAAATAGTTTCGTAGTAATTTCTGAATCGTTCGTGCAATAAAATCATAGCTATTGCATTGGCTACTTGTTGGCCCATTATGTCGCTGTAAGAATCAAATTATGACAAATTATATTTTTATGTATGTTCGGGCATAACTCCGTCTTATATTGACGTATTTGCAACAAAAAAAAATCCGAAAGGGATTTATTCCGAAATGGTCCCATTTAAATTTCATAGAGATGTGATGATGCGTTTCGGAGACAGACAACGGAACTCTTCAAAAAATTACAGCAAATCAGCCGCGATTGTTAATATCGCATAAATATGCATTGTTTTAACCCCAAGAATGATGAAATTTCGAATCGGTATGGGGTAGGTACTATAACTAAAAAGTGATTTTTTTTATATAAAAAAAACAACTGACTTCCGGAAAAACACTACAACTATGTAGTGTTTTTCCGGAAGTCAGTAAAAAATACTTTAATTACGGAAGGCGGTGACAAACAATTATATACATATCCAAAGTCACCAACGTTAAGCAACGCAACGCAACGTTAAGTAACCAGGCTCGTCGGATATATTTGAAGTTCAGTAAGAAACCGGTGGATGTTTTCGAATTCAATTCAATTTGTTAAATGGAGTGTTTGTTTACTATTAATTCAATTTTATTTTATTCGTAAAATCCATCGGCTTCTTACTAAACTGCAACTATATCGGACGAACCTAGTGTCTTATCACTTTTGGTGACCTTACACCTCTTCCCAACCCTTTTGGGGAAACCAGGCATGATGTTACGTATTATGTATTAGCAATTCATAGGTGTTCACCATATAAAACATTATTTAATTTTGACCGCTATATGATCATTGTTAGCCTAAGATGACCGTTTTTACTTGATCACTACACCATTTTTTGATATAAAACAGGAAAAACGTGAAATTTCAAAAAAAATGTGTAGATACATAATGTTCTATGGTTATAAATAAGAAAAATGTTTTTATTAAATTTTCACCAAGAAATTCCGAACACAAATATTATCAGAACATTTTAATTACAGAATGAAAACAACATAATTTTGGAGAAAAATAGCAAAAATGAATACAAAAACGTAATTAATTAGTGCTGTTCTACATAAATAATCAGGTAAGTATGAGATGCTATGGATAAAGATATTATTGTTTCATGAATTTTATTTTGATCTTCATGCTCCTAAAATCATTTAGGATCGAAAAGGCCTTTAAAAAACCAAGCACCAACGTTTTTAAGTACCAGCACATCAGAAGACTAACCGAAAAACTCCATATGAACCCATGATCAAAAAATATCTTCGCAAACAACGTGGGCACTGAAATAAATCAAAGCATCAAAGCCCACCTGAAATACGATAAAGGGATTCATTCACTCAATAGACGGAGAAAACGATAACCTCGTCCGGATATCCGGTTACGCACTCCAATCAAAGATGGTTGCCAAATTGTACGAAGCTGAGAAAGATCAGTCAGAAAAAAGGGTGACAAAATCCCAATTTTCCGGAACGTTCGGGATATAGGAACTGGATGATTGAGTTGCCCGCCTTTAGGCGAACTGCAAACGAGCAAATGTGAACGAGAAAGCTGTGGGAAAACAATTTCTGCAGTCCATTGGATCTGGTGTTATGTTTACACAAACGATAACGGGTTTAGTTTCTATGTTTTGATTAATGTTTGCTAAGATCAATTGAGGCAAAATGCATTATGTTGTTGCACATGCCTTGCATGCTTTGTCACTATGTAAGCATTCTTAAACGTTCTCCAACGTTTAAGAAAGGTTTGCAATTTCTGCTACTTGTGAACTGTGAACTTATTGCTAGGACATCCTCCATCTCAAATCTCTGTACGATAAGTTTTAAAAGTGTAAGTACTTCATTGAAAAGTAAAAATTCATGTTTGTAGTGAAATTGTGTTAAGACCTTCTTCATCTTCATCATCATCGTAAGCCTAAGATCTCCACTATTGGAGATAGACATCTCCAATAACACGTCATTTAACTCGATTCTCGAACCACCAGCCACTTGCGAATAATTTTCTTTACTTTAATATTACAAATTTTAAAACGTAATTTAAAAAAAAATAACTGACTTCCAAAAAAACACTGCAAAGTCAAAAATAACTTTATCGGAAGTCAGTGGCTTTGAGATTGTATTTTTGCCACCGACTAAGGAAATTAAAATTATTTTTCATTTTGTAGTATTTTTTTTTACTATTTTTTTTTTACTTTCTATTTTTCACTTTTTCGTTATGGTCCTCGCCACTAAACTAAACTAAAAAGATACTACGAAATTGGAACCTCCTCCTTTTTTTAAAGACGTTTAAAAGTAACTAACACCTCATAAAACATAACGTTTCCTGTCGAACCTCGCACCCTCACACTAAAATCCATAAACACTGTCAAATCACGTGCAATAAATGTCATTAACAACGATATCTGCACCTAAATTGAACTACCTTCCTACGTATATATAAATAGGTTTTTCAGTGCAACGTTCGGCCGGTGACCACTAACTGCGGCCGGAACCGAAATCGCCCCTCACCATTACTTTCCTCGCCCGTTCATTACCGGAAACCTGGCCGAAAACCCAACTATTCTATACCTGGATTATATAAATAAGGATAAGTTTTGAATAGGCTATCGTACCTAGTTCCATTTATATATTTTTATCTACCCTCACATCATGAAATTCGAATTAAAAATACACTTCAAAACGAATTTATGACATGACACACTTACTATATAAACACACTACCGAAATTTAAAAATAGAATAATTTGACAACATTTTTTTTACTAATACGATACAGGGCAAAACCATGAAGTTAAAATACTTAACCTTCTAATGGAACGCATATGCGGGGTGCGCCATTTTCATGCATTAAAAACTATTTCTTACTCTTTTAACTTTTTTTTTTTTTTGCGTGGGAAATCATCAAATAACTTCTCCCGCTCTGGGTGGAGCGGGAGGGCGTGTCAGACTTTTACTGACTAAAACTCACCCGTGTTCCCTCAGTTGCCTGTGTGCCAGGGGCCGCGGTATCTCTTTCGAAAAACCCGCACCCCTGGCAGGCATCGGACCTTGCGGGCCCCATCAGTTGCTGCTGACATCTCTTTGAGGCGCGCGTGGAACACAACGCGCCGTCGACTGGGCTTGTTCCTTACCGGACAGCGAGCTACCCATTACTCGCCGTCCGCAAGCCCGTGCCTACGGTGGCCGGGAATCAGCCTGGGATTCCCGACGCCCAGGGCGTCTCCTGCGAAGGCCACGGCTGTGAGGGCGCATCTACCTCACGTGCGCCGCCTCCCTCTTTGCGAGCATGACTGCTTCGCTGAAAGAACGACTGCTAGCCATGCACTCTCGCTCCGTACCATGGCCTGGACCAGGGTTGGACGCGAGAGATCGCCGCCGCCGATCACCTCCACGATGACACGATCACCTCCACCGTGTCCTCAGGGCGATCTTCGCAATGGAAACACCCGGGCGTTTCCTCCCGCCCTATCCGAAACAGGAACCTCACGAAACAGCCGTGTCCGGATAAGGACCTGTGTCAGGCGGAAGGTGAGAACGCCATGCCGCCTCTCAAGCCACTCCTCAAAGAGGTGACTTACCGCCGCAATCGTGGCGTGCCCATACTCTTTTAACTTTGATCTTTTATTTAGTAGGTTCAATCCCAATGTATGAGAGTAGATAAAGTAGCGTATGCAAACTACTATTGACAAACACAAAAAGCACAAATTGACAGACCCGATACTACATGCGTCGGGACTCCGAGGCTGATCCCCGGCCACCGTAGGCGCTCAAGCTCTGGAGAGTTTATCGACGTCCAATCGTATTACCCTCCAGTAGATCAAGGGGCATAGTGAATCCTGAGGTAATGATGCCGCCGATGAACTTGCGAAGAGAGGCTCTGATATGAAAGTGCTAGGTTTCCCACTTGTCCCCCTGCCTTTTCCACAATTTCGTGCGTGGATTCGCCAAAGATCAACCGAACTTCATAACAATAGATGGTCACGGGCAACAGACTGTAGACAGTCAAATTGGCTTTACCAACTGTAAACCCGCGATTAACCAAAAAACTTCATAGCCTGAGTAGAAATAACCTTAGAATAATCATAGGAACAATTACGGGCCACAACCACCTTAACAAACATCTTTATAACATAGGCGCCACAGACAGCCCGCTTTGCAGGGCCTGCCTGGACGCCGAGGAATCAGCCACCCACGTCATCCTGGACTGCGAGGCCGTGGCCACTCAACGTGAACAAATCCTCGGAACAGTTAAGTCGCTCCGCGAAGCCTGCGAAGCTCCCAGGAAGCTTCTGAGCTTCTGGGCGGAGCTAGGCTAGCTCTGTTAGCCAGAATCCCCACGCACAACGGACCGAATGGGAGTCTACGTGCGGAAAAAGGAGTCCTATCATCATCATCATCATCATCACCGTAGGCGCGGGCTTGCGGATGGTGAGTAACGGATAGCTCGCTGTCCGGTAAGGACCAAACCCGAGTCGATGGCACGTTGTGTTCCACGCGCGCCTCAAAGAGCAGCATCAACTGGTGGGGTCCGCAAGGGCCGATGCCTGCCAGGGGTGCAGGTTGTTGGAAAGAGATACCGTGGCCCCTGGCGCACAGGCTACTGAAGGAACACGGGTGGGTTTTAGTCAGTAAAAGCCTGACTCGCCCTCCTGCCCCACCCAGAGCGGGAGAAAGAAAAAAAAAAGAAACACATAACTTAACATCATGCCTTGTTTTGCCGAAGGATTGGCAGAGGTTTACCTATAGTAGAGAGGAGAAGTTATTTGATGATATGCCACCCTCAAAAATAAAAATAAAAACCCGATACTACATGCAGTCCTAAAAGCTTTGGGTTGAAAAAATAAAAACCCGATACTACATGCAGTCCTAAAAGCTTTGGGTTGAAAATTAGAAATCGAAACCGACGATCACAGCTCAGAAGCACTGCCCACTGGCAAATTATGTTTTGAAAGAATCAGGAGTAATATTGCTTTCTCAATAGAAAAAAAGGAAAATCCCCGAACCACCGTGGTAATAGTGGTTGAAACCCGTCTGTCAAAGTAGAACAAAAAAAATGGAAATGTGGCCTTTACATTTTTGGGAAATACATAATTACTTCAGGGGCTAATAATAACAGCTGCATGGGTCGATCGATGAGCTTAAGCTACGCTTGCCGAGGTTGGTCCAAGGATGGGAGACTTTATTTTCTTATCAAGACCCCTCCGTGCCTCGGAATGTATTCGTGGATCTTTGACAGCCGTTACGGGTCGTCAGAAGCCCGAAAGTCTGACAACCAGCCTTACCAAGGGTTTTCTTATCAAGACCCCTCCGCGCCTCGGAATGTATTCGTGGATCTTTGACAGCCGTTACGGGTCGTCAGAAGCACGAAAGTCTGACAACCAGCCTTACTAAGGGTTTCCTTATCAAGACCCCTCCGCGCCTCGGAATGTATTCGTGGATCTTTGACAGCCGTTACGGGTCGTCAGAAGCACGAAAGTCTGACAACCAGCCTTACTAAGGGTTTCCTTATCAAGACCCCTCCGCGCCTCGGAATGTATTCGTGGATCTTTGACAGCCGTTACGGGTCGTCAGAAGCCCGAAAGTCTGACAACCAGCCTTACCAAGGATTTTCTTATTAAGACCCCTCCGCGCCTCGGAATGTATTCGTGGATCTTTGACAGCCGTTACGGGTCGTCAGAAGCCCGAAAGTCTGACAACCAGCCTTTCTAAGGGTTTTCTTATCAAGACCCCTCCGCGCCTCGGAATGTATTCGTCGATCTTTGACAGCCGTTACGGGTCGTCAGAAGCCCGAAAGTCTGACAACCAGCCTTACCATGGGCTATCCCAGTAACTGGGTGGTGGAAGTCAGATAGGCAGTTGGTTCATGTCAAAATACTGGTATTCAGCTGCATCTGGTTAGACTGGAAGCCGACCCCAACATATTTGGGAAAAGTCTAGGCAGATGATGATGCCATAATTTCTTTTATAAACATATGCTCCTCTGGGCACGCCACGATCGCGGCGGTAAGTCCCCTCTTTGAGGAGTGGTTTGAGAGGCGGCATGGCGTCCTCACCTTCCGCCTGACACAGGTCCTCACCGGACACGGTTGTTTCGGGAGGTTCCTGTTTCGGATAGGGCGGGAGGAAACGCCCGGGTGTTTCCATTGCGAAGATCGCCCTGAGGACACGGTGGAGGTCTGCCTGGCTTGGGCGGAGCATCGCCGTGTCTCTCGTATCTCTCGCGTCTGACCCTGGTCCAGGCCATGGTACGGAGCGAGAGGGCATGGCTAGCAGTCGCCTCCTTCAGCGAAGCAGTTATGCTCGCAAAGAGGGAGGCGGCGCACATGAGGGAGATGCAATACATGCGCCCTCACAGCCGTGGCCTTCGCAGGAGACGCCCTGGGCGTCGGGAATCCCAGGCTGATTCCCGGCCACCGTAGGCGCGGGCTTGCGGACGGCGAGTAATGGGTAGCTCGCTGTCCGGTAAGGACCAAGCCTGGGTCGACAGCGCGTTGTGTTCCACGCGCGCCTCAAAGAGATGTCATCAGCAACTGATGGGGCCCGCAAGGGCCGATGCCTGCCAGGGGTGCGGGTTTTTCGAAAGAGATACCGCGGCCCCTGGCACACAGGCAAGTGAGGGAACACAGGTGGGTTTTAGTCAGTAAAAGTCTGACACGCCCTCCCGCTCCACCCAGAGCGGGAGAAGTTATTTGATGATTTCCCACCCAGAAAAAAAAAAAAAACATATGCTCCTCAAATGATTCAGAGATGATTATTGACATCTAAGTAACATTTGAGGAGCATATCTCCTACATTATATTCTTTAAAGGAATGACGTTCGTTGTAGCGAAAAGAGTTACGGGCATGAGCAACATGGAGGGCTAACTGAACTTTATCGAAAGTTGCAGACAATAAACGATTTCGTCAAGATTACTAGTTGGCGTATAAAGTGAGCCAGAAGTAACTGTTTCACGTCGAAAGAGTAAAAAGTTAGGGGAGAAACCAGTGGTAGCATTAGTTGTGGTGTTTATAGCGTATTGGACCTTAGGAAGGTGGATGTCCCAAGATCTATGGACTTCACCGACCAAAGGTGACAAAGCTGTGATTATAGTACGATTGTATCTTTCAGTGGGATTAATTTGAGGGCAATAGTGAGAAGAGAAAAATATGTATAGTATGTTATATCTGCCAAGAAAGTTGTGAAATTCAAATAAAATTGAGAGTTTTGCTGTTCCAATGTCTTAAGATGCTTACACGAGCAATTAAAATTGCTCGATCTTGGGCATATCTCGTCAACTATGACGTCACAGCTACATCCAGCAATTTAGGGCAATGGCAATATGTAGCAACCTGTTGCTAGAGATACGGCCATACAATATGGAGCAACATGGAGCAACTTCAAAAACTAGGCAATGTGCCTCCCCCACCGTCTCCGCCGCCGGCCGATTCCTCTCGCAAAAACGATACGTAGTGTTACAAACGAGATAGGAAAAAAAATACTAAAAAATTCCAAACCGCTTGGATATTTAGCAACTCATGAAATATATGGAGCAATCAGAAGCAATATTGCCGAAACACATCAGCAATCTATTGTTGTTGCTCCAGATTGTTCCACTTAATTTATCCAGATTTATTCATTAGTGTTAACAAGCAATCATTGCTCAAAAAATTGCCCGTGTAAGACCACCTTTACAAATACATACCATCTTGGTTGAGATTCGAGCATATGTGAGTAGCAATCATTTCGATGGTGGAAGGACTATAAAGAAATTTACTGCATGTTTATCCGACACAATTCTCTGGAACGATACGACCCAATAAATCTAAAGACAGCGCCTGAGTTTCAAACAATAGACGCAGGTGCCTATTTCGTACTACTCTTTTTATTCGCATTTAACTTCTGAAGAATTTAAAAATAAAAACCGACTTTTATCCTGCTACAAAAGGAAAACAAGGAATCATTCATAAGTAAGCAGGGACATTGTGTGTGTTGTGTATGTAAAATGTGTATTTTTTTATGGTGTACATGTTAAAGAGTATTCTATCTATCTTTTCATTATCTAGGCAGCTGACGCAACTTAATTAAAGAAGAAACTGTCTAACGGGCTTAAGCATTTTTCCGTTGAAACTTGCTTTGTGGTCACAAAGCAAGTTTCAACGGAAAAATGCTTAAGCCCGTTATAGTCATACCAAAGTAAGATAGGAAGTTCTATTCCTGCAACAACCTAATCTTGGTTTTGCTACAAATTCCGTTCATTTTGCTGGAAAAACTGACCATTGTGCGCGCGCCCCGCTGTTTGTTCGACCCCTGCGAATGAAAGCGTTAATGAAATCGATTATTATACGATTGCCGGTGATAAATCGTTACGGTGAATCCGTGTCTGTGGTTTATATGAATTAATCGTTATGTCGAAAATTATTCGATTACAAATATTTTTGGCGTTAAAAGCATGCCACCAAGTCATGTGCATGTCTTACTTAAAAGTGTTTGGCCAAAATTTACATAATTCTGTCAATGCAAAGATTACTATAATCAGCCTATAATGTTCCCACTGTTGGGACACAGGCTTCCGCTATGTGAGAGGGATCGGACAGTAATCCACCACGCGGGCCCAGTGCGGGTAAGTAGATGACACATGTCTTCGTATTTTTTGCTTCTAAGACATGCCGTTTTACTCACCATGTTTTGCTTCACCGTTTTGAGAGCGGTAATGATGAAATAATCTAAACAATGTCAAGCACGTGTGGGTTCGAACCTAGTCGTCACCGATAAACCTGGGCCACCAGTGCTCTTAAAATTCGACCATACGTAAACTAAATGGCTACAGATGATAAAGTAAAAGTTCAGGACGCAAACTCCTCTATACAACTTTACGACTTTCGTAGGGAGATGAGGTATAAACAAAGGGTAAAATATACACAAGAACACTTTTTGTTTTAATTAAATCTCCTGCAAATGATGAAACATCTGAGTAACTACGAGTTCTTCGAAATCAAACTTCCCTCTCCATAAATTTTGATAAATATAAAAGTGTCACCGTTTTAAAAAGTTCCCTAGAAAACCAATTAAAACGTACACGTGGGTTCTTCCTTGCTAACTTGTTTCACTATAAAACCAAGATTTATGACAACCGCAAAACATTTACTTGAAAGTGTTTACAAAATTAGTCACTGCAGGACATAAGTCACGGAAAGCAAAGTGTATCTCAGAAAAATCGTTGTCAATAAAATTTATGGGATTTCATACGGCGGTGTCGTAAATTTTAAGTTCTGTGCGGTCGCTGATATATTGGTAAATTTATTATGATCTCGGGAGCATTTCGTTTCCGAATTTATTTTGCATTCGCAATGGTCAAACGCAGGAGTTGCAGTTTACAAAATGACACACAAAATTGCACCTTGTTGTATCAGTAAACGGTGCCTTTTCCAGATATTAGTGTAACAGTACTTAAGCACTCTTAAATATCTCTTTATTAAAAATCGGTGAAGTGTAAACTTAACAACGTGACGGTAAGGGAGTTATCAGACGACCACCATATGCAGCGTTTATGTTTAAGACATACAGTTGCAGTGCTTGTTCATATAATAATGTTAAATTAGGTAATTCATATGCACACGCTTGGTCTTACCACACTTTAAATTGTCATATTCCGTCTTATTACAAAATGCGATCTAACTTTAGTGCTAGGCTAAAGCTTTCAGTAAGTTTTTACATTTCCAACTTTATTTCGATTTGGTAAAGTTCTTAATACAAAAATGACAACTTAGCAACGGACTAAGTTGTCAGTTTAGTGAAAATAACAGTATTTCGATTTCTTTTAGGTTTTAAGAGGCTCGATGGTTTAAAAAATACCTAAAGAAAAACATTGTTTTTTAATAAGGACGATTGAGTGTGAGAACTATGGTGTACTATAGCTATCCGGCAATAGGAACATGCACACACAGCCTAACATTTCTATTAAACAACTTTTGAAAGTATCTGCCAAAAAACCATGTCGTAAAGTTACAAAACAAACGCAACGATTTCCGTCCCCCAATCTGAAACGGATCTTACACTATCACATAACAACGCCGGTAAATCTCAAACTTGCGTAAATACCTTAAACATCCAATGAATCACAAGAATGACTCAATGGACCATTAAATGACCATAATTTATGACTTTGATTGGGTATCTACGTTTGTGACCATTTTTACGACCATTTGCCTTTTTAGCCTTATCTAGATTCGCTCTAAGTAATTAATTTTCGGTGTACATTTCACTGATGACGGCCGATTTGAATGAAGCATCTGATGGGGCTTTTATTATATTTTTTACTTTGTAATATGATATTTGATCTGATTGTTGGAAGGGAAAGTGAAAATATTGTGGGATGAAACAAGAATGTGGCAATTGATACTGTGTTTACGTCATTTATGTCGTAACAATGTGGCATTCGTCTCTTGATGATCAAGATTATAAATGATTTTCTTAGCTTATGAAAGTTATACGAGTATGTGCCTAGCAAATTCCCAACTATTTTCCTCGTCGCAACAATAATTACATAAGCCTCCAAAAATACTTCAAAATAACAGCCAAAATGAGTTGGTTTAGCGGAGGCGTAGTCGCCGATTTGATGACAAGTGTCTACACGACGTCACCGACCGCCTACGCTAGATAAACTTCCAGTGTTAAATCCTCCAAATACATACTAGGCCACGCAGAATTGTAGATCCAAATAGGTTATAAATAAATGCTTCTTGTGATAACCGGATTCAGCTGCATACCAGTAATTTACATGGAACGACTGCCTATCGGACATCCACAACCCGGTTACTGGGTAAACACGATACCTCTTGGTAAGACTGGTTGTCAGACTTTCTGGCTTCTGACGACCCGTAACGACTATCAATTATCCACGAATGACAGGCGAAACCAACGGCTAAAAGTCCTTTCCGAAGCACGGAGACCCCTCCGTGCTTCTTCGCGCGTTGCGGAATATATGTTTATCTAAATTCAATTTTGTTAAACTAGCTGTAAGTTCTTATACGTATGTAACTGTGTACTGTTCCTTTTATTTCAAAACAAAAATAAAATATCAGGTACTTACTGCTTTAGGGCTTCTGGAGAAATTCAGAAAAGTTGGTCCAGTGATAACCAATAGGCTATATTCATTCAATACGGTATACTCATTTTAGATATCTTTCAGAATCATTTGCCAAACAGCAGTCTTGCTACATACTAAGGTGATCAAAATGTTCGTCGCAACTATTTTGCACAGAAAATCACAGCACACCTTACGTGAGGGTGCTTATCAACCCGCTACAGAGGCAAAAGTCAACGGAGGGGAGAGGGTTATTACGGTACTTATAAGCAATGGACTTACTACATATCCCTAACTACTTGTGTAGGTAGGTGTGTTGAATGTCTACACTAGCATCGCACCCTAGGCTACCAGTACCCCTAGTGCGAGTTTGGCATGGCAACTGCTACTGACGACGGTTATTGTGCGAAAAAGCAGGGTAATTATTACGTAACACAGCAATAGTAGGACTGGCTTTCGTTTTGACAATTCAACAACTTTCATTGCGTTAGTTAAGTTGTTGAGCAGACAACATTTTCGAACAAATGAAGCAATAGCAAAGTTACAAAAACAAAGGTAAGATAAGCAGAGCGATTTTTACCTTAATACGCATGAACATTTTAGAAGCTTTAAGATGAATGTAGTACATATTTTCAAGGTGCCATTCATCCATTTTATATCCATCTATGTATCTGTCTGTATTTATTAGCAATATCATTCAAAAAGTTTCAAATTAAATGAAATGAAATGTTTATTTATGTAAGTAGATCTTAAAAGACACTTTACACGTCAATATTTTGTTGGTCAATATTTAAAAAACTAGATGGCGCCGGCATTTCCTAGCTGACTGTTCCCTGACAAGAAAACCCGAAACAAACTCAGAGGTCATGGTCTCTTAAGTCCAAACATTATATTATTTGAATTTTATGTGTTTCTAACAATGCAGGGCATTGTCTGGAAGGGACTTTTGAAGAAAGAGCCATTGCAGCTTTGAGCTGACCTGTCCCAACAGACGGCATATATGTAGCAGTCACCGTGTAGCTCAACCCTATTTTAGGGAGCTCAACGACCCTTCACAAGACGCTACTAGATTTGCAGGACATTTGCGTAGGCCATTTACAAAATACTCAAAACCACCAGACGAGTTATAAAGTCATGTGTTCAATCTAGCCTGCATAATACTCACATTCACAGTTAGTTTTTTCTTTAAATGTCATCAAAAATAATGTCACGTAGATCAATACTTAAATATACAATGTCAACAGTATTCTATTAACACTTAGCTTATATAATAGTTTGTTGCTTGAGGGTATCAGTTTCTGATTGATAGTTTGTTATGCAATTAGGGTGCATGTGGCTGTTTCATTGTCAATATCTTTTTATAGAGCTATTTAGTGTTTCTTGTTTGCCAAAATCAAAGTAAATGTCTTCCAAAATGAAGTGAAGTGTAACCACTTCCAGATTACAGTCAATTTAGAATTTCCTCGTCGCAACAATAATTACATACGCCTCCAGAAATGCTTCAAAATAAAAGCCAAAATGAGTTGGTTTAGCGTAGGCGTCGCCCCTTTGATGACACGCGTCTACACTACGTCACCGCCTACGCTAAATAAACTTTCAGTGTGAAATCCTCTAAATAAAAACTTAGCCATGCAGAATTGTAGATCCAAATAGGTTATAAATAAATGCTCTTTGTGGTAGGTACTCGAACTTGACCCAGAGTCAACCCACAGCAGCGTAATATTGCCTTGGGTAAAGTAAACAAACCCCACTATATAAATACATACAGAACACAGTGTATCGGGTATATTAATTCGGAACTAGACGGTATATACCGATGTCACAAATTCAGGAAATTGGTTCCATTGGCTGAGCAAACTTTCTGTATTCCCCTCGCGGAGTACGTTACAAGTAATGTAAGTTGGCAGACAAGCTACGTTGCTGTCGTTTTTAGCCAATTTCAGTACTAGTGAATAATTTATTTAAGTTTCGAATGTTAATATAACTTTTTTAATACATCACCTAGTTTTTGGAAGGCCTAAGTTGTCTGAGTTTTTAAAGTCGTTACACATATCTTCTTGTATGTGAATCGTTGTAGTTTTCAAAGGATTTTCTCCATCGAGCGCAGAGACTTTTGTCCTAAAATTTTAGTGACTCTAATGTGCCTGCAATAAAAATAATGTTTTAAAGAAAGAAAGAAAAAGTATTTATTAGACTCGCACAGCAATATCACAAACTTAATTACACAATATGCTTAACAAAAAATTTAAATTAAAAATTTAAAAAAAAACTTTAAAGTAACACACACAACTACACTTAGTAACACTTAAAACAAAACTTTTTTTTTTTTCCTTTTCACGAATGTTTAAACATTTTAGAAGTTTTAAGGTAGATATGCCGAAGCCCAAAAGTCTGATAAACAGTAAGCCTGGATGTCAGACTTTTGGACTGTTGGTTGGTTGGTTGTCGAGGTCAGATAGGCAATCACTCCCTATCAAATCAGTACTAGTGTGCTCGATCCCGTTTGATTGATAGCCGACCTCAACATTGTTGGGTTAAGCCTAGGTAGATGATGATGATGTAGATGTTTTAAGCAGTCATCTATCCCTTCAAGGCTGAGGAAAATCATCATCATCATCATATCCGCCGAAAGACGTCCACTGCTGGACATAAGCCTCCCCCAAAAGGGGGGGATTTGCCATAATCGACACGCTTGGCAGGCGGGTTGGCGATCGCAGTATGGTGGTCAAATGCATAGAGAACGCTGCTGCCCATTCTCTAGTAAGTCCCTTAGTCGCCTTCTGCGACACCCACGGGAAGAAATGGGATGGTGCTATTCTTTTACGTCCGGCACCACACAGAACAGGAAAATCATATTATTATATATCTCACTTTATGTAAGTATTATTAATCGGTTTAGCTCATAATTCTATTGTCACGGTGACAATGCTGATAATTATCAAAACGACGAAAGCCAGAACAAATGACGACCATTAATTAAAAAATACCCATGCATATTGTATGCAAAACAGCAACGATATCAAGTAACCCAACAAATGCGTACGTCAAGCTAGTGTTAATTTATACTCGCGTCTTCTAAATGCGTATGCAAAAAGTTAATTAAAGGGAAAAAGCATAGACATTGAATGACGAGCGGCCCCGCCCTTTGGGTATCGCAATTTATATGGTTCGCATTACTCCAGCCTTTCGCATGCTTCTGCATCAATTACTGTTCAAGTGTGCTCGTAGTTGATCCCGTTTTGTTGGGTAAGGAAGGCTGATTCGAGATTAATCGGCGGGCATAGTATGTGGGTAATTTACTTTGTGTGGTGGTCTGAGTTTGTCGTTTACTCCGAATAAAACGATTATATTGGATTATTATTGGTAACTTAACTTACCTAAGTAGGTATACGCTTAGTATTTCGTTAAAATAACACACTACCATAGCTTTTACGTTTTATTTTGTACCTAACTTACATAAATTAGATCCCTGTTGTCTATGACTATAAAATAATTTAATTTAATTATGGGCTGATTTTGCAATTGTCAGTATGTGAAGAATAAATCAGACAGTTTGACATATTTTCTATACAAAAGTTATCAAACCGCAATTATTATTCCTAAGATAAAAGTTGTCTCACTATTGAAAAATCAGCTCTTAAGAAAAAAAAAAGAAGAAAAATTGTTTATGTTGTCCAAAAAAAAAACTCACATTACAAACAAAAAAACATAAAAACACAGGCAAAGTGACCAAAACCTTTGTATTCAACTAATAAAAGTTCGTGAATTTTGTCCATCAAGCTATGGACAAAATTCATCTCAGGGCAAGATACCAATGACAATATACTCTAAATTTCGTAAATGGTAACTAGTAACTGATTGAGTATATTATTAAAGTACTACTTGAAAACGCTAGTTATTGTATGTTTACGAAATGCAAGTTTTTTTCAATTTCACACAAATTTAATTGGCTTTATTTCATTTAAAGCGTCTTTTTATAAACGAATTCAAATAAGCATCACAATTTAAAACGATGACCAACTGATATTTCTGCCATAAGCAGTGATTTAGGCTTAGGGTAGTCGACCTCACAAAATTGCTTAACCACTATTGACAACAATACCCAGTAAATTGAAACTTCAATTCTTCTTCTTTTCGTGTCGATTGTCCTCTTCTTGGAAGTTTTATTTTTTGAGCCCAGTAAGTGGCCACGTTGATTGCGGCACCAGTGACGACATTCTTTAGATCGTCTAAGGGGCAGGAGAACGGGTATTTAGGCACACCAGCAAGTGGTGCATGGTCTGGATCAGAGGCACCGCACTCTCATTAGGTGTTAGATGGGTAACTAATCCTCGCATTTGACAAATTGTGTCTGCATCGGCCTACGAAGGTGCGCAATCGATTGAGAACTTTCCGTATAGGCCACTACAACTTCACAAGTATCTGTCACACAGACAAATAGACCACGTCGTTTTATGACGTACAAGTGACATTCAATAAATAAAATAGATTAAAAAAATTAAAAAACACGCTTTAAAAACCCAACTAAAAAGCAGAAAATAATTTTTAAAAAAAGCGTGGGGTGCTTTTTGAGGTATTTATATATTTTTTAGTTGCGTTTTTAAAATGTGTTTTTTAGTTCTGCTAACTACAAAAGCGTGATTTATCAGTTTTTTCTTTAATTGTTGAATTGTCATCGGTCCTCGATACGTCTACAAAGTTAAAATGAAATCTGACCGTTTGAAGTGGGTAAAAATCAAGTCGAAAGGAGTCGGTTACAAACAAACATACAAACAAACAGGTGAAGCTAATAAAAAGCATGTAAAAACTTGGGGTGGTTAAGAAATAACGAGGGGTTTTAAATTAATAATCATGGTGTCTTTACGGGCTTGTAGCTAAGAAATAACAACCGCACGGGTTGATCGATCAGATTAAGCTACGTTTGCCGCGGTTGCTCCGTAGATGCGAGACTATCTTTACATACCAAGACCCCTCCATGCCTCGGAAAGCACGTCAAGCCGTTGTTTCCGGCTGTCATTCGTGGATCTTTGACAGTCGTTACGGGTCGTCAGAAGCACGGAAGTCTGACAACCAGTCTTACCAAGAGGTATCGTATTAGGTACTGGGTTATGGAGGTCAGATAGGCAGTCACTCCATGTAAAATACTGGTATTTAGCTGCATCCGGTTAGCCTGGAAGTCGACCCCAATATAGTTGGGAAAAGACTAGGCAGATGATGATGGTCTCATGTCCTTTATGTAGTAGTTTCTAAAATATAACCCGTCTATATACAATATAATCTTATACAATAAAACCTCATACAAGTATCTACACTAGTATCAACATGATAGCAATTAAAATGTTTCACATTACCCTTCAATCTTGTATCAGAACATCGAACACTAACATGTTGTCTTTAACTTAATTACTATCGAAGGGCTTACAAAGTTTTCCTAATAATATTGCTTTAGCCTTTATACATGGTGTATATCTTTCTGATCTGATGGTCTGTTTCGCAGAAGGGCAAATATGAAAATATTTGTCACTGTGTAGTGCAAATGGATGGGAGGGGCTTGTGGCTAAGTAATACCAGTCACACGGGTCAATCGATCAGGTTAATTTAGGGTGACCATCTTTACATTCCAAGGCCTCGGAAAGCACATTAAGCCGTTGGTTCCAGCTGTCATTTGTAGACCTTTGACAGTCGTTACGGGTCATCAGAAGCCCGAAAGTCTGACAACCTGTCTTGCCAAGGGGTATCGTATTACCCAGTAACTGGGTTGTGGAAGTCAGATCGGTAGACGCTTCATGTAACATACTGATATTCAGCCGCATCCGGTTAGACTGGAAGCCAATCCTGGCATAATTGGAAAAAGGCTAGGCAGATAATGACTGCGTGTTGCTAATTTTAGTCTAATGTTCTCCTCTCGGAGCTAGATGATTTTTTTTATCGACCAGTTGTATCTATACAAGATGAACTTGCCAGAACGGAGTCGCCCATGGCACCAGTGACAACCCTTCGGGTACCAACGCACTCTGGTAAAGAATCGAACCAGGGATCAACATCACAAACTATGGTTGGACCAAGGTGAGTGCAGGTCGGGGCGGTCCGGCCAGTACTCGAGCGCTGGCTCGGGATGAGGCACGGCTCCCTGTCATTTCGGGTGACACAGGTGCTCTCGGGGCATGGTTGCTTCGGGATGTACCTGTGTCGCATAAACAGGGAGCCGGACGCTCGGTGTCACCACTGCGTCGACTGTCGGGAGGACACGGCGTGGCACACGCTGGCAGAGTGTGCCGCTTGGGAGGAGCCGCGCCGTGCCCTCATCTCAGGTGTCGGCAGCGAGGAGTCCTGGGACGCGGTGGTTTCCTTCTGCGAAACAGTCATGTCACAGAAGGAGTCTGCGGAGAGGGAGCGGGAGATTGCTTCCGCTAACCCTAACCGCAGCAGACGCACCGGGCGTTGGCGGAGGGTGGACAACGCCCTCTTCCAGCCCCCCTAAATGGGTCCACGGGCGACAGGTCCGGGGAAATCTGTCGCCCTCTACTTGTTAGGACCTGAGATGGCGGCGCGTAGTGTTCCACGTGCGCCTCTCTATGACGTAAGGGGGGAGTTTAACACCTCACTCGCGACCACCGGCGGGCCGACACTAGCCGGGGATCGCGGAAGTCACACTAGTTTCCGTGATCCCCGGTGCAAGTGAGAGATGGAACACCGGGATGGTTTTAGTCAGTAAGAGTCTGACAGAACCCTCCGCCCTCCCCGGGGCGGAGGACATCCATGAGGATTTACCCCGTAATCAAAAAAAAAAAAGGTGAGTGCAGGCAGGCTAAGGAAGCACTTCCTGCTATCGATGGCCGCCTCACGAAACAGGGTCTTCGTCTAATAAAAAACAGATGCATACAATCATAGTAGCTATAACCGGCTCTGAGTCATTCAAAAAACGTCTCTTTGTCATAAGGATAACGTACAGTCCACTGTGCAGGACCTGCATGGAGAACGACGAGACAGCAGCTCATGTGCTGCTAGACTGGCGGGTGGTCGCCATGTACAGGGAAAATACTTCGGTAAACCAGGTACCCGTCGTGAGATCGTCAGTAACATCAAGGTGTTGCTGGCCTACATCAAGGAGCTAGGATGAATTGAATAACCGATTTTCTCACCCGTACGCATTATCATTTTAAAGAATATTACTGATCCATTGCTTCAGTTGGTAAAATTTGTATGCTCAACAATGTATATAACGCCATTATAGTTGTAAAACTGTCAAAATTAAAACTATTCCTACTGCCAGTGAGTTAATCCATTATCCCGCAAGTCTGAAATTGAATAACTGAATAATGACTAGATTTTGGTCCTTCCACCTCTGAACCACGATGACAAAGGCACAACTACAAGACTTAGAGTATACAGCCTGTATATTTCCAACATTACATAATTACGATTCCCAAACAAGACAAAATATAATCTTCGATCCCTTAACTTGGAACACTATTAAGTTATCTCTTCCAATCAATATCATAATTGGTTTGCTATAATTTTCTTTGAACTGACGAAACTTGGGTAATTATCTTCGATATAATTAAATTAATTAAAGGCAAGATTTTCGCTAATACATTAATTTCCTTTACGCTGATTCATCGGTACCCTTTCGCCTTTCATGTGGTAATTTTATTTTGATATTGATTCTATTAAAATGTATACTCTCCATTGTCTTGTCTCGTACCGCTAATACTATAGGTATTAGCGGTACGGTTGGTGCTGCCTCTTTGGTCTAGTAGGTAGTCACAAATGGTACTGCTAAAATGAGTTCAAAAAGTGTTTTTGATTTCTTCCATCTGGAATATCTCAGTAGCACCCTGGAATCTGGATTTGTGCTCGGTTGACGACAATAGGCTTGCCTTCTATTACTTAGGACTTAAACATAACTAGTGAAATGTGGCCGCACTATAGGTATAACCCTTGGAAGAATACAGGCGTGGTGGGTATAGGTTGGAAGCCTAGCTGACTTTGGTCCGATCAGCAAATAGCAACCTGGACAGCTCTATCTTCTGCCTCGTTTAAGTCCTGGACGGTGCTTATAGTTGTGCACGATGGGCAGAAGAGAAGGTTCTGCATATCTTGTTTTGAGACAATACACGTAACTCATTGATTAGATTGCATTAATTGCGAAAATACATAATAAATGACGTCACATGTCGATAATGTTACTCTCGTCATAATCTATTTGTTGGTGGCAATATAAAAGCGCGAAAATTTAGTCATCTGTCCCCGTGCATTTAGGTCGAGTAAGTATTAAAGTTTTGTATAGGACAGTTTAATATTTTTTTGCGATTATGATGCCGGTTCCATAGAGAATGTTGTTCAGTTCGATGTCTGCACCACACCCTCAAATATGACCCAACATTTCTTATTCACGCCGTATTAAGTAATAAGTAAATGCAAAACAAAGCCCTCTACCAAGAATGTAATATTAAAACCACGACTAGTTTATTAAAATATCTAAATAAACGCAATTTCTTTGTAGTGGCGTTCTGTATTAAAATTTATAAGAACGCCGCCTGGCATGGTTTTAATTAAGACTCTCATATCCAGTCACATCTGACGCTTGAGATAATAAATAGCTGGATTTTATGCAGTTTCGTATATCGATAGCCTTGACAGTGGCGGTGTTTTGTTATAAGGTGACTGATCTGTATAATGGCTTCTTTTGCACTGATATTAAAAAAATACCGTTTTTATTTTTCAAATATTGGAAATAAATATTCACAACTTATGAACCAGCAATTTGCATTTTGAAGTTGCTGGCAGAGAAGTGGAATGTTCTATTTTGTTATAGTGCACAATGATTATAAATATCAGCAATAGGTATAATTTTCGAATTAATTGGTCTTTATTAGCGCGGTCTATTACCGACACAACATCATCGATGCAAAACCCGTTACCGTGTCAGTACATGATTTTGAACCGTTCTGCGTTGAAATTTTTCGTCGAATATTAATAACAAATCAGCGGTTCCATCCATTTAGACCACGTAAATATTGCACTTTTCTATAAAACTTCTAGAATCGAAAAGAAAAAAATCTACAAATTTCTAGAATCATGTGCTGTATTCATGGTTGCAGTTTGCGCATTGATGTCCCTGCCATCCTGTATACAGAGTATAATGCTTCTATTATCTGTTTAATATTGTTCCGGTTTTATTTCTCAAAAAGCATTAAACTATATATTGTATACAGTCAACGAACATATTATATTATAAAACACCACACACACACACACACACTCCGACACTTTTATAAATTACGAAAGCGTATCGCAGAGCTATAAAACTTGTCACAGTTGACTGTGCAATAAAAAGTAAGCATTTCTTGAACTCTTATTAAATTTTTCAGGCGACCCCTCCGCGAGTTGTCCCACTGAAATGTTAGAATATTAAATGGGAAACGGTCTTTCTGTCGCCATATCGTATGGGACCCCTTGGGGTTTACTGTACGTTTCCAATAACCCATCCTCTTATTTATGTGTCGGATTAACAGCGACAAATTGTTGGAGAAAATGTTTGGACAAATGTTTGGGCAACCAATAGGTTTGAAGTCTGAAATTAAAAAAAAAATGGTCAACTTGAGTCTTATGTGCAAGTCCTCTAGAACAATTTTCTCATCAAACCGAAACGTAAGCAGCGAATTTATTATTTACTACTTATTTATAACTTAAATATTGAAATCTTGCTAAAGTCTTAAATAATTATAATGAAATCTGTACGTTAAGGTGCCTTTCATATTAAGTTTCTTCACCGGTCGAATTAAATTAATATCTAAAAGCAGAGCCTAACTTGAAACCACTTACACGACTTAAATCGCAAATTAACTCCATCATACGAGTACTACTTACAACACCTTTAAATTCCAAATCTAATTGCCTCCCCAAGCAATATTTCAAAACAAGAAAAATCATACTAAAGTCTTACATCATCGGTTCCTTCGTAATGCACTTTTCCGTACCATTGTTCCTCGATTTGATGATATTGAAAAATTGCCGTGAAATATTGCAATCGCCGCTTTGACTTTGCAACTGCATTCACAGGGGAATGCCTATCGTAAGACTACTCACTGAGATTGCTTTGCCCGCTCTTTGATATTGTGTTCGGAGGTGAAAAATTTACAGCGCTGTTCAGACATCGCACGGGAGTAAAGAAATTAGAACAAAAATGCAAGAACTGCTTTGAAATAAGGAAACATAATGCACTTTTCTGGGACTTAAAGAACATGGAATGTTTTGGCAGTCGCTTTGAAGGATCAACTAGGGAAATTATGTAGACAATAACGTTGGTTTTCAATGGACTACAAGTACCTACTGGACTGTTGAAAAAAAGAATTTAAGCACTGTGTTGCGTTCATCTAAGATAAACTTCAATTGAAAATAAATCCTCTGTACAATCTTGGTAATAAATTAGTACATTCGATAATTTTATAGCTTTTTTTGCTTGTTGCTTGCTTTTTGAGGCCTTAGCGTGGGTTGTGGATTTCTGTTTTCTATTTGTCGTATTTCCAATAATATGCGTAAACGAAAATCAGTAAAGAAAACTGACGATGATTCTGATGGTTCTGAACCGGCAGCGGAACCCGAAGAATTTCAAGACTCGGGTGAAGATTGGACGCCGGATGCCGCCGATTCTAATGAACAACCTGGACGTGGGACACGGAAACGGCCGTCTAAGCCGTCTCTGAATATAACCAAAAAGAAACGTAAAAACTCTTCATCTGAGGAAAGTGAAGGTGAAGGAGAGGAAGACGAAGAAGCTGAAGATGAAGAGGGGAAACTAGATGAAGAGGAAGGCTCAGATGATGAGAAAAATGGGTCTGATGGGTCTGATAGAGAAACAAATTTTAGTTGTTTTCGTTTTTGCTGTCACCAAAATAGTACCAGCCTCTTCATTACACGAGAATTAAATAAATAGGCCGCGGTCCCACGTCCTGTTTACTGACAGGCCACGCCAGGCGTTGCTACGCCTGTTGAGGCCTGTCGCGGCCCGTGCCGAGCATTCCCACTGCGCGGCGGCAGCGGTGGAGATTGGTCTGATGAGGCCAAATCGCCGCTATTCCAACATGTCAAGGGATACAAAGCGCATGGCTGCGTGTGGAAGCACTGTGATTTTTTTTTATGGCTAATATTTGATAAACTAAGCAAAAACGCGTCCGTACAGGCCGTACAGGCCCCGACAGATGCCCCCACCTTTGAACCTACCGACTCCCGACGTCGAACGGGCTAAGACAGGCTACCGACAGGCTGGCGCAATCTGGCCTGTGAGAAAGTGGGTCATAAAAGGCACGGGCATTAAACACCACGCTTGCCCTAGGCGGATTGGCGATTTCAGAACAGTCACCATACTTTCATCATTTTATACTTAATCGAATATTTTCCCCGTATATACCTTACTATATTGTTTGGTATGTACTGGGAAAATATAAATATAGATAGACAAAGTCTGACTTATTTTTTTTTTTCCTTTCGTCATAAGTTCATTACCCAGTCATGCAACAGTTGAAAGGTTACTTTAGTTATTGAAGCCTCTAGTTTCTCCCTCACTTTCAAATATAGACAACCGAGCTCGCCAATTGAGTATTCTAGGATAAAATAGTTTGTCGACAATGTGAAGTACAACACCAAAACGTTGGTGAAACAGTCAAGGGCCATTGGTCCAACTATTCAAATCAAGACCTCTCGAACTTGAGAACTTTAGACATAGCTACAAAATGGGCACGGCTTGTACGCACTTTGTTTTATAAATGTGGCTTTCATCATCATAATTCTTTAGCCCTTATACCAATTTATTTAAAGTCCACGAAGCATGTTTTTTCTTCCATATACATATATATTTCTGTGGCCTAGTGCCATAAGGGCCAAAGTACATTTTTGTATGAAATGAGATTGTAATGCCAGTTTATTGAAAAAGTAATGTTATTTTTTTTGTGCTAAAAGGACGTTAGTTCATCAACAACCTGTCATAAGTTACTATGTAAAAAAGGCCAATGAACCTAGTGTGCGTTTTCAAACCGTTTAGAAAAAACAATGTGATAAAAGGGCTGCAGTATAAGCCAATAATAACGTACTTTGCCCCTTTTAGCATCAGGCCATATACATATTTTTAGCCTTTTATTTTATAAAAAAAGCCGTTTTTGCGTGATTGACAAACAAACATCAAACATACCTACAAACTTTCATATCCCTACTAAATATTATATATGCGAAAGTAACTCTGTCTATCTGTCAGTTACGCTTTCACGCCTAAACCGCGAAACGGATACCTAGTCATGAAATTTGGCAGAGATATTTATAGCCTGGGATATGGAGAAAGACATAGGCTACATTTTTACGCGATAACCGAGGGCCGCGCGGAGCCGCGTTTAAAAGCTAGTTTATAATATTAGCAGGAAAATTATTTTATGACAATTCACTATTTTTACAATACTTTGTCGCCATTCATATTTCAAATCGCACTATATTTACATAAAGTGTGTGTTTTTCATTGCATGTTGGGTAAGACTGGATACTTATTTAAAAATAAATAATAGATTAAAAAACTAAAAAACACGCTTTAAAAACCAAACTAAAAAATTAGAAAATAATTTAATTCTATTAAAAAGCGTAGGGTGCTTTTTGAGGTATTTTTATAATCAATTAATATCAAGCACCCCACGCTTTTTAATAGAATTAAATTATTTTCTAATTTTTAGTTTGGTTTTTAAAGCGTGTTTTTAGTTTTTTAAACTATTATTTATTTACAATTTTTTAGTTCTGCTTGCTTGAAAAGCGTGATTTTTAAGTTTTTTTTTTCTGTTTTTTTTTAAATCTTTGAATTGTCACTGGTCCTCGATAAGTCTACAAAGTTTCAATGAAATCTGACCGTTTGAAGTGGGTCAAAATAGCGTCCAAAGGAGTCGGTTACATACAAACATACAAACAAACATACAAGTGAAGCTAATATAAAGCGTGTAAAAAGACGCATCTTTCAATATTTAAACACCTACTTCTCTTTTCAAATAGTACGGCTTAAGCTCGCGTAAAATTTTGACAAGCCTCGATTAACTAAGCATTTGAACGCAGCAGGTCAGTCGCCGAGTGCGAATTACAGACATAGCTCTCTAGATTGTTCAATACCATCTGCGACCGTCTGGATATGATGTCTTTAATTAAGACCTCTCGCTTTGTCAACGACTTTGTTCAAGCCATGCGTCTATAGAGGGCCTTATGTTTGCTCGCAAGTATGTCTGGGGATCGTAACTTAGAACAGTTCTGTAAATATTTAGTTTAGTTTCTTTCAGTGACATTTTTGGAAAACCTTTTTTTTTTACAACTTTAATTTTGGAAGTCGGTGGCAAAGAACTGAAATGCAGATCGAAAGACACCGACTTCCGAAATTAAAGTTGTTTTTTACTATGTAGTGTTTTTTGGAAGTCGGTTGTTTTTTTTTTCTTTTCAAAATACCTTTCTGACAATTCGTGCCCAATTTCGCCAGAATCTGTGTTTTTATTAATCTTCCAAACTACTCGGATGTAACCTGAAATAAAAATCTGTTTCCAGAATCTTAATAAACATAGCAATACCATAAGCGCCATATTAATTACCTTTCTCCAAATAACGTCACAAAATTAATATTATACAATGTATCTCGAAATTCTCATGAAATACCCAGCTCCCAGAGTTTTGACAATCTGTTGCGTTCCAGGAAAACAATAATATATCGATAGGTAAACAGTAATAACATTTTACTAGAAAATCGTTGTAAACACAGAATTCGCAGCTTTTTGAAACTTTCGGAATACTTATGCCAAAATCCTAAATTTCCTAGAATCGTTCTCGTTTCAGTTAAATCAAATCAAATCAAATCAAAATATTTTGTTTCACATAAACCTGCATGGGCACTTATGAAACGTCAGAAGCAAGAAACTCCACGGTTACTCTTTTAAAAATAATTGGCTTTTACAATGTTTTAAAATTACAGTGATAATAGATATGGGAGGCAGTGCAGGCCTGTCAATAAGTACCAGGTACTTAGAGGAATGAAAATAAAGAATAGAAACTCATCTACAAATAAACATTCTGTAAGGCCTTCAACGTTCTCTCATTCACAATATGTAAAAGAATCTCTAAATCAAATGAACCTATTGGTTGGTTCATTTGGTATTTGGTTTCGTTGGTACATGGTTTACCAAGTGACATGAATTCCATGACAATCCCTACTAATATTATAAATGCGAAAGTAACTCTGTCTGTCTGTTTGTTACGCTTTCACGCCTAAACCGCTGAACCGATCGTCAAGAAATATGGCAAAGTTATAGCCTGGGGTATGGAGAAGGACATTAGGTACTATTTTTAACCGACTTCAAAAAAGGAGGAGGTTCTCAATTCGTCTGTATGTTTTTTTTTTATCTTTGTTACCTCAGAACTTTCGACTGGGTAAACCGATTTTGATGATTCTTTTTTTATTTGAAAGCTAGTACTTCATGTGTGGTCCCATTTCAATTTCATCTAGATCTGATGATGCGTTTCGTAGACAGACAACGGAACTTTTCAAAATATAACAGTAAATCAACCGCGATTGCTGCTATCGCGTTAATATGCATTGTTTTGACCATAAGGATGAAGAAATTTCGAATTAGTGGGGTAGGTATTATAACTAAAAAAGTGAAAAATAAAAACTTTTACCAAAAAAAAACAACCGACTTCCGAAAAAACACTACAAAGTGAAAAATAACTTTAATTTCGGAAGGCAGTGACAATAACTTAAAATACATATCCAAAGTCACCGATTTCCGAAATTAAAGCTATTTTTCACTTTGTAGTGTTTTTTCGGAAGTCGGTTGTTTTTTTTTTGGCAAAAGTTTTTACGCGATAACCAACATCCATGCAGGCGGAGCCGCGGGCAAAAGCTAGTCACTAATAAATAGTCCATATTAGAATTGACGTGTATAATGTCAAATAATGACGAAAATATGTCAGACATTGTAAAAAATAAAAGGAATAAAAATTAATATTGTAATTTGGGAGCAGTTAATAGACTTTCACATAGTTATGCTAATAATGAGGTCCCAGGGAAGCCACATGTGCAGAAGGAATTAATGCCAAACTTCCCAGTAAAGCAGATTGTTGATTACATACGAAGTAGTGGTTTTTTCGGATAACTTGTCATACAAATAAATAACTTATTTCGAGCCAGAAATATTTCAAGAATTTGGTTTTATAACGTTTGGTACTGTGCAGGCAGTAGCTCGGAAGAAGAAACAAAAAACGTGGCAGCTATTACTCTTCTCAAATAATTCATTAAAGCTGGCTGGAACGTGGGTGTCGTCGTGTGCTGCTTAAACAAAGCTAAAAAAGCACGTGGCTGTGAGAGTATATATTATGCAGTGTTTATAATAAAGTTTAATATGTCAAACGTCTAATAAATTAATAAGTAAGAGTTTCATGGACTCATTAAAAAAATAATACAGGAACTGGAGTCGTTTACAAAAGGTAAAGTTGTCGTGAGTAGATATTCATCGTCATCTGCCTATGTTAGGGTCGGCTTCCAGTCTAACCGGATGCAGCTGCATACTGCTGTATTTTACATGGAGTGACTGCCTATCTGACCTCCACATCCAGTTACTGGGTAACACGATACTAAAAGAGATAGTGAGTACATAGTGATTTCTTTAAATAAGTAAGTAGTGATGTCAGAACCGGGTTAAAATTAAATCTTAAGGGGAATCTAGTCGCGGGCTTGAACTCACTGGTGGACCTGGCTAAAAAGCACACCGTCTCACCAGGCATCGTGTCCGAGACAGGTAGTACACGCACAACGTAACTGAGTGAGTCCTTCGGAAGATCGGGTTTAATAAAAAAAACACTAATTAATCAATGACCAATAAAGTTTATTGAACTTTTCAATATTTGTTCTTTGTCGGTACTGACTTGGTTTTGGAGATTTTATACTTTTTTACTACTTAAACACGCCCAAAGTTAGGTTAAATTAGCAAGAAAAACTAATCTTTGTTGTCTTCTAACTTTTTAATGGCTTATTATTTTAGTATTCTGTTTGCGTACAGACAATATTAATAATAAGACAAAACCATACCATATTTAATTTTTGATATACATTGTCGAACAGTGGAGAAATACAGTCCCGAAGTTTGTATGGGAAAATGTGGACTAGGTTCACCTTATCATAACTAACTAGCATACATTCTCCCACGGCACACAGTGGAACGAATGTATGGGAGCGGTTGGACGTAGACATGTCCGAAAAAAAAGAGTAAAATTATGCCAAACTAATGATGCCATCTTATTCGATTACTTAATGCCTTCATAACTTGTGGTGATGAATTTCTTCATAACTCCCATATTTCGGGAGTAATTTGAGAAAATGTGAAATTTTACTATGAAAATGAGTGTATCGAGCTCTCTCCCTCCTGATTCCGGGCTTGTTTCAAGTAGCGGTCTCTAATATCATAATGCTAATACTAAGAGCTATATTTAATACTAAGACACATAGTGCGCCAAATGTGCACTTTCTGGGATAAAGAGTGATGTTTATTTTATAACACAATTTTTTTATTTTTTGTTTATTTTGTTGATTAAAACCGTTTTTCTAAAGGTTTACCTTATTACAATAACATTTCTGAGCAGCCAATTAGAGAAGATATAAGCTAATTAGGATATATAATTAGGGACTTAAGGTTTACATATAAAACTGATGCACTAATGATTACTGATAAGAACATTGCTATTATTTAATTACTAAATGGCTCTTAATACACTAATTTAGCATGCATCATTTACTAATTATCACAATAACTAATTACCTTGCAATATTTAACAAAGGATACCTGGGATACCTGGATTTTATATAAATAGGTCACTATTAGTAACTTTAAAATCAGTGTTGATTTACACCTCGTTGTATCCAAGCTAATCTCGCAATGTATTTTCCAAATTTTAATACAAATCTTGATATTCACGTTGCTTTATGCGCACGCGCACATAAAGATTTACGCGACTTTAACTATTTGTTCAGTGTTTTAAAAGATAACAGTTGTGTTCAGTTATGTGAAAGTGCTGAAACAAGTTTAAAAGACTGGTGTCGTCGATTTTGCTACCGCATTTATGCAAAATGGACACAGTCTGGAAGAAGCACAGATAAGTTTCGGAAGAAACATGAGATTTGGCTACAGGCTGCAATTCAATGGCCGGAATTACAGAATGAAAATATGGAACCTTCTACAGAAAATATAAGTGACGTCATCGAGCCCATAATTTCTCCTGCTAAATCTGATGCTTCAACTTGTACACATCCTAGTCCTCGTAAATCTTTTGAGGACCTTAGTAACCGGCAAAAAAGAAGACGCACTGAAGATAGTCTTTCATGCAGCAGTAGCAGCGCTGAAATTATGTTTTCGGCCGAAAGGGCGCTTCAAAAGGCAGGACAAAGCGATACAGCTTATGTTATGAAATACTTGACGGAGAATCCAGAAGAGGCCTCAAAAATCAAAGCCTTCATTGAAGGTAAATCAATTCAGGTACGGGAAATATCCCCTTTGAAGGCATTGGCTCTTTATGTATCGATGAACTTATCGAAATGGCGCTATAACACTCTTCGGGATTTCAACACTCAAGAAGGAGCTCTTCAATACCCGAGTTACTACATGTTGGTTAAAGAAAAAATTAAGTGCTATCCGGCCAAAGAAGATCTCACAGTTACAGAGAGCTCTGCAAAAATCAAATTACAAGCCTTGATGGATTTAACCTCAAGAAGACTTATTAGGTCGTTAGAAACCCCTGTTGATCCCAATCAACAGCTCGTATTGACCAGCAAATGGGGTTTTGACGGATCATCTAGCCAAAGCATTTATCATCAAAGGACGAGTGAAGATGAGCAAATCGATCTTGCTAGTAATTTTATGATTAGTCTTGTACCACTGCGGCTCGTCTCAAAAGGTGTAACAATTTGGGAAAACGAGTGACCATCTTCCACTTCATTTTGCCGGCCAATATTGTTTAAGTTTATAAAGGAAACCAAAGAAAATGTGCAGAGAGAGATGGCTGAAATCGAAGCAGAGATTGAAGCCTTAACTCCATCCACCATCACTGATGGAATTAGTGTCAAACACCAACTGCTGTTGACAATGATTGATGGTAAAATTCATTCCATTATATCCAATACAGCAGCTTCAGTGTGTGACATATGCAAGGCTTGTCCTAAAGAAATGAATAATTTAGAGTTAATCAAAGATAAACACGCAAACGAGGACATGTATAAATATAGCTTAAGCACCCTTCACGCTTGGATTCGCTCAATGGAATGCTTATTACACATTTCCTACAAATTAGACATAAAATCATGGCAAGTAAGGGGTGATATAGCAAAAAGGCAAGTTGATGACAGGAAGAAAAGAGTTCAAGAGGCTGTAAGAAGAGAAACGGGCTTACTTCTCGATGTTGTGAAACAAGGCAGTGGATCCACCAACAATGGCAACTCGGCAAGGAGATTTTTTGAAAACTACACTAAATCTGCTGAACTGACCGGAATAGATGCTATGCTTTTAAGAAAAATCTGTGTGATCTTGCAGTGTATTTCATCAGGAGAGAAGATCAACGTAACTAAATTCCGAGAGTTCTGCTTTGATACTGCTAAGCTTTACGTGGAGTTATACCCATGGTATTATATGCCTTCTTCACTTCATAAAATTTTAATGCATGGGCCAGACATAGTTCAGAACATGTCAATTGTGCCCATTGGTTTTCTATCCGAAGAGGCATCTGAGGCTAGAAATAAAGATTTTAGAAAATATAGAGAGGGGCATTCTCGAAAGCATAGCAGTATCTCATGCAATGAAGATATTATGCACAATCTTTTACTGTCTTCTGATCCACTTGTTACAAGTATCCGTCCAAAAGGAAATAAGTTTGTAAAAAAATCTTCTTTTAAGGAATTTTATGAGCTTACGGATTCTGAGAAAAGTGATATCGAATTTGTTAACATAAATGATTTAGCGGACATCGATTCTGAATTTGAATTAATTGATGATGATGATGATGACGAAGATAATTAAATGATGTTATTGTTTTAAAATGTGTAACTTAGTAAATTAGAGCTTACATCTTAATTATTTATTGTACTTTTAATGAAACTAGGTAATTTATTATCAACTTACTTAAAAGTCATACTCTCATCAGTTCTTGTGAATATTTTTGTTAATATATATTTCTGTATATATATATAATATATTTATAGACCTCTTAATAAGTCTGTCTGCGGTTTAAAGTAAATACAAATGGGGAAAAAACGTTTTTTTTTTTTAATTTTCATTTCCTTTTATCCCAGAAAGTGCACATTTGGCGCACTATGTGTCTTAGTATTAAATATAGCTCTTAGTAATAGCATTACGATATTAGAGACCGCTACTTGAAACAAGCCCGGAATCAGGAGGGAGAGAGCTCGATACACTCATTTTCATAGTAAAATTTCACATTTTCTCAAATTACTCCCGAAATATGGGAGTTATGAAGAAATTCATCACCACAATTTATGAAGGCATTAAGTAATCGAATAAGATGGCATCATTAGTTTGTCATAATTTTACTCTTATTTTTCGGACATGTCTACGTCCAACCGCTCCCATACATTCGTTCCACTGTGCGGCAGGGCAAAAGCCTCCCTCTCCCTCTTCCACACAATTCCGTCCTTCACCAGTACTGGCCAGTCCCTTCGGAAGGAATCAATGTCGTCCCGCCATCTTCATCGCGGCCTGCCACGATGGCGTCGTGCGTTTAGTGGGACCTTATCGGAACTTGTAGCCCATTTGTCGTCTGCCATGCAGCACACATGTACGGCCCAATGATAAAGTAAATCATAATAACATTAGTCGATTAGTATAGAAACAAGTCTATCTAACTAAACTGACAGCTGTGCTGCTGGGGAGTTTGTTGCGCCACTTCTTCTTCACAGCTAAAGCGCTAGGAAGTGGTGAAGGGTGGGCGTTTTGGGGGACTGTCTGTGTCAAAATTACATAAACTTTGACATTCGAAAAGTGCTGATTCTCAGCCTAATTTGAATAAATGACTTTTGATTTTGATTTTGATATTGATAATCAAATTTCGAAAGACTATCTCTGAAAACTAGATTATACTTCAGCTTTATGGTTCTCCTGCCTGAGCTTATCACTACATAGTATAAAACAAAGTCGCTTTCTCTGTCCCTATATCCCTATGTATGCTTAAATCTTTAAAACTACGCAACGGATTTTGATGCGGGTTTTTTTAATAGATAGAGGAAGGTTTATATGTATAATACACCGACCTCCACGCGGGCCAAGCCGCTGGCAAAAGCTAGTTAATTATAAATATAATTACGCAAAGGTGTTTATTCATTAGCAGTATACTAAATATCTGTAGTCTACGAACTGTTATTTATTGCAAAAAAAAAAATCCAGATATACACATAAAAATACCATTCATTTAACAAGTCGTTCGCGAAAAAAAGTACCAAATTCGAAACGACCATCGAGGTTTTAATTAAAACATCAATATTGAAATGTTTGAGATCGATAAACGGAGTGAAGTTATTCATAGCAATTAAGATGGCGGCGGTGTACGAATGCATGTAACGGAGTTTTTTTTGGGTCGTTATAATTAAGTTAAAGTGTTTTTAATTTTGTGGAATCATTCAGCTGAAGTTTTAATGTGGAATATTTTAATGACTCGTATGTTATGTAGTTGTGTAAAGAATTTTATGCTAATGACTAATTGAACCAATTTATGGGTGCATGGATGTCGGCAAAGTAAAAATTCAGAGCAATTGGTTAGGGTGGATTGATATACAATGCAATGATGTTTTTTCCATATCATTCTGTCCAAGAAATTCGCATCACAATGATGACCAACTTAACGTGCTTAAGGAAAGGGGGTTTTCTCTTGAGTATGAGGGATTTCCCCAAGTAGAACATGGTTACCAACCTGTTCTGGACCCGTGTGCTGGATTATAGTCCACCGCCTCTTACAGAGAGGAGGCCTGTGTCACAGCATTGCGAACATTATAGACTAACGGTCTTATTCATAAAAAAAGCTTATCGAAGGTTTAAGACATTCATTAGTTAAACTGCTCGATAAGCTTATAAAACCTTTGATAAAATTTTGTATTCATAAAACGTTCTATAACTAAAATATTGTTTATAAATCAAAATGTTGCCATTTTAATGAAATCACCCAACAAAATGACCAACACATCGAATCGTCTAACGACAATATCTGCCTACACACCGAATAATTGTGACCATAGACATTATTACGTACTGGCAACTACTTAATTGTCTACAGTTTCGATACTTCTGACGCAGTGACGTCATTGTTATCTGAATTAAATTTGACAAATAATTTGAAATTTTAACTGTCAACTGATTGCTTGAAAACTGACATTTGTTGACACACAATATTTGTACGTCAAATGGTCAATTGTCATTTTCTTTGTAATCAATCAGCTGCTGTATAGTCGGCCATTTTTTCCTTAAAACACTACTAAAGTAGGGTTCTGGCGTTTATCTAATATATAAAATTCTCGTATCACAGTTTTCGTTGCCATACTCCTCCGAAACGGCTTGACCGATTTTGATGAAATTTTTTGTGCTTATCCGGTATCTATGAGAATCGGCCAACATCTATTTTTCATCCCCCTAAATGTTAGGGGTAGTCCACCCCTAAATAATTTATAAGGCAAAACAACGTATGCTGGGTCAGCTAGTAACTTTATAATAGGTTTAAAGAACACTTTAGTGCTAAAATGCGTTTATGAATAGCACTTTTTGTAAACCAGACTTTAGCAACTGTTTAGATGTTCGATAACTTTTTATGAATAAGACCGTCATTATGCACCATGACAATGACTTTTGTTTAGTCCTCGATATGGTGGTGACTTAACACACTTTTTCATATATTTTGTATAGACGCGCCGCACACGTGTAGCCGGTGGCGGTCACTCACTACAGCAGTGTCCGCAACTCGCCACTTGTGGTCGCTACGGGCCACACAAGACGACACTCGCCGCTGTCGCACTGCTCCACTCCCGCGCAGTTAACCATGGCGTTCTACGTATCGCACGTGTTAGATTGTAAATTTTTATAGTAAATTAACTGTTAAATTAACTTCAGACACATAATGGTTCAGTTGGGCTCAATGGACAGTTGCTCCGGATGTTGCAGATACCCAAAAAGTTTTTTTGAGTATCTTTGTAGATTATTGAAATGCAAGTTATATTTTACTGTAGGACCAGTTAAAATTGGATGTATCCAATATAGGTGGCGACGACGTTGTCTACGTCGTCTGCGTATTAACAATAGCACAAGCAAACTTGTAGTGTCGGAGTCCATCATAAGACTGCGCAGCAGAGAGCGGGTTATCAAATGTAGCGGCTTCCGAATACGAGTGGCTGTCGCTCGCTTCTGACACTGTTACAAATGTGGCAGTAGCGCGCGACAGCCACGGGTGGCTGTGGTTGGTGGCCCGTTTGCGCCGAGCCTTAGCCCCTCATACACCATGGATGTTATAATAAACTCAGATCAACAAGAGCCACACTTCCACCTCGTTTAAATTCACATTTTACCGATTAAAGATATCTTAAATACCAAAGGACCAGCTTAAAGATAATATCTGCTTAATTTTTTATTTAAATCTAAAGTAATAAATTAATTATTTCTTTCAATAGCGCTCCTGCTTAAGTTGTAAATCAGTGTTATCACTTAAAATCTCTATTAAGGACTTATAAAAGACCATAAGTTGTGTCGTATCTTTGGCTTTTACATACGGTAAATGAATAAATTGGTCTTAATTAAGACTGCATTTTATGGTGGATTTTTTCAATACAAACCTATATTTATCATAGATATTGAGTAGTCTGGTTTTTTACGCCTGTGTTTTTGGTTATCTAATTTAAATTAGTTTTCCTGAAGACGTTCTACTTGCTTAGCTATGGCTGCACAAGCATGAATAAAAATAAGTATAATGACAAAATGAATAACTTATGTAAGTACTTACAGTTACTTACGTAAGTACCAACAACACAATTTTGATGCCTCATTATTTTTGAAAAGAAAGCAATCTGCAGATTCATTAAAATTAATTTGCTACCCAACCGTTTAACTCACCTTCCTAAGGAGACACGTTATAAACGAGCATTAAACATCATTAAGAACCGTAACAACATTAAACCATAACTTGTTATACTCTAAAATGATCCCTATAATACCGAAATTAATGCGCCACGAAGGACCAATTGCAGTATTTAACCGTATTGCCGTTTACCGCCTTATAATAACCTGAATTTTTCAATCTCCCAACTGACGTTATCTGCCCATTGATTAAGGCAGGCATACATCAGCGGCTATTCCCGGCGCAGGCTCTTTGACGTCGCCTACCGCACGCTTATTAAACTTATCGATAAGGCCGATTTACACTGATGAGAATCGTGGCCTTGCATATTAATAGTAGGTGCCGATCATTTGCTCTGAGTAAATCTTTGGTGGAGATGTGATCGTATAACTGTTGACATGCTACTGTCAAAATTACCGAAGATAAAATGATGGATAAAACTGATGAAAAAAATGGAAAAATCTGTTAGCACTGAGCAGAGCAACGCTTGAATACTTTAAATTTGATAAACGCTAGTTGATACAACGTTTAAGAACGTCAACAAAAAAGTCTTCGAGTAATCGGTGAACACACATAAAAAATAAAAAGAGATTCCGATGGATTGAAAATCTCCTACTTTTTTGAAAACCGTTTAAAAACTAAAACCCGACCTTAGAAAAAAAACGCTCTAAAAAGTATGAGACAAGAAAATATTCTCATCTGAAAGCCGTGGTCGTATGCTACCTAAAGTTATGAGGCAATCTGACATACATACGTACTGGTCAAAATCATAACTCTCCTTTTTGCTTTGCCGTAGTCTGGTAAAAATTGTGTGTTTTTTTCACTACTTGTTTGGCTTATCCCAATTCCTTCAAGCTACGTCACCGCGCCATTTTTACTTTACACTTTCAGATTGCTTTATCGTCATACACATAAATGTGTACAATCGCACAGGGCCACCCCCATACATACATTCTAGGTACGCATACATTCACAGCTCTGTACGTACACTACGTCTAATAATGGTTGTGTCACACCTCATATTATTATGTTTGCTTGTATGAAAAGCAGAACGTCACTAGTCATCATTTATTTTGTATGGGAAAATAGTGCGCCGGGCAACGATTAAACGAATGTTTGAATACCTTCCCGGATGCTCCGCTCAAGGAGTTAAACTAATAAGAAAGTTAGAAAGACTGTATAGAAAGGTGCAGCAAAGTTCAGCCGATGGAAGATTTCAGCCCCAATGAAGAGCTGGACTTTAGTTTTATGTTTCTATAACATAATTAATTTACCTGGCATTGACTTTTTTTACCTTTTGTGGTATAGGCAGTAATTTTCTTCTAGGTGCATTGTCTTTGTCTTCGCATAATAATATAATGATCTATATTTAAAGTATACAAAATATTGTTAAAAAAAATAAAGAGTACCGGTGGGGTTTCCTGCCCATTCTTCTACATACGAAACTAAGTTTTGGAAGGGGTAACTAAAATCGATTCTTTTTTTTTTGTCAATTTTGACGTTCAAAAGTAGGTACTTTTTATATGAAATAAATGCTTTCACTTTGTTCCAGATGAATTACATATTTTTATTGGATAAAAATGGGCCTTGATAAGTCATTAGGTCCTAATTTCAATAAGCTATCTACTTTATCTACCCAAGTATCCAGTGCTCACATTATTTTCACGAACCTACTCGTAGCATAAACAAATATTTTCGCTCTCAAATACAAGCAAAAACATTCCGAAGCTTTTGTCCAAACATTTATTCAGTAAAAAAACACGCTGTTATTTATCAACTTTGATGAATAGCGATATTCTAAACGGCGAATGATTCAAGCATTTTACAAAATGGCCTATACATTTAGTAGCGATTGTGCAATACGATATATGGTCAAAGTCATTGATAGTACTACTGTGTAGGGTGTACGGGCCGATAGACAGAATGAAAACATGTCCAATACTAGTTTAAAAGCGAGCCGATTGAAAACGACCTAGTTTTGCAAAATATTGACCGGGTATTTTAAGTAATAGGGATTCGTTGCTCAATGATTTTAGTGAAAATCAGGAATTCCACCAATATTATATAAAATTGAATGCTACTATCAAATGATTATCGTTTTATGATGAATGATGACGAAGCCTACTAATATTCTAAATGTGAAAGGTGCCAATTTTTCGAGCTTGTTCACTGGTTCAATTTGTTACAAGTGAATTAAAATTGTTTTAAAACTCATTTCGAAGCCTGCCGCTAACTCTAACGTAGTTTGCGATGGATCCGCTTCCACGATCAGTTGTAATCCTTTACAGTCAACTATGGTCTCCGAGCGTCCACGGTGTTAGTTCTGTAGGTCAACATTTCCAGAACGGTAACGATGGAACCAAATCGTACCGTATTTTCTTTTACAGTAGCTTCCCCATACACATCGTTAAACCTTCGAGCTGTTTCTGAAGTGCTAGTGCCACAGTCCTGTATTCATTTAAATTTAAGTTAACGACTCCATCATGATTTTTTGGTTTCGCCATATTTACGGTTATTTAAACATAACCATTAAAATTAAAGTTTAGTCTTAGGGTGTCGCGGGCTCGCGAGTTGCTTGCGAACCGCGCGCGTGCATTTCATGTTTGTAGGCTACGAACATGAAATGCACGCGGAACATACTACGGAACGTTGCGATTGACCACCCTCAATCATTGCTACGGTTCTAATAGCAGTAGCGTCGTCCATATGTTGTCGAATTCTTAAATTCAAATAAGTTCAAACAAGGTTTCATCAAAAGTGTGTTTTCTTATTTTTCCTTTATTATTATTATTTATTTATTTAATTTCAAACAACACGACTAGTGTCGATAACAAAAACTTACATATATGTTAGTAATACATAAACACAGAATATAACTATCTAATTATTTTATCATAATATATCATCATGATTTTATCATAATTATAATATCTGTGATATCACTGCTGCAAGGTGACTGGCCCAGCCAGTTTGTGGAACTAATGGGAATAAGGACTAAAAGTTTTAAATACTCCCACTAGTTTCATACACGGAACTAGCGAGTTGCAGTAGTTCCATGTAGTTAGTTCCACATGGAACTACTGCAACTCGCTAGTTCCGTGAGAATAAAAGGCCACAGTGGAACACGTATTCGTTAATAACACAATACTACTGTGAACAGTGGGTCTAAAAAGGCCACAAGTGATTCATTTCCTGAATTCTCCTATGATTCTGCTATTTGACATTTTACTTTAATAAAGCAATTCATAATTTGGTGACCATTTTACGAATTTCCATACAAAACTGTCAAATAGATGAATTGCGTGCTGTCATCGCAGATAATATTATGAATTGTCAGTTTGTGACAATTTCACGATTTTAAATATGATTCATAATATGATCATATTATAATTCTGCCAAAGTGGCCTTTTTAGACCCCCAGAACGATGTCAAAGAAATAGCAAATGCCACCACATAAACAAATGAATCACTAAATTCGAAACATAAATAGACAAACCTACAGTCGAAATAAATTTGGATTTGGAATTACTAAGCAAACACAGCAGAAGACCAGTGGTGGCCCAGTGGTAACGAGAACGACTTACGAGATGTAGGTCGTAGGTTCAAACCCAGACAGGTACTGTATTTTGTCTAAATTATTTCAACATCACTGCTCTCAAAACGGTGAAGAAACCGATATGTCCTAGAACAAAACATTCGAAGACATGTGACATCTACCAGCCCGCACGGGGCCCGTGTGGTGGATTACGGCCCACCCCCACTCACAGCGAGGAGGCCTATGTCCCAGCAGTGGGAACATTCTGGGCTGATTATGAAGCAAACACCAGATATTTGAGATCAGAGTGGCCAATTTGACTAAACGCCAATTTCATTTTTAAGGACCTAATAACATAACATCACGCCAGTATTCCCCGAAGGGATAGACACAGGTGCTCACCCATTTTTTGCCCAGTTTAAGTCCCTTTTTTTTGCAATAGTTAGTTACCTACATAATCGTATTAAGTTTTTTTTACTGTATCAAACTAGATTTAAAATTAGATTTGAGTATATAAGTGAAAACTGTACTGTATTGGTCAGCGAATAAAGGCTTTTATTATTAATTAAAGTCCTATGTAATAAAGTCGAGCCTAATGCCATTAAACGGGCACAAATCCAGACTCCAGGCTGTTACTTAAATTGTATGAATTACAAGATGGCCGTGACACTTTTAAATTTAATTTGAATATAACTAATTTTAATTTGCCCTTTACTGTCGTCGCCTGCGTCTCATTGCTTGTCATAGCGGTGCCATAGTGTCACAGTCACTACGGGCATAGACAAGTAATAGATGTTACGCGGGGTGCAGACACGCGGATTACAAAATTTTTACTATTTATGTACACTTTTATTTTATTTTTTAGTTATTAGACACGTATTATGTTATTTAAATTTATTTCCCCCTTGTTTCTGTATTTGTCCGTGACATCACAGCGGGTCCTATCAGAATACCAGCGCTGCGACACTTTTTTAATGTCGCAGTATCATGCTGAGATAGTGGCCTTTTGGCTTCGTACAGGAGTTAGTTTTTTATTTTATTTATATTGTTGTTTTAAATCTTATTTTAAATTTATTAGTAGTAGTGTAGCTTATAAGTGATTTAGTTTTTATTATCTTTTTTTTTAATGTGTTTAATATTTTATTGTGCTTAGTAAGTTTGTGATATTCCTGTGCGAGTCCAATAAATACTTTTTCTTTCTTTCTTTCTTTACTGGGAATTTCCAGAATGAAAAACCCAATAATTCTTTGCCTGACCCGGGAATCGGACCAAGGATCTCATGTTCAGCAGTAGACCTAGCGACCACTAAAATAACGAGGCAGTGGGAATATAACGTTGGCACTTTTCTCCTAAATCCAACTTTAGAATTGGTTGACTTTTATATTATACCTACTTAAGTTACAGCTACAGTTCAATTCTTCTATTTTTGGTTGATTACTAACTTATGCCCGCGGTTTTACCCGCATGGACGTAAAGAGTTATGCCTACGTCTAAGATCCCTGTTTTGAGACGCATTGTGGTGTTTCGTATTCTGTCAGTTCATTTAACGCATCTAATGCTGTGCTCCATTGCTCTTTAGTCAACCCCAAGGCGGAACTTTTGCGACTTAGTGAACGATCAGAAGGCCAATTCTCGTAATTAAAAACATTCAAAATCTAGTCGCAGTCTCATCTCGGCGGCAATCAAAAGTCAAAAACTTGTGAAAAATGTACGGAAAACTCGTGGTATTTTTGACAGATTGAGACTGACATAAGGCTGTGACAGTTCTTATAAATATGAGAATTCCTATGGTCTGAGTATCGATGGTTAGAACGGGTAGGATACACATATCGATGAGTTTTCGCTTCAAGGAAATTAGTAAATCGCTTTTCATTAGCGTCTTAACGGATGTAGTGTAGTTGATGCAGCGATCGATCGGTGTGGAAAATGCGAAATATTTTTTTTTTGTTGTTTCGATGAACATTATTCGTACCTATCAGTACAAACACGAATACGTAAAAACAGTTCAAAGCTAAATAATGTAATAGTACATTATGATATAAGTGCGGTAAGTTGAAAATTACAGCCGAGGCGATATTGCTAGCCCGAGCAGTAGGCGAGGGCTACAAGAAAGCAGAGGCACGTATGTCTTACGACGTTTTATAACATATTTGCGAGGAAATAAATAAAAGTCGGACTTTCTTAAACGAGTAAATCTTTAATCACTTGTTAAAGCAGTTAGAAAAATTTGAACAATTTCTAAAATTGATTATTACTTGTTCACAAATTAGCGATGCGCGCGCATCAGCGCTTTTTTTTTAAGGCAAAGGCACAAAAACAGCCAGTAAAACTAATAAAGTAAATTAATATTTTTTTTGTTTTTGTTACAGATAAATGGTTGTAATTTATTGTCAAAACTAATTAAATTAAAGAATTATTTTTTTTAATTTTTTTTTATCTCTCAAAGTTAATTTTATTCATAAAATGTTGACCACTTTTGTGACATAAAAACTCTTTGCTAAGATTTAAAAAAGTACCGTCCGTTTTAGACGGAGCATCTTGATAAACCGTGCGTTTTACATTACAATAACGCACTAGTGCGTAATGACATACATTACGATATTGAAATTGGTGTAATAAGAGACCCTTTACGAGAAAATGTGTTATAAAGTCAATTTATTATTAAGTCCATCACCGACTCTAATATTGAAATAGAATTTTACATCAATGGATAAAATTAGAATTAGGTTATGTTTGGTGGCTTGCAGAACAGTTTTGTGGTTTCAATAATTTGTGGGTTATTGAAAATGAACCGCTTTCGGGTATAATATTTACAGGTAAATTAATATCCATATTTCAGGCACAAATTATGGAAGATATGAGCCTTTTCTAGTGCTGCTCTAAACTTTTCCAGCATCCTGTGTTTGTGGGGTTTATTTATAAACTTTGGTTAAAAATAAGAGATATTCAAACCTCAAAAATGTATGGATAAACAGTCGCAAATAATTATTTAACTTTAAGCAACGTTATAAATATATGGGTATATGTCAGTCTGTATTTACAACAAATTATAGGTATAGTTACATATGTACATACATTATATATGCCTTCTTTCCATGGCGGATACTTCAGATCAGGTACATTCAATAGTAGTAAAATAAGTACGTCATTTGTTGACTGTGCAACAATAATATGCAATCTGAAACTTAGAAAGAAAATCATTCATAATACTACTTCGCATACGAGTAACAAAGTATTCGTTTCCACAATGGAATAAAACACGACGAAAATTACGTTTTTCTTCAAACTACACACACGAGATTGCTTCAAAGGAGTTCCATAATAAGGAGTCTATCTCCGCGCCGGCCAACGTTCCGGACAAGTGTATTGTTAGTTTATACCATTAAAAAAATGCGTTAAGTAGGCCTACTTCACACAACACGCTTAAATAATTCACATTCTTTGTAGTCGTAACGCAAAATGAAACTTTCAGTTAACGAAGTTTTTCGTTATCAATTTTGACATGTTTATTGAAAAGAAAATAATCATAAGGCATCAAATAATACGTCCACATCGTTGTCAATGAGAAAAGTGCCAAAAAGGATGGCAGCATTGCCACGTTGTATGGCAAGGCTGATTCTTTGGCCGAAAAATAGGTCAGTCCCTTTGTCACATGAAGAGTCGATCAACCGCTTGGAAATGTCTCGGAAAACTAAATGGGCACTCGGACCCCATGGCCATGGCTAGAGTTTCAACCCCAAACAGCTCGATCATATAGGTTCCAATAAGATTGTAATATTTGTGAAGGGCGGGCTTTTTGGGGGGACTGTCTTATGTAATTTTGACGTTCAAAAAGTGCTGACTCTCAGCCTAGTTTGAATAAATGACTTATGATTATTTATTTGCGCTGTTTGAGGTTTTCCGCACCTGCAGCAGCCGCCCCAGCACAACCCGCCGTACTAGAAAGATGTAACAAAGGGTGTGTCGCAAGGGTGTCGACACATGTAGCATCCGAAACCATAGGCCGACCTAATTTCCCATCGTCGCGTGCCAAGCCATTAGGTTCTAGAACAGCTGGCACCCCGGTGGTGGCAAGAGCACGACGGATGATGTCATTGATGCCGGCGTGCCGTGCTATCTGGCCTGCGCTCCTACTGCAGGATAAGCCATGGTGTTCCAGACGGTCGACACCTTCACCGCATTGGCAGCGATGCAGAGCCACGCAAGGAGCGCCAAGATGCAGGCAAGCAGCGAGCCGGAAGGTCGAGTCACCCAGCATGGTGCCTATGTTTGGTGACGGTAGTGCCTACCTTATATACCTGTACATATTATTTATTATTTCATATTAGTGACTTAATTAAAATTACTTCCAGTACAAAAAAAAAATACATTAAGTTTTATCAGTTGAGTAAATATGTGTTTGTAAATGGACTTTCTATTTGTAATCTCTATTTTCATTTTTAAACCATTTGACATTTTATTATTATTTAATGTTGACATTACACTCACAACACAATTAAAAAAAATACTTTTATAAAAAATTACATTCTTTCAAAAAATATCCATTTCATTTCAAACTTATAATTTTATTTTGAATGAATTGTTGTTTGTTATTAAGCTGCATAATAATATTAAGATCTGAATGCGCCTTATACTCAGAAATAAATAATTGATAAAGGCCCATTATTCACGACGCTGCTCTAAAGAAAGAAAACGCGTTTGGTTTGTAACGTGTTACAAACCCAAATCACCGAGTAGCCAGAAAGTCACAGCACTAATTAAAAAAAAATTGTTACCTTTAAGGTGTTGTCATATTCTGATTACTCATAATTTGAAACACGTTACTTTGCTTCGCAGACGATAGGTCCTGGAAAACTGAACAAATAAACAGAAGAATTATAATACTGTTCAATGTCTCTCACTTGTATGCTGATTACATCGCTTTCTATTGAGTTAACGCAGTGTGGGCATTATGTGAGAGTACTCTATTGGGCCCATACGGAACATCTTTGCGTCTTACGGGTGTCGTAAATATACGACCGTCATCGTCGTCGGCAGCAGCAGTGTGTTCATGACTTATAACGCCATTTTGCCATCACTAATTTTTCTGCCAAGCATGTTGGCTAAGGCATTCACGTGTAGTCACAAAGGCCTGTGGCCAAAGCACGAACATGCAAACTAAACGTGACGTAAATTCAATCGAGTTTTTAATCGAAAATACATCATGCATTATACCATTTTGGTTCAAAATTCAACAAGCACAAATATTAGTACCCATGGATAAGAATACAATTTTAAACTGAACGCGCAAAACGAGTATTGCCAATTCAAAAACAGCTTTTGAATTTACGTTACGTTGACTTCGTGCGGTCATGCTAATGTGTGGGCCTTCTGTTCTAGTACGTGTTATGACCTAACACTACAAACGCTTATGTATCTGTCGTGGACTCGTGGGACAAAACACTGGTTTGGACCTTTCGCTTTGAACTTGCATTAGCTGATGAAACACCAAAAGTTTGTCTAGGCTGGACTGGGCTAGACCCATTTAATTTAGTATTGCTAAAAAAATTGTTAAGGAAACAGGTTGGTTATATTAGTTGCCTCTTCAGAGAAAATACCAAAGTACACCAACAGGCTTAGCATGACGAATTTTATTTCTACTCTACTGTAGAATAGAAATCGATTGTCTACATTTCTCGGAAAAACTGTCAACTGTCTATACGGGAGCGTCATTTTTGTCTACTCTTCGGACGACAAAACGCTTGTCTACGGTTCTTGTGCTAAGCCTGCTGTACGGGTTACATCGTCCATTGTAGATTTAGAGATAGAAAAAAAGATATTTGAAGTTTCAAAATGTATCGCATCATTTCAGCATCAATGAGTGAAGGAATTGCATTCGCTATTGTCAAACCGAGAGTAAGTAGCAGCTATATTTCATTGTAATCTATTAAGTAATCTGCCAGCCTTCAGGGAATTTTTTCCATCGACGACGATGAAGAATTTCTTGATGCGCTATATTCTCTTCCTTTTTTTGAAATCGGTTAACGACTTCAAAAAAAGGAGGTGGTTCTCAATTCGACTATATTTTTTTATGTTTGCTACCTCATAACTGACGACTGGGTGAACCGATTTTTTATTTGAAAGCTGGTGCTTCCCGTGTGGTCCCATTTTCAATTTCATATAGATCTGATGCGTTTCGGAGACAGACAACGGAACTCTTCAAAAAATACATGAAATAAACCGCCATTGCTGCTATCGCATAAATATGCATTGTTTTGACCCCAAGGATGATGAAATTGATCACGAAAGTTCGAATTAGTGGGGTACCTACCCCACTAATTCGAATTTTCGTCATACTACTACTAAAAATTGAAAAATAAAACCTTTTTCCAAAAAAAGAAACAACGGACTTCCAAGAAAACACTACAAAGTGAAAAATAACTTTAATTTCGGAAGGCAGTGACAAAAAATTAAAATACATATCTAAAGTCACCGACTTCCGAAATTAAAGTTATTTTTCAGTTTGTAGTGTTTTTTCGGAAGTCGGTTGTTTTTTTTTTTGTTATACTACTTGTGCATCTTCTAATATATAAAATTCTCGTGTCACAGTTTTCGTTGCCATACTCCTCCGAAACGGCTTGACCGATTTTGATGAAATTTTTTGTGCTTATCCGGTATCTATGAGAATCGGCCAAGATCTATTTTTCATCCCCCTAAATGTTAGGGGTAGTCCACCCCTAAATAATTTATAAGGCAAAACAACGTTTGCTGGGTCAGCTAGTAATATATAAGAATCACGTATCGGATACCACCTTACTGTTAATGTGTATGGTTCGTTCCACCTTTAATGATAGAGTAGTTCTGGACCCTACCTACCTGTTGTCGAACTTTAAAAGCATGCGAAGCAGGGGCGGCTAGCTAAGTATCATATATTCTAGTGTTAAATTACACAACATTAACTTACCAACTATTTTACTTTAGTATAGTGTATCTATTTTTTTGCACCAATGACAACCCCATTTTTATGTCCACGCAATCACTGTCCATTCCAAGGTTGCCTGGAAGAGATCGCAGAAAGCGATAAGGCCGCCCATTGTATGTTTTTAGTGTTAATTTTGTTTTTGTCATGTTTTTTCTGGTGTACAATAAAGCATATATAAATAAATAAATAAATATTTCATTACTGTGGCCTCTCTTTCTTAACGGAGTTGCAAGACAGCCAAAACCAGTGACCTATGTCGAGAAACTTCTCACAAAAGATATTTCATACCATACCGTGTCGGCCGCCCGCATAGTCAGGTCTCAGTAACGAGGTCCCACCAAAATAGAAGAATAATTCTTTCACCAAAACCCTTTGTATATTTCAGTTTGTCTCACTACTTACGACCCGAAAGCTTTGTGGATACTGTGAATAGTGTCCTCTCGCTGGGAATTTTAAAGCAACTGTAGAAGAGATAGTCATTTGCCAGTTCTATACAAATAAATTAATTTTATTTTGTGTCTAGCACTTTCGAAATGCCCGTACTGTTTTGCGGGAAATTTTATTTCAGTGCTATGAAGAAAATCTAGGAAGTATTTCAAAGTGAAGTACAGTCACAAACAATTGTATTTTCCAAGATTTTGTGTACTCATTTACTGTGCAAGAGTCGGAATTTCCTTGTAGCTTGGAACTGTTTTCTTTGAATGCCGCGGCTAAATTAATTCAGTTTCTTAAATTTTTTAGTACTCTCATTTTAAAATTGAAAAATAAGTTAACTAAGCAATGGTTCAAAAAGCTGGGTTAGACTAAGCATAGATTCCTAAATAATTTTTTTTTTTTTTTTTTTTTTTTTTTTTTTTTTTTTAAAACGTTGCCCCACACTAGGAATTTCTTCCTGTATCGTGGGTGCGTTTACAAACATAGAAAACTCACAAGCACAAACACCCAGACCCGGAACAATTACTTGCAGATCATACAAATATTTGTTCCGTGCGGGGATCGAACCCGCGACACGCTGCGCAGCAGTCGATCGCTCAGCCATTACGCCAACCATGTCGTCAATAAATAAATCATTTGAGAGTTAAAAAACTCAAACATCCCATGATTTCCATTTATTTCCGAATCAGTAGGCAGGCAGCTTTTACACGTTGTAAAAACATTTTAACAACAACCAATACTTATTGCGTTTTACCTTTACCGCACTCTACAACACGTTTTACCCCCATATAAACAGTAACCAATACGTATAAACCGAAATATAACACAACCCGTCTTTGAATTCAGTTTTCGTAAAAGCAATTCCGTTTACGGTGACATTACAGGCGTTCACAAAGGTACACGAACTCGTAAACCTTATCAAGAAGATAATAAATAACACTTTTCTTTAACAAATTTCAGTTTCGGAAGTTCGTGCAGATACTGGCGGTGTATCTAAGAAAGTATAACTAAAGTACTGAGTCAGGGTTCCTTATCGTAAGTATTGCCGCCTCACTGACAGGGGTCTTCATAAAAATTTAATGTCTTTAATCTTTAAAGCCCTCCAAACTTTGGGTCGATGATAGCCCTAAGTTTACGAGGAACGCGTAAACTTCCGTAATGGTTACTATGTACTACTTTGTTGCAGAAGTTTATGTTCCATATTAAGGTTTATAATGACAAGATGGCTGCCGAGATAAGTGGTGAACAAATTCGGGATATTATAATAAAATGCAGGGGGGAAATTTTTTGTTAGGGCCTGTACCGGAACCAAAACAATAAAACGTATTTTATTGATGACTGAGCGTGACGATACTTTATCTATTTTATTGCTTTTGGGCAGGGGTCGTTTGATTATGAAATGAATGAAAGGTCAGAATCAGATCAGAACCCTGTAAAGTCAGTTTCTTATCGAGTCTAGTCTAGGCTAGTCGCGAGGGAAATACATGAAAGAGACCTAAGCGTGACCCCTGTTATATTATTCGGTTGCCACGGTCTCACTTGTGTTGCGGAGTACTCAAATGAAACATCAAGCGCTTATTGACATGCCCGCACAAAAGTATGCTTAGCGTAGCTGCGTATGTATCGCTTAGATATTATATCATTCTGACATTCACCAATCACAAGTTGATATTACTTAGATAAACACCCGCTCTCAATGCCCTTCAGAAGCTGTTTGTTTTTTTATTGACAAACACCTTGATCACAGCTTGATTCCGTCATACTCGAAAGCAAAACGTCATAGGCATGGAACAGAGGCGTGTTGATACTTTCATTTAAGAAGGGTGAAAATGCCATGTTGCTTGGAGATTCCCTACGTGATTGAATGAGAAATAAAGAAATCCGCAGGAGAACCAAAATAACGGACATAGCCCGCAGAATTGCCAAACTTAAGTGGCAATCAGGGTATATTGACGTAGAACAGATGGTTAATGGGGCCGAAATTTGGCAACCGTGTACCGGAAGACGTAGAATGAAAAAATCGTTTATTTGCATTACACCATACCAACCTTAAAACTATAACAGTGATAATAATGCCAAAAGGGCCTCAACTCAGCATAATGTCAGATGACAGCACAACGAGTACCACCTGACGCTGATTTTCTGCTGAAACCCACGAGTATCTTAAGTATGCTAGAATAATAAATACAAAGGGAAATGTGTATGTGTATGTGAGTACAGTCAAAGTCAAAGTCTAAGCATTTATTTCAAATAGGCACTTAAAAGGCACTTTTGTAGAGTTGGAAGGCCCACAAGGTGGACCGATGACCTTGTGAAGGCCGCAAGAATCCGCTGGATGCGGGAAGTACAGAACCGGTCGAAGGGGTGTAGCTTGGAGGAGGCCTACGTCCAACAGTGGAGGTCTTTCGGCTGAAATGATGATGATGATGATGGATGGCATGCAAGCTACTTGCGTAGTTTTGAAGGCTTTAAGGCAAACCTAGTCGCTACGAAAAGCTACAACCTAATCGCCAGTTCATTCAGCCTAGTCCTGTAATAAGCACAGTTGCGTGCTCGCGAAGCATAAAGTATCGCTTAGAAATGAAAGCGTGCTTATTGTTTTAAATTGCCTCCCGCCCCCAGTGTGACAGTGGGTGGAATGCGTTACTCTACCGTTATTATGAGGGAAAAATCTACTTACCATGGCTTTTTGTACTTGACCATTTTGTAAAATTAAACGTTTTTCTAAGCGAATTTGTTTACGCATAGTAATCTTACGTAGTTAGCTACCTTTTAGCGATTATTTAAAACGATCTTGTGTTTTTATATATTGTTTATGATGGCGCAGTTTTTTTTTACCTTTCATAAACAGTCAATATGTTAAGCTTATTAGTCGATTAAAACGAATTTACTTGCTCAAATTGTATGCGCTTTATTGTATGTAGTTACAGTCAACTTTTCTCATGATTTAATCGTATAAAATTCAAAACGTGCCAATAGCTTACTACGAATTTATCAATTCGCCTACAAATAAATTAACTTCGTGCGAATCTTATCCGTTCCGAGTTTTAACCATAATGCATTGTGGCGGGGATTCTTTTGCAAAGAATAATAAGATGCCAGCCAGTGTTTCAATGGTTTTACCATTGAAAAAATGCCATATTTATTATCTTGTAATGAAATCATTATAATGTCAGATAGGTCCTACAGAATGATAAAGTATGCCAATTCAAGTCCCAAAAGCATTATGATAATCAGATGACAATTGTCAACCATAATTCTTCCTTCAAAGCCTAATCTAGGCTTCCATTCAGATAACACGACACAATTAATAACAAGAATCGAAAGCAGCCCTTAATCTGTACATTTATCCGTTAATCTATGGCAGTCACGCAATCGGTAATATAAAGCATTAAAAATCAACCACCAAAACTAATGTTGTCGTTAAAATATCAAAGGTATACAAGCTAAAGTGGGAGTAGAGGTACAAAAAGCTTAAAACTCGTAGAAGTAACATTTTTACATTTGCATAGGGTTTCGTGTTGTCTGGCAGACAAAGAATGTGGCGTGCCATCTATTGTGTCCGCGACAGCTAAGTTATTATTTCAACGGTATTTTTTTTATTAGAAAAAGTAGGCGTTTACTGGAAAATAAACAGAGCTATTGACATATCGCTGTGGGCTTTGTGCGCGACCTTTACGCGAGAATATATCGTTGTTCCGAAATCGAGAATTTTTCTACCCATTGCGCGGTTACTTCACTCCTACTATATCATCCCTTAACAAAACGTTAAATGTAGAAAACACATTGTAGTATACGACGGTTTTAATTGATTTTTTTTAATGTTCGCAGTACAGAACTCCTCGCGTGCACGTCTAGCGTGATTTGTGCGCCTCGGAATCGCGCGTGACGTCGCTCGGGGAGCCTTCCCTCCACAAAAGGGGGAGGTCAACTGTTACCCCGCATACCAGCGGGTACAGTAACATGTCCGACCCCGTTTTACTATGAAACGACAGTTTTATTTTCCCCTAAGTCGAGACAAGAGCAAGAAATCAGATTCGTTCCTGCCTTTTTAGTAGACTTGAATGTTGGAAGTTTAAAACTGGATCGTGTTTTTGCTAGCCTGAATTTAATGCTCATGACAAAATAGTTTTGTGATACCGTGAGCACTTACAAGTAGGTAATTTTTGTCTTTTGAAAACTTGCCAAACTGAACGTAAAAATGTACCCTACCCTACCCTACCCTGTTTGGGTACACCTTTACGGTCTGTTCGGTAAGTTGTTGTGTGTAGTTAAAATAAGTGCTCATGGCATGTCAAAACTTCTCATGTACATCAAGTTGAGGCTTGACATAAAAACATGAACGATTTTCTTTGTTTTTTTGTTTTGTTTTTTTCCTCGTTTATCCAAAGATCTATAATAATACCACTTCTTATACCGAGTAGGCACCAGCATAGATCACCACGTTTGCTCAAGACGGGTTGACGATATCAAACTGTAAGTCAAGAACCTAGACTTAAAGTTGTCATAGTTGCCATGTCAGTAATGCCCAAGATAAAATCAGAAAGTATATAGGAATTGAAAATGATAACTACAAAGATTTGCCTATGTCGCCAACCTTCACAAACGTTTCACTCACATCTAGTCCAATTAATTTTATCAAAAGGCCCATCAGACTGAAACATTAATAAAAGATACTTAGAAACGGATTATTTCTCCTCAGCTCTTCCAGCAATGTGACGTCGCGGATTTCTGAAGACAGTTGATTATCGAAACGAGTCCCATAAAGGAGCAACGCTTGGTTTTATGTCGATGTAAAGTTTTACTAGAAGTGACGCCACGGCTCCGTCAACATCTGCCTAACCTTTTCCCGGTCTGCTCCCATTCTAACCGGATGCAGCTGAATACTAGTATAGAAGTATGAGGAACAGGGTATAAAGTTCACTCATAAATAAATAAATAAAATAAAATAAAATAGCCTTTTATTTCTTGCTTTTTGAATAAAAAATATAAATACTGCATGCAATCATAATTATACATTTCAATTCGTAATACAAAATGATTTAATTTTTTCTGTACAATGCCTATCCTAGAAATATCACAATAAAAAATAAATTAAATTAAATGATTATTTTATTATTATTAAAGATTAAGATTATTTATTTAATTGATTGATATGTTGTTTTTTTTTTTGTAAATATTTAAACGACTACATAAAAGTTTTAATAGCAAGAACCCCTCTTATTCGAAGGTGAAGGCCTCCTCCAGAGATGACCAGCGGTCTCTATCTTCTGCTGTTTGCATCCAGCATTTGCCAGCTACTTTAACGATGTCATCGCCCCAGCGAGCTATGGGCCTTCCTCTCTTTCTTTGGCCTGATGGGCCTGGCCATGACGTTGCTCTTGAAGTCCAGCGGTCGTCTGTGAGTCTTGCGATATGTCCGGCCCATCTCCATTTTAGCTTTTGCGAATATTTGAGGGCATCTATGACTTTTGTTTTGAGTCTTATACGAAGGTGGGGTATCTTTTGAATTTTTCGTATTTTCATGACACTCCTTTCCATGCTCCTTTGACATGACGTTATTTTTGTTTTAGTTCTTCGAGTAAATTTCCATGTCTGGCAAGCATATGTTAATGAGGGAAGTAGGCAGGTATCCATGACTCTTTTCTTAGTTTTCATTGGCATACCACTCTTGAGTATTTCTTTAAGACTCCAAAACTTTTTCCACGTATTTTTTACTCTCCTTTCGACTTCCATCTCATTGTTTTGTCGATCAAATGATATCTGTTTTCCAAGGTAAATGTAGCTGTTAACATAACATATAGGTGTGCTTTCGACGTATATGGGTACTTCGGTGTCATTAGTCATGATGTTTGTCTTACTTAGGTTTATTTCCAGACCCGCCTTTTTACTTTCTTCATACAGTGAGTTTACCATTGATTGCAGCTGTTTTGTATCCTCAGAAAACAAGACTATATCATCCGCGAATCTCAAATGGTTTAAGTACTTGCCATTTATATTTAAACCGTGTTTACTCCAGTCTAGTTTGCTAATGATTGACTCTAGCACCGCTATGAAGATTGTTGGGGAAAGAGGGTCCCCTTGTCTAACTCCTCTCTTTATGTGTATAGGCGGTCCTGTGGTTTCCAGTTTTATTCGGCTCGTGGTATTGCCATATAGATGTTTCAGAACTCTAATGTATTCAATCTCTACTTGCTGAGAGTGTAAAGCTTCCCATATTGATGAGTGGAGAATACTGTCAAAAGCTTTCTGATAGTCTATGAAAATCATGTATAAGGGTTTCTGGAATTCTTGATACTTTTCAATCACCATTTCCAGACAATGAATATGGTCCACAGTAGAGAAGCCTCTTCGAAATCCTGCCTGTTCAATAGGTTGATGTATTTCAATCGATTTTCTTATCCTTTTTTCTAAGAGCGATGAAAATAGTTTGTAGATTGAGGGCAATAGGCTGATTGGTCTGTAATTACTTATATTGTTTGGATTACCTTTTTTGTAGAGCAAGATTATTTCGGACTCGGACCATTGTCTAGGGGTGCGTGAGGATTTTAATACCATGTTAAACAGACGCGCTAGTGGAGTTACTAGATGTGTGCGTCCTATCTTTAAGGCTTCGTTCGTGATCTTATCAGGACCGGGGCTCTTCTCTTCCTTGAGTGAGTCGATTCCTCTGATCACTTCCATTTCATCCATGTTGCTAATCTCACCCCTATAGATTGGTATTTGGGTATTAAGTGGGTAGCACCGGTTGCACTCTTGGTTTTGTGAACTGTATAGACTCTTGTAGAAGGCTGTTGCTATTCTTAGTATTTCTGACCTATTTTGTGTTGTGTTTGTTGGCCCTTGAAGTCCTTCGATCCATGTTTTGTGTGATCTTAACTCTTTGTATGCTCTCTTGACGCTGCCGGAAGTATTGAGGTGTTTTTCAAAAGTTAGTGTACGATGATTCTTATAATCGCTCTTAATGTATTTACTTACAAGTTTGTATAGAGCTTTCAGTTCGTTTTTCATAGACCGCGACTTTGGTTTGGTTGCTTGTAATATTTGTTTCCGCTGGATCAACTTTTCCGTGTGGACTGACAGTATACTGACTTTCTTCGATCTGTGAGGTACGTGATCTTTTTTCAGGCTAGTGTCGATGACGCTTACGATTTCGTCGTAATATTCTTGAACCGTGTTTGTTTCTTGCCAGTTGTATACTAGGTTTTCTGAACAGCTGTTTAGTGATTCTTTGTACCTCAATACATCTTCTTTGTTTTTCAGTAAAACTCTTGGAAAGTTTCCATAGTCCTTTCGACTTTTTTTCTTTGTTTGCAGTAACAATTTGGCTCTGACAAGTCTGTGGTCTGAAGGGAAAGTTACATTTAAAACTTGCATGTTTTGAATGTTTCTGTGATTGTTAGTTAAAATGTAGTCAATTTCGTTTTTCGTGACGCCATCTGGAGATCTCCAAGTCCATCTCTGATTGTTTTTCTTTTTGAAAAATGTGTTCATAATAGCTAAATTGTTTTCATAAGCAAATTCAATGAGTCTATCCCCTCTACTGTTTCTGTTACCATAGCCGTGACTTCTTGTGACTAGTTTTTCATTTGGTTTTGGTTGGCCAATTTTCGCATTAAAGTCACCCATGACTATTGTATTTCTTCCTGCTAATTGTAAAGCTCTGTCAACAGTGTCGTAGAAAAGTTGTAATTCTTCATCACTTGCAGCCTCAGTGGGAGAATAAACTTGAATTATGCTTACTTCGAAGTTATTGAATTTTATATTTAGAAGAGCTACTCTCTCAGACAGACCTATGAAACTTTCAATATAATTCTTGAGGTGTTTTTTCACTATGAATCCCACACCGTAGAGTCCTGGTGTTTCGCCTATGTAGTACAGGATGAAGTCGTTGTGTTCTTCGATTGAGTTTCCTAGTCTTCTGATTTCAGAGAGACCTATAATGTCATATTTTATGTTTTCCAGTGATTCCATTAGCTCTATCAGACGGCTATAAGTCGATAAAGTTCGGACGTTGAATGTTGCTATGTATAGAACATAATTTTCTTTGTTTTCATTTATTATACAGTTACTTGAACTTGAAGGGTTACTTTTCATCCCTGGAGGGTTTTGGTCTACAACTCCCGCGGGGACCAGCCGTGTTGGGAGGGAAGAGGGGTGGGCGGCTAGTTGCTATTCTGAATAGTTTTTGGTGTGTATGTTATCTTGGTTGCTAGTACTTTGTATTGTATTTGTAGACTTTGGTATGAGGAAATTAGTAATGTCAGCCGTTTTGTTTTTCTTTGTAGGGCGATTTTGAGTTACGGGAGAGTCAGTAGGTCTGTTATTTTCCGGGGATTCCGACATGATCCTTTTTTTATTTTTCGAGTTTTCTTGATTTTTTTGTGTCTTTTTCCTAAATTCATTGTCTTCCAGAATGATTAATTTGTCGTATTTTAATATAGCCCTTTTCCCGTTTTCTCTTGCTGTTTTTAGTTGTTCCTGTAATTCTTTACGCTTTTGGAGTACCTCTTGAGGAAAGTCTTCTTTGAAATAATAGGATTTTCCTTCAATTGTTTTTTTGTTTTTAAGTAGTTGAATTCTCGTTTTCGTTGTTGAAAAAGTAATTAGGACAGGTCTGACAGTTTCGCCTTTTTTACCCAAACGTCTGGCCGTTTCGATGCTGTTAGTGTCGCATGTGATCTTGAAATCTTTGCTGATTTTTTCAACGATGTTACCGATTATATTTTTTCCACCTTCAATTTCTTCTGGGATACCAAAGAAAACTAAGTTCCTCCTCCTTGTGTATCTTTCAAAATGATCTATTTTTCTTTTTTGCTCTTCAATTTTCTCCTCCAAAATAGATTGCTTAGTTTCGATATTTTCCAATCTTTCATTCACCTTAATATTTATAGTGTTTGTAATTTCTTCTTGCATAACTATCATTTGTGCTTTCTGTTGTTTTATGTCTTCTTGGATATTTTTAAGCATTTCCATAATTTCTTCCATCCTTATTTGTTACGTTATTAAAGAAAAAAGGAAGTATCCGTGGTGGCCTGGTGGTGATAAAAAGTTGTGGTTGTTCGACAATAGATGGCGCTACTGGTCTTGCCAATTGAGGAACGATCGTGCTACGATATCAGTTACGATGATTCCGTTACTTCAACATAGATGGCGTATGTGTTACTCCTCAACAGATGTCGCTAAAAGTCGCTGCGATCGTTTATGTTTTTGCTGTGTAATGATTTCTTTGTAGGTTACGATTTCTGATTTCGCTTTTATGCTTGTTTTTACTCACTGTTTTTGTTATAAAAGCACTTGAAGTAATAAAACCTCTTCGTGTAACACTTTTCCAGTAGACGATTTTTGATCCTGACGTTTTATCACTGTTATTATTCACTCAGGTTTATCATCTGTTTCTGTTAACTTCTTGTAATAAAATCCACTTTACTCGTTTCACAGTGCGCGTTGACTGTATTTGTGGCTTATTTGACGCTACACACTCTTAATTAGACGTTTTAGACACTTTTTACGAATTTATTTTTCGGAGCGATTCAAAAACAGCTGTTAACGGCACAACGGTGGCGCCCTCTTCCTGTTCACTCATACTCTAGAGAAAAGGGAAGATCGTCCGATCAGACGAGTGTTGTGTCTGATGGGCCAACGGTAGATTTTTTTTTAAATGGTATCTCGTAGTTGATCTTGAGAGGCCATAACTACTTACCGTGTTTTCCTGTGGTTGCCTTAAGAAAACTTAAAACCTCCAGCCAAGGGCGTAAAACTGCTCACACTAAGCGATTGTACGCTAAGGGCACGTCTTGTGGGGTACGGGCCTCGGCTCAGGGCGTCACTGGTAGGGGGACAGCAAGTGGGGACAGGCTGGAACAGATTTTCATTATTATTAGCAATCGGAGAATTTAACTCTACAAGCTCAGCTGTGGCACGGGGTGGCACATCAACGAGCAAGAGACGGTCGGGGGTCTTATCATTAACTCGGGGTTTTCGTGGGGTGCGAGGACCTCGGCGGCGAGGTCGGAATGACGATTGTCTGAGTTTATGAAATGTACTAGTAGCCATACTGCTTTCTTGGAGAGTAATGTGGGCATCTGGATAGTAGAGAATCCCCCAACGGTTGACGTCGAAACGTTGCATATACACCAGTCGCGCGGTAAACTCTGATTGCGCGATGCAGGATTTGTGTGACGTCAGGTCAGCGATGCGTAGTCCGCATGTGGCGTTGTAGATGCCACACCAGTATTTTAGATGGAGCGATAGCCATACAATAAAATTGAAGGAATAATAGAGGTAAGAGATATTCTACTGGTGGTGTCGTGTATTAAGAGGTGGTTCTTAACTTAACCTTCACTATGGGAGAGACATATCCAAAACGATTTCCAAAAAACTGCGTTTATATATACTGGAACCACAAAAGTCGAAACGAGAATTCCACTATCAAAGCTTATAACAAAATGCATAATCAGCGTATAATGTTCCCACTGCTGGGACTCAGGCCTCCTCTCTGTGAGAGGGAGAGGGTCGTAATCCACTACGCGAGGCCAGTGGGGGTGGTGGATGTCACATGTCGAATTTTTGGTTCTAGGACACGCCGGTTTCCTCACGATGTTTTCCTTCACCGCTTTGAGAGCAGTGGTTCTGAAATAATTTACACGAAGTAAAGCGCCGTGTAGGTTTAAACCTACGACCTACAAATCGTAAGGGACGGCCAACACTGCTTCTGCTGATAGTTAGTATGAAGCCTAAAGATACTAGGATATTGGAAAGCCAAATGGATCCACCCCGAACTTATGTAAATTCGTTATACGAACCGCTTCCATTCCATATACATCATTGGAACTTTTATAAAGCGTCCACAGAAGCAAGAGTAAAAAAGAATGAATATTACAAATGATTCAATTTGGTGAGACATTATATTTTGTTGCTCCTTTTGATACTTGCGATTTCTTTGGACGATATCACTTATTCGTCTTTTGTGTAACGAGGGCAATGATATTCTGAGGTATTTTAATAAGACGCCTTACAACCTATTGGTGTGACCTTCTTCACCTTGCCTTACGTATATTAAGAATTTTGAAATTGCTCCTTCTTTATACAAGTTTGAAGAAATGTGAATGAAATTCTGAAAAATTCTGGCCTGTGGTTAAATAGGCTTTCATAAATTACGTAAATTAAATTACATTCTGTAAATTTGAACAGCGGCTATTTAGCGGCAACAGAAAGTCAGAAGGAAGTCAGTCAGACTCAAGCCTTAAAGACGAAGACCTGAAGTCAAAAAACAAACAGAAGTAAAAGTAGGACAAGACCGAAATAATAAATTCATTCGAAGTTCATTCAAAGATCCTACAAAACTAGTGCCAGTGACGACTTTGAAGTTCAGTAATTTGCCGCACGAATATAGTATATGGATTTTAATTAATTTACGTGTAAAAACCGGCTAAGTGCGAGTCGGACTTACACACGAAGGGCTCGGTACGTTCCACGCTTCTTGCGTATTTGATAAAATTGCGGCCATAGCAATATATACTAGCTAGACCATTTCCACCATCCATTCCAGTCCATTTTTTTTTTCATTTCCATTTCCATTCACCATTTTGTTTTTCATATTAGACCTAATACGGTTCATGAGACACGACCACTGACTGATAGATGGACGGAAAGCGAATCCCTTGTAATTAGGTTCCATACGCACTCTTCTTGTTTTTCAGCTTGGGAAATCATCAAATAACTTCTCCCGCTCTGGGTGGAGCGGGAGGGCGTGTCAGACTTTTACTGACTAAAACCCTCCGCGTTCCTTCAGTTGCATGTGTGCCAGGGGCCACGGTATCTCTTTCGAACAACCCGCACCCCTGGCAGGCATCGGCCCTTGCGAACCCCACCAGTTGGTATGACATCTCTTTGAAGCGCGCGTGGGACCGGAAGCCGGGCAGACATCCACCGTATGCTCCACCGTGTCCTCCGGGCGATCTACGCAGTAGTAACACCCGGGCGTTTCCTCCCGCCTTGTGCGAAACAGGAACCTCCCGAAACAACCGTATCCGGTGAGTACCTGCGTCTGGCGGAAGGTGAGGACGCCGCAAACGTGGCGTGCCCAGCACTGGGTTGCGACAATCACTCTCTCCACGTCGCCATGAGATCCCGCCGGAGCTCTGTCCGCTGTGCTGCGATTTATCGCGGTAGCGGAGTTACGCCCCGGCGTTTTGCCTCCTCGCGCCACTCCCACGTGTGCGCGAGGACCTTTGCCTCCGGATCCCATGCTGGCAATCAGGCAAGGAGGCCCGCCGCCTCACCGGAAACCGTGCGGTATCCCCGGATCCACTGGATGGCCATTGGCCATGAACCTATTGGACGCGTTCAAGCGGCGGGCTGGTCGGCGCCTCAATGAAGGCGCCCACACCAGTGCACCGTAAAGGGCCATAGACCGCACGACCCCGCGTAGAGCCCCCGGCAGGAGGCGTTGGGACCCCTAGATTGGGCAGGAGCCGCTTCAAGGCAGCCCCGGCCCGCTCCAGTCTGGAAGCCAAACATCGGAAATGCTCCGCGAAGTTCCATCGGCTGTCGAGGACTAGTCCCAGGTACTTCATCGTTGACTCGACGCCTATGTGAACCCCTCCTGCCGTTATTTGGGAACCCGTCGGTGGCGCGTTCCAAGGAACATGAAACACACGGCCTCGGACTTGTGCAAGGCCACCTCGAGTCCCAAGGCAATCCTCTCGACGATTGTCGCAACCCCGTGTGTTATTAGTTCGGCCGCCGTCCGGTACGACCTCCCATGCGCCAGGATCAGCTTGTCGTCAGCGTAGCAAAACACCGTAGGCACCCTTTGGGTACAGATTTCTGAAATCTGTTATCTGAAATCACTTTGAAAATATACTGAGCTCGCCCGCGATTTTAATTAGTTCAGTTTGATTAATCTTAGCGTTCTTTCTTTTCTTTTTACTCTGCTTCTTAGGATCGTAGCGTGATGTTAAAAAGCCTAAGTAACCTTTCTCAGGAGTTGGGCTATCTGATGCAAAAGTATTTTTTTAATCTGACAGAAATGACCCCTACATACCTACAAACTTGACAGCACGGTTGGCGCAGTGGTTAAGCGATTGACTGCTGTGCTGCGTGTAGCGGGTTCGATTCCCGCACGGAACAAATATTTGTATGACCTACAAGTAGTTGTTCCGGGTCTGGCTGTTTGTGTATGTGAATTTAAATGTTTGTAAACGCACCCACAATACAGGAGTAATTCCTAGTGTGGGGCAAAGTTTAAAAAAAAAAAAACAAAACTTAAAAACAAAGAAACAGATGTCAACTCTTTATAATATTCATATAGATAAATATACTTAACTCTTGGATAAGCACGAATAATTTATAGGTGTCCCTAAAGTTTAGGCCGAAGCTAAAAGTATGAGAAAAAAAATGAGACAGCAACTGTCAACTCTTTTTACGAAGGTAATCAAATTATATCCATTACTCCTAGACAAGCTAACAAGGAATACCAAGCAGTTGATTAAATTAGTTTTTCTTTCATTAGCAGATAGCTACCTAGTTACATAAAATAACCTAATACCTTTAAAATGTTCCTGACAAAAATTGCAAACAGCGAAGAATTTCTATCTCTTCAAGGCGGACCAGACAAAACTTAAAGGATATTTTTAAATTCTTCGACGCGCAGCGATGGAAACTGAATACAAAATTTGCTAGCACTTACGAAAATCAAGTGTTTTAGAAGTGTTACCGTTCGAAGGGGTTTTAAAGAATTTATTAATAAATGCAACACTGGTTAAATACATTTAACTATTTGGACGTTATAGACCATCAACCCTGGTATCTCCGAAAGGTAAAGCAGAGACCACCTATGTATTTTATTGGACAACTAGCTTCTGCTCGAGACTTCGTTCGCGTCAAATTTCTTGCTCCTTCGACCCACCCCATCAATTCGAACCACCTCCACGGGCGAGTACTTCGTATTCGTGACTTTTTTTCTCTTTGCTCGGCTCCTAAGGGTAAGGGCTATATAGCCTTTGTCAATAAACAGGCTATCCAACACTAACAGAATATCCCCTTCAGTGGGTACCTTCATTATCGTTGCGGGGGGCTCAGTAGCTGTGGTCATCCCCACGGTGAAGCGAAGAGGAACCCCAAGGTGGGGCCGCTCGTCAGGGCTTTTGCCTCCAAGCCAACGACGTAGCGGCCAAAAAGTAGGTTGCGGTGAGATGCATCGCAACTAAGGCGGGCCGCGATGTCGAATGGGAGGCATCGAGGCATCCGTAAGGAGCCGAGCCGCGCGGCATGGTATTTCGCAGAGCTAACTGGGCCCTCCGCCCTTCTCCCTCATGACTGCCCTTACACATCATAAATGCGAGCGCAGTACTTGATCATTATTTTGCTGCGATGTAATTTTAAAACTGCGATATCTCCTAAGATATTCATTGAAATCGAATGATGTTAAGGCAATTTTATTTTAAATTAAATACTTATAAATGAGGGGCTTGTGACTAAGTAACAATAGCTGCACGGGTCGATCGATCAGGTTAAGCTACGCTTGCCGCGGTTGGTCCGTGGATGGGTGACCATCTTTACATACCAAGACCCCTCCGTGCCTCGGAAAGCACGTTAAGCCGTTGGTCCCGGCTGTCATTTGTGGATCTTTGACAGTCGTTACGGGTCGTCAGAAGCCCGAAAGTCTGACAACCAGTCTTACCAAGGGGTATCGTATTACCCCAGTAACTGGGTTGTGGAGGTCAGATAGGCAGTCGCTCCATGTAAAATACTGGTATTCAGCTGCATCCGGTTAGACTGGAAGCCGACCCCAACATAGTTGGGAAAAGGCTAGGCAGATGATGACTTGTGATGAATAACCTAATTATTTGGATAAGGATTAATATCATGTTTATAAAAACACCTTCGCAAATAATACATTATTTTAGAACAAATTTGGTTAGCATAAAAAAGGTTATAGTGAGCCAACCTTAAAAGATAGACATATGCTGTCGGAGACTTTTTTTTAGAACTTTTAAAGGGAAACAATTCTGTTATACATGATTTTTGTGAAACTTTAACCGTTTACGCAGCGCACGCAGCGGATGCTCTCAAAAGGCAAAACCCCCCCCGATTTTGAAACATTCTTCATTGGTGCTCCTCTCTTATTGGTCTAATATTAATATATAATATATATATATTATAAGTATAGATAATATTACATACAAAGTGTAATTTTAATCACCGTTAACCTCATAAGGGGGCATTGTACTCATCATTATGAACAACTTTTTCCATGGGCAAATTATACCTTGTATATATACATAGTATAAATTAAATCGACAAAAGATGGCTTTAATCCCATGTACCGACCGACTATAGTAAATATAAAAAATATATACAAATTAATAAAATTAAAGCGTTTGTTTGTAATTCCAAAATAACAGCTTTTTACTAAATGCATAATTATGAAAGTTTAAACGGTACATACGTACTTAGGCATAACAAAAAAAGAATTCCGTTTTTTCTTTTTTGAAATGTTATCTGTCTGTTTTTCCGGATAATTTCCGAAAGAGCTACACCGATTTGACGACATTTTCACTGGCTGATAGCTGATGTTATAAGAAGTAACTGATGCTACTTTTATTTTAGATAGAGAATTACGAGTAAGGTTCCGCGCAAAAAAAGCTAAACGGGGAACGGACAACGCACAGCCTAAACTGCTGGGTGTAAAAGAACGAAATGTTGCACAAGAGTTCCTTATATAGCGAAACTGAGCACTGAGAGCACATTTTACAAAAATTCACTCCCTAATGGTCTTTCAATAAGGGATGATGGGTAACTCAATCGGGCACACGACTATCTAGTTATTAAAAAAAAAACGAATCATAAAAACCTCCTCCAAATATTCCCGAATAACATAAGTTACATCCAAAAATACCGTAACTATCGAAACATCCATGATTAGAAATCTTACCAAACTTCGTCGTACATGGAAAGTTATAAAAGTGTCATTACAAAAACCGATGCCTACAAACTTTGCCTATACCGCAAACTTTACCTTTAACTTACGGAGGAATCGAATTTACCTCATTGGTCTTATGGGGTTCTGGTCCAAGGAATAAAGCAGTTTCTGGCCAACAGCCAACATTGGAACTACTGGTCTTTTTACATTTAATACTCTTAAGTTTGATGTAGTGTACTGCCCAACTTATAAGGAAGCTGAGATTAATAACGTTTATTTTGCTAAGAGGTTTAGCTCAAATTGCTTTCTGGGAAAATTGGGTAGCATGATTTTTTAGTTTTCTTGTAAGTTTGTTACAGGGATGCGTTCTTAGCCCACGTTTGCAATGGACGTAAAACTAACGTGGCGGGTTATTATCTGATTTTCAACTCTCTCCTTTGAGCTGAGCATTGAAAATCAAACAGAGCGCATCTTATCGCGTCAAACAACACACTGTTAGATTTTCAACTGTCAGCGCTGATTAGTGCGATGAAAATTCAGTGCACGAATAAAATCGCCAGGCTCGTGCTACCTTTTTTTTTTTTTTTTGTGGGTGGGAAATCATCAAATGACTTCTCCCGCTCTGGTTGGAGCAGGAGGGCGTGTCAGACTTTTACTGACTAAAACCCATCCATGTTCCTTCAGCTGCCCGTATGCCAGGGGCCGCGGTATCTCTTTCGAACAACCCGCACCCCTAGCAGGCATCGGCACTTGCGGGCCCCACCAGCTGCTGCTGACGTCCTCCTGCGACGGGTCAGTACAGTGGCCCCGCCGCCAACCACTTTTCGGCCACAGGGGATAGGGAGAGCGGCCAACGCTATACCGACACTCCTCTTCCCCTGCGGCCCCACCGCGTCCGCCATCAAACGGTGGCGGCCCCGTCCAGGCTACGGAAGGGAAGAGCGCTACTCAGAAGTACCGGCACTCCTCCTCCGCCGCAGCCTGTAACTCTCAGCCGCGATGCCTCCCATTCGACATCGCGGCCCGCCTCAGCTGCGATGCACCTCACCGCAACCTACTTTTTGGCCGCTACGTCGTCGGCTTGGAGGCACAAGCCCTGACGAGCGGCCCCACCTTGGGGTTCCTCTTCGCTTCACCTTGGGAGGGTGACCACGGTTACTGAGCCCCCCCGCAACGACAATGCGGGAACCCCACTGGGGGGGAGGCTCGTGCTACCTGAGCTAACTTTTGCGTCCATCTAGATGTTTAATTTTAAACTTTAACGGCTAAATAATTAGTTTTTGACATTGAAACATCTAAGCAACGTTAATAAATTTGTTTATAGTGTTTATATAGCTTCTACGACTAAATACTTATTATCTCTATTTTATCTATCTAAAGACTGACAGAGTTGTGTAGTTTTGTTCCTATTAATATTCCTACCGCTGAATTTTCAACGCGGCATTCCAGTTTTCAACTGAAATAAAAACCTCATGCAAAGCGAAAATAAACCGTACAAAAAACAATAATGTGACAGTCGTTTGACAACTCCTGCAATTCAGAACCATTGTGTCTCGCTTCCGTGTAAATAATTTTTAATTTCCTCTTGTAATTTTAATTCCCTCCCTGTAGCCCTGTAAATGCCAGTGAATATAGCTTTATTTTCAACTCTGAGCGTTCATGAGCAAGTTTTTATTATGCCCATGTCGTTTGTCACTCCGAGACAGAGGGAAGCGTTAATTTGACAGGGGATCTCATGCCATACTGACCCAGTTGCGTACTAGATTACTTTATTCTACGTGTTGGCCTGTCACAATTTTTCGAATCGTTATAAATTGTGTTGGAACGTTGTCTTCGTGTCAGTCGTTTTTGTGATATACTTGAGGGATCTTCTTTTTCAGTCAATGTTTTGTTCCGTCAGTTAACTGTGTCAGGTTTATCTTTGTAGAAGAGAGAAGATTAGATTGTATTATACTAAAACGTCTATCTTATTGGCAATGTTTATAGATAGGTTAAGTGGGTTGTATTCAAAACTGTTGTTCCGTGTGTTGCCGGAGGTAAAAGAATAGCACCATCCCATTTCTTCCCGTGGGTGTCGTAGAAGGCGACTAAGGGACTTACTAGAGAATGGGCAGCAGTGTTCTCTATGCATTTGACCACCATACTGTGATCGCCAACCCACCTGTCAAGTGTGGCGATTATGGCGAATCCCCCCCTTTCGAGGGATGCTTATGTCCAGCAGTGAACGTCTTTCGGCTGATATGATGACAGCTAAATCAAAAAATTTGTTCTCCGTGCTATTACAATTACATGCTGCTAAATATTTGACAACAATTGCGACCAGTACCTAGTCATGCTTTTAATAAAACCGTGAATGCTAAATTAGGTACCTATTCTGTAAGCATTTTCCACACAGGAATAAACTTCAAAAATAAAACACTATAAAAGGACACCGACCTGGCTCAGGTAGTTTTAAAAGTCGTAAATATTTGAGCAAGCAATTCCCAATTCCGGGGGTGTATAAATCTGACAGATGAAAAGTTCATAACTAGGAAACTAATTGGTCCCAAATGGCCCGATAGTCATAGTGGATGACTCCTATGGGGCGAAATAAACCTGCGAATATATAGGAATACTCGTATTTTGTTTAAGGTACACAAAAGTGTTATGATTGTTGTATTTAGTTTATTCTTTGTTCTTTTTCATTCGTTTTTCATTTGTTTGTTACAGCAAAATGACCTTTATGTAAAGGGTATAATAACTTTGACATTTTGGTACATTATTTCGCTAGGATTACTTTGCTGACTTTGTATTGTTATTCATAGTTCTGTTTACTAGAGTACTTAGTATTATTTAATTTCAGGATTTACTTGTAGGCAGCCGACTTTCTCTGAAATAATAGAAAGTTCTTTTACAAACGCAAAAGTCTCTGTAGAAATTATTTACCTTCTCAAGATTTGTTTATGTACTTAAACAATCTCTGCTACAGAATTTGGACCACTTTAGGACTAACTATACTGTTTATTCTTCGTATTCCCAATATATTCTGTTTTCATTAAAATTAAGACTTTTGGCTGAATGAAAAACGAACAACCCAAATTCTCTTCCTATGTTTAAAAATTTAAAAACGATTTTTTTAAATTATAACGACTAAAGAACGATTTAAAAATTGATTTAGAATCCACTATTCTCATACACGATTCCACTAAATTGAATACAGCTGCCGTCAAGGCCATAAAATAGCATCGTCCAAACATAAGCGACAACGACCACTTTCGTATATGAAAACCAGAATATAATGACACGTCTTCCCTCACCCTAATTGGTGGAAGGCAAGCACCGGCAGTGAGATTACAGGGGTCAAATTAAATCAGTCGTGTTGTATTCAAAGAGCGAGTGCGATTTTATGATCCGTGAATATCGCGCAGGCATTTCTAGATGTTCGGATCACATTTTTATTGTTATGGAAATACGAGTTTCCCGTTAGTTGGAAATTTCAAAAGGGTCGATTAGGATGTCTGGTTTTGAAGGTTCTGCACAATACGGAGTCCCCCTCCTTATTTGTAAGATGTACCCCTCGGTTGAGTTGGGCTGCATACCTTTCAAGGGTTTCCAGAATTTTTAGTCTGAAGATTTCTTTGTGATGTTGGAGTGACTTTTAAAGTTCGCGGTATTGAGTTACGGTTCGTACGCTCGATTGAATTTTTACTACGCCGTGAAAATTTTCTTTTAAACTCGCGTCTTTATTATGTATGGGGGGCTCTATGAATGCGTGTTGATTTATTTAGTTACGAAAGTTAATAAATTATCCTTTTTCAAAATTTAAATATTAAATTGTAGATGTTTATGGATTTTTCCACTTTGCCTCACCAGTCTGTCCCACCAGTGGGACAAAGTGCCAATACCACTTGCCCCACCAAAATCAAGTGGCGGACGCAGTGGATGCCAAAATTTCTACTTTATCTAATAAAACCGTCTACTAATTAATAGGTACATATAACAATCCCCGAGAAATGAACTGGTCACACTAATATGAAATATTAAACCTAAGGGTATAAAAAGGCCCTGCAAATATTTTTTTGTGGCCGCTACAAAATGCTGACTTAAAAAAACATTACGAACACATGTTACAGCTATTCAGAAGTCTAGGCTGCAACGAATGAAGCCAAGTTCTGGTCGCACAAACTATGGAATCGACTGACGAAATTTTATTGAATTTTCCGTCCAATATAAGAGCCAAGTCGTTATTGATGGACGTGCCGTGACGTGGCATCAGCGCTAAAACAGCGCTTTTTGCCGAAAAGCTACGTCAAATATGAAATAAATAAAATTCTGGATACCAATTTATGATTTTTACTATGGATACTAAAAATAATTGCTTAAGTGGAATTAAAATAAAGTTTTGTTTATTTTAGGTGCAAACATAGCAAAAATTCACCACTTTCTGCATGTACACACGGCTACACATCAAGCTATACATTTTCAGTTTACGCTGCTGATCTCGCACTGTACGGAAATCCTATATAATGCGAGATCAGCTTATACTGAAAATGTATAGCTTGATATGGAGCCGTGTGTACGTGTTAGGGTTTTTTCATTTCAACTGCAAAAAAGCGCAAAGAAAACATTAACTTTAGCTAAAATAAATTCAGATGACTACTCACCCAGTAACAGGGTTGTGGAGGTAAGATAGGCAGTCGTTCCATGACATCATTCTGCTATTCAGATGCATCCGGTTAGACTGGAAGCCGATCTCTACATAGTTGTGAAAAGGCTAGGCAGGTTAATTAAAATTCTGATGACTACTACTTAGGGGCTATCCATAAATTACGTCACACAAATTTTATGGTCATACTTGTGAAACCCCTTCCCTCTCTTTTGACATCACTTTTTTTTCAATTTCGTATTTAGAAGTACATAGTTAAATGAAAACAGTAGTATTTCCATTCTTTTTCATTTAAATTAAAAATAATCTTTAATAAATTAACATAAAGTCAAATAATTTAGACATTTAATGGTGATTTTAACGTGACGTAACAATGCTTTTGATCCGCCCTGGCCCTTGACACACAATGCCAATGCCAATGCACAATTATTTTGTAGGGGTATAAAGCTCGATGAAAAGTCATCGAGCATTACCTATACCCCTACAAAATAATTACGAACCAAACATTTTAGCGGCCCAATTGGTGATGGAATACGGAACAATGTTTCATATCATATTTGGGACAACTTTGTATCTTTTTAGTGAGGCATATCGATCACCAGCGCTGGAGATATGGGAAAATCGCATAACTGGGTGTTCCATAGAATATTTGATAGATTGGATACTACATGGTAGGTAACATGGTACAAAATACTTCAATAACGTATCATTCAGGGAACAGATTGATTGATCAGCTGCTTTAGATTTTTGTATGGAATGGATAGCCTGATTAGACCCGGTAGCCTTGAGATTCTTTTCTTTGATGAAGGGACAAAGATCAAGTCAGCTTAAGGATAGCCAACACCGTCTTTCCGTTACAGAAAAAATAAGAAGGTTATACTGCAGTCGACCTCATAACGCTTTTGTTGGTAGAAAGATCTAAGTGGTCACCAACAGACCTGCACCCTAGTTGCGCACACTATCAATCAGAATCTGATCCACTTTGAAGTATATTGCTAATCCATTGATTCATAATTATGTTCGACAAATTTTTCTGCTCAAAAACGTAAATAACGCAATAAATGTTGTTGAGCGGTCAAAAAGATACCAGCCCACTCTTCCCATTCCTACAGTGTTTTTTTATTTATTTTTTGGGTAGGAAATCATCAAACAACTAAAACCCAATCGACCAATCGTCAAATAACTTCTCAGTTGGTGCTGATATCTCTTTGAGGCGCGCGTGAGACACAACACGCCGTCGACCCGGGCTTGGTCCCTACCGGACAGCGAGCTACCCATTACTCGTCGTTCGCAAGCCCGCGCCTATGGTAGCCGAGAATCAGCCTGGGATTCCCGACGCCCGGGGCGTCTCCCGCGGCGACCAAGGCCGTGTGGGCGCATAGATTGCCTCTCCCTCATGTGCGAAGGAGGTCACGGCTTCCCCTGCACTCTCGCTCCGTACTAAGGCCTGGACCAGGGCCGGACGCGAGAAATCGCCGCCGCCGATCGCCTCCACGACAACACGGCGGTGCTCCGCCCATGCCGGGCAGACCTCCACCGTATGCTCCACCGTGTCCTCAGGGCGATCTTCGCAATGGAAACACCCGGGCGTTTAATCCCGCCTTATCCAAAAAAGGGACCTCCCGAAACAACCGTATCCACCCATTTCTACAATTAGGAGTTTGAGTATAGATCTGTCAATGACCTTTCTTCATAATAAGAAGATCTCTTTTCTACATTAACTTAGTGAAGTAAATATCGACGCGCTACCTGTTACCATGGATTTAGCACGACATGATTCTGAACCCACCTACCTACGTAGGAATATTTTGTTGGTTACTTGCTTTTCCATAGATTTTGACCGGGTATTGCACTTTTCTATAAAACAACTGATATTTTTATATAACCGACGTTAAATTTCTACGTTAGAGGGTCTGAATTACGTACACTACTTTAAAATGGCAAACCATTTTGAAAGCAATAAATAGCCCCACGTTACTCGCACACCATTTATTACATAACAAACTAGCAGAACATAACGTACTAACCACACGCTGATTTGATCCGGAACAAATAAATCATGGTGCTAAACGAACCTTCACTGTTTAAATATTCCGCTCCCGAAGGTTTCCGCGCGCAAAACAACGCACTCATGCATTTTTAGTCAGTACTGCACTAGCGAGCGAACAAATACGGTGGCAAATTACGGTTTAATTTGATAGGGAAGTGACTGGATTAAATTATGCATGTCTTTGTTACATACTATGAATATCTTTTGTTTTAAAATAATACTAAAAAAGTAGAAAATAATTTAATTCTATTAAAAAGCGTGGGGTGCTTTTTGAGGTATTTTTATAATCAACTAGCTGACCCAGCAAACGTTGTTTTGCCATATAAATTATTTAGGGGTGGACTACCCCTAACATTTAGGGGGATGAAAAATAGATGTTGGCCGATTCTCAGACCTACTGAATACGCATATAAAATTTCATCAAAATCGGTCAAGCCGTTTCGGAGGAGTATGGCAACGAAAACTGTGACACGAGAATTTTATATATTAGATTAATATCAAACACCCCACGCTTTTTAATAGAATTAAATTATTTTCTACTTTTTTAGTTTGGTTTTCAAAGCGTGATTTTTAAGTTTTGTTTTTGTTTTTTTTTTCGATTTCTTTTTTAATTTTGAATTTTCATCGGTCTTCGATAAGTCTACAAAGTTTAAATGAAATCTGACCATTTGAAGTAGGTCAAAATCGCGCCCTAAGGAGTCGGTTACAAACAAACATACATACAAACAAACATACAAGTGAAGCTAATATAAAGCGTGTAAAAATGGATACAGCGTGTATCAAAAAGGTGTGGTCATATTTATAAGTATGGTGCAGAGCATCAAACTGAACCACTGTCCTCATACGGCCATCATCGTAAGTGCAAAGAAATAGTCAGCTGTCCCATAGATTTGGGTCAAGCATGGTATAATAATATACTTCGCCAGGTATAGTTCCGAGACACCATGGTCACATCACGGTGTATCAAAGAATAACTTGTGATTTGAATACACCGACAACTTAAATCGGCAGTCAGTTTGCTTAAACACTAATTTCCCTGAATACAGTCTGACACACGAACAAGCAGTACCTACTTGACTCAATTACCAGACTTTTTCGTACAAACGCTAAATACGTGATTTATAAAAGAGACTTGTTGAAACGCTCAAGTAACGGTTCAAATCTCGCAGAAAAGCAAGATGGATGTGTGCTGCACATTTGATGCCTGAAAATGTGAGACGGTGACTGCAGATTGTTTTTGGGGTTCCCTAAGTAGAACTGGGAAGTATGAAATCTGTTTTAAAGTTCGAGAACAATAGGAAGTGAAAATAGAAACTTTGATTTAAGTACTTCTCGTTTTGAAAAGCTTTCCTCAAGTCCAAACCGAATTGAAATAACTACACTCCCAGACTCTTAAGTCAAGCCATCCTGCTATGGGCACGCCGCGATTGCGGCGGTAAGTCCCCTCTTTGAGGAGTGGCTTGAGAGGCGGCATGGCGTCCTCAACTTCCGCCTGACACAGGTCCTCACCGGACATGGCTGTTTCGGGAGGTTCCTGTTTCGGATAGGGCGGGAGGAAACGCCCGGGTGTTTCCATTGCGAAGATCGCCCAGAGGACACGGTGGAGCATACGGTGGAGGTCTGCCCAGCTTGGGCGGAGCAACGCCGTGTCTTCGTGGAGGTGATCGGCGGCGGCGATCTCTCGCGTCCGACCCTGGTCCAGGCCATGGTACGGAGCGAGAGGGCATGGCTGGCAGTCGCCTCCTTCAGCGAAGCAGTTATGCTCGCAAAGAGGGAGGCGGCGCACGTGAGGGAGATGCAGTACATGCGCCCTCACAGCCGTGGCCTTCGCAGGAGACGCCCTGGGCGTCGGGAATCCCAGGCTGATTCCCGGCCACCGTAGGCACGAGCTTGCGGACGGCGAGTCATGGGTAGCTCGCTGTCCGGTAAGGACCAAGCCCGGGTCGACGGCGCGTTGTGTTCCACGCGCGCCTCAAAGAGATGTCAGCAGCAACAGATGGGGCCCGCAAGGGCCGATGCCTGCCGGGGGTGCGGGTTGTTCGAAAGAGATACCGCCGCCCCTGGCACACAGGCAACTGAGGGAACACGGGTGGGTTTTAGTCAGTAAAAGTCTGACACGCCCTCCGGCTCCACCCAGAGCGGGAGAAGTTATTTGATGATTTCCCACCCAGAAAAAAAAAAAAAAAAAGCCATCCTGCTAGTTTTGTGTTTTAAGTAAGTTCTATGACATTTTAAATGTTTGTGAGTATACATTTGGAACAATGATGACACCATCATGATGACCAGTAGTAGACGTTGGCTTCGATCTATCCTTCGAACTATCAAAACCTTTTCTTTGACCTTACACAATTTTGATGTTGTAGACCTTTATACCTAAAATGGAAATGCATTGAGTCTCGATTTAGTAGTTAGTATTTACTAGATAAATATTTTAGAAATGGTATCAGCCTTTATAAAATACTGTGAGAGTTATAAATTTCAAAAGAAACAAAATAAACTGAACTGACAAATACAAAACAGCAACTTGATATTAATCTTCTTAGAAGATGAGTCAGAAAATTATGAGGCTGACAAGTTGATTCATAGGGTATTAAAAACATATCAATCTAAATATGAAAAAGAACACTTTAAAATGTTATACCTATTCTCAGAAAATACTGAGGTATTTATAATGATCACTTTACTATTCATTCTTTTGATTAATTTTTATGGTTTTTTGGTAGGCGAAGACTTTTTCAGACATGGTTTTGTTAAAACTGACAAGTTTTTTATAACGTATCATAATTATAGTCAACCTATAATGTTCTCACTGCTGGGACGCTGACCCTATGATGAAGAGTGTGCCACAATCCACCACGCGGGCCCAGTGCGGGTTGGTGAATGTCATGTCTTCGAGTTTTTGGGTCTAGGACAGTGATGGGCAAAGTACGGCCCGCGGGCCAGCTCTGGCCCGCAAAAGCATTTAATCCGGCCCGCCGACGGACCGGTGTTGTGCTTCCCACATCCAGCGGATTCCCGCGGCCTTCACAAGGTCATTGGTTCACCTTGTCGGAGACCTTCCCACTCTACGTCTTCCGGTACGCGGTCGCCACTCCAGAACCTTTCGGCCCCATCGGCCATCTGTTCTGCGAGCAATGTGCCCTGCCAATGAATAGTTTATGGCCCGCGATAATTAAATTTTACGGTCCAAAAGTATAAAGTAGATTCTACTTAGTAGAATAATAGACGCATAGGGATAGGAGCCAGCTGGACTAGCCTTTTCGCGCTACTGAAAGTTACTTCGTCACGGCTCGAACCTGCGTTCGAAAATATTATGGCAAATCAAAAGCAATTTCATATGTCTCACACGCCTACCATGGCAGGGCCTTCGAATAAAAGTTGAAACTGTAATTTTTAACATTTGTGCAAGTGTGTAGTGCTGTAATGTTTTTATCTGATTAAAAGTTTCAACACAAAATGCATTTTTCCTATAATTCTGGTCCTCCTCTGAAATTTCTTAAACTTTCTACCCCCCATTAAGAAAGTTTGCCCACCACTGGTCTAGGATATGCCAGTTTCCTCATGATGTTTTTCCTTCACCGCTTAGGAGCACTGATGACGGTTCGAAATGTTGCCACTACATAAAGAGTAAAATGTTTATTCAGGATGATATTCTCGTAGCACTTTTGTCTATTTCCTTTTTATTTTTATTTTTTCTTTATATTCTTGTATAATTTCTATCACATTCACAATAATTATATAAATTTTCTATAAGTTTGATGTTAATTGTTTGATGCACCGGGCGACGTCATTACGTTAAAGCCGGCTGTCGCTGAAAACCAGCGCTGGGGCTCTGTCTTGCATAGAGTTGCAGCAAAATGCTGAGCGATAGCCGTTTTGTGTGGATGTGACGCATGTTTCCCTCAACCTTTTTTTATTTATTTTTTGTGTGTTCCTGGTTTTTGCGTCATGTTTACCGCAAATAAACGTTTTTTCTTTCTTTCTTTCTTTTCTTTCTGATGATGAAATTAAAACACTAAGTAAAGTCTGCCTACCTGCCTGAGTTCGAACTCAACCTACAATTCGTAAGTCCATACCACAGGGCCACCACTGCTTGTACGATTCGAAAGCTTTTGTAATTAGGTAATTATTATTGTGGCAAAATAATGCATGTACTGAACCCACAAAAAAAGTTGCGATACAATTTCGACAATTATTAAACTTCACAAGCTTTCATGCATGCAAATTACGAGAACATACATCAGAAATGGTATTTTCGAAATGAAAAACGTACTAAGTTGTGCTTTCTTTTTCTTTGGAGGTAAAACGTTTAGCTACACTTAAATTGCATTAAATAGGACTGAGTGTAGAAACTCGGGAGAGAGCAAAACTGGTTGTTAATAAATTGAGCTAAAGCTTCTTTAGGACTCGCTGACTATTTCAAAAGGCGTGTTGAAGCGAATTTTTTTCTAGATCTATGTTACTTTCATGTCTATTTAGTTTTAATAACGGTGTGGCGGACATCTACAATGCCCCACATACGAAACTTAAAATCAACAAATGTGGAAAACACAAAAGTGAAGAAGTGAAGTGGCGCCATCTACAATGCTATATGCGAACTACTCAAGACTTGACGTCAAACCGCAAATACATCAGCTACATCGCGCAAGCAGAGTTCATCGCGCGATCTGCATATATCATCAATCGACATCAATCGTCGGGCAGTAGCCCACCAGACACAACACCCGTCTGCTGAGTGAACTTTAGACCCTGTTCCTCATACCCCTATAACGGAAATGTACGTGAGCTTATAAGAGAGAATCACATCATTGCTAACTATCAGGTGCGATAGTAGCCAACAGTCGCGATAAATATTTTAATGTCATTTTGTAAATAATTATTTTAACTGCTGCTGACCATGTTTTCTTTGTGAGGAAAAATGGTTGGCTTTAGATTGCAATACAATAATAATTATAAATAATATTTCGATCACCATTAAAAAGATCCCGTGGGTTTTTTTTTGTGTGGGAAATCATCAAATAACTTCTCCCGCTCTGGGTGGAGCGCGAAGGCGTGTCAGGTTTTTACTGACTAAAACGTATTCCCGTATTCCCTCAGTTGCCTGTGTTCCAGGGGCCGCGGTATCTCTTTCGAACAACCCGCACCCCTGGCAGCCATCGGCCCTTGCGGGCCCCATCAGTTGCTGCTGACATCTCTTTGAGGCGCGCGTGGAACACAACGCGCCGTCGATCCGGGCTTGGTCCTTACCGTCCAGCGAGCTACCCATTACTCGCCGTCCGCATGCTCACCATAATGCATGTCATTTATTTTTGGCCAGTCTCTAAAGTTTTGTACGCGTGTAAAAAGCTTAGGTTAGCTCAGTTTTCCTGTCCTCTGACGATGTTGTCAACCCAAAAAGCTTTCCTTCGTAACATAAACATAACATCGCGCCTGTATTCCGGGAAGGGTTAAGCAGAGGACCTATACCTAGTACCCCCACATTTCGCGAGTTACGTTTAAGTCCCATGTAATAGGGGGCGAGCCTATTGCCATCAACCGGGCACAAACCCAGACTCCGAACTACTATTGAGCAATTCCTGATGGAAAACCCAATAACACTTTGCCCAACCTGGGAATGCTCAGTAGAAGCGCTTGCGACCCCCAGACCAACGAGGCAGTCATTCGTATTTTGTTTTTTTTTTGTCCTGACCTTGACCAGCATTTGGACATCCCGGTCATAACTTGAATCCATCAGTCATCTCCATGTCTAGCGAGGTCCTGCAGGCTTAGCATGACGCTTTATATTACTACGAAGAATAGACAGTGTTTTTCAATACAAGGTCACATTTCGTTTCTCCATTTTTGTCATCGCACCGTAGATATCCTACTACAATCTTTCATTTTGTTTTTCGTTTCTAACAATCTTTGTCTAGGTCCTTGCATATATAAGGTGTATCTATTCATACATGAAATATCTGAAGGGGTCATTGTACTCGTCATTATGAACAACTTTTACTACCTGACCAAACCTGAAATCGCGAAAAAATATCAGCTGTTCCCTACATTTTGACGAGATATGCGAACATAAATGTAGGGAACAGCTGATATTTTTTTCGCGATTTCAGGTTTGGGCCCATAGTAAAAGTTGTTCATAATGATGAGTACAATGACCCTTTCAGATATTTCGTGTATGAATAGATACACCTTATATAGACTATTTCAGAAGAATATTTCTTCCCAAACTGTCAAAATCACACTGACAACAAACTTTCTAATCGACGGCCACAAAGTATATACTACTACAAAATCATGATTCGTTTAGAACGCTTAACTGTTATAATTAATAGAAAAACATAGCTATATTCTCCTATTGTACATCATTTAGTTAAAATAGTCATGTCTATTCTTCAGTCAACAAATCGGTGCTCGTGCTAAGTCTGCTGTTACTAAAAGTTATTCTATCAGAAACTTATACACCGTGACATTTTAGTCGTCTTACAAAGATGGTCTACTCAATGCATCCGTCATAATCATAACATACCTCTAGGCGCGCTTAAAACATTGTTACCATTAATTAAGATAATAGATACAAAGAAAAATAATGAATGCTTCAGAATTATGAAACACCCTCCCTGTTAATAATGTTTACGTAACAAACAGTAGAAGATATCTACCTACCTACCATTACATTCCATCATTAATTCCATTTTCATAACAGGGTGTTTCAAACTACGTCACGCGTCTTAGTAATATTTTCATGATTTTGATTATGCAAATGTAAAAAAAAAAAAATATGAATGGTAGTAGATAGCAGTCATTGGGTACATGAAGTGAGCTGCCGTTGTAAGATGACTAAAATGTCACGGTGTATAATGTATAGTTCATTCACATCACATTACCGAATAGCGCCGAACAACTCAACGGCGTATTCGTGGAATCCGGGGATAAAAGCATTAACTTTAATATAAACAAACTGCTCTATATTATTATGTATCCTATTATCATTCGTTAAATTCAGATTACGTGTACTATGAACTGCGGCATATAATACAAACAGCCATTAGGAGAGACTAACCAACTCAAGTAACGGCCCATTTATATGTAAATTTGGCAGTACAAAGATAATTTAAGGGATTTTACTGCTTAAGATCTATTTAAGGTCATAGGTGATGTTAAGAAGGGTAGGATATAAATTATATAAGTTTGAAATGTCAGCTATTTTGAGTAGGCAATTTATGAAGAAAGAAGTAGCAAGATTAATATGGATTTAGGTTGTTTGCTCAGGTACCTATGCGATATCGTTGTAACTTTGGGTGACTCTTTGTACTTTGAAATTTAAGTTAGCTAAGCATAGCTTTATGGCTCGACTTGTTATTAACCGCGGCACTGTCCATAGTTTTATTCCAGAACATGTTTAAAAACGACCCAACTAGTCATACATCCTACTATGTCATATCTTCTTATACAATATGTAACAAAAACCCTGTTGTTCCTTTTAGGGACGTATACACTTACCTACAAGCACAACATTTACGAAGTTATAATTTAAAAAATAAGCATTGGCTGGTCAAGAGTTCAGTATCAAATAACTATTAAAATCGACATATTCGAAAATTTTTTTACAACATCTGATTTTACAAGTATCCCTATTTCGCACAATTGACTACGAACTCGGCGGCTTTCTTTGATCTAATCAAAATCAGTTAAACATTACAAATATTCATAATTAAATATTTATTTTAAATATTTTTGTTGAACAGTTTTTATAAATGACTTGCTTTATTACGTATGTATACCGATTCTGAAAACGTGGGTAGAAGGAACAACAGGGTTTTTGTTACATATTGTATATAAAATTTCCATGTCACAATGTTAGTTACCGTATTCCTCCGAAACGGCTTTACCGATTTTTACCAAATTTTATATGCGTATTTAGTAGGTTTGAGAATCGGCTACTATCTATTTGTCATACCCCTAAGTGATAAGGGTTGTTCACCCTAAATAATTTATAAGGCAAAACAACGTTTGCTGGGTCAGCTAGTAACATTATAAATATGAAAGTTTATATGTTTAGATGTTTGGACATTTGGATGTTTATTACTCAATCATACAAAAATGGCCGAACGGATTTAGATGAAGCACACAGATAGTTTATCACCTGGATTAACATACAGGATAAGTTTTATCCAGTGCGCACACATAACATTTCTACGCTAAGGGGCCTAGAATGATATGCTGAATTCATGGTTACAGTTTGCGCACTGGATAAAAACTTATCCTGTATAGGATACTTTTCATCTGGGTAGTACGTTCTCGTGGGATAGTCTCCGAAGTCCACGCGGGCGAAGCCGCTGGCAAAAGCTAGTATTCTAATAATTTTCCTTAAAAAAATTATTGCCTTTTATTTGCCTAACAGACTACTGCAAAAAAACTGCAGACATGCACCAATTAACTTGTTTTGACTTCATGACGAGGTAATTTCCTGCTATACTCTGTGATGATTTGCAAAAAAGAGCTATAATCAAATTCATCGAGACCACTGATTAAATAGATCAATAAAGAAAAAAAACGAATAATACTAGACTTGATATTTCATACAACAAAAACTTTGCATCTGCAACCGATGAACGTTAAAACAGAAAAAATAAAGTTACAAAAGCCCGGCTCTATACAAAAATTAAACACACAGACTCATATAAGCACCAATCTTAAGGTGTATCTAGTCGACATTTTTCCATATAAATTTCGGGAGTGTATTACTCCACTGTTCGACAATACACAACAAAAATTAAACATAGTATGGTTTTGTCTCATTATTAATATTGTCTGTGCGGAAACAGAATACTAAAATAAAAAGCCATTACAAAGTTAGGACAAGATTCGTTTTTCTTGCTAATTTAACCTAACTTTGGCCGTGTTTAAGTAACAAAAGAAGTGTAAAATGTCCAAAACTAAGTCCGTACCGACAGAGTTCAATTATCGAGAAGTTCAATAAACTTTATTGGTCAATGATTTATACACTGGTTTTTTCATAAAACCCGATCTTCCGAAGGACTGTTCTTAATTATTTACGCGCCTGTTTTACTATAAATTATCCTGCATCTCAATCAATAACGTTGTGCGTGTAGACTAGCGTCTAACTGCTCATCTCTTATACTACCTCTGTTGGACACGATGCGGTGAGAGCGTGCTTTTTAGCCAAGCCCACTAGTGACTTCGAGCCCGGGACTAGATTCTCCTTAATGCGGAGATGCACTAAGGTACCCCGCGAAATTAAATTTTACTTACGTATTTTGCAATTTGAATATCAGTGTCAGATTGTATGTTAATTAAAATATGATTCGCGACCGTAACAAATATGGCTTTACATAATTATTATCATTAGAATCAGCCATACAACTCCTTAAGTTAGAATTGGCCTCAAATGTCATGATTTCAAGAAATAGTAATTATTCAATAGGGTAAAATGAACATATAGAATTGTATAGATTGATTATTTTTATGATTAGAATTCTATAAATAAATATTTTAAATGATCGTGAATCATATTTTATTCATCTGTATGTTGAATAAAACATGATTCACGATGGCAACGACACCTGACAAATTAAAAAAAGAAACATAAGAAAATTTGAATTTCTCGAGCTAACCAGACGCTTTCGCCTTCTATTGTCTCAAATGAATGCCATACATGTACATATGTGCGTGCATTTTCACTCGTTGTATGGAGTCGACCTTCTGTCCCTGTCTATTTCTTTATTTAAGTCAATAACAAAACAAGCCCTAACAGCAAAAAGTACAACCAATCAAAACATAATGAGCTCAACTCAGATATAATCAAGGGAAAAAATCCAATGTTTAACAAACAGGCATTTAGAGCTAAACAAGTTTCAACATGTCATCAATCATAAGGCGGATTGACGGACGGTGTCAAGTATGACAGTAATGAAATTTTACGCCCGCATCATTGCATTTGCTTCGGTAATTACGTGTTAAACTGGACGGGTTATATGTCAGATTTTTTTATTGATACTGTTTGTGGAATGTCGTTAAGAAAATTGGTTGGCGTCTTTGTTTTGTTTTAGTTTAGAGGAGGCTGGTTGAACATAATATTCGACCCTTACATAATAATATGAAATTGGCGTTGTGTCGAACTGGCCACTTAGATTTCAAATATCTGCTGTTTGAATAGGAATTCCAAAATTAAATTTATTTCAAATTTAGGCTTGCGTTTTGTGTTTCGAATTCAGTGCTGCCTTCAAAGATTTTATTCAAATCAAATCAAAATATTTTACTTCACATAAACCTGCAAGGGCACTTATGAAACGTCAGAAGCTAGGTGCACGGTTCCAATTTGTCGCTTCCTATGGAGAAGAGCCGGCAAGAAACTCCACGGTTACTCTTTTAAAAATAATTGGCTTTTACAATGTTTTCAAATTACAGTGATAATAGGGTATGGGAGGACAGTGCAGGCCTATCAATAAGTACCAGGTACTTAGAGGAATGAAAATAAAGAATAGAAAATCGTCTATAAATTTGTAGATTTATAGAATTTTATGAGTAACCACGCCATTTTATGAGTAATTCATTCTCGGAATTACTCATAAATGGTCTTTTGCCCTGGGCACAAGACCTTAATAAGATTCATAATAAGTATGGTTAAATGTATGTAGTGTATCTGTTCATCATCAGGGCTGGAGAATCCTAAGAAACAACAATCGGAGAACAACGATGAACAGTAAAGGATCTAGGTTTCCTTAAGGTCTTGTTCAAATGTATCAGTTAACCTTAGTGATTATGAGATTACAGTCAGACCACTTCTCATGACCAGGGCCTGCCAAAAAAGAAACAAAAATAAATCCATCAAAAATTATTTCGATTTTATAAAAGTCACGCAATTCTTAAATGGAATATACTTTAACCGTAATCCAATCGTCAATCACGATTGTCAAATTATAATTTAACCCTTTAAATTAAAGCTCCATTTCTTTAACTGAAACCAGGCTGAGCTAATAAGACACGTATTAAAAAGCTCTTAAATCGAAACGGCATAACACAGAAGCAACAAAAACTGACATCGAAATGTGGATACGAATAAAGAAGACGCTCTGTGACAGTCGGAGATTCCAAGATATAAAAATACAAAGATAAATCTGCTAATACCAAACCTACAAATAAAGGGAAAGTAGCTCTTAGAACTGTTGGAATAAAGGTGAATGTTTTGGCAGATTCGGTAGCGGCAGATGAATAGTCATCTCGATGTCTTTAGGTGTAAATTATTCAAACGCGGCTCATCCAACGACGCTCGGCTGATTCTACTTTTTTACCGCCGTAAGCCCGTCTTTAAACATAAACGAAGGAATTATTTAGAGAGCCCGGATCAAGAATTAAACCACAAGGTGTCACTGTTGAATGCTGATTACGACCCAAATCAAGGTTCTGGGAGATTTTTAAGTGACAGTATCGGAGAGTTCGGTCTTTGTTGTGAATTATAAAATGTACACCAAATGAGAACTGGGTGTATTTTTTTAAATTATTTTCGTGTGACGTCTTATTCACTTTAAATTTTCTGATGACACAAATTAAACATCAAATTACCTAAATTTAAAAAAAAATATTTTACCAAAATACCAGTAAGTTTAGTTAAATCTTCTAGGTCCTATAATTATACATTTACTGCTAAATTCTCGCTTATTTGTCGACTGCAAATTCTAACCCGCATGAGCCAAGAAACATAGTTTTAAGCTCAAAATGAGATTGGAATTGTTGCAAACTTCATGAGCATGCCAAATGCTTTAGAGCTTTGTAACTCGTTTGTTCTAATTTAGTTACCTACTCGTATTTTATTACTGTGTGAACGTCTGTGTTTATGTTCTATGTTCTATGTTATTGGGTTTGGTTTCCGCACTTAGTCCTTTAAGTGGACCATTGTGCGTGAGCCATGGCGGCCATCGGTGGTTATTCCAGCCAGCCCACCTCCCTCCAGAAGTTAGCCATTTCTCCTGGTCTATTGAGAACATCCGTGTAAAATTTGGGCGCTCCGAGGGTTTCTGTTCTAGTCTGGGCTACGCCTGTGCATTCGAAAAGCACATGCGCAACGGTTTCTTCAGCCTCCATGCAGGCCCTGCACAGGGGGCTGTCAGTTATGCCTATTGTGTGGAAGTGTTTGTTTAGTGAGCAGTGTCCCGTGATGGTCCCAGTCACCAGACGCAGATCCTTTCTGTCCAGGCGTCCTGTGTTTATTTGCAGTTACCTACTTTGCTAACTTCAGTGATACTTACTTTCGGAAATACCTAAAAAATATGTAAAGGATTCTGTACCAATTTTATGTTTTATTGAGGTTTCTTCAGCAGAGTGACTTGTATTAAAATTCGAATTGAAATATATATATCATCATCATTTTAGCCGAAAGACGTCCACTGCTGGACATAGGCCTCCCCCAAAAGAGGAGGTTTTGCCATAATGACCACGCGTGGCAGGCGAAGTGGCAGTCGCAGTATGGTGCTAAAATACTTACAGAACGCTGCTGCCCATTCTCTAGTAAGTCCCTTAAAAGGCGACTAAGGGGTCGCCTTTTACGACACCCACGGGAAGAAATGAGATGGTGCTATTCTTTACGTCCGGCACCAACCGGAACCATATCTAATACCTTTAAACGAGCAATTCTTGTATATATATATAATCTGAATCTCGAAAACGGCTCCAACGATTTTCATGAAGTTTAGTATGCAAGGGGTTTCGAGGGCTATATATCGATCTAGCTAGGTTTTATTTTTAGAAAACGTAAAAAAGAAAACCAGATAAACAGTCATCCAGAGATTATATATTTATGTAACTGTAATGTAAATTATGTATTAGCTTTACTGAATAGTATCTTTGTAATCTACAAATTTACATTAAGACACTAAATTCTACTCGTGTGGACTAAAACTATGTTTTGGTCATTCGGGTAGGGGTTGCTCATAAACCATTAAAGAAAATAGTTCCCAAAACAATCAAAGTCCTCAATCACAAAATTCACCGCCTAATTACTGAAAACTATTCTTGTAGCTGTCGTAAACTCGTATTGGGGTTACAATGGCGTCCGTAATTACACAAAACGTCAATAATAGTATATAATAGGAGCGCCAGTGTCTGGAAATAGCGAAATTGATTAGAGAAATTAGGTATAATGTGTTGGCGAGTGTAAGTTCCACTTTGTTCTAGTAAACCAGTTTATTTATGTGTGTTTTACGTTGACTCATGCTAAAGAAATACAGCAAATGGACGTTATAAATACTAGACAGATGTATTTTGCAGATTCCTAACACCGTAAAATGTAATTAAAGGCTAACGCAGATTTGGGAGGGAAGCACTGCAACGCAATGTATTAATAAAAAGCGGCCATTGCGAGTCGAACTCGCCCATGAAGGGTTCCGTAGCAGCAAGTAACGCGTAAATTATAATTATTATTTACTTAGGCATCTATTACAGATTTATTATTAGAAAATAATGGTTAAGGTGGTGGTGGTAGTGGTGGTTGGGTATAAGGTTTAGGTTTACGAAATTAAATGTTTTTTTTTTTTTGATCGAATGAAAGGTAAATTGCGGCTTACGATTTATAACGTATTAAAAAAAACTACTTACTAGATCTCGTTGAAACCAATTTTTGGTGGAAGTTTACATGGTATAATGTACCTACATTATATATTTTTTTTAGTTTTATCATTCCCTTGTTTTAGAAGTTACAGGGGCGGGGGGACACACACATTTTACCACTTTGGAAGTGTCTCTCGCGCAAACTTTTCATTTTAGAAAAAAATGATATTAGCAACCTCAATATCATTTTTGAAGACCTATCTATAGACACACGTATGGGTTTAATGAAAAAAAAAATTGAGTTTCAGTTTTAAGTATGGGGAATCCCCAAAATGTATTGTTAGTTTTCTATTTTTGTGTAAAAATCTTAATGCGGGTCACAGAATACATCTACTTACCAAGTTTCAACACCATAGTTCTTACAGTTTCGGAAAAAAGAGGCTGTGACTTACGGACGGAGCGATAGACAGACAGACATGACGAATCCGGGTTCCGTTTTTGCCATTTGGCTACGAAACCCTAAAAAATCCTTTCACTACTCTTGTACATTTTATATGAACCTACATACACACTAAAGATAGTTTTGAAAAAACGTTTAACACTGCGGCACATTGCAGCTGTACGCTTGGCTTAAGTTTGCCAATTTATGAAGATTCAATCAATGAAAAATATTTGCGAATTCAAAATATTCACCTTTTCGGCCAGCTAGTACAAAATAGGTGCATATAGTTACACACTTTTATGTGCAAACTGGCCGAAACTTTTTTGATAAACGTAAAACGTGAAGTGTGTTATTACTACAGTCTTAGTTTTGTTTTAACTTGAAATACCTGGCTTTATTATTCACAAAATAGTGGATAAACTCTATTACCGATTATATACCGTTTCATAGCCACCTCAGGTTGCAACATTATCAAACGGTGCATACCGTATGGGGATCAGAAACCATGTAGGGACTAAGATGCGTGACGGTATTCCACCACAAGCTAAGCGAGGTGAATGCCAGGCGCGAGCTATGCGAAAATTTTGAACAACCAGTAGGACTCACTTGCTGAAATTGAAAAACAAAATGTGCTTTCAAATCTGTAATCACACTTGAAAAAAAACCTTGTCCCTTTTTCAATTATTATTTATTTAACGACGTAATTTGTCATAACTATGTGGAAATTATGTCCTTGCAAGCAATTTACAAATCCCTTAGGGAAAATCGTTGTGTTAAAATGGTGATGGTCTAGTATAGTTCATTAAAACAATCATTATTATTTTTTATATTTGTTGATTTAAGCTGGTCATAATATCCGTAGAACCGATGACTATCGGGGTAAACGTCTTCTTGAGTGGAGACCGCGAATCGGCAAACGTTACGTAGGACGCCCTTAGGCTAGGTGGAGCGAGGATTTTCGCAGGGTGGCCGGGAGCAACTGGATGAGAGTTGCTGAGAATCGAGTTGATAGGCATGCAATCGGAAATTCAATTGGCAACAAACATACTCGTAGGAGCGCAAGGAAACTAGGTTTAAACCGTACAAATTGACATAAAACTCCCACACCACCCAATGAATTATTAAACCCTCCCCAGATACAAACAAATTTACGAGACGTCTAACCATTAATCGCCTCGCTTCCAATGTAGGACAAGCCTCTAGGTGCACATCGTGACCGCTTGGCCATTCGCCGCGCACAAATCGCGCCCATGTCGCGTGTAGTTTATAGTACTGCCGGCGGCATCTCACCATGCCCCTGTAGATACACGCCTTCCTTCGTGGACACCATTTTCGGTATTAAGGTTACATACAGACTGATATAAAGCGTCACTTTCTTGTTATAGAGCGAAGATTTCTACGCTGATAGCTGTGACGTGTGTGTGGTCGTCGATCGATGTTTGTACCAGAAATGGTCGTACCATGAACGGTTCAAATAATTTGTTAAGATTCTTTGAAGTCATTTGTTTAAAAAAAAACATACTTTTTCATACCATACAGGGCGATGTTTCGGAGAGCATTCGTCTGATCAATATTCAGTTTAGTTTAAAATACGAAATAGATTTCCACCAAAACTGAAAAACCATGAAAAACGCCATTCAACAAAATTCTACGAGAATGCTCTTTGCATTCACTCGTAGAAATAAACTTTGCCGTAAATAGCTATTTGAAAATTTCCCGCGTTGTGCATATTAAAACATTTCATTCGCCGTTTCAGTAGTTGCTCCGCGGGGCGTGTACAGCTCTACGGGAGTTCGGTTGAGTGCGTACTACAAAGGTCGAATGTGATGTGTTTTCCTTTTATTTATGTGAACCTGCTGCACTGGGCCATGTTACTAATACATAACGTTCATACATTGAAAGGTGGATCTTTTCAAGAAGTTATAGAGTTTATTTTGCAGTGACAGTAGAAAAATATAATTATGGGGGTTGTGATTAGCTAAGTGTGATGAAAATTGCGTGGTGTGTTTATGAGTTACTGTTACATTTATTAGGTGATATTAATTTCTGAACGTAATAAACTAGTAGTTGATATCGAACTAACTTTAAAAACTTTATTAAAAAAGCAACAACCGACTTTCAAAAACAACTTTTTTGCCACCGACTTCCGAAAAATGTTATTTTTCACTTCGTAGTGTTTTTTTAGAAATCAAGCATTTTAGTTCTGGTACCTACCCCATACAAATGCGTAGGTATACCTTTATCTACTTGAAAAGTATATTTCAGTGACAAGAAAATATGATAACATCATCAACAAAAATTAATAGGAAAATATACGTATTATTGAAGCTAACTCAAAAACTACTAATCAGAACTTGAGCATATGGGACCACCATAAAAAAGAAGATTATTTTTATATTTCAAATCAATTCAGTTCAATTTATTTCAGTAACAATTCGTTTTAATATACTCGGTAAGTATTTCAAACAAAAGAAGATTTTTTAAATGGGTTTATAAATGACGGAGATAGTGCCAAACATTAAAATAAAATACAATCAAATTGAGAACCCCTTCCTTTTGATTGCAGTCGGTTAAAAATACACATCATTTGCTTGCTGCAAGAATTCATATCAAACTACCGTCAAGGATAATTGCAACAAAAACTCAAAACAAACAAAACGATTTAACACTTTCCACCCACCCTAGCAATATTTCTCCCATTCTCTATCTAAAAAATCCAATTACGCATCCGTCGACAACACGTGACGCCGAAAAAACGCCGAGTCTGACAAAGCCGTCATAAAGTCCCCAAGTAATTCATAAAGTGGGAAATTGCCATTCCTCGTTCACCCAGACGATTCGTCGCACGAGTCACGACACAGACCTATTAATTTTTACGATCCATTTAATTCTTTAACCTGGCGGAATCAATTTATAACAGTTTTATCGCCAGAGATTTAACGTGTGTTGTAAAGCTTCTGTCGGTGTCTCGATACAGTATTGCATCGCAAGCACGCTATTGAAAACCGAGTGAGAACTACTAATTGGATTTTCTACTTCATTTTGTATTGATAAAATGTGTGGCCATTGTACGGATAGCATCTGGTATTTGTCAGTGAAAGATTGCGCTGCGTAATGTTTCAATTCATTATGGGGAAATTAATGATGAAAGCTTCCCAATATTTATTCGATTTGCATCTCAGAATGAATTCAAAGTATCTACCGACTGTTTATACTTCCAACTTTAAAGAACATAAGCCTTATATACAAGCAAAGGAGTAACCTTTTTGGTTCAATAATAGTAATGGCGGCTTGACAACGAGATTATCTTAGGTCGCAACTCCAAACCTACATCAATTTAATGAAAACATTTTCGTAGAACAGATACGATAAAATCCTCAGTGAGCAAACACAGAGGAACTCTTAAACATTGAATGTGAACACAAGGTCGAATAACAAAGAAAAGTTACCTCATTTATGTCACAACCCCTTTCAACATGAATACGCTGATTAAATTACACACAAAGAAGAACATGAGCGACGTTGCGACCTCAAAAGAGCCTTGAAATTTTGCTACGAGATTAAAATCCGGGGAAAAACTAGAAGACAATGATACGTGAGAGTAAATGTTGAAGAGATGAAAGAGTTGAATGGAGATCGAGAACAGATGAAAAGAACGGTCCTTTGTGACGGATATGTAATTTCCGTATGATATGATTGGTCGGATAAAGACGTTAATTTTTAATAAATGGACTATTTATTTAAAGTTATGAACAGTTTGATTAATTACGTTGAAGTTGTGTTGAGTTGTTGTTTGATTTTGTTCCATTGTGTGGTTTTGTAGTTTAAGCATATTTTGGTTAGGCTTAACATACAAGTAGACTAAAATCTATATATATAAATATCATATATTATATATATATAATATATACATAAAATATAATATTATATACTAATAATATAGCTTAAAAGTTTGTTTGTTTGTTTGCATGAACGCGCTAATCTCAGGAACTACTGGTCCGATTTGAAAAATTCTTTAAATGTTAGATAGTCCATTTATCGAGAAAGGCTATCACGCTAAGCCTAAAAGGAGGGCTGAGCAATGAAGACTCGCACGGGCAGGCGAGGCGAGCGACGGGGTGCAAGAAATTGTCGGGGAGCAAGAAATTTGACGGGAACGAAGTCGCGGGCAGAAGTTACTTTATAATCACTACATAGTATAAAACAAAGTCCTTTCTCTGTCCCTATATCGCTATGTATGCTTAAATCTTTAAAACTACGCAACGGATTTTGATGCGGGTTTTTTTTTATAGATAGAGTGATTCAAGAGGAAGGTTTATATGTATAATACACCAACCTCCACGCGGGCGAAGCCACTGGCAAAAGCTAGTAATATTATAAAGCTGAAGAGTTTGTTTGTTTGCTTGGACGCGCTAATCTCTAAGAACTACTGGTATAATTTGAAAAAATATTTTAGTGTTGGGTAGCCGATTTATCGAGGAAGGCTATAAGCTATATAACATCACGCCAGGACCCCTAGGAGCCGACCAAAGAGAAAAAAAGTCACGAAGACGAAGTACTAGCACGGGTAAGCGATTCGAAGCGACGGGGTGGGCAATGAGAGCAAGAAAGTTGACGCAAACGAAGTCGCGAGCAGAAGCTAGTTATATATATTATTGGGCCAGCCTTATTAAAAGTCAGTAAATATGAGACACGTTGTGTACAATTGTACTAAGCTTGCATGAATTCACGATAGTATTTCAATCATTTGTATAACCTATCCTGCATAAAGAAACAACAGGATTGTATAAAATCAAAACACGCAAATGTTACAAAATTCACGATTTCGACTTGTGCCGTTTGATGAACTCTAATGCCGATAATGTGTGCTTGAATGGACAACACTACCCCAAAACATTGTAACAGCAGGTTTTAATACCTTTGAGATATAACGAAATACCGGTAACCTGCCAGTTATCGACATTTCAGTAAACGCAACGATGGGCAAGCGTGCGTTTCAATCGTAAATCAATGAGACTGCAGTCGGTTTGCATACTAAGCCATTAGCACAAACCACTGCGCGGGCCGCTGTTTTATAAGCGGATTACTGCGATAAATAAAATATAAATAACTATGTGTTTACGTTGGAATATATTAATGAAGCTACTCCTTTTTGTTACTTTAGTGTAAAGTTTACGAGACGGCTGTTAGGAAAACGATAATTATATTTCCTAAATCACATTCCAATATTTTTGTATAAAGAATACAACTTTGTGGTATTTTCGTTTGTACATTACACACATTCGAAACATAAAGCTTGCCGTAGCGTTTAGAACATAATTTAATTTTAAATTCCTTGTGTGCAATGTTTCGTTTAGTGTTTAATTCAAGTGGTAATTGCAACCATTCCTAATTTCATTTACTTTTAATCGATCTTAAAATTACTTCTGAGTGACCCATTTCGAAGAAATTAGAATTTCTGTTAACCAATGATTCGAAATAAATAAAATAGTTATGGTCTAATTCTACTAGTGCAATTGAAAATCTTTGACACCATTTAATTTTGAGCGGCTTTCATTAATGAAATAAAGAAGGTTTCAAGGTTTGGATTGAGGTAGAAATTCGTAATGATGATATGACTCATACTAATCATGAGAGGTAGGCTTTAAGGCTCCTGCAGACAGCGCGTTGCAACGGTATAGCGTAACTCTAGTGGAACAATTTCTACGAAAACTTCATGGAAATGGTTTTACCAGAATTGTGTTGCACCACCGCGTCGAGCCTGTTTGCGCGACCCTTGATACGAATCACCTGTTCTTAGGTTTAACTGGTAAGCTCCAAACCCATTCCGTGCATGGCGGATGAAGGTTTTTGCTTTGAGATCTAATCTCAGCTGATAATAATTGAAACTGGCGTTACAACCTTATCGGCCCCGGAATGTCACATCCAGCTAAATCAAACTGGTCAGTTTGACCTGATTGCATTGATGTATGAACCCTTTACGAAAAGTAATACGAAGCTACACGTTCCAACATTTAATTTTCATGTCGATCGTGTAACTCTGTAAATTGGTGTCATTCGCGTGTAACTGCTATTTTGATACAAACTAGATTTTAACAACCGTTCGTGTTTTGTTTGCGGGACTTTTTTAAATGTTGGCTATGTTTAGTTATGTAACATTTGTAACCTTTTTATACAAAACATTGCAACTGGCTGCAATTTATTAAATTACGTTCGAAAACTCATGAAACATGAAACATTAATGAAGCCTCTTATTGCTAGGCCTATTGTTTTTGTTAACTATGAGGAATATGAATGACTATGTGTTTTTTATTATTATTTGTTTTCATATCAGCCGCAAGACGTCCACTGCTGGACACAAGCCTCCCCCAAAAGAGGGGGTTTGCCATAATCGCCACGCTTGGCAAGCGGGTTGGCGATCGCAGTATGGTGGTCAAATGCATAGAAAACGCCGCTGCCCATTCTCTAGTAAGTCCCTTAGTTGCCTTCTACGACACCCACGGGAAGAAATGGAATGATGCTATTCTCTTACGTCCGGCACCAGACGGCACAGTTTATTATTATTTGTTGTAGTTAGTTTTAATCTCATGTTCTGACAGTTTGAGTAATCTATGCGGCCTACCCAAATGATATCGAATCGTTGAGTTCCTTACGTTTTGAGTTGAGCTAAACGATTACGGACAAATGCGTGCACTGACTGGACATGTCCACTCAATCTGAATGGTTCTTTCCTCAAAAAACGATTTCAAACATCAATATATGTATATGGGCTTCACATATTCTGACCAATATTATTTCTAGACTTTAAGAACACTGTGACCTCTCAGTTTGTTTCGTTTATCATTTATCAACATTCTTCATTAGAAAATAGACCTTTATTCATCAGTGACTATCCAAACTGTTTTATTAATAGCTATGTCTTTTGCTGTGACTGTGAAAACCATGATTAAGTTTTAAACCGATTTATTACGCCTTGTTTAACCTGTTAGGGAAACCTAACGATACTTCGCATAAAAGATAAAACGTTATAGGTACCTACCAGATAAAAAATACGGCTTCATTTTGAGCCATTTCCAAGATCATAGATAGCTGTGAATTAATACTGACCATTTCTCAACAGTGTCCTACAGCCTGAATGTTAAATCGAATAGAAAATTTAGAATCAGTTAGATGTTACTGCACAAGGCGTGAAATATAGGCTTGAGACGTTTGAAATCTTATAAATATTTACTTGTAAATTTCAACGTAATTATTCATTGAACCTGGTTGCAGATTGGTAGATCTTCTAAGAAAATTCAATTTGAAACAGACTTGGCATAATGCAATAATGGCAAATTGTGGCTCTTTGCTGAATTTGAACTTGACTTATTATTGTATTATTATTAAATACCAGCGCTATAAGGTTCATTCAATTTGCTTTAGTTACTTTAAATGGTGGTCTGGCAGTTTGAATACCTTATGCAGCTTACCCAATCTTTGGTATGTATTGTCCGTCGACTTGCTGAGCTCCTTTATTTCTGAGTTGCGCTATACGATTACTGACAAATGGTTGACCTAACCGGACACTCAAATCAGTATGGTTCTTTCCTCTAAAACCCATTTCAGTCTAATGTACATGGCCCTAACATGATCTGATCTGACCAAGATAATGTGGACTAAATTTTAAATAGACTGACTTCTGACTGTTTCGGTGCCTCTTCTCAGAGTAGTCAGATAAGAATCATTAATATCATCGAGTTTATTAAATGTTATTGACTTGTAAAAGTGTTAGTAGGTGGCTACTTACAGAAAAATCATCAATTATCATTTATGAACAGTAGTGGCCCAGTGGTAACGGCCGCTACTTACAAGTTGTACGTCGTAGGTTCAAACCCAGACTGGTGCTTAACTATGTGTAAATTATTTAATCAAAATCACAAAAACGGTGAGGGAAAACATCGTGGAAATTAATGTATAGAATCAAGTTCTTCTAACATAACAGACAGCTGTGCTGCTGGGGAGTTTGTTGCGCCACTTCTTCTTCCCAGCTAAAGCACTAGGAAGTGGTGAAGGGCGGGCGTTTTGGGGGACTGTCTTATATAATTTTGACGTTCAGAAAGTGCTGACTCTCAGCCTACTTTGAATAAATGACTTTTGATTTTGATTTTGAACCAAAAATTCGAAGACATGTGACATCGAACAACACGCACTGGGCCCGCGTGGTGGATTACGGCCCACTCTCGAAGAGAGAAGGCCTGTGTCCCAGCAGTGGGAACATTATAGGATAATTATCTATTATTTATGAACCCCTGCCGATCACAATAACATGAAAAAGGACGCAATATCTGAAACCTTTTAATTACAGTATTCAAATCCAAATTAAACCCTCAGTAAAATCCTAAACACCAATCTATTTACGTACTAAAATCAACGTCATTAATAGACAACTCTTATGTACATCAAATAACGCAAATCCATTCATAACGCGAGCACTAATCAAAACTGATCGGTCGAATCAGCGAGTTTGCAGTGCATGCATTGAAATCATAAATCAATTGGATAGCCTATTACTTTGTGTGTTCAGCCATTAGCTAGCTTCCATGTCGATGTGTGTAAGTGCAACCCTAACTTGGATATTGTAAACTAACCCGGGAATAGTGCTGCGAAATTGAGCGTCGCAATTAGATATTATTCGAAGCAACTTGTTTATTATTCGAAGCGGAGATAAACTCTGTTATCAATTAAATTATTTAAAAAATAGATATGAATACCACTTTTTTTTAAATTAGCATTTCTTACGTTTAATTTTAACATGAACAAGATTACCTACCTCAGAATTCAAAATGGAAGAAAAAGTTTCGTAAGTGTATACGCGCTTGGCGTATACGTCTAGAAAAAAAGCCTCGCTCCCACATCACTATTCTTCCAATGACATTTTTTATGAGCTATGAGCTATAAGTAGAATAGTTACGCCTTCATTATAGACTGCTTATAGTTTCATTGACTGAAAATGATATGTAAAGTAGGCAGCCATTATCTTGCATTAAGGTAATTGAGATAGTTACTGTGTTAGAATATTCTAGCCACAGCGGGCATGCATGTTTTTTGTAACATAAATATTGTTCTGTAAAAAATGTAAGCCTATTAATAGGTGGAGGGCTTCGTTCTAGTCTACTAAATGGACATTCAACTTTTAAAACTTGGTAGTATCCACTTTCAAACTAAAAAAAGTAAAAAGTATTTTTTTTCGTTTAGGAACAAAGCATAAGCATAAGCATAATCAGCCTATATCGTTCCCACTGCTGGGATGTGTCCCAGCAGTGGGAACGATATAGCAGTGGGCCGAGAGGGGGTGGGCTGTAGTACACCATGCGGGCCCAGTGCGGGTTGGTATATGTCATCACATATGTCCTCGAAGTTTTTTGTTTTTGGTGATACGACATGGCCGGTTTCTTCACGATGTTTTCCTTGACCATTTGAGAGTACCCAGTGGTGATGAAATAATTTACACAAAGGAACAAAAACGTAGAAGTAAAAAGTTTTGCTTAAAAATTTGCTTTTTAAACATTTACATTTTCAGCCAAAGACTTTAGCACATCCACAGTATTTTTTCTTATTTCATTCAAAATATAACCTTTTAAAGGATCTTCAAAGTCTTTTTCCAACAGTCAGTTTCAACTTTCTTTGTTAACAACAAGGTATGAAAAGTCACAAAGGTCCCCTACACTGTACGCACACACAACTTATGACTGATGGCGGAAAATCAATTTCCATCGACCCCCGACGCCCTGACGTCTCACTTACTACGCGCACTCCCCTACCACGAACTGATCTAGCTGTTTTTCACCTTCGTTACACACGTCAAAATAAACAAAAAATGATGGATAGACCGGCTAAGGAAATCGGCTAATGTGTATTTTAATGATTCGTGGTAAGGGTCGCGTAATAGATGTTACTTTCTTTGGAGGGGCTCCCCAGTAAATGGCATCGAAGATCAATTGATGGTAAGGTACTATTATTATAAAGAAGAAAGAAAACACGTTTATTTGCGGTAAACATAACGTAGAAAAAGAACAGAAACACAAAAAGAACAAGTTTGGTTAAAATATGCGTCACATCCACGCTAAACAAAGTACATTACATGGTTATTCATTGCCATTCGATCAAGTCTTGTATTAAACTATTGAAAATGAGTTTTTTAGTAGAACGCTCACACACACAGTCCGTCTTGTTTATGGACCGCGATAATCTCGTGTTATGGCGTCTTAACGCTTCAGTTGGTCGCAGTTGTTATGGGCCCCAGACAGTCGGATGTCCGAAAGCTTGACAGACCCCAACCCCAACGGAGTAAGTAAAAACCTAAGCTATTGATGCATCTAAGAGGAAACCGACTAATGTGTTTAACCATGCCATATCAGGGTCGCCAAATTAAAGTGCGTGACTTTCTAATATGATTTAATCGTCTACGAATTCACTTGAATACAAGCATTTTAGGGTTAGTCAAAGGCTGGTTAATAACCCAACAATATGGCTACTTGAAACTTTTAATTGTTGAACGTTTATCGCCTTTTTGTCACGACTATACGATCGTAATCGCTATTTCGTGGGGCGACGTTGTCAACGAAGTAAAGTTTCATAGATTTATGTAAATAAATGCGATGAGGAATGTTGTGTAACTTCGTTTTTACGTCGCTTTCGTATAGCGTTGGTTGGCACGTCACTTTTATGAACTGGAAACAGGCACACATGAGCTGTTGAGGGTTGAAAGAAATGAGCTTTGTCTTCACATGCACGGTAATATATTCTATTTTTATAAATATAGGGGTGGAAGTAGGTTGACACGCGATTAACTGAAGATGTCTCTTTTGTGTCTGCTATGAATAAGGTGTGATGGAGCGGAATTCTTACGGCAGTATTAATATCTATATGTTTGTCAATGCGAATTAATTATGTAACATGGATCTACGACCTAATCTCGATGGTATTTCGTTAAAGACTGACTTCCACTCAAGCATAGACACAGTGTAACATAATCAGCGTATAAACGTTCCGGCTGCTGGGACACAGACCTCGGTGAGAGGGAGTGGGCCGTCATCCACCACGCGGGCCCTGTGCGGATTGGTGGATGTCATATGTCTTAGAATCCTCGGTTCTAGGACATGCTGGTTTCCTCACGAGGTTTTGTAAGACCAGTGGTAATTAAATAATTATTAATACAAAAAAGCACTCGTAAGTTGCTGCCGTTAACACTAGGCCACTACTGTCCAACTATTCTGCAATCTCACCGTGAAATTTTAGGTAAAGTGAGCTTGAGGTTCCGTGTGGTGCCGGACGTAAAAGAATAGCGCCGTCCTATTTCTTCCCATGGGTGTCGTAGAAGGCGACTAAGGGACTTACTAGAGAATGGGCAGCAGCGTTCTCTATGCATTTGCCCACCATACTGTGATTGCCAACCCGCCTGCCAAGCGTGGCGATTATGACAAATCCCTCCCCTTTAGGAGAGGCATATGTCCAGCAGTGGACGTCTTACGGCTGATATGATGAGCTTGGAGTGGGCTGTCAAGTCTCAATCCGTAGCATCAGGTGGAATGACAGCTCCCTTAAAGTTCACTTCACCCAAGTTTTCACGGTGAGATTTTACAAAATAGCACTACTGTTCCAGATACAGTGTATTGCATTGTTTTTAATGAATAAAAACAAACGGTAACAACCTCTGACGCATCACTTCACTCACAGTCGTAGATTATGTGCAAATGATACGTAGTGCCGACCTGTCCGAGGGAAGCGTAGGGGAAGCTTCGCACTTCGCGTGACGCCCCCCATCGTGTCCGGAGCCCGGGGTGAGTCCCGCGTGCAACACTGACGTTATAAAACTGTATACATTTTAATACTGATCAAAGTAAATCTATGCGTTTGTTGACTTCATTTACTAGGTAAAAGAGGCTTCATTTGTTTTTACTTTTGTTTATTTCTTTGCTTTTGATTTGATTAAAATTAACAAATTAACGAAAGACCTAAAATAATTAGAAGTAAGTATCTACCTTACCTGAGCAGTGGTGGCCCATGCAGTAGTATCGGCCGTGTCTTAAGAATTGCAGGCCGTGAGTCCAAAGCCAGGCAGATACTTTACTTTGTGTATTCAATTTCTTTACCACTACTCTGAAAACTGTGTAGGAAAACATCGTTAAGAAACCGGTGTCCAAGAACCAAAAATTCAAAGACACGTGATTTCTACAAACCCGCACTGGGCCCGCGTGCTGTATTGAGACACATCCCAGCAGTGGGAACATTATATGCTAATTGTGTGTGTATTGTAATCTATCTTGTTTTTTTTCCAAGTTATTTACAATGTGTTTGTTTATAAAATGTACCTACATATTAAACTCATGACTTTATCGGTTATCACATAAGAGTAGGCAAAAGTGTCACAGTGTCGACACACTGAAAAATGAAGTAGGTACCTAACACTGCCCCTATCTGTTTTCCGTTACTAACGCAATTTACAAAGCCCCAAACAGGATTAAACGTACAAAAAAATACCAAAGACGAGAAACTACAAACAACTACACGCCCATTGAAATGTTTATCCGTTAACAAAGCAGCGCGCATTCCCTGCCCGTTGCCGCCATTTGTCGCCCTAAGTTTGACACGAAACTTGTTCGTCGAAGGGAAAGTAAAGAAAAAAGTAAATATTTCACGGCCCTACTGCACCCTTGTTGGTGGAATCACGCGTCGCTTGCGCGTGTTTTCACGAAGATGGATCATTGGTACGCGCGACAAGTTTAGGTAGAGACGGGCGGTGGAGACGCCGCGGTTGGAACGCGGATAGCGTTTTTAAAAACTTTAGAAAGTATGTAATAGTTCGACGTTAAAAAAGCACAGAAACAAATAGGCATCACTTTTAGAAGTTTTAATGAGTTTAGAAAATTTTAGACAAAACTTATTCAATGCATCAATTACATTAATACGAGAACACTGAAAATCGTGAAACAAGGTTTGTATAACAAAACTCAAACCCAAAACATTTATTACAATAAACCATTCTCAGGCACTTTTGAACTGTCAAAGTGTCGGTCAGTCAGAAAGTTGAAGCTAGTTGCTGATTCCAAAAAATAGATCTCCATAGAGAAAAACGCCTTATACCAAAGACACTCTTATATATCAAAATATTACAAAATCCTAGTTAAGTACATAATTCTGGTTGCTTCGTTATGTGAGAACAATGCAAAAGGAAAAAATTAAATGAAGAAACAATTCAAAATATAAGATCAAAAATAAGCCGTAACAACATGACACATGGAAACGTGTTATATATAGTTCGACGTGTAAAAGTATTTGAAAAATAAATTAAAGAAATAGATTACATTTTTAGGAAGCGTTAACGCTTTTTTTCTAAACAAAGCGTTAACACTTTTAGCCAAAAAAAATGTACCAATTACAATAATGCAAGAACACTGAAAATCGCGAAACTAGATAGCTGTAACAAAATAATTTGGGCCACAGAAACATCATCATCATCTGCTAAGCTTATTTATGTTGGGATTGGCTTCAAGTCTAACAAGATGCAACTACAGTTTCGAAAAAATGTTGCGGTCCGTCAATTAACCGTCAAGTCGGCAATATTAATGCCCCTATGCTTTTCAGTAAACCTATGTAGTTGATCATGAAAATATTTAAATTAAGCAAAAAATTTAAAACCACCGTTCAACCACAGCGTAAACAATGCAATAAATCAACACGTAATCCATAAATATCGTATTGCGGGTCAATATTACAGCGAGAGAGATTTGTATACCCACATAGCAAAGCCATAATGTACCAGTGAATATTAATAAATATCGTTTTTAGGTTATTACTGTTAGTGTGTCATAGTGTTTATTTATCCGTTTTGTGTTTGGGAATTAATCTGTTTATTTGATATTGTTTGTGCACATAATATACTTACTATACCTATAGAGGTATGAGGAACAGGGTGTAAAGTTCACTCATACTATATTGGTAAAGGAGGATCCTCCGATCCTCCTCCTTGGAACCGCGTGTCGTATAGTTCGCGGTGAGTTGGAACTGTCTGCGGTGGTGCGAACCCCAGAGAGTCGGGGCCAGCGCTGCTCCAGTGCGTCGTGGTACAGCGCCGTGACGTGGCTGACTGCTGTTGTCGACCGGGAGATTGAGCTCTCGACCGGCCGAAAAGCAGTAGTGCCGTGGTCGCTTGTTGAGGCTGAGGGTGCTGACCAGGAATGTGCTTCCGCTGCATGCTGGTGGTCAGAGATACCCATTCAAGCTGGCTGGCTGTGTGACTCGCTGCTCAAAAGCTTGAGGAAGTGGTCTTGATGATGACATCACGCTGAGGTTGTTGCACGAAGGCTGCGGCGCTGACGCTCTTTTCCGGGGTCACCAGTATCGAGGTATGAGGAACAGGGTGTAAAGTTCACTCATACTCTATTGGTAAAGGAGGATCCTCCGACCAGACGGGTGTTGTGTCTGGTGGGCCACTGCCCAATGTTTGAAGACGGGTTGTTGTATATATGTGAGTCTCGTGGTAAACTCTGACTGCGCGATGTATGATTTATGTAACGTCCAGATTTGCGTAGTTCACATGTGGCATTGTAGATGGCGCCACCTCAGTTTTTGTGTTTCAAGATATTTGCGAAGTATCTTTTTCTGTAGTGTCGCTGAAACTACATGAGCAAATTAATGTCAGAAATTATATAAATCACAATTATGCCTACTAGTGAACCAAAATAACCAAATGTGAGTAGATAGTAAGAGAACTAGATATATAATTAAAAAAAGAAAATGGAGATGTACTTTCTTTTCCGTGTCATTGTCATCTTCCAATGCAGCTAAATCCTTCCTTTGTTGATTTCTTCTTCCCCTGTTACTACACAATATTTAGGTATATCTGAAAATAGCGGTTGTCATGGTATACATAATAGCCAGCGAAAAACTTTCAGCAAGATGTTGACACTGATAATATAATAAGTTTAATTTGCCTAACCTATCAAGCCTTGAGTTCAAAGATAAACTCACATTATGAAAATACTCGTGAAAACAGTTGAATTTTATCACAACTATTCAAGTACTTCATTAAACTACTCTTTAATAACACTAGAGTCACCCTACAAAATATAGGCAGTACATGTGCCCTCACGGCCGTAGCCTTCGCAGAAGACGCCCTGGGCGTCGGGAATCCCAGGCTGATTGCCGGCCACCGTAGGCACGGGCTTGCGAACGGCGAGTAATGGGTAGCTCGCTGTCCGGTAAAGACCAAGCCCAGGTCGACGGCGCGTTGTGTTCCACGTGCGCCTCAAAGAGATGTCAGCACCAAATGATGGGGCCTGCAAGGGCCGATGCCTGCCAGGGGTGCGGATTATTCGAAAGAGATACCGCGGCCCCTGGCACACAGGCAACTGAGAAAACACGGGTGGGTTTTAGTCAGTAAAAGTCTGACACGCCCTCCTGCTCCACCCAGAGCGAGAGAAGTTATTTGATGATTTCCCATCCAAAAAAAAAACCCTACAAAATATTAAGTTCCCAGCGTTTAAATCGCTCGTTTACACAACCACAGCTCCCTCGAAGATGGATCATCGAGACGGCGGGGGGCGAGCGATCGCGATAAACCGACGCGATATGGAAAACTGCGGAATGTGAACACCTAGCTACCTCACGAATGCAACTACTCATACGTTCGGTTTGTGTACCGTTCGTGTTGAGTGTTCACACCTTTGTGTACTGTGTTTGTATGTTTAGTCTTAATTTTGTTTGGTGGTACTTAACTATATTTTTAGCAAAAATTTTGTCGTTTTGTAACAAGTTAGTCAGTGTGTTTTCTACTTAATGAAAATGTTTAATTCACTGACAGACAGCGCACAGCCTAACCGGTGGGTCTAGAATCTTGACATTATGCACGAGCGTTCCGTAACGAAAGTAAGTAGTAGAAAGGATTTTTGAAAATGTATCCTTCAAAAGGGTCAAATAGAAGGTTTGAATAAAAGTTTGTTCCGGGAATAGACTTGTCATAGCATAAGCTTACGTTTGCACGGACGTCAAAATATCTCGACGGGATTTTATCACGCACTGGTCATAATAATAATAATCCATTTATTTTCAGGTGGAACAAGGTCATAGATACCTTAACCTAAACATACATATTTTAACCATAAACAAAACTTGTGTTTTATTAAATAAGACTTAAGGCTATGTTAGTAGCACTTCACTTTGCACTAGCTTGACTTCATGCTGTCCTGTGGTACCTGTCCATGAGAGCGAAGAGAACACCACGTCCTGCGGCTAAAAGTCTTCCTCCATAACATGCCTGTGGCTCCATGCCACAAGCAGTCCATGCTTATGACAAACACAGGTACTCCTGTCCATCTGTTTCGGCATACCTACACAAATGGAAATGAACAATAAAATTATTGAGGTATCAATTCTTTTAATTCAAACTATAGGAGGATCGTACCTAAATATAGAATCTCTTCTTTTCCTTAAGAGGTATTTTGAAACTAAGCCCCAGACGATAACAAGCTGTAAGTCGGCTTAGCAAAACGAAAATAGAAAAAACCCAAACTAAGACTCTCCTAAAAATAGAACTAATCCCATTTAGCAATCCATCATAAAAAATATCCTGAAAAATTATTTTACTGAACATGAATACAACGTCAAAGAAAAATATTTAAGTAGCTAACTTAAAAACTTCAAGTAAACAAGTGACAAACCAAGGTCCTCAGTGCGGGACTAAGTAAAGAGACTTGTTAACATAACTCAACAATCTAGGCCGCCTGTCCAGACGTAAAACAAAGAAATAATAGGCTATTAAAGTTTGTGGCATATTCCTTAGAATTCTAGTATCTAAAGAGTGTAAAAATGTACTTAGATTCTACTTTATAACTTGTTTGTTGTCGTCGTAGCAATTTACAGTACAGTCACGAGAATAAAGCTTACCTACGCAAAATTCAAAAGTGATTTTCTTCTAAATCATAAACTTCATGATCATCATTTCATCCTAAAGACGTCCACTGCTGAACCTCCCCCAAAGAGGGGTTTTTGCCATAATCGCCAAGATTGGCAGGCAAGTTGGCGATCGCAGTATGGTGCTAAAATGCATAGAAAACGCTGCTGCCCATTTCCTGGCAAGTCCTTTAGTCGCCTTCTACGACACCCACGGGAAGAAATGAGATGGTGCTATTCTTTTACGTCCGGCACCACACAGAACGGCACGAAATTGTACATATTATCGTAAATTGATTGTGGTTCGTAATCATTTCACTTCAACGAAATCTACCCAAAAATAATATTTTGACATTTCGGCGGTCGACCGCGTTTTTTCAAACCAGTGGTGAAACCCAGAATATCTTGATACAGTAGTTTAGATCCTATTTAAAGCAGAAATGTTAGGTTTGTGGTGTCGGGTCACTAATCTAAGTTTGTTTAAGAAACTTTTTTTTAAATCACCAGGTGAGATGAAGTCTAAGAGCTTCCCGCTCTTGGACTTCTTCTCATCTGGTGGCAAGTGACGATCGTTCCGAAAGTGGAAGCGAGCTTACTTCAAAAAATATTTCGTAACTCGTACTTTTGTTATCAGAGTGAGATTTTATAGAACATACTTTCTTTTTTTCTCATTTTTTTTTGGATTTATTCTTCGTTCGTCCTGAAGTTTTGTCTCACATTCTAAAAAATTCTTAGCTTATCCCATATTCCAAAAAATTCTTAGTTTTTCCCAAATTACAGTCAATAAAAAATATAATGTATTTATTTGAGATTTTTTAAACAATTTTTTTTTATCGTTGTCCCACACTAGGAATTTCTCCTGTATTGTGGGTGCATTTACAAACATTTAAACTCACATACACAAACACCCAGACCCAGAATAATTACTTGTAGGTCATACAAATATTTGTTCCTTGCGGGAATCGAACCCACGACAGGCAGCGTAGCAGCCAATCACTTCACCACTGCGCCAACCGTGCCGTCAAATAATTCAATAATAAAACAATTCTAAATATTTAGGTGTAAATCATCTTATCATTACTACAGTTTAAATATACAGAACAGTCAGATCTGTAATCTATATCATCATGTACCTTTTCCCAGATATGCTGGGGTCGGCTTCCAGTCTAACCGGATGCAGCTGAATACCAGTATTTTACACGGAGCGACGGCCTATCTGACCTCCACAACCCAGTAACTGGGTTATATATTATACCCCTTGGTAAGACTGGTTGTCAGATTTTCGGGCTTCTGACGACCCGTAACGACTGTCAAAGATCCACAAATGACAATAAATATATATATACCTACAGACCTGTAATATATATATCTACTTATATATATAGATTTATATATATATGTAAAACAAAGTCGGATTAGTACCATTTGTAACTCAAGACCGGCTGGACCAATTTTTATGATCTTGGATTTTTTGGATTTTTCGCCGCCTTGAATAGTGGAATTATGTCTTTGTCAGCTAGAAAACGCTTTATGCATTCGAAGTACCAGGTCCTCATAGCTTGGTAAGAGCACATTAAACATAAGTGTGTCAGTTAGACAACACTTTATATCTTCGAAGTACCAGGTTGTTATAACTTGGTTAGAGTACACCTAACACATGTTTAAAAGAGAAGTCGGAGAGAGGAGCGGTTGTTTTATTTAAATAGTTGATTGATGTTAAATATTAAAAAAGTAAGAATATAAAACAGGACGAAGCGGGAATAATTAAAATATATTTTGGGACGAAGGAAGCATATTGTTTGGTACGACCTAGGAATTTTTCATGTAGGAAAAAACTCAGTGGGCCGAACGAAGCATAAATCTTTTTTGCACTACTGTACTAATGTAATCTAACTATTCTGTATAGTCCCACTGCATGGCTACTTCCTCATGACCAGGTATCAACCTAAAAGTATCTAGGCTACCTACCGACAGCCAAAACTTTTGACACACTCTATTTTCCATTACAAACTTACGTATTAAGGAAACAGAAAATACATTTGAAAAAAAAATCAAATAAAAACAACTGTTGAACTTAAGTGCTAAGTTTGTGTCAGACACATGCGTTTTCATTGCCACCATTCTTGTGCAGTGAGGCTTAAGCAAATATTAACATTTACTTTTGGAATTTTCTTTTCCCCTCTGCCTATGTCACACCCCTATTTGGGATAAACACGTTCCGATAATATCCAAGGTATCTGTAAAATCTCTAGCTTATACTGCCTTAAAATTCACATTTTGTTGTCATGATTACTTACATCTCAAAATATATTTTTTTCTAACATGTTTGATTTTTTTTTTAAACGAAGCTATACTACAACAAAATTTCCTTGTGCTATCTTGAATTCCAGTTAGAGAAGAAAACATAACCGAAAAACATATCCGCACTCCGGATACCACGCGGATAAAATTTTCAATAAGGCAGCACGTCCCTACGTTCTACGTTCGAACAAAGTTCCAAAATGGCGCTGTACAAAAAGAACACACACTTAAAGTGGCATTATCTTCTTATTTTTATATTAAACTTGAACTGGGAGGAAGTCTTGTAATCGCCTTAAGCTTTTCATCATTCAGAGACAGCTGGCGCCCCTGCGACATGTTCCCCGGATTTTTTACCAAACTTTCTTTAAATTTTATTGCTATATTGTTTATAAGTCTTATGAAGTCTTCCCCTGGTTTTATCGAGTAGGTATTTAATGGAAAAATGTATCATTTTGTTTAGTTCGGCACTTTTTCTTCGAGTGGTGAACAGCTATGGGATGATAATGGTGATGATGTGTGGTGTTACGCGAATTGCTAGAATAAGAAACAAGTATATAAGAGGAAGCCTGATAGTGGACCCGGTGACTGAAACTTGCGTGGAAATTGTTTGGTTGTCATAACTTGTGATGCGGAGGAATGAGGAAAATGTCGTTAGGAAAGTTTTGGCTATGAATAAACGATTGAGAGCCTGTATCAAAGACGATATGGATAGAAAGAGAGTTACTACCGAGATTACAACTAATGCAGAAGTATGGAAGAAATAGATAGGTATGTTGTGCCAACCCCAAATAAATTGGGATAAGGGCAGGAGAATAATAAATTGAGGCTGATGATAATTAAGTGTTAGTCTACTATTGTCAGATTTTAGATATACACTTGAAAAAAAAAATGAAATAGATGTAACGGGTATATTTTTTTTAAATGGGTTTTTTTTATTGTCATACAAAATAATATTTCTTGACATTTTTTAAAGGAAATTTATTCTCAAATGTTGGCCGTAACTGCGGTTAACACGGTCCATTTTGAAGGTCCAATCCGTTTTCACGCCATGATGACGGACTATTTGCTGCCTGAAATTGAAGCCCGTGCATCTTCAGGACAATTCGATACCAACAAGACGGCGTTTCGTGCCATGCCCGTGAAACCATTCAGGCTTTATTGCCAGAAAAATTCGGTGCATGGTCAATTATGAAAAAGTTTAGTAAGTCAATTATTAAAAAAAAAAAAAGACAAAACTGGAAAATTGGCATCCTTGATCAAATGATACTGTGCTTCTAGTCTTTTTCCTTTGGGGCTATGTTAAGTAAGCACTAATTAAACCGTTGGTCCCGGCTGTCATATATCTTGTTAGTAGAACTTTGGCAATAATTCCGAAACTCTGACCACTAGTCTTACCAAGGCGTATCGTATTACCGAGTAACAGGGTTATAGAGTTCAGATAGGCATTCGCTTCATGTAGAATACTGGCACTCATCCGGTTAGACTGGTAGCTGACCCCAGTTAATTGGGAAAAGGCTATGCGGATGATGATGATGAATGTTTTTTAACTAGTGATCTAACTAAATGTTTTTCTTATGTAGCCATGATTCCATGAATTGGAGTACCTGTATGTACAGCGATATAAGATATAGACTTAGTAACATGAGTATTTTAAGATGAAAAGAGAGAGATAACCGCAGAAAGGAAATTGATCGCGTATGAGATCTAAATAACACACACACAATATGTGCTCCTAAAGATCTCTGTCTTCACTATGGTAAATCGAATAAAGGTACGAACATAATATACGAAAGTATTTCGTATATAAATCCATTATAACTTCACTATAAAACCTAAATAAAATTACAGCGTACCCGAATGATCCCATTCGATTCCCAACTATCGATATTATAGCTTTACCCTTTTACTATCGAATAAAGCTTTCATCTTTCGGACATTCGGTACGGCCATTTCGCATAATGGTATTGGCCACTCTTTTACATACTCTGCGCATTCACTCTTTATTACTTTTTAAGAAATTCAATTCAGAGTTAAAATTTAATCAAATATTGTGAAAGAAATGTTTTAACTGTTGTTGGTTGTACGCCATGTTGTTTTGTAAAAATGTTGAATGGATTGTAGTTGCTAAATTAAAATTCATTGTCTGCTGCTGTAAACAGTTATAGTGACTATTTCTGCGCAAATTAATATAGCACAAAGTTTGTTTAGTTTTCGGATTCATTCATTCATTTTGGATTTTTTTGAGAACAGTTTTGATTTAATTTGGTCTACTTTAATCAGGAACACGATTTGTACAACCAGGTTACCAACAAGGTACAGAGCGTTGCGCTTGTAGAGCACATGCTTTTATGAGAGAGTAATACATATTCTTGATCAATAGTCACGTTTACAAAGTTACGTTAGTGATTCGAAGACATGTGACATCCACCAACCCGCACTGGGCCCCGTGGTGGTTTATAGCCCACTCCCTCTCACGGATAAGAGAGGAGGTCGGTGTTTCATCAGTGGGAACATTAAAGGCTGATTATGCTACATAGTTACGAAAAATATACGCTGTATGAAGATTTATCTAAACTCTAAAATCAACGAGGAAAACAAAACAAAAGAAAGTGTACCTAATGTTCTGACAAACCCTTATCGCGAACTCAGGTCCAAAAATAATGACGGACAAATTGGCATCCGTAGGTACGATTTTTTTTTTCATACATCCCATAACCCGACTATCTATATTCCGTTAGTAGCTGATAACTTATCTAGCAACAAATTGCCCTGTATAATTCATAGAGGTTGCCAGGTGACAGGGGTACGCTATTCTGCCCTAAATTATGTGCATACATTCATATATAAATGTTCTTATATCTATTGTTAGAGTAGAGAAAAACCCTCCACGTTTGTTTGTATTCATTATTTTGAAAGCATTATATTGTTCCTTTGGACGTAGAGGGATATTTTTGTTGCATGAAGGTAATGAAATGGTATCGATTGGCTATTATTGTTACTATGTTTTGGTGAAATTGTATTTCATTTTCTGAATATTACGATTTTAGAAATATTTTATCAAAAAAACCAGCTTCGATTTAAATGCGCATTTGGTCTGAAAACGAATGACAATATACCTATATACCCAGCAGACAATGATTTAAAAAGCGCCAATGGTTGAGACTGGTCATCTCCTAACTTCCAGGGCTTATTTTAATCTTATATTTTTAATTGTTACTTCATTCTTGACACATTTTTCTCACATATAGACGGAAAAAGAAAATACGCCCAAGATTTTGCAATACTTTTATTTAAAAGAGTGTCCTTGGAGGTTCTTGTTCGTTCTTCTCCATATAGATGTACGTTTTGGAATTCAAAAGTGCCTGTAAATGATTTAATTCAAATAAATACTTTTCGTTTGAAAACATGGAATTGAGGTAGCTGAGTTTCTTTTTAAAAGAAAGTAAATTAAAGAACATCACTGTAGATGCTGACACAGAATCCAGACGAAGCAAACCTGTGCGCAAAAATAAGATGGTAAAAAGGACGAAAACTTCATTAACTTATTCATTTCCTTAATTAAAAAGCTGAAACTATGAAACTGTTAAAAAAAAGCTGAAGATGGTAGCAAAAACCGAAGCCCAACATACCGGCAGTGCGCAACAAAAATTCAATTTTGCTACAAAACTTTCTATGGGCGCTCTTAAATTACTGACGTGGTACCGGCGAACTTTTCTTATTAGAGATCGCAGACATTTTCGAACAACTCCCGCCGGACATAAGAACCTAGTATGTTTGTAATTTAATGATTAACTTTCTTATTTTAGGTATCGGAAATAAATCCTTTGATTTTATAATTAAGGACGAAGACAATTTACTTTTCTATGAGTTTGTTTCCCTTTTTTCTACCAGCTATGGTGTCTGCAGTTTTACAAGATTTATTAGCTTATCAATATTGTCCTAAGGTTTATTACACTAATAATCTATTCAAGGTGGCAGGTACATCGACGCGCAAACTGTAAACATAAATTTACACATGGTTCTTACCCCTTTTTTTTGTTTTTGAGTGAGAAGTCGTCGAAGATTTCTCCCGCTCTGGGCGGAGCGAAAGCGTGTGTCAGACTTTTAATGACTAAAACCCGCGTGTTCCTTCAGTTGACTGCGCCAGAGTCGCGGTAACTCTTTCGGACAAATCCGCGACCTTAGCAGATCGTTCTTACCCCTAGCGAACAAAATTGTTCGTCAGTGATCAAAAATAAAACAACTGTTTTATAGAAAAGCAAAATACCTACGCGGTCAAAATGAAATCTTCAAACTTATACCAAATAGCATTAAAGTCCTTATTTTTTCTTTCATTACCTTCGGGCAGTGGTCCTATCGCAGTTGGCAATAAAGTTGTAGGCTCCCACGATTTATGACTGGTCGGTTGGGCCTGATAACAGGAAAAAACTTAATATCTGGGACGGCGATAGCTAGAATTCGAGAAAGTTTTTTTAGTTCTTACAGATCATTCTTGGGAGTTTTGTATAGCTCAATTTTCTTTTTTTTCTTGAAGGCCGCAAACTTGAATGGGCAAGTTCTGTCAGTCTGATTAAAGAAAAATGTCTGGATGCTTGATAAAGGTCATCATCATCATCTACGTAGTTGGGCCGACCTCAACGTAGTTGGGATAAGGTTATCCCACCTTATCCCAACTATGTTAGGGTAGGCTTCCAGAATAACCGGTTCCAACTGAATATCAGTATTTTATACAGAACAACTCACGTTACTGGGTAACACGATACCAATTGGTAAGACTGGTTGTCAAACATTCCGACTTTTCACGACCCGCAACAACTGTCGAAGATCAACGAATGACAGTTGAAACCAACGGCTTAGCGTGGTTTCAGAGGCACGGAGGGGTCTTCGTATCGTATGTGAATATGGTCACCCGTCAAGCGTAGCTTAACCTGAAAGATCGAACCGTGCGGCTGTTATGAATTAGCCACAAGCTCCTGCTTGATAAAGGTGCCTAATGTTTATTAAAATGTTTTTACTATGACATTAATACTTACGACACCTATTTGCTATTCCTAGATTCAAAACTCTAAGCTAATAATGTCTTAAAGCCAATGCCATACTACCATTAAATGAATGTCATGTATGTATGAATGAATGTAATGTTATTGTTTTTTTTTAATAGCCATTAGACTTGTGACCTGGGCTCCAGCAGGCTTAGCATGACGCTTTCTGTTTCTACTCTATTGTAGAATAGTAATCGCTTTTCTAAATTTTTCAGTGAAAAACTATCAACTGTACGGAAAAGTAATTTTTGTCTACTCTTCCGACGACAAAACGCTTGTCTACGATTCTCATGCTAAGCTTGCTGCTGTAATAAAGCTCATAAGAAAAAATCTATTCCGTTTTCCATAGTTTTGAAGACCTGGCTGGAGACTTTAATTTATTGAAGCAGCCACAGTCGAGTCTTGTTAAGCAGCTGACAACCTCCTAGATAACTTGCAAAATGACATTCCCAAAAAAAATGCGTTTTCCTTAATTTCATGTGCCCAGCTTAACATTCTTACAACAAAACTTAGGTATGACCAACATAACAACATTTTTTCCCGTTCAACTCACATAACTAAAGGAAATCACTAGAGAAAGTTGCAAAGATACATCTTTAACGGTCGATAGAGTTTTGAAAGATGCGGCGGAAAAGAACTTTAGTCATGGATAATAAATACTTTTCAGAAGGGAACTATAGAGGGAGATGAACAAAGTTGGAAGGCTCTCGCGACTAACGGCATGTTTTAAATATATGACCGACGAAGACCGGCCGGCTTTTGTGCATTTTTTTAATATGGAATAGGTTGTATGTGTGATCGAGCTAATTTATTCTTTTTGGGGGAAATCTACGTTGAAGCAATAGTCTTAGGTCAATAGGTGCCGTCAAAAGCAGAAAAAAAAATAATTTTTTTTTAGTAATATGACATCACGCCAAAGGATTAAACGGAGATGCACCTATAGCCACACCAACACTCCGCCATCAGTAGTTTACTATGCTATAGGGGCGAGCCTATTGCCATCTGCCGGGCACAAATCTAGATCCCGCCTGCCACTGAGATATTTCAGACGGAAAATCCCAATAATACTTTTCCCAACCCAATCCATTCTTAGCAGTAGGACTTATGACCACTAGCTCTAGATTGAAACGAGGAATGACGAGAAATGTCTCGTCTACCATCGTGACATTTCTTTTAAAGAAAGATATAAAAAAGTAGGAAAAAGGCGGTTGTGGCTACGTTATAACAGCCGCAAAGGTCGATCGATCCGGTTAAGTTACGCTTGCTGTGATTGCTACGTAGATGCTTCACCATCTTGACATACTAAAACCACTTCTTGTCTCGGAAAGCACATTAAGCTGATGGTCTCGGCTGCATTCGTAGATCTTTGACAGTCGTTACGGTTCGTCAGAAACCCAAAAGTCTGACAGCTAGTTAAGACTAGCTAAAAAGTCTGACAGCTAGTTAAGACTAGCTTAAAAGTCTGACAGCTAGTTAAAACTAGGTCAAAAGTCTGACAGCTAGTTAAGACTAGCACAAAAGTCTGACAGCTAGTTAAGACTAGCTAAAAAGTCTGACAGCTAGTTAAGACTAGCTTAAAAGTCTGACAGCTAGTTAAAACTAGGTCAAAAGTCTGACAGCTAGTTAAGACTAGCACAAAAGTCTGACAGCTAGTTAAGACTAGCTTAAAAGTCTGACAGCTAGTTAAGACTAGCTAAAAAGTCTGACAGCTAGTTAAGACTAGCTAAAAAGTCTGACAGCTAGTTAAGACTAGCTAAAAAGTCTGCCAGCTAGCTAAGACTAGCTTAAAAGTCTGACAGCTAGTTAAGTCTAGCACAAAAGTCTGACAGCTAGTTAAGACCAGCTGTCAGAACTTTCGGGCTTTTGACTGGGTAACTTAAAACCTCTTGGTAAGCCAAAAGGTATTGTATTACTCAGTAACTGGATTGTGGAGGTCAGATAGGCAGTCACTCCACGTAAAACACTGGTATTTAATTGCATCCGGTACAACTGGATGTCGACCCCAAGATTTGTAGTTACTTGTTGTTACCGTCATTGATATCAGCAAGTAGGAAGGTTTATTTATATGCGTGAAAAGATATCAGAAAAACAAGTAAAAAATTAAACAGAAAAAAGATAAGAACTATGTTATTTTATAGCAAACTTCTTTCTTCCACAACATTCCTATCTTGCATAGTTTCCGCATATCACTAAAGCCATAAGCAATGTTCAACCTGAAGTTCACCCAAGCATACCCAAAACCTTTATACGAACGAAAACGATTTGATTTATACTTTCAAGACCGCTTTCCGAGTGACGGGGCATGAGAAAAGCATTTTAATATTATCTTCGTACGTAGAAAACAACGAAAAATCCCCGTTTCCTACAAGGAAATACGTTACTTCATATCCCGGGAATAATAAATCTAAAGGGGGACGCATCTGTCAAAAGTGTAAAATATGTATTTCTTGTAAAGGTGCCTTGTCTTTTAGACTTAAAAGGAAAACGCAAGGGTAGCTCGCGAATTTCAAATTTTATTAGGTTTTTTTTTTTTAATGCAGGACATTGTCGTCGGAGTTACTGACATAACTTGCAGAGTAAGCGAATTAAAGTGGCAGTGAGCTGGCCATGTCTGTTGAAGGACCGACGACCGATGTTGACCAGCCCTGAAATGGAGACCGCGTACCGACAAGTGTAGCGTGGGACGCCCCCATCTAGATATACCGACGACCTAAAGAAAATGGCTGGTACTGAATGGATGCGGAAAGCGAAGGATAGGGTGTTGTGGCAGACCTATGGGGCCGGTGTAGTAGACAAGCCCTGGAATGGAGACCGCGTACCGGCAAGTGTAGCGTGGTACGCCCCCATCTAGATAGATCGACGACCTAAAGAAAGTAGCTGGGACAGACTGGATGCGGAAAACGAAGGACAGGGTGTTGCGGCGAACCTATGGGGCCGGTGTTGTAGACAAGCCCTGGAATGGAGACCGCATACCGACAAGTGTAGCGTGGGACGCCCCCATCTAGATATACCGACGACCTAAAGAAAATGGCTGGTACTGAATGGATGCGGAAAGCGAAGGATAGGGTGTTGTGGCAGACCTATGGGGCCGGTGTAGTAGACAAGCCCTGGAATGGAGACCGCGTACCGGCAAGTGTAGCGTGGTACGCCCCCATCTAGATAGATCGACGACCTAAAGAAAGTGGCTGGGACAGACTGGATGCAGGAGACGGAGGGCATGGTGTTGTTGCGTAGCTTGAGACAAGCCTATGTCCAGCTGTGGACTGCGATAGGCTGAGTTGATTGGGGTCAGTTTCAAACTGCATTTTAAACAAAATACGATTGGCGACCGCAACACGTACCTATGTAATTCATCATCATCATTACAGCCGAAAGACATCCACTGCTGGACATAGGCCTCGCCCAATTTTGTAGGGCTTGCCATAATCGCCGCGCTTGGCAGGCGGATTGGTGATCGGAGTATGGTGGTAAAATGCATAGAGAACGCTGCTGCCCATTCTCTAGTAAGCCCCTTAGTCGCCTCCTACGACACCCACGGGAAGAAATGGGATGGTGCTATTCTTTACGTCCGGCACTACATGGAACCCTATGTAATTACAGAATTATAATCATAAACCTCTAAATTCATTTACATTCATACATACATAATCAGCCTTCAACTTTTCCACTGCTGGGACACAGGCCTGCTCTCAGTGAAAGGGATCATCATCATCATCATTTCAGCCAAAAGACTTCCACTGCTGGACATAGGCCTCCCCCAAAAGGGCGGTTTTGCCACAATCGCCACGCTTGGCAGGCAGGTTGGCGATCGCAGTATGGTTGTAAAAATGCATAGAGAACGCTGCTGCCCATTCTCTAGTTAGTCCCTTAGTCGCCTTCTACGACACCCACGGGAAGAAATGGGATGGTGCTATTCTATTACGTCCGGCACCACACGGAGTAAATTAATTTAATCCCATTGAATGACTAATTCCGTTCCGTGTGATGCCGGAAAAAAAAGTGTCAGTCAATATCCCATTATATGACTTTTTCAATAATTAGTCATTCTTCAATGACAAATTAATGAAAAAGTCATAAAATGGGATATTGGCTGACACTCTTTTTTTTTTCAGGGTGGGAAATCGTCATATAACTTTTCCCGCTCTGGGTGGAGCAGGAGGGCGTGTCAGACTTTTACTGACTAAAACCCACCCGTGTTCCCTCAGTTGCCTGTGTGCCAGGGGCCACGGTATCTCTTTCGAACAACTCGCACCCCTGACCGGCTTCGGCCCTTGTGGACCCCACCAGTTAATGCCGATATCTTCTTGAGGCGCGCGTGGTAAACGTGGAGTCTGGCATTGACCTACAAATTGCAGAAAACCAGGTAAATTTATTTTTTTCGGGGGAGTAATGTCACCACACACTCGTGTTCGCAACATTGCTGTCTTCCAGATATGTAAAATCATGCAATATAAGTAAGGAATTATCCGTTAGAGACATTTGTTTGGACGTTTTTTTTTTAAGTCTGAAAAAAGGAATGAAATACTTACAATAAAAAAGTAATAAAAGTATAAAGCAATAAAAAAAAACTCGTGAACAAATTCCACAGACGACAATATTAACAACTTTTTTAAATACGTTCGCGGCCCGCTCTGATTAGTTTTGATTGTTTTTTCCATTTTTACCTGTTTATGCTCCTAAAATAAGTTTGGTTCTAATTAATATACACTTTACACTGTTATACGCGTTCCAATAATTTAATACCCAACACACCCTGAGAAATCTCCTACACGAGGCCCCATATTTAACTAAGTCTACACTCAAGTCGACTTTGTAACATTATTGTGCAAATTGATTAAAACCATGAAGACCATAAACACCATATTCACTGCTTACATTTCTGTTCTATTGCTTGGTATTTATGCATATTCTGCGTCTGGCGTCGATAGTACAATGGTTTTATACGATTTCCTCGAATTTCCTAGCTAAGTTTACAGCTGTAACCTAAGTTTGTAGCATATCTCTAGCGCGGATCTGCAAACCAGTTGTAAAACGTAAGTGTATTTTTATTGGTTCCATTTTGGAATACATTTTCGTGGAATCCATTTTAACATAGATATAGGTATACTCGTTATTTGCTTATAATTTATGTAACTCTGTAAGTTCACGTATACAAACTGAGCCCTCATTCGAAATCAATAGGAAAATAATCTACCAATAAACTCAGTTTATTTGTCCACAAATAACGGTAGTCCCAATATAAATTCCATTTCATTACTTGACGTAACGAAATGGAATATGCAGAGCCTCACACATTAAACGGAATTAGGTCATATATTCAGGGTAATAGATTCAAATCCGCAACAAGTACAGTTCTGAACGGAGCTGGCAGTACCGCTTTGATCAGTGGCATCCGCAAATGCTTCCACTGAAGGATGGCTGGCCGGTCATGCAGAAGTTATCGCTTATTGAAATCGATCCCGCGACCGGTACCGGTAGCGGCGAGATTTTTCACAACACTATTATGAAGTGACGTCACGTTTGCTGGAATTGGGTTAAGCTTGCAGGTGTGATGGAATCTTGGCTTTTGAGAACAAAATATTTATGAGCTTTTACACCGTATAGGTGTTTTTTTGTTAGCCGAAGAAATTTTCTAAGATGCTTCTAGATTTTCGTGAAGAACATAACCAATGTCAACATGAACACAGCACCGGATCTACGATTTTTTCGAACTGGGGCAGAAACTTGATAATGTCGCGGGGTCTCTCCAGCGTTTGAGATAAATAAATAGGTGTGGGCCTGAGTAGCGCCATTTTCTTACAAGTCGAGTGAGCCAACCAGGGTTCCGTATGCTAGGCGCTTTGTGGAGCAAAATTTTTATTTTTAATCACACAATATTATGATTACGGCGCCCCTTGAAACTGCTGCCCGGACGGGTGCCCCGGTTTGCCCACCTAGATCCAGGGCTGCATGAACATAACATTAGTAGCTACCGACCAACATACTTACGACTGCAATTTTTAACCTAACTTTAACTTATTTTTGTTTTTAGAATTGTCAGTACCTACTTACTCATCAGGATTAAATTGAATAGGTGCGGCAAATTAAAGTAGATATATCATTGTTATTATGATAAGGGATGAACATACTTGCGCGTAGGCAAGCATTTCATTTTATTTTTTATTTTTTTTTTCATTTTTTTGCATTTGTGATTTAGTTTTTATTATCTTTTTTTTTTATGTGTTTAATATTTGTATTGTGCTTAGTAAGTTTGTGATATTCCTGTGCGAGTCCCATAAATACTTTTTCTTTCTTTCATTTAGGTAACGTAAAGGCCTTTCCAGACATTACCCTGCATTGTTAGACTCACATAAAATTTAAATAATATAATGTTTGGACTTTAAAAGAGACTATGACCTCTGAGTTTGTTTCGGCTTTTCTTCTCAGGGAACAGTCAGCTAGGAAATGCCGGCGCCATCTAGTTTAAAAAAATATTGACCAACAAAATATTGACGTGTAAAAGTGTCTTTTAAGATCTACTTACATAAATAAACATTTCATTTCATTTCATTTCGTGTCGTTGCGCGCATTTCAAATCACCTTCACCCTAATGATTCAGATTCTGATAAATAGTGTGTTACACAATAACACACTATTTACCAGAATCTGAATGATTTTCAAGGTCGTTGCTAATGCACTGTATCATATGTTCGAAAAAAAAAAAACTGTGAGCAACGTTAAGAACTCCATGAATGTTGTGGAACTGCCAAAATGAAAACGATTCCTAATGATAGTCTTCACGCAATTACCCTTCTAATTTTGACCGCTAGCTCAACGCGTTGCCAACTTGCTTCATTTTGTGAACTCTGCGATGAATGGATTGCTTATCGGGCGCGCGCTAAAATGTATACTTTATTGTTCTTATTTGTTTTGATAGATTGAATTGTTTTTTTTTTTACCGGAACGCAATAAGTCATTGCCTTCAAGTAGGCACGGCCTATCCGCTTTATTTGTCCTTCTTATTGAAAAACGTGTAATTATCTTAGGCGATAATTACACGATTTTTTTCAAGAATTTTGGTTTTGAAAATGACTATTTATAATATAAATGTAACAGTTACTGAAACTCCTATTTTGAGTTCCCGCAAGTTTTTAGTTTCATCTTGTATAACTAGGCCACAGTCGGTATGGCTACGGTATCGGCGGCATCTGCTAGAGGTGTTCAAGTCCTCAAAACTGTACGGATTCTCCAGTAAGTGCCTACCAGCAATTGCATTCAACTAGTAAAAAAATAAACCTACTGATATATACGTACGTATTTCCAGTAAGTTCTTTTACGTGTTTGTAGTAAAATTCTTTTTCCAGGAAGTAAAAGTTAAAAAAGATATCAACCATCTTATTATCTCGTCCAAACTTCCTTCCCAACAGTTCTGAACTTCATCGCGACCGCACGCTCGGTTGACTCGCGTCGTTGTCACCTTTTCAGTCCCGCATCAAAGGCTCCCTTTTGATCGGTTTCCACGGCCCTAATTAGCAGTACCTCGTTCAATATTCGTCCAACTGGAAGATATTGTTTATTGGCAGTAGATCCGCCGCACCGGAGCGCCTAGGGGCCTATTGGCACGGAAAATTGAGGCAAAATCGCGCTCTAAACGCCTGCCCCGGTTCCGTATGAATCTTGAATTATTTCGATATGGCGCTCAAAACGAGAACTTTGCCGATTAATTAGGACCTTCGATTAATTACACGTATGACGTCACCGTAATTAAATTAGTTGTGGTGTTGATTGGTTTGTTGTTTGAAAATTATAGGCTTCTTTTCGGTTTTGTTTTTGTTGAAATTATGTGTACCAAATAATTATCTAATAATTACCTAGTAGATACATCCATCATCATATCAGCCAAAAGACGTCCACTGCTGGACACAAGCCTCCCCCAAAAGGGGGAGATTTGCCATAAGCGCCACGCTTGGCAGGCGGGTTGACGATCACAAAATGGTGGTCAAATAGAGGGAGGGCATAGAGAACGCTGCTGCTCATTCTCTAGTAAATCACTTAGTCGCCTTCTACGACACCCATGGGAAGAAATGGGATGGTGCTATTCTTTTATGTCCGGCAACACACGGAACGTAGGTACATTAAACTAACACATATATGAACTAAACTCTTTTATACCCGAAGTAATTTTATTGTTTTATTTTAGTTTAGTTGTAATTTTATTTTATTGTTCGTAGGCTAACTACGTACTTAAGTGGTTTTAACGAATATTGTGTAGTCAATGACCTTGGTGCACGGTAAAATTCTAATGAGCTTATGTTAGCACCAAAATAAATGTATAATAATGTAGGTCTACTATTAAAAAAAAGACGGTCCACTAAATAAAATCTACGGCCAGTCTACCATCTCTAAATAAGTTCCATTTTATCCATCAAGTCAATGGATAGATTATAGAGCGCATCACAAGATGAACCACTTAATTCCATGTTTTTTCTTAATAATTATGAATACAACCAACAAGCAAGTAAAATAGCCTAAATAATTTATCACACTTTGCCCGGCCAGGGAATCTGGGATAATGATTTTATTTCTGTAATTAGGTTACAACACTTTTACACGTCAATATTTTTTAAACTAAACAAGGTCGGCGTTTCCTATCTGACTACTCTGAGAAGAAAGGCCGAAACAAACTCAGAAGTCACAATCTCTTTTAAAATTCAGACATAATCTTGGTCAGATCATGTGAAGACCATGTGGATTGGTGTCTGAAATGATCTTTTGAGGAAAGAACCACACAGATTGAGTGGACCTATCCTGTCAGTGCACGCATTAGTCAATAATCATGCAGGTCAACTCAGAAATTGAGGAAATCAACGATTTGACGAACGGTTTTTAACGGGATTCGGTAGGCCGCATAAAGTACTCAAACTGCAATATTATCAGTAAAAAATAACTAAGAGAGAGAAGAAAAACAAAAGAAAACAAAAAAAACATGATCCACATAGTCGTCACAGTCACAATAACTACTTAAAACAATAATGATTACATACCTACTTCTGACAGTAACATTTTCATGTCAAAGTGTAAAATGTGTAAATGCCGTTAGATTATAATCTATCTCGCGATATTGTGAACTGTCGAAAGATTGTGAACCGTAACATATTGCTTACAATTTAACGCATTATTTTCGGTAGATCTATCGAAGTGAAACCGTCAATTTGTGAAATGGCATGCAACGGAACGCACCTCGCGCGCTGATTGGTTGAACGGCATATGTCCCGCGCCGCCATATTTGTTTGTTAATTCATTTGTTGTCGAATGTAAACATACAGTGTTTTAGTGATTGCAACTTGATTTCGTGTTGAAAATAATTCACAGCTTTAGAATTAGTTACATAAAATTGTTGTGGAAGTAAATTAAGGACAGCCTTCGCACAGGTGACAATTTAACGCGCGACAGATTGTGATTTAACAGTTTAACTTCGATAGATTATAATGTACCGAAAAATAATGCGTGAAATTGTAAGCGGTATGGTGCAGCTTACAATTTATCGACAGTTTATAATCTCGCGAGATAGACTATAAACTCACGATGTTCACAAATCATACGTATACAACGTGTCGTTTTGCATCCTCGTCAAATTCAAGGAGGTAACTATGCTAATGATTCTCGACACGAATCAATAATAAAATAAGTAGATTTTCATAGCCGTAAAATAAAAAATCGCAACAAGTAATTCGAGGACTGGTTTGTGCGACGAAGATTGTTTGAACCCAGGTTACCCAGTTACAGTGCGGTATCACACGGGCCGCGTATTAAAATAAAAATAAAAAAAAACAAAAAAAAATACCTACTTATTTTATTATTGATTCGTGTCGAGAATCATTAGCATAGTTACCTCCTTGAATTTGACGAGGATGCAAAACGACACGTTGTATATAATAATTGTCAAATGTCAAAGAGTATAAGTTTGCAAAAACAAAAAGCAAAATTCAGTATGCAAAAATTACATGGGATTTAAACACAACTGGCAAACTGTGGATCTACAATTGGCATACTTCTGCTCTTCGGGGAAACAAGGCTTGTGTTAATTTATTTCACTTTTTGTCAAAATCATACAAATTCAAATTCATATAGTTGCCAGAATATAGGTCTACAACTGTGGCAGCGTATGATCTTATAACTAAAATATGCAAATATGTATTTAATCGTCTATGTTACCAGCCAAACCCGATTTCAGATAGTTTGTCCTAGGCTAAACTGGTTTATACAGCCGGGCACCCCGATTAAATGTGTTAGGTTGAACTGTGACCAACCCTGTGTGTGTGTGAAAAGCGCGCGAGCCGAGCGAGCGAAACGAGCGATGCCGCGGCAGCCGCCGGCGAGAGCTACTTACAAAGGCTGTTAACGAAACGGTTAATTAAGCTAGTTGGCTGAGACATCTCACGCGTAGGATAAGTCTATTTGACCTAGGAAAAACTAGTTTGGCCTGAAATCGGGTTTGGCCGGTAACATATACATTATTTTAATAGAAAATAAAAACAGACAACAACGACACAGAAAATTTCATGCATTAGGATTTTTATGGAACAAATTAAAAGTTATACCTACGAGTGTGTCAGTTAAAAAGATAAATATATTGTCAGTACGTAAAATTTGCAACATTAATCACTTTGTACATTAATTAAGGTATAATACCATTTTATACATTTCGGTTTCCGTTCATTGCACCGTTTACTGATTTATCTTAGTCAAATGTCATAGACTGAATTCTTAATACCAACCTACATCAGTCCTACTACCCGGCATCGTTGGAACTAGGCCAGGGCCGTCGTCATAACGGTTGACAACTGCAGGCCTGTCTTCTCGCTCCAATGACTACTGCTGCTTGTCATCAGCAAGCTAAACAAGGGCAAGTTTTGGGAGTCTGTTATGTAATTTGGACTGGCTTATAACGCATTGGTAACATAACATACATACATAATCAGCATAAAACATTAAAAAGAATCAGCTTATAAAATTGATATTTATAAAAAAAAATCCCTTTTAAGATACTTAATTAATTAATTGTACTGTATTTTAATATTGTATTTTAATAATCATTTTTCTTATTTTTATTTAATATATCTGAGTAATGATACTCTAGTGGCACTTTTTACCTAATCCTAATGTTGTTAACATGCGGAAAATGTAGTGGGCTGTAATATTGTTAAAACTATAAGTATTATTGTTATTTGTAAACATTTTATATTGTAGCTGTTTATTGTCCCATAATAAATATAAAAAACTTTTTTTACAAAAATAAACAACCGACTTCCAAAAAAACACTAAAAACTGAAAAATAACTTTAATTTCGGAAGTCGGTGACTTTGGATATGTATTTTAATTTTTTGTCACCGCCTTCCGAAATTAAAGTTATTTTTCAGTTTTTAGTGTTTTTTTGGAAGTCGGTTGTTTATTTTTGTAAAAAAAGTTTTTTATTTTTCTCTTTTTAGTGGTTCACATGTGCTTACCCCTTCACAGCGTACCGGCGTGATGTTATGTTATTAACTGGTGTAAACAATTGACAGACATGAGATTTCAGCAATCCCTGTCCATTTGCTATCATTTATTGAGGAGTTCCGTTGCCTATCTCCGAAGTTCTTCATCACATCTTCACCAAATTGAAATGGAACCACTCCGAGAAAGTACTCTTCCAATAACTACACAAATTGCTTCAAGTGTGCCTATAAAATTTGAAGAGTTCTCTCTATTTCTCCAGGATCCCATCATCAGATCCTAACTTGATGATCATGGGACCACCTGGGAAGTATACCCTTTCAAACAAAAAAAAATTTATCCAAATCGGTCCAGCCATCTTCGAGTAATCGGGGAACATACATAAAAAAAAATAAAAAAAAATAAAAAAGGTTCCGACGAATTGAGAACCTCCTCCTTTTGGAAGTCGGTTAAAAATAACGTGTCCACTGCTGTGACACAGGCCTCCTCTCTGCGAAAGGGAGTGGGCCATAATCTACTACCCAGTGCGGTTGGTATATGTCACAAGTCTTCGAATTTTTGGTTCTACGGCATGCCGGTTGCCTCATGATGTTTTCCTTCACCGTTTCAGTGGTTATGAAAATTATTTACACAAAGTAAAGCACCTGCCTGGGTTCGAACCCACAACCTATAACTCGTACCACTGGGCCACCACTGCTTTTTTTTTACTTTCACGGTTTGGTTAACAAGCTACATGTGACGTTGACTTTCAGGAACAAAACAACGTAGGTACACGAAGATGATCCAAACATTATTTCGTTCAACTAAGTGTCTGAGGTCGGGTTTTAGACAAAATGTTTCTCAAGACTGGTTGACCCCGTGGTTCAACCTACTGACATGAAAAGTTACGTACAGAATGCTTTATGTAGTGATTATTTCTAAATTCGAATAAAAACGGCTTGAAACCTACGAAGCCGTAAAATATCGCTAAATTTTACAGTACTTTAAAAATAAATCAGGCTTGTCAACTTATTTTTTTGACACCCAAACGTAAATACGTAATCCTCACACTATCTACACTACACTACAAAGTTTGTAAATTCATATTATTTTAACAAATTCACCTTCGAAATATTAAATTAAAACATTTTCACCTCTTGTCTCAAATATTCTCACGATACTTGTAAATAAATTAGTTAGGCCAAAGTTCGCTCGTTCGGAAGATATTGCTTATTGGAACTATTACTACCCAGTTACTGGGGATATGAGCATCCAGCCGTATAATATTTCTATACTGCAACAATATTTTTGATGGTTCTTTCAGTTCGTGTAATAAACATGAAATGGCCGCCGTTTCGGGATATTGTTGATAGAACAAATAAGTTTGGTTATTTCTCTATTATTCTCCTCTATTATATTATTCTTATCCATAATCAAATTGGGCTACAAACATGAAATGCAATCTGGGACCACGGAATAATGATATAATCTTCTGATGGAATAAAATACACTCAAACTGAAGAGGAAATGAAAATGACATCAGAAATTACAATAAAGGAATTTGAAAACCCGAGCTGGCGACTTTTGAAAGTCGGTCTTGTTCTGTGAATCTGATGTGAAATGTACCTAATCTGTGAGTTAGTCTTATGTAGTGTCTATCTAAATAATAATTCTTTTTTTTTCTTTAGTGACACTTTAAGTAATTGACAATCATAATCTACGTTTTCTAGACTGCCCAAGAGTACCACAGCACAATTTTAAACACAAATAAAACTGAAATAAACTTCGTGCAAAAATAGAACTCGAACCAGTGTCAGACCTTTTTAATTGCAAAACATGACGGTGCCAGGAACTTCCTCCGATAAGAATCTATGAACCAAGTTGAAATTTAGTTTTGCGGACTGTCAGTATTGATATTCGAACAAGTTTTTTCTTTCAGAACTTCGCTATTTTTTTTATTAGCAACTTCTATTTATCTCATCGCTTCTGCAAAGAGTCGGTAAATGAAAATGTCTTTGACAATTTTGCTGAGACGAATTTCGTTTGATTGAAATCCTTCCTATAATTTTGATTTTTATAGGTAGTCGTTTGATTGGCGGCTGAAATTCAGGGGAAAATAAGTTATAATAAGGTGTCGTGCCAATTTTACTGTGAGAAGATTTTATGGATTTTACTTTACATCTCTAAAGTAATTCGTGGACAATTTTATTATTAGATTACATAAGCCAACCGACATAGCCCGAAGAATCGTCAAACTTAAGTGGCAGTGGGCAGAACAGATGGCCGATAGGGCCGAAAGGTTCTGAAGTGGCATCCGCGTACCGGTAGAGTTGGAAGATCTCCCAGAAGGTGGACCGATGACGTTGTGAAGCAGTGGACGTCTTTCGGCTGAAATAATGATGATGACATAAGCCAAAGAAATACAATACAAAACAAAATAATACCTATTGTACGTTTGCATAATGGACTTCAGTATCAAACTCGACTAAAAGGACCGTGAGTCGCAGAGCATAAGAAATGTATGAATAATTTGAATTCAGAAACCTGCAAACGTTAATAGGATCCTTCATCATTTAAATTTTTCATAACGCTCATAAAAAATCCGACGTATTTGATAATTCACAGATAGCAATAAATTGTGATCAAGACCCAAAATGTAGCAATAAAATGCCACGTGGTGAGAGGTTTATTGCTTGAAACGGAAATTTAATTAGACAGTTGCTGTCTTCAAGACTAGGGTGAAAATTTTAGTAGGCAATATTTTTCAATTAAATATAATTCTAGCTCGTAACGATTGTATTAAAACTTCCGTTTAATAGCTGAGAATGTGTTAGCAGTGAGCTTCTCTAAGGTAAATCTCGATAGTTTCTTTGGTAGAGGTACCTCCAGTTAGTCTCAAAAAGACGTTAATCAAAAATCGACAAAAAACATTTAATTGTCTACAATGGGATACCTGGGGCCTCCTCTCTGTGACTGTGAGAGGGAGTGGGCCGTAATCCCCAACGCAGGTCTGGTGTGGGTTGGCAGATGTCAACCCGTGTGTCTTCAAATTTTTGGATCTTGGACATGTTGGTTTCCTCACACTGTTTTCCCTCGCCGGTTGGGAGCAGTAATGATGAAATTATATACACAAATAAATCGCCAGCCTGGGTTCGAACCTACGACCTTCAACTCGTAAGTCTCAGCCGTTATCACTGCACCACCACTGCTCTATTGGATCAATGTTTGGCTACAATTAGGTACCCAATATGTAATATGTTTTGTCTTTGTTCCATAATATTGTTTTGTGTTTTGTCTTTGTTTGTTTTTCGAATACCCCCTTTTGGGGCAGGCTTATGTCCAACAGTGGACGTGTTTCAGCTGATATGATGATGATGATGATTGTTTGAATGAGTAGCCACGCATTAATGCAATATTATGGAACAAGTCTTTACACAGTTTCTTCATTCTTGTCGATGTTTAAATATTTTTGAGGCTGACTGTGGGAAAGAATATTATGCATAAGGATGCGGTGCAGACGTGAATCAAAATGTGCCGGATGGACCGACGCACAGACTGGTAAAACGACTCAAAACCTGGCCATTAATCAAATTTCTCGAAATGTTCTACTAGACTTCCAACTTAATCCCATAAAAGGTAGATAATCCACGCGTCACTAGGTAAAATCTCTACCTGCTTCCGAGTCCCCGTCCGCTACACGGACAGTCGGAACTTAGCGCTTGTTGACAACACTCGTCTCTGTTCGCGGCAACTCTAAAAAATCATTATTTCTCCGTGCCATAGTTTATGTGCAAAGTGATTCAAGATACAAAAAGTGCTATGGATTCTATCAATCAAGGTATGTACTACATTCTATGATCCGTTTTATTTATTATGAGAGCTTATTCATGATCTACTTTGCAGTATATCAACATGCCTAAAAATATTGAATTTTTCCTTAATATTTTGATAAATTCGTGTTTTTAAATATGTACAACTCATCGCCACTGCATCGTAGTAATATTTCAATAAACTAGAGGATATGTGCAATTATACTAGGTAGCAAAAACATTCACATATATTCACATAAAAGATAATTTTAACTCTGAAAACTGTCTCTTTACCCGCGATTTTTTAACTATTATTTTGATTGTTTCAGACTCTCTACATTGTGTCATATCTATGACTAGGAAAGAGCTTCATGAATTAGTTAGAGCTAGTCCGCAGCGATTGCTTGACGGAAAGCTCCAAGATTTGGACAAGAAGTTAGTGGAAGTGACAAAGTGCCCTGCTGAAAAAAATGACGAACTTTTCAAAACAATCAAGTCATTTAAAATGGTATATAAACGTAAGTGGTTAGCGTGCAACAGTACGGAGACCCGTTTCCTGGAAAAAAACGAGGAATGGCTTAACGAAGACGTCACTTTACCTGCCGGGCCGATTCCAGGAAGTTCCAAGGGTCGTCCATCTAAAGAATTCGGAGAATTAAGTGATCGGTCAAAGCGCCGTAAAACAATATCACTTAGACAAAACGTGTCAGTGGAGCAACTCACTTACGCGGCACAAATGAGCCAAAGAGCTGCAGGTAACGCCGATGCTGCCTCTGTGATTCAAGAAGTGACAAAAAGCCCTACCCGAGCAACAAAGTTCCGCAAGGCAGCTGCTATTGGTAGTAAAACTACTACTACCAAAAAGCATACGCCAGAAGATGCCCTAATGATTTTCGTGGAAGCCGACATGACCTTAAGTCAATACGAGGTGATACATCAGGCAAATAAAGACGTATACCCTTGTTATACTTATGTCCAGAGGGCAAAACAGGATTGTTATCCACCGAAAAACGTGAATGAGACGGTTGCAGAGGTGATACTACAAGATCTGCTTGATCACACAGCTTCGCGGCTGTGCAAATATTTAGAACCAGTTCTCGAACGACTGGAGCCAAACGCTGAGTTTGTACTGATTTATAAATGGGGATGCGATGGGTCTACCCAAAATCAATACAAGCAAAAATTCGAGGAAGATGGTAATAGTGACGCAAACATATTTATGAGTTCTTTGGTACCACTTCGGCTCACATACGGTACTAAAATCATATGGCAGAATCCCCAACCATCTTCACCAAGATTCTGCCGGCCCGTGAGGTTTCGGTATGTAAAAGAAGATAAAGACGTCACTAACGAAGAAATCGATCATATTGAGAACCAAATAAAGTCTCTTCAGCCTACAGTTGTTAATGAAAATATTCGAATTAAGCATGTGTTACTCCCAACAATGATCGACGGAAAAGTGTGTAACGCGGCCACTAACACGAGTTCAACATTGCGCTGCTATGTATGTGTTAAAACGTCTAAAGGTTTCAACGATTTGGGAACATCATCGCAACAACCGGAAAATCCAGAAACTTTTAAATTCGGATTGTCTATTTTACACGCGCGAATCCGTTTTTTCGAATTTTTATTACATCTGTCTTATAAAATAAGAGCGGGTGTAAATAAGGGACGGATATCTGGAAAAGAAGATAAAGATAAAATCAAAACCGCCAAGTCAGCGATACAAGAAGAATTCCGGGAAAAAATGGGTTTACTAGTAGACATTCCCAAGGCTGGGTACGGAAACACGAATGACGGGAATACCTCTCGCAAATTCTTTTCCGACCCAGAAACAGCAGCATCCATCACAGGTATTGACGAAGACCTTATTAAAAAATTTAGAACAATTTTAGAAGTCATATCGTCAGGATATAAAATAGATTTAAAAAAAATGTCTGCCTACACTATGGATGTAGCGCATTACTACATTAACTTGTACAGCTGGCAACCAATGAGTCCTACTGTACATAAAATATTGGTACACTCTTCAAGTATAATATCTCACGCGCTTCTGCCTATTGGTCAATTGTCAGAAGAGGCTGCGGAGGCCCGCAACAAGCACTTCCGACTATATAGGGAAAGCTTCTCTAGGAAGTTTTCTAGAAAAGCCTGCAATGAAGATGTGCTGAACCGGCTTCTTCTGACATCTGACCCTTTCATAAGTAGCCGACAAAGTGAGAAAAAGAGGAATAAAAATAAACAGGCTTTCACTAAAGAAGCAGCAGGTTTCTTTATACCTGAAGATTAGACAATAAGTGATAATGTACCTAAATTTTTTATTTTTTTTTATTTAAATTTTTTTTTGTTTATTCTTGTTAATCTAGAATTGAAGAAGTCATAGTTTCGCTGTATTTCAACGTATATTTTATTCTTTGTTACTACAATAAAAAAATCCCTATTTAATTATATTTTTTTATTTTTCTCCTTCTCCAAATATATTCAAAATTATATTTTTTTATGAAAAATATCATTTCTCGTCATGGGCCACCTATCTGATAAAGAAAAAGAAACAAAATATTTTTGGCCAAGTTTTTGGTCGTTTTACCAGTCTGTGCGACGTCAGATGTAGGAGGTGTGCGAACTTGATTTGATGTGTTGATGGATCCTAAATGATTACATTCACAGTTTAGCCTATTTTAGTTCAGAGAAAATCGTAGGAGTGTTTTTTTTTAATCAAGGGAACATTAAAGAAAGGTCACAAAAACACGTACATATAAAAATCTAGTATTTATGTTTATGAGACAACAAAATTCGTAAGAAAAGTAATCCTATACAAAAGTAGACAGACTAAATATTTCGATGCATGTAGGTGTGTATGGTTTTTTTTACCTTTCCAATATGAATTTCATGGCGAAAGTTGTTTAGAATAACATGTAGAAACACCGTTTGGTGAACGCAGGTGACTAAATCGCTACCCTGTATAATTGAAAGCTCGGAAAAAGACTACTTAGTCGGCAGGTGCGTATAAACTAGTCCCCCTAATATGTTCTCAACTGAAGCTTTAGTAAATAGATAGATAAACCATTTACCTACTCAGTGCACACAAAATACATTTCATAACACATAAAACCACAGTTTAATGATAACAAATTAAATGAATATATTAAAAACAAGTTGTTAAAATACAAAAGATTAAAATGAAAACATAATGAGAGAAATTAAGTGACACTATGACATACTTTAAATTAATATAAAACGAATAGGCACACAAATTGCGGTGTTCGTCATAAAGTTGCACCAAATGGGATTCCCGCTCAGAATCTTCCAGGACCTGAAGCTGATATTCTGCTAGATCTCTGCAGTGACATGCTGACGTCAACCAGATGATATAGATTGAAACCAACTGAAACACTGCGCTGCCAAGTGCCTAGCCCGATCACTTATGCACGTAGTCGTCTTACAAAAAACCTTATTGTATACAGGTAGCATTTCGGCCAGTATTGATCGGACGGCTAGACGATCCGACACGCCCGGGGACCATACTTCTTCAATTATTCAGCTGCCTACTTCCACGGCAAAACTCGTTTGTTACATCTTGAGTGTATTGCTATTCCTCTTTTATGGTTTGAGGAAATCATCTGTCCTTGTCGTGTAGCGTAGGAGTCCGAAGACCGAAGCGTCTCCGCGGGAATGTTAATAAAAATGTATTTTGCTTCCCGAATTCGGACTGTTTTATTGCCGTAGCGACATGAGTAAGGATGTGGGGGAGGAATTTGAATTTTTGCGGGGTAGTGTAAATTTGGTCCTTTGGTACAGGAATTTCCTAAGGGATTTATTGCTTTTTTTGCGTTTTCAAAAAAACAAAATGTATAAACAATAAAGAACAATGGGCTTGTGGATAAGTAATAACAGCCGCACGGTTCAGTCAATCAGGTTAAACTACGCTTGCCGCGGTAGGTCCGAAGATGGGAGACCATCTCACATACCAATATCCTTCCGTGCCTGGGAAAGCACGTTAAGCTGTTGGTCCCGGCTGACATTCGCGGGTCTTTGACAGTCGTTATGGGTTGTCAGAATGGTATTAACCAGTTACTGGGTTATGGAGGTCTGATAGGTCGTCGCTCCATGTAAAATACTGGTATTCAGCTGCATCCCTTTAGACTGGAAGCCGACCCAGCTGCATCCCTTTAGACTGGAAGCCGACCCCAAAATATTTTGGAAAAGGCTGGGTCTGATATAAACAAGAATTAGGAACTGGATAGCAATGTTTCGAAAAAAATAGTTGGAGCCTTTATTTTAGTTGTTTGGATCCTTTTGTTACGTTTTGCCAAAGCCCTGATTGACGTATCTGCATGCACGTTAGCCCTATATACTCATCTATGTAATTAAAAACACATTGTTGCAACATTCATTCCTTCTAAAGGTCAAACATTTCCCCATTCCAAAGTCCTGAAAGCCCTTAAACAGGGTAAATTTTGTCAACATCACAGCACGTTCAGGGCCCCGGCAAACGTTTAGCAATAACGTAAGCGGTTACAGCACCAATAACGATAGGTAACTGCATGGACAAGTCAATAACCGTTACAACTACCGACCCGCTCTGCATAATACGGCTAATAGGAGTGATTATGGTGCAATATACAGTGTTGTGTATGGGAATAGGCTTGTAGCTGCTTTCGTAACACAAATGTGACTTTTATTGGTAGCAGCGTCATTGGTATCGTTTATGTTCTTCTTTTTTTTTGGGTTCGGTATTCATCAAACAACTTCTGCCGCTCTGGGTGCAGCTCAGGGCGTGTCAGACGTTTACTGACTATAACCACCCGTGTTCCTACAGTTGTCTGTGTGCCAGGGGCCACGGTATCTCTTTCGAACAACCCGCACCCCTGGCAGGTTTTTTGGTACATTAAGTCGATGTTCACGCTGACGTAATAACATCGCGGCGGGATTTTTAGCTCAGCAGTGGTAAACCGAGCTTTAAGAATCCACCAGAGTGCTTCTCAGCGCGTCGAAAATACACAGTGTTCAATTTTCAACGCTAGGCGCTAATCAGTGCGCTGAAAAACGAAAGATCGTGTGGATGTCGAATAACTGGGTTTGTGTTAAGGTGGATGCGCTAAGGTAGCCCGCTGCCAGGGGTGCGGATTGTTGCCAGGGATGCGGGTTGTTGCCAGGGGTGCGGGTTATTGCCAGGAGTGCGGATTGTTGCCAGGGGTGCGGGTTGTACCAGGATTGCGGGTTGTTGCCAGGGGTGCGGGTTGTGCCAGGGATGCGGGTTGTGCCAGGGGTGCGGGTTGTTTCCAGGGGTGTGGGTTGTTCGTAAGCCCGTACCGTACCGTGGCACCTGGCACACAGGCAACTGAAGCAACATAGATGGGTTTAAGTCAGTAAAAGTCTGACCACGGGAGCGGGAGAAATTATTTAATGATTTCCCATCCTCAAAAAAAAGGGAGCCGCAAAAATATATTTCTATAATGACTATTATTTCATGAAAAAGTCATTCAATGGGGATACAGGAACTTAAGGGTTGTAATTAAGATTTTAATTATTGTAATTCTGTAAACAAATACGTGTCACGATCGTGAATTATATGTTGTGCAACATACCTGCCTGACACCAATCTGAAAATTGCAAAAAATGTTAGAAACTTTGTGTGCTACCCAGGTGCTTGCCCCTTAAGAAAACTAATGGAAGTTTTAGTAAAGTGTCAATCGTGAATGTTGTTTTTCGTTGAACCCAAGAAAATACTAACGTTCTGTTGTACAGTGGGCGTTTGCAAACGAACGAAGCAGTTGGTATTATGACAAATCGTACAATCTGCTGACGAAATCATCTTCATCGTCATGTCAGCCGAAAAACGTCCACTGCTGGACTTAGGTCGATGAAATACTAGGTACAAAACCAAAAACGTGTATGCCTACTCATTCTCTAATGTCTATGGACGGTGACAAATCAATAAAGTTTTCTGAATTCGTTTCAGTATTTTCCTAGACAAACTACTCGTGCTACACAGGGTGTAACAGAAACCCTATCGCTATCCTTAAGCACTAAAGATAACAGCTGGTATAGAATCACCATACACAGTGTCAGCTCAAAATAAAATATTCTAAGAATTGAAACCAAATTTTCGGTTTCATATGTTTCTTAAATTCAAATCATAACAAACGTGTCACCGCACTACGTATGTCAATAACTTACCACGTTACTTGCCAATATCAATATCACGATAAATCTCTTCCGAGTGATGTGTTTATTTCAATATGAAAAGTTCGGTTTCTGGTATCAACGTATTAAAAATTCTCATAACTTCCGAACGTGGAGAGATAGGATTAAAAAACCCTTCCAGTATCGTTTGATATCATCCAAAGAAGCCGTGCTCTTGGTATGTATATACGCTTCCCCTTACACGTTCTATAATTAGAATTAAGTACCCTAAGATTATAAGATGAAAGATACTAACTTTTGCCCTCGGTTTCGACCGCGAGGATGTCGGAAAATATCCCTCGTATCGTATGGTAACAAACGGATTAAAAGTATCCCATGTGTTAATCCAGGTTATAAACACTATCTGTGTGCCAAATTTCACCCAGATCCATTCAGCTGTTTTTGCATTAATCTGGAACATACTTCCCGACAAACAGATGGACAAAAATTCAAAACTATGTTTTCGGCATATAACTCGTTGCCACACCCAAATTCTTGGCTGACTCTATACAGGGTGGCAGGGACATCGACGTGCAAATTGTCATCATGAATTCAGCATATCATTCGAAACCTAACGCAGAAATTTTACGTCAGTTTTACAAAAAAAGAACAGCTATTTCATGGAAAAGTACAGTACCTACGCGGTCAAAATGTATGTAATAGATGATTTTTTTTTTGTATTACCGACGAAAAAATTTCTGCGCTGGCGGGTCTAGAATGATATGCTGAATTAATGGTTACAGTTTGCGTACTGGATAAAAACTTATCCTGTATGTATAAAAGGCTATCAAGAGATAAGTTCATGGAAATACTGGCATGATCGAAACGAAAGCTACTTAAGTGATCTATTTTCTCGGTAATTTTCTTAAATCACACTATAACTTCATGTTGAAGGAAGTAACATATTTTACTTGGAAACTCTGATGAAGTCCTTTTGGCCTTGTTAAGTAGGCTTATTAAGTTTGATGTATTTCGAAAAGACATCGTTCCTCATTCAATCAATCTGCCTAGCCCATGTTGGGGTTGGCTTCCAGTCTAACCGGATGCAGCTCAACACAGACTGAGTGGACCTGTACAAACAGTGCACGCTTTTATCAATAATAATAATAATCATCATCATTTTATTAGTAGGCAGCTAAGGCCCATAGACATTAAACACAAAATAATCTTAAACAATGATAATAAACTAATACATATTAAGAACCAGCTTAAAACTATAATTAAACACGTAAAGTTGTCGGCATCGTGTTTCGCTGCGAGGTGTCGCGTAACAGTCCTCGGAAACGTCGATATATGACACTTTTCGGCCAAAAGTCTTCTTTCAAGCAATACACGTACCACGTATAACTTAAAGTTGTTGTCGTGGCGCGATTCCAACCTTTCGACCCTCAAAATCCAGTTGGTCTTCACTTTCAAGTACTGCACATCAGCAGTACTGTACTTTTCAATAATCATGCAGTTCAACTCAGAGCTGAAGGAGTACACCGATTCGACGAACAATACCGAAGAAAGGACATTGTGGTAGGGCGACCCATCTCGAGCAAACGTGGTGATATTCGTGCCTTCTGTGTACGAGAAGAGATATTTGGCTTAGGCTCTGCAGTAGGCCAATAAAACTCTGGTATTATTATTAAACTATTATTGAAGTGAAAACTTCTTTAGGCGCGCTGGGCATTTTTTGAGATGGGGAAAAAACAATTGAACTCGCGACACTGTTCAAAAAGTACGCACGTAATTGTTGAAGTTTTCACTTCTGTCGGCACTCCCGGAGTGCCACTGTTTTTTTAACATCGCTTTAAGTGGCTTTGTAAGCAATTCATGAAGGGTTACTAAGAACCAACGTTGTGCAAATTATAATACTGGTGGTTACATTGTAAACCTTTATACCACGCTGTCGGATATTGCGTGTGCATCGATCTACAAATAACCTTGTACATACGATGGCTAATGAATGACATAATAATAGCTGTTAATAGGTATATTGTTCGTACAAAGTTTAATAAAGGATTCGTTGACATTTTTCGGCACTTTCCCTGATTGTTTTGTACGTCTGTCATGATTACACGAGATGTTTAAGAAGATAAAGTTTTATCTGATTAAACTTGCAATTAATTATATCCAATACATCATAAATACTATCTTTAGTTGGTTTCCAGTGTAACCGGATGCAACGGCATACCAGTATAATACCTATTTTACAGGTAACGATAGCTGCTGAAAAAGATGATTATATTGTATCAATGTGTAGCGACTGTAGCGAAAAAACATGTTACATAATGGGAAGGTGGGTACTTAAGTGTAGTTACATATTGATTCAGTATAAAATCACGAATTGTAGACAATCAAATTAACTATTTTCGATGAATAATCTTTTTGAGACTGACTGTACTTATCTATACGTCATCATCGTCATCATTTCAGCTGCATCACTGCTGGATATAGGCCTCCCATAAAAGGGGGTTCTGCCATAATCGCCACGCTTGGCAGGCGGGTTGGCAATCGTAGTATGGTGGTAAATTGCATAGAGAACGCTGCTGCCTATTCTCTGGTAGGTAAGTCCCTTAGTCGCCTTCTACGACACCCATGGTAAGAAACGGGATGGTGCTATTCTTTTACGTCCGGCACGACACGGAACGTACCTATACCTGTACCTATAGTACTGTACCTGTACTATACGTTCATACAACTAAATAAAATTGAAGTGTCTGTTTGTAATGACAAAATAATAGCTTTTTACTAAATGCATTCGAAAGTACATACGGTATTATAATAGCTTTTTTTCCTGTCTCTGATTATGACAGGTAATTCTCTCACAGAGAGCTAATGATTTAAGGAGCAACACAAGCTTGTTGTCCTGGTACCACGTTCCCGTGCGATACATTTTCGATTTTCACGCAGCCGAAACAAAATAAACACCACCACATCAAGTTTGCCCTTTCAAACTGGGGCATCAAATCACGCCAATTTATAAGCAAAATACTCCAACAATAAAATGTTCCCCATCAAAAATATAGCTCCATTGTACTGCGCTACATAAGAAAATTTAAAGGACATCATTCTAAAGCATTTCCATCACAAGGCAGCGGTTTTCATACAATATGCGCCCTTTCCAAACCGAAGTTAATGTAGCGCATCGGCGCTGCAAAGTGGTGTATGACATTTTTCAATCGCTTAATGGTGCAGCATTATTGGCTCATGAGGCCGTCCATAGCGGAATAATGTTGTAGGGTGGCTGAGTAATCCGGGAAGTTAAGGATCGTCCTGAAATTAATACATCCTACTAATATCATAAGTGTGAAAGTTTGAATGTTTATTATTTTATGTTAATTAGTCAATCATGCAAAAACTGCCGAACGGATGGCCGACTGATTTTTCATTTATTTAAAAACAATAAACGTACACAAAAATCAAAAAGACATTTTAAATTGTATTTTTAAATGAACCAGACAATGATTAGAGGGTTTATGGACTTATAAATATGCAAATTCATACATACTACTACTTTTTTATTGGTGCAGTCACGGTGCAGTAGAATATACATATATTATTATTTAAATAGCATAATCATCCTTTATTATTCTCACTGGTGAGAAATAGGACTCCTCTCTATGAGAGGAAGTGGGCCGTATTCCACCACGCGAGCCCTTTGAGATTTGGAAGATGTCGCTTGTCTTAAAATTTGATTCTAGGATATGCCGATGCCTCACGATGTTTCCCTTATGAGTTTTGAGTGCAGTGTCAATTTAATTATTTACGACCTTACAACTCGTAAGTCGGCACCGTCACCACTGGCTACCACTGCTTTAAAGAACAATACTGTATATTTTTTTTATTATTTATTTAAACTCCTCGCACACAAAAAGGTACAAAGACGGACTAATCACCTTAATTTGGTTCTTTCTACTTGATAAAAATTCAATTAAAACAGAATACCTCAATAAATAGGTACAGATCATAATTTGGTCATGATTACTTGAATAATAATATCTATGTTTAGTCATACCACTAATTTATTTAATCACCTCTAATCGACTTGGGCAACGCTCAGTAATCAGCTATTACAGTTTATCAATGCGTGCGTATGTAATCCGTAAGCCAAACCAGATTAATTAAGATTACACCATACGTCGACATTGTCTGATTAAATGTATGTACATATCTGTAGTAAACTAGCTCATTTCCGATATTATTGAGGCAGAATAATAAGGAATTAAGTACGTACCTGCTCATGTATAAACAAACAACATAACGATGTAGATGATTATTTCCCCTGTTTTCCGAAGGGTAGAGGTGTACCTAGAATACCCTCACATATCGCCGGTTTTATTTAAGTCCCATGAAAATCCCTGATGAATGTTTTCGAATGAAATTTAACTAAATTATTAAACTATTTGTTTTTTTTTAATTAAATTAAATGTTATTCGAAAACATCCATCTGTTGCTTACAATTTTTCAAATATATGCGACGATCCTGGTTACTTCTCTTTTGGTGACTGTACAAAGAATAAATAACATTTGTATAATAGCAAACTAACGCTTTGGCTCTGTCTTACATAGGGTCGCAACATTATGCTGAGCGATGGTTGGTTTGCGTAGATGTTACGTATATTTTCCCACAACTTGTTCTTGTTTGTATTTACGTTCTTTCTTTGCGTCATATTACCGCAAATAAACTTATTTTATTTCTTTCCTTTTTTTTTACATTTCTTTGCGAAAGACCCAGTTCCTAAAACCTTACCTACCACCATTCCTTCTTCTGCCGCCAAAAAGCGATGCAGCTGAAAACACCTGAGACAATTCGCCCTTATCTCTACGATAGCAACACACCTGCTATACTTCTGTAGTTACAGATATTCTTAAAATGTACCATTACTGTACGGTAATGAGTACGTTACTGTACAGTAATGGTACATTTTTAGGGCAGCAGCCCAAGTCCACAAAACGTGGTTTCCAATACTTGCCGACCCATGCTGTAACAACCTTACCGAGAAAACTTAGGTGAAGTGAGCTTGAAGTAAGCTGTCAATATGGTCAATCTCTAGCATCGGCCGGCCTATTCTGTATAAATCGAAATGGTGAAGTGAGTCATCATTCTCCCTGATGCTAGGGATTCACACTATTGACATCTCAGTCCAAACTCACTTCACCTAAGTTTTCACAATCAGATTTTTACAAAATAGGGCGGCAGGTGGAATGGCAGCTCACGAATTATAAAGCTACCTTGAATTGAAAAATATCCTGTTTAAATTTTTCCGAAGCATGGTATCCGCCATAATGTCCGCTGCACAATGCACTGACAAGCAGTTAGCGCGATCGTTTGCAAACCATTTACAACAGTATTACAAAACAAAATGGCGAATTATACAATTTACAGCTAAAATAACACTAAATTACCAATTTATTGTTACACTAGCCCATTTTCATTTCTATTATTTATGCCAGCGAAAATAATTTGAATACAAATGCGAGCTTTGATAATTAGCTCATTATTTGGCATATAAATAAATGTTTATTAGCCGAGACTAATAATGATTTTAGACTTGTTTGTATAACAGTGAAGGTGTATGCTAAATTGTACATTATTTTAGGAAAAGCTTTTAATTAGTTTTGTATTATTTGACCAAACAATGCATTATACAGTACCTGTGTGTTAAAAACGTTAATATTTCAAAACATTAATTCAAATTATACATTACAGATTGTTATATATATGGCTTACAAACATACTTTTGCCATACCTTATAATAAATTTTACCTATGCCTATTTTCTTCTTTCCGTGTCGTTTCGTCTTATCGCTGCGTCGATCCGTATAAATTCGTATTTACCCCATTTAATTGAAATAAAACTACTAATCACTAAAATTATTTTTAATAATAATAAAAACACGACTGAATAACAATTATCATTTATTGTAAAGATATCAAAAACATATAAATGACACCTATTGAGAAACGGAACACAGCCATAACAGTTAGCTTATCGTCAAAAATTCCGCAGCTATTAGGCATATCTCGCTCGGCGATTGTCCAATTGCGCAAGTTTGTCGATTCAAACGCGGGGAAAAGTTGGACATTTAGTAGAAAACTGGCACCAGTAGAGGCTAACTAAGATAAAACTTCTCAATTCGACGATCGGGGCCTTTGACTTGCTATTATATTAGGCTAACTTGAAAATCCGTTATTAAATCTGACAGCTAGTCACCCCTGTGCTCGGGTCTGAAGCTAAAGCGAAACAGATCATGCTTGTAAACCTGACCCTCGCTTCATCATGAATGGGTCGATCTGCGACACCGTTAAACATGATGTAAGGAACAAAATTAATTGACGCCATTGGCGCGGCGGCTGCTGTTTGAGTTGCCTTGTCCAAATCGTCTCCAGGATGTGCAACACAGTAGTCAACGTCAATCAGATTGACACCAACGGCTTGCGCGCAGAGATAAGATCCTTGCAAGAAAGAGGGGAAGGGGCTGGAGAATTCACAAGTCATGTAGTGGACCTGAGCATCCTGATTGTCTTTCAACATGTTCAGAACGCATCTGTGTAGACGGTTTGCCCAGCAGTCAGCTTCGCCAAACTGACACCAAAAAACTCCATCGTCACTCAACGTAGTTCTTCCCCAGGGCACAAATTCAATGTCCAGATAGTCTCTGTATAAACTGTACGCTTCCACTAAATGATCACGAACGAAGTTCACTGTATCACTACATCCTGATGCCGTGCCTATGGTTACCTTGATCTTTCCATCGACAACTTGCAATCCTTGTCCACTTACTTGTGTAAAGGCTAGCATAAAGCACGCGGCGATGAAAACCAAGTATTTCGCAGCCATGACGACTATCGTTCACTGCTTATGTGAGAAAACTAAAGATTTGGAGCTATGCCGTTACCCACTCATATCATGATAGGAATATCTTAATGTGACATTTTTAACTACCTATTGTTTTTATCGCGCGCTTATCTAAGTGCGCGATAAAATCTATAGAGAAAAGGAGAATGGGCGACTTCGTATAAGCTCCATCTCCAATGCTGTATCAAAATTATACCTACCGCGGTCAAAGTGTTTTGGACCGATTAAGATTTTTTAGCAATTTGATTGTTATATATTTATTGGGGCTCATGACTATATTTGTCTATAAGTATTTTAAATGAACATAACATTTATATAAACCAGCGGTCGGCAACATGCGGCCCGCGGACGTCTTACTTGCGGACCGTGAATGTTTTGTAAATCTTTACTAATATTATAAATGCGAAAGTAACTCTATCTGTCTGTCTGTCTGTCGATTTTTCACGCCAAAACTACTGAACCGATCGTCATGGCAGCATTTTATAGCAGCTTACCATCTGATTTTGACGAATTGAAAAGGTTTGCTCAGCAGTTCATTACAATTTTTGGTAGCACTTATTTATGCGAAGTAAGTTTTTCAATTGTCAATTATAGAAAAAATAAATATGCTTCTCGTCTCACAGATAAGCATTTGAGAGCCATTCTACGAATTGCAACTACAAATATGAGAGCTAACATACAAGAAATAGCCTCCCAAACGCAAACTCAGACATCACACTGAAATTTGTATAAAATCAATTACTTGTTTTTAGTTACTTTGTAGTTTTTATTTCTATTTTCTTTTTTTCTTTGATTTTTCTAGCTATTATAAAGCCCAAACATATAAATTATAAACATAATGTAAGTATTACATGTACGTGTACGATTTAAGAGTACGAATTAAATTCCCTGTTTTAACAATTTTAATAGCATTTTAATTTTTTCTAAGGGATATGACCGATATGATGCGTAGGTAAATTGGGCTTCTAGCGTTAACATCACTAGTGCGGTCCGCCTTTAGTTTATTTTTCCACCCTTGCCTGCCAAAAGGTGCCGCCCGCTGATATAAACACATTTACGTTTTTCTACATAACGCACGCATTGCAGTCTGTATATACGGCTAATACATCTTTCACAACTAGAGCAACGAAAATTAGAACATTACTTTTCGAAGTATAATTTTTCAGTTACTTAAATAAAACGTCCGTCACGTAAACATTACGATGTATGGTTTGGAAAGTAGTAGTAGACAAAATGAGACTCCTACCCTAAGAAGATTGAGTGTTTTAAATTGTGATATAAGAGCTGTAATGAGAGTTCTCTTGAGCGAGGAATAAGAGTCACCGACAGAAACTTCAATAACTCGGAAACATTATAATGCCAGCTTATTCAGAGAAACAGTTGGTACACACAGCGTCAGTATGTGCTAACTCCTCAAGTTTTTAAATGTTACACTGCTACAAGATTGAATTCGTTACGAATAATCTATAGAATACTTCAAAAAGAGTTAAGTTTCGACTTAGATTCGAACCCTCGCATCACTGAACAACGTCATACTCATACCGAGTTTGACGAACAAGCCAGCAAACCCATATGAATTGCGATGAAATTGTTATCGACCATCGTTCGAATCACTTCATCTTTAGGTCTCTGTCTAATCGATAGACTATGTTATTTGAGGGTATCCATTAATTTAACTTATTACGTTTTCAATATAAAATGAATCCCTACCCTCAAATAATAACTACAACGTTTGATGTAAACGTTCACTTAAAACGTGTGTGTACAGAGACGACATGACAGATCACGTGACATTTCGTTAGTTTATGTCGACTTAAAATATTTCTAGCGCTTCCTCCTTCCTTCCGCTCCATTTTTTCTTTATCTTTAAATTCTTTATAAATCTTATTACTAAAACAAAATAGAAAAATACTTTATATTAAAAAAATGCACGACAAAAAGCACATTTCGTGCCCAGGATTCGAACCTCCAATCTTATGCACGGCAAGCAATCTTGTAACCTCCAGTTTAATTAGACGTTGGAAATGTTAACCGTATTCACTAAAACAATCCAGTAATTATAATAAAATGTTTTTGCAAAATACAAAAAGTAACTTGGACCTAGCACGGATTTGAACGCACATGTCTTTTAGAGGGGTAAACACTTAATAGAGCTGTGTGTACCTATTTTGCAGCTAGCACTTCGCTATTTTTCCCTAAGATTTTCAACGCGACCCGCCACGTTTTAAATTAAATTAAAATGATTAGTTGTAAAAAAAAACCGATGGATGGACAGTGTGAACAATGATATGGCTAGAAACGCTGTCTACCGAGATGACAAACAATGGAGAAGTTTGGATGAAAAATACAAGTTGCGCCGAGCCCAATAAATTGTGATAAAGGTGGTCAATAAAGATGATAGTGAAAATGATATGTTTATTATAATGATATATAGGTGATTATGATATCTTTATCATTTAGTTAGATTAGTATAGAAAAGTAATATTTGGGCCAAATTTCAAGGAATAAGTAAACATAAACTGCATCCAACAAATATTTGACTTGAAAGATTTAGTACACCAATTTTGGTATTCCTAATCTATAGGTACTAAATACTATTTACAATATTATAAAGAGGTAAAGTTTGTGAGTTTGTGAGGTTATAGGGGTAATCTCTGGATCTACTGAACCGATTAAAAAAAATATTTTACCAATAGAAAGTCACGTTATTTGTAAGTGTCATAAAGTTATATATTAACCCGAAAAATTAAAAGACTTTTTCGTAGTAGTCTCATTTGAAAAGTAAGCCGGAGAAAAAACGGTCGAACGAAAACGTTTCTTACGAACGCTGCCTTAACGATGAGAGATTATGATTGAGTTTTAGCGAAAAGTTGTAGAACTTGATAATGCCTACAAAAAAGTCAGCGACAGCATATGCCTAACTTTTCTATTTAAGTCACAAAAAGTAGTTTTTTATACTAAAAAAATAATTTAAATCATTACGTCATGTTTATTGGACATATTATCAACAATTATGAATTCTTATCAAAGTAAGTAAATTGATCGTCTCAAATGTTTAAAACTAAAGACTTTTCTCTTTTATTGCATATAATTTGCACGAATGGTTAAAGAGATAATAAGACAAGTATGGAACCGCGACCGTATCGTAATCTATTGAATATAACTCAGTACTAACCGAACCGCACTCACATCATAATGTCATCACAAGTAAAAATGTTTACCACCCAACGAAGTGGGCACGGGTCAGCTAGTCTATAATAAACAAGTCCAAGGAACTTCTTATAATAAAATTTTAATAGACAAATACAAGAAGAAAAATAATATGTAATACGACATAGGTAAAAAAAAATACTTGACAGTAGGTATAACAAATGTCATTTATTGTAAGCCAGACCAGCTCACCACTGGATACCAAAAACATAAAAATATAAATGACACCGATTGAGAAACGGAAGACAACTATTCAGAGTAAGCCTATCATAAAACTTCTCAATTTGACGATTGGTGACTTCACTTTGCTATTGTAGTACCAATGCTCCCACTTGAGAACTCACAATTAAATCTGACAGCTAGTTACTCCCGTACTTGAGTCTGCAGCTAACGCGAAACAGATCATGCTTGAGAGCCTGACCCTCGCTTCATTCTGAAGGGGGCGATCTTCAACGTCATTAAAGATGATATATGGAACGGAATTAATTGTCGACATCGGCCCGGAAGCAGCTGTTTGAGCTTCCCTGTCTAAATCGTCTCCAGGATTTGCAACACAGTAGTCAACGTCAATCAGATTGACACCAACGGCTTGCGCGCAGAGATAAGTTCCTTGCGAGAAAGAGGGTAAGAGAGTAGAGAATTCACAAACCATGTAGTGGACCTGAGCATCTTGATTGTCCTTCAACATGTTTAGAACGCACCTATGTAGACGGTTGGCCCAGCAGTCAACTTGGCCAAACTGACACCAAAAAACTCCTTCGTCACTCAACGTAGTTCTTCCCCAGGGCACGAATTCGACCTCCATAAAATCTCCGTATAAACGATATGCTTCGTCTAATTGGTCGCGAATGAAATTTATTGTATGAATACATCCTGAGGCCGTGCCTATCGTTATCTTGATCTTTCCATCGACTGCTTGCAATTCTTGTCCACTGATATGTGTAATGGCTAGCATAAAGCACGCAGCGGTGAAAACCAAATATTTCGCGGTCATGGCGACTATCGTGCACCGTGCATATGAAAAAACTGAAATATTTGCAGGAAAACTGTTAACGAATTGTATCGTATTAATTTATGATTATTTTTATTGGTAATTTTAAACTAATCGAAGCATGCGATAACATCAATAATAAAAAGGAGAATGGGCAACTTCGTATAGGCTCCGTCCCCAAATACTACTCAAAAGTGCTTTAAACCGGTTAAATATTCTTACCAATTTTAGTGAAACATTGATTCATGTGACTGTATGTACCTGTAATAAGTACATTAATTAAACATATCATTTGTCTTTTGTCAATGCTTTTTTCGATCCATATTAATACATACCTATTTGATTTAATCGTAAATATAGTTCCGAATCACTTAAATTAAAATATATATTTTCACTGCTACCGAGTCTGGATGGTGACTTTAATGCTGAGTGCCATTTTACTAATTGATTGTTCATCTGTGACATGAGTAGTTCCGCTGACTGCACATGATAACGGTATCATACTAAATCTAATCTAAGACAAAGTGATGCGTGTGCACTCGCCCCACAACCTGTTTGTAAAAATGGCGATATAGGTACCGTGGACCACACGTACGAGTGCATGCACGTAACAAATGTCAACAGCTGGAGTATATAGTCTTTGGGTGGACCGTAACATGAACTGGAATAACGCAGGTTGACCAAGTGTGTACAAAGCTTAGGTCAGTGGTAAGCAAGTTCTATATCCTGAAGGCACCTTTGAGTAATAAAACGATGCGTATAACTTATTTTGCACTCGCCGAGTCTCTGCTGAGCTATGGGTTAAATACTTATGGCCGTACATTCAAAACTCACCTGAATAGTATAAAATCGCTGTGAATTCGTTTGATGAAATACCTTCGGAACACACACCTCTCCTGCTAAATAAATAAAACAGTGGAAATTATAAATGTGTCTTTCATTGGTTCTCAAAACCCAACTGGACCCAAAACCTAACTTTCAGTGTAAAGGAAATTATGAGAAACTTTTTGTTGCATGTAAGGTGCTTCCCGTGCATAAGATAGGTCAAATACTAAGTGGTTCTAGAGCAGTTTTATAATGACCAGTTCAAAGTGCATGTGCAAAACACTTTCAATACTAGAAGCGTTAGAGAACGTAAAGGGCGATGGGCTCTAGCGTCCCCAAAATTGTAACTTATTCAACAGACTTGAGACATTTAAAAGGTCTTAGCATACCTACTGATCATTCGTTACTATGGCGACGACCGTACACTTTTGAAATATAGGGTTTTCAGGGAAAATAAGAATATGTTATGGTACGCACGGCTACACATCAAGCTATACATTTCCAGTATAAGCTGATCTCGCATTGTATAAGATTTCCGTACAAAGTGAGATCAGCGTAACCTGGAAATGTATAGCTTGATATGTAGCCGTGTGTACATCTACAGGATATGTTTTTATCCAGTGCGCAAACTGTAACCATGAATTCAGCATATTATTCTAGACCCCCAGCGCAGAAATTTTTCGTTGATAATTTAAAAAAAATCAGCTGTTCCGTACATTTGGACTGCGTAGGTATTGTACTTTTCTGTGAAACAGCTGATTTTTTTTTGTAAAACCGACGTAAAATTTCTGCGTTAGGGATCTACAATGATATGCTGAATTCAAGGTTACAGTTTGCACATTTGATAAAAACTTATCCTGTGTAGTACAAAATTATGTTTGATTGAAAATAAATAAAATCGTAAATGTTTTTACTTAAGGCACTTCATATTGTATTTTATTTTAAATGAAATAACTTATTCACGCTTGTATACCCCGTAGGTGTTGGTGCACCTACAACCCGTACCTACATCGTTAGACAAATGAAACTGAAAGATAACTTTTTTCAGGAAACTCCACATATTTAAGACTAATAAATGATATGTAGCCCGTAGCGGAAAATGTGAGACAAAAATGGACCCCGTTGATACAAAAACAAAATTGGGGACGGAGTCCATAGACGCTTGCATAGGCAAGCCTTTGTACGAGCACCAGGAATAAATACTATGGCAAAAGAACCACTTATTGGTTCTTTTGCCTCAGAATTTTTTGTTGTAGTAATATTTGATTCTTACGCTTTTCACTCATATCGACTGGCTAAGAAAAGTTAATAGTGTAATTAGCAAGCGAACACTAAAGAGTAAATTAAAAACTGAACTACTTAATGAAATTACCGCGACATGTGACCATAATGAACAATTTATTAGTTAATCTCGTTGTACACTTGTTGATGAACTTCACAATCGAGCATCAATCATTGTTATGAGTTGTGTTAGTGAGTACGTCACAAGTAATGCCTGTGAGGTGGAACGACTATAGCTATTATATTTCTGAATCATGCGGTGCGGACATTATTTACTTTACTTATTAAAATAAGTTTACCTAAATGCAAAACAAAAGTAAAAAATTATCACCATCTGTAATTTGAAAATAATCATCGATAAATAAGTAAGTATAATTTACTCCCATTTTTTTTCTTTCAGATTACATCCACGCGCTATCGTTATAGATAGCATGCCGTTTACTAAGGTTTTGATACGAAATTGGAGATAGTTTTACCATTCCTCTATCAATGCAATTTTCAGCTCGCAAAGCATAATTGAAGCGGAGTTTCGTCATCTCACAAATAACCTTACATGACCTACCTAGATGAATAGTCTCTTTGTAAAGTATTAGATTACGATCATTATTGTGAATTTGAGCACTAGGTGTGTTTATTTTGCTCAGTTTTAATGATGGCCTACCCAAATGTCCTTTCTTTAGTATTGTTTATCGAGTCATGAACTGTTTAAATTCTGAGTTAAGGTACCACGAATACTGGGAAATGCTTGCACTGACTGGCTGGTCTACAAATCTGTGGGTTTATTTACTCAAAAGTTTAAATTTCAAAAATGTAGATTAACATGGTCCTCACTTGATCGGACCAAAATCTGGACTTTAAACGAGATATTGACCCCTGAGTTTGTTTCGCCAATTCTCCTCGGGAGTAGCCAGATTGGAAATATCGGCTACACATATGAGGCTATTAAAAAAGCCTATTCCACGCGAATGAAATTCACTGTATCACTAGATCTTGATATCGTGCCTTTTTCTAGTCTTCTCTGCCTTCTTCGTGCCTTCGTTGCCACCTTTGCATCGACTACTACAATCCTTGTCCACTACCCTGTGTAAAGGCTAGCATAAAGCACGCGGCGATGAAAACTAAGTATTTCGCGGCCATAACGACTATCGTGCACCGTGCAAGTGAAAAACTATAACAGAATATTTGAAGCAATTCAATCATATCGTCATGAGATAATTTAAATCTGAAACTTTTATCTCATCAAAGTATAAGATAAGGAAGACTTATGTCCAAGTATCGAAGATGAAAATTAGGTAACCTAATTGTATGAACCGCAAAAGAAACCCCAAAGACATTTGTTTGATTATAAACTTTGCTAAATAAAAACAACTGTAAAACAATTTTCTTTTTCACCCTCTCCCTTTCGGAAGAATTTGAAGGTAATCTCTGAAGAGTACAACACAAAAAACTCGAACTCTTTAAGCCTCCATATTTTCTTTATGCGAAAAATATGTTTTTGTGGCAGCAAGTGGCCCGCCTAGAATAATAAACAGAAGGAACTTATTAACTTTCCTAAGAAGAAATATGTACATGCAGCCTTATTGGGGATCCGAAGGTACGAAGTAAAACGCCTCCCCTAATATCTTCTAGTTATACTTTTATTCGTTTTAAAAGAATGTCGGCTTATTTTGACTTAATTAACTCTGGGTACATTATGGCTTGGCTAGTTTTAAAAATAGGCATGTTCATCGACTTAATAGCATGTTGAGCGCTTGTTTCATTTGTCTTTAATTTCGTAACATTGGTGGATTCTCATTATCAAACTGCAGTAATCACAAGTTTTGAGGCATACCTACATAGTTTTATTTAATATTATGTTGCCTCTTGGACCGATGTTTTACTAAACTACATTTAATATTGATTAGATGGTGCAAGAAAAGTCTACTGGACTCCCACTACGCTATGACCAACATTTAGTTTTGATCATGCGCTTATAAAAAATAGGACTTGTGAACTAACGACCAAGACCACAATCAAAACACAAAGAAGAAATAGACACCGCCTAAAAATAGAACTTTAGGTGATCTTGTTCTTGGGGCTCTATTTATTTCTGTAGATTCTGTTCAGATCCATATCCTACTATGTAATTATAAGTTTGTGTTTGAATATTTATAACTCAATCACGCAAAACCGGCTGAACGGATTTAAAATTTGGCGCACAGATAGTTTATAACCTGGATTAACGTATATGATACTTTCATCTCGGTAGTATGTTCCTGTGGGGTAATTTTCGACTTCTATGCAGGAAGCCGCTGGCATAAGCTAGTGAACAAAATAAATACATCCCAAACAAAATCCTTAAGTGCACCACAAAAAACCGGAACCAAGACACCTTAATCTTAATTCATTGCACAGAGAGCAGGTATTCAATTACACTTAATATGTTTAAAAATGTACGCCCCCCTAGAAGGGTACCAACCACAGTATTAATGAAATTGACTTCCCTTGGGATATAACTGGGGGCCCGGGAAAAGTGGTTCCCCTTATACTTGAGGTCGCTAGGTTCCGGGACAGAGACAAAGGTATCGATGCCGTATCAAATTAACGAGTTGCTGTCAAATTCCAAGTTTCTTAACTTGATATTGATGATGTTTTGTAAATAAGAAGGGTATACGACAATAGGGAAACTGTCACAATGATTGAAGTTAGGAGTTGATTGTAGTGATCGTTTTAATTAAGGCGCTGTTAATGCAGCTGAATCTGGTGAAGTTCCTTCTGAATATACGACTAGCTGTGAGTGAAGTTTGTTTTTGAACAAACTTCAAGTTTCAAATAAATCTCTCTCAATTTAAAAAATATAGTTATTATTGATATTTGTATCAATAATAACTATATTTTTTTAAATTGAGAGAGATTTATTGGAACGAAGTTCTTTAACGCAGCTTGCGGTAGGCGGGACTAACTTGTACAAATCGTCACGTAATGAAAAAGCGTTAACTTTGCCCTCTCTATGCGACTTTTTAGTACCTACAATAGAAAGAGACAGATAAAGAGAGATCGTTTTAATGGTTGTCGACGGTGCTGAAGCCATTAGTGAAGTTCAAACATGGCGGGCGTGAAAATTTAAAAAAATTAAACACTGGTGTCGTTTTCATTGTTTTTGAGGGTGCTATAGCCGATAGGGTAGTAAAAATAAAGTTTAAGTATTTTCAAGATAGAGTAAACCACCTTACATTCACAGCTGAAGAAAAACCGTGAGGAACTTCGGTCCTGACCGGCGGCCCCCGACCTTACATTTTTTTTTATTTTTGCGAACCAGCAATACCTACATACGAAAACAAATGAAATTAACAAATCACTTTATGGCGTGCTCATCACTTAGCACAGAGGAGCATTCACAGCTATAAGTTAATATACGGCTTATGAAAAACTTTTCCCGGCACTCTCACACAGTCTGATTTAAACTTTTTACGAGCGACCACGCAATCTCATAAGCTATGTCGCACACTAGGGAAATGTGTAACACCCACGAAATTTCGCTAATTTTAATTAATTCAAACTGCACAGTGAAAGTCAACTCTTAAACACCCTCCTCGACCATAAAGCTGAATCCTGTCTACAAACGACTGTTAGAACTTAACGAGTTCATACATCCCCGTCCACGGTTACAATGGGGCTCGTAAAATTAATACCTTACCTCTGAATCGTCGGGTTGCCTCTCTGGATGGTAATTCCCCCTTAAATATTTAAGTTTTCTGTGCACCCTCCATCCGCAACAAGATTCAATTTCACGCCCTAAAAAGGGGTCCGCTTTGGGCGATTCTCGGCTTCTCAAATGTCAAGAGACACGAAAGCACCCAACTACACAAGAACTCTATCAATTACTATATACCAGTTTTCGATTGTTGTGTTTGTTTGTGCTTTAAAAGGCACAGGAGTTCACGTTATAATGGTGGGAACATCGAGGAGAAACTCTTCAAGTATTACCGGTTGCATATAAAATGGAAATGGTGGAACTCAATTGAATCAATCTTGCGTCAAATTGGCGAAGATTTCAAGGGAAGTTCACATTTTAAGTTCGTTTTCTATTTGAAATATACAGTTTACGTCTGTACCTGTCGTTTTACTTTCAAATTGTTATAAGGAAGTCTTTAAAATAGAATTTTTGGTGTCATACTAAATTACGTTTGTATGTAAAGGATGTTTTCAAAGGCGTACTAATTGTGATCGAGAACTCGGCTCACGTATCGTTCGATATGACCCCTTAAATCACATATAACGCTATCAAACCGCATGATTAATTTGATTGGCTACGTGTCTAGCCTTAATGATATCTAGTGTGGCTACATTATTCACCGAGACATACAAAATTAATCAGTTAACTAGTTTATGGTTAAATGAATTGATTTTCATTAGAGTAACGTGAGCTAGTTTTGATGAACCACGTTAATTGTATTTATTGGTTATTGTTTAAGGATTATCAATTGCGAGCAGCACCCTTGCAATTCATTCATCACTTTCGATTTGTGTTTCGTTTGCATTTTTTCTTATTTTACAATAAATTGCCTTACTCATTACCTACCTTGAAATTTCAAGTTACTAGTTTTCATAACCGTAATCTAAGTTAAGAAAACCTAATTCGATAATGTATCCTTTTTAACAGACTGCAAAAAGGAGGAGGTTCTCAATTCGTTGGAACGTTTTTTTTTAATGTATGGTCCCCGATTCCTCGAAGATGGCTGAACCGATTTGCATTTTTTTTTTTTGTTTGAAAGGGTATACTTCCCAGGTGGTCCCATGATCATCAAGTTAGGATCTGATGATGGGATCCTGGAGAAATAGAGAGAACTCTTCAAATTTTATAGGCACACTTGATGCGATTTTAGTAGGTTTTGGAAGAATACTTTCTCGGTGTGGTCCCATTTCAATTTGGTGAAGATCTGATGAAGAACTTCGGAGATAGGCAACGGAACTCCTCAATAATGATATCAAATGGACGGGGATTGCTGAAATCTCATGTCTGTCTATTGTTTATACCAGTTCATAACATAACATCACGCCGGTACGCTGTGAAGGGGTAAGCACATGTGGACCACTACAAATTGAAAAATAACTTTAATTTCGGGAGGCGGTGACAAAAATTAAAATACATACCCAAAGTCGCCGGAAGCCGGACTTTGAATATGTATTTTTTTTTTTTTTATCATTTTAACCGAAATTAAAGTTATTTTTCACTTTGTAGTGTTTTTTTGGATGTCCGCTGTTTTAGACAGCAATTTATGTTCTCCTCCCACCATATCCCGAAGAAAGAACTTTCAGTCATCATCATCATCATCATCTGCTTAGCCTTTTTCCCAACTATGTTGAGGTCGGCTTCCAGTCTAACCGGATGCAGCTGCATTCAGCTAAATGCCAATATGTTCCATGGAGCGACTGCCTATCTGACCTCCACAATCCAGTCCAATTGGATAATACGATACCCCTTGGTAAGACTGGTAGTCAGACTTACTGGCTTCTGACGACCCGTAACGACTGTCAAAGATCCACGAATGCAGCCGGGACCAACCTTAACGTGCTTTTCCGGAGAAACTCTCAGATTCTCCACAGGAGTGACAGTAACATTAAATCTACCTTACCTAACTTATTCCTCTTCATGTTTATTGCTAACTTTAACCAAAGACGGTACCTAAGATGGCTAGAAGCCATAAATACCCCAGCATTTCGCTTACAGAATACGTAAAGCACAGGACTACGTGATCTATATTCCTTGGGTATTAGTTACTTGCGCTATATAATCGTGCTCCAGCATCGGTAACTGCTACTGGTATTTAGTGATATTATGGTACATTTTATGTTATTGGAATTATTTGATCAGGAAGTTAAAGACGTGGAATATTAAAGGCTGCATCGTCGCAAGCGCTACCGCTGAGCTGGAGGTCTTAGGTTCGATTAGTGGGTCGAGCAAAATGTTATTGGGTTTTTACCACTGGGATTTCTAAGTAGCAAGCCAGAGTCTAGATTTGTGGTCGGCTGATAGCAATTGGCTCGCCGTCTATTACGTGGGACTTATACATAACTAGTGAAATGTTCGTGTACAGAAGTATACCTGTGCCTAACCCTTTCGAAAATACAGGCGTAATATTATGTTGTGTTTGAACCATTAAAATACAACATGAAGCTTAATTTTCTGGAAAGCTACTGCAAAGCATGAAGTTAAGCCTGGCCTCCCGTTGAGTGTGAATGGAAAAAGCGAACCAGTCCATATTGCGAATATCTTCAGGGAACATTTTAAGGTGCGCTCCCCGCTGGGCCCTTCAGCGACATTTATTAGGTCTGAACCCGGATATGATGGGGAGGAGTTGTCTGTTCATTTTACAGCTAGTCTAGTCAGATGCGTTTTGAAAAGGATGACGGGCGGTAAATCTCCCGGTCATGATGGGCTTAGTGTGGAGCATCTGCGGCATGCGGGGGTTCACCTGCCGAGGGTCTTGGCCATGTTTTTCACGATGTGCATGAGTCACTCATACTTACCACATGACTTAATGAAAACCATTGTTGTGCCTATTGTGAAGAACAGGACTGGGGATATCTCGGACATGGGGAACTACCGGCCCATATCACTAGCAACGATAACTGCTAAAGTGTTGGACGGTATGCTTGATTCTTGCCTAGATAAATGTATTGAACTACATGACGCACAGTTTGGGTTTAGACCCGGGCTATCCACGGAAGCTGCCATCGTTGGTCTCAAGCATACTGTCCAGTATTATATGGACCGCAGGACACCGGTATATGCATGTTTCCTTGACCTCTCCAGAGCATTTGACCTTGTTTCATATGATGTGCTCTGGAGAAAGTTGAGGAGCACGGGTGTACCGGTGGAGGTGCTCAATATGCTTAGATATTGGTACGCTCATCAAACAAATTTTGTGAGGTGGAATAATACACTCTCTGAGGCATATACGTTGGAAAGTGGGGTGAGACAGGGAGGTTTGACGTCGCCTAAACTTTTCAACCTATACATTAATGCCCTCATCGTCGAGCTCAGTAGCAAGCGTGTCGGTTGCTCGATAGATGGCGTCTGCGTCAACAACATTAGCTACGCCGATGACATGGTGCTGCTGAGCCCGACGGTGAGAGGTCTCAGAGAGTTGTTAGGAGTATGTGAGGCCTATTCTGCTGCACATGGCCTTATATACAATGTCCAAAAAACGGAATATATGGTATTTGGGGCCGCCGGTGGATGCCCCGAATATTCACATAATATTACCCTAAATGGCTTGTGCATAAATCGTGTCTCGAAATTTAAATACCTGGGGCATTTAATTACCGAAGGTCTTGAAGACGATCTTGACATTGAGAGGGAGCGCAGGGCTTTAGCGGTCAGAGGTAACATGCTGGCCCGCAGATTCTCCCGCTGCTCTGAACAAGTTAAGATAACGTTGTTCAAGGCGTATTGTCAAAGCTTTTATACGGGGAATCTGTGGGTTAGTCATACCAGAAGATCGCTGGATGTCCTGCGCGTCCAGTATAACAACATCTTTAGGATGATGTTGGGGCTGCCTCGCTTCTGTAGTGCATCGGGTATGTTTGCGATGTATCACACTGATGGCTTTCATGCCATCATCCGTAAGAAAACTGTGTTCCTGATTTGCAGAATGCGTGGCAGCTGCAACGGAATTCTGAAGACTGTGGCAGATAGAATCTCTTCTCCGCTATGGAGATCCCTTATTAAGCGGGTAATTTGAGTATGTTTTAATTTGAATTCTGATTAATTATAATTTTGATTTTGTATTTTAATTTTGATTTTAATTTTAAGTTTGGTTTTAATTGTAATTGTAATTTTTAATTTGTGAATTGATTCAATTTTGATGTTATTTTATTTTTTTTATTCAATGTGTATTTTAAAATTGTTTCAACTGTATGGATCAAGTTATCTGAAATAAATGAATTTTATTTTTTTTTTATTTTTTAATTTAGGTGGTGGTGCGGGTTGATCGAAAGAGATATCGTGACTCCTGGCACACAGGCAACTGAAGGAAAACGGGTGGGTTTTAGTCAGTAAAAGTCTGACACGCCCTCCTGCTCCACCCAGAGCGGGAGAAGTTATTTGATGATTTCCCACCCAAAAAAAAAGCTTAATTTAGGTAATGAAGTTTCATAATTATATTTATTTGACAAATTTTACATAGTTAAATTACACAGATCTTTTTATATTATACAAGTAAGTGTCGTTATACTACATATTAGGTACTTACATGAAAAAAGGTTTCGAATATAACATCAAAATATCGTCCCCGTAGAGCGAAAAGAAATTAAGTCGCAAAATCGTGTTTTGAGATATTGATACTCTTTGCTGCCTGCAAAGACTATCAATATCTCAAAACACGATTTTTCGACTTAATTACTTTTCGCTCTACGGGGACGATATGTTCTTGTTTATGAATTCGAAAATAACGAGTATTCATAGGTAACCAATCCGAGCTGTCGGCATAAAAGGAGGTACAATATTTAGGGCTGGCACGCGGACTGTTTGAAAAAACAATCATTTGAATAATCGAACAAAATCGAAAACAAATGCTATTGAATACATTAGCGTTTGATCTACATGCGTTTTTATTATATCGTTCCAAAGTAATTAAATTGATCAATTTAATCATTATATACGGTGACCCAATAAAGATTTGTTCAGAGACTCAAAAAAATACCGATACAGTATTAAAATCTCCTATACAATTTGATTTTAGAAATATACCTATCAGCTCGACAACATTAATAATGCAATGAATTTCATTGAACTTTCAAAATGAAAGCCATTCTTACTGTTAGCGTTACACAATTACCCCTCTGTAAATGTAAAACTTATTCAACAAATTTATTTGGTATCCCTTACACACTTGTATCTCTGGCCGGTAATCACAATTCAACACGGAATCAAAAAGAAAAGCCGATAAATTAAATAAAAAGGAAACAATTATTAAAGACATTTAAAAAGACAATCAGGGACATAAAGTTTAGTGACCGTGCAGTATTTACGAGGCAGCCCTATTGTGCTAAAACACAGGCTATTAGCATACAAAGAGGGGCCCATGCGTCGCCCTGCAGTTGTCGCTGCAACGAACCCGCTTTGTATTTGGACAGCCCTAATAAAATTATTTAAATTGCTCTATTAATTTCTTTGGGACTGTTTATTTTTCATGTGTTGCTATTGCTGTCTGCTATTTGTCTCTAATTAACAGCCTCAGACAGTTTTAATTGGACTTTAAAGGTAGCTTTTCGTGTTCATTACCTTTTTAGCTGTTTTTTTGTTAGATTTTGGTACTACATTTGACTGCTTCGTTGGGCTAACGGGCGCAAGCGCTAGTACTGAGCTGAGGTTCAGTGATCAATTCCTGGGTCGGACAAAGTGTGTGTGTGTGTGTGTGTGTGTAGTGTGGGTGTTCTTCCATGTTCTTTCTGAGTAGTAGCCCGATACTGGACCTATGCCCGTTTGATAGCAAAAAAGAGGTAGGTACACTTCTGCACAACCGTTTGCTGAATACAGGCGTAATGTTATGTTATGATACTAACCCCCTTATTTATAAACGATACTGAAAGCTAAGGAATGATTAGCGACTGTTTAACCATACATTTTTGACGTTTAAACGTCTCTTAACTTTAAGCAACGTTTATAAATAAACCCCTATATGTTTCCCAACAACCACAATAAAGATCTCACAACTACCTACAACAAACAAACAAAACTCTTCTCAATAACACCTTTAGCAATTAACCCTAAAAACGTCACTGGCAATAATCCCGCACCTTTCCCTCGAAGAATTTAGTGGCGGACAAGTTTAAGCTTCGGGATAGAACGCACGAACTATCTCGAACCTCGCGTGATCCTAGCAGGGAAGCCATAATGGCCACCCGACTATTAGGCACACGGCCAGCCCAACTTAAGGCCGACTCACTTGAGCCAGTTTAATCTGGGATTGAAGGAGACTGGAGAACTTATTCTCGGGATGCTTGAGTGTCGTAACATATGGTAGGATAATAACGTGATAATTTTAGGGTTTGAGGATTTTGGTCGTCTGATATGGCTAACTTTGTAGTTTGGTGAGAGTGAAAATGATAGATACCGACTTAGGAATCTTAATATTTTCGTTTGATTGTATTATTACACAATGGTAACAATGACTGGGTTGTGAAGTTCAGATAGGCAGTCGCTCCATGAAAAATACAGATATTCAGCTGTATCCGGTAAGTCTGGGAGCCAACCCTAACGTAGTTAGGAATAGGCTCGGCAGTTATGGTGGTGTGTGATGTATGAGAAAATGGTGTCGATGTGCATTTTTTCTTAAACAATTGTTTGCCTCAACTTCGCGAACTCTATCGATAAATGATAAATGATGATAAATGATAAATTATTATAAATTATAAATGATAAATGATTTTATTTCTGTAAGTTTTGTGTTTCCGAGTTGGTGGTCCAGTCGCGCCATTTCCACAGAAAGTGAACTGCGTCTCCCACCATACATACAGAAGAGAACCTACTTCTCAAAGAATAACAATGAACTGGGAAAGGGCAGCATTCTTCGATTGCTCGCTCGACTACAAATTGTATAGACTTTTCCTGTACCAGCACGTTAAAAATAATATTCTTTATAAAAATACGGTGACATTATATTGTAACGTAGGTATAAAAACCGGCAAAGACTAATTTGGATTGGCACACCGAGGGTTCCGCACCTTAGTAGGAAAATGATTTTTCATTGTTGGCTACCACAAAATTAAGTTTGTTTATAAACGGGGTCTTGCTGAAAAACTATAAACTATGCTATACTCCGTTTGAATTAACTTTAGACATTTAAATAAACCTTTTTACTGTCCGTTCAACTGATTTTGACTTCTCTTGCGTTGGTAGCATTTTTTTACTATAAATCGAAAATTATGTATTAAAAATTAAGATATAAACGAAGTCGTAGCACAAAGGTTTTCACCATTTTACTACGAAACCCTAAAAATATCGAGTTTCCCTTGCCACGTGGAAATCCTAGATCCTACCTTTAAATAAACGTTGCCATGTATAAAAATGAAATTAATTTTATGTGTATTTGTAAATCCAAACGTCTTTGCTCAGACGAAGAAATAGAATTCTGATGAAGTCCATACTGGGTTACTCACAGAAAATATATAAATTCTTGTAATATTATAAACAAGCTTTTGCACGCAGCTCTGCCCGCGTGCATGTCAGTTATCGCGTAAAAATTTGCCTATGTTTTTCTCTATATCCCAAGCTATAATCTCTGCCAAATTTTATGACGATCGGTTCATCGGTTTAGACGTGAAAGCGTAGCAGACAGGCAGAGTTACTTTCGCATTTATAATATTAGTAGGGATATACGCAGGTAGATGCTTGTTTATCTTATCTTTCTTAAGAAACTGATGTTACTTCATCGTATCACCTTGGGTCAGCTAAAGTGAAAATATCAGCAATGTCGGTAATGGAGTCGACTTATCCAGCATGGTAGCTGACTTCCACAAAATGACAGATTGTAGAAAATGCAAAATATTTCTACGGCACAATGTCAAAAATTAAAAAAGGAAAGGCACGTTGGATAGAAAGAGATAGGTATTTCTATTTTTCATAGAATATAGATAGTAGTCATGCTACCCGTGCAGAGCGCATTCGTTAGTGATTTTTATAACGGGTTTCAACAGGATTGACATAAGCTTTTCGGTAGTTTATGCCAGTACTATACATTTTTTACTATCAGCACCGGTAAAGCTGCAGAATGTCCATTAAAAGTACCAAGTTCAGACCCTCTACAAGCGTCACAGTTTCGATTTGTCGTGAAAAAATACTAGGTCTATGCAGTAATACAAACGGCCTCCAAAAAAGACAATGTGACAAACAAAACAATCTGAAAACTAACTTGAATTTCGCATTTCGGTGTCTTTGGTTTCGTATTGGTTCTTATTTTTTACCACCGACTTCCGAAATGAAAGTTATTTTTTCACTTTGTAGTGTTTTTTTGGAAGTAGGTAAAAAAACTACATTTTCGTTGCAGTAGAATTGAGAACCTCTTCCTCTTTGAAGGCGGCTAAAAACCCAAAGTCAGGTGACTTTATGTTACCCTTTATAATAGGGTACTACACCCATTTTTTTAAAGTGTCTTGAATAAATTCTAAAATGCTAATAAACCACTAAAAAAAGAGTTTTTAATCGATCGCGATCGCGAGGCGATCAGGATTAATGCCATAAGAATGCATTTAAAATTTACATTTTCATATTTCGCGCGTAATTTGACGAAAACGCTGGACGCAGTGGACACAATATTGCTCCGTGGGTATGACGTCAGTTTTCTGTATAAACAAATGCGTTAAGATTTTGTATGATAACTGTTTATACATTTTAAAAATTGTTGTTATTCTACTTATCTTTGGTTTGCTGTTCCTGAATGTAAGATATTATTTCTATAAAAATACTTTGGTTACGAAAATAATAAAAGGAAAAACTTGTTAGTTGATTAGTTAAAACAGCGGTATTATGTAATAACATGGCGGCTACTACCTATTACATGGTGTTCAAAAACAGATAAAAAAACCTGAAATATTTGAATTAAATTTTAAAATTTATTTTGTTATTTCATGAACTGAAACCAACATTTTCCGACTGGTTTTTGCCTAAGCTATCTCAATGATATATTTTTAGGTTTTTTTCGCAAATATAGTAAAATACCCTATTCTGTATCACTCTTTCTACACTCGTGTCTAACTGTTGCACCAACAATCAATAACGTAACGATGTCCTAGATTACATAGTCTCAAGTGTTAATATAATTGATACGCACGTAGACACTAAACATAAATCTTAGTTCAATTAACACTGAAACATAGAACTAACACACTAGTAAATTCACTTCATTGGTGATTGTAGTTGTACGTAAATCTGAGATTAAGTGCTAGACGACCGATTAGCTGGGCCATGCCAGCCCGGTATTGTCCCATTGCCTTTAAGCTGTACCAGGCCCTTAATCCTGGGATTGTTAATATTATTAATGAACTAGTGCCGATAATTGGTGTTAAGAGATAGATATACGAAGTTAGGCTACTTGGGTTTTGCGAATGAAGTTTCGGAGTTGGGTAGTTAATTTCGATTTAAACATTGATAAACAAGAGGTTGAACGTTTCATGATGACACCATCATGAAACGGCTCTGGTTTTTTGGGTGGGAAATAACTTTTCCCGCTCTGGGTGGAGCAGGAGGGCGTGTCAGACTTTTAGTGACTAAAACCCACCAGTATTCCCTCAGTTTCCTTTGTGCCAGGGGCCGCGGTATCTCTTTCGAACAACCCGCACCCCTGGCTGGCATAAGCCCTTGCGGGCCCCAACAGTTGGTGCTGACATCTCTTTGAAGCGCGCGTGGAACACAACGCGCCGTCGACCCGGGCTTGGTCCTTACCCGACAGCGAGCTACCCATTACTCGCCGTCCGTAAGCCCGCGCCTATGGTGGCCGGGAATCAGCCTAGAATTCCCGATGCCCAGAGCATCTCCTGTGACGACTAAGGTCGTCAGGGCGCCTCCCTCTTCGCGAGCATTACTGCTTCGCAGAAGTAGGTGACGGCTACCCATGCACTTTCGCTCCGTACCATGGCCTGGACCAGGGCCGGACGCGAGAAATTGCCGCCGCCGATCGCCTCCACGAGAACTCATCGGTGCTCCGCCCAAGCCGGGCTGACTTCCACCGTATGCTCCACCGTGTCCTCAGGGCGATCTTCGCAGTGGAAACGCCCAGGCGTTTCCTCTCGCCTTATCCGAAACAAGAACCTCCCGAAACAATCGTGTCCGGTGAGGACCTGCGTCAGGCGGAAGGTGAGGACGCCGTGCCGCCTTTCAAGCCACTCCTCAAAGAGGGGAGTTACCGCCGCAATCGTGGCGTGCCCAGCACTTGATTGCGACAACCGCACTCTCCACGTCGCCATGAGATCCCGCCGGAGCTCTGTCCGCCGTGCCGCGATTTCCCGCGGCAGCGGAGTTCGCCCCGGCGTTTGGCCTCGTCGCGCCACTCCCAAGTGTGCGCGAGGACCCTTGCCTCTAGATCCCATGGCGGACAGTGGATCTGGTTGACTACTACTCTACACCCTATTCCGCAACGCGCTTTCAATCACAATTTGGAGGATTTTGGTGAAAATTTGATCCTCAAAATCCTTCAAATTCCGAATACACTGCTTCATAGGTTTTAAAAAGTATTCAGTCAGCGGGCTGTAGTATCTCATGGACCATTATAGGTGGATAGATGAAATTTTGACATAGTGTGTTTTTCTAATATAAATAAATTAAAGAAGGTTCCCATATAATAAACGTGTTTTTATTTGAAATATTAGTGTTCAATATGATACGGTGGTAGGAAACCCTTCGAGTGCGAGTCCGACTCGCACTTGACCAGTTTTTGTTTTACCTTTAAAGGCTCCCGCAGAACCGCGCGATGCGACACCATGACGCGCCTCTAGTACCTAGATCAATTTACATGAGGTTTTCATGGAAATTGTTGTATTAAATTCACGTTGCGCCTATCTGCAGGAACCTTTAAGCTACGGGTGTCTTATGCAATCTACTTTTATACTTTTGAGAAGTGATAACAGAATCCATTATACGCAAAGCACTCAGATTTCCACACGAGGTACTTGGGTAACTCGTCACTTCATCACTCCGGTAACGTCTTTTGTCAACAACTTCACAGAAAACATCAAAACACAAACTTTATACAATTTGCAACATTTTACGACTTCCAAGTGACAACACAGTGACATTGAATCCACCAATGAGAAGGCTAGAAAGCATCCTTCCCCCTCTTTCCGTCTAAAAGTCTTTATAGCAAACATAATAACAATTTCGAGCTTGTCTCAACATACTCAAATTAATTTAATTATGTTGACATTGCTAACAACTCGACATAATTACTTGTGCATTAAACACGCATTGCTTCTGTATATTTTTGAATAGAATAGGTAGTTAATGGAGTGTTAAACTACATGTCTTGAAGATCATCATCTGCCTAGCCTTTTCCCAATTGTGTGGGTCGACTTCCTGTCCAACCGGGTGCTGAATACCAGTATTTTACATGGAGCGACTGCCTATCTGACCTCTGCAACCCAGTTACTACGTAACCCAATACCACGTGGTACGACTGGTTTTCAAACTTTCAAGCTTCTGACAACCCGTAATGACTGTCAAAGATTCATGAATGACAGCCGGGAACAACGGCTTAAAAGTGCTTTCTGAGGCAAGGATGTGTGGGTCTTGGTATGTAGAGATGGCCCATCCAAAGACCAACCGCGGCAAGTGTAGCTTAACCTGACCGATCAACCTGTGCGGATGTTATTATTTAGCCACAGGCCATATCATAATTTTTCGTATCACAATCACTTGATTGCTATCTATCTGACTTTATCTTAGTACTTACACATACGCATAGGTACTTCCCTGTACAATCAAACTCATTAAAATACTCATCATAAAACTATTTAAATCTGTTACTGAATAAAGTACCACACCTTACTCTGTCTTACCTAGTCACATGGCATATGTTCTGTTTTTTAAATGCTGAATGGTTCAGGCGTTGATCGTGTCATTTTTAAAATTTCTTACATACTTATAAACTTACACATTTCTCACTAACAAAATTCTTGTTTTAACAACAAAAATATCCTATCGCATTTGCCCGCCCACAATGATACGTCATTTTTTCTTAGCGTTTCTTTCTGTTTTTTTTCTTTCATACTCAGCTACTTAAGATCGTAGCGTGATGTTAATAACCTTCCTCAAGAACTGGGCTATCAAATGCAAAAATATTTAAACTTTCAAACTAAAAAAAAAATGACTCTTTATAATACCTATTAGTAAAGATTTATACATAAAGTAAAATACATAGAGAAACGACCTTTCTATTCAAAACATATACAGGCTTTGAGTACAAAGGTTCCTACTATATTTTTCAAATCATCAACTTATCACTCCATGTCCTCACTACTCTGTTGCCGTGATATCATTCCTTATTCATTTACAGAGCACGGAAAGAGGCGAACCAATTAAAGTGATCAAATATGAGGGGCTCCATGTTTGCACACAGACGGGTATGGCTTTGCAAGGGTGCTGTAATGGTGTGTACAGGATACGGATTTTAATATCCAATACATATGCATTGTTTAATCGTCTGGAAATATAGAGCATATGAATTTGTAATACGGTCACTTCGAATTTTTTTGGTTGTGCAGAAAATTTTATCTAAAATGTGCTTTTTTTTTGATAATTTATATCCCTTTAATAGCTTTTTAATTTCTTGGTTGGATTCAGTTTCCTGTCTGTCCACCTTTTTTTTCGTCGGGAATCCACATAGATACCTTCCATCTAGAAAGATGTAGGGTTATGTCCAAACTTTTACCGACTAAAACCCCACTGTTCCTTTCAGCACCATGAGTCGGGGTCCTGGGAGATACATGACATTCGTTGCACCTCGATTGGTATCAGCTCCCTATTCGTAGCGGGCCCCATCACTTCATCGAATGCTTTCCATTTTTTGGCCCTTTTAATCAACGACTGTTAAACACCTAATTAGGTAGGTATTGAGTATTTCAATACAGACTACAAAATATACTAATCGTATATATGTTAGATTATTATAATGTTATCGGAAATAATTTACTTTTATCATTGACCAAATTTTGATAAGCAGTAGATATACAAATACTTTTCCAATAAACAATTCTTTTGACGCCTTTAAACGTCTAAAAACAATTAATATAATTGACTCAAACCCAACTTCACAGTCGATTGCATTAGGGTCAGTTCAGTGGCTAATAATCACAGCCACAAGGGCGTAGCTTCACCCTATCAGGTGAAGCTACGCTTAACGCGGCCGGTCCGCGGATGGGTAACATCTTTACATACCGAGACCCTTCTATTCCTCGGAAAGTAAGTAAGCTGTCATTCATGTATCTTTGACAGTCGTTACGGGTCGTCAGAAGCCCGAAAGTCTAACAACCAGTCTTACCAAGGGGTATCATGTTACCCAGTAACTGGGTTATGGAGGTCAGATAGGCAGTCGCTCCAAGAAACATATTAGTATTCAGCTGCATCCGGTTAGACTGGAAGCCGAACTCCACATACTGGGGAAAGGACTACACAGATTGAGTGCTTTATTTATCTGAAAATTATTTTACTCGACGAAAAGTATGTTGTTGAATTTCTAAAATGAATGGTTTCGCCATACCATGTTACGCAGTTACCCTGCTAGTCTCGTTTAAACGCCAACAATGTTGGTACCAATCGTCGGCTCAGACTCGAAAGGACTTTGCAACAAAGTTAACATAAGCGGATCATCGTCCTGACGTAGTATTCCGTAACCCAGTCAGTAACGGCACATATTAAATTAAACCGTTCTTGCTAGATAAAGATAACATGGAACGAGCAAATGGATACTGAGACAGGGTAATGTGTAGATACGCCTTTAGCAGGGTTAGTTTTCAAAGACCTGCCTTTAAGGATGTGGTACAGACCTGTCAGGGTCGCGGATTTATTCGAAAATGTTACCGTGGCCTTGGCACAGGCAACTGAAGGAACACGGGTGGGTTTTAGTCAGTAAAAGCACTAAACTACCTCCCGCTCCACCCAGAGCGAGAGAAGTCATATGATGATTTCCCATTTAAAAAAAAGATGTGATACAGACCATCAAACTCAACAACTTTCTCCAAGGGACAACATCGAAATCGAAAAAATATATATCAGCTGTCCTAACTCAAACCCAAACTAAAAGCAATCAATTCAATTAAACCATTTACAGGCATTTTTGAACTATCAAAAAGTCGATCAGTTAGTCGATAAGTTGAAGTAGTTGCCCATTCCAAAACGTAGAATCTGTATGGAGTGAAATGGGCAAGAAACTCCAAGGACATTATTTTAAATCATGATATTAGAAAATCTTGGGTACATTACTCTTGCTGGTTCTTTAATGCGAGAATAATGTAGATAAATGAAGAAACAATTCTAAGTATTAGATTAAAAATAATCCTTGGAAGTTAGGAGATGACCAGTCCAATACAAAACTTCAATACCTACTCGCCCTAAATGTATGGGACGGCTTAATTTGTTTTCACGATACGATGCAGATCCCATGGAGGAAATTGTTTAATCTAATGTTGGTGCGCATACCGTGAACGGGAAGCACAAGATCGGTCGAAGTAGAGGAGCCTGGGGGAGGGTTATGTCCAGCAGTGGACGTCTTTCGGCTGAAATGATGATGATGATGAATGATAATCAAATGGTAATAATAGTAATGGTAAGATAAAATACTTTTTCCAAAAAAAATATCAACCGACTTCCGAAAAATCACTACAAAGTGAAAAATATTTTTCGGAAGTCGGTTGATATTTTTTTTGGAAAAAGTTTTTATTTTTCACTATTTAGTTACTTATAGTACCTACCCCACTAATTCGAAATTTCGTCATCGTTGAGGTCAAAACAATGCATATTTATGCGATAGCAGCAATCGCGGTTGATTTACTGTTAATTTTGGAAGAGTTCCGTTGTCTGTCTCCGAAACGCATCATCAGATCTATATGAAATTAAAATGGGACCACACGGAAAGCACCAGCTTTCGAATAAAAAAGAATCATCAAAATCGGTTCACCCAGTCGAAAGTTCTGAGGTAACAAACATAAAATTTAAAAAAAACATACAGTCGACTTGAGAACCACCTGCTTTTTTTGAAGTCGGTTAAAAAGATAAAAAATTACAGTCAAATTTAAGGGTGTGGGTGGTACAATCACACCCTTAAATTTGACAGAGTAATCTTCTTGATAATGGTTCTGTTTTCCTATACAGTTACAGAAATGTAAAGGTTGACTTATTTGACATAAAGTATTTTTCTTCTACGAACCAAATTATATTATACAATCGTAACGGTCGTACCTTGCAAAACATTTTCATGTCGATTCAAAATACTGATAAAAATATTGAAATGATCTAAAATACACCATTTTCAAATCATCATGATTATTTTAGACTAGGTGTTATCACAATATCAGTTTCTGATAATGTAGTTAGGTAGGCTACCGGCTTATCAGATAATATACGACTGAAATGTCTGATTTTTGGTAAACAAACGTTTCTTTAGAATAGAACGACTATACACGCTGCTTTTTTATTGGCTAGGGAGCTGCCACGATAGCGGTCTAAATACCAAATACTGTCTAAACCATCTATCGTTTTATCAAATCAGCAAACCTGTTCAATTAAGTAAAAAAAAAATATGATTATGTCCCGGACCGAAATTTAGACACCCCACAACACAAAATGTAGGCAATAATACTATGTACCTACACGCCGCGCGCTCAATGCGTGGCGGTCGGACATTGACTCTACCTACCATATTTTAGAGCCATAGGTTGAGTGGTTAAGGCGCAGAACCGCGAACCGTAGGTTAGTGGAGTCAATTACCAGATCTAACGTATTTTATTTATTTACTTTGTTCACTTTTTAAACACATCAACAAAATGTTGTTTGGTGAAATTTGATACTCAATAATAAAGACCAAAAACTTTTTCACTTTTTCTGTCAGTAAATAAGTTTATTATGTTATTGCAAGCCTTGTTGATTTCATTTCCCCCTTCATACTTATACGGGCTTAGGACCGTCAGAAATAATGTAGTGAATTTAGTGTATTGAACACTGAATACTGCGGTAATTGGTGAAAAATGATGTGAAACAAACATTTCTGGCGTGTTTAAAAAAGTGAAATCAACTTATTTACAATAATTTATGGAGCATATGATCACTTACCGAATTAAATATTTACACTATGAATACCTTAATAACTGTTCAAATTGTCGCCCACTTTGTTCAATACACAATCGAGCCCTTCTCTGTAAATTGTCTTTCAGCTTATTCAAGGTGTCTCTATCACGTTTCACTATTCTAAAAGCACTTTTGATTCGTCTTTTCAATTGTCTGACATTTTGGGCCTCCTCAGTATACACCAATCTTTTTATTTCAGACCACAAATAAAAGTCCATAGGTAAATCGGGACTTCTTGCCGGCCAAGCTACAGGCCCCCCGCGTCCTATCCACCGGTCACCAAACTCACTGGTTAAATAGGCACGCACTGAACGTTCGTAATCTGCTGGGCACCCGTCATGCTGATAGTACATACCTCGCAAATTTACTAAGGGTACACGTTCTAATAATCGTGGAACCACCCTCTGGATTAAGTCTCTGTATGTTCCACCTGTGAGACTCCCTTCTACGAACACTGGCCCAATAATTTGGTCATTAGTAATACCCGCCCACACGTTCACACTAAAACGTATTTGATGCGAATGTTCAGCGATTAAGTGTGGATTATTGTGACTCCACCAGTGTTCATTGTGTATGTTGAAGAGTCCTACTCGCGCAAATGTGGACTCGTCTGTCCACAAGATATTCGCCCCCGAATGACTGAGCAGCCACTCACAAAAGTGAATGCGCCGTTGTTCATCACCGTCGTACAGTGCTTGGGTACAACGATAGTGATAGGGGTGTAAGCCGGAGTTGTTGAGGAGCTTCCACACGTAAAATCTGCTTACACCGAAACGCCTAGCAGCCATTCTTGTACTTCGCCTTGGATCCTCTTCAAAGTACTCAAGAATTTCATCTTCTAGATCGGGGCTGTACGTAGATCGACCCGAACCTTGAGCATGCGCTGGCGCACGGAATTGACCGTGATCTAACAGCCGTTGTACTGTGGATAATATTGTCTCCGGTCGCGGCACTTGTGGATGCACAATACCGGAAGCCCTAAGCGAGTCCATGTGCTGGGGTTCAGCATACAATCTTCGGGCTTCGTTAAGATTGTGTCCTGATATTATGTACATTTCCATCATGTGGAAATATTCAATATTTGAATATCGGTAATGCGCGTTAGCCATGGCGATGAAAACACGGAAGCGGCAGGATGCAATAGCGCGCGACGCATCCGCCACTTGCGATTTTTACCGGTCAACTAATCCTTAATCCTTTAAATGCTTTGACATGCCGCCCGCCGGTCAGCGCAAGAGTAGCTCGAACGGCGCCGGCGCGGGCGGCGCGGCGGCGGGAACAAAAGAAAGGGGCGGCGCCATGTTTCGACTACTTTCTTCCTATTGGCTATTTTTTTGCGCTTTTGAAGTAATTTATAAAAACTCTCGTTTGTTGTAGGGTGACTATGGTTTCATGTTATTAGAGATTTCGTACTTTTGTTTGTCGAAATCATTTTTTTTTTGCAATAAAGTTATCACTCCTTAAACGTTTTGAGCCCATTCAACAACCCTAAAGATTTTTCCGAGCCGTATTTATTATTGACAAATGTGCATTTTTTTTTTCAACAAAAAACATTACGTAGTGGTTACATTACGTGTATACACCATTCCTACAGCAGCTCCCTAGCCGATTAAAAAGCAGCGTGTATAAAACTCTGTCCTAAGATTTCCGTAATGAAAAATCGTATTGTGGACTCCAAACATAAAATCGCTTAGCAAGCTCTCACGAGAAAATATCGATACGGAACCTAAAAATAATAATCTCAGTACGATGCATAATCCACTGAAGACTTTTATTAAAGAACACGAACAATATTTCAAGGCGTAACTTATGTTGAATGGATTCTGATTTTTAATTAAATTCTTCATTCAACATACTTGTTCATTTAGAAATCTGAGCTCCTCTGAATAGGGTTTATTCGTGCTTTATTTTATACTTTTCTCCCTTCAACTTTTTATAGCACTTTTCCTGGATACTCTTTCAATGTTATCCTTACTGGTAATTCTTTGTGAGCTGAGTTGATATACTAAAAGTATTACTTACGTCGACCTCTATGCGGTTAACTGTTTAAAGTTCCACTTTGTTTGTTAATCCTGTGCCCCTACTTTTTCATCTACAATGTTACGAAAGTTTTGCTGGATTTATAGGGGCAGCCTTTAAGACAAAGTGTCCAATAGTTTTGGAACTTTGCGGCCTCCCTTTCTATCTACACGGGCATTTATTCGGCAAAAGGAAAACCAAGTCAGCATTCGCGTTACGCACGCTGTTGCTGTTACAAAATGTAATAGTACCGTATCAGCCGCCACCGAGCTAACAAATGCGCGCACGGGTTTTCCATTCGCTATATGATTTCATACAGATGAGTACCCACAATGACTGAGTAGCAATTAGATTGAGCAAACACATGAAACCACTCGTATGGAACAATATGAGAAAGGGTGCACAGCCTAACAAACAAAAGCTTTATTGGAGCTTATGGTCGTATTGTAACCTGTGGTATTGTGAATCGAATTCCTGCGCAATTAGCGACCTTATTGCCTGTAATTAGAGGTCAAAGTGGCAAATAAACAAACGATTACACGCACTGTTGTGCTGAATCGAAAAATAATAAGTTGATCGTTTCCGCGTTCGGTGGGCTGAGAGCAAAAGCGCGATTATTTGTGTTGGTAATTATTTTGCATACACAAGATAAAAGGTTCTGTTATTGTTTTGACGTCAGTTCAATAATAATTCGTTAAGGCCACAGATTTTCAAAGATTATAGAGGTGGAGTTAGTTACACACAATATGAATATTTACCGATTTTATCTACAAACAAGGGAAAGAAAATAAACATTATGGGAACACTATATCGTTATTTAAGGACGTCCTGACTGTATTTTAATTAATTGCATAAATTTTGGCACCTCATCTTTCGATTTATTTCTTTAAAATATCATAGTCATATATGTTTCAACTGCCTTATCCAATCCAAGCCAAGATTACAAGAAAATCAAACAGAAATTGTACCAACAATTACACAATTCTATTCCCAAAGCGTTGCAGCCAGTGAGACAACTTACAATTACAGTCTAACACAATATAAAATCCAAATTCTATTAGGAGCAGAAAAGGGTACAATTTGTATCGCGCCCGCATCTCTAACTGCAGATGAAGCCTCTACAATGAAAGCAACTGTTAAGAACTTATAAAGGCAGCGGTTAGAATGGAAGTCTGTGAAATGTAGAATTATGGTTGTCAACGATGGCATATTTAGTAGTATTTACATTGTACAAATCACTATGATATCGTGTTTTGTTAACACTGCTTATTGTTGGTGTATAAATGTGGGTCCCGACGGCCATAATTTGAGTTGAGTATTAAAAATACTTACCTACCATACGAAAAATTCTGGAGTGGTAATATAGGTACGTCCTAAGAAAGAAGAGAAAGTCCTAAGAAGAGAGTAAGGTTTCTTAAAAAAGAAGAAGAAGAGGATAGATTTCGTAGGAAAGGAAATTGCAACGTAGACGGTTCAATTTCATGTTTCAAGATGAAACAAGAGATTCAAATAACTGAATCGAAATTTGACTAAAAGTTTTCTTTCATCTTTCTATTGTTTCAAATTAATCAAAATTGTAACCCAATAATATTTATTTTAACATCCTCCAATATATTTCCCAATTCCGTACGTCCCTGCATAAGCAAGACAAACCCGGCTTTTGTTGCGTCCGTCCAACGTAATACGTTCTATGACAAATTGGAATTTCAACTTGTAGGGACAGCGGTGCCATTCTTGAAAGGCTCGATAATTAGTCTCGAGGACCATTTCTATCGTCTTCGCCGCTTTGAAATGCTCTGTTGTATTGTGGGCGCCTGGTACATTGTATTGATTTTGTTGCAGTTGGACTATTGTTTGGGGAGAATTCTGTTTTAAACGGTATTTTAATAACTGTTAAAGTAGCTGTGGGTTCTACGTATGTTTTGAGTGTTGTTATAGATTATTTAGCAAACGATAAGTGAACGACGACAATGATATTCTTCAGGAAGGCCAAGTGTATGACCAGGGGCTATGACCAGGGGTTATGGACTTAAGATTAGTTCTGGTTCCGAACTAAAAACGAATGACAACACGATTTGACAACTGTCCCCGACACTCGATGTGTTAGGCCTGCTCGAAAAATTTAATTTGATACCAATTTGACGGATCAATTACTTTCGGCCCGTATCTTCGTTGACGGACTTAGAGAGTAGAGTTCCAAATATGCGAATGTAAACGCAGCAAAAGGAATATACACCGTGACATTTTAGTCGTCTTACAAAGGTGGTCCACTCAATGTATCCGTCATAACATACCTCTAGGCGCGATTAAAACATTGTTACCATTAATTAAGAAAATAGATACAAAGAAAAATAATGAATGCTTCAGAATTATGTAACACCCTTCCTGTTAATAATGTTTACGTATCAAGCGTTAGAAGATATCTACCTACCTACCATTACATTTCATCATTAATTCCATCTCCATAACAGGGTGTTTCAAACTACGTCATTCGTCTTAGTGATACTTTCATGTTTTTGATTATGCAAATTAAAAAAAATAAAATATGAATGGTAGTAGATAGCAGTCATTAGGTACATGAAGTGGGCTGCCGTTGTAAGACGACTAAAATGTCACGGTGTATAAGGTTCGTAGCAGATGGCGTTCTGTAGTTTCTGCTTACCCCCATGGAAAAAAGGGGTGAGATTATGTACATTTGCATGTAAAAGAACGACTGTTTCTTGAATGATAATAAAACTTGTGCGAGGGTGGGTTGTTTAATGGTAGAACTCAGATGAGATTTTCAGCACCATAAGCAGTAGGTAAGCAAACAGTGAACTAAAAGATATTCATGATACTTAACGAAATATTCAATCTGCCTAAACTAGATGTCAGGTTTTCGGGCTTCTGACGACCCGTCACGACTGTCAAAGATCCACGAACGACAGCCGGAACCAAAGGCTTAACGTGCTTTCCGAGGCACGGAGGAGTCTCGGTATGTAAATATGGTCACCCATCCACAGGCCAACCCCCGCAAGCGTAGCTTAACCTGATGGATCTACCTGTGCATCTGTTAATACTTAGCCACGAGCTCTTCACTTTAATGAAATATCATATTCTGTAAAGTTATTCTATCCTTCAAATTATGAATATATATATGGATATATTTAGATAATATTGGATTAGTGTACAAATATTCTGAAGACAGTTAGGAAACAACTGAGACTAGACGCAGGTGTATTTCTAAACTCCTTTCAACTTAAGTGCTTCTGTTTACTACAGTTCGAATAGTCTTTAATTCATTTAACGAAACTATAGTCACTATAAACTAACGATACTAAAGGATACTAACTGAGGATAACCTGAATAGATAGTGTTTTTATTTAATGACTTACCTACTTAAGTTATAATTTTTGAAAGGCTTAATAAAAAGCTTAGGAGAACAATACCGAACAGATAATGGTAGTGAAGAAGTAACTTTTAAATGAAAATTAAAATTTTTATTAGCAAATGTATGAACATTCAATGGATTTAGAATATATAAAAACAAGAGCAGTGATAGATCAGCACATGGTGTTGACTGCCCTAAGCAAAGATCGAAATCGTTAGATTCGCCTCACCACGTCAAAGATAGTCGCGTATCTGTTTCGTTTTAACAAACAAAATGGAAATGAAATTGTTTATTCTGTAAATAGGTTATTGGTCCGTGTGGTGCAGGACTAAAAGAATAGCACCACCAGTAAAAGGCGACTTAGGCAGTTAGTAGAGACGGCGGCAACGTTCTCCACACATTTTTTAAACCGTACTGCGATTGCCAACCCGCCTATCAAGCGTGGAGATTATGGCAACCCCCCTCCCCCCAAATTAAGGTTGCCCTATGTCGAGCAGTAGACGTCCTTCGGCTGAAATGATGATGAGGATATCCGAATCACTTTTACACGTGATATTATAAAAAAAACACACTTCATTTCTCACCCCTGAGAAAAAAACGCGATACAAACTCAAGAGTCAAAGTGTCTTTTAAGCACCTCTTCCACACACATAATGTCGCAGGGACTGCCATTGAAAAGCCATATTATACGGGATATATTAATGCTGTTGCTTAGTCTCTTCTCTCACTCATCTCAATATTGACACTTTTCGTGCGATATAAGTCACATCTTCACAACGTGTAAGGGCAAATCTTACGATTTAAATCTTTGGTCCAGTATCCACCGCGCTGGATACTAAACAAACGTACTTGTGGATGCCTTCGCATTAGTATGAAAATTATCCCACAGGAACGTACAACCGGAATAAAAAGTATCTTATGTGTTAAAATCAAAATCAAAATCAAAATCAAAAGTCATTTATTCAAATTAGGCTGAGAATCAGCACTTTTCGAACGTCAAAGTACATGAGACAGTCCCCCAAAACGCCCACCCTTCACCACTTCCTAGTGCTTTAGCTGGGAAGAAGAAGTAGCGGAACAAACTCCCCAGCAGCACAGCTGTCTGTTTAGTCGGATAGACTTGATTCTATACATACACAGGCAAAGTAATCAACATTACGAGACACAGAACTTAAAAAATTGTCATTTATGTCAGCTAGCCATGCCAATATACCAACAAATAAAGTGAAAAATTAACTCAAGCACAAAAAATAAAAAGTAAACAAAGCATATACCAAAATAAAAGTCTCCTGGTATAAATGGCGTGATAGCTTACATAAGCAATGCTGGATTATGTTTACAAATGATAACCTAGGACCATCGACGTAAAATAAATAAACAAGTAGGTAATTATTAGCAACAATAACAAAATCATGGTCAGCAAGTCAAGCGACCAGTCACCACAAGCAGCACCCGTTCACGAGCATAACGCAAAGATCAGCCATTACCCCCCTCGCCATATTTGAGGGAAAGAGGTAACCCGATCCCCAACGCTACCGCAAGCAGTGACATCTACGGGAGCATGACGAACTTGCTGCCGGTTACTCAGGCAAGAATAGAATTATCAATTGTCGAGGTCGCTAGCTAACCATAATGCCATACAACTCCTCATAAAAAAAAAAAAATTGTTATGAGTTGAACATGTCAATAACTATTACTTAGTCAATAAAAATATATATTTCAATAATTATATGAACCCATATAACCTGTCTCTAGGTACAATTCTGGAGAAAGAACATAAACATTGTCTTGAGTTAATCACAGCGACCAACTATTTTTGTCATTTAAATAGTCGTTGATGGAATAGTAAGCCTTTAAACACAGGTTGGACTTTATTTGAGCTTTAAACGCATCAAAAGGCAAATCTAGCAAAGCAGAGGGAAGCTTGTTATAAAAGTTTATACCAAGCCCAACAAATGAATTATGAACCTTATGAAGCCGGTGAAAAGGAGCACGTAGTTTGTCCTTATTTCTAGTGTTTACGGTGTGAATATCACTGTTTTTAGTGTACAAGTGTACAAGTTATAAACTATCAGGTTAGGTCAGGTTAATCCAGGTTATAAACTATCTGTGTGCCAAATTTCATTCAAATTCGTTAAGCTGTTTATACGTGATCGAGTAATAAACATCCTAACATACAACCTTTCAACATAACATTTATAATGTTCGTAGGATCCTTGTGATATTTATGTTATAATAAGTTCAGGAGGGACCTTATTAGTGGTGTTCTTCAAAAAGGTCACATGCGTAGTACCCCCAACTGGCGTGCATGACGTAAATGAAGCAAAAGGCTTATGTAACGATCGTAGCAGGTGGAAAAGACTTGAGTTTATGTAACATACCTGTAGTTAGACATAATTTAATTTCATATCTATCTATCTAGTTCAGTATATCTAGTAGTATCTAGTTTCAATACTTAAAGAACTTTCACTCAATCTGTTTATTAATAAAATATAAGATTATCCCACACACATGTTAGCATATCACAAATTTCTAATGAACTCGACATACAGACGAAATTAATTGAAATAACGAATCTCAGTTACTTAAAATGTTTTTCATGTTTCGTAGAAAACACGTAATTAGTTGGAATAATGATACACATCTTTCGAGTTTACTGCGAAAAGGGGATTTACATTCAAGATTAACCTACCCGGAGCGGGAGAAGTTATTTGCTGATTTCCCAAAAAAAATAAAACACCTTGTCTTTGTTACGTGACGATTTTTACGAATCCAAAAATACATATTTTATATCTGCTACGACTTTGGTTTACAATAGAGCTATTAATGTGAGTAATGTCTTATGTTACGTTAATTATAAAAACAAAAACATACACGTAAACGTACTAAAAATATTTCCTCTGGTTGATACCAGAGGAAATATTTTTAATACGTTTTCCAACTGCGAGCACAACGAAATATGCTTGGTTATCTAGATAACCACCTAGGTAGTTACGAAGAAGTAACAACACCTCTTAAAGAAACCTTGTTTTTTAAAACCCAGAACCTTAAAAGCTTTGCTCAATAGACACTCTTTTAAGATGGGCATGTTCCTTATGAATCTACCTCGGTTCCAGACAACATAATCTTCAATGCAATCTTAAATTTAATACCTCAGGCATTAAGTACATGGTAAAAGTCTGATCATCTTGTAGGTATACCTATAATCATTCTCCAGACTGGACGGTATAATCCCGAATAAGCTGCACTCAAGAGTAACTTCCCTAATGCGCCGGGTATATATGTAATGCACACATTTATATGAATACCACAGTGCAACCCCTATCGTTCTTATATCGGAATCCGTTTCGTTGCAATATCGAGTGTGTCCCTTGTTTTCTGAGGTACGACATTAGTGTTCGGAAATGAAGATATTAATATATTGAGAAAGATGAAATGTAACAACATCACCCGCATTTCGCCAGATATATTTAAGTCCCATGTAAAAGGGGGCAAGCCTTTTGCCATCAACTAGGAACAAATCCATACTCCAGGCTGCTACTGATAAATCCCTGATAGAAAAACCCAATATCACTTTGCCTCACCTAAGAACCTAACCCAAAGACCTCATGCTCGGCCGTAGTGTTTGCGACCACTAGAACATTCTGACAAGTTATAAAGATCCAAGTATGTTGTCGCACTGCAGAGAAAAGGATATTACCTATTTGATTTTTACATAGAAGTTTTCTCCTTTGTATGATAAACAGTTATAACATTTTTCATCTACTCGCATTAAAACTTAACGGCGACCAGTGAATACGAAGCCTAAAGAAAGAAACAGTTTATGCTGCCTCCGTTAGTGAGGAAACGTTTCATTTAAGGACGATATTAGTTCCTAAGAGTACCCGTCATTAAATGACATACACCTATGCCACTACTGCAAAATCAGACATCAGAAGTAAAAAGTTTCAGCACATGATTTCTAAGGAAGGCAACAAAAGAGACGTTGTTAATGACGAGGAATGACTTCGCAATAGCGTAAAATTATACAGACTTCATAAAAAGTAAATAAGCGACACGAGTCGTTTAACATTGATACTTCTTACACGTAATCTAAATTGACACAAAATTATGGACACATTGTTATTCATCATAGTATGGTGATACAATTTTCTATTGTTTTATATAAGTATTAACTTAAAGATAATATTTATCCAATATGTTTTTTTTTTTTGGAATTTTAATCATATAAGTATTTAACTCAATAATTAAGAATAAAAACTGAAGTGTTAATCGGCTTCTGTCGATGACTGCACACAAAAATCTGCTTTCAATTTTTAGCACGATTTTTGTCATTCGTGGGCTTGATTGCCTAACAATTATATGTCGTCCATTTTTGTTCAACCTCGAATGAAAACGACATCCATGATGAAAATTTTGATAATTTTCGCAGCCACCATTATGGATTTTCATTTTGACCTCACTATCGGCGCTCGCACCCCAGAAAACCATGAAAACAAAACCACGAAGCAAAATAAAATAAAATTATTGCCGCCATCTTGGATCTTTATTTTGACTTCACTATCGGCTTCAGGATCCTTGAAACCCATGAAAACTAACTCTCTCTCTCTCTGTGGCTCTTTATATTTTATGTAATAAAAAGTCACATGGACGTTTTTCCGTGACGTAACGCATTTTCCGTTACGTAATGATTTCTACAAAAACTGTAGAAATCCTACTCCTACCGTAAGTTGCGTTAATCCAAAAATTGCAACAAAGTGTCATTTGCGAATTCACGTGTACGTCGTACCAACTCGAAGGCAAAAGAAGAACACGAAATACATCTACCCAGTGAGAACAGACGCTAAGCGCATCCCGATAAGTGCTGAAGCCAGCATCGGTTTCTGTTACACTCAGACGAAATCTAATTTAATCTTCAAAGTTTTACAAGTCTAGACATTTGACGCCCGATAACACAACTCTTGGTGTTTAGTTTCCATTTGCGAGGAGACTTGCTAATTGTTTTGACTATCTGGGTTTGTGCGTGTCATAATATTATTTGTTTAGGCGAGTTATAGTGTAAGTCTGTTATTGTTTTAGTGGGCAAAATATACCAGCCAGACATGACCGATAAGTCAGTCAATCACGATGTTCCGCTGCGTATTTAAATCAAATCCATGATTATATAGGTAGTTCAATTACTAAAAATCCAAAACAAAAAGGGAATTCAAGCTGGTATATAATTACCGTTTAATACTTTGTTTGTTTCATTACCTTTATTAATAGGATATTTTTACACTTTCATTAAATTAATTGTAAAATTATTTATAAACAACATAATATTTAAATATTATACTACATTTTCAATTAAAGTTTTCTCGTTTTGGTTTGATTTTTAAAAAAACAATTAATTGGTTTCAGTGTCGTTATCATCGGCAGATCAAAACAGTGAACTTTAATCGAATAGCTAACTGACCCAATGGCATTAATTCTACAACGACAAGTTCAGGTCCAGGAAGTTTTTTCATTAAAAGCGTTTGGAATTAAAACTAAGTATCTTAACTAAAGTGGCCTGGCGACGAAACCCAACCACCGGCACACCACTCATGGCCACTATCTTTGCTTACTCACTGCTCACTCTATACAGTTGCATTACACAAGAAAAGCCTTCCTTCACAATACACATACGTACTACGTCATCGAGCGCATACACAGATCAATATTCAAAGTGTGCATAACTTATTTATTCCGCCCCGCACTCGCGGCACGCCTCCGACATGCCTCCGTCGGCTCCTTGTCAAAATAACCAACGTTTACACTATCATTTACGTGTTGTGGCATTGTTTTATATACACACGTAATGTAAGGGGGAAATAAACGAGAGTTTACCTTGATCTTTTTGTTTTGGGTGTGTTTTTATCTTCGGAGCTCATTATGGAAGTAACTGGTTTGGGAAAACATCTTTAAGTACGGAATGCCAAATTGCTCTAAAAAATTAAGACATAGTTATGTTTCTTCGTTGTCCAGTTATGAAATGAGCAATCGCCTTTCTTTGTGCGGCTTTTTTTTTTTTTTTTTTTTTCTGGGTGGGAAATCATCAAATAACTTCTCCCGCTCTGGGTGGAGCGGGAGGGCGTGTCAGACTTTTACTAACTAAAACCCATCCGTGTTCCCTCAGTTGCCTGTGTGCCAGGGGCGGCGGTATCTCTTTCGAACAACCCGCACCCCCGGCAGGCATCGGCCCTTGCGGGCCCCATCTGTTGCTGCTGACATCTCTTTGAGGCGCGCGTGGAACACAACGCGCCGTCGACCCGGGCTTGGTCCTTACCGGACAGCGAGCTACCCATTACTCGCCGTCCGCAAGCCCGTGCCTACGGTGGCCGGGAATCAGCCTGGGATTCCCGACGCCCAGGGCGTCTCCTGCGAAGGCCACGGCTGTGAGGGCGCATGTATTGCATCTCCCTCACGTGCGCCGCCTCCCTCTTTGCGAGCATAACTGCTTTGCTGAAGGAGGCGACTGCCAGCCATGCCCTCTCGCTCCGTACCATGGCCTGGACCAGGGTCGGACGCGAGAGATCGCCGCCGCCGATCACCTCCACGAGGACACGGCGTTGCTCCGCCCAAGCTGGGCAGACCTCCACCGTATGCTCCACCGTGTCCTCTGGGCGATCTTCGCAATCCGAAACAGGAACCTCCCGAAACAGCCATGTCCGGTAAGGACCTGTGTCAGGCGGAAGGTGAGGACGCCATGCCGCCTCTCAAGCCACTCCTCAAAGAGGGGACTTACCGCCGCAATCGCGGCGTGCCCATTCTTTGTGCGGTTAGATGTTAATACAATACAATTATTGGTATCAGGAAATATTATTATAACTTACTGTAAAGAAGAAGGACGTTGTGCATGCTAAGTTTTGTGTGTGTAAAAAATATTTTTTCCGGATGCTTCTCAGTACTTTAATTCACCCAGTAACTGGGTTGTGGAGATCAGATAGGCTCCATGTAAAATTCTGCTATTCAGCTGCATCCGGTAAGACTGGAAGCTGACCCCAACATGTTGGAAAAAGGTTAAGCAAATGATGATGACCTCTCCGTAATTTGCTATCACGAAGCAATAAACCGATTGCTATGGTTGATCAACTCAAAAATCTACATTCATCATTACTTACTGTTCTTCCCTGAAACTTCCGCAAAAGTTTATAAATCGCCCACAAAATACCGTACAAGTCGACGACAATTTTGTTTGGCATAAACATTTTCAAGGATCGATGCATCTGCGACATGCAATATTGATTTGCGAGACGAAGGCAGTAAATAGCGAACGGTATGGAAGTGGACTCCTTTGGGGAACAGAGGGGCTATTCTCTGAGCTTTCATTCATTTATATGTCGCTAGGCGACATTACTGCGTTCTTTTTAGGGTTCCGTACCTCAAAAGGTAAAAAAGGAACCCTTATAAGATCACTCTCTTGTCCGTCTGTCTGTCTGTCCGTGTGTCACCACCGATTTTCTCAGGAACAGGTGGACCTAGCAAGTTGAAGTTTATACCAGATACTGAGGTATATAGTTCCTATTAGGTGTATAAAAATTAAAGTCCTGAGTCGACACTATAAAAAGATATGGGTAAATTCAGATTTTCGCGAAAACTTGCAAGTAATAAAATTTACCTTAACTTTAAACATTTTATATTTTTTGGCATTTTTTCTTTATTTGTGCTATAAGATTTTGCTTTTTGCCAAGTTTTCGCGAAAATCTAAATTTACCCATATCTTTTTTATTATGGTGGAATAATGGGTAGGTACGGAACCCTCGGCGCACGAGTTCGACTCGCACTTGACCGGTTTTATGGTCAATATAATTTATGTTTTATAACGGTCGAACTGAGTGTTAATGAGCCGGTCACATAAGCCGTAGAACCGATGACCGTTGGGGTAGACGTGTTCTTGAGTGGAGATCGCGAATCGGCAAACGTAAGGTAGGTTTTCCTCAGCCAAGGTGGAGCGACAATCTTCGCAGGGTGGCGTGTAGCAGGTGGATGACAGTGGCCAAGAATCGAGCTAAATGGCGTGCAATTGGACCGGCCTATGTCTAGCAGTGGACTGCTGTCCGCTGATGATGAAAGATCGAACTGATTTCTTAGTGGTATTGCAGGGCAACACGTGTTTTGCTAAAAACACTTCGATTACTGATTCATCTGCGTAGCACGATGATTTTAAGGGATATAAAATTACCTACTAACAATTAGCAAATTGATATTTGCACAACTTTTAAAAGGGTATATATAGCCAGATATAAACAATAATATTCTTATCCAAAGCTTTTAAACATACCAGTTACCTTCTCGTTTAAAGTCTACCAAAAAGTTATCGCTCGCTACCAAAATCAGTCACTCTAAAAGGGGAAGTTTCAACTAAGCTATCACACACTCCCGGCTATTCCGCCAACACTAGTTCGCTACAAGGATTTGCAAGCTCTTTTTACGGATCTACTAAGAATAGAATCTAGTATAGGATACGAGTTTTAGAAGTTTAAGTGAAAATAACCAGCTGACGGCACTCCTTCGGATATTTGTCGGATATTGTTTCTTGAACGAAACATTTCGTTTGATAGTTTATGAAGCTGTCTTTAAGGTGAGGTTGTTTTAGTGATGCGGTGGAGTTGTATTGGTTTTGTTTCTTTTAGAATGTGTTTTAAACTGTTTGCTTTTGTTTTCTGATATATTAATTAATAATTAAACATTTATACATTTTAGATGGCTTTAAGGACAGACTGGATGAGGAAGGCGTAGGATTTGGTGATGTAGCGTAGTCTGGGGAAGGCCTACGTCCAACAGGAAACTGCGATAGGCTAAGTTGATTGTTGCTTGAATATTATCCCGTTTTCTTAGTTAAACTTATTTCGATTTTTTTTTTATCCATACAAAAATGAGTTATTGTTTAAATCCACCCTTTTTTAAACAATTATTGACAGTAGCACAGTAATGCTCAATTCTCTGCCTGTCGCAATCAGTTGACTTCCACCACTTTCTTTATACCTCGATCCCACATTCTAAAATTAATTCCACATTCTTCAACACAGAACAAAACTCTCCACTCTGCAAAATTCACTAACCACCCTACATAACACAACCAACAAGCAACCGTTAATTTATAACCTGTTTAATGTTCACATCGTAACACGCACCTTCCATATCTACAGTTAGGACCCACCTTCAGTCTACAAATAAAATGGCTGCCATTCGTCAGCAAGAATTAACTTATCACGTTGACATACGGCACTGCCCTCAGAATTGGACATAATCTGCATTAATTAATTAAGACCTCGTTTGTACCGCAGTATGGAAAATGGAAGGCTTTTTTATTTTCTTTATGTCTTTATTGTATTCAGATTGTTTTATGTCATTTTGTTAAGTGCTGTTTGAAAATAGAAATGCGGTTGTGTTAATGTGCCCTTGCTTTGACCTGCAAATAACGTTATGTTTTTAATTAGCATTAATTAGCAAGATTTTTTGATTACCAAAGATTCTGAAGTTGATTTCTTTTTTTAAATCAGCTGTTTCATAGAAAAGTGCAGTACCTGCCTACGCAGTCAAAATGTATGAAACAGCATTTTGTTTTTTACAATAATGTGCTGAATTCTTGGATACAGTTTACGCATCGGTGTCCCAGATACCCTGTCTTATGGTTAGCAAAAATACCACTGAAAAAAACATGTTCCAATACTGGGCCTCCACTTAGGTACACAAAGAAGGTCCGACTTGGCTTGACAGGTCACAAGGCTTTGCTTACTCATTTAATGTTGGCAATTTCTTTTTAAAGGAGAATGCCCATCAACCAAGGACAAAAATGTGTGAAATGAACAACAATGAAATATATGCCAAATTGCACTACAAATCGTAGGGAACCCATTACAATTTCAATTATTATCAAAAAACTAGGTAGACGCGTAGTTCCAACCATGTTTTCTAAAATATAGATTAAGTTAAAGTTAAACAATAAAACATCATTTAAATGTTTTATTTAATCAATGAAATATCGAGATAGCAGTTAATGCAATGTACGTTTCTATCTACGAAGTGAAAATAAAATCCTTAAAAAAGGCCACAGTGGTCGTTAAATATCCTATAAAGCAATATGTATATAATTCAAGTCGTAAACGCAAAAAAATCATCAATTAATTCACAAAAAAACAAACAGTAAGGCAAAGGACACGTGACGCATACAGCCAACGATACGTTTTCTATTTTGAACATAATTTGATTTCACTGAAATATTGACATGCATACATTATTCTAATTATATTTACGAAATAAATAGGTCCAATTATATTGAATTAATGATAACTGTGCAGTAAATCTATAAAATAGTTTTTAAGGATTATTTGACGATTCCTGTTTGGCTGAATGTCGATGACTCGTGTCAAATATACACTGACCTCCAATAAATAAGAATGAATTAGACGGACATCAAGTAAAAATACTTTAATGATCCATATATTTTCACCCTAGGTATACAAACTTGAGAATTATTTCACTATATCTACATATTTTATTCTAAATAGAATTAAGGACAATCAGTAGTTTCTGTCCATTACAGGCATTTTTTGATCATTCCCCTTTATACTTAAACCCGAAATTCTAATTTAAAATCACATCAAAGATTTTTTTCATTTGACAATTGGGGTTAATTTTTTAACATATTAATACTCAATATATTTATTGCTTTTCACAATCTGACCTTAGGTGCTAAGTTTTACAAAGACTTGATCAAAAATTTTCGTCAATATTATTATAATTTAATAGTGTAATTCAAAGAATAACTGTGGGCAAAAGTGTTGAGACATAAAGTAAAAACCGTCTAAATACAGATAAATTTCATACGCATTTACTTTAGTGTGTGATTGCGTAAGAATTTAAACTGAACAGGGTATTGTCTCACCTTCCGCCTGACGCAGGTTCTCACCGGACACGGTTGTGTCGGGAGGTTCCTGTTTCGGATAAGGCGGGAGGAAACGCCCCGGTTTTCCACTACGAAGATCGCCCTGAGGTCACGGTGGAGCATATGGTGGAGGTCTGCCCGGCTTGGGCGGAGCACCGCCGTGTCGTCGTGGAGGCAATCGGCGGCGGAAATCTCTCGCGTCCGGCCCTGGTCCAGGCCATGATACGGAGCGAGAGTGCATGGGTAGCCGTCACCTCCTTCTGCGAAGCAGTAATGCTCGCAAAGAGGGAGGTGGCGCACGTGAGGGAGAGGAAGTACATGCGCCCTCACGACCTTAGTCATCGCAAGAGACGCCCTGGGCGTCGGGAATCCTAGGCTGATTCCCAGCCACCGTAGGCGCCAGCTTGCGGACGGCGAGCAATGGGTAGCTCGCTGTCCGATAAGGACCAAGCCGGGGTCGACGGCGCATTGTGTTCCATGCGCGCCTCAAAGAGATGTCAGCACCAACTGATTGGGCCCGCAAAGGCCGATGCCTGCCAGGGGTGCGGGTTGTTCGAAAGAGATACCGCGGTCCCTGGCACACAGGCAAGGGAACATGGGTGGGTTTTAGTCAGTAAAAGTCTGATACGCCCTCCTGCTCCACCCAAAGCGGGAGAATTTATTTGATGATTTGCCACCTAAAAAAAAACAGAGTATTGTTTTCCCCTTCCGCAGATAGTTTTGAAACACTCATACAGCAACAATCATCAGATATACCTACACCCTAATGCAGCTTTAATTGTAGTGTCTTAACATGCTATATACCAGACGTGATTAGGTACGTTGTACGCCTCTGCGGTCACTAACACGGTCCACCGTAGTGTCGCCGGACCAACACTGCAATACGTATTTTTGGACAAATATACAAACTGTCCCCGTAATAGATGGACTGATTAGCTTGATCGCAGTTTCAACTCTCGAAAAAAAAAAACAAATATATTCAATCATTCATCAGCATTAATATCAACTGAAAGTCGTCCACTGCTGGACAGAGGCCGACCCCAAGCTCCGACACTTCGACCGGTTCTGTGCTTATTGCATCCAGCGGATTCCTACGGACTTCACAAGCTCTTCGGTCCACCTTGTGGGAGGCCTTCCAACTCTACGTCTTCCGGTACGTGGTCGTCACTTTTATATCGGATAAAACTTTTCAAAATCCATTGTACACACACATAACATCACGACTCGTTTCCCCGAAGGGTTCGGCAGAGGTGTATCTATAAAAAACAACATCCACATTACACACACAATTTGCCAGTTACGTTTAAATTTCATGTATTAGGGGGCGAGCCGATTGCCATCAACCGGGCACAAAAACAAAATTCGGGCTGCTACTGAGAAATCCAAATAGAAAAACTCAATAACACTTTGCCCGACCTGAGAATCGAAACCAAGACCTCGTGCTTAGCAACAGATATCCAATACAAAACTCAATAAAAGCTAAAGTAATTTAAACTTAAATCAAACATCGGTAACACAAGTCGTCGAGGTTGGACATCGTCAGAGCAACTACTGTCGCAGAATACTGATGACCCCCCGTAGTCGTATGCATTATGTATCCGCCTAAGCCCGCCCAAATGAATGCAACAGCCAAGAAAAACAACGCACATGAGTCTTTCGAACGAAGGGTACTGGAAGAGAATGTGGATTCGGAAAAAATGCTGTTTATGGAAGGCTTATTGCTTTTAATCTGTGATGGTCATGTGTATCTTGTGTTTGAACATGGGTAGTGGCTCCATGTGGTCATCGAAAGATAAGACACGGGTTGGTACAATTTTGCCAGAATGGTGTTCTATAAAGGCGTTTGTTATAGATTCGGTGGTCTTTACTGAGAGGATTCTAGATTTGTAAAATAATTATAGGAGAAAAAAATAACCTGTCACTTAAGGCGAAAAACTTTCTCAGGTTTTTTTGCTTTTTTGCAAGGTTGCATGGTGGTTAAAATATATTCGCAACCGTAATGCGATACGTAGCACGCGTAGATTGAAATATGTAATTGTTATTTATTATGCTCATTTTATTCAAATTTTATTTTGTAATGTTTCAAATTTAGATTGAATTTTAATTGTGTGTAATTTTAATCAATGCGACTGTGTGTTCTTGTCCTATTTTTATGTTCGTGCCCTATTATTATGAGTCTATGGTACATAAAAAAAAATATTTATATATTATATAATATATATCGCTTTACTTAATTATAATATTTTAAATCATCAATACAACCCTCAGAGTTCATATAATTCAATTGAATGGAATTTCATGGAAAAGTAAAGTAAATAAAAACGTAATAATATTTGAATTTCCCGGGCTACCCTGGAGTTTCTACCTTAACAGCTCATCATAGGATTGCGGCAAAATCGCCAAGACAGGTACAAAACAAGCTTAGCTTTGTTAATAAAAAGGGAACCACCTCACAATATTAGTTCAAACTAAAGGTCAATAAACGTCTACCCCCCACTCTCTATATAGTCATGCGACTAAGAGATAAGGTTCGAGTACAAACGCCAAAACATTCCAGACACGCACCCTTACCACATCTAGTCGTATCTAACTCCTCACACATTGTCCCCTACCTCTGTCTGTCGACGTGTATCTGAGGCTAAACGACGGAAATAAAAATCCTATAAATATTGAACAACCATATTTTTCTCACTTTGTCGCGAGAACCCGCCATGTCGTCCGTTTGTCGCCTTATATGGCCGTTGTAGACCGTGGTTAGAGTGTTTGCACATGCCAGCGACCGGTCGTTGAATGCTTCGGAGTTTTCTTTACGATGTTCAGATAAACCGTTTGAAAATTACGTACATTAAAATACAAATATTTAAGTTATTAAGTGTTTTATAAAAAAAAAAATATAATAGATACATGACTGCAGCAATAAATAGTGATATATAATATACATACAACAATCGCAGTAGGTACTTAATAAACTTTTCAAATACTCAATTGAAATTGATCATAAAAACTTTACGATATTCTCTTCAGTGAAATGCAACGGGAAACTTTTCAAATTTGAAATTTCATCGTTGGCTGAAATCGTAACGATTTGTTTCAGTGTGTTCGGTTCTTTAGTTATATTTAGCGTATGCACTGCGCACAATGTGGCTCCGAATTCGATTTTTTTGGGTTCCACTGGGGACTGACTGCGTTTGGTTTTATAGGCGATCATTTTCGGGGGATCAGTAGAAAATTGGTTGCCTTTGTACATGCAATGGATTTCACAACCGAATGGGAATATATCTCACAATATACCTGATCCTCCATAGCTGGGGGTCGAGATATTGACGGATGTTTATTGCGGGGATATTACTATCAATACTACAGTTAGATGTAATGTATGTAGGTACCCATCGATCGTATTGAGGTTGAGCTTCTTGAAGTGTTAGGTGGTTTTAAGAGATAAGTAGAGATCGGATATTCGGATGCAAATTTACCTAATGTTGCGATGTTGGTTAATATGGAATGCACTTTTGTATGGAAATAATTTATGTTAATTTTTTTTTACTAACACACACCACCCCCTCCCTTACACCCTACATACATATGTTTGCATCGGGGCTTAAACATGAATTCTAAATAAATATGTATCTGAATAGTTTTGCACTGCTAACAATTTAGAAGTCGCTTCCTTACTATACACCTGACTAGTTATGCATTCCCGGTGTTCCTGGCATAAAAATATGTTTTAAAAGCCGCTTCCATACTTTCATAACCAAAAATTAACTTTAGGTAAATATTCATTCGAATATCCGATCTCTAGTGAAAAGTCATTAGAATATATCAATGACAAACAAAAGAACGGGTAACAAATCTTTTCCAAATTCAATAACTAAGTCATCAAAGGAATATTAAATGACACTTATTGCCGAACAAATGTATTTATTTAAAAAAAAAATGTTTAGCTATTCTAAATGGCATAAGCGAAGTTTTTTTTTTTAACACGTTCGACGCCGTGTCGGTCAATGGTGGGTGACGCTTATTAACACTTAAAATAGGTACAAAATGTTGCTTGTGAGAATTAAAACATGTTTTATGACGTCAATTATATTCCTTAAACCCATAATACACAATGATGAAATTTGGCAAAAATATGAATTTTTGTCTTGCTCCAGATGAAAATGGGGTGTCAACCACCATAGTCCGACTTGGCGTCGAACGTGTTAATAATCCATATACAATATGTTTTTATCGACAAAATGAACTATACTGCCTTAAATGCACACGTAAGATACCAAAACAGATTAATCACAACCAACACAAACCCGCAGGCTGGCAACCTCATCAAACTTAAGGAAGTTTATTCAATAATGTACCGTACAAAGTTATCCGAAGAATAATAAATAGTGCTCCACAAATAGTACACACCGGTGGTCGTAAATGATAAACTCGTCCTGTGGATTATACAGTAAATTGGAAGTTAGATTGTACATCAGGGTGGCCAGGTGCTGCGGTAAAGCAGGATAAAAAGTTTTAAACTTTATTAGGGCCCAGATTTTGTTGGTAGCGATATTTTTGGGGAGGACGAAAATGTTCAAAAAAAGAGGCATTTTAAGGACGTCATTTATTTTGTGACACCTTGAGTATTTTGTTTCGTGAACCTTAAATAAAAGAGGAATTTGCCTACTAAGAGATAAAGGTTATTGAACTTCATAAGTTGATTAAATTTCAGAATATAAGCAACCGTTAATGGCTTCCACAGTAATGCTTGACTCAAGTCCAGTGGAACAATTTCTACAAGAACTTCATGGAAATTGCTTTACCAGAATCGCGTCGCACCGGGAGCGGGTTGTTCAAAAGAGATACCGTAGCTCCGAGCTCACAGGCAACCGAAGGAACACGGGTGGTTTTTAGTTAGTAAAAGCCTGACACACCCTCCTGCTCCACCCAGAGCGGGAGATGTTATTTGATGATTTGACCCTCAACAAAAAAAAACCGTTGTCGCGCCTGGCTTTATGGATGCAAACATTTTTCTTCTTTAATTTTTGCAGACGCTTAGTTAGTGATGCCGAATGAAAAATAAAATACGTTTAGGTTAAGATATTGTGGATTTTTTTGGAAATTGTATTAATAGCAAATGAAAAAAAAACAAGAATTCATTAAAAGCAACTAAAATGCTAACATAAGTAAATCACTTTGTATTGCAAAATAAAAACGAAACTCTTATCTACAATCTTACCTCATCGTGGTCCTCGTAACCACGGCGGTAGTCCAGTAAACATTACGACTTAATCTCGACTAAATTGCCAGTTATCTGTTCTGGGCCAGGCTTGCATAATTGCAACTTTTTAGTTCGTACAGCCGGTTTAATTAGAAGACATTTGCCTTATATATAAGATAAGTGTGACGTAATCGCGGTATGGTAGATTAATTACTCAATTATGGTAGGGTTTTCGCGATTCAGTAGTTTAGTGGACGATTGAAATGTTTGTTGGTTGACTTTATACATTTATCTTTACGTAGAACCTACTTAATGCATGTGACTGTGGTATATGATTTTTATATTTTGCGGTAGGAATTGAGCGTTTAATTTGGAAGTCAGTTAAACTACTAGTGAGTATTAGTACCACTACTATTTTTTGATTGAGTTACTACCAAGTTCTCGTTTCTAAAAACACAAAAAAAAAACGTTTGAAAATCCACTTATTAACTTCCTGCAAGCTGTTCTCGAGGGTCGTCACGAATCGTCTCGCCAGAAGACTTGACGAGTTCCAGCCGCCAGAACAAGCCGGTTTTTGAAAAGGCTTCAGTACCGTAGACCACATCCATATTTTTCGGCAAATTGTATAAAAGACTTAAGAATACAACCAACCGCTGTGTATGGCATTTGTGGACTACGAGAAAGCCTTCGACTCCATCGAAATATGGGCAGTTCTGGTTTCTCTGCAACGATGTCGAATTGACTGGCGCTTATCGAAGTGTTGAGATGTGTGTATGACGCTGCTACGATGACTGTCCAGATTCAGGATAACGAAACAAGCCCCATCCAACTACTCAGAGGGGTGCGACAGGGGATGTTATATAACCGAAACTGTTCACCAATGCGTTGGAGGACATCTTTAAGACGTTGGACTGGACTGGATAGGGTATCAATATTATCGGCGAATACATCTCACACCTTCGGTTTGCCGATGACATCGTCATAATGGCAGAGACACTGGAACAGTTACACCAGATGCTGTACAGCCTAAACGGAGCCTCTCGGTGGGTTGGCCTCGGCATGAATTTGGACAAGACAAAAGTCATGTGTAATTCGCACGTCCTGCCGAGTACAATCCATATCGAAGGGTCGCTTCTCGAAGTTGTGAAGGAGTATGTCTACCTAGGGCAAGTCATCCAGCTGACAGCCGCCAGAAGGATCTGGTTGGGTTGGGCAGCATTTGGGAAACTACGTCAAGTCTTTTCGTCGCCTATTCCGCAATGCTTGAAGACTATGGTCTTCAACCAGTGCGTCCTGCCCGTGATGACATACGGTGCCAAAACGTAGACAGTTGGGCTGGTCCACAAATGTAAGGTCGCTCAGCGTGCTATGGAGCGAGCTATACTCGGAGATGCTTTGAAAGATAAAATCAGAAATGAAATTATCCGGAAAAGAACCGGAGTCACCGACATAGCTTATAGAGTGAGCAAGCTGAAGTGGCAGTGGGCTGGCCATGTTTGTCGAAGGACCGATGGACGGAGTGGAGATCGCGCAACGGCAAACGTAGCGCAGCATTAGAGGCCTATGTCCAGCAGTGGACTGCAATAGGCTGAGTTGATTGATGATTAACTTCCTACACATTTATTTGCCATGGCAAGCATGACTCTTATTGAATTCTATGAAACTGATTAGTACCTAAGCTGTTCTTCTAAAACATAGTGTACGTTAAACTCGAGTTTTTCTGTAAAACTCCCAAAGGAAATAAAATATGTATCAAAAAAGGAAGGGGCCTAATACTCCTGATTGCATTCATTTTAAAATATACTTACGTTCCGCCAAAGCGGGAAAGCGATGTCTAATCAAGCGAACGACAGCACGGAGAAGGCTTTTTACACTAATGGAAGAGCTCCCGCGATATGATAACACTCTAGACAATTTTGCAGCAATTCAAAAATCTACTCGCGCGACGCCGAGCGTAAAATGGGTTTTTCTGTTTCCACATTATGTTAAATGTGTCAACGGAAAAAGTTAGAAAAGTTGTGTTGAAATCATTTCGTGGTAACGTTTTGTTTGTTTCGTTTCTCTTTTTTTGTTCGAGAATTAAATGTCTCCTGTCAGATTAGTCGGAATTCTTCAAATCAAATGTTGAGAAAATGGCGTATCGGATTTTAAAAAAATACTTTTATTGTATTAAAGACATTTTAAAGCTTTGAAGTATTTTTACTTTGGGAGCTGGAAAAACATATATATATTATATCAATTTCAAGTTGAAGGTTGAACTTCATTTTTCGAACAAGCGACGAGAAATTAAGATTACTCCGGCTACGAAATAAGGTAAACATCTTATTTATTTATTTATACATACAGAACAGACAAGAAGAAAGGAACAGAAAAATATGTACAAAGGCGATGCTTATTTCTAAAAAAATCTCTTCCAGCACACCTGCGATAGGAAAGTAGATATAGAAATGTAGACACTGTATGTAAGAGTAGAAGATAAAACAAAATACATAAAATCATAAAACAATTCGCTAATTAAAATAAAACATATAATGTGAGCAGTGGTGGCTCAGTGGTTACAACCGCGACTTACCAGTTTGAAGGTCGTTGGTTCGAACTCAGACAGGTGCTTTCCTTTGTGTAAATTATTTCATCAAACCCCTGCTCTCAAAACGTAAAACATCGCAAGGAAACCAGCATGTCCTAGATCCAAAAGTTTTAACACACATATGACATCTACCAACCCGCACTAGGCCCACGTGGTGGATTATGGCCTCCTTCTTACCAAAAGCAGGCCTTATTCCAGCAGTGGAAATATTATAGGCTAATCATGCTATAAAATATGAAAAAATACATACACACATACTTCTGAAATAAATGCTTCTTCTTTTTCTAAAATAATAAAAATAAATATCAACATACACAACTTTGACGAAGAATCGAGATATGGTTCTCTCAGACCTCTTTTGTATACTGCAACAGTTTGGCAGTCCCTATATATTATTAAAGATCAAAACGTTAACACAGATAAAAACACAGTAACGTCTAAACAAGACCACATAAACAAGAAACGAATGAATAAAAATTAATATTTAATGAGCATATCAAGAAATCCATAGACGCAGAACGAATTTCCATAAAAATTCTAATTGCTAACATGATACAAACAGATAGTAAGGATAAAGTTAATTTTCTACACGTGTCTTTCATGTTTAAGATGTCTGATGGTCTCTAATATGAAATACACGTGTAATTTATAGGTATAATACAGGGTCAAATTAAAATAGCTGGCAATACTTTACCCATCCATGTGTTGGATATCGATATCGAAAACTAAGCTTTCCATTTTAATGTAATTTTTAGTGGAACTTAGACATCTTTTACGAATTTCCAAAAACTATAACATAACAGTCGTTTGGTTGCCATAATATACAGACGCCAACCCATCAAGCTACCCCAAACTGGCAAATTTTCCCAATTGAACATGAACCTTATACTTAAGATATAAAGTTGCACATGTCACGGTGTCATTACAAAGTAGCAATTGTGAAAAATATTTTTTTATTTTCGTTTCATTAGTGTTCGAAATCTGGGTATCGATATCGAACACTCGTGGGTTAACCCACGGATTGCCAACTAATTTAATTTGACCCTGTTTAGGTACATATTATTTTATACTTAGAAATAATAATAACATTAGTCGAGAGTTGGAGGTAATGTGACTTTAATAAAGAAGAAAAGGAATCCGTCACGTAAAGGGATGTCATTAGTACTGTAGGATTATTTTCATTAAATGCATAGATGTCTCCGGCATTCGTACGTGTACTGAATGGGACATGTTGTGACTTGCTTCGTCGTTTGCTATTTTAATTGTTATATCTCCATTGTTCTTATTGATTAAATTGCCTTGTAGTTCTTTGGCGTTTTGGTGATTCAAAGAAATGATAGTTGTAATTATGATGTGAGATACATTAATATTATCAAACATGTTTGCGTCATTATCAAAACATTTGATGGTTCTATTGGTAGTTGTAATTCTGATGTTAGCTACATTGATAACTTCAAACGCGTTTGCGTCATTATCAAAACATTTGGTGGTCTATTGAAACGATGGAAAGCAGTCACTTCGAAACATTTAATACGCTTAATATTGAGCTTCGAACTATTCACCCGAAATGAGCTCATTAGTTGAACACAGAAGCAGAAACTTTATGTTGATGACATACCCAACTATCGCGTTATAATTGTTGAACTTAATGGGTATCTTCTCACTAATCATTCAGACGTACTCATATCAGATAAGACACCCAGAAATCAAAGAATCTATAATCTCAAAAAAATCTACGAGAACTCCAAAAATAAGGGCATAAAACGTCACAAAACGGGTCACAAAACATAACAACATCCTTACAAGACAAACACTAATATGACAGAGTAACACAACACACAAAAAGAATGAATGTTGGAATTTCACCGCAATATATTCTGCTGAAATTAGGTGGGACGGTCGTGGTCGGTGACACAACCCCGCGACTTGTGACATGGGTCAGCCTCGTTAAATTTATCCGGTAACAACCCAGGTACGCTGCAAAAATGTGGATACCGAGAATTATATACGGGAACGCTACTGCACTTGAAAAAGATATCTGGAGAAACGAGGATGATGTAGTAAGCATGGAGTTTTGTAGATTAAAGTTTGGTGCAACTGTTTTATGTTGATCACGAAAAGAGTATTTTTAATTGACAACGTAAGGCCAGCCCTTTCTCCCTAAAAGCCCCTTCTCTTCTAATTGATCACCACGCTTGCTTGGGTTGGTGATTTCACACTTATATTAACTGTAGTATAAGTCCAGGTTTTCTCACGATGTTTACCTCACTCAGAAGTCCAAAATAAACTCAGAAAGTATATTTGGATTGAAAATGTCACATTGGGACGTGCCCGGATTTGGACTAACGACCTCGAGAAGGTAGACCAATGACGTTGAGTACGTAGAGAATAACGATTAATTCCGCGTAATCCAAAGATACCGACGGTTTTGCCTATATCATTTAAGAGGCAGTTCCCGGTTAAAGTATAATTTGCAATAACTAATAATAAATCCCAGGATACAACATTTTCACTGGTCAGCCGATCAACTTGAAGAATACGTCTCGCGTGGGATCACCGGAAAATCAATTTATTTTGCTTCAAACGAATAGCACATGAAATATAGTTTAAAGCGAAGCCTTGCAATGATTCTTTATAGGTAATTTACATTTCATTCTTATTTTATTTCTTATTTCGCCGACTGCGGAATGGTTATATTTTCTTTAATTATACACCGTGAAATTGAAATGGTTGTTTTCCCGCGGCAGAACAACTTGCCATAAGGAGTACTTTCGAAGCATAGAGTAAAAGTTAAAAAAAAAATGTTTTGAAATAAAAAATATTCATCAACTCGATAAAACAATACTCAATAGTAACACTAGAGGTAACTGATAGATACTACTCGAATCGCACGCACCGCTGACAAAGGGAACAGCGATGCATTAATGATTAAAGCAAAATAAACTCTCGCACGTGGTGATTTTTCACAATGGTTAATCTGCCATTTTGTGTTTCTAATATTTTATTTGTTTATAAAACTATTGTATAACCAAGACAAAACCATTTCGCTGCAAGAAAACAACCATTTAAATTTCACGGTGTATTTTCATTTCATTTTTATTTCCTCCATCCAATGGGTTTAAGTAAATGAAATATTAGCTGTGAAAGATTTTATTACTATGTCTCCATTAATCAAATCCTACTCTTATTGTAAAAGTTTGTGTTAGTGAGTACGTACAGTCACGAGCAATACATAGAAACGACCTTAAAATTCAAATTTATGTAACAACATTAAATCGCAAAAATAAATATATACTAACTGTGTCCAATAATTATGTAAACGTTAAATTGTGTCAAAAAGAATTACAAACTGTTGTCAAAATTTCGTTAATAATAGATTACCAAAAAAATACTTATATCTACTTACTTTTAGTTTCATGCAATGGTAAAATACGTGCAACTTTTAACATCTTGTTTCTGAAACAGGCTGATAAACAAAAAGACGCTGTCATCTCAACTACAATGATTTTTTTACCAAAATCTAACCAATAATAAATTATAATACCAATCAATTATAACAATTAGTAATCAAACCTAGTGCACACCTACATCTACAACCCCATCACACTATTCTAATCTAAAACTGAATTTATTTTAGAATATATTGAGAGGCGGCATGGCGTCCTCACCTTCCGCCTGACACAGGTCCTCACCGGACACGGTTGTTTCGGGAGGTTCCTGTTTCGGATAGGGCGGGAGGAAACGCCCGGGTGTTTCCATTGCGAAGATCGCCCAGAGGACACGGTGGAGCATACGGTGGAGGTCTGCCCGGCTTGGGCGGAGCATCGCCGTGTCCTCGTGGAGGTGATCGGCGGCGGCGATCTCTCGCGTCCGACCCTGGTCCAGGCCATTGTACGGAGCGAGAGGGCATGGCTAGCAGTCGCCTCCTTCAGCGAAGCAGTTATGCTCGCAAAGAGGGAGGCGGCGCACGTGAGGGAGATGCAGTACATGCGCCCTCACAGCCGTGGCCTTCGCAGGAGACGCCCTGGGCGTCGGGAATCCCAGGCTGATTCCCGGCCACCGTAGGCGCGGGCTTGCGGACGGCGAGTAATGGGTAGCTCGCTGTCCGGTAAGGACCAAGCTCGGGTCCACGGCGCGTTGTGTTCCACGCGCGCCTCAAAGAGATGTCATCAGCAACTGATGGGGCCCCAAGGGCCGATGCCTGCCAGGGGTGCGGGTTGTTCGAAAGAGATACCGCCGCCCCTGGCACACAGGCAACTGAGGGAACACGGGTGGGTTTTAGTCAGTAAAAGTCTGACACGCCCTCCCGCTCCGCCCAGAGCGGGAGAAGTTATTTGATGATTGCCCACCCAAAAAAAAAAATGTATTTTAGAATTCAAGTTATATTTATTTTAATTTTTTTGTTCATTAACTAAGTTTTTGCATTTTTTACATTTCTATTTTATTTCTCTCTGATTATTGTATTAACTATACCTTCTCATGCTGACACATGTAACTGGAGAAACCTCGACCCCTGTCATTCGGAGGTCCTAGCTCAGGGGTGGGGGCCTCATTGATGTAACGTGCACTGAAGTTTGGAAATAAATTATTATTGGGTACTGTTACTGTAATACAAACAATTCTATTTTATTGTTCAAAGTTCGAATATTTCAACATTCGATACATTCTCAGACAAACAAAAACTGCTTACCTACTAGATATACTACATTCAATTTGTAGAATGTTCATACTATATTCCAGTCCAGTACGAAGTCCAGCGTTCTTGTATTTCTTTCCTCCTTTGATGCAGTCCGCTTTGTGACCACCGAAGTCGCATAAATCTACTAATAGAACAAAAATCCTTTAATTTCTGTGTAGCTCATGGATTTGAAGTATGATTGAACAAAAGTTTGTAGAAGCACATTCAATTCAATGGCAAAAATTTATTGTTACAATTTATTAGAAAATCTTTTGTGATTGTTTGGAACATTATTTAATAAAGGCTCGTAGCATCGCTATTTGTGATTCAACAGAATTAAACTTTTTACTCGTAAATATTAGGTATTTTGATACCGAAATAGACATAACCTTTCACGTTGATCCCAATTTAGAATATAATTTAATACTCTTCGTTGTTTGGTTTACAAGTAACATGAAAAGTGTACCAATTAGCTATTTTTGGCGGATTTTCCGTTTATGTAAAATTCAGCTTTACCGCATAGATTATTTTTCGTACGTCACCGTCCTCGTCGGTTGGTTAAACATAAGGTATATTTAGTACTAGCTTTTTCCAGCGGCTTCACCCGCGTGGCGGTCGAAACTTAACCCACGGGAACGTAGTACCGGGACAAAAAGTATCCTAGGTGTTAACCCAAGTTAATAGTAATAGTAATAGTAATAGTAATAGTAATAGTATATTTATTTCTGAGTATATGGTACATTACGATCTTAATATTATTAAAAAGCTTCACATATACTACCGTTGCCGGTGTAGAAATATTAAAATTAAAGTACAATTAAGGTCCCCATTAAAAAAGCTTTTAAGTAAATTAGTTTGAAATGACAATGGGTAGGTAACTATTTTTTTTTAAATGCAATGTCAAATTTTATTAATTAGGAAAACAAAAACAAAATATTTATGAATTAAATGTCAAATGCCTTAAAATTAAAAGTAAAAAGTCAATCCACACACACTAAGTACCTACTGATAACATGTAATGTCAAAATTTATAGTGAAAAAATTCATTAACTGAATAAAAACAGTTGTCTAAAAGCCAGGCAAATATTGTTTTCTTAAATTTATTAGTAGGCAGCACTCTGATGCGTGAAGGTAAATTGTTGAAAATTTTGATTGCCATGCAATTGGAATTCCTGCTATACAAATGCAGTCTCTGGCTAGGTGCAAGTAATTTTGCAAGTTATAAATCTATATGTGTGCCAAATTTTATCCAAATCCGTTAAGCTGTTTTTTCGTGATTGAGTAACAAACATCCAAACATCTAAACATATTCTTTTTTTTTAAATTTATTTATTGACACCAAAAATATTTACATTACAACAACCATTTTTGCTTAAATAATTTGTAGGGTATAATGAAAACATTACAACCTGGGAGCATCTGTAACCGAACTAGGTATAAAATCTGTATCTCGGCTACAGCGCCATACCTCTCTGATAACAGGCTGGGAAATTTTTAGCCAACATTCCAATTTTGTTAAAAGTAATAAGTACAATATTTGTTAAACAGTATTTTAAATTAAAAAAGAGAAATTGATTACACTTAAGATGAGATATAGAGTGTGGAGTAAGCGGTGTGTTTGTGTGTGGTGTGTGTGTGCGGGTATATAGTAGTACGATAGTCCGAAAGTAGGATAGTAGGATTTAAAACATCCTAAGCTTTTCGATACTTTTTGAACGATTTCAAGAACCTTCAGCACTTACCATATTTACTAAAGTCACGATGATTTTATTTTAACTTTGAGCATATAAATGACGCCCAAAATCTTTATATTCCATTCGTTAGTCGAACATTTAAATTCGTGTTACATTTTTTTAACAGGTCCGTTCTGACACGGCAGGGACATGTAATTCGTGCCGTGGATAATGACGTGACATTTTAACACTGGCAACTCTGCTAATTGCGTGTCAGACCATTAATAACATGGATTTCGAACGCCATCGCCGCGGATTTCTGTACTCCTGGTAATCGTAGGCTGATCGCCATCATATTTTACTATGCGATAATTTGTATTTCATGTGATCCTTTCCAGGTAGCAATTTTTATTCTGATTCTTTTACAAGGACGATCGATTTTCGTAAAAGAAAAATATTAAACAAGAAAAATGCTAATTTGAAAGCTGTAGTCGTGGGCCGCTTTGCCCTAAAGCTTATTTTTCTATTTTATTTATTTGGAAAAACTAACAATTACACACTTTATTTTACAAATAAATAGTACATAAGGAGTTGTATAAATGTGCAACCAACAACGTTCTCCACAGATACACAAAAAGACAAAGAAAATGTTGACTAAGTAAAAGTCGGGTACAATAGAAAAGAACATGAAATCAAAAAATACACATAGATTATAGCTATTATATAAAATAGTACAGCGAATAGTTCCAAATTAGAGAAAAACTTATTAAAATTGCATGTGAGGCGACGTAGAGGTGCCCGCAAGCCTGCATTCGTACAGGAGTGACAGCGAAAACAGGTCGTGCCCACACCCAACGTGCATGAATGGTTCTAGGAACAACATAGCATAACCTGCTACATATATCTGTAACCGTAAAATTGTACATACCGTTAGATTATAATCTATCTAGCAAGATTGTAAACTGTCGAAATATTATGAACCATAACATACTGCTTCCAATTTAATGCATTCGGTACATTATAATCTATTGAAGTGAAACCGTCAAATTGTGAACTGGTATCAAGTAATCGGATAGATGCGCTATTACTAAATAGTCAAATAACTGCCACTAACTTGGAAGTAGCGCTCGCCGGCCGTTGCCGCGGCACCGTTCGCTTCGCTCACGCGGCTCGCGCGCTTGTTCGCGATTCTAACCTAGCCTAACCTACTCGGTTGGTAAGCAGTATGTTGCACAATTTATCGACAGTTTACAATCTCGCGAGATAGATTATAATCTAACGGTATTTATAATTTTACGGTGACATATCCACAAAATCACACGATTTGTTACAGAGATTGTATCGCTTATGATCGCTTAGTAGGTACTGATAGAATGTATCATTTCGATAGGATGGGTGTCATACGACGACGGCTTTCAGATGAGAATATTTTCTGGTTTTACGCTTTTTATAGCCGGATTTCAGTTTTAGTTTTAGAACTTGTATACCTTTTTTTAGTTGATCTTTTTATGACCTCTAGTGGGTGCCATATTTAATTTAATATGACGTCAAGACGCTTCCAACGATACCTCAGTTGTGAAGTAAATAATAAGTAGTTTAGAATGGAAGTTATGAGAACCTATGAACATACATACATGTATACATATACAACGGTCAAAACCATAATCCTCCTTTTTGCTTCACCGCAGTCAGGTAAAAAATATACACTGTATTTTCGCCATCTAAAACATTATTCCCCAACATATTCGAATCAGCTTTTAACAGCCGAGTTTATAAAATTATCCGCACTAAATTCACAAACGGTTCGGCAGGCACGGCTTCACGAAATCTGAATAAGGTAACACAATATTTGTTTTAAACCCATCCTCCCGTAATCTGCGAGAGCGTTTGTATTACAACTTCCAACGAAAATTAAACACCAACTACACTAGTATTGTCTGACGTACAACAATGCAATAGAGATGGGGTGAGAGATGATTTTTCTATGTATTGACAGAGAAAAATCATCTCTCAGCCCATCTGCATGACAATGACAAAAAAATATCGATGACGGGAGCAATGACAAAATCTTCGATGGTTTTAAGTTAAGGCCCTGGTAACTTCAAATAATGTCGTTATGAGCGATAATAGTTCTTATTGCAATCAGATATGTGTTAAAACCTGTTGTAATGAATTCGAATAATAAATGACCAAACGTACGTCGTAAAAGTGCAAATAAAATCGTATAAAATGAGATATTAACTATTTAATCATAAATAATCGATCACTGGACAGTTTGGCATTTAAAATTTTATGCTATATTTTTAATTATAATTATAATTGTTATTGAAGGGATAAACCGTTTTTAAAGATAATTAAGAGGTGACTTTGATAATTTTTTTGATGCATTAAAGTGTGTTTTATTATGTTTTGAGTACTGACTGACTGACTGAGTACTATATATCTTTTTGCTTTCATAATTATTTACGGTTAAAGAGATACACTGGTTTTAAAAACCACCTTTTTGATCGTTTCCAAAAATCTCCGCCTTAAGTGATAACGTCACATTAACTTTTGGGGACTACTCACACTTATTCAGCTCTGTTCAGCTTTTAACCATTGAAAACAACGATTTTGTAAAGAGTTCGTTCAGCTTTCTGCAGCTGAGCGGATATGTACGCATCTCATACAAAATCGTTGTTTTCTATGGACAAAGAGCTGAAAAGTGTGAGTAGTCCCTTAGTGCTGAAATTTCGGAATCTCTTAGTGAAATTATCATAAGATAATTAGTAGGCATGGGTAGTACTTGTCCACCTTAACGGTTATCCTCTAAGTTACACCGAAGTTCGCGTTTATTGAAGTAATGATTTTGTCGCTGCCATTACATGATGAAATTATTTTAAAATATCGATGATTTTTACATGTCACATGATATCGAACTCATCTCTACAGTACAATTTAATTTACCACTTCAAATAAGTCTACGCGGAGTTACCATTTGTCTCTCTCTACATCCCTCAATAGACATTATTCGATTAGACGGTCTAACTTCACAGTACAAATAAATCCGACTGCATTATTCGCTTTGGGGCGAGTATTGCAAGGGAATCAGGGTTTAATCCGGACTAAATTGCTTACCGTCTGCTTGAGGCTCGACCGATTATCTCTAGGATGGGTCTTTAACACCCCGACGAATAACTTGCTTGTTTCCATTGTTATTGTATTTGTATTGGTCTGTATTGGTCTGTATTTGTATTTGATAATGAAGATAGATAGAAGGTGCTTTGTATTTATACAACCCTAGTTTTAGTATATTCGAAACCCGAAACACGTGTAAAGTATTTTATGTAAAAACTCAATGTACGAAATTTCAAAACTGTATCATTACAAATCAAAGCTTGATAAGTTACCTAGTTTTCTTAACAAACATGGTCACCACGCGGCGCCCCCGCGCCCCCCGCGTGTCCAGGGTCGTATTGTGCTCATCGATAATAATAAGGCAGTGGGTACCTAACCGTACGGCGATTGTAATGTAATTATACTGGTGATATAATTTTCCATCACACTTTCAAAACTTTCGTAGGAAAAAATATGTATAACATGTTGTTAAAATTATTAGAATCGATTCAGTTACTTCGTCTGCGTCATCATCATCATTTCAGCCGAAAGACGTCCACTGCTGGACATAGGCCTCCCCCAAGCTCCTACGCTTCAACCGGTACTGTGCTTCCTACATCCAGCGGATTCCCACGGCCTTCACAAGGTCATCGGTGCATTCAGTTACTTATTCTAAACAAACTATACTAATGTGTCGCATTTACTAAAAATAATGTTGTATGTGCAACATAGATTAGATACATTAAACTTATAGGTTATACTTACTGACGATGTCAACCAGCTATTGGCAAGCTTTAATTTCTAGAATAAACACACACACATACATACATAACATAAGGCCTTGGTTCCCTGAAGAGTGGGGGCAGACGTGTTCCTATAGTACACCTACAGTTCGCCCGTTATGTTTAAGTCCAATAAAAAAAATTAGGGGGCTAGCCTATTGCCACCAACCGTGAACAAATCTAGACACCGGGCTGCTAGTGAAAAATTCCTGCAGGCTTAGCATGACGCTTTATATTTCTACGAAAAATAAACAGTGCTTTTTCTACACAAAGTGACATTTTGTTTTTTACTTTGCTTAGCTTAATTTGAACAAGATTTTTTTTTTTTATTACGTTATGAGTTACAGCTGTTGCATGTGGAAATTCATCAATCCACTGAGATAATGATTCAGTGGGTGTATCAAATCAAATCAAAAGTTATTTATTCAAATTAGGCTGAGAGTCAGCACTTTTTGAATGTCAAAATTATATAAGACAGTCCCCCAAAACGCCCGCCCTTCACCACTTCCTAGTGCTTTAGCTGGGAAGAAGAAGTGGCGCAACAAACTCCCCAGCAGCACAGCTGTCTGTTTAGTTAGATAGACTTGATTCTATCCATAGGTAGGCAGAGTAATCAACGTCACACCGTAGATATCCTTCCACAATCTGTCATTTGGTCTTTCGTTTCTAACGACCTTTATGTAGAGTCCTTTTATATGTAGACTATTTCAGTAGAATATTTCTTCCCAAGCTGTCAAAATCACACTGACAACAAACTTTCTACCCGACGGCCACAAAGTATATATATGATTATCTACGAAATCATGATTCGTTTAGAACGCATAACTGTGATAATTAATAGAAGAACATAGCTATCTTCTGCTGCTGTACATAATTTAGTTAATATTCATGTATATTCTTCCGTCGACAAATCGGTGCTCGTGCTAATCCTGCAGATAACCCAATAAAACTTTTTCGGGCCTGGGAATCGAACCCAGGACCTCAAACTCAGCAGTAGCGCTTGCGACCACTAGACCAAGGCAGTTCTAAAACAAAATCCTCTAGATATAAAACAAAAGAAGCTAAAGTTGTTCTCATAAGTAGAAAGTTCTAATAATAAACCTTAAAGAAAAGAAGTATTACACCAGTTAAAAGAGAAAAGAAAGTTTCCTTAATTTTTCTCGTTTACGCATTTTTAATATCAATTGCTTAGCTACTAATGCTTCCTTTGTCCCAATCCTTGTTCCACAAAGAGGATTTCCGTTTTGTTTGTTAATTTTCCGCGCGGGCGCACACGCTTGTGCCTACTTAAACGCCGAGATTGTAGCCCCACAAGAAGCGGCTTTGTGGAGACGGAAGCTAAATAAAAAGTCGCTTAATGTTGTATTCCAGGTTTGTTTTATAAAAAAAAATACCAGATTTAATTATAGTAAAGTAACCCTTTTTGGGACGGCTACTATTTTTAGCTCCATAGCAGTCTAGCAAGCTATAGAGTTGTATACAGGGATAATAGAAACCCTATTGCTATCCTTAAGCACTAAAGATAACAGCTGGTATAGAATCACTATACATAGTTTCAGCTCAAAATAAAATATTCTAAGAATTGAGACCAAATTTACGGTTTCATAAGTTTCTTAAATTCAAATCATAACAAACGTGTCACCGCACTACGTAGGTCAATAACTTTCCACGTTACTTACCAATATCACAATAAATCTCTTCTGAGTGATGTTTAATTTGAAAAGTTCGGTTTCTTACCAGAAACCGAACTTTTACCTTAATGTACTAAAAATTCTCATAACTTCCGAATATGCAGAGATAGGATTAAAAATCCCTTCCAATATCGTTTGATATCATCCAAAGAAGCCGTGCCCTTGGTATGTATATCGTCCTATTACTGCAAATACCTATTAAGTTAATTTATGACGAAAATATATTTTTTAGAACTTTAGAATTAATTTTTTCAAGCTGTAAAAACTGGTAAAACTCATTTTTTGATAGACCCTTCGTTACGACAATAGCTCATAGTTTAAGGTAACATAATTGATGATTTGGTAGCATTAAGTACTGGCAGAAATTGAAATGTGTATGATAACGGAATGATTTATGTTTTCTGATCCAAGTAAAAACTGTTACCAGATTTTAGCATATTTGTCATGTACTCATATTATGAAATCATAGCTCATGTATGTTCCGAAAGTAAGTTATATTACCCGGGTCGACGGGCCTCAATGAGATGTCAGCACCAACTGATGGGGCCCGCAAGGGCCGATGCCTGCCAGGGGTGCGGGTTGCTCGAAAGAGATGCCGCGGCCCCAGGCACACAGGCAAGTGAGGGAACACGGGTGGGTTTTAGTCAGTAAAAGTCTGACACGCCCCGCTTCTCCCGCTTCACCCAGAGCGGGAGAAGTTATTTGATGATTTCCCACCCAGAAAAAAAAAAGTAAGTTATATTATGTACTTCATTGGTTTGACTTTAATATGAAGTTCCCACGTTTTATAGGTAGAACCGTTTATACTCTTGTCGATTTTCAGTAAAGTCGAAAAAGCTCCAAAACCTATAGGTATTTTCTATTATTTTGTGTTATGTAGGTAAATTATATGTAAAGTAAAGCTGAATCAAACAGATATACAGGTTTAAATGCTTTTCTGAGGGATGTTTACAAAAGTGTACTTTTACAGGAAAAACCTATTTTGTACGTGATTATTTCGCTTCAACCGTGTTTATCACCAATTAGACAGAATCTGGATCCTTTGCATGATTAAATAATAACCTAGATAAAATTATGCTTCGGAATTTATAAATACAGTGACAATTAGTTCATGTTTTTAATAAAAAAGAACTTCCAAACTTTCAAATGGCATTATTTCAAAAAGCGATTTTTGCAGTTAATTGGTACTTGCAGTAATAGGATGAAATACCCTTTCCGTTACACGTTGTATATAGGGTCAAATTAAATTAGCTTGCAATACTTTACACACAGGTTCGGTGACGATATCAAAATATAGACAGAATTTTTGTTTTTGTCTTCATCCATTTTGTTAAAAAAAAATTACACTGTGGCAAGTACATTAAGGAAACTTAACGATTTTGATGTTGTTAAGTTTCCTTAATGTACTAGTAATGGCTTGCTGTCCGGTAAGGACCAAGCCCGGGTCAACGGCGCGTTGTGTTCCACGCGCGCCTCAAAGAGATGTCAGCACCATCTGAAGGGGTCCGCAAGGGCCGATACCTGCCAGGGGTGTGGGTTGTTCGAAAGAGATACCGTCGCCTCTGGCACACAGGCAACTGAGGGAACACGGGTGGGTTTTAGTCAGTAAAAGTCTGACACGCCCTCCTGCTCCACCCAGAGCGGGAGAAGTTATTTGATGATTTCCCACATAAAAAAAAACCACTGTGAAGTTATATTTTTGGTAATTTGTAAAAATATCTAAGCCCTACGTTCCAAAAAGAGCTGACCAATTTTGGGCATACCATCGCCAACCGAATAATGTTTTTTTTTGTTCCATACGTTTTCGATAGCGATACCCAACACGTGGGTAATTTAATTTATCCCTATACATACCTAAGTATATTTATAGATACCTACAATCCCTTGGAAGCACACCAGTGTGCTGAGGAAAAGGCGATGATGATGATTTTGGATGAAGTTTACTGAGATTCCCAAGCAACTTTAAATTGCCACCACGAAAAAAAACAGTCCTATTAACAACGCCAGGACCTACACAAGATATTTCTGTCACATTTCCTATTCCCGCTTTCCCTCCTACACATGCTTGTTTAGAAGCCAGAACAAAGAAGTTCCAAACATGACGAGATGTCCCCGGGTGTCATATTGCATCACTTCAACGTCACATTCGATCACAGAAGGACATTCCCTGTACAATAAGTTTATCTGTGACCTTTATCCGCTTTTCTCTTTGTTTAACGTCGACGTGTTAAATAAGACGTTTGTTGTTATGTGACGTTCTTTGAGTGTTTATTGAAAACATCGTAAACTTGCTGATATTTCTTCTATGAGTATCTTTAGGACCAACTGCAAAAAACTTAAAAAGTACCTCCTGATAACCATTTAATGAATATGTGGTTTGATGATTTTTTCAAGTTCTTTGCTTATTTTACTTTAAGTATTATCTACATATTTAACAGTACCTGCTATGTACTTAAAGCCAAAGTTATGAAAAGCCGACAATCATGTAAGTTATTCTTGGTTTTTGATTTTTTTTTTTGTATTTAAACCGCATTGTCAGTCATATCAAAAAATGTATCTGTGATGTACGGAAACTTGTTTTTGTTTTATGTTTTGGACCAACATTGCATCTTTTTTTTAAGACTGCCCCAAAGTATTTAATTATGTTTACTTTTTGAAATACGCCCAACAACATCATTTATGTCTAGTATTAATATACTCGTGTAAGTTCAAACTCAAAGCATTTATTTCAATTAAACCATTTACAGGCACTTTTGAATTGTCAAAAAGTCGATCAGTTGGAAATTTGAAGCTAGTTGCCCATTCCAAAACGTAGATCTCTATGGAGAAGAACGGGCAAGAAACTCCACGGACACTCTTTTAAAATCAAGTTGAAATATTACAAAATCTTGGGAACATTATTCTTGTTGCTTCTGTATGTGAGAACAATGTAAAAAAAAATGTAATTATAAACAATTCTAAATACAAGATAAAAATAAGCCCTGGAAGTTAGGAGATGACCAGTCTCAACCGACAGCGCCCGTTCACGAACTTGACGCGTGGATCAGCACCATCCAGCTCAACCATTTTGTAGGGAACCGAATGATCCAACACACGCGCCACCATCAGTGAGACATTTATGTGAGCATGACATACTCTCAACTGCCATGCTTTTTCAAGTCAACGTACATCATAACAACACAATAAACGGATGCATGGTACTCACATTTACAAAATTCAAACAAAATGCTTCTAAATTATACAAAACTATAGTTTGCAATCTATTTGAAATTTTAATAAAATTTGATTTCCTAAAAGAAAGAAAAAACATTTAATATATATTGACGTATATAAAGTAACTAACACTTGGTTCAGCAAAAATAAAACATTCGTAATGTCACAAAAATTATAATATTATGAACAAAAATGTTCGTAATGTCAGAAAAAATAAAAAAGGGAAGCTTCTCTTTCAAATATTAAAATTTTAACTAGTATGCCCAGGTGGCTGTGGAGCAGGACCAGCATTAAGCCAAGCATTTTTATCGACGATATAATCATCTAACTTATAATATGCTTGTCTACATAGTGTGCGTTTAATGCATGATTTAAATTTCTTTTCATTTAGTTCAAGAATATCGACTGGTATTTTATTATAACATTTTACACAGTACCCCATAAAAGAAGTGTGTACTTTAGACAATCTGAAACGTGGTTGATCTAATTTGTTCCTATATCTAGTGTTAAAATTGTGCCTATCACTTATCTTACTAAAAAGATGTAGATTTTTCCGAACATACATAATGTTTTCATAGATATATTGACAAGGTACCGTCATGATGTTAATTGTTTTGAACAGTTCCCTTAGAGATTCGCGTCTGCGGAGGTTATAGATGGCTCTGACGGCCCTCTTTTGCAGAATAAAGATCGACTCAATATCCGCAGCCCGTCCCCATAGCAAGATACCGTAAGACATGATGCTATGAAAGTAACTAAAATAGACCAGTCTCGCGGTATCCACGTCTGTTAATTGGCGGATCTTCCAAACAGCGTAAGCGGCAGAACTTAGCCGCCCTGCAAGTGATGTTAAATGAGGACCCCACTGTAGCTTTGAGTCAAGCGTGATCCCCAGGAAAACCGTCTGTTCGACGAATTCTAGTATCTCCCTATTCAATACAACATGACATTCACTACTTCTAACATTCGGTAACGCGAATCTTATGCATTTAGTTTTCTTTCCATTTAATACCAAATTATTTACAGTAAACCAATTATGGACCTTAACTATAGCATTATTTACGTCGTCAAGCTCCTGTGCACGTCTTTTAACTTTAAAAACCAGTGATGTATCATCAGCAAATAACACCATTTGAGGTCGGTTTTTTAGTAAAAAAGGTAAATCATTTATATATACTAAAAAGAGGAACGGACCCAATATTGAGCCCTGCGGTACACCCATTTTGACTTTTAAGCCCAAGGAATTCACACCGTTTATTTGAACTTGCTGCAGTCTATCATTCAAGTACGATTTTACTAAGTTAAGCGCAAGTTCACCCAGTCCGTAATGCCGAAGTTTCAAGAGAAGTGTTTCATGATTCACGCAATCAAACGCCTTGGATAGGTCACAAAAGATACCTATTGCATCTTGCGCCTCTTCCCATGCGGTAAAGATGTGTTTCAATAAGGTGACACCAGCGTCGGTTGTGCAACGTCCTTTGGTGAAACCATACTGTTGATCGTGTAGGATGTTATTACGATTAAAATGATTGAGCATTTGGTTTAACATAACTTTTTCAAACACCTTGCTGAAAACCGGCAAAATCGATACGGGTCTATAATTATTAGTATCTTTGCTGTCTCCAGATTTGAAGAGTGGAATTGAAGAGTTGAAAAGTGAATAAGAAAAAGAATAATTTATTGTTCCAAAAGTTACATTCGAATGCGTTGCTTCCTGGAACTTCACTTGGATTTCCTGTGTCGTGACTATACATATAATAGGTATATCTACTTTACAATAAATTTCTTACTTTCAGAATCTACTGGTAATCTACTAGAAAAGAAATATACAATAAAACTTGAAATGAAATAATAAAAATCAAATAAAAAGGGAAGTGAAAACCTAGTGTGTTATGTTGTTAAAATGAATGAAAATTTAATTGAATGTTTTCTTATGAGAATAAATAATCTCAAACCAGAAATGTGGGCTATAAATGTACAAGAGGTAATCGAGGATAAGCACAAAACAAGGAATACTATTGACATGGAACATGAGATGGTATAGGTACCCATACCAAAATGCAATATTAAAACAACCGAGATATGAAACAAATATGAAAAAATAAGTATTTAAAGCAATATATGCTTCTACTCCTATAACTTCTTTAATCGCATTCAATTCACAAAATATCGATTGAATAATAAAACACCGGCAAAAATTAGAGACAATTGTACGACTATTGAAATTAATCTCTTTGAAAACCTTTTTTATCTATCATTCGAATTTATTGTTCATTTCAAATTAATGATTTCTAAAATTCTTTGAATTGCAATCCTAAGTTCCTTTAGTAGACTTGTGTCTGATAGACTGGAAAATGACCTCCAATTCTATTTTGTTTTCATTATCTTTAGTCTATTCTTTAGCTTTAAATGTTGATTGATTTCAGCCACAGTTATTATGGCAAGTTTCTTTACTTCAATAACATTTATAATTCACTCGGGAGTCATTTTATTTGCAGCTTTAACTATTTTATTCCTATGATTGTTTATCTTTTCTTTTTCTTCAATATGATGAAATTTTGATATCACGTAATAATTTATAAAATGCTTCGCTACCATTTTCAATATTAATGTCGTAGGTCTCGCAAAAAAGCACGAGAGTCAGTCACTAAGTAAATTTCCTGCATCTTTTCATTCGTATCTTTAGCTATCGGCGGGAAGTATTGCTTTTTAATGTAATTTCCGAAACGGAACGCCACGTTGCCGGTAGTCTCCTACGGGAATCGACTAATGGATTTAGTTCATACTTCCCTCTGAACTCAATCTATCAGTTAGACTTCACATTTTAAGTAGTTTTCAGTTTTTACCAGCTTTTCTTTTTGTTTTCATTCGTTTTTATAATCTTGTTATGTTTTGCTCCATGATTTTGTTTCGTTAGAAAGTAGCTGTAAAGCTTTTCGTAAGAAAAATTACACACTAGCATAGTAATTAATTTTAAGTTATATGATTTCAGAGATACCAATAACATTTTGTTTTTAATATGTATTATCTGAAAGGAAAAAACCCTTTTTAACCGACTTCGTAAAAAGGAGGGGGTTCTAAATTCGGTTGCGAAGATATTGTAATAATTTCCTGTCACTGTTATTTTTTATGGGGTAGGTAGGTATCACAACTAAAAAGTGACAAATTTAAAGTTTATTTAAAATAATACAACAGACTCCCAAAAAAACAAAAAACTTGAAATATTACCGGAAGTCATAAAACTAAAATACAAAACAGACGAATGTAATTTAACAGTTAGTAGTGCGTTTTTTGGAATTCGGTTGATGTGATATTTTTAATGAGCTCTTTTATTCCATATAATATGGCATTTGCGTGAAACCGAGAGATACATTCCTCATTTCCCAAATACACGGTAAAAACCCACTCATACTTACGTTTCATTTTCGAGCTATTCTTATTATTGTGAGGACTTTAAACCGGGACCTAATTTGATCTCACAATTTTCTTCCCGTCGGGCGCTTGGGGCTCAGTGTCAACGTTTCATTTGGATTACACATTACCAACAAATATCTTCATTCTTAAACACTTCTATTACAAACGAACTAAGGTTTATTTTCTTATGTTCGAAATAATATTTTATTGTTGCGGTAAGTCGGGGTGCAGTGCAGCGGTCATTCTGTTACAGCCGGGACCAACTTGAACATCTTCCAAGACTTTGTGTTGTCATTATTAAAAGAGAATGAGTATTGTTATGGCTGCTTTTCTGTTTTTTTATTAAATCTTGGTATTTTTAATATAACGTAGATATTATTCTTGAGAATCTTGATGTGTGCTATTTAATCAACATACGCATCAAATAAAAGCTTCATGGAAAACCGACTGTTAGTTCTAAATATCTCCTCCTTTTAATACGTTGGGGAACTTTAAAAAAAAAAAAAAATTCTTAAGAGAGTGGTATCATTCAGATTACTGGTAGACTATATGTATAGAGTTGATACCTTAATTATTTCTGACCACTCTCTAAGAAAGATTATTTATCAAACGATTTCTAAATCAAACAAGCACAATCGATAAACAATCTCAATTCTAGTTATCGATAGTTTCAAATATTGATGACAGCTTACACCCGCAACTAGTTCCAGCGAAATCAAAGACGCGAAAGAATCTTAAAGGGGGAAAGGAACGGTTTTAAGACATAATCCCTTTGGGAACAAAGGAGACATGAGCATGTTTGTTTCCCAATTTTACGCTTTGCCGGGTACGCCGAAAAGAAGCTACTAGCGAAATGAATTCTCATTCCTCCTGAAGTTATGTTTGTAGTGGAACGTTTTAATTGAAACCATGTTGCTTTATCCTTTTTCTGTTGGGCAACTCTTTTGTCGTCTGTTACGTGATCCATAGACTTTACTGTGATCATTATTTGTTTCATTTTCATTGGTTTAATTTTTAACAATGAAAATTGTTGTCTTTGTTAAAAAAACCTACCTATTTGAGATGCACCTAGTGACAAAAATTTAAAAGAAGATACTTAGATGATTTGATCATCTTGAGAGGATGAACGAAGAGCGACTAAGAAAAGGTAGATGTCAGTAGAAACGCCTTATTATGACATATCCGAAAATTCAAGTGCGTAGTACTCGCAACCGGGTTGCGTGTATGACCAGATATATAGGGTGTCCCAACAAGAGCGCCGGATTTAAATTTGCCGCCATTTTGTTAATACGAGTTGTAAGGTGATTTTTTTTTTTTTACAGTTGCCACGCACAGACCACGCGATTTAAGAATATGGAGAAGTATTCAAACCAATAACGTTTTAATATTTTAAAAACACATTACAAAAATGGTGAAAGTTTTGCGAAAACAGTTCGCCAATTACATCAAGTTTTCGATCGCAATAATACGACAAATTAATCGACAGTGAGGCGTTTAATTACAAAATTTGAGGCCAAACTTACGCTGATGGATCAGAAGATCATTGTTTGTCGTCGTCCTTGTCGGTCACTCGGAAAATTTAGCCACAGTAAGGGGATCTATGGCCAAGAACCCAGAATAACCCTGTGCCAGAGGTTTCGTGGTGACCATTTGCCTGATGTTGTATTTCACGTTTAATCGAAATTAAATTAACTCCTTTTCGTTATGTTGAAATAAAAATGTTTGCTTAGTTCAAAAATAAAATGTGTTTTTCTTTCAAATGTTATCCGGGGCTCTTGTTGGTACAGACTTTATAATCGTAAACGAGACAAAACGAGCTTGTAAGGATAGTAGGGAGAAGTCGTGAGTTTCTATATGGTATATTACCTATTTGTTTTCGGAGAGGATATTAACCAGCTCCCTTCCCTGTAGGCGACACGACAGTGGCAACAATACCAGTATAAGCAGTCCTCTTATACCATTGAAACTCCGTACTACGCAAGGCCAGGTCAAAGTCAAAGTATTACCACCGACGTTTGTTCCACTGGACTTTAAAAATAGTTCTACATGTTCAATGCCATGTGCTTTAGCTGAAGCATCTCACAAAACACAGACAACTTCATCTGCTAGTTTGTCATCTGCAACACTAATACAGACTTCACCCACACCACAGTCGACGAAGTCAGCTTTCAAGCTTTCATTAACTTACACATCACTATAAAAATATTCCCGGAGCGCATCGGTCTCAAGAAAGCCTTCCACAACGATTACCATATAGAGTGACATTTACACCGCGTCGACTCTCAAAGACACGTCGCTTTGTGGCCGCCTGCTTTGAAGCACACATTGATTTTATTCCAAGAGAAGGATTGGATTAGTAAGTGAATTAATTGTTAGTAGATGCGCATTTGTTTACTAGCTTCTGATACGAAATTGAGGCAATGAATAGGTAATTCGACGAAATGGTTGGCGTAATGGCTGAGCGATCGACTGCTGCGCAGCGTGTCGCGGGTTCGATCCCCGCACGGAACAAATATTTGTATGATCTGCAAGTAATTGTTCCGGGTCTGGGTGTTTGTGCTTGTGAGTTTTCTATGTTTGTAAACGCACCCACGATACAGGAAGAAATTCCTAGTGTGGGGCAACGTTTTAAAAAAAAAAAAAAAAAAAAAAAAAAAAAAAAAAAAAAAATTCTTATGCTGGGGATGATAGCACTTGTGTGGCGTCTTTTGGAGAGTGATTAGCGATGCGTGTTGAAATAAAATTTTCTTACGTTTTTTTATTTAAATATGATTCGCGACCGCAACAACTATGGTTTTATAGAATTGTAATCATTAAAGTCATACAACCTTCTTGTTCATTTAATACTCCTGAATGACCATTACATGAACAAGTCATGGAATGGGATGAATAATATTTTTTACTAAGCCGCGTTGTGGCGCTTCCCCCTTAAAAAGAGAACAGGTTTTTCTTTTTTCTGGGTTGGAAATCATCAAATTACTTCTCCCGCTCTAGATGGAGCAGGAGGGCGTGTCAGACTTTTACTGACTAAAACCCACCCGTGTTCCCGCAGTAGGAAATGCGTTTGTGTTATAAAAAGGTTGAATTAGACTAGCTAGCGATACTCAACAGATGTGATGGGCAACGATACCCAGTAATGCAAGAATCTATTTTTTTCTAGACTTATTATTATGTCAACGTACTATCAGCGGTCATTGGTCCGTTTAACAGTTGTAGTTACTCGAAATGATGAGTGAAGAAAACCTTTTTTGAAGCTATAATCTAAATTGATGCTATAGGCGGTGTGCTATATGTACGCCTGGCGCGCCACTCAGCTTATTAAGTATCTGTGATTTTGGAGAAATTTCTCCAAAATTATGAATGGCGACTGATGATGAATGTCATCATCATCATCTGCCTAGACTTTTTCCAACTGTGTTGGGGTTGGCTTCCAGACTGTCACTTTGGAGACACTAAGACTCTGAAAATACTCTTAACCCGGTTTTTTTTACTAAAATATTATTTTGACACAATGTTCATTTTCATAATATAAATGATATTTTAATTTGTAATTCAACATAGTTAATTTCAGTACAATAGCAAAGCTACAAAGAAATAAAAATTTACTCAAAGCTAGCGTTAAAAGCAAAAAATCGATTAAATTGCTCACAAGAAAAAGCCGTTCCCAAGCCAGCTCAAATCAAAAGGGCTATTACGCCTTGTTAGTTGAATTGTTAGAAGAATTATTAATGAAATGATCCAAGGCAAAACCCAGCTTACCCGGCTATATTTCTAAACAGTTGCGCATTTGTACGTAAGTTTATAATTAGTTATTTCCGCATTGGGCCCGAAGCGATCGCTTTATACAGTGGCTGGTGCAATTAACTTCGTTCATGGCTGTACTGTCAGCTGAACACGCACTGCTAAGTCTAATATGTTTGTACTGAATACTTAGTAATTAATTGCAAATGATGGAGTTTTGAATGTATGGAGGTTACGTCATCAAATTGAGGTTTGATTGTGATTTTGTTTGAAGTATTACAAGTAAAATAATTGCCATTGATAAAAGCATGCGAAAGTTTACATTCGTAATCCTAATTCTAACTAATGTTATAAATGCGAAAGTAAGTTTGTTTGATATGCTTTCACGCTAAAATAGCTGAACAGATTTGTATGAAATTTGGCACATAGGCAGAAATTTTCGTCCTGGATCGCAGACAAAGTCGTGGACAGCAGCCAGTAAACATATAAAAGTAATTCGTAACTTTTCCACTAAAGTGTCCTTGGACATTCTAGTCTGTAATCTTTAGACAAAAAGTCTTTTAAAACTGCAACATTACTTGAAATCGAAGCATCAATAATAAATCTGAAATATATTAAAATTGCTTCTACCAACATCAAATATTCAAAGTCTTTGAAGTTTTACTAGTAAGCAATAAACCTGGAGCACTTATTTATGAATTCAGTCATTTACACATTCGTTCAAAAGAACTGCGAAGAAAAATATGGACCTTTCAATTCCTAAATAAAACTAGCAATAAAGTTATCACGATTCTAAAAGATTAGAAATCAAAGAACATTGAATAAATCCCTCTAGAACCAAGTTAAATCGGAAACTACGATAACATTATCCTAACCTAAGAGCTCATTACGAAATCGTAAAAAAATACAAACTGAAATGAACTAGACCCATATTTTAATTTCGTGTAACGCCGCTGTACTAGAGATTTTATGGTGCCGCTCAAGTTATACGCGTAAGCGAGCTATGGCAGCTTGCTCAGGGCCCCAATTATATATGGTTATAACGATTCCCTGCGGAATCTTACTACGTTCAAACTACGTCAATATCGTGTTTTGTAGAAACCAATGTAACGGTAAGGAATCGAAATGTCATATTATGTGTGTAATACAATTTGTCGATATTATTAGTACGATATCAGCAGAAGTCGTGTGTGATCTAAGGAAATGACGTGGTTTTGAAGTAAGGAACCGTTATGTGGCCATAGTGAATTTAGGCCCTGCTAATATTTTTCAAACCAAACGCCAAAAATAAAATACTCGTAGATATAATAAGTGGAATTAGACCTCTTTGATCTTGTGAATTTAAAGATATTGCTAAAGCATGTGTAGAGGTGGCCCAGTGATAACAGACCCGACTTACGACCGGAGTTGTAGATCCTAGGTTCGAACCTAGGATGTACAACTCGGGTCGTAGACCAAGGCAGGCGCCTTTTTTTTAAAGTGAAAACCTCTTTAGGCGCGTTGGGCATTTTTTGAGATGGAAAAAACAATTGAAATCGTAACACCGTTACCGATACCTCTGTTTTTTAGTAGAGGTATTTCAATAATTTGAGTCTCAAAAGATAGGTTTAGGTCCAGAACTCATATTCCAATTGGAATTATAAGAATCGGATAAGCCGTTTCGAACATTTGACCTAAATTATGATTTTGAATAATGTGAAATCCTCGCGACACTGTTACCGATACCACTGACAACACGAACGTACGAACGAACAACGTTGAACATAAGTTGAACGTTGTTTAATCTGACGATTCAAAAAATATTTCCTGACGATTCAAAACTGACTGATAATACTCACGTAATTGTTCAAGTTTTCACTTCTGTCGGCATTCCTGGAGTGCAACTGTTTTTTTTTTAGTAGCCATTAACGTGCTACTGCAGAAAAAGGCCTCCCTACTCTCTGTCCACCTCTCTCTGTCCAGAGCTGACAAGGACCAATCTTTATTAAAGGAGTCCAGCTCAACCCGCCATCTCCGTCTGGCGCTTTACTCTGTGTAAATAAGTTCATCAACACTGGTCTCAACGGTGGAGGAAAATATCGCGAAGAAACCGGTATGTCCTCGATCCAAAAATTCGAAGACTTATGACTTCTTTCTCTACATCTACCCACACTGGGCACGCGAGAGGAGGCCTGTGTCCCAGCAGTAGGAAGCATTATAGGCAGATTATGCTAAAGTATCATCATCTGCCTAGCCTTTTCCCAACTATGTTAGGGTCGGCTTCCAGTCTAACCGGATGCAGCTGAATATGCAGTATTTTACATGGAGCGACTGCCTATCTAACCTCCACATCCCAGTTACTGGGTACCACGATACCCTTTGATAAGACTGGTTATCAGACTTCCGGGCTTCTGACGACCCGACGACCGTCTATCCGACTAAACAGACAGCTGTGCTGCTGGGGAGTTTGTTTCGCCACTTCTTCTTCCCAGCTAAAGCACTAGGAAGTGGTGAAGGGTGGGCATTTTGGGGGACTGTCTCATGTACTTTTACGTTCGAAAAGTGCTGATTCTCAGCCTAATTTGAATAAATGACTTTTGATTTTGATTTTGACCCGTAACGACCGTCAAAAATCCACAAATGACAGCATGCTTTCTTATTTTCTGCAACACCAAGACATGCACGAAATGTCTCATCCTACAGTGTGTATTTATCAATGATGGGAGTGGAATGTCCACAAAACATTAATCTTTTAGTAACTTTACTCATTGTGGCTGTTTAGATAATTCTACAATCTTTCTAGGATAGTTATTTGTTGACGCATAAGGCTTATAGGTGATTATTTAGAATTGAGAATAACGTAGTTTCTCCAAACACCATTCATTTTATAGTATGGAAGCGCCGCTACTGCGCCTGACATGCACAATACAAGGAGTGGCAAGCTGCAAGCCACTACGCAACTTCATAATTACCTATTTCCCATTTCGCCTCGGGCCCGCCGGCTTTACTGTGAGCCTTAATTAACTGCACTATGTTGTAATATTCCAAGCTTCAGTTATATTCCAAGGAATGTAACAAAACAAAACTCCAGCACTACTCATACGGATGTGCTCAAGTTAGAAGTTTTGGTGAAGGAAATAAATTATGTAGGTGTAAAAAATAATTAACTTACCTCAAAAGTTGCTAGAATTTGATGTACTGGCAGAATTTCTGTTCAACATTTAGCCGTCAATGTGCAAGGCAGTGGGTTAAAAAGTATATACTTTAACATTATTATTTTCATGAAACAATGTTAAAAGCATACTTATAACAATCAGTTGGCTGTAGTTTGAATCACAAACTCGTATTTACTTACTTGCGATAATTCAAGAATATTAACAAAATCGTGTTTGGCTTAAAATCAAAATCAAAAGTCATTTATTCAAATTAGGCTGAGAATCAGCACTTTTAGAACGTCCAAATACATAAGACAGTCCCCGAAAACGTCCAGCCTTCAACACTTCCTAGTGCTTTAGCTGGGAAGAAGTGGCGCACTGTAGCTGTTCTTGTCCTCTTAATTTAAATATTTTGTTGATTTTAAAAGTGCACATGGGGGCGCTCACGATCAGACAACTGGGCGTTTAATTTAGTATTGTATAGATACACTGGTACGCATCATACATTCATTGCTATATTGCCAAAAGAATTCTGTAGTTGCTTCCAACAAAACACGATAAAAACGTACCTGATTCTGTCTTATTAAAGTGGCGATAATTACTGCCACGTTAATAACACACAAAAAACATTGCCATAGGCAGCTGATTGTAATTATTTGTGCAATTACATCGCAATCCAGTTATTTGCAGCATTTAATAAAGTTGTACTTACATGTCACATCTAGCTGTTTTTGCATTAAGACTGACCAGTAATTTTGAAATTAAATTCGAACCTATTCCCATTTAACGGGCACAAATCCAGAGCTGTAACTGAGAAATTCCTGAGAGAAAACCCCCAATTTGCCCGACCTGGGAATCGAACCCAAGATCTCATGCTTAGTAACTATTACCCTTTTCAGATTTTTTTTCTTTGTATAATGAAAATGTTTTGTCGTTATTAAGTTGCACAAGTAACATAAGAACTCATAAAAGTTTTTCCCGAAAAATCTTTATCTCAATAACTATTGCTTACGTGAATACGTACTTTGTATTCGCTTTCAAAACATGCGTAGTAAAAGGAAAGTACTAAGTTTTCAGTCCCTAATGTACAAGTGGTCTTAGTGGCAAGTTTTTACTTAAATTTAGCTCTGAGGAAGAACTTTACGCCCCACTCTATATAAAGTTATATCTGCTGAAACGACTACACGAGATTTCAGATTATTTCAGCAAATGTCTAAGGACTAGATTATCAATTATTTATCACTAGCTTTTGCCCACGGCCTCAATTGCGTGGTTGTCGGAAAATATCTTATGGGATCGTACTACCGATATTTAAAGTACCCTATACAGGGTGTAAGGAAAACGCTTCCGAAAACGACATTTGATAGGGCTAGTGATTCTCGATACAGTACCAAATTTTTACCTATTTTTTTATCATTCTTTGTACACTATGCTGTGAGAGCAGTTAAATGCACCATTATATGAGAATAAACACATTTAAAACGACCCCACGTCCAGGCGGCGACTTTAGGTTTAGGCATCCTTTGTAAAGCGCCGCCAAAATAAAATAAGTAGAAACATTACAGAAGCGTCAAATAACCAATTTAAAGCGAAAGGTTATTGGTATCCGTTTGCATTTAGGTTGTATATAACCTACGTTCTGGCTTCGGAAGCGTTCCCCTTACACCCTGTATGTTAGTCCAGGTAATGAGTGTATTAATTTCGTAATACATAATACTCTATTGGTTTACATGGCACGTTGGCCAGTAATGTTCCCAGTCAGCATGATTTTTTCTCAATCATTGTCAATCATTGTCAGACTTTTACTGACTAAAACCCACCCGTTCCTTCAGTTGCCTGTGTGCCAGGGGCCACGGTATCTCGTTCGAACAACCCGCACCTCTGACAGAGGTTAGATTTGGTTTGATTTGGTTACCAAAGCATATAAGGTCTACCTCTGCTGTAAGGTTTTCAGCAATGGTATTACATTTATGCATCATCATCATTTCAGCCGTAAGTTGTCCACTGCTGGACATAGGCCTCTCCCAAAAGGGGGGTTTTGCCATAATCGCCACGCTTGGCAGGCGGGTTGGCGATCGCAGTATGGTGGTAAAATACATAGAGAACGCTACTGCCCATTCTCTAGTAAGTCCAATAGTCGCCTTCTACGACACCCACGGGAAGAAATGGGATGATGCTATTCTTTTACGTCCGACACCACACGGATAGGATATATGTTATAAAAGAATTAAATTAATTCTTTTAATGTGTTTGAACTTATTTAGGGAGAAAGTAGTCTGCGAAATTAGTTTTTTGCTATTTTCAGGGCAGTGTCAGATTGTATGTATTATTAAAATATGATTCGCAACCATAGATAGAAGTACTGAGTAGCTCGCTGTCCGGTAAGGACCAAGCCCGGGTCGACGGCGCGTTGTGTTCCACGCGCGCCTCAAAGAGATGTCAGCGGCAACTGGTGGGGCCCGCAAGGGCCGATGCCTGCCAGGGATGCGGGTTGTTCGAGAGAAATACCGTAGCCCCTGGCACACAGGCAACTGAGGGAACACGGGTGGGTTTTATTCAGTAAAAGTCTGACACGCCCTCCTGCTCCACCCAGAGCGCGAGAAGTTATTTGATGATATCCCACCCAAAAAAAGAATCCATAGGTAGAAAACCCAGGGTTTTTTCTATTTCTATCGCAACAATAACAAGCATGTATTTTCAGAATTATTATTATTATCATTAAAATCATCTATCTCTCTCGTTCGCGTTCTCGTCCCTCTACGTTCATATTTTTAGTCCCGTTTCAATATAGGTACTTCATGACACAGTCATTCAATGGGATTATATGAACTTAGAGGAAGTTGTATTGTCTATTTTAATGTTTTACTGATTTGCTAATTGCAAGAAATGTAGTAAAATTTTGATTTCACGTGTTACTCTGGCGCTAATTATTATAGACATCAGCTGTTTCCACCTAAAAATAGCGAGCCTAATAGCCTCTTCTCAATAGTGACCTACACAACAGTTTAACTAAAGCCCTCAATACACAAGCTCAACTTATAAAACAAGGCATTCTTGTTAACAAGTTAAAACAGTGGAGGCCAGAACTTTAATTTAGAGGCACGATATTTGCGAACACCCCTTCTCCCTGCCAACCCTTCCCGCGCCGCCCAACTGTCAACTGCAAAGGCTTTCGTGTAAGGAAATTTAAGGTCGGTCACGCGGACCGGCGACGCCCGTCTAGGGTTTACAACGGATCTATATTAGACACTGGATTTGCTTGCAGTGTTTGTAAATACGACGTTAGTTTCCACTTTTGTTTTGGCGTTTTGTTTGTGGCGAGACCTTTACTAGAGAAGACGATAGTATTGGTGGAAACTTAAGGGAGGCGTTCTTTTAGAGATCCACAAAAACAAACAAAGATTAAAACTGTACGTGAACATACATACATAAAATCATGCCTTTTAACACGCTTTTTATTAGCTTCATCTGTATGTTTGTATGTTTGTTTGTAACCGACTCCTTTGAACTTGATTTTGACCCACTTCAAACGGTCAGATTTCATTCAAACTTTGTAGACTTATCAAGGACCGATACCAAGTCAATAAAAAAAAAGTCATGCTTTTGTAGTTAGCAGAACATAAGGCATTAAAAAAATCTAAAAAAACACGCTTTAAAAACGCAACTAAAAAAGCAGAAAATAATTTAAAAAAAACGTGGGGAGCTTTTTGAGGTATTTTTATAATCAATTAATATCAAGCACCCCATGCTTTATTTAAATTATTTTCTGCTTTTTAGTTGCGTTTTTAAAGCGTGTTTTTATCTATTATTTATTCCAATGGATTTAGGCAGAAACTAAAGAACGCCACCTGCTACGATCCGTACATACTACTTTTGCCTTGTTTAAGTTCATACACGTGGTCATACACGCACGCCCCGGTTGCGAGTACTACGAACCTGATCATTCTGAAGAACATCACCAATAAGGTCACCATATGTCCTCCGAGGGCGTCCCCTCCGCTTTTCCACTACATCTGCGTTGTAAATACCTTTTTTTAGCCACCCTTCGCTCATCCTCTTAACATGACCAAACCATCTGAGCAATACAATGCATCCCGTATCTAATTTATAGTCCTATGTTCTACAAAATCTATTACCAGTCCGTAAACACGAAAATTAATTTCCTCCATACATGCTCTTTGTATTTCAAAATCTATTCAAACACAACCCACTTCATTTTCAATGCACAGCGTAGCCTCAAGCAACATCTACTTATGACATTTCCATTAAAACTGCAAATCTTTAATACTGTAGGTTAGGACAAACACGCTACGTTCACGTCAAGCTGTCTCGACTTTGAGATCCAGGTTTTAAATTAGCACAGACTACTCGGAAAACAAGAAGGAAACCAACCTTAATCTGTTTAGGTCACGCTATAGTAACGTAACGCGAAATGTAACGTTAGGGAGTTTACAGCGTTTGAATTACTGGATTTGCGGCAAGACGAGCGTTGTTTGGATGCGGTTTCTGTTTTAATAGCAAAAAGCGAATCAGACTTGACACGTTGGTTTGTTATAAGCATATAACACGCGGGAACACCCTTCTTGTTGAGTCTATGGAATTGTATTTATTAAGTGGAATGTAATTAATTATTATAAGACGAAAATGTTGTGAAGCTAAATAGAAAAATAAATATAAAACGAGCCACGGGGTGGTTTCATATTTACTGATATTAAAAGCTAATGATGAAACATTATTTTTTCATAAGACTATATCTAAGATTCCTACCATCTTCCAACGCAGATTTTATTAAAATTAATGAGCTACTTTTATGAAAAGATCTTCTCATCTTATAACAACTATTTTCGTTTTCACGAGCTTTATTATACCTAGTAAGTACCCAATACAATATATTTTTAACATGGATTATAAGAATATTCTGAATATTATTACCTACATATATGCAATCAGGTCAATGGTCATCATCATCATCATCATTTCAGCCGAAAGACGTTCACTGCTGGACGTAAGCCTCCCCCAAAAGGGGCGTTTTGCCATAATCGCCACGCTTGGCAGGCGGGTTGGCGATCGCAGTATGGTTGTAAAAATGCATAGAGAACGCTGCTGCCCATTCTCTAGCAAGTCCCTTAGTCGCCTTATACGACACCCACGGAAAAATCGGAAAATTAGAGATCAATGGTGGCCCAGTGAAATCAGCCCCGACTTACGAGTTGTAATTCATATGTTCGAACCCAGGCAGGCGCTTAACTTAGAGTACTTAAATAATTTCTTCACCACTGCCCTCAAAACGGTGAAGGAATCATCGTGAGGAAACCGGTACGTCCTAGAACCAAAAATCCGAAGACATACACACACACACATACACACACATTTGATATCTACCAACCCGCACTAGGCCCACGTGACAGATCACAGCCCACTCTCAAAGAAAGGGGGCCTGTGTCCCAGCAGTGGGAACATTATAGGCTGATAATGCTATTCAAATAAAACAATAAAGCTCGAAGACTCTCAATTATTTTTAATGAGTCCAGCATTTGTTAATCCAAAGAATTAACAGTGCAGGATAGTAATAATCACGCCAATTAATTGTCCAGTACAATGCTATAATGGAAACGGATACCCAGAAGTGACGCGCGCACGCTTCACGGATATTTGCAGGCTTGAGGACTGTTCTTTATACTTGGATTTAATAAAAATGGATGGTTACGAGTTTATTGAAAACTGAGAAATGGAGTTTTAGACACAGTCTCGAGTCCTAAAAATACTTATCAAACGCAAGTACGCTACGTGATTACAAAACGCCTTTGTTTAAAAAGTTTAAACAGGGTTAAGTTAAATTAGTAAGCAAAACTTATACTACAATATATTTTTGATCAATGAACATAGTGTAGTTACTTGAAATATCTGTTTAAACAATTGGTTTTTGATTAAACGAATAAACTGCTTTTCAAAACTAACTACCAGTGGTCACTGACACCTAAAGCTTGTATCATATTGCTCATCAAAACTAAGTGCATATTTCACCAATGAAACGGAACGTTCAGCACATCTTGACCACGTTCAAGAGCTGTTAGTGTCAAAATTCTTATGGAACATTAACACTGACAGGTCTTGAACGCGGTTTAAAAGTGCTGATCGCGTTTAGTTTCATTTATGGAATCGGTACTTAGTTTTGATGCGCAATATGATACACTCAAGCAAAAAGTCGCAACAAGCATTACAGGAAAACCACTACGATTGAAGATATACAAACGCCTAATATCAGGGACGGGATCTATCAATAAACAAAGCCCATTCTGCAAATTAATTCATAACCAATTGCCAATGACTATCCAACACTTCCGATCTTCGTATTCAAGTCCGTCTCAGTTATTGTCGCCAGAGTGGCGAATACAATCGACTAGTTAATTACGGCTCCCATAGGAAGGGCTACGTATCGGAGGGTATAGCCAATTATAAAGTTTGAACCTCCACGACCATTTGCCACAGACCCTCAACCGCCCTAGACAGGGAAGTAGAAAGTTTGAAACGGGAAAAAACGAAAGGGCCAACTTACGCTGGCAAAATATTTCCCTCTGTTTGCGTTTAGGTGAAAACCAGATCTGAAAGTTTGTCCTAAACAGTGTTTCGTGTTTGCATTTTGTCGCGGGGTGCGAAAAGTGTAGTTTCGTAATTTGCGAGAATTTGAGCGTAGAGTTCCCGAGTCAGTTTGTAACATGTTTTTGTTATGATAATAATTTCGGTTGGGAACGGAATGAGGTTCCGTATTACAGTGAATATGGGTGAATATTTTGAGGTGGAACTTTGGGTTTAGGTGTGTTTCGTTGCTTTTACAGGACATTTTCATATTTAAGTTGATTTGCAATTTGTTTCCTTACATGCGTATAACACAATTTTATTATTATGGTAGGTACAAGGCCAAATTATCCACTACTGAACATAGCCTCGTCATAAACCAATTAATCTGCCTAGCCTCTTCCCAACTATGTTGGGGTCAGATTCCAGTCTAACTGGATGCTGCTGTATACCAGTATTATACAAGGACTCGCTGCCTATCTAACCTCCACAAGCCAGTCACTGGGTAATACGGATACCCTTTAGTTAAGACTGGTTTGTCAGACTTTCGACTTTCTGACGGATGGTAACGACTGGCAAAGATCTACGAATGACAGCCGGAACCAACGCCTTAACGTTCTTTCCGAGGGCTTGCGGACGGCGAGTAATGGGTAGCTCGCTGTCCGGTAAGGACCAAGCCCGGGTCGACGGCGCGTTGTGTTCCACGCGCGCCTCAAAGAGATGTCAGCAGCAACAGATGGGGCCCGCAAGTGCCGATGCCTGCCAGGGGTACGGGTTGTTCGAAAGAGATACCGCGGCCCCTGGCACACAGGCAACTGAGGGAACACGGGTGGGTTTTAGTCAGTAAAAGTCCGACACGCCCTCCCGCTCCACCAAGAGCGGGAGAAGTTATTTGATGATTTCCCACCCAAAAAAAAAAACAAAAAAAACGTTCTTTCCGAGGCGTGAAGAGGTCTTGGTATGCAATGGTCACCCATCCATGGACCAACCTCGGCAAGCTTAGCTTAACTCGACCTAAACTAATTACAAATAAATAGTCGTGATCGTGGTCGCGTAGCTAATCCTAAAATTGATAAACTTAATAATCACGAAGTAAAACGCAATCCATAAATAAAGAAGACCAAGCTAAAGTACGTTCAGTAACTACATTATCACCTGAAAGCGAAACCAAACACTCAACCTAATTAAAGCTTCGTAACAAGAAAATAACCAGCGGAGTATATCTGAAGACACCCCAATTAATACCGGAGCTCGTTAATCAAGTACTATTAAAGACTTCGGCCCGATAATTACATTTGCTTCCCACGGTGGCGACAAAATAAACAGATTATATACCTTACATGTAAACATCTTTTGACGTATGCCCCTAAATTGATGACGTATGCCCGTAAATTGGTGTCGCATGCTTATTTACCTTTAATGACACCTAGAGCTGAACTCATTATAGCGAACTTTGATGTAGGTGTCTGAGGGATGATGTTATGGGGGAAAGTAGTGGTTGACCTTATCGTGTGGCGTGTTATAGGTATTTGCGTGGGAGAAGGGCATGTGGAAGTTTGAAATGGATATTGTTGACAGACTAACAAGGTGATGGTCGTCATTAATTAGTTAACCTTTCGATGTGCGTCTAATATCCGCTTGGGACTTAGAATTAGTCTTTGTTATAAACAAACGTAGGTGTTTCGAATGTACCTACTGACGAAAAACACCGTTGTTAAAAAAAATCAAGAGGCCTACTCTCTAAGCACGAAATCCGTAATCTCGGTCGTAGTTACGGGCGTTTCCTTCTCCGTATCATTTACGGACTAATGATTAGTTAGAGGCCTAAACTAAGAATGAATTACTACACGATTTGACAGGTGTCCCTGCTCCCTATACGGTTTTACCCGTCTAAAAAAGTTAATTAATCAGCTGTAGGAGTCGCTTCGAAGTTTCGAACTATTTTTGGACGGGCCCGTATTTTCGCTGACGGAGTTAGAGAGTATCCCCCAGGATCGCACTTGTATCGTGCTTTGATAACTAATTTATAGCAGTTTGCAGCTGTATTTTGAAAATCGCCGTTACGGGTAGTCAGAAGGCCGAAAGTGTGACAGCCAGTCTTATCAAGGGTTATTTATTATATTTGGACGATAATTACGAGAATTCACCAATCACGACTCTTTAAATAGGTGAATCCCACCCGCTTTGGGCAGTCATTCCCACCAGCAATCTATCAATTAAACCACCCAGAGAAAAATACAACGTAGCTTACCAATCCCAAACTCAAATTAAATCTAAACAACGAAATCCGAAACCTTACAAAAGTCATATACCACATCGTGCGCGATATAATACAGTGAGCGAGTGCGAGCTCCGAAAACGCATTATTTTAATTAAACTTGTATGAGACGGAATTAGTTGTGAGACGCTGTTTCATTAAAGCTGTGTGCTTATGTTTTGTTGACAGAGAAAGCAAAGACTGTGGCTCCTATTACAGAACCTCACTCAAGATTCGAGGATTACTTTAAACTGCTTTAAAGCTATTTGATTGGTTGAAACTTGTTTGAAGTAATGCTTCAGGACCTCTGTATAATATTTAGGAACGTAGGGCATAATACTAATGTAGGGCTTCTTCTTAAGAAAGCGTAGCTAAATGAATAAAATGCTGCCGTAAAAGTCAATTTGTATACTGGGCTTGCTGCGGTCAGTCCTTAGATGGGAGACCATTCGTAACACATGGATCTTGGCTATTATAAGAACAATCAGTACCCAAAGTGGAGCCGTTTGCATTATTCAATATACCTAGCCTTTCTCAACCATTTCAGTATTTTACACAGAGTGACTAGCTATCTGACCACCACAACCCAGTTACTGGGTAATACGATACCCCTTGGTAAACCTGGTTGTCAGACTATTGGCCTTCAAACTCGCAACGACTGTCAAATGCTATTAATATGTAATAAAAAAAGAAACAGAAAATTGTTTATCTACTTAAGTGCTAGTCTAGAGAAGCATAGTTTTGGTTGAATAGGTCAAAACAATGAGGAACGTAGTCTCCACTTGGAAACTCGGCTGTTCTTATTAAATGCTCTTCGATCAAAGAGCCGAGCTGTATGTAGAGAAAACTTTATTAATATAGTCGTTATTAGTTTTAGCAATATTGGTTAATATGAAGCACTTGAGAGTGAATCGATATTTATGTTTAATCTCTAACAGGATGGGTTTATGTGGAAACAATTTCCCATTTCAACTAAAATTAGAATGAGTAAATATTGCCTAGAAAAAAAAAAGGATGCCTAAGTAAATAATAAAAAAAAACGTGTGGGATTGAAGGAAAAGGAAGAAAAAGCGTACGGTTTTTCTTCAATTCTGAATGTAACGTCGCGTCGTTAACTCTATTTTTAAAATACTTAAATTTTATTTTGACCTCACACCTCACGTTCTCAGAAACCTTAAAAACGACACCTATGACGAAAAATGTGAAAATTTTCGCAGCAAATTTTGTTTTTTATTGGCTGCAGCACCCTCGAAAACCTTGAAAATTATATCACTCTCTCTCTCTCTCTGTCCTTTTCTATTATATATTAGTAAAAGTCGCATAAACGTATTTTCGTTACGTAATGCTTTTTGATTTCTATGATTATATTCCCACCTCAAGATGCGTTAAAGAACTTCGTGCCTAAGTACAAAATAGGGCAACGTTTAAAATAGGTCTACAATTCCATACAAGGGATTCACAGGGACAATCTTTGTTCACCTGTTGGATTCTTTAACTTATTTAGAAGGATAGCAACTATTCTGTCTCTTGGGCATCTTTGACTATGGTAAAACAAACAGCAGTTCTGTTTTTCTTTTTCTAGATCAGCGTAAGAAATACAATACGTACTAGTAAGCAAACCTGTGTCGGTTTTTACTTTCCACTCCGCTGCATATCTAGAGGCGTACCCAACAGAAATAACACACAAGGCTAACATAAAACTGAATATATACAATATTTCTATCTGTGAGTGGAAACAAAACACGCGCTGCAGTGTAGAAATAAATTCAACATGGCCGGCATAGCATAAAGTTGATGTACTGTTGGTTCAAATCAATTCACTGCTGCTGTCTGATGTATTGCGATTCAATTCGCGCTGTTTGGTAGTGAGAGTAGGTAATAATGGCGGCGACGAATTTTTTTAATGATTTTTATTATTTTGTGCAAACTCTGTTTCATAGAATTCGCGACAATCTAAGTGTCAGAAAAACAATATTGTTTGGTTTTATTACAGTTTCATGATTATTTTGTCTGTTCATTATCATATTTTCCCATTTCTTTTATTTTATTAGCGCGTCAGATTTTAATATTCATCTAATAACTTCTGACGTGTTTAACAAACGACCCTTGAGATAAAAATGACATAGTATTTTTTTCGGAAAAATAAGGGGGCTAGACGGACAAAATTAAGACCAAAAGTTGTAACGACACTTTTAATTTCTTAATTAAAGTGTCATTACAACTTCACCAACAGTTATTTTTTTTTTTTTCTGGGTGGGAAATCATCAAATAACTTCTCCCGCTCTGGGTGGAGCGGGAGGGCGTGTCAGACTTTTACTGACTAAAACCCACCCGTGTTCCCTCAGTTGCCTGTGTGCCAGGGGCGGCGGTATCTCTTTCGAACAACCCGCACCCTTGCGGGCCCCATCTGTTACTGCTGACATCTCTTTGAGGCGCGCGTGGAACACAGCGCGCCGTCGACCGCCGTCGATCGGTTGGCCGAATGGTTGGGTGGGCCGATTGGTTGGCCGATTGGTTGGCCGATTGGTTGGCCGATAGGTTGGCCGAACGGTTGGCCGATCGGTTGGCCGATTCGTTGGCCGATAGGCTGGCCGATTGGTTGGCCGATAGGTTGGCCGATTGGTTGGCCGATAGGTTGGCCGATAGGTTGGCCGATTGGTTGGCCCATTGGTTGGCCGATCGGTTGGCCGATTGGTTGGTTGATCGGTTGGCCGATTGGTTGGCCGATAGGTTGAGCAATTGGTTGGCCAATAGGTTGGCCAATTGGTTGGCGGATAGGTTGGCTGATCGGTTGGACGATTGGTTGGTCGATCGGTTCGCTGATTGGTTGGGTTGGCCGATTAGTTGGCCGATTGGTTGGCCGATAGGTTGGCTGATTGGTTGCCCGATCGGTTGGCCGATTGGTTGGCCGATTGGTTGGCCGATTGGTTGGCCGTTCGGTTGGCCGATTGGTTGCCCGATCGGTTGGCCGATTGGTTGGCCGATTGGTTGGCCGATTGGTTGCCCGATCGGTTGGCCGATTGGTTGGCCGATTGGTTGGCCGATTGGTTGGCCGATCGGTTGGCCGATTGGTTGTCCGATTGGTTGGCCGATAGATTGGCCGATTGGTTGGCCGATTGGTTGGCTGATTGGTTGGCCGATCGGTTGGCCGATTGGTTGGCCGATTGGTTGGCAGATCGGTTGGCCGATTGGTTGGTTGATCGGTTGGCCGATTGGTTGGCCGATAGGTTGGGCAATTGGTTGGCCAATAGGTTGGCCAATTGGTTGGCCGATAGGTTGGCCGATCGGTTGGACGATTGGTTGGTTGATCGGTTGGCTGATTGGTTGGGTTGGCCGATTAGTTGGCCGATTGGTTGGCCGATCGGTTGGCCGATTGGTTGGCCGATCGGTTGGCCGATTGGTTGGCCGATTGCTTGACACCTCTCAAGTGTTAAAACACTTAGCTCAATAAATTGAGCTAACTTCGGTGGAACATTCTTTGCTCTCTTTTCTTTCTTTTCTTTCTTTCATTCTTTTTTTCATTTTTCTTTTTTTTCTTTGTTGATTAGAGGTCCCCCACATCCCTTTGGATGTTAATTCAGTATTCAAAACCTGGATCAGCCGTCACTTGGGACTGATCATCTTTTAAATGCTTATTTTCAATTCAATTCAATTTATTTATTTTGTTAAACATAGGTATGGTTACAGTTAGAATTGTCTAAAATATGTGCACTATGTTTTGGCAATATGTAGCATACAAAATTAACACAACAAGCAATCATAATTACAAAGTGGCATGCCAATACATTACAAAAAAAAACAATCAATTTAAAATATGTCAGGTAGGTAAAAAGGTCATTACAATTTCAGATAAATAAACACATTCAAACTTAATAAATAAATAAAAATCATTTATGAGTTTAATTAGCAAGTCGGAATCGTCATACCTCTGTTTATCATTAGTAAACTCAATGATGGAGTAGTAACATCTATTTAAAAGGAATCTAAACAAGGACCTTTTAAAGGATCCCAGACATTTCTAATTACTGCTGGTTATACTATTATATATTTTTGGGGCCATGCCTAGGACACTTTTGCCGAAAAATGCGGTTTTATGAGAGGTAACACTAATGGTATTCTGATAACGGCGAGAGCGCAATTGTCCAAATAAATGCAGGTTACAGCGAACAAACACTCCCATTTCATAAATGTACATAGACGGTTTTTTTTTTTTTTTCTGGGTGGGAAATCATCAAATAACTTCTCCCGCTCTGGGTGGAGCGGGAGGGCGTGTCAGACTTTTATTGACTAAAACCCACCCGTGTTCCCTCACATGCCTGTGTGCCAGGGGCCGCGGTATCTCTTTCGAACAACCCGCACCCCTGGCAGGCATCGGCCCTTGCGGGCCCCATCAGTTGCTGATGGCATCTCTTTGAGGCGCAAGTGGAACACAACGCTCCGTCGACCCGGGCTTGGTCCTTACCGGACAGCGAGCTACCCATTACTCGCCGTCCGCAAGCCCGCGCCTACGGTGGCCGGGAATCAGCCTGGGATTCCCGACGCCCAGGGCGTCTCCTGCGAAGGCCACGGCTGTGAGGGCGCATGTACTGCATCTCCCTCACGTGCGCCGCCTCCCTCTTTGCGAGCATAACTGCTTCGCTGAAGGAGGCGACTGCTAGCCATGCCCTCTCGCTCCGTACAATGGCCTGGACCAGGGTCGGACGCGAGAGATCGCCGCCGCCGATCACCTCCACGAGGACACGGCGATGCTCCGCCCAAGCCGGGCAGACCTCCACCGTATGCTCCACCGTGTCCTCTGGGCGATCTTCGCAATGGAAACACCCGGGCGTTTCCTCCCGCCCTATCCGAAACAGGAACCTCCCGAAACAACCGTGTCCGGTGAGGACCTGTGTCAGGCGGAAGGTGAGGACGCCATGCCGCCTCTCAAGCCACTCCTCAAAGAGGGGACTTACCGCCGCAATCGCGGCGTGCCCAATGTACATAGACGGTAGAGTGAGTAAACGAATTTCCTTAAATAATGGTTTACAACTATCAATCGATTGTAATTTGGTAAACGATCACAAGCATTTCTTCTGAGCTTTAAAACCAGCCAACCAGCTGTCAGTGGAGTTGCCCCAGAAAATGATTCCGTACCTAATGCTAGAAGTCACATAAGCATTATAAGCTATTTGTACTGTAACGCGATTAACCGGTTTTGATACAATTTGTACAGAGCATACGCAAATTGACAAAGCGTCGATATGATTTTTCCAAGTCAGATGACTATCTATGTAAAGGCCCAGAAATTTTGCGATGTCACTTTCAGCGATTGCTACGTTACCATATCTTATATTTAGTTTTGGTTTATTTGTTCTTTGATTAAATGTCATTATTTTAGTTTTGTTAAGATTTTTGTTTAGATTGTTATTAACTAACCAATTTATTATATTTTTTAAATCGTCATTTATGTAATTTTCAAAATATTAATGTCATAACTAGAGAATAAAATAGTGCTGTCATCAGCAAATAAGACCATCTGATGCTTACTGGCCTTAGGCATATCATTTATGTAAATGTTAAATAATGGAGGGCCAAGAATGCTCAAAATCAAAATCAAAATCAAAAGTCATTTATTCAAACTAGGCTGAGAGTCTTTCTGAACGTCAAAATTACATAAGACAGTCCCCCAAAACGCCCGCCCTTCACCACTTCCTAATGCTTTAGCTGGGAAGAAGAAGTGGCGCAACAAACTCCCCAGCAGCACAGCTGTCTGTTATGTTAGAAGAACTTGATTCTATACAATAATAGCATATAATTAACATTCAAAAATTAATGAAAATGTAATTGATTTAAAAAAAATGGTTTATGCAGTCAAGTTAAATAAACAATGATATGAAGTAATTCATATGACCTGTCAGTGCTGCTACCTTGAAGAACACCATAAGTGGTTTTCCTAGGACATGACATGTATGTTCTTTCAACTTTCGAGCTCGCACATAGCCTATCAAGCGATGTGATTTGAGTGCGATTAGAGAGATAAGATTTTAATAGTTTTAATGCAGTTCCTCTAATCCCATAACGCTCTAATTTGTTTAGCAGTATACCATGATCTACATAATCGAATGCTTTAGACATATCCATAAACAAAGCCGCCACTGGAGTTCTAGCATCAACACTAGAAACAATTTTCTTTATCACGTTATAAATCGCCATATTAATGGATTTACCTTTTCGGAATCCAAATTGTTCTCTGCAAATGAGATCATGTTTTTCAAAAAACGACGAAAGGCTGTTATATATCACCTTTTCTATAATTTTGGAAAAAATAGGAATAAGTGCAATCGGCCTATAATTACCTATGATACTTTTATCATCTTTTTTATGAATTGGTTTTAAAACAGTAATTTTTAATTTGTCCGGGAAATGGCCATATTCAATGCCAAGACTGATGATATAGCTCATAGCAGGTCCTATAATTGGTGCTACATGTTCGACTACTTTTGTGATGATGCCATCATATCCATGACTATTGGTATTATTTAAAGAGCGAATTATAGCTACTATGTCTGCTGGTACTGTAGGAGGAATAAATATGGAGTTACAATTAGTGTCAATGTTTCTATATGAAAGAGTAGAATTATTCGGTTGAATTTCGTCTATAAAATAGTCATTAAAAACTTGTGCAATTAGTCGAGGCTCATGTATTTTACTGTCATTTATTGTTACATAGTCAGGTATATTTTCTCTAGGGTAGTTAATCTTATTTTTATTGATAATCTTCCAAGTCGCTTTAGTTTTATTCTTGGCCGAATTTATGTGAAAGTCATTCTGAGATTTTTGGGTCAATGTTATTATTTTCTTTAAACTAGCAGTATTTTGCTTTAGTAAAAGTTTATTTTTAGAAGTAGGGGCTCGCCTGTATTGCCATAACATTTCTCTTTTACGCTTACTACTAAGCCTGATTCCCTTGGAAATCCAATTAGATTTTTTACGCAGAGAGATTCTTACTTTCCGTAAAGGGAAAGAGAGGTCATAAAAAAGCATGAATAGGTCATAGAAACAGTTGAATGCTTCCTCAGGATTGTCGTGTAGATAGACTTCACTAAAACTAAGATTACGAAGAGAATCAATGAATTTAGACAAGTTTTCTTGGCAATAGTCACGCCTTAGAGCATACCAATGCTTAATGAAACAAGTTTTTTTCACAGGGCATTTGATCACTTGGGCAGTGTGATCAGATAGCGCAACATCAAGTACTGTACACTTACTACCTCTAATATTATGAACGATATTGTTTATGCATTTACCACTCGCTAATTGTGTAGGCTGATGAATTCCAATTTTTAAGCCATAGTTTAGAAGGAGAGTTTGAAAAGTATTAGGTGATTTTGATTATCTTAAAGTGTCTATATTAAAATCACCACACATAACCACTTTCTTTAAATCACCGCGGCTGCAGATTCGTAAAATACCATCCAAGTTAGCAAAAAATTGTTCCAAACGATTATTCTTAATTTTGGGTGGTCTGTAGATGCAAATCACTATTAAATTATGTATTATTAATTCTATTGCACAGCATTCAAGGACATCAGCTACATAGAATTTACTTAAATCAATGTTTTTATATTTATGGATACGATTTATAAGGATGCAAGAACCACCACGCCTAGTATTCCGCATTGAAAATGTAGCTAATTCGTAGTTAGGGATAGATAGATGGAACTGATCTCCATTTAGCATATTGTGTTCAGTAGTGATACATAATAAGTCAATGTTTTTCCCTTGTCCCATAATTCCTCTAAATGGAGAGTAAGTAGGTCCGACTTACTTATCAAGCCATTAACATTTTGATGGAAGATATTTATGTATTTATACACGAAAACAATTGCTACTACCATCTTTAGGCGCTTTGTTCATACACATAGGCAAGTCGCAGTTAATAATATTATCATCAGGAATGTCACTAATTGGATTTGTCATAGGCAGTAATAACAACGTCGCCAGGCATGTTACAAGTTTGGGTGGATTGGTCAGTTTTTAGCTTAGTGAGAATTCGATTTTGCTCAATATATGTCACAAATTTAGTTTTGAAATCAATACGTAATATTTCTTTCAGTAAGTACCTACAAATATTAACAGACAGATGGTGCTGTCTTTGTTGTACAGATTCACTATAACGCATATTCCCAAAAAGACCATTATATTTATTACATACGTGGCGTAGCGAACTATTCAAGCTCCGTACATTTAAATGATTGTTGTAAGGGACTTTTGATACAATTATGTTGGCATGTTTAATACTTCTTAACCAAACACCGAGGTCAATTTGAAGATCCAGAGGATTGGTATCATTCGTACCTGACAATATAATAACACAGTCATTTTTCGTTAGAGAATCAAAGTTATAAGAATTGATTAAGAGATCCGTTGTTTTTGCACCAGGTTTCCAGAAGCATAATACTTGAAATTCATTGCCCAGCAGGGCTTGCAAGGTATATCGAATATTTCGCCCTTGGTCATCACCTAAAACAATAACCTTCTTCTGTTGCATAGGTATGGTTTTGTCGGTTGACGTCGTCTTTGTGGTGGATATACATTCCTGTGAAACAGTATTAGTGCTGTTCATATTATTTACAGGTCCTGGGGTCAAGGTAGCTGCTGATGCTGCAGTGTCCTCTGTCAGCATATTATTGATAGCAGGAGACTCATTGAAAGGAGTATCCAAATTACATTTATTCGTTTTTGGGGATACTGCAACGTTTTGTGTAGGTGACGAAGTTATTAGGGTTGACCTTTTCTTGTCATGCATGGATAGCCTTCTCTTCTTTCTATTTGATAGGGTTTTCGATAAACCAGAGCAGTCTATTTTTTTATATACTTCTACAACTTTCAAATACTTAGTTAATTCGTTTTTTAGGTTGCTAATTTCGTCATGTAGGTTATCTATTTCATTGGTCGCAGTTTCAAGATTTTTCGTTAATGTCTCAACCTTATATCGCAAATCTTCACAACAGGATTTGTGAGTATTAATAGAGGTTTCTGGTAAACTTAACATTGTTGAGTCAAATATCGTTGTGTTAGATATTTCGTAGAATGATATAGATCGCCTTATGCGTCGGAACGTAACATTCTGCTGTTCATTATTATCCATTGTAATAATTATTGTGGAACGGATAAACCACTCAACAATCTCTTGAGTTTTTACTAAGTTCGGAAAGGAATGCAGAAAATTTTGTTGGCAAGAATGTTATAAAACATAAAATTTTATAGTAATTTTATTACTGGCTTGTATTTTTTGGTTTCTATTTGCTATAGGTACTCTGGACGCTTTTAACGAGTAGGTACGACTTTTTCATGTTATTCTCACATGATTATAAATTCAATATTATTGATTTTACCAATATTTTTGAAACAACATAATTTAAAAGAGTTTCCATGGAGTTTCTTGCCCTTTCTTCTCCATAGTTTTTCTGACTACGTGAGTTTGAATAGTGTAATTAAGTAGGTAGACTTTCGGCTGTGTACTTTTTTTGTGTAATATGAATAGAGGGAAAAATAATTGCAGACGCATTTGATCTGTCGTAGAAAGCTTGTTAAATTGCTACAATACACTTTTCTTTTGTAGTATTCTGACCATTTCGAAGAATAAATTAATAAACTTAATTATTTAGGCCAACTCTAATAGTTAACAAACATTATGCTACTCAAATTGTCTCTAATTTGATTCGATTGAACCCTATCGATAATAACTGAATAATTTGATGAAGCAAACTTCGTAAAGGATCGATTGACCGAGGTCTCAGATTGTTACAAACTATTCCGATTATTAGTAATCGAAAACCAATCGAAAGGGCTTCATTTCGAAAGGGAATTATGTGAAATTAATACTTGAAATTTCATGGGATTCTGTAAGAGATCATTTAAATGGACTGATGAAACCTAATCGTTGGTGTTGGTTAGTTTTCTGGCAGTCGCTTAATGTAATTTAAAGTAGTCAACAGTACACGAGTACCTATTTTTATGTTAAAAACGATCACTAATTTAGTTAATACGTGGTGTGTCCGCAGCCTCACCCGCGTGGATGTCAAAAATTATCCCACGATAACATGCTACCGAGACAAAAACCTTCTTATAATATCAGATATCTCCCAGTGAACGTCCCGTCAACATCGGTTGAGATGTTTCGGAGGTTAGCTGGTACAAATAGATAGACACACAATTAAAAAAAACACTGTTTATAATTTCATATAAATTGAAATAATGTAAAGCTGTGAATATTACAAACAATCACTTTATATGTGTATTAATGTATATATATTTGTATGTGAGTATAACAGAGTCTACATAAATCATCTTTCATTGCCTCATACCGCGTTGTTCCACTATTCGTGTCCCAGTAGAGACCTGAAATTAGAAAAATAGAAATTTAAAAAAGCTAAATAACCTACTAACTTAATCAGAAAATCATAAAGTTCACTAGAAAAAGGCCGACTTACAATCCTGCTAAAAGGTGGAACCATTAAAAGAAGCCAGTTTTCTAAACACGATTTAATCGGCTTCAGAAATGAAAACTTCAGACGTTTTAGTCTTCTATGAGTCAGTACTCACTCATTACACAAAGCCAAAGGAATTAAAAAGCCGACAGTCTTTCTGAGGCGAACTGGCATAAGTTAAGGCGTGAATGTGCACTCTCTTTATTTGTCAGTGATGCCGGAGTCGAGGCTTTGAAACGACCGAATGAAAGCTCTTTAAATGCCTTCTTTCATATCAATTCTATGTGATCGGGTAAGAAAAATGTTTGCATTCAGCTTTCTGGCTATTTTTCGCTGGAAGATTGGTTAGTAGATAAAATGGAATGAAAAGGCAGCTTAGTAATAGTGCACTTAAAAGATTTATTATGATACTAGCTTTTGCCTGTGGCTTCGCCCGGAGCTCCGAAATTATCACGCAGGAACATACTACCGGAATAAAAAGTATATACCTTATGTGTTAATCCAGGTTATAAACTATTTGTGTGCCAAATTTTATCCAATTCCGTTAAGTAGTTTTTGGTTGAAAGAACAACCAAAAACTACTTGGACAAACAAACTTGGACTTGGTTTTTGGTTGGACAAACATCCATCCATCCTTTTTTTTTGAGGGTGGGAAATCATCAAATAACTTCTCCCGCTCTGGGTGGAGCAGGAGAGAGTGTCAGACTTTTAATGACTAAAACCCACCCGTGGTCCCTCAGTTGCCTGTGTGCCAGGGGCCACGCAGGCATATCCATCCATCCTAACTCTCGCATTTATAATATTAAGTACGAAATAGGATTCATAAACATAATAATGAAATGACGTATATTAGACAAACTATTATAACGGGTTTACACTAAAATGTCAAATAACACGGCAGTAAGTTGACATTTCAACTAGAATAAAAGAAAATAGAACGTAGCCACACTACTTCAACTCATCTTCATAAATATAAACAGGTCAGGTATTTACCTTCCGCCGCTTCCTCAGAGTCCCTAAATGAAGAGTTCTTTCAGGAGTCGGTCTCCCCAGTAATGGGCCCCCAAAAAGCCTTTGAAACTTAATATTCTGCCAGAGTTTAGTACAAAATTTGGCTCCGAATTTTCCCCTTTGCTTAGTCTCGACCGCCCTATGTAAGGCTATCGATGTTTGGCGACATTATACAATTTGTATGAGCACATCAGGTAATTGAAAGCAACCTTTGTTACAAAATTATGCGCAGACACAGGTGCACCATCTCCTCCTACACTCTTTTAGTCTATCTGTCCACATACTTTTTATTAAACTGTGGTGAAAAGGTTGCAATCCCGTATTCGGAAACAGAAAAGCTCAGGAATTTTTATTATTCGTGTTCACACACACTTCAGAATAAAATCGTGGGTCGAGTCGGACCCTCTTTACTCCGCGCTCTGACGCTTTTAACCTTTAATAAGTCTTATCATTACCTAATTCATTATTCAGCACGACAAACACCTGTAATTAAACACCTCACTCAAATTCTTACGAAAAAAAAAATAACCTCATTTGCTAACACAAATTTACTTAAACCGGGACTTCAAGACAACTTCAACCGTCTTATCATAGAAAAAATCTATCTGCCCAGCCTTTTCCCAACTATGTTGGGGTCAGCTTCTAGTCTAAGCAGATGCAGTCGAATACCAGTATTTTACATGAAGAAAAAGAAAGAAAAAGAAAGAAAAAAAATAAAGAAAAATTGTTTATTCTTCACAAACAAAACGCACATTATAAAAAAAACTTGACATACAGCAAATGACTATACAGCGACTGCTTATCTGACCTCCACAACTCAGTTACTGCGTAGTAAGAAACCCTTTGGTAAGACAATGGTTGTCAGACTTTCGGGCTTTCGACTACCTGTAACCAGTGTCAAATATCTACAAATAACAGCCGGATCCAACGGCTTAACATGCTTTTTGAAGTACGGAGGAGTCTGAATGTTTTATGGACGGTGACCCATTCACGAACCAACCGCAGCAAGCGTAGCTTACCGTTCGATCGACCCGTGCGTTTCAGTTAGCCACAAGCTCCTATCAATAGAAATAACTAGAATAAAAAACAGAACAGTTAACGTCTTCCATTAACTTGGCGCTTAAGTAAAACATTATTAGCTCAGAATCTAGTTAGGCACACTCCCCGCCTAGCCAGGAACATCACCCTCGGCGACACTCGTTATGTTGTGGAGACAAGAACGTATGAAAATTGTTTTGTGAAATCTTTTTGGTTCTGTTTGCGATACATACAATTTTATAAAATGGATGGATTTTAGTTGGTCAGCCGTTGGTTGTAGTGTTATTCGTAAATCTTAGTCCGAAGCCTAAAAGTTCAGACTTTTTATGCTACCCAGTAACTGAGTTCTATAGACAATCGCTCTATTTAGAATACTGATGTTAATGCATCCGGTTACATAGGCTATAACAGCCGACAGCCAAGACCTAAGTTTTCATTCCATTCCCTAAAACATTGTTTACAAAAAAAAACAATCTTCTGAGCACTATAACACTGTTCATTAAATAACAATAGTATACTAGTTCATTTAAACCTTGTTATAATACCGTAGAAATACTAGGAGTAAAAGCGATATTTACTATTACTTCCAACATCACCTTACAATCTACTAGGCCACCATAAAAGCTAACACGTTCCCACTTAATCAAAACTCTACGCTAAAGACAACATTATCCCAAGTGTTTTCATAAATTAAGTAAAACACGGGCCTGTCCTAGTTTCGTAGCTCGTAGCTCTTGCTACGTCGTAGACCCACTACGATGTGCTACGTAGCCGTAAGGCGTTGTTATACTGTTACTAAATTAGTGAGGACGCGGCATCTTGACCTATTTCAAGGCTTGACACGTTGCCACTTGTTAGTTCCGACGCTAACGACTTTAGGGCCTAGGTGTACACGGTAGAATCGGTAAACACTAAATTGCTGTAGAGAATTTTAAGATTGATCGTAGTAGCGTTTCGTTTTCTATCGGTTACGTCCCTATTATTCGTTCCATACAAAATTATTATTAGTTTTCAATGCAATTTCGTTAAAACTTTTAGTGATTTGGGTTGTTGGTCTTTCAATGATTTTTCTTTCCTTTCCCTTCCATGTCACGTTTCATGTCCATGTTTCATATATAAACATCAGAATATGTTGATAAATACTGACATAAGTTTAGGCTTCGTCCCACTTTTACTACCTCGGTTTTGGTAGGGTAGCAACTGTACTTGATTCAAAAAATCAAAATCAAAAGTCATTTATTCAAACTAGGCTGGTGTCAGCACTTTTTGAACGTCAAAATTACATAGGTAAGACAGTCTCCCAAAATGCCCGCCTTTCACCACTTCCTAGTTCTTTAGTTGGGAACAAGAAGTGGCGCAACAAACTCCCCAGCAGCACAGCTGTCTGTTATGTTAGAAGAACTTGATTCTATACAATAGTTACGTAATTAACGTTACGAAACATAAAATTAAAATATTTGCCATATGTCAGCTAGAACACGCCAATATACCAAAAAATTTTTTTTTAAAAATACACCATCATCATATCAGCCGAAAGACGGCCACTGCTGGACATAAGCCTCCCCCAAAAGGGGGGATTTGCCATAATCACCACGCTTGGCAGGCGGATTGGCGATCGCAGTATGGTGTTCATATGCATCGAGAACGCTGCTGCCCATTCTCTAGTAAGTCCCTTAGTCGCCTACTACGACACCCACGGGAAGAAATGGGATGGTGCTATTCTATTACGTCCGGCAACACACGGAACGGAAAAAAATGTACTCAAGCAGAAATCACTACATACTATAAAACAAAGTCGCTTTCTCTGTCCCTATATCCCTATGTATGCTTAAATCTTTAAAACTGCGCAACGGATTTTGATGCAGGTTTTTTTAATAGATAGAGTGATTCAAGCGGAAGGTTTATATGTATAATACACCGACCTCCACGCGGGCGAAGCCGCTGGCAAAAGCTAGTAAATAATAAAAACAAAAACAACAGATCTTTAAACCTAAATTAAAGCCTCTAGGCATAAACGGGGTGCCCGCTTAAGTATTAAAAGTACGACCTTCAAAAAAGATAGTCGCGCAAGATTCCCATAAAACTCAAACTTTCGATTTGTCAAGGAGCCGGTCAGTTGCCCATTTCGTAGCTTAGTAGGTTGCTATTTGTAAGCAAGACGATTTTTGTGGAGCAAAGAAAATAAGTTTCAAATTACAGCAGCTATAAGTACCACGTGCGCTACGAGCCTAAAACCTATTACATCTATACACGTAAGCTAAATAAATAGGCGCCACATTTAATTTGGTGCCGACTCGCTCCCGTCATCTAACGAGATGACGCCGTAAGCTAAGGATTATGATGGAGATATCTTCAGAAACCCAGTGGAGGCATTTTATATGAGAGCTGCTTTGTGCTCATAATGGTTAGATTTATGAAGGAAGTGATACTTTAACCTGAGTTTTAGTTTGAGGGTAAAATTTTATTGTTCCTCGTGTACGGTGCACGTACATACATAGGTTTTAAAATATTTTTATTGCAATAAGTTAGCCAGTAGGCTCGCGTATTTGCACTTTGGACGCGACCTACATTTGGCAGTGCATTGATACTGACACATTGTATTATTCTATGCATTTTATGTATATTACGTTTAGTGTTCAATTAGACGTGGTTTGAGTCGGACAACTTGCATTTTTATTTAGATTCATCCCGTTGAGTATTCACTGACATTTTATGCATTTAACTTACGTTTGACATTCTGCATTACGTTGACATTTTACATTTGCATTGACAACACTTATGTTAGGGATGCACCCTACACCTTGATTGAGGACAATTTTTATGTCATGATGATCGATTAGAAATTAGATTGGAGTTTTTTTAAGAGTGTTGGTTTGACTGCCTCGTTGGTCTATAGGTCGCAAGTGCTACTGCTGAACGTGAGGTCCTGGGTTCCATTCCCAATTCGGCCAAATTATTATTGGGTTTTTCCTCCCGGAATTTCTCAGTAGCAGACTGGAGTCTGAATCTGTGCCCGATTGATGGCAATAGACTCACCCCTATTACATGGGACTTAATTTAACTGACGTAATGTGGGTGAACTATAGGTACACTTCTGCCCATCCCTTTAGGGCAACAAACGGGTTTTGTAATGTTTTTTTTCGAAGATTTTGATGCTGTAATTAAACTAAAGACAAGCCCTCACGAGTGTTATGCATCCTGGGTTGCCAACCCCATCTTACTGATTGCCTCATCGATTTTATTTTACAACGAAATTAGCTCATAGAGAAGGCAAAATTCTCTGTACCCACAATGTTTCCAATTTCTTCATTCTACTTAGCATATTTGGAGCCCTGGGCTCAGCAAGAATGCATCGCCGCAGACTGAGAAGATGACGAGGAGAGCTGGACAAAACAAACGACCACTGTTCCACATTATCCCTGGATCCCTGGCCTTTGCCCAACAATGGGCAAAGGCCAGGACAAAAACATGACATATCGACCACTCACTCACATGTTATGCCTACATAAAACCAGCATGTACATTCAAATATAAACAGGGAACTATTAAAAATTTTCAATTCCCCATGAGTGGTTACCACGTACAAGTCGTACAAGGTCTAATTGTTGGTTATATGGCGTTCGTGGCCAGCCCCCAGTTCTGGTCGAAACGAGGCCCTAATTAAAACAATGTCCAACAGTTACGGCGCACGAAACCGTGTGTCTGCCACGATAACTATGAATGAGGTTTAGGAAAATATGGACGATATTTTTTGGGCGTTAGGTTCCATTTTCCTGGTTTCTGATTGATGTTTTCCTGTTTGTGCCAGACTTGTTTTTCTGTGAAGTAAACTTCGAACCTCAATCGACAGAATTTTTTTTTTTTTTCGAGGATTCGCGCTCAAATTTTGAAGTGCTTTTGGCACATAAAGAGGTTTTTATAATCATGACTTCTTATGCGCTAGTGACGGCCAGAATGTTATACACGATAGACAGGGTCAAACTAAATTACATGATTAAATAAAATAGATGAGATGGGTATTTAATATAAAGATGATAAAATAAAAATGTTAAACATATAACGTTTTTTTTTTGGGTCAACGACCGCTGGTGTTGTTGTTACTTGAAATATGAGTTGAGAATTATTTTTTTCTTTTGTTTTATCTTGTTAAGATATCGATAGGTACTTCTGTGAAATATTCACAAAAAATACTGATTTCTTTTTAAAACTGTTCTTTCAGTGTATGAACCCACGAAAAAAGCATCAAATGAATTTATTGTTGTATTTTATCATAATTAGAAATCGATACTCTAATACAAGCAAACCTCTGCTTAAAAGGTGATTCCAAACTTAACAATGTAATTTACATAAGTAGATTAAATAATCATTTTTATTAATTATTATTTATTACCAATTTATATCCATCTAGAATGCGGAGTTTTTCTAGTTAATTTAATTTGGTTCTGTATATTGGTCAAACGTAACATAATATATAACACAAATGAACAGTCCAAACGAACACAATGGAACAATAAAATGTAACACAATAACTGTACAAAGTTTCACTGTATGTGTAAGTAAACCGGTAGTATTCAGTATACCTATGCAACTTGGACAGCACCCTCCGTCTAGAGAAGGCGGAACATTCTCCAGACAAAGGGTTTCCTTGTTTATTAAACCGCAGTATGTTGTTATTAAGTAGGAAGTGGAGAAGGGTGGGCGTTCTGGAGGCTTGTTCTCTAGAAAGTTGTAATTTAGACAAATTTTTTATTAATGAGGTGTATGTTTACCTAGAATAAACTATCCAGTTAAGTAGGTCCAATTTCGAGAAAGAAGGCAATCGTCGAATCAGATTTGGCTGGGCAGCGCAATATCTTCCCGTCTCACACTCCGCAGTGTCTCAAGACGAAAGTCAGACCAGTGCCTGTTGCCAGTGATGACTTATGACACTGAGACATGGTGGCGCACGGGGCCTTATTAGAAGGCTAAAAGTCACCCAAAGAGCAAATGAGAGGGGTATGCTTGAAGTTTCCTACGTGATCGAATCGGAAATGAAGATATCTGCAGCAGAACCAAGGTAACCGACATAGCCCGAAGAATTAGCCAAGTCGCAGTGTGCAGGGCACGTTTCTTGCAGAACAAATGACCGGTGGGGCCGAAAGGTTCGGGAGTGACGACCGCGTACCGGAAGACGTAGCGTTGGAAGGCCTCCCACAAAGTAGACTGATGATCTTGTGAAGACCGAAAGAATCCACTGAATACGGGAACCACAAGACCGATTGAAGTTACGGTGCTTAGGAAGGCCTATATCCAGCAGTGGACGTCTTTCGGCTGAAATTATGATAATTCAATTGCATTAGAGACTGCCTGCCACTAGGTCTATACTTTGCTATCGATCATGATACACAGGGAAAGACAAAGAATAGCCAATTTCTTGGCAGTATTGCAAGAAACCATTATAGTATGTAGTTATATAAGCTATTCCCCACGCATAAATGGTTTATATCATCGAAGTTACAATGTTGCTAAATATTACTCCTGCGTTATTGCGCTCATGCACTTTATTACGATATTTAAGCGAGCCATTAAGCTTGGGCTGTTTTATTACGTAACTTACCAGTGTGCCCGTGTGGTCCATTTCTAAGAATAGATTGCGTCATCTATGTATCTATGTGTTTCTACTGTAAAGTTTAAAACAACGTACCTACTTAACTTTACGATTGGTTCATCCTAAATGAAAAAAAAATATACATAAATTATATGCGGTACCTACTTAAATATACAAATAAATATAATTGAAGGGTCTGCTTTTTACTGATCTCCTAAACGGCTAGACCGATTTTGACAGGACTTTCACTGGGAGATAGCTAATGCTATAAGGAGTAACATAGGCGACGCCGGGAGGCTTACCCAAGCCGACATCCACGCGGGCGAAGCCGCGGGCACCAACTAGTGAAAAATAACAATAAATGTTATTTGTCCTGACTACTGAGAACTGTACTTAGCCTTGGTACATTAATGGATAAATAAAATTAACGTTTTTATATAATAATTCAATACATAATCTTTTTAAAAGTAGGTCAATCTCAAATCCACGCAAACATAAAAATAGATTATTAGACAAAAGCTAATTCCCGGAATATTCCTAAAACTCTTTACAAACAACTGACGACGCTTCAAACAATATAATTTCCAGACGAAACCAAAACAGAACAAATTGAATTTCACGTTTTTTGCGTTCAGAAAAGGCTTTAATCGTGTTTGTTTATTTTTACGAGTAATTAGTAGCACAGAGGGAATTTTCGTAGAGTTGCTAGCGCAAAATAGGTAGGTGCAGAAGTTCGGCTCCAAATAACAAGCGAAAACTCACGCACACTTAGACACGGCTTACTATAAGCGAGAGCAAGACTGCCAGCGCACTTACGACTGACATTTGATCCATATTACCAATTGCCATATAATGTACGCATTTTTGTGAGCAGTGGTGATCCAGTAGTAAAGACCGCGACTTACAAGTTGTGGGTCGGGTGGGGCAGGCGGTTGCTTTAGTTTGTGTACATAATTTACTTACAACCAAAAAATCGAAGACACGTGACATCTACCAACCCGCACAGGGCTCGAAGGGCGAAGATAGATAGAATATGGCCCAATCCCTCCCGGCCCAGGACGCCTGTGTGCCAGCACTGCCCAGCAGTGGGTACGTTATAGGCTGATTATGCTATGGTCTTAGTGTTTTCGCTAGTTGTATGCAGCTGGCCTTCTGTACATATTTATGTATTTTGTGGTTGCTAGTTGCTTGAAGTTAACGGAGGTCTGCCGCTACGCGGACCGTGCAATATGCGGCTCTACGAATTTGTTGTGCCTATGCCTTAGTGCTGTAGGCTGTAGGATGATTATGTTCTATTTTTAACGCGATCTTTTTGTTTTTGTGGGTATTTATTTAATGAAGGTAAGGGTTATTTTTCACATTGCCTTGTATTAAAATGTTTTTTTTTTATCATTCGGAGACAAAGATTCTTGAATGATCCACAAAATATAAGATTTTGCTCTAATTTTAGTCAAGCAACCAATTGTAACAAAATATAATATAGTAACACATCACTGGCACGCAAAAATTTGTTTTAGTTTTTCCTGAACTTTATTTATTGCGCTGCGTATGCAAATTGAAATGCCTATGTTTATTTTATCATATTTATGTAGGACTGTGCATATAGGTAATAAAAATGTAGTTATCACACTAGTTTGTGATACAAAAATGCATGGAATAAATTCCAAACTGTTATTTCAAATCGTATATTATTTTAGCCGTGGTTTAATTTCTTCTAAAATTACAACATTAGCTTTTGTGGAACAAGAAAAAATATCATTAGGTATCATTTAGTAATGATATCATTTTATGAAACCAATATAGGCTGAAGCACGTTTTAAAAATAGGAATAAATGGAAACGGTCAGAAAAGTAAGGAAGCAATGATTCTTCTTCTTCTCAGAGTCTACACTTAAAATTATACATGTCAATATTCGTAGCATTAACTGTAACTTTGATAAACTATTAGTATTATTAGGTAGATTGAGTTATACACTGGATGTTATTTTGTTATCTGAATGTTGGCTGAGCAAATGTCCAAATGTTCCCCCCTTATCAGGCTACAATACATGCACCACTTCTTTTAAAAACCAGAATGATGGAGTAGTTGCTTATGTCAGAAAGGGTTTGCAATACTCATTCGAAACACCCTTGGTTAATGACGCAAACTGTCTCCTGCTGAAATTCTCTGATAAGTTTGCAGTTGTCGCGGTGTACAGATCACCCTCGTTTAAAGACCCAAATCCATTTCTAAACAGTCTAGATATGTTGCTTCACCATTTACGGAAATTCAAAACTATCTCTCTTATCGGAGACATAAATATTAACATTGCACCGTCGAGTGTAGATTCAAACTGTGATGAATATTTAAATATTACTGCATCACATGCCATGCTTCCCGCACATTATTTTCCTACCAGGCTTGCTAATTGTCTTGACCATGTTTTGTTAAAGTCGACGAACACTGCTACAACCTTGGTGCTAGAATGCGACATAACAGATCACTATCCGATTATCCTTTTTTGCAACCCTAATATATCAACAAATACACCAAAGGTTTCAGTCACAAAAATTGATATTGCAAAAGTGAAATCTGACTTCGAGAACACAGATTTTTCTGATATAATGAAATCCAATGACCCAAACTTTGCTGCCGAAACTGTCGTATCCTTTCTATCTGCTTCCGTTAATCTACATACAAGTTCTTCAGTCATTCCTAGCAGACGGCGCATTCTCAAGCCTTGGATTACCTCTGGCCTTCTCAGATGTGTCCGCCAAAGAGATAAATTATATAAAACGTCCAAAAAACACCCAGAAAATGAGACCCATAAAACTATTTTCCTGCGCTATCGTACATTTTGCAACAACTTATTAAAAAAGGTTAAACGGGAATATGAAAGGTCAGAATTTCAGAGGGCCAGGAAGAATCCTAGGGCAACCTGGAAAGTCATCAGGGAAATGTGTTGTATGAACAAGGCTAAAACATTTTCTTCCGAGCTATTGAAATGTGAAGAAGACCCTCTCCTCTCAGTTAATATGGTAAACCGTTATTTTGCGAATGTAGGCATTACCCTCGCATCAAAGTTTTCCAATTCTTCATCACAAAATGACTGTTCAGACTTTCAATTGTCACCCCAGGTATCGAACTCTTCCACGACAGCCCCGTTGGAATCGATGGTCATGTCTGATGTTGATGACGCCGAAGTTGAAAGCATCATCCTCAATCTTAAAGATGAATGTGCTGTCGGTTGTGACGGAATCCCTTCCACAATTATCAAGGCCACAAAAGATACAATTATCCCTCTCCTTGTCCACATTTTTAATCTCGCCCTATCCTCTGGTATTTTTCCTGACGTTTTCAAAACTGCCATAGTCCACCCTGTTCACAAGGGAGGAGAAAAGGATCTTGTTTCAAATTACAGGCCTATATCCGTCCTTACAACCATCTCGAAAATATTCGAGAAAGTTATCAACGTGAGGCTTGTGAAATTCCTCGCTAAATTCAACATCTTGGCCAAAAATCAATACGGTTTTAGAACGGGAAAATCAACAGAAGACGCTACTTTGGATCTCACAAATACAGTAGTCGAACACCTCAATAATAAGCAGAATCCTCTTGGTGTTTTCCTGGATCTATCGAAGGCCTTCGACACCGTTTCTGTCCCTAAATTGATTGACAAGATGGAACAAATTGGCATTCGCGGCATTGCCCTCGAAATCTTTCGTAGCTACACTTCCGGGAGAAAACAGGTAGTAAAGATTGGGTCAGTCATTAGTGATGAAGAAAATTTAACTTTTGGGGTTCCCCAGGGCAGTGTCCTAGGACCAACCCTCTTCCTCATATATGTTAATGAGCTGTGTCAGTTATCTATCCCAAACACAAAAATTATTACATATGCGGATGACACAGCTCTAATAATCCATGGCAAGGACTGGTCGGAGACTCGTGAGAGGGCAGAACTGGCTCTTGAAATGGTTATGAAGTGGTTAGCCTCGAATCTGCTCACGCTCAATATCTCTAAGACCAAGTTCATCTCATTTACTCCGAGTATTACTAATCAACCACCTCTATCGTTTAAGATCAGGGCCCATGTGTGTACAGTGGGCAACACCTGTAAATGTGCCCAAATAGAAAGGTCTGACAGCATCAAATACCTTGGGGTTATATTGGACAGTCTCTTGTCGTGGAAAAAACAGGTTAACTCTGTTCTGGTTCGAGTCAGGAGATTAATTTATTTATTTAAAAAACTTCGGGCCGCTGCTGATTTCCAATCCCTAAAAATGGTTTACTTTGCCCTCGCTCAATCAGTTCTCAGTTACTGTATAACTACATGGGGAGGAACTCACAAGACAACCATGCTGCGGCTAGAGAGGGCTCAGAGAGCAGTTTTAAAAGTACTGGCAAAAAAACCTATTAGATTTCCGACCTCTGAACTGTACTCACTTTGTGAGGTCCTCACGGTGAGACAGTTGTTCGTCCTACAAACAGTCTATAAGAAACACCTGCTTCTGCCTTACGTCGCTCAGCCCCAAACAAAGAAGCGGCGTCCCGACAGAGTTTGTAAGACTGAGCTCTGCAGGTTAGCATTGGTTAGTCGCCACTTTAACCATACCAGCTCTAAACTTTACAATGACATAAATATAAGATTTAATATTTACCCTATGACTAAAAATCTGCTGAAGAGAAAATTGACTGACTGGCTTAAATCTTTGTCTTATCAAGAAACTGAGCAACTTATGGTATCATAAACACGGTAAACACACACACACACGCACACACACACACACACGCACGCACGCACGCACACACACACACACACACACACACACACTCACACACACACATATACACACACACTTCACCCCACCTCCACTCTACACTTATACTACATGGTAACCTCCACATAGAGTATTTTGTTTTTTACTTCACTTTAAAAATGTAATTTCTTATGTAAAATTATTAATTACCTTTCTTTGTATTTTTTTTTTTGGTATTTTTTTCTTTGTTGTCTTGTCTGGAACAATGTCTATGTATTTTTATTTTTTTTGAGTTGGGCGTTGATAGCTGCGCCACAGTATTTTACTTTTGTGGCTATCTTCGTTTTCCTTTCCTTTGTATATTATTGTAAACTTAAGTTGTTCCAAATAAACTTTATTTTATTTTTTCTTAGTTGACACAATTTCCTTCTGTGAGAATTTAAAATTACCTATGAATAACAATGGGTTTTAAAGAAACAAGATTGTTTTATTTTCGTTTATTCACCAAACGAAAGAAAAAAACAGTAGATATTGTACTAAAGGACGTGTACGTTTCAATGGCGCGGCCACGACTAAATTTCAAAACAATCATTCTTCCCATATTTTGTAAAAATTGATTCCCAAAGTTATGGTTAAAAAGTTATAAGTAAGGGTTTAAACGTGGCCGCGCCATTGAAACGCTAAAAACGGCGCGGCCACGGAGATCTTTAAAACTAAACGTTGCAGAGATCTGAAAAATTCTAGGTTTATATTTCAGGAGCTGTAGCTGTAGCTCCTGAAATATAAACCTATGATTTTTTGTTGTATTTTTAATAATTTTGACAAAATCAAATCTGGGTTTTACAAAAAACTTCAGACGTCTACGATGCTTTTTCAGCGAGATATCGGTGATATCGTGTTTTTCACCGTTTCAATGGCGCGGACATGGGGGTTATAGTGTTACAGCTCCTAAAATATATACCTAGGATTTTTTCTATATTTTTTTTTTTTTTTTCAAATTCAATCTATCATTTACCTAAATTTCAGGTCTCTGCAACGCTTAATTTTAAAGATCTCCGTGACAGCGCGGTTTTCCGCGTTTCGACGGCGTGGCCACATTCAAACCCTTGACAAATTTATGGTTTTGGGAATCCAACTCTTACAAATTTTTACGAAATCTTGGTAGAAATTTTTTTTTGAAATATTGCCGTGGCCGCGCAATTGAAACGGACACCTACAGGACTGTAGTACCTACCTCCGCTAATAGTGACAACAGACACCCAACAACAACTTTAAAGTAGCCAAAACAAATATCACTGTGATATTGACATACTTGTTAGTAGCAGCAACCCAAAAGCAACCTTTTTTTAACGAGAAAAGATCACTTTGCTGTAGACCGTGACACAAAATCAAAAGTAAAATAAGTGTGAAACAGACTATAACTATCAAATTGACTATTGGCAAAGTTAGTTTCATCTAACGCAATATGTAAACAAAGTTATTAATTATTTTAGTTAAATATTATAAGCTCAGCCAACACGGGGCTACTTCATTGCGTACATAAATATTCTATAACAAACTCATCAATCATATTCGGATATTTAGTACAACAACAACTGTAATTAAGCGTGTAATAAATATCGGTAAGGTATATTTGATGCATGAATAAATTATTTTCAATGTTCTAAAAATTGAGAGCAGTGGTAGGCGAGTGGAACCGGGTTTACGAGTTCTAGGTCGTGAGTTCAAACCCAGGCAGAAAATATGTATTTCATTTCATCACCACTACTCTCGAAAACGGTGATAGAAAACATAGTGAGGAAAACGGCGTTGACGTCCCGAAACGTAAAGTAAGAAAGTGTGTGTTCCTAGAGAGCATTTGACACCGTAAAGTCAAACCCCGCTGCCAACATTTTCATGTGGTATAGCGGCCACAACTTTTCTAGGAAGCCGTAGCTTACGTTGACATTCATACCGACGTCGAAATATCGAAGCGGGATTTTATCGCCCACTGGATATTCAACTCTCGGTGTTGAATCGAGCATTGAGATTCCAACTGAGTGCATCACAGCGCGTCGAATAAACACACTGTTCGATTTTCAATTTTCAATTCTCGGCTTCGATTTGTAATTCGTGCTTAGTTGTGTCAAGCATGTATTTCAAATAGGCACATAAAAGGCACTTTTGAACGTCAACATTAAAATTTACAATGAAATAAAATTGATTCTACTCGGCCCTTCCAAAATGTAGTTTCGTATGGTGAAGAATGGGCAAGAAACTCCTCTCTTGTAAAATGTTTTAACTACATTCATTGTATAATCATGTGTAAAAACGATGCACCCAGAATAAAATTATACCAAAATACTTTAAAAAAATTAAAGTGAAGCAATGACAGATAAATTAATTTTATGATAGATACATGGTGCTCACATATTTACAAACATAGTAAAAGTTGTGCGTTGAAGGTCCAGTGCGCGATATAATCCCGACTTGATATTATTACGTCACTTTTTTTTTACATATTTAGAAGGAAAAGTGGTTTACACGGAATCAGAATAGACTGTATACAGAGTTTTTTTTGGGAGGGAAATCATCAAATAACTTCTCCCGCTCTGGATGGAGCGGGAGGGTGTGTCAGACTTTTACTGACTAAAACCCACCCGTGTTCCCTCAGTTGCCTGTATGCCAGGGGCCGCGGTATCTCTTTCGAACAACCCGCACCCCTGGCAGGCATCGGCCCTTGCGGGCCCCATCTGTTGCTGCTGACATCTCTTTGAGGCGCACGTGGAGCACATCGCGCCGTCGACCCGGGCTTGGTCCTTACCGGACAGCGAGCTACCCATTGCTCGCCGTCCGCAAGCCCGTGCCTACGGTGGCCGGGAATCAGCCTGGGATTCCTGACGCCCAGGGCGTCTCCTGCGAAGGCCACGGTTGTGAGGACGCATGTACTGCATCTCCCTCACGTGCGCCGCCTCCCCTTTGCGAGCATAACTGCTTCGCTGAAGGCGGTGACGGTTACCCATGCACTGTCGCTCCGTACCATGGCCTGGACCAGGGCCGGACGCGAGAGATCGCCGCTGCCGATCGCCTCCACGAGGATACGGCGGTGCTCCGCCCAAGCCGGGCAGACCTCCACCTTATGCTCCACCGTGTCCTTAGGGCGATTTACGCAGTGGAAACACCCGGTCATTTCCTGCCGCCTTATCCGAAATAGGAACCTCCCGAAACAACCGTGTTCCGGTGAAGACCTGCATCAGGCAGAAGGTGAGGATGCCGTGCCGCCTCTCTAGCCACTCCTCAAAGAGGGGACTTACCGCCACAATAGTGGCGTGCCCAGCACTGGGTTGCGGCAATCGCACTCTCCATGTCACCATGAGATCCCGCCGGAACTCTGTCAGCTGTATCGCGATTTCTCGCGGCTGCGGGGTTAATACGCCCCGACGTTTGACCTCCTCGCGCCACTCCCAAGCGTGCCTGAGGACCTTTGCCTCCAGATCCCATGGATATACGTCAAATTACAAGTAACCCTGTATACAGTCTATTCTGATTCCGTGTAAACCCCCGTTTTCTTCAAAATATGTAACAAAAAGTGACGTAATAATATCGCGTCGGGATTATATTGCACACTGGACCTTCAACGCATAACTTTTACAATGTTTGTAAATATGTGAGCACCATGTATTTATCATATATTAATTTATCTGTCCTTGATTCACTTTAATTCTTTTTACCTATTTTGGTATGGTAATTTTATTCTGGGTGCAGCGTTTTCACACATAATTAGATAATGAATGTATGTTAAATATTGCACTTAAAATATTTCAAAAGAGTAACGGTGGAGTTTCTTGCCCATTCTTCACCATACGAAACTACATTTTGGAAGGGCCGAGTAGAATCAATTCCATTTTATTGTAAATTTTAATGTTGACGTTCATGTTGATGTTGTGTGCCTTTTATGTGCCTATTTGAAATACATGCTTGACACAAATAAGTCCGAATTGCAAATCGAAGCCGAGAATTGAAAATCGAACAGTGTATTTATTCGACGCGCTGTGATGCACTCAGTTGGATCCTCAATGCTCGGTTCAACACCGAGAGTTGAATATCCAGTGGGCGATAAAATCCCGCTTCGATATTTCTACGTCGGTATGAATGTCAACGTAAGCTACGGCTTCCTAGAAAAGTTGTGGCCGCTATACCACATGAAAATGTTGGCAGCGGGGTTTGACTTTACGGTGTCAAATGCTCTCTAGGAACACACACTTTCTTACTTTACGTTTCCGGGACTTCGACGCCGTTTTCCTCACTATGTTTTCTATCACCGTTTTCAAGAGTAGTGGTGATGAAATGAAACACATATTTTCTGCCTGGGTTTGAACTCACGACCTAGAACTCGTAAACCCGGTTCCACTCGCCTACCACTGCTCTCAATTTTTAGAACATTGAAAATAATTTATTCATGCATCAAATATACCTTACCGATATTTATTACACCCTTAATTACAGTTGTTGTTGTACTAAGTATCCGAATATGATTGATGAGTTTGTTATGGAATATTTATGTACGCAATTAATAGCCCCGTGTTGGCTGAGCTTATAATATTTAACCAAAATAATTAATAACTTTGTTTACATATTGCGTTAGATGAAAATAACTTTGCGAAAAGTCAATTTGATAGTTATAGTCTGTTTCACACTTATTTGACATTTGATTTTGCGTCACTGTCTACAGCAAAGTGATCTTTTTTCGTTAAAATAAGGTTGCTTTTGGGTTGCTGCTACTAAGAAGTCTGTCAATATCACAATGATATTTATTCTGGTTATTTTAAGGTTGTTGTTGGGTGCCTGTTGTCACTATTGTCAGAGGTAGGTACTACAGTCCAGCTGTAGGTGTCCGTTTCAATGGCGCGGCCACGGCGATGTTTCAAAAAAATAATTCTACCAAGATTTCGTACAAATTTGTAAAAGTTGATTAGCAAAATCATTGTGTCAAGAGTATGAACGTGGCCGCACCATCGAAACGCGGATCTTGCGCTGTCACGAAGATCTTTAAAACTAAGCGCTGCAGAGACATGTTTGAATTTTAAGGGTTTTTTGATATTTACCCAAAATTTGACATTTAATTCCAAATAATAAAAGAAAACTACATATTGAATGGGTAACATTAAAAATCGATATCGTAGCTGGCACTTCAATTAAGCTATGAACATAATTAAAAGTACTTAATTCAACAAAATAATTAAAATGATGAGCGATTTAAGAATTATTTCTTACAAATATTTTCATTTTACAATTCAAAAATATCTCGAAAACTATTGAATTTTGGCCATACATTAGGAGGGTTCAATTTGTTGCATTCTGGGCTTATCAGCTGCATTATCAGCTCCTGACGTATGTACGTCGAACTGCAAGTAACCCTGTATATTAGGTACAAATAAACGAGTCCCAAATAAACTTCTCTATTAAGGTAACAACACAAAACTAATATAAATTTGATTGCGCACCCCGCTTAACCACGACCACGTAACTAATATCAAATGTTACATTGTAAATATAATTTCCCAGAGGCATCTAATAACCGTAACTACTAGCAAATATTAACGTGTTTCAAAGTTCCGTCTTATCAGGAACAGTTGCTAATGGCGCCACCATAATTAAACTGACTCAAATGTGTCTCTTATTAAACTTTCGCTTACAACGAAATATTAGCTTGAGGGTTCAAAGATATTTGAATATCGTGATATTGGAAGACTAGCAGCGCTCCGCGGTTTCACCCGCGTAGTTCCCGATGCCGTAGGAATACGGGGATAAAATATAGCCTATATTACTCGGTAAAGATGTAACTTTGTAACGGTGAAAGAATTTTTAAAATCGGTCCAGTAGTATTTAAGTTTATTCGTTACATACAAAAATACAAATGTAGGTATCTTAATTGAGTTGATCACAGATCATTGTTTTCCGTGCCTGAGCCGGAAAGCACGTTAAGTAGTTGGTCCCGGCTGTCATTCGTGGATATTTGACAGTCGTTACAGGTTGACAGACGCCCAAAATTCCGAAAACCAGTCATAACTGTCGGTAACGTGAAAACCCCATATTAAAACCAGGCTAATTCGATTCCTAGGTTGCCTGGAAGAGATCGTAGAAAGCTATAAGGCTGCCCATGTACACACCGTGACATTTTAGTCGTCTTACAAAGATGGTCCACTCAATGTATCCGTCATGAAATACCTCTAGGCGCGATTAAAACATTGTTACCATTAATTTAGATAATAGGTACAAAGAAAAATAAATAATGTTTTAGAATTATGAAACACCCTCCCTGTTAATAATGTTTACGTATCAAACGGTAGAAGATCTACCTACCTACCATTAAATTCTGTCATTAATTCCACCTCCATATAAGGGTGTTTCAAACTACGTCATGCGTCTTAGTGAATGATATTTTAAATTTTTAAATTATGCAAATGTTCAAAAAAAAAAATATTTTTTTATAAATGATAAGTAGTCATTGGATACATGAAGTGGGCTGCCGTTGTAAGACAACTAAAATGTCACGGTGTATATTGTAGTGTTCATTGTTTTTCGTTATGTATTTTTGTGGAGTACAATGAAGTATATAAATAATTAAATAATAACGTGTAACACAGGACCTAAAATACCTGAGGACAGACAAACTGTTGCTCTGTGGAAAATACTGGTATTCTATAGCTGCATCGGTTTAGACTGGAAGCCAACCCCAGCATAGATGGGAAAAGGTTAGGAAGATTATGATGGCAATCCACTGATTGAAATATAAGGTCAGTCGTCATGATGCCAGTATCAACATTTCGAAGCTTCTTGTATAAAAGATATAGTTCCATAGCAGTTGTTTCAGCGGACCAGTAGGTAAGATAACAATTCTGCTTTCTTCAAACATACATACATGCGCATCTCAATCTTCACATGAGCAACGTCTCTTCCTCTATTTCATCAAACCGTTTTAATTAATGTTCTTAAAAATTGTCCTGGCTTATCAGATGGACTACTATTTGGTTTACTCTATTCTGCTGCATCTTTATACAAATTATTCACAATAGCATAGAAATGTCTTAAGTAAGTACGGGTTGTCTAAAATTCGTCGCTGTCTGCCCGCTCCAGGCGGACAGCATTCAGTCTACGACCGCGATTTGTTTGCAGCTGTAACCGCAGCCAGTCTTCACACAGACAGAACCACTGCTAGCTATGGTGTGCCTCTAGGGTTTTTGAAATTAAATCCAGACTTAGCACAGTTAAAAGTGATGGTTTTATTTTGACCACAAATTAGAATGATACTCGATGAATAAGAGCCAACCTCTATGGCAGTCTATGGCATTGCTGGTGTCATGTTATGTTCAGTAGAGTGCAACAATAACAAATAATAATAACTTTACTTAAACATTGTTACAATCACAATAATTCTGTTTGTTACTTGGTTGATGACATTAATTTTGTGTTGACATCCCCAAACTTGGCGCCTGTATCTTAGGTACCTGAGGGAATTTTAAATATTAATTTCAGTTTTAAACTTCAAGGATTGCCTCTGCCATTTAAAACAAAAGGTCTACGATACTGTTTTTGTTACTTTGTCGCTAAAATAAACCGAAATCCATTGAAATCATAGACAAGTATATGAACTAGCTTATAAAATACATATCCATGGAATATTCATGCACAATATGTACACAAAAACTCGGCACATCTGCAAATACATAAGAGCAGCTCAACCTCTATGACTTTGCAGATGTCATTTAAAGGATTTATTACCAGTCTTACTTCAAGGATCACTGGTTATATAAGAAGCTATTTGATGATTTCCCAACCTCAAAAAAAAACTAGTCATCGCACTATGCCCCTTGAAACAAAGGGCTTTTTTTTTGGGTGGGATATCATGAAATAACTTCTCCCGCTCTGGGTGGAGCAGAAGGGCGTGTTAGACTTTTACTGACTAAGTAAAACCCACTCGTGTTCACTCAGTTGCCTGTGTGCCAGGGGCCGCGGTATCTCTTTCGAACAACTACGATTCTATCTACCTTTGTATAACTAACCAAAATCTATTGCAATCAAAATCAAAAGTAATTTAATCAAAGTAGGTTGAGAATCAACTCTTTACGCTCGACAAAGTTACATGAAAGCCCCCTGCCCCTGAAAACGCCCGTCCTTCACCACTTCTTAGGGTTTTAGGAGAAAAGAAGAAGTGACGCAACAAACTCCCCAGCAGCACAGCCGTCTCTTCAGTTAAAAAAACGTGATTTTATACAGTAGGTATGCAAAGTAATTAACATTACGAGATATAGGACAAGCATCCAAAGTTTAGCTTCTAAAATACATATTTGTGGAATATTCATGCTCTACAATAAGCTTACACAAAGTTGGCTCATCTGCAGCTGACCGCATATAGCTGTCACTTGCACAATGACCAACCGTCGTTGGCCACCGCAAAAATGTTGACACTATTCAACATTCCACCATAGTAAGATGGTAACGATGATGACCACTTAAAGTGCGACTGACGTAAAGTAAACCAAATAAATTGTAAACGAAAGTTAATAATTAATACCAATTGAAATTGCCCGTGTATTCATATACATATGACGTAGGGTTTACGGTATCAATTGGCTTAACAATAAACGCTGAATGTACATTTATTAATATACCATGTCACGCGTGGAGGTTCATTTAAGAGAAATATTATTAACTGATCCACTAAAACTCAATGGACACTTTTTTAAATGAGTGAACCTCTAAAAACTTCTTGCGTTTCTAATTACTTATGCACATGTTTAAAAAAAATTGAGCCTCTTTTCAACTTTTCTCACAGTTGGTCGCAGTAACTAAGCTTTGGGTTCTAAAACTGTGATTAAACCACACGCGAGCTGAGCCAACGGTGCCGCGGCAGCAGCAGGCAAGGGCTACACTCTAGTTGGTCTCAGCTCTCAGTTACTAGATAACTTAATTTTTTATGACCCAAAAATACGAATTATCACTAAAAGAAGCGCAATCATTTAGTTACAGATTTCAATAATATTTTTAGGAAGCCAATGTGGGAAGTGGGAGTACCTTAATTTAATGCATTGGTTAAATATACCCCTTCGATATATCCTATGATTATGATTGTTTTTCACTAAGATATTTAGCGCCGCCTATTTCACCAATGAAATTCAACGCAATCAGCAGATCCAAATGCGTTCAAAAGCTGTCAGTGGCAATATTCCACAACAATGATGACACTGACAGCTCTTGACCGTAATTATAAGTGCTGATCGCGTTCAGATTATTGGTGAAATTCGCCCCTTAGAAGAAAAGTCTTGAAACTGAGAATTTACCGACAATTTCTCCTTTCGACTCTTCGTAATTTCACTGTAGGTCAACTTCTTCTTTAAAATACTTTTAAAGGTGACGTTTCTTAGACGTGGAAAGAATACGTAAGCAGTATTAACTAGACAAAAAAAAATGTTAGAAAAGTCTGTGATGTGTCTAATAAACATTATGGAATGAGTCTGAGAAGTTTCAGCGATAAAAATATCAATTTAGCTTACTTGCTCTTTGTTATTTGCTCACCTAGAAGTTATTAAAAATCTAGCCTAACATCAAGCCTTGTTTCTACGAAAGGGGTGGGGTGACAGAGGGGTGTACCTACATAGCACACCCACATTTCGCCAGTTAGGCGAGAGCATATTGCCATCAACCGGGCACAACTACGGGCACCACTTTTGTTATAGAGTTTTTCTTTCTGGAAATTCTCAGTAGCAGCCCGTAGTTGTGCCCGGTTGATGGCAAAGGATGGTTGGGGGGCAAAGGCCCGACCTGGGAATCGAACCCCGGACGTCATGCTCAGCGGTAGCGCTTGCAACCACTAGACCAACGAGGCAGTCAGATCTAGATTTAAATTCTAGTTCGAGATATTTATGAGAATCATGAATAATATGTCTATTGAACTGTCTAACAGTGTTAGTAACAGATACTTACGTGTTAGTGTCAAAACGTGCATTAAGGCTTCGTACGCAAACATAATTAAATTATTCTGCGTCGGAGCCCGATAATATTTACAACATGTCAATGTCAAATGTCTGAGGCGTCGTCTGGAGATAGTAAACTCAGCCTAATATATCGACAAACTTGTTAGTTATCGTTATTGAACCGTCGAAGAACAAGTTTTTTGTTTTGTCTGGTTATAAACATCATAGGGGAAGAAACACATGTTTTCTTGAGAATTAAATCTTTACATAAACTGGAGGTAGGTAGGTACCTAAACCTATTTTAGCTGCACTTTTTAGTCCTTATGTGTATTATATTAGGGTTATTTTAACCTTAGATCACATTGTCATCATGGCCGTCCACAGACGAGTGACCTAATTGCGTGACACACTGAAAGTACGAATGTCTTTAATTTTGACAATTCAACAATATTGCGTTTTTTTTTTGGTTGGGAAATCATCAAATGTCTTCTCCCGCTCTGGGTGGAGCGGGAGGGTGTGTCAGACTTTTACTGACTAAAACCCACCCGTGTTCCCTCAGTTGCCTGTGTGCCAGGGGCTGCGGTGTCTCTTTTGAACAACCCGCACCTGCCTGGCAGGCATCGGCCCTTGCGGGCCCCATCAGTTGCTGCTGACATCTCTTTAAGGCGCGCGTGGAACACAACGCGCCGTCGACCCGGGCTTGGCCCTTACCGGACAGCGAGCTACCCATTACTCGCCGTCCGCAAGCTTGCGCCTACGGTGGCCGGGAATCAGCCTGGGATTCCCGACGCCCAGGGCGTCTCCTGCGAAGGCCACGGTCGTGAGGGCGCTAAGTGCGCTGTTAAGCAGACAAATTTTTCGAACATACGAAGTAATGGATTTACAATATCTTTCAAAACGATTTAGAGTGCAGGTCCACTGGTGCCCCTGCACCCCTGCCCCTGCAGGTACGGTATTTTTTTAAGTGAAAACTTCTTTAGGAGCGTTGGGCATTTTTTAAGATGGGAAAAAACAATTGAACTCGCGACACCATTACCGACACCTCTGTATATAAGTATGTACATAAATTGTGTATGTACGTACATAATTAGTGCGTAAAAGTTTTCACTTCTGTCGGCACTCCCGGAGTGCCACTGTTTTTAATAAATTAGTGGGTTTGAATAAGAGGTAACAATTTCGAGAAATTAATAGTAAAGTTCACGTCACTTAATTAAGACAGACACACAGGAAAATAGTATTTAAAGAGAGAAACAAACAATTTTTGTCTGAATAAATGTTACTCGATAATTGAAAAATCGACTTAAAATTCAAACTTTTTCTGTCAATCTAACAGATAATTTCGAAAATTCTTTTAAGATTGACACGCCGCGTAAAATTGTCAATTTAATTTATATTTTTGTTAACTTTTTTTTTACTTTGACATGTTTTCCTTAAAGGCTTCTTAAAACAGGCACGACGCGACAGCGCGACGCAACTCTCGTAGAACAATTTCTGTGAAAAGTTCATGGAAATTGTTCTACAAGTGCCGCGTAGCGCATAACGCGACAGGGTTGTGCCTGTCTGTAGAAGCTTACACAACACAGCTTCTCAATGTCCAATATTCATCAACACTGCCTGACGATGCTATAAAAGGCTCACCGTACTTCCGAAGCCTTTCCCATTTCCAATCTCGTCATATAATTCTGGTGTGTGTTGCAAAAACTCTAATCTGTGGGAGCGACATGGCCGCCGTGACGTCACAGCTCCCAACGTCTGTGACCGCAATATCCTGTCCGATGCAGCTCTGGTATACGAATTAAACCGACGTTAGGGAATCATGTACGGTGACGTCATTTGTGTGTGTGTGCGGTGGTGTCGTAGCGGTTTTTAGTTTGATGGTAACTAGTGTTTAGATTGTTTTGTGTATAATTTACAGTTGTACTTTACTCCTTACCTTCGACGTCTCGCTGTTAGGAAGAAAACGACGGTTCGACCCTGTAGATCGCCACGGTAAGCGACTTAGTACAGTGTTCTCCAAGCGTTTCTTTTGTTTCCTTGGTCGCTTTCTCTACAATAAAATAAACAGGACGCTCTCCATTTATGATCTTACCAAAACTAAGTGTAAGATGAAGGTCAGGAGCTGGCTCCAGGATCTAAGTTATGAAGCTACTGAAGAACTTCTATCTACACCGGCTTAACCTGCTTAAACAAAAATAAAAACATTTAGTCACATCACTATCCTGTGCATTTAGCCCTTTACCTTCCCTATCATATTTCGAAACATATAAAGACACACACACATGCACATTAAGTTACATACTAACCCTAGAATAAGTAATAGTCTATAGTGTTATTTGTCCTCTTTTAGTTTAATTTAGTTCCTTATTACTTGCCGCATTTGTGTGCGAGTGCATAATACAACTGAAATGTAACAGCTTCTGACGGGGTGGAGACCTGGTGTCCTGAAATACAGGCCTGACGCCTAGCTTAGGCACCAGTCTCCCACAATATAACAATGAATATGTATAGTTTTAATTATGTATTTGTACTTATTTATTGTGGCGAGAAATAAACAAATAAACAAAAATAAACTGTGCTTTATAGTATTTGTTTTTTTTTAATCGATTGTACTTTACTGTTGGCTGATATTCGTAACAACCTAATATAAGATCACGCCTTCTTCCCCGAAGGGTTGGTCAGTGGTGTGCATAGTACACACTTCACCAGTTACGTTATGTAAGTCCTATGTGATACGGCACTATTCCAGATTCCGGGCTGCTACTGAAAAATTCGAGATAGAAAAACCCAATAACATTTTGCCCTACCTGGGAATCGAACCCCGGACCTCATGCTCAGCAGTACCGTTTGCGACCACTCAACCAACGAGGCAGTCGTAAATTCTTAATCTATACAATAAAGTGTTGGATTTTTTTGAAACTAATAAGCACGGTAGTATCTTTGGATAACGGATTAAACTTATTTTTTAATCTGAAAATATTCTGAAAATAGGTAGACAAAAGTTTCTTACAAATTTAAATGACAACCTAAACCTAAAAATAAACAATCATAAAACTTTGTTAATTAATCTTAGTTCAACCGAAAGTCATATTACAAAGTGACTTTTAAAGTAACCTATCATTTTTCAATTGAACGCATAAATATTCTTAATCTTTGTAGATTTTCTTACTTCCATCTCGCTAGTTATCAAAAGGCATTTTATAACACGAAAGGAAACTCTTTACATTCAACCGAGGCTTAGGGTGTCTACACATAGGTACTACGAACGCGCGGTAATTTAAGCGGATACAGTTCACACACTTAAATTCCGTAAAATGAAGCGTGCTTCTCACGCTATTCACGCCTTTCATGGAACATTCAGCATTCAGCGAGGCAACTTAACAGTAGGATAACACACGGAAATAATCACTAACTACGTAATTTTGTATGTTAGTACTCAAATGCATTGTTATGTGAATGGAGAACATGATAACGTTGAAGCTGCGATACCGCGTTAAGTTTTCACACAACACATTGCGTCTACGTTACCGCAGCTTCATATGTGAAGCGTCTTAACAAGGCACAAAGAACCGAGACTGTTTTCAAAGCCACGGCTTCTAATTAAACTTACTCGTAAGAATGTTCTTTATACTTGATATCTTTGTTTCTTTTTTAAATCTTTTCTCATAATTTGCATGCCACTTCTAAGTGTTATAGAAGTTTTGTAGCGCTATATCGCGACCCTATTTCAAGGAAAAAATACATGGCTAAATGTTCAAGTTTCTTGTTATAAATTTGTGTTGTTAGCTTTTTTTTTCTATGACTTAGTAACTGGAAAAAGCGTCTCAGCTTGAGGAGTAACTTTTTAGTTTTTTTCTATTGTGGAATAAAAAAATCTGCGATCTGTAGTTGAATTTTTATTCACAGAAAAATTGTGAAGCTTTATAGGTCTCGACAATTTATTTGATCTAAAATTGCCAATTGCCTACTTATGGATCACTAAATGTACCTCTATTTCAATATTTCACTTACCTACCTAAATTACCTGAAGTTCCGTGTGAAGAATAGCACCATCCCATCACTTCCCGTGGGTGTCGTAGTAAGCGACTAAGGGACTTACTAGAGAATGGGCAGCAGCGTTCTCTATGCATTTGACCACCATACTGCGATCGCCAACCCGCCTGCCAAGCGTGGCGATTATGGCAAACCCCCCCAAAATGGGGGAGGCCTATGTCCAGCAGTGGACTTCTTTCGGCTGAAATGATGACTTACCTACCTACCAACCTTCTTTTCAGAAACAAACCAAGTAAACATAATTCTGCTTCTCGACTGTTATTTTACGATAACTCATTGAATATTTCACCCAATTCCAAGAATTACTTCAAGTACCACCCAGAGTATTTACCCAAGAAATATAACGTTAAGAACAAGTCATAACCTCAGGAATGCGGGAGTATAACCTAATTTCCCAGGAGCGAATGTGTCGAGGCATCACTTTGCGTTCCTCTGTCTAATTGATCGTATTTCAGGCGACACCCTCGAGGGCTCTGCGTCAGTAACTCTAATTATTATGTGTTTTACCCAGAACTCCGTGAACTGAAGGCAAATAACTTTGACAGCTCTGTTTTATGTTAAGTTGGAGTTACACTGTGGTGGTGAATAGAAAAAATATTTTCCGAAACATACATAGTTTGCTTATTAGCACGTTAACCCGTTGGTCCCGGCTGTCATTCGTGGATCTTTGATCGTTACGGGTCGTCAGGAGCCTGAAAGTCTGACAACCAGTCTTACCAAGGGCTATCGTATTACCCAGTAACTGGGTTGTGGAGGTCAGATAGGCAGTCGCTCCATGTAAAATACTGGCATTCAGCTGCATCAAGTTAGACTGGAAGCTGACCCCTACATAGTTGGAAAAAGGCTAAGCAGATGATGATGACACATAGTTCGCTTATTATCTTTAGCAGTAATAGTACTAGCCTATTATTGACTACCTGCAGGACAAAGGCCTCTTCTCATACAGAGAAGACACGAGCATTCATCACTACGCTTGCTCAAGAAGGGTTGGCGATTTCACACATGAACTAACTACGAGTATAAGAGCAAGGTTTCTCACGATGTTTTTATGTGCATCTGGAATTCTGGACTGAGGACCCATTTTTTAAATCCTTGCGAAACAAATACATAGGTACCTACTTATAGGTGATTTTTAGTGCTCCTTTCTAGGTACCTATTAACATGTTTTTAATTATCATATAGTACGACTATCGACGGTCCTTACGTATAATCCCCTAATTACAAATGACAAATTTTACAGGAGAGCGCTTCAAAGTTTCAAACACGTGACCATCATGTTCTAGTAATGTAATGTCATGATGGATTTAAAGTGCATTTTGGCATCTTAGACTTATTTGTATTAAACTAAACGACAATATAGGCCGGCCTGAAGGTCAAGAAAACAATACATGAAAATCTACTACTTAAGGGATTGTACGTCGGGACCGTCGATATATACATAATTTAAAAGCTAAGCCTTAACAAAATGATATTTACAAGCATACATCTTATTATTATATGAGATGAGATGAGACCATATATTCGTCTTTATTATAAAAGAAAAGAATCATAGGGCATCAAAAAATACGTCCTGATCGTTGTCAACAGGAAAGTTACCCAAAAGGCTGTTAGCATTACCACGTTGAATGGCAATGCTGATTCTTTGGCCAAAAAGAGAAATTCGTTAAAATTGTAAAATCTTCTTGGGCTCTCAGTCCAGACGCCTGCATAAAGTGCCTTAGCATAAATCTCAAAAAGTACCTGGATTTCCTTCTATAGCAGTAGTGCATAACATCAAAGTTTATTCTCGCATCCAAAACTGGTATGGTTCTTACCGCTCTAAAATAGAATGAACAGTTTTGAACGCTAATTCCGGAAACTACAACAAGAACGGAAGCCTTACCTCACAAACTTTTGTCTGAACTAAAACAGAAAGCCTGTTATGTCCCAAAATAAATTTCACAAAGAAAAGTCAAATATAAATTCTTCGCCATTACCTTTTGTTGCGAAGACGACATTTTGTTATTTTGTTACATACTTATTGTGCCTACAATTTTGTGTAAAGCAGTAAATCCATTAAAAGTGGAACAAAATAACATCGTAAAAGTTCCTAAAGAAAGGTAATAAGACAGCTCGCGTCTCAGAACAGCCAAGAACCATTTGAGAAGTTTTTCGCATTCGTCCTTCCTTCATTTTATATTCTTAATGGACTCACCTGCGGGTTTACGTAATATTATAGAAATTACGAGCGCCTGCTTCCTTTCATTTTATTTTAGCTTTAGTATCGTATAAAAGGCGTGAAAGGATTTGAGTTTATATTTAGTTATTATGCAAGTGTTTTAAATTTAAATGCTCCTGAAAGTACCTATGCAAATAATAAGTAATGACGTAGAAAAAAATACAGAATGTTTAATAAAGGTCGGTTGTGAACCTACTTCTTTCGGACTGTAAGCATAATGTTTGTAAATCTCAAAGTTAAAACCTAAATCATAACACAACATTAAAAATAAAACATAAAATTAAAAATCTGGAAACACACGGCACGTAATTAGGTAAGGCCTACACCGAACAGATATGTATAGCCTATAACCCACAGAAGAACATAACTCTTCCAACCATACCTCGTTTGTCAAAAAATTACTAGTGGTTTAGGAGTTATGAGACAACAGATGAACATACATACCCATCCCACCTTTGGCTTTGTTATAATCGGGTAAAAAATTTGTAGTGGCAGTGACATAAAAACCTTTGCGCCTCCACATCTTCTGTATTATGAATACTAACGGAACCTTGATCATCTCAAAACTACGCCGAAAATCATCATGTACCTACAAAAAAATAATAAAACGAAAGCTAACGACCGTCTCAAAACCTTAGTCCTTACATCAAAATGAAGCCCGTCACAAAAGGCGACCTAAAATCTTTCACGAAAGCAATAACAAGATATCTTAGCCAACATATCGTTTATTCTTTAGCTAAAACCATCCTGCGGGCTGGCTGTGGGAATTTTCATGAGCACTTAGATGTAACGAGTCCCGTAAATAAGACTCCAGTTTGGTAATAAGAGTATGTTTGCAGAAGTAACGTGGTTTTAGTTGAGTACCTATTTTATTGTTCGCGGCCGTAGGATTTTTAAAGGGTGTTCTGTAATTTATGCGAGCCTGGTACTTTTTGGCGAGGAAACGTGGCAATTTTAATTAGTTTAGGCATATGCGTGTGAAAAGAATACATAATTAACGCTTTTTTGTTAACTTGTAACACGGTAATACTCGTATTTTTAAGGCTTTTTAAAGTTAAGTATTTTCACGACCTTACAAAACCCATAAATTAATACATAAGCTGTGCATTCATCCTATCCTACTAATGTACCTAATATTATAAAAGAGATCTAGTTTGTAAGGATGGATGGATGTTTGTTACTCTTTCACGCCAAAACTGCTGAACGGATTTGGATTAAATTTGGCACACATATAGTTCATAACCTGGATTAACAGATAGGATACCTTTAGCTCGGTAGTACCCACGTTCCCGTAGGATAATGTTCAACCTCCACGCAGGCGAAGCCGCTGGCAAAAGCTAGTATTTAAAATAAAAGCCTGTTTTTTTTCTGGGTGGGAAATCATGAAATGACTTCTCCCGCTCTGAATGGAGCAGGAGGGCGTGTCAGACTTTTACTGACTAAAACCCACCCGTGTTCCCTCAGTTGCCTGTGTGCCAGGGGCCGCGGTATCTCTTTCGAACAACCCACACCCCTGGTAGGCATCGGCCCCTGCGGACCCCACCAGTTGTTGCTGACATCTCGACGGCGCGCGTGGAACACAACGCGTCGTCGACCTAGGCAAGTTTTTTTTTTTAATGTGGAGAAATTTCTACTACGCTACCACGGGGAGATAGCTCAGTTATGTGGGACTGTAACCCCTAAAACTCCTAAAACTCCACGGTGTCCTCCAGTGCCGCTTGAGGCGGGAACACGGAAAAGCGCAAGCCACCCGCGAACCCGCCGCGGCTGTCCGTCACCGGACCCTCCTCGGAGGGGAATAACCTTTATCACTGGCGCACTAGGACACATGGTACACACCGTAACCACCCCAGGAACCAAATAGCATACGGGCCCCAGACCGTGTCTGGCACCCTTGGTCCCCCTGCGACGGGTCAGCACAGTGGCCCCGCCGCCTACCACTTTTCGGCCGCAGGGGATAGGGAGAGCGGCCAACGCTATACTGACACTCTTCCTCCCCTGCAGCCCCATCGCGTCCGCCATCAAACGGCGGCGGCCCCGTCCAGGCTGCAGAAGGGAAGAGCGCTACTCAGAAGTACCGGACTCCTCCTCCGCCGCAGCCTGTAACCTTAGCCGCGATACCTCCCATTCGACATCGCGGCCCGCCTCAGCTGCGATGGACCTCACCGCAACCTACTTTTTGGCCGCTACGTCGTGGACTTGGAGGCAAAAGCCCTGACGAGCGCCCACACCTTGGGGTTCCTCTTCGCTTCACCGTGGGGATACCACGGCTACTGAGCCCCCCCCCCGCAACGGCAATGCGGGAACCCACTAGGGGGAAATAAATGCCTGCTCTGCTCCGTTAATTAACAATTACAAAGTTCTTAAGAACTCTTTACTGCCAAAAACTTCATCATAAAACGGACAAGCAACCGTATACACAAATGATTAATCTGCCATTTTTTGTTTCTAATATTTTATTTGTTTATAAAACGATTGTATTACCAAGACAAAACCATTTCGCTGCGGGAAAACAACCATTGAAATTTCACGGTGTATACAATACCACGTCGTCATCTCCTTGAAGTAATGATGTATATAGGTGCTAAAACCTATGAAACATCAACCTTGAAACTCAGTACGTTACCAAGACTTTGCACGCTGTTGACTGCATGAACTTGCTCCAAAATAGCCCAAAGATAAACTGGAAACTGTACATCGGCCTTATCTATTGTGTGTAACAGGCCGTTTACGAGACAAAGTTCCGAGTTTAGATTAAGCGTAACAGAGTCGTAACGAAGAACAACAGACGCAATTATACAACTAACTCACTCAAGTCTCCTTCGGAATAAAACTGTGGAGTATGAATGACACAACATCTTCAGAGACATCTTAAGACGTAAGAATATTTATAGTCAGTGGGAATTTTCGAGAAACCGTCGCACAGTCAATGAAGCGCATAAAGAGACATTCCTATAATGACTGCGTTTAGTGAAAAGATTTTTCTTCACTAACTCATTTCTGTTACGGATCAACAACAAACAGGAAGTCGGTTAGAGGAAAACCACACCAATCTAATTATGGTAGACAAATTATCAACAGCAACAAAAAGTCGGATTATAAAAACCACACCGCTATTTATGGTAGTTGTGTGGCGTTAGCTACGCTGCTAAGCGAATCCTTGTATTTCTTTTTTTTTTATGTTAGGCTGCCATTATTTATACTCAGAAGTAGTCTTCCTTAAAAACTCCTCAATTAAACAGAATCGTTAAATGAAAGGAACAAAAACAATACTTAATTAAGTTTCGAATTGAAGAAACTTTTCAAGTGGAATTCAATGAGACTTGTTTCTTAAATACAGTTTTAAACGCAGTTTCATTGGACTCTAGTCGCTCGTTGTATGTAAATCATGCTACGTATTTTTTGAGGGGAGGACATCGGACGCCAAACGAACGCGCGAATCTTTTATATCAAAAACTTCTTCAGAAAAAAATATTTTAGAATTAACGGTTTTTTTTTTGAGTTTATGATTTATTGATAAACGTTATAGAAACAGCTTAAATGTTCTATTAATTCGTAATTATCTATTGAAGCTATAGTACCTAGTAGGTACCTAATACATAAAAAACAAAATTGTATCCTAACTTAACTAAAACTATTCACAAAATTAAAATATGGCGTCTAAAAATTGTCGACTGGTATTGTTCCCAAGAGACTGACGGCATTGCCACGTTGTAGCAATGCTTAGCCGCTGGCCAAGGTAAAAACCAGCCCTTGGGTCATGGGAAGTGTCAACCACCCATTTCGAGATTTGCTTTTTGTAGGTAATAACTAAATTGGCTGTCCATCATTTTTTTTTTCATTTCTTTTTCTTCCTGTATTTTATTAACATTACTATCTTTTGTCAGCGGCTTCGCCCGCGTGGAGGTCGGAAATTATTCCACGGGGACGTACTATTGGGATAAAAAGTACCCTTAGTGTTAATCCAGGTTATAAACTATCTGCGTGCTAAATTTCGTCCAAATCTGTTCGCCCGTTTTTGCGTGTCTGAGTAACAAACATCTAAACATACTTACTTTCACATTACAATATTATTATATAGTAGAATAGGATATAATGAGTGCAATGAAGAAAATATTAACCAACTCCCCTTCAGATTCTCAAAGTACATTACCCAAAAGCTCTCTAAACACAACCTAAAACTGGCTGTTTTTATTTTTCCCCAGAAATACGGCGACGCATTTTAAGATATTAAACTTGTTCACATAATATATGCGTCCCCCTGCGCCTATTTCCTTCGGGAGGAGGCTATTTGTATTCACAAGGGAAGAACAGTGAATGCATTCGCCCGCTGCAAGCCAGAGATTCGTGACGAATTTTTCATACGAAATTTCATATACGAAAATATTTATATTATTTTTGTTTTGAGCTTGAAATACGTCGCGTAAATACTTATATGAATGTTACATTTCTGCAACTTTGTGTAATCTAATATGAATGTGTTTTGAAAGGGGAAAAGGCGTGTTTGCTAATATAAAAATAAAGGAATGGTTGGAAATATGTTGAGTTTTTCGTAGGACTATGTCTTATGCTTACTGTTATGTTTTGAACATGATCGACATACCTACCAACTGCGATTGTAGTGTATAAGGAAGTTCATAATATTGTTCAGTGTATTCACGTCATAAGCCACAATTTGTTTACAGTGATATTATGGAATACACAAGCTCAAAGAAGATCCTTCATTTTGAACAAGTATTACCATCTATGACAATAAACCTCTACGAGTGTTCCTATCACATTTTTTTTAATAATAAATAAACATTAAAGTGATATTTCATTTATTCTCGCCAATCGGTAGTTATATGTATATTTTATTAAAATGTCTAAGACTAGATTTTTCAACTTTAGAAAAAGCTGAAGGAATGGTCGTAGAGATTCGGCGCAATAGTATAAAATGATGAGGAGGACTTCCCCGAATAGGGTACACATGTTTTTTCCCTGGCTTTTGGGTTTTGGGCCCAACTTTCTATGAAACGAGACTCCTGGTCTCCTTTAATAATTTTACATTACAAAAAATTAGTTTAAAGACAAAATCCATTTTGGATTTACTCACGTTGGACGTGATCATCTCACTCCGGTAAAACATAACAATAATTTATCATCATAAATCAGCTCGATCTCGGGCCACCCTATTGACCAGTACAGTAAACGATCCTAGGGGTTATAGCTGGAACAACGATGTTTGGCATGTGGATTGATGATCGTAGTGAGATGTTATCAGTAAATACTGTACGGGTATAATGTACCTATAATACAGGATAAGTTTTTATCCAGTGCGCAAACAAAAAAAAAACAGCCGTTTTACAGAAAAATGCAATCCCTACGCGGTCAAAATGTATGGAACAGCGGATTTTTTTTTTGTATTTAAACCGACGAAAAATTTCTGTGCTCTGGGGTCTAGAATGATATGCTGAATTCATGGTAACAGTTTGCGCACTGGATAAAAACTTATCCTGTATCATAGATAGGTACATTAAACCCGTATATCTCTTTCGAACAACCCGCACCCCTGGCAGGCATCGGCCCTTGCGGGCCCCATCAGTTGGTGCTGACATCTCTTTGCGGCGCGCGTGGAACATAACGCGCCGTCGACCCGGGCTTGGTCCTTACCGGACAGCGAGCTACCCATTACTCGCCGTCCGCCTGTGCCTACGGTGGCCGGGAATCATCCTGGGATTCCCGACGCCCAGGGCGGACAACTGAATACCAGTATTTTACATGGAGTGACTGCTTATCTGATTTTCTACAACCCAGTGACACGAGCACACACACACACAACACGACACCTCTTAGTGAGACTGGTTTCGCATTACCGTAACTACTGTCAAAAATAAATCAAATAAAGCAAATGAGAATAGACACAAATCTCAGATGCGCAAACACCCTGACCTGAAACAGCTTTGAGTAGGCCATACAAATATTAGCTCTAATATATCGGGTACCGCGCCAATAAACCGTCAATACCTTTACTGTATTATCTAATACCGTTAAACGAGCAATTCTTGTATATAGGGTAAGTTTTTATCCAGTGCGCAAACTGTAACCATGAATTCAGCACATCATTCTAGACTTGAATGATGAATTCATGGTTACAGTTTGCGCACTGGATAAAAACTTATCCTGTATATGTATCTAAATAACCTGAATCTCGGAAACAGCTCCAACGATTTTCATGAAATTTAGTATGCAAGGGATTTCGGGGGCGATAAATCGATCTAGCTGGGTTTAATTTTTAGAAAACGTCAAACCAAAAAAAACCGAGCCAAGCTTGGTCATCTAGGTACTTATAGCGAATAAGCTTTCACCTGAAAAAAAATCAGCCTTTTCATTTATGGTACCTACATACTTGTGAGCAACTAAAATTTCGTTTTTAACCCTAGATAAAGAATTTACCTTTAATTTACTATATAGAAATATAAATCAGTATAAATATGGTTGACCGAATATTCCAATTTACATCTACACTCTTTTTGATTGTTTGTAAAATTGTAATGGCTAAACTCAAAAACTTCTAAACCGATTTTTTTAATTATTTCATCAATCGAAAGCTACATTATTCCGGAATAACATGAGCTATAAATTTCATGCGAATGAAGTCGGGAGCAAAGTGCAAGTTGTAAAAAGAGTGAAATCGTATTTGTGTTCAGTGCTTTAGTTACACCATTGACTTTGTATGGAGTTCAAAGACTTTGTATCAGCCAAGCACTCTACCAGATGACCCTAAAACATAATACAAAATGTATAAGAATGTAAATAGCATCAGGACTCAGAACTTCCACATTTTTTCTGTGCACCCCAAACCGCTAATAATGCTTAGCACGGTCCATTGCGTCCGACTTACCGTGGCGCAGAAACTTATTCCGGGAGCTTTAAGCTATCTCAATGCAAGATCGCAGCTACTTTAGCTTGGGATGTAAATTATTTTACACGTTCAATAGAATGGTCTCATATTTTGGTTTGGTTTCTGCAAGACATTTCTGTTAATGTCTTTAGGACGCTCCGTGGTCTGTTTCATTATATAATACGAGCTTTTGCAAGCGGCTTCGACCACGTGGAGTTCGAAAATCATCCCACGGGAACGTAGTACCGGGATAAAAACTATTCTGTGTGTCAATCCAGATTATAAACTATCTGTGTGTTAAATGTCATCAAAATCTCTTAAACCGTTTTTGCGAAATCCAAACATCTAGGTAAATTTTGTTGTTTTTTTAATAATATTAGTAGGATTGTGGATCCATTAGATTCTAAGAATTTCTCTTGTAAAGATCGGGGAGTACATTTCCCACTTAACTCAATTAATAACTCTTTCAAACATAAAAGTTAACGAGTAGGTAAATAACTACGTACCTACCATTCATTTGACATCGACTACGGCTGGTCTTTCTGTTTTAGTTGCTGCAGTCAGTTCTACATTATATTATATTCTCGAACATTCTTCCAACATGCCCAAACGAGCGAAGTGCTCGCACCCTCATTTTTACGTTCCTCTTTTTCAAATGTATCCAAGCTTTCACCTCTTCATTGCCTACGGCGTTCGTATGGTGTCGGCGTTTTATTACCATAGGCGTATGGAGTTCGGCAATAACTAAGGAAATAATAATAAAGTGCTCGGTTTGTTTACCCAATTTTGTTATAAACTGGATCAGATTTGAATCATGAATCTAATCTTATTTTATGAGGAGGATGAAATTGTAGTAATCTTTCCCTTTTGCCCTGGTATTTCTGAGTACTTCCCTTCCCGGCCGAATCATTTCAATTTTACTTTATTTTGATCAAACGTGAAAAGCAAATACTTCAATGTTGCGTAGCGACTGCTAATTAAGTAAACGTGTACGTTAGCATGAAATGAAATGAAATGAAATGAAATGTTTATTTATGTAAGTAGATCTTAAAAGACACTTTTACACGTCAATATTTTGTTGGTCAATATTTTTTTAAACTAGATGGCGCCGGCATTTCCTAGCTGACTGTTCCCTGAGAAGAAAAGCCGAAACAAACTCAGAGGTCATAGTCTCTTTTAAAGTCCAAACATTATATTATTTAAATTTTATGTGAGTCTAACAATGCAGGGTAATGTCTGGAAAGGCCTTTTGAAGAAAGAGCCATTGCAGCTTTGAGCTGACCTGTCTCAACAGACGGCATGTATGTAACAGTCACCGTGAAGCTCATGTGCTCAGCATGTTGTTAAGTGAATGTATTCATGCTGGAATAAACTCAAAATACGTTACAATTTTCTCTTTCCTTTAAAACTACGTTCAGACTGAACTTGGGGGTTAATAAACAACACATCAGGCTTTAGAAGATGCCGTAACACAACTATGAAAGCAGACAGGGCGAGCTCACAAAAGTGAATACTTAGGATAAGCAGCCTATAATGTTCCTACTGCTGAGACATAGGCTTCCTCTCGGAGAGAGGGAATGGGCCATAATGGCCATAATCCACCACGCGGGCCCAGTGCGGGTTGGTAGATGTCACATGTCTTTTAATTTTTGGTTCCGAGACATGCCGGTTTCCTCACGATGTTTTCCTTCGCCGCTTTAGGAGCATCAACTCAGCCTATCGCAGTCCACTGCTGGACATAGGCCTCTTCCAGACTGCGCCACAACACTCTATCCTCCGCCTTCCGCATCCAGTCTGTCCCAGCCACCTTTTTAAGGTCGTCGGTCCATCTAGCTGGGGGCCGTCCTACACTACGTTTGCCGATACGCGATCTCCACTCCAAGACTCGTCTGCTCCAACGTCCATTGGTCCTTCGACAAACATGGCCAGCCCACTGCCACTTCAGCTTGCTCACTCTACAAGCTATGTCGGCAACTTCGGTTCTTTTAGGAGCAGTAGTGATGACATAATTTACACAAAGTAAAACGTCTGTCTACGACCTACAAGGTCGCGACCGTCACCACTAGGCCACCACTGCTCTAAAAAGAAATAAAAAGATTTTTAATATGTACTACAGGGAACTATAAGTACATTCCATCTTCATTCACCAGTAACATAATCTCACACATGGTCTCGTTAGCTTCAGAATACGTTCCCCGTACTAATGAGTTTTAGCCCTTTCAATCAGCGCCCCTCATGTAAAAAAGATCAACCCTTGTAAACGCACTTCGCTGATTAATTACTGACTTGCTTTATCCAGTCGGATATAGGGTACTGGAGGTACTGACCCTTATTCAACTCGTGGGTTTTATTAGGTGAGTGTAATGAAATGCTGGTGGAGGTTAAAAAATATGCAGTTCCTCTGAAGTGTTAAGCTTAGGAGGAGTCCGAAATTATTTTTTAAGGAGAAGTTGGAGAGTTGATAACACTAAAGCAGATCATTATCTGCCTAGCCTTATCTCAACTATGTTGGACTCGGCTTCTAGTCTGACCGGATGCAGCTGAATATCAGCATTTTTACATGGAGCGACAACCTATTTGACCTCCACAACCCAGTTACTGGGTAATACGACAACCCTTGGTAAGGCTGGTTGTCAGACTTTCGGGCTTCTGACGACCCGCAACGACTGTCAAAGATTCACAAATGACAGCCGCGACCAATGGATTAACGAGTTTTCCGGGGCACGGAGGGGTCTTGGTATGTAGGTTAAAGATGGTCACGCATCCACGGACCAACCGCGGCAAACGTAGCTTAACCTGATTAATCGAACCGTTCAGATGTTGTTACTTAGCCACAAGCCTCTCAAAAACACTAAAGCAGATATAACATTTTATACAGGCAAAACAAGTTATATATTTTTCGAAGCGAATTAGTGTAGGACCGTTATTGTTAAATTATATTTATGCATGGGCCACACCTGTAAGGTATGAAATTACCTTATAAATAAGGATGCATCGATAGCAATTTGTCTAGTATTAAATAACTTAAACACAGCCTCACATTTCTAAATGTTTACCGGTAAATATTACCAGTATGTATCACAAGCAAACATTATATCAAAGGAAAACAATTCACTCCGGCGCCGTTGAGCAAACTTCGGTGCGTTCCCTAATCTCCTACTTATTGGGGTTAAACCGATGAAGTCATCAATTTGAATGAAATCTACTCCAGCCCGCCCTCTTCCCGTTGGCTAATCAAAGATTGCAGAGGTTAATACCAGTAGAACTTTTCTCTTTTTTTTTCAATATCCCTTGACAAGCGGGATCTTTGACTACTGGCTGGAATTGAGAGTTTTGATTTTGAAATTGGAAGGCTAACGTATATTTCAACGATGTATAGGCTTGACTGTGTAAACATAACCTATTTTCCAAGGGACTTCTTTTTTAGCTCGCCTGCCATTTTATTTGGAATTACTATACTGGTCTATGACGTCCAGCAGCCTCATAGGTAAGTGGATCTACGGTCACGAACCCACTTATTTAGTGGTACGGGGCAGCCACCCTATTTTCGGGACATGTTTAATATATCTAGCATCGAACTACAATGGGCTAAGTTGAAACTTGATGGAATAACAAAACTTCGACAATCAAACAACACATGTTTACTCTAAGAATTCGACCCTTAAACATAGTCAAATTCGAAGTTCTTACTTCGTCACAGAATAAATAAATTGTTCTGCCAGCCCACACATATTAAGGGCGTTCACACCCTTCGTTGTCAAACTTTGTTCCTCGCACTCATTGATATACTGTATTTATTTCCACACTATAAGCGACGTTGTCTATCCACTTCGCACTTGTGATTTCCCCCGGGTAGCCTTGTTTAATAATTCAAGTCGTCCCATGTTCGGACCTTACCTTAGTTACAACGATGCCGAATAATTAATTTACAAGTGCCAGAACAACTTCGGGCTTGACCCACTTGGGCTGTGACGTGCTGCGGTTCGATTGTTTGCTTAAATTGTTATTTTATTTTGCTTGGTTTACAAGAAATGACGTAATTTTCGGCAGCTAAACTACAATTAAGGCTTCTTCAAACAGGGGCGACGAGACACTTGTGGAAAAATTTCCATTAAGTTTTCGTAGAAATTTTTCTATCGCGTATCGAGTCTCGTTGCGCCTGTTTGCAGGAGCCTTAAAGGTTGATATGACTATACTGACTAGTCATATAGCTTAAGACAAATGTCATACGAAATAACTTTTATCGACTTGGATTTATCTATGTTTACAAAGTCTATGGCAAAATGCAATTACTACGATCAGTTCAATGAGACATTTAAAGACCTCGGCCATAAGCTATACAGAAATCAACTTTGGTCGAGCATAACCAACTCGTTCGACTGAACAAATTTGTCGCAGCACAATATACCTTAAAATTTCGTTCACACACAAACATCCTAAGACGAAAAATACATTTTCAATAACAATAATATCGGCACTTCTGGACCCTCATATTATTATAATAATTCAAATAAATTTAACAAGGTCCCTTTCGCAGCGTGTTTCATACATCAATAACCCAAAGCATTACATACAAATGTCGCGAATATGTCATAAGATAGGGTTACCATCCATAAGAAATGCCTCGGGACAGGTGTGTCTCCGAACGGACCTTTTAGATTGGACTCGGAATAAGAATTGATCGAATTTGTGTCACATCAATGTGAAGTAGAAATAAAGAATAGAAATATTGTTATCTGTAGTGTGTTTGGCAAGATTTGCAAAAATAATAACTTCGTAGAGCAGTGATGGCCAGGTGGAATCGGCCCCGACTTACGAATGAGGGTTTTTTTAAAATGACGTTCACTAGGTGGCAGCACTGAGACGTCAGGTCCGGGCACCCGTCAAAAGTGTCAAAGCACCTATATTTTCATTAAACCGTGACTGAATGACTAACGAATGAAAGAAACGAATGATGAAAGTCATCACGTATCTTATATTCATTGTCGAAATGAAAGACCTCTGGTCATAGTGGTGCCACCTGGTGGCGTAAATTTTGTTGAAAACCCTCATTGTTGGCCGTGCGCTCAAACCCAGGCAGGTACTTTACTTTGTGTAAATTATTTCATCACCACTGCTCTGCAAAACGGTGAGGGAAAACATCACAAAGAAACCGACATGTTTTAGAACCAAAAAAAACGAAGACATGTGGCATAATAATATTTACCAACCCGCACGGGGCCCGCGTGGTGGATTATAGCTCACACCCACAAAGTCGAGGCCTGTTTCCCAGAAGTGGGACCAATATAGAAAAAAAGTGAAATATTGATTAAAAAAATACTCTGATTCGGTTAATTACCTCAGGCTTTAAATTCGTCTTTGTACACTATTGTTTTACTTGGGGCATACGGTTATTAATGTGAATAATAAACGAACGACTTATTTAATGGAAAGTTATTTAATGGTGTTTTATAGCCCCTATAGGATAGTCATAATATTTAAGGGTGGATCTTAAAATGCTGATAAAATGGCCACTAAACTTAAAAACTGTAACCATAGATCTCACAAAAATGGAAACTTATGGCCATTCTCCAAGTACATGGGGCTACACGTGTCATCCCCAAATGAGACCTCAGGTGCAATATTGCACGCTCGTGCCGTGCGTTCCATGGCGACAAAGAAATACGCGCTACCTTTAAATTTAGACCGGCTCCAAAACGTCACCTTTATTGCATCTTTTACGAATATGAATTTTATTTAAAGTATAGTAAAAGGTAGGTTTTTTCGATTTTTCGGTTGTTTATTGCTACCAATGCGTGTGCAGGTATCGGTTTCGTTATTTTCCCCTAGGCTGTGCATAAATCTTTCAAATATTGCAGGAAAATACTGTTGAAACAATGCTGGCCATTTTCCTAACACAAATTATTACGACTAAAGTTGCTTCCCTGGTGTCCACAAGAAAAAAAAACGTGTCGGGTCAGGTGTACCCCCGTCAGGAAGTTCCTTACGCTTTATCTTCAACTCCAAATGTAACATCGTTTGCTCTATCTTCAAAAACTCAAACTTTATTTTGAACTCACTATCGGTTTCAGCACCCTCGAAAACCATGAAAAACGACACCCATGACGAAATATTTTATAATTTTATGACAACGACAAATGACAACTCTATTCCACTCTTGGGCACTAAACAATAGCAGTATAACACACCCAATAATGAAGTCCCAACTTTCGACATCTTACTTCATACATTCATAAATTATCCTCCAAACAATTGGTTATACCGTTCGTAGCTTATGACAACGCGTTACTGGTAATACGTGAACTGTCAAAAGTTCCACAGAGTTCAACGGTCCGTGTATCAATAGAAATCTTTCGGGACTCGGATCGCTCACCGACCATTTATTTCCACAATAAATGTCGAACTACGAATAGTGTTTGTAACAACAGATGTTATTCTAATCCACACAATTTGGATTATTTCTTTGTTTCAGACCATGTTAAATTATTTGTGAAATTAAAGAAAGCTAGCGGCAACGCAAATATTTTACTTATTTTGTGCATCAGACTTGAAAACTGTTTTCTTTAAAACGAATACTTCATTTGGCTCCTTACTTTGTCGATTGGTATCGTCACGTTACACGTTGGGTATCCTTTACAGTCAGTTAAACCGGCAAAGTGCGAGTCGCACTCGCACTTTTTTACATGTTCTTATTCCGGCTCATAACAGACGGGCGGTCCGGCGTACAACGGAGGCTTGGTAATTGGGTTCCGGTGGCAATCTTTGGGTAATGAACCCTTAAAATTATTTAATGTTTTTTGTCTTGGGGTCAGCGACCGCAAGTAGTGTAGTTAATTCTCAAAAAATAAACAAATCATTATTTATTTATTTTATCATGTGTAGATATAGATACCCATCAGGTACCTATGTGAAGTTCCACTAGCTAATTTAATTTGACCTTATATTTTTAACACGGCAAGTACCATTTTTAAATGATTTGATCAGCAACGAGGAATGAATTCGCTAGCTTCTAATGAAAATCAGTACAAAGGTACCTAAGCTTATCGGACAGTTCAAAGACCCATAATAGGCCATTAACCGAATCGAACAAAAAACATGCCATAAATTAGCAGACCACAGCTATATGTCTTGCTTCCCCTAGTAAATTTCATTGCGAGCGATACCCCGTATTTAGTGCTAACCCATCGGCCCTATACGACTCCCATTATGGGATTGATGAACCCATAATAGTAGGGATTTATCTGTCTCATTGTATCCGGGATGGAGAGAGGGTATGTCAGTGGTGGTGATATACATAGTTGCCTGGAGTATGTATTATACGTAGCCATTGAAACATTAAATGAGTGTGTCTTTTTTATGAAGGTGGTTTAACTACATCAGACATTTACTTTCAATATAAATACATTTTCAAACAATACCTTATCAGTTGGATTTTTACAACAGGTTGAGTCGACTCGCACAAATTAACTCGCCCGAACCGGGCTAATCGTCTCTTTAAATAATACCTATAATATTTTATACAGGCGACTCGACTTATACAGGTGGAGCAAGGTTATTGGACAATAACCCTCGTTGTAAATTAGGCAATTAGATTACATTAAGAGTAACTTCCTAGTACTGCGATAACAGGAAGCATTACAATAGCCCTTTGTTGTGTATACTTAGATAATAAGATTTGATACGAAATAAAGTTAGTTCTGATCTGCTCTTCAAGAGGAACACATCTATTGTTCCTTTTTAAAAGCCTTTCGCCTTCGCCCACGACCTAACTCTCGCACGAAGTTATTTTATTTTTTGGGCGAATTAACAATTCCAGAAACACGTATTAGGGAACTGGCACGTTTCGTATTTTACGTAATAAAGTTAGTGTACTTGTTTCTTAACTTTTCGTTGTTTCTTTAACGTTTTAACCAAAACGTGCCAATTGCCAATAGGTACATATTTATTCCTGGAAATGTCGATTATCGCACAAATAAATAAATTTCGTGTAAGTCGCCTATAGAAAATATTATATTGTTTAAAACTGTCGACTAATAAGCCAAACTTACGTAAGCTCGCTCTTTATACTAGTGAACCGCCCTAGCTTCGCACGGTTTTACGACTTTAAAAAACATAGAGATTTCTTTACTATGTGTATTTTTTATTTCATGTATTTTACACTTTCCAAATAAATTCTCCAAATGATATTGAAAACCGCATCAACTTCCGTTGCGTAGTTAATAGGAACAAAGTGGTCACACTGACAGATACGAAGGGCAACTTTAATTTTTTTTTTATGTTTTGTGCTCAGTATGCCAAATGTGTCAAAAACATGGAGGTAGCAACACACGCCCGTAATTCCAAAACTATCCCCATGTGAAACGAACAAACTTTCGAGATAAAAAAGAAGGAAACCTAACAAACCCTATAAATCCGGGTCTCCAATAAAACAGGCAACAATGTAAATATATAGAAACTCAATTCGTTATATTTGATTTTATATAGGGATCAGTTGGTAGCCATTGAATAAATTTCCTGTATGTCAGGGCCGTGGGCCGTTCTATAAATCTCGTAAATTATATTCATAGACTGACAAACTGAATTCTGATGCTATCGGGCCATACAATGTTACTTTACCTTCAACCTTGGATACTAGATTCGCGACGATAGCTACCTTGATCGGATAAGGTAAATTATTCGTTGTCTCTTCAAAAAATATTCACTTCCCTTATAACAAAGGAAGTCCTTGTAGTAGCGTCTAAGGCCATAACTTAGACATGTCATATTTCCGACTATCTTTGTTATATAGATTTTGACGTTGTCTTTGTTCTGCAAAGGTTTTTTAGGTAACTGTTTTCATGTAATGCGCAGCTTTGTGATTTAAGACATTGCCATAGTTTTAAAAATCTTTTATTAATGTCGTCCCAAAAAATAAGAAAGTAGCGTTTTATGGCAATATGTATGTCCTGTCCACAAACTATGTACTTTAATATTCTATTTTACTCATTCAGTGGTTCCTCATGGACGACCGAAGTCAGTATTGTAAAATATATAATGTACATTTCTCTTGAATACCTCAAGAGAAATGTACATTATATATTTTAAATCATATTATCTCATACATTTTCTCTCGTTAGAGCCTCGAAAAATAGTATTGTAATTTTAAAATCCCGAACAGCGTCAGCGGTAATAATATCAGCACTCGATTTAAAATTTTGCAGAATCGAAACCAAATTAATTTAACCACTTCGGATAAACGATCATAGTGAATTATTTAGAGGTGGTAAAATTGACGGATTGTGTGTATATTGACAATTTGTTGTTGTTTTGTTTGCAATGATACAGTAGTGCCTACTTATTTATTAAAGTGACAAACTGTTTAAATCATTAATCTTTTTGTTTTGCAACGAAGCAAAACAATTTTTGTCATCATTTACATTTATGTGTTAACATGTCACCTCCAGTAATATGCTACATTATTACCACGCTTTGCAAACCCATTTTTTTATAAACAGACTAGACAATCGATAGTCTTGTCGATGTTAGATAGAGCCATCACTTTCATCACCAGCCAACAGTAAGTTTTAGATAAAAGCAGACACAAATTCTGAAGCGAGAATTTAAACGTATACGTATAAACCTGTGGGAATTAGTGTTCAATCTTTATACAACGACACCAAACACATAAACTCAGCAATAACTAGAATGCTAAATCGTATCTATTCAAACTGATCCACTACAAAACGAGATATGTTAGATCCAAACTAGGGGCCCTATTATCAAAATAACTAGTGCGCCAGAAAGTCCGCCGTTTGACATCGGTGTGAGTTCTGTTGTTAGAAATCTTTACACAATGTGGGGGAACATTGTGTGAGGATTTCTAACAACAGTTGATGGATTCAGCTTTGCGTATAATGGAGTTGTGCGTTCACATTCCTTTTGATTGTCAATCATAAACCATGCAGTGAGAAATCATTATGCAAAGAGCGGCTACACTTTAACTTTAAACACGGAAAAAAAACTAATGAGACTCGATTCAAAACATATGACTAAATTATTTGCCCATGGTAAACTGGGGTGATAACTAAAAAAGGAAAGATTTTTCCGTTCCGCTCGTTATAGTAATGAATTGTACAGTCAGCCTCAAAAATACCGGGCACGCCACAATTGCGGCAATAAGTCCCCCTTTGAGGAGTGTGAGGAGTACCGCCTTGTCTTCGTGGAGGCGATCGGCGGCGGCGATCTCTTCCGTCCGGCCCTGGTCCAGGCCATGGTACGGAGCGAGAGTGCATGGGAAGCCGTCACCTCCTTCTGCGAAGCAGATGCTTGCGAAGAGGGAGGTGGCGCACGTGAGGGAGAGGTAATCTATGCGCCCTCACGGCCCTAATCGTCGCAGGAGATGCCCTGGGTGTCGGAAATCCCAGGCCGATTCCCGGCCACCGAAGGCACGGGCTTGCGGACGGCGTGTAGGTAATGAGTAACACGCCGTCCGGTAAGGACGAGGCCCGGATCGACGGTGCCTTGTGTTCCACGCGCACCTCAAAGAGATGTCAGCACCAACTGGTGGGCTCCGCTAGAGCCAGAGGTGCGGGTTGTTTGAAAGAGATACCGTGGCCCCTGGCACACAAGCAACTGAAGGCACACGGGTGGGTTTTAGTCAGTAAAAGTCTGACACGCCCTCCTGCTCCACCCAAAGCGGGAGAAGTTATTTGATGATCTCCCACCCTCAAAAAAAAAGCCTCAAAAAGACGACAAAGAAGAGACAATAAGATAAGATAATATTTATTTGCTTAAACATGTGTCATACATACAAATTCTTGTATATTCATACATACATGCAAGATGGTAACAACAATTATCGGTACAGACCTGTTTGCCACGTGATGTGACGTGCAAATCTCAAGAAATAGAATAGAAAACGCTTACTGTGACTGCCGATAAGCCATTCTGCATTTCATCTAAACGTGGGTAGTAGTTTTGTTAAACGTAACGCAATGACAATCCAGCTGAACGCTATAAAGCTGTTTTACATAAGGGAGCTGTTTTGTAAAACAGCGGATCCGACAATCCATCTGCTACACATAAATCTTTTTGAGGCTGACTTTCCTTACATTGTGCTAATAACTTTTATATTTCTAATTAGTGTTGCACCGTTTTAATAAACAATAAATGTCTAATAAATAAATGAATAACAAACAGCCACATTTAAAAGAGTAACAACGTTAATAATATTTCTGCCACTCAAAAACAATTCACAGTTGATAGGTTGGGTTACCCACCTCAAACTTCATATTTCACCTTCAGAAAATCGAAAATGTATTAAAATTGCCATCTTGCTAGAACATTCAAAAGTACTCAAAGAAACTTTCATCGAGTTTCTACTCCAATAGTTCGACTGTGACGTCAAAAATCAAACAGAAGAAAAGTCAAACATTGGCTACAAATGTTGGTAAACAAGGTTTACTGAAAGTCATGGCACGTGACAAGAACTTCTTATCGAGAGGTACTCGTTAGTATAGTGATGGATACGGATAAGAGGTAGGGGCCTAGCGGCAGGCTGTTGTGTAGACATGGGAGTCACTGATGCATGTGGAAAAAAAAGCATTTTTCTAAAAGGTCGTATACCTTCAAGGGTAAATTTGCGAAAGTACGAAATCAGAAACTTTTTGTGCCTTTGTCACAGATAATAAAGTTAGTATTCCAATGGAAAGTATGTCTATTTAGATATTGATTACCAAGAAAATGCATATGTACATAAACTGCGACCGAAAATAGATAATGAAGTGTAGGTCATAATAAAATATGACTTCAGGTCTCTTGTATCAGTTTACTAGACACTTGTATCCACTCTTAATGAAGACCACTAGAATAAGTACGTCCTTTTATGTCGTCATCGAAATAATAAACAAAATTCTATAACAAAAATACTTACCTTTCTAAAACGGGATCATTTCAATACGTTGATACAAAACTCAATTTACCCTGATCAAAAGCGGAAACATAAACAACGAGTGAAATATCTCTTATAAAAGTATCAGTTACTTCAGTAACTACATTTTGGTCGGAAAATAAAATTATAGAGTACCTTTTCGACGAAGGAAAGCGTAACACACTTGGATCGCGAACCGCATACTAAATGTAAGGAAGCCCCCACGTGAAAGGTTCCCGTATCGATTTCTCGAAATTTCTATCCTAAACACACTTGCTGGGATAAAATATAAATAGGATTCTCAGTATTTCCACATTCAAAGCCCTTCCTAAAATAATTTTGGCTCTTAAATCGAGTGCTATCTAAACATGAAAAGTCAGACCTGAAAATAATCATTTATTCAGGTATTTCCTAATAATCCTAGTATACGGAATTCACTATCACAACTGATCAAAATGGCAGATTTTAAAGTAACAGCACTTTTGTCATGTGCAATAAATATGGTATCATATCCAATAGCCATAATAATGTCCTATAAGGTGAGTAAATCGGTACATAGCTATGGGATTTTATCCCTACTGACCCGAAAAACAGTTTTATCAGCTGCGGGTCTTCCCACGATGCAAGAGTCATTCCGAGAAAATGGGTTGGTAGATATTATCCTTATGAGCTAACAAACATATCGGGTTTACGATAAGAGTTCTTAGTTACTGCAGTAAAAGAAGGAAAATAAAAATGAGTAGCAAAGTAGGTATTTAGTTTGCCATAGAGGTACAGAACATGAGCAATAAAATAACTCTCATATAATAAAACATGGCTGTCGGTACACAAGTTACATACAACTTGTTTACGGAATATTTCTCGTGTTCCAAAATGCCAACTTCGCAAATATTTTGAAGAATTTACAACATTTAGATGCATCACCCAATCAGCCAACTCCCAACGAATACGTAACACATTTTTCAGTCGTTCTAAAAAATCAAAATCAAAAGTCATTCATTCAAACTAGGCTGAGAGTCAGCACTTTTTGAACGTCAAAATTACATAAGGCAGTCCCCCAAAACGCCCGCCCTACACCACTAGTGCTTTAGCTGGGAAGAAGAAGTGGCGCAACAAACTCCCCAGCAGCACAGCTGTCTGTTAAGTTGGAAGACCTTGATTCTATACAATCATAGCATATAATTAACATTCAACTATAAATGAAATTTTAATTAATAAAAAATATAAAAAAATATGGTTTATACAGTCAAATAAAATAAACAATGATATGAAGTAACTCATATGACCTGTCAGTAGTTAAGCTAATTCTGGTGAAAGAACACAAACGTTGCCTTGAGTTAATCACAGCGACCAACAATTCTTATCGTTTAAGTAGTCGTTAATAGAATAGTATGCCTTACAACAAAGATTTGATTTTACTTTCGCTTTAAACGCATTAAAATGTAAATCTAGCAAAGAAGAGGGAAGCTTGTCATAAAAGGTTATACCAAGCCCAACAAATGAGTTATGGACTTTATGAAGCCGGTGAAAGGGAACACGTAGTTTGTCCTTATTTCTAGTATTAATATTATAAATATCACTGTTTTTAGTGTACAAGTGTACAACGTAAGCCTCCATGCAGGATCCGACACAAGCTTCTATTACAAACAAATAAATAATAGTTTAAAAAAACACGCTTTAAAAACCAAACTAAAAAGTAGAAAATAATTTAATTCTATTAATAAGCGTGGGGTGCTTTTTAAGGTATTCTTATAATCAATTAATATCAAGCACCCCACGCTTTTTAATAGAATTAAATTATTTTCTACTTTTTAGTTTGGTTTTTAAAGCGTGTTTTTTTAGTTTTTTTAAACTATTATTTATTTTCTATTTTTTAGTTTTGCTAACTACAAAAGCATGTTCTTTTTTGTATATTTTTTTTAATTATTGCATTGTCATAGGTCCTCGATAAGTCTACAAAGTTTAAATGAAATCTGACCGTTTAAAGTGGGTCAAAATAGCGTCCAAAGGAGTCGGTTCCATACAAACAAACATACAAAAACATACAAGTGAAGCTAATATAAAGCGTGTAAAAACTGCCACGGTAGCAACATTCACGAGCTATGAGGGAAAAAATAAAGGAGTAAAGTGAAGTCCCATGTCCAAGGAACGTGCTGTAGCTGAATACAAACGACAAATAACAAAATTGCTGCGGTCGGAACACTTGGGCCTTAGAAGGGTCAACCCTTTGAAAAGCTTGAAATATATCCGACAATTTCTTGTGACTTAATTTGATGGTTTCGGAGCCTTTCAGAAGAAAGCGCCATTCATTCTTAAGAAGTAAGAAATTTCCTGGAATACTAATGTTGTTAGCTTATCAAAGGGTTAGCTGATCAAAGTACCCACTTCTTAATATCTTAACAAGCTATCTGTACTGATCGCCAAGAATAAATAGAATTACTCTCGACAATTCTTATAATCATCCAACGTTTTCCTATAATTTCCAGTCACAGATACAACAACAAAAGGAAAATAAGCGACGAAAAATTACAAAGCAAAAACGTTTTAAGAGTTAAGCCTCGCTCCTGATTGAGTGGGATAAGGTTGAAGGAAAAAGAGCAAAGGTAAATCCCTCCTGACCAAACAGCACTTAAGTATGTCCACTTAACGTTGAGAGTAGGAATGAAAGCGACCAGGCCCCAATACGACCGGCCAAAGTAAATAGATGAAATTTCTTTTCACTTGACTAAAGCTAACTGAATGCGGACTGTGTTAATAAAATAATAGTGCCGCCTTATCGGGCATTTCGTCTAATGCCCGCCTATATCTGCAAAGGATTGTGCGTACCCAAAGAAACAAAGTTCTACAAACGACTTTTCTAAATGGGACCAGACTTTACTTAGCCCCAACTTTGCTCTTTCAAACTGTGAATTAAATCCGATTGTTTAAGTTGAGCTTTTTTACATAATTTGTACCTCGTGTAAGTTAAAAAGTCAGCAAATCGTCGAGCTCTTATAAGTACCTACCGACATTTGAAAAACGAAAAATTAGCTCTGACGTCTCCAAAACGTTAAGACGCGGAATAAAAAGGCTGTTATCGGGAAATTACACCAGAATGTTCCCAAATACCGCACGCAATTATAGGCTGTTCTGACTCAACAATAAGACCCGAAATCGCGTAATCAAATTAATTAACAGTTACATGAACCTTACAGCATTCTGTGGTTTCCTTTTCCTTTAATTACACTTTGATTAGAATCATGAATCTTATACGTTTGACCTCCGAATAAATAAGTACCTGCGTAAGGATGGTGTCCTTTTTTTCTTAATTAAGGTCGGGTAACTGAATTTACGTAAAGTGAGTGGAACTTTGAAGGTAGAATAAACGAACTTAGTCCGGTAGGTAATAGGTGCTATCACCTAAATTTGTTCAGTGAAAACGATATTTTATTCCAGGGCACATAAAACGGAAACGTTTGCATATAGATCTCACTTTAAAAAGCTTTCGAATTTTTATTTTTGGTGCGTGTTCGTGTAAATCACGTCTTTCAGAATTTTAAATAAATATACCGTCCAGTTATAAATATCTTATCTTCGGTATATTAAACTTTGAATCCCGAATACGCGATATTTTGTATCCTTAGTGCCAATAATAACTTTGCTCATATTTACCCTTATTTTAGGGAGGGTATGGGGCAAACCCTCGCCAAATTACACTTATATTCATTTACTATTGGACGCTCTAAAATAGAAAGTTTTAATTAAATACATAAGGTCAGACTCTACAGACACACTTATTTGTGACAGGCAATTCAACCTTATATGTCACTAAACAATAATTCAAAACTATTATCTACAACTAAATCATTTTGTATCACACATACTTCCCCCGAGGCACAACAACGACTCTAAATCCGAGATAAAATTGATTCTGCAACAGTCGATTGCCCATCACGTCCCGAAACTTAACCTGGGAGAGTTAGAGCGTTTGTTTAACAAGCCTCTATTTACAGTAACCGTGGTGAAAGCCGGCTCGTAGTTACGCCAAGTAAATCTTTAGGGAGGGAGCAACTAAAAATAGAAAAGACTAAAACACAAAAAAATGAGGGATTGAAAAAAAAACGGAACGGATTGGAGATTTCGGAATTCTATGTGATGCGTTTTTGTTTTTTGTATTTTTATCTGTATTTGTAAGTTATAGGATAGTGTAATTCGTGGTTACAGTTACAAATGTATGATACGATTTCTCTTGTGTTTTGCGTGATGATGTTTATCGGTAGTTTCCCCTAAGGTGTTTTGTATAAACTTAGCTATGGCGTTGCTTGTTAATTTATGGTTACGTATTCGAATTTGTTTTTCATTCAAAATTTAACTGAATAATCAATGCGCGTATCGGCAAGCGTAGCGCGGGACGCCCCCCAGCTAGATGGACCGACGACGTTAACCACGAGGCTGGGGATAGACTGGATGCGGAACGCGGAGGCCAGGGTGTTGTGGCGCACCTTGGGAGAGGCCTATATCCAGCAGTGGACTGCGATAGGCTGAGCTGATTGAATCAATGCAGAGACGTTTTTGTAAATGAAAGTTTGAGACAAAAATATCAGCCACAGCTAATTTTAGCTCCATTAGACTAGTTTAGATGCTGCAATACTCTAATTATAGAATAGTAGTCTAAATTAGCACAAATTGCGTAGGTAAACACAAAATTACGTCAACTAAATCACTATTTAGTTCGCATAATTTTGTGTTCATCTATGTTATTTGTGCTGTAAACTGAAATACACCAAATTATACAAACATTAGTACAGCCAAAGCTTGGTCATTACATTTAATTATACAAGTCATTACGTTCTGTTAATGTTGTAACATAATTAAGAACATTACGTTGTAATAATTACAATTACTGGATGATCACTGCGAATGTTGGGTGATTTTGCGATTAAAAAATAGCGTAACCTGCTCTTGAATGCTTATAAAGATAGAAAATTATAACATGGGGATATTTCTTATAAAAAAACCTACATAGCTAAGTTGGAAGCGCCAGAGTATCCTACGAAGTTCAAAGTTTTTGACGTTCGTTTTGCAATTTGCCAGTTGGATCATTGTCAGGCTCCACGTGTTTCGCGCGCGCCTCAAGGAGATGTCAGCACCAAATGATGGGGTCTGCAAGGGCCGATCCCTGCTAGGGGTGCGGGTTGTTCGAAAGAGATACCGTGGCCGCTGGCACACAGGCAACTGAAATTTGGAACACGGGAGGGTTTTAGTCAGTAAAAGTCTGACACGCCCTCCCACCCAGAGCTGGAGAAGTTATTTGGTAATTTCCCAATATCAAAAAAAAAACACGTTAGGCTGTATGTTGGAAAAATAAAATGAAAAAAATATTACCTTTAGTTGTACAAAAAAAACACATATAAACACTATGTATGGTTACAACTAAGAGAAAGAGTGTTTTCGATGAACTCTGACACCCAGTGTAATATTTAACTTCATGAAATAATCTTTCAATGGGATTTAATTAATTTAGAACGTTTTGATGATTTGAATGATCATATTTGTTAGCTGTGAATCATATTTCAATCAACATACAAGCTTTGAATTTCGAAGAACATTTGAATTGCAAATGATACCCTAACGCATATTTCTTAATAAACGGAAAATACATACTTTAAAACACTTTTATAACACATTTGCTCGTAAAGGGTCTCTTATTACACCAATTTCAATATCGTAATGTATGTCATCATTACGCACTTGTGCGTTATTGTAATGTAAAACGCACGGTTTATCAAGATGCTCCATCTAAAACGAGCGGTACTTTTTTAAATCTTAGCAAAGAGTTTTTATGTCAGAAAAGTGGTCAACATTTTATGAATAAAATTAACTTTGAGAGATAAAATACAAAAAATAAACATTTAATTCTTTAATTTAATTAGTTTTGACAATAAAAAACAACCATGTATCTGTAACAAAACAAACAAGATATTAATTTACTTTATTAGTAATATTGGCTGTTTTTGTGCCTTTGCCTTAAAAAAAAATTGCTAACTTGTGAACAAGTAAAAATTATTCCGCGCGCTTTTTTTGTTTAAGAAAGTCCGAGTTTTATTTATTTATTTATTTCCTCGCATATGTGTTATAAAACGTCGTATGACATACGTGCGCTTTGAAAATTACAGCCTCTGCTTTCTAGCAATATCGCCTTGGCTGTAATTTTCAACTTACCGCACTTATATCATAATGTACCTAAAACTGTGTTTTGAGTCACTAAATAATAGCTTTTTAATTTAACACTGAGATGTAAATAATCCCCCTACAGATCAGCTAAAACAGATATAACATGATCACGACCGCCATACACATAACGTGAAAAACTACTATTTTCGACAAAGCCAGTTTTGGCAAAGATGCAGGCTTCAAAATTTCATATGCCTAGCTACAAACATAGTGAGGCTCATAGATACAAAGCGCGAACAGGAAACATTTTCCGACACAGCTTCTAAACCCAATTCAAATCTCGAAAATAAAATAAAATACATACAAGATTCAATTTAAAAATTCGCTGCCGTGTTTCAGTTCATACATAGTAACGGAAATAAAGGCTGAACCGTGTCCAAAGCGGAACACTGGCAGACACATGTCGGTGTTTAGTGCTGGGACGTGTCAACCTGTGTCCTCGTGTAAATCAGATGGCCATAGGACTAGCGGGAGACTGTTTAAGGGGGATTTTTGCAGCGAAGTAACGCTTGAAGTTGTCCAATCGAATTGTGTTTGGCACGGTTTTTGCGACTAGACAGAACTTCGAGATTTATGTTACTTTATATAATGTACAAGTGTATGAATCATAAATAAGCATAATCAGCCTATAGCCTCCCTGCAGCTTGGAGAAAGGCCTGGCGACGCAGTCCCATTGCGCGTTGGTAGATGTCACGTCGTCGGATTTATGTTACTTTATATAATGTACAAGTGTATGAATCATAAATAAGCATAATCAGCCTATAGCCTCCCTGCAGCTTGGAGAAAGGCCTGGCGACGCAGTCCCATTGCGCGTTGGTAGATGTCACGTCGTCGGATTTATGTTACTTTATATAATGTACAAGTGTATGAATCATAAATAAGCATAATCAGCCTATAGCCTCCCTGCAGCTTGGAGAAAGGCCTGGCGACGCAGTCCCATTGCGCGTTGGTAGATGTCACGTCGTCGGATTTATGTTACTTTATATAATGTACAAGTGTATGAATCATAAATAAGCATAATCAGCCTATAGCCTCCCTGCAGCTTGGAGAAAGGCCTGGCGACGCAGTCCCATTGCGCGTTGGTAGATGTCACGTCGTCGGATTTATGTTACTTTATATAATGTACAAGTGTATGAATCATAAATAAGCATAATCAGCCTATAGCCTCCCTGCAGCTTGGAGAAAGGCCTGGCGACGCAGTCCCATTGCGCGTTGGTAGATGTCACGTCGTCGGATTTATGTTACTTTATATAATGTACAAGTGTATGAATCATAAATAAGCATAATCAGCCTATAGCCTCCCTGCAGCTCGGAGAAAGGCCTGGCGACGCAGTCCCATTGCGCGTTGGTAGATGTCACGTCGTCGGATTTATGTTACTTTATATAATGTACAAGTGTATGAATCATAAATAAGCATAATCAGCCTATAGCCTCCCTGCAGCTTGGAGAAAGGCCTGGCGACGCAGTCCCATTGCGCGTTGGTAGATGTCACGTCGTCGGATTTATGTTACTTTATATAATGTACAAGTGTATGAATCATAAATAAGCATAATCAGCCTATAGCCTCCCTGCAGCTTGGAGAAAGGCCTGGCGACGCAGTCCCATTGCGCGTTGGTAGATGTCACGTCGTCGGATTTATGTTACTTTATATAATGTACAAGTGTATGAATCATAAATAAGCATAATCAGCCTATAGCCTCCCTGCAGCTTGGAGAAAGGCCTGGCGACGCAGTCCCATTGCGCGTTGGTAGATGTCACGTCGTCGGATTTATGTTACTTTATATAATGTACAAGTGTATGAATCATAAATAAGCATAATCAGCCTATAGCCTCCCTGCAGCTTGGAGAAAGGCCTGGCGACGCAGTCCCATTGCGCGTTGGTAGATGTCACGTCGTCGGATTTATGTTACTTTATATAATGTACAAGTGTATGAATCATAAATAAGCATAATCAGCCTATAGCCTCCCTGCAGCTTGGAGAAAGGCCTGGCGACGCAGTCCCATTGCGCGTTGGTAGATGTCACGTCGTCGGATTTATGTTACTTTATATAATGTACAAGTGTATGAATCATAAATAAGCATAATCAGCCTATAGCCTCCCTGCAGCTTGGAGAAAGGCCTGGCGACGCAGTCCCATTGCGCGTTGGTAGATGTCACGTCGTCGGATTTATGTTACTTTATATAATGTACAAGTGTATGAATCATAAATAAGCATAATCAGCCTATAGCCTCCCTGCAGCTTGGAGAAAGGCCTGGCGACGCAGTCCCATTGCGCGTTGGTAGATGTCACGTCGTCGGATTTATGTTACTTTATATAATGTACAAGTGTATGAATCATAAATAAGCATAATCAGCCTATAGCCTCCCTGCAGCTTGGAGAAAGGCCTGGCGACGCAGTCCCATTGCGCGTTGGTAGATGTCACGTCGTCGGATTTATGTTACTTTATATAATGTACAAGTGTATGAATCATAAATAAGCATAATCAGCCTATAGCCTCCCTGCAGCTTGGAGAAAGGCCTGGCGACGCAGTCCCATTGCGCGTTGGTAGATGTCACGTCGTCGGATTTATGTTACTTTATATAATGTACAAGTGTATGAATCATAAATAAGCATAATCAGCCTATAGCCTCCCTGCAGCTTGGAGAAAGGCCTGGCGACGCAGTCCCATTGCGCGTTGGTAGATGTCACGTCGTCGGATTTATGTTACTTTATATAATGTACAAGTGTATGAATCATAAATAAGCATAATCAGCCTATAGCCTCCCTGCAGCTTGGAGAAAGGCCTGGCGACGCAGTCCCATTGCGCGTTGGTAGATGTCACGTCGTCGGATTTATGTTACTTTATATAATGTACAAGTGTATGAATCATAAATAAGCATAATCAGCCTATAGCCTCCCTGCAGCTTGGAGAAAGGCCTGGCGACGCAGTCCCATTGCGCGTTGGTAGATGTCACGTCGTCGGATTTATGTTACTTTATATAATGTACAAGTGTATGAATCATAAATAAGCATAATCAGCCTATAGCCTCCCTGCAGCTTGGAGAAAGGCCTGGCGACGCAGTCCCATTGCGCGTTGGTAGATGTCACGTCGTCGGATTTATGTTACTTTATATAATGTACAAGTGTATGAATCATAAATAAGCATAATCAGCCTATAGCCTCCCTGCAGCTTGGAGAAAGGCCTGGCGACGCAGTCCCATTGCGCGTTGGTAGATGTCACGTCGTCGGATTTATGTTACTTTATATAATGTACAAGTGTATGAATCATAAATAAGCATAATCAGCCTATAGCCTCCCTGCAGCTTGGAGAAAGGCCTGGCGACGCAGTCCCATTGCGCGTTGGTAGATGTCACGTCGTCGGATTTATGTTACTTTATATAATGTACAAGTGTATGAATCATAAATAAGCATAATCAGCCTATAGCCTCCCTGCAGCTTGGAGAAAGGCCTGGCGACGCAGTCCCATTGCGCGTTGGTAGATGTCACGTCGTCGGATTTATGTTACTTTATATAATGTACAAGTGTATGAATCATAAATAAGCATAATCAGCCTATAGCCTCCCTGCAGCTTGGAGAAAGGCCTGGCGACGCAGTCCCATTGCGCGTTGGTAGATGTCACGTCGTCGGATTTCTGAATTTTTGTTTTAGGACATGCCGGTTTCCTCACGTTATTTGCCTTCACCGTTAATTAAACACATAACCCTTCTAAAATCCCCCAGTGGGGTTCCCGCATTGTCGTTGCGGGGGGGCTCAGTAACCGTGGTCACCCTCCCACGGTAAAGCGAAGAGGAACCCCAAGGTGGGGCCGCTCGTCAGGGCTTGTGCCTCCAAGCCGACGACCTAGCGGCCAAAAAGTAGGTTGCGGTGAGGTGCATCGCAACTGAGGCGGGCCGCGATGTCGAATGGGAGGCATCGCGGCTGAGGGTTACAGGCTGCGGCGGAGGAGGAGTGCCGGTACTTCTGAGTAGCGCTCTTCCCTTCCGTAGCCTGGACGGGGCCGCCACCGTTTGATGGCGGACGCGGTGGGGCCGCAGGGGAAGAGGAGTATCGGTATAGCGTTGGCCACTCTCCCTATCCCCTGCGGCCGAAAAGTGGTTGGCGGCGGGGCCACTGTACTGACCCGTCGCAGGAGGACGTCAGCAGCTGCTGGTGGGGCCCGCAAGGGCCAATGCCTGCTAGGGGTGCGGGTTGTTCGAAAGAGATACCGCGGCCCCTGGCATACGGGCAGCTGAAGGAACATGGGTGGGTTTTAGTCAGTAAAAGTCTGACACGCCCTCCTGCTCCAACCAGAGCGGGAGAAGTCATTTGATGATTTCCCACCCAATAAAAAAAAAAAACCCTTCTAAAATAAATTCTCTGAGTCAGTGTGAAAACGATATCACAATCTTTTACGTAGTTTAATATTAGCCGCACGGGTTGATCTATCAGGTTAAGCTACGCTTGCCTCGGTTGATCCGTCGATAGGTGACCATCTTTACATACCAAAACCCCTCCGTGCCTCGGAAAGCACGTTAAGCCGTTGGTCCCGGCTGTCATTTGTGGATCTTTGACAGTTGTTACGGGTCGTCAGAAGACCGAAACTCTGACAACCAGTCTTACCAAGGGTATCCTATTACCCAGTTACTGGGTTGTGGAGGTCAGATAGGCAGTCGCTCCATGTAAAATACAGGTATTCAGCTGCATCCGATTATACTGGAAGCTGACCCCAACATAGTTGTTGTTTTACGTAGTTTAGAAGAACAGCGCGGTCACACAGACAGACTCGAAAAGCGACCATCATGAGAAATGTGTTTAGAAGTTACTTTCTATGCAAGCAACCAAGTTCACTTCGATATTCGTAGAGTTTTGATACTGACAGCTAGCTGCATTGGCATCTATGTAAGATTTATCAGAACAGCCTTACTAAAACACTACCTACATCCTCATCACCATCATTTCAGCCGAAAGACGTCCACTTCTGGACATAGGTCTGCCCCAAGGGAGGGTTTTGCCATAATCGCCACGCTTGGCGATCGCAGTATGGTGGTAAAATGCATAGAGAACGCTGCTGCCCATTCTCTAATAAGTCCCTTAGTCGCCGTCTACAACACCCACGGGAAGAGATGGAATGGTGCAATTCTTTTACGTCCGGCACCACACGGAAAGCACACTACCTACATGCACTACAAACTCGAAGACGACAAACCCCTTTTCTTCAAAACAATCAGCCGATAATGTTCCCATTGCTGGGACACAGGCCTCCTCTTTGTAAGATGGAGTTGGCCGTAATCCAGTACGCGGCCCCAGTTCGGGTTTGTGGATGTCAGTCTTCGAATTGTTGGTCCTTGGCCATGCCGGTTTCCTCACGATGTTTTCCTTCAACGTTTTATGAGCAGTGGTGATGAAATTAAATACACGACCCGACAACTTGAAAATTGGAGCCGATACGACTGGGCAACCGCTGATCTCCTTCTCTAATTAAAAATTAAAATGGATCTTTAATGAAACTGTTGTATTTAATGGTTCACTAGTCTCAAACATTTCAATAACTGTCGAAACAAAAGTTATTCTAAATGACCCTAACTCAGAACCCAGATCGCTAACTCTAGGGCCTGAAACTTATTGCTCGCAATTGTCGGCAACAATCTCATATAAATATAAAACTTTCACATTCACTGTTGTACGATTTCGTATACATATAAGGTATAAATTGTAAGTCTAGTCAGCCAAATAATAACAAAAGGAAAACGTACTTTAGTCACAGAACAAATAGCTCCAGTTTATTTGTATTTTATTAATGTTATATACGAAGCAAGTGCTCGCATTGTTCACATTATTGGTTTAAAATAAAAATCAACAAAAGTGATATTTCTATTTATAATATTAGTTACGATACCCTTAAAGTTTTTTTACCTTTTTTCTTCTTTTTAGCGTGTCGTGTCAATCTAAACGCATTCGGCCCAGAATCCAGCTACATGTTTGGCCCCATCAGTACCGTCCTTAAGTTCCTGCAACGTGCATCTGACAGGACAAGCAGCATATGATATTAAGTGTCCCAACTTTTGTGGAACAGCACCACATTTTACACTCTAGTAAAGTACTCTTATAAATACAAGATTTATGTCATTGCTTATTGTATTTGTATTTTTTGCGGATTCTTTTATAACAATTAAATTGCAAGCTCTGATTATAAACTTATCAACTAGCTTTTGATAGCGGGTTCGCCCACGTGGGGTCGAAAATGATCCCACGGAAACGTAATATCGGAATAAAAACCTTTGTGTTATTCCAGGTTACAAACTATCTGTGTGCCAAATTTCATCCAAACCCATTCAGCCGTTTTTGCGTGAATGAGTAACAAACATCGGAATATCCAGATATCTATAATATTAGTAGGATTGGATTCATAATAACATTGATGACAACGAATTCTTTCAACCCAACTCTTAACCAACGACTTTTGCCAGACCACTTTCTGATACACGTGTATTTTGCCATGCTTCATCTTTCAAAACTATTAAACTAAACGCACTCATAATCTCGACGCCATTTAATCAACGTCAATAAAAAGTCGTTTTCAAAATTCAAAACTCTTTTTGAAGACTTTTAATTTAAAGTTTCAAAGCCTTTAGCCTCTAGTCATGAACTTAAATAGTTGGAAAAGGATTTTCTTTTCATTTTATTCGTTCGTAGTGAAGTGAAGTTAATCGATATCTTTTAGAAGTTAAGGGTGTTTCATTTAGCGTGACTTTAGCCTGGTGAGCGATTAGTTAGCTCGGTCAGTGTCCGTCCGAGGCAACGATGTTTATTTTCGTAGAATTTTTAAAATAAATGTGCAATAGCTGCTAAGTGGTTTCGCGAAACAAAATTGACGTTAGTTTAATTTAAACGCGAGCTGTAGTGAACTTGCTAACATGATAGCGTGCACTGCAGTTCTTGTGTTATTTTAAAAACTTTATTTTTTTCCTCGTTTTTTGTTCATGTATTTTATCCTAGCTAGTTTAAGTCAGTCAATTATCATACCTATTATGCTCCATATATTCTACATCAGTTATTCTTCGGTATTCAAACAATTGAGAATCTAGAACATTGTATACCTGCTGGCAAAGTTACCTTCGCATTCACAACACGTATGAAATAACTTGCTTCATTATTCACAAGCAGAATTACAAGCGCAGATTGTTGAAACTGTAAAGAAACACGCTGTGCACATCTAGACTTAATTCTCGTGTACGTAGCCGAAATAAACGTAGGAATTCACTGTTATACCCGTAGCGCTTCAATATTTCGTTCATACGCGTACATACACTGTGGGTACTTATGTAATTATTTCCTAAATATTTAGACGGGCGGCGAACCTTCCCCATAAACTTTACCCAAGTTATGGCTGCCCCGGCTCGTAACGAGAACGCCGTGCCAACCATATTGCGTACGCCCCAGTGTATTTTTTAAACCTTCATGTTTCTCCCTAATAACCGAAGTCACTTTAATACCGAAGCGGATTTATGTTTGCTTAGTACTTGAAGAACTTTCCGGTGGTTGTTGTATGACATTTGTGGAAAAGTTTGATGTTTTTGTTACTCGAAAATGGGTGCGTAAACTGCAGATTTTGAGGACGTTTCGAAAGGTTTAGATTATTCTAAGATAAAATACAAATGGTTTCGGTTGATGCATAGGTGAGTGTGTAATTGTTTTCCAGGTGACACTATGACGAATGCTTTTCAGAATTATTATAAACATATTGCGTATGCCCTAGTGTATTTTTAAACCTTCATTTTTCTCCCTAATTAATAACCGAAGTCACTTTAATACCGAAGCGGATTTATGTTTGCTTAGTACTTGAAGAACTTTCCGGTGGTTGTTGTATGACATTTGTGGAAAAGTTTGATGTTTTTGTTACTCGAAAATGAGTGCGTAAACTGCAGATTTTGAGGACGTTTCGAAAGGTTTAGATTATTCTAAGATAAAATACAAATAGTTTTGGTTAATGCATAGGTGAGTGTGTAGTTGTTTTCCAGGTGACACTATTACGAATGCTTTTCAGAATTATTATAAACATATTGCGTACGCCCCTAGTGTATTTTTAAACCTTCATTTTTCTCCCTAATTAATAACCGAAGTCACTTTAATACCCAAGCGGATTTATGTTTACTTAGTACCTACTTGGTTTTGTGTGACGTTTGTAGAACAGCTTGATGTTTTTTGTGACTGAGAAAAGACCGCAAAACTACAGACTTTGAGGAAGTTTTGAATGTAATATTGTATTTAATTGAATTCTAGGTGACACTTTTTAGAGTTTTCAATTTTCTGTTTGTCATAAACATACTTATCTAGAAAAGAAAAGAGAATTGCCAAGCCAAGCCGTAAGTCGATAGACAAACAAATTGGTCGTGAGCTCGGTGCGAACTTTGCCGTACCTACTCGTACCTCACATTTCATTTCCGCGTAAGTTTTTAAAATCAATTTAATTAGTTTTTCAGGACTCTTGCTTACAAGTTTTTTTTTAAGTGTGATAAATTGATAACATTATACATTTGTTTTAAAAAATTACTAAATTTTTTTCTTTCTTCATTTTCTGCAGACCCACTTCCCTACATTATGTTGTGTTCTTTATAATTATGTTACCCTTATCAATAGTTTCGTTGAACCCTACAGAGCTGACGTAGACTAGGGTATTCAGTTTCATACCATAAATGTGCAAATGTTTGCCACACAAAATCCACAGGCCTATCTCCACATCATAACTTCGTACATAAACCGTTATCATTAAACTTTATATCACAAGTATTACGATACTATAAAGCCGTTCATAAATTAGCCTATTTACTTCACGCAAATATTCCCTACGTGTTGGTAGACCTTTGAAGGTCGGTAAGGCATGCGATATTTCGCCAGTCGACAATACCACCTCGTAAAATGATCTCAGTTATGCATGGTCACATGTTCTCGTGGCCGGCAGCCCATTTCATATGTTTACTTTAACATGCAACTGCCGGAATTTCAACTTCGGCCAACATTACGCCAAAGTGTCGGTTTGTGTACCAACATAACTTGTTATTTACCAGCCGATAACTATAGGGTTGTTGTTTTAGTTTTGCCAGCGGGTTTGCCCGTTTAGAGGTTGGAAATTGTCACACGGGTACGTACTAACGTGATAATAAATAATCTTATGTATTAATCTAGAGTATAAATTACAAATGTGCCAAATTTTATCCAAATCCGTTCAGCCGTTTTTGCGTGGTTGAGTAATAAACATCCAAACATGGAAACATACAAACTTTTACATCCGCTTCTGAAAACGTGGGTAGAAGGAACAACAGGGTTTTTGTTACATATTGTACAAGTCATAACTATGTTTTGTCAGCGGATTCGCCCGCGTGGAGGTCGAAAATTATCCCACAGGAACGTACTACTGGCGTAAAAAGTATATTATGTGTTAATCCAGGTTATAATCTATGTGTGTGCTAAATTTCATCCAAATCCGTTAAGCCGTTTTGGCGTTATTGAGTAAAAAACATCCAAAAATACAAACTTTCATATTTATAATATACTAGCTTTTGCCAGCGGCTTCGCCCGCATGGAGGTCGGTGTATTATACATATAAACCTTCCTCTTGAATCACTCTATCTATTAAAAAAACTCGCATCAAAATCCGTTGCGTAGTTTTCAAGATTTAAGCATGCATAGGGATATAGGGACAGAGAAAGCGACTTTGTTTTATACTATGTAGTGAGAGTAAGACTAACTTTACCAGCGGCTTTGTCCACGTGGAGGTCGGAAATTATCCCTCGGAACGTAGGTACTATCGGGCTAAAAAATATCCTATGTGTTAATCCAGGTCATAAATTATCTGTGTGCCAAAGTTCATCTACATCCGTTCAGTAGTTTTTGTAGATTTTTTTTGTATGTTGTATACAGGAATGCGAATGAAAATGTTTGAGTACGGATTTTCGAAACGCAGTGCTGAGCGTTCTTAAGCTTGAACTGGGATGCATTTTCCTACCAATCGATGCTCAAAGAACTGGTTCTGACGACTGCCTCAGTAAAGTTTAAAGCGTTTTAAACAGCCCCTATTTCTACCGCCCTGCACCGCCCCAGGCTTAACTGGTACGTGGGGTAACACAAAAATATTACCTGAATGTCTGATTGATTCTATTTGGTATGAAATTCTAACATGATTATACGAATTTATTTTAAGAAGGGTGAATGCCGACGAGACCATAATGTAGCTAACTTTAGACAAGGGTTAGTAACGTATTTAGTTGAAAACATTCGACAACGATGAACGAACGATTCAATAAAGATGTTTTCTTTTATCTCTTTTTCGAACAAATTGAGCACAATTGCTCGGAAAAGCACATGTAAATCGTACTAATTTACACCATGTTTTACTTCAGTACAACAATGTGAGTGTAATGTTCCCAACGCCGCGCTTAATGTCGCTTAAACAAAAATAACTTTCCAGTGACCACAGCATAAAAAACAAAACGTACGCCCCCAGTTTAGAATATAGTTAACCTAAAAACTGCAAACGAAAAAAGCTTATCACGACCGAGGCAAGATTAAAACAATCTACAACACAATTCCGGGGAAAACTCCGGTTTTATATAGTGTAGGGTTTCATGTGTGTGTGACGTAGGCGACATAGGCTAGGGGCTGTGTTGCACTAACTTAGCGGACTTTACGATTTGCGGCGGTCGCGGTGTCTCCGAAATTAGGACCGTGGTTGTGTTTCAAAAATAGGGGCAACTCTCCGGAGCGTCGCGGTGTACTGTGCCCGGAATTTGTAAGTTGAGGAGAGAATGAAAAAGTAATGCGGTGTGGTCACTTTATAGTATGTTTCTCGTCGAATTATGCGGAATGGTGCGGTGGATTTATATGGCGAGTGTTATGGCTCTGTTTTGTGTCTGTACAACTCGATTGGAATTACTTTGATGTGGTGAAACAAATGAATATTTCAACAAATCGTTTTAGATATTAAAATTTCCATAGGGTTTCTACTTGTTACATACAGGATACATTTTTAACCAGTGCACAAACTGTAACCATGAATTCAGCATATCATTCTAGAATGATATGGTGATTTCCAAAAATCTCTAAATTTCTATGCTACATGCATAGAAATTTTTGGCCGGTTATACAAAAACAAATCAGCTGGTCCATATATTTTGACCGCGTAGGTATTGCACTTTTCTATGAAACAGCTAATTTTTTTTTTTGTATAACCGACGAAAAATTTTTAAGCTAGAAGGTCTGGAATGATATGCTGAATTCATGGTTACAGTTTTTTTTTTTTAACGTTGCCACACACTATGAATTACTCCTGTACCTATTGTGGGTGCGATTACAAACATTTAAACTCACATACACAAACAGCCAGACCCGAAACAACTATTTGTAGGTTATTCCAATATTTGTTCCGTTCGGGAATCGAACCCGCGACACGCAGCACAGCAGTCAATCGGTTAACCGCTGCGCCAACCGTGCCGCCACAGTTTGCGCACTGGATAAAAATTTACCCTGTATACCTATGCTAAATTTATCATCCAACAGAATTAACCGATCAGCAAGAGCAAAATTAAAACTTCGCGGGCTAGAAGTTCTAATTACCTTTATTTATTTTTTTGCAATTTGCAGAGCAATATTTTTGACAAAATATTTTTCACGACCGTAACACGTATTTGTAAGTTCATATATTCCCTTTGAATGATTTTTTTATTAAGTAGTCATTTAATGGGATTTTATTAACTTTAATCAACGTACACGTTGACACTGACCTGCATATTGCAGAAATAGTAAGATAATTTGAATTTTGCAGGTTACCTTAGAGAATCCTCCATAAACTAAACGGTCTCATTACAAAACAAAGTTTTTCTTTAGGTATGGTTTAATCCATCGAGCCTGTTTTTGAAATAAGAACCTAACAGAGATCGAAGTTCAGTTCTTGTTACAAATCTGACCACTTAGTCCAGTGCTAAGTTGTCATTTTTATATTAAGAACTTCACCCAAATCGTAATAAAGTTGGGAATGTAAATACTGGCTCAGAGTTTTAGGCTAGAACAAGATAGATCGCGTTTTGTAATAAGATGGAGAGAAACAGACACAAAGATTAAATCTAACACATGTCTTAAGGCTGATTTTTCAATAAACAGATAACTTAATAAATAGAGAATGATGTGATCATCATCAACATCATCATCATCATCTTTATTCTTTTTCTTTGTCAGATTATTCTGAGTAAGAAAAAGAATAAAGATGTCGGTTTCACAGCTTTTGTCTAGAAAATATGCCAAACCGTCAGCTTTATTCTTCAGATAAAACACATGTGACTATTGAAAAATTAGCCCTTAAACAAAAAATACCAATGTTTAAAAATCCTCAAAGTATGTACTTTAATTATTTAGACCACTTTATACCACACTGCACACTGAAATCTATTTATAACAAAATTAGAATTTCAATTTAACGAAATAGTTATCTGACGACGTGACTGTTATCAGTGACAAAAGTCTGTCACGCCAACTGCCGTGTCAATTACACTTTATTCTAATTGAAAATAAGGGACTCCACTATACACTATACACCTGAACACTTAATTGGATTAAAGGTTATTGATCTCGTGACACTTAACCGAATTAACATTTTTATCAAATTGATTGTTTAATTATTTGATTAACTCCTATGGAAAGGTGAGTTTAGAGAAAATCATGGGAAATCGTTCTGTAATTGGAGGAGTTTATGTAGTTGCCAGTCAGCCACTTGGGAAGCCACTAGTCTTATTTTACACAAATAATAAAGATGAGACTTAACACAACTGGCTAAATGTAGGAGTACTATAGGTCCTCTGCCTAATTTTTTGGGGATTACAGGCGTGATATTGTTTTTATCACTACATATTGTAAAAGAAATTTTCCCGCCGCTTTGTCTGTATACTTGCAATAAACGCAAAAAGTCCTAAACGGATTTTCATGCAGTTTGTACCAATAAATAGAGTGATTCATGAGAAAGGTTTAAGTGTATAATATGTTAAGGTTTTGTTTAAATTGGTTAACGTGTGCGAAGCCGCTGGAAAAAGCTAGTGTGTAATAAAGATGAGATAAAAATGTACAGTCGAAAGTTGAACTGCGAAAATCTGCATTACAATAATATTAAAGCTAAAAAATGCCGACTCAAAACACAATGTAGACTATTTTATCACAGACAGTCAACATTTTACAGGTTTATGTATGCCGAGGTTGCTGATCACTGCGTATTTCGCACCCACAGCAGATTATACAACGGCAAAATATATTCACACTAGTGGGAAATAAAACAATCACACCACCAGTTCGTGCGCAAACGCTGATTTTTCTCATAAAATTCACAAACAGAATATATGCGTTAAAGAATATACACGTTTTACCGAGAAATGTTTTGCACGGATATTTCTGCATTTTTTTTACACAACTGTGATAATTTTTCATTAGGTGTAGCCGTTAGTAACGAAGAGTGAGATCATAATAATATTAACGCTGTTTTAACCTCGTTTTAACATAGACATTATATACAGCCACCTAGCCTACAGCAATAATTGCCTTCAATAATTGCTAATAAACTACACTTTGCTTATAGAACTTAGTAACAGACCTGATGAAGGTACATACATCCTGGAAGGAAGGACCAGCCCTAATCACCGCTTCTCCTACACATTCATTATGCGCACAGCCAAAGTGTGGAACTCTCTGCCAGCGTCTGTGTTCCCTTCCACATTTTACCCATCTGCCTTCAAAGCATGAGTGAACAGACATCTTCTGGGCACGCTCGTCCCATCATAGACCTCATCAAACACATTCCATCATGCATGATCGAGGTCAAAAAATATAATAAACACATTTCTACTTAAGTTCCACTTTTCAGTAGCTATCTCAAAATAGAGCATTGCGCAAAACGTCAACAAAAGAAAATGGGTCACTGCATTCCTTATGTTTAAGTGACACGTATGACTAAGCATACATTATGACCGGCATCTTCGAACGCTATAAAACTATGCACCTGTTTAATTTCTTTGGTGGAGTCGTAACAAAATACCATTCCTACTAAATATGTATCTCTCAGGCCACGGTTTCACTAGGTCACAGGTGCACGAAGATGCTAGAAAACTTTGAGGACGTTGCAATTTTGGGAGATTTTACGAAAAAACTGCTTGTTGTGTTGTTGTCTGTTACCGTATGTATTCTGCAGACAAGGCGTCGCTAATGACATGCAAGTCCATGATAATGTAAGAAAAACAACCGATTTCCAAAAAAAAACACTACATTTTCAAAAATATCTTCGAAAGTTGCCGTCTTTGGATATGTATTTTAGTTTTTTGCCACCGACTTCCGAAATTAAAGTTATTTTTCACTTTGTACTAGTTTCTTTTGAAAACGGTTGTTTTCTTTTTCGTGCCTAAGTTATGGTACCTACCTACCTATTCCACACCAATTCGTATACTACATTGCTATGCAAACAACAGTGGCTGGAAGTATTCGAACATTATCAAGATACACAACGCAGATTAAAAACACACCTACTATCGAAGCTAGCGCAATTTGGAAATCGGTCGACAATTGGCGGAGAAATCGATGAACTTGCATTTAAAAAAAGATACAGGCAGTCGAACATAGACGGAGGTTCTACGTTCGACTATATGTATCTTTTTTTTAGTTTGGTAAAAAAGGACAACTGCTTTTTTCTCAAAGGACTTTCAGAAAGATAGCAACATGGTAAAATACTACTAGAATATGTCCAGACTTGAAAACTGTCAATGTTTCGTTTTTTTTTTTTTCGGTTTTAAAGCAGCATTCAATCTACAGTCTCTTTATACACGTCTCTTCTGTCAAGACATCTCTCACTGAAAAACATTTCCCTTATTGTACCTGTACATACCTTCCTACACGAGTTCTTTGTATCCAGCCAGCATAATCTCGTCAGCCATCATCCATTCTTCGCAAACCTATTTGTAAGCAATAAAGAATGCAAATTGAAGAATCCAATTTGTAGTACAAAACGTTGTGTTTAAATATGCAACGGGGGCTCTGAAAAAATTGCTGCACTGTCCTAGGGGGTAACACAGGGGTCATTCTGTTGGGGCCGAAAAAATGAATTTATAGGGTCATTCCCGTTTATGTGTTAAGGGGTATTGATATGCAAATTATATTGGGAAGTGTCGTTTCGATTGACAATATTTAAATGTTAACCCGTATCTTTTTAATACAGGCACATGGCGGTAAAATAAAAACAATCAGAAATGGTGGGATATTAAAAACGAAATTACTAATTCGACTTGCATATTACATACTCTTTATCGACCTGAAGTTAGTTTTTAAACCCAGATACTAATTTGACACAAAAAGCAACCAGAAAATACTTGACATGTCAGATTAGTACCTTAGATTAAACATCGAACTATAGTATCATAATAATGCTTGTCAAATAAATACCTAACCATCCTAAGTTATCCGCTACTACGATATTTCCAAATAGGGTGTAAAAAGATACGTTTCAAACTCATTTTAAAATCCGAGGAATATTCCACATACGCTATCTCAGCTGGCCCATAAAATCTGCACGTTACTCATCATGTATCATCACATAAATATATATAATACCATGCATTTGATCGACGTATGACGAACGGGTAGAGAAGCTCAAACTGAGTCGACTCGCAAATCGATCGAGATTGACACAAGGTGAACGACATGCAAACAAACCTCCCCTTTTAAGTTGAACACGTCTTTGTTTGTTATGTGGATGGATATTGCCTTGAACTGTATGTAAATTGTGATGTATGGGATCGAAAGTCATCTGTCTTGTGTTTAGATAGTTTAGTGCAGGTCGTTGTGTAACGTTTTTCCAAGTCACCTTCAAATATATTTCTGCCAACGTCGCCGCGTCGGTAGACTGAACCGTCTGTAATCTTATTCTCTCAGGTATACAATTATACTTTCCAAGTGCGTCTTTCGTCATCAACGGGACGTATTGACTATCCTTTACAAACGTAAGGTTGTAAGTAATCACGTTCCATCAAGAAGACAGTCAGTATGCCTAAGTACAGAATAGACATTTACTTTGCAAATACTTATAGGTTATATTAGGTACCTAGAGAATGGGCAGCAGCGTTCTCTATGCATTTTACCACCATACTGCGATCGCGAACCGACCCACTAAGCGTGGCCATTATGGCAACCCCGTTGAGGGTGACCTATGTCCAACAGTGGACCTCTTTTAGCTGAAATGATGATGATTCATTAAAGTTCACCATTCGGCATGCAAGCATACACATTATCGTTCACTCGAAAAACAAAAGTCAGCCATACTGTAATACCTCTGACTTTTGACGGGGGTCGAGGGTCTCGGCTTAATCGCCCGGGCCGCGAGGAAGAAATCCTCTATAAAAAATTACCCCAAACCTCCAAGCGGCGGCGCACCGTGAGGGAGGTTGATAGCTTGACTAATGGGTAGCTAAATTAGTCACTAGTGCGGACCACTACTTTTTGAGATGATATAATGTTACTTACTCGTGGGAACAGATATGAATCAACCTATTAAAAATAAAAACATCGTAGAGGAGGGGAGTGATGCGGGGTCGGAGTCCGATGCCGCATCGGTGAGCGCGAAGGGCTCTTTTAAGAGCCCGGAGCGCGTAGTGGGGGGCGCTTCGAAGAGGACCAAAGAGTTCCTCAAGAAGCGCTCCAAACCCAAGGATGGCCCGGGGTCATCCTCGGACGGTGGCATGTCCTCGGCTCGTAAGCTCGGGAAGGTCTGTCGGCGGGGTGGAATCCGGTTGGGCAAGGGGCTGACCACCCAAGAGACCGGCGAGTCGAGCCAAGCCGGCCCAGCCCAGGCGGACCAGCGAGCCGAGGCGCTGGCCACGGAGGGGCAGCTCTCGGGAGGGACCAGCAGCAGAGCCCTCTCAGAGTCGTCTGGCGGAGAGCCGGACACCGCCGGCGGCTCCATTTCGGAGCAAATGGCAAGGTTCGCGGAGGTTGTGGCTGCTGCAGTCAAGGGTTTGGCCTTGAAGAGGACGTACGCCTCTAAGGACAAGGCCGTGCCCGCAGCCATAGCCTCCATAATGGCGGCAGCGGAGGGCATCCACACCGGACCCCCGTCGGATAACATGTCCGAGATGCGGGCGGAGGTCGCCCGCTTAGCAGCCGCCACGGAGCTTCTCCGAAAGGAGAACGAGGAGCTCCGAGCGGACCTAGCAGCACTCCGAGGAGCTGGCCCCAAAGTGGTGCCTCAGAAAGAGGCGCGGCATGGGCAGGGTGGACCCGTGCCGGAGGAGGACCGGCTTCTGAACCTAGTGCGGCAGGAGCTAGCTTCCTTCAGCAGCCGGTTTTCCGTCCTGGAGGCCATCGTCTTGCGGCCCCCGCTGGCAGCGAGTCGGCCTGCCTCGGGCCAGCAGCAGAGGGGGGGCACGTATGCCACAACCACCGCTGCCACGGCCAAATCGGCACCGCAGTCGGGACAAACCCCGGCGAAACCGGTGCCGCCCAAGCCCAAGACGGGCAGGGTGGCTGTGCAGGCGGCAACGGCCCCAGCGGTGGTGCAAGGAAGGACGGCCCCGCCTCCCAAATCTCCTCCGGCTGACGCCGAATGGCAAGTAGCCGGGGAGAAGAAGAAGGCAGGGAAGGCTGCAAGGGCGGCCAGACGGAGGGAGAGGCGGCAGCGAGCCAAGAAGCGGAACGCCGCAGCTAGGTTACGCGCCCCAAAGTCCGCAGCTGTAGTGATCACACTACAGCCGGAAGCGGAGAAGAAGGGCGTGTCCTACTGCGACGTGATCGCGAAGGCAAAGGCGGCGGTGGACTTGGCAGACCTAGGGGTTGCCAACGGCCTCCGCATTAGGGTCACCGCGACTGGGGCCCGGATGCTGGAGGTCCCTGGTGCGGCTAGTGGCCCGACCGCTGACGCTCTGGCCGAAAGGCTAAGGGCGTCCATAAGTGCGGACGTGGCCAGAGTGTCCAGGCCCACCAAGTGCGCTGACATGCGCATCTTGGGCCTGGACGACTCCGTGACGGAAGGCGAGGTGGTGGCCGCCATCGTCAGGACTGGAGGGTGCTCTGCCGAGCAGGTGAAGGCAGGCACCATTCGTCCTGACAACACGGGCTTGCAAACCCTTACGGTGAGCTGCCCAGTGTCGGCGGCCCAAAAGATCACCGGGGAGGGCCGAAGGCTACTGGTGGGCTGGGTATCCGCGCAGGTGAAGCTGCTGGAACCCAGACCTCTGAGGTGCTTCCGATGCCAGGTGGGGCATCACGTGGGCGTCCAATGCACCTCGGAGGTGGACCGCAGCGGACACTGCTTCCGTTGCGGTCAGCCCGGTCACAAGGCCGGCTCGTGCAACGCCACGCCGCACTGCTACCTATGTGCGGCAGCTGGCAAGCCGGCCGAACACCGGGCTGGGAGCAAGGCCTGCGCTCCACCCGCCGAAACCAGGAGCCGGGGCAGGGGCAAGCCCTCCGCCACCGCCGTCACCGCCGTAGCTGCCGCCACCGTCGCCGCCGCTGCCGCCCCTACCATCGCCGTCGCCGCCGCTACCACCGCGGCAGGGCCCTCTCAGGGGGCTCCGGAGGGGGCTGAAATGGAATGCCAATAACGGCTCCATTTCGCCTCCTCCAGGCGAACATCAACCACTGCGCCACCGCTCAGGATCTGTTGCTCCAGAGCATGGCGCAGTGGTCGATTAACATCGCCGTGGTCGCTGAGCCGTACTTTGTCCCGCCCAGGGATTACTGGGTGGAGGACCTGAGCGGCTCAGTGACCATAATTTCGTCGGCCGCCGCCGGCACCCCGGCTCTCGAAGGTATCCAGAGAGGAAGGGGTTGCGTAGCAGCACGGTTCGGGGAGATTGCAGTGGTAGGGGTGTACTTCTCCCCGAGCCGAACTCTCGCCGAGTTCCACAACTCCCTTGAGGAGTTGAGAGACGTCGTCGTCGGGTTTCGTTCCCTCCCCGTGCTCGTCCTCGGGGACTTCAATGCCAAGAACTTGGCTTGGGGTTCCCGGTTGACGGATGTGCGGGGTAGGATGGTGGAGGACTGGGCTCTAGAGGTGGGCCTGGTCGTCCTAAACCGGGGTTCTGTCGCCACGTGTGTGCGGATGCGGGGTGAGTCGGTGGTGGACATTTCGTTCGCCAGCCCCGCTCTGTCACCGCGTGTCGTCGACTGGCGCGTCATGGAGGGGGTGGAGACGTATTCCGACCACCGGTATATCCGGTTTGACGTCTCCGCCCAGGCCTCGAGCGCGCCGGTCCAACAGGCCCCGTGTGGTCCGCGGTGGGCGCTGAAGCGGCTGGACCGGGAGCTCCTCCTGGAAGCCTCGATCGTGCAGGCCTGGGTGTCACCACCGGACAGGCCTGCCGACATCAACGACGAGGCGGAGTGGTTCCGGGAGGCCATGTCCGAGGTATGCGACGTGGCAATGCCCCGGGTCCAGCCAGGACGTGCTTCACGCCAGGTGTACTGGTGGTCGCCGGAGCTCACAGCTCTGCGCGAGGCGTGCGTTGCTGCGCGGCATCAGTACACCAGGCACCGCAGGCTCCGTATCCGCCCTCCGGATACGGAAGCCATTCAGGCGGAGCTATACGAGGGGTACAGAGTGGCGAAGACCACCCTCCGAGCGGAGATCCTGCGGGCCAGGTCACTGGCCCGCGAGGAGTCGCTGGAGACTCTGAACAGAGACCCGTGGGGACGGCCCTACAAAACGGTGCGGGAGAAAATCCGCCCGTGGGCTCCCCCGCTGACCCAGAGTCTCCGGCCTCAGCTCGTGCAGGACGTGGTGAGCGCTCTGTTTCCCTCGCGAGGGGAGCATGCTCCCCCGCCCATGGCTCCGCCACCTGCGGTGGCCGACGCGGACCACACCGACGACGACGACGATGTTCCAGAGGTGACTGAGGTAGAATTGAGAGTGGCGGTACGTAGGCTGAATGCCAAGAATACCGCCCCAGGACCCGACGGCTTGCCTGGAAAAGCCTGGGTCCTGGCCTTGGAGGCTCTCGGGCCTCGACTAAGAGGGCTCCTAAGCGCATGCTTGGAGGAGGGCCAGTTCCCACGTCACTGGAAGACGGGGAAACTGGTCCTCATCAAGAAGCAGGGGCGCCCCGCGGACTCTCCGTCCGCTTACCGGCCCATCGTGCTGCTCGACGAGGTGGGCAAGCTCTTTGAAAGAGTCATTGCAGACCGCCTCGTCGGGCGGCTGGTGCGGGTGGGGCCGGATTTGGCGGAGAGCCAGTTCGGTTTCCGCAGGGGGCGCTCCACGGTGGACGCAATCATGCGCGTGCGAGCCCTCACGACGGGGGATGCTGTGGCCCGGGGTGGGGTCGTCTTGGCGGTGTCTCTGGACATCGCCAATGCCTTCAACACCCTGCCCTGGAGTTGCATAAGGGAGGCACTCCGGTACCACCGGATGCCGACCTACCTCTGTCGAGTGGTCGAGGCCTATTTGACGGACAGGGCCGTCATCTACCCCGGTCACCAAGGAGAGTGGAACCGGCGAGAGATGTCGTGCGGTGTCCCACAGGGATCGGTCCTGGGGCCGCATCTGTGGGACATCGGATACGACTGGGTGCTGCGCGCCGACCTCCCTAGCGGCGTCAGCGTAGTTTGCTACGCTGACGACACGCTGGTCCTGGCGCAAGGGAGGTCGTACCAGGCGGCGGCCGACTTAGGGACACACGGGGTTGCGACAATCGTAGATAGGATCCGGCAACTGGGACTCGAGGTGGCCTTGCACAAGTCCGAGGCCATGTGGTTTCATGGTCTTCGGAATGCGCCACTGACGGGTTCCCAGATAACGGTGGGAGGGGTTCACATCGGCGTCGAGTCGACGATGAAGTACCTAGGACTCGTCCTCGACAGCCGGTGGAACTTCGCGGAACACTTCCGACGTTTGGCTCCCAGACTGGAACGGGCCGGGGCTGCCTTGAAGCGGCTCCTGCCCAATCTTGGGGGGCCAAACGCCTCCTGCCGGAGGCTCTACGCGGGGGTCGTGCGGGCCATGGCCCTATACGGGGCGCCGGTGTGGGCGCCTACATTGAGGCGCCAACCAGCACGCCGGTTGAAGGCGGCCCATAGGGTCATGGCCATCCGGATGATCCGGGGATACCGCACGATCTCCGGTGAGGCGGCGGGCCTCCTTGCCGGATTACCGCCATGGGATCTGGAGGCAAACGTCCTCGCGCTCACTTGGGAGTGGCGCGAGGAGGCCAAACGCCGGGGCGTAACTCCGCTGCCGCGGGAAGTCGCGGCACGGCGGACAGAGCTCCGGCAGGATCTCATGGCGACGTGGAAAGTGCGATTGTCGCAACCAAGTGCTGGGCACGCCGCGATTGCGGCGGTAAGTCCCCTCTTTGAGGAGTGGCTTGAGAGGCGGCATGGCGTCCTCACCTTCCGCCTGACACAGGTCCTCACCGGACATGGCTGTTTCGGGAGGTTCCTGTTTCGGATAGGGCGGGAGGAAACGCCCGGGTGTTTCCATTGCGAAGATCGCCCAGAGGACACGGTGGAGCATACGGTGGAGGTCTGCCCAGCTTGGGCGGAGCAACGCCGTGTCCTCGTGGAGGTGATCGGCGGCGGCGATCTCTCGCGTCCGACCCTGGTCCAGGCCATGGTACGGAGCGAGAGGGCATGGCTGGCAGTCGCCTCCTTCAGCGAAGCAGTTATGCTCGCAAAGAGGGAGGCGGCGCACGTGAGGGAGATGCAGTACATGCGCCCTCACAGCCGTGGCCTTCGCAGGAGACGCCCTGGGCGTCGGGAATCCCAGGCTGATTCCCGGCCACCGTAGGCACGGGCTTGCGGACGGCGAGTAATGGGTACCTCGCTGTCCGGTAAGGACCAAGCCCGGGTCGACGGCGCGTTGTGTTCCACGCGCGCCTCAAAGAGATGTCAGCAGCAACAGAGGGGCCCGCAAGGGCCGATGCCCGCCGGGGGTGCGGGTTGTTCGAAAGAGATACCGCCGCCCCTGGCACACAGGCAACTGAGGGAACACGGGTGGGTTTTAGTCAGTAAAAGTCTGACACGCCCTCCCGCTCCACCCAGAGCGGGAGAAGTTATTTGATGATTTCCCACCCAGAAAAAAAAAAAAAAAAAGCCATACTGTAATACGCTTTATCCATAATTAATTTACGTAGTGCACTGTTGTCAAGTGTTTCCAACCACTTGGTAACTTTTACAGGAACCAAAGTATACCGAGTGGGGTACCTAACTATTTATTTTAGTCAATCACCAGGCTGATTTCTCAAGAATATTTTGTCCTCACATAAAAAACTTGTCTCTGAATTTCAGTCTCCAAACTTGGCACCCGTGTTCACATCCTTAAAACAGAATCATTTTCGTACAACAAGAAGACCATAAGTTGGCTATGGTACGGAGCGAGAGTGCATGGCTAGCAGTCGCCTCCTACAGCGAAGCAGTTATGCTCGCAAAGAGGCGGGCGCACGTGAGGGAGATGCAGTACATGCGCCCTCACAGCCGTGGCCTTCGCAGGAGACGCCCTGGGCGTCGGGAATCCCAAGCTGACTCCCGGCCACCGTAGGCATGGGCTTGCGGAGGGCGAGTAATGAGTAGCTCGCTGTCCGGTAGGGACCAAGCCCGGGTCGATGGCGCGTTGTGTTCCACGCGCGCCTCAAAGAGATGTCAGCAGCAACTGATGGGGCCTGCAAAGGCCGATGCCTGCCAGGGGTGCGGGTTGTTCGAAAGAGATACCGCCGCCCCTGGCACACAGGCAACTGAGGCAACACGGGTGGGTTTTATTCAGTAAAAGTCTGACACGCCCTCCCGCTCCGCCCAGAGCGGGAGAAGTTATTTGATGATTTCCCACCCAAAAAAAAAAAAAAAGAAGACCATAAGTTTCCACGAGACACAGTGTCATCATTCACACAGTCCATCAATTGTTTCTTGGTTTTCCGCTACTCTTTTAGCCAGCGACATTGATACACAAAACTTTCCTCACGAGATTTTCCTCATTCCTCCGTACCACATGTCCATGACCACCGATTGCCACACCACTGCTCAGGTACCGGTGCCATTTTCACACTTCCTCATAAGGCATGTTCGCTGAGGCGGGTATAGATGGCCATCATGCGCAAGCGATGCGCCTCCATCATGCGCAGGGTACGCGCCAGCCCCAACAGCATCCTGAATGCTATAGCGGATAGATGGGACAGCCCCTACTGGGACATTGGATCCGCCTACATGCTACTGTGGCGTAGTAATAAATAAATATAGTTTTTGTTAATTCTCCAGTAGATGTAAGTACTAACACTAGTTTCTAAGTCGTTTGTATACTAACCAAGTGGATTTTATGGGTCTGAAATAAAAGATTTTTATTTTTTATTTTTTTCTTATTCTATCCATTCGTATAACAGTACCTACGGTATTGAATTCCTTCAATAAGTACCTAACTTATGGCTTTTTGCTGTATGTAAATAGGAAAACGAGCACCTAGCGACCTATATAATAACTTAATACACTGGTTCTGTGATGAAACAAAAATAGTAATAGAAATAAGTACCTATGTCTTACCCTTCTTTCATTACTCCGTGATCTTACTCTTTTGAGAATAGAAGGAAAAGTCGAGAGTGTTTTGTTTCTGATAATTCGTAGATACAGGAAAACGGTCTTCATTAAGATTTATCTGAACGATTTCTGCTGAAGTGGATTTCCGGTAAGTCTCAATAAAGGTAGCTAATAAACACACATTTCCGAGTCAGTTACTGAAGACTTTTTCACGTAAGTATCATCATTATAAAATTATTTGTCGTCCGCTCCACTTTCTTCTACAAAATATCTATCATTTGTAAGTACACCTTAGCTGAACCTGCCATTATTTTCATCCACTTCTATTTTACCCTATGAAGTTCTTAATGCGCCATTATAATAGCTTATAGCAATCTCAACTTCTCTGGCATTTTTTTCTGGTAGGTAGATATCAACTCCATTCCCGTTTATCTATAGTGCCCCGTTTTCTCTACAAATGCTACTCGCGCATCATAAATTCAGCATCGCATGACCCGAAACATTTGACACACGATCTGGTCAAACAACGATCCGCTCGTATATCACAAAACAAATAATAAGATCCGAAGCTCGGACCCGGACATCATTCTTCAGACGTACTACTGAAGTGAAAGATAAAACAAAAAGAAATAGGTTTATTGTCCCACTGAGATCGAAAATACGGAATCCTTTTAAGGCACGGGAGCCGAAACGACACCGTTTTGTCAAAACCTTTTTCTGCATTTTCCGGGGCAAGCCTGTGAAAATTTGATGTGGTCCGTGCGTTACCACTTAAACCCGCTTCTTGCATATTGTATAGTAATCTCGCATTCAGGTGTTGTTTAAAAGTCTCTTTATATGACCCCTGACTTATTTATTTGCGCTAAGATCCTTTTGCTGTTGAGACTGCGCAATTTTCCATTTGAGGCTACAGATAGAACAATTTGCTTTGGGTTCAAAATCTGTTCTAAATCGGTTCATGATTTGGGACAGATTTTTTTAGATTTTCTCTAACACATAGGTACTTTTACGTCTTTCTTTGTCGACATATAAAAGCAAAACTGCTTTACATAAAATCTCTTTGTGTTTCTCAATACCCATTCTCAAAATCTTAGTACGGTTTCCAAGGACTATTGAACTAAACAAAGCGAAGGAAGCGACCGAAACCATTCAGTGTATCGTTATTAGGAAGGCCCATTTCAGTATATAGGACATTTCCAACATTCTGATATCTAATCAAAATTCATGATCCACTACCCAATCTCCTATACAAATGTTATCCATTGAACAACCTATCAGACCGTCTTGTATTCAGATACATAGCTAATACAAATCAGGGACTGGGATATTTTTTTTTGCTCTTTATTTAAAATCTTCTACAAGAAAAACAGGGTCGTTCTCCAATTTTCTCGAATTCGAGGTCAAGATAGTCAGTTTCTTAAAGTAAAAATTTCCAAGTAAAGTACTACCTAAATTCAATATACAAACAGGAGCTCGTTTGCTTGAAAGCCTACATAAAGAAACTTTCTCCATCGATAAGGTAACCTAAGAAGCGTATTCGTACTTATCTGATACTCATAGCCCGGTCCCTCGGCCGTTAGGACAAACAAATCACGATTAAAGGGCCAAGTTCACTTTCATCTCATTAATGTCCGTAGACGCATTTAATTAAAATTCACCCTCCGAAGGCCTGACTTTATCTTGGCAGGGTTTTTCGATCTCGTTATTAGCACATTCCGTTGCTGAGATAGCGTCTTTCACCCTTAAGAAGCAAATTGTCGGATAAAATATTAACGTTCTTTGATTTGATAATAGTTTTGTAAACGACGGATTATTTTGTAACGAAATTATATTTTTTATTGGGGTTTCGTCGAATAATGCTCCTCATCAGGAGGGATTTTGGCATTTTGGAGGCATTCAGTCTTTGTACCTTTTTGTGTGCGAGAAGTTTAAATAAATATGGTTTTCTATATAGTAAAATTTTATAACTTTTGCTGTTTTAGAACAAAAACAAAGCTTTAAAGAACCTTCACACTTTCAACCCGTCAGTTTCTAAGTAAAAAGTTAAAAATGCCCGGAATATATTCAGAACGAGCGTTCCAAAAACCGCTCACTATCATCCACGAAAACCTCGATCAGAAAAACAAATATTCTAATTTATAAGACGGAGGAAGGATTGTGATTAATAGCGCCGTCCCGTCCGTTTTCAGACCCTCTATAGAGGCTCGTATAAGACATATGGCATCGCTTAAAAATTGAGGTCGGCATATAATCCACGGTTACGTTTTCTGTGATTATGCGGGTCTGAGCAAGATTGATGACGTCGACCAACCAACGGATGGCTGGACGGACGTAACCCGCCAAATCCCGTGGATTATGAGTTTATGACCCATAAATAGCTAATCGTGCTTGTCCTTCGAATAGCTGCTTGTTTCTGGTATGAGTCCAAGAACTCTTTTGTAAACTTTTTTACCAACTGGCACAAAAGTATGTTGCAGGAGGATATTCCTAGATATTCGACAAATTACTAACCTACCAGGCCAGTGTATGACCAAAAGTATAAACGTAAATGAAGTTAAAGGAGTAAGTAAACAGGTTGTAACAGAAACCCTATTGTTATCCTTACGCACTAAAGATAACAGCTTTTTTAGAATAGTTTTACATAGTTTCAGCTCAAAATAAAATTCACAAAGAATTGAGACCAAATTTTCGGTTTCATAAGTTTCTTAATTTCAAATCATAACAAACGTGTCACCGCACTACGTAGGTCAATATCTTTCCATGTTACTTGCCATTAGCACGATAAATCTCTTCCGAGTGATGTGTTTATTTCAATTTGAAAAGTTCAGTTTCTGGTGTCAATGTACTAAAAATTCTCATAACCACGTAGGGATAGGATTAAAAAACCCTTCCAATATCGTTTGATATCATCCAAAGAAGCCGTGCCCTTGGTATGTATATACCTTTTCCGATACAAGTTGTATAAGGATCGTAGCAAGTGGCGTTCTGTATTTCTACCTACCCTTATAATGAAAAGAAGGCGTTAGTTTATGTAAACAGGGAAATATTGTGCCAAGATAATTTAGATTTGTGTACCTAAGTAGGTACACAAATCGTTACACAACTTTAGTTGGTTGGTATAAAAACTGGGTGTAGAACATTTAATCAAATCTTTAGAACATTGAAAATGATCACTATAACTTTTCGACTTACAATCCAAATATTCAATTCATAATGCGAGTCTGCGTTTGAAGTTAGCTAATAAGGCTGCTAATTTTCTTTCCGACATCAGTTCTACGAGCGCAATACGTCACCGGCAGGGTAGGGGAGGGATTACACAAGCCGACTCTTAAGCCTTACAAACGTTGCTCCAAATCGGTGTTATTTAGCAACGCGCCGCCGAGCCTCCCTAATTAAGCAGTACCCTAACTTTTCTTGACATCGCTACTGGAGCATACGTGTCGGTTCTGAGCAGACAGATTGTTTGGACAGACGAGAGGCAGAAACGGATTAGAAGGATTTGCAAGGAATTTTGTGTATTAGTGATATTCATATATTGATCTAATAGACAAACAACGTAGATATACTTAGGTATAGGTTTCCTTCATTGAGTTTACAGAGTCTACAGTTAACCTTCTAATTTTGTAAGTATCTTCGTGGTTCTTAGCCCATTAAAAGACACTGAACGAACGAAACAAAAAAAACAACCGACTTCCGAAAAAACACTACAAAGTGAAAAATAACTTTAATTTTGGACGTCGGTGACTTTGGATATGTATTTTAAGTTTTTGTCACCGCCTTCCGAAATTAAAGTTATTTTTCACTTTGTAGTGTTTTTTCGGAAGTCGGTTGTTTTTTTTTGGTAAAAGTTTTTATTTTTCACTTTTTTAGTTATAGTACCTATCCCACTAATTCGAAATTTCTTCATACTTGGGTTCAAAACAATGCATATTTACGCGATAGCAGCAATCGCGGTTGATTTACTGTTATATTTTGAAGAGTTCCGTTGTCTGTCTCCGAAACGCATCATCATATCTAGATGAAATGGGACCACACGTGAAGCACTAGCTTTCAAATAAAAAAAAATCATCAAAATCGGTTCACCCAGTCGAAAGTTCTGAGGTAACAAACATAAAAAACATACAGACGAATTGAGAACCTCCTCCTTTTTTCGAAGTCAGTTAAAAACAGAACTTTCATTATTATTAGGTCAAGGAGCGTTTGATGACCCACGAAGTGTGCCACATGCGAACTATGCATCAATGACTTAACGTCACACAAATCCCGCATCGCGCAATCAGAGTTTAACACCGGTCTGGTCAGAGGATCCTCCCTTTTCCATAGAGTATGAGTGAACTTTACACCGTGTCCCTCTTACCTCTACACTGGTGACACCGAGACTGACGTCAGCGCAGCGTTCGTGTAACTGTGACGGCATCATCATCACTTAAGGTCCTGAATGTTTGGTATTTGGGTAAGTAGGTCCCCTTTTGATTCTGATGGTTTACCGTATTATAGTTGAAACCACAATTCATAATGCAGCGCATCGGGGATGTTCGCCGACGCCCATGTCGACTGTTTCTACACGACGATGCGAAAGCGGTGTGCATCTCTGGGGCGCAGGCTTCGGACCACCTCCAACACCATCCTGAGTGTATTTGCGAACAGGTTTGATTGTCAGTATATTAACCATTGTTATATGATTAATGTAATGACAAACAAACAAATGACTCAAAGGCGGGCGTATTAACAGTCGATCTATTTTTATGAGTTTAGTTTTTTTTTTTTTTTTTTGTTTAATTTCATACATTTTATTTTGATTTCATAAAATTATTGAATTAATTATTTTTACTTATATTTATTAACATTATAATTTTAAATTTTAATTCTATTGCTAATATTAATATTATTCAATTATGATCTGAAGTGGATTGAAATAAATGATTTTGAATTTGAATAATTTTCCCACTACTGAGACGCAGGACACCTCTCTGTGAGGAGTGGGCCCCCACGCGCGGTCAGTGTAGGTTGGTAGATGTCACAGGTCTTCGAATTTTTCGGTTCTAGGACATGGCGGTTTCTTCACGATGTTTTCCTTCCCCGTTTTGAGTCCACCATACAAGTAGTTGAATGGATAGACATGACGTTGTAAAGATACAGGTACAATACCTACATATTAAAAAAAAAACTAAGTCATCGTCAAAGCCTCTCAAGCACACAGAAGCTGAAACATTAGGTAGGTAAGTACATAAAGCCTATTGGAACCTACATAGCCTTTATATAAGGTCTAGACTTGTTTATTACTTTTACTATTCAAACGAACTCTTATTTTTCCTTTTCTCTTTGTCAAAGGCGTCTGGATGCTCTTTAGCGTCTTTAGGGACATTTCCAATGGCGTGCCTGGAGGCATCGCGATCGCACTTTTTTTTTTTTAAATATCGTAGTAAATCGTTGAGTTTTACTACGGTCAGGGCAATATTATTTACCAAATTGACACATTGTCAAATAATGACAATTGTAATTTGACGATACCGACAGTTTAAAATTGGATCAACTTGTTAAACAATTAATTTCCATGACTTTACATTAGGGTAAGTCCTGTAGAGATAAAATGTGTTCTGTAGATGTAAAATATGAGTATATTTAGCGTCAAAATAAAGCTCATTTTTATGAAAACTAACCTTTCACTCTGCATACTGAACTCCAACCTTATATTTAAAGAGAAATTCCTGAATACAATCACGTAAAAAATGGAACAATCGATACGTGACTGGCCAAATAGTTTTAATTGAGTGCGTTGCAAAATTTTTATGAGCGAGCAGACTTGCCTCGTTGATACAAAAACCTATATGGCCAGGGGGCCTCTTGCCCCGGGGGCGCTCTTAACCCATTTTCATTTGGTTCGTGTTTTTATTACCTCAAAGCGATGCAGGGTCTAAGCGGCCCCGCTGTGGTTTTCAATTTACTAGCTTCAAACTCCGTGAAGTTTCTTCTACTTACGTGGTTCGCTACAGTTACTGCAGCGGTTTTTGTTTGTTTAATTAGTTTTGAGGTGAAATTGTCGGATGTGAGAGTTCACTTGAAATCGTAAACAGTGTTATGAGGGGATTCGTTTTTATTTCCTTTCTTGTTTTGTTTCTCCTCTAAGTCGTAAGGATGAGCGCGAACAAGTAAAACAAGATGTTTATTGTCTCTGGTAGTTCTGGCACTGCATGGGTGATCCCCGTAACCTAAAGTTAAATGTCATTCATTCCACTATTCTTTTTTTTATTTACTTTATGACCGTAGTAGCTACTGACGTCTAGAGCAGTGGTGGCCCTGAGGTCACGGCGTGAATAACGAGTTGTAAGTCGTAGATTCGAACCCAAGCAAACGCTTTACTTTGTGTAAATTATTTTATCACCACTGCTCTCAAAGCGGTGAAGGAAAATATCGGTAGAAAACCGGCGTGTCCTAAAAAACCAAAAATTCCGAAGACATGTGAAACCCAGCCACGCAGCCCACTCCCTCTCGAAGAGAGGAGGCTTGTGTCCCAGCAGTGGGAACTATGAACACCATAGGCTGATAAAAAATTGACCCACCGACGAGTATACCACACGTTTTGCATGAACATATACACCGTGAAATTGAAATGGTTGTTTTCCCGCGGCAGAACAACTTGCCATAAGGAGTATTTTCGATGCATAGAGTAAAAGTAAAAAAAAATAAGATTTTTTGTTTTAAAATAATTAAAAAATATTCATCAACTTGTTATAAAAATACTCAATAGTAACACTAGAGGTAACTGGTAGATACTACTCGAATCGCACGCACCGCTGACAAAGGGAACAGCGATGCATAAATGATTAAAGAAAAAAAACTCTCGCACGTGGTGATTTTTCACAATGGTGAATCTGCCATTTTTTGTTTCTAATATTTTATTTGTTTATAAAACTACTGTATGACCAAGACCAAACCATTTCGTTGCAGGAAAACAACCATTAAAATTTCACTGTGTATTTCATCCAAAATCCATAACACAGAAATACGTTTACAACTCTACTTGTCCAACCGTTTGTGGCGCAAACAACACGATCGAACACTACGCAATACCAACAAGCACACTAATACAAATTGGTATAATCTCAATCGAATATCTATAATCCCGATGTAAACACAAATCTGTAACCTAGGTACTGGCAGGGTACACAGGTACCTACAGAACATCAACAGGCCCCACTAATCGATCCAGTGTTTGATGAGCTCTTGTGTGAATCAGCCTTTACGTTGGGAAAATCTATCCCAGTTAATACCGAGTACAGCGAAGCAAAAACGAGGGTTATGATTTTGAACGGTATGTATGTAGGTATGTATGTACGAGTATGTTCATCTGTTCCCTCATAACTTCTAAACTCGCATATCATAATTTAACAAATGAGGTATTGCTGGAAATGTCATAGTTGTCTGCTGGTTACAGGTTGTGTGACGTCACATTAAATTTTAATGGACCTATAGCGATGAATTAAAAAAAATAATGATGTCGTGACGGGTCATCAAATGAAAGGGGTTACCCGCTTAGGCCACCTAAACAGTAGATTTTCAGCTGAGAATATATTCTTGTTACATACGTTAGAACGTGATTTTGCAGTAGTCGGGTTTTAGTTATCTGATGGTTCTTGGGTCAAAACCGTTTTAATTGGATTCGCTCAATTTCATCTTATAAAAGCAGATCAACCAGGAAAAAAAATTGTATGATTTTGGGGCCTGCAGATATTTAAGGTCGGTAGGACTGTCATTAGGCACAGCGGGTTTATTACCTAGTCGATTCGCACGAATTTATTCGTGCAATAAAGTTATGAGGTCACTGCAAAAAAGTGTATAAAATTTAAAACAAGCCAATTGCCTAATACATATTTCTGGAGTTGTCCATTCGCCCACACATAAATTAACTTCATGCGAGCCACGTATAGAAAATAATATATTATTTAAAAGTGTCTATTCATCCGATTCGGCGGAGTAAATTCGTGCGAATCGACTAATAAGCAGCACAGTGGCTATGGTCAATAATATCGCATTGGATCTTTTATAGGCAGCGTAAAAAAAAGAAAAATGGAATTTCTTTTCTTGGACCTAGGCCAAATAAGAAATTCTAAGCCTAGGTACTTTTGTTCCATAGGCACTCATACAGGTTTTGCAAACAGACAAATGCAGAATAAGTTTTTAACCAGCGCGTAAATTTCAACCATGAATTCAGCATATCATTCTAGACCCCACAGCATAGAAATTTATCGTCGGTTATACGAAACAAAATCTGCTGTTTCATAGAAAAGTGCAATATCTACGCGGTCAAAATGTATGGAACAAGCTGATTTTTTTTGCATAACCGACGAAAAATTTCTGGGCTGGGAGGTCTACAGTGATATGCTGAATTCATAGTTACACTTTGCGTACTAGTTAAAAACTTATCCTATATAACACGCAACTAAACAATACCAGCCCAGGATTTCAATTACGTCAAGGAGCACCCACAAAGTACAATCCCAAGCACAAAATTACGAAACCGCATTATCACCAAATTTTTCATTACTCAAAGCAATTCCACGACCGAAGGGACGCTCGAGTAACTCAATAACAGACGACAAAAGGCATCTGAGTATAAAATTCGCCAATTATACTCAACCCACTCACGAAAACACCAATATTCCGAACGGATCACAATTAAATACCCTCCCGACCAATTCTTCAAAGTAAAGCGATGATTTTAATTTAAATCTAGCCCTCCTTTAAACCGTTCCATATCTGGTCGCCGTTATTAGCACATTCTAGTGAAGCGATGTCCTCCCCGCGACCGCTTTTGAGAACCAACCACATTAACGATTTGTCCTTTTTGCAGTATAATCGTATTCAGTTTTGCGAGGGCAAAGGGACTGACGTAAATCAAAGAGTGGGGACTGGCACAGTTGCCCTGGCTACAGGAATTACGCTCGGCCGATTAGCAACGGCTGCCCTGTTATAAATTGAATCAAACGGAACGCTGGTTTCGAAATTTAAAGGAACTAGCAAGCAGAAGGATATCTATTGTTGGTTTATCCCGTTACAGGCACGTGCGTAAGGGTTTTATGAGATGAAAGTGAGCCACGCAATGGTGCATTATAAAATCTCGAGAGTTACATCATAGGTACCTAACTAATTCCTAATAGTTTAAATCCGTAAATGACGTAGGTACAAATTGCCTTTACGTGTCCTCCTGGCACTATGCACATTTTTTTTTCAGGGTGAGAAATGTATCAGAAATTTAACTTAGGCAACTGTGCTAAGCATAACTTTAACAATTATGCTAACCAAAGATAGACTTTAACATTAAATCTATATGCTATACTATACCTACCTACTAGGTATCCCTTTTGAGAACTTTTAAAGTCTTTACACAATTTTTTAAGTATACAAATGTATTACGATTTATATACGATTTGATCGATTTGAAACTCGGTCTCTACATACCTACATATTATATAAATATTTTTATTTTGTCATTTCACTAATCTCGTCTTTTTTTATTATGCTTACGACTATGTAGGAAAAGACATCATTTTTTTTTCATCATTTCAGTCGATAGACGTCCACTGCTGGACATAGGCCTCCCCCCAAAAAAATGGGGTGTTTGCCATAACCGCCACGCGGGTTGGCGATCGTAGTATGGTGGTAAAATGCATAGAGAACGCTGCTGCCCATTCTCTAGTAAGTCCCTTGGTCGCCTTCTACGATACCCACGGGAAGAAATGGGATGGTGCTATTCTTTACGTCCGGCACCACACGGACGAGGAAGGAAAAGACAAGAAAAGGGAAAAGTCACTGGGCATCAAAAAATTCGTCCGCATAAAAACTTATTTAAGTACTTCTAAATTAATTTCTTAACAAATAGGTATGAATAGAACCCACATTCGGCGTGATAGGCGATACCTATCTCACCTTTTCCCATAAATTACCCCTTTGATCTTCTATCCTTTCTTTTTTCTCCTCGACCTAAGAAATACACGGTGAAGTAGACGCAGCAGATGAAAGTAATGAAGATGATCACTCTCAAAGAAATGTCCCCTACCTAAATATATTCGACGAGCAAAACAGAAATCTCGAAAATACTTTTACGTTGCCGTATCAATCATAACAAAGGCAGCATCACGTGCCACCCTTCCTACGTGGAGTGCCGACACCTCTACACGCTAAACAACGCCAAAGGTCAGAATTCGACAGACAAACAGAATTGGGAAAACAAACAATTCGCTCGGGAAACATTCTAAAGCACTTTAACGTTATTATCCCAAGACATCAACTCACATTAAATTCTTTATTCATTTTATTTTTGCGGGGTCACGGGCTCTGGCCGGAATTCCTGCAATGTCTTTGATCTAAGTCAGACGAGAAAAAAAAAACATGAACGAAAATGCACTTCAACTGTCTTCATAAAGGGGGGGAAATATAATTTATTCACGAGATAATTTTCTCCTCCCTTTTAAGGATAGCGTTTGAAGTGGGGTGGGCACGAATGAATGTTTGCACTGAGCCGGGCTTAAGCTGCACTATGCTGTCTCGGGAAGACTTTGTCTTGTATTCAACGCAGTTTTTTTTTATGTATCGCCTTTTTAATATTCAACATCGTAAAACAGCGGCGGTGTTCCGGCCTTTTCGTGTAATTGCGCTGGGTCAACGTTGGAGGGGGAACACTTGTTGTGTTTTGGTGTAAAATTTTATTCGTACAATAATAATTGTAGGTAGGCTCTTCTTATGCAACAATATTATTCAATTCCCGAAACAGCTGACATATGACAATATTTTACTTTGATTAAAAGGAAACCTTGGAAATGTAGGCACACCTAGGTCTCCTTAGTCAATAGTAAGCAACAATGAATCACGCAGCTATGACCGCTTCGCATAAAAATTTACCCTGCCTTAATGTATTGTTACTTAAATGCTGTAAATATTTACGCTTATTATTTCGGTCCGAAAAATACTAAATACTAGTGGTCGCACAGTGGTCGAAATTCAACCATAATAAATTCATTTAAATAGAAATACATTAAGTATTAAGCTTTTGACCGCCACGTCAAAAAAGCAAAAACGTGCCCTCGGTGCCAAGCTTTATTTACGTATAAGTCTGTCATGTAGTCGTCACCGTGGCGTGCTGGGCACATTTTGGTTTGTCATCTATACTTACTGTGGCGGTCAAAAGGTTACCTGTATAAAAATACTAGCTTTTGACAGCGGCTTCGCTGGCGTGGAGGTCGGTGTATTAGACATATAAACCTTCCTCTTGAATCACTCTGTCTATTGATAAAAATCGCATCAAAATCTGCTGCGTAGTTTAAAAGATACAAGCGTATAAACAAGAAAAACGACTTTGTTTTATACCGATGCCTTCTGCTCTCCTTCTCCTTATAAACTTCACCTGTGCCAAATTTCATACTCCTCCGTCCGCGCGTCCGCATAATTTTCGTAAAAAGGGGTTCAATATAGATAACGCTTGAGACAACACTACTTTTGACGCAAGAATTATGAACTAATAACGATCAATCCAAGAAAGGTCCCCATAAATAATAGTCCAGTTCACGATTCAATTACAGATTCTTTAAAAAGATCCCTCAAACAATTACTTAGAATATTTTAAACAATTAACAAACCTACAACAAACGAACTGTTTACCACTCAATAATAATTAACTGTAGCAGCACTTGCTACATTCAAGTGACCCTATCAAGGACTCTTGGATAATTAAAAACTGTTCTCAGCCGTTTAATTAATCAAGACTTACGAATAAGATGTTTATTAATACCACAGTAGGTAATCAATTTAGGAATACCTACTCGTACTTAATTTAGATTTGGGCAAATTAAACTCCGTACATTGTTTAGTTCGTCGAAAATTGTAATTATAACGTAGCCTACGGTTTTACGTAGGTGTTTCAATATTTAGTTTTCGTGTGTAGTCGAATGTGTTAAGGGCGTACCGAGGAATTTGCGAAATAATTGCGTTCGTTCGATCCCTTGCTGCATCGTTATTTTTTAACCTTTGGGCAATTAATTTGTGAGATATTTAAGGATTCACTCTATAAATCGTCTAATTTAGAAACACAATTACTTACGTACTTGTAGATTCCTAGAAAAAAACAATATCTAAAAAACAAAATAAACCCTTAGTACGGCGTAAATACCTACTTCACGGACGGTCATCGTTTTCTATGACAGATTTTACATTTTCAAAATATGTATTTGTTTTCATACTACGAAGGAAATACCTAAATAGGGTACCTATTACACTCATTTTTTTAAAGCGTCTTAATTAGATTCTAGAGTGCTCTTAAACTACAAAAAAAAACACATTTCGATTTCATCGATTAGTGCCATAAAAATGCATTTAAATTTTACATTTTCAAATTTCGCGCGTAATTTGACGAAAACGCTGGACGCAGTTGACGCCATATTGCTGTGGGTATGACGTCAGTTTGCTAAAAACAAATGCGCTGATATTTTCTATGACAATTGTTTATAATTAAAACAATGAGTTATTTTTCTACTTATCGTTGGTTTGCTGTTCCTGAATGCAAAATGTTATTTATTAATAAAAATTACATTGGTTACGAAAATAATAAAAGTAAAAAGTTGCTCAGTTGACATGCCGTCATGGTGTTCAAAATCAGATTTAAAAACTGAAATATTTAAATTGTATTTTAAAATGTATTTTGTTGTTTCATGAAGTAAAACTAACATTTTCTGACTGCATTTTGCCTAAGCTATCTCAATAATATATTTAAGAATTTATAAGCCGGAGGAACACAACTAACAGCAACACACACACACACACACAGCACAGCACAACACACACACAGCTAACTAACTAGTCACAGACAATCTGCTCCGACTGTTGTTAAGTCTCAATATTGTGCGTGTATATTGTAAGTGTATGGGAAAACATGTTTTTTAAGTACACACAATATTGTTTTTATTAGGATACATTCTTCCCAACCACGGAACCTTTCGTTGTGCGTCGTCCGACATGCACTTGGCCGGAATTTTATTTTATACTGGGCCATACCCTGGTTACAGAGGTATTGAAGGTCCCATGGTGGTCGGCAGAAGCTACAGAACGCCACCTGCTACGAGCCTTAGATACTCCTTTTGCCTCGTTTTCGTTCATCCATCTATGGCCCTAGTGTGAGTTTCATTGAACCATCTCAATCAAACGCATCAAGCCATCGCACAGTGGAACGAATGTATGGGAGCGGTTGGACGTAGACATGTCCGAAAAATAAGAGTAAAATTATGACAAACTAATGATGCCATCTTATTCGATTACTTAATGCCTTCATAAATTGTGGTGATGAATTTCTTCATAACTCCCATATTTCGGGAGTAATTTGAGAAAATGTGAAATTTTACTATGAAAATGAGTGTATCGAGCTCTCTCCCTCCTGATTCCGGGCTTGTTTCAAGTAGCGGTCTCTAATATCGTAATGCTATTACTAAGAGCTATATTTAATACTAAGACACATAGTGCGCCAAATGTGCACTTTCTGGGATAAAAGGAAATGAAAATTTAAAAAAAAAAACGTTTTTTCCCCATTTGTATTTACTTTAAACCGCAGACAGACTTATTAAGAGGTCTATAAATATATTATATATATATACAGAAATATATATTAACAAAAATATTCACAAGAACTGATGAGAGTATGACTTTTAAGTAAGTTGATAATAAATTACCTAGTTTCATTAAAAGTACAATAAATAATTAAGATGTAAGCTCTAATTTACTAAGTTACACATTTTAAAACAATAACATCATTTAATTATCTTCGTCATCATCATCATCATCAATTAATTCAAATTCAGAATCGATGTCCGCTAAATCATTTATGTTAACAAATTCGATATCACTTTTCTCAGAATCCGTAAGCTCATAAAATTCCTTAAAAGAAGATTTTTTTACAAACTTATTTCCTTTTGGACGGATACTTGTAACAAGTGGATCAGAAGACAGTAAAAGATTGTGCATAATATCTTCATTGCATGAGATACTGCTATGCTTTCGAGAATGCCCCTCTCTATATTTTCTAAAATCTTTATTTCTAGCCTCAGATGCCTCTTCGGATAGAAAACCAATGGGCACAATTGACATGTTCTGAACTATGTCTGGCCCATGCATTAAAATTTTATGAAGTGAAGAAGGCATATAATACCATGGGTATAACTCCACGTAAAGCTTAGCAGTATCAAAGCAGAACTCTCGGAATTTAGTTACGTTGATCTTCTCTCCTGATGAAATACACTGCAAGATCACACAGATTTTTCTTAAAAGCATAGCATCTATTCCGGTCAGTTCAGCAGATTTAGTGTAGTTTTCAAAAAATCTCCTTGCCGAGTTGCCATTGTTGGTGGATCCACTGCCTTGTTTCACAACATCGAGAAGTAAGCCCGTTTCTCTTCTTACAGCCTCTTGAACTCTTTTCTTCCTGTCATCAACTTGCCTTTTTGCTATATCACCCCTTACTTGCCATGATTTTATGTCTAATTTGTAGGAAATGTGTAATAAGCATTCCATTGAGCGAATCCAAGCGTGAAGGGTGCTTAAGCTATATTTATACATGTCCTCGTTTGCGTGTTTATCTTTGATTAACTCTAAATTATTCATTTCTTTAGGACAAGCCTTGCATATGTCACACACTGAAGCTGCTGTATTGGATATAATGGAATGAATTTTACCATCAATCATTGTCAACAGCAGTTGGTGTTTGACACTAATTCCATCAGTGATGGTGGATGGAGTTAAGGCTTCAATCTCTGCTTCGATTTCAGCCATCTCTCTCTGCACATTTTCTTAGGTTTCCTTTATAAACTTAAACAATATTGGCCGGCAAAATGAAGTGGAAGATGGTCGCTCGTTTTCCCAAATTGTTACACCTTTTGAGACGAGCCGCAGTGGTACAAGACTAATCATAAAATTACTAGCAAGATCGATTTGCTCATCTTCACTCGTCCTTTGATGATAAATGCTTTGGCTAGATGATCCGTCAAAACCCCATTTGCTGGTCAATACGAGCTGTTGATTGGGATCAACAGGGGTTTCTAACGACCTAATAAGTCTTCTTGAGGTTAAATCCATCAAGGCTTGTAATTTGATTTTTGCAGAGCTCTCTGTAACTGTGAGATCTTCTTTGGCCGGATAGCACTTAATTTTTTCTTTAACCAACATGTAGTAACTCGGGTATTGAAGAGCTCCTTCTTGAGTGTTGAAATCCCGAAGAGTGTTATAGCGCCATTTCGATAAGTTCATCGATACATAAAGAGCCAATGCCTTCAAAGGGGATATTTCCCGTACCTGAATTGATTTACCTTCAATGAAGGCTTTGATTTTTGAGGCCTCTTCTGGATTCTCCGTCAAGTATTTCATAACATAAGCTGTATCGCTTTGTCCTGCCTTTTGAAGCGCCCTTTCGGCCGAAAACATAATTTCAGCGCTGCTACTGCTGCATGAAAGACTATCTTCAGTGCGTCTTCTTTTTTGCCGGTTACTAAGGTCCTCAAAAGATTTACGAGGACTAGGATGTGTACAAGTTGAAGCATCAGATTTAGCAGGAGAAATTATGGGCTCGATGACGTCACTTATATTTTCTGTAGAAGGTTCCATATTTTCATTCTGTAATTCCGGCCATTGAATTGCAGCCTGTAGCCAAATCTCATGTTTCTTCCGAAACTTATCTGTGCTTCTTCCAGACTGTGTCCATTTTGCATAAATGCGGTAGCAAAATCGACGACACCAGTCTTTTAAACTTGTTTCAGCACTTTCACATAACTGAACACAACTGTTATCTTTTAAAACACTGAACAAATAGTTAAAGTCGCGTAAATCTTTATGTGCGCGTGCGCATAAAGCAACGTGAATATCAAGATTTGTATTAAAATTTGGAAAATACATTGCGAGATTAGCTTGGATACAACGAGGTGTAAATCAACACTGATTTTAAAGTTACTAATAGTGACCTATTTATATAAAATCCAGGTATCCCAGGTATCCTTTGTTAAATATTGCAAGGTAATTAGTTATTGTGATAATTAGTAAATGATGCATGCTAAATTAGTGTATTAAGAGCCATTTAGTAATTAAATAATAGCAATCAAAATCAAAATCAAAATCAAAATCAAAAAGTCATTTATTCAAACTAGGCTGAGAGTCAGCACTTTTTGAACGTCAAAATTACATAAGACAGTCCCCCCAAAACGCCCACCCTTCACCACTTCCTAGTGCTTTAGCTGGGAAGAAGAAGTGGCGCAACAAACTCCCCAGCAGCACAGCTGTCTGTTAAGTTAGAAGAACTTGATTCTATACAATAGTGGGTAATAAACATTACGAAACACAAAAACATTAAATTTGCCATATCTCAGCTAGCACAGGCTTATATACCAACAAAACATTGAAAACATAGTACAGGCAAATAAAATAAACCAACACATGAACTAATATAATTATATAACCTGTCAGTAGTCAAGCTAATACTGGTGAAAGAACATGAACATTGTCTTGAGTTAATCACAGCGACCAACAATTATTATCGTTTAAGTAGTCGTTGACAGAATAGTAAGCCTTTGAACAGAGAGTGGATTTAACTTTAACTTTAAACGCATTAAAATTCAAATCTAGCAAAGAAGAGGGGAGCTTGTTATAAAAAGTTATACCAAAAAATGTTCTTATCAGTAATCATTAGTGCATCAGTTTTATATGTAAACCTTAAGTCCCTAATTATATATCCTAATTAGCTTATATCTTCTCTAATTGGCTGCTCAGAAATGTTATTGTAATAAGGTAAACCTTTAGAAAAACGGTTTTAATCAACAAAATAAACAAAAAATAAAAAAATTGTGTTATAAAATAAACATCACTCTTTATCCCAGAAAGTGCACATTTGGCGCACTATGTGTCTTAGTATTAAATATAGCTCTTAGTATTAGCATTATGATATTAGAGACCGCTACTTGAAACAAGCCCGGAATCAGGAGGGAGAGAGCTCGATACACTCATTTTCATAGTAAAATTTCACATTTTCTCAAATTACTCCCGAAATATGGGAGTTATGAAGAAATTCATCACCACAAGTTATGAAGGCATTAAGTAATCGAATAAGATGGCATCATTAGTTTGGCATAATTTTACTCTTTTTTTTCGGACATGTCTACGTCCAACCGCTCCCATACATTCGTTCCACTGTGCATCGGGCCCTATCAGAATACCAGCGCTGTGACACTTTTTAAATGTTGCAGAGATAGTGGCCTTTTGGCCTCGTAAAGGACCTTATTTTTTATTTTTTGTATAAATCTCATCTTAATTTTATTAAGTACCTAGGTACCTAGGTTATTGTATTGTGTTGTAGTTATGTATGTGATATTCCTGTGCAAGTCTAATTAAATACTTTTTCTTTCTTTCAAGCGCGTTCGGCGCTCCGATTGGTCCGTCACCAATCCAGGGCCAATCGGAGCGCCAAACGCGCTCGATGCGTTTGATCGAGATGGTTAAATGAAACTCATACTAAGGCCTCTGACCATACACGCAGGCCGGTTGCGAGTAGGTACTCCACACCTGACCTTTCTGAAGAACATGACCAATATGTCCTCCCAGCGTTTCCACTCACATCTGCCTTTTTTGTTTTAAAGGTAGGAAATCATCAAGTAACTTCTCCTGCTCTGGGTGGAGCAGGATGGCGTGTCAAACTTTTACAGACTAAAACCCACCCGTATTCCCTCAGTTGCCTGTGTGCACAGAACACAGCCTGTGTGCACAGAACACATCCTGTGTGTCAAGAGCCACGGTATCTCTTTCGAACAACCCGCACCACATCTGCCTTGTAAATACATTTAATTAGCCGCCCTTCAATCATCCTCTGAGCATGACCAAATAATCTTAGCATACTGTTTTCAATTTTCGTCACTACATATTCTTTCTTTTCCACCACATTCTCTTCCACTTATTAAAAATGTGGCTGTGCCCGACAGGGTCCATAATTGCTTCTATTTATTAATACTTACCACCAGTATGTGTAGGTACATTATGGATTGCAATAAAGATTAATTGAATTGAATTTTCTACCGGAAATAATGTACCTATTAGGTCTTCATCTGCCTAGCCCTTTCCCAACTACGTTGGGGTTGGCTTCCAGTCTAACCGGATGCAGCTGAATATTTTCTCTTTCTTTCTTTCTTTCTATTTTTTACGCGGAGCGATGGTTTTTGTGGTAATTATTAGTTACGTAAGTTAAAAAAGCGTTTTATATCGACATATAGTTTATTTTTTCAAACATAAGCTGGATAACATTCTCCATGTAAAAGCAACATCAATTATATTGTGATTCCTGAAATCAATGTCTGTGCTAGTGCTGTTATTTCAATCATATTTTTGCTATTTCTAACAAATTCAACTATGTTCTTAATAGAAATAAATATTTTAACAAACGGTACAGACGCCAGCCAGCACATCGATCTACCCCCAATCTGTCAAATTTCTTTGATGGATTTTCAACTTTATCACATTAGCATAGGTTCATGTTCAATTGGAAAAAAAATCATTTTAGGGTAGCTTGATGTGCTGGCGTCTGTACTATTTCTAACCGTATAGATAATGTGTAAACGCACATTCCAACAGACATAATAAAATCGCGCCGGCCGTTTTTCCCGCACTGGATCTTCAACGCAATGCATAGCGCCGAGAGTTGAAAATCGAACACGCGATTTATCGATGCACTACGACTCACTTGCGCTGCACTCTGTTGGATTGTCACTGCTCGGCTCAATACCTAGAATTCAAAATCCAGTGCGCGAAAAAATCCCGCCGCGATTTTACTACGTCCGTGTGAATGACGACGAAATGTATTACTTGATGTTAGCAGATGACAAACGCTTTGCAGCACCCTAATTGCGTAACACACGATCAATCATAATTTGTTCCATTTTGACAGTTCAACAATATTCATTACGTTAATAACGTTGTTGTGAAATGTATCTATTATAAAATTAATTTATCTGTTATTGCTTCAATTTCATTATTTTTACCTATTTTGGTACAGTAATTTTGTTCTGGATGCATCGTTTTCACACATAATTATACAATGAATGTATGTTAAATATTGTAGTTATATCATTTTAAAAGAGTAACGGTGGAGTTTCTAGCCCATTCTTCTCCATACGAAACTACATTTTGGAAGGGGCGACTAGAATCAATTCTATTTTAATGTAAATGTTATCGTTCAAAAGTGCCTTATATGTGCCTATTTGAAATAAATGCTTTGACTTTGACTTTGACTTTGAGCAGACACATTTTTAGAACATATGCAGCAATGGTTTAGCAAACTGTTTCAAAATGATTCAGACTATGATTGATCGTGCGTTACCTATGCAATTAGGGTGCAATCTCAATAACTGTGCCCATGGAGTTCTATCTTAGTATGATTCCAGTGGGTACAGTCACAGTAAAAAACGTTCGTTCGTTCAAGTTGATGTCAACTATACATTGGTTTTGAGTATCGATGCCATGTTAACCTTTGTTATCAAGTCATCAAATATAGTTATTCCATATACGTTTCGTGACCTGAGGGGCAAATCCCGTAATTTAAAGAATGTTCACAGTTTGATTTTTGTCCTAATTGGTCAAAAATAGCTCTTATTTCCCTGCACTTTTAACAAATGCTTTGTCGTTAATTGTCGCTGTGATGACATTGAGACTAGATTTTGAATATCTTTAATTAGGGAATTGGTCTTCTGATATAGAACAAAAAATTACGAGGTTTCTATATCCTGACTGTACATTTGGGGTAATATTAGTTTTCCTTTCAGATGATTTATTAACCTATTGACCGCCCCAGACGGATTAATACGACAAATGCTTTCGTTATTAATTCTAGGTCCCTATTCGTGTTAGATATTTATTTGTCGATTTATGAGCTGGGCGCTCAGGGCACGGCAATCGATACAAAACTAAAGGTTGGCTGGGCTGAAGAGTTGGTCATCTGTAGTTCAGCTTAATATATAAATCTATACCAGAACAATCTACTCTATATCTAATTGGCACAATTGCGTACCCTGATATTATAACACCTATATACTTAGACCGATTGCCGACAACATTGATGTTTTACAATAGTAAAAGTTATTTAATGCAATGATTCTGTGTGCACACACTTGACATACATAACAATTTACATAGCTATATTGTTACAATAAACAGCTATAGAACATAAACATAATATTTCATCAATAACAATGTTTTAACAATTGCCAACAATGCCTTTTAAATAAGTTCTTCTCAGGGATTTGAGACAAAATACGAAAAACAAATTCTAAGTCACATAAAATGTCATTTTATGTACAGTCACATCCATAATATGTTCGTAACCTTCAGGGCTGTTTTTGACTGATCATTGCGTGATAGAATCTGCTTTACCGACTCAGCCTTATATGTTTTGCGGGAATGGCAATACTGCTAAATGACATTTAGCCATCTTCTTTAAATGTCTTCTTCTTCTGTATGTGTGTGAATGAAAGACACTGACAGACGCAAATAAAATTAAAAAAAAAAAAACATTTATATTTTATACATGGCCAGGCCATGAAAACGGTTTTAGGTTGTAGTCAACTCGTCATTGGTAAAAGGCGTAGGCTATTTTGATCTTTGTTGTAAAGTAATTAAATATAATTTCTATGCTATTGACTGCTCAGTGCCGTAGCTTCAAAGGGTATTGTGTCATAACCAGAGGTCGGAGTAGGTAGATTGATTTAAGGTGGTTAACGTCAAACGTAGAGTATAATATGGATATGCCTCCAAAATACCGGAACTTCATATTTATTGTGATATTTGTTCCGGATTTTTTTTTTTTTTTGAAAACGTATTAATAATATCAATCTACGCTACCAGTGTTAGACGTCAAAAGGAATACTTTAAAATGAGAAAAAATTGAAAAAATTATGATTATTTATTTTAATTGTATTAACGTTGAAAGCCAAAATATGGAAATTGTATCCGATGAGGATTAAAAATAATTTATTTATGTTTTTGTTTAATTAAAAATAATTGTTCATTGAATTCAATCAATCATTCATATAATAAACGATTTTCTTAGCCTATCTGTGTTTTTTATTTTATTTTATTCCATAATTCCAATTCCGGAACTTTTTCCGGTACTTCCCGCACATTATGGATAAAATGGCATGTCCATATTATAATATCTTGACGCAAGTATATAAAATCAATCTACCTACTCCGACCTCTGGTCATAACATAATATCAAGCTTTGTTTCCCCGAAGGTTTGGGCATAAAGAAGTATGCCTCTGTTACACCGATATTTCGCCAGTTAAGTCCCCTGTAATAGGGGACGAGCCTATTGCCGTCAACCGGGCACAAATCCAGACACCGGGCTGCTACTTAAAAATTCCAAATAGAAAAATGCATTTACACTTTGCCAACCTTGTATACTTTATCCTGCCATGGTGAAGGAAATAAGTAATATGAAAACTGACGAACATATTAAACTCGACTGTACATTTTAGAGCTCACCATATCGTCAAGCGTTCGAGAAATTCTCACATTATAAATAACGTTTAATTCTACCATCTACTGATTTATCTAAGCATCAAACATTGTCATAAGTACTTTTCACCACCAGCAGTTCTGCCATAGTACATTGTGCTACTCACATTTATGCCTAGTAAAATTGTGCATCGTTGCAATAATTTGACATAAGAATACAATACATACATTTTACGTCAAAATATCTTAATATTATGTACTTTTAGGCCGACACTTAAGCCTCATTATGTTACAAAATTCGATTGCTTATTCCATTACCAAGTTTTGGCCCATTTTCATAAAAACATTCAGTGCAAAAATAACCTATTGTGTATTTATGATAGTGATACGATAATAAACATCACTCCTGTACTTCGCGAAGGGTTATGCAGAAGTGTACAGTACAACTATTTTCTTAATGTCCCTCAGCAAACTTCGTGTTTCGTTATTCGTCAGATTTCTATCACTTGGCCTTTGCCCTTGCTGCAGTCCGGACGCTCTCAATCGACTTGGAAGTATATAGAGTTGTTAAAACCCTTTAAGTTTATGTAATTTATTTTAAAAAAGCTCGTTTGTATTCGGAAATGCGATGATTCCCGAAGGACATTAGAAAACCTACATTTCGCCAGGGATGTTTAAGTCCCACAACAAGATAACATAAGATTTATGACAATATTTAAAAAACCCCCACCTTTATTTTCATTTACGAAATATTTTGGTACATAAGACATACCCAATATATTTTTAGTTCTTTAGTAAGGCTGCTTTGGCACTGAACGTCTCAATACATCCCTGCTATGCGAATTCACTACGATACACAAATAACCAGAGCAACATTTAATATTAAACTCTACGCCAACGAAACAGAGTACAATATCGTACAACAATTCTCCGGCCATACAACAATGGTATCATAATACTACATTTTATTTGTGTTTTTAGGCCATCATAAAGACAGGTGTTTTTGGTACAATTTTACTTCAACACTCTTTTATATAATTTTATAGACACATTCTTTTATCTATAATAATTACAATAAGGTTATCTAAATATATCTTTTTCCATAAGTGTACTTTATTAGTGCCGTTACGAATCGTATCTACTATATGAAACTATTTGCTCATTACGTCTACGTCATATTAATGTATCTAAGTATATATCTATATAAAATATTAATAATAAAGAAGTCAACAAACTGTATTTGGTATTTTCCAAGATATTTCCGTAGTTTTTACTAAAATATCTCGGAAAACATCAAGTAAGTACATAGGGATTTGGAGTGGAGTACATGGAGTAAGTATTGCAAATCACAAGCATATTATCTTTATATCATTGACATAAGGTTTAAATTACAATGACTAATGTGCACTTGTGAAATTCTACAACTATATCGTGCAATGTATTAAATTGTGCTATAGTGAAAGTCTAAGAAATCTATACTTTTTTCCTAACTTCAATCTAATAATCACACATACTCGAAGTACTTATTATTTTTTATCGTATAAGTATTTTACTACTAATAAGATTTCACTATTAACTTCGATCTAAACATGTAATAGAAATCTTTAAGTATATAAGTTTAACATGAATATATATTTTTAGTCGATTCTGAATGATTCGGAATTACTAAATACACATATTGGAAAAATTTCGAAAAGATTTTTGGACTGATTATGTAAAAATGTACTTATTAATACGAACATATCTATTTTCCACTTCGATAACATAACCCAATAACATATAGTACACCAACTGTGCAATTACAATCAGTTAAAAATAAATAACTTCTCGTAACTCACTTAATTACATAAAAGCTATTTACTGACTGTAGCATGAACAATGAGAGGTATTTCTGTAACGCTTGCCAATAACCTGAATAAACAAATTATGACATAAAACTCTACACAAAGAAATGTCGACCCGTTATTCTTAACCAAATGCTGCGTTAATATCTTATTTCACAAAAATAAAAACAAAGGGAGGTTTGCTAGCAATGAGGCATACTCCATATTATTAATATAATGCAATGAATATCTAATAGACAAATTCACTAGGAATATTGCACCTATATACATCAAAGTTTAAGACTGATCAATACGACAAATTGAGAATTCGATCACTTATAATATTCATTTCTACACATCCAGTAGATTCACTTAGCCTAAAACAGCCCGAACCACTCTAAAATGAATAACCAATTATGCACTTCAATACTCACTCCTATCAACACGTTCCAAAAACAAACCCAACATACAAAGAAAGAACGTCTTTCTTAAAAATAATAGAACTAGATAGAGGTTCTCTGTAAAGAGTTCCCTTACCTTCCGCACCTCATGCATTATATGCCGAGGAGACAGAAGGCAAGAAGGTTGGAACATCAGTCATCCGCATCAATTTCTTCGTCACTTATCTCCTCACTGGTACAGTCTGGGTCCGAAGATTCAGCGATGCAGGCATCGCAAGAGCATACGAATAGGTAGTTTTGGGCTAGCACCTGTGAGGTAAATGGAGACGAAATTAGGTATACATGGTGGAACAGAATAAGCGCAATTTCTGAAAGTAGTTTGTTCATACTTTACAGAACTATTGTTTTCAAAAATTACGTATTTTGAAAATTAAATCTTATTTTAAGGCAATTAGACTCATTTTTAAATGGATTAAGTAATGTTTGGGTCAACGCTATTTTCAAAATAATAATAGTTTGCTTTAAAAAAATAGTTTTGGTGATTGTATTATGCTTTTAACGCAATACTCAAATTAGGGTGTATGAGGTCTTGCGTTAATTTTGTTACACATTGTATAAGTTATGTTTTGTTAACAGTTTAATTATGGTTCAAATTTTGATTACTTTTTATCTACCTATTAAATCTCTAAGTATTTTTGGTTCCCAATTATTATTTATACAGTAGTGTGTTACTTTTGAATTTTCGCAACCTACCCTCAATGATCCCAAACTCCAAAATAATTAAAATAAAAGTTCAGTATAAATTTTTATCTACTTATACAAGAATCCCGGAGCGGTCAGCACAGCTGTATGAATTTTAACCCGTAAAAAATGAATTTGATCCAGTACCCTATGTAGGAATACTACGTGACTTCTTAGCGTATCAATGGTGAAAAAAATTTTATATGTTAAAATACATTATGTATTATGTTTTGCCCAAAACTTAATTACGCTCACTCCGATCCAGTGGTCGCTGTCATAAGATCCTAAGTGCACAAGGAACAAACTATGCAAGTAAGAACTTATACATTTTCAATACATACAAACAAAAGTCCAACCAAACTCACTTTCTGCCGTGAATGCCGGGACCTTTGCAGGCTGCAGTCATCTAGATAGCTGATGCAAATCTCGTCTCCTGGCATGATAGGTTTCTTAGCCTTCAGTTGCAACCTGTGGTTGCCGTATGGGAAGGTAACCACGGTGTTGGGGGCGCAACTGTGGTTGCAAGAGCTTTGCAACTCGTAGAGGCCCGAACCCTCCGTGTCTAGGAATGTACCAGATTCTGAAAAAAAAGATAATGAAAATAATGTATTCTATGCTTCTAGACAAGCATGGTCAAAGATTGATGTAACTATTGAAAATTGCGGCGTTTTACACAATAGTACATTTTTAAATTAACGAGGTTAGATAGACTTTAAGGCGCCAGGGTACCCGCAAAAGTTTTTGGGAATTTGCAGGTCAGACTGTATGTTGAAGAAAATATGATTCGCGACCATAACACGTATGTATTTACATTATAATCATTAAATTACTATTTCATAACCAACAATCTGAAATGTCTGTCTAAATGTCTAATGTCACAGAATATTGTAAATGCTTCTCTGTACTAATCAATTTCGTCTTACTACTACATGTACATACCTTCATCCACATACTTATAAATTATATCAATGAACCGATCCAGGTCTTTCCTGTCAGAATCAGACATGGGTATTTCCAACACTAAATTCATCCACATGGCCAATGGACTGGTCCCGATACCTTGTCCGTTTGTGCCTACTAGTGCCATTAGCGTGCAGAATCCCTCGGGTGTTAGAAACTGAAAAATATGAAATACATTTTATTATTACTACTGGCAAATTGTGAGGGTACTTTATACCTAAGCCCAGCTCTTCAAAGAATACAAAGGTGATGTTATTATTACTGGGTTTGATAGTGATCAACACAGTAAATAGTGATATGTCATCATAGATACATAAGCAGCCTATAATGGTCCGACTGCTGGGACACAGGCCTCCTCTCTGTGAAAGGGAGTGGGCCTTAATCCACCATCCACCTTAATTCACACCGACCACTGATGACCACTAGTTTCTATTACTATGATTATGCTGCTTGAATACAAAGTCTGTCAACTAACAATCTATATCTTACCTCCTGCACTTCATCTCCACTAATAACATGCGAGGTCAGCTCTCGCAATACATTCAGTTGATGCGTGAACTCTTCTCCTAATAACTTGTGTACTAGTTCAGCATCTTCATTCTCAGTGCGATGACAGAACTGTTTCACTTTAGCCATTGCTGTAGATGGATCTGAGCTCTGTTTAATGTATGCTAGTATTCTGACGAGAAGCATTATGCTTGTTGTTTCAGGTGGGTAGTGCATTTGTCTGGAAAAAAATATAATCTATGACAGTTTCTATAAAATGTGTGTGGGATTTTATACAAAAATTTGTAGTCCCATAGGCATATAGGGGTAGGGTGTTTTTGTGTTACTAAATCAAGGATTAAAGAAAAAATAGGGAAGTCACAAAGCTCAATATTTTAAAGCTATGTGAAACATTGTGAATTGCATTTCGGGAATTGCTGTCATCACATTATGAATTAATCTTTATTCTTTCAAATGCTGTCTCATTCAGAAACGCAAAGTGAATAACAGAATTCTCATCTCCTGCACGAGGTTCCAAGTTCGAGTTTCATTTGAGTGGCAACAAAAAATCCAGCAAGTTAAGACAAACGAAAGTTTATACTCACTTCCAAGTCTCTAAAAGAACCAACATAGGATGATGAACATCCCTGGAGTCGTGACACAATATTCTGTGATATTTCACGTAAGCATTCTGTCTGCACCCATCTGAGCAGTACTGAATGCCACATTGATCACAGTTTGTTATACTCTCAATTTTTGTGTCAAACATGCTGGAGTACGGAAGAACTATTTCTTGTTTTAGTGAAAGGCGCCTCACGTTTTGTTGTGGAGTTTCTAGTGGCCTGGAAGAATGTACGTTTCATGTAAACCAAATTGTAAAATAAGAAAGGACGATTGCTTATTCTGCACAAACAAGTAATACATACATAATCTCACGCCCTTTTTCCGTGAGGGTAGGCGGAAACTACAACACTGTTGCACCTGAATTGGCAAAAGTTTTTAACAAATGTATTGACTGTGGTGTAATTCCTGACTTAATGATTATATGGTAGATAAAAATGGTTGACTTAATGTTCATGCTTCCCAGCCACTTGGGGTTACTAATTAAAATTTTAATTATATTGGATAGATACTTCCCATTTTTACTATTACTAACGCCCGACGCAAAAAGAGGGGTGTTATAAGTTTGACCTCTATGTATGTGCGTCTGTCTGTGGCACTATAGCTCTTAAGCAACCGATTTTGGTGCAGTTTTTATTATTTAAAAACAGGTTTTCTAGCAGTGGTTTTTAGACATGTTTCATCAAAATCGGCTCAGCAATTTTAAAATTATCAGGTCTTTTCTGGTTGATGACGGGATTTGAGCATCTTCCACAGATCTGCTTGAGTCGAAATTTTGTTTTCTATTACTTCAATGATATTAGACGAACAAAGTAACTTTGAATTGATGCTGGAGCATCACCTGGAATTTCCAGGGTAGCCAAGTTACTCACCAACAAACAGCAGATGTATTGCATTTGGGCTCATTGACAAAGTCTCAATGAATAGGTTATTGATAAATGATGATCAGGACAACAAATGAGGATAAATTAGTAACAAACTTCACTGTGGGAAACATACATAAAGATTTAAGCGTGACATGTGTCGATCGTAGCGTGTTTACTATTACTATATTAAGTTCAAAAAGCAGGAAATAAAAGTTAAATTATTAATTTTTATAACCCCCGACCCAAACAAAAACGTCTAAAAGGTAAAAAAAAACTTTTTAGCTTTATAAGTTGAAGGTAATATTTTGATCAAAGCATTGTCACATCGGGGGACGGCCAATGAAAACCCCAAACAGACAATGCACAGCAATAATGAATGTAAGTAACTATGCTATTGTAGAAAGGATAACATTTTCATTAGCCTATTTATTCCCTTATTTTTATTTTTACTGAATAAAGTATTATTTATTGAATACTTCAATGGATATTAATGTTTTTCTTTCTTTTTGGTACTTAATTGCTGCAAACTATAGTTTTGTATAATTTAGAAGCATTTTTATTTAGTTTTAGACCACGGCCCACTCACCAGGGTATCTTGTGTAACATTATTAGTCAATTACTGTACCTACAGTCAACACAAAAGATTAAAGGGATGAAAACGTACCTCATACAATAGTCACAAGCTAAATATTTGTAAGTCGCATTCCAAGCGAACTGACACGAAACTAAAGGATCCTCTTCTAATACAACGTCATCCTTGGCGTACTCCTTGGTGGCAAAGAGACCTTTACCCTGAAAAAACAGCTTATTAATAAAAACAACACTTTGAGAAACAAATTTGAGACGGAGTAATCAATTTCACTTACCTTGCTAGTAGACGTTCTTATCTCAAATCCTTCCATATTTATAAAATAACACTACTTTGAGTAGAACTTGAATAAAGGAACTTCGTATTAGGTTTTTGTGATAAAAACAATAGAAATTGGTAAAATCACAATGTGACAACAACGAAAGATTGTAGGTTAAAGTTTCTGTCAAAATTATCGAATCGATTTCCAGTATTGCGTGATTGCAAGACGTAAAAATACTTTTAATTCGTTCGGATACACAAAAATTCAGTTACAACCTTTCCAAGGGCTAATTAAACCGCAACCTATAGGGTCGTTATTAGAACCGCTTCAACGCGAAAGATTAACACATTTTGTTTTTAAATCTAGAGTTGAGGTTGAAGCTGGGTCATTGATAGTGATATTGAGAGCTAAAGTGAATGCTGATTTAGGTATTACTTCTTCTTCAGATCAGTCCACGTCTACAGCTTTAACAGCGTCATCATCATCAATTAGCTAACTTGTCATTGAACTCTGAATTTGCATCAGCTATCGGAAACTATATATCTGCTTAAAACAATTTCCATTAATTAGCTCATGCAACTAACGCTCTACTACTAAAAAAACATTGGATGCCTCCACCTAACTATGATTTTCCGCGCCAAGGTTTACAAAAACACGAAAAACCGTACAAAAACATGTCCAAAAATAACATCTTGAACATTGGCTTGTGTTTTCACATATAGATCAGAGACTTTAATGCAAACATTGTGCCTTATTTATCCCTCCATCTGCCACTGATTTCGTTAGTTCGAACCCAAAATGAATACTAGCGTTTAATTTAATTTCTTATCCTTTGAAGTTGTAAAAATTTCATCAAAATCCGTACAGTAGTTTAGGGTCTAAATGTGACATTGTGATGGGCAAACAAACACACGTGCTTTTGTAATGTTCGTGAGGGAACAAACTAACATTTTACAGGTTTATTAATTTACTAGTGTTTGCCCCACGGCTTTGCGCACGAGGCCTCATATATTTTGTAAACATCTCCTTTCCCTTTCCAGAAAACATCTACATCTTTTTAATAAATTATGTGATAATAAAGTACATACATCTTTTCTGGGTACCTACTGTGTTAAATGTTATAACAAAATACCTTGTGATATATTGCAATTAAATGAAAGGAAATTTAAAACTCATAAGAAAAGTACACTTTGTAAACAAGCATATTACAAATTAGAAGATTATAAATCCAAGATAAGAATGCTTGGAAACATGCTGGTCCTGCTCCATAGGACAATCTAGAGTCTAGACAAAATCAAACTGGTTGCTAATTGAATTATGTAATTAATTATATTTATGACATTGATTACACTCAGTGATTACTTTAACTCACACACTGACTGACCTACTTGTTAATATTATAGGAAAATTGTATATTTACTTTTACAATGTTTGTAAATATGTATCTTAAAATTAATTTATCTGTAATTGCTTCAATTTCATTCTTTTCACCTATTTTGTAGTAATTTTGTTCTGGATGCATCGTTTTCACACATAATTATACATTGAATGTATGTTAGATACTGTAGTTAAATCGTTTTAAAAGAGTAACGGTGGAGTTTCTTGCCCATTCTTCTCCATACGAAACTACATTTTGGAAGGGGCGACTAGAATCAATTCTATTTTAATGTAAATGTTCAACATTTACATTAAAATAGAATTGATTCAAAAGTGCCTTTTAAGTGCCTATTTAAAATAAATGCTTTGACTTTGACTTTGTAGGAATGCACTGTATCGATCATGAGCGAGTTCATACTCCGACTCGCACTTGGCCGTTTTTCGGGAGGCTGTGCCCACAACCTTTTTTGAGGGCTGGATCCAAACCTGGGAGTACAACCAGCCGCTGTGTATGGAATATATGGACTACGAGAATGCCTTCGACTTCATCGAAATATGGGCAGAACTGTCCATATTTCAATGGAGTCAATGGCCTTTCGTAGCGCATTTATGTCGAATTAACTGGCGCTGCATCGAAGTGTTGAGATTCTTGTATGAAGCTACCACGATAACTGTATATATCCGGGATCAGAAAACCAGACTCAACCAACTGCTCAGAGGAGTGAGTCTGAAGGATATCACATCATGTGATATCCCCGAAACTGTTTACCAATGCGTTGGTGGACGTTTTCACGACGCTGGACTGGACTGGACAGGGTATCAACGTTAACGGCAAATACATCTCACACCTTCGCTTTGCCGATGATATCGTAATAATGGCAGAGACGCTGGAACGGTTAAGCCAGATGCTGCGTAGCCTGAATGGAGCCTCTAGGCGGGTTGGCCTCGGCACGAATTTGGACAAGATGAAAGTCATGTACAACTACCACGTCATGCCGAGTCCAATCCACATAGAAGGGTCGCTTCTCTAAGTTGTGAAGGAGTATGTCTACTTAGAGCAAGTCATCCGTCTTGGTAGACACAACTTTGAGAAAGAAGCCGACAGAAGGATCCAGTTCGGTTGGGCAGCGTTTGGGAAAATTCGTCAAGCCTTCTCGTCGCCTATCCTGCAACGTCTGAAGATTAAGGTCTTCAACCAGTGCGTCGTGTTTTTAATAACATACGGAGCCAAACAAACGTGGGCACTGACAGTTGGGCTGGTCTACAATTACAAGGTCTTTCAGCGCGCTTTGGAGCGGGCTATGCTCGGAGTTTCTTTGAAGGATAAAATCTGTCATGGGTAGCTGTCACCTCCTTCTGCGAAGCAGTGATGCTCACGCGAAGGGAGACAGCGCACATGAGGGAGAGGCAGTATATGCGCCCTCACGGCCTTAGCCACCGCAGGAGACGACCTGGGCGTCGGGAACCTCAGGCTGATTTCCGGCCACCGGAGGCGCGTTGCGGACGGCATGTAATGGATAACTCGCTATCCGTAAGGATCAAGCCCGGGTCGACGGTGCGTTGTGTTCCACGCGCGCCTCAAAGAGATGTCAGCATCAAATGGTTGGGTCCGCAAAGGCCGATACCTGCTAGGGGTGCGGTTTGTTCGAAAGGGATACCGTGGCCCCTAGTCAGTAAAAGTCTGACATGGCCTTCTGCTCCCCCCAGAGCGGTAGAAGTTATACCCCAAAAAAAAAAACATCTCGACTTCAGGTGCAAAAAGAGTACAGCTACTGTATCTTTTTTTTCTTTTCTTTTGCTTATATCTCGAAAATGGTGTGTCCTATTGCAAAAATAGTGAAAATTTCGACCCCTTGTAATAAACGCACAAACCTATAAAACTCCACTTGTATGTAATAATTTTTCTACACAAAAAGTAAAAAAAATCTATAAAAAATAAGTCGAGGTTGCCCCCCCCCCTGGTTTGCCCTACCCACGGCACCAGTGATGAATATAGATGAATATAGTTCGTGAACTATATTCATGATTGAGTGAAATTATTGTTAATGTCGGGTTTTGTAATTGTTTAAGTGATTAATAAAGTACAGCACTAAACTAATCTATATTGTCAGATTTTCATTAATTTCAATCCTTTTATTTGTAAAATGACAAAAGTTACGATAGGAAAACTTTCGATAGTATATCCGCTGTTTTGGATAAATACCTATTCAAGTAAAAACGGATATTTATGAATATTTATCCATGTTGAGTATTTATCCGGTTAAAATCCCAACACTACCTGTATACGAATTTCTATTTTAATTACGTCAGGTCTAAAAAAGATAGCACACACAATACAAACAAATAAATATTACACTGTAAGTTAGTCTCTACATCACCCGAAGGTTGCACAGCCGCGACGAGGTGTCAAATTTTCGAGGTGTCAAAAGGTCAAGAGAGAAGCCGAAGCGAAATCGGATTTAACTTACTGACTTATCAATAAAGAATACTTCATTCTAAAATTAATAAAGGAATGTAAAGAATTAAATACAATAAAATTTTACAGCGGAAAACGAAATAAAATGTGCAATATTCCCCCATCTCGTTCTCGCTGACGCATTTTTCTATATCTGTCGCTGTCATAACCCGTTGTACAGCGGCTTGCTCTCGCCCATAGCAAGCGGTGCTACGTGACCTAAAGTGACACCATTATGGGATCGTTGCTGTATGATTTTTTTATTCCCGATTATGAAGTTTTGAACGAAGATGAACGAAAAAAGTAAATTAACCCGGCACCGGGTTAATTTAGGACTTTTTTCGTTGTAATACAAAGCTAAAAATAACCGTTTTTGTTGTTTGAATGTTATGGTGAATTAGATACCCGTAGTGTAACTATATTTTTTGACAATAGTAGCCACTATTGACGTGCCAATTTTTAATAGAATAGAATAGAATATATTTATTGTAAAACATGAGTATACATCAAACAATATGTGCAAGGGCTTAAAAATAATAAGCAGATCTGCATTAATAGAGATAGAGTTGCCGATGCGAATCCCCGAAGGGAAGCCGGTAGGAATCGTGTTACATGGTGCTTTCGCCACTGCTGCACAGACTACATAGAGATACTGTTGACTGGTAGAAAATGCCTATTCTATACATTTTTGTGCGTGCAGGTTTAAATAAAATATCTGGATGACCTTGCTCTGTTTTTATTTTTTTGGGTTGACGTTTCCTACAAATGAAACCTAGCTAGATCGATTCATCGCCCCCAAAACCCCCTGCATACTAAATTTCATGAAAATCGTTTGAGCCGTTTCCGAGATTCAGATTATATATAATATATATAACGGGATATCAGGGAAGGCCGGGTTGTTGCATCTGATTGCCGATTCGTGACTTCGTCAGCACGGGAATCCATAGTGGGCGTTAAACTTCAGGAAACGTTGAAATAAATAAGCTGTAACGTTGACTATTCACTATTTTAATTTTACAGACACTTAAATGATTTAAACAATTAAGGATTGCAGCATTAATTAACGATTTAGAGCCAATGGGTTTGCGAGTGACCATCACGTGCAACGGCTGTCAACAACTTCATGAAAAATGACACGACGTCGCCCGCCATGACAGACGCAACTCCATTCGGTGTTACCTGCTCTTAATTAAAATGACCATTTAGTTGAATTCAAATCGATTAATCGTTAAAATAACAGAACAAATTACAACTCCCGAAATGAACTGATTTTCATTATTTAATAATGCCACGCGCCGTTATATACATATATAAACAAGAATTGCTCGTTTAAAGGTATTAGATAAATAAATACAAGAAGTAAAAGAGTGCTCGTTTTTATCCTCATTACATGGCATCTCGTTGTTGACCTTGAGAGGCCGTGACTACATAACCGGGCTATCTTGTGGTTGCCCTAAGCGAACTCAGAGCATCCAGCCAGGGGCGAATTTCTACTAAGCGACTGCTCTCTAAGGGCACCCCCAATGTGGTACGAACCTCAGCCTACGGCGTCGCTGGAGGGAGGACAGCAAGATGGGACAAGCTGGAATTAAACTGCATAATTATTATTATCAAGGAAATTTGAAGTTACAGGCTCTTCTAGTACGGCGCGGGCTGGCACCGAGCAAGTCATCGAGCAAGGGTCGGGGTATCAATGACATCAATAATAAGATAACATTTATACCTACTTAGAACAACATTAAAACAAAAATAATCTTTATTAAATATTATTTATTTTTAAGTCCATCCTTACGCATCGATTTAAATTAATGCTAAAATATCACACTTAACTTGTTGTAGTAGTAGTCATTCATTCGAAATCCAGCAATACTGCTAACATACTTTATTATTTCATAATTTGGTAGACTGGGTGGTGGGGCTAACTGGTGTTTCAATACATTCTTCTTCTTCTTTAAACTGTGATGCTTTGTAGGAGTCAACTTGGGCGATGGTGTCAAACATAGGCAGCGTTTTCGTTTCAGGCGTGAACGTTAACAGCAGCGCGGCTACCACAGCAGTAGCGGCAAATAAGTATGACGGAAGTGCAGCTATTTCAGTAATCTGAAATAAAAAAGAATGTTAGAAGGTCTAACCCTTCGAGAATCTATATGTAGATGACAGAATGTAGGCAAGATTCGCGGACCGTACTTTCACGTGACTCTTGTTTGCCTTATGAGTTGGTATACCTACATTAAAATGTTTATAGGTACTAGATAGTGGTCGTCCAGTGTAAACTCAAACTCAAACTCAAAGCATTTATTTCAATTAAACGATTTCCAGGCACTTTTGAATTGTCAAAAGTCGATTAGTTGGATAGTTGAAGCTAGTTGCCCATTCCAAAACGTAGATCTCTATGGAGAAGAACGGGCAAGAAACTCCACTCACACTCTTTTGAGAAAATTTGAGTTTGGTGTAGCTTGATATGCTGGCGTCTGTACATCAAAACAACACAATAAACGGATGCATGGTACCTACTCACATTTACAAAATTTAAACAAAATGCTTCTAAATTTTACAAAACTATAGTTTGCAATATATTTGAGAAATTAATAAAGTTTGATTTCCTAAAAGAAAGAACATTTATTATATAATTATTCAATAACTAACACATGGTTTAGTAAAAAAATTAAACATATTCGTAATGTCACAAAAATTATAGTATTAGGAACAAAAATGTTCGAAATGTCAGAAAAAATAAAAAAGGGAAGCAACTCTTCAAAATATTAAAATGTTAACTAAGTAGTATGCCCAGGTGGCTGTGGAGCAGGACCAGCATTCAGCCAAGCATTTTTATCTATGATATTATAATCATCTAACTTATAATATGCTTGTCTACCTACATAGTGTGCGTTTAATGCATGATTTAAATTTAGAGGTAGGCACCTACTCTAAACGCGGGTGGTTGTCGAAATCAATACATCGTAAGTTAAGAAAACCTCTGGATTGTACAAAAATTATATTTTATCGATTTCATAAGCGCGCTTCGTAATTATTCAAATCGTTTCGTGGGTTTATAACATAAATGCCTCAAAAGTTCCAAAGGCGACGGGGGTGATAGGGCCATTCGCGAAAAAGGAGACACACCATAAACCTAGTTATCTGGTCGATATGAATATGGTAAAAATCTATATATAAAAATCACGAAATCAAAAGAATTCAAACGGAATGTCAACTGCTTAATTTTATTAAAAGCTGGAATAATATCTATGCGTATTTCTCGTCTGTCTGGACAAACAACTTTCCTTAAAAAAGCTCTCACTGCCTACGCTGTTGATGATAACCGCCTCATTGCGTAACACACACGATCACAATCTCTTTCGTTCTGATTATTTTTCTGTTAATGTGTCTAAAGAGACTCCACGGCCCACAAGTGGCAGACCTACCCTTGATCACTATCCAAGGTGTTCTGTTACATAAGTATATGAGATTTTTGCCTGCTGGCTGAATACAGGACTTGTGAGTGTAAAAGAGCCATGAAGTTTTCCGTGTTGGCAATACTTTTTTAAATCGCGACACGCGTGCCTTTCGTATTTCAAAATTCAAAAAATCCGTATCAATACCGTTGATTTTTGAAGACCATGCATTGATAGAAATATTTCAAAGTTAGTTAGTCTTGAGTTCAGTTCCAACAGTGGCGGGTTCAATTGTCTACTAAATTAAACACTGTGCCCGTCATTTAATTAGTAGGTATACCTAATATATTTCACTCAAAAAGTTTAACGGTCATTTGAATAGTTGCTATACGATCACGTTATTGACCAAGTGGTACCTACCTGTATATACCTACCTGTTTTGCATAGTTATGTTTATAGCTATAAGTTTTAGAATATAACCTGTATTTTATTAGGTACTAAAGTGTGTTGGTTGGGTAGGTAGGTACCTATTTGTTCACCTGTTATTAGGTATGTAGATGTAGATTTGTTACCTCCTACAGTTCATATATTCTTTTTGTTTTTATTGTTGTTTTACATTAGGGAACTGTTGGCTTTTTCTGGTGGCAACAGTTTTTGACAAACCTAGAATCTGACACTTGTATCACAAGAATAACATCACCATTTCAGAGAGTACTAGCTGACAGCTACAGAGCTAGTGTGGATTAACTCAGAGTAGGTACTTGCAGGATATTCTTGTTGTTCAGAAAAGTATATAGTTTTTTGTTGTGTGGGGTAGTTTTAGACTTTAGTACACCTTGTTTTTATGGCCCAAACCAAATCATTCCATGGCATTGGCATTTAATGATTTCGTTTGGGCAATTTGGAGCCCAAGCGTCGCTATACCGACCTATCCTATACTTCCTGCATCCTGCGGATTCCCGCGACTTGCACAACCAGGATAGTTGCGCAACCCAATAAAATTGAAATCGATCGCAACGTCTTTATTTTTTTAGTTCAGCCACTTTCATTGCGCTACTTACGTTGTAAAGCAGATGAATTTTTCAACATTATGTAACAATGGATGTCAAAAAATAAGGCGTTTCGATCGATTGATAGTAGAGTGTACTACGTGAGCTCGACAAATGGATGTGCGATTAACGCTTGTGCGACAAAACTGTACTGCGACATCACGCTAGTGTCAAATGAAATCTGTCAATGTCTATGGAGAAGAGCCGGCAAGAAACTCCACGGTTACTCTTTTAAAAATAATTGGCTTTTATAATGTTTTCAAATTACAGTGATATTAGGTATGGGAGGACAGTGCAGGCCTGTCAATAAGTACCAAGTACTTAGAGGAATGAAAATAAAGAATAGAAACTATAGGCCTACAACGTTCTCTCATTCACAATATGTAAAAGAATCTACATAAGTAAAATCAACCTATATAAACCAAGTGATATGATTTCCATGAGAATCACTAATAAATACTCGAACAATACAAACGATTGTGCGATAGTAGTTCGGCACTACGTTAGTGCGACAAACAATTTGTGTGACAGTATTGTAATTAGACAGTACATTGGTGCAGTATTCATTACCTTAAGATTTTTAACAAAAAATAACAAAGCATTAACTTCATGTAGGTATTTAAATAAAACTAATTACATTGCAATATAATCAAAACTATTTATGGTGTCAAAACAATAAGTACCTATTAGACAAAAACGATTCGATCAGCTTTCACGGTTTAAGATGGTTTTCAGTTCTGAGCAGATTTACAGCCAACATCTTAAACTGTTTTGCCATTTGCAATAGGTTTTCATACGGTTTCGGTCGCTGCCGTAGCTATTGTATGTGCTCCGCACTAATTTTTTTTAGGCTCATTGCATTCCTTTTGATGCAAGCTTTTTTCGATTAAGTTTTAGTTAATTTCTGAGCATTTTACGGACAATATTTTTATTGTTTCTCTCTATGCCCTAGCAGTGCTTTGTCAACTCTTGACAATGGCACCAGAATCAGTGTTCTAACTAAATACGTTTTCGCGATATACGAATTGGAATTACGACGCATAGTGAAAAATAGAGGGTCGCGCGCATACTCACGCACACGCTTTGTGACGTAATACGCAAATTATGTCGCGCTTAAAATTACTATAAATATGACCTATCTTTTGAACGCACAGCTATCATTCACACTAAAACTCTCATAGTTAATAGCGTTTGAAATCTTACATGTTTTTGTCGGTCAACTTACCACCAGTGCGAAGGAAAAGACGTTTTCACGTCAAAAAACATGCTATCACATGGAAGAAAATCATGAAATGTACACACGAAAATTTAGAAATGATATCATTAAAAGTAGGTAGGTACTAACATGTTTTGTAACCTGCACCCTAATTGCGTAACACAGTATTAATCAGAATCTGAATCATTTTGAAGCCTATTGTTAATCCACTGCTTCATATGTTTGTATAATTCGTCTGCTCAACGACGTAAACCACGCAATGATTGTCGTGGAGCTGTCAAAATGAAAGCGATTCCTACGGATAGTGTATTACGCAATTACCCCTCTGGTATCGAATCCGGGAGCATTAGCAAGACTTTTTAACTAACTGAGCTATGGAAATAATTAGATATACATATGATTATGAATACAAATGTTAATTCTTCATGTCGCACTAGAGTAACGTCGAGCTTCAGTGTGTCGCACAAGCGTGCATTCGACCTATGGTGAGTCACTGTACAGTTTTGTCGTACAAGCGTTATTCGTACATCCATTTGTCGAGCTCACGTAGTACACTCTTGTTACCCGTAACCCGCTAGTTTTCGCGTCGGTCCACCTTGTGGCCCACGCCGGCTGTGACTTCAAGTACCTAAACGATAATCACTCCAAAACTTTTCGGCCCCATGGACCCCATATAGTGTTAAAATCCTTACCAATAACGGTGTCAACGGCGCCAGCATACTGCCCACCCTTGCAGCCGTGTTGCCCCATCCAAACAAAGTCCCTCTCACACTGGTTGGGAATAGTTCCAGACTATACGTGTAAATGCCAGTGAAGCAGATCACCACACCAAGTTTTCCGACCAAGAATAATACCACTTTCAACCAGGACATCGCTGAAAAATAAAAAGGTATTTATTTAGTCATACCCATTCGGTTCTAGTTTGCCATTTAGGATCGGCTCGAGATAGGCCAAATAGTTGCTTATTAAATCAAAATTCCGAATGATTGCATACACCTAAGGGGTGTTATACTCCAAGATTTTAACTTTGGTTAACAGTCCTACTTCAGATCATCAGATTTCAGTAATATCCAGGTATATTTTTACTTACATTCTGGGCAATAATTCTGAGCTATAAGAAAAACGGCAGAAACGAAATAGCCACATTGCAAAGTGATTTTCCTTCCATATTTATTAAACGTATAGTAAGCAATCACTTCTCCAGGGAACGAAGTGAACGCAGCAAGAATAAAGTTGGTGTATTTATTTCCTGGCAGCAGCACAGCGTGGACTAATGTACCGTAGTATAGGAAGCTTGACGTGAAGAAACAGAATGACGTCACAGACAGTCTGGTCATTATTTCCTTTGACGCTATGATGACTTTCATGTTCTCTCTCTCCTTCTGTTCTACCACATCAAACATTAACCGCATTTGGTCGCCACTTGCATCTGTTATTTCATTCTCAGCTATGTCTATCTTATTCATTTTGGCCATGACCTTCAAGGTTTCCTTAGCCCCATCCATTTTTCCACGAAGCATTTGCCACCTTGTACTCTCTTTTAGTACGAATATATACGAAATAAACAGTATCATGGGCGCGTAGACAACCAATATCAACCATTTCCAATATTGAAAACTCATTGCTAAGAATGCGAAAACTATTTCACCGACGTAAACTGCATACGAGAAGATTATGCCAGCCAGCACCCTCTTGGAACTCCCTCCAACTTCAATCACTAAAACATATCGAAATTTTTATCAAACATACTTTAGAGATTTATGGTATATTTAACAAAAGCTTTAAAAAATACTGAAAAACTTACATAAAACGACTCCAACTGTGTAAAGTCCTGATCCCATTACCGATTCAAGAAATTCTAGAGCTAGGTACCAATAGTAGCTCGTGATGAATATTTTGAAGACCCCTATGCACGCACCCACAGAACAGAAAATTACGGTTGGTTTTCTTCCAATCCTGGAATATAAAAGGAAATAGCATTGTTATGTATAGTTTTATATTTGTGCATATGTCAGCACATCGTCGTATATGATTATGCTACTTCATGTGTGGGTTAAGGTCGTTGTAATGTGGCTTGTTGCAACTGATACACAAAATCAAGAGGACAAAGGTACGCGCCTCTCAAGAGGAATTGCATGGTCGGGATGCAGGGCTTCTCAGAACGTTTAGTGGACCCAAAACTTGCCGGGGATTACAATGAAAGCGCGAGCGACGTTGCCCCCTGACCAAGAGTAGTTTTCCAACTACCTTTGGTTTGTTTTAAATAATCAGTACGACAACAGCCAGAAAACTTTGCCCAACACAAGAGGGAGAACACCCATGTTTGGGATAAGCATTTTAAACACGAAAAAAGGGCACGTATTTATTTGTTATCCCGTAAAAGCAGATATTTGTGACCGTGAAGTAAAAGTAGAAATGAACTCAGAGACACACGTGAATAGAATAAAGGACGACAAGATTCAAGATGATTAAATTTATGGCAACCGGTTTTTATAGGAAGACTAGTTCTACTTGATTAGTACTAAAATAGCAGCATCTAATAGTTGTCAAGGTGGTTACACATGAGGCGAACCCAAATACCAATGGGGTGAAAGTTAGCCACGCCACGATTGCGGCGACAAGTCCCCTCTTTGAGGAGTGGATTGAGAGGCACCACGGCGTCCTCACCTTCAGTTTGACGCAGGTCCTCACTGAACATGGCTGTTTTAGGAGGTTCCTGTTTTGCGTAAGGCGGAAGGAAACGCCTGGGTGTTTCCACTTCGAAGATCGCCCTGAGGACACAGTGGAGCATACGGTGGAGGTCTGCATGGCTTGGGCGGAGCACCGCCGTGTCCTCGTGGAGGTGATCGGCAGCGGCGATCTCTCGCGTCCGGCCCTGGTCCAAGCCATGGTACGGAGCGAGAGGGCATGGGTTGTCGTCACCTCCTTCTGCGAAGCAGTAATGCCCGCGAAGATGGAGGCGGCGCACGTGAGAGAGAGGCAGTATATGCGCCCTCACGGCCCTAGTCGCCGCAGGAGACGCCCTGGGCATCGGGAATTCCAGGCTGATTCCCGGCCACCGTAAGCGCGGAATTGCGGACGGCGAGTAGTGGGTAGCTCACTGTCCGGTATGGACCAAGCCCGGGTCGACGGCGCGTTGTGTTCCACGCGCGCCTCAATTAAATGTCAGCACTAACTGATGGGGTCCAATGCCTGCCAGGGGTGCGGGTTGTTCGAAAGAGGTACCGTCACGACACGACGAACAAGTGTGGGTTTTAGTCAGTAAAAGTCTGACACGCCCTCCTGCTTCACCCAGAGCGGGAGAAGTTATTTGATGATTGCCCAGCCTCAAAAAGAAAATGGAGTGAAGATATGACGGCCGCCTATGCATATTGTGCCTAAGATAGGTAGGCTGAATTTCTTGAAAGGGATGACGCTTTTCTGGGTAGATTTTAAATGAGCATGGGAAAATATAGAAAAACCTACGCATTTGGACGCCCAGCCCACACAGACGATGAAAATTAAGAAAAAAAGAGGCAATAATTCTTACTTGTCAGCCATCCATCCAGTGAATATCATGGAGACAATCATTCCCGCATTGTGAATTCCACCTACTAAGTTTATTTTCAACGGTTGGCATGCAAGATTCATCTGTAAACAAACACATAAAGGCGTTAAAACAATACAATTTAGTTCTTTAAGTGTCGCCAATTTTAGATACGTAGTGTTAATAAATTAGAAGATATCCAACATCTATCATTATTTATGATGTAAGAACGCAGGATTTCCTCGAAAAACATCTGCTTGATGAGATTCCGGATGTCTCTATTGAGTTTGTTTTTCAAATTGCCGTGGCGTTGCGTTCTATTTGGCGCCGTGGTCAGAAATTGTTACATAAGCTAAAAATTTTGATTTTTTGTAACACATTAATTTAAATACTTAAATAATTATACCTTCTGTTCTACATCGTTTTTTTTTTTTTGTTTAAGTTTGTTTTTTTCCTTATGTTCAAAACCGGTACTGAGCTGTTGACCTGTCATCAGACCATTAGCATTTTAACAGTTACGTGCCTCGGTACTTTCCATAACTGCCCCTTAGGCCTCGTTGTCACAGCAAAGTGATAATGGGCTTTTCCATTAGGAGTTTCTCAGCTCGGAGTTTGGATGTTGGCGGTGTAATACTCTCTTGCTTCGGAAAGCACGTTAAGGCGTTGGTCTAGTGCCTGATCTCTTTCCGGTCGTGTCAAATTGCCGCCCCATCGTATTATGAGACCGACGAAAGAGAGAGTGCCTGTGTCTACGTATACACTTGTGCATTATAATATCTCCCGCATCTATGGCTACTCGCTGCTGAGATTCGGTCTATACTTAACCTGAAGTTTAGATACCTACGGTGTGCATAACTTAAGTTTTTCTAATAGGTCTGGTTAGCAACCAACGGTAGATTTAAAAGTGCATAAAGCTACCTACCAGAAATATTCTCGTAGAACAACTAATTTAAAACTACACGCCCCTCCATTAACATTTCTATACAAGCATTTGAAATGTGTATCCAACAAGCAGTGGAGGGGCGTGCAGTTTTAAATTAGTTGATTTCTACATCCATAAAATCATGTCTACAAAAGTCTTTAAATACGTTTTATGATAAATATTTTTTCAACAAATTCAGCTCTTTTTTAAATTGAATATCACACTAAGACCTACCAGAGATAGATAGATCATTGCATTTGCATAAACATTTCCATTTAATAATGCACCTAAGGTTACAAATACCTACATTTTGTATCATTCTATATAAATATAAAATTCTCGTGTCACAGTTTTCGTTGCCATACTCCTCCGAAACGGCTTGACCGATTTTGATTAAATTTTTTGTGCTTATCCGGTATCTATGAGAATCGGCCAACATCTATTTTTCATCCCCCTAAATGTTAGGGGTAGTCCACCCCTAAATAATTTATAAGGCAAAACAACGTTTGCTGGGTCAGCTAGTTCTATATAAATATTTAAGCTTTTATAGCTACTGTTTAATACTTTCATAATATTATTACGACTTTACATAAATCTTGTGAAGAATTTGTGTATAAAGGAATGAAGTGCTTCGTGGGGATTACTTTAGAAATAATATTGACTGTCTGATGTCACAAACTGTTTTGTTTAGGTGACTGACCTAGTCACTAAATTCGTTTCACCTTTCTCCATTACATGGTAAGTGCGTCAATTCCGAGAATACATAATCTAGATTGGCAGTCATAGGCACCTACCTTTTCTAGAGAAGTTGGTGGTTTGGCTTATTGGTCCATTCGCACGATTTTATTCGCCTGAATCAAGACTTTTATAAAATAATATTTTATTGTCCATTATGCGACTCGTACGAAGTTAATTTATTTGAACTTCAGGCGGTCGCCTACAGAAAAATAACATAATAACTAAAAGTAAGTAATTTAAGTCGCACGGGTCGATCGATCAGGTTAAGCTGCGCTGGCCGCGGTTGGTCCGTGGATGGGTGCCCATCTTTAAACATACCAAGACCTCTCCGTGTCTCGGAAAGCAAGTTAAGCTGTTGGTCCCGACTGTCATTTGTGGATCTTTAACAGTCGTTACGGGTCGTCAAAAGCCCGAAAGTCTGACAACCAATCTTACCAAGGGCTATCGTATTACCCAACAACTGGGTTGTGGAGGTCAGATAAGCAGTCGCTCCATGTAAAATGCTGGTATTCAGCTGCAACCGGTTAGACTGGAAGCCGACCCCAACATAGTTGGGAAAAGGTTAGGCAGATGATGATGATGAACGAAAAGTGTTCATTCGCCCGATTTTTCTATCAGTCACATGTCTGCCCCGTTGCTGTCGTTGCTAACGCTCAGCAGTCGTGCTGCGGTTGCAAGCACGACTGCTGAGCGTTCCCCTCCTGGGTTCGAGTTTCAGCTCTGGTTTATTTAGGTTATTAGGTTATTGGTCAGTGTTATTGGGTGTTGGGGAGTTTGTTGCGTTTTGGGGGACTGTCTTATGATAAATGATAAATGAATGATAAATGATTTTATTTCTGTAAGTAGGTTTGTACAAATAATTTTGCCTAATTTGAATAAATGACTTTTGATTTTGAATCATAAGGAATTTCTCAGTAGCAGCCCGGAGGGGAGTCGGTGGTGAGATATCAGTGTGCCTCGGAAAGCACGTAAAGCCGTTGGGCCTGCGCCTGATCTTTCCCCGGTGGTGTCGGCTATTGTCATCCTATCAGGTCTGTGTGAGTAAAAGAACAGAGAGTCGACCAGGGTGGCGTATATATTCGCTGAAGGTCATACAGGTCTACGCCCCGCATTCGTCACAACCCGACGTTGAGCCGGAGACCATGTATGAGGATGTATCCAAAGCCATGCATGGCTCTAAAACTCATTTCACCGTTGTCATGAGGGACTTCAACGCGAAACTGGGCAAACGGCGTCCCGTTTGATGAGCTGAGAGTGGGGCAAATTGGAGTTGGACGTCGGAACCACCAGGGTCACTTACTGGCCAGTTTTATGGAAAAGGAAGGCTTCTTTATGATGAACTCCTTCTTCAGAAAACGTGAGCACAGAAAGTGGACCCGGCAGAGCCCTGATGGTTCAACTAAAAACGAGATTGATTTCATTACGTCGACGAAGAAGCAAATATTCAATGACATCTCTGTGATCAACGCGGTGAAAATCGGAAGCGATCACCGCATGGTTTTTTTTTTTTTTTTCTGGGTGGGAAATCATCAAATAACTTCTCCCGCTCTGGGTGGAGCGGGAGGGCGTGTCAGACTTTTACTGACTAAAACCCAACCGTGTTCCCTCAGATGCCTGTGTGCCAGGGGCGGCGGTACCTCTTTCGAACAACCCGCACCCCCGGCAGGCATCGGCCCTTGCGGGCCTCATCTGTTGCTGCTGACATCTCTTTGAGGCGCGCGTGGAACACAACGCGCCGTCGACCCAGGCTTGGTCCTTACCGGACAGCGAGCTACCCATTACTCGCCGTCCGCAAGCCCGTGCCTACGGTGGCCGGGAATCAGCCTGGGATTCCCGACGCCCAGGGCGTCTCCTGCGAAGGCCACGGCTGTGAGGGCGCATGTACTGCATCTCCCTCACGTGCGCCGCCTCCCTCTTTGCGAGCATAACTGCTTCGCTGAAGGAGGCGACTGCCAGCCATGCCCTCTCGCTCCGTACCATGGCCTGGACCAGAGTCGGACGCGAGAGATCGCCGCCGCCGATCACCTCCACGAAGATACGGCGGTGCTCCGCCCAAGCCGGGCAGACCTCCACCGTATGCTCCACCGTGTCCTCTGGGCGATCTTCGCAATGGAAACACCCGGGCGTTTCCTCCCGCCCTATCCGAAACAGGAACCTCCCGAAACAGCCATGTCCGGTGAGGACCTGTGTCAGGCGGAAGGTGAGGACGCCATGCCGCCTCTCAAGCCACTCCTCAAAGAGGGGACTTACCGCCGCAATCGCGGCGTGCCCAATCACCGCATGGTAAGAGGCACATTGAGTATCAACATCAAGCTGGAAAGATGTCGGCTGATAAAGTCTACGCTCCGTCCAGCACCGATCCAAGTCCAAAACCCCGAGAGCTTTCAGATCGAACTCCAGAATCGTTTCGGGTGCCTAGGGAGCTCCGTGGACGATTATAACGATGGGTTCGTGGAAACTGTCCATACGGTCGGGTCTAAGATCTTCAAGACCCGTCGTACTAATGGCAAAAATAAACTCTCTGATCCTACTCTGCAGCTAATGGAGGAGAGGCGTGAAATGAACCTGCAGTCTTCAGATGATGCGCTAAAGTGCCAACAGCTCAATAGACGGATCTCTAAGCTGTATTCAATTTTAAATATGCATTGACGTTATATCAAAATGCTAAACTTTAATCTTTCTTTTAAGAATTTTTGTGACTGACTATAATGTATTACGCAGAAGGAGCAGTTTGAGAACTGATAACGAATAATCGGTGTAGTACTTTGACAATGATTCCAGACACATAACAAGCAGAATGGGAACAAAATAATAAGTATTTTTAATTAATAATAATTCCTTGGAGAAAGAATGGAGTACTTTGGGAATAACCCGCGCAAACTGTAACCATGAATTCAGCATATCATTCTAGACCCCCAGTACAGAAATTTTCGGTCAGTTATACAAAAAAAAACTGCTGTTCCATACATTTTGACCGCGTCGGTATTGCACTTTTTTATGAAACAGCTAATTGTTTTTTGTATAACCGACGTAAAATTTCTGCGTTAGGGGTTCTAGAATGATATGCTGAACTCATGGTTACAGTTTACGCACTGGTTAAAAATTTACCCTATATTCTAACAGTACCTAGTCATATGCTAGAGGGCAAAGTGGCATACGCCCACGGCTTTCAGATGAGAATATTTTCTTGTTTCATACTATTCAGAGCGAGATTTTTTAGTAGTCGTGTTTTCGTTTTTGAACTTAATTTTTGATGACATTGATCGATGTTCTATCCTGTAGGCAAGCGTAACAAACGTATGCTTGGTAGACTAGAGGGAGTAGAAGGTATTGATTGCCTGAGAATAAGTAGATTGTTGTTCCTACGGGAAAAACCCGCCTTGATAAATCTATTTAGGTTAGATACCTACCTACATTTTAAGCATATTTTTTTTATGTCTATTATCCTAACATGGTTATTGTTTCTAGTCCGTTTCAACAATCTCATTTCATAGTACTAGCCAGTAATAAAATAGATTCTATTAATAGAAGAATCAACTGATCGACTATATGAGACGTTTGGCTTGCATTCGGGCGCCGGAATTAAAGGTCGGGTAGACGCCAATGTAGGGCCAGCACAGCGAGGTAATTGCATAACACACTAATAGTAGACATGGCTTCCATTTTGCCAGTTGAACAACATTAACTACGTTATTTACGTTTTGTTAGGGGTTCTCAATTCGTCGGCACCTTTTTTTTTTATGTATGTTCCCCGATTACTCGAAGATGGCTGGACCGATTTGGATAAAAAAAAAATGTTCGAAAGGGTATACTTCCCAGGTGGTCCCATGATCATCAAGTCAGGATCTGATGATGGGATCCTGGAGAAATAGAGAGAACTCTTCAAATTTTATAGGCTCACTTGAAGCAATTTGTGTAGTTTTTGGAAGAGTACTTTCTCGGAGTGGTTCCATTTCAATTTGGTGAAGATCTGATGAAGAACTTCAGAGATAGGCAACGGAACTACTCAATAAATTATAGCAAATGGACAGGGATTGCTGAAATCTCATGTCTGTCAATTGTTTACACCAGTTAATAACATAAAATCACGCCGGTACGCTGTGAAGGGGTAAGCACATGTGAACCACTAAAAAGTGAAAAATAAAAAACTTTTTTCAAAAAAATAAACAACCGTCTTCCAAAAAAACACTAAAAAGTGAAAAATAACTTTAATTTCGGAAGGCGGTGACAAAAAATTAAAATACATATCCAAAGTCACCGACTTCCGAAATTAAAGTTATTTTTCACTTTTTAGTGTTTTTTTGGAAGTCGGTTGTTTATTTTTTTTTTTTTGGTGGGATATCATCAAATAACTTCTACCACCCCGCCGCCCCTGGCACACAGGCAACTGAGGAAACACGGGCGGGTTTTAGTCAGTAAAAATTTGACACGCCCTCCCGCTCCACCCAGAGCGGGAGAAGTTATTTGTGAATTCCCACCCAAAAAAAAAATAAACAACCGACTTCCAAAAAAACACTAAAAAGTGAAAAATAACTTTAATTTCGTAAGTCGGTGACTTTGGATATGTATTTTAATTTTTTGTCACCGCCTTCCGAAATTAAAGTTATTTTTCACTTTTTAGTGTTTTTTGGAAGTCGGCTGTTTATTTTTTTGAAAAAAGTTTTTTATTTTTCACTTTTTAGTGGTTCACATGTGCTTACCCCTTCACAGCGTACCGGCGTGATTTTATGTTATTAACTGGTGTAAACAATTGACAGACATGAGATTTCAGCAATCCCTGTCCATTTGCTATAATTTATTGAGAAAAAAAAACCCTGGCAGGCATCGGCCCTTGCGGACACCGTCAGTAGATGTCAACATCTCTTTGAGGCGCGCTTGGAGTACAATGCGTCGTCGACCCGGGCTTGGTCCTTACCGGACAGCGAGCTTCCCATTACTCGCCATCCGCAAGCCTGTGCCTACGGTGGCTGGGAATCAGCCTGGGACGTTGTTGGGGGTCACCTTCAAAGTGATCCAGATTGTGGTCGATAGTGTGTTACGTAGGTAATTAGGGTGCAGGTGCTGGGAATTACGTGACACAGTTAAGCCCCATTTATACGGTGCACGTTTCTGGAACGTTCAAAAGCAATCATCGCATGCCTTAATAACATTTAATTAATATCATTCAAGAATTGCTATCAAGCATTACACGTGTACTAAAACCATAAAATAACATTTAATGTCATATGATAATTCAATGCTAGTTTTGTCATTCATAATTTTATTGCATGCGACTTCTGTTTACTCCAGGACATTAAGGCATGCAAGTTTTGCCTTGTCTAAACACAGAGTTGCACGTCCTTGGTATTGCCTGTATTTGCGCTGCCAAATAGTTCATTCAATTTTATTGAACGTCTCCTCAATATTTTTTTTACTTGTTTCGTTAGTTTCCGCATTCATGTTTGAATTTTAGAATGACATAATTGAACGATTTTACTGTACGTGATGTTTACACCTACGTATACCAGTTTTGAACAGCAACTATAACTTGCCCGTATCGTGGTAGGTACAACGAGTGTTGTTTAGAACTTTAGACCGACGACGGTGCTAGTCATTAGTTGCTACAATTTTATGGTATAAACGCCGCGCCGTACGCCGCACATCAAGCTACCCCAAACTGTCAAATTTTCCCAATTGAACATTAACCTTATGCTTATATTATAAAGTTGAAAATCTATCAAAGAAATTTGTCAGATTGGGGCAGCTTGATGTACTGGCGTGTGTACATGCCACAGGCAATTAACTCGCACCGTATAAAGGCTCGTGCAGACTAGCGCGACGCGACGGTCGCGTTGCGACACTCGTAGGACAATTTCTATGAAAACTTAATGGAAATTGTTCTACAAGTGTCGCTTCGCGCTGTCGCGTCGCAAAACGACAGCGACGTTGTTGAGCAAACGAATTTTTCAAACATAGCAAACATTGGATTAGTCATTTACTTCAAAATCTTTCTGATTGTGACTGAAAGTGTGTTATTAAATTGGGGTGCTGTAAATTCGTTCGTCGACGGCCGACGTCGATGACGTCTCGATTTGTAAATATTCTTACCTATATGATGAGGATTACCTACTGATATCATAATACCTACAGGGTGGCATTAGGGACATGTAGCTGCACAACATGTTACCATGGATTCAGTAGGTAGGTTACATAATTCGGGACGCAACTGCATTGAAATTTTTCGCCGGTTATTTTAAAAAAAATTGCATTGCATTTGTAGGAAATAGATTATTGTTTTATCCCAAAAATCCGCCCAATAATGTAACCAGGAAGTTTAATCATGTCTCCTGTTCTGCATTGAGTGTGTACTGTGTTTTCTTTTTGTGTCAGTAAGTGGCTTAGTACTTGCCAACAAGAAATACTTTCTTATTTTTGAGTCAATCATAAAAGCTTATGACAAAACACAATTTTCTAGACCTAAGTACCTACTTGGCTTCTATCCGGTCATTCTAAAAACTTGTTTAGATTATTTCACACAATGGAAAATTATATATAGGCTACATTAGACTTTGCCGGGACGAGTTTGTCGCTTACAGACAGATACGGTCCACACTGGCTCAAGACAGACCTTCTGCCAGGGGTGCGGGTTGTTCGAAAGAGATACCGTGGCCAATGGCACACAGGCAACTGAAGGAACACGGGTGGGTTTTAGTCAGTAAAAGTCTGACACGCCTGCTCCACCCAGAGCGGGAGAAGTTATGATGAGTTCCCACACAAAAAAAATAAAAAATAAGGGAGGCTTTTGCCTTGCGGTGGGACAACTTAGACTAAAAATAATATCCTACTATCCCACTAAGGTGCATTCGCGTTAAGAATGCAGTGAGTCATCATTATCCGTCGGCCTAGCCCCGCCCCCTAACCAATCAAATCTTTTCAAATTACAATCAAATCTATTCATTAAACTTAATCTTTTAAAATATAATTTGTTTGAATTTAACACCACTGTGAATACACCTTTATCTTGCAGTTGCACTGATGGCTCACTGCATTCTTAACGCGAACGAACTATAATAATCCTACTATCCTACATCCTATTAATATTGTAAATGTGTAAGTTTGTATATTTGGATATTTAGATGTTTGTTACCCAATCACGCAAAAACGGCTGTACGGATTTGCATGAAATTTGGCACACAAATATATTATAACCTGGATTAACACATAGGATATTTTTTTTATCCTCGTTGTACTTACGTTCTCGTGGGATAATTATCGACAACCACGCGGGCGAAGCCGCTGAATACCCTAGTAAATAAATAACATTTTGGGTAGTTAGTTACAAAATGGAAAAAAGCGAACATACCTCAGCAACGATAGAATTGTTATTTTCATAGATCCAATGCTGGCACTCTTCAATAACTCCACTGAACGAGGAATTGGAACATGTCTCATTTGTGAGAGAAAAATTGTCATCTCTCAGGATCGGCTTATAACATTTGGAGTCGACGTCTTCCGGCCACCATGAGGGAATTCTCATGTCCTGGTTTGGCATTTCACATTCAGGCATGCGACATCTGTTTTTACCGTACAAAGAAAATATTCATATTAATTACTTGGAACTTCTTTCGCTACTAATAAATTGATGTAAAATTGAGGCCATTTATTCGTACAATGAGCTCAATTGATGCTGACAGAGATACATTCAACTTCTTTTAAGGGCAATTGGATCATTTATCAAAAGTACGCTTCCTCTGTTTTTGTTGTAAATTATGACTTTATTTATTAGTTTTCAGGGCTAATTAAAGTGTTTGTTTAGTTTCAAGGGGCCAAAGATGTATGGTACCTATCTAGGTACTTACAGGTAGGTAGGTACTCATTCCAAAAATTAATAGCAACATTTATATAAATAAAATTAATTAATAACAACGAGGTTTATGTAACGAATAATACAAGTACTTAAGTAATTAATTTAAAAAAAAACACATTTTAAAATATAGGCTCACAATAAATACATAATGGTAAAAATACCATTTATCTATGTAAACGAAAATATTTTTAGTGAGTCTAGTAGGTATTTCACTAGATATGTCATAACTATAAGACTGGTAAAACTTGTATTTATAAATTTCGTTGTAATTTAACAAAAATAAATTTAATTATCGATAAAATCACATATAATTAAAAAATAAGGGAAAGTAGCAGACTAACTAAAAAAATATATAGGCGAGTTCTAACGTCTCTTTTTTATAGAATAAATATTCACCAAAATTTTCTTACCTGTAATTAATATTTTCAGCGACGAAAACATAGTTTACATGTGTCATAGAAATCATGAACAAAGTTAAACAAATTAAAATATATTGTATTGTTTGAAACTTTCCGAACCGTTCAATTTGCGTGAAAAGATCACTTTTTCCACTTTCATTTTTCGTTTCACTATTAACCGCGGTCATATTTTTAATTAATTTAAATGTTCCTAATCTAAGTTAAATTTCTAGTCCATGAACGCAAGTTTCTGCGAACGATACGCCAATATCAAACGACGGGATTGTACTAATGCGGAATCGTTGAAACAAACACAACTGCTCACTATACAGTTATGCCTAAATAAATATTTATAAAGAAGGCTCTGTCATTAGGACGAATTAAAAAAAACCGGTCAAGCGTGAGTCTTGTCTAGTGCAGAATATTCAGTACGAATTTACAAAACATGACATGTGTCGTCGTTGCCGCCAGTAGCAAGATCTAATTGATATATGACTTAGGCGAGACTCTTTTATCTAGTAATATTATCACGTCATTGTGGGGTAGGTAGTACATGCTATCGTAGGAGAAGGGGTTGGACTGACACCCCGATCCAGGGCCGTCTGTAACCTATTATAGGCTTTGAACTGTTTGGGATAATGGGGCCCCACGTAGAATGTATGAATGCGAGAGCAACTACATAAGCGACGTCGAAAATTTATCACCCCGTCTTTGATATGTTAGATTTTCTTTTGACAGTGTTTGGCTAAGACGCGACGATGGCAGGAACAGAGAATTTACCATCGCAGGGCCTTAGCCACTTGCCCAGAGGGGCCAATGGAGAAACGGCCCTGCCCCGACCGCCTATGTATCAAGGACACAGAATTCGAGTCGGAACCACTGCTCCATGGCGGTCGGTCGAACTATGGCATCCTTGCTCTATTACGCAGGATTTGTAGTAAATAGTAGGAACCATATTAAGGACATAAAGCATTCTGTAACACAATATCCAGTCGAAAATCTGTGGTTTGGTACTTATTATTAGTTTACCCGTTGGTATATACCTACTATTTCATAATGTCAAGGTTTGAAGTTAGACCTGCGGAGTTGTTGCGTAACACAATAGTAGCAGACTTTCATTTCAACAAGATTCATTGCGTTTTTTACTTTGTTGAGCATATACATTTGGTGCAGGATTCGCTTAACTAGCAAGTCTAGAAGTCTTAATGCTATGAGCAAAGGGTATTCAAAATACAATGAAAACTTAATTCTTTACCAATGAATTAATACACATCTAGTTTCGTATGTTAAAGAATCATTTTATATGTATAACGTTTAACATTATTTACCGTAAGCGTAAAGAATGTGTGAATATGCTAAAAGAAAACAGCGGAAAACAAAATGTATACAGTAATAAACTTAGCTGCTACGTATAAAACCTACCTATTGCAATAATAGGTAGGTAATTGAAATTCTTACAAGACCTGAATATGCAGATAAAGATGTCTCTGTACCGGTTATTGAACTGCACCTACCTACTCATTGAGGTCTATTTAAAACTATTCGTTAAATAAAGATATACTAACACATCTATCTCTAGAATTTCTAAGGTAGAGGCGACTTGTACTGAGAGCCTTTTTGGGGGAAAACGGAACAACTTAGAATTTTCTTTTGATAATCTCCTGCATGCAAGACTGGGAAAGATAAAAAATGGATGTAGGGTTCCTCCATCAACCTAGAACAGTAGGCACGGACACTGCTGGACATAAGCTGCTCCAATTGCAAGCTCTTGAAAGCCCTTGATGTACTGTCTATAACATAACATTATAATTACCAGTCAACGCAAAGAGCTAAGAGGTACTTAAGTACCAAAGCCCCATTCACATAAAAAATAACTTTAATAATAATCAATAACTCTGTCCTTGATATTAAATTGTCGATGACGTATTTGACTACGAATTTAATTCGGCAAGTACATAATGTACTAGGTTTTTTCATTAACATTTTTTTTATAGAACGCTGAGGATAGAACTTATTCGTTGATTTGAATTAATTGATTCGTTATTCCGCGAACTGCGCAGGATTGTAAAGCAAATACGTATCTATCGCTTTTATAAGGATCCTGCGCAGAATTATTATTTGGTCAGTCGAGTAAATAGTTCAGTAACCTCATTAATTCGAATTCAATTTAAAATATTGTTACGTAAGGTTTTCTTAGCCTGTTCAGCCGATTATGCGGCCTCTGAATGTATTTTAACTTTGAATACTTTATGCATGAATATGTTTGCCTTAATGTAATCTCTAGAAATCTGTAAACGATTTTTTGTCTCTTATCAGAACGGCTAATCAATATTCATGACTCATTGGAGAGCAAGGTAGTTTTATCTCGGAAAATGTTTTCTTAATATTTGTTTGCGGGAGTAGCCTTTGAAACAGTTAGTAGGATTCGATTCCCTATAATGGAAGGTCAACCAAGGGCACATCCTGCGTGGGGTGAGTCGCTAAACACACAATGTTCTTGCATACTGGGGGGTTCCCATCAAAAGCTTCTAAATAAGCTTTCCTTGGACAATACATTAAAATCTATTATTCTTACTTTTGGGCTTTTCCATCTATTAACATACTTATGAGACTGCGTCAATATTGATCATGGGCCAGGCGAGGCCGATTGCTCAACTACAGCATATTTTACAATGATCTTTCTCCAATGAAAAATCTGGTACCTTTTCTTATTTTTTCGTGTGAAATCCTTACCAAACTAAAATTCCTTCTAGTACCATGTGCCAAGGTCGCATCATCAAGTGCGGCCGTTCTCACGATCGCACTCTTTGAGCCTGACTCCTCGAACGAAGATACAGCCCCAAATTCGCCGCGCGGAGGCGCTCCTTATGGTGCCGGAGATCCTTAAGTGCCTTTTGACGTCCGGCTGTACTTCTGGTACGAGTGGAATGCGAGGTATGCTCTCTCCCACTCCGCGACAGCATCCCACGTGTTTTCGCTTCCAACCATAGACTGAACCACGGCCGGAAGCGAGAAATCACCCACACCAGGTGCCGCGACGAGTCAAAGTTCCTCCAAAGTCAAGCTCAAGCTCCTCCAAACTCCTCCAGCGTATGTTCCGCCGTTGCGAAACCCATGGAAACAGAGAGCCTTGTTCAAAGCCACCTCGAGACCCAGGCCCCGAGTCCTTACAACGACCTTCGCAACTCCTGCCGTAGTCATTATGGCCGATTGCCGGTGCGTATGCCCCCGGGCCATCACCAGATCGTGTCATAGCACGTTACGTTGACGCCGCCCGTGGGGAAGTGCACCGCGCATCACTTAATCGTAACCTGCAATGTTCCACAGCAGCGGCCCCAAAACTGAGGCCTGTGGAATTTTGCATGAAAACTTCGTACCTAACTCGTCAAAAGAGGGAATGGTTAACGCAGAGGTTCAATGTTTCACTGTACTGGATGCTGCGCTACGTGTAGTAGGTTCGATAATTATACGGAAAAAATATTTTTCTAATAGCTTACAACACCTATCTCGGCTGTTTGTGAAGTTACATTATGTGGGGCTATGGATTAGTGTTAACATGAGAAACCTAGTGTGGGGTGGGGAGACGTTATTTTTGCGTACCTACCTACATAACATCATTCACCCTCCTGTGAAAGAAAGGTATTTATGTAAGTACTATGTATCAGAAATAACTGTTCTGTTAAAACTTTTACGTCATTGTCGCAGCCTACATGTTAGGTTAGTTGTTGTTTAGTAATTGCTGAGCGAAGGTGGGAAAGAACTACTTTGACTGAATATATCATTCAGCTACGTTTCACGCATAATTACGATGTTTCTAGTTTTCGTGATGTAACTAATATTTATGTTTAACATACCTTTTAGCTACCTACCTAAATATCAAAGGCGTGGCTGTGACGACATAGATGGGGCTAAACACGTGACAAAGACGGAAAGGAAAACAACAAGTTAACGATCATAATTTATTGATCACACATTCGTGAGGTGGTAGCGAGTAATGTCCTCGATAAGAAAGAAATGATTTTATATTATTTGTATATTGAATCAATCGTAAAAAGAATTTTAGGGATAAACGTCAACCCAACTACAAAATAGACTAAAACAAAGAATAAATGTATTTTTGAAACTTCGCGTATCCAATCGCTCTGCTCTCTGCCAGCAGTTACTGCATAATCTGTGGTTAATGGCCGCCGCGTAGTAGGCGCGAAACGTCAACGTCAATTTTTGGCGTTTCGAAATGGCGGTCTTGGTCAGCGTTTCATTATAAATAAACAATATTAAAGTTTTTATACTATCGCTCTGTTACAATGCATATAAAACAGGTAACATATCGACCTCTTAAACTTCTCGTGGCTTAAAAGTTATAAAATATGTTCCTACTTCCGTAAATTATTGCAAATAGAAGTGACGCTATTGTAAGTGCCTCTGTTTACAGGTGATAATCCAGGGTTTCAAGAGTTATCGCGAGCAAATTGTTGTGGAGCCGTTCGATAAACGACACAATGTCGTTGTTGGGCGTAATGGTTCCGGAAAAAGTAACTTTTTCCATGGTAAGTTCTGACAACTTGTTTATGTAGTACACCATCATTTTTGCATGATGTGGCTGAACTATACGATTGATTCTAGCCTACACACCGACACCACACATTAGGCTACATTTTCTTAAAAGTCCAAGTAATACCAATTAACCAATGTTATTGAAGTATCCCTGCACTAATGTATCACGTTTGTTGATTATTTTCAGCCATTCAATTTGTGCTAAGTGACGAGTTCTCTCATCTGCGACCGGAGCAGCGTCTCGCCCTGTTACACGAAGGGACTGGCCCAAGAGTAATCTCTGCCTTTGTTGAGATCATCTTTGACAATTCTGATAACAGGATACCTGTAAGTAACAATTAGGTGATTTCTGGTAAATTATGATGTAAAGACTCTTTTAAAAATCATTGAAATGCAGACTGCAGACAGTATTTCAATATTAGTGATGCTGTACTTTAATTTAATGCTTTTAGAAGTTTCACTAACCTTTTCTGTGTAGTTGAATCCTTTCTTTACTGCAAGATATCACTGTTAGATATATTTGTTCGCATAAACTGTTGTGGTGGATATAATAAGAATGATTTGATGTTCCAGAATTTTTTATCTAATTCATCTCATGTGTAGTTACGTATTCCTTCTTAGAAGTAACTAGTTATGTTATGAAATAGCCGCATGAATAGAGCAAAACGAGATTAGGAATATAAAATGAAATCACTATTTTTTTACAAGTTTTATATATTCTCTAATGTAACAAATTCAAATAGTAGCAGTTGCACAAATAATTAAGAACGATTTATTAACCTTTTGACCACCAGAGCGTAAATGCATCGGCGTACCTCCCACGCCAAGCCCACAAAGTCGGCAAATACCTACAAAAATGAATAGGGATTCCAAAATTTTATCAATAACCAATGAATCATTGCTTTTCGTCCCCAATTTTTTAAATAAAATATTACTTGTAACATCATAATTTTATTTAATTTGGCTCTAAAATGTTGGTTTCTTGTCGGCATTAGCCGACGGTGGTGTGTTGGGCACGTTTTAATTTGTCGACTATACCAGACCGTGGTGGTCAAAAGGTTCAACTGCTCAGGAGTTGTTTTATATGAAAATTAGAATAAATAAGACACATGTGAAGTGCGTGAAGAAAAAAGCAATTTAATATATCTTAAACTTAAATCAATAGTTATTAATAGCATGACCACGGGTTTTGATCATTGTCGTGCTGGAATTCAAAGTCAAAATAACGGGAAGCACGTCTTCAGCATAAGGTAACATTGTCTCTTCCAGTATATTTTTGTATTGGAATTGATCCACGTTTCCTTCTATCATCTTAACAGGTCCAACACCTTGTCCAGAAAAGCACCCCTAAATTTTCAAATTTCCCCCAACATTTTTTTATGTACTGTGTGTACTGTCTGTGTGTTTGTTGTTTTTTTTGTGTGTGTATGTTGTTTTTTTTAGCTGTCGAAAGCTTTATTCGGAGGGCGTCGTACATTTCGTTATCCATCAGAACTTGGGCTGTTTAATTTTGTCTCGTCAGAAACATGAATATTTTTTCATTGTCTAACTGTCCAGTTTTCATACCTTCTTGCAAATGGAAGCCGGGCTTGCCTATGGCTCCTTTTCCGTGAAACTTTTCTTCTACCAAACGCCTTCGAATAGTGCGTGCTGGGATTTTTTCACCTAAATATTCTTTTCTCAGCTCATTAGACCCTATAAAAGGATTTTGTTTTGCCAAACGAACGGTGTTTCGATCATCTCGACGAGATACGCAAAATACGCACTTTGACGTGGAATTGCGGACAACAGCCCGTACTACCTATACCTACCATCTCATGTTCATATTCATATTCATATTCATTTAATTGCGTTCCACAAGGTAAAAACAAAGATGTTAACAAAAGGCTTAGAGCTAAGAGCCGTTGTAGACCCTGTTAGGGCACAGCAAAATGTATTATTAATTGATAACTATTTCTTAAAAATAAACTTAGCAACTAAAATTTAAATATTAAAATAAAATTATACATTAACATTACACATTACTTAATTCAATTTGGATAACAATTTAATAACATAAATAATAATTGGAAAGCTATTTTAATTAAACACTTACAATTTTTACATTTAATTAAAGTTATATTTAGGTAATTATCACAAAAATGTATTTAATAACAGACCTTTTTTTTATTACAAATTAATTATTACTGAAATTTGGTTTCACGAGTATCACAATTTGAGACAATTTATATTTTATAAATAACTTGTTGTATCCATATTTAGTAGTCTTATAATCCTCAATTAATTAATCTCGACGAGATGACTTTCTCTGTTTAGGTACACGCAGAACATTTGAAGTTTGATACGTGGCAAAATGCTTTACAGGGTGGAAAACCATCGTTTTTGAGCATTGCAGATGGCTATCTTTTTATACGATCAGTTTTTCTCGCGAAGTACTTCCCTTGTAGATTTATCACAAATTTTATTTTTTCCTTTTTAATTGTTTTTATATGAAGCAATCACCTTAAGAATTTTACAGCACTAAATAGCGCCAAAATTATACGAATAGTGAACTACAACCACAGAGCCATAGTGTTCTTTATTTACATTTGAATTTAAAAAAAAAACTATTCAGCATTCTTAATTATGTGACCAACCAGTAAATAGTAATACTAGGTTCAGATGTAATGTATAAAGTATATCTATTTATTTTTAGCCAATCATGTGTATCAACGAATGTACCGCTAGCGTGAAAAACTTTCGCGGTACCGAGAGAAATACAAAAAAAATACATGCAATTAGTTATACTTGTTAGTTTGAAAAAATATTCCCTTAAATAAGCGTTTTTAATTATATGACCACCACTGTATATGGTATAGGATGTGTTGCCAATGACATCACACAATTGTAGTAAACACGGGTAAATTTTTAAGCATTTATTTTCACCAATAAAGTTACTGTTTTTGCAATTGAAAATATTCTTCTACCTTCTATTCTTCTAACTTTTAAGGGGTTTAAAATAGGTGCAGTCCCACACAGCCAAGTCCGCTTGGACAAAGGGAGAGGGCATAGTGCTCTAATCCAAAAAAATACAGATTCCCTAAGGGATTTTAACTATGAACAAACTACCAGGGGTGTTCTCACATAGAACACCCCTGGTAGTTGGTTCATAGTTAAAATCATCTTTCCAAGTAGGACAAGGATCCGCAGAGGCACCCAATGGCTAGTCCGGGAGTAGCTTTATTAATTACTATATTCTTTCGGGGGTCATTAGGTCGTGGAGAATCTTTACACCGCGATTCAGAAACGTGTTGTAAATGCGCAGCACTATCCAGTAGTGTTTATCGGAACTTTTACAATAGACATGGTCAATGAGTAGCTGCCAATGATGAATCTCTTATATGACTCGGCGTTTACAAAACCTTAAGTATGTTTCTTAAAATGGTATAAAAAAATGGTAAAAGTACAATCTAAGAGCAAAACATGTTATGCCAAAAGCATGCATTTTATTTTGGTTACTTTGTTGATTTCAAATGTAGTTTGTATTATGTAAAGAGTTCTTCCTTTATCTATTTAGAACTGGTCTTCACTTTCTGTTAAAATAATTAAAGCTTAATAAATTTAACAAACAATAAATTGACAGATATGGTAAAGTAGAGCAACTTTCTTTTCCACCTGATAATAATATCTTTTAAATGTTACATTCTCTATTTTCTAATATTTGCATTTTGGATGTGTGTATTTAATGATGCAAAACAACAAAACGAACTTAACATGGTTTTGCTCCTAAATATCTATTATGAACAGAAAAGTAGGATACTATCTGAACTATTTTTAGAAATGTTATTATAATAATAATACATTCATTTATTTCAGGTAAATAACACCCATTGTCACATAATTAATACAAATTTTACAGAGAAAAAAAAATATACATCAAATGTCATTAAAATAAACCAAATAAACTAAAATAAAAATAAGTAATGACAAATAAAATGAAATTAACGATAATCAAATTAAATTAAATAAAATCAAAATAAACTAAAATAAAATAAGTAACGTCAAATAAAATAAAATCAATGAAAATCAAATTAAATTAAATTAAATCAAATAAACTAAATTAAGTTAAATAAATTAAATTAAATCATGGTTATATGTTATATATATATTATGGTCATATAGGTTTGATCTGTAAACTTTTACATTACTTAGCTGGTTATTTATAAATTTGAAATTATTAAGCAATCTTTAAAAAGCAAATAAAGTTATTATTTTAAATGAAAAATGTATGTATAACACAAGTTTATTTTCTTTGTCTTTCAGATTGAAAAAGATGAAATCTTCCTCCGCCGAGTCATTGGATCGAAGAAAGATCAGTTCTTCCTCAACAAGAAAGTGGTGCCTCGCTCCGAGGTACTCAATCTACTTGAGAGTGCTGGCTTGTCTAACTCCAACCCTTACTACATTGTGAAACAGGGAAAGGTAAGAAACGGTGACAACTTTTAACACTTCCATCATCATAATTTCAGCCGAAAGACGTCCACTGCTAGACATAGGCGTCCTACAAGCTTTTTGGGGTGGTTTTTGCCATACTCGCCACGCCTGGTAGGCGGTTTGGCGATCGCCATACGTATGGTTTTAAAAATGCATAGCGAACGCTGCTGCCCATTCTCTAGTAACTTCCTTAGTCGCCTTTTACGAAACACACGGGAAAAATAAAGTGGTGTTATTCTTTTAATGCGGCACCACACGGACCACACTTCCATTTTCGACTAATAAAAAATGCTTCTGGGAACGTTTTCACTGTGACTACGCGCCCACGACGTCCTGCAGGCCGCATCCTTGCAATCCCTCCCCTTGGGCCCCGCTCCTTACGTAAATGACGTAAATGATTCGCCTATGAGTGTGTAGGGATGATCGATGTTGCAAAAACATCGATGATGGCATTGATAATGACATCGATAGTTTAACATCGATACTCGATAATTATCGAACACAAAACATCGATGTTGGTCAACATAGATGATTTTTGCAAACATCGTCAACAATAAATAAAACAACCATAAAATCACGAATTTTTTTATAAATTTATAATGGAGATATCAGTGTAAAAACCAAGTAATAATTACTTTATTTTCAACGGATGAACAGTACACACGTCGCAAAGTCTGACACGGCACTCAGCACAGTCCACAGATCAAAAATTTAGAACGAACGCGACAAAGGTTTCCTTTTTTGTGTTTTGGTTGCATTTAGAATTTAAATAAATAGGTAGTTTGTGGAAGCGTTCAAAGATTTCGATTATGTGTGTGTCCGCGACCAAATTTCGATAACTATTTACTACTCATTTATTTTTGATTATTCGATGTGTCCGTGACATCGATGTTACGATGTTTTATGTAATGCAATATCGATGTTAAAACATTGATGTTTTATCTTCTAATACGATGATCATCGAGCATCCCTAGTGTGTAGCTAAAGAACATAGCTACACAATGCAACAATCACGGATCACGAGAGCAAGTCCTGTATTTAGGATAAATTCAAGGAATTCCGATGACGCGCTGGGCTTGTCATCGGCTCACGGAGCAAAACACTAATAAGTTTTTCTCCGTGCGGGGGACGACCCAGGGTCGTTATTGGCTGTGTAACTGTTACCACTCTAAGGCCCGCTTGCTTGTACCCCAAATCACTTAATGAATTTAGTGCATATTTAAAATAATATATCTGTAACTTGCTAGTTTTTAAAGCTAGGCTATAGCCTGGGCTGTAGATATGACACTTCAAGCTTTAGAAAAGGACTAGAGACACCGCTATTAGTGACACGAATAACACTACTTAGGCAAAATTTAGTAAAACTTGTGTCATAATACATAATAATACATTTCTTATGTACAGGAAAGTACTGTATTTTATTAGCCTCTCTTTAATATCTTATCTTTATTTACAGATCAATCAAATGGCCATAGCACCTGATTCCCACAGATTAAAGCTCCTACGAGAAGTGGCTGGTACCAGAGTGTATGATGAGCGCAGAGAAGAATCTGTCACTATTCTCAAAGAGACGGTTGGAAAGGTAACATTTTTCCTAATTAGTTCACTGTTCAGACCAAGATGAGGTGACATGAGATCGAGTTTTATATAGCCTGATACCTGAAGTTTTGAATTGACTCATTCGTACATTTTTCACAATCCATGATGATCACCACAATCTATGAAAATCGAGGTCATCATTAATTTAGTAAAAAATACAAAATGTCGATGAAATCGTATTAAAGATATGAGCTGTTACTATGGTGTACTAAAACACATGCTATTCTACAGGTGGAGAAAATCAACGAATTCTTGCAAACTATTGAAGAGCGTCTCAAAACTTTGGAAGAGGAGAAAGAGGAATTGAAAGAGTATCAGAAATGGGACCGAGCCAGGCGTGTGTTGGAGTTTATTATTCACGATACTGAACATAGAGAGAATAAGAGGAAGCTTGAAGAGGTAAGAGATAATTAGACTGTAGAAAGGTGTAATAGGCAAAGTCCATAATTGATTCTTTTTGTTTAACAATTAAAATAATCTCAATAGAAATCTAGATTGAAGTCTGACTTAAACTTGATTTCATGTATGTATTTACTTATTTTTGTCTCAAATGTCACCTTTCATTAGTGCAGACGAATTTTAAAGAAAGGTGTAAATGCCCAAATCTCATATTTGATACTTATTTGTACAATACTGCTTACTTACGAAAATCTCAATATAAATTGAGGTCTGGCTTAAAATTGTTTTCATGTACTTATTTTTTGTATAAAATATCATCTTAGTTTACTAGATGTTGAGCTTTTCCTTATTTATGCAATTAATCCTTATATCAATGATATCAAAATCACTTATCGTGCGCTCGTGATTTACAAGGACTAACGCTATTTATTTTTGTTAGCTGGAGAAGATGCGCTCAAACAGCGGCAAAGAGCAGCAACATTATGCTGACATGGTGAGGGAGGCGCAGGAACACGTCAGGGAAGCTAATAGGTAACAATAGCTCTTTTTCCATTATAAAAAAACAATGATTTGAACAAAAGAAATCTTCCAAATCTATGGTTTGGATTGGGCAAGCTTAATTTTTCTGAGTAAGGGCGAATTTCACCAATTAAATCGAACGCTATTTGTGTCATGATTGTTGGGTAATATTGACACTGACAGCTGTTGAACGCATTTTAGATGTACTGATTTTTTTTTTGAGGCTGGGAAATCATCAAATAACTTCTCCCGCTCTGGGGAGCGGGAGGGCGTGTCAGACTTTTACTGACTAAAACCCACGCGTGTTCCTTCAGTTGCCTGTGTGCCAGAGGCTGCGGTATCCCTTTCGAACAACCCGCACCGATCACGTTCAGTTTCATTGGTGACCTCAGCCCTAAATGATAGATTCCTGGAAAATTTAAAAAATACATTCAAAATAAAAACCTCTATACCTTTGGTTGGTTGGTTTCAAAACTGTAAATAGTTATAAATATGTTGTGTTCGCGTTACTTATTTTTAAAATTATCCAGTACTGGATCTTACGTGTTTTCGATTATTATAGAAAGTTAAAAGAGGCTCGCAAGGACGTCGCTGCGGCTCGAGAAGAGAAAGACATCTTGTCAACAGAACAACAACAGCTGTTGAGAGAGAAGACCAAACTGGAACTTGGTATTAAAGACTTGTCTGATGACGTAGATGGAGATAATAAGTCAAAGGTAAACAAATGTTTTATGTAAGGTAAATTCTAATGCAACACATTAAAAAACTCGATACATTACAAACAAACGTTGCAAGTCAGTCTCCACCTGCCTTTGTGGGTTGAGATCTTACCGCAGAAACTAGATTCAAAGTAGTTTAAGACCATAATAATTATCTCACTTAACCCTGCCATAAAATCGTGTATACAAATCCTTAGGAAAGAGCCGAAGGCGAGCTCGAGCGTCTTCGGCAACAGATATCCGAGAAAGAACGCGAACTTGAAGAGTTGAAACCTAAATACGAAGAGATGAAGGCACGTGAGGAGGAATGTACCAGAGCTTTGGCACTGAACCAGCAGAAACGACAGGAATTGTATGCCAAGCAAGGGAGAGGCACGCAGTTCACTTCGAAGCAAGACAGGGATAGATGGATTGAGAAGGAACTCAAGTATGTCGCTTGATCGCTTTTGTCATTAGTTTGAACCAGTTTTCTAGTTTCTTAATTCATGAATATGGATTGCCATCACTGCTTTATACAAAAAAAAAATCATACAAAAGTAGTTCCTAATAATTTTTCTTAGATATAAAGGTAAAATTTTGCACATAGTGATTATTTTGTGCTTCTACTATGAAAGATGCCTCAACTTATCATTTGGTCGTTCATGGTCAATGTTTGTATGACTTTGGGGTCTAGTAACCCAACATTGTACTTTATCTGTCAACTATTATTATATTAGGGGTAACATTCAGAGACAAGTTCTGCATAAAATTGCACTTCAATCTTCCATGATCTCGCTATAATGCACCTACTTTAACAGATTGAATCATAAGCTTACGCTAAGTTTCGTCTCTGTATTTTACCCTAAGACTTCGGTTTTCCCCGATGCCTCAACTTACCGAAATCCAATTTCCAGGTCTCTAAACAAACAAATAAAAGACAAGAAGGACCACGAGACAAAACTCCGAGACGATCTTCGCCGCGACGCGAACAAGTTGACAGAACTAGAAAAGAGAATAGAAGAGACTACGAAGGAGATGGAGAGACAACGCGTGGCCATAGACGATCACAACAAACAGTACTACGAGTGTAAAAAGAGGAAGGACCAGGAACAGAGTGCTAGGAAGTATGTATTATTTCTACAACGTTAAAAATTAACGCAAGACCTCATTCACCCCAATTTAGAGTATTGAGTTAAAAGCATAATACAATGACCAAAACTTATATATTTTTTAAAGCCAACTGTTAAATTAAAGAAACCATGTTGACCTTAGCATTACCATGTGCATTTAATATTGAGTGTTATTGCTTGAAATAAGATTGAATTTTCTTTGGCTCAATCGGCAGTAGGTATGGCAAAATACATAATTTTTTATAAATTAAAAGTTACTGGAATCGATTCAGTAGTCAATTAGGAACAAACTATTTTCAGGTCTTGCATTTATTCTGTTACACCTTGTATAGTTATGTATATCTTTTTCTTCGGACGGTACCGTGAGCTCCTGCGCTTACACACACATTCACTAACATAAGCAACTCATAGTTCTTATGTTGATAGAACAGATATAGAAAAAAAAAAGAAAAATAAAAGATATAGAAAGAAAAGAATGTAACTAGGAAGCTATAGGCTGTAACTTCCTAGTTACATTCTTTTACGATTTCTGACAGCCTAATCAGCGGGGTAATTGCGTAACACATTAAAAGTGGAAATGCCTTTCATTTTGACAGTTCAACAATATTCATTGCGCTATTTACGTTGTTCAGCACTCGCATTTTTCGAACATGATTGTGAAGCTATGTATTAGTAAATATCCTTCAAAATGATCCAGATTCTGATTGATAGTGTGTTACGCAATTAGGGTGCAGATGTGATCAGAAAATTTCATGTTCGCTGTTTTGCTGGGTTGGTGAAAATACCGACGGCTAATCGTGACCAATTGATTCCAATAAAGCTTTTAGAAACTGAGGGTCAGTTAGTGTGTGGTAACAGTACTATTATCTTTCGAAGCGACACGCACTTTACATGTAGTAACCAAATGTAGAAACACGCTGTGAATGTGTGCGTGAAGATACACACATACACACACCATCGCACACACAAACACACCCTCATACACACACACCCTCACACACACACACACCCTCACACACACACACACACACCCTCACACACACACACCCTAACACACACACACACACACGACTTCGCCATTGTCTCGGACGGTACCGAGAGCTCCTTCGCTTACACACATTCACAGCGTGTTGTACACTTGGTAACCATTAGTAAAGCGCGCATCGCTTCGAGAGAAAAGACATTATATTTGATAAAACTAGAAAATGCAATTAAATTCAGTTATAACAGATTCTACTACTAACTGTTGCCAAGGATAAAACAACTTAACTTGCTTTTAGTGAATTATGGCGCAAAGAAACTTCGCTAACACAGAATCTATCGTCTCTGAAAGATGATTTGGCAAAGGCTGATCAAGCACTGCGGTCTATGGCGGGAAAGGTAAATATAAGTTTAATACTTTACTGAGCTTTGTGGCTAATTATTAACAGCCGCACGAATCGATCGATCAGGTAAACCTACGCTTGACGCGGTTGGTCCATGGATGGGTGACCATCTTTACATATCAAGAGCCCTCCCGTGCCTCGGAAAGCACGTTTAGCCGTTGGTCCCGGCTGTTATTCGTGGAACTTTGACAGTCGTAATGGGTTGTTCGAAAGAAGCCCGAAAGTCTGACAACCAGTCTTATGAAGTGGTCTTGTGATACTCAGTAATTGGGTTGTGGAGGTCAGATAGGCAGTCGCTCCATGTTAAATACATTCAGATGCATCCGTTTAGACTGGAAGCCGACCCCAACTTAGTGGATTAAAGGCTAGGCAGATGACTGAGTTATAAAATGAACAAGCTCAATAAGCTTTTACGAAAAAAAAAAATGGTTAGTCTCCAAGTTGTCTATGATGGAGTCAGCAAAACAACTTGGCAAACTTGGCGTTTTTGTACCACTACAGAGGATAACTCTCAATCATTAATGGTCTACCCAGCTATGGAATAATGTACCTTATGTTCTTTGTACTAGAAGAGTTATTCCTTTGCAGCCCATTCTAAACGGAAGGGACAGTGTACGCAAAGTACTGGAGACATTCCAAGAGAGGGGCGGCGAGTGGGCTAAGATAGCCACGCAGTACTACGGACCTGTCATCGAGAACTTTACGTGTGACAAGACTATTTATACAGCTGTTGAGGTAAGTTATTTTTTGTTGGGTGCTTAATTTACTGTAAATGTTTTTGTTATAAAATTCGTTCTGAAATGTGGCCATGAAATGACTTTAAGGTGAATCTAGTCGACATTTTTTCCATGCAAACTTCGGGAGTGTATTACTCCACTGTTCGATGATCTACATCAAAAATTAAACATGGTATGGTTTTGTCGTATTATTAATATTGTCGGTGTATGTACGGAAACAGAATACTAAAATAAAAAGCCATTCAAAAGTTATGAGCCAACAAAGATTCGTTTTTCTTGCTAATTTAACCGAACTTTGGGCGTGTTTAAGTGTAAAATCTCCAAAACCAAGTACCAAACACAACAAAGTTCAATTATAGAAAAGTTTAATAAACTTTATTGGTCATTGATTTATGCACTGATTTTTCTTAAAACCCGATCTTCCGAAGGACTTTTCTTATATTTTTAGCCGCCTGTTTTACTATAAATGATCCTGTATCTCACTCAATAATGTTGTGCGTGTAGACTAGCCTCTAACTGCTCATCACTGATACTACCTCTGTCGGACACGAAGCCTGGTGGGACAGCGTGCTTTTTAGCCAGGCCCACCAGTGAGTTCGAGCCCGCGACTAGGTACCCCTTAATCTCACTAGCCTGTATTGTCCCACTACAGGGCAAAGGCCTCCCTCCCCATTTCCACACAATAGGGTATGACACCCATTTTTAAAGTATCTTAATTGGATTCTAAAAAGTTCATAAACCACAAAAAATCAACATTTTTATCGAATCGATTAGTGCCATAAAAATGCATTTAAATTTGACATTTGTGTGCAATGCATTTCGCGCGTAATTTGACAAAAGCGCTGGACGCAGTGAACGCCATATTGCTCTGTGGGTATGTTGTCAGTTTGCTGTGTAAGCAAATGCAGTGATATTTTGTATGATTATTGAAGATTTAAAAAATGAGCTATTATTCTTCTTATCGTTGGTTTGCTGTTCCTGAATGTAACATATTATTTCAATAAAAATTACTTTGGTTACGAAAATGATAAACGTACAAAGTTGTTAAGTTAATTAGTTTAAACAGCGGTATGATGTAATAATATGCCGGCTAGTATTTCATGGTGTTCAAAAACAGACTAAAAAAGCTGAAATCTTTTAACAGAATTTTAAAATGTATTTTGTTGTGTGCGTTTAGTGGCACCCAATCGGTGGTTCTCTTAGCCCATTTGTCATCTAACATGCGGAAGACATGTCCGGCCCAGTTCCACTTAAGCTGAGCGGCCTTCTGGGTTACGTCCGTGATTTTGGTTGTAAAATGGCTCATAATTATTGTATTTAGTTCGGTTTTTCTTGGTGTGCGTTACCCAGGCCAGATGTTGTCGAAAATGGTCATTTGAATCTTTTAGATAATTAGTTTTGCGGCTTCTGTAATTGTTGCGCACATTTTTAAATTTGTTGCGCTTATACTTTTTTAATTATTTCACAAAAACATTTCCTGCTGGGGTAACGTTACCCCAGCCAGACCTTTTTCTTTCTAATGGGAATATTTAAATAATTACTAGCTATAAAATTAGTTGTCTAGATGAAGTAAATGTTGTGCCTTATTTTGTATTTGTTCTTTCATCGGTTGCGAAGTTATTCGAGATTTTGCTGGGGTAACGTTTTTTGTTTTGCTAGATCTTTGAAATGGTTAAGCGGATTCTTATCATATTTTGTACATGGCTTCTTGGGAATTAGTTTAAATTTGTTCTGCAATAAAAAAACCAAAATAATACATAGCTTAAAGGTTATTTCATTAAATAGAAAAACACTTCAATTGGTCCCAGCACTCTCAATAAGAGCTCTAAAGACTTACTTTAAACGTTATTTTAAAGCTTGTAACTGCCTTCAAATGTATGTGAAGTTTCATTAGTATCGTGTAAGTATTTAACAAGTTATGATGATATTGAGTTCTTCACGAGCACGGTCTTGATGCGCGCGGTGTTATTTGGCCACTGGATTGGTTATATGAACTGAATGTTATGTCAATTATTAGTTTTTTAGTTCAGTTGTATATCAGTAAAATTTCAGCTCAGTACATTGGATAATTAATGAGATAATACGATTAAAGTCATCAGGAAGTGAATGACCGTGGTAACCCGACCAAGTTTAGGTGGTTACGAAAAAGCGAAAACGCAGAACATTATACTATCTTTTGAAATGTTTAGTATAATACACCTTACAATTTCGGTACAGACGCGTACACTGTTAAATACATTAATAATATAATAATATCTGTACTATGAAAACATTATTATTATCTTCCAGTTGCACAAACTTATCAAAAATCACTGATATAACATGTCGTTCGGTGGGACGCGGAAGGGATGGGGTGAAGGGGCGCATTGTTTGCATATCGCACTAAACATGCTCCGTAATCACATAATTCATCTTGTAGAGTGCGCATGCGTTTCGGCAGTTCCGTTTCCTGTTTTTGCAAATATTTATAGAGTGCGTGAGAGCTAATATAAAATAATAAGTGTGGCGAATTACTGCTAATGTGGAGTGCTTCTATTGATGATCATAGTTATGGTGCAGGCTGCTTAATGAATTCACGAACAAGGTAAGCTTGTATAATGTAACTACAGAAATAGTAGCAAAATTATTATTAATATGTACATGTTGTTAGGTACTTATCTAAAACTGTATTTTTTTAAGGCTTAAATATTTAAATTTAGGAACTTATTATTTTCTTTTCTTTCGTACTTAATTATTACCTAGACTAGAAATCTCAACAATGATAACGACATATTTATCCTTCGCTACATAGTACCTATAAAACAAAGTCGCTTACCGTTTGTCTGTCCCTGTTTGCTTAGATCTTTAAAACTACGCAACGGATTCTGAAGCAGTTTTTTTAAATAGATAGATTGATTCAAGTGGAAGGTTTTTGTGTATAGGTATATTGTCAAAATATGACTTGAAACTTGATTAATGAAATTCATGACTTAGCGACCGATTTTTATCGTTATCAATGTCGGGAGTCGGGACTACCGCAACAGGTAGGTATTTATTTATTTCCACAAACTCCTTGGACACGTAGTCTTTAAGAAATCCATAATTACCTTGTTGCGACACTCGCGTTGATATGAACTCGCAAATAGATGACGATTCGAGTTTCAAATATGTAGGTAGCAAAACTACAATTGAAACCCCATTAAGGATTTAGACAAAAAAAATGTACTCTTTGTTTTTATTGTAGGCATAAACAGAATGGCAACATAGCAATAACCGTGGGCCGCGATGATGGACGCGGTGATGGCGACATAATACCTACGTATGAGTGTGGTGGCGACTGTGGCTGCGTGGTGAAGTTATTAAAAATATCGTTTGACGTTCTCCTCTACGTCTGTATATCTATATAAGTTTAATAATACTTTAAAAGTTCAATTGAAATGATTATATTACCTGTCAATAAAAAATATTTAATAATCACGTAGTTTTTTTTTAACTTGTGTACATGTCTGTACTAAATTTGTAACACTATCCTACATATTTTAGAAGGTACCATAATGTTTTGCGTTTTCGCTTTTTCGTAACCACCTAAACTTGGTCGGGTTACCACGGTCATTCACTTCCTAATGACTTTAATCGTATTATCTCATTAATTATCCAATGTACTGAGCTGAAATTTTACTGATATACAACTGAACTAAAAAACTAATAATTGACATAACATTCAGTTCATATATCCAATCCACTGGCCAAATAACACCGCGCGCATCAAGACCGTGCTCGTGAAGAACTCAATATCATCATAACTTGTTAAATACTTACAGGATACTAATGAAACTTCACGTACATTTGAAGGCAATTACAAGCTTTAAAATAACGTTTAAAGTAAGTCTTTAGAGCTCTTATTGAGAGTGCTGGGACCAATTGAAGTGTTTTTCTATTTAATGAAATAACCTTTAAGCTATGTATTATTTTGGTTTTTTTATTGCAGAACAAATTTAAACTAATTCCCAAGAAGCCATGTACAAAATATGATAAGAATCCGCTTAACCATTTCAAAGATCTAGCAAAACAAAAAACGTTACCCCAGCAAAATCTCGAATAACTTCGCAACCGATGAAAGAACAAATACAAAATAAGGCACAACATTTACTTCATCTAGACAACTAATTTTATAGCTAGTAATTATTTAAATATTCCCATTAGAAAGAAAAAGGTCTGGCTGGGGTAACGTTACCCCAGCAGGAAATGTTTTTGTGAAATAATTAAAAAAGTATAAGCGCAACAAATTTAAAAATGTGCGCAACAATTACAGAAGCCGCAAAACTAATTATCTATAAGATTCAAATGACCATTTTCGACAACATCTGGCCTGGGTAACGCACACTTTTTCTTGTTCGGCGGCTTCTCTTTCACTCATCGATGTATAACAGTCTCTTTCTAAAACTTGATCGGACATAATAATAATATAATATAAAGCCCGTGCACCGTTTACGTGAGGTCACCGTTAAAAGTTAGTTTTGAGTATTTTCAATTAAATTTTCGAACGCTTATTATGTGACTTTTACTCATATTTACATAAGGTTCAAATTACAATAATCATCGCGCGCTCATGAAATCCTAAACCTTAATAACACTTGCCTTGTTTCTAGGTGACAGCTGGTAACAGATTGTTCCACCACATCGTAGAATCTGACACAGTGGGTACCAAGATTCTGAAGGAGATGAACAGACAGAGTTTACCTGGAGAAGTAACGTTTATGCCTCTCAACCGGCTGCAAGTCAGGGATATGGTGTATCCTAATGATAATGTAAGTTTTTCTGTTATTTAATACTGAGTTTTAGCCAAACCAAAAAGTGGGTAAAGTTGATGCTATTCCAACTTTTTGGTTTTTGCTTCGACTTTGCTTCCATGTGTACATTATAAAATAGTCAATCACAAAAGTGTATCCACGAGAACACTGCCGACAAACAGTACAGCAGTTTGGCAGAAGATTTATGTATTTTTCTATGTAACTTTGCGTGAATAAATAAATAAAATATTTATTTATTAATAAATAAATACTGATTTAAGAAACTACAAACATACTAATTTCACTTATTATAATGTTGCTCCCTATTCTATTATTTCCAGAACGCCATAGCCATGGTACAAAAGCTGAAGTACGACGCTAAGTACGCGAAGGCGATGAAATACATTTTCGGCAAAACGCTCATCTGTAGGAACTTGGAGTGTGCCACCGAGCTCGGCAAGCAGTTCCATCTGGATTGTGTCACTTTGGAGGGAGATCAGGTAACTTTGAATTGTAGTCACACTGGAACTAGAAAACTCAAACTTATTGCTATGACATGAAGGTTGTGACTGTGCCTCTGCTAAAATTATCCAGGAAAATCAGGCAGCTTTGATTGGATTGTAGTCACACTTGAAGTAGAAAAAGCACCCTTACTGCTAAGACATAAAGGTGCAGCCAATATCTAATTCTCAGTATGTAATGGACGGTCGGTCGACTACCCCTAGCAAAACATAGAATAGGGTTTTTTCCAATTTATTAAAAACTATTTTAAATTGAAGATTGGGACGAGATATTTAACAGAAAAATAAAAAGATTTATGTCCATTTTCTCAATTAAAAACGATTAAAATCAAATGTATGTTTCGTTGTTTTGAATTTACCGCCAAAACGCTCTTTACGATGACTTTTTTTTATCACGTGACCACACGTGACGTCAGATTTGTGTAAACAGCACCGGTAAAAATACTTTGTGTGGCGCAGTTTTAGAAGTATTTGTACACAGGCACCGCACACCAGTAATACCACTTTCTATCCATTAAAAATCTTGTTAATTATAAACTCGACATTCACTTCTTTATAATTAACTACACAAAGTTGACATCATATGTGGTCACGTGATAAAAAAGTAACTTCAGACTCGTTTTGGCGTTCGTTTGATTGAAATCGTTTTTAATTGAGAAAATGGATATAAATCAATTTATTTTTATTTTTCTGTTACATATTTCGTCCCAACCTTCAAATTAAAATAGTTTTTAATAAATTGGAAAATACCCTATTCTCAAACAATAATATAAACAGAAGCTGCAGGTAGTAGGTACTTATAAAAAGTTCTGGCCACCTAATAGTCAGCGCCAGGTTGTTAAACGGTTTCCTAGACAAAGGTTGCTTTACGGACTAAGAATTTCACCTTTAAAAACTACTCAAGCTAATTAAAAGGAGAATAGTCTCAATTCATTTTGTTCTCTTTATGCATATTCGAGCAAAACTTCCTAATATGCACCAATTTCGATATTAATATTTTGCTGTACGTAGTCGGGAACTAAACAATATAATGTGACTGTTCCAGATAACATTGGAACTAACTTTTCACGCATCAAAAGAAGGTTTATTCAAACATTTTACTTGTGAATCTGTATTCATCCAACAATTGATACCAAAAATCACTTTCGTACAGGTATCATCAAAAGGCTCCCTAACAGGAGGCTACTTCAACCAGTCCCGCTCCCGTCTGGAGATGCAAAAGACTCGCTCAGAGCTCATGGAACAGATCAGCACCCTGGAGCTAGAACTGAGCACGCTCAGGCAAGAGCTCAACAAGACTGAGTCCAGTATCAACTCTATCGTGTCTGAGATGCAGCGGACTGAGACGAAGCAGGGGAAGGCTAAGTAAACATTATTTGAATTACTTATGAATAGATCGCGCTTGAGCTATAACTGACTGTGGTCACACAATAGGGTATTTTACCCTTATGAGAAAAAATCAAAAAATATATTATTGAGATAGCTTAGGCAAAATTCACGATGTTTTCCTTCACTGTTTTGAGAGCAGTGGTGATGAAATAATTTATAGAAAGTAAAGCGCTTCTCGTAAAAGAATAGCACCATCCCATTTCTTCCCATGGGTGTCGTAGAAGGCGACTAAGGACTTACTAGAGAAAGGGCAGCAGCGTTCTCATGCATTTGACCACCATACTGCGATCGCCAACGCGCCTGCCAAGCGAGGCGATTATGACAAACCCCCCCTTTTGGGGGAGGCTTATGTCCAGCAGTGAACGTCTTTCGGCTGATATGATGATGATGATGAAAGCGCTTGTCGAGGTTCGCAGTCACGACCTACAAATCGTAAGTTGCGGCTACCACTACTCAGGCCCCTGACACTAATTCATACTAATTTAAAACTTCTCTTCAGGGACATATTCGACAAAGTAAAGGCAGACATTCGTCTAATGAAAGAAGAACTTGCGTCAATAGAACGGTTCCGCGGTCCTAAGGAACGTTCGCTAGCGCAGTGTCGCTCCAGTCTCGAAGCTATGCAGGCTACTAAGGAGGGGCTGGAGTCTGAACTACATCAGGTAACACGTTATTATATATGTCGATAGTATTATATTAGTCCATCCTATACTATAGTCCTCCAGACCGTATTGCGGCCATGGCGGCCAATCTCTACGGAGACTACCCTTCGGCACCGGAGATGTTATAGTGCAGGCGCATGTGCGCACACACAGGGGCACACTCTCTGCCCCACTCTCCTAGTGGGCAGTGCCGGCACGCCGCCCTTCGCCCCCCAGACGCAGCCCCAAGGGCGCCACGTGCGCACCGAGGCACGGCGGTACCACACCGCCAACTTCGTCGCCCCTCGCCCCTCCCAGACGCAGCCCCAAGGGCGCCACGTGCGCACCGAGGCACGGCGGTACCACACCGCCAACTTCGTCGCCCCTCGCCCCTCCCAGACGCAGCCCCAAGGGCGCCACGTGCGCACCGAGGCACGGCGGTACCACACCGCCAACTTCGTCGCCCCTCGCCCCTCCCAGACGCAGCCCCAAGGGCGCCACGTGCGCACCGAGGCACGGCGGTACCACACCGCCAACTTCGTCGCCCCTCGCCCCTCCCAGACGCAGCCCCAAGGGCGCCACGTGCGCACCGAGGCACGGCGGTACCACACCGCCAACTTCGTCGCCCCTCGCCCCTCCCAGACGCAGCCCCAAGGGCGCCACGTGCGCACCGAGGCACGGCGGTACCACACCGCCAACTTCGTCGCCCCTCGCCCCTCGCCCCTCTCAGACGCAGCCCCAAGGGCGCTACGTGCGCACCGAGGCACGGCGGTACCGCACCGCCAACTTCGTCGCCCCTCGCCCCTCGCCCCTCTCAGACGCAGCCCCAAGGGCGCTACGTGCGCACCGAGGCACGGCGGTACCACACCGCCAACTTCGTCGCCCCTCGCCCCTCGCCCCTCTCAGACGCAGCCCCAAGGGCGCTACGTGCGCACCGAGGCACGGCGGTACCGCACCGCCAACTTCGTCGCCCCTCGCCCCTCGCCCCTCTCAGACGCAGCCCCAAGGGCGCTACGTGCGCACCGAGGCACGGCGGTACCGCACCGCCAACTTCGTCGCCCCTCGCCCCTCGCCCCTCTCAGACGCAGCCCCAAGGGCGCCACGTGCGCACCGAGGCACGGCGGTACCACACCGCCAACTTCGTCGCCCCTCGCCCCTCCCAGACGCAGCCCCAAGGGCGCCACGTGCGCACCGAGGCACGGCGGTACCACACCGCCAACTTCGTCGCCCCTCGCCCCTCCCAGACGCAGCCCCAAGGGCGCCACGTGCGCACCGAGGCACGGCGGTACCACACCGCCAACTTCGTCGCCCCTCCCAGACGCAGCCCCAAGGGCGCCACGTGCGCACCGAGGCACGGCGGTACCACACCGCCAACTTCGTCGCCCCTCGCCCCTCCCAGACGCAGCCCCAGGGGCGCCACGTGCGCACCGAGGCACGGCGGTACCACACCGCCAACTTCGTCGCCCCTCCCAGACGCAGCCCCAAGGGCGCCACGTGCGCACCGAGGCACGGCGGTACCACACCGCCAACTTCGTCGCCCCTCGCCCCTCCCAGACGCAGCCCCAAGGGCGCCACGTGCGCACCGAGGCACGGCGGTACCACACCGCCAACTTCGTCGCCCCTCCCAGACGCAGCCCCAAGGGCGCCACGTGCGCACCGAGGCACGGCGGTACCACACCGCCAACTTCGTCGCCCCTCGCCCCTCCCAGACGCAGCCCCAGGGGCGCCACGTGCGCACCGAGGCACGGCGGTACCACACCGCCAACTTCGTCGCCCCTCCCAGACGCAGCCCCAAGGGCGCCACGTGCGCACCGAGGCACGGCGGTACCACACCGCCAACTTCGTCGCCCCTCGCCCCTCCCAGACGCAGCCCCAAGGGCGCCACGTGCGCACCGAGGCACGGCGGTACCACACCGCCAACTTCGTCGCCCCTCGCCCCTCCCAGACGCAGCCCCAGGGGCGCCACGTGCGCACCGAGGCACGGCGGTACCACACCGCCAACTTCGTCGCCCCTCCCAGACGCAGCCCCAAGGGCGCCACGTGCGCACCGAGGCACGGCGGTACCACACCGCCAACTTCGTCGCCCCTCCCAGACGCAGCCCCAAGGGCGCCACGTGCGCACCGAGGCACGGCGGTACCACACCGCCAACTTCGTCGCCCCTCGCCCCTCCCAGACGCAGCCCCAAGGGCGCCACGTGCGCACCGAGGCACGGCGGTACCACACCGCCAACTTCGTCGCCCCTCGCCCCTCCCAGACGCAGCCCCAAGGGCGCCACGTGCGCACCGAGGCACGGCGGTACCCCACCGCCAACTTCTCGCGTTCACGTCTCGCCTTATGCATTCTCTGGCCATGTTAACACTCATAAATCCTTCGGTAGGGTAAGAAGAGTTTTGATAAGATTTTCAAGAGAAGTCAATCACACATTATTTTTACCAACAGGAATTAATGGAGCAATTATCGACAGCCGACCAAGGCAAGGTCGATGAACTGAACGACGCGATCCGTCGTCTAACGCAGGAAAACAAAGAGGCGTTCAGTTCTAGGATGAATTTGGAAGCCACTAAGAACAAGCTTGAAAACTTGCTTACTAATAACTTAATTAGGTAAGTGTTTAAGTAAATATTAATCAAGTAAACAATTGAGAACGTCCTGGTAGGTGGTTAAAAGTAGAAAGTACGGTCGACCACACGACAGTAAAGCACACAGTACGCCGTTGAACATCGACAAGCGTCCTTAATGCTACAAAACAAAGGCGTTGTTAATGTTAAATTGTTACCATGGACGTGAGGTTGACTGTACGAATCTTATCAAGGGAGTCCGGCTTGTAGTCTAGTTACTAGCTAGTATACTAAGGGTGAATTACACCAATAAAACTGAACGCGATCAACCCATCTAAACGGCGTTCAAGAGCTGTCACCTGTAACGATGTCGCAAACACGCCGAGACGAGCCTGCTTCAAATTTGTTTATCATATCACGGTACCATTCCCATTTTACCCGGCCCTGCTTCTGAGCATCGATGAGGTTGTGCGGCACCCAGCGTGAAACTATCCTCCTCACGCGAAGATGCACGTGTTGAATTTCGTGAAGGCTTCCCGATCCAACCTGCAGTATATGCTGAATCTCTTGATACGTAACTCGCCTATTGTCATGGATAAATTTTTTCATTACTAGCACGTTTTCTTCCGTACCATCCGTCAAAGGCGACCACTTCTTTCTTCATCCCCAAAAGTTAGTCGACCGCGCTTGAATTCGTTATACCAACGATACACGGTTGCATTAGAAGGGCCCTCATACATGAATGCCATTTGAAGTCTACCGTACGATTCGTCAGGTTTCAGGCGACACTTGAAATCATAAAAAACCATAGCGCGATAATGTTCCCGGCGCAAATCCATTTTTTTATGAGACACGATAATTCAAATTAGCTCGCAATCAATGTGGAGGGAAATTATGAAATTGGAACGTACCTATTTTTACTTACAAATAATCATATCTTCAAAATAGATTATAACTGGCCAGTCTCTCATACATAAAAACGTTTTTCGCAATACTTTCTGAGTGGCCTGATACACAAACAATCGCTTCAACATTATACACCACTTCATCGGGGGTTACTTTGTTTTTAGACAAAATTTCTCTAACATCATAAATTGTTGTTGATATTTGCTTGCTATTCCCATGGTGATAGGCAGAAACTACAGAACGCCATCTGCTACGATCCTTACAAATTCCTTTTGCTTCGTTTAAGTTCATCTTAGTGCCTAACTGCATTTTACGATCAACAGACGTAAAGATGAGTTAGTACAAGCCCTCCAAGAGATATCGGTGGAAGATCGCAAGCGCCGCCTCGCCAACAGTAAGTCGGACTTAGCGGCCACTGAGAAACGTATCAAGCAGATCAACAAGGAGTTGGAAGAGGTCGAGAGGAAGGTGCAGGCCGCTGTGAAGAATGAAAAGGCGCTGAAGTTGGAGCTTGATAAGTGGAGGAATAAGGTAAAGTAGTAGGAGTAAAGTAAAGGTCGCCCAGTGGTCGAAGTTCGACCATAATTCATTTAAAACTTAATGTATTGCTAATGCATTGTTTTGTAAAAATATTTCTCCGTACACACTTTAACTGTGCTCAATTCCATACTCCTCCGACCGCGTAATCTCGTAAAAAGAGGTACAAAGATTTTGATTCACATATTAATTTTTACAACTCTAATTTATATTTCTATTTTATTGACTAGTTTAGTAGTTTTATTTACAGCAAAATATACATATACACATCATTTATAAGCGAATAGTTTTAAAATTATAATATGTATTGTACATGTTTGAAAAAGGGAAGGAAGGAATCACACTTAATAACTTGAGTTAAACAGGTGGCAGGGATATGGATGCACAACCTGTTATCTTAAATTCATTACTGATTCTGGAACCTGCATTGAAATTTTTCTTCGGGTATTAAAAAAAGAGCTATTCCATACATTTTGACCGCGTTACCTACGCGGTCAAAATTTGCACATTTGTAGGAAACAGCTATTTTTTTTTGCAATTGTTGTGCGTCAATGACCATCATTGTATCATTTAACTCTCTGCAATAACTGTCTTCGTAAAGTAACCTTTTGAGTGACATACAATCAAAGATTGAAAAGTAATTTTAATTATTTACTAAATACGTCTTTGTTCACATTTCACCTTTTTTACTTTTGATAAATTTAACAAGAGTATGGATTTACACTAACGTGTCATCTTGTAATGCAGAATTGGCCAATCAAACGAATCCGTTCAGGAGGTAACAGTATCACAACGAATTTTGATTGGATATCACTGAGTTAGAAGGCGTCACGACACGACATATCACAATAATGTGAATCCAGCTTAATAAAGTTCAAATAAAAACAATTTAACAGGAAAAAGAAGCGCAAGACAAAATGGAAGAGGACGCTAAAGGTTTAGAAAAGATGGCTTCCAAAGAGGTGTTGCTACAGGAAAAAATACAAGAATCTCTGGACAAAATAGCAGCGTTGGGCACACTGCCTAATGCGCCAGAGTTACACTCCAAGTATCAGAAGATGTCGCTCAAACAGGTAAATACTAGTATCAAGCATTTACACTAAGCCTATTCTGCATTCGCAATTTATATTCCTAAATTTTCAACAATATCTGTATTTAGATAAATTACCAGCCTTCCAACTTTAACAACTCAACAACAATTTGATGACTTTTCAAACTATTGAAAAAGGAGTAGTAGTAGGGACAGACTAGTCATTCTAAAATTAAATGAATTCACACATTTATAAAGTTGATATTTGCTTAAGTGGAATTAACAGCAATTGGAAACGGCTGGGTTGGTAGATGTCGACACTACTCTGTCTCTTCAAACGCAACATGTTCATACATGATGACGCCTGTTTTTCTAGAGAGTGTAAGCAGAGGTGCCTAGAACAACCACATTTCACCAGTCATGTTTAAGTCGCACGTAATAGGGGTCGAGCCTATAATCAACTGGGAAAACTCTGTTTTTGGAAAACACATTGCCATAACCTGTTAGGGCCCATTCAAGTTTTACGTAAGCACTACAAGGGGTCTTTGCTTTGCTTATTTTTGATGACATGTGGGATGGGGGTATGGATGGTAATTACATCAGCAGTATTTTATTTTTTTGGATTTTATACAAAATTTTGGCGATTTTTGTTTTAAAACATGGCAACCCTACTTGTCTATGAACGGCTCGAAGAAAACGATGTCGATATTCCAGAATCACACGAAAGTGAACAGACACACAACATTGAGCAGCTAACATCCAATGTCATCGCATACTTAGAGTATTCGTATGTCATGGACTGAAGACTGTTAATTTGAATTAATATACCAACATTTTAAAAGAAATTTGTTTTGTTCGTTAATATATAAAGATTATAATTACTGAATATCATCTCAATAAAAATTGCTTAAATAAATATTAAATGCGTTAAAGTCCTCTATTCCAAGCCCATACCTTATTTCTAGACTTATAACCGCTGCTCATGAATCAATAAATAAACCAGAACACATTGAAAAATGCACGTTTACTTGAGATAGGAAGGGGTAAGAGCTTTGCTTACAAATGCTGACGAGGGGTTAATATTTGCAAAAAATCTGCTTACGTAATACTTGAATGGCCCCCTAAGAATCGAACCCAGTACCCCATGCTTGTAACTACTATCCCAACAACGCAGACAACATTTGCAAACAATTAGTACATCATTATTTTTTTCTTTTGCAGCTTTTCAAAGAGCTTGAAAAAGCAAACCAACATCTAAAGAAGTACAACCACGTCAACAAGAAGGCGTTGGATCAGTTCATCAGTTTCTCTGAACAAAAGGAAAAGCTGTATAAGAGGAAAGAGGAGCTCGATATTGGGTAAATAGTTTTTATTCGCTTATCGGTTTTATTTTGGGCAATTGAAATACTAATTGTTTTACGGTTGTATCAAAATCAAAAATCAAAATGAAAATATTTTATTTCACGTAAACCTGCAAGGGCACTTATGAAACGTCAGAAGCTAGGTGCACGGTTCCAATTTGTCGCTTCTTATGGAGAAGAGCCGGCAAGAAACTCCACGGTTACTCTTTTAAAAAGAATTGGGTTTTACAATGTTTTCAAATTACAGTGGTATTAGGTATGGGAGGACAGTGCAGGCCTGTCAATAAGTACCAAGTACTTAGAGGAATGAAAATAAGGAATAGAAAATCGTCTATAAATCTAGTCTGTAAGGCCTACAATCAAAACAGCATACGAGTGAATTACAAAATGCCGGAAAACCCGCGCAATAGAATCGGCTCAGAATCCATTTAAAACGAGTAGAAAAACGGGTTTTATTTCATAAGTCACAGTTTCATACTTAAACCAAAAATCTGGTACCAACTTTGATTATTTAAATTTGTGTGTCGAATGTTTATCGGCTGCAATTCCCTGGCTCGAAGTTATAAATTTTGTTCAAAATTATTGATATGTCTGATAATTTTACTATAAATAAAATCAACAGCATCCGACGCGTAAATATAATCTATATGAGTGAAATCTTCTAAAAAAAATTACCCATTCACATTCGGAAGATGACGTTTTAGTGTTAAAACGTCATGTGGGTCTGACAGCCAGTCATTAGGACTATAGAATAACACCACAGGCAGTATCACTTCACTTAGATCGTAGTCAGGCGGCGTATCCTGTCCATAAGTGATCATGTTTCCTTCGTGGCCGAAGTCGTATCGACAGAACCGCTGTGACTCGACCAACTGTCCATAATGAACGAACTGTGAAATAGACGCAGCCGTAGGCCAGTGCCCTAATATGACAGAAATAAACGTACTGTTCACTTTGTTCTCATGTCCCGATAGTGAGAACAATAGATTATCACATTTACCCGGCATAACACTACACACGAAAGATGATATTTTTTTAACGAAATCCATTCCTGTTGTATAAGTATTAAAATCCGATAATATGAAACTTAGTATGCTGTGAGCCGGTGAAAACATTCTCACTATAGAACTTTTCACGTGGCTCATCCAGGCTACGGGCGCTAGGGAAAACATCATTTTAATTTTGTCATTGTAGTCGGGCTTCATTGAACACAGAACGTAGCCTATCGTAGAGCCTTGTGAATGTCCTATGTAGTATAGACTATCATGTCCTGTCTGTTTGAGGATGTAGTCAATTATCGCAGGCAGGTCATACAGCGCGATCTCTTCCCACGAGAACTCCCAATACTTTGGCATGGTGTAGTTAAGAGAGGTGTGCATGTGAGCGTGTTTGTTCCCTCTAGAGTTGCCCATCCAAACATCGAATCCTTTGTCCGCCAGCACATACCCCAAAGCTTTATTAGGTCCTGTTAACAACCAACTGATTGAGCTTTCTAGAATACCATGCATTAGAAAGACAACAGGTCTGTTTCTTCCATCATGATGGTTTGGAATTCTATGAATGTTTAAGATGTATCCGTCTTCCGTAGTCACCGTGTGCTCTTCTAGAGGATATTGATATTTTCGCGCCAGCTCTGTGATATTCAGACGAGAGTCTTCAGGAACGTATTTCTCATGTGTAATATTGATGAAATTCTCCAGAAAGTCCCACAAACTCCGGTCTTCGACGGCCACGGTTAAACTGCAGATGAACAGTAGTAAATAAATGTACATTTTATCAATTCTCTGGCGAGTGCGGTGCGTCTGTACGTGAAGTAATGTGTGTTGCGATATATAAATACATAGTTCTAGACCCTGTGTTGTTGAACTTCACCCCATTGTTAATTGCTATTAAACTTGACACGGTTTTAATTTAGATTTGTGGTTAGTGTCAGCTTCTTAATTAACACTCAGTATGCGCCCGACGCACTATGCGTCGAATTCCGCCAAGTATTTATACTATTTTTCTTTCCGGTATAATAGAAAATTAATTGATTTCCTAAATTGTATGTTGTAATTAGAGAGTTGCTATAAGGGATCCAAAAACATGGCAGTAATTCTCATAAAATAAATTAATGTGTAAAAGTCCACGATTACGCTTGATTATTAACGAGTTGATTCGTTTTTAAACGGTTTTTGAAAGGTGCGGGTAAATCAAGGCGTTAACGTTCTTTTTTGTTTAAACTCGCGTCCGCGATGGAATGAAAAAGACGCGTTCATAAAATTTCGGTAATGATAAATGACAAATGGTTTTATTTCTGTAAGTAGATTTGTACAAACATTTTTACACGTCAATCATATTTTTTAAAACTAGAAACGTGAGACACGCCGGTGTGAACTAGTCCCTAGTTTCACAATAAGAGACTGAACCTGACCGTCACCTTACACGCTATCGCTGACGCATATTTATGCACGTGCATATCTGAGCCATTGAATAGTGTTGTACTACTCAAATTATTACACGTACTGATTAAATATGTACTCTCATTAGCAGTCACCATTGCCTTGGTTCTTTTTCTAAGAGTAACGCAGATAAGATTATTGGTTTGGTCATTCTTTTGTCTTTGTCTAGAATGTTCATTGCTCTTTGTCTCTCATAAGAAGGATGAAAGTCACCCAAAGGGTTAATGGAAAGGGTTATGGTTGAAGATTCGTCTTAAAAAGTTATGGACAATCTCCTAAGACCTTTTTCTAGTAGCGACAACGTTCAGAATTAGAGTATTAAATACAAACAATTTATTCAGCATTTAAACATCTTATCACTATCACTTTTTAATCCACAGAGGTGAGAAAATCCGCGAGCTCATCGAGACTCTAGAACACAGAAAATTGGAGGCCATACAGTTTACGTTCAAACAAGTCTGCAAGAACTTTACGGAGGTGTTCAAGAAATTAGTTCCTCAAGGCAGAGGCAGTCTCATAATGAGGGTCAACACTGATGATGGACAGGAACCTACTACTGAAGTAAGTCTAAATAGGGTATTACATTCATTCTTGAAAAGTGTCCTAATGAGATTCTAAAGTGCTAATAAACCACAAAAAATCACATTTTTATGTAATCGATTAGTGCCGTAAAAATGCATGTAAATTATACATTTTCTAATTTCGCGCGTAATTTTACGAGGACGCCATATTGCTCTGTGGGTATGACGTCAGTTTGCTGTGTAAACAAATGCGCTAATATTTTATATGATAATTGTTTATAATTTAAAAAAATGGGTTATTATTCCACGAATCATTGGTTTGCTGTTCCTGAATGCAAAATATTATTTAAATAAAAATGACTTTGGTCACTAAAATAATAAAAGTACAAAGTTGGTCAATTGACACGCCGTATGACGTAATAACATGGCGGCTACTATTTCATGTTGTTCAAAAACAGATTCAAAAACTGAAATCTTTGTATTGAATTTTAACATTTATTTTGTTATTTCCTGAACTAAAACTAACAATTTCCGACTGCATTTTGCCTATGCTATCTCAATAATATATTTTTAAATTTTTCTCATAAAGAGTAAAATACCCTATTGTTATAGGTACTTAATTAATAAACCCTGCCTCGTCTGGGGTAGTAACTACTACCATTCTGATTTCTGCCGTTACGCAGCGTATTTGTTCCGGTTTGAATCATCTGCCTAGCCTTTTCCCAACTATGTTGGGGTCGGCTTCAAGTCTTACCAGACGCTCTGAACTCCACAACAAAGTTACTGGGTAATACGATATACCTTAATGAGACTGGCTGTCAGACTTTCGGGGTTCTAACGACCCGTAGCGACTGTTAAAGATCCATGAATAGATCGTTATAAAACTGAAAAAAAAATGAAAATGAAAATTGATTTCGTAGCAAATACCATTTTCGGATTTATTCTTATAAAATTATACTTTATTCAATTACACATTTAATAGTAATTATTTCATTTTAATTTGTAGCGTGCTAAAGCAGACCCGTTCACAGGCGTCGGCATCAAAGTATCGTTCACCGGCGGTGAGGGCGACATGAGAGAGATGAACCAGTTGTCTGGAGGTCAGAAGTCACTCGTCGCGCTGGCGCTAATCTTCGCCATACAGAAGTGTGACCCCGCACCTTTCTACTTGTTTGACGAAATTGATCAGGTGAGTTGCAAAAACAGTTCGTGTTAGGGATTGAGCATTATCCGTACTAATAACAATATAATAAAGACGAATGTAATTCTGTTTGTCAGTCTGTTACATTTTCACGGCTTAACGCCAGCTGATCAGATTCGAATGGAATTTGGCTCACGGATAGATCATGACTTAGGTTGGGACATGATAGATAATTTCCGACCTCCACATGGGTGCAGCCGCGGGCACAAGCTTGTTATAAATAATTTTATATTATTAATACAATTTCTATGGTTATTTACTAATACTTCGATGCGTCATATATTTTCATCTTCATCTAAAATTAATGATATTGTAAAACATTTAAAAAAAGTAACGGTGCAGTTTCTTGCCTCTTCTTCTCCATAACGTAACGTTGCAAGTAGAATCAATAATTTTTTTTTGCTAATTATGACGTTCAAACGTGCTTATTTCAGGTAAATTATTTGACTTTCATTCAGATGTCTGTCTTATTGGTTGTCTAGTGGTCTCAATCCTATGTTTAGGGAAAAACCTCCACGTAAGTTTCGAATTGAGGATCGCTATCCTATGGAAAGTAGTAACATTGGCACGCTATGTTTATGGTAAAAGAAATTTATTTCTCAATAAAAAATTACAAAGATTTCACTTACCTGAGAACAATTTACAAAAAAAACTTTAAAATATTGTATTAGTATAACAAACTTTGACACTAAAACTAAGCAGCTATTGTTTTTCTTTGAAACAAATCATTTACAGCATTTGACAGCACGGTTGGCGCAGCGGTTAACCGATTGACTGCTGCGCTGCGTGTCGCGGGTTCGATTCCCGCACGGAACAAATATTGGTATGACCTACAAATACTTGTTCCGGGTCTGGCTGTTTGTGTATGTGAGTTTAAATGTTTGTAAACGCACCCACAATACAGGAGTAATTCCTAGTATGGGGCAAAAAAAAAAGAAAGAAAAGATTTATGTACGCAATAATATTTCATTTCGTAGGTACTCAAATTGCATTAACGAACACAAAACCTTGAAAGCTTTTTGATCCACCCGCAAAAGAAATCATTATTGTCATTGCAAATATGTATTCATTAGTAGATAAGGAATGCGAACCCGGTGCCGCAAGTGTCTTTTACATACCTATTTAAAATAAATGATTTGACTTTGACTCAAATATCTGTCTTATTGATTTTCTAGTGGCCTCAATATTATTTTTAGAGGAAAAACCACCTAAGTTTCGAATTGAGGATCGCTATCCCATGGCAAGTAGTAACATTAGGAGGCTATGTTTGTAGGATTAGCAGGTAATGAATATATTTTAAAAAACAACTTTTTTCACAGGCCCTGGACGCGCAGCATCGTAAAGCAATTGCCAACATGATCCATGAGTTGTCCACCTCAGCTCAGTTCATCACAACGACCTTCAGACCGGAGTTATTAGAACACGCTCACAAATTCTACGGCGTCAAGTTCAGGAACAAAGTATCCCACGTCGAATGCGTCAGTCAAGAAGAGGCGAGAGACTTCGTCGAAGATAGCGCTACTCATGCTTAAAGCACTTTTTATGGACTAATTCCGTCGCAAAAGGAGATATTTCGAAGATTTTTTAAGTGGGCTGAAGAAAAATACATGAATAAATCAGCGCCATGGTCTACAAGATTTGACAGTCTATAATGGGCTGTCTAAAACTGTATCAATTTGGAAAACCGCTTTTTTTTTCGAACGCGGGCGTTTTATAGCTTTTAAGGAGCTCTTACACGGGCAATTTTTTGAGCAATTATTGCTCGGCTACTCTAATGAATAAATCTGGTGCAACAACAATATATTGCCGATTTGTTTCGGCAATATTGCATCTGATTGCTCCATATATTTCATGAGTTGCCGACTATCCAAACGATTTGGAAATTTTAGTCAATTTTCTTTCTATCTCGTTTGTACGTATAACTACGTCTCGTTTTTGCGAGAGGAACCGGCCGGCGGGGGAGGCGCGATGTCTATTTTTTTTTAAGTTGCTCCATATTGCTCCATATTGTGTGGCCGTATCTCTGGCAACAGATGGCTACATGTTGCCATTGCCCTAAATTGATGGATAGATGTAGTCGTGTCATAGTTAACGAGAATTGCCCCAGATGGAGCAATTTTAATTGCTCGTGTAAGCGCACCTTTATAATTGAGTTAAGAATTACCTACCGTGCCTAATGTTTTACCTGCACTCAGCCTTAGAGAAAATGTTGTATTTGCAAAGATAATAATAATAATAATTGGATGTAACTAACATCCAATTTATAAAATGTTTTGTACTTCAATAGTATAGTTCACTGGTATGTCCTTTAAACTACCTGCAAAACAGAAAAATATGGCCTTATAAATGCTGTGAGTTGAAAATTGTGTTATTTTCATTTTTAAATACAACTTGGATGCTTAAGTAGAACCACAGGCTTTAGCAAACTAGGATGAATGTATGCTTCTTTATTTTATTTAAATTCCGGCCGCCCAGAGAACGCGTTCCTGTCGGTTGCACACGAAGGGGTACGCACCACAGAGAAGACCCCAAAAAAACACGTTTCTTGTATGAAATTCGTATAACACACATCTGTTTACATGAAACTGACAGTTAATAGGAACGCATTTTGTAGGCGGTCACAATTTAGTTTATAATAAACATTATTGATTATTATATTATTCATATGGATTATTTTCTGAATTAGTTGACTTGTAAGTTTAGTTTAATGTATTTTTAAAATATATTAGTGGTAATTCTATTTTGCAACAACTGAACTTAATTTAGGCTATTACTTTTAACGTCTGTCTGATAAATACAGGAACGAGACTGAAGTAAAGCTGATGAGCTCAATGTGTAAATATTTGCATGTATTTTGGACGACACATCAGGACATGGCCGGCTATATACAAGAGTTTAAGACGTAAGACGTCGATGTCCTTTTCTCGTTCGGTATATACACAAAAAAATCCCGATAATTTTAGTTTAATTTGTAATTAAGAGAATGGGGTTTTTTTGATATGACGTTCACTAGGTGGCAGCACTGAAACCTCAGGTCCGGGCACCCGTCAATAGTGCCAAAGCGTCTGTATTTTATTTAGTCGTGACTGACTGATAAACGTTTTGTGGATGCGTGTAACGAATGAAACGAATGATGAACGTCATCATATATTTTATATTCATTGTCGAAATGGAAGACCTCTTGTCAAAGTGTCGCTAACTGGTGGCGTGATAGAACCCGTTGTTTTTACTTTGACATTAGACTAGTAAATTACTAAATCGATTCCCGGCATCGCTATGTTGGTACTGGTTACATATGAATGTTTTTCGATATGTTGAGTGAGTTAAAGATAACGTTATCGACATGACTATTAATATTAATAAAAAGTAATAATAGTTTAATTAAATTGTCTTATTTATTATCCCTTTCCAAGGGTGTTTTTGTATCTGCAATCAATTTCTTTGCATGGCATTTTAATTGCTGGCTACTTGGCACGCATGAAAGAACACGTGTAATACAACGATACAAACAATAGTAATGAAATTATACGTAGGTATTTGTTTCCTTAGTGAGTACTTAGTAAACTGAAAATACGTGACCTTGAAAAGGAAGCGTTGGCACCGAGCGGCGATGGAGGATTCCGGCGACTGGGACCGCAGGAATATAGAATGAAATCGCTATTTTTTTTACAAATTTTATATAGGTATTCTCTATAGTATCAAATTCAAATAGTAATGAAGCTGGACAAATAATTAAGAACGATTTATTAAACTGCTCGAGAGTTGTTTTATGTGAAAATTAGATTAAATAAAACACGTTAATATGAAGTGCGTAAAGAAAAAAGCAATTTAATATATATTAATCTAAAATTAATCATTAGTACTTTTCACCGCCAACGTACACAGAACGCGATGCCGCACCAGGCGCCAAGCTATAAATGTATAACGAAATATATAGCAAACAGTAGTGATGAGGGTATCGTCATATCGATGAATGAGATTTATACGCGTTAAGTTAAGTTTTATTTATTAATTTCACGAATATAAATAAAAACTAGTTAAATCATTTCTATCATTATTTTATTTCACAGTATACTTATTAAGAAAAACCAGTATAAATTATAAGTATCAAAGAAACAAATACAGAACTCAATTAGAGCTGTAGGAAATGAGGTACATCTCTATCTGTTTCATGACGTCAGTCTTTGACATCATTTCAAGTCCTTGGCGCTCAGAGCACGTTAAATTCAATTCTGATTAGGGATGTGGTCTATAGTCTTTCTTACTTCTATATTTGTCTACTCCCGTGTTTTTTTAACTACTTCAGTCAACGTTTTTAACCGTACGTATAAGCGGCAGAATTTTTCACTATATTTAAAGTGTTTTACGTCGTGTCTTTTTCGAAATGGAAAGTAAGTAAATTATAACACCTAGGTAGCAGTGTACCTACTGTACAGCAGTTTGGCAGAAGACTTATGTATTTTTCTATGTAACTTTTCATGAATAAAATAAATAAAAAAAAAGCTCAAGACAACTGTCACTAATGAGGCAATTACTTTTTCTATTGTTAGACCGATTTCGCGACACGGGAGCGGGTATTGTTACGAGAAAGGTGCGTGCGCGCTCACTCGATTAGTGCTGCACTATGCCAAAGTGACCTTGACAACTGTACGCTTATGACGTCACAGAACGACTTCTATACTAGTCCGTGGCGCCCGGGGCACTGACAACCAATTGTTTTGTAGTGATGGGAATATAATTATCGACAAGGATTGCTATCAACTATTTAATTCCTGATCGGCACCCATCTTAGGTCGAAATGCGTCTATTTCCCCTTTGTTATAAAGTAGTTTACTACGTTCATATTTTACTGACCTCAAATTGTTTTCGATAGTAGTGTATTTATAATATATATTTCAACGGGCGAAATCAAACAGTTGTAACTTTCGCGTCACATCACTGGCCGACTATATTTGAAGTCCTTGGCGTTCAGGGGACACTATAAATATTCGGAGTGTTTGTTTTTGCCGATTTTAAGACAAATAAGGGCTTCTTTTGTGTGGAAAAATATAAAACAGGGTATTAGACAGTGCTATACCTACATCTACACTAATATTATAAAGAGGAAAGATTTGTATTTTTGTATGTAACGAATAAACTTAAAAACCACTGGACCGATTTTAAAAATTCTTTCACCGTTAGAAAGCTACTTCTTTACATAGAAACATAGGCTATATTTTATCCCCGTATTCTTACGGGATCGGGAACTACGCGGGTGAAACCGCGGAGCGCTGCTAGTTAATTAATAAAATGAAACAAAGCTTTTAAATACAGTAAATTTCTTTTCATGAGATAGTTAAAATAAAGAGCTTCTAATGAAGTCGTGGCGCTGGTGGCACGAAAATCCGGAACTTCTATTGAAGTCCGTGGCGTTGAAAAGGTTAATTTATAGTGTGTTCGACGCAGCATGTCATCTTCAATGCATCTCTAACAGCCGTGTTCTCAGTATGTGATGTCCGCCATGTTTTATACATAAGATCAGAGGACGAGGAAGTAGGACATACATATATTTTTGGGGTATGGTTTAGAAGACAACGGAAAATAAGAAAAAACTTCAGTAATAATACCTTTTTATTTTATAATTTTATCATCGATATTCAGCATCGATCATGTGTATTGTCTTTGAAAATTAACTATTGCTTCATACTTTACACTAAGTATTTGTATATACAATAGTTTATAAGAAAAAGCATTAACCATACATACATTCGATGGAATGAGTTACGCTTTTCCTGTTTAGTAAAAAAAACTTTGATTTTAACAGCAATGTACATTCAAACACTTTTTAACTGCACAGAAAAGTCAAAATTTACGTTAGTACAACAGGTTTTAAATTACTTATTGCAATTGAAATAGCACAGATTAAAGAAACGAAGTAAAAAAAAAACCCATTTAAATAAACATGATCCTTAGATCTGAAATTAAATTTTATAACAATACTGGCGACCGGCCTTGCTTCGCACGGGTGGTCACAACAGCGCCATCTATCGGCTCCAAAACTATCGTTTAAACTGGAACCAACTATAGTTCTCAAGTTTATTGAAATCGGTTGGGTGGTTTCGGAGATCAGCGTGTGCAAACATAGAGTCACGTGTATTTTTATTTAAAAAAAACTAAAATTTTATTTCAGATCTAATGATTTACATACATAATAGGTAAGATAAGCTACATAATTGATATGTATAATATATTTAGATGCATTGCAACCTACTATAACTACCGAAATACGCTTCATGAAAAATTAAGTACCTACATTTCGTAACCGAGGAGTCATCTTAACATTATTTGGCGACATCTATTGATCATTGTAACGCCGAAAGTCGTACATAGCCTATAATAATCGTATATATATGGTAACCATTACGTCTAAAAATAATTAGTACAGATTGTTCACATAATGGTTTAATCCTTTGAAGTATCTATCCTCTAATGAATTCCGCAAGTTTATGTTTTAGGGGTATTCATTGTCCAAAGAAATTTTGCAAGTGGAGACAGCCTTAGTTTATTTTATAACTAAGAATAATACACACAAAATTAGTCGATAAGGGGATACTAAGCCGAAAGAGTGTTCAATTTCATTTCGACATCTTTGTAGTTTAGCGAAATCGGGTGACTCGCAGCGCGACAGGGACCCTCATCTAGCCTTAGAGCGTGGCCAGGTATCCCAATCTATCCTCGCAGATCATGGCCGGGCATCTCAATCTAACCTCGTAGCATCACAGGCATCCCAACCTAGCCTCGTAGCTCGACAGGGCACTCCAATCTAGCCGCATTGAGTGACACAACCTAGCCTCGCAGCATGACAACCAGCTGATGTATCGTAACTCGAAAAGGCATTGCTTAGTTTAGGAGAACACCACGGTCAGACATGAGACAGACATGAAAGGTGACAATTCAATTTATAATATTTATATGTAAATAAATAGATTATACCTTTTCGGCTGAGTATCCGATTCTCTCTAATATTGCTACATAGGGCACACTTGCACCTACTCTTATATGAAATAAATGTATTTCTTAAACTAATTTATTGTAAATCTAAAAAGATATAAAAATCTACTTTGTCAGACACACGAAGAATTCATACACTCGTCTCTCGAATTAAGAAGGCACAGTCACGCACAAATTGTCATTAATTTTATTAATACTCGATGTCTTATACTAAGTTAAAAGTTTATATATTTCCAGTGGTAACTTTAATATTTGTAGGATATTTACAAAATTAAGGAAATCTTTGCTCTACGGCAGCCGGGCTGAGTGATCAAGCCTTATTATAAAATCAGACTGTCACGTCTGTTCATTTACATATCATACAATATCGTATGCGCTATGAACGCCTGACTGCCAAGTGCTTTCGAAAAAAAGTGTTACTACACCGGTGGCGCTGTGGTATTAATTTTACCCACAAGTTTCACTACCTCAACCTTCCTAACAGAAAAATAATACCGATTTATACCTACATAAAATTGACCCCCAATCAAAATCACAACACAAAAAACTCAACAGTCATTCGGGAGACGCGTTAAACTTTCAAACATTTAGGAAGATAATTTTGACATAAGACTTTACAAACTACTCTATACGCTATAACCGTCTGAGAGGAACCGCGTACGGAGAGTTCCAGTCTCTCTCGAAGACTTCCTGGAGATCTTTCCTGATGTCTCTGGTGATGTTCTGAAAGATTCCGTCCGTGGTCTGGTCTTGGAACACGAAGGCGACGCCGGCGGTGGTGGTGAAGTAGTCGCCCGACCAGTTGGACGTGCCGATGTACGCGGTGCGGTCGGTGACCATGTACTTGTTGTGGTTCACTCGCGCGTACGGGATCTTGTCTTGCTCGGGCGTTGAGGGGACTACGAAGCGTTTCTGTAACGAAAGATTTTCGGTTTACACAAATGTACATTCTATTTAATTGGATTTTCAAAATTTTAGAGAAATATGTAACTTAGAGCTGGTATTAGCGTGTCGCCAAGCAATAAAAAATGGATAATAGGTAGCACAAATTGTTCTACATAAGCTGGCTAGCCAAAACTGTTACGTAGGTAGAATGCGGTTGTTGGTGAAAAATGGGCAGTTAGCCCCGCTACCTTGCTGCCCATCTCATATTTTAACTACGGTGTGAGCTATTTTATATATTTATGTATATACAAGAAAAAAAAACTGAAGTAAGCAACAATGTGTCTACTCATTTAACACGCAACGACAGCTTTCCGAAGAATTCAAAGTGCTTCGGGAATTATCGCATATCTTCGGAAAAACGAACGCGCTATGATGTGATCTTAAGGTGAACCTAGTCCACATTTTTTCCATACAAACTTCGGGAGTGTATTACTCCACTGTACGACAATGTACATCAAAAATTAAACATGGTATGGTTTTGTCTCATTATCAATATTGTCTGTACGGAAACAGAATACTAAAATAAAAAGCCATTAAAAAGTTAGGAGCCAACAAAGATTCGTTTTTCTTGCTAATTTAACCTAACTTTGGGCGTGTTTACGTAATAAAAGACGTATAAAATCTGAAAAACCAAGTCGGTACCGACAAAGCTCAAATATCGAAAAGTTCAATTAACTTTATTGGTCATTGATTTATGCAGTGGTTTTTTCATAAAACCCGATCTTCCGAAGGACTGTTCTTAATTTTTTACGCGCCTGTTGTACTGTAAATGATCCTGCATCTCACTGAATAATGTTGTGCGTGTAGACTAGCTTCTAACTGCTCATCACTGATACTACCTCTGTCGGAGACGATGCCTGGTGAGACAGCGTGCTTTTTAGCCAGGCCCATCAGTGAGTTCGAGCCCGCGACTAGGTTCCCCTTAAATAGTGCTGTTAGAACCATGGAAGTACTTGCCTATTTTCTATTACCATTTTTACAAAATTATACATCAACTTTATGCAATTACAAAAAAAACTATTCTGAACTTTTAAGTGACAAATGATGATCTACAGCGGAGTAAGTAATCTGGCAATCAAAAAACTTCATACAAACGCGCAATGATAGGGATAGGTACACAACTACAAAACGCGGTACTACAAAAGTTAGAAGCATCGCTTCTGTGGTAGGTTACTTCTATGGCGCGACGTTCGTGCTAATTCGAAAACACGAAGCGCATTTTTTTCTTGACAAACCTGTATTTATTTTATTGCCATGTCACGAACGATAAATATAGAATCAAGAATCACTTACAACTTGCAAGTCGACCCTTGGGTAAGCCTGCGACAGGTCGGTGAGTGACCTCAAGAAGTAGTCTTCGGAAGGCGCCGAGTGCTTCCACCAGCTGATGAGCAGCTTCACCTTCACTTTGTTCTCAAGCGCCGCCTTGCGGATCGCGTCGTCTATCTTGGGCCAGAACCTGAGAAAAGATGAAAGAGAGTTGATCAGATAGTATTTATTTAATGGTTTTTCTGACGGACTTTGTAGATACTTCTTCGGCTAGAAGATTTTTTTTTAACGGAATTCTCCTGTATAGCGGGTGCGTTTAGAAACATTTAAACCCACAAACAGCCAGACTCGCAACAACTACTTGTAGGTCATACAAATATTTGTTCCGTGCGGGAATCGACACGCAACGCAGCAGTCGATCGCTTAAGCTCTGCGCCAACCGGGCCGTCAAATATAAATACTAGGTAGCCTATGAGAATACTGAGAAACAAAAACAAAAAATGTTTTTTTTTAAACCGTTAACAGGCACTTTTGAATTCACAAGGAGTCGGTCCATCAGAGAGATGAAGTTAGTTCTCTCCGAATCGTAATAGGTAGGTTCCAATGGAGAAGAACAGACAAGAAGCTCCATCCCTTTAATTAAAAAATATTGTTAAAAAAGAAGTTAGTGAGAGGAGGGCTAATAAAGATGTGTGGAAGAAAAATATATGCTACGCTGACGCTTAATAAATTGCGATGTAGGAAGATGATGATGAGATTGGCTTAATTTGGTCGGAGCATTAACAGACTATGTTAATAATTAACATGACATTGACATGAGCATTAACACACTATGTTAATAATTTGGTCGGAGCATTAACAGACTATGTTAATAATTAACATGACATTGACATGAGCATTAACAGACTATGTTAATAATTTGGTCGAAGCATTAACAGACTATGTTAGTAATTAACAGACTATGTTAATAATTAACAGACCATGTTAATAATTAACAGACTATGTTAATAATTAACATGACATTGACATGAGCATTAACACACTATGTTAATAATTTGGTCAGAGCATTAACGGACTATGTTAATAATTAACATGACATTGACATGAGCATTAACACACTATGTTAATAATTTGGTCGGAGCATTAACAGACTATGTTAATAATTAACATGACATTGACATGAGCATTAACAGACTATGTTAATAATTAACATGACATTGACATGAGCATTAACAGACTATGTTAATAATTTGGTCGAAGCATTAACAGACTATGTTAGTAATTAACAGACTATGTTAATAATTAACAGACCATGTTAATAATTAACAGACTATGTTAATAATTAACATGACATTGACATGAGCATTAACACACTATGTTAATAATTTGGTCAGAGCATTAACGGACTATGTTAATAATTAACATGACATTGACATGAGCATTAACACACTATGTTAATAATTTGGTCGGAGCATTAACAGACTATGTTAATAATTTTACAGTGAGAGTATTTTTTCTTAACAGATGAATGTATAATCAGCTTATTGTTCCCACTGCTGGGAAGTAAAGCGCTTAGGCATCCGGAACTACGGTATTAAATTCCTATCCGACAGCCTATCTGTGCTCTAAACTATAGAAAACAAACAAACTAACAACTAACACATTTTTGTAGCTCTGGAGAGTTTATCGACGTTCAATCGTGTTACACTCCAGTGGACCAAAGAGCACAGTGGATCCATAGGCAATGATGTCGCAGATGAACTTAAAGAAGCTCTGATATGAAAGTGCTAGGCCCGTACCCACTTCTACCCTTGCCTTTCTCCCAATTTCGTGCGTAGATTCGCCAAAGATCGACCGAACTCCATAACAACAGATGGTCACGGGCAACAGACTGTAGACAGTCAAAATTGGCTTTACCAATTGTACACCCGCGATTAACCAAAAAACTACTCAGCCTGAGTAGACCTTAGAATAATAATAGGAACAATTACGGGCCATAACCCCCTTAACAAACATCTATTTAACCGTGGCTTCTCAACGTGAAGAAATCCTCGGAATAATGAGGTCACTCCGCGAAGCCTGTGAAGCTCCCATGAAGCTTCTGTACTTTTGGGCGGAGCTAGGCTGGCTCTGTTAGCCAGAATCCCCACGCACAACGGACCGAATGGGAGTCTACGTGCGGAAAAGGGAGTCCCATCATCATCATCATCACGCACTGCTGGGACGCTGGCCTCCTTTCTGTGAGAGGGATTGGGCCGTAATCCACCACGCGGGCTCAGTGCGGGTTGGTAGATGTCACATGTCTTCGATTTTTTTAGTTCTAGAACATGCCGGTTTCCTCGCGTTGTTTTCCTTCACCGTTTTCAGAGCAGTGGTGATAAAATAATTTATACAAAGTAAAGTGCCTGCTTGAATTCGAACCCACGACTCGTAGGTCGCAGTCGTTAGCACCGGGCCTCCAGTGCCCTGACAGACAGTTGTCTATCTTGTGCATTTTTCACTGAAATCTACTTGCACTTGAACAATGTTGGCAGGTACTTACGTCAATTTGTGCGTGAAGGTACACATGGGTTCGTACTCCATGACGGAGATGTACACGAACTGCTCAGCTGACTCTATGATGGAGACGATGGCGTTGTCGTCGTCCGTGCGACCACTGGGGCTTAGCCGCGGCGGCGAACTCTGCAGGAAAAAGCAAAAAAGGGAATTAATTTCAAATAAAATGAAATTATGTTTATTTCTGTAAGTTAATCTATTGTAACACTTTTACACGTCATTTTTTTGGCATTAAGGCTCCTGCAAACAGGCGCGACGCGACTCACGTAGAACAATTTCTATGCAAATTTCATACAAATTGTTCTGCAAGTGTCGCCTCGCGCTGTCGTGTTGCGCCTGTTTGAAGAAGCCTTTATTTTTAAACTATTCGGGGGAGCCGACATTTGCTAGCTGACTGAGAAGAAACGCCGAAACAAACTCATTCCTTATCTAATGCATACCTGTTTGCGCCCACGATAATTATTTCATTTGCGGGTAGATCGAAAAAGTTTTAAGGTTTCTGTGTTCGTACTTTGCGTACGAAATGAAATATTATTAAAGACTTAAATGATTTGTTGTACCTACAGAAAAACCATAGCTGCTTAGTTTAAGTGTCAAAGTTTGTTATACCTATAAAATACAATATTTGAAGTTTTTAACAATTGTTCGCAAGATAAATTTTGTTATGTGTTATTGAGAAATAAATTTCTTTAACCATAACTCAGGGGTCTGGCTCTTAGACGCTCTTTTAAAGTCTAAACATAATATTAGGATTTTATAGGAACCTAACAATGAAGGGCCGTGGCTGCAAAGGTCTTTTGAAAAAAGAGCCATTGTAGCTTTGAGTTGATCTGTCTCGAAGGCATGCGTGCAGCAATCATCGTGTAGCGCAACCTATTTTACGGGTAATTAAAAACGCGTTGAAGTTTATTATACGTTTCCAAACCTTTTAAATGTGCTACAACAAAGACCCCTTTTTTTTGAGGGTGGGAAATCATCAAATAAATTCTCCCGCTCTGGGTGGAGCAGGAGGGCGTGTCAGACTTTTACCGACTAAAACCCACCCGTGTTCCCTCAGTTGCCTGTGTGCCCTGGCACCAAATCGAATGAAACCTGGCACCAATTCGAAAGAAATACCATGGCCCCTGGGCCATGGTATTTCTTTCGAACAACCCGCACCCCTGACAGGCATCGGCCCTTGCGGGCCCCATCAGGGACTGTAACCCACTAAAACTCCACGGTGTCCTCCAGTGCCGCTTGGAGCAGGAACACGGAAACGCGCAAGCCATCCGAGAGCCCGCCGCGGCTGTCCGTCACTGGACCCTCCTCGGAGGGGAGTAACCTCTATCACCGGCGCACCAGGACACATGGCACGCCGTGACCACCCCAGGAACCAAATAGCATACGGGCCCCAGACGACCCCGTGTCTGGCACCCTTGCTCCCCCTGCGACAGGTCAGCACAGTGGCCCCGCCGCCTACTACTTTTCGGCCGCAGCGGCCAACGCTATACCAACACTCCTCTTCCCCTGCGGCCCCACCACGTCCGCCGTCAAACGGTGGCGGCCACATCCAGGCCACGGAAGGGAAGTGCGCTACTCAGAAGTACCGGCACTCCTCCGCCGCAGCCTGTGACCCTCAGCCGCGATGCTTGCCATTCGACATCGCAGCCCGCCTCAGTTGCGATGCACCTCACCGCAACCTACTTTTTGGCTGCTACTTCGTCAGCTTGGAGGCAAAAGCCCTGACGAGCGGCCCGACCTTGGAGTTCCTCTTCGCTTCACCGTGTGAGGGTGATAACGGCTACTAAGCCCCCCCGCAACGGCAATGCGGGAACCCACTGGGGGGTACAAAGACCCCTTGAAGCTGAAAATTGAATAAAATCTACCCCGAAAGAACGCTTTTATCATATTTTTCCTCCGTGAGAGGAAGATAAATTTCCTGTTTTGATTAGGTATGCCATTGCAACATCTATCGTATTAAACGCCAGCACCTACCAAACACCGAAATCATAGTTACCACTTAAAGTGCCGGTACTCATTATCGATCCACATTACAGTGCCAAACATGAAACAACACAGGTCGACACGCCTCCTGTGATAAACATCGACAACTGGCAGCCCTATTATACACACGCGCTGTTAAGCCGTCACACTAATTATACAGCAAGCATTCCGATGCTGGTGGACTTGCCGGAATTATAAGGTAGGTAATAAGGAAGTTCCGTTGATGATGGACGCAGCTAAAAGTGTCAAAGCTTGTAGTCAAATTCTGGGCTAACTGTATACATTGCTATCGACACGCTTATGCTACGGCTCCATTGTCGCGATAACGCGAACTACACTTCGCGCTATCTCTATCGCACAAGTCGCACACCGCTCGACGTCTCTCTGTACAGACGCCAGCACATTAAGCTGCCCCAATCTGTCATTTTTTTTAATAGATTTTCTACTTTACTACATAGGTTTAAGGTTCATGTTCAATTGGGAAAATTTGACAGTTTGGGGTAGCTTGATGTGTCTGTACAACAGAGAGCGCGCTGAGCGCGCGAAGTGTTTTTCGTGTTATCGCGACAATGGAGCCGTAGCGTCGGAAGAAGAAGTTCCGTTAATTGGAAGTTCCGTTAATTTAATTTCGCATGACAACGAAGTACACCACACCAGTAGTTTCCGCCATCATTGCCCTACACTCAACCATCCGCTATAGGAAAATTTGGTGCACCTTAAAGTAATGACATGGAGTAGCTTGTTCGTCTCGTCCTAACTTTATTTCAGCAGGCCTTTATCGATTGCCAATGGTGCTACAACTGTTGGTGACTGTTGGTCTAGAAATATCATAGGGAGTCTGACGACGATGTGTGAAATGGGACTATTTGGATCGACTATACCCAACCCTGTGATCAACAGATTAAGTGTTATGCGGCTACATTGTTGTGATCATCAGGTCTGTCCTTTTATATGGCAGTGAAACGCGGCCAGTACTAGAGCGGCACAAGCAAAAACTGCGTGTCGCTAAGATGAATATGTTGCGCTGGATGCCCGGTGTTACGCGTAGAGATCGAGTCAACAACTCACGCATTCGCGGGAGCCTTCATATCCGTGACATAGCAGAGAAATTGCAGGAGTTTCGCTTACGGCCACGTTTTACCGCGGAACCCGGCAAGCTACATAGGAAACTTTTTTTTTCTTGCCTTGCAGCCTCCTCCGAGCCCCGGAAGGGAAGATCCAAAAAGTGCTGGCTTTTTTTTGGGTGGGCAATCATCAAATGACTTCTCCCGCTCTGGGTGTAGCAGGAGGGTATGTCAGACTTTTACTGACTAAAACCCACCCGTTTGCCTCAGTTGCCTGTGTGCCAGGGGCCGCGGTATCTCTTTCGAACAACCCGCACCCCTAGCAGGCATCGGCCCTTGCGGGCCCCATCTGTTGTTGCTGACATCTCTTAGACGCGCGAGTTAAGGAATCCCAACCTACCAATATTAGCTTTGTCAGACAATAAGTATTTACTAGATTATTATTTCCCAATTTCCCCACTGCGCGATCAGCATTTATAATTATCTAGAACATGCGTCAATCTGATCACGCTGTGCATGTACTACGTTAGCAATTAAGTTAGTATATAAGATCAATATTTTGTTAGATTTAATCAATTACTGTTTCGCTGTAACTCTGTCGGAATAAAGTTATTTTTAAATACTTCCGTTGTCGCTTACTTAATTGGCGCAGCCGGTAGGATCTCTGTAGTCAGTTTGCCGTGTATACAATTCTACGTGGAGTAGCCGACGTCCGTGTCTACGGTTTAGCAGAGATCGCCGAACAAATAAATTCATTAAGAAGCCACTTCGAGTTACGGAAGAGGACCAGCCACAGCAGTAATTCAGGGAGCATGGAGCTAGCTGCGGAATTGTGAGTAAATCTTTTTCACCTTCCTCTCAGCTCTTCCATCTATATCCCAACCTTGTAATAGTCTATGTGTTTGTGTATTATTAGGGATTGGACAACGCCGTAATAATATTTGCATAGATTTTAATTGTACTAATATTTTAGAGTAGTGATAGTTTAGTAGCACATTAGTGTGATTTTTTTTCTCCGCGTTGGTTTCTTTCATAACTTTTCACAATGGAAAACGTAACCCGTGTCCCACAGGAATTGGTTAACATCATACCAATATTCAGCGGCGACACTAGAATGTTGCCTTTATTTATAAAAAAATGTGAATACATTTTGTCTACGTTCTTAGGAACCGCAGCCCAAAATGAATATTTATTTCATGTAGTAACAAGTAGGTTATCAGGCGAAGCAGCCAGTTTGGTAGGCGAAAGAGAAGCTATAGGTACGTGGGACGAGCTGAAGAAGTTGTTAAACCAACACTTCGGTGATCCACGCACAGAGGATTGTTTAGCAATGGAGTTAGAATCGTGTAGAATAAATAAGGGTGAAAGTTATTTAGATTTTTGCCATAGAATACAGCGGATGAGAAGTGTTTTATTTGCTAAAATATCAGAAACTATCATTGATGAATCTCTACGTAAGGCAAAGCAAATCATTTATAGTAACAGAGCAATGAATGCTTTCTTGTTTAATTTACCACCATTTTTAGTTAGATTAGTTCGTTTGCGCGACGTCACAACGTTAGAGGATGCATTAAAAATAGTTTTAGAAGAACAAAACTTCCAGGCAGTCTATGAGTCGAAAACAAACGACAGACGTAATTTTAGCAGAAATAACAGACCCAATTTGCCAAATAACCAAAATGCAATTGAATCTAATAATCAAAAGAAAGATTCACATAGCATATCAAGTACACATGTACCGAATAGTGCTACAAACAGCACATTTACACCGAACAATTCGCATCAGCCCAGACATTATAAACAACATAATAATATTCAAAGAAATCAAGACAATTTTAATCGTACAAACAACAATAATGCGTCACCGCAGTCAAGTAGGTCATTTGTTCCGATTGCACAACCGAACCAACAGTTCGCGGCACATGCACCGAGCACGCCGTCTTTTGCAGCGCAAGCATCTACGTCGGGTGCGAATACTGATGTCACCATGCGTACTGCAAGTTCACGACGTGTTAATTACATAAATAATTCTAATAATAATGAACAGAGTTCAAGTTATTCGTACAATGAGTGCCAAGAATTTTCTCCTGAAGAACCCGGGGCGGGAAATTTTTGCATAACGGCCTCTACCCTAGAGAACGAATAAAAATAAATTGTAATAAACGCTTAAATTTACCACATATAGTTATACCAGAATTAAAGGCAGTTTTTATGATAGATACGGGGAGTGTTAGATCGTTTATAAGCCCGTATATAGCTAATAAATATTTTAAAAATTATTTACAGTATGAACCCTTCGAAGTTGTTAGCACTCACGCATCGAGTGTTCATAGTGAAACGGCTATTATTCCATTACCGGTTACCTTTGGAAGTCAAGAGTTCCATAAGTTTTATGTCTATAGTGTCGACGATAGGTATGATGGGTTAATAGGTAGCAATTTGCTGAAGCAATTACAGGCAAAGATTAATATGGAAAATCAGATACTACATTTAAAAAATACTGATATTCCTATCATATATTCACCGCCTATGAGAGAGATATATAATCTACCATCTCGTAGTGAACTTAGAGTAAGACTCCCAGTCAACGTACTGAACGGGGAAGCTGTGTTAGATTTTAAGCAATTTACGGAAGGGATTCGAATGCCCGCCGCATTAGTTACGTGTATTGAAGGCTATGCAACAACTGTTATTCAGAATTGTAGCCATGAAAATAGAAAATTAGTAGTTACGGGACCTTTTCAAGTGGAACCATACATACAGGACCCATCTGTTAGTGTTAATTTCATAGATAATAATATAGAAGTGGACAGCTTGCTAACAAAGAATTTAGACAAATTACAGTTACATCATATGAATTCAGAAGAACGAACGGTTATTGAGGGACTTTGTAAAGAATACAAAGATATATTTTATTGTGAAAATATTCCGTTAACCTTCACAAATCAGGTTAAACATAGAATAAGAACAAAAAATGAAGACCCAATAAACGTTAAGGCACATAGATTGCCACCTATTCAAACAAAAGAGATCAGTAGTCAAGTCGAGAAAATGTTAAGGGATAACATTATCCAGGAATCTCATTCTCCCTGGAGTGCTCCCGTACATTTAGTGCCGAAAAAATTAGACGCGTCAGGCCAACAAAAATGGAGGATGGTAGTTGACTATAGACGGCTCAATGAAATCACAATTGATGATAAATACCCTTTGCCCAACATTAACGATTTATTTGACATGCTAGGTAATAGTACATACTTTACAACTCTCGACTTAGCTAGCGGGTACCATCAATTAGAGGTTCAGGAGAAAGATAGAGCTAAAACTGCGTTTAGCACACCTTCAGGTCATTATGAATTTAACAGAATGCCGTTTGGGTTAAAGACCGCACCCGCAACTTTTCAGCGAGCGATGGATAACGTCTTACGAGGCCTTCAAGGCTTACATTGCTTAATATATCTCGATGACGTCATTATTTTTTCTAAAAGCTTGCCGGAACATGTAGAAAAACTTAGAGCAGTTTTTGACCGCTTCCGTCAAACAAATTTAAAAGTTCAATTAGATAAGTCTCATTTTCTTAGAAAGGAAGTACTCTACCTAGGGCATACTATTACAAGTGAAGGTTTGAAACCAAATAATGATAAAATAGACGCTATTCTTAGGTATCCTATACCGGAAACGGTTACACAGATTAAAAGCTTTTTAGGACTAATCGGTTATTATAGGAAATTTATCAAAGATTTTGCCAAAATAACTAGACCATTAACAGCTTGTTTAAAGAAAGGTCGCAAAATTGTAATTAATGGGGAATATAAAGAATGTTTTGAGACATGTAAAAAGCTTTTAACAAATGCACCTTTGTTACAATTTCCTGACTTTAGTAAAACTTTTATTTTAACCACGGATGCATCCAATTTTGCGATCGGGGCTGTATTGTCACAAGGAACGATAGGCTCAGATAAGCCTGTAGCCTATGCTAGTAGAACCTTAAGCGACACAGAAGTAAAATATAGCACTATCGAGAAGGAACTTTTAGCCATAATATGGGCAGTTAAGCACTTTCGACCGTATTTGTATGGTAATAAGTTTACCATATTTACAGACCATAGACCATTAGCTTGGCTGTATTCATTGAAAGAGCCCAATAGTAAACTCACGCGATGGCGGTTAAGGTTAGAAGAGTACGATTTCGAAATAAAATATAAGAAAGGCCCTCAAAACACGAATGCAGATGCTTTATCTAGGATTAAGATTAATGCAATTGACGACGATTTAGATTCAATATTCGTAAATATAGGAGATAGGCAGGAACGGATACAAAAAATTATAGAAAACGAATTGCAAGACCCCGAAACTCCAATAGAAACGATAGAACTTTCGGATTCTGATGATGGGGTCACTGCCAACTCAGTTTCAAATAGAGAACACGAAGGCATTCCTAGTTTAAACGAAGCTGTCGATACTAAACCAAAACAGATTTTAATTCATTCATGGTTTAAAAATAAATTAGACGTAAAAGATATTTCAAATAATAAACAAAAAATTCTCGAAGTTCACTTACCGACAAATAACGATATATTAGTTAAAGACTTTTTGAAAGAGTATATTGATCCAAAACATAAGTACTTTATATACTTCGAACACACATCTTTTAGAAAAACTTTTTCAAACATGGTAATTAAGTTATTTAAAAAGGATTCAGTTAAGTTAACCGAGTGTACAGAAAGAGTTATAAATTTGACAGGATCTGAAGAAGATCAAAAAGAAGTTATTTTAAAATACCACGACGGGAAAACATGTCATAGAGGTATTAAAGAAACTTTAACCAAACTTAAAAGACATTATTGGTGGGCAAACATGAAAGAGACAGTCACGGCAATCATAAATGCTTGCGAAACATGTAAACGCATGAAATATGATAGAAAGCCGATTAAACCCCACATTCAGTTAACACAAACCCAGGATGCCCCTTTTCAGGAAGCTTTTATGGATTTATTATATATTGAAGGGAAATATTATTTAACTATAGTGGATGCATTTAGTAAAATAGCACAAGCCATAGAGGTACCGAATAGGAGTACACCAGAGATAGTTAGGGCATTGATTAAATATTTCAGCATGTATGGTCTGCCTAGGAAAATTAGTTGCGATTCCGGTACAGAATTCAACAATACTTTGATTAAAGAAATGTTAAGCTTTTACAAAATTGAACTTCATATTGGGACGCCAAATAATCCCAGTTCAATGGCAATAGTAGAAAGGTTTCATTCTACCATTATTGAGATTTATCGTATAGCAAAATACGATAAAAGCGATTTAGATGCAGCATCAGTTATGACTTATGCCATCATGGCTTATAACAACACCATACATTCAGCAACAGATTTTACGCCTTTTGAACTAGTATTTGGTCACACTTATTCCGATAATGTATTTAACGTGGATAGAGAGAAGAACTTAACTCAGAAATTATTGTTAGATCATAGAAAACGCCTTAAAATACTCTATGAATTCATAACAGAAAAATTAGAATCCGATAAAATTAAAATAATTAATAAAAAAGGTGGCGAAACGACACCGGTACTCGAACCAGACGATAATATTTAAATGAAAGACACTAGGACTAGAAAAGCTAAAGAAAAACCTCGATATGAAAAAGCGAAAGTAATAGGTGAAGTTGAAAGAAATACAGTCCCAGTAGAAGTAAAGAAAAGGAAAACTAGAGTAGCCTTAAAAAATGTAAAACGTCCTCCACAGATCGTGCCTGGTACTTCTGGTACTAGTGGTGCCAACACTCACGCTGGACCTCCAAAACCTCGGTCAGAATCCGGGGATAGCAGCGATAAAGCGGGGAGTAGCAGTGAAGAGGAATAGTTATTGGACAATATACAAAAGTGTAGATTTAGAATCATTACACTTACAAATAGATAATAATATTCGGGATTTTATTAACTTGAAAATTAAAATTAAGGAAAATAGTCTTAGTAACGAAACTATAGGAATAGAAAGCCAAATAGAATATCTTATTAAACTAACTAAGGATAGATTTTTTCAAATCTTACCTTTCCATTATAGAAATAAAAGAGCTTTGTTTAATCCATTAGGCTCACTTGTAAAAGCTATCACAGGAAATTTAGATGAAGACGATGCAATTAAATATGATAGAGAAATCCAAATGATACAGAACAAAGAGCATGTGGTCGAACGTAAAGTATCATCAATGCAAAAAGCTTTTGATAAATTAGTAAATGACTCTGAAATAATAAATTCAAATATTAAAAACTTGGGTTTACATACCAATGAAATGGAAAAATTAGTTGAACATGAGTTCAGGTTTAACAAACTTTTCCAAATATTAAATACTATGTATCAAATTTTAAATAACTTTCGGACCTGTTACGAAAACATACAAGAGATTGAAACGGCAATAGCCTTTAGCAAACTGAATACATTGCACCAATCCATTATAAATAGTACAGAATTATATAATACGTTAGAAGTCATTGCTAAACATGCTAGAACAATATACCCAGTAAGCAAACATAATTTAATAAAATTAGAACGTAATATCATACTTAAATCATATATAAATAACAACAAGTTAGTTTTTGTTTTAGAAGTTCCCCTAATAAATAACGAAACATATAATTATTACAAGGTTATACCCATCCCTATATTCCATTCTCCAAATACCTTTACAATAATACCCAAATATCCTTACCTGATGGTGAATAGATTGAAATACATGCCCGTGGTAAGCCCATGTACTGAGATGGAAAATGGAAAATTTCTTTGCGCTGAAACTAATTTAGCCCAGTTTCCAACCGAGACCTGCATTGAACAAATAATGCTGATGAAGAACAACTACAAAAACTGCATACAGAACCATATTGAAATAGAAAAAACTAAGATACAGAAAATAACCGACAACCAATGGTTGGTTTACTCAGAGGAAAATCTCATCATCACCGAGAATTGCAATACAGAAATCCTGAAGTACACTATTCTTGGGACCTACATCGTGACACCTGGCCAACAATGCGAGACACAAATAGGCGAAGTCATCGTTGCCGCCACCACAAACACTACAGTTTCCAGTTTCCAGCTGCCATTGATCCAGATGCCAGACCTACAACAGGACATTCAGAGAAGATCAAAGAAAGTGGATTTAAGAAATGTGGACTTCAGTGATGTGAAAGAAGTGTTACAAAGTGCAAAATTTAGTGAAATAGACGATACGACACAAACAGTGACAATAGAAATTAGTATATGGACCATCTTAGAGTATGTGGTTATTGTAATAGCAATAGTTATCTTTATAATGTATAAATTTCAGTTCATAAACTTTTGTCGAAATTCTCCGAAACCGTCTGCGACACCTTCGGATAATTCCTCTCTTAGGGAGGGAGGAGTTAAGGAATCCCAACCTACCAATATTAGCTTTGTCAGACAATAAGTATTTACTAGATTATTATTTCCCAATTTCCCCACTGCGCGATCAGCATTTATAATTATCTAGAACATGCGTCAATCTGATCACGCTGTGCATGTACTACGTTAGCAATTAAGTTAGTATATAAGATCAATATTTTGTTAGATTTAATCAATTACTGTTTCGCTGTAACTCTGTCGGAATAAAGTTATTTTTAAATACTTCCGTTGTCGCTTACTTAATTCGCGCGTGGAACTCAACGCGCCGTCGACCCGGGCTTGGTGATTACCGGACAGCGAGCTACCCATTACTCGCCATCAGCAAGCTCGCGCTTACGGTAGCCGGGAATCAGCCTGGGGCTGATTGGGGTTAAGGCTACGGCCGTGAGGGCGCATGTACTGCCTCTCCCTCAGGTGCGCCGCCTCCCTCTTTGCGAGCATCACTGCTTCGCTGAAGAAAGCGATTACTAGCCATGCATTCTCGCTCCGTACCATGGCCTGGACCAGGGCCGGACGTGAGAGATCGCCGCCGCCGATCGCCTCAACGAGGACACGGCGGTGCTCCGGCCAAGCCGGGCAGACCTCCACCGTGTCCTCAGGGCGATCTTCGCAATGGACACACCCGGGCGTTTCCTCCCGCCTTATCCGAAACAGGAACCTCCCGAAACAGCCGTGTCCGGTTAGGGCCTGTATCAGGCGGAAGGTGAGGACGCCATGCCGCCTCTCAAGCCACTCCTCAAAGAGGGGACTTACCGCCGCAATCGAGGCGTGCCCAAAAAGTGCTGGCTTGACGTAGTAGCGGATGACATGCGTGCCAATCGACTCACCATTGGGGATGCAAAAGACTGTCCGGAGTCGAGGCTTAAAAGAAGGATAGCGGCCCCCGGGCTCCGAAGGGATGCAAAAACGCCGGGAAAACGCGAGGATGATGCTATCATCATCCTCGCGTTTTCCGACGAACGCGAACTACACAGCTCGACGACTCGCTGTACAACGGAGAGTGCGCGAAGAGTTCGTGCTATCAGCTATTAGTGCTGCTTTTGAACTGCTCCACTTATCCGCAAAATATTAAACTTATGGGAAGTTTGTCGAAGGCTGTTCAACAGATTCAATATAGTATCTGCCGAAACTAACAAATCCCTGATTAATGTAAAATAAAAAACGTTGTGTTATTATACGCACTTTTATTTCCAACCTCAAAATGAACATAACAACAGTCACAACATATTTGTTCTACTATTTCATACATATTAAAATTATTAGGTATACCTGCCGCCCCGGCAAACAGTTCGCAATTAATGTTATACAACGGCGTTCAAGCGTCTCCGCCTACTGAAATACCAACTCCAGTGCGCGCGGGAAGAGGGGTTAAACAAAACCAATGCCGCTTGTGGTATCATTCTGTTGTAGAACCATGGGTCCATCAAATCGTCAGAGTAGAACACAATCAAGAACATCCACAGTATGGTACCAGCGTCACATATTACAGCTGCTCCTACTAACGCCAGCACGTGGTCAAATTTTCTCTGAGACATGCTTTTCGTGCAACACGACATTACTGATGTAATAACACGAATAAACAAAGCTATCTTAAGCATTAATATTAGGAATAAGGGATACACACCTAATGTTTCCTCATCCATTTTATTTAAAAGATAAACATTTTCGGTAACGACTAATTTAGTTACTTCAATGACGAAAGTGAATGCATAGACGAAGAGCGTAATGATTACCTTTTCATTCGTGATTTTCGTGTTGTATAGGAGCACTAGCTTAAAATATGCGAGTAGTGAAGACGCTAGTGACCAACTCATTGCTGTTAGAAACATAAAACCGCTGGTCAGAGTTATAAAAAGACTGGCTTCTTCGTCGTTCCCCGTGAGAGCTGAACAGATCAAATGCAGTGTTCCCATCGTTATGTGTTGTACACTGACGTAGTTGTGCAGAGTTCGCCATCGTGGTAAGATCCACCATGTTGTCCACAGGGCTATTACACACACAATAGACACCGTGAGACCCACTAAATGTAATAATATATTTGCTAGTGAAATACTTTCGGTGTCCATTTTTATTCTACGATGAATATTGCTTGTTCTGCAATGCGCCTACTGTGATGTGTTATTTATAATGAATTCTACATTATTGCGTGTGTTATGTATTATTAATTATATTTATTCGTAACTATAAACTAATGAAGGGATAATAAATATGATAAGATTTAAAAATTGCTAATTAAATGCAATCTAATAACAACGCTAATGAAGTTACTTATTAAAAATTTATGACTTTGGGCTGATTTTACCAGTCAGATCTTTTATCCGGAGAATAAAATTTGCGTCTGACAATTCTACTATGGAAAATCTGTCAAAAACTCTAAATTTATTCTCAGGATAAGACTTATTCTGGGTATAAAAGTTTGGTGAAATTCGCCCTGAGCCAAGTAACCAATCCAAGCAACGACCGCGACTGATAATACGGGTTGAAATCGTAAGCCGCGGTCGTTACTACTGCGCCATCATTGTTCTATTATTAATACGTATTCAAAACTAACATTTTTTTATTAAGGTAGGGCAGCACAACTGTAAGGCGGTAAACTGATTCACACTGATGTAATTCTGAAGTGTTCGCCATTATGGCATGCTGCTCCACGTGGCCCACAACGCTATGACACACAGTACAAAGTGCAGGTGAAAGCAGTGTTAGTATTCAACCATGAATGCCTATAAAATATAAATACTATTATGTGCAAAGTAGGTGAGTAGAATACGGAATTTCGACGCACAAAATATCGATAAATGCTAATACGATGCTACAAAATTGCGATGCACGTTACTGCGAAAGACCATCTCTGCGAAGCCACTACTCTTCAATGCACGTTACCGCGATAGATCTTTACTGCGATACTACTTGACTCGATGCACATTACCGCTAAAAATAATTTGTACGGAGCCGCGGGCAAAACCTAGTTTTTTTTTTTAATAATAAGTTTGTATTATGCGTCATAAATTACTGTACCAAAATTGATAACATTTTACTAAAATTGAATTTTTAATACCTGCAATGTAAGATAGATTTAATTTATTGCACACAAAACAAATGAATACAGACAAATCGAACTTCAAAACATCTCAATATAAAAGATGGCATGGATATTTTAACATATTTAGATGGCCTTGCATATACAACGTGTAACGGAAAGGGTATATACATACATACCAAGGGCACGGTTTCTTTGGATGATATCAAACGATAATGGAAGGGTTTTTTAATCCTATCTCTTCATGTTCGGAAGTTATGAGAATTTTTTAGTACATTGATACCTGAAACAGAACTTTTCAAATTGAAATAAACACATCACTCGGAAGAGATTTATCGTGATATTGGCAAGTAACGTGGAAAGTTATTGACCTACGTAGTGCGGTGACACGTTTGTTATGATTTGAATTTAAGAAACATAAGAAACCGAAAATTTGGTATCGATTCTTAGAGTATTTTATTTTGAGCTGAAACTATGTATAGTGATTCTATACCAACTGTTATCTTTAGTGCTTAAGGATAGCAATAGGGTTTCTGTTACACCCTGTATATGCTACATAAAGAAATAAAACTAATTTTCCCCTACGAATTCTTTGATTCATTTATATTTTTGTACCAATCAATAGCATATTAAAACTTTGTTTAAATTATGTAAAAAAAAATTGTTAACATTTTTGCTATATCTAACTCTGTATTTTTGTCAAGTTGATTAAATAGACTTCTAATATGATTAATTATACATAATATGATTATGTATTATGTATTGTATAAAACATTTTGCAATACACATTATTTTGTTCACTACATGCGTTTTGGTTTATAACTTATTAGGCCCATCCAAAACATATTATCATTCTGTTAAGTGATGTAATATAATAAAAATAAATCACCATCATCATTTCAGCCGAAAGACATCCACAGCTGGACATAGGCCTTCCCCAAAAGGGGGGTTTTGTCATAATCGCCTCGCTTGGCAGGTGGGTTGGCGATCGCAGTATGGTGGTAAAATGCATAGCGAAAGCCGCTGCCCATTGTCTAGTAAGTCCCTTAGTCGCCTTCTACTACACCCACGGGAAGAAATGGGATAGTGCTATTCTTAAAAATAAATAAAATAAATGTAGATAGCTAATATGATAAGCTTAACGGAAGATGAGCAGGTATGTCGAAGTCTAATAGTTTATCAGTAACGATCTTGCGCAATAGATTATCGAAGCTAAATAGCTCCGTAGTAATGATTTTCGAAGTAGGTAGTATCGCACTGAAAATCTTTCGCGGTAATGTACATCAAAGTCAAGTAGTATCGCAATGAAGATCTATCGCGGTAACGTGTATCGAAATGTAGTGGCTTCGCAGAGACGGTCTTTCGCAGTAACGTGCATCGCAATTTTGTAGCATCGTATTAGCATATATTTTGTGCGTCGGAATTCCGTATTTTACTCAAAGTAGGTAGCTGTAACTAGTTAGATAGTACTGTTTGACTAAAACCCCATCTAATATTAATGAGTAACTGTTAATTAGGTTGCTTTATTCAAATCAAAACTGTAGTAGGTATTTTTTCTAAATCTATGCACAGGATGAGATTTTTAGAGTCAGTCTGTTGACATTTTTGTCAACATTATGAGATATTATATTTGAAAATAGCTACTAACTAATCTAATAACCGCAACAACAAAATGAGATAATCCTTTAAATTTTGTTTGTATATGCTTTTCCGTATTAGTTACTAGATTTTTTCGTACGAAAAGTAGGTAAAAAACGAGGTAAGGAGACCTTCTAGAATAGAATATTGTTTATTATGATGAGCTGGACTCCTTCATAATGGATTGGCCCACAAGCGCAGTAGACCGTGAAAAATGGAAAGAGGGAATAGGCCTTTGCCCTGTGGTGGGACAACACAGGCTTAAGTATAATAAACAGCCAAATTGTTTATTGTTGCTGCAGGTGGTTAACAAATAATGTTGGTTAACATTTAAAAACGTATCTGCAACCTACCTCTATGGTGTACGTGTAAGTAATCAGTCATGTCCTATGCACAAGGTCCGTAGTTTAACCCAAAATTCGGGCGTTTCATACTCCGTATTTTACTTACATTAGTTTCGGGCCAGTCCTAAAAATGAATGACAACACGATTTGACATTGGTACCTACTCTCGATGTGTTTTGAAAAATTAATTTTGACACTTGTTTTGACAGGCCAACTACTTTCGGACAGGCCATTATTTTCGTTGAGGGACTTAGATAGTAGACCCCTTGTATCTTGTGGGACTTACTTTACTTTAAAATCGACAGAGTTCATTATTAAGGACCTAAGACTTAGTTTAATCAAAATCGGAATGAACCCTTCAATCAATCAATCAAATCAACTTATCACGATCCACTCAAACATTTATTTTCCAAACAATACACAAATAAAATAAAACGGCTGTCACTCTGGTACTTATTCGAGCAAACAAAACCAAGAATCGCTGTTATATTCCTTTTTTATAATTCAGAACTGTTCCGTTCAACCTTAGAAGTGATCGCTCGCATGATTACAGGCCGTATATGTAATGGTAGATAATTACAAGGAAGAAATTTGGGGAAAGACTAACAACTTAACAACTTTGCTCCGTTTGTTTATTGATACAAAAAAGAGTTAACAAAAATATATTGTTCTTTTAGGTTTTCGAAAAGTGTTTTCAAGTTAAAAAAAAACATGTTGATTAATTTGTTTTTGAACGTTTTTTTATTTCTGCAAAAAAACTATTTCTACTATACAATAACCAAGACAAAAGATTTGTTTTTTTTTTTACTTATGTTTGTTACGGTTTCAAGCTAAAACGGCTGAACAGATTCGGACGAAATTTGGCACGTGGGTAGACTACTTTGATTCTGGCTCGCAGAGCAAGTGTTATATTGTTATCGCACCTACTTTCGTCAATTTGTGACGTTATAAAGAAAACTAAAGTTCGAAATTAATGTAGAATGTCATCATCGATGTCCGATCATGTTATGATTAGGTACTGATTAGTTAGGTACCTTTAATTGTTTTTTCTGAAAACCAATAATAATAATAAGTTGTTTATTTCTCCTCACAATGACAAACTTATTCTAGGTTCCACATATTCAGTATTTGTTTTCTTAGCAATGTGAGGAGCTGGTGTCTGAGTTAGGCGAAATGCCTGTATTACAAACCAATCAATTAAATATGTTAAATAAAACCATTACACCCTGCCACCTTTTGGGCTTAGCAGCAGTCAAGTTAACGATGAATAAACTTTTCTGAAAACCAATCTTTTCAATATGTTAAAACCATTACACCCTGTTTTGGGCTTAGCCACGGTCAAGTAAAAAGTACCGATGAATAAAGTTTTGATAGGCAAGTTAGCATAGCAAATAGAAATATAGAAATAGTAATGCTGATAGCCTACAACATAGTTTTGGCTAAGTTAGCCAGTACGTACACGTTAGCAACGTTACGTAGTAGACGTTTAATTAATTTAACTAAACGTCTACACGTTATTTTCATAATTAACAAACAGTTTCATTAGAAGTACAAAATCACGTGCCTTTATAATGAGTTATTTATCATACGTTTATACGTATATGCTACTTGTTAATTAAAATGATTGTTAATTAATATTATTATATTAACTAAAGACCAGCCGGTACCTATTTTATTAGTTCAGGATTCAAAACAACAAAATGTGTGATTGGCGGCGGTGACTGAGCGCGATACGTTACTAATTAAAAATGTTAAAGTGTAACGTATCACTGAATTAAATTTATACGATGAAAAATAAGTAATTCTTATAATTGGAGCTTCATTCTCTACACTGTGTTGCGTGGTTTTGTAGATGACATGGTGTCTGATGTCTCATTGGAGAACCCTTCATAACTATATCGTTGTGAACCAAACTACGTTGGGAGCCTTGCATTTGATCAATTTACTTATTATCAAGTTTTGTAAAAAAAGATACCTCTACCCGTTCGAATATGCAAGCGACTTCTTTTTTATAGCTGCATTAAGTTGGTCTCTATCGTCTTCACTACTGGCCTTCTTTAACCTAGTGTACGTACATAAATTCAAAGTAAGTGGTGGAAAAGTGCAAGTTACTATTTTCGTGCTAAACGCTGCTTGTCCTGCTCCGCAAGGTAGCTTAAACCAAATTGATTAGCATTTGGAAACGTTGTTGGAGCTGCTGAATACTGTAAAAGACTAGATATCTTTGCATTGTGTAAATTCAAACTTCTAGTATTGTATAATTGCATAGCATATGTGTGAGCACTATGTTCCTACTATAAAGCTACCATTTACAAGGTACGTCTTTCATTGACTTGAAAGTGCCGTGGCAGCTGAGAGTATGTCATGCTCACTCAAATGTCTCGCTGTTGGTGGCGTGTGTGTTGGATCATTAAGTTCCCTTCAAAATGGTTGAGCTGAATGGTGCTGATCCACACGTCATGTTCGTGAACGGGCGCCGCCAGTAGGGACTGGTCATCTCCTGGCTCCCACGGCTTATTTTAATTTCTGAATTGTTATTTTAATTTTGTTTTAATTACGGACGCTTTCATATGCACGTCTTTTTACATCGTTCTCACATTGAAAATTTCAATATAATGATGTAACCAATTTTTTGTAACAACACCATGATTTTAAAAGAGTGTCCATGGAGTTTCTTGCCCGTTCTTCTCCATAGGTACCTACGCTTTGGAATGGGCAACTAGCTTCATTTTTCTAACTCACCGACCTTGACAATTCAAAAGTGCCTGTAATTGGTTTATTTGAAATAAATGCTTTGAGTTTTTTTTTTTGAGTTTTGTGTACGGCTTAACATTAGTAACCCAAATGATAACTTTATTTGTAAACAGTTTATTTAATTACAATGCAGATCGGCGAGAGTTAACGGTTTTACAATTCTATCCTCTACTGATTATGACAAACGTTTATTTTAGTGTCGTTTATTAGCACAGTTGTGTCTGTATTGTCTTGTTTTAAGAAAAGAATGTCTAAGAGAAACGTAAGACGTATATTGTCTTTGATCGGAGTGGCCATCTTATGTGATACGGTAACTGTGTTGTTTTTGCTACTGTATCTTATTCCCAAAGCTGTGAATGGTCATTATAAAAGCATTTCTTATATTTCATTTGAAGTTTCATAAACTAGCAAACAGCAAAAGTATGGTTTACTTTGAGACTGATACCGCAATCGCTGTTCATAGTTTTAAATGCCTCATCAAGAAGTAAATGGAAATGGTATTTTAAGCGGCAAAAACGTTTAAGGGTTGCTGTTGTCTAAGGATTTTTGAAGACCCAACAGATGAAATGAAACTAGATGTTAACTGACTAGATTTGATGTTAGTCGCATAGTAAAGAATTGATTTGAGATGTGATGCTGGAAATACCATCGTGGACACTACGATGTAGTCGGGACTCACAGCTAGAAAAACAGGCCGCAAGATGGCGGAAAATAGATCCCTGAATGAGGTCACAAGTGTCACAACCCTCAGCATTTAGGAAAACGACTTTTAGAGGACGAGGACATTGCAGTAGCAGTAGGTACATCTTTAGAAGGATAGGTGTCCAAAGAGTAGGTAAAAGCTAACAAGAATACCAGGCCACTCAGAAAGTATTGCGAAAAAAGTTTTTATGTATGAGAGACTGGCCAGTTATAATCTATTTTGAAAATGATTAATTGTAAGTAAAAATAGGTACGTTCCAATTTCAAAATTTCCCTCCACATTGTTTGCGAGCTAATTTAAAATATCATGTCTCATAAAAAAATGGATCTGCGCCGGGAACATTTTCGCGCTATGATTTTTGGCATTCATAGATGAAGGCCCTTCTAAGGCAACCGTGTATCATTGGTATAACGAATTCAAGCGCGGTCGACGAACTTTGGGGGATGAAGAAAGAAGTGGTCGCCCTTTGAGCGCTGTTACGGAAGAAAACGTGCTAGTAGTGAAAAATTTTATCCATGACCATAGGCGAGTTACGTATCAAGAGTTTCAGCACATACTGCAGGTTGGATCGCGAAGCCTTCTACGACATTCAACACGTGCATCTTCGCGTGAGGAGGATAGTTTCACGCTGGGTGCCGCACAACCTCACCGATGCTCAGAAGCATGGCCGGGTGGAATGGTGCCGTGATATGATAAACGAATTTGAAGCAGGCTCATCTCGGCGTGTTTATGACATCATTACAGGTGAAGAGTCTTAGATTTATTAATACGATCCAGAAACGAAGCGCCAGTCGACCGTTTGGATGATTCAAAACGAAACAACGCCTACCAAAGTGAAGCGATCTAGAAGCGGGGGGAAGATTTTGATTGCAAGCTTTTTCAATTTGACTGGCTACTTGGTGTCAATTCGTTTACGGAACCAAACAAGCATCAGCGCTGAATGGTATACTACCATTTGGTAGTATACTCTTGGCAGAAGTTTTCTCTGTTGTGAGCAACAAGCGACCAAACACAGGGCTCCGCGGGCTACTGCTCCACCACGACAACGCAGCTTCGCACACCGCGCTCAAAACGAGGGACTTCCTGGACAGCACGCCGGTCAAACTCCTGGGTCACCCTCCTTACAGCCCTGACCCAGATCCGTGGGACTTCTTTTTATTCCCGAAAATAAAAAATCAGCTCAAAGGGATACAATTTTCGTCACCGGAAGATGCGCTGTCAGCGTTCGAGCAGGCTGTAAACGAGGTGTCTGCGGCGGACTGGAAAGTGTTTCGAAAACTGGTTCAGACGCAAGAAACTTTGTACAGAGGCTAGTGGAGAGTACTTTGAAAAGATTTAATAAAAAAAGTATTTAACGAAAGAACATTTATTTTTATTTTCGCAAAACTTTCTGAGTGTCCTACGTATCTACTGTACCTTGCTATGTTGCGTGTTGTTTCAATCATGCAAATCATGAGTAGACAAAATTGGGAAATGTTCGTTTCTATAAAAAGTACTCTTCCAAAAACTACCCAAATTGCTTCAAATGTGCCTATAAAATTTGAAGAGTTCTCTCTATTTCTCCCAGATCCCATCATCAGATCCTGACTTGATGATCATGGGACCACCTGGGAAGTATACTCTTTCAAACAAAAAAAAAATATCCAAATCGGTCCAGCCATCTTCGACTAATCGGGGAACATACATAAAAAAAGCAAAAAAAAAAAAAGTTCCGACGAATTGGGAACCTCCTCCTTTTGGAAGTCGGTTAAAAAGACAACCGATTGCATTTTGTACTAACATTAACTTATAAAAAGCCTGTTTGTAGTTAGCATTCAATTATGTTTTAAACTGTTTTGTTTTGTACTTAAAATAAATAACTGTTGTAACTTACCCTTTTATTTATAATCGTTGCTTAAAGTTAAGTAATGATTAGCGACTGTTTAACCATACATTTTTGACGTTTAAACATGTTTTAACTTTATTCGACGTTTATAAATAAACTCCTGATCATCTTTTAATAACACCTATATACATAGTCATACAATACCTATACACCGAATAATTTTAATTGTTATTTTCGCGCGGCAGAACAACTTGCAATAAGGAGTACTTTCGAAGCCTAAAGTAAAAGTAAAAAAATAAAATGTGTTAATGTTTTTGTTTTAAATTATTAAAAAAATATTCATCAACTCGAAAACGTGAGAATCAATAGTAACAGTAGAGGTAGCTTGTAGGTACTACTCGAATCGCATGCATCGCCGACAAAGGGAAAAGGGAACAGCGATGCATAAATGAAATGTTCAAAGCAAAATAAACTCTCGCACGCACAGTGGAACGAATGTATGGGAGCGGTTGGACGTAGACATGTCCGAAAAAAAAGAGTAAAATTATGCCAAACTAATGATGCCATCTTATTCGATTACTTAATGCCTTCATAACTTGTGGTGATGAATTTCTTCATAACTCCCATATTTCGGGAGTAATTTGAGAAAATGTGAAATTTTACTATGAAAATGAGTGTATCGAGCTCTCTCCCTCCTGATTCCGGGCTTGTTTCAAGTAGCGGTCTCTAATATCATAATGCTAATACTAAGAGCTATATTTAATACTAAGACACATAGTGCGCCAAATGTGCACTTTCTGGGATAAAGAGTGATGTTTATTTTATAACACAATTTTTTTATTTTTTGTTTATTTTGTTGATTAAAACCGTTTTTCTAAAGGTTTACCTTATTACAATAACATTTCTGAGCAGCCAATTAGAGAAGATATAAGCTAATTAGGATATATAATTAGGGACTTAAGGTTTACATATAAAACTGATGCACTAATGATTACTGATAAGAACATTGCTATTATTTAATTACTAAATGGCTCTTAATACACTAATTTAGCATGCATCATTTACTAATTATCACAATAACTAATTACCTTGCAATATTTAACAAAGGATACCTGGGATACCTGGATTTTATATAAATAGGTCACTATTAGTAACTTTAAAATCAGTGTTGATTTACACCTCGTTGTATCCAAGCTAATCTCGCAATGTATTTTCCAAATTTTAATACAAATCTTGATATTCACGTTGCTTTATGCGCACGCGCACATAAAGATTTACGCGACTTTAACTATTTGTTCAGTGTTTTAAAAGATAACAGTTGTGTTCAGTTATGTGAAAGTGCTGAAACAAGTTTAAAAGACTGGTGTCGTCGATTTTGCTACCGCATTTATGCAAAATGGACACAGTCTGGAAGAAGCACAGATAAGTTTCGGAAGAAACATGAGATTTGGCTACAGGCTGCAATTCAATGGCCGGAATTACAGAATGAAAATATGGAACCTTCTACAGAAAATATAAGTGACGTCATCGAGCCCATAATTTCTCCTGCTAAATCTGATGCTTCAACTTGTACACATCCTAGTCCTCGTAAATCTTTTGAGGACCTTAGTAACCGGCAAAAAAGAAGACGCACTGAAGATAGTCTTTCATGCAGCAGTAGCAGCGCTGAAATTATGTTTTCGGCCGAAAGGGCGCTTCAAAAGGCAGGACAAAGCGATACAGCTTATGTTATGAAATACTTGACGGAGAATCCAGAAGAGGCCTCAAAAATCAAAGCCTTCATTGAAGGTAAATCAATTCAGGTACGGGAAATATCCCCTTTGAAGGCATTGGCTCTTTATGTATCGATGAACTTATCGAAATGGCGCTATAACACTCTTCGGGATTTCAACACTCAAGAAGGAGCTCTTCAATACCCGAGTTACTACATGTTGGTTAAAGAAAAAATTAAGTGCTATCCGGCCAAAGAAGATCTCACAGTTACAGAGAGCTCTGCAAAAATCAAATTACAAGCCTTGATGGATTTAACCTCAAGAAGACTTATTAGGTCGTTAGAAACCCCTGTTGATCCCAATCAACAGCTCGTATTGACCAGCAAATGGGGTTTTGACGGATCATCTAGCCAAAGCATTTATCATCAAAGGACGAGTGAAGATGAGCAAATCGATCTTGCTAGTAATTTTATGATTAGTCTTGTACCACTGCGGCTCGTCTCAAAAGGTGTAACAATTTGGGAAAACGAGCGACCATCTTCCACTTCATTTTGCCGGCCAATATTGTTTAAGTTTATAAAGGAAACCAAAGAAAATGTGCAGAGAGAGATGGCTGAAATCGAAGCAGAGATTGAAGCCTTAACTCCATCCACCATCACTGATGGAATTAGTGTCAAACACCAACTGCTGTTGACAATGATTGATGGTAAAATTCATTCCATTATATCCAATACAGCAGCTTCAGTGTGTGACATATGCAAGGCTTGTCCTAAAGAAATGAATAATTTAGAGTTAATCAAAGATAAACACGCAAACGAGGACATGTATAAATATAGCTTAAGCACCCTTCACGCTTGGATTCGCTCAATGGAATGCTTATTACACATTTCCTACAAATTAGACATAAAATCATGGCAAGTAAGGGGTGATATAGCAAAAAGGCAAGTTGATGACAGGAAGAAAAGAGTTCAAGAGGCTGTAAGAAGAGAAACGGGCTTACTTCTCGATGTTGTGAAACAAGGCAGTGGATCCACCAACAATGGCAACTCGGCAAGGAGATTTTTTGAAAACTACACTAAATCTGCTGAACTGACCGGAATAGATGCTATGCTTTTAAGAAAAATCTGTGTGATCTTGCAGTGTATTTCATCAGGAGAGAAGATCAACGTAACTAAATTCCGAGAGTTCTGCTTTGATACTGCTAAGCTTTACGTGGAGTTATACCCATGGTATTATATGCCTTCTTCACTTCATAAAATTTTAATGCATGGGCCAGACATAGTTCAGAACATGTCAATTGTGCCCATTGGTTTTCTATCCGAAGAGGCATCTGAGGCTAGAAATAAAGATTTTAGAAAATATAGAGAGGGGCATTCTCGAAAGCATAGCAGTATCTCATGCAATGAAGATATTATGCACAATCTTTTACTGTCTTCTGATCCACTTGTTACAAGTATCCGTCCAAAAGGAAATAAGTTTGTAAAAAAATCTTCTTTTAAGGAATTTTATGAGCTTACGGATTCTGAGAAAAGTGATATCGAATTTGTTAACATAAATGATTTAGCGGACATCGATTCTGAATTTGAATTAATTGATGATGATGATGATGACGAAGATAATTAAATGATGTTATTGTTTTAAAATGTGTAACTTAGTAAATTAGAGCTTACATCTTAATTATTTATTGTACTTTTAATGAAACTAGGTAATTTATTATCAACTTACTTAAAAGTCATACTCTCATCAGTTCTTGTGAATATTTTTGTTAATATATATTTCTGTATATATATATAATATATTTATAGACCTCTTAATAAGTCTGTCTGCGGTTTAAAGTAAATACAAATGGGGAAAAAACGTTTTTTTTTTTAAATTTTCATTTCCTTTTATCCCAGAAAGTGCACATTTGGCGCACTATGTGTCTTAGTATTAAATATAGCTCTTAGTAATAGCATTACGATATTAGAGACCGCTACTTGAAACAAGCCCGGAATCAGGAGGGAGAGAGCTCGATACACTCATTTTCATAGTAAAATTTCACATTTTCTCAAATTACTCCCGAAATATGGGAGTTATGAAGAAATTCATCACCACAATTTATGAAGGCATTAAGTAATCGAATAAGATGGCATCATTAGTTTGTCATAATTTTACTCTTATTTTTCGGACATGTCTACGTCCAACCGCTCCCATACATTCGTTCCACTGTGGCACGTGGCGATTTTTCACAATGGTTAATCTGCCATTTTTTGTTTCTAATATTTTATTTGTTTATAAAACGATTGTAATACCAAGACAAAACCATTATTTAAGGCTCTTATTTTGTACACCTATATTTGTAAACATGCCTCCGGTGAAAGGACACTGGTAGGAACATAAACATTGTGATGATGTAACATCAGAAAATCTGTGTACCACAAGATAAGTAAACCAGGATCGTCGGATATAGGTAGTTGAAGTTTATAAGAAACCGATGTATGTTTTCGAATTACATTTAATTTGATATAGGTATTAACTTTTTGTTTTCTACTAATTCCATTAAATTTTATTCGAAATGGCTTTCATTTTGACAGTTCAACGAGTTTCATAGCGTTATTTACGCTGTCGAGCAGACAATTTTTTCGAAGATACGTAGGAAGCAATGTATTAACAGTATCCTTCAAAATTATTGTTATTGATAGTGTGTTACGCAATTAGGGTGCAGAGCGATTTTTGTCAGCATGCGCAACAAAAGGTTGACTTTTGCAGATAACCTTCACAGTACGTCGTCGTACCGATTACTACGATTAAATTAAACCAAGCAGTAATAGCGACATTAAAAGCCAACCGCTAGGTCTCGTAAACATCCATTAAACGAGCCCTATAGTCTGATCCAGCCTGGATAGGGTATCTCGGTGTGTAGGTACGTAAAGCTACGTATAAATGAAAGCACCGCTTTTCACTGATACGCTGACGCTGAGTCAGCTCGAGCAAGGTTACCGGAAGGCATACATAGTTCAATGTAGGTGACTTTAAACTTGGTGCTTTGTTACATCAAGTAGGTATGCTTCACGCAGGTAGGTAATTAATGTCGGACCAGGCTGGCTGACGTACGGAGAAAATATCCATTCCGCAATTACACCACCAGGCTTAGCATGACGCTTTCTATTTCTACGAAAAATAGACACAGCTCTTTCTAAACATAGTGACATTTCGCTTCTCCATTTTTGACACCGTACCCCGTAGAAATCCTTTCACAATCTGTAATTTCTTCTTTCGTTTCTAAAGATCTTTGTCTAGGTCCTTTTTGATGTAAACTATTTCAGAAGAAAGTTACTGAAGAAATTTACTGTTTACGGTCAACTATATTACAAGTATATACTTAGTGATGGTGCAGTGCATATCATGTCTTAATTTTTTTTTAGCTCCAACTATTTTTAATAACCTTCCAGTCGCTATAAACAGTTGTAAAGTGTTAAGTACCTTTTTAATTCGTTTTGTCAAAGTCTCACTGAAGAGAATATTAAAAAAATAATGTATTACTATTTCATTTAAGGAATGCGTGACTAGTTTAGCGTAGGTACTTATAGGTGCAAACGTGTTATTACATGTGCAAAAAGGAGCTAAGTCTGCCAACGAACTGTCAGAGGTCAATTATATCTTGTATTTTTTAAATAAATAAACACTTTTTCAGTTTTCATTCATTTGTAAGAAATGCTATGAGTTATTATCAGAGATGCGATATCCGGATGCATACTCACCTAAAGTAGAGATGTTGGCTAGTGTGGAACGCGTTTTTGTATCGAAGAAAACTTAATTGAATGTAAAAACAAAATTGTTCTAACTAACACACACCACCCCTACATACACATATTTGTATAGGGATGAATTTTAAATAAATATGCATCTAAATAGTTATGCAATCCTAATAATTTCGAAGTCGCTTCCATACTATACACCCGACTAGTTCTGCATTCCCGGTGTTGCTGGCAAGCCGGGATTTTTTTACAAAAAATATTAAGAAGCCGCTTCCATACTTTCATAACTAAAAATTAACTTTAGGTAGATATACATCCAATCTCTAGTTATTATCTAGCAAAGGCCTATATTGAAATAATTGAAAAAAGAGACTGTATGGTCGGTATGGTGGTATGGTCACCTTAAGTAAGACACCCTGTGCTAAGCTTGAAATATCTGACCTTTTCTTCGCAAACATTTAGCGCAGCGCAATAGTGATGGAGCTAGGTCGAACTGTATAAACAAAAGATCCATTTACCGAGCCCCTGTTGTCTGTTCCGAGGTTCCGACCTGGTAAGTGGAGGAGGCAGCGATTTCCACCACTATACTTTAACAACCCATCAAGGTTACCGGATGGTTGCTATAAAAGCTTTAAATGGGATAGCCACACCACTCGCCATATTGCCAATTTAAAACGATCCAACGCCATTCTGTCTAGCCTTAACGACAGATAAAATGTTACGATCTTTTTTAACATACATGGGTACAGTAACTTTATTGGTCATACGCGACGTTCTAAATGATGTCTTATGGCAGCATCGGAATTATCATTAGGTACCTGAAACGCTGTTAATTATAATTTCTTACTACTCTGCATTTTGAAAGACCAAACATTGTTTAAAAATTATGATTAGGTCAGTTGATCTGACATCGAAACCAAATGTTGCGTTAGAAAATGAATATAATATTAATTTTAAAGGTTCGCGAATCTATTATGTAAATTAAAATGAAATGCTGTCCGTTCCTAAGCGCATTACGTTGAGAACAGCTGGACCGAATAAGCTATTGTATGTATTAAAATGCTCGAAATCGTCCGAATTAAGGTTTTTGGAACGAAAAATTAAAAAAGAAAACTCGTTTATTTTTTAATTCAACGAAATTGACGTCCTTCTTTCTATGAGATTTTTGTATGAACTATTGAAAGGACGGGAAGGACAGCGTCTGTCGGTTTAGCTAGTTTTAATATTTTAGTGGAGTTATGAATGATTCACATTTTCAATTTTCGTTTGGGTAGATAGAAGCAATAACAATGTGTTTTGAATTTGATACGACTCTTGACGACGCTAGACACGCGACACAATTTTTTGTACACTATGTACCTATAATAATTGAAAAACAATGAAATTGCAAAGAAGCAAAGGAAAACAATGAAAAATAGGTATTGACTGACTTGCCAAAACTTTGACTTCACTTTTAAGCTTTGAGAAAATATCCCAGCTAAATACTCGAGGATTACGTTCTTTGAAACAAAATATTCTCTAATCGAAACGTCATTTCAGAAGAAAATGTCAAGTATTTTCATTGCGCGCGACGAACCGTACGTAATAAGTAGGTAGTAGCGCCGGCACTGGAGAAAATTGAAAATCCCTGTAAGCTATAAACGTCAGGATGTCACTCAGTATCATAACTTGTGTACCTATCAAACGAACGTTAACGAACCTAAATCAAATGGTTACTCACATAGTAACCATTTAATTTACCTAAATGTTGTTTTGTAGGCCCACGTAAATGTTTGCTCAGTAAATTCTTCAATTATTTGAATAGTTACGACGATGCTACGGCGTAGCAGCTACGAATATATTTGTAGAAGTGACGACAGTATCAAGAGCTAATTTGAAAAAAACTGGATTTGTCAGTTAGTCGAAGGATCGGGATCGTCTGTGCAAGTGCAAACATAAAAATGCAAGCATAAAAATAGTCCACCTACGACTGTCGCGCACGTAAGTACGTACGCGACAGTTGTAGGTGGACTATTTTTATTTCATTTTTATAAATGTGTCTATCGGTAATGCAAAAGAATACGTAAGTATAAAAGTTTGCATTTACAATTTCAGACTGTCGTCTGGAAATTGTGACGTCTGATTCACGTGACTAACAGTATTTTTACGCAATTATCTGTTACCTATTGATAAGACCGCCCATGGTGTCGGGTGATGGGGAGTTTGTTGCGCCACTTCTTCCAAGCTAAAGCGCTAGGAAGTGGTGAGGGATGGACGTTTCTGAGGACTGTCTGTATTTTGATGTTCGAAAAATGCTGATTCTCAGCCTAATTTGAATAAATGACTTTTGATTTTGACACCCTTTGTACAATTTCTACATTTATATCTGCAATCAAAAGACCATTTCAGAAACCCCACGCCCACTCCATGCGACTTAAACATAACTGACGAAATATGGGTGTTCTATAAGTACACCTCTGCCCAATCCCTCGGGAAAACCAGGCATGATATTGTCTCATGTGTAGTCAGATAGAAAACGCCGACATTTTTTTTTGTACGATAGAAGTGTTTGTACCAACCTAAAGTCCGTTCGCCGAGAGTTGATAAATGAGGGTTTCTTAACTCATTACAAATTGCGGCCCGCTAGTTATTTATAGGCCATATGGCTGCCGCGCCGCGTCCGCTCGACGTTCGGGCCGCAGTTCACAACACCTGCGTGCCTCGTACTACGAAAACGGCGAAAGCGGGAGATAAGCGACAGCCGCCAGACAGTTTACGATAATTAAGCGACAGTCGCTATTCGGAACCGTATCATAATATTTATGAACTCTCAGTGAACAGACTGTAGTTACAGAAATAAAATAATTTATGGTGTAAATAATAAAACATATCTACATGATAAGTAATATACTCACAGTAATATACGCGCCGTAGCTATGTTGAGCGTCGGATATGTTCACAGGGTGTTCCATGTTGATGTCCGTGTTGAGCTCAGCAGGCCAGGTGTCTGGTACCACCGCGTCTGGAGCTCCCAGGCTCCAATATACCTGTGTAGAGTAAAATAATAAGATTTTGTTTATGGTTAAGTAATTAAGTTCATCATCTGCCTAGCCTTTTCCCAACCATGTTTCGGTCAGCTTCCAGTCTTATGCAGCTGAATATCAGTATTTTCTGTGGAGCGCCTGCCTATCCAACCTCCACAACTTAGTTACTTACAAGATAATACGATACTCCTTGTGATTGGTTGTCAAACTTTCAGGCGTCTGAATACCAAGAAGCTTATAGATAAAATTGAAGGCAGCACTCTAAATACCTAAGAGAAGAAAACTGTGGTCGAACGCTCTCTGCCTAAATATATGCATAAGAACGAGACAGTGATATGTTTTCTATCTCTTATGTATGTATTCAGAGTGTCCGACCACAGTCGTCTTCTCTTAGGTATTTAGAGTGTTGCCTTCACTTTTATCTATAGGCGCCTTGCTGAAAACCCGTTACGACTACGACTGTCAACGATTGGGACTGACGGCGACGGCTTATAAGGGATGCAGGTGCGGTCGCAGCCAAAGACTTGGGGGGTCACAGACAAAGACTACATATTAATAAGATAATAAAAAAGAGTAAATTCGACTTTATTGCACAAAAAACAGGTTTACGTTTACGGCTTGGGGGGGCGGAGCTCATGACCCCTAGGACCCCCCCTCGAACCGCGCCTGAAGGGATAGTCCCTAACCTTCGATCGACATGTGCGGCAGTTAATATCTAGCCATGAGCTTCACGGCTTGCACGGAGGGGTCTTGATAAGTAGGTAATGGAAGATCATCTATCCATGTACCGATCGCGCTAAGCGATCGGCCCGTGCGGCTGTAATTATTAAGGCACTAGCCAAAACCCGCCGTGTGCGGTATATATTCAATTATACGGAAAGACAAATCTCACAACTTGCATTCACTTTCCACCAGATAAACCAACAATGGCCCCTTAGCATCTCAAGCCTTCCCGCGACCTTACAAAGTTTAGCCCGTTTATTAATTTGCTCAGCTTCGACACCGAACAACGTAACTTTGTGACGTGGCCGTGGGCGTGCTACCCCGTACCAGCCGCTATTTAGCGGACAACTTTGACAATTACATGATGGCAACTTTCTAAGATTATGTCGCTGAACGATCTGTTAGTTTCTTAACTCCTGTTTTATATGCTATCTACTGAAGACATCTCTCTCGTTTCTTTTTGCTACAGATATAAGGGAAAAACTGCGTTTATGAATGAGAAAATACAGGGTGCAACCTGTTACTAGGGAGTCAGTACACGATTCTAAGCCTCGTTAGGTTGAAATTTTACGTCGGTTAAAAACATCAGAAATTCCGAATAAAAAATTACCTTTTCTATACATTTTGTTTGCGTAGGTATTATATTGCACTTTTCAATGAAACAGTAAATTTTTTTTTTTGATAACCAACGAAAACTTTACGGGGGCTAATCGAATCATGTGCTAAATTCAAGGTTACGGTTTGCGCGCCGATGTCTCTGGCACCCTGTAGGTATAATTAACACATGATGGAGAAGATGAAAAAGTAGAACTATTTGATTATTAAATCAAATAGTATTGAAAGAGACTCAGGCACATACGAGAGCGAAGCTTTAAATAATTAATGTGAAGAAACACAGAATATTATGAATCCCTACTAATATTATAAATGCGAAAGTAACTCTATCTGTCTGTTACGCTTACACGACTACACCGCTTAACCGGTAGTCCTGAAATTTGGCAGAGATATAGCCTGGGATATGGAGATGGACACAGGCTTCTTTTTTTACGCGATAACCGACATCCACGCGGGCGAAGCCGCAGGCAAAAGCTAGTCGGTAAAAAATCAAACCCTTGCCCTTTAAAATGTTACCGGTACAAATCGGTGCCTGTCACCGTTAGCTTAGTAAGGAAGCAGTTTGTTGTCATTGTCACAAACTGTAGCGCATTATAATCTACGAATATCGATCTTATTCACCAAGGCAAACGTTCTATATTTAATTATGTGGCATGTATTAGGTGCACTAAAAATACCGTCGGACCAAGGTCTGTCCCCGCGCTTGGCACTGACACCCTGTTGTGATACGTCATATTGTACTTTCACGGCCGAACACGATAATGGCTTTATTCATTTCCATATTTAAACTTATGTGGCATGGCAAGAAAGGTGAGGCACATGAACGTGACAATTAAAACCTTTTCCGCATATTTGTATTGGCACATTGCTTGGGACAAGGTTTCTGTTTTTCTTTCATAAAAGCTTAGGTACTGGGGAAGCCGCCACGAAATAATGATTAAAAAAAGAAACATGAAACGGAAGAAAAATAAACACTAAATACAAGCAATCACCTCAACGGATTTAAGGTGGATGCGCCAAAAGACCCGCGAAAATCAAATTTTCTTCCGTTTTTTGCAATTTGTCAATGTCTGGTTGTGCGTTGAGTAAATTTGATTCGTGGCCGTAACAAATACCTATCATCATCATCATTTTAGCCGAAAGACATCCACTACTGAACATAGGCCTGCCCCAAGCTTCCCCACTTCAACCGGTCTTGTACTTCCCACATCCAGTGGATTCCCGCGACCTTCACAAGGTCATAGGTCCACCTTGTGGGAGGACTTCTACTCTACGTCTTCCGGTACGCGGTCGCCACTCCAGAACCTTCCGGCCCCATCGGCCATCAGCTCTGCGAGCAATGTGCCGTGCCCACTGCCACTTAAGTTTGGCAGTTCTTCGGGTTATTTCGGTTGCCTTAGTTGTCCTGCGGATTTCATCATTTTATTATGATCATCAACACAACCCTCTTAAGTAATTAAATGAACTACTGAAAGTATGAATATAATCATATTTTGTTCAACATAGGTGCAGCCTGACACTGTCCAGCAAATTGCAAAACACGGAAGAAAATTTGATTTTCGCGGGTCTCTTAGCGCATTCACCTTAAATCCGTTGAGGTGACTGCTTGTATTTAGTGTTTAGTTTTCTCGTTCGCGATAAACCCGTGCGACTGTTACTACTTAGCCAAAAGCCTCGCAATCAAATTTAGGTGCAGTAATAATTTTGATGCTTTTGTTATACAGGCCTCCAAGTAAAGCCGAGGCTTCAAAGTGTAAGTCAAGATAAACTCTTAAGGCTCTTGCACTTATGCCGGCGGCACAGCCGGCGGGTTTTTGCCTTGCGGGTATGCTGCAGGTGATATTTAGCCGGCGCACTTGCCGCAGAAGCCGAGTATGTTGCCGGCCTTGTTAGCGCTATGGCCGCCGGCATAGTGTATATGCCGGCGCCTTTAATGGCAGTCAAACTTTATAATTTAGAATTTTTATTTAAAAACTCCCAAGCTGAAAATATTAGTAACGGCAATATTTTCTGCTCAAAATAGTAAGGAAAATACTGAATATTTTAAGAGCGAGGTACAGTATTTAGCTATGAAATATTAACACGACAAGCTGTCGAGTCGTGGCGCTAATTAAAAGCTCTCGCCTTACGGATGAATGCTGCGCACTTCGTTAGGCGGAATTGTTGTTGTTTCTCGGACGAAAAAAGCTGATAAACATCAAGAAGTGTAATTTATTTTAATTTGTAACACGGGTGTAATAAATGTTTCCTTGTTACAAATGTCAGCTATGACGGAAAATTTATTATTTCGTTAATAAAAGCTTTTTCAGTCTATTTGGTGAGTGAGAGTTATTGCTGTTTTTAGACATGATAAAGTTGTTCGTAAAGTAAAAATTGTTTCATTTTTTATATACAGGGTGGCAGGTAATATCGACGCGCAACCTGCTACCGAGCATTCAATACATAAATCTGACCCCCTCCCCTTGTAGCGTTGCAATTTTTCGTTTGTTAATAAGAAAATAGTTTTTCGATACATTTTGAGCGCGTCGGTAGAAATTGCACTTTTCTATGAAACAGCAGATATTTTTTTCATTAAATCCCCTTCTGGCGCTCTCGTAAAGGTGTGTCCAGACAGTAATAGCTTTCCTGAACCTGTAGCGTGTTTGGCGGTAATTTGCCACGCAATTCTGTCTGGAAGTATCATAACAAAACAAAAAAAAACTTACATCAAAGACCTTCCCCAGGTCAGATGCAAGGCAGGAACAGTTGAACGCGACTATACCCAACTCTTTCACCTGAGGACAACAATTTATTAATATTATTTTATCAAGAAATTGTGTTATTTAAAGATAACTCGTTTCGGTCGCTGTAGCAATAATCCCATGGATTGCTACAACCACCCAAACGAATTTAGAGTTTCGGCTGAGATGATAGGTATCAATATGTTTTTAACATAAATTCATGATTTTATCAGGGATACAGTACATCAGGGATGGCGAACCTCTGTACATCAACGTGCCATTTTTTCCAAATAATGATTTAATGTGGCCATGATGTGCCAAAATTTAATCTTGACTTAGCAACGACAGGAAAAAAAGTTTTGCAATAATACCTTCTCTTTATATATCTTAATTGAGGTAGGTACTTATTTATAAAAATAAATAAGTATAACCCCTACTGAAGCAGATGCTAAATAATTTATATTTAAACATCGGTTTTTAAGCGAGTCTTTATGGTATTACTGAAAATTACGACTTGCAGGCACAGGTAGATGTAAGTACATAGAGCGTTCAGATTTCTATGTTTGCCACTGTGTGCAGCGACCTTATACTAGATCACATTAAAATACCGTACGTTAAAAAAAAAAAACAAAACAATATAATTTCTGTGGTTGACGGAATTTTTAAGCCACGGAAATTAATTACTAAGAAAATGACCCATGTTCCATATATTCAAATTATAACTGTAATTAGTAGGGTGTTAATTCCCTTAACAAACAAATTTCCCTAACTGTACAAATGTATGCGTAAGTTACCTGTGTAAGTGCTCTCCAGTCCATGTTGGCACTGCCAATGTAAAAGTGTTTTCTATCTATGATCCAAAACTTTGTGTGCAGGATACCATTCCCTAGTAACTTTGAAAAGTTTAAACTCCGCACCTGGTAAAAAGATTAAAACACGGTAAATATTATTAGACAGCACGGTTGGCGCAGTGGTTAAAAGATTTACTGCTGCGCTGCGCATCGCGGGTTCGATTCCCGCACGGAACAAATATTTGTATGACCTACAAGTACTTGTTCCGGGTCTGGCTGTTTATGTATGTGAGTTTAAATGTTTGTAAACACACCCACAATACAGGACAACTTCCAAGTGTGGGGCAAGGCAAAAAAATAAAATATATATATTTTCTCGATTAAATAAGTTATTTTTAAACATATCCACTTACATAAACTGACGCATTTTTCCAATGGGGGTAGGCAGAAACTACAGAAAGCCATCTGCTACGATCCTTACATACTTACTCCTTTTGCCTGGTTTTTGGTCAGTACAGCCAGTTGAGCCCTTTCGGACATCAATTGGTTGGTCACAATCGCTTGTAGACTGTAGAGCACCAATTGCTTTATTTCTCGCATTTACTCTCCCTTTCACATCTTTATCAATATTTCCTTCTCTTGTAAACAGACTCCCTAAATATACGAACTCACTTGCTTCACACTCTTCTCATTTATTTTCACATCACATTGATACATTTGCTTCTCTTTCAAACACCATGACCTTCAAAGCTGACCTTATTAAAATAACATTTATTTATAATATATATTTTTTTATGTGAATAAGATTCACATAAAAAATATTTTTTGTTTATTTTATTTGGCAGTGAAAGTAATGAGTGCCAATATAAAATACCTGCACAATTAACATTTATTTGTTGCTTACCTGTGCAGCTTTTTTCTTAACTAAATATTCAGTATCTACATTAGGATACTGTTTAGTGGGCCAATTTTGAGCAATTTTTAAATCTATATTTCTTTTTGACCCCGCAGCATATAAAGCTTGGAACACTTGCTCTCCCTAAAAAATAAATAATATTAAATTAATTATGAATAATTATTGCTCCAGTCACGTCAATGTTAAATATTACGTAAACCAAGTGATGCCTTCAACTTTACAAATCAAAACTCTGTAAATAATTAGTAAAAAATTCAAACAGTACTAACCTCTATAGAGGAATTATAAGGATATTCTTCATTATATCTAAGAGACCAATAAAACGACGCTATTTCTATACTCGTTTGAGCTTCATCTATCAAGTCTAACCACACATTCTTCGTGGGCAAATGCGTCACGTTTGGAGGGTACATATGACCCTCCGGTATACTTTCAACTAATGATAACCTGGAACACAAAAAGGGTCATTAATCACAATATCTAAGAGTCATTCTTTTTCACTCTATCATTATTGTATTGTAGGCTAACCTGTATTAAGACTGAGTGACTTTATGCTAAGCCATAGGTTATACAAACAAACGAATTTGAACTGTAAATCACAGTGACTAAGGTTGAAATTTTATTCCACTGTTTCATATTTTTCTACACAAATAAATGGCTTTTACTTTAATATCCAAATAAGTAGTTTCAAGGGAAGATAATTATGTTTTTGGTGTTTTATACAAAAAACGTATGGGTTACTAAGTGAAATAGCCATTTATAAGAAGACGCTCCACTAAATGTAGGCCACCCTATCTTTACAAACGGAAATTATAGGAGGAAACAAGGTCGAAACAGTAATAACTCAACTGACTTAACCCAAAAACTATGCATTGGTTTAACCTAGATTAGGGTCTGCTAATATGCTGCTGCCCTATTCTTATAGACTATTATAAGTTTAGTGTCCACTGTTTATGCAAACATTTTCTGTAATATAATTAGTATTTACAGTTGTTCAGCTAATATGCTAACTGAGCAGAAATTCAAAATCGATGGCTAATGAAGATATCAATTAAGTTTGTGGAAATAACTGGACAATTAATTGTCACTTCATCAGAACTAATCAAGTCTCTGATTGTAAAAACCAGGCTACAGTAAGTATAACAATTCTAGAGTAAATTATCTAATCTATCAGTTTTATTAGAGATTGAAGTTTGGTGCCCCTATTTTATTTCCTAGATACAGATAAATAAAAGGAAGTAGTGACCGGGACATTAAATGTGGTTATCCTCAACCTTATTTGTATAAATAATTTCTGATTTAATTTTCAAATGTTATGTATAAGAAATGATCTTGAATCTTCGAAAAGTTACAATTCTGTTGAATGTGACGTGATATGCTATTACATGTAGGGCACAATTCAATGGTAATACCTCAAGAGAATCCCGCTCTATCCCGTGGTGTCTAGACAATGAGTTTGAGTTGTTGCGTATTTATTTATAATTCGTTTATTTTATTCTTAACCCAAGCCCCTAACTAGTAATATTAGCTAACTCCATAAGTAGTAATTAAAGATACTAGGATAATTTATTAAGCAGACAACACTTACCTACACTCATCTGAGCAATTTAAAGAAACAGCAGCAATGGTAGCGTTCATATGAGCTGCATTTTGTTGGTCGAGCAGCGGGACCAACACTACCAAAACTATTAGCACTATAACTATGGAGACTGGGATGCAGGATGGACGACACCATATACTGCGTTTTTTTCTTCTGAAAACAAACGTTACATGATTTTTTTTTCATTCCATTTTTATGCAGCATTGGGCATTTGTTAGATAATTTGTGATAGTAATTGAAAATGGAATGCCATAGTTTGGCTTTTCTCCTTTATCAAATGGCTGTAACTTTTGACATACAGTGTTGTAAAGATGCAAAAAAATACTCGACCATAAATCTGCCTATCTTTTTCCCAACTATTATGTGGTCAGCTTCCAGTCTAACCATATGCAGCTGGGTATTTTACATGGAGCGACTGCCTATCTGACCTCCACAAATCAGTTACTGGGTAATACCCTTAGCTTAACTGGTTGTCTGGCATTCGGGCTACTGATGACTTGTTACAACTGTCAAAGATCCATGAAGGACAGCCGGGATTAATAGCTAAACATGCTCTCCGAGGTACGGAGGGGTATTGGTATGTAAAGATGGTCAACCATCCACGGACTAACCGCAGCAAGCGTAGCTTGACTTAATCGATCAACCAGTACGGCTGTTATTACTTAGCCACAAGCCCTTAGCAAAAAAATACTCGACAGTATTTCGCGCTAATGCCCACCATTCGGAGCCATAATAGCTAAGCGCTAAAGAATTCTGCATCACATAGTATTAAATTGTTTGCTGGTATTGGATAAACCACAGCAATTCCGATAAGAGTATAAAATTAAACAAGAGTTAAGTAAATTAACTCTTGTTTATGAAACACCAAGCAGGATAAATTGTAAAATATTAGAGAACCAATGCAATCAATCAAGGTATGAGTAATTAAATTAAGTAGTAATTTGAAGTAGTTATGTTACTTTAAAATTAAATAAAACTTATGCTTACTTGTCATTATAACTATTGCCATTTTCGTCTCGCATCATGAATATTTGTTCCCACTGCTCCAGTTCTTCATCAGACGACGACGCGTTCCCCACACTCCCAGATTCTAGCACCGTCTGCAATAAAACAACGAAAAACATTAACAAATTATGATGATCGCACCTTCAGAAAAAATCGCGATACAAATAACAGGGAATGCTAATTCCAGCCAGTATCCAGTCCTATAGTAATCACGCAATACCCATTACTGTAATTTGAACATAATTTGGCACATAAATTATTACGTTACACTCATAAAACGGCGAATATTTAAAATAAACTAAACCGACTAACCTTAACATATTCCAACAAGTATTTAACAAAAGAAATTATGTAACCCATGATTATTAAATAGTTTGATGTCTAATCTTATCAAAAAGTATAGAATAATTAAAAACAACTGAGATATTTGAGGCTACCGCTTAGCACCGAGCATCTGAAACCTGAAACTAAGTTTTTATTTGAACAAAAGAACCTTTGTTTATATTTCTGACGTAAGACAATCTTTTGACATTGTTGACAATTAACAAGACACCGACTTAACACGTTACAGATGCACGTTTTATTTAATGGATCGATTTAAAAGCGCGTAAGTCGATTATTATAATACGTATGTGTTTTCATATTTATTTTAGCTAATTTTATTTCACTGAACTGATACTGACCATATTCTTATTTCTTCACTAAGTTATTAAAGCATATAAATTAGTTATGATTAAACTAATAGGTTCACTGAGTAATGAATTTATAACGCAATCACGAAAGCAACACGTAATAAACTGCATTTTTGTGGATCCTGGAGTTCCTTTACAAACCGTACACGCGCATTAGTAGCGAAAATATTACTGCAAAGTAGATGACGTCGGCAACCACTGCATTGTACATGTGCATTTTAAATACTAGGTTAGTATAAACCGTAAAACTATTCAGGGCAGAACTGTATCCAACATTGTTATTACAGCGATACTAGATAAATGTAATTGTTGTGTAATACTTCTACTATTTTATTACTTTTAACTGGAGTTTTAACTCTTTCAGTTAAGTAGGTACTATTTTTTGCAATATTGATGTGATTTTTTTTACGTTTTACCTCCAGCTGTTCACAGATCCGGTACTTTCTTTGTAACTTTACACAGACACCACATGTAACACGCACTTCAAATTACAGAGCTCAGTGATCGACAATTTTAATAAATAATGTAGGGAAAACATTCAAATATTTTTACCACCCTGTCGTGTGGTCGCGGCAACTCACTAAATTATACTGTGACAAAATATTTTGACCGTGATATTACACAAAATACACATTATACGCGACATTAAGCCCGGTGGCTCTACTGAACTAAATTGCAAGAAAATAAAGCTTTTACCTTACCGAGCCCAAATGGATAGGTACACCGGTACTAAATTTGTTAATAGGTAGTGTAGTTGTACGAGGTTGTAATAAGATTGAAAGCTTTTGGTGACACTGGTAGTGACTTAGATTGTATGTATGTGATTTCACCCCATGTATTTAAACCAATAATAAAAGTAATTGCTTTTATCGATTGTGAAGTTTTATAATCGATGTTTCGCACAGCACTATCATTCCGGTTTCAAATTTCGATTTATGTTAAGTTTATTATTGCTGTGTTCATCAAGTTAGGGTTAAGTAATTTTAGATGATTATCCACCTACGTAGCGTTGGTGTCGTTCACATGATGCTTTAGGGAATATTTGTATTTTCCGCTCAAAAACATTACGAAAGGTCATTATGACTTCCATTTCCGGTCTGATAAAGGTGCAAATTAGTTTATTTTTGCAAGTGTTATGAGAATTGGCTGAGGACTTTGAACAAAGAGCCTAACGGACCTTGTCTGTTTGTTTGAATCTACTTATGTAGACCACTTCTTACCATCAAATCGTTTTAACTACCTATGTATGATTATATTCAAGTCTTTACGGAATTTATAAGGCCATTCAATTTTTTTTTTTTTTTCTAAGATATAACATATTTATTTAATCAAAATATTTACCCCTATTAACTATACATTGCTGCCATCTAAACGGAAGTTCATTTATGCCTTTGTGTTCGTTTCAATGGCGCGGCCGCGGCGTAATTAAAAAAAAATACCAAGATTTTGTAAAAAATTGTAAAAGTTGATTCCCAAAACCATAAATTTGTCAAAGTTATGGTTAAAAAGTTACAAGGGTTTGAACGTGGCCGCGCCATTGAAACGCGCAGAACCGCGCGGCCACGGAGATCTTTAAAACTAAGCGTTGCAGAGACCTGAAATTTAGGTAAATGATAGATCGAATTTGTAAAAATATAGAAAATGTACCTATGTGGTCTGTTCCTGTTGTCTTTTTGTCAGAATAAAAGTATTATTTTAGTCACAGTTGGTATTTCAACAGTCCGTGCTTTGTTTCATTATAAAAATTGGTTACTAACTACAATTTACAAGAACTCAATTTTTGCAGAGGGCTGCACGAAAACTGAACATTAAAATATATAAAAAAACTTGTAGACTGGTAAATAGCTTGTATAGCAAAAGTCATGCAACGGTAGATAATTATTATTCCTTGCAGTTTTACCAGGTAGGTAGTTACCTATGTACAAACTTTGGAAGTTTTGTTATAGCTACCTACTTACCTATCTACTGCAGGTATACTTACTCTATTTTGGGGCAGTAACTATTATCAATATTGTAATAAAACACGGCATAAGTATTCAAATAAAACAGGGATGGATATAGATATCTGCAAGTGTTGTAGCGTTCATTTTCGTTTTAATTAAGTGTACGCGCTGTAGGTAACTCACAAATCAAATATGCAGGGACCGGACCGAAACTTACTGCTCAGGATTTGATTTCCCTTTTATTTATTTAAATATACTTTATTGAATACAACAAAAATACATAAGAAAAACATAATGAACATTACAAAGTAGGTATAGGTACAATGAGCGTCCTTATCGCTTTCTGCGATCTCCTACAGGCACTTGTACTCCGACTTGTTTTTCATTCAATAAAATATTCATAGAGTTGCAACTTGGTGAGCCTAGGTGCTACAAGTAGACAGCACGTCAGTTCAGTAGGTACTGTAGCCCTTATCTTCCATAAAGAGATAGCTACAATCTCAGATTATAAAATAAAGGCAGATAGACCGCGCGGAAAACCAAGAGACCCAAAAAAAAAACAAACACTGAAGCGTAGCATTGTATGTTACATAAAATGCCACGCTTTAGTATTTGGGTTTTGGCTTCAGTCTTGGTGTTCCGCGCGGTCTATCTGCCTTTATTTTATAATCTGAGGCTACATTATACTAGCTAGAAACTAACTTCATGTATTTTATAGATCCTAATCTTTTAGAGTAGGTGGTAGGTAGGTAAATGCTTGCGCTTGTTACTGGGCAATGTGATAGAAAATTGGTTCGGACCACTCCAATCCGACTCCCACTAGACTCGAACGCCGGACGTCTACAGGACAGTAAAATGTCGAGTCAACTGCTTCATTATTTTGTCAAAGAATCCTACTTTGTCTGATGAAATGTAGAGAGGTGAAACTTTTTATTTTCAGACACCGTTTCAGGTAGATAGATATCCTGGCCTTTACCGGCCGTCTACTGGCTAAGAAGGTATATCATTACGGGATCAAGATCCCGATCCATAAGCTGAACCGGGAATGACGACCTGCCTGATTCGCGGTTCAACATAGCACAACCATTCGGTACGCTTCTGTACCTAATCGAACATCAGTCAATGTTATCGTAGATGGGGTCCTCAAGAATATGTCATTTTCGACACGTTAGCCTGTCAAATGTTTGGGAAAAGCTATGCTGGTATCCAGTTATATCTGGAAGCCTTGATGAAGATAGCTATCTTTATTTAAAATTTCGTAAAATCACAAAATTCCTGACCAAAACCAAATGTGGCCTGCCCCTGATACGAGTGCCGACATAAACCGTCGTAACGCCCCGACATGCCGCACCTCTGACCGGTGGAGTATTTAATCGAGCCGCTAGCAAACAAAATTCGTGCTTATTCAGTGATGTCCCATTTACTAGCTTAGGAAAATCCCTTTATAAGTAGGTACCAAAAGGTAAATGAAAAATATCAGTTCAGTAAAGGAAACGTAGATGTTTGTAATAAAAAGTTATGTGTACATATTTCACGAAAAATAGAACAAAACTCACAGTTCGCCACATTGCAGCATTTGTGGAATGGTTTCTAAAGCTGGAAGTCACGCTTTGTGACTGACAGCCCGAAAGGTCTCAAAATCACTGTCAAATCGTTTGTCATAAGGTTTTGATTGGTTGTGATTTGGTTCCCCCCATTTTCGTCTGCGTGAAATTACTTGTTCCCCCAACCCAACGCATAGCAGCGCACTTCGCCAACCTGAGCTATTCTATCGTTAACGCTTACTGTTCAAATAGCGTAGATATCAAACGCAAAAAGTTTTTTTTTTATCCAACAGGTAGTTGCAGACGTTCAAACAAACAAACTCTTCAGCTTTCATAATAATAATTCATAATTCATAATTCATTTATTGGTTTGCAAACATGGGTAATATAGTGCATAGATGTGTTATTTTATGAGTCCTCCATGTTCTACCGTCACATGGGCATGCAAATCATGTAATATTAGATATTGAATTTATACAAATTTAGGATGTTTTATCTTTACATTAACAGTAAGAAAAATGTAATAATACGAGACTTTATTGTTGGTATATGTAGATAGCATAATTAATGTACACATAGTATAGATTATTTCTATAATTGAGACTAAGTACTTATATTACGTTATAATGCGGGATGTCGGCGCTCCGAAATACTTCGATACTCGTTTTTAATTTTGTTCAGTACGAAAATAGTGTTTATCTCATTATACAAGCCATCGACTTATAAAATACCCGTGGAGGTTACGGAAGAACATGCAGGCTAAAACCACTACAGTACTACCTAGATAGATTTGAACATGAACTCGTAAAACGATAAAAACACGCCTTAGAACCTTGACCGGAGTTTTCGTTTATGTTGGTCAAGGTTGAAAAGCTTTCCAAAGTTGCTGAAAGCCAGGTAGTTTTCAATTTTCTCTACAACTTTATTGAGAGTTAATTAGAAGTTTCCGAGTCTTGATTGGTTTCAGACTGGAAGTTAACGTTCTTCAGTTCAAAAATATCGCTAATAAGTAAATCATCATCATTTTTTTGCCTAGCCTTTTCCCAACTTTGTTGCGCTTGGCAACCAGTCTAACCGGCTGCAGCGGAATACCAGTATTTTACATGGAGCGTCTGCCTACCTGATCTCCACAACCCAGTTACTGGGTAACACGATGGTTGCCCCTTGGTTGCCAGACTTTCGGGTTTTCGAAGTTTCGACTACCTGTAACGACTGCCCAAGATCTACAAATGACAGCCGGGAAAATTTCTGAGGCCCGGAGGGGTCTTGATATGTAATAGATGTACACCCATCCGCGGACCGACCTCGGCGACCGTAGCATAGCTTCGGTCGACCCGGTAGCATCAGCATCATCAACACCTAGCGTAGCGTAGGCTACGATATGTTGTTAGCCAAATCAAGTAGGTCTTTCTACTTAGATAACAAACACAGGACAGTTTGATAGTTTTTATTTTAAGTAAATTTATTGGGGAAATTAGAGGGGCTAGTGGGTAAATTATAACAGTAGGGATGGCACTACACTGTACTTTCTGGCATAATCAATGAGCTTTGAAAATATATTGCGGTTCTCGAAAGAAGAAGACATACTTTAAGAGCTCAGTTCTGTCAAATAATTCAAATAAAGGTAAATTCTTAGATGCGTTCAGTACAAACCACAATAAATATAAAGTAGGAACGTCCAACCTACAGGTGGACGTTATAGCCGAGGACATTTCTTCGGACAGAACCATAATGAGTCTACCGAATAGTCTCGTACCACGTACGGTCTACAAAATACGAGTTGCCTTCGTAGCAAAATATTTTTACAAATAGTCATAAAAACGAACATTGTCCAAATGTTGATAAAGAATTCACGTAAGTCGTCGTCCTGACGGCATAATTTAGGTAATGTAAATATGTATACGCATAAGGTTTATGTTAATACTAAATGTGAATTTAGGGTTATTAATTTATTTTCGTTTAGGGTCATAGTAGAGTTAGAGTAACCAAAAAAACAGGGTAGGTTGTTTCAAAATAATCTCACCTACACGGGCGTCTATAATTTGGGCAATTCTTGCCAATTGTGATCAACTATGACACCTCTGCAACACAGTAATTTACATTGTTGTCAAGATTGATGGCCGTCTTCATAAAATTGTCAAAGGTAACCTTAAAGGCTCCTGCAAACTGGCGCGACGCGATTCATGTAGAACAATTCCGATGAAAACTTCATGGAAATTGTTCTACAAGTGTAGCGTCGCGCTGTCGCGTCGCACCTGTCTGAAGAAGCCTTAAAAAGGTATTCGGTTAATGATAAGAGGCAACTTTCAATTAAAAAGTAATTAGCAATTCAGTAAATACAACATTAAAAAGTGATCTAAAACTTGACCCACCTGTACCTCTATACGATTACAGTTCCTTTTGACGTGACTCGTACCGTACAATTTGTGCGTCTACCCTCTTCCAAGGAAATGGTCCCTAATGATACAAAATCTAACCACAGGGGTAGAAGACAAATGGGCGGCACGGCGAAAGGTCATCAACATTGCGTGCGGCCGGGAACTTCGTAAATAAACATTTCTTCGGTAAATAAACACTTCACTCAGACTGTCCATTGGTTTTAGGGACTTACAAATCCATTGTAAGAATAGATATTTTTGAAATTTACCAACATGTTGTTTGCTTGCAAATTAATTGTAAATTACACCAAAACTATTATTAGTTAGTTACATATTAGAAGTTAGTATAGTTTGTAAGTAAAAGGTATTTTTTTAAATAGGAACTTTAACACGATAAGTAGCTAAGTACATTACGTTTTTCTATAGAGAATATTCTTTTTGTAGTGAGAGCATTTTGCTCTAACAGTAACCTATCTGCTTACCTTGTTTAATTGTTTACATTGCCTAATTTGTTTATAATTATATTCAATAGTAGGTACTTAATACTAAGTAAAATTATGCTAAAGTCTGGTTTACGTTTATTTTCAAACCAAATATTTTTCATAATATTATAAGCAAATAAAAATATCAGCTATTCCAAATATTTTGACCGCGTAGTTTTTTCCGCGCACTTTACTATGAAACAACTGATTTTTTTTTGTATAACCGACGAAAAATTTGTACGCTAGAGGGTCTAGAATGATATATTGAATTCATGGTTACAGTTTGCGCACTGGTTAAAAAATTACCCTGTTTAAAAAGAGAGGAAGGAATCATAGGGCAGTCTTGGCCGCTAATTTACTGAGAAAATTATTTTAAAATGCGCGTTACCTATAAAATTATTTGTTGCATTCATATAATAAAAAGCTCCGCAAAAGCAAGAAAGCTAAATAAAAAACATATTTTCATTTCGTTGCAATAAAGTTTAAAGAGGTCAAGACGGAGATAGCATGTTTGTAGAAACTCAAAGGAAACGTTTGACGTAAACTCGTACGCCTGTACGAGTTTACGTCAAACGTTTCCTTTGAGGGAAATGGCAAACAATAATGTGATCTTCAAGAAAAGATTTTGCTCCATCCTCTTCAAGACCTTCGCATTAGATATAAGTATTCACTGACTTTTGCAAATGTCACGAATTTCTATGTAGTCGTATAGAAAAATGTTTAAATATAATCATGATCAATATTCATCTGCGTGAACTGGAACTGGCTGTGTTGACAGCAGACTGTTGACAATTGTCAGCAGTGATAGCTTTCGTTTTGTTCGTCCAATGTTGTCGCCAGATGGCGACAGAAGGCGTCAATGGTGCTCTGTAGCGATGCTTCCAGTATATAATAATGTACTCTGTGAGCGATGCGCCCGACCCAAAAAAATTCAAAGCCAATTTGCAGTGGTTCTGGTACCTGAGTCCACCACTTGAATCTCGAAATGTCTAAAAACTCACAAAAAAAAACTGTTTTGATTCGGTCAGTAAATATTTGTAACCCTGTTGAATTTAAAAACTAATTTGGAACTCTTTGGCACTAGTACACGGCTGAAAACCGGGAGATGGGCGATGCCTTAGATGAGTCTTACAGTCCGCAGGTTCCGATGAGTTGTCGGCAGTAGAGTGTCCAAGATGTGGTCGGCTTCCTCTTCGTTGTTTATGTTCAGCTCAGACGTGGTACAAGTTTGGATAAAGCTCTCTTCTGTTCACCTCAGGTTGACGCAATCGCAGATACGTAGGGTTTACCACTTTGGGGCATATACGAGTATGTGGAAGGTACCTATTCTAGCAGTCCCCTCTTACACCTTACACGTATTAGAGGTGAAGTTGTGATCGAAGACTGGAAGGGAAACTCTAATTTGTAGATGATAATAATAATTAGCCGACCCTAGCATAGTTGGTAAAAGGCTAGGCAGATGATGATGATGAGGACGATGATGAACAATATAATGAGTTAAACTATTAGGGACAAAATAACGATTATCTTAAAATCTAGTTCGTGTCCCGCGACGGTTGACAAGCAAGAGAGAGGGACACTACTTGTGAGAGTTATATGAAAAGTAAACTGAATTTACATGAGTTTAGAACTTATAGTGTTATTCTTGTTGCCATAACAACGTGTGTAATAACAAAATTAGGCAAATATTCAAACCCTCGTATACGTAATTCACAGATAATGAGCCGTGACCTCGGTTGGTGGTACAAATGTCAAAAATATTCGCTTTGTAAGCAAAGCATAAGTAAATGAAGGTAGTTTGGTAAGGAAATATCATGTGACGGGGCTCGGTACTGAGTTTTGAGGATGTGTTAACAAAGCTTTAATAAATATAAATACTTTGATAAAACGCAAACAACTACCTACCTATTAGCCATGGATTCAGCATTACTCAGAGTTGTAACAGAACGACACGTCTATACAAATTAAAAAGTCAGGAGCCGAGGCTATTGATAGGACTGTAGACGGTCTCTATAAAAATGAACCGTATCTAATAGGTAATGAGATATGGGTAGACATTCAGTGTGAAGAAGCTTAATCTTAGCTGCTATTCTATTTCTGTCAGACTCAAGACTGAATAAGGATGTTAAAATGGACAAACGTTTACGAGTGCACCATTAGTGCCTTACGACCCTCAGCTCCTAACAAAGAAGCGGCGTCCCGACAGAGTTTGTAAGACTGAGCGCTGCAGGTTAGCGTTGTTTAGTCGCCACTTCAACCATACCAGCTCTAAATTTCACAGTGACATAAATATAAGATTTAATATTTACCCTATGACTAAAAGTCTACTGAAGAGAAAATTTACTGATTGGCTTAAATACTTGTCTTATCAAGAAACTGAGCAACTTATGGTATCATAAACATGGTAAACACACACACACACACACACACAAACATACACACTTCACCCCACCTTCACTCTACACTTATACTACATAGTATAGTAACCTCCACATATAGAGTATTTTCTGTTTTTTATTCCCTTTGAAAAATAAAAAAAAAATCATCAATTAATTATTTTTAATTAACTTTCTTTGGGAAGTCTGGAACAATGTCTTTGTACATATTTTTTGGGTTGGGCGTTGATAGCTGCGCCACAGTATTTTACTTATGTCGCTATCTTCGTTTTACTTTGTAATTTTTAAACTTAAGTTGTTCCAAATAAACTTTATTTTATTAGTGTCACACACACACACACACACACACCGGTGACAGGTGGTAGTATCCTTATGAAGGATATTGACACCTGGCGGCGGCCACAAAGCTAATAAAATTTATCAGGAATCTAAATGAAAAGTTTATTAAAGCTATCCACCGAGTTATATGACGTCTATGAAATAGAGATAAAATTGAAAAATTACTGCTATCGGAAAATTTATTACGCTCATATAATAAGTTGAATTTCATCAATAATAATTAATTTAGGTAGGTAGGTACATGGATAGATTCCTTTATTATATTTTTACACTATGTAATACTAGCAGTGCCGGATTAGGCAAGCGCGGGGCCCGTATCAAATTTTATTGAGGGCCCTTGATCTGTTGTGGGTTCTCAAGTAAAAGATGACAAAAACATGAGCACTATTTTAGAAGTCGAGATTCGAAATTTCCCATTACATAAATTTCACTCAGGCGGAGGTTAATTGCGCGGGCCAGCCTTTTGCGCGGGGCCTGTAGCAATTGCTACTCTTGCTTCGTGGTTAATCCAGCACTGAATGCTAGCACCTAGCACGCGCACCTAGCTTCTCACGTTTTATAAGTGCCCATGCAGGTTTGTGTGAAATAAAATATTTTGTTTTTTATTTTTATTTTGATTAACTTTTGCCGCAGCATCAACCACGTGTAGGTCGGAAATTATCCTACGGGAACGTACCACCAGGATATACGTGTATTAATCCAGGTTCTAAGCTATCTCTGTGCCAAATTTCATAAAAATCCGATGAACAGTTTTTGCGTGACTGAGTAACAAACATCCAAACATCTAAACATACAAATTTTCATATTTATAAAAATAGAAACATTTATTTGGACCAAACACTTGTAGGTACAAATTTCATAAACCTGCCAAACTGCGTGACAGTTTGTCGGCAGGATTAGCGCTTGTTTTAAACTTTTGGTATCAACCATTTAATTTAACATCTAAGTAGGTCGGCAGTAGCAGTAGAGTAATAGGTAGTCTTGGACCACTTTTTTTATTATACGTCCTTGCAGAGCCTTTAACCAGACTGCTCACTCTCATTACCTACTTCTCATAACCTTAAAAAATCGTGTTAACGAGGGGTGAAAGGCTATTTGTTTAGAAGCGACAATAACTAACTGAATACTGTATATAACTCAATATCGACCAAAATGTCGCTTCAAACAAATAGCCTTTCACCCCTCGTTAAGATTATTTCAACTCTTGGATAATATACTTTGATACTACTATTAAACTATACGTTTTTATCAAAAAACAACAACACGGATACCTACATATAGATAGAGAAGCACTTTGTCTTACTGACCTTTAAATAAATACTTATAGCACAATCTACTTTTGTTACAAACTAGAACTAATGCCTTCCTCCTCGTTGACTCCTCTAGCCGTTTTCCACTATCCGCTGCAGACCACAGTTCAATAAGATTTCTAGAAACTTTTCTCCACCATTGGCGACAGTATATATACAGGGTAATTTTTTCAGTCAATCTTGTGAAATACAGGGTTAATCTTTAGTCATCGTCCAAATTTTTCAGGGTACATTGTACCCGTGAAATTGAACAACTTTCTCCAAGGAATATGGGACGAAATATGTAAAAAAAAAAATTGCAACTTCCAACACAAAACCGATCAGCTGACTATTGATTTTGTATGCGAGGTCCGATTTTTTTTTCATATTTCTACCCATGTACCCTGAAAAATTTGGGCGATGACTAAAGATTAACCCTGTATTTCACAAGATTGACTGTAGATAGAACACAGTTGTACACATTGTGTAAAAACTGACTTAGTTTGTCTCCTACAAATACCTACAATAGTCTAAATCGAAGATTCGCTGATGGCTCATATCATCTACGAGATGATTAGTAATTTGAATTTAGTCATGCTTTCAATCCGCCTATGCTTTTCCCCAAATATGTTGGAATCGGCTTCCTGTCTACCAGGCACGGCGGGGTCTTGGTATGTAAAGGTTTGTAACCCATCCGCTGACCAACCGCGGCAAGCGTAAATTAACCTGATCGATCGACCGATGCGGCTGCTATTACTTAGCCGAATGCCCAATTTAGTAATGCTCTCTCGAACAATAAAGTTGTATTATTTTAAATAACTAGTTTACATATTAGCTGTCGATCAATCAAAAAAAAACCTTCAACAAATCTTTATAGCAGCTATTGTTTGCATCGAGGGGCGTGGTAGGATTGATTGCCATTTCACATCGTTACCAAACATCCGGCTCACTCACGCCTAGGCTTTTAGCACGGCACAGCACAAAGAAACGAACTAGCTAGCACCTACCGCATTATAACCACGCTGACATTGAAAGGTGGGAACAGATAGATACCTATGTATAGTACAACTATTTTCTTAATGTCCCTCGGCAAGCTTCGTGTTTCGTCAGTTGTTGGATTTGTATCAGTTGCCCTTTGCACATGGGCCAGACAGGTATATCAATCTACTTAGAAGTTTAGAGTTGTTAATACACTTTTAACTTAATGTAATTTTTTGTTTAAATGGGAGGGAAGCTGCTAAAGTGATGATAATGTAATGATTCCCGAGGGACATTAAGAAAATAGTTGTACTGAAATGTACCTATCAAACAACCTTTTTAGTACATATACTATAAACGTTGTCTGCAAAAGACAACCTTAAGTTATATACGCTAGCTTCAAATTATCTTCAATGACATTCGAACTGTCAAACTAATTTAGAGATAGAAGAATAGAAAAAAACAGTAGACGAGAGATTTCAACGGACAAGCCGAAGGAAGAAGTATAGTATGTTATTTGAAAACTATATGTATAACTTTTATTACACTTTATATAATCAAAGATGTATAAGTCGTTCTACGTTTTATATCTCCTTTAGGTCAGGGGTTCCCAAACTTATTTTGTCTACTGCCCACTTTGAGAATAAATTATTTATAAGCGCCCCCATTTTTTCACCTACTTAAAACCACTATAACTTCAAATTAAATTAATTATTGTGAGCTATGTTAGCGGAGATTAAACATTCATTCTAAACAAGACTTACTATAACCCGCAAGAGTTAACTTGAGGCCCTGAGCGCAGTAGATAGTACACAACGGCGCTCAGGTCTCAAGTTAACTCTTACGGGTTACACCTGCCAATGAGAATGATTATTGAAACGCAACTTTATAGTATTCAGACAAGGTATTTTTTATTCAAAATAAAACAAACATAATCGATTCTAATATAAAAAAAAACGAATGTGAAGTATGAATCTGATGCTGTTTTATAAGTTTGTTGATATCAGGTTCCAATTTACTCAAGAACACCCGCAAATCGCCACGTTCGGTAACATGCAAACGATTTCTCTTTTTAGTAAGCAGCGTTAAATCCACGTACACACAAATATGACGATGAGAGTGCTATCAAGAATCGTTGAACGATTGACCACAATCCAGGGTACAATTGTGGGATCGGTTTTTGTAGCCAAAATTCTTGGTAGCCATTTTTGAACTTGACTTTTATTTCCTCGTTTGTTGTCAATTCTATAAGTTCTTCTTCCAGCTGAGGTGACATTGCTGTGTTGACATTTGAAAACGGATCCAACACCCAGTCTGGTATTTCCAAGTTCAAAATGTCCTGGTATCGTTCGGTGAAGTCAATGTGGAGGTTTTTCAAATGTTGGCAGTAGGCGAACAAGTCGTTACTGCAAGATACTGATAAATTCGGAAAATTGTGAAACTCACTTCTGCCCATATTCTTTTTGTGTAGAAGCAGTTTGGCTGCGAGAGCAGCAACGACATTTTTGTTTTAATTAAATTTAGTTCATCGCCTTGCAGTTGAAGATTTATGTCGTTGAACAAATTTATACAGGTCTGTCATGTAAGCTAGATCATTCTTTGATGTAATGAGCTTTTTGCACAATTCTGTATCTTTAGTTTCCAAGAATTCCATCACAGAGTCAAACAGGTTATAAATCGAGTCAGACAATTGCCTCTTTATAGCCAACGAACTTCAGTATAAAACACCAAACGGTTGAAATCTTCGTCATTAGTAACACAAAGCTGATGAAATAATCTATAATTCAAAGAGCTGTTACGGATTTTATTGACTACTTTGATGACATATTGCAGTGATTAAAATAGTCGTTCACTTAAATTTCTAGCAACCATTTGCTGTACATTGCGTTATTCATAGACAACATGTACAGCAAGGACATCTGGAATTTAAATTTTTAAGTACGCTATGAAGCCTTTATGGCACCTTGTCATAGCCGGAGCGTCATCCGTAGCAACTGATATAATATTTTTCAAGGGAATCTCTTTCTCATCACAAAACATTTCAAATGTATTGAATATGGTTTCGCCTTTTGTATCGGTCTTTATATTTATAGCCAACAACAGTTCTTCACATATTTTCTCATCTTTAATAAACCTCACGTAAGACAGCAACAATGCTACATTAGTTGATAAAGTGGAGTCATCGAGCTGAATTAAAAATTGACTAGTCCTCAGATGATTGCACAATGATTCTTCAATGTTTTCAGCCATTTCATCAATTTGTCTTTGCACAGAATTATTACTCAAAGGAATTTTTCGGATAATATCTGCGGCCGGTTTATGAAGCACAGTAGTTATTACTTCCTTTATTGCTGGCAAAATTAACTCTTCTCTGATGTTGTGTGGTTAACCTTTTTGAGCAATTAACAAAGAGATATTGTACGAAGCTCGAAGTCCGTCGTCATCTTGCTTAGCAACCGCCGAAAATAGTTTTTCTACACTTGGCTGAATATTATGCTTCTTCTCTAGGTCTTGAAAATATGCTACATTCTTGTCTTTCTTATCTGGATGCATTTTATTCAAATTATCTTGCAGTCTTGAAGGCTTCGTTCGAAAAAACATTTAGACATACAAGGCACGAAGGCGACGATGGGTTTGTGGGATCTTTAGTGAATCCGTATTTAATATATTCTGCACAGTATTGCCATCTCTTCTTTTTTACTTCCGACATTGTTTTGTTTTGAGAAATACGTAAGTAAGTGTTGAACTTAAGTACTGCTTATCTGCTTATCTATTACGCGCGATACCGCAAACGAAAATAAAATAAATATTACGTTGTTTATATAGGATTGCGTAAGCAGCACGCACCGATAGGAATAAGGCAAACATGCATAAACTCGTTTATCTCATTCGACGCTCAATCGTACTCAACAAGTAATAATAAGTATTCTATGAACCAGCCGATTTACATATAGGCACAAATCGGGTTATTTAACAAAAACTTGTTAAAACATGATTGCCCGCAGTCTATTATCTACGAAAATTACCTATCTAGGAATACTAATAACTATTAAAATGCGAAAGTGTGTCTGTTGCCTATTTATTTGTTTGTTTGTGTCTACTTTCATTTCGAAACGGAGCGACCGATTGACATAATTTTTATCTTATTTATTCAATAAAACAGGACAGATATATCAAAATCAAAATCAAAATCAAAAGTCATTTATTCAAATTAGGCTGAAAATCAGCACTTTTCGAACGTCAAAGTACATGAGACAGTCCCCCAAAACGCCCACCCTTCACCACTTCCTAGTGCTTTAGCTGGGAAGAAGAAGTAGTGGAACAAACTCCCCAGCAGCACAGCTGTCTGTTTAGTCGGATAGACTTGATTCTATACATACTTAGGCAAAGTAATAAACATTACGAGACACAAAATATTAATTAAATAATTAGTCAAAATGTCAGCTAGCCATACCAATATACCGACAAATACAATGAAAACTGTCGAGGCCAAATAAAGCCTAAAAGAACTCATCATAGAAAATATTGTTATGAGTAGATCATGTCAATAACTAATGACTTAATAGATAGTTATAAAAAAAAAATATTGTTAGACAGGCAATAAAAAATAAAATAATAATTATATGAACGCATATAACCTGTCACTAGATACACCGATTCTGGAGAAAGAACACAAACATTGTCTTGAGTTAATCACAGAGACCAACTATTCTTGTCATTTAAATAGTCGTTGATGGAATAGTAAGCCTTTAAACAAAGGACGGATTTTACTTGAGCTTTAAACGCATTAAAAGGCAAATCTAGCAAAGAAGAGGGAAGCTTGTTATAAAAAGTTATACCAAGCCCAACAAATGAGTTATGAACCTTATGAAGCCGGTGAAAGGGAGCACGTAGTTTGTCCTTATTTCTTGTGTTAACGGTGTGAATATCACTGTTTTTAGTGTACAAGTGTATATTTTGCCTAATATATAAGATGTTAGCGAATATGAATTGTGATGCCACCGTGAGAATACCAACATCTTTAAAAAAGTCCCTCAAGGAAACTATGAACTAATATGAACTACGCGGAGAGAAATATCGAAACGAGTTAGTTTGAGCAATCTCTTAATTAATATTAGTTAATGTTCACAAGTGGTAGTCGAGAGTCAATAGTTCAGTCGGTGTCTAAGAGTCCTCCTAGTAGATGAAATTACAAATCGCCCCCCAAGCCTCTACACAACGCCCCAATTTTTTTTCTGGGTTTCTTACCTTTAGGCCTGCAGCGCCCACAAGGGGGCGTTATCGCCCACTTTGGGATAGGCTGCTTTAGGTAGTATGTGGATACCTATAATACTTCAAGTGCACAGCACTGGCGCTGTTCAATAGACAGCTGACAGCGATAAGATCGCCTTTTGTGCCGTCTTTTGTGAAATATATTTATGTGTCCTACTTTACATACCTACTGGTGCATAATCTAAGTATATTTCATCAGTATTGACAACTAAAAAACTTACTAAACTGCCTCTCCACCGTATTTTACAATATTATTTTGGTTTTCTAATTAATATCTGATGAGAGACTTAAGTTTTGTATGATTACATTTGGCCATAACGTAATAACTAGCCAATTGAAGACCATAAGCTCATTGGGCGGGAAGCGACCTCAGGACAAGTTACTTCTCACACGGACAACTGTACTATAGCTGAAACTACCAACGTAGTATACAGGAAATTTTTATAAAAGACATGGCCGGAATTTGTGAAGAGCTTTGCCCTAACAAAAAATATGCATATACATTAAAATTTAGTACATCATATTAAAGCTTGCAGGTATGTCTTTAACATCGTTTAAGTTTTATGATAAGATAAGAAGCGAGAGATACTATAAATAGGATTTTTTTAAAAGTAATTTTAGTAAATTGTGGTGACTTACGACATCCACGCGAACGAAGACGCAGGTAGAAGCTAGTGTAATAATAATGGCTCTCTTTAGTCGATTATTATTTTAGTAGCATATTGGCGAAAAAGAGGACTTTGTACCCATAAAATACTAGACGTCAAGTTATTGAACTTGCCATTTACTAAGTTGTAGGTTAAGAACAGCTATAGATAGACTAACAACTTAGGCCGTGCTCACACCAAATGTATAGTGGGCCACCGACTGAGAACATCAAGTTCAGAATGTATGAGTTAACAACGTCAGGCGCTGACTGACTTGTTCATTATTTTACTTTTGGTACATTCTCAAAATGGGGTTTAACAGATCTGTTGGACGCCCAATTCAAGCGCCCATACACCTGCACTTTTGACCTAATGAACGTCATTTACGCCGCTATTAATTAACGTGGCTGCCTACTCCTTAACGTGGGCACAACTAATAATAAAAAAAAACTCAAACCTCTGCCGTTCCTTTTTTTTGTTTTTTTTATTATTTTGGCTTCACACGGTTTGTGCATTTAGCCAGTGTCAAGTAATTTTTCTTTTAGATCAAGTAAATGGCCCGATATCGGGCACGAAGTTACAAAACAGTCATAGTCATCTTTAGTCAGTCAAGTCAAATCAAAGTTATTGTAAAGCGGTAGTAACTTTACAACAACCTAACAGGAGTTTTTGGGGGGAACACGAAAAGTCCACGTTAGTCACTTATTTTCACCTTCACTACACTTGTGCACACACACGTAACTAAATTGAATAATTCACTATCAAAATTATACAATTTAATTCGCTATTTCACTAAATTCCATGAAAATGAAAATTCGTGCGACATGTTCCAACGCGATCCCGCCAAAAACTCCTGCCGTTCCTTGCGTACTACTACGTAATTCTGATTTGTTTGGTGTGTTTTAACGTCAAAGTTATTTTAATGTTAGTGTAAGGATATCGTATTATGTGAAGCAATAATATGGCACATTTTATTTTTTTAATTCAAATTATGTTTTTTCTATATGTGAATCTGTAATTATTTTGAGAAATAAATATCTTTAACCGTAAAAAAAAACGTAAACGTAGCACCGTTGAGTCGAAAAGAAGGAATAGTCGCCGGCTGACGACATGTTCGTTATAAACGCAGCCTTACCTATACATAAAGCGATAAAACAAAAGCCCAAATCGTTGAAGACAACGTTTATTGGGAAATGTTCAGTAGACACCACAACATTTGTTATCCGACAAAACTTTGTTGTTTGTAGATTGTCGAAAATAAATCATAGGTCAACGAACCTCCTGGGATAGTAAGAAAACATACAGAACGTGTTTTCGAGAAGTGAGACTAATTCATCTAGGAACAAGACTGTTAGTGTGGAATAATGTAGGACACATGAACATTTGTTATAGGGCTTTTTTTTTTGGGTGGGAAATCATCAAATAACTTCTCCCGCTCTGGGCGGAGCGGGAGGGCGTGTCAGACTTTTACTGACTAAAACCCACCCGTGTTCCCTCAGTTGCCTGTGTGCCAGGGGCCGCGGTATCTCTTTCGAACAACCCGCACCCCTGGCAGGCATCGGCCCTTGCGGGCCCCATCAGTTGCTGATGACATCTCTTTGAGGCGCGCGTGGAACACAACGCGCCGTCGACCCGGGCTTGGTCCTTACCGGACAGCGAGCTACCCATTACTCGCCGTTGTTATAGGGCTTTGATCTAAAAAGACAGCTTTTCTGTTTAAAACAAATATCTTGTTAATTAAGTGGAACAAAAACATAGGAACGCTAAGTACATGTAAGAGAAATAGAAGCAGAGAGGGTTGTTCATGTTTGTTCTTAATTATCTTCTATGTTTAGGAACCTTCAGCTTGTCGATTCAGTTAGTTTATTTCATGAACATAAAGTAAGTTTAGGTTAATCTAATACATAGTGTGTTGTTTCTTAATTAAGATATTTCAAGGCATATCTCACAGCTTGTTAATTTTCATTAAGTTTAGTTAATTTACATAGATATACACGAATACTGAAATCAAATAAAAATTTGATTAATTCATAATGTGCCTGTTTCTCTGAAGTTTTTTCATTCAAAATAAGTTGTGTGAATGATACCTTCATTAAGAAAATAATAAGTAGAACTGGATGTCTTATCAGACTCGTCAGATAGATACCAATTTCGATCTAGTTATTTACGTAGTGGCTGTGACACCTAGGTGTATGTAGTAGAAATACTTTTTTAAATTTTAGCCATTTTTATTCGTTAACTACTTACCTCCTATCCTACTATAATCCTACAATAATCATCCTAATTATTGTATATGTGAAAGTTTGTAGTTTAGATGTTTCGATATTTAGATGTTTAGATGCTTGGCCGTTTGTTAATCAACCATGCAAAAACAGCTGAACGAAAATTTGTATGAAATTTGGCAGACAGATACTTAGTTTGTTAACTAAAATAATACATAGGATACTTTGTACCCCGATAGTACGTTCCCGTGTGGTCATTTTCGACCTCCAAGCGGCCGCAGCCGCTGGCAAAAACTACTAAATAATATTCTGTTATATTTATTTATTATTTATTGATTTAATACTTCACGCACAGAAATGCACAGAGGTGGACTTAATGCCATACTATTGTAGCCAAACTATTCTTAGCACATAAATACTCTGTAACAGAAATAGACGCTGTAAAATGATATACGAGTATTTCCACAATTCCGAGAAGTTAGATTAAATAGCGTCAGATCAATCTTCATTGCTACAAACATTCGGTCGGCACCGAACTTAGAACTATCTGGAAAGTGGGTCAAAATATCAAACAAAACAAACAACAATAGACTGAACAAAATTTCAAAAGACTGAATTTGTTTATATATTTTTCACGTGTCTTTTAACGTAATGTGAATAACAAAGTCGTTTGAGAGGATGGTTTATGGCCGAAATGGTGGCCAGCATCTTGGTTATAAAGGTTAGCGAACTGTGACCCGTGACATTAATAACAGGGTGGACACATTTAAGGCTTGATAATGATGTAATAGGTGCGTACTAATCTCGAGATAAAGTGCTTTTCTAACATATTTAGATTTGTATTTCGATGTTAAATCACTACATATTATAAAATAAAGTCCCCCTTAGCGTCTGTCTGTCTGAATGCGATGAACTTAAAACTACCAATGGATGGACAAGCAGTCCATCCATTGGCAGTTTTAAGTTCATTGCATGAGGAAGGTTTATGTATGTAAATCATTAAGATTTTGTGTAAGTTGGCTGAAATGTGATGAAAATTGTTGAAGATGTCGGAAAAAATCATGCTGCCTTCATGCCATTGCCCTAAAGCTTATGATCGCTTAGTACCTACTGTTAGAAAATATATTTTTTAGGTTAGTTGGCATACGACCACGGCTTTCAGATGGAACATTTTCTTGTTTCATACTTTTTAGACTGAGATTGTTCAGTAGTCGAGTTTTAGTTTTTGAAGTTGTTTGACAAAATCACGCCGACTCGGAACTTTACTGGCGAGCGCCGCGCAAACATTGGATGAAATTTGGCACACGGATAGTTTAAAACAGAGTACTTTAAACCACAGTGGTACGTTGGGCCCGCAAGGGCCAATTCCTGCCAGGGGTGTGGGTTGTTCGAAAGAGATAACGCGGCCCCTGGCACACAGGCAACTGAGGGAACACGGGTGAGTTTTAGTCAGTAAAAATCTGACACGCCCTCCTGCTCCACCCAGAGCGGGAGAAGTTATTTGATGATTTCCCACCCAACAAAAAAAACCACGGTAGTACATTCCCGTGGGATATTTGCCGACCTCTACGTGGGCGAATTTGCCGGCAAAAGCTATAACCTGCTGACGATCAAGACGCGAGGATAGAACGATATCTGATTTGCCAAATTATGATAAGTGGTTTAGAAGTTATGAGAGAACAGATGAACATACATACGTACACACCCAAATACATACATATCGATAAAAATCATAACACCGCCGTAGTCGGGTAATTATGAAATAAGTACCGAAGTACAGCCGCCTAATGGTCTTCAAAGTAACGCTAGCTTAGCGCTTACGATCATCGTAAATGTTATCTCACTTTTATACGACTTCCGCAACATAAAGTATTACATCTTTTATTTTCTTAACGTCATACTTTTATGGCTATGACAATAAATTATAGCACGCGAATCTATTTAATGAGTATTTGTTACAAAAGTATCGTATTCCATTTAGAGTTTATGATCTTCTACAAAGAATGGGATGAGGAATGATGTAACCATAGATTTAACGGTAATTATGAAGCCTTTTCTTGTTCCATTGACAAAAGCCAAAAAAATATATTACAATACTAGCTTTTGCCAGCGGCTTAGCCCGCGTGGAAAATTCTCCCACGGGAACGTACTACCGGGATAAAAAGTATTCTATATGTCAATCCAAGTTATAAACTATACAGGATAAGTTTTTATCCAGTGCGCATACTGTAACCATGAATTCAGCATATCATTCTAGACCCCGTAGCGCAGAAATTTTACGTCGGTTTTACAAAAAAAAATCTGCTGCTTCATAGAAAATTGCGTGTGAAAACTTATCCTGTAAGTGTACCAAATTTCATCCAAATCCATTCAGCTGTTTCTGCGGGATTGAGTAAAAAACATCTAAACATCTAAAAATCCAAACAAACAAACTTTCACATTTATAATATTAGTAGGATTATTTGTTCTTTTATAAGCAGCTAGTCTTGTTTCTTTTGTTCTCGATAGGAATTGGCTTGGCGCTCCCAAAGGCACGACCAAAACGTGATCGAAGACGCTAGCTCATAAAGAAAAACCGGCCAAGTGCGATTCGTTCCGTACCACCGCACAATATTTAACAGAAAAACACGTTTCATGTACGCGGACCCCTTTTTCATTGCATTAAAACCTCTTTTATTTATATTGCTGACCCAACAGACGTTGTCTTGTCTTAACTATGAATGTTGAATTCGCATTTTATATATATACAACGCGTTACGGAAAGGGTATATATATAATAACTGTAAAAGTATATATATATAACGCTGACCCCTAAAATACAGGTCCAGGCCTAGTTTGGGGGTTAGGATCATATTTGTGGCAATACATTCGTGTGCCTTTTTATTATGACTGGCTTGTAACATGTATTTTTTAAGTGTCAAATAAATAATTTTGTTTGTTTGTTTTGTTTATATATGTCACCGTAAAATTGTAAATACCGTTAGATTATAATCTATCTCACGAGATTATAAACTGTCGATAGATTGTGAACCGTAACATACTGCTTACAATTTAACGTATAATTTTTCGGTAGATTTATAATCTACCGAAGAGAAACCGTCAAATTGTGAACTGGTATCAAGACGGACAGTACCTTGCGTTATTACTAAATAGTCAAGTAACTGCCACTAACTTGGAAGTAGCGCTCACTCGGCTCGCGCGCGGTTTTTTTTTTTTGTGGGTGGGAAATCATCAAATGACTTCTCCCGCTCTGGTTGGAGCAGGAGGGCGTGTCAGACTTTTACTGACTAAAACCCACCCATGTTCCTTCAGCTGCCCGTATGCCAGGGGCCGCGGTATCTCTTTCGAACAACCCGCACCCCTAGCAGGCATCGGCCCTTGCGGGCCCCACCAGCTGCTGCTGACGTCCTCCTGCGACGGGTCAGTACAATGGCCCCGCCGCCAACCACTTTTCGGCCGTATAGGGAGAGCGGCCAACGCTATACCGACACTCCTCTTCCCCTGCGGCCCCACCGCGTCCGCCATCAAACGGTGGCGGACGGCCCCGTCCAGGCTACGGAAGGGAAGAGCGCTACTCAGAAGTACCGGCACTCCTCCTCCGCCGCAGCCTGTAACCCTCAGCCGCGATGCCTCCCATTCGACATCGCGGCCCGCCTCAGTTGCGATGCACCTCACCGCAACCTACTTTTTGGCCGCTACGTCGTCGGCTTGGAGGCACAAGCCCTGACGAGCGGCCCCAGCTTGGGGTTCCTCTTCGCTTCACCGTGGGAGTGGGACCACGGTTACTGAGCCCCCCCGCAACGACAATGCGGGAACCCCACTGGGGGGGGGCTCGCGCGCGGTTGGTCGCAATTCTAATGTATATGTCATCGTAAATTGTAAATACCGTTATATTTACAATTTTACGGTGACATACATAAAACAAGGGCACGGATTCTTTGGATGATATCAAACGATATTGGAAGAGTTTTTAACCGACGAAAAAACGGAGGAGGTTCTCAAGTCGACACGTATATTTTTTTTAATGTATGACCACGCATAACTTTTTACAGAGTAGTCCGATTTTGATAATTCTTTTTTTATTGGAAAACTAAAAGCAAAAAATTATAAACCTTTTTTGTTTAAACTTAATAACTAATTTCGGAAGTCGGTGACTTTGGATATGTTTTTTAATTTTATGTGACCGCCTTCCGAACTTAGTTATTAAGGTTAAACAAAAAAGGTTTTATAATTTTTTGCTTTTCAGTTTTGTCGGCGGTTTAATTTTTTTAAATCCTATCTCTACATGTTCGGAAGTTATGAGAATTTTTAATACATTGATACCAAAAACCAAACTTTTCAAATTGAAATAATCACATCACTCGGAAGTGATTTATAGTGATATTGGCAAGTAACGTGGAAAGTTATTGAACTACGTAGTGCGGTGACACGTTTGTTATGATTTGAATTTAAGAAACATGAAGCTGAAAATTTGGTATCAATTCTTAGAGTATTTTTTTTTGAGCTGAAACTATGTATAGTGATTCTATACCAGCTGTTATCTTTAGTGTTTAAGGATAGCAATAGGGTTTCTGTTAAACCCTGTATATGTCTTTCTCATTTTTTTTCCTTGATTAGAACCTTCTCCTGATAATAACAAACACAACAAAAAAAGAATTACCAAAATTGATCCAGGCATTACGTGTGATGCCATGACCAAGGGAAATAGGGATTCATTTTTATATATACAGGAAAAATCAAACCTAGTTAGATAAAAAAAGAAAAAGTATTTATTAGACTCGCACAGGAATATCACAAACTTAACTACGATCGGTCAATCGATTTATCACTCCCGAAACCCCCTGCATATTAAATTTCATGAAAGTGGTTGGAGCCGTTTCCGAGATTCACATTGTATTTATACAAGAATTGCTCGTTTAAAGGTATTAGATTTACTTAAACTTAATGGATGGAGGAAATAAAAATGGAAAACAAAACTAGATAAAAATAAAACCGTTCCGCAGTCGGGTTAAAAATAAATAAAATAAGAATTAAATGTAATAAAAAATAACCCATAAAGAATAATTGCAATTCGCTATAAACTATATTGATGTCCTATTAGTCTGAAGCAAAATTAATTGATTTTCCAGACATCCCACGCGAGACAGGCTAACGTATAGTTGCCCATGGGAGAAGTATTTTTTTCATCAGTCGATGCCGACCAGTGCAAATGTTTGTTCCTGGAATTTATTAATAGTTACTGCAAATGATACTTTTACCGGGAACTGAAGCCTCTTAAATGATATAGGCAAATCTGTCGGTGTCATTGGAATACGCGGAGTATGCGGGATCGGTGATGATGTTGGCTACAATGACATTGTCTCAAAGTTCTTTGATTAGGTAATACTATTGTGCCATTACACAGGCTTGGAGGGTTTAAATTTCTTAATATAATTACGGGGATTCCAACTTTTAGCTTTATTACGTGTGGCGGCAGTCCAGATGGATTTAAAGAGTTTAAAATTCTTGAGGGTAGTGTACAGCGTCATCGTCAACTTCGAAATGAAGTGTCCGATTTGAGTCAATTAAAAAGTATTTTACTGCTACATAAACACCATTGATGATAAATCTATTTATTTAAATAAAAATTAATACTACAATACGAATGTAACCAATTTTTGTTTCTAACGGCGATCTAATTAAATTTTAGAACACAAAAGCTGATATTGTGACTTAACTATGATAGTTAGATATAAGTCCTCTCGGACTTTCTTGTAGGTAGTAATGAGTACTTTAATTATGTAGTAAATCTTTTTTATGTATCATCAACAGTTTTCTCAGCACACGCCAAATAATGAATTTTATAGGCAAAATTTTGCTACTTTAGGTTACATTATTGCAATTTTCTTAAAGATTTCTATTGATTTTTAAAATAAATTATAGCCTATGATACTTCCTGATAATTTAGCTTTCTATTGGTGATAAGATGGTTAAAATCGGTCAAGTAGTTTCACAGCCTATTCGAAGCAAACAAACAAACGCACAAACAAATCTTACCTTTATAGTATTAGTATAGATTACTTGTTGTTATAGAAGCAATAGAAATACACAATTAGTAAAAATTTCAACTGTCTACCTATTACAGACGGATGGTCAATGGAGGCTAAATGATAGGGTTCCGATGGCACTCTTTGGGTATGGAAAACTAAAAAGGAAAAAAAGCCTACAAAAGATGGATTATTCCCCCATTTATATCGCTTTAATAAAGGACGTAATAATTTTCAAATCATGATTGCTTACTGAAAAGTTATTTTAGTGCCTATAACGACATCGGCTATGAAAATCCGTTCCATTTAATTAAATATTCAGCAAAATCTTTTTTGTGTGTTCTCAGAGAAATTATTCTCGCATTTAATAATAAGGTATTAGGTGTAATTTTGTAAGCACATAATCTATAACAGTAGAGAGAAAAGAAAATGATTTTATAAAGGTTAGAAAATGATTTTGATACTGCGTATAATAAATTTTCGTACAAAAGATTTGTTATTATAATGAGTGATGGGTACAAGAATAAGGAAACTAAAAGGCCTTGGAGGATATACAAAAGTATACTTTAACCGCCTTGGCAGACGAATTGGTGTAGATCCTATCAATATTCGGCTTGATACCTACGATTTACTTATCGATCAACTCAGCTTAGCACATTCCGTTTTAGAGATTAACAAAATAAAATTACAATTATAATTTCCTCACATAATAATTATGAGTAATGCAATAAGCTTATAATGACCTTTATTGCATCTGTCACACTAAGTACTACGATTATGCTTCATGTTCTCGAAACGAGAAAGTTATCGTTTCGTAGCAGCACAGCGTAGCGCAACTACGCGCGTAGGACAACGTAGTGCATCAACGCGTGTAGCAGTGAGTAGTTCATGTACGCGCGTAGCACTGCGTAGGGCAGCTACGCACGTAGCACAGCGTAGCGCAACTATGCGTGTAGCACTGCGTAGGGCATCTACGCGCGTAACACTGCGCGTAAAACATCAGCACCCTTAGATCGCACCTTAGCACGTAGCGCTGCGTAGCCACAGCAGAGTTACGTTTAAATCCAAGCGAATAAATATGTTAATTGTTGAGGAGTTAATTTATTACTTGATTTGAATAATATCTAGTTCTAGTTTTTACGTATAAACAATTAAATAATTGAGATATTTACAAATCGAAACTACGTGAGATACGATGCTGTTGCATCTTTCTCGTTATAAAGAAATTAATACACAGGAGCAGGATTTCTCGCATTAAAAATACATAACACTAGTATACCTCTATTTCGTAGCAACTACCATCGCTACGCCGTAGCTCCGTAGCACAACTGCTACAATTCATAACTGAAATCGTTAGGAATTTTAGTAGCAGTATTAACGTTCTTAGGTAATCGCTGTATAGCGTGAGTTTACACCCTTATGTTACGAAATCTGATGTAGGTATAATCAAACGAAATTCTGATAAATAATTTGAAAGCTAAAAATAATAAAAATTGTTTGCCACGCAACCAGTTAATGGACAATCGGCAAAGGATTTGATGTGATCGTTATTATGTGTAAGTCTTTATGTGTAACATGCATGCTTCTAATAAACTTCTGGTCGGAAGGTACGTTTCTACTACCAGAATTTTATTAGAAGCAAGTATGCATGTTTAACGCTTGAACAAAACACGTGCATTTACATACATTCAACACGCTTCTAGACTATCGACTTTTATTGGGAAAATATGTATATTAGGAGAAGGTCTCCTTACCTCTTTTTTTACCTACTTCGTACGAAAAAATCGAGTAACTAATACCGAAAAGCACATACAAACAAAGCAAGTTAATAAAAAAAACGTTTAAAAACAAATTAATCAACATGATTTTTTTGACATGCAAACACTTTTCGAAAACATTAAACAACAATATGTTTTTATTAACTCTTTTTTCTATCAAGAAATAAACGGAGCAAAGTTGTTAAGTTGTTAGTCTTTCCTTAAATTTCTTCCTTGTAATTATCTACCAATACATATACGGCCTGTAATCATGCGAGCGATTACTTCTAAGGTTAAACGGAACAGTTCTGAATTACGTTAAAAAAAGGAATATAACAGCGATTCTTGGTTTTGTTTGCTCGAATAAGTACCAGAGTGACAGCCATTTTATTTTATTTGTGTATTGTTTGGAAATAAATGTTTGAGTGGATCGTGATAAACTGATTTGCTTGATTGATGGGTTAATTCCGATTTCGATTAAACTAAGTCTTAGGTCCTTAATAATGAACTCTGTCGATATTAAAGTAAAGTAAGTCCCATAGGATACAGGGGGTCTACTATCTAAGTCCGTCAACGAAAATAATGGCCCGTCCGAAAGTAGTTGGCCCATCAAAACAAGTGTCAAAATTAACTTTTCAAAACACATCGACAGTAGGTACCAATGTCAAATCGTGTTGTCATTCATTTTTAGAACTGGCTCGAAACTAATGTTATGTTCGTAAGTAAAATACGGAGTAGGAAACGCCCGAATTTTGGGCTAAACTATGGACTTTGTGCATAAGGACATGACTGATTACTTACACATACACCATAGAGGTAGGTTGCAGATACGCTTTTTTTAAATAATAACCAACATTATTTGTTAACCACCTGCAGCAACAATAAACAATTTAGCTGTTTATTATAAGCCAGTGTTGTCCCACCACAGGGCAAAGGCCTATTTCCTCTTTCCATTTTTCACGGTCTACTGCGCTTGTGGGTCAATCCATTATGAAGGAGTCCAACTCATCACAATAGACAATCATCATATCAGCCGAAAGATGTCCACTGCTGGACATAAGCCTCTCCCAAAAGGGGGTATTTGCCATAATCACCACGCTTGGCAGGCGGGTTGGCGATCGCAGTATGGTGGTATAGAGAACGCTGCTGCCCATTCTCTAGTAAGTACCCTTAGTGGTCGTCTACGACACCCACGGGAAGAAATGGGACGGTGCTATTCTTTTACGTCCGGCACTACGCGGAACCAATAAACAATATTCTATTCTATTTAGGAGACTGGAAATCAAATTTCTCATACAAGAACACTAAGTAGAAAATTATATTTAACAAAACCTTCAGAAATCTCAGTGGAATTCGCTATAAGTCATTATCACTGTCCCCTAAGATACAGGCCATCTCTAGTTTAGGAGACAAGATTTTTTTAGACAATTGTTTTTCGTGTCCTTTGTTAGTTGACTATTAAGTTTTAGCATATAACTAGTATACAATCTGTGCATATGTATATTTTTGGATCAATAAACTTATTATTATTACTATCTCCTTTATTTCAACATTTACACATATAAATTATTATTTTAATATAAAACATTTAAGAACATAAAAAATAGTAGCCCAAACCCACCGGTATCGGGAACAGGGTCCCAGCTACCGGCAGTCAGGGCTCCAGAGAGAGGAACCTCCTAACAATGCGAGCCGTGTCCAGGAGTACCGCTTTCTGGATCAAGCCCTTGACCTAGCTGCCCAACGAGAGCCTCCTCAGGTGTATTATCATTTTATTATTATCATCACCTGGCTAGCCTTTTCCATACAATGTGGAGATCAGATTCCAGTCTAACCGAATGCAGCTAGATGCGACTGCCTATCTGACCTCCACAACCCAGTTACTGGGTAACACGATACCCCTTGGTAAACTAGAAGTCTGACTTTCAGGCTTCTGACGACTGTAACGAAAAGATCAAAGATCTACGAATGACAGCCAGCACCAAGAGCTTAACGTGGTTTCCGAGGTACGGAGGGGTTTTGGCAATTAAAGATGGCCACCCATCCACGGACCAGCCGTGGTAACCGTAGCTTAACCTGACCGATCGACCCATACGGCTATTTTTACTTCGCCACAAGACTCGCTATGTACGGTTCTATAAGTATGAAAGATGTAAAAACAACACCTAAACAAATTCGATTCGATCTCTTTCAAGTTATAGAACGGATGGAAAATTTTGGAAAAACAACCTCATATTACACCATTACGTAATACAGTAAATTCGTCACAGATCACGTTGCAACCTTTAATTGGTTTTGATCAACTTTTGCATGAAGTAAATTGTATTTTAGTTACGTACGTACCATAATTGGAATCCTCGAAACCGTAGAAGAACTTTTAGCGTGGGCAGACCTGCTGGCAAATCTAGATTGATATATTGATTACAGCGCAGTGGTTGGTCTCATGTTGGTCCCAATTCAAACAGTCCGCACATATAACCGCCTATACACGTGCAGCCAGTGGGTGGATTACACTAAAAAATCGTACAGCGCCCTTCGCATTCAATATAATAATGCGTTCTGGGTGCTGATGGGGCTGTTCCGATTCTGTAGCGTATTAGGAATGTTTGCTGAAGCTCGGGTGGATTGCTTCTACGCTACGACGCGAAAAAGATGCGCCTCCCTGGTGCGCCGGATGCGGGCCAGCCCCAACATTATACTGCGGTGTATCGCGAGCAGAGTGGACTGCTTGTGTGTGAATCGCTGCTGCAAACTCTCCACCTCGGTGTTGAGCTTGTAGCAGGGATTCCCATTGTAACTATATGGCAGTGTAGGTTACTTTTACTAACATAGGGTTAAGAGATATTGTTACACATTTGAGTCATTTGTTACTTGTTTTCTCTAAATGTAAATAACTGTTTTTCTTTGACAGTTGTATGAAATGGCTATAACATGAAAAATTGAAGTAAGGTGTCAATTTGCGTAACAAATTTTTCCTGAATGTAGTCGTCGTAGGTCGTAGTCGAGGGTCGTAGGATGAAGCTTAGTAAGAAACCGGTGGATGTTTTCGAATTAAACTAAATTTGATAAATGAAATATATATTTTTTCTATTATCATCATCATCATTATCTGCCTAGCCTTTTCCCAAATACGTTGGGGTCAGCTGCCAGTCTAACCAGATGCAGCTGAATACCAGTATTTTACATGGAGCGACTGCCTATCTGACCTCTACAACCCAGTTACTGGGAAATACGGTACCCCTTGGTAAGTCTAGTTGTCACACATTCAGGCTTCTGACGACCCGTTACGACTGTCAAAGATCCACGAATGACAGCCGGGACCGACGGCTTAACGTGCTTTCCGAGGCACGGAGGGGTATTGGTATGTAAAGATAGTCACCCATCCACGGACCAACCGCGGCAAGCGTAGCTTAACCTGATCTATCGACCCAAGCGGCTGTAATTTTTTTTTCTGTAAATTAAATTTGAACTTATAATTACTAAATTTATTTTAGCCACTAAAAGAGATATCTTTTGGTAAATATACGTAGGTATAATAAGTGTAGACGGAAAGTAATTTTAATTATAGCATCATAATTTCATTTGAGTGCGAACTCCTAGAATAATTAAAACATCGCTGACCTAAATAACAGAAAACTATACCTATTTAATGTTTTCTCTTCTCCCATTTCCTAGACCCATTAAAACGGTATGCAATGTTTTATTAAGTATCATTTTATGAACGTTCATTCTGGGAGAGTGGGAGCCTTTTGTTTTTATAACAAAGGAATATTAAAAAGCGTGCTTTATCAAAGAGCCCGTCTTTCGTTGCCGTCGGGTAAAAGCAAGCTTATTAATATTGAGATCGTAAATGAAGGGAGCTACCGTGAAAAAGAGATATGGGGTGTATTACAGTATTAAGGCACTCATAACCACCTACCTACAGAATTTTGCAAACATTATGTGAAATTATTATTACTCTTTTTCTAAGCCTCCTTGGCTTAGAAAAAGAGTAACTTTGAAGAAAATTATTTTTCCCTTTTATTTATAACCAGCTTTTGCCAGCGCCTTCGCCCGCGTGGAGTTTGAAAATTATCCCACGGGAACATATTACCGGGATGAAAAGTATTCCATAAGTTAAACCAGGTTATAATCTATATGTGTTCCAAATTTCATCCAAATCCGTTCAGTCATTGAAGCATGATTGAATAACAAACATCCAAACATCTTCACAAAGTTTCGCATTTATAATACTAGTAGGATGTCTACCCCACACAAAATCATATACCTTCACTTGCTATGTAAGTGACAGGCACTTATTATAAAATCATCAACATAAACTAAGTGGACAAAATACTTATCTATTAGGGAAACTTTACTCTCAAAGCACTAATCAGAACTTGACAAAATGTATATGGGACCACTCGGTAAGTATTGCTGTGGTATGTCCCCTCTTTGAAGACCGGATTGAGAGGCGCCACGGCGTCCTCACCTTCCGCCTGACGCAGGTCCTCACCGGACACCTGTTTCGGGAGGTTCCTGTTTCGAATAAGGCGGGAGGAAACGCCTGGGTGTTTCCACTGGGTAGATCGCCCGCAGAACATGGTGGAGCATACGGTGGAGGTCTGGCCGGCTTGGGCGGAGCACCGCCGTGTCCTCGCGGAGGCGATCGGTGGCGGCGATCTCTCGCTTCCGGCCCTGGTCCAGGCCATGGTAGGGAGCGAGAGTGCATGGGAAGCCGTCACCTCCTTCTGCGAAGAAGTAATGCTCGCGAAGAGGGGGTAGGCAACCGAAGGAACACGGGTGGATTTTAGTCAGTAAAAGTCTGACACGCCCTTCTGCTCAACCCAGAGTGGGAGAAATTATTTGATGATATCACATCCTCAAAAAAAAAACACTAGGTAAATATGCCTTTTCAAACCAAAGAAGAGTGTTTCGTATCGGATTATAAATGACGGAGTTCAGAATATTTAAAAAAAAACGAATTGAGAACCGCCTTCTATTTTTGAAGTTGGTTAAAAGGTAGGTTATTGCTTTTTTGAGCTACGGTAATACTTTTGAGATTCCAAAGAAGGGATTTGAGTTAAAAATTGAGCTTCTATAACTAGTTACCTACCTGTCCAAAAGCTTACTATAATGACGTCAAAAGTTCCACAAGTTTTAAAAATATTGATAGACTCATGCCGTCATATTTCCACGAATATTTTCACAAATTCGGGTAAACTACTCGTAAATAATCGGTAACTCTGACACATTATTTTATACCATACTCGTGCAATAACGTCATCACAACTCGGTCTATAGTTATTTAATCGCTAGTAAGTGGGGCAGCCATTTTTTTAACTGCAGCTGTTGACCGATCGTATCTGGGCCTAACATTGTATGTAATCAGCTAGTCAGCCAATTATGCAACATTTTAAAAGCAACGGTATAAAGAGTTTGACTCGTGCACACAATTGAGAATCTAATGTCAACGACCGACCTTTTTGTTCTAGTATTTTTTTGAAATGCTTTATTGGTCAAGAGGATTCATGCTCTTAAACTCGAATCTAATTTTATCCTGGCCCTTTTTCTGACTACTATTACATCAAAATATACGTATTTACCTAAAAGTGTTGCTGTAGGCTATGTAGATACCAACTTCTAATAGATATTTTATTAATCACTCGCCTTCATATCCTAAGCGAGCCCACATGGACAAACAGTTCTTATCAACAATACATCATGATGACATCCAAGGACTACACGACCTTGAACACATGACAACACGTCTATTTAACAATTTCAACGTAAATTATATTCGATCGGGGCTCAATGCCCAATGTCCTTTGGTACCTATACAGCAGACTCAGTCGGACTAGTTGTTAGATATTATAGTTGTACAAGGATGTTCCGACGCGTGGCGAAAATCGGGACTAACGACGCCATCTTGCCTATATACATAAACAGCTTAATCAGTTTATATTGTTCCCACTGCTGAGCGGGGGGTGTCGCAGCCAAAGACTACCTACATATTAATAAGAAAATGTATTTTATTTTCGAAAAATTACTATTTTAATCTTTACGTTTATGGCTTTGGTGGGGGTCATGACCCCTAGGCCCCCCTCGGACCGCGCCTGCTGCTGAGACACAGACCTCCTCTCAGTGAGAGGGAGTGGGCCGTAATCCACCACGTGGAGCCAGTGTGGGTTGGTAGATGCCATATGTCTCCAAATTTTTGGCCCTAGAACATTCCGCCTATTCCGCGATGCTTGCTTGGTATCGAATCCACGACTGGCAACTGATAAGTTGCGGCCGTTAACATACATACAAAACTCAATAAAATTTAAGTGTTTGTAAAGTTAAAATAACAGCTTCTTACTAAATGCATATACATGAAAGTTTAAACGGTACTTAGTAAAATTTATTTTTTTTAATTTTGTCCATCTGTATTGATTTGTTGAGGCTAATCTCTGAAATTGCTGGACCGATATTGACGGGACTATCACTGGCAGACAGCTGATGAAACAAGGCGCCCTCAAATATGGCGAGGGGGGTAATGGCTGATCTTTGCGTTATGCTCGTGAACGGGTGCTGCTTGTGGTGACTGGTCGTCTTGCTGACCATGATTTTGTTATTGTTGCTAATAATTACCTACTTGTTTATTTATTTTACGTCGTTATGCATAATCCAGCATTGCTTATGTAAAGCTCACGCCATTTATACCAGGAGACTTTTATTTTGGTATATGCTTTGTTTACTTTTATTTTTTGTGCTTGAGTTAATTTTTCATTTTATTTGTTGGTATATTGGCATGGCTAGCTGACATAAATGACAATTTTTTAAGTTCTGTTTCTCGTAATGTTAAGTACTTTGCCTATGTATGTATACATAGAATCAAGTCTATCCGACTAAACAGAAAGCTGTGCTGCTGGGGAGTTTGTTCCGCCACTTCTTCTTCCCAGCTAAAGCACTAACTAGGAAGTGGTGAAGGGTGGGCGTTTTGGGGGACTGTCTCATGTACTTTGACGTTCGAAAAGTGCTGATTCTCAGCCTAATTTGAATAAATGACTTTTGATTTTGATTTTAAGGAGCAACATGAGCGTTTTGTCCCGGTAGCACTTTCCTGTGGGATCATTTCGAACATCCAAGAGCGAAGCTGCGGGCAGCGACTAGTTTTGAAAACATTTTAAAATGAAAAAAAAGAAGAACAATCTGTCAATGACATTTAAACGCCAAAAGATCATCTGGCAAGACATACTGGTCCATTTAACTCAATCGTCTGGTTGATAAAATGTCAACACACTCGCGTGATAGCAGGCTATACAAACCACTATATGAGCCGAGAGACATAGAGTGTAGAGGGCAAAGCCACAGGTTATATGGGCATTGGCCGCAGCTAAATTAACAAGCTTTATTGGCAATCAGTGGTTATTTGGCAATTTTTAGGGATCAGTGTTTATTTGGCAATTTTTAGGGATCAGTGTTTATTTGGCAATTTTTAGGGATATGGATTGCATATTGTTGTCTAGCTTGGCTTTGCGGCTTGTGGCTAAGTAACAACAGTGCACGAGTCGATCGATCAGGTTAAGCTATGCTTGCCGCGGTTGGTCCGTAGATAGGTGACCATCTTTACATACCAAGATCCCTCCGTGCCGCGGTAAGCACGTGAAGCCGTTGGTCCCGGCTGTCATTTATGGACCTTTGACAGTCGTTACGGGTCTTCAGAAGCCCGAAAGTCTGATAACCAGTCTTACCAAGGGGTATCGTGATACCCAGTAACTGAGTTGTGGAGGTTATATAGGCAGTCGCTCCATGTAAAATATAGGCATTCAGCTGCATTCGGTGCTGATTATTGTCTTGTTAAAACAGTATTTTTTGGACGTAAAGTAAAACTTAAGACACAAACTGTATACTTACTCGTAGATAATTTGTTAGCAATGAGATATGAAAGCAAAGCTGGCCCAGTGATAACGGTTGCGACCACGTCGCGACTTACGAGTTGTAGTGTATAGACAGGCGCTTTATTTTGTGTAAATTATTTAATCAGCACTGCTCTCGAAACGGTGAAGGAAAACATCGTGGAGAAATCGGCATGTCCTAAAACGAAAAATTCAAAGATATGTGACATCTACCAACACGCGCTGGGTCCGCGTGGTGGATCTCCACCCACTCACTCTCACCGAGAGGAGGCCTGCCCAGCAGTGGGAATATTATAGGCTGATTATGATGTTATGATGATAGGAAGCAATTGTTTATTTTGTTAAATTAATCTAAATAAACCTTCGAAGAGTTTGATGATTATTTATTAACTTGAAACTCACTTTCATGGTGTGAGGGACTAATACAAAACACAATGTCATGTGTTAGGACAACAATACTGCCACTATAGATTTTGTCGAAGTGAAGTCGTGGACAGATTAAAATGTCTCTAATAAAATTTTATTTGTGTTTATTTTTGGTAGATTGAACACGCACAGAAGAAAGAAAACAATTTTAGTAGTCTCATCAGAAGAAACGTGACGACGTGATAACAGTTTTTATCACAATAAAAACTCTGCAATTGCATACCTCCTTTAATGAAATCCTCAGATCTTAAGGAGAATGCGCTAACGTAGCACGCGAAATTAAAATTTTCTTGCGTGTTTTGCAATTTGCAGGTCAATTACAACCCTCTAAATTCATAATGGTTATTTCAAGAAAAATGTCATCAATCATGACAAAAAGAAATATTCAATATGACACTGACAGGAAAATTGCAACAACGCAAAAAATAAATGGAAATTCGCGGTCCACCCTTATGATTCCCCCTTAAAACAGAATCAACAAATCACAGCGAACGCTCTAAATACGACGAGAAAGTTTTCTGTTTGTTGGAACTTAGACGATGTTTGTTACAAGTTGTTAGACTGACATCAAATAGATGAGTACATAGGTACATACATACATCGGAATCCACCAATCGAATCGACTATTTGCATTTCATCGATTTTATTAGTAAGGGAATCTTCGTGAATCGTATGAATCTGCGTGTTTACAAGATGACGTAAACTAAAATGTCTCTTAGGCAATAAACTGGCGGTTTCTATTCATTGATATATGAAGTAGATATTGATATTGACTAGTGGAAGATAAAATCTAATTTATATGGTCGGTGTGACCCTATAAATTATTGTTTTTTTTTGTGGGTGGGAAATCATCAAATAACTTCTCCCGCTCAGGGTGGAGCAGGAGGGCGTGTCAGACTTTTACTGACTAAAGCCCACCCCTTTTCAGTTGTCTGTGTGCCAGGGGCCACGGTATCTCTTTCGAACAACCCGCACCCCTGGCAGGCATCGGCCCTTGCGGACCCCATCAATTGATGCTGACATCACTTTGAGGCGCACGTGGAATACAACGCGCCGTCGACCCGGGCTTGGTCCTTACCGGACAGCGAGCTACCCATTACTCACCGTCCGCAAGCCCACGCCTACGGTGGCCGGGAATCAGCCTGGGATTCCCGACGCCCAGGGCGTCTCTTGCGGCGACTAGGGCCGTGAGGGCGCATATAGTGCCTTTCCCTCACGTGCGCCGCCTCCCTCTTCGCGAGCATTACTGCTTCGCAGAAGGAGGTGACGGCTACCCATGCACTCTCGCTCCGTACTATAGCCTGGTCTAGGGCCGGATGCGAGAGATCGCCGCCGCCGATCACCTCCACAAGGACACGGCGGTGCTCCGTCCAAGCCGGGCAAACCTCCACTTCAAACGTTAAGATTTCTTTTAAACTTTGTAGACTTGTCGAGGACCGCTGACAATTAAAAAATAAAAAAAAATAATCACGCTTTTGTAGTTAGCAGAACTAACAAAAGGAAAATAAATAATAGTAAAAAAAAACTAAAAAACACGCTTTAAAAACCAAACTAAAAAAGCAGAAAATAATTTAGTTCTATGGAAAAAAGCGTGGGGTGCTTTTTGAGGTATTTTTATAATCAACTAATATCAAGCGCGTGATTCAAAAGCGTGATATTTTTTTCAATTTTTTTTTTAACTATTGATTTGTCATCGGTCCTCGATAAGTCTACAAAGTTTAACTACTTTTTGCCCGCGCGTTTATTCAAAAATTAAAAGTAGTAAATTCCTTACAGGCAAAGTAAAACATTAATAAGTAACAAGACTGAACTGCAGTTACCTTTCAAGTAAAACAGCAAAATATGATGGTCGTTAAAGCTCACGAAAATATGTACCTATCTAAGTATCAGCTTACTGAAATATTAAGCAGCATCACGAGAACGTACAGGATGATAAATAATTTATTTATCTTAGCAGAATCCTGAGACACTTACGTAATTCTAGAGATAGAATCAAATTGGTTCGCATCAACCTGTATCAAATTGATCTTAACTGGCTAACGAAGGTTTGGGAGTAATTAACAAAGTAAAATAAACCTTTGATATTGTACTTAATTAAATTATGCTACCTTAACATGTCGAGGTGTGTTACTATTTAACTCCACACGTTAATATTGACGATTGAAAATAATCTAGTCGTTCATTCTGGTCTGAAGTGATTGCTTGAGGAGGCAATGTATGCATGTGCACCTCGAGTTGTTTACTGCCGAACTTGTTAATAAACATGCGTTTCGTAATACTTAATTTACAAAAACTACATTAATCAACCGCCGCTTTAAATCAGTGCCAAATACTACTATTGCACGTAGACTAATACTATAGTTTCGTGCCAAGCAAGTTGCTTGCAGAGGTCACAATCACAACACATTTTTGGGAATTTGTGTAAAGAGTTCAATGACATAATAACCAGACAGACTGGTGTCTATGAATGAGTGGTGACTGGTGTGTTGCAATGAGTTTTGAAGGGTGTGGAAACAAACCAAAATAACAACAGTACATGGCTATTACATAGACCTTTTTAATAAAGCTTTAAAGAATACCTAATAAAGCCTAGCGCATACACTGAGCTGAGACACCCTTCAAAGTCCTTTGGTGACTCAAAAAATATATGCATAGATTAGCTATTTGTGTATTTTTTGAATCACTATAAAATACGTATCATTGAACAGAATAGTGTTTACGACATTGTTCTTTTCAATGATAGGTTGAACAATAAGGCAGAATTAAGTGCATTCAACAGAAAATTCTTTAGCTTAGTGACGCATTATTTTCGTTGTCCCAGGCGATCAAAATTATTGAAGCGAAAACTAAAACCATTTGAGAAATGAAATGCGATGCCTTCGAGAACATACACGAATAAGTTTTAAAATTTACTTCTCAATACATAGCGCAGGTGTTGCGAGTTTCATATAATAAATTTCAATGTACTAAGGCCGACGCCACACAGTTTCGCTTGTAGCATAGAGTTAGCCTGCGAGCTTAGACCGAGATCTATAAATATTACTTAGATCTATGAATATTGCTTTGGCTTAGATATGTTTCCGTCTCTATTTTGCAGTTGTAGTTTGACAGTTGTGTTACAGCAACAGGAATAACGCTTAGCTAAAGTACCTACACGCTAAGAACCCTTATAGATACGCCCGGGTGTTTCCACTGCGTAGATCGCCCGGAGGACACAGTGGAGCATACGGTGAAGGTCTGCCCGGAGCACCGCCGTGGCCTTGTGGAGGCGATCGGCGGCGGCGATCTCTTGCGTCCGGCCCTGGTCCAGGCCATGGTACGGAGGGAGAGTGCATGGATAGCCGTCACCTCCTTCTGCGAAGCAGTAATGCTCGCGAAGAGGGAGGCGGTGCACGTGAGGGAGAGGGGAGAGGCAGTACATGCGCCCTCACGGCCCTATTCACCGCAGGAGACGCCCTGGGCATTGGGAATCCCAGGTTGATTCCCGGCCACCGTAGGCGTGGGCTTGCGGATGGCGAGTAATGGGTAGCTCGCTGTCCGGTAAGGACCAAGCCCGGGTCGACGGCGCGCTGTGATCCACGCGCGCCTCGAAGAGGTGTCAGCGCCAACTGGTGGGGTCCGCAAGGGCTGAAGCCTGCCAGGGATGCGGGTTGTTCGAAAGAGATATCGTGGTTCCTGGCACACAGGCAACTGAAGGAACATTGGTGGGTTTTAGTCAGTAAAACTCTGACACGCACGCCTGCTCCACCTAGAGCGGGAGAAGTTATTTGATGAATTCCCTCAAAAAAAACCCATAAAGATAGCAGCCGAAAGGCCTGCGCAAACGAGGGACGTTTGTCCGCAAAGAACAGAAATTCCTGAATCATAAAAACATGTCCGCCGAGAACTTGCCACAGACTTAAAGCATACGGTGTGCGATCATTTGTTACCTGGAAAAGTATTAAGCGCACGCTATGGAAGCAAACATTCTGAGAATCAACATTCTGTGTTGTAATTTACATGAAGTTCAAGAAAAAGAGAAGTCGTTTAAAGAGTATATGTACTGCCATTTATTTTGGATCGATTAATGAAAGGATTATTTTTTGAGGACTCGTCCGTACTTTTGTCCAGTCTGTTATCTCGGCGTCCGGGGTTAATCGGGACACTTTATGTACTGGGTACTTTCACTCCTTTGTTTGCGTTATTCGATCCAGTTTATAAGGGATCTATATTGATGAACAAATACGTGCCTCGCGGATAGTACCTCATCGGCGCAGGCCTTACGTGTCATGTTTTAGCGAACTAACGCAGTGTTACTATTGCAATGGCCTCACAGAAGCATAGTGCTACGCTGTTCAAGCTCCACTTCTCGCTACTCACCAAGAGCGCTACCAAGTACATTTTAGCGAAAGTCTGAACTGTGTGGCTTCGGCCTTAGCTAGGTACATACTCGGCGATACTTCGATAGTGTTGCGTAGCAATATTATGAACTTTAGTGAACTTTGTTGCCATATGTTTGGAACATGAATACATTATGAGCTGGATTTGGCAGAGATTTGTACTATCAACATTTAAGTTTTAAAAGCGTTTGAAGACGTATTGTTTTTGAATTTGTGCAGGTCGTTAAACTTGTTAATTTTTTTTCTTGGAATGTAATATAGATCAGGCAGTAAAACCATTTCACGACCATTTCAGATAGGTACCTATCTATGGCCTTCACATGGTCTGACCAAGATTACATCTGAACTTTAAAAGAGACTGTGTCTATTGAGTGTGTTTTGGCCTTTCTTCACAGAGTAGTCAGATAGAAAACACCGAGCTCAACTAGTTTTTAAAATATGAACGCATAAAATTGTTAGTATAAACTTACTTACATGAATAGAATAATTTTTCGAATAATAATGGGTCGAAAATTATCCCACGGGACTGAACTATCGGAATAAAAAGTATTATTTGTGTTAATCCAGGTTACAAACTATCTGTTTGCCAAATTTCATCAAAATCCATTCAGCCGTTTTTATGTGATTGAGTAACAAACATATAAACATACATATTTTCAGATTATAATATTATATAGTAGGCAGTAGATTATTTAGTTCCATAATAATAACAATAGGTATAGATAGCTATTTGAGAAAGATTTAAAAAAACAATTTTAAAACAACAACAGAAAATCGTGACAGCACACAAAGTTGTCGACATGTGAGACGTAGACTCAGTAATCATTGTACCGATAATCGTTACAGTAAATGGCCTAATAGCGAAGAGCCTTGACCAACACCTCAGGATGCTCTCATTGCACGATTGGGTCATGGGCTTGATTCAGAAAGCAGAACTCCTGGAGGCGGCATGCATAGTCAGGAAGTTCCTCTCTCACAAGGAGCCTACCAAGAGTACTCTTTGGATTTTTTTAAATATTTTTTAAACAAATTTAAAAATGTATCTAACATGTAAGAAGATTTTTAAGCGAAATATAACTTTGGATTACTATTAACAATATTATGTACACACGCCAGCCAGCACATCAAACTACCCCAATATATCAAATTTCTTTGATCGTTTTTCAACTTTGCTACTAAAGAATAAGGTTCATGTTCAATTGGGAAAATTTGAGATAGCTTGATGTGCTGGCGTCTGTACCAACCAAAGCTATGGTTATGTGTAAAGTTAATGAAATGACCCCGTACCTCAGTAGGAAGCTACAGCCGATCTATTCTGCAAATATCTCACCATGAAAACTCAGGTGAAGGGAGTTTGAGATGAGCTGTCATTCCTCTGGATGCTAGGGATTGGCATTATTGACAGCTCATTTCACCTAAACTCCGCCTCACGAGAGAAGTCCCGCGGCAATAAGTGGAAGTAATTATTGTTTTATACAGGAAAAGTTTTTATCCAGTGCGCAAACTGTAAACATGAATTCAGCATATATTCTAGACCCGGGGGGGTCTAGAATATATGCTGATTCATGCAGAAATTTTTCGTCGGTAATACAAAAAGAAATCAGATGTTCCATACATTTTGACCGCGTATGTATTGCACTTTTCTGTGAAACAGCTGATTTTTTTTTTTTTTTCGTTAAACCGACGTAAAATTTCGTTGTTACAGTTTACGCTCTGGATAAAAATTCACCCTGTATTAAGTAACATTCCTTTAACAACCCTCTTACCTCAGACATATTTAGAGATCTTACTTGAAATATTACAAGTGTGAAAGTTTGTATGTTATGATTGTAACTCAATTACGCAAAAATGGCCAAATAGATATAATTGGACACACACATAGTTTATAACCTGGATTAACACATAAAATACTTTATATACCAATAGTACGTTTCCGTGTTCTAATTTCCGACCTCCACACGCGGGAAGCCTCTGACGCCGAAGACCGACCGTTCAAAAAGTGAAGTCCGAGTTCCATATTTTTATTGTATTTTCGGTGAAGGGAAACATTGAATCATAGACTTATCTGTGTCTGATATCTCTCGTTCTCTGTAAAGACTAATTTGTCCTGCAGGAGACAATAATAGGTTATTAAATAAATACACAATAATTAACGACCCTTTAAATAACGAAGGACAAGTTGAAAACACAGGTTGTGTCAACAAGCTAGCTGTTAAAATTTAAGGTCAGTATTGTATTTTTACCTAATGGCGGTATGGCGTGAACATCTACTGAATTGTTTAGTCATTGATTAGTAGCTATAATTTATCTTTCTTTTATAGTTTTGCCCGCGACTTCGCCCACATGGATGTCGGTAAATATCCCACGGAAACTTAATATCAGGGCGAAAATTGTTGTGTTAATCCAAGTAAACAAAATCTTAATAGGGTATTACACCCATTTTTGAATAGATTCTACAATGTTAATAAACCACTAAAAGGAGGCCATATTGCTCTGTGGGTATGACGACAGTTTGCTGTGTAAACAAATGCGCTGATATTTTGTATTACAATTGTTTATAATTTAAAAAAATGAGTTATTATTCTACTTATCGTTGGTTTGCTGGTCCTGAATGTAAGATGTTATTTCAATAAAAAATACGTTGATTACGAAAATAATAAAACTACAATTTTTTTCAGTTGATTAGTTTAAACAGCGGTATGACGTAATAATATGGCAGCTACTATTTCATGGTGTTCAAAAACAGATAAAAAAACTGAAATCTGTGAATTGACTTTTAAAATCTATTTTGTTATTTCATGAACCAACCTATTCCGACTACTTTGTCCTAAGCTATCTCAATAATATATTTTTAGATTTTTTCTCACATAGAGTAAAATACCCTATTCGGTAATAGATTGTTTCCATACAACTCTACTGGTTTACGCGGCGCATGCTTCCATACACATTGTACCTAGATCTCTGCTTAGGAACATTCCGCATGAATGTTAGAGACATTCATGCGGAATGTTCCTGGTTTTCTAATCAGGAGTTTCTCTGATCCTCTGGCTGAGAGTCTGACATTTTAGAAAGTGGTTTATGATAACTCTCAAGGCTAGGTCAGAGCCTTGGCTGAAAACAATATTCGATCGAATAATTTTTATCAAACATCATCTAAATTGATAGAAAATGCAGTGTTAATCGACTTTGTTGCTGACCGTACCTACCCTTAGCTCAAAGATCATGAAAACATAGTATAATATTAACTACTGTTATCGCGCCGCCATTGTCAACAGTTGCAGCACTATGTGAAATAAACAAACATTTCGACGATTGTTTGTAAATAGAATTTCTGACAAGCCTGTCATAATCATTGTGATCTTTATTCTTTTCACAATAAGGTTGCTTTAACGTTGCTGCTGTAAGAAGTAAAAGTAACTGTGAACAGACTGTAGCGAGAACCACGTTACTATTTAATCTTAATAGATTGTTAGAACCTGTTTATTTATATATTTGTTATATGTTTGTTATTATGTCAAAATAATAAATTAATTAATATTAATTTAAGAATAGAAAATGAAGTGTATACAATCGAGTTAAGGAGCATTATTACAGCAAATCCGAAGAGGATTTGCCGTAGATAATGAACGATGATAGAAAATTCAAATTACTAATAATGTTCATTACTATAAACTCTATGTAGTTCCATATTTACGTATACTAGTAAAAGTGAAGCGTTAATGATCCCGGCTTGTGCCAGAATTTGCCTGGGCTATTGTAGGATAGGTAACAACATATACAATATTTATTTATATACTATTAACACTTACAATTGTTTTTACAGGTGGGAAACCCAATATAACACCCAAAAACGAATCCAATACCACCACCAACAATAATGAAATATTTTGAACTGTCCTGACCTGATTGATAGTGAACAATCACATAAAAATTATAAATAAGTAAATTAATACAGTTTACACCGAGGATAATGCGTTAAGTGTCATCCTCTGGAATTCCGCCAATGAGCAAGTAAAGATATCCAATCGCAGTTACGCTGTTGAGTATCTTTATTGCCCGCCCCACCCGGTGCAAACTTTAACAAGTTCGTACGGGCCATCTGGACTTTAAACAGCCTCTCTCTCGGCCCTTGCGGCAGCCTACTGTTTGGAACGAGCAATCCCAAAACGATTCCAGTATTTGTGGATTATTCAGCATACGACGAAAAACCATTAAAACATAAATATGTTTTAATGGTTTTTCGTCGTATGCTGAATCGTATCGTATGCGCAATTTAGCACTGGCTAAATAGCCAGTGCTAAATTGCGCCTTACCTCTATCTTGTAGGAACCAACCATCCCTATTATAAAGACGGTTGGATACATAAGAGGATAGAATGGGTAGACGCCAAATTCCTTCATGTACAGGAACCGGGTAAACTTATTTTGCATTTTTTCCACCATTACACAATACTTCGTTTCAATCGGATTCCAGTCTCGCATTCGTTTCCAGATTACTTCTTACTAATGCATTATAAAGAGACTTCACAGTTGCTGTGTTGGTAAATTCACGGGTTTCACGCATTACAAATTCAAGATTCCTGAAGGCTTTCTTACACACCTGTACGATATGTGTGCGAAACGATAGATCTTCGGAGAAAGTGACCCCAAGATCCCGCACCGACACTACCCGCGGTACCGTATACCCGTCCATGCTATATTCGTGAAGCCGGGGAACCACAGCCTGCGTAAAAGACATCACGTTCCACTTCATCACATTAAGAACTAGTTTGTTCTCAGTCCTTCACGCGACTACATGATCAATGTTCCGCTGCAGGAGTTCGCAATGCGACTGATTGGCAATCTGCATGAACAATTTCAGATCGTCGGCAAAGAAAGAAAAGAAGATCGTCGGAGAGCGATCACCCAAGTAGCTGGAAAAAAACTTTAGAAGGGCTGGAGTGAAACCAGCCTTTGCAAATTTACATAAGAGAATGTCATTATCTACACTATCAAATGCCATCCCAAAGTCGAAGTAAGTGACGTCCAATGCCTGCCTCTGCAGCACTGGGGCGGCTTGGTTCCGAACGGGCCGCAGCAGAAATTCAAATTCAATGTGTTTTACATTGAATTTGAATTTCTGCTGCGGCCCTTTCGGAAACCATGCTGCGCATCGGTAAGCTGAGTTTCTACTTGCAAATGGATACAAGAGAACAACGCAGACTCGAAGACCTGAACTGCAACAAGCTATATCCGCTGACCTCAGAAGCCGGAGCACCCTTTGGTAACCCTAGTCAGCTTCTAGCCGTCCTGATACGAGCATTCTTGTACGAAGTTATTAAATAAATGCAAGAGAGGTCTGACCAGTACAGTCCTACAATTATCAACTATGTAGGGTGGCACCCCGTCCAGCCCGACCGAACGCTTCAGCTTGAGGTGCGCGAGCGCCGCGCTCACCTCACCAAGAGACAGCTGACCCACGTGAATACGCGGGCCGCGCCCGGGCGCCACCTGTCCAGCAGCAGCTGCATCCAACCGCGGTGCCACCTCACCATAAACCGAATGGAAGTAGTCTGCGAACACCTGGGCGCACCCATGCTCAGGTAACGGTTCACCATTTTTTTAAATTGATTGAATATGTAAAATTTATTTGTTCCGGTATCTGTTAAAAAAAATAACTGTCATGTATTAGGTATGGGTTATGGTAAAGCGTTTTCTCCGAGAGGGTGGAAGATGTAATCTATTTTTATGGCGTGTGTTTAAGTTGTGAATATCTTTTGTTTTCGGAAAAATGTTGCGATTTTTAAATACATATGTACAAACGTCATATAATTCTTAAAGTTACGCCTTTGATCCTGTTCAAGCCTTTAGGAGCACGTTAAGCTCTTAGTTGTCACGGGGTGACATAGGACTGCCCTTTAACATGACTTAAGTAAGACACGGGCCAGCTCAAGAATTTATGTCAAGTGTCATCTTGTCATTTAAACCCTTGTCTCTTTGAAATGTTCTGCGTAACATAGCGCCTCTATTTCCCGAAGGTACCTTTAGCGACCTACCTCGGTTTGTAGGACTTCACAAAACATCTCGATTTTATTAACATATACGTGCGTATTAATTTATTACACAAATAAGTGTTACGTTAAGCCGCTGGTCTCGGCTGTCGGCAGAAGCCCAAAAGTCTGACAACCAGTCTTACCAGTCTTAAAGAAAAAACTAACTGTGAATGTGAGTACTATGCAGGCTAGATTGAACACATGACTTTATAACTCGTCTGGTGATTTTGATTATTGTAAATGGCCTACGTAAATGTCCTGCAACTCTGGTAGCGTCTTGTGACGGGTCGTTGATTTCCCTGAAATAGGGTTGAGCTACACGGTGACTGATACATACCTGTCGTCTGTTGGGACAGGTCAGTTCATAGCTGTAATGGCTCTTTATTCATAAGGCCCTTCCAGACATTGCCCTACATTGTTAGACTCACATAAAATTCAAATCATATAATGTTTGGACTTTAAAAAAGACCATGACCTCTGAGTAAACTGACCATTTATTTTTTGTCTTATAACGGGACGCTATACAGGAGGTTAAGGTTTAAAATTAACACATTTTTTTTCATCAGTACTATAAATTGTCATGGGCGGGTACAGCTTTTTCTGAGTTAAACTGTCTTTTCGTTCCCCATCTAAATCGGATCACTAGCTTTCTAGAAAATCGCGAACATACATACATACATATACGGGTGAAACAAAAAACCACCTTTTTCAAAGGCGTCACGCCACCTGGTTTTACTATAACCGATTATACTATATTGAAATACGGCATTTGGTAAATCCGTAATGTGAATTTTTCACGCTGCTTCAGAAACTGGACTATTTTGCGTCCCGGAACTTTGTATGGGGACAACGGGACTGTTGACAGAGAAAAGGGACAGTCCCGTTCAAAACGGGACGTATGGTCACTTTACCTCTGAGTTTGTTTCGGCTTTTCTTCTCAGGGAACAGTCAGCTAGGAAATGCGGGCGCCATCTAGTTTTTAAAATATTGACGTGTAAAAGTGTCTTTTTAATATCTACTTACATAAATAAACATTTCATTTCATTTCATTTCATTACCTAGGCGTATCGTATTACTCAGGAACTGGGTGGGTGCCACTACAAAATATTTATTCATTTTGAAGGTTATTGCTAATCCATTGCTTTCCTGCGTTCGAAAAATTGTTTCCTCAACAACAGAAATAACACCATGAATGTTGTTGAACTCTCAAGATTAAATTGAAAAAAAAAAAAATTAGTTACACAGCATCGCCGTTGCAACAGAAACACATAACAGCCAACTACACCATATTCAAGTTGATGAAATGCATAAAATCGTTGAGGAAAACAGTTTTCACGCTCTATTATACTCTCCAGTCAGTCATGTATCTTACAAGATACATCATACGTTATGTACCTGCAATGTGTGTACTTCTCTTTGTATGTAGGTACTAACCGACCGCATATAAAATCGATAATATCTTACAAATAATATAATAGTAAAGCTCCCTCCGCTCTCGAACAGAAGGAATATAACGTACGTGACGAGACTAAATTCCCACAAAAGCGGTGCACCATACATTCGTCGCACAGTAGTTGGTAACGAGTATTCAGTTTGAAATGTCATACACTCAAATGCACGTGTGGGCGAACATTATCTGCAGTACTTTCATGAAGACTCTCTGAGTCTCCGAACATATTTCTCTCACGTTTTATAATGTAGGTACTCGAAAATTGTAGACTGAAAAAGGTTTTGAATGTAGTCAATCTAATTTTAGTCTTATCGTCTACGGCAAATAAAGGTATAACTGAGTCACTGCGACATCTGAAAACTGAATTACTGGCATAACGTGGTACTAGCTTCTGCACACGTCTTCGTCCACGTGAAATTAAAAATGTATCTTACGACTGACACTTAGCAATACTGTAGCCACTTAGTAGTGAGATATTTTATGGAATCGGATCAGTAATTCCAAACATTAACCCCTAGGTGCGGGTTGTTCGAAAGAGATACCGTGGCACACAGGCAACTGAGGGAACACGGGTGGGTTTTAGTCAGTAAAAGTCTGCTCCACCCAGAACGAGAGAAGTTAATTAATGATTTCCCACCCTCAAAAAAAACCTCCTACATAAAAACACACAAATTTTTACTCTTAAGAAACTGGTCGCGTTTTAAGTATAAACAAACACAATAAGCTACTGTTAATCTACCTTAGCAGCGTTCAGTAAAATTTTAAGGGACACAGGTAAAACTACATGACGTGAAACTTAACTGATACGTAGGTAGGATGCGTATCATGTCGGAGACGATACTAAAATCACAGACAATAAGACATAACAACTCAACTCGTAGACTATACTGTACTACACGTAAGTCCAATGTTGAACAACATAATAACTTTACTAATATTGTTTTTGCTCATCCTACTTAATATTATAAATGTGAAAGTTTGTGGGTATGGATGTTTGTTACTCTTTCACGCAAAAACGGCTGTACGGATTTGAATGAAATTTGGCACACAGGTAGCCAGTAACCTGGAAGAATACATAGGATACTTTTTATCCCGGTACTACGTTCCCGTGGGATAGTTTTCGACCTCTACGCGGGCAAAGCCGCTGGCAAAAGCTAGTCGAGAATATTTTTTTAGGTAACCATGTTCCGTGTGTTGGGTTTGGTTTCCGTGCTTCGTCCTATATGAGGACCATAGTGCGTGGACCATGGCGGCCGATGATGGTTATTCCAACCAGCCCCCCTTCGTCCAGAAGTTGATTAGATCTCCTGGTCTGTTGAGAACACCTGTGTAAGAATTGGGTGCCTCGAGGGTTTCTATCCTAATCTGTATGACGCCTGTGCATTCAAAGAAGACATGCGCAACGGTTTCGTCAGCCTCCATGCATGCCCTATGTAGAGGACTGCCCGTCATGTGGGACTACTTACACTTATTCAGATATAAAGATTTCGTTCAGATTTCCGCGGCTGAACGGATATACGCGTACGCATCTCACACAAGATCGTTGTTTTCTATGGACAAAAGCTGAACAGAACTGAATAAGTGTGAGTAGTCCCGTAAGGTGGCGATCATCGTTACACAGGATAAGTTTTTATCCAGTGCGCAAACTATAACCATGAATTCAGCATATCATTCTAGACGCCCTAGCGCAGAAATTTAACGTCAGTTTTATTTTAAAAAATCAGCTGTTTCATAGAAAAATGTATGGAACACCTGATTTTTTTTTTTTTTGTATAACCGACGAAAAATTTCTGCGCTGGGGGTTTTAGAATGATATGCTGAATTCAAGATTACAGTTTGCGCACTGGATAATAACTTATCCTGTAATTGTTTTTTCAGTTGAGCAATTATGTTAGTTACAGATCCGGCTCACTTCATCGTCATCTGCCTAGCCGTCACCCAACTATGTTGTGGTCGGCTTCCAGTCTAACCGGATGTAGCTGACTTCCAGTATTTTACACGGAGCGACTGGCTATCTGACCTCCACTACCCAGTAACTGGGTGATACGATAAATGTCCCTTACTAAGACTGGTTGTCAAACTTCCATTGTCAATTATGACTGCATTATAAATGTAATACCCAGTACTCCAATAAATAAGCATTTAAGTGTTATAGCATTAAGCACTTTACGCGGTCACCACGAATTATCATGGTTGTCTGTAATTTTACTCTTGGCACTGAACGGAGTATCTAGTGAGGTATCTAATGGTGGACAGGTACTTGGTTCATAATAATATCTCCCGGATAAACTTTTACAAAAAAATCTTTATTTATACCTCATTTGATAACTAATACTACTTTTTTTATTTCTCAGTAGTAACCCGGAGTCTGGATTTGAGCCCCGTCTATGGCAATAAGGTCGCCCCTTATTACATGGGATTTAAATATAACTGGCGAAATGTGAGCGAATTATAAGTACACCTCTGACCACCCTTCGGGGAAACAAGGTGTGATGTCATGTTATGTTGTTCTCTTTTTACAAGATTGTAAGAAGAAGTCTGCTACTTTCTATCTCAAGCATCCTAAAGAAGACGACGTCCTTAAGTCGACGTTCACTCGATCGTAAAAATATCGCGGTGGGATTTAATCGCACATTGGATCTTCAACTCTCGGTGTTGAGCCGAGCATTGACAATCAAACAGAGTGCATCATAGCGCGTCGAAAAAACACATTATTTGATTTTCAACTCTCGGCGCTAAGCAGTACGTTGAGGATCCAGTGCGCGGAAAAATCCCCCCGCAGTACTATTACGTCTGTATACAGGTCGACTTAGGGCAGCTAAAAATCCCGTCGCAGTATTATTACGTCTGTATATACGTCGACTTAGGGCAACTAAAAATCTTGAACGTTAACTAGGGAGGGATTTGTTTTACTATGGAACATTTTAATTGTCACGCGATTGTTTATAATTTTCTTTGTGATTCGTTGTAAGTTCATGACTATGTTTTCATGGGACGCTTTCATGGCCTTGGCATTGTTTGAACTTTCAGTTTTATTTGTAAGTTGAATTTATTACCTAGTTTTAGTTTTTACGTAAAAGTTCCTAATTAGGCAAGTTATTATTATTATTTACAGAAGCAATAAACTAAGCAAATTATTCGAATCAAAATAGTTTAATTCACGTTAAGAGCTATTTCTTCGACTTAAGTTTAAATTAGTCGTTTTTCTGGTTTAAGGTAGGTTAACATAAAGTGTATACACCGTGACATTTTAGTCGTCTTACAACGGCAGCCCACTTCATGTATCCAATGACTACTTATCATTTATTTAAAAAAAAATGAAATTTTTAAACATTTGCATAGTAAAAAAAAAATATATCATTCAATAAGACGCATGACGTAGTTTGAAACACCCTGTTACGGAGATGAAATTAATGATGGAATGTAATAGTAGGTAGGTAGATTTATTCTACCGTTTGATACGTAAACATTATAAACAGGGAGGGTGTTTCATAATTCTAAAGCATTATTTATTTTTCTTTATACCTATTATCTTTATTAATGATAACAATGTTGCGTCCAGAGGTATTTTATGACGGATACATTGAGTGGACCACCTTTGTAAGGCGACTAAAATGTCACGGTGTATACTATCAAGGAAATATTCAATCGCTTAATTATCATCGTCTATTAGCTGCCCCAATAAATGTCAACCTCTCTAAATTTCAATTTTTCACACACATTTCCCATAGACTTGCACTTTAAGTTTTCTCGAACTTTCCAATTTCTTTCCTAATAACCAGATTACTAACTATATGAACATTTTTTTTTAGTCTTTTAGTTTTGCTTCTTCTCAAATTCGTGGAGGTGGGCGTTAATGACTGCGACACAGTATTATACTAATGCAGTTGTTATCGAACACAGAGTTTCTGTAGACTGAGTTTTTGTTTAAAAAAAAAATATATTATTTAAAAGCAAAAATAACCAAATTCGTTCTACCGCAATTGATGCGCTTATCAACGAACAGCATATCAATTTTATTACACAGGATGGCAACATCGACGGGCAAACTGAAACCATGATTTCAGCAAATGATTCTACACCCCCAAAATCGTAGCATTTTTGTCACTTATCAAAACATTTGCTGTTCTTTAGACAACTGCAATACGTGCTACACGATGCGTGTACTGTGTACGTAACAGTATTTTTTTTCAATAAACATTAAACAATAATTACGCAGGGGCGCTCAGAATCTTGAAGTAAATCCATGGTTACTAAGTAGGTTGCGTATCGATATCTCTGCCACCCTGTACAAAAGATTAAGGGGCGTGCTTCTCATAGTTGGCATTCTAGAAAACGAATCGATAGTCACATATTTCTCTTCCTTATTACTTTTAATGAATTCCCGCATTTTCCAATAAAATAGAAGGTTTACGACAGCTAACCGCTCTCCACATTTCACGGACAACTCGTAAAAAACTAATCATGCAAATGCATGAACCTTTGAGGGTATAGTAATGAACTTTGAAGTAGAAGTTATGACATTGAATATTCATGGAAATTTATTTTTTATTTGTTTAAGTGGAAGGACTTGACTTGCTTGCACATGTCAGGTAAACCGTACCCTTGTCAACGAATTTTGAACGAATGAAGCTGAGCGCGTAAACTTTGTTCTAGGGCTGTTGAAACTTTCGGTAACAGTCGATGAGTCGTCTGAACGAAATCAATTCAGTATTAATTTTAGGCGCATTATAAATATAAGCAGCTTTACAGGAATCGATTTAGCTGTGCATACGAGTACAATGGGAATAAATAAAGGAACTTCATTTATTTTGTGAATTTTCTTCTTCACTAATTAAGTTGTCGAGTTAATGATAATTTTGATATTTTTGTAGCGGCTGGTCTAAGAAATAACATCCACGTACGGGTCGATTGATCAGGTTAAGCTACACCTGCCGCGGTTGGTCTGCGGATGGGTGACCATCTTTGCATACCAGGACCCCTTCCTGCCTCGGAAAGCACGTTAAGCCGTAGGTCCCGGTTGTCATTTGTGGATATTTGACAGTCGTTACGGGTCGTCAGAAGCCCGAAAGTCTGTCAACCAGTCTTGCCAACAGGTATCGTATTACCCCTTAACTGAGTTGTGTGTATCAGTCGCCATGTAAAACGCTCAGTGTACAATACTTGCATTCGATTAGACTGGAAGCCGACCCCAACATGATTGGGAAAAAGCCTACGCAGATAATGAGCTAAAGATCATTTTGAAATAGTGTTTTAAGTAAGTTTGGCGACCATAACACAAACCGATTGCAGTTTTATTGACAGTAGACAATTGTGCAGAAAATTGAACATAAATATTATTAACATCAGGGTGTCCGCATTTTATTGAAGACGAGTGAGAATTTCCACGTTACGTACGTAACGTGCGTACTGTATTTAATTTTGAGATTAATTGCCATACGTTTCATATTAAATTGTCAACTCAATGACGTCATCTCAGTTAATGAAGAAAATTAATAAAAAGCTTTTATAACACAGAACACGTCATACTAACTGCGTGTACTGGAAATGGTAGCAAATTGTTCCAATGAAACTGGTTAGTCATTATTGGGGGGGCTCTTGGAAAGCTTTTACAATCATCGTGGTTAGTAGTTTCTCGAAAAGAGTACCTATCTACTGTCATTACTTTCAAGAAGGCAAAACAAATGCTTTTCCATTAACTTTACCCAAAGACATGTTGATATGATATTTCGCGAAAAGTGTAACATTGTTTACATTAAACTAAAAGGGTTCTCTTGTACTGGGCCTCTTGGTGACTACCACAGTAGATTTATTATACGTTGGGAACGGTGGAAATGTTTTACTGCCGCGGGCGGTTCGTGGATGGGTGAACATTCATGTCAAAACCCCTCCGTACCACGTTAAGTCCCGGCTGTCATTCGTAAATATTTGATCGTCGTTACGGGTTAGCAGACGCCCAAAAGTCTGACACAAACCAAGAGGGATGCCTCTTGGTCTGTGTCAGACTTTTGGGCTTCTTACTTGTTACATTAATCTCCACAACCCAGTTACTGGGTAACAAGTTGTTACCTAGTAACTGGGTTGTGGAGGTTAAATGGGCAGTCGCTCCATGTACAATACTGGTATTCAGCTGCATCCGGTTAGACTGGAAGCCAATCCGAACATAATTGGGAAAAAGCTATGACAGATTGAGTTGCTAATAGAATTATAAAGTTTTGCATGGCATCGATTTCAAGGAAAGCCCATTTTATATTTCGTAGTGTTTCGATAACGTGTAAATAAATAAAGATTGGTTAAACTAAATCAAACGCGGAATAAGTTATGAGGATTCTAGAATATACTAGCTTTGTATCTAGCGCGGAGCTAGGTTTTCGCTCAGACATGTTCCTATTTTTCAGGAAATCCGTTCTGTATCTTTCAGATTTCAGAATTCCATTTCACACATTACCTACGTTCTCAACATAGGTACACTAAAGAAAATAGTTATAATCGATTAGTTTCTGCCTGCAAATTCGTACACGTGAAATTTCTTGTTTTAACATGAAATATTATAGGACACTCGACAATGCAGTAGCTTTTCATTAGAGAAATAATTTTTGGAATGGAATCAGTAGTTCCGAAGATTACATCCTACATACATACTCTCAAATTTTACCGCTTTATAATAATACTAGCTGTGCCCGGCGGTTTCAAACACAAGAGTCTCGATACCGTGGGAATATCGGGATAAAAAGTATCCTATGTTCTAACCCAGGTCATGGTCTACCCATGAGCCAAATTTCATCCAAAGCCTTTCAGCCGTTTTAGCGAGACCGCGTAACATATGAAAAATCAAATCTTTTCTCCTTGTAATAAGATAACATAATATCACGCTTTTATCCCGAAGGGTTGTGCAGAGGTGTACAGATAGTATACCCACATTTCGCATGTAATAGGGGGCGAGCCGAGCGCCATCAGCCTCATGTTATGCAAAAAATTCAAAATAGTTATGAATTGAGTATAGATTTGTGAGATCCCATAGTTGTACCTATCTAAGTCTAGTATTCTAGTAATAGGTATGTGTTCAATTCTACTCCCTGTATGACTACACACCTTATACTCTGCCCAAGCTCTGTGTCGCATGGATAGACAAGTTGTCAAAGTCTATCCATGCGTTTGACAAGCCCTAACAAACTACCGAACGGTTAAAAAAACAGAAAGGTTGTGCGCCACTGCCCTTTGAACTATAGCGTTAGTAAGCCTTAAGCCGTGAACTTCCAGTTGATTTAACCTACGTGTAGTAGGGGTCAAAAAGAAGTTAAAAGAATCGGGCAACACGCTATGTTTGTGATGTTTCCAAAATACAAGTGTGATCAATTGTTTGGAGTCAACAAGTCAATAAAATATATAACACTAGCTGTTGTAAGCAACTTCGGCTGCATGTGTTTTGTTTTTGAAGTGAAAACTTCTTTAGCTGCACTTTGCGCTATTTCTGAATAGTGAAAGAAACTGATCCGTCACGCTCGGGTTGGTCGACACCGGTCACTGAATCGGGTATACTCGGGTCCAGTTGGTCGGTGACGCTGAATAGCGTTTGCCTACTTGGCTCCAGTAGTATGGTTTTTTAAATCTACAAGTATCCAAGATGAAAAGTAGCCAATTACCTTTTGTAGATTGCCGAATTGTCTGTTCGATCGATTCTTATGAAATTTGACATTCGGTACTTAGATGTGACACACACACACAGACAAACTTCAGTATTTATCATATTGTTACGAGCTTGGGGTTCGTGACAATTAAAAACTGCCAATATAAATGACCAAAAATTAAACTTTAATTAAACAACCTAATAACAACTCAAACACACTAATTACAAAACACAATTGCATTACTGATCACTCTAAGTGGCACTTAAAGGTCGCTTTAGATGTTTCTCGTTTGTATCGCTCGACCAATACTCCCCGGGTCACGACTCGCGATCCGTTCCGGCCTTTTATCGGGCCCTCGTATAGTTCCAGAAGCTTCTACTGTAGAAGCATCTAGAATGTTCGAGTACATACCGGCCCCGACTGAACAGATGTCGATAATTCTAGAAAGTTCTAGCATCGAAATTTCTAGAAAGATCTTGACTCAATTAATTCTGCTACTCGATACTAGATGGCGGTAGTGGTAACTAATCCAGCCATTCATTGTGGCGCGTAACAATATTACCCTATGGATAACATAACACACACCGGACACTGTCAATGCAGTTGATCTTTGTCTAGTAAACTTTACAGTTAAGCTACATGGCTTATGGGGAAATAATCAGCCTATAACGTTCCCACTGCTGGAACACAGGCGTTCCCTCTTCGAGAAGAAATGGGTTTTAATCTACTACGTGGGCCCAGTGCAGTTAGAAACATGATAGTGGTTACGAGGCAATGCAGTTATTTAAAAAAATACAGATTTCTAAATACAAAAGTTTTAGTTTTGAATTCTAAAAGAAACTTACCACCTACCACGCTTCCTGATAGTCGTACCTATGCAAATATTCCCTAAGGTAGAAAGCAGTTGATTCAAATGAGCTTCCGTATATGCATATCTGGCCATTTACAAAATAGATCTTTCGAAAAGCAATTTACATAGTGGGTTAATAGTTATTGCTTAGAAGCCACACGCAAGGGATAATACGATTAATATTCATTAGTTGTAACAATTTGTAGGAATCGATTCCTAACATAATTGTTTTAATCGCTATTAAGTGCTTGACAATGACCTCAAATGTGCTCTGTTATTATTTAAGCATGCGTGTCAATGTTATGTCAGTAGGTTGTAGGATAATTAATTGTATCGGTAAGAATCTATACTACAACAATAAAGCAAACTGTTCAGTTTGTTTCTTTTGTGTTTGTTTGTTGAACGCGCTAATCCCTGGATCTACCGGTTGGATTTGAAACAATGTTTGATAACTGAATTCTTGAAAAAGCAGTCGAGCAAAAACAAGAAAGTCAAAAAGGACGCGAAGCAGAAACGAAGTTATAGCACGCGGGGATGCAACGGGCTGCGTGGGAAATAAAAACCAAACTAAAAAGTTGAAAATAACTGAATTCTATTCAAAAGCGTGGGGTGTTTTTTGAGGTATTTTTATGATCAATTAATATCAAGCACCCCACGCTTTTTAATCGAATTAAATTATTTTATAGATTTTTTTAGTTTGGTTAAAGCGCGTTTATTTTCTATTTTTTAGTTCTGCTAACTACAAAAGCGTGATTTTTCAGTTTTTTTCTTTTTTTTAGAAATTATTGAATTGTCATTGGTCCTCGATAAGTCTACAAAGTTTCAATGAAATCTGACCGTTTGAAGTGGGTCAAAATCAAGTCCAAAAGAGTTGGTTACAAACAAACCAACATGCTTACAAACACACAGGTGAAGCTAATATAAGCGTGTTAAATAGAAGTTTCATGCTGAACGATTTCGCGAGCAGAAGCTGTGCTTTAAAATAAACTAGTGACGGTTCTACTGCTTATGACATTGGATGGAAGATAAATATACAGATAGTAAGCTGTCATTTTGTTTTATACGGACTTAAACGAGGTTATTTATATCTTCGATCGGGATAAACTAACACTAGAAGAAAGTTTGCACCTTATTGTTACGTTTATGCATCTGGGTATGGTCCAGAGAACTTTTACCTACCAAATACTTTTGTTTCAGTTCTATTGTAGATTATAGTTCTTGCTAGAGTGTCGATCTAAGGCTAAGTTCAACCAATTCGCTAGAATCACCAACAAAACAAAAACGCAACCTTGGCTTTTTGAAGGCACCGTAAGGCACCACATGAGGCAACGAGGTCACGGTTAATAAGTAAGTAAATACTGTATTTTTCTAAGTAATATAAGTCATCCTTCGCAATAAAACCTTATTAATATGTATAGAACTGGGTCATTAATCTTATACAAGTGTATGTGATATTTGAATTTTTCAGAGCATGTGTGACCTTGGTTGTTCAACCCTGACCCAGGCTTAGTGGAGTCGACCCGACCTTGGCTGATTAACTAGATAAGGATATGGCACCCGTAAAGTGTGGGCACCAAAGTAAATGTAACACTATAGTTTATTTCTTAGAAGTTGCAAGTTTTGCTATAAACTTAATCCTAACTGCACTCGAGGCCACGCATACACTGTGACATTTTAGTCGTCTTACAAAGGTGGTCCACTCAATGTAACCGTCATAAAATACCTCTAGGCGCGATTAAAACATTGTTACCTTTGATTAAGATAATAGGTACAAAGAAAATAAATACTGCTCTAGAATTATGAAACTCCCTCTCTGTTAATAATGTTTCCGTATCAAACGGTAGAATATATCTACCTAACTACCATTACATTTCATCATTAATTCCATCTCCATAACAGGGTGTTACAAACTACGTCATGCGTCTTAGTGAAAGAATTTATTTTTATTTTTATGCAAATGCACAAAAATATTTTATTTTATTTTTATGAATGATTAGTAGTCATTGGATACATGAAGTGGGCTGCCATTGTAAAACGACTAAATTGTCACGGTGTATATCCATCATTGTCAGTTAGGTAAGGTGTAACAAAATTTGGGAGAACAAGCAGTCTTAGTCGGCCTCATGAAACGATTGCTACATCCATTTCTTCTGAGAAATGAGACAGCGAATGCTGAATTAGTGAAGCAACAGAAAGAAAGTAGATCCATGTGTGGTATCTACTGCCAAACTTTTTAACGATGAAGCACAAACATGGGAAACGAACTTGAAAAAGTAACTAATTTGTATTCAATCGCATGGATACGTTCGAGCTTCAAACCGAGTGCGTCCTAACTAATAACGGACCACCCTATGCCCATTACATCTCCATACAAGCTAATGTTTTGTCAGAATTCCAAAATTCTTAAATAAAACTTCATTAACTGCTAGTATCTATTAAAAAAACCGCCTAACCTCATAATACAACAGCCTATATCGGTAGCACCAGTCTGCCTAACGAAAGCCACTTTTACCCAAAACGCCAATATATGCCATCCGTACGAGCATATTTTGCATAATGCAGTCTATTTTCGTATTCGCCTGCCTTTAAGTGTATCGAAAGACAAAGGCTTTTAAAGAAAGTTAGAAACAGTTTAGGGTGAACGGTGAACTAGGCCAGGGGCGAGATGTATAAAGAATCGATAGGCATTTTTTTAATGCACCGTGAATTAAGTATTTATAGTCTGTCAAGGACTGATCTGAGCACAAAATTGAGGTAAAATGGCGACTCAATACAGGTCAATGCTAATAGAATCTTTTTAATTATAATATGTATCATTGATGATAAACATAGCGCGTTTCTGTAAGGTATGGTTAAAGGTTTGTGATACAAACTATCAAACAGAACCACTAGACACCGTACATCGTAATCGCGATGTTAGTTCCATGGAGAAACTTTTTATTTCAAATAGGTACATAAAAGGCACTGTATGTCAACATTTACATTAAAATAGAATTGATTCTAGTCGTCCCTTCCAAAAGGTATATAGTTTCGTATATAGAAGATGGGGCGAGAAACGCCACCGTAGTCTTTAAATTTTTTTACAATATTTTTAAACATTAACTGTATAGGTAATTTATAACTATATGTGAAGACGATGCACCTAGAATAAAATTAGCATACCACAATCCAAAGATAAAATAATTAAAAATGAAGCAATGACAGATAAATTAATAAGCCTTTGGTGTTGAGTTGAACCCATTTGGATAAACTCAACACCAAAGGCCCATGCTTAAAGATATGTCCACAACGAGAAAATGTTTAATGTATTGGGGAAGAGCTTCAACAATTTGTTAAAGTTTTGATATTAAAAAAATAATTTATAGCTTCAATCAATTTATCGGCTAGTTTACCAGCTAATTTCATTTCTACTTTAATTTAACTGTAAAGTCAATAAAGCAAGTTAAAAGCGTAACTTGACATGACTTGATATAATAGTCGTTGAACTGTATGCATTGTGTTGTATTGCAATTTGTTGTACACATACATAAACTAGTTATGGTCTATGCATTTACCATGTAAGGGGAAACGCGATGCATATCAGCTTAGAGTCGCACGCTATATTTAGGTGCGTCGTGTTTATAAAGATATGGAACGTTTATTGAATTGAAATTGTTTAGTTCAATCGCAGTTTTAGTGGCAATTCGTTCAAAAACCATTGAATGTATCACATAAAATTAAAAAAAAAAAACATATCCAAAGGTTAAATAAAAAAGTTTATTGCTTTTCAGTTTATTCGGCGGTTTAATTTTTTTGTTAATTTTTTTTTAATAATTTTTTGTGGCAATAATCTACTAATTACATGCTTAATTTTTTATTACTTTTTGTAATCCACAATTCGGCTTTAAAATCTCTGAGTGAAGAATCAATCATCCCCTGTTTTCCTACCTTTAGGGTTGGATTTTTTTTCCAAATTTATATGGGAGCAATTTCGAGGTAAACCCTTTCCAATAAAACAAGAATTATCCAAATCGGACTACTCTGAAAAAAGTTATGAGCGTTGACTTGAGAACCTCCTCCGTTTTTTCGTCGGTTAAAAAGAAATTGTTAATAACTAAAGCCAAAATTACGTTACGAAAATAGTAACATGCAATAACATATGGCGACTTTTTGTTGGTGAGTCCTAAGGCTCACGCGGGCGAGAGACTGACGCTCCCGCCAGGCGGTGTCGCCGCCCGCACACTTGTACGAAAAAGTCACCCTATAATTTTACGCTAGTAATTTTGGCTTAACTCAATATTACTTTTATGAGTAGATTCGTGAAACAGGTATTTAGAAAATAGGTTTCGTGCCAAGCAAGGTAAGAAACAATACAATGAGCGGGCTTGTTGCTAAATGTAACCGTAACCTTCGAATAGAGGGCAGACTTTGTTTAGGGCATCAATCCAAATAGCACAAACCACTCTCAGTCAGTTTAACTCATCGTCCATTGTTTCATTGTACACCTACTATTGATATTTGCTGATCGAAGCCCAAAAAAACAGTGTGTTGTATTGAATCTGGGTATTATTTACAGAAAACGTGTAAAAACATTTATCATCCACGCCCCTAAAGTGTTAGCAAATAAAACGCGCGTTCACAATTTCTGAGCCTCGTCTGTTACATAAGTACAACATTTTCTCGGTAAAATAAATCACACCCCTACAGCGGAATAATTACGAGTATAAAAGATTTTACGACAGCGACAAGGAACTACGCTTGTCATAGCTTGCGTGCAAGACTTTGGTTGTATTAAAGGATTATGATAAGCCAGGAAACTATTAAATTCTGATATTTCCGTTAAAGTTTGTCATGCGATATTTTCTTTAATCGAAGTCGTAAAATGTTGCTGTTTTGAAAACGTTTTCCCTATTGATTTTGTGAAAACAATTCGCAAAAGGTTAAAAATATAAAGACAACTCACGCACTTTTATCATTCTGCTATCAATTCAGTTTTATCAAATTCCATAAGACATCTTGTTTTTATGTTGAGCTTTCTAACACCACAATCATTACAACTCCCAGAATATGTACCGCCCATTGAATTTAAAAACCAAATTGATATATTAAACCCCTCGTAAGCCTTCAAATCAAAAGGTGGATATACTCCACAAAGTGATATGCAAATGTGTTGATGGCGGCACGCGACATTAGCATGTCAATTGCGGTTCACCAGTACAAAGCCATTTGTGTATTACAAATACATGCTTATATGCTTCGTATATGAATGTAATGGCGAGTAGGAGTAGCTATTATATGATCTAGAGTTTAACGTATAGTAATCATACAGGCGACAAAGACATTGGATGACGTATTATATAATACGTCATACAATTCCCCTCTCCAGGTACGAATGGTTTACAGTCAGCCTTTCAATTCATCATCGCCTTTTCTCAACTAGGTATGCTGAGGTCAGCTTGCAATATATGCGGACGCATTTGATTACCAATATTTTAATTAGAGCTACTGCACTGTATTTTAGCTATCACTCACAACGTCAAATACCTGTCTCAGGATAATAGAACGACCTCTACGTGCTTATGGCTATCTTAAAACTAGACTTTATGTCTTTGTAATACGATATAATGTTATTAGTTGAAGATTAAGAGATATCATCTTCTTTCTAACATGATTACGAAGTCGAAGATGACGTAACAAGCTACCGTATGGCCTTACCTATTGTAGTTGAGACAACAACGCTGTTGTGTATATTCCAGATTCTACATATAAATTGTATAAATAGATTGCATTTTCCCGGCTTCTCGTCACGATCCAATTTTCAACTACGAAAGTACACGTACCTATTAGAAATTCAAGTAGCACAATATGTTACGTACTATACCTATAGTGGTACCTACCTATAGTACCTACGTAAGAGAGAGAGAGTAATAGAGATGAGAAATGCAGTTTCATAGTGCATTCATTTTAAAGTTGTAATTTGGATTTAAAACCTACATAAAAACTAAAGGTGTGTACAAATAAAAAAAAGGGACAATTAGGCGTCAAGTATTCGTCCGCATCGCTGTCATCAGGAAACGTGCCCAGTAGACTGGCAGCATTGCCACGTTGAATGGCAATGCTAATTCTTTGACCAAAGAACGACCCAGCCCTCTGGTCACGTGAAGCGTCGACCAGCCGGCGAGTAATTAAATTAAATTAATTTAAAATTAGTTTTTGCAGTTCTGGAAACGTAGCACAAATATTTAGTGCAAATCTAAAAAAAAAATGTCTTTGTGCATGCCTCCGCTTCACATTTCCATTTATAGGTTCAGTATAACATGAACAGCCAATACAAGGCAAAAAAGGTTGAAAATAATTCGTTCGTGGAATAAATATTATAGCGGCGTGATTACAGGTAATTCTAGCCAGCAATTGATCGCACAAGCTTTTTACAATACAAATTCTATAGGACCGCTTTTACGATGTTTTTTTACAACTCTATAAAACCCGATGGGGTTAGCCAAAGGTCGTTTAACACCGCAGATTTCTCCAATGACGTTATCGAGTGTCATTTTAAGCTTATTGCTTTTTTGGAAGGTGTAAATTTTTTGTGGCTATCGTTTTTTTTTTCTTTGATATAAATATGTCTAGAGAACATGGTCGTCCAAATTAATCAAAACACACATAGCATAACATCACGCCTGTATTCCCCGTGGGGTTAAGCAGAAGTGCACCAATAGTGAACCCACATTTCGCCAATAATGTTTATCCACTACAATAAACCATATTTTTCTTGATACAATAATTTAACTACATGTTACCGACATAATATTATTATGATACGAAATATCGATTTTTAAATTGCTCAATCTCATGCTTCATCTAGGAATTGAATGGTAATTGGTTGGTAGCTCGTAGCCGTGCGCTACAAACTTCGTAGGCGGCTACGAATTTCGTAGACCGCAGTTTGCTACGAAACACTCCATAATAATTGGTTTGCTTTGCAAATAATAGCGTCACATTAAAATAAATGAAACATAAAAATTACTACGGTATGGTTTTTACCAAAATTAATTTCCCCATTTTTACGGCATGATATTCCAACAAGATTAGATTTTTGTAATGATTTCAGAGTGGAGTTAATCGAGTCACAAACTAAAAACAACGGTGAACTAACTGACCTTTGCCGTTGGTACAAACCGAAAGGTTTTTGTGTTATGCTAATGCGAAGCTAGCCTACTTCCAAATATCAGTTGGCCAATCTAACAAACGACATGAAAGAGAATGTGCCTATGTTTTTCAAACCAGTAGCATAATGACTTACCTAGGTAAGTCAAAGTTAAATAATATCCTGTTAGCAGAAAGACGACTTAATAAAATGTATAGAAGAATATCTGTAGCCTACCTGTGTTTAAGATAAACATATATTATTGTAAAGAATATAGGAGTAATCCTATAGTCTTCTATACACGACGCAATCAGAAAAAAATAGTTAACATTAATTAACTAAAGTTTTTAATACATTTATCTCATCATAACCTTTAAATAGACGTACGGGTGAGTTCAAATCATACTCTGTTTGCAATTCTAATAAAACCGACACCTAAAAAAGCAATTAGTAAATGCTTTGATTGATCGTTCTAACTTTCATACTAAAATGCACAGCTTTCGTGGGAATGAAAACTGTTAACCATCGTGAATAATAAATTATTGTACCTACCTAAAACAAAAACATAAAACTAAACTTTTTTACAAATGATTAATGACGGGGACTTTATAAATTATAATAAAGGGACCTTTAATGATCAATAATATGATTATATGAACTTATATCCCAAATATAGCAAATAAAACCTCATTTTAAGTGAATAATTGGAACAAGGTCGAACGTCCGCCAACGGCGTCTGCTGCGACCGATGTCTTCCTTCACATAAAATCGATATGATAGCAATGGTCGCATCGCCACACGCCGTCATAAAAAACAATATAAACACAACATAATCGAAACTAGTTAGCAAGCTCGCCCACCTCCAAAGGATTCAGCTCACGTACGTTTGATGCACGACGACACAATTCACTTCGCGCAACACTCAATGGTTTAACACTGTTATCGGATATCGTTTATCACCAATGAACTATGCTAGTGGACTGCACAAACCTTGCGCGGATATGCATCTTTTACACTGAAGACAAGGACGTAAGTTATGTATGCATCGTTCAAAAAGTTTACGCGCGCGCCCGGTCAACTACTTACACAGTATCTTTTTTATTAATTTTCACTCTGTTTAACACACTGACGTCAGTTTACTATATTTACGCGAGTGAGAATGCAACTTTTCTTTTTTCAATTACAAATACTAGGTCGGTGATGACCCAGTTTTAGTGCGCTAGTAAAAAAGGGTTGTTGGGAAACTTTTCAATTCGATAAACTAAAATGTTGGTATATTTAACTAATTATTGGTATACACAACAGGTATTGCATGATTGTATTTAAGTTTCAAAAGTTTTTAATTAATTTAAAGCGTACTCACCGACAGTCCAGGGTTGCAGCCAGATGTGATGGAATTCTTCCTGAACTTGGGCACGCAGATCTGCATCGAGCTTTTGTTCTTAGGGGGCCCGGCACAACCGTACTCATCACTCCGATTATTCCTCGTCAGGTTAATGTTGTTGGTGTTGTTAACTTTCACCAAAATATTACAAGTTTGCGAAGCAATTTGGAAAAGGCCTTCTTCTAAGTTCCTTTTGTTGTGGTACTGTCTGTTGAAGTGGAGATAGTCCCACCAGGAAGGCATTTTCTGTGATGAAACGTGTTGAGTTGAGCGCGGCCTGGGCAAGTCACCCGCGTGCGTTCGACAGGGGCCGCTCAAGCGAAGTGACGAGTTCTGCCTTTATGTAAGTCTCGACGTAGACTTGCGCGTTCAACTTTACTTTTTTTTGACAATGTACCTACTGGTACAGTCGCGGTGGTAAGTCTGCGCTTTGTTATTATGAATATTTCTGTTTAATAGGGAAGGTTTTCAAAGTTTTCATTTGTTTTCTTATTTTGCTCACGGCTCAGTTTCGCGTATAAACTTTCCTGCAAAAGTATGAGGGACGGATAGCTGTTGATAGTCCCATCTGTAATACGCTGAACTGTAGGTATCTTACAACTTAAGTGGTTATACATATATATACTATAGCTGTTGTCATAATTAGCTTTGCAAAAAGAGACTAGGTGGTTAGATAGGTACGTATCCTGCAATCCGTTGTAATTATACGAAAGCTTTTGGTCAGTAACTACGCTATAATCTCTCATGAAAGTCATTCGAATTGAGAACTGTGTTCTTAGAAATAATAATTTTCCTTGGCCTTCTTCAAGACGAATGTTTTCATGACGACTGTACGTTCCGCAGGTGGATCATTAATTAATTTGGGTCTTATTGACTTTTCGACGGTACATTTGATGGTTACATTAGGGAATTCATACGTGAATTTTAGATAAGGACACGCAACACCAAAAAAATATTGAATAAGTAATGGCGAAGTTCTTTATTATCTAAGGCCGTCTTCCACTACGGCGGATATCTATAAACGTTACTTAGCACATACCTTGGGTACGCGTTATTCCTCTCATCTTAGCACAAATGTTAAACTAAATTCCAAGACAAAGGCGGGAACATGTCGTTAAGCCAAAACCCGTGCTACGCAACGCACAAGTAACGTTTATGGATCTTGGCCTTAGAATTACCAAAACTTTCAGCCAATTGCTCAATGTGGTTTGGTTGGTTACCTTACTTTTGTTAAAGTTTTAAAACTTTTGGGCCAACCAGTAGGTATCCGCTAGAATCACGTTCGAACGGACGTAGAAATGACGGTGGAATTTGATCGCACACGGGATTCTCAACTCTCGATGTATACACCGAGCATTGGAAATCCAACAGCGTGACGACAAAACACATTGTTGGATTTCTCACATGCGTTAATGATCTACAGTGCGTGAAAAAGTCCCGCCATAATATTTTTACGTCTGTCGAACGTTGACTAGGTCCACGTTCGACACGATTCATTATCATTAATTAGCTACCTAGTTCACCTACCTACAACATTTGTGAAGAATAAGACTACATAACCACCGTTTATATTCAAAATCGACCTGAAGACCAAGTGAAGTTCCACGCGCGCCTAAGAGATGTCAGCAGCAACTGATGGGGCCCGCAAGGGCCGATGCCTGCCAGGGGTGCGGGTTGTTCGAAAGAGGTACCGCGGCCCCTGCCACACAGCCAACTGAGGGATCACGGGTGGGTTTTAGTCAGTAAAAGTCTGACACGCTCTCCCGCTCCACCCAGAGCGGGAGAAGTTATTTGATGATTTCCCACCCAAAAAAAAAAACAAAACGTATTTTTGACAGATTGAGACAGATCAGACTGTGAACGTTCTTAAAATTACGAGAATTGCCCCTCAGATGTAGGTAGGTACAGTCACCAGAAGCATCCATCGGTTTCTTACTAAACTTCAACTATATCCGCGGCATGGTTATTTATTCTATTGGTGACCGTACTATATTTTTGCCCCTTTAACTTCAGTTTCACACTTACTTTATCAAAATAGAGTCTGGCTCGTGGGACTTACTTACGCCAGCCTCGCGCCGTCTTCAAAACTAATCAGCGATCCGTTAATTAGCGTATTGTAGCTAGTAACCTTAGCAAAGCTTGTATGTAGGTAGGTAGGATTCGGCATAGAACCTTTACGTGCTGATTATAGGCAATATTTATACAATTAACACTGGTGACCTTTGCCCTATAAAAAAAGTTAAAACAATTATTGTGTAAAAACAATTATCGCGCGGTGATAGTTTTCCTGCCAGGGGTGCGGGTTGTTCGAAAGATATACCGTGGCCCCTGGCACACAGGCAACTGAAGGAACACGGGTGGGTTTTAGTCAATAAAAGTCTGACAGCCCTCCTTTTCCACCCAGAGCGGGAGAAGTTATTTGATGATATTCTACCCTCAAAAAAAAACCCCCTAAATATCTTGATATGCTACGCGGGCTGCGGCGCTACGGCGTAGCGGAGACTAGGATTAAAGTATTCAAATATTGTTTTTGTTTTATTTATTTTTCATACGCAGATATTATTTATTGATCCGATCAGAATACGTTTTAACCAAGGCGGATAGGCGTTCTACTAGCATATTTTTGTCTCCATTAGTAGGTACCTTCCTAACTAGCTTGAACTGTACCGAAGTCGTTATTAAAGATAATAAAAAGATAAGTGGGCGCAATGCCTCAGCAACTTAATTAAATTAGTCTCGAAATCTAAAAGCAGTAATGATATTTATTAGGAATACATTAAAAATATAGATGAAAGTTAAATAAATGAACAGCATTAATTAATTTAATTTTGGTTGAACTAATAATTATTGAAGTGATAGACGAGTCAAATAAAGTAAACAATTCGGATTACAAATGATATCCCTAATTTGGATCATATAACTATGTATATGAACATGACATTTATAGGGTGGCAGATATCGACGCGCAATCTTTTAGGGTGTGTCCAGACCTCGCGAATGCGCCGCTCGCAAGTAGGTCGCGAGCGGCGCATTCGCAATGTCTGGACTCACCCTTACCATAGATTCAGTACACGATTCTGAACAACAGTAGGTACGTTGAAATTTTTCGTCGGTTATTGAAAACAAAACTGTTAGCCATATATTATACACCTGTTATACTTTTCTATGAAACAGCTAAACTGACTAAAAAAATCCACGCTACGGGGGTCTAGATGAATGTGCTGAATTCATAGTTAATGTTTGCGCGTTGATGTCGGGCTAATAAGGTAGATTCCTATTTAGATATTATTCCTGTTACGCTATGAACCTGCGCCTGAATATGCAGAATACTGACGCTCCAGCACTACACTAGGATCGTCAATGTTGTGCAGTGTCCGCTTACAAACATACAAACACTAGCTTAACTACCTACCCTCTAATGCCAAAGCAAGAGTTCTTACTATGATTTTTGTTTATTGTTAAATTTTATGTTAGTGTATTTAACAGATATAAAATTAAATAGTTTAATATGTGTGTATAACATCGCCTTGGGAGACTGTAAGGTGTTGTACTGTGTGTTAATAAATAAAGTAAATACTTTAAAACAAGCCCAAACTTTAGAGCTAGTAATTGTATTTTAAACTTTATGCCGATAAACGTCAAGATTGACAACTGACTCAGGTTTAACGTATTTTTTTTGTAATTAGAAGGTAAACGTTTTCGGAATAAAAGTTCAAAGTAAACGTTTTTTTGTGGTAAGGCCACTAGTATTTCGGGGACTTCCCTGGGTGACGTCAGTTAACGTCAGTTTCTGTGATTAGAATTAAAACTTTTTCGGAATAAGAGTTCGCAATTAAATAATGATTCGATGTTTTAACACTGGGTCTATAGATAAACGTTATTTTGTATAAGGGCAATTTTCGGCTACCTACTTCGTTGAAAATTTACTGAACTCTAAAATGTTGAGTTACTTATTATCAGACTTTTAAAATAAAAATAACTCAGTTTTTATTAAGTAGGTAAACACTGAAAACTAAAATAAATTCAAAAGCGACCTCACTAATTCCCTTGGCAGCGTCTGTGACACGGCCTTAGGTAATTACTACACTTACCTCCCTCCAGTAATAATGAAGTGAAACGAAATATTTACCATTTGTACACAACACGTAAAACTAGATATTTTGTTTGTCTATGACTCAAGGTACCCGTACTACAACAATGGGTGAGTAGTGTTGAATTAACAATTGCCACCTTCAGGAAAAACGGTATTTCGTTCTTGGAATTGAATAGTTTTTAGTTACGGTTGTTTGTTTTGTAAAACCTAATTAATACCTAATTAAGTAAATTATTGATGTATCTTTTCTGGCCGCTAAGCTTTTGGTTAAAATATGAAAAACAACTACTTAGTAAGTAATAGATAGGTACTTATAAAGTTCAGTGCAAAGAACAATTTTGTTTTAAGCATGGTTGATGTGTACCAAATTTTAAAAAAGATGCCATAAAAATATATTTTGCATTAAAACGCGTAAGAAGGGTAGTTGGAAGTTTGCATTCGTAAAGGCGTCGTTCAGAAATTACTGTCTGAAAATGAATACCGAGGTTTCTCTTTCATTTTCAAGATTCTATAAGGCACGAAAAGTGCTTTCTGGTTTTCAAATCAACTTAAGAACTAATACGAAACCAATGGATAGACAGTAATGGACAGACTCCAGCTACCCCAATGTCAAATTTCTTTGATAGGTTTTCAACTTTATAGCGTAATAAGTAATACGGGCTGTTGTCCGCAACTCCACGTCAAAGCGCGTATTTTGCGTACGGGTGGGAGAATCGGTCATTTGATCCACCCCAGAACCTCGAGAAAGGCCAGCAACGCCTTGGTGTTGCTGACAAAATCACGTAGTATTTATAGCTATAAAGCGTAAGCATAAGGTTCATGTTCAATTGAGAAAATTTGACAGTTTGGGGTAGCTTGAAGTGCTGGCGTCTGTACCAACAAGCTAGGGACGGGTACTAAGCAAAATTAAAAACTAAAATTTTTAACACCATCAGAAAATATTATTTTGATGATTTGTGTATTTATAAACAGCGTTGGTCATGATACTATAGAAAATAATCATTCTTATTTATCAGTTAGAGTAGATCTCAATATAGAAACATATTTGGGGCCCATAATAAAAAAACACCACTCTCACCACATTGAAGCCAGCAATAACAAGAACAGAAGCTTAATTTATTTATTTAAAATGTACTCCAATGACGGGTCCTCAAAACAGTGAAGAAAAACATTGTGAGGAAACGGGCAAGGCTTTGAACCAAAAATTCGAAGACACGTGACATCTGTGAACCCACACTGGGCTGGCGTGGTGGATTATAGCCCACTTCTTCCCACAGAGACGAGGCCCGTGTCCCAGCAGTGGAAACTTCATAGGCTGTTTATGCATTTTGCACTCCAATTACTTATTCACTATTTACATGCAGCATACTAAAAAGACCATTCATATATTGTGAAATTGCTTCATAAAGGAGTACACTTACATAACAAAGCTTTGTTCTTTAAAATTTGATTATGTTTCATAATTTGGAGAGTGATTTATTAAGACAGGTCTAAATTCCTACATCAGAGAAGACTTACAATTTCACACTTACAAATTAAAACTAACACTAAGGCTCATTCAAAATATCCTTCATATCAACATCATCAGCGGATACTGACTCAGTATCATCAGGCTCATCCAATAATGCTTGCAACTGGTGTATTGAAGTCACCAACACATGGAACTGTTTCTTCCTCAAAGCTAAACGGCTTTCCAGTTGCTGCTTTGTAGATTCTAAATTGGCCAGTTCTGTTTTCAAAGTTCCAAGACGTTCTAAAGTCTCCTTTCTATCTGGCTGTTCACTGATTACCTTTGCCAGTACATCATACTCTATGCGATTCTTTCGCACTGTCTTTGCTTGAGCAAGGTCTGCTTTACTTTTTTCTATGTGGCTTTTAGCTACTTCTATGGATTTCTCCAGTACTTTTGACATGGCCTCGTAACTTTTTAATTCTGCTGCCATCATTTCTGAGCCTAGTTGTGATTTCGTCACAGCAAATTCGCATTGTGCTAGTTGAGCCAGCATTCGATCGTGGGTAGACTTACTGTAACAAAAGTGTGTTTGCGTGTTAGTGCATGGAGGAACAAACAATGTTTAGTATTAAAAATCTAAGTTACTCAATTGTTTTGTATTTTGATTCTAACCTCTCTTCTGGTTTCTCGTCAGTGCTATTACACCATTTTATTAATGTTTTCAGCAACACATTTAACCTCCTATCGTCTCCTGTTCCATCTCCATCTATCAGAAGTCTTCTACGAATAACGTCCTCTGGAAAATATTGAAAAGAACAAAATATAAACGATTGATTTTCACTAACATAACCATACTGAATTAGCGAATATTTACTTTAACTTACCATCTCCCATATTTACGACAGGGTAGTTTTAAGAATTATAAGCGTATACGTCGTGGTTTAGTCAAAATAATGCAAACAGTTGAGTAAATTTACAAAAACACCAAATAAACACAAAGCTGACCGCGGCAAACAATGCCACAAAGAAAGAATTGACAGATTTGTTTTTTTTAGATGATCATCATAGGACGTAGAGTTTTGTACTGCGTTGCGTTCCACCAGAATCGATGGATTCTAAGTACCCGCTTAGAAGTCCTGTGTTTTTATTTCATAATGGGGCGATAACTATAAAATAAATATAATTTTGACAAACCAACAATATTTAGATACGTATAATATTTTATTTTCTATTCCCTTGATTCGTCTGTTCTGCATAGGTTTTGGAACGAAAAATTCAATTGTCAAATTTTGTTTTGCCTTTCAGCCCGTGTGAATTAAAATATGGCTATTTATTGCAATATCTTGATTATCTTCGAGGATTATGTCCTAAACAATATAGTATTTAGTTGAATACTCTGTACATTCAAGAGGAGAATGGAAGACCAAACTTTTAGTGATAAAATTGAAGAATACGTTTCGGAGCTCGGACGATGGCTAGTATTTTGAATTGATTCAGTTGCTGGTTGTTTTTATAAACAAAAAGTGAAATAATCTTTTGTTTATTTCAGGCGGGTGTGGCGAAGTATTCTTTTGGGTCAAGTTTTGTCATTGTTACTCAGTGGTAAATGTATATTGACCACATTGTTGCAAAGTGCTACTTGGCAATTCCCCACAACCGGACAACTGGTGGTGCCGTACTTAGCGCTCTTTATATTATTTACTCCATCCTTACTCTGCCATGGGCTCAGGCATCTATCTAAGTAAGTTGTTTTTTATTTATTAATTCACTTTTATTCAATACAAGATCTATGTAGTCCAACTGCTATATGATTTTTGTGTAGATATTTATTCAGTGACTGGTATTTAATTCTACCTTAAAAACCAAAAAGGTGTAGGAACAAAAAATATATTCAGTATAAATATTGTAAGATGAGGCAGGTTAATGTAGATGGAGTTTTGAATTTCCAGAAAATGGTGGGTCTTAATAATGGCATGTACACTAGACGTAACAGCAAGTTGGCTGTTGGTTATGTCACAGCGGTTCACTTCTGTGCTGAGCTGACAGCTGCTAGCATGCAGTGGTGTGGGTGCCGCACTCGTGGGTGGTGCATGGCGTGGGCAGAGGCTCGGTGTTGTCCACGTAGCAGGCGCTACTATGGGCTTGATGGCAGTTGTGTGCGTTGTCTGGGCTGATGTTGAGGGAGCTCCTACTGATGGTGGGTGGTGTGACATTAAAACTTTATTGTAAAATATTGCGGCAGGATTGTAAAAAAGTTTCTATAATTTATTGAATCTAATAATATTTGCATTTCGTTATCTCTATATAGTCTTGATTAGGCAATGAGTTGGGTAAAACCACAGATTCTTTTTGTTTTATATTATAACCTTTATTTCAGGTAAAAACCAGCTAGTTGGAGACATGCTCTGCCTTGCAGGCTCCCTTCTGTACGCCATGGTCACAGTACTACAAGAAATGATGCTGGATACATTATGCTGTTCAGAATACTTAGCCTTTCTTGGCTTAATCGGCAGTATCGTATCATGCACTCAAACATTTTTCCTAGAATTTAATGAGCTAATGGCATTCAACTGGTACGAGCTAGACACTATCGTCCAGTTGGTTAGTTACTGCTCTGTGCAGACAATATTCCAGATTTTACAGTGTTTTATGTTGAGAGATGCGGGGTCTATAATATTGCATTTATCATTCCTGTCTGCGGATTATTATACGCTTATTGCTGGGATGTTCATTTTTCAGTTTAAGGTGAGTTACCAACCAATTATTTATGACATAATACAAAGTACAAAAAGTTTATCACTATCATGTTTCTGATACACTAGGATGTAGTGAAGTTTGCGTTTTGTCTGACTCTCTTTTTAGAACCTCTTAATTTGGAGTTATCGGGAGATTTGCATTTAAAGTTTGATGCCCTATTTTCTTTGACTTTTAAATTATAGAACAGTTGTTCAAAATAAATATAAACATTTTCTGGAAAGAAAAGAAATAATATTTATCTTACATTTCAGTTCCACGCCCTCTATTACCTATCGTACATGCTGGCGATGGTCGGCGTGTTTCTATTTAGCGCGCAACCGACACGACAGCCGGTACCACAGCCTGACAGACTACCGCAGTTAGTCCATGACTCTGTGCAGTCACAGGATAATGTTTCTATGTAAGTAATTATTTTTATAATTTTTTTTAAGTCTCCCCTTCTGCCTAGGCTTTTCCAACGTTGGACTATGTTGGGTCAGCTTCCTGTCAACCGCATGTGGCTGAATACCAATACTTTACATGGAGCGACTGACTATCTGACCTCCAGAACCCAGTTACTGCGTAACACGATACCCGTGACAACACTGTTTGTCAGGCTTTCGGGCTTCTAACTACCCGTAACGTTCAGGTTTATTTAAGCTATGAATTCTTTATTATCATTTCTTTTTAGATTTTGTTTTATTGGATGACTAAACTTAAAAGGGACCACAGAAAACGAAAACTCTTTTAATAAAACTGTTGAGCTCCCTGTAGAAATACTCCAAACCTATTCTCACAATTAGAATTCTCAACATGATGTCCCTCATACTTGTATTTTCTTCACAGGGAATACACAGTCCCGACCCTGGACTGCATACCTATCGAAGGCTTGGAGCCACCAATGAGTAGAGACACGACATTCACCTCGTTCTTAGGAGGCCCACAGACTGTTCCCAACGGCACCGTCACATTCGCGCAGACCAACGGCGCGCAGGTCGCGAAGGACGCCTGTTAATGTAAGTTTTTACGTGGTAGGGACCTTAGAACTGTAGATTGGAGATGACATACCTTAAGGCAGAGACTGACTTGCAACGTTTGTTTGTAATTTATCGAGTCTTTGTAACATGTTACAGTAGTCAGTGCAGCAGGCCGAGCCGCTCGATGCGAGAATTGCGAGCTTATGTTTAATCATTAATTTCCTTTTATTACGTCCTCTATTCTGAATAAAAATGGAGCATGCTTGATTCAAGTGAGCGTACGCCACGTTTAGTGTATCGTCGTTTTGTAACAAGTAATGGAGCGTGCTTGAGTCAAATGCTCGAAGCGAGCGTTCGCCGCGTCTTTTGTACAGCCGTTTTATAACCAAGCTCGCCTCGAAGGATAGATAGGTACATTACTAACAAACGTTGTAATCCAGTCATCGCCTTTTTCCTTCATAAAATCCAGAAATTTTTGTCTAAAGTTATTTGTGGACGGCCCTTTTTTCTTAACATGCAGTATAATATTAAGATACAGATGACGTACGAGCTTATTTCATGCATTAAAAGACACCAAGATTCTTATATTTTCTAACAAATCCTAGTAAAGGAAAAACAAAGCACCGCTAATGGCCAACGACAACATCTCCACCTACATTCTAAGTTAGGGACTGGTAAAGCGTCATTTACGAAATTATATTTAAAAGAAGCATTTAAACAGATTCATACCTATACAATGAACTAACACTTTATATTATTTGTTTAAAGTAACGCATTCGTATTATTGATACTCCAAGTATTAGAATACTCGTTTGTAAGGTATAAATATCGTCCTAAGAATCCATTGTCATGATAATGGCTAGTCATTCCCATGTAGAATTAAGATATTCCCACTTTAATTTTAATTTTGCAGTTTTCATAGTTCTTTATTTTTTAAATATTTCGGCAGTGGCTGTTTGAGCAAGAATTAATGATATTAGTTTCACTATAACTTTAGCGATGTAGCAGTATGTTAGAAATCTGTTGAGATTTTGCATCTAGCTCTTGCTGCCACTGCAACTTTGGAAATTATAATTCCATTTTATAACCTAACAACTACAATATTAAACGAACATTAATAGGTTTGAAGGACACTAAACGAGACCCAGAAGTTTTATTTTTTCGTCTGGGGGCTATTAAGGCTCTCGCAAACAGGCGCAACGCGACTCTTGTAGAACAATTTCTATAAAAAATTCGGGATGTTTTTCTACCCAAGTCGCGTTACGTTTATCTACGGGAGTTTTTAGTGCAAGCGTGCATACATTTCCAGTTTTAGCTGACCTCGCATTGTATAAGCTTTGCGTACAATGAGAAGTCAGCTTATTCTGGTAATGTATATCTTGATACGCACGACGTCGTCGTGCATACAAAATCTACCCACATATTACGAGTGAATCGCGCCCTAGTAAATTGTAAAATTTGGCCAGTCATGTTAATTCACGCATAAGACACTTATATAAAGTAAGAAAGTATAATTTTAAGATTTACATCATTGGACTGGAAGATTATAGTGTATCTCTTAATACCTACGTAATAATGTAATCATTTCAATATAATGTTTAAACTCACCAAATATTAGCGATAGAGACACTGACTACCTAGAATACTAGTCATTATAATAGTTTAGTATAAATATATTAGCGCACATTAAAGTTACATAGTTTTAGTCATTTATATCTAAATGCTCCATTTTATTATACTCAACAATAACTGAGTAATCTCGATTTAAAGAAAACGAAAACTGCCAGATATTCGAATTTTGACTCAATTTTTTATTCTCAATATTAAAATTAAAATAGAAATCTTTGTATAACCTTTTGAAATCTAGTTTCTATATATTGTGAGAAATTGTACCTATCGAGATTTTGTAAGATTTAGAACCTTTAAATTTAGCGAAGGCTGACCGCGGAATTTTGATAATTCAATTAAATTGAGGAGTCCAACACTAATATTTTCAGTTCTTTCCTAATTGAGCCTTATTGTTTGAATTATGAAAATGTATAGACGCACATATAGAATATGATACAAATTACAGTTTGTTAATGTCATATTAAGGCTCCCGCAAACAGGCGCAACGCGACACACGTAGAACAATATAAAAGAAAACTTCATGGAAATTGTTCTAAAAGTCGCGTCACGCCGGTCTGATGAAGCCTTTATATCCACGATTTTAATTGTTAAACAGATTCCGTTCCGATATTATGTACTTTTAGCAAAATATATTTGATTGTTGATATTATTTTATCTGAAATTCTAGCAACGTTATGACGCTCAATTATTAAACGTAAGTATTAAGATTTTAATAGTGAAAATTTAGTCCATTAGATAAATCTATCAGTAAATTGGGATTGTCACTTTGGAATTGACTAATCACTTTTCAGAGTGTATAAGTTTGAAATCTGGAAAGAACGGAAAACTCTTTGTATAACTGATTATGTGTTATAAAGAGATTATTTAGGGACCCGCCCTAGGCCCTGAGTTGTCTCTTTATAGGTACAGTATCGTATTATTATGATGCTCTAATGTAGTTGGCCGATTGTCGTTTTATATTAACCGGTAGAATGCCGTAATTACAGAAACAATTAAAGAGCCATTGTGTCCATTGATCCACGTTCTCGGCATAAAGGGTTAATGGGGAAGCGCCAGGGCAGGTCGGGAATCATATTTATTATCAAAATACAGGCGGACCTGTACATTCGATAAACGAATTTCTCGGTCTGTCTTAGTTTCCACGTTTTGAAGTAAATTAATCATGTGGACAAATTATGGGCTACTATAATTCCGTTTGGAATAAGATTCTAGACATTTAAATAAACCTTTTTTACAGTCCGTTCAACTGATTTTGACTTCTATTGCGTTGGTAACATGATAAATGGCATCTGCAATTGGTATTGTAACCACTTTTTTGCTTTATACCATCCTTATGCCTACGGAACTGAAGTCAAAATCGGTTTTACGGACTGTAAAAAAAGGTTTATTTTAATGTCAAATCTTATTTCAAATGGAGTATACATAAAACATCATTCGATCTATATATGTATTTTAAAGAATACAAAATGGCAATGGTAATACACCGCCTATTACATGGGACTCAATGGGGAAATTTGAGTGTACTATTTGGTACACCTCTGCTTCCCTTCGGGGAACATAGCATGATATGTTTAAAGAATCGGTTATACAATTAGCTCAATCTTTCCAGTGTTCAGTTATACAACTTGTATTATATTGTGTAATACTTATTGTTTCATAAGAGTTTCTAACAAATGAAGTTATTTCACCAATATGATGGTTGTGTTATGTTAATTGTAAAGTATTTAAGCTATTTATTAAATTGTTGCAAGTTATTTAAACGCTAAACACAATAAAACTATGTATAAACATTGATTTTCTTGAATGTAAACTGCGAATAATTTAAAAATGTACTCTAAATTGGGACTTAAATATACAATGTTTTCATGAAAATGTTTTAATTTTATTTATCCCGTAACGTCAGTTGAGACAGAACAGACAAATCCTTCAAGTTCAAGCCTTCTCTGGCCGGAATTCAAACCGAGAGCAAAGATAGAGTTGCCGAGTCGACCTTGTCGATATTTATACAATTTTCTACTTTAGTCTATGATTATATGGTCCTATTTTCAACGGAGGCAGTAAATAGCTCGGGCATTTTACCGTTGTCTATACTGACCCGTACTTTTTATTGTATCGTGGAATTATAGACTCCAGTTTCAGTTGCTGACTCGGATCAATTGGGTTTTCAACTTATCCTATAAAACATACCAAAGAAACACAATAATGGTATTTTCTAATTTTATTCATTTATAAACATCGCTCTTTTAAATATCAGAACATAATACAAGGATTAAATAAGAATGCTCATAACATGAAGTCGAAACGATCGAAGAAAATATTAACAGTGCGAAGTTCAAGGTTACCGCTCCTTTCCACTTGTCGGGTTCCGGTTTATTATCGAATGTTTCTAGTGACATAACTTTGTATGAAATTCAGATTTTCGTTTTTCATAAAGTCATGTCATTGGCGTCATCTGAGTAAGGTAGAAACTACAGGGCAGCACGCGAAATTTAATTTTTGCAATTTAAAGGTCAGTGTCAAACCGTGTGACCGTAACAAATATGGCTTTATAGAACTACTAGCACTTCGCCCGCGATTCCGTCCGCGTAAAATTACCCGTTCTAGGCCTAAAGAATAATACATGCAAACTTTTTAAAATCTTTTCTTAGCTGACGCCTCCTACCTGTGCCAAATGTCATCTTCGTAAGTCTAGTAGTTTTTGAGATTTCATGTTTAATCAGTGACTGAATGAATGAATGTGTGACCTTTCGCTTTTATATACAGGATAAGTTTTTATACAGTGCGCAAACTGTAACCATGAATTCAGCATATCATTCTACACCCCCTAGCGCAGAAATTTTACTTGAATTTTATTTAACTTAATATTTTTTGTACCACCGACGTAAAATTTCTGCGCTAGGGGGTCTAGAATGATATGTTGAATTAATGGTTACAGTTTGCGCACTGGTTAAAAATTTATCCTGTAAGATAACTACTTATAATCATTAAAATGATCAATACAACCCTCTAAGTAAAATTTTACCCCATTGAAAGACTATTTCATGAAAGAAACATTCGATGGGATTAAATTAAGTCAGAGAGGTCGCGAATCATATTTGTTCAATATACAGCCTAGACACTGACCTGGAAATTGCGAAAAAAAAAAACTTAACTAATTTTGAATTTCGCGAGCTACCTTACCGCATCTATAAAGAACTGGATCCGACATCCGACAAGTGGTAACGGGCTGTTAGGGTCAGCGCAGATCGTCGATATGGTGAAAGAGAAGTCAATTGGTAGCAAAATACAAACCTCGACAATCAAGCCCATTCTATTCCATACAAGTACAGAACCAGCCACGGCGTTACTAGGACTGATTGAGTTTAGAAAGAGACTGTCAGACAGTTACGAGTGAAAGAGACGACGCTTTACAAAGTAAGAACTTCTAATTTTAACTTAATGCGCATGTTTATAAATTCGAAGTTCAAGTGTTTTTGTATAACGGTCGGTTCCTATAAACATGTGCGTTTTGCTTACTAATGGTAGCATTTTTTATTGCGAAACTGGGCATATAAATATATTTGTGAGCTAATATTACCTGTGATAGCGACTTCCGTATGGGAGGGTCTAATATGCTATGATATGAGGTCTTTGCTTTATTATTGGTGAAGATACAAGCGTCTTAATTTGAACCAATTAACCAATAACGGTCCATAAATTATTAGGATCCGGCCATTAGTTTCCAATGTCTCTTCAGTGATCTGAGCTGACCAAAGAATTAAGCTAGTAATGAACCATATTAGTAAATTGGAAGAAAATGGTCAAAAAAGCTATAAATGTAAGGCTGTAAAAATATTAATCTAGTGTAAATAATGACAGGAAGCTATAACATAAAATATATAAATATAGAGACATCTTAGAAGTCATGAATAGTTCACACAAGACATGTGACGCCGTTACAAATTTCTAGCTACTTTAATTCTTCTAATCTGATGGAGAGTCAACGTGAGCCGAATGACTCGGGGTTTTTAAAAACATATTTGTCGTAAAGCGACGGCGACCATTGTGTTAACGGTCGCCCATTGGTCGTGGTCATAACAGGCACACACGACCAACTACCGGTTGTAGTCAGCAGTACTAATGCTGATCATTTATCAAAATTACTGAACACTCAAAAACGCATTCTGGTCCGAAAACTAAGGCGCCACCATTTTACCTGTCCAATCGCAGTATATATTGAAAATATATTTACTAATAACGGAACTGAAAATAAGTGTGCCTTACCATGTAGGTAATGAAAATTAAAGGCAAAACCAAAAGTCAAATATTTACAACTTAATCTAAGCTTCGTCTTCACTAGCGGATACGGATTTCCTGGATACCGGTGTGTCTGGTCTAGAATGCCTGGATCCGGATCTTGACCTCGATCCAGAACGTGATCTAGATCTGGACGCACGAGATCCGGCTCGAGAACCGGATCTGCTTCTCGATCCGCTTTTAGATCTTGAACGTGATCTCGACCTCGATACGCTTTTGGATTTTGAACGGGACCTGCTCTTTGACCTGTGGAACAAAACTTGTGATTAGGGCCTTCAAATGTGGGTACTTTAAATAAATTCCATTTTTGCTGGTAACATCCGCCAAAATAACATAGCTCAGTTATGAGAATGATCGATGAAGGACGAAATGGGGAAAAGATCAACTGCATTTGACGAGGGCTCGCGTGCTATTTTAAGGGACTCAAATACACCGTGACATTTTAGTCGTCTTACAAAGGTGGTCCACTCAATGTATCCAACATAAAATACCTACAGGCGTGATTAAAAATTGTTACCATTAATTAAGATAATATGTACAAAGAAAAATAAATAATGCTTTAGAATTATGAAACACCCTCCCTGTTTATAATATTTACGTATCAAACGGTAGAAGATATCTACCTACCTACCATTACATTCCATCATTCATTCCATCTCCATAACAGGTGTTTCAAACTACTTCATGCATCTTAGTGAATGATATTTTTTTTTATTAAGCAAATGTTGGAAAATAACATTTTTTTATTATTAATGGTTAGTAGTCATTGGATACATGAAGTGGGCTGCCGTTGTAAGGCGACTAAAATGTCACGGTGTATAACTGGCGAAATGTGGGTGTTTTGTATGTTGAGCTTTTACGGCGTCAGTGGCGTAAATAGGGTGGGCCAAGCAGGGTAAGAGCCCTAGGCGCCTATCGAAGGAGGATGCAAAAAGTCGCCAAATATTAATTAAAAAAAAAAACATCAATTAACCATTTCATGCTGTTATACCTATAAGTATATAGGAAATCTGACGAGCTACTTGAACTAGCTTTTGCCAGCGGCTTCGCCCGCGTGGAGGTCGAAAACTATCCCACGGGAACGTAGTACCGGGATAAAAAGTATCCTATGTGTTATTCCAGGTTACAAACTACCTGTGTACCAAATTTCATTCAAATCCGTTCAGCCGTTTTTGCATGAACGTGTAACAAACATCCATACATATATTCATCCTCACAAACTTTCACATTTATAATGTTAGTATAGGATGTGCACTACGAGGATGAAAGCGTATTTCCAAATCTGCCTGATTCTATTCAAATTCTCTTAAAATGGCAGCATTGCAAGCGATTTTTTAGCAAGTTGAAATTAATACCTTCGTTATTGAAAGCTATAACTGCTCAAGAAAGGTTATGCGACCTAGCTTTGCTCAGTGTAGACCGAGAAGATAATTTACGAAGGGGCGCAAATGTGATACGTGCCCTAGGCGCCTTTTTCTATTGGTACGCCCCTGACTGGCGTGTCCTAATCCTAAGTCAACAGTTTATCACCGATAGGGGTTAGGAATTAAAGTAATAATACATTTACATACATGCCCATTCCAATAAGCCCACGATAAGACTGGTCTAAAATTAATATGTATGTTAACAGAAAGAGTATTATTTACCTGGACCTTGACCTGGAAACACTTTTAGATCTTGAACGGCTCTTCGAACGAGATCGGCTTTTCGACCGGGACCTGCTCTTAGATCTTGAACGGCTTTTGGACCTTGACGCACTCTTGGACCTAAAAATATTTTCAATGTAGTAATTTAAATGGTTCCGTGTGGGGCCGGACGTAAAAGAATAGCACCATCCCATTTCTTCCCGTGGGTGTCGTAGAAGGCGACTAAGGGACTTACTAGAGAATGGGCAGCAGCGTTCTCTATGCGTTTGACCACCATACTGCGATCGCCACCCCGCCTGCCAAGCGTGGCGATTATGGCAAAACCCCCCCTCCCCCAAAAGCCTCCCCCTTTTAGGGGAGGCTTATGTCCAGCAGTGGACGTCTCTCAGCTGATATGATGATGATGATGAATTTAAATGCATCATTTTGGATGGCGCGATTGTCAACCAGTGCCCATTAAAAAATATAATTATATGAAAGACTCAAATACTTTATAGACTTTCCAACCAGAGTCTATTATCAAATTATAATTTAAATATTGCTCAAAATTGCGCTGTCTCATCATCTGCCGAGCCTTTTCCCAATGTTGGGGTCGGCTTCCATTTTAACCGGATGCAGCTGAATACTAGAATTTTACATGGAGCGACTGCCTATCTCACCTTCAATACCCAGTTACTGGGTAACACGATACCTCTTGCTAAGACTGGCTGTCAGACATTCGGGCTTCTGACGACCAATAACGACTGTCAGTTAATTCAATTTGACCCTGTTTCTAAAAGTTCGCAGCGTAAAATCTAAACTAAATGACCAGACAATAAAATAACATCTTAAAACTATTCTTACCTAGATCGTCCTTTGGATTTAGATCTCGAACGACTTTTAGAACGTGATTTGCCTTTGGACCTCGAACGACTCTTGGCGGAGCCTGACCTCGATCGACTGCGAGATTTAGACTTGGACCTCGATCTTGATCTGAAAAAAAAAAAAAAACGTTTTTTTTTACTGAAATCTACTATTTAATAGGAACAAGAGGTTTTACATTAGGAACAAACAAGTGAAAATATATAATGTTCAAATAGGTAAATGCAAGGGTGAATCGGGAGGGAATTTTAAAAATAATCGTCCCGATTCACCCATGCATCTCGTATTCACCTCGTTTTACGGTAATTTTGCTACCAAACAGCGGTACTGTATTCCGGTTTGAGGGATATGTGTGCCGATGAATTACATGCACATGAGACACTTCAGCATTGTATTTCAGATAGCAACGCTCTTTAATGACAATGGATTTGGTATCGCTGATGTATAGATAAGACGGCTCTGCTCACTTTCCATTAAATAGGCCTACATGTTAGCCAGCTAATAGAATAAAACCATTCAAAGATAAACTTACCTATCACTATCCGACGCAGACATAATCCTCTTGCGTCCTTTATTAGCGGGCGGACTTCGACTTCCACCACTCCGACTTCCACTTCCACTGCGACTTCTGCTGCGCGACTTCCGTGAGGTGTCGGATTCTGACTCGGAAGTCGATATAGTTTCCTTGGATACGATTTTCGCGCGCTGTTTCGCGCCAAGTTTATCGTCTGCGGCTTTCGCTGCTCGCGCTTTTTCGCGCTTGCCGATACCTTTTTCGCCCTGTTGATAAGTGTCATTTTAGTATATAATTGTGAGAAACATGGTGTGTTTATAAGCCGGTTGAATGAGTCTGTGTCACAGTGTGCAGTTAGCGACAATAACGCTAGTCATAGGCTGTTGGTGTACTTATTAAATACATAAATCATTACAGAATTTGAATAAATCAATATCTTACAAAAGTTTTAAATATTATCATGCTTGGAATATTCGTACTTAAACTCTTCTGTATCTTTGAAGTGAACCGACTTGTGTCGATAGCTGTGCCTACACGCATGTAAGTACTTACTATTATAAAAACATATCAGAAGGTGGTAAATCAGGCCTTTAGTATAAAAAAGTTAAAAACTAGAACCCAACTACGAAGTAATTCGTCGATAATCGTAGTTGGTTTCTTTGCTTACTTTAAACTTTTTGAAATGTCACCCGGACCAACGAATCGATTGACGTCCCAAGTAGTTTAAGCGGTCTCTTGGAACCTGAGTCGGGTAGAAAATTGGATATGCTCACCTTCTTCCTGCCCCGTTTCTTAGGCGGGTCACTGTCACTGCCCGACCCGCGCCTGTTCTTGCGCGACTTGCCCTTGCGGCCCTCGCCGTCGCGCTTGCGCTTGCGTTGCTTCGGCTCACGTCTGGAAACAAACAATAAGTTTAATTTAGACATTTAATTATGATCGCTGTGCACTGTAATTGCATAACACTACCAATCGGAATCTGAATAATTTTGAAGGATATTGCAAATACATTGGTTTATGTGTTCGAAAACTTCGTCTGCTCATCAACATAAATAACGCAATGAATATTGTTGAACTGTCAAAATGAAAGCCATTCCTACTGTTAGTGTGTTACGCATTACCCCTCGGAATAACTCAACACCATCTCGACTCAAAGTATTCTTGTATACAAGCATATATAGTTAGAGAGCCTTACTCCACTCAAACTAAAGCATACTAAATAAAATTTAAAAAAACAAAATTTGATGGTGGTAGTTGACAGCCCAAATTTCACGATACAGCTCACATTTCAATGCCTTCGTTTGAATAGAGTTGTTTTGACGTGCGACCTGTCCGTCTGGTGCCGGACGCAAAGAATAGTACCATTCCATTTCTTTCCGTAGGTCTCGTAAAATTCAACTAAAGGACTTATTATAGAATGAGCAGCAGGTTTGTTTATGGATTTTATCACCATACTGCGATTGCCAACCCGCCTGCCAAGATTTTAGCCTGCAGGCTATGGTTTAAACGCTGTGTTTTCTTTTTTATACTCGTCATCTTTCGGCTTTGGCCTATCGCTCCCGCTGCCGGAAGAAACGTTTTCGTCACGTCTCCTGACGCGCCCGCCTTTCCAATTATTCTCCGGGCGGCATGTCGGCGAACGGTAGTTCGTTTTTCGTCTTTTCTTACCAAATAGAGATAAATAGATTACACATAGACACTCACCCGTCTTCCCTCGGCCTATCGCTCCCACTGCCGGGTGAATCTGAAACATATTCGTCTCGCCTCCTGCCGCGCCCGCCTTTCGACTTGTTCTCGGACGGCATGTCGGCGAACAGTAGCGCATTCTTCGTCTTTTCCATGTACTCTTGACGTTTTTGTGACGCAACCACTGTATTCTTTGCTTGTTCTTCCTCGCGACGTTTGCGTTCGTCTTCCTGTTAGGTGATTATAATGTTAACGAGATGTTGAATTATTTTGACGTCTTAAATTGGTGGTTAAAAATATATGGGGTATTTTGGTGCACGAGCACATCGTGAAGAAACAAGCCTGTCCTACAGCCAAAAGTTCAAAGATATGGGATATTGCAAGCTGCGGTTGCCTATAATGGAATGTGCTTTTTGTAAAAAAATTACGTAAGTATTATATATACCTACGAATTTTATTTTCATGTACGGTCACTAAAAGATTTATAAGTAACACGGGTCGACGGATTAGAAACAAACGTTCATTTATAAAATTAAATTCGAAAACATCCATCATACTAAACTTCAGCTATATCCGACGACCCTGGTACCTTACCTCTTTTGGTGACTGTACCATTCGTTGGCGTTCCTAAATAAATACACAAACATCCACAGGCACTGGGCGCACCACTCAATCGAACAGAGAGGAGGCCTGAGCCACAACAGACATTAGTGTTAACATACAGTACTTCAACAAATGTTTGAAATCTGCTCACACAAATGCAAACGTGCTTACACGAATTCTAAGCATGTTTAATCCATGAGGAGTCTATATAATCTTGATCATGGTTTCACCCGTGGAGATGGCACCTATGACTGCTGCTGGCGATGCAACATATTCTGCACATCGATCTGTTCGCGCTGCCATTATTCAAGCAAAACTTCAGCCGATAGTGTATTTGCCTCCGGAAGGCCTCCCGCTGCTCCCGCTGCCGGTCCCGCAGCGTGACCTCCTCGTCGTGCTGGCGCCGCGCGCGCGCCACGTGCCACTGCGCCTGCGACAGCAGGTGGGCGCACGTGCGCGCTATAGTGTATACCTGTTGCCTCCGGAAGGCCTCCCGCTGCTCCCGCTGCCGGTCCCGCAGCGTGACCTCCTCGTCGTGCTGGCGCCGCGCGCGCGCCACGTGCCACTGCGCCTGCGACAGCAGGTGGGCGCACGTGCGCGCTATAGTGTATACCTGTTGCCTCCGGAAGGCCTCCCGCTGCTCCCGCTGCCGGTCCCGCAGCGTGACCTCCTCGTCGTGCTGGCGCCGCGCGCGCGCCACGTGCCACTGCGCCTGCGACAGCAGGTGGGCGCACGTGCGCGCTATAGTGTATACCTGTTGCCTCCGGAAGGCCTCCCGCTGCTCCCGCTGCCGGTCCCGCAGCGTGACCTCCTCGTCGTGCTGGCGCCGCGCGCGCGCCACGTGCCACTGCGCCTGCGACAGCAGGTGGGCGCACGTGCGCGCTATAGTGTATACCTGTTGCCTCCGGAAGGCCTCCCGCTGCTCCCGCTGCCGGTCCCGCAGCGTGACCTCCTCGTCGTGCTGGCGCCGCGCGCGCGCCACGTGCCACTGCGCCTGCGACAGCAGGTGGGCGCACGTGCGCGCTATAGTGTATACCTGTTGCCTCCGGAAGGCCTCCCGCTGCTCCCGCTGCCGGTCCCGCAGCGTGACCTCCTCGTCGTGCTGGCGCCGCGCGCGCGCCACGTGCCACTGCGCCTGCGACAGCAGGTGGGCGCACGTGCGCGCTATAGTGTATACCTGTTGCCTCCGGAAGGCCTCCCGCTGCTCCCGCTGCCGGTCCCGCAGCGTGACCTCCTCGTCGTGCTGGCGCCGCGCGCGCGCCACGTGCCACTGCGCCTGCGACAGCAGGTGGGCGCACGTGCGCGCTATAGTGTATACCTGTTGCCTCCGGAAGGCCTCCCGCTGCTCCCGCTGCCGGTCCCGCAGCGTGACCTCCTCGTCGTGCTGGCGCCGCGCGCGCGCCACGTGCCACTGCGCCTGCGACAGCAGGTGGGCGCACGTGCGCGCTATAGTGTATACCTGTTGCCTCCGGAGGCCTCCCGCTGCTCCCGCTGCCGGTCCCGCAGCGTGACCTCCTCGTCGTGCTGGCGCCGCGCGCGCGCCACGTGCCACTGCGCCTGCGACAGCAGGTGGGCGCACGTGCGCGCTATAGTGTATACCTGTTGCCTCCGGAAGGCCTCCCGCTGCTCCCGCTGCCGGTCCCGCAGCGTGACCTCCTCGTCGTGCTGGCGCCGCGCGCGCGCCACGTGCCACTGCGCCTGCGACAGCAGGTGGGCGCACGTGCGCGCTATAGTGTATACCTGTTGCCTCCGGAAGGCCTCCCGCTGCTCCCGCTGCCGGTCCCGCAGCGTGACCTCCTCGTCGTGCTGGCGCCGCGCGCGCGCCACGTGCCACTGCGCCTGCGACAGCAGGTGGGCGCACGTGCGCGCTATAGTGTATACCTGTTGCCTCCGGAAGGCCTCCCGCTGCTCCCGCTGCCGGTCCCGCAGCGTGACCTCCTCGTCGTGCTGGCGCCGCGCGCGCGCCACGTGCCACTGCGCCTGCGACAGCAGGTGGGCGCACGTGCGCGCTATAGTGTATACCTGTTGCCTCCGGAAGGCCTCCCGCTGCTCCCGCTGCCGGTCCCGCAGCGTGACCTCCTCGTCGTGCTGGCGCCGCGCGCGCGCCACGTGCCACTGCGCCTGCGACAGCAGGTGGGCGCACGTGCGCGCTATAGTGTATACCTGTTGCCTCCGGAAGGCCTCCCGCTGCTCCCGCTGCCGGTCCCGCAGCGTGACCTCCTCGTCGTGCTGGCGCCGCGCGCGCGCCACGTGCCACTGCGCCTGCGACAGCAGGTGGGCGCACGTGCGCGCTATAGTGTATACCTGTTGCCTCCGGAAGGCCTCCCGCTGCTCCCGCTGCCGGTCCCGCAGCGTGACCTCCTCGTCGTGCTGGCGCCGCGCGCGCGCCACGTGCCACTGCGCCTGCGACAGCAGGTGGGCGCACGTGCGCGCTATAGTGTATACCTGTTGCCTCCGGAAGGCCTCCCGCTGCTCCCGCTGCCGGTCCCGCAGCGTGACCTCCTCGTCGTGCTGGCGCCGCGCGCGCGCCACGTGCCACTGCGCCTGCGACAGCAGGTGGGCGCACGTGCGCGCTATAGTGTATACCTGTTGCCTCCGGAAGGCCTCCCGCTGCTCCCGCTGCCGGTCCCGCAGCGTGACCTCCTCGTCGTGCTGGCGCCGCGCGCGCGCCACGTGCCACTGCGCCTGCGACAGCAGGTGGGCGCACGTGCGCGCTATAGTGTATACCTGTTGCCTCCGGAAGGCCTCCCGCTGCTCCCGCTGCCGGTCCCGCAGCGTGACCTCCTCGTCGTGCTGGCGCCGCGCGCGCGCCACGTGCCACTGCGCCTGCGACAGCAGGTGGGCGCACGTGCGCGCTATAGTGTATACCTGTTGCCTCCGGAAGGCCTCCCGCTGCTCCCGCTGCCGGTCCCGCAGCGTGACCTCCTCGTCGTGCTGGCGCCGCGCGCGCGCCACGTGCCACTGCGCCTGCGACAGCAGGTGGGCGCACGTGCGCGCTATAGTGTATACCTGTTGCCTCCGGAAGGCCTCCCGCTGCTCCCGCTGCCGGTCCCGCAGCGTGACCTCCTCGTCGTGCTGGCGCCGCGCGCGCGCCACGTGCCACTGCGCCTGCGACAGCAGGTGGGCGCACGTGCGCGCTATAGTGTATACCTGTTGCCTCCGGAAGGCCTCCCGCTGCTCCCGCTGCCGGTCCCGCAGCGTGACCTCCTCGTCGTGCTGGCGCCGCGCGCGCGCCACGTGCCACTGCGCCTGCGACAGCAGGTGGGCGCACGTGCGCGCTATAGTGTATACCTGTTGCCTCCGGAAGGCCTCCCGCTGCTCCCGCTGCCGGTCCCGCAGCGTGACCTCCTCGTCGTGCTGGCGCCGCGCGCGCGCCACGTGCCACTGCGCCTGCGACAGCAGGTGGGCGCACGTGCGCGCTATAGTGTATACCTGTTGCCTCCGGAAGGCCTCCCGCTGCTCCCGCTGCCGGTCCCGCAGCGTGACCTCCTCGTCGTGCTGGCGCCGCGCGCGCGCCACGTGCCACTGCGCCTGCGACAGCAGGTGGGCGCACGTGCGCGCTATAGTGTATACCTGTTGCCTCCGGAAGGCCTCCCGCTGCTCCCGCTGCCGGTCCCGCAGCGTGACCTCCTCGTCGTGCTGGCGCCGCGCGCGCGCCACGTGCCACTGCGCCTGCGACAGCAGGTGGGCGCACGTGCGCGCTATAGTGTATACCTGTTGCCTCCGGAAGGCCTCCCGCTGCTCCCGCTGCCGGTCCCGCAGCGTGACCTCCTCGTCGTGCTGGCGCCGCGCGCGCGCCACGTGCCACTGCGCCTGCGACAGCAGGTGGGCGCACGTGCGCGCTATAGTGTATACCTGTTGCCTCCGGAAGGCCTCCCGCTGCTCCCGCTGCCGGTCCCGCAGCGTGACCTCCTCGTCGTGCTGGCGCCGCGCGCGCGCCACGTGCCACTGCGCCTGCGACAGCAGGTGGGCGCACGTGCGCGCTATAGTGTATACCTGTTGCCTCCGGAAGGCCTCCCGCTGCTCCCGCTGCCGGTCCCGCAGCGTGACCTCCTCGTCGTGCTGGCGCCGCGCGCGCGCCACGTGCCACTGCGCCTGCGACAGCAGGTGGGCGCACGTGCGCGCTATAGTGTATACCTGTTGCCTCCGGAAGGCCTCCCGCTGCTCCCGCTGCCGGTCCCGCAGCGTGACCTCCTCGTCGTGCTGGCGCCGCGCGCGCGCCACGTGCCACTGCGCCTGCGACAGCAGGTGGGCGCACGTGCGCGCTATAGTGTATACCTGTTGCCTCCGGAAGGCCTCCCGCTGCTCCCGCTGCCGGTCCCGCAGCGTGACCTCCTCGTCGTGCTGGCGCCGCGCGCGCGCCACGTGCCACTGCGCCTGCGACAGCAGGTGGGCGCACGTGCGCGCTATAGTGTATACCTGTTGCCTCCGGAAGGCCTCCCGCTGCTCCCGCTGCCGGTCCCGCAGCGTGACCTCCTCGTCGTGCTGGCGCCGCGCGCGCGCCACGTGCCACTGCGCCTGCGACAGCAGGTGGGCGCACGTGCGCGCTATAGTGTATACCTGTTGCCTCCGGAAGGCCTCCCGCTGCTCCCGCTGCCGGTCCCGCAGCGTGACCTCCTCGTCGTGCTGGCGCCGCGCGCGCGCCACGTGCCACTGCGCCTGCGACAGCAGGTGGGCGCACGTGCGCGCTATAGTGTATACCTGTTGCCTCCGGAAGGCCTCCCGCTGCTCCCGCTGCCGGTCCCGCAGCGTGACCTCCTCGTCGTGCTGGCGCCGCGCGCGCGCCACGTGCCACTGCGCCTGCGACAGCAGGTGGGCGCACGTGCGCGCTATAGTGTATACCTGTTGCCTCCGGAAGGCCTCCCGCTGCTCCCGCTGCCGGTCCCGCAGCGTGACCTCCTCGTCGTGCTGGCGCCGCGCGCGCGCCACGTGCCACTGCGCCTGCGACAGCAGGTGGGCGCACGTGCGCGCTATAGTGTATACCTGTTGCCTCCGGAAGGCCTCCCGCTGCTCCCGCTGCCGGTCCCGCAGCGTGACCTCCTCGTCGTGCTGGCGCCGCGCGCGCGCCACGTGCCACTGCGCCTGCGACAGCAGGTGGGCGCACGTGCGCGCTATAGTGTATACCTGTTGCCTCCGGAAGGCCTCCCGCTGCTCCCGCTGCCGGTCCCGCAGCGTGACCTCCTCGTCGTGCTGGCGCCGCGCGCGCGCCACGTGCCACTGCGCCTGCGACAGCAGGTGGGCGCACGTGCGCGCTATAGTGTATACCTGTTGCCTCCGGAAGGCCTCCCGCTGCTCCCGCTGCCGGTCCCGCAGCGTGACCTCCTCGTCGTGCTGGCGCCGCGCGCGCGCCACGTGCCACTGCGCCTGCGACAGCAGGTGGGCGCACGTGCGCGCTATAGTGTATACCTGTTGCCTCCGGAGGCCTCCCGCTGCTCCCGCTGCCGGTCCCGCAGCGTGACCTCCTCGTCGTGCTGGCGCCGCGCGCGCGCCACGTGCCACTGCGCCTGCGACAGCAGGTGGGCGCACGTGCGCGCTATAGTGTATACCTGTTGCCTCCGGAAGGCCTCCCGCTGCTCCCGCTGCCGGTCCCGCAGCGTGACCTCCTCGTCGTGCTGGCGCCGCGCGCGCGCCACGTGCCACTGCGCCTGCGACAGCAGGTGGGCGCACGTGCGCGCTATAGTGTATACCTGTTGCCTCCGGAAGGCCTCCCGCTGCTCCCGCTGCCGGTCCCGCAGCGTGACCTCCTCGTCGTGCTGGCGCCGCGCGCGCGCCACGTGCCACTGCGCCTGCGACAGCAGGTGGGCGCACGTGCGCGCTATAGTGTATACCTGTTGCCTCCGGAAGGCCTCCCGCTGCTCCCGCTGCCGGTCCCGCAGCGTGACCTCCTCGTCGTGCTGGCGCCGCGCGCGCGCCACGTGCCACTGCGCCTGCGACAGCAGGTGGGCGCACGTGCGCGCTATAGTGTATACCTGTTGCCTCCGGAAGGCCTCCCGCTGCTCCCGCTGCCGGTCCCGCAGCGTGACCTCCTCGTCGTGCTGGCGCCGCGCGCGCGCCACGTGCCACTGCGCCTGCGACAGCAGGTGGGCGCACGTGCGCGCTATAGTGTATACCTGTTGCCTCCGGAAGGCCTCCCGCTGCTCCCGCTGCCGGTCCCGCAGCGTGACCTCCTCGTCGTGCTGGCGCCGCGCGCGCGCCACGTGCCACTGCGCCTGCGACAGCAGGTGGGCGCACGTGCGCGCTATAGTGTATACCTGTTGCCTCCGGAAGGCCTCCCGCTGCTCCCGCTGCCGGTCCCGCAGCGTGACCTCCTCGTCGTGCTGGCGCCGCGCGCGCGCCACGTGCCACTGCGCCTGCGACAGCAGGTGGGCGCACGTGCGCGCTATAGTGTATACCTGTTGCCTCCGGAAGGCCTCCCGCTGCTCCCGCTGCCGGTCCCGCAGCGTGACCTCCTCGTCGTGCTGGCGCCGCGCGCGCGCCACGTGCCACTGCGCCTGCGACAGCAGGTCGGCGCACGTGCGCGCTATAGTGTATACCTGTTGCCTCCGGAAGGCCTCCCGCTGCTCCCGCTGCCGGTCCCGCAGCGTGACCTCCTCGTCGTGCTGGCGCCGCGCGCGCGCCACGTGCCACTGCGCCTGCGACAGCAGGTGGGCGCACGTGCGCGCTATAGTGTATACCTGTTGCCTCCGGAAGGCCTCCCGCTGCTCCCGCTGCCGGTCCCGCAGCGTGACCTCCTCGTCGTGCTGGCGCCGCGCGCGCGCCACGTGCCACTGCGCCTGCGACAGCAGGTCGGCGCACGTGCGCGCCTCCGCGCTGGCCGCGCCGGCCGCCCCAGCCTCAGGCCGCGGGGCACCCTCGACTCCTGCCTGCGGAATGAAGACAAAAGTTGATTATTTACTATGGGGATGTACGGGGTCTTTTGTGACGGGCGCTATATTAAATCCTGAGCGTAACGAAAGATTCTAGTGCTCCCGAGCACAGCGAGAGATCTAAGTTAGCTCCCGAGCGAAGCGAGAGCGTTATGACTAGAATCTTGAGAGCACTGAGGAATTCAAGCTGGCCCAAAACGACGACAATTTTATCCCCGAGGAAAATAAATAATCTATTTGTCAGTTTTTTTACGAGATAATTTCCCTCAAGTTGGGGAAATCTGTATTTACTGTGGACTAGGTGGACAGACGATCTCATTTAAGTGGCCGGAAGAAACTGGATAGCCATAACACAAAACCCCCAAAGGTGGAGAAATTCGGAAGAGACCTACAGTCAGCATTGAGTGGCCAAGGGTTGAAGAAGATAGAGAAGAGTATTTGTTGTATTTGTGACTCAATCAGATTTGAGGAAATCTGTGTTTGTTGCATTTGTGACTCAGTCAGATTAGGTTTCGTACTTTCATAGTTCAAAATAACTTTAGGTAAATGTGTGTACACATACTGACGTATCCAGGTAATATCCTGAGGAGATATCCTGGGATCGTTTTTACAAAAGAAACTGCTTCTATACTTTCATAGTTAAAAATAACTTTAGGTAAATATGCATATGAATATCCGCTCTTTGGACATGACCTATAAAACATTTAAATTTTGTATAGCGTTTAGAAAATGACAAAACCAATTTCAATGAATTAAAATTGGTAGCACAACGGTAGCATAACACAATCGAACCCAATCAATGTTGAAGTAGGTAGGACCTACTAATATGATTAAATTGTGCTGGATAGTTTATGAGGCAACCCTCAAAGCACGCACACACATAAATGAGCGGTTATTTACATGTACGACGAGGTTAAATGCGCTTTTTTTTTAGTTCGTGATTGTCGGTTAATCTATAGGATTCTCTACCTACCCTGGAAATAGACATAAAATGATATTGTACAAGATTATAGTGTGTAGTGTTACCTCAACCCCGCCAAGACGAGTGAAGTGCCGATGCGACACATGCAGCTCGTGCACGGCCCGCAGCACCAGGCGCAGGTCGGAGCGGTCGTCCTTGAGCACGAGCGCGGCGCGGCGGCGCAGTGTGAGCGCCGTGTTGTAGGCCAGCGCCGCGTCGTGCGGCGCCACGCGGCGCGCGCGCAGCAGCGACGAGCGCGCGGCGCCGGCGCGCCCCGCCAGCGTCTGCGCGCGCGCCACCCACGTCAGCCACTCCACGTCGTGGTGCATGCGGAATTTGCGGACGCAGTTCTCGTACTATGAAATAAAGATTCCATGTAGAGTATTACTAGCGATTCGGCCCTGCTTCGCAAGGTTTTTATGAATTGACAGAACATGCAGATATCATTATTATACAGGGTAGCATACATGGACGCACAAACTGTAAGATTTTTAACCCCCCGGGTTAAAATTTAACATTGGTTATTAACAAAAAAAAACTAGCTGTTCCATACGTTTTGACCACGAAAGTATTGCACTTTTCTATGTAACAACAGATATTCTTTTGATAACCGGCAAAATATACTCAAGGAAATCTAGACTCATGTACTGAATTCATTTTACGCGCCGATGCCCTTGTCAACCTGTATGTAACTTTAATATTAATGTATGAAACATAAACACATAAACCTTACTAAATTAATTCTAAATAAAACCGCATCGAAACCAGTTACATAGTTTTTAAAAAAACGACTCAAAAAGCGACTTCTATAATAATGTACAGATAATCACTATGTGCCGTTTAATTTATTCCATTGATTTAACTGATAGTATAATAAAAATACAAGACCACTCACCATTTGTATAGCATTGATATACTGTTTCTGTTCAACATAAATGTGTGCGATGTTCATCCATACATCGGGGAAGTCGGCCGTCGCTTCACGCACTTGCGCGAATATGTCGCGAGCTTCGTTTACACAGCCCTGCAACAAAAAGAAATGTTTTTTTTTTAGCCTTACCCGCGACTTCCTCCGCGCGTCAATAAAAACAAATAAAAATTCTAAAATAAAAATAGCCTAAGTTACTCCTTATTATATCAAGTAGCCTGCCAATGAAAGTCCCATCAAAAACGGTCCAGCCATTTCAGAGATTAGCGGGAACAAACAGACAGACAGACCGACAGACAGACAAATATTGTAAAAAATGTTATTTTGGTATATGTAAAAAGCGGTTATTTTAATATTACAAACAGACACACCAATTTTATTTATATGTATAGATGTATAGAATTAGGTAGACAACCAAAATCATTGATTATTTGCTGTACAAGTCTGAAGGCTTACTACTACTAAAGACGAATTCCCATATTTTTACTTTCGCATTTTAATCTCATTCTCAATTTGTCAAAAAAAAAAAACTTCTAATTTGCCCTACTTTTTGAACAAATTTTAAATTGATTGTCGCTGAGATGAGATTGGGACAAAATTTGAAACGTTTTTGGCACGAGATTTCTTCCACATAGATGTTTTGATTATGATTGATTTCGATTAAGTAGGTTTATATTTTTTTGTAACTAAAAACGGTTTAATTACAATACATATAATCATAATCATCCTGTAATGTTCCCACTGCTGGATCTCAGGCTGGGGCGTACCAATAGAAAATGGCGCCTAGGGCACGGCATCACATTTGCGCCCCTTCGTAAGTTATCTTCTCGGTCTACACTGAGCATAGCTAGGTCGCATAACCTTTCTTGACCAATTAGATCCTTCAATAACGAAGGTATTCATTTCAACTTGCTAAAAAATCGCTTGCAATGTTGCAATTTTGAGAGAATTTGAATTGAAATAGGCAGATTTGGAAATACGCTTTCATCCACGTACTGCACAATATATTCAAGTACTAGGTACTTTAGATTTCTTAGATAGAGGTAACATGAAATGGTTTATCGATGTTTTTTTTATTTTATAATTGGCGACTTTTTGCGCCCCACTTCGATAGGCGTTCAGGGCTCTTACCTTACCTGCCCCACCCTAGTGTCGCAACTGGGCACAGGCCTCCTTTCTGGAATGGGCTGTAATCTAACACCCGGGCTCAGTGCGGGTTGGTAGATGTCACATTACAAACTTGTAGGGTTCATGATTTCGTAACAGTGAGCCGCACTCTTTAAGTCCGTCAACAAAGGGGCCCGTCCGAAAATAGTTCGATACTTCAGAATGAACCCTACTCCCGATTAGTTAACTTTTTCAGACGGGCAAAAACATATCAGGACTAAGGAGGTTCTGTATTCGTATCCCAAACTAATTTTATGTCCGAAGTTGATGCGGACTTGAAAACAGGCGTAATTTCGGCCGAAACTACAGATTTCGTTCTTAGAGAGTTGACCCCCTGAACATATGCGTATCTACGCAGTGGGAAAACACATGAAAGTATTGATAGTATTATTTACCTTATGTGCAAGTACGCATCCAATGCCGTTGGCGGCCCATATGTTCTTAGGGTCATTCTTTAGTACTTGTTTATACATGGTGAGCGCTCGCTCTTGATGACGTTTCTCTCTGTCTTTCTCGCGACAGGGCTGGTGGAGGGTTTGGAGCCATACGTTACCTAAATAATAGATTAAAAAGAATGAACACGATTACTCCTCAAGACATTAACAAATATACAAAAGTATATCGCATTGAACTGACATTTAAAAAGGAATATTCACCATTTACGTCGCACCTTATAATAGGGTTTTACTCTATATGAGAAAAAATCTAAAAATATATTATTGAAATAGATTAGACAAAAAGCAGTCAGAAAATGGTGGCTTTTTACTTCATGAAATAACAAAATAAATTTTAAAATTCAATTCAAAGCTTACATTTTTTTTAAGTGTTTTTGAACACCATGAAATAGTAGCCGCCATGTTATTACGTCATACCGCTATTTAAACTAATCAACTGAACAACTTTGTACTTTTATTATTTTCGAAACCAAAGTAATTTTTATTGTAATAATATCTTACATTCAGGAACTGCAAACCAACGATAACAAGAATAATAACTCATTTTTTAAATTATAAACAATTATCATACAAAATATCAGCGCATTTATTTACACAGCAAACTGACGTCACACCCACAGAGCAAAATGGTGACCACTGCGTCTAGCGTTTTCGTCAAATTACGCACGAAATATGAAAACGTAAAATTTAAATGAATTTTTATGACACTAATCGATACAATTTTTTTTTTTTAGTGGTTTATTAGCATTTTAAAATCGAATTACGACAGTTTAAAAAATGGGTGTAATACCCTATTAAGATTCTGATCAAATAAATTACGGAAGCAGAGAAACAAAAAGCGGCATCAAATTAGCGGAAGCCTTTTGGTTTACCAGATTTGAGGTATAGTCGATGTAAAACACGAGCACGGGTTATCCGACTTAAATGCCACTGAGGTAAGGTATAAAATGACTGTCGCTTGCTCGCGAAACGCAACAAATGCTTTCAGATCAAGTAAAGATGGAACTGATGAAATACAAATATGTATAATAATATTTTTTTCTTGACTGCGGCAAAACCCAAAAAGATAGTAATGTTTATTTCTATTCAACCATAAACTGTAGCAGAGCTTCAGCGCTCCAGTTTGTGGAGAGGACGTTTTAATATTATGACTAACACTCTATGCGAATCTTTGTTTCCGAAATAATAAAAAAATTACGTCTCTGACATTTTTGCTCTTAAGTGTCCTGGGGGTCCCGGATCTTTGGAAGGCAAAGTAAACTCTACCAGCACAAGCCTAGAGTTCATACTTATTGGCACGCAAGCCCCACCACTACGTCAACGCAGAGATACGGATTATTATAAACTACGATACATAACTCACCTAAAGCGATCAGCGAGTAAGCATCATTCGAAGTGCTAGAATTCTGTAATATCCTCTCAAACTTCTTTTGTCCCGGCCCCCACTCCTGCTGCGCTAAATGCAGGTTGCCTAGCAACGACCACGTGTCGGGATGTTCTGTGTTCACTTTGAGAGCTTCCTTGAACCAGTCCGATGCCTCGTAGATCTGACCCTTGTCGCGAGCCATGCAGCCTAACCTGTGTAAAGGTTGGATTTTTTTTAATTTTTTCAATAATTTCGTATTAGTGTTGTCATGCCAATCATAGTTTGTCCAGCATGGGCGTAGATACGCCTACAGTGCGTAGACGCAGCGTCACAATCAGCCTTATAATGTCTGTTGGGACACAGGCCTCCACTCTGTGAGAGGGAGTAAGCCAGTGTGTGTTCGAATTTTTGGTTCTAGGACATGTCGGTTTCCTTACGATATTTTCCTTCATCTTTTTCGGAGCAGTGATGACGAAATTAAATGCACAAAATAAAGTGCTTGTCTGGGTTTGAACTCACGGCCTACTACTGGTAACTCGGTACCAATACCACCACCACTGCTCTAGACGGTGCGTAAACGAATGAAATACTGCAATTCACGCTGCGAAATTAGCCTCAATGTTACGTACTTTCCCTCGGAAACCCTCGCTTTAATCAACAAAAATATTCATTATCAACAGAAATAGTATGAATACAAAACAAAGTTACTCAGATGTTATTTCTTTACAGTCATTACCTCAAATAACAGTCAATGTAATTAGGATGTTCCTTCAATATGTCCTTGTACAATTTCTCTGCCTTGTTGTACACACATAACGCTTCGTTCAGTCGCGCTAGATTATACATGGTGGTCACTGCTATGGAGTTGTAGTATTGAGCGTCCAATGTTTCAGCGTCAGCTTTTTCCCTGAAAGAGTTAAAAATAATGGAATTTTGTTGAAACTGATATGTCCTTAGAAAACGTTTAAGAAAATTAGCAATATATTCAGTGGCAAAATAGGAAGAACGATGGCATAGTTTGAACTCATTTGTAAGCACACTAAACGTCGTTCGAGTCAGAAACGAAACGGAAGAAAATATCTAACATATATATTGTTTTCGTTCCCGTAATCTTTCCCTACACACAATAATTATGTAGTTACTAATATGTCGTGTATTTCCTAATCTAGTACCTTTCAAGAGCCTCTTCCAAATAACTCTTAGCTTCATTCAAGTTTCCAAGTCTATAATGCAGGGCTGCCACATTGTTCAGTATTTCTGCCGGAATATCTGCATTCACTTTCTCTTTGAGAATTTTCATTGCAGTGCTGTAGGCATTTAGAGAACCCTGCAGCAAAAATAAAAAAATGGAGATAGATGGCCAACTTGGAAGCCAAAAATTGGTCAACTCTATTAATGTGAGTAAAAATCTTGATTTGAACATTTTACCTGCAAATCATTTTGTTCCAATATTTGAGCCAACTCTATCCAAGCTTCGACATCATCAGGAAATTGTTCTGTGACTTTCTTTAGATGCTGTCGAGCAATATCTCTCTTTGACTGTGAAGGTGAGTTGGCGTATAGAGAACCTAAAATCTTCATCGTCTCATAGTTGCCTGGTTGGACTTTTAGTACTTTTTCGAAGCATTGGGCTGCCTAAAACAAGAAAAAAGTTACAGATGATAAATTTTCTAAGTACTACCTTCTTGTCTTGTTCAAATATTGAATATGGGCACACAAAAATTCCTACCCAAGTCACAAAAATCATATTTTTTGTTGTATTGGTAAAATTGAAGAATGCTCAGTTTAGAATATATTTCAGCGGAAGCGCAGCTAGTGACAGACCACACCCCTTCTTCGTTTCACCCAATTAGAGACAATGTGCATTTATGTGAGTACAGAGCATGTAGCAAAAAAGTAAAAGAAACATTAACCAGTGCCCATTTGTTGGCGAACGCATTTTATGCCCCTTCTATTAAGCCGTCCTAATGTTTAACAGAATTTTCAGACGTTCTAAATAATTAATACATTTAGATAATTAACTTATTTTTATTGCAGTTACAAAGGTTGCGTCAGCATTAAACAAAAAGCTCAGATAAAAAACTCAAAGCATTTATTTCAATTAAACCATTTACAGGCACTTTTGAACTGTCAAAAAGTCGATCAGTTGGAAAGTTGAAGCTAGTTGCCAATTCCAAAACGTAGAGCGTACGTTCTATGGAGAAAAACGGGCAAGAAACTCCACAGACACTCTTTTGAAATCAAGTTGGATATTACAAAATATTATTCTTGTTGCTTTCTGTATGTGAAAACAATGTTAAAAAAAAAAATTATAATCAATTCTAAATACAAATTTTAAAATAAGCCCTGGAAGTTAGGAGATGACCAATCTCAAACTCAACAGACAGCGCCCGTTCACGAACTTAACGCGAGGATCAGCAACATCCAGCTCAACCATTTTGTAGGGAACCGAACAACACAAGCGCCACCATCAATGAGACATTTAAGTGAGCATGACATACTCTCAACTACCATGCTTTTTCAAGTCAACGTACATCAAAACAACACAATAAACAAATGCATGGTACTCACATTTACAAAATTTTATCAAAATGCAAATTAAACAAAACTATAGTTTGCAATCTATTTGAGATATTAATAAAATTTGATTTCCTAAAAGAAAGCAACATTGTATGAACTGCGCCAAGTATTGGCTCAAATACGACTGTAATTATGCTATCGACGCGAAAACTGAATCCATTCAGCACATGATTCTAGAACCTCTAGCGTAGAAAATTTCGGCAGGCGCTCAAAATGTATGGACCAGTTATAACTTTTTTTATTGACCGACGAAAGCTTACAAGTATAATAGTGCGGGCGGGCAATGGGCACACAGCGGCTGGAGAGCCAAAATTTCACGTGATTCGCCCGCGTGCTAGTCAGCAATAAAATGTTCATACAACTTACATTTTCCGTATCCCCTCTATAGATATACATCTGTCCAAGCCCATAATGCGGTAACACAAAGTTAGGCGGCGCGAACTGCGTTGCTTGGTAGTAATATTGGAAGGCTTGGTCGCAGTCGCCTTGAGCGTGGAAAGCTCGCGCGAGGTGGTGACAACTTTCTGCGCGCATCGCTTCGTTCTCAGTATTGTGGAACGCGTGTAAAGCTAGATGTTGGACCTTGCTGTAGTCCTAAAAGGAAAAAGATAGTTTATTAATGAATTATGTTTTTTTTTTAATATATTTTCTTTATTAAAATAAAAGTTCATAAGTGTCTGATTTAGATTTGATGTCAAAGCCTATGTCAGCAAGGTTTACCAAAATTACCACAATTAATACTAGTGGACCTTGGATTTAATGAAATAGGCGTCAGAAACGGAAGGTCAGTTACTCAGTCATGGCCCATGTTTAGTAAATGTAACCACATGTTGACACCCAAAACAAGTATTTTGTTTTCAACTAGTCTTGAAAAAAAAAACATGTATTGATGTTGTTTCAGGCATGTTTTGTTTTTGGCAAGTTTTCTACAGGTTTTGTATATTTACAACTAGTTTTTACAACAATTATAATAAACAAAAACAGTAGGCACAATATGGAGAATATATGTTTTATACCTTGGTGTAACAATGGGGTATGGTGTACATAATGCATTCGAGCTACCTTGACAAACTTACCTTTTTGAAAAAGAAATGGTTTGCCAGATGGTTCAAGACCATAGGATTCTTGGGGTCAATGGCATATGCTTTTGATAACATAATCACAGCTAATTTGTTTGACTCATTTTCTTGAAGATTTAGTTTGAGTATTGACAAGCCGACTAGCGCGCCAACACATTGTGGGTCTAGGTGTAAAGCTCTATCGAATGCCATTCTAAAAAAAAACGAAAATGTTATTATAAATAGCTGAACATAGCCTTAAGTTAAGCAGCATGCAGATTTTACTTGAGACTTATGACATGTCTTGAATAAACATATTTTCGTTTTGTCCTTGTTACTAGGATGAATTTGCTAGGCTAGATCATTCTGGGTTCAAACTGATATGAAGGGTACAGGGGCAAAACAAGGAATGTCACTAAACAGGTTTTTGTGTAATTAACATTTTAATGTTTGAAAGTGTATAACTTTGTCTTACATATTAATTGTTTAGAAACTACTAATAAGAACTCTGTTCTTGTTTACAACAACAACAACAAAACTTATCCTTTCTTTATCTGACCTTGACATTGGACATGTTATGTTCCGTTTCACTAGGGATATTCCCACTTTTGCACCTGTACAGGGTTTTGAAATATTGAAGTTATGAAGGATTATGATTGTTTTTATGCTTTTACACAATGCTACATAAAAATACGAGCGAAAACCCAAGTGTTGCCACACTTAATTTTATATTTGAATTTTTTGTGACAATTCTCGTTTTGCCCCTGTACTCTTCATATACACATGAATATTTTTGATTTCATATTCAACAAGTTTTAAGAAATAATTTGTAGAGGCCTTCTTTTAAGTATAATAGTTAATACTGTTCTACAAGCTAAAAATATCCTGCTAATTTTATTTCAATCACAATAAAATAAATAAAAAAAACCTGAATATTACCTAGCCTTTTCTTGATTATTCAGCTTCATAAAACAGTGGCCCATTCCCAATCGCAATGCTGCTGGGCTGTCTGGATTGGTTCTCAGGGCTTTCTTATAAAAAGCCAATGCTCCTCTATAGTCCTTTCGGTTGAATGCTATACAGGCTTTACCAAGCAATGAGGGAACATTGTTGGGTGACTGGTTCAGTACGAAGTTGAATTGGGCATCTGCTTGCTCCATTTTATCCCCTTCGAGGAGACAGAAGTAGGCTCGGCCAAGGAGATGGTTCTAGAAGTTTAATAAACAATCATATTGTTTCTAATGTGCTGTAGCTTATATTTTTGGGTTTAGACTTTCAAGCTCATTTTTAGACTAAAAAGAAGTATCCTTTATTTCTCAAACAAGAAATAGTAAGATCAACAGTTATTTAGAAATAAAAGCACAACTCACTTGATCATACATGATGATTTTATCAGCCATAGTGTAAAGAAGTGTTGCTTTAGTGAACAATTCTTTTTTCTTGTCTTTCAACTTTTCTTTATTGGCCTCCTGGACATAGTATGCGGCCAACATATCGAGTGCACGCATTTGGTCCCTTTCAAAATCTCGATAATCAATGTTGGCGTCTGTACGGGACGCCTCCAGTATTTTGAGGAAGTCATCGATCTTCTTTTGTTTGTAGTATGCAAGCTGGAAAACAATAAGAACGAATTGTTACAGCATAAACAATTCTTTTTGCCTGTTTTGTCTTAATTCTGGGCATATGATTCCGCCCCAATTTCTCCCTTCACCACAGCAAACCTGACCAGTTATCTCACCACCTTTCTGGTGTGACCTTTGTAGCGTAAGGATTATTTCTTAACAAAATAAACTACACAAATCAGTAGTGTCTAGGGATCAAGGTTATTAAAAAGCCAAAATTAAACACTAAATAGGGTCTGCAAAGGAATGATAGCATCAGATACAATAGTTTCAGCATAATTCTGTGGTTTGATATTGCCTCTGATCCACATCAGTTTGGTTCTTCCACCAATCCAAATACCCGACTATGTATAACATGATTGTTCCACCACTGTATGCATTGACTTCCTGGCATGATATTCCTATGGCTCTAATACCGTGCACGTCTGGTATCTGGCCTCATACCAAAGCGATGGTGGAGGCAAGCTCCAGAAAAATCCATACTTTTTCTTTAGCCAAGTTTAAGAAAGGCAACATGTCAAGAAATCGAAACAATAGCATTATCAATCGAATAGATCAACTCAATGCCTCAAAAATCAGGCATTATTCAATCAATCTTATAACTAAAAGGCATTGATCCCTTTGGTTAGTTATTTTTTAAACCACGATTCCTAACAATATTATTCACCGAATCGATTGCGGAGTGTTTTTTAAGCTACGTGTTAATGGCATAAACAAATTTTTTTGAGGTTAAGTTTACTTACACCAACATTGATCCAGACACTAAGCTGAGATCTTTCCTGTTGTAATATACTAAGCACTTCATCTCCGGAGGGTAACTGTTCTGGATCTAATTCAATCACCTAAATAAACAAATATAAAATAAGATTACGACACTGACACTTAAATACGAAAAAGTAAATCGTAACATCTTATTAACTACACAGTCACCTCATCGGTGCTCATCAACGGGATTTCGAGCGACATTTTGCAGCTTTTTTTACACGAACCACTACATCACAAAACTTATTAACTTTATTATAAACAGCAAAAATACAATAGGCTGCGGTAACTGTAGATGGTTTTAACTTTTATCTATGCAGTGTTGCCAACTGGGTGTCAGGTTTTGGCTCAGACTAAGGAAAAAAGAATAGACATGACATACCTACGAAAAAAACGTGTATACCTAATGTGAGTCTGGCACAAAGATGGCGGCTTGCCGTAGAGCTGCGCACATTATAATATCGATAGTTGAATTGAATTAAAAAATGTCGAAAATTAGTTTCTTTTAGCTTTCTTCAGTTTTATGTACGTGGTAATGCGGGCTATAAAAACGCACACGCTCAGAGTGTCATTTTATATGGCAGGGCACGTGGATACTGAATAGATGCTACTGCAATTAAATTAACATCCTCTATATTCTGTATTTGTACAAGTATGTTCATAATAAAACTAATTTTACTATGGTATGTTTATCCCATTTATTCCCAGTTGCCACCGCGGCGATCACGAATAAAAACTGTAGCCTTGTGATCGCTGTGTATACTGCTCGCTTCTTCCTGTGGGCGTGTATGCGACCGAAATTGCGGCCAGAACCACTGTGGCAACCACGCTCTGGTGGATACGAGTATAAAGCATCCTACATACAGTCCTGCCGGCTCAAGGTTACTTAGCGCTTGTAATTAATTAAGACAGAGTTTAGTGCGGACTGTCAGTATCTGCGGCTTGTGGTATATGTGTAGGAGCCTTAATAAAGTATCACTATTACTGAAGCATACGACGCTTTTAGTACCTGCACTTAGGTCTTTAATTACCAATTAAAAGAATAAATAAATATATACAGATTTTTTCCTCGTTTTACGACTATACTTTTTTAAATTAATGATTTATTTTTTATTTGTACTACTTGGCTCGATCATTCATAATAAAACGAATATTACCATTTTACACAGATTTATTAAAAACTATAAAAGCCAACGATCCCAGTCATAATAAAGTTCTAAAAATACAAATTTTATAAAAATATACGCAATAATCAAATACGTTGAGCCCTCAATGACAGTAATTTTTAAGTTCTAAAAATACAAATATACAAATTAATCAAATAAGAGCACGTTTATGGATGCATGTTTTAACTACTTTTTGTTCCCCAGACAAAGCCATTATAAAAAAGTATCCCACAGGCAACTTCCAACTACCGTTTATACAGGTCAGCAGTAACACAAGACACTCATTGGCTACTTCTAGTGAGTCCATATCGCAATCAATGCCGACGTTAACTCTTCCATATTAAGTCTTAGTCTGAGGATCCCAGCAAAGAGACTTTCTAATAGCCATTTCATCCAAAATCATAGCACAAATCACTGGCATCTCACTTGTTTGAGCTTTGAGTTTCAAAGTATTAAAAGCCTCTGTACAAAACCCAGGTTCAGCATTTACATTCTGGTACCACCTACTTAAAGTTCTTGGATGTGGCAAACAGGAACTCACACTCATTAAATTGGGCTGGTAACTGTAAAGGAGAAATAACAATAATATTTGATATTGAGTGATTTTAAATATAAATATTTAAAAGTCCAGATTGTATGGTAAGTACATAAAGGATCATAATTATTATGAAATATTACACTCACATCTGCATAGTTAGACGTGCTGCAGACAGGTTTCTGTTCCAACACCCTGCGAGAAACAGATTGTTGTTCCTCACACTCGTCAAATTGCGTTGGTAACTATACAAAGAAAAACCATAATATTAATAATAAGCACATTGGAACTTTGCCAATTTAATCACTAAGACACGCACGCATTTGTTTAAGTTGCAATTTAACAAATGTTGCAAATACACATCAGACAGAAAAAATAGATGAATGTACCTAACATTCATCTATTTTTTCTGACTGATGTGTATTTAAATCTTAACTTTATACCAGTATTTCAGCAATATAGAACTGCTGCTGCTGACATGCTTCTCGTCCCTTCTCTCTCTCCATCAACTGATTTGGTTCAGTTACTTGTCAGTAAGTAGGTAAACACTATAAACTTATCTTGTCTATTTTCAAAACTTACCAACAACTCACTTGAAGGCAAAGCATCATCGCGCAGTCTTGTTACATTTAAAGTTTGGTTAAAACATTTCTCTTCAAAATGCAGGGAACAAATAAAAATATGTTTGGTTGTAGTATTCAAATTTTCAATCCCAAGTATAGCCACTGTTATTTTCTTTCTTTACATGTTGGCAATCTAAAATCATGAAAAAGAAATCTAGTTTAAATAATATTCACCTGTCGCTAAGTTATCGATATATTGAAAATGCCGTACCGTACTCTATTTACTATGACGAATGATTTTCTTAAAAAATCACTTAATTTTAATAGAAAAACAGTAAATGATTACAGAAAAGCAATTTTATGTTTATAAACTTTCGCACAAATAGCAAAATCTTTCAAAATAATAGAAAAAACAAGATATTTTGAATGAATTCGGTTACTTACCTGTGCAACGTTATATTGGGATGTTTTTGTTGCTTTTCATGCGGCAGCCTAACATACTGCACCTACCCATAATAAATGCAGTATTATGCAAGTTAAAACACTATAAACAAGCACAATTTTCGCCTATTAGCACTAAATTTTCTTCAAAACACTGAAACAAACAAGTCGCGATGACAGCTGATGTACTTGTTGTTGGCTGTGACAAAACATGGCGACCGGCCGCAGTGAGATATATTGTGACGTCACCAAAATAATGTTACCATTTTTGGTAATGATAAAACTACTGTTGTCTTTCTTTTACTTATGATTACCTTCATAAGTTAAAAAGAGATGCCGATATGTCAGTAACTATGCTGTCGAAATACATCACATACCTATAACTAGTATTCGTTATGCCGAGTCCTCTTCCTTTCCTTAGTCTGAGGGTTTTGGGGCAAAATTTTAGTTTAAAAATGGGCTGATTAGCACATTTAAAAAAATAGGGCTAAATGACTAAATAACTAAAAATAAAAATCAAGATTCTTTTTGGATTTCATGAAAATTTACACATTACATATTTAATTAATATTAAATTATTTATAAAATACATCATTCGGATTATAAAATATTATTTAATCATAAAATTACGATCTAAATAGCAGTCTTTATCTAATTCCTCTCGAAGTGTTTCACTTTGCGCTGACGACGACGTTTATGGCTGGGCTTGGGGCTCATTGCGCGCAGCCTTGTTCAGTATAAATTTAAATTGGATACAATATTTTTTATAGATCATGATCTCCTATAAAACCTGAAACTTACTACACATTACCTATGTGTAGTAAGTTTCAGGTTACACATAGGTAATCCCATGGGATAACCTATGTGTAGTAAGTTTGGTTTAACTTGGTAAGGCAACTGGCCTTACCAAGTTAAACCGTATTTATGGTATGGAAATTAGGGAGTCAAAGTTCATTCTGTTTCGTAATTTATATTTATATGGTTTTGACAGGCGATAATATTTGGGGCTAGATTACGGGCTAGGGGCTAAATAATTATATTCGGGGCTGAACAAGAAGAAAAAGGGCTGGATCTAGTCCCGAAGAGGCTAAATTGGCATTAATCTATGATGGCAGATGACAGTAATCACAGACTACCGTTCCAGTGTTGCGTGTTGCCAACTTTTCCTCGCAAAACTTTCCTAGCAATCACACAATAAAACTGTACAAAACTATAGTTTTATTGCGCCCAAGGGCCAAGTATTATGGATGAGGTACCGCCTCATCCGTGACAGAACTTCATAATCTTAGAAGATTAGCAAAAAGATAGAATGGAAGTTTGAATGGAGTACGGAGTATGTAAGGGGTGGTGTCTTGTGGTTTCTGCCTACCACCATAGGAAAAACGCCTGAATTTGTGGGATACATACCTGTACCATCCGATCGTGAGTCACGACTTTGAATATTCGTTCTGAGTCAGTTTTGATATTACCTAAAAAACGGTATCGTGTCGTGACTAATTCGTCTCCTGTCTGTATGTTGTTGAATAAAAGGCGTGTGCTCAATACAACATTTATACACACAACACACTCACAACATAGTATATATGTAGCAGAGTGACTTTTATTCTGTTCTCCCGTACAATACCCTACACATACCCCAAATTAGGCCTAGGCCTCGATGCCCAGTTTTCGAAGGAGGTGAAGTACGTAATCATGTCTCCTGCCGCTAACAACCGCTACGAGAAGCTAAAGACTAAATTGGTGCGAAGACTATCAGCTTCTCAAGAGCGGAAGGTGAAGCAGCTGCTGATGCATGAGGAGCTGGGAGACAGAAAGCCATCGCAGTTTCTTCGCCACCTGCAGGGATTAGCAAGACCAACTGTGCCCGAAGACCTCGTGCACACCATTTGGTGTAGCCGACTCCCCACCAGCTTACAACCACTCCTGGCATCGCAACCCCACAGCACCCTGGAGGCACTAGTCAATCTGGCTGACCGCGTCCAGGACATCGTCGCGCTGGCGAGCCACGTCGCAGCAACTTCGGCAACAGGGCCCTCGACTAGTGAGATGGCAGCCGCGATCGCCGAGCTGAAGTGTGCAATGACGGACCTGTCACTGCAGCTGCGTGACAGACGTTTGCAGAACCGTTCCCACAGACGTGGTCGAAGGGCGCAACGGCGCTCACGCAATCGCTCATCAAGCCGCTTGGATAAAAACTACTTGGACGACGTCCTTATTTTCTCAAGAACACAGGTTGAACACGAGGAGCATCTCCGCATTGTCTTCGGCAGGATGAGGGACTTTGGCATGCTAGTCAACACGTCCAAATGTGTTTTCAGTGAACTGGAGGTCAAGGTCGAGGCCATCAACAACGTCCCGCCGCCCAAAGATGTCCACCAGCTGCGCCGATTCCTGGGTATGATGCATTTTTACAGGCGTTTCACACCCCACGCAGCGCAGAAACAGGCACCGCTTCACAACCTTTTGATTGGTAACGTAAAGGGCTTACACCCCATATGTCTTGCGGAGAATGCTAAGACCAGCATTTTCGTATTTAAGGATCTGCAGACCACTAATTACGTGTGTCTTCGTGAAGATGGACTAATGCGGCTTCACGAACGGCTCGCTACAACCAGCGTACACAGATCCTCACAAAGTTTTGTAAAGGGGAGACAAAGTCTTCAGAATACTATTTAATGGCAATTGACAATGGACAAATGGACAATGAAATGGACAATTGAAACCAGCTTACATTTTAGCACACAAAGCTGACCCAGGAGAAAGCACTAGTTTTATTAAAACCTAAAAAACGGTATCGCGTCGTGGCTAATTTGTGTCTCCTGTCTGTACTCCTTCTGTACGTATATTGTTTAATTGTGGGGTGTACGGATATTATAATTGTAAGTAGCAGAGTGACTTTTATTCCGTTGTCCCGTACAATACCCTACATATACTCCAAAAATGTATGTGTGTTCCAGCCGAAAGACGTCCACTGCTGGCCATAGGCTACTCCTAAAAGGGTGGGTTTTGCCGTAATCGCCACGATTGGCAGGTGGGGTGGCGATAGCAGTAAGGTGGTAAAATGCATAGAGAACGGTGCTGTCCATTCTCCAGTTCCTTAGTCGCCTTCTACGACACTCACGGGAAGAAATGAGATGGTGCTATTCTTTTACGTCCGGCATGAGACGGAACCGGCACCACATGGACCGGAATGATGTATGCTAGAGTGGTAAGAAAATAGTTTCTACCAATTTTTATCCCACTATTTTAGCTTTTGTATCTAGTCATAGACGAATGTCTTTGGGAGTTTGGTTCCAGTATAAATTAATGTACTGTAGAGTCTTGTGTGTATTGGTGGTTTAGGATGTCTTCAAATAAACACAGCTCTAACAATTAAAAGTTTATTCGTAAAGACAATGTAAGTAAATTATAATATAAACACTGCAATTAAACGAGGCGCAAGTCGATCGTCATGCTCTATGCGTGGTTTAGCGCAGACTGCCGAGGGCGACTGAGGGACGCATAAAGTGCGCAGGGATCGAGGAGGCGGCGCGAGGAGCAGCTCGGAGATATGTTGGTAGAGCGGCTGATCTGTAGGTAGTTATAGCCTACATCACTCCCCCGCTGAGACCGGTTCACGGTCGATAGTGAGAAAGGTGTTGCGGGAATCTGACGGTTCTCCCGCTTCTTGTGGTGGTTCTCGGCTGCGGTAGTGGCGATGCTGGCGATGAAGCTGATGGTGCTGGTGATGGTGGCTGTGGTAAAGGTGGTGTTTTCGAGCCATCATTGCTGTTAGCCATGTAGGCTGGTTTTAGCCTATCAATGGTTACGGTAGTTTGTTACCCTTGGACGTCTATTGTAAAGGTTTTTGATCCTCTGTCTATGACTTTATGTGGACCGGAATAAGGTGATTCTAATGATTTCTTTAAATGTCCTTTCCGAAGGAAGACGTGACTGGCAGTATTTAGATCTCTAGGTACATAAAACGTTTTCTCACCATGGCCGGATGTAGATGCAGGTGACAGTCTTGTAACATGTTTTCTTAGCCGTGCTGCGAAGTCTGCTTCATCTACGGTGTGGTGTGTTGTTGGTTTCATGAACTCACCAGGTAACCGGAGTGGCTCGCCGTACATTAATTCGGCTGAAGAGGCTTGAAGATCATCCTTCCAGGCGCTCCTCATACCCAGGAGAACAAGAGGAAGTACCTCCGACCATTGTGCATTTTTGTGGCACATTATGGCTGCTTTTAGCTGTCTGTGCATTCTCTCCACTAGGCCGTTGCACTGAGGGTGATAAGCTGTCGTGGGACAATGATAGGCGCCTATGATCGACGAGATGCAGTGGAACAGTTGCGAGTCAAACTGTTTTCCTCGGTCAGTGGTTATTTTCTCTGGACATCCGAAGCGAGCGACCCAGCCAGAAATGAAAGCGTTAGCGCAGGTCTCCGCTGTGATGTCTGCTAGGGGGTAGGCTTCTGGCCATCGAGTATACCTATCTACAGCTGTAAGGCAGTACCTGAAACCAGAAGAAGGTGGCATAGGGCCTATTATGTCAAGGTGGACGTGGGAAAAACGGTTCGAAGGAACAGGGAATAGGGAAAGAGGAGAGTGAGTATGGCGGGTAACTTTGTTTCGTTGGCAATCAGTGCATTGCTTAGCCCATGTTCTGCAATCACGGCGGATCTTAGGCCACACAAATCGTTCAGAAACTAACTTGGCTGTAGCGTTTGGGCCTGGATGACTGAGATTGTGTAGGTTGTTGAAGATTGCTTTGCGGAAAGTTGGTGTGATGAATGGCCTAGGACGTGAAGTAGACTGGTCACAGTATATGTAGGCATCCATGGTTTTTACTCTCTCTAACTGTAACGCCGTGTTGTTTTGTAGCAAACTCTGTAACTCTTGATCGTTTTCCTGTTCATTTTCTAGATCTTTGTAGTTGATGGTAGTATCGATGCTTTCCAGTCTTGAAAATGCGTCGGCGACTACGTTATCATTTCCTGAGATATGGTTGATGTCTGTTGTGAATTGAGAGATGTAATCGAGATAGCGGTGTTGACGAGGTGAGCAGTTGTCTCTTCTTGTTGTGAACGCGAATGTGATGGGTTTATGATCGGTGAACACTTTAAATGTTCTCGCTTCGACCATATACCTAAAGTATTTTATTCCTTCATGTATTGCGAGCAATTCACGGTCGTAAGTGCTATGTTTCGTCTGAGCAGGAGATAACTTCCGAGAAAAGAATCCTAATGGTTGCCAGCTGTCATTTATTTGTTGTTGTAAGACAGCTCCGATTGCGACATCTGAAGCGTCGGTAAAAAGTGCTAACTCAGCTTGTGGATCAGGATGCGAGATAAGAGTGGCTTGTAATAAATTATTTTTGCAAGCGTCGAATGCTATTTGTATTTCTGGTGTTATGGTGATGGGAGTCGTTCCTTTGATTTTTGGGCCACTTAAAGCTTGATTGAGAGGGCCTTGGATTTGAGCAGCGCCAGGGAGAAATTTTCTGTAAAAATTAGTCATTCCTAGAAATCTTCGCAACTCTTTAGCGTTTTTAGGGAGGGGGTATTCTTGGATCGCCTTTACTTTTTCTGGGAGGGGACGTATACCAGCTGCAGATACATGATAACCCAAGAAAGTAACTTCACTAACACCTAAGACGCATTTGTTGGTGTTAATTACTACTCCATATTTTTTTAACTGGTTGAATATTTTTGTTAGGTGTCCAATGTGCTCTGTCTCCCCTTTTGAAAACACGAGGATATCGTCAAGATATCCGAACGTGAAGTCCAATCCTTGAAGGATTTCATCTAAAAATCTTTGGAATGTCTGGGCAGCGTTCCTCAAACCGAAGGTCATGGCAGTAAATTCAAAAAGTCCGAATGGAGTTGTTATCGCTGTTTTTTTAACATCATCTTCAAAAACCGGTATTTGATTGAAAGCTTTAACGAGATCAATTTTTGAAAATATTGTGGATCCTGACAGTTGGTATGCGAAGTCGTGGATGTGCCTCACTGGATACCGATCAGGTATTGTTCGTGCATTTAATTGCCTATAATCGCCACATGGCCTCCAGCCGTCGTCTTTTTTGGGCACGAGATGTAATGGGGACGACCAGGGACTTTCGGAGCGACGAGCTGTTCCATTTTGTAACATTTCCTCAAATTCTTTTTTTGCGATCTTTAGACGGTCCGGTGCCAATCGTCGTGGTCGTGATGTTACCGGTGGGCCAGACGTCGTTCTAATGTGGTGCTTTGTATTGTGAATAGGCACATTTTGTGATCCAGCTGGTCTTGTTATTTCCGGAAAACATCGTAATAAGTCGAGGTAAGTTGAATGACCCGTAAACATTTTCAACGACAGCACTTCGTGTGTTATGCCGTGAGATGAAGGCGCGCTGACGGTCATGTTTGTTATTGAGTCGATTAATTTCTGTTGCCTGCAGTCGACTAATAAGTTATAGAAACTTAAAAAATCAACGCCTATGATTGGCCTTGAAACGTCAGCAATAATAAACTTCCAAGTAAACTCACGACGTAATCCAAGGTTAAGATTCAGTTGATATGTACCGTATGTAGGTATCGGAGTGCCATTTGCAGCGACAAGTTCGTAGTTACATTTGCTATATTGCAGTTGATTATGTAAGTACGTTTTAGGGTAAGCACACACGTCTGAACCCGTGTCTACGAGAAACTGTATGCCGGTACGTTTATCTGTGACAAATAGGCGGCGTTTACATGTAGAGCAGTCGTCAGCCGCCATTACTGACTGCTTTTGCAGTTTTCCGGCTGGAAATCACACGGCTGAACACATTTGATGGCCTTTGCGCCAAACTTGTAATGATACCAACATGTTGGGTAGTTCTTGCTACGTGACTGAGATCGACCTGGGCGGGATTTCGAGCGGTCTTCGCGTCTACCTGATCGGCCCGGGCGGGAAAGGTCATTGACCATTTGCGTTAAAGTCTGGACTTGTTTCGTTAGCTCGGTCATTTGTTTACACATGGTATCCATTTCACTCACCCCGTTTGTTGTGTCGCCGCAACTTGATGACTACGCGGCACGACATCGTGTATTCTGTCGGCGAGGTCAGCTAACGCATCGAGACGCACAGATGCCTGAGACGCGATTATGGACTGTATGTTGCTCGGCAAGCGGCTCGACCATATCGTTCTTAAAAATTCCTCAGGTACTTTCGGACCAGCAAGGTGCTGCAGGTGCCGGAGGAATTGCGAGGGCTTCCTGTCGCCCAGCTCTTCGTGTGTCAGCAATTGGTGCACTTTTTTTTCGCGGGATTCCGAGAGTCGCTTTATGAGCTCCGCCTTCAATTTTTCGTATTTATCGGTCGCTGGTGGATTCACTATGATATCTTCGACCTCTGTTGCGTACTGTGGGTCGAGATGGCTGACGACGTAATAGAATTTGGTTGTGTCCGCCGTAATATTCGATATCGCGAACTGGCCTTCTATTTGTGCGAACCAAATCGCAGGCTTTTCCGGCCAAAATGGCGGAACACGCACGCCTACGCGGAACACATCTTGAGACTCAGTTTTCTTCGTATCAGCTTCTACCTGCTCGGAATCATTCATTATGTTGTTTTGTCACTAAAGTTATTTGTCACTTAAATAGTTTATGAGTCTGCGTATTGTAGGTACACTAAATTAGGTAGCACTAGAAGCACGTGTTAAGTTCACGGGGTCACCACTGTAGAGTCTTGTGTGTATTGGTGGTTTAGGATGTCTTCAAATAAACACAGCTCTAACAATTAAAAGTTTATTCGTAAAGACAATGTAAGTAAATTATAATATAAACACTGCAATTAAACGAGGCGCAAGTCGATCGTCATGCTCTATGCGTGGTTTAGCGCAGACTGCCGAGGGCGACTGAGGGACGCATAAAGTGCGCAGGGATCGAGGAGGCGGCGCGAGGAGCAGCTCGGAGATATGTTGGTAGAGCGGCTGATCTGTAGGTAGTTTTTTTTTTTTTTTTTTTTTTTTTTTTGGGTTTTGGCTTCGCACGGTTTGTGCATTTAGCCAGTGTCAAGTAATTTTTCTTTTCCATCAAGTAAATGGCCCGATATCGGGCACGAAGTTACAAAACAGTCACAGTCGTCTTTAGTCAGTCAAGTCAAAGTTATTGTAAAGCGGTAGTAACTTTACAACGACCTAATAGGAGTTTTTGGGGGGAACACGAAAAGTCCACGTTAGTCACTTATTTTCACCTTCACTACACTTGTGCACTCACACGTAACTAAATTGAATAATTCACTATCAAAATTATACAATTTAATTCGCTATTTCACTAAATTCCATGAAAATGAAAATTCGTGCGACATGTTCCAACGCGATCCCGCCAAAAACTCCCTGTAGGTAGTTATAGCCTACAGTACTCTGTCAGTGATGCCAACTTGGAGGTTTTCCCCCCAAATTTAGGGGGAGTCAAGATGTCCAGGGGATTTTTAGGGGATACATTTATTTAGGGGGATTTTAGGGGGTAGATTATTCAACATATTTTTTTAAATTTTATATATTCGGAATACATATTCCTTCGAAGAATATTCTATTCGCAATAATAGTGAAGAGAAATGGTAGATATCCTCCAGGTGGTACGAGGACTAAAACACGGTAACTTGATCGATAGTGGACTGTATTATATGAATGTATTCTAGGGATGACAAACGGTCAACTATATTTGAACCGGCGAGAAAAAGGAGTTTATATTAACTATGTCGTGTATGCTGTCGCTCGGACGATGATGCAGTGCCGAGCCGTCCGGTGCGCGCCCGCTGCTCGAGGGCCCCCTCTGCGACCGCAGCTTCCCCGCGGTCGCCCGGCGCGGCGTGATATTCTCGACATGCTCCCGGCGTTGAAGACTTGTCTTCAAAGTAAGCTGGAAGAGGACAGATGGTGTTGTAAGCACGTCGGACTATTCCCCTCTTGGTCTGTACGTCTGCGACTCTGCTTATTCCGTCCCTCCCAGGTATGAGACGTATGATACGACCCAGTGGCCACATCAGTGGTGGTGACTGCTGCTCTTTGAGTACCACCATGGCTCCCTCTTCAAGCATCCCATCGGAGTCCGTCCACTTGGTTCTCTGTTGGAGGTAAAAGATATACTCGTTAGAGAATCTATTCCAGAACTGTTGCTTGAGATGCTCAATACGCTGGAAACGTTTTAGGCTGGAGATATTCTGGTTGATGACTTGCGGATGCGGCAGGGATGTGAGAGATCTCCCAATAAGGAAATGGGCAGGAGTTAATGGGTATAGGTCTGATGGATCAGTGGATAGAGGAGTGAGAGGACGAGAGTTTAGTATTGCCTCAACCTGAATCAGACACGTAGACATCTCTTCGTAAGTCAGATGTGCGAAGCCTAATATACGCCTCAGGTGGTGTTTAATAGATTTTACGGCAGACTCCCATAAGCCACCAAAGTGTGGGGTGTATGCCGGAATAAATTGGAAATTGATACCTGTATTTGCCATTTCTGAAGAGTAATCTTGGTTCAGTATGCCAGCTATTTCATTACAGGTGCCAATAAAAGTTGTACCGTTGTCGGAGTAGATAGTATTTGGTTTACCACGACGAGCAATGAACCTATTCAGTGCTGCAATGAAGGCATGTTTTGTTAGGTCTGAGACAAGCTCCAGATGAACCGCCCTTGTGGCCAGACAAATAAAAACACATATGTATGATTTAACTAATCTACATCCTCTACCTTTGCGGTCAGCTAAGAGGATTGGTCCAGCATAGTCTGTGCCTGTCTCTAAGAACGGAAACTCTAATTCAACTCGTTCCTTAGGCAAATTACCCATGATGGGTTGAACTGTCCTACCGTTAAATCGCTGACACTTAACGCACTTATGGACAGTTGCCTTGGCAAGGTTTCTACCACCCAAAGGCCAGTACTCATGTCTAATTGTAGCTAAGAGTAGCTGTGGACCAGCATGGAATAGCCGTATGTGATAAGTATTAAAAATAAGTTTAGCAAAGTTATGTTTGCTACAGATGATGATAGGGTGCCTGATATTATAATCGTAGCAAGCATTATCTAATCTGCCTCCGACTCGTATAATACCAGACTCGAGAAAGGGTGATAATTTTTTAAGGCGATTTTTATTTGGTAACGGTTTACCTGATAAAAGTAACTCGTACTCTTCAAGGAACATTTCCTTCTGAACTGTTTTAATTATGAAATCAGCGCTGTAGGACAACTCTGATTTAGTGAGAGTAAGACTATGACTATATATTCGTTTAGAACGATTAATAAATCTAAATACGTATGCTAATAGACGTTGTAAGTGTAAATAGTTGGATGAATTATTAATTAAAGTTTGAAATGTATTATTGTGCATATTAGGATTAGTGATAGGTAATGATTGATTATTAATGTTTATAGAATTTGATTTTAATAGTTCAGGTAGTATGGTGTTAACATCAGTGTTAGGCATTGAAGGCCAGTGAGTTGGGTCTGTAAGTAAGAATGAAGGCCCTGACCACCACATGGAAGATTGACCTATGAGGTCTGCGCTCAGACCGCGGGAGACTAGATCTGCAGGGTTGTCCTTGGACGGCACATAGCGCCAGGTATAAGTACCAAAACCTTCCCGTATCTCCGAAACTCGATTCCTGACAAACGGCTTAAGCGTGCTAGGTGAAGCAGACAGCCATCCTAAGACAATCATAGAATCACACCAAAATACGCATTGGTCTGGTTTAAGTGTTAACGATTCTAGTACCTTTGCACACAATCTAGTCCCTAACAAGGCACCACAAAGCTCTAGCCTTGGTATTGTGGTCGACTTGATCGGTGCAACCTTACTTTTAGACGTGAGTAGATGTGAATGAACGGTGCCGCTACTAGCTACAGAACGAATATATATGCAAGCTCCGTATGCCTTTTCAGACGCATCTGTAAAAATATGTACTTCTACGGATAAAGGGCTATCACATACCACCCAGCGTGGTATGCTGAGAAGATTAAGTTGCGGTAGAGTCTGTGTGAACTTCAGCCATAACTTTTTAATGTCCACATTAACCTCGTCGTCCCATGCACACTTGTCTATCCATAATCTTTGCAAAATTATTTTGACCTCGATAATGCATGGACAGACAAGACCCAGAGGATCGAATATTTGCGCTATGGTAGAAAGCATGTGTCTTTTTGTGATTGGAGCCTCGGTATGTTTAGGTACATGAATGGAGAATGTAAGACAGTCAGTATGACAACGCCAATTGAGACCAAGGGTTTTACTTGGTTCATCGATACTCAAGCTGACTGTGGTAGGTGTGTCTCTATGTGTTGTGGATGTGTCATGAGAAGATGAATCAAGTGTGCCTGTAGTGACGGCCTGAAGTATTTGTCCATTATTAGACTGCCACTTGCGAAGATTGAGTTGTGCAGTCTTTAGAATACTGGTGACATCTCTACACAGCGCTATAGTGCTCTCTATAGAGTCACTGCCAGACAGATAATCGTCGACGTAGAAATCGTGCTGTATGGACTGTTGTGTACGTGTATGCGTTGCCTCTTTTGCCAACTGAGACAAACATCGTGTACTAATGAACGGAGCGGAGGCTGTTCCGTAAGTAACAGTGTTCAATGCGTAAATTTTAAGAGGTAATGATGGATCAGAGCGCCACAATATCTGTTGAAGGGATCGCTGCGATTCGTCAACTAAGATTTGTCGAAAGAACTTTTCGATATCTGACGATATGACGTATTTATGCTGCCGAAATCTCAACAATATGGATAGTAAGTCATCCTGAACTACAGGTCCTATGCCTTGAATGTCGTTAAACGACTTACCAGAAGTTGTGACGGCTGATGCGTCGAAGACAACTCGAAGTTTGGTCGTTGTACTGGACTCTCTGAAAACACCATGATGTGGAAGGAAATATGCATGAGATGAAGAAGGCTGAGATACTTCGCTCATATGACCTAATGCTTCATACTCCTGCAAGAACTCTACGTAGCGATGCTTAAGTAATGGGTCTCTATCTAGTCTACGTTCTAATGACAGAAAACGACGTTTAGCCATCTCAAAGGAGTTTCCCAACGCTTCAGGGGGTTCCTTTAAGGGGATGGTAACTAAGAAACGGCCATCAGCGTTACGCCTAGTAGTGTTTATGAAGGTCTGTTCACATGCTCGCTCTTCGGATGTGAAATTGTACTTAGGTGGGATAGAGTCAAGTTCCCAGAATCTTGAAAGATCCATGGGTGCTTGTACATGTGAGGCGTGCTTGCCATGCGAGAACATACACACTGACGAATTAATTACGTTAGGTTGAGGTATGGCGCCTGATATAAGCCATCCGAGCTTAGTCTCGAAGAGCGTCGGCATATGTCTACCTAACTGTATACGGTTGCGACCGATCACACTCCAAAAGATATCGGCTCCAACAAGTATGTCGACGGAGGAAGGGACATTGAAAGACGGATCAGCCAGACTTACACCTGCTGGTAGCTGCAAGTCAGTTATGTCTATGTATGTATGAGGTATATGAGTGGTTATATCGGGCAAGACAAAACAATCAATGTCAATGTTATAAGATCCATCACAGGATTGTATATGTAACGCACAAGATTGCGTAATGGTAGACACTTGACTGTTTATGCCTGCAACGTGTGAGCTTACACTACTAATAGGTAAATGTAGCTTACCACAAAGGTCCTTAGTAACAAAGTTTGCCGTGCTTCCATTGTCAAGTAAGACTCTGGCGCTGTGCGGCATCCCGGAATAGTCCGTGACTCTAACCAAGGCTGTGGAAAGTAATACATGACGAGATGAATAATCATGATTAGTACCTGCTAAAGTTATATGCTCCTTACTTGAGCTAGGTTCGTCGTCATGAGAATGCAACATTGTATTATGCCGTTTTTTGCAATACTTGCAGTGACTAAGTGGACAAGTAGCCGCCAAATGACCTGGGCGTAAACAATTCAAACAAAGTTTAAATTCCTTCGCTTTGGATGAGCGTTCAGCTACTGAAAGCGCCTTAAATTGATCACAAGTAAATATGTAGTGACTTTGTTTACACAGGGGACATGAAATATTAAATTTTCCCTTACTTGTTGATGCTGAGAAGCTTTTAGGCTTACTGTGCGATATCTCTGACTTAGATTTTAAATTCTTAGCCTCTTCAAGCGTTTCCAGAAGGTTGCAGCGGTTAGAAATAAATTTGGTGAACATGTCTAAGGATGGATACTCGGTCAGAGTATTCCTATGTTCTTCCCACTGTCTGCTAGTAACTTCGACGCCATTAAATGTATAACCATTTCACCCCAATGCTGTACGTGCAGCCCTAGCGTTGCCAGTGACCGTAGGTTTTTGCTGGTTACATCTACAATCAGGCGTAAACCCTGACTACTCTCCCTCTGGAGTGGCTCCACACTAAACAAAGCCTGAATGTGATTATTTATTAATAATTGCTTGTTATCGTACCTCTCACACAATAATTGCCATGCGTTGTCGTAGTTGTCCCCTCTGAAATCCAAACTTTTAATAACCAGTGCTGCGCTGCCATTAAGTGACGAACGTAGGTAGTGAAATTTATTAATGTTATCTATACTTTTCTCCTCATGAATCAACGAAATATAAATATCTTTAAATTCCAACCAATCCTTATAGCCGCCGCTAAAGTGAGGTAAATTAATTTTAGGCAGTCTAACATTATTATGTCTAGAAACCACTGAAAGTTGCTCATTGGAACTTACCTTAGACGCCAATTGAGCGCGATGCTGTGACAGAAGCGCACGAGCAGATGCTAGCTGCCTGTAGTAGTTGATCTCGAATTGCTCACGTTCAGAAAATTGCTCGTCGGGCTTGGCTGACAAGTACTCCAATTGACCCTGAAACTGATCATAGGTGGCATATAAGGTAACCATTTTTTCAACTCTTATCTCTAACTCGAAAAGCTGTTCCTCACTAAGCTGTTCGCAAGACTTAGTGGTAGTTACAAAAGTTGTGAATTGAGTAAGCTGTGATTTAACTGAGGCACGCTTTTTTGTAAGCTCTTTCATCTTCATTTCTTCTGCCATGGCTCAATAGCAAGGTAGCCGTAAGCGCTGAAGGAAAAAGGAAAAAGGTATAAGAAAGACGTATTCAAGAAGAAACGCTAAAGCACTGAAAGATATGTTATGCGCCTTTAAAATAACAAAGAGCAAACAGCCGATCGATGAAACGTTGCTATTCAAAACTAGTAGGCGGTTAGGAAAAAATGTTTGAATTCAAATGTCAAACGGTGAAGAGAAAAAAAAAAAAAAAAATGAGGGTACTTATGGCACTATATTAAAAATGTTATTACTAGATTAATAAGCACTTATTACTAATTATTATTGGGTGAGTATCTACTTAGACGGGACAAATCTACTTGAATGAGTTGACACTGAACAAAAATGACAAGGACAATACGAACCGAAAGTTTATGATTAATTCTACTGGATTAAGAAGCCAATAGCTGATCTTGTGCGATTAGGTAGTAATCACTAAAACGAATATGTTGCTACTGATGTATGATTCACTGGTCTAATGCACTATCTAATACTCTAGTGGAATGAAAATTAGTAAACGAATAATGTACAAATGTTAGTAAGAATATGGAAAGATCTCACAAAATCCTTTGACTGCGAGTCCAAACTGAACGTCTTCTTGCTTGAACTGGATGGCAATGTTCTCGGGCACTGCTTGGGCTGCTACGTTGCGATGACCCAGCTACGATGACCACTGAAGAACTGCTTGCTCCAACAAATACGCCTCTTCACAAAGGCGCCGAAGATGATGACCGAAGACTGGAACCAAATTCACACGAAGGGCGAAAAGTCGTCTTGATCTTGAAGTCCTTTCTTCTAACGGCCGTTTTCAAATTTTGAAAAAAAAACCGCTTGTCACTCCCAGTAACTGGTCATTTTCTCGTCGAAGGACCATGAAGAGAAATGGTAGATATCCTCCAGGTGGTACGAGGACTAAAACACGGTAACTTGATCGATAGTGGACTGTATTATATGAATGTATTCTAGGGATGACAAACGGTCAACTATATTTGAACCGGCGAGAAAAAGGAGTTTATATTAACTATGTCGTGTATGCTGTCGCTCGGACGATGATGCAGTGCCGAGCCGTCCGGTGCGCGCCCGCTGCTCGAGGGCCCCCTCTGCGACCGCAGCTTCCCCGCGGTCGCCCGGCGCGGCGTGATATTCTCGACAAATAGTTCTTATAAACTGAACGTTAAATCAAAGAATAACAACTTGCTATTCAAAAGATTTTTTTTTTTACTGTCTTACCGCGCTTTTTCATACTACCCACTTGGATGTATTTTTAATTTATATTAGAAATTACCTCTCAAACCGAGTGTACAACAAAAATTTTAGGGGTTTTTAGGGGAATTTGGAAGTTGGTCCTAGGGGGAACATTCTGTAGGAGTTGGCAGCACTGTACTCTGTGGAGTTTGGGTTAAATGTCAAACGGTCAAATCCAAATATTTTGTTTGTTTTGCTATCATTTTAGACATATTGATTAATATTTCGTAAATTTAATTCAAATTCTAATTAAAAAAAGACCAATAAAATGAATACATGTGAGACTGACTCTGTTTACTTCGCGCAGCGAGTCCATTAGTACAATTGATGAGTTATTTATACTAAATTTTACTTAGATGTAAAATCTTGCATCAGTGAACAGTTTCCAGGATGAATAACAAAGTAACCTGTAAACGGATTAGACCAAATCCTGTTTTTGAAGACTGGATAGCAACATTGTATGAGGATGCCAGATTAACCAAAAGCAATCTTGAGGATATGCTTAAGGAGGCATTGGAATCCCTGATTAAATACCCTTTGCCGTTAAAATCAGGAGCCGAATGTATAATACTGAGTGGGTTTAATAGAAGGTTGTGTGCGTATCTTGATAAGTTGTTAAATCAGGACAATAACAATGATCTTTTATCAAAAAAATGTGAATCTAGATGCAATGAGTTGATAGCGACTAGTTCTCACATGTCTATATCAAAACCATCACCATTATCTTTCAGGGAGGATACCAAAGAAAACAGAAGGGATGGTCTAAGTTTGGACAGAAACATAAGTGTTGATCTCAGTAATGTGGCAGAATCTTCAACAAAACCAAATACTGAAAGTATTGTTATGTTACAAAATATAGAAGTTGAACAGGTTCCAGATTCAGGTACTACACCATCTGTCAGTACAAAAAATACTGAGAAAGGCACGGCAAAGGCTAAAAAGGGGGAAAACTATAAGCCTGCTCACAGATCTGGAGGTTACGCAATACTAGTTGCGCTATTTGAACAGAGTTTAGAAAACCCAAATAAATGTGCACTGACCAAAGAAGAGTTGATAGAAAAAGCCCAGAAACATGCAGAAGAATCATTAGTACGATGTAAAAATGATTCTTATTATAATGGTTGGTCTAGTATGTCAACACTGCAGAAAAAGGGATTAGTGACGAGCAACAAGAGGAAGAAGGCTGAATACCGATTGACTGATGAAGGCAAAGAACTGGCTAGAGAGATTTTAGAAGACGCTAAAAGTATACCCGCCATGAATGATATAATTTTCAAGGACATGCCATCAACAAGTAATGCTTCTGTAAAACAAAATGCTGACTTTGTTCTTGTTGATGATGAAATTCCATCTACATCTGGAACTATAGATACAAAAAATGTTATTCAAATGACACCTGGCACATTTGATATAATATTACTGATTGATAAAAATGAAACCGGCGGGTATGTGTCCTGTGTCTTTTTATCTTAATTAGTGCATTAGCACCGTTTTGAACTTTTATCATGCATGTTGAATACTGTGCTTCTATTTTTAAATATGGGGTATAATGATTAGGGCCTTTTTTACCTTACCATTTTATCACAGAAGTCTGATTTTTCTTATGCCTGTCATAAATTCTTTTAGGTGTAAGATTTCTCTTAAACTTAGTCTACACCTATACTTGAAATCAGAAGCTTAGATGGTATTAACCTGTCAATACCTGCTAATGAGACACAATTGAATTTCTATTGTATCATGATAAAGGTCTATTAATTATTATTACATTAATGATTTCAAAACATTTTCACAGGCTTAGAAAAAAAAATGATCCCACAGTAGCTCAGTTCAATAAGTATCCAGATTTGAAGCACGACTATAGGAGCCTGAAAGTTGGCGACTTCATATGGATAGCCCAACATAAAGTTTACCAAAACCAGGAATTTGTACTACCTTTTATCATAGAACGGAAGAGAATGGACGATCTTGCCGCCAGTATCAAAGATGGGCGATACCATGAGCAGAAATTCAGACTGCGTAAATGTGGAATTGATAATGTAATTTACATGGTGGAAAACTATGGAAAGAACAAGAATGTGGGTCTGCCTATACAGAATCTGATGCAAGCGATGGCTAATATAAGAGTCCAAGATGGATTTAAAGTTCATGTGACGGATTCTCTAACAAATTCTGCTCGTTTTTTGGCCATGTTGACTAAAAGATTGACAATCAGATATAAGGTATTTGGAACATACTGCCTATATTTCTCACTGCCCACACAATAGCTGTTGTACGGCAGAGTACAGAAAGTAATTGCACCATTTCATCTCTTTTTTTCAGGACAAACCTCTGCGAGGATGCAATGCAGATTTCCAATGCGGCATGCTGATGACATTTGACTACTTTAATAAAACATCTGCTAAAAGCAAGCCACTGACAGTAACAGATACCTTTATCAAATTACTTCTCCAACTAAAAGGAATGTCTGTAGACAAAGCTTTGGCAATAACTAAAAAGTACCCAACACCACGTTCTCTGATACATGCTTACGTTAAATGTGATAGGAAAGAAGGCGAGACTCTTCTGGCGGATTTGAAGTTCGGAGATCTTAATCGCAATGTTGGCCCTGCGATTAGTAAGTCCCTTTTTCAATTGTTCTCAAGCAGCGGTGTTGAGTAATCTTCAGCATAAGAATACAAGCATGCCTCGTGGGTTTGGAATGCTGCGCGCCGCTCTTTGTTTAAACCGGGGAGTTATATGAAGATTCGAATGACGTTATTGCGACGTACGCTATTTCGAAAAAATTACGAGTGGTACGCCAGTTCGAAAACACAGGGAGTCGAAAACCGCTATATCGCTGATTCGAAAAACTGTTTTATTGGTACGCCAGTACGAAAGTCTTTGTATCGAAATCACTCCGAATGGACCGAATCCACCTCGCAAATCCACTTCAAAAAACACAATGAGCACTATTGAATTTATAAGAGCTTGTGGCATTAAATACTTACTAGTTTATATTGAGTTGAATCTGCCATGTTGATTATACGTTCATTCGATTGTTGTTGTGATTGTTGTTTTTGTTTTTTTTTTTACCTATTACTCATTGCTCTTATCCCAATTGTCTTGACAAACTTGTCCCAAAACCAATACAAAGATTAGGCTTTATCGGGGACGCGAGTTCGATCCCCAGACAAATTCAAATTGGAATATAATATTCGCAACAGTGGATTTCGATACCAACACTTTCGTACTAGCGTAGGCATTAAAACATTTTTCAAATCTGCGTGTTCTCGACAACGTCATTCGACATAGCGATTTTCGACTCAATGTGTTTTCGAACTGGCGTACTACTCGTAAAGTTTTTCGAAATAGCGTGCGTCGCAGTAACGTCTTTCGAATCTTCCTATCACTCCCTTATATCCGACGTGATACTTACTACATCGTCAAAAGACTGCATGCCCTTTTCATGTCAAAGGAAATGAGATCGAACTTAAAGTCGGTATAGCTTTAATTTTATGAAAATGTTATGCTGGATTTACACAAGCGTGAAGTGACGAGACAATGTATGATAATCTGCGTTATTTTCATTAATTTGTAGCAACTTGACAAAGTATTCTTAATTGCAAACTGCAATAGTCGCTATAGTGATTCCTGTTGAAGACTCATTCCTCTATCCTGAATATTCATGAATATCGGAACGGCCGTACGCGTGGCCACATTAATTTTCACGGACGACGCGCATTAAAATTTGGTTTGATATAAAAACTTTTTTCAAAAAAATTAACAACCGACTTCCAAAAAAACACTAAAAAGTGAAAAATAACTTTAATTTCGGAAGTCGGTGACTTTGGATATGTATTTTAATTTTTTGTCACCGCCTTCCGAAATTAAAGTTATTTTTCACTTTTTAGTGTTTTTTTGGAAGTCGGTTGTTTATTTTTTTGAAAAAAGTTTTTTATTTTTCACTTTTTAGTGGTTCACATGTGCTTACCCCTTCACAGCGTACCGGCGTGATGTTATGTTATTAACTGGTGTAAACAATTGACAGACATGAGATTTCAGCAATCCCTGTCCATTTGCTATCATTTGTTGAGGAGTTCCGTTGCCTATCTCCGAAGTTCTTCAACAGATCTTTACCAAATTGAAATGGAACCACTCCGAGAAAGTACTCTTCCAAAAAACTACACAAATTGCTTCAAGTGTGCCTATAAAATTTGAAGAGTTCTCTCTATTTCTTCAGGATCCCATCATCAGATCCTGACTTGATGATTCATGGGACCACCTGGGAAGTATACCCTTTCAAACAAAAAAAAAATATCCAAATTGGTCCAGCTATCTTCGAGTAATCGGGGAACATACATAGGTTCCGACGAATTGAGAACCTCCTCCTTTTGGAAGTCGGTTAAAAAATGAATTGCACATTAGTATTAACACCTGAACTTCGAAAAAATACCTTATTGTTCTCGAAATAAGATCCTATCAACGACGAATGGCACCATTAACTTACAGCTGACCATTGTACGTTTTGTCGAATAGCGAGAGGCGCGAGCACGATTGTGGAAATCCAGCTTTAGATGTTTAGTCTATAAAATAGACACCTAAAAGGTGTCCTATGACTCCTATCGTTCTGATAGTATTAATTAGATTCACAAAACCGGCCAAATGTGAGTCAGACTCGCGCACTTAGGGCCAGGTCACAACACTCTCAACACTGCGTAGATCCGTCGCGTCGTAAAACGACGTCGCACTAGATGGGTCACGCAAAAAAGGAAAAATGTTTTGTCATACGACTAGGTAAGTATATTTTTTTAAGAAAAGTGGAAATAGAAATTATCTTAACTCTGCTATTGTTTTATCTCAAAGGACGGGATGTTCCTGCATTAACACATTCCATGCCAAGCACCCAGCGTATGGGTCGAAAAATAGTTGATTCGTGTGCCCACAACTTGCATCCGAGTCGTCGCAATAATTAGCTATTGATGATTCTGTTCATGCCCAGGACCCGACTAGCGAGACTACTTATAGCGACGACTCGGATGCGAGTTGTGGGCACACAAACTAATTATTTTTATTTTTCTTGCTTGGCATCGAATGTGTTAAGGAAATCAGATAATCGATATCGTCATCTTGCAGTGCACGCACGGATCATGCCTGTTCGAAGCGGTGTCTGTTTCAATGGCGCAGCCACGGCGATATTAAAAGAAGAAGAAAAATCAGTTTCTAAAAAAACCTAGCATTTTTTTGTGTATTTTTAAAAGTTTTGACAAATTCAAATGTAGGTTCTATGACGATAATGTGTTTTTCACCGTTTCAATGGCGCTGCCATGTGGTTTTAGTCTTACAGCTCTAAAATATAAACCTAGGAAATTTTTGTGTATCTAAATTCAATCTAAACTCATTTACCTAAGTTTCAGGTCTCTGCAACGCTTAGTTTTAAAGATCTCCGTGGCCGCGCGGTTCTCCGTGTTTCAATGGCGCGGCCACGTTCAAACCCTTATATGTTACTAGCTTTTGACAGCGGCTTCGCCCGCGTGGCGGTCGGTAAACTATCCCACGGGAATGTAGTACCGGGATAAAAATTATCCTATGTGTTATTCCAGGTTACAAACTACTTGTGTGCCAAATTTCATTCAAATCCGTTCAGCCGTTTTTGCGTGAAAGAGTAACAAACATCCATCCATACATTCATACTCACAAACATTCACATTTATAATATTAGTAGGATAGTAGGATAACTTTTTAACCATAAAAAATACCAGACAAAGTTTTTAACCAGACAAATTTATGGTTTTGGGTGGGAATCAAGTTTTACAAATTTTACAACATTTTGGTATTTAAAAAAAAAAAATATTTAAATCGCCGTGGCCGCGCCACTGAACCGGATATTTCGACGCATGGACACCTATATAGTAAAAGTACTCTATGGACTGAACGGTAGCCTGTCGTCGCAACGCTGATTTGTGCCGTGCCACAATACGCTGTGTGCGGCATCGTAGATTTCTACGGTGCGTTGTCGCACTGCAGTGGTGTGGCCTGCTGGGCCCTTGGGAGCCAGTTTCGTAAATTGATGTGTTTAGTTATTTTTAAGCGTGCGTAAACTGTTGCGATTGGTTGAATGATTGAAGCGCTTATTACACTATCCAATTTGTAGGAAATCGGAAGATTTAGAACAGTTGGAGTTGAGATTGGAAGCTCCCGACCGCGCTACTTCCTAAATTGTTGCTACCCAATATCCCAATGTCATGACTGATTCGCCTGTCCGATTTAGAATTCAATTTAGTCTAGTGTGATCGCTATCTTTCAATTTTCCAATTAGAGTGTTCCTATAGAGAGTTTCTACAAATTGGATAGTGTAATACCTAATACGCACTTAAGGTGAAAGCTCCAGTGACAGAGAACCGGTCTCGAATCACATATTGTTTAACGTACGGCCAGGACACAAAACTGCGATGCGACGTCGCATCGTGCGGCGTGGCGCGTAATCCAAATAACAAGTGTTTGAAATGGATATTTTGGACTAGGATGTAATAGAAACATTTTATGAAGTAAGTATCGTAAAATTATACTGCAGAATATTTGTTTTGTGCGATGCGACGTCAAGCTGTATAGCTTGCTTGACACTGATTTGCAAATTGCAATAAACGTAGAAAAATTGAATTACGCGCGCTGCTTAAGCGCATTGTCGTTCGAGAAACTAGCCCGGGTTTCGTACCACAAACTACAATGTCTGTGAAATAGTAGTGCGTGCACTAGATTGTAGGCAAAGTATCAGTATCATTCGTTTCTTGAAAACGTTGAAAAATGCATTTATTCGATGTTTTTTTTGTATAGAGAATTGGGGATCCCTTTTAGACGAGTAGGTTTAACGGGCCTCTGTGACAGATAGACGTATGAACAGACTGAGTAGACTTGTAAAGTGGTCCCGACTTTTGACTACGGAACCCTAAAAATGGTCTGAGATCATAAAGAAGTTGACCTATTTATAGCTCTTTGGGAGCTAAAGGTTAAACGATAATGTATTTTAATGAAACTGATACTGTTTTGTTGGTATCATTTTTCTTTGATTTGCATGTTTAATATTAGTTTCGTGGCCTTCACTTGTATAGTTCTCGTTCCATTTTTATGGTCTTGGGTAGATTGTGTTTTTTGAACGAATTTTTTGATGCTATATATTATTTTCTATAAGGCTTTTAAATTATGTATACCTACATTTATATATTAGATAAAAATATAAACTACAATCTTACAATTATGATCTCAAAGCTCAAAAAATACTGTGGGGTTTGGTAAAGGCTAGTTGTGCACATTACGAGTTGCAACACTTCTCCTACGTCACTTAGGTTTTGTATAAAATATCGCACACTACAAGGTGGCCCGACGCGGGTGTAATATGTGCTAGCCTTAATAATGAAAAATCAATAAATTAAGTAGGTTAACATCAGTATTTTATGATTAAGACATTTTAAACTGATTTAATAATAGAAGATTATTTTGAAGTAGGTATCTTGATGTCAGTGTAAAAATCGAAATAAAAATTGAATAAGTGTATGTATACCTTTATTTAACATAACCATTGATAGACACGAGCAAGTAGCAGTGGTAAGATAGACAGAATTTTAATAGTGGCATGTTAACCTTTTGAATAACTATCCATAATAGTTCTGATTTAAGAGCACTTTAGGATGGAATCAACTTTCTCCAGTTTACAAATAGCGTGTTAAAATCACAAATAATAAAAACAAAATATACAGAATTGGTTATGGTTTGACACAAAAAAGTTTCGAGATATCGAAATTTCGAGATTCTCCAAAGATAAAGATGAGAAACGGGGTTGTATTCGATTTAGTCGAGTAGTTAGTAAGAGATTCAGTAAACTTGATTATGCCAAACCAATATAGGTACTACTTTAGACCCTTATTTTCATCATCACATTGCGTTTCCTTACGATAACACTTAACTTTAATAAATATACCTAGTAGCTACATCTTTGAAACATAGTGTGTACGAAGCTGTTTATAAATTTTACCAAATGCAGTGTTCTACATTGAAATCCGAAACATGGCACAGTTCACAAGAAAAAGAATACCAACACTACAACTAAATTACACTCAAAGATGAAATAGTACTATGATAATCATCAGTGGCTCCTTACGACTTTTTAATATTTTTGAATCTTTTAAATTCAGTATATAAACATCTATAGATTCCAAATGTACAAATCACAATATATTTTCTTATAATATTACGAATTTAATAACTCTGGTATAAAACCTGGTGGATTAGAATAATAGACAGATACATACATGCTTACTTACCTAAAATAAAGCATGCAACATAGAAAAATAAATGCCAAACAATCAACTAGAAGTTATAAAATCTTACACTATTTAAAAGAGAACAAATTTAAAATTCGAATTGTAAAATTAGACCTAACGACCAACCACCTAGGGGATATTTTAGACTAGCGTTCGTACAGCGCAGGCATAGACATTAGCTAGACGAACGCTAGTTAGACATCACCCTAATATATCAATTCAGAAAAGCTATGTTATGCTATTAAAATATTGAGATGAACAAAATTTACATTTAGTTTACTAATATACCTGTATTTACTAAAGTGCACTCGATAGTTTGAAAATGTAACATAAAATAAATTCCCCTTTATAAAATAAATCTTATACGTAGTCTGGTGCACTTAGAATTAGAGTGAACTTATTAATATTTAGAGAGTGTGGTAGTTCCTTTCGGTTTGGTTCTTATAGTACTTGAAGCCCATGAAGCCGATGGCGAGCAGACCCAGGGTCAGGATAATGCCGCCGATGAAGCTAGGTCCATCAAATCTGGAAAAATAAACAAACAATGACTATGGCTGTTTCACAAGTCTAGAGACCGCAGGGCAAATGCTGAGTCTTAAGTCCGATACCCTGGTGGGTGAAATGCTAGAATTATTCTACAAGGAAATTTTAAGTAGCAGCCTCTATGTGGCATCTGGATTTATGCCTAGTTAATAGCATTAAGCTCCCCTTTTTTTTGCATTGAAACAAAGCTGGCGAAATATAGGTGAACCCGCTATGCTCCTCACCCAACCCGTTTTAGGAGGCGAGATGTAAACGTTTCATAAAACAAACAAATTGTCTATAGGTAGTTTACGCCAAATAAACGTTAAAAAAAAATTAAAAACAAAACTGGTTTCTGAGAAGAACATCTAATCTGTTCGTCTTACTGTAATTATTTTTATCATTAAAAAAACCCAATTGAAGTTGGAAATAATTTGACGTTAACGCAAATGTTCAGCATTAACTTAATAAAGTGGCGAATCCGGTAATTAATGTGACAAACGATTTTTTATACAAAAATATCTATTCGAAAGATTTTAAAACGTGGTTTTAGCAAAAATAAAAACAAGTTCCTTTTACATCCAGATGAAACAGGATATACACGAGCGAACGGTGTTTTGTTTACGATGACGTAAGCAGCCTCTGTGCTGTGTAGTGTCATTGTCATCTCCTTTAAGTTTATGTGGTAGATACCAAATGCACAGTTTTCGCATTATAAGCGTGGATGGCAATCTTACCATGATAACCTTTGTTTATTTTATAATTAACTTCCTGCAATATTGCTAGACTATCAATATTATCAGTAGCATTCTATTTTGTCATGTTGGAATGAAAGAAGGAAAGACAAAGCCTTTATTTATAAGAGGCTTCAATGACGCACGCAAAAAAAAAAAAACTAGCATAAGCACTAGGAAGTAGTGAAGGGCGGCCGTTTTGGTGGACTGTCTTATGTAATTGTCACGTTCAAAAACTGCTGATTCTCAGCATATTTTGAATAAATGACTTGATTGATTTACAAACAAACAATACTTAAAATACTTTACAAAAAGTAAAAGTAAAGGTTTCCGTCAATGTGCCATTCCGCACGTTGCGGAACTGCCATCGCTCAATATTGAAATTCCTAGTTTTCTTTTTCTATGAAATTAATATCGATCCAATATTATAAGTTCTGGTGTGTTAGGCTTTGAAAGCCGAAGCCGATAATTTACTGGATACAAAACAAAAACAATACGCTATAAAACATACTTGCAATTAAAATCACCTAGCGAAGAATCTGTTGTTTACACAACAAACAATCGTCATCCATAAGTATAACGGAGAAACAATTCAAATGCTCAGAGCACAGACATATTAAGCACACTTCGTATAAGTGCCACTTTTATATTTAAAGATAGCACAGATACGTCAATGTCCTGTGTGCTTGTTCAGTAGTGTGCAATAATCGATACTTTTATGAATTAGTAATGGACACGACACGGAACAGTTAAATGAGCCGGTATACCGTTTTTCCTAGTATTGAATGAATGTAAATGTTTTCCTTGTTAGATAAATACTCTTGTTAGTATGAATATATGTGATTCTTATTTTAAATGAAAGCTTCGCCTGGCGAGTACGCATTGCAATCCCGCAGCTCAATCAATCCCGCGGGATTGATATGCGGGGTTACTCGATGCCGCGCGGGATCCCGCATCTAATCAAATTAAAACTACAGATTTTTATGTAAAAATCAACTTTTATTAAACATTTCTTACATAAATTATTTATTTTCTATTAATTAAGTATAAGTAATTAGTAAATGACTAATTACTTATACTAAATTAATAGAAAATAAATATTTTTTGTTGCTTAATGTAAGAAATGTTTAATAAAAGTTGATTTTTACACAAAAATCTGTAGTTTAAATGACATGGCCAGATTTTGCCCTCAGAATCAATTCAGAATAAATAAATGTACAGTAATTATTAATATATGAAAATTACTTCTTAAATATACTAAAATGAATCGCAACAACTACATTTCTCTAGATCAGGCGACAAAAAATACCAAATAAATATGTGTGTTAATTGATTTTGTATAGATATTTCTCAAACTTCCCATTTATTTTGACGTTTGAACTGTGCGCGCGCCGCGCGCTCACGTTGCTTTGTTTGTTAGTGGTGAGATGTACTAGGTAAAATGCAAACTGAGTCTTAGAAGTATGAGTCCGCCTAAATACTTATTCCAAAAACTAGGTTCACGAGTATTTAGGCCATTTCTTTCCAGAGGTACCGAGTCTTCATAAAATCGAGATCGAGTAATCGGAGTAAAGTAATTTTCAGTTTATGGACTATTACCGTATATACTACGCGTTGGTGTTCGTATCTTTTCTACATTTTAAAATATGCACTTAAAATTAAATCTTATTGAAAACTTGCCTTCATACTTTACCAACAGGCTTAGAACTGCCAGCGTATTTCTTATACATGATATTAATAGACACAGAGATTTTGTTTTTTGTTGGTACCTATGGATATTAGATTTAGAAACGCAAAACAAATAATCGGCTCGCAAACTTCGAGTGCTGAACCGAACGTCTCCCAATGCCACCGGAACTGACCGAGGTTGTGGGTCGCAAAACATGCAACTAGACACGGGTATGGTCTACTACGTGTCAAACGCCATACGCTTATCTAAATACTCGAGATGCGTTCATGTGGTGCGCTCGGAATGTCCAGCCTAAAACCTATACCAAAAACATATTCCAGTATTACGTCTCACCTCTACTGTCTGTCACCTGTCACTCAATGCCCTGTGATCTGTGCAGTCTTGTGTTGGTCATATCCAAAGAGTATAATAATATTAATGGGAGGTCATATCTGTGGTCATATCATTTATTACTGTGTTGAAGCTCATCTGATAGATATTTTAAACTTGATCCCAGCTATCGATTACCGGACTTTCGTTTACGCTTCTTCTGTTAATATTCTGCTGTGCATATTGAACTTATTTGTTCACGGTTTGGATTCTGTTCTGACGCTCAGGGTATCAAGGTGCCTGAATTGTAATGTGGCCACATTGAAAGCTAATTGAAAGCGAAGGCATATCGTAACAACTTTAACACCGCAGATACAAAAGATATAAACCCACTTAGTAATTATTTTCATATTTTAATAACTTCACCTGCCTTATAAACAGTTTAGTTCTATAATCCGCAAGGCTTTACTACGTACCTACAATATCTCATGTTTTTGTCTTCGTTTAGATGAATTGATTTACAATTCATGTTACGTCAACCAACGCAGTGAAGAAGGTAGACATTGTAGAGTACTGGGCTACCCAATGATGTGTATTGATTGTTGATGCTCTGTTATGGCGAGAGGTTACTACTCAGTGCGACATCACACCCTTGAAGAAAACAGTCCATTAATCGATATTTTCTTCTCATGGAATAACCACAACCAGGTTAGTGTGTGCTGTTGAACTTATTTTTTTGTCTATTATCTTGCCCTGGCTGCTATAAATTGTTATTCTGTTGTTCCCATGATGAAGCAAATTCCTTATAATTAATGAGTTAGGGTGCAGTCTCACTTAGCAAATAGTCCAAACCACTGCACACAGACAAATAGTGTGCGGAGTGAAGCCATTCTAATGAAAATAGTATTTTTGGTCGCTAACTCAGACAAACAGTCAGTCGCAAACTATAAACTGAGTGGACTGCGCCCTAATAACTACCGGTTATTATTTAATAATACTAACCACATTTGACTACAGTGGCTGTAACATTTCTACCATTTGCTTTAGTTAAAGATGAAGATTTTATGTGTAAAAAAAATGACAAACGTTGTTACAGGATCGGAGGACAAATCTGCAAGTATGGCATCCTGAATACATATAGACAGGTGGAAGAACTGGAGGAAAATTAACCTGAATTGCCCGAACCACCTCCACTTCCACCAGTTGTTAATCCTACTGTCGGACATGAACCACCTCCATCAGCTGATAATCCTGCTGAAGCACGAAAGATGGACCAAATGAATTATCTGCGTAGTTACAAACGTGCTCCAAATACTTCTAGCCATTGCATTTTTTGGGAGTGTAATAATCAATCAGATAATGTTGTTTAAAGAATGCAATTATTATGTTCCCATCAGTTGCCGAATATGCCAGATACATTTATTTGCTAATGAGTGGCATTTGTTACCTAAGGACACAAATATCTCATTTTATTTTACTCTTCAATGGTCAGAAGTTCTAATAGGACTTCTAAAAAGAGATCCAGTGACTTTTGACTTTAATAATGTGGATCAAATGCCACATCACATTTGTCACCATTGGACAGGACTTACAGTGATAGAGTAAATATTGCATGTGTCTTGTCTGAGTGATTGCAAATGAATTAGATCCTTAAATAAAAATTCAAGAGCTATTTAGTGTTTTATTGGCTATCCAATTGTCTATATTTTTACCAAGTCGCTATGTGGAATTCATAATATCCAGAAATACCTGTACACGACGAGTTCTTCGCTATCATGGCTAGCCTAAGACGACGATTGAAAGGTCTAGCCAGAGACTATTATCAATATAATTACCAATACGTTTTAGTGGTATTTTGATTTCTGGCTCTTTTCTCACTAGCTGACTTGACGAGTAATTAATTAATTAAACGGACTTTATGTCCATTGATAATATTGTATAACTCGTTTTGCTTCGTCTATATAACTCCGAATTCATATATAACTCAGATATTTTGAATAGTAACAACGTTTTAATGATCGTATCATTGCTATTCAAAATATCTAGGCTCTTTATAAAAAATCCTATTTATAGTATCTCTCGCTTCTTCTCTTATCACAAAACTTAAACGATGTTAAAGACATACCTGCAAGCTTTAATATGATGTACTAAATTTAAATGTACATGCATATTTTTTTTAGGGCAAATCTCTTCTCAAATTCCGGCCATGTCTTTTCATTTTATAACATAATTTCAAAGATGCGAGATCCGCGGTTCCGCGCTTTGAAGGTGCGGGATCCAGCAGATTAATAAAAGCAGCGGGATCCCGCGGGAATGCGTGATCCCTTTTTTCGGGATTGCAATCCCTACTGGCGGGATGATATTAGCTTGAGTACGCAAATTTTCTAACCGCTACTATTTACCCAGATGAAATATTGAAAAACAAAGGTATGCTTTAAAGTCAATGAACAGATTCAATACTTAAGACGTTGCGGAGGTTTCATCGAAAATATTCGAAAAATGCTAGAATAGAAAAGGTGGAAAACGTTAAAATCAAAAAACTTACGCTCTGGATTTAGCTTCGACTGGTGCACTGGGGCTAACATTTTCAGCCTTAGGCGTCGTAGTCTCATTCTTCTTGCCATCCTTGCTGTCCGCATTAGTACCGTTATTCACAGGCGCTGCGGGCTTAGCTTCATTATTTCCTTTCGGCGGGTCTACAGGTTTCGCGGAATCAGTACTAGGCTTAGTAGTCTCGGTAGAGTTGTTCTTCTCTGCTGATTTAGTTTCGTTAGGTTTGGAGGATGTCTCGTTTGCCGGCGCGGCTTGGGTAACGTTATCAGCTGTAGCATTCGGGGCTCCTGCTGGTGCTACTGGTGACGTAGCTGCTGTTTTCGCCGCAGCTGTCTGAGTAAGCTCTGGTTTTATTTCAGTAGCGTTCGCACCTGTGGCTGTAACGTTCTGCTTAGATATTGCAGCAGGCGTTTGGGCCGCGGCTTCTGAAACTTAAGAAAAAGAGCTATTAAAAATTAAGCTGAGTGATTATTTCGCTGAATTTACTGATGATAAATAAACTCCCTATTATTACCAAAATACTTTTTTTTTGTGTCCAACACCCACTGTCCAAATCATGCGGAATAATTAGTAGTTTAAACTCGTAAACGAATCATATTTACAAGCATATCAAATCTATTGCGTAACCTTGAGAAAAAACCTGCTCCAAGTCTATCGTAGTTTTTGCAAAGCAGATAGAGCTATAAATAAAATATCATAGTATGTTCCAGTATCTGAAATACCTACTTTACAACTGTAACAGGATAATTGATTCAAATTACACGTGTAAATCGTCACTTTATGAAAGTTTTTACTGAGACAGAATTAGGTTCAATTTGGACTATTAAGAGCTGCCTTTATTGATGTGGTAAACATCGTGGCTTCGACGAAAAATAAAAGCGTCTACATTAGTCATGCTGCTCTGGGCTATGTATTTATATTCATGGGGTCCTAAGTATACAAATTACAGTGCGAACACCACTTTACAGGAATGTCTTAAAGGTTCTTAGTCCATAATTGTTGCCATAAATTGAAGAAAATTACATTTTTGCACTTAGTTTTTTTTAAACACTAGAACTCGTCAGCTGTTAATGTCTAATGCAGCAGATTATTATTAAGTTAATGTATTTTTAATAATATAAATAGTAGACAAGTTTTTCTACAACCATTTTCGATCTGTTATTATTTAACGACCTTCTGATGGGTTCATTATCACTTATGTATTTATATTATGTAGATCGAGGAGATAATTAATTGCTAGCACTGAGGAATATTAAATCTGTGAACTTATTATGAGAGCATTAAAACTTGTTTTTATCTAAAATGAGATCTATCAGAAAAATAAAAATGATAAGATTTAAATAAACATTGACTTTTGAAAAATTCAAACAAAAATGGTAACTAGACTTCCTTCAAGATCAAGCGCCGTATACCAATATATTTCACTGCAATTTCATCATAATAATATATTTGGTCCACTAAAGCTGATAAATAAAAGAGTTCTACTGCATCCAGTTTATTTAACTCTTAGAGATTTCAGAACATCCCTCATTTCTTCCATTCATCCTTGTCACAAAGAGGAGTCCTGAGTCCTAGCATAGGGAATATGTAGGCTTAATGTGCTATGTATACTATACAAATACCTAAAGTAAGAACTAATTACCTGCTCCACTATTCAGAAATACACAAGATAACATCATCAAATAAAATGAACAAAATAAATAAAAAAATGATAATGTTATGGGGAATCCCCCAGAACACTATCATATTAATTTTTGCTTCTTCCAGGGAAATCCCCCAATAATAAAACAGAAAACCTGTTATATTTCAAATGTGGAATGATTTCCTTCCTTCTACTTAGCTTCCCTTTTAGATGTTCCATTTTGATATTTATATATTATGTGAAGCTAAATGAACTACCAACAAGATTTTGAAGGTCTTGCATTTTGTTAATCATTTGCATACATCAAACAAGATAGACCAAGGAAAACTTGACAGAAAAGTTTAGTTTTAACTGAAGTATGTGGTAAAAGGAGAGAAAAGCTTTTATGGATGGATACATTTGGTCATACCTTGATTTGGACTTTGAAAAGAACACAAAAGTTGATTTTGCTCAATGAAATCATATATATCTTATTATAATCGACATATTTATACCCTATGGGTGAATACTCAGTAAAAATACATACAAGAATACAGTCCAGTACAGTTAGTAGTTGTTGCACAATGTGGGCTCCGCTCATTACTGCTCATTTACTCAATCACATTATATCCAATTGGCTTGCAGATGTAGTGAGAAACTTATGTTTGTCATACAATCTGACAATATTCAAAGCAAAGACTTCTATTCCAAGTTTGAGTATACTAACAATTATTGTTATGAATGTAATAGCCCAATACTGAAATGCTACTTGTGATTGAATTGCTATTAAGTAGGTTTGAGATTTTGACGTAAGTGACATAAGAATTATTTGTGTGCGGCAAGAAAGGTTGGTTAAAGGTGATCTTTGACAAAGAAAAAGATACAAAACAATCTGTGGTTTAGTAGAGAATGGGTGCTATAACGCCCAGAGGTCGATGACTGCTTCATAATGCACAATGTTCTAGATATTGTAAAACAGAAACCACATGCTAACAACAACTTCATAGATAGCAACAATACTCTTTTGTTTATGAAGCTGTACAACTAATGTAAACATAACATGTTCTTGTTGTTTTTTTTACAAAGCTATTCACATTTACTCAAAGTCAGTCTGATTACAGAATAATTTTATTCTAGATTTTTTTGTAGCAAAAAGTGGAGTTCCTGTTTTGCCAAATTATGTTTTGTTACATATTAATTTTTACTGATTTGATAACGCCTTTACATGTTAGTTTGCAGTTAGAATTTGTGGTAATGGACTTCTTGCGTTTAGGTGTCGCAATAGACAGTTGTAGAAGCATGTTAACAGGCAATGTTGCATAACAGAGTTGGCATGACACTTTAATCATGCGGAAGGAATTACGTTTTCAAATACTAAAAAAAAGGCAACAAGTTAATGATAGTTTTTTAACCACCTCATTGAGGTAAAGGTATTACTATAATGTATTACTATTTGTTTAAGGTATTACTATAATACAAACTGTCAATACAAATTGTCAGTAAAGAGAATCAGAATAACTCAAGACAGTGGGTTGTTCAGATCTCTAATAGAAGGAGTTTCTTAACTACCTAATTGACAGTTTCATTGGTCAATACATTAACAAATAATTGTGCAATAACCACGTTCTTGAGTTTGTTAAACTGGATTTGACAACATCAAGAACGGGTATTACCTATTCGATTTTTTTTAACGGTATCAGCTAATTATGCTCATTAGATGTAGACACTTATTGAATTAGGTATAATGCTGCGAATGCAACATTGCCGCGTCATAAAAAATCTCTGCGATCAACTGGTACAGGAACAACGAATACTTCCTTGACCTTGGCAATTACGTGGAATATAAGTATCAACATGAAACCAAAAATCGATAACAGATTTGGATGTAGCAAGATTCCACACGCTCAATATTCAATAGAACACTTATATCTTAACGTCAGAACTACGCATCTTATCGTGAGAAAATTCTTATGAAACACTTTGTTAGTCCTAAATTATAATTTGTTTTACTTACCTTGTGCATTTTGTTGGCTGAAGCACACAGAGAGCGACAACAAACAAACAAATATAACTTTCTTCATCTTTGAATATTGCTAAATATCAGTCAATTTTAATATTTATCAAAAATTCTAATACTACGCTTCCACTGATTGCCGACAAGAGAAAAAACGATTTAAAAACCAGTGGTGTGACGTAGAGTAAACATATTTTTAGTCGATTATAGATTTGCGGTTTTTTTATTTTGTGCAGAATGTCGAGTCCGTAAATACTAAAATGATATGTTTTTATTTAAATACCCACGTTAGGTCCTGAAACTCGATTAATTAGTTTGTTTAATTAATCTAAATAACGAAAATCATTTTGTATAGTATTGAATGAATGGATTCTTGGATGTTTAGGAGCTCGTTATAATTTTCACATTTCATAGCAGATTTCTTGTAAGTCTAAATACTGCAACTGCAATGTACAGACGCCAGCACATCAAGCTACCCCAATCTCTACATCACATTTCTTTGATAGATTTTCAACTTTATTGCATAAGCATAGGCAAAGACTACAATTGTATACTGAGCATAGGGGTCATGTCCATTTGGGAAAATTTTACAGCTTGGGATGGCTTGATGTGCTTAGCGTCTGTACTTAGTCTTACGATTAAACATATTTCCTTTTACGAAGACAAATTCGTGAGACAATTATACCAGGCGCACTGTACAAGAAGCACTAACTAAATAAACGTGTGGAGCCTATTAAGCAAAATCGTAAAATTCAGTCACAGTTAATTAACAGTAGGGTTTTCAAAATTGAAAGGTCGTCATAGGCGGCAGCACTATTCACCGTCTACCAGCCGCCATTGTTTTGGTTATGTTTACGTTTGTGTCGATCACAAACCAGATAAATATCTATATGCAACTTGGAGTGTAGCACTAAAAGACGACCCAAGGGAAAAGGAGAGCTGAAACTACTGGTAAAAAAGTAGCTGTAGTGGAAAAGTAAATAAAATATTATTATTTAAAGGTTAATTTATATTTTTTTACTATAAGTAGGATGCATTAAGGGAGCCCGCGAAATTAAAATTTTATTAGGTTTTTAGCAATTTACAGGCCAGTGTCAGGTCGTATATTATAATATGATTCGCGACCGTGACAAATGTGGCTTTACAGAATATTATAATCATTATAATAATTATCCCCTTTATTATACCTGTAAGTTCGTACACACTTTACTGCCAATTTTTCATTTTTTTAGGAGAATTTTCTTTTACCGTTTTAGTCTTGTAACATCTTTGGCAAATACATGGGTCCGCGTATTTTTGCAGTCAACAGCTGCTTAACACTTTATTAAAGAGAAAGCTCCAGGGTAGCCATTAAATATTTTATTCAACAAACAACCTTGCACTGACCGCCATTTTGCATAAACGTATGAAAATTTGAATTGTGCTGAAGTCGCGTGTCTACGTTATGAAATTAAGTTGTAGGCATTCACTGAGGGATAAATTTGAGGAAATAAACATAATGACAGTCGCATCTCAATATTATATATGTTTGTGTACTCACTAACAAATCTTTTCGCAATATTGTGATAGCAGGAGATTTCAATGTAAATATCCTAAAAAAATCTTACCAAACTTTAGATTTTGAATGTCTCTTACTAAATTATAATTTAAGATTATCTGTTAATCAGCCCACTAGAATAAAGAGTCAAACATGTATAGATAATATTGTACATAACTTCAAAAGAGCCTGTAAAGTAGAAGTACTTGAATTCGCGCTATCCGACCACACAGCGCAATTAATAAAATACCTGTCAAAAACTGTTGCACTCTAAAATACTGGCGTATGAATAGGCGTGATTATAAATCAGAATATATTTCAAAATTGCCTGCGTAGTTTGTCATTCTCTGAAATATACGAAACAAGTGATCCTAACATAGCCTACAATACATTTATAGAAACATTTTCACTTTTTTACCATTTATGCTTTCCTGAAGTATCTGTAATCATACATACGGCAAATAAATCTAAGTGGGTATCACGTGGTATTAAAATATGCAGTAAAAAAAAGCGACAACTTTTATGGCAATACAGACGTGACCCAAATGGAACTAATAAATATAGATTGACTAAATACTCTAAATTATTTAAGAAAATTATACAACTAACTCAATATGCACAGAATAATTATAAAATAAAACAATCTAATAATAAATCTAAAACCAGTTGGAAAATTATCAATAACTCAAAACATAACATACCACGAAATCTTATCACAAAAATAAAAGTAAACAGTGACATTATAACAGACCCCCAGGAAATAGCCAACGAATTTAACAACTACTTCATTGAAAAAGTCGTCCCACTTGTTGATTCAGGAAATCAAGATACTTTAAATATACCAAATACAGAAAAATCATTCTTTATGCCCCCCTTGTATACCGCAGGACGTGTTTAGAATAATCAAACTATTGAAAAATACGAACAGCGTGGGTCATGACGGAATATCAACAAAAATAGTTAAGTTGGTGGCTCCAGAAATTTGTACACATTTAAGCCATCTGATTAATTTAAGTATAAGTACTGGCATATTCCCAGATGCTTTAAAAAAGTCAATTGTAAAACCTATTTTAAAAAAAGAAAATAGAGAATCCATGGAATTTTACAGACCTATTTCGATTATTAGTGTTTTCTCCAAAATTTTTGAAAAGTATATATTTAAAGAATTAAGTGCTTATTTAGAAAAACATAATATACTAGTTAACGAACAAAAAGGATTCAGAGAAAACCGAACTATAAATATGGCTGTTTACGATTTCCTACATAAAGTTATGCTATATATTTTATTATATTAATAAAAACATATCTGGATAACAGAAAACAGGTCACGGAGATATCTAGGATAAACGTTAAAACTAAATGTGAAGAAATATTTCATTCGCATGAGCAAGTAGTCAAGTATGGAGTCCCCCAGGGTAGTGTGATGGGACCCCCACTATTCATAGTATATATAAATGACTTACCTAAACATGTAGACCAACCAGTTACACTCTTTGCTGATGATAGCACTATCACAATTCAATGTAATACCAAAGATAGCTACAATAACGACATTAATAATTCTCTGACATCAATAATAAATTGAATGAATAATAATAATCTAAAAATTAATCTTAATAAAACTACCGTAATGCACTTTAGTCAACGTTTATCAATGATGACTGATCTTAACGTCCAATACAATAATAGAATTATTACAGAAGTTGACAACACTAAATTCCTTGGAGTGACGATTGACAAAAAACTAAACTGGAAAGCACACATAGGAGAACTCAGTAAAAAAAATAGTAATTCTTGTTACGCTCTGTTCAAACTGGCCTCAGTGCTTAACACTGAATCATTGCTCATGGCTTATCACGGTTTGGTTTCTTCACACTAAAGATATGGAATCATTTTCTGGGGCAACTCAACTGACAAGGACGGACCCTTCAAAGCCCAAAAAACGTGCATCAGGACTATGTTTAGATTACAGTCAATCGAAAGTTGTAAGCCCTACTTTAAAAAATATAAAATATTAACTCTCCCTTGCCTTTACATTTTAGACATTGTCATGTTTATAAAATCAAATCGGCTCTTATTTCCACGTCAATCAGAAGTGGTCGATCGCAACCATAGTAGACGCGATGACAGTATTCTCTGTCTACATAGATCGAAAACAGCATTAATGCACAAGAGTGTTTTCTGTCTGGCCCCTAAAATTTTCAATAAACTCCCAAATAGTTGGAAGGAGCTTAATGTCCGTCAATTAAAAAATAAATTAAAGATACTGCTAGAAGGGAAAGCATACTACAGTATTCTAGAATTTCTTAATGACAACATCTAATACTGTGTAAGTAACCAATATTATCAATACATCTTTGACATAATCCGTACATACAGCAATATATTATTTCTATGATCATAATTTTATTTGACTGACTACTTGATTAATTGTTACGTAATTATGATGACGAAATTTAAATATTTGTACGCCACTAAGGCCAAACATGACTGATCTAAACTATAATGTAATTTAATAACTTGCATGCTCTGTATGTGTACTCATGTTTCCACAAATAAAGAATCTTGTATCTTGTATCTTGTATCTTGTATCTTGTATCTTGTATCTTGTATCTTGTGAGAAACTTAATTATGTTTAAATAATGTTATTTTTTATTCTAAACACAGCGACATTCATAGCATAATTAATTACAAGAAACAAAGATTTACTTATTACTAAGATACCATGACTAAGATCAAAAAAAAATTTTTTATACCTAAGTGCCAAATTATACCTACGTATTTATAACAAAATCCCGAGCCATGATAAAGAACTGGAGCCTCAATAAATTTAAATCATCTATTAAACAGAAACTCTGTCAAAAAGGTTTCTATGAAGCTATAGATTACTTGGATCACAAAAAGGTTTGGGATTAATTATGCTACTCCAAGTAACAAACTACTAAACATGGGTCAAATAAAATGAGCTGACTAAACTTTAACCAAGTGTTTGGGTACCGATATTGAGAACGAATGACACAAAAGAAACTTGTTTTTTCCCCATCATTCGTTCAAAACTTTAAATGATACTGTCATTTACATTATGACATTATGGCAATAATGCAACAAATTGGTTTTTTTTTGTTAAATATCTAGGTATCAGAAAAATGACCAAATCAGCTGATCGAATACGGGCCTTCGGTCCATCGACCTTCCGCCATAGAACGTATATTATACTAGCTTTTGCCCGCGACTTCGTCCGTGTAGAAGTCGAAAATAGTTCTAATAGGATGTTTAATTGGTTTTTACGTTATTAATTTTGTTATAACATATAAATTATTATGTTAAAATGTAAGCGCTTTCTAGCTGTCAAAACTATGTTCGGTAGGTATGCTCCTACCGAGTTATGACAACCTGGTACTTCGACGGCATAAAGCGTTTAAAACGCTGACTAACAAAATGTATTTTTTACCTATATAATATAATATAGTTTAACAAATGTACGACGTGATTTTTTAAATTGGCATAACTTTTTTATTTATTAACCGATTGACATGAAACAAACACTAAATGTTAAGTGAAGCTTACCACCATATATTAAAGATAACCAAATTTGATAAGCCGTTTCTGAGATTAGCGTGCACAAACGCACAGACAAACAGATAAACAGACAACATTTTTAACAATCATTGTTTTGGGTGCTATTTGCGTTGATAATATTTTTTCTGATATAACTTCCATAAACAGACAGCGATCCGTTACATTTTTTATTATATGTATTGATATAAAAATGTTTTCTTTTTCCATTCGTTTTCGATATTGATACCCCACACGTGGGTAAAGTATGTCAGCTAATTTATTTTGAACCTGTGTACTAATAAAATTGTAATTTTTATTGATTTACGTCACCTATGGAACCAGTTAGGTATTTAAAGACAACCGCACATCATTAGTACCTAACAATCTGACATTAACAGCGCCTTTATGTCCTCACAGTAAGGGTGATTTTCGTAGTGCAAGTGTTACCAGTGACATGCAGTTGACTTTACGCAAAGTTACTGAAGCTCACAGATCTGAAGCTATTGCCGCAAATTCAAAGCTCGAGAATATTTTAAAAGTTTGATTAACAAAATGTTGGTTCCAAAAATAAAAAGAGAAATAAATTGAATCAGTATAACTAAATAAACTCAGTGGCGGAGAGCGTCGACGCTAAGTGAATTACACATTGAAATTCACGAGCTCGCATGTATGAAGTGCCCTTTCCTACTGAGTTACTTATTGTGCGAACGTGCTAGAGCGTGGGTAGGTATGTCTGTAACTATGACTGGATGTCTCAAAAATAACCGTTGAATTTCTTTAAAATGTCGTGAGGAAAGTTTTAGGTATGAATGTGGAAACTCTTATAGCCATAAGACTGAGAGTAAAGCAAGACCACAAAAACGATCGGTGGACTGTGAAACATGATATGGCTAGATAGGAGGTGGCTTAGGTAAAAATGACGACTTATGGAGACGAATGGAAGTAAAAGATATGCTGCGGCGACCCAAAATAAATTCGAATATGGGCTAGAGAGTTGAAGAGTTAAACTTTGGAGCGATGCCACGGTTCTGTACGCCAGTGGTTCGAGTTCCGCGCCTGTCACTTGTCTTTGGTAGATTCCAAGTGTCGTTTAGGAAACCATAAAAGTAAATTATTATACAGCATCTTGCTTACTAGGTGGGTAATATAGGTGCCTATTATTAGCTCAAAAAACGTACGAACTACGAAGCCTTCAACTAAAAGTCACATGATATAATAGCAGCAACATACCCTTAAAGCAGCCAATGCCCTGCGCATTCAATACAACAATGCCTTCAGGGCACTGTTGAAACTTCCACCTTACTGTAGTGTGTCAGGTATGTTCGCTGATGCGCACACTGACGACTACTTTGCGATAATGCGAAAGAAAGTTGCCTCAGTAATATCCCGAGTGAGGGGAAGCAGCAACAGCATTCTGAGGGTGTTTGCGGAAAAGCTGGATGGGCCTACAATGGGCAGGTTTACCAAACTACATGTTGGTAACAAGGCTTGTTAAAGTTTCCTGTGATTGTGATTTTCTTTTTCTTTCTTTTTAGTGTTCTAGCATGTTACTAATATAGTTTTTTTAAGATGTAATACTAACACCCTATGGGCCTTGATGCCTGACAGTAAAACATTTTTTTATTTTATAATTATCTGCTCTTATTTTTTGCGAACGAATTTTTAGTAGATATGTACCGAAGATGCAAGTTGATGGCTTTGGTATCAAATCACGGAATCAAATCACGCTTTAGTTAACTGTGCACGGTTTGGTTACAAGTAAGGTGGTTCGGCACACGCATGTTTAGATAACTTTTATTGCAGTTTGAGCGTTTAAATTTTTGGTGGTTAAACGTCTCTTAACGTTATTCAACAGACAGGTGAATATTCAAAACAAATAAAAGGACATCATAGTGGTGATGTTCTTTAGAAAGGTCTGATGCTATGATATGATGATGATCATGACACAGCTATTAAGATATGCGATAGTACTCGCAACTGCGTGCGTGTATGACAGATATACGTGGGACACTCAAAAAGTTTTTCGAAAATTTATATAAATGTTCTGTAGGTAAATCTTTTTTATAAAATCTTTTCAAAGTACTCTCCACTAGCCTCTATACAAAGTTTCATGCGTCTGAACCAGTTTTCGAAACACTTTTTCCAGTTCACCGCAGACACCTCGTTTACAGCCTGCTCGAACGCTGACAGCGCATCTTCCGGCGACGAAAATTGTATCCCTTTGAGCTGATTTTTTTATTTTCGGGAATATAAAGAAGTCACACGGTGCTAGGTCAGGGTTGTAAGGAGGGTGACCCAAGAGTTTGACCGGCGTGCTCTCCAGGAAGTCCCTCGTTTTGAGCGCGGTGTGCGAAGCTGCGTTGTCGTGGTGGAGCAGTAGCCCGCGGAGCCCTGTGCTTGTTCGCTTGTTGCTCACAACAGAGAAAACTTCTGCCAAGCATTTAGTAGTAGGATGCCATTCAGCGTTGATGCTTCTTTGGTTCCGAAAAGGAATTGACAACAAGCAGCCAGTCAAATTGAAAAAGCTCGCGATCAATATCTTCCCCCCACTTCTAGATCGCTTAACTTTGGTAGGCGTCGACTGGTGCTTCGTTTCTGGATCGTATTGATAAATCCAAGACTCATCACCTGTAATGATGTCGTAAACACGCCGTGACGAGCATGCTTCAAATTTGTTTATCGTATCACGGCACGATTCCACCCGGGCCTGCTTCTGAGCATCGGTGAGGTTGTGCGGCACCCAGCGTGAAACTATCCTCCTCACGCGAAGATGTACGTGTGAGAATTTTGTGAAGGCTTCCCGATCCAACCTGCAGTGTGCTGAATCTCTTGATACGTAACTCGCCTATTGTCATGGATTAAATTTTTCACTACTAGCACGTTTTCTTCCCTAACAGCCGTCAAAGGGCGACCATTTCTTTCTTGATCCCCCAAAGTTAGTCAGCCGCGCTTGAATTCGGTATACCAACGATACATGGTTGCCTTTTAAGGGCCTTCATCCATGAATACCATTTGAAGTTTATCGTACGATTCATCCGGTTTCGGGCGACACTTGAAATCATAAAAAAATCATAGCACGAAAATGTTCCCGGTGCAGATCCATTTTTTAATGAGACACGAAAATTTAAATTAGCTCGCAAACAATGTGGAGGGAAATTTTGAAATTGGAACGTACCTATTATATATTTATCTATATTTTCAAAATAGATTATAACTGGCCAGTCTCCAGGCTCATACATAAAAACTATTTTTCGCAATACTTTCTAAGTGGTGTATCTATAATCTCACGTTGGAAGAAGGCGTGTGTTAATGTATGAATGTATGTATAAATAGAGGGGTTACCTAATGACCGTCAATGATTTACTTGTGAATACCGTGTCACATGACAGCTGTGTGAAGAGTTAATTAATTTTCAATATCATTAATGGTGCTATGATATTTTAAATGGAATTTTAGCAGTTTTAGATACCAGCGAGTTGGATTATTTCAGGATGGTTTTGCTGTTGAAAATGATGAATCAATTAAGATACATTTTCCATCCAATCCTATTCAATATAAACTGTAAGTAAGTAGTCTATTAGAATTTTACATCCTATCATCGTCGACCTAAGGACCCTATGCGAAATTAAATTGTTCATTCTGTTAATAGGATATCGGAATCACTTTTAAAAATCACACTAGAAAATTAGATAAAGTCGGCTCTCGAATCTGACTACCCGAGAAGAAACGGCAAAACTAAGTCTCTATTTAATTTCGAACATATATATAGCTGTAAGTTTTCATAACATTAATAAAATGAAATAGACTGATGGTCAGTTTGATACTAAACAGCAAAGATAAAAAGAAGAAACTAAATCTCAAATTATATGACCACGTGTGATCAGGGTTCCGTCCAACTTTCTGAACAAAATGAAGTAGTCAAACTTCATTGACAAGAAAAAGAGTAGCTGTCACAAAACATATTAAAAGAAACGAATAATAAAAAAAACACGCATGTACCCTTACCCTTAATCCGTTTGCTGAAAGGATTCCGGTAAATACGTAAAACTTTTGACCGGGTCCGGACACCCTTCAATCTTGTACACGCAATACGTAAATAAAAAAAAAGTGAACCGAAACGGATTAGTTTGTAGGGTTGTCGGATCAGAACTTGATATTTTGAAGGTCTGCGTAAAAGGGTATCGTTTTTCTCGGTTTCAAATTACAGCTTCGAAACGAAAAATCTCCGGCATTTGTTTTTATCATTATGAACCTACAGCTAAACATTTAAGCTTTCTTCACGACGCAATGAAAATCATCGAGAAATTGCCATACGTCCGCCTACTACTTATTGTGTAATCTAATCTTATTTGATAATGTTGTTATGTAACAATTTAATATTATTACTTATATTTCAATAATTAAAGGCTGATTTTTCAATACCTAATCAGATAAATTTTATCTGAGGAATAAATACCTATGTCAGTTTTTGTATAAAAATATGCCAAACTGTCAAAATTCTTCAGATAAAAGTTATCTGACTATTCAAAAATCAGCCCTTAATCTAATAGTTGTTCACCTTTAATGAGAATTTTGTGCATGACTATATGTGATGTATTTCCACAGTATCGAAGACTCTAAATTACCTATTGTAACTATCTTTTTTTCAAAAACCACTGCGTTAGTTCGTCGATGTGCCTTGTTTAATAAATAGATAAATAAACACAGGATGTAATGTTATTTCCAAATACCTGGAAATAATTACTTTTAATAAGCTCGTGAAATTAATATACCTATCGAAGTGTTAAAATTTACTGCAGTTATGGAAATGCTTGCTTTCCATAGCATCATCACCATCAGTAATATCTTAGATCTGAGTAGTAATATCAATCATAAAAGAGGAAAATAATTATCTTTGTAATTTAAAAAAAAACGTGCAACGGAAAGGATACGTTTGCCGTACCTACCTTTGTAGCTTACATTGTACGAAAAAGGATCAAAGGTTGGTGACTGCTTCAGATCAAATAGGTCGAGGAAAACGGCTGAACTATTGTGAGACATCGACTTTGAAAGAAGAAAGTATATTTTAAAACCGGATTATGGCAGTAGCTCAAGCCCGTGCACCTAGGTAGTGCCTAAAGATTTGCTCGATTTTGGACGATCGACACGTTTCAGTAAACTCATCTAGCTCTCGAAGCGGTGAAGGAAAGCGTCGTGAGTAAACCGGCATGTCCTAGACAAAAAATCGTATACATGTGACATCCGCCAACCCGCACTGGGCCCGCGTGGTGGATTATGGCCCATTTCTTCTTACAGAGAGGAAGCCTGTGGAGGCTGGGAAGCAGTGGGAACGTTGTAGGCCGATTATACAGTTCTAGAACAATGGAACGCGCTGCAACTAAAAGCTGTTTTTTAAAATAAAAATAAATATTACGACGAAGCGAAACGTCCATAGTGCCCAGACACATGGTTCATTTCCCGTATCGAGACAAATACAATTTGTTTGTTTTACAGTCAGCCGGGACTCTGGATCCTTTGGAGACTGTGTGCTTGTCACACTAATGTGTTGTACCACTCTGCATAATTGTGGACATGCAATTTTTATATGTATGGTATGGTACCCACACACTGCAAAGGGTATTATTTTAAACAATAACCTTATTTCATTTTTCAATCGCCGGATAACTTTTATGAGGAATGAGGAACTGGTAAGTTCTTCATCCCCTTTTGGAAAGGGAGGACCCTCCGACAAGCCCAAGTCAATCTGGTGGCCCAACTGTTGATTTCGAGACGTTGTAGATATTCTTTAATGCTAGTCACGCGGCGAACTTTGCTTACGCTATGCATGAATTTGTTGACGTGAGTGTGCTGCGAAGTTCGCATGTGGCGTTGTAGATGCCGCCACATGTACAAAGAATTAGTTTTGTTTGACAGCTACCGTAATTAAAATGAAGTCAAACTGACATGTTTATTTTTCAGATTAAAGTTATCAGGCGGTTGAAAAATCGGCTCTTAGGTACATAAATTATTTACTGAATGTAATTTAATCAAATAGTTGGATCACAAGATCCACAGATCCAGACACATTAAGAGCAATATCTTGTATATCAGGTATAAACCTATCTACAATACATATAACACTCTGAATATCGTATGTATGTCAATCATTATGGTTGTCCACACAGAGAGTAGAGTTGATATCACATCAAATATTTACTGTATCTAATCTTAGATACTGACAAATTACGTAATGATCGATGATCAGTAATGATCACTCTAGAATTAAATTCTCTGAATAAAAATGTCTTGTTTGCTTAAAAAAATGTCGCGTAACAAACAGCCTCCCAGATGTCTGTAATTTTCTAGCGATAAAAATTGACACAATTGTCTAACTAATGACTTACAAACACAGTAGCACTGTTATCCCTACACAACCTTCACTCAGTTTACTGACCAACCCTAATAAAACGAACTTGTGTTTTATAACTTGCCAGCCCTAATTCAAAGCCGCGCCCAAGGCGCTCGTTCAAAAACTAAGTTACACGACTTATAATGGAAAGGGCTAGGTTAAATAGAAAAACAACGGGGGCCTTCTGTCCTCCAAAATTACGACACGTTAGATGTAAAAGATTTTCACTTAGAAAAAGTTTCAATGGACTTGCTTAGTTCGAGGTTTTTGCTTTTTCTTTTAATAAGGTGGTTTGGTTGGGGTTGTGGTGTAGGGTTAGCGAGAGCTTGCGAGTTTAAGTATAAATGATTTTATTCGTGTATGTAGGTTTGCTCAAACATTTTCGCACGTCAAAAAAAATCTGTTTTAAAACTAGATGCGTCTGGTGTTCCTATCCGACAAATCTGAGAAGGCCGAAACAAACTTACAGTCTCTTTTGAAGATCACACATAATTTTGGTCAGATTATGGTAAGGGCAACTGTAGTTTGAAGCATATTTAAAACTTCTAGAAACTAATATGTATTGAATTCTGTTTATGTTTGTATTTATATGCTATTGAGTTTAGTTTTCAATGTTTTTATTTTGTGACATTGGAGTGTGCTGCATGTATACATTTGCCAAATAAATTAATTAAATATTTTGTGTTTCTTTGTTTTGATAGGTTCGTTATTTTGTTTGTATTTTAGAAGCTAAGGTTTGGATGCTTGTCTATGTTTGTTCAGTGTCTCGTAATGTTTTCATACTTTTCATTCATATTATTTATTACATAATATTGTACTCATGCGGAGTTTACTGCGCTAGGCTTTCTTCAAAGTAAAGCACTAGGAAGTTGTGGAGGGCGGGCGTTTTAGGAGACCGTCTTGTGTAATTTTGTAAAAAAAAAAGCCTAATAGGAATAAATTAATTTTGTTTTTAAATAAGTAGTTTTTTAACGCTTCCAACGTCATATGAGCATTTCCGGATGAGCAGTGCTGCATTAGCATTAGAGCTTTATTTTATCTACACTTAGTACGAAATACGCAACCCATTTTTAACTCAGGCGTAAGTTGAAGCTAATTTTATGATTAGTACAGCTAGCCTTTCTGTAATTGATTTATTCCGGTCGTAATTTTGAACTGCTCTCTGCAGATTCAATAATGAAGTTTAGCTAACTTTGTTTTAATAGTTTGTTCTGTCTGAAAATATGAATAATGCTCTATTTACTAATAATATCTGTATGACCGAGCTTTGTTAGGTTTTTGTTTTGGTTTGACGTTTTCCAAAAATGAAACTTAGCTAGATCGATTTATCGCCCCCGAAACCCCCTGCATACTAAATTTCATGAAAATCGTTGGAGCCGTTTCCAAGATTCAGATTATATTTAGACAAGAATTGCTCGTTTAAAGGTTTTAGATTATTTATTTAAAAGCTAAATTGAACGTTAAATGCTTTCATTCAAAGCATACTTTGATAATTTGCCTTTGATAAATGAAACATAAAACCGAGAAAAATAAAAAAAAATGTCGTGAAATGTTTGACCTTTTCTGATGTTTTAAAATAGTAATATGAATCGTATTTTCATCACAAATGAAACTTCAAAAGAAAAATATTCCTTGCACAATCGCTAATAAATGTCGCAGCATCATGCTGAGATAGTGGCCTTTTGGCCTCGTACAGGACCTTGTTTTTTATTTTTACTTTTTTTTGTTTATATCTAATTTTAATTTTATTAAGTACCTAACGTAGCGTAGTGTTTTAGTTTTTTAGTGTGTTTTATTGTATTGTGTTTTAGTTATGTTTGTGATATTCCTGTGCGAGTCTAATAAATACTTTTTTTTTCTTTCTTTCTTTCTAATAATAAAAGTCTCGACATTCGAATTGGGTGTAAAACTCAAATGGAAGAAAATATAAATAAACTGAGAAAGGAAAAAATTGCGTGCAGGAGCAAAGTTATGCAAAGCCCTGTTTATAAAGGAAACGAGTCACTTTGACACTTCAAACGAACCTCGGTTGTCAGATCGAATGTGTAAAAATCCTGGGTGTTGAGTGACGGTTAATAATTTTACCTTACACAAGTAGGTCAATTTTATTTTCTTAGTGCTATGTAACGGTGAGCAAAAGATAGGTAATCATGCAGGCAATCAAAAACATTTGCATTATAATAGTTGGCACACAACTATTAAAATGCAAATGTTGTTGATTGCCTGCTGAGTGGTCCAGTCTTAAATATCGTTTGTGTGGTGTTGTGTACTAAAAAGTATGGTATTTATGCAATACACTGTTACTTTAGTATTTATTGTTAATCGTTATGAATATAAGATATACCATACTTGTTCTTACAAATACCTGTTATGAGTACCTATAAGGATAACAATGGTTTATAGAGTGGATTGTGGTAAATAATAATAGCCGCACAGGTCGATCGATCATGTTAAGCTGCGCTCGCCGCCAGTTGGTCCGTGGATGGGTAACCATCTTTACATATTAAGACCCCGGAAAGCTCGTTAAGCCGTTGGTCCCAGTCATCATTCAAGGATCTTTGGCAGTCAGAAGCCTGAAAGTTTGACAACCACTCTTACCAAGGGGTATCGTATTACCCAGTAACTGGGTTATGAAGGTCAGATAGGCAGTCGCTCCATGTAAAATACTGGTATTCAGCTGCATCCGGTTAAGTGGGAAAAGGATAGGCAGATGTGAATACCAGTGCTTTTATGTTTTTAGTTAGAAATCAATTTACAGGTCCTCAAACCCTTAGTATCCCAATCTATTTTGTGTCGACGCAGCATGTCTGCTTCTTGTATACACCAGCAGTCATCTTTATAGCCTTACTGGCTAAATCATATAATCCACCTGTCGGTTCTTTAGTATTTCCCTGCACCTTAACTGCGTAACACACTTTCAAGCACTATCTGAATCATTTTGAAAGATATTGCTAATCCATTGCCGTAAAACAACGTAACTAACGTAATGCATCATCATCATTTCAGCCGAAAGACGTCCACTGCTGGACATAGGCCTACCCCAATTTGGGGGGGTTTGCCATAATCGCCACGCTTGGCAGGCGGGTTGGCGATCACAGTATGGTGGTAAAATGCATAGAGAACGCTGCTGCCCATTCTCTAGTAAGTCCCTTAGTCGCCTTCTACGACACTCACGGGAAGAGATGAAATGGTGCTATTCTTTACCTCCGACAACACACGGAACAATCGCACGTAATGCATAATGCGAAGCAGTGATGCTCGCAAAGAGGGAGGCGGCGCACGTGAGGGAAAGGCAGTACATGCGCCTTCACCGCCGTAGCCTTCGCAGGAGGTGCCCTGGGCGTCGGGAATCCCAGGTTGATTCCCGGCCACCGTAGGCGCGGGCTTGCGGACGGCGAGTATTGGGAAGCTCGCTGTCCGGTAAGGACCAATCCCGGGTCGACGGCGCGTTGTGTTCCACGCGCGCCTCAAAGAGATGTCAGCACCAACTGGTGGGGCCCGCAAGGGTCGATGTCTACCAGGGATGCGGGTTATTCAAAAGATATACCGCAGCTCCTGGCACACAGGCAACTGAGGGAACACGGGTGGGTCTTCGTCAGTAAAAGTCTGACACGAAGAGCGGGAGAAGTTATTTGATGATTTCCCACCCAAAAATAAAACATATTGCATAATCAGCCAATAATGCTCCCACTGCTGGGACACAGGCCTCCTCCCTGTGAGAGGGAGTGGGCCGTAATCCACCACGCGCGCCCAGTGCGGGTTGGTAGATGTCACATGTCTTCGAATTTTTGTTTCCATGACATGCCGGTTTCCTCACGATGTTTTCGTTCACCGTTTCGAGGGCAGTGGTGCTCTCACAATAACGCAGTGAACTGTTGTTGAACTGTCATTATGACAGCTATTGCAGTAGCAATGGCTACTGCAATGAGCTACTTTATGGGCTACTTGAAGTCTCAGTCGTAAAGTCTTATTATAGTACTAATTTAGTACAGCAGTAATTACAACTTAATTAATACTGTCTATATCACTGAATGACGACTTAATAATAATAAGGAACGATCTCATAATGACAGTTGAGTACCTACACTGACCGCACTCGGGACGTGATTGCGTTGAGGTTATTAATGAATCCTAGTCTGGACTGTTATTACCGTTCTATTGGTTTACTAAGACTATTTGTTTTACGATTTGAAGATGCCCGGGCCTAGTCAGCCTTATGGAAAGCCTGTCTCTGCTTCTAGCATATACACCGTGGCATTTTAGTTGTCTTACAAAGGTGGTCCACTCAATGTATCCGTCATAAAATACCTCTAGGCGTGATTAAAACATTGCTACGATTAATTAAGATAATGGGTACAAAGAAAAATTAATGATGGTTTAGAATTACGATAAACCCTCCCTGTTAATAATGTTTACGTATCAAACGGTAGAAGATATCTAGCTACCTACCATTACATTCCATCATTAATTCCATCCCCATAACAGGGTGTCAACTACAGGGTGCAAACTACGTCATGCGTCTTAATGAATGATTTTTTAATTATGCATATGTTGAAAGATATTTTTTTTTTTAAATAAATGATTAGTAGTCATTGGATACATGAAGTCGGTTGCCGTTGTAAGACGACTGAAATATCACGGTGTATAAATGAAAGCCTATGCTATACATATTATAAATTAAACTCAATTTTCGGGTGTGAACGCGTTGTTCTCTTTGATGCGAGTTTCACCATCAATTAGAGACTTCATTCCGAAAGGTTTATGTGTATAAAACGTTTAATAAAATAGTACTAAATAATAATATATTATATTATAATACGTTTAATATTAATATTGAATGTATAATAGAAAACTTATATAGTCATATAATTTTAATAAAGAAATCTTGATCTCTTGTCAAGTCAACGGGCGGGTCGCTAGTCATTATGCAAACTTACAAAAATATAAAAACGTGGTCATAGCATTTTCTTCTCCAAGATTTTTCCGAATTACTGTATACGTCGCCTCGTCAACTCAACAGCATTTACGTGTTTTTATTTCTTAATCAAGACATTAATACAAATGCCTACTCGTATATACATAAAGACCTTTTACCGCAACAATAGAAGAACTAAGTATATAAGAAGCAACTTCTGAGTTCCTAAGGTTTACGATAAGTACTGACCCTTCCCTGTGTATTCTGTATTCGTAAAAGGCTAGGATAAGGGACGGGTAGTATTGTATACAGTGTGTGCGAAGCGGGGAAATGCTGAAAGGAGGTCTTAACTGTTTCACTAAAAGGTACTTTTTTGTTTTAGTACGATACATTTCCTTCCTTTTTATCAAACTCTACGTCTCTCTTTATAATAACCCCATAAGGTGTTGCGTACGATTTGCGTGATTCTATTTTTAATTAATTAATCTGTTCAATTGTGGCTACGTAAGTAATCAATCAATCAATCACTTTATTTTCTCCCCACAATATACATACATTATATTTTACATTGGTCAGATTCGACAAAGATACACAATTCAGGTAAGTACATATTGTGGAAGACTGGTGCCTAAGCTAGGCACATGACATAGTCTGTGTTTCAGGACACCAGGATCCCACCCCATTACATTTTTATTTTATAAACTAGCTGTGCCCTTGACTTCGTCCGCGTGGAATAGATTTTTTTTTACTATTATTTATATATCAATAAAAACAAATAAAAATTCTAAAATAAAAGTAGCCTAAGTTACTCCTTGTTACATCAGCTACCTGTCAGTGAAAGTCCCGTCAAAAACGGTCCAGCCATTTCAGAGATTAGCGGGAACAAACAGACAGACAAAAATTTAAAAAAATGTTATTTTGGTATATGATAGAAACCCTATTGCTGGTACTGAATCACTATACATAGTTTCAGCTCAAAATAAAATACTCACAGAATTGGTACCAAATTTTCGGTTTCATATGTTTCTTAAATTCAAATCATAACAAACGTGTCACCGCACTACGTAGGTCAATAACTTTCCACGTTACTTGCCAATATCACGATAAATCTCTTCCGAGTGATGAGTTTGCTTCAATTTGTTTTGGTATCGATGTATTAAAAATTCTCACAACTTCCGAACATATAGAGATAGGATTAAAAAACCCTTCCAATATCGTTTGATATCATCCAAAGAAGCCGTGCCTTTGGTATGTCCCTTTCCGTTACACGTTGTATATTCATATGCATGTAGCAAAGACCGGTTATTTTAATATTACAAACAGACACTCCATTTTTATTTATATGTATGTAATAATGTATGTGTACTATTAAATTAATAAATAAATAAAAAATGTATAGATGTATAGATTAAATGCATAGATGTATAGATGTATAGATTATGTACTAAGCGCACTGACAGAATGTAGTAAGGAGTCATACGACATTTTTTTTTTTGTTTTGTGTGTAATACTAGCCAAATAGGGCGATCCATGGATGGGACCATCTTTACATACCAAGACGCGCCTTGGTTGGTCCCGGCTGTCATTCGTAGATCGACAGTCGTTACGCGTGATCAGACCGTCCATGCCTCGGTTGTGCCGCGGTGTCATTCGTAGATCCTTGACAGTCGTTATGGGTCGTCAGAAGCCCGCAAGTCTGATAACCAGTCATAAAAATGGGTATCGTATTGCCCAGTAACTGGGTTGTGTAGGTCAGATAGGCTAGAAGCCAATCCCAACATAGTTGGGAAAAGGCAAGGCAGATGATGATGAAATATGTTCAATTGTTGGTCCTACGTTATTGTCAATAACCAATAATAATACCTTCACCTTATGCTGGCCTAGCGTGAGGAGGTTCAATAGAATAAGAGCCAGCTTATATTGGGTTTGTTACCAGTGACGTGCGCTCTCCCGCATCTATAGACCATTTGCACATGGACTCCACTAGGTTTTAGTAGGTTGTTGGTGCTTGTGGAGCCTTAGGCATTGGGCCACTAATATTCATGGCTAGGATTAATGTACTGAAGTCTTGAAAGGTAAAAATGAATAAAAAAAGAGGGAAAGAAGAGAGGATTTTTTTATGACTTTACCGTGAGCGAAAACTAAGGCTGTTTAAAGAAAATATTCCGCACGATTTCCAGAAAGCCTTGAATAGAAACGGCCTATAACAACTATTTAAATCGGCCAAATAAAATGTTATTGCCTGAGCTAGAATAAACGAAACATTGTTCGAACATTAAAAACTTTTGCAATCGTCAGTATTGTTTTCTTTCTTTCTTATTTTAAGTTTCACGGAGCAGATTTCTACAAAAGTTGGCACAGAGCCTTAAAACGACCCGGAGAAGGACTCAGGGCGTAGAAAAAGAAAGTCTGAACGAAAAACTTATGTTTCGTTCGAGGCAAAGAAACGCCCAGTTTCACTTCAATCCTGTTGAATGCACGGTAGATTTTTATAAATATTGGAACATACCGTAAAATTCTTAAAAAAAACAGTGGCACTCCGGGAGCGCCGACAGAAGTGAAAACTTAAACAATTATGTGTGTATTCTTTGAACAGTGTCACGAGTTCAATTGTTTTTTTCCATCTCAGAAAATGCCCAACGCGCCAAAAGTAGTTGTCACTTAAAAAATCCTGGAAAAGGACTTCATTTATTTATAGGATGTGAGTGAAACTATGGCTATCAGCATGTATGAATACGCAGAAAACTAACCGTAAACATAACATCACGCCTTGTTTCCCCGAAGGGTTGGATAGATGTGTACTTTCATGTTTAAGTTCCAATATCTGGATGACAGATTTTTTTGGTTTGACGTTTTCTAAAAACGAAACCTAGCTAGATCGATTTATTGCACCCGAAACTTCCTGCATACTAAATTTTATGAAAATCGTTGGAGCCGTTTCCGAGATTCAGATTATATATATACATATATACAAGAATTGCTCGTTTAAAGGTAATAGGGGGTGAGCCTATTGTCATCAACCGGGCACAAATTTAGAATCCGGGCTGCTACTGAGAAATTCCAGATAGAAAAACCCAGTAACATTTTGTTAATCGAACCGAGTACCTCATGCTCAGCAGTAGCGCTTGCAACCACTACACCAACGAGGCTGTCATAAAAATATTCGTAAATAATTGAAACTTAACATTGAACTGAAATCGCCAGCCAATCATCAAACATCTTTCGCTCTATAAAAGTCTATCGAAATGGACATTCGACTCACTCCGCTCATGAATATAATATAAGCCGCTCGTTCACTCGGCAACGTGTGAATCTGACACTTAGCTTTATTTGTACGGTTGTACCTACCCGCAAAGCCCGTAACCCCTAAAGATCTCACAGGCCACAGCTTTCAATTTCTACCTTTTTGTGGGAGTTGAGATCGGATTTACGAATTTAGGGTTTTGTAAATAAGTGTTTATTCGATTCTGCTGTTATTTTAAGTTCGTGTGAAGATTTTTGTGCATAATTGGGTATTTTAATATGTTGTACGATATTGTTGCGGTAGAAGTCATCATTCTCTGGACTTTGGATAGGTCCCAATTTATTTGTGTTCGGCGCACCATGTCTTTTTCATCCACACTTCTCTATTTGTCATCATCTCCGTAGTCACACCCTTTCTAACCATATCATCATTCACACAGTACATCCATCGTTTTTTTGGTCTCCCCCTACTCTTATAGCCATCGACATTCATACTTAAAACTTTCTTCACGACGTTTTCCTCATTCCTCCGTAGCATACAACTTTTCAGTTATCGATGCCACTTTCAGGCTTCTTCTTGTGTACTCATTTCTTATTCTATCCATCGTGTAACACCATACATCCCTCTTAACATTCTCATCTCAGCTCCATGCAATTGCCTTTCATTGAACGCTTTTGTGGCCCAACATTCTGACCCATACAAGGTCGCTTTAGAAGATCACTTTTAAATCCCGCAGTACAGGAGAAATTCCTAGTGTGGGGCAACGTTTTTAATAAAATACATTTTCGGCCTAGCAATGCAAATGGACTATAATTTTTTATTTCTTACTTTTGTTTAAAGTAGCATGAACGTCATTTGATGGTGGAAGAAGGTAGGCATACAATGATAGAATTGGGAATACAACGTGACAAGAGTAATGTCCTTTGGCAGGGATGTTCTTTTTTAGCTGCCAGTCTTTTGGGCACTTTTCCTGTTGACAGCGATGCGGACAATTTTTCTGATTGCCTATGATTTTTGTCCTGTTTTTTTTATATACAAGGTGTAACAGAAACTAAACTATTACTATCCTTAAGCACTAAATATAACAGCTGGTATAGAATCACTATACATAGTTTCAAATCAAAATAAAATACTCTAAGAATTGATACGAAATTTTCGGTTTCATATGTTTCTTAAGTTCAAATCATAACAAACTTGTCACCGCACTACATAGGGCAATAACTTTCCACGTTACTTGCCAATATCACGATAAATCTCTTAAAAGTGATGTCTTTATTTCAATTCGATGATTTGTTTTCTGGTATCAATGTATTAAAAATTCTCATAACTTCCGAACACGTAGAGATAGGATTAAAAAACCCTTCCAATATCGTTTCATATCATCCAAAAAAGCCGTGCCCTTGGTATGTTTATACCCTTTCCGTTACACGTTGTATATACATGTAAGGACATATTATTATGATTTGAAGACTACTAATAAGGCGATGCAATACAAATAAATGCTAACATTTTTACATGGTTTTCCGAATCACTAAACCATTACAAGAATTTCTAAAAACAATTATTTTGAATCTTTGTAGTCAATCAAGAATAACAAAATTGTAGTAGTTGATCTAGATCATTCTGTAATAAATTGAAACTGAAGTAAAGATTTATTCAACCAGACAGTTTTCACCAGGGATTGAAATTAAATAAAATTTATTTCTCCTCACTGTAGCTAAAGTCTTTTATTTTACGTTGAATAGTAAATAGATTTGCAACAAATTCGAAATCCTTTATTTCATTTAAGTCTTATTTAAAGGATATTTATTTGCATGCAAAACCTTTTAAAGATACAATTATTATTTAAAGCATTTTAGAAAGGGTCCTTAGGAAAGTTTTTAAATAAAACACGTTTTTAGTTTTCAAGTTCACTCTACATTTAACGTCAGTTTTCCATTAAGAGAGTACCTAATTTTATTATTTGAATGCTTAGTCAGGGCCTAACTCTTACGCACGGGCAGTTTTATATCGCGATTATTTTTTACCGCCACTGGATTTTTAACTTACGGTGTTGAGCCGGAAATTGACAATCAGACGGAGTACATACCAACAAGACAAAAAAAACACACTGTTAGATTTTAAGCGATACTGTCGTGTCTACCTATCCCTAACAAATGAAAGGGTAGAAATAGACTACACAAATTAAATTTAATACAAGGAATAAAAAACAGAGGAGCTATAAAAAGGTACCTGGCTAGAGGGAAACGCCCTCTATTGAGAGATGAGGAGGACAATGGAGATCACTAGGTATAGCGTCAAGGGTGCGGCGACGTTTCGGTGTTCAGGGATGCGGTGACGAGTAGGCGTCCAGGGATGCAGCGACGTGTAGATATCCAGGGATGCGGCGACGTATATGCGTCCAGGGAAGTGGCAAGGTATGGGAGTTCAGGGATGCGGAGACGTGTAGGCGTCTAAGGCAGCTCCGTGGCTCCAGACATTATTTCAATAATTAGTAGCACTGCTATTAGTTTTGTGCAGCAGAGGAAACTCACAAGAATACGTCTCCTGTTTTCAGATACCAAGCGCACCGTCAGTCAGTTGGCTTCCCCAAATCCATCACTCCCTTGAATGACCCTTCAGCTCCAAAGAGTGTAATAATATTATTGGGAGTTCAGCTCTCTCTGTCCTTCAATGACTTTTCCAGCTCTGACGGCTCTGACCCTTTTTTTTTGACATTCCAAATTCCTTCCTCTTCTTCTTTTTCAGCCATAGATTTTCTTATATGCGAGTCTAGTCGGCCAAGACGTATAAAACCTCCTTCATATAAACCCAGAGTGCGTTTAAGAATCTTATAGTTATAATTTAGAATTTTGTTATTTAGTTGACAACGTAGTTAGATAGAAAAACCAAATTTAGGCTATCCAAAACGATATAAAAAGATTTTTGGTAATTACAATCGTTTGGTAATTACAAAAAGAATAAGTAGACATCAGTTTGACACGTTTGACCACAGAGTACATTATACTTAAATGTCATAACAAGAGAATATTAATAAGTAAAAAGATGGAAAATTCTAATGTCAAATCAGGTAATTCTATATAGACGAATCGTTTAAGACCGATTCGCAGAGCGTTAGCACAGAAAACAAAGAGCGAAATATAATAATGTACGAAAGTTGTAAAAGCATAATAAAACAATGATGTGGATGAAAGAAAAAAAAGTGTAAGTACAGTATCAGTAATAAACAGATACTATAATACTCATTAGCATTTACCCTTTTTTGTTGTTAAATTACAGAGGTTTTCTTAGTACTTACATCGTCGGTCAAGTGGCAAGCGCGAGTCCAGAGGCCCTGGGTTCGTTTGTCTAGTCAGACAAACTGGTTTATGGGTATTTTCCATCCGGAATTCCTTAGTTGCAGCTTGGATTTGTGCCCGGTTGCTATTGCAAGGGTCTGAAACGTACCTAATTGGCAAAATGACGGGGTAAAGGTACAGTCAGCGTCAAAAATATCGGGACGAACAGACTGTTCAAAATGATCTCAACAACGAAGAAAATTAAACTTTATCCCAATTGAATAAAGTTCTCGTCAGAATGACAGCTGTCGTTTACTGTCATCATTCTGAAACATTCCTTGTGTCACTGAGTTAATATTTAATTCTCATAGTTGTTTAGATCATTTTGAACAGTCTGTTCGTCGCGATATTATTGACGCTGACTGTACAAATGAAACGAAATTATTTATTCTGGAGAACGATGATAAATGATGGAAATAAGATATCGGATTTTCGTCTAAACGTCACAATAAAAAAAAGTTAGGCGAAGTTGACATTTTCTATCTGACTTTCCCTGAGAAGAAATACACCTCTAACATTTTTAGGAGATCCACAAAATAAAAATATATCGTCTTCTGATATCGTGACAATGTTAGAACCAAATAACAGTGAATATTTCAATGCTTTTATTTTCAATCGACGCGAAATTTCTCATGCATAAGATTTTGAAATTGCATCAATCGTCACTCAATTGTCCACACGAATAGAATGCAGCAAATTTCACATCAAAATCCACTGCTCATAAACACACAGGGAATATTGGTCGCCCAAGAAGTTATCAGTAAAATCACGCTCGTCAGGCGGATTAAGGATAGTCAGCGTTGTTAGAAACACACAAAAGATTGTAGCTTAGCTGCATGGTCAGCAAGAAACTACAATGCCCATCAAGAAGGGACATGGACTATGACGAGTAGCACGCAGTTCATACCTACGCTACCTAATCTCTTAGCTCGCTTTTACAACACCCAACAATACACTACAACTAAAGATAAATAAGGTCGACTATTCATTGAAGGAAAATAATAGTTTAAAAAACTAAAAAACACGCTTTAAAAACCAAACTAAAAAATTAGAAAATAATTTAATTCTATTAAAAAGCGTGGGGTGCTTTTTGAGGTATTTTATAATCAATTAATATCAAGCACCCCACGCTGTTTAATAGAATTAAATTATTTTTTAATTTTTTAGTTTGGTTTTTAAAGCGTGTTTTTTAGTTTTGTAAACTGTTATTTATTTACTATTTTTTAGTTCTTCTTGCTTGAAAAGCGTGATTTTTAATTTTTTTTTTGTATTTTTTTCTGTTTTTTTTTAAATTTCTGAATTGTCATCGGTCCTCGATAAGTCTACAAAGTTTCAATGAAATCTGACCGTTTGAAGTGGGTCAAAATAGCGTCCAAAGGAGTCGGTTACATACAAACATACAAACAAACATACAAGTGAAGCTAATATAAAGCGTGTAAAAAGGACAGGCTGTATGCAGAAAGTGGAGGTTACGGTGTTGTGGCGAAGCTTGGGAAAGGCTATGTCCAGCAGAGGACTGCGACAGGCTGAGTTTTTTGATTCACATGTCATAACATCACGCCTTCTTTTCCCTGAAGGGTAGGGTAGAGGAGTACCTAACTGGTGACAAAACATATCACCAGTTATGTAAGTCCCATGTGATAGGGGGCGAGCATACTGCTATCAACCGGGTTTTGTGCCCAGGCTCCGGGCTGCTTCTGAGAAATTCCACAAAGAAAAACCCAGCAATTCTTTGCCTGACCTGGGAATCAAACCTAGGTCCAGCGGTCATGGTCAGAAGTAGCGCTTGCGAACACTAGACCAACGAGGTGGTCAAAGAAAAGAAAACATTTAATTCAAAGAAAATAAAGAAAGAAAATGAGGAAAATAAAGAATATCTCAATGCAAGAAGAGCCAAATACTCAACAGGCGTTTAAGTAAGAGCCACTGCAGAGCAAATACCTCTTCTCATACGAGAAAGAGCGAGTATTAAATTACTGTACAATGTAAATAAGTCGGAACTCATGGTCTTTAAGAAGTGTCCAGAAAATGTACCACCAATAAAAAATTACAATGTATCGATTCGTCTGGTACACCAGTTCAAATACCTTGGACATGTTATCGCTGACGACCTTAAAGACAATGCCGTTAATGAGCGGGAACGCAGGGCATTAGCGGTGCGGGAGAATATGCTGGCCCGTAGGTTCGCGCGATGTACAGATGCGGTGAAAATTACGCTTTTTAAAGCATACTGCACATCTCTTTACTCGAGCGCGCTATGGATCAGCTGTACTAAACGTGCCTCCAAAGCATTGCGCGTTGAATACAACAACGCTTTTAGTTATTGCAGTGCATCTGCAATGTTTGCTCGAGCCAGAGTGTATAGTTTCTCAGCTGTAGTGCCCAAAAAGAATGCTTCTCTTCTCACCAGATTGTGGGACAGTAGCAACAGCCTCTTGGAAGGGATTGCTGATGGGCCTGATGAAAGCCCTATAATTAGGCATTTTATTAAAACCACCCTGTCGGTATTAGAATTTAATTACTAACAGTAAATAAGTTAAATTGTTTACTAACATCTAGAATTGTAAGTATTTTTGTATTTTAATTATATTGGATCTAGTTGTCTGCTAAATAAATAAATAATAATAATAAATGGAACGAATTAAAAACAAACCACAGACTACTCATATATTTGCTTATTAAAAAAGTTATGTCCGCATTTTAGTTCCGCCGAACGAACAGAGGTTGACCCCAAATCTGTCAATGATTTATTAAAACAATAATGTTCGGTGATGTATCAGCTGATATTTATTAGCGTAATATACGCATTGACCTTTCTATGAGGTAACTAAGGATGATTGATAGTGCGAAGAATTGGAAAATTAAAGGAATATCTACTACAATGCTTCAATTTGTGTTCGTAATACACTGAGCTCGCAGCACATTTAATGCGATCGTATTGTATCCCTATAGTCAGCAAACGTGGTCGATTGCAATTATTGCATCGAACCTGAAAAATGAAGAGTTACGTGATTGTGAGCTAAACGCTACGGAGTTAAAACAATAATGGATGAGAGATGATTGACAAGGTCATCATCATCATCATATCAGCCGAAAGACGTCCACTGCTGGACATAAGCTTCCCCCAAAAGAGGGGGATTTGCCATAATCGCCACGCGTGGCAGGCGGGTTGTTGATCGCAGTATGGTGGTCAAATGCATAGAGAACGCTGCTGCCCATTCTCTAGTAAGTCCCTTAGTCGCCTTCTACGACACCCACGGGAAGAAATGGGATGGTGCTATTCTTTTACATCCGGCACCACACTTATTGACAAGGTGATAGAACAATATTATCATGATCTCATAGAGAGACATAGATGCTCAAACGGTTGAGTCACCAATGGAGAAAAGGTACGGATTGCCTCTTAGCTAGGGGAGATGTCGACGTGTCTCGCCTCGTTGTACGCAAGCTAAATCATCGTTTACAAAAATTAGCTACGCGCGCACTATCACTGACACATGGCCCTTGCTCGGGCAGGGGTTGATTTCGCGCATTTACGCTACAGTTTTTCTCTTGCTCAAATCGATTTATGCACACATTCACACGCGCTAGTAACACGTTTTTAATCCACTTTGTGTATCTTGATGATGTTCAAATACCTACTTCCTATCACTGTAATTAACATAATGTAGTGTTTTACGAATTGCTGTCATCCTACACCAATTCGAAGGTACCGTACTATAGTAGGTACCATAACTAAAAAAATAAAAATTAAAAACTATTTTCAAACACAAAAAACACAACTGACTTCCGAAAAAAAAAACTACAAAGTGAAAAATAACTTTAATTTCGAAAGTCGGTGGCCAAAGTTGAAATACTGATACAAATACACTTTTTAGAAGTCGGTTAATTGACATTTATTTTTCGGCAATTCGATTAATACTAAAGCTTGTTTGAATGAATGAATGATATTTATTTCCTTGCAAGATTATAGGTACCTAACATACCTTATTAAGATTTAAGATCTCTGGGTATAATATGGGTATGGCTAGGGGTGGTATTGGATCTATATTTGGCATTTCAGCCATGCAAATATTTAGATTACATACAATACAAGAATACAAGAGAGAAACAGTAACTTAGTCAGTCAGCCTTGAATTGTCACACGGATTGGAAACTTGAATTTCATTTATAGAAAAGGGCCCAATTTGTTAATTAGTCGATCCATAAAAGATGAACCATAACAGAATAAATAAAAGCAAGCATCGATCAAGAGCCAAAAACTTTCGTAATGTGACTTTACATGTCCCTGTTGTCTTACAACCTTTGTCCTTTACTTTGAAAGGGCGACAGAGCGAGACGAAAGACGACACTTCGCCCTTAAAACTTGCTAAACCAATTATTAAGTTCGTCACGAGACTTTTGAAAACTATTTCTAGTTAGCAAAAGTTGTTTCCTATTTTTAGAGTTGAGAATTTTTAATGATTTGCTGAGAGATTATTGATCGCAATTGAACTAACTTTGGAGAGTAAAATTCTTAAAAGTAATTTTGGTCATAAAGCTATGACAGTGGTGCCACCACATATCGGCCACACAGTGACACCTGTCATGAAAATTATGGTACCGGAGTTTGACTTTACCGATTACGAGTGTCAAAAAAGACTCTTGGGAAGCACACCAACTCAATTTCAATTCAGTAAGTTCAAAAACTAAAACCCGACTACTGCAAAATCACGCTCCAAAAAGTATAAAACGAGAATATATTCTCATCTGAAAGCCGCTTATGCCACTTTGCCCTCAAGCTTATGATCATAGCCTATAACCGGCAAACGATGAAAAGACGCTTCTAACGATACCTCATGTAAAATTATGATAAGAAGTTTAGAAGTTATGAGGGACCAGATGAACACACATATGACGGAGGAGGCTCTTTATCATCATAAGCACTCATCGTTGGTCCTCTTAACTGTGGGCGTCAGTGGGTACACCTACATACACACCCACAAACACACATACATTCTGGTCAAAATGATAACCCTCCTTTTTGATTTGCCGCTGTCGGCTAAAAATTACATTTCAGTGACGTCATTCGACGGTAAATTGCGGACGCTATGTGGCGGCCACCGCAGACTTAGGAAGCCCTTATACTAAACGCCCCCAGACGTAATAGCAATAAAACTTCTATTGTGTCTCGTACAGTGTCCTTCAACCGATTAAGCTAGGGTTTTCTAAGACTGCGCTAAGTGGGTATGTTTTCTGAAAATGTATTTCCAACATGGATCCTGGAAATACATTTAAGATCCCACAATTAATTTAAATTCGTGCGAATTGCCTATTGAATGATATCTAATACCTTTAAACGAGCATTTCTTGTATTTATGTATATATATAACGGGATATCAGGAGGGCCGGGCTGTTGCATCTGATTGCTGTTTCGTGACTTCGTCAGCACGGGAATCCATAGTGGGCGTTAAACTTCAGGAAACGTTGAAATAAATACGCTGTAGCGTTGACTGTTCACTATTTTAATTTTACAGACACTTAAATGACTTAAACAATTAAGGATTGCAGCAATAATTAACGATTTAGAGCCAATGGGTTTGCGAGTGACCATCACGTGCAACGGCTCTCAACAACTGACTGAATTGACTCGACACGACGTCGCCCGCCATGACAGACGCAACTCCATTCGGTGTTACCCGCTCTTAATTAAAATTACCATTTAGTTGAATTCAAATCGATTAATCGTTAAAATAACAGAATAATGACCAATTATTAAAAAAATAACAAAATAAATTAGAACTCTCGAAATTAACTGATTTTCATTATTTCATAATGTCACGCGCCGTTATATATAATCTGAATCTCGGAAACGGCTCCAACGATTTTCATAAAATTTAGTATGCAGGAAGTTTAGGGTGCGATAAATCGATCTAGCTAGGTTTCGTTTTTAGAAAACGTCAAACCAAAAAAAAAACGAGCAAAGCTCTGTCATCCAGATATTGGAACTTAAACATGAAAGTACACATCTACCCAACCCTTCGGGGAAACAAGGCGTGATGTTATGTTTACGGTTAGTTTTCTGCGTATTCATACATGCTGATAGCCATAGTTTCACTCACATCTTATAAATAAATGAAGTCAAACGTCAAACCAAAAAAAAAAAGCCGAGAAAGTTCGGTCATCCAGATATTAGTATTTAAAAGTGTCGATTTGCCGGATTCTGACAACTGAATTTGTACGAATCGACTAATGAGCCGATTTTTTTGTGGGATTTCAGTTTTTATTAGTTACCGCCTGTGGTTGATATTGTAAAAGCAATCTGAGTTCTTCACTGCTTTATTGAAATTCTAGTGTACCTACCCGTACGTGTGCAAATAGAAAATCTAGTTGAGTCAGCCACGATCCCACTTTCAGCAGGTGAATGTTTCATGAAAAATTCCTCGAAATATTTTACGCAAATTCATACGTGATGTGTGCTGTTCCATTTTTTTTTTGTTTTCATGACATTGTTAGGATAATAATGTATAAAGAATTAGCATTGCCATTCAACGTGGCAATGCTGCCAGTCTTCTGGGCACGTTTCCTGATGACAGCGACGCGGACGAATACTTTGACGCCTAAGTCTCCTTGTGTTTTTGTATTTATTTGTTTAGTTAGTTAGTTAGTATAATGTATTATATCCGTTTGGAGGGAGAACGACTATTGAGTTTGCTAGGTAAAGAATTTGACGACGGGACGAAAAAGTGTTTTGGCCCGTCTTATATTTGATTACTAAGTTTATAAAACAAAAACTGTTTAAGTACCTTATCCGTAGTAGTCTGCAAAGATTTATAATCATAAAATCCGTAGTTATTCTATAACCCAGTTGTACTTTAATAATAAGAGGATAATTATCAAGCCTTTTAAAGTACCTTGTTTTTTTACAACGTTCATTCAAAAGCCTACAAAAATTTACAGGAAATAATTCACGGTATTCATAGCAACAGCACAGATTATATCGGATCAAAACGATTCCGGGAAATCGCGAAAAAATCCTGAAAAAGCCAACGAAACTCCAGTTAATTACGTCTTTTTACCCAAACTAATTAATGAAGGTAAAAGCTGAAAAACATCTCACCTGAGACTGACGGAGGGTCTTATTTCCGTAATATACTTTTTATAGCCTGTAAAACGGGTTCTTTTGGCGAAGTTACTATTGTAAGGCTTTCCTTATCTAGAGACTTTAAGGCGACCAGTATTTTTAAGAGTAGACCGTAAGTGGCGTCCGTAAATATTGCCTGTTGTTACTAGAATGTTGTTGTGTTTAGTAAGTAAAGCTTGCAATGGCAAACGCATGAATGTTTATGTTGGTAATGCAGGTAATTAAATTGTCATATAAGAATGTAGTCATTCAAGTACCGAGGAAGAACTCATTACACGAACTTAGACAAAAATACGACCAAAAAATTACGGATTTTAAAAAGCAATCAACAGTTAAACTTACCTGCATGCTTAATCTTTGTTGTCCATTATATTTATTTACTTCATTATTATTTTAACAATTAATTATTCTGTCTCCAGAGCCTTGTTGCGTTGGCATCGGCGACAGGGGCGCACGTTGCAGGATGAGCCTGACATGTCACAACATAAAATGATGGATGATTTTTACCCTTTCCAAAATGCAATATACAGGCTCTTTAAAGCAGAAATTCCAAGCACTTTATCGCTTTACCGAACAATATAAGGAAGCTTCACATCACCCTCATCTCCTGCCATTTACTATGCTGTATAATATCTTGGAGGAAGATTGCCAGGAACGTCAATTTTTGCATCGGATCGTCGTCGTCTGCGGCCGGCGGCGTTTATCGAAATTCCATCACGATCCGAGAATGGCGATGAGGCGTCTACCTGTGCAAATGGAGAAATATATGGGTAGACTTATAAGACCCGTAATTGATTTTGTTAAGACACTTCTTAATGGGAGTTTTGTAGGCGTTGGTTTGGTTGGCTATGGATAGAGTAGCCGCTAACAAAATTGGTGCAGTAAAAAAAAGGCTTGTAGCTAGATAATGGGCCGATACAGGCTGAAGATGACGTTGATCATGTAATATTGACAGTGACGTAATATCTCTCAATGATTAAATTAGACTGCGCTTAGTGTAGAATGCTGAGCATAATATTGCTTCAGTCGCAGCTGGTCCAAAAGCCAAAGCTGACATTTTGAAATAAATGAGGCTGACAAGATCGATGATGAGGAAAAAGACTGACGCTAATGTGAGTATGTAAAACTTCTACTTAAAAGTAAAATCATGTGCTGCTATTTGAAACTTACACCAAGAACGTACCGTTAAACCTATTAGAGATAGCAAGGTTGATCGCAAACACGTGTCAAAGTTGTTATCAAATCCTAAAAGTAGATAGTTGCTATATTACCACCAGGGACTATCTACCATCTTGAATTAGAACCCTTAATTTAATTAATAATATCCATCAAATAAGGTGAAGGAAAGCCGAAGTTAGGCTCTTAACAACTTAAGGGGAACTCAATTTGCATTTGAAAAGTTAAGGGTTGTGCGATATTAGATGTTAATTTTCAATTCCAAACTCGATAATGGTTTTCATCTTTTTGTTTTAACTTACTTAGATAAAATAAAGTTTTAATTTTACTGTTATTTGAACCGAACTAAAGTGATTATCTGATAAAACGGTCAGTATGATCCTATATTTTGGAGTATTGTCCCGTATCTTCCCAACAGTTGGTATTGTGCCATCTTTTTTATGTGTGTCATGAAAGTCTGACCCGGAATATGTCTAGACTTTAAAAGAGCTTGCTTCGGTCTTTGGTCATAGAGTAGTCAGTTAGGAAACGCCGAACTCATCTCGTTTTGAAACATAATTTTGACATGTAGAAGTGTTTTTTTAAACCAATTTACTCATTTTAATTTGAAATGCTGAAATGCATAGATTTTTCCTGTTTCCAGACTAACTTGTTTCCCAAATAAAATGTTGAAGTACGCTCGTTGAAGAGGAACTAATTATGTTCAACACTTATCCTATCTGTGTGTCGTCACTTCTAAATCGAAGTTCGAATTTATCTCGTAAATTTTCTGAAAACTTGAGGGGTAACACACTTTGTATTCAAAAGCGAATGAAGTTCGTATATCAATTGCTTCTATCTTCAATTGTGTATGTTTTGTGCATGTTCGGTGTGTTTATTAAATTCCTATAGGCGCTCGGATCCTGAATTGTGTATCACGGAATGAATAGTCGCTCAATTGTATTGTTTTAAATTGTAGTGAGACGTTGAGAGTAAAACTTTACGTAGAAAGACGTTGCTTAAGGTGAATCTAGTCCACATTTTTCCCTTAAAAACTTCGGGAGTGTTTTACTCCACTGTTCGACAAAAAATGAAACATGGTATGGTTTTGTATTATTATTTATATTGTCTGTACGGAAAGAGAATACTAATATAAAAGCCATTAATAAGTTAGGAGCCAACAAAGATTCGTTTTTCTTGCTAATTTAACCTAACTTTGGGCGTGTTTCCGTAATAAAAGAAGCTTAAAAGCTGAAAAACCAAGTCGGTACCGACAAAGCTCAAATATCTAATTGGTCTATTATTGATCATTGATCTAAGCAGTGGTTTTTTTATAAAACCCGATCTTCCGAAGGACTTTTCTTAATTTTTTACGCACTTGTTGTACTATAAATGATCCTGCATCTCACTCAATAATGTTGTGCGTGTAGACTAGCTTCTAACTGCTCATCACTTATACTACCACTGTCGGACACGATGCTTGGTGAGACAGCGTGCTTTTTAGCCAGGCCCACCAGTGAGTTCGAGCCCGCGACTAGGTTCCCCTTAAAGGGTTGGATGACACACCTCTCCTTGCTTCGGAAAATATGTTAAGCCATTGGTCCCAGCTGTCCTTCTTAGATCTTTTACAGTCGCTACCGGGTAGTTAGAAGCCCAAAAGTCTGACAACCAGTCTTACCAAGGGGTAACATATTATCCAGTAACTAGGTTATGGAGGTTAGATAAGCAGTCGCTCCATGTAAGATCCAGCTGCATGCGGTTAGACTGGAAGCTAATCCACATAAAGTTAGGAAAAGGCAAGACAGACGATGAGTTACTTAAAGTCACATCATAATCAAATGATGCTTCTTAATGGCACATATACAAATAGTGTATGTATATACCTATGTGCCATTAAGAAGCAACCTTTGATTCATTAATTCGAAGATGTTATAAACGCCTAATAAGTATTAAAAATGCCTTGATTTTTGTCAGTAATGTGTACAGTGCTTGATTGCTAACTTCACAACCAAGCAACAAGACAGAAAAAATTAAGAAATAACTCGTATTCAACCTACGAAACTCAGAATAAATATTCATCAATCAAAAATATATCCGGAAAATCAGAAATGAACATTCGTTTGATGTTGAATAGCGGCAAAGCCATTCAATGCCGCAATACCGCAATACCGTTGCCGTAAAACTACCTTTCAAAATCACACAAATCAATCGGACGTCAAATCACGGCATTTGCGGATGTTTTTCCGGTACTTAGGGGAATAAAAAAAGTTTGTTCTCGTATGTAAATTCGCCAGGGGACAAGGGGGACCGTTGCGGGGAAATGGGCCAAGTTTTATGTGTGCCTACTACATGCTACGCAACATGGAATGTTATTTTAGGTAGATATGTTGTGTGTAGGTGTGTTATTTTTTTATGGGAGTAAAGCTGGCAGTAGATATGATGATGATATGATGGTAAATATATGGAGAATTGAAACCTTCTTTTTATTAATTATTTTTTTGTTTTGTAGGTATTAAAATCTGTTTATCCAAGAGTATTCACATACCCATCAATAACAGAACAGGCTTATCGTTAATTATGGATCCAAGATATATATATATTCTATAATTAATTAAAATAGTTTTTTTTTTCAAATTAGAAAAGATTAAAAAAAATGTTTTTGTTTAAATTAATCTCAAGAATTGGGTTATCCCTAAGAAAGTCCTGATTTAATCATTGATTTACAAGGGTAGATTAAGAAATTCATCAGCGGACTAAAATACACACAAACACGAATCTGTCGCAAAATTCGGATTACACTTTGATGGCACTGCCCTGTGCGCATGCATGGCTTTACTTACATATGTATAACACGGCCGTTACCTCTTCACCGTATTCTATAAATCGAGGAATATGAAGTTCCACAAAATGTAGACATGAGTTCTTCCAACGTGACTTTTCAATTTCGGCGCTTTCATAATTTGGTAGCTTGGTCACGAATTTCCATAACACACGGGCTGACGAAATTGCTAAGAAATTACTTCGTGTACACACACAGCTGCACCGGTTGCTTGGAAACTCGGAAATAAGGTAACAAAGCTTATTTCCTGTTATGACGTCAGGAGTTTATAACAGTTGAATTTTGAATTTAACATAAATAGGTACAATACTCGTGAGTTCTTCGAAGTTGATTGTTAATTTATTCTTTGTTGAAAATTGTAATTAGAAGTTCTGAGGTCTTTTAACTTTCTTTGTTTAATTTTAATGTATTTTTAATTAAGTTCGTAATGTGTTCAAAGGTTAAGTTGTATTTATGTTTTGAGATTTTTAAGAAGAAGTCTCACACAACACCGACTTTTGTATTAGGTACAATAAAAATAAGTATGTTTATTTTTCTCTTCACAAATGTACAGTGGTCGTGCTTAAAACTAGCTTAAACTAGATTAGGTTTACACTTTTGAGAGACTGATGTTTGAAAAAGGGATTGCAAGCAACGCATGTGGTACAAGGTATAACCAGACTAAATGATGGTTCCTGCACATTTTGATAGATCTCGCGGATAACTAGGTGCTCTAAATTCCTTTTCCAATTGACTACCAGGAGCAGCTGTGTCAATGAACTGTCGATACTCCGCAACAGAATCCAATAACGTTGAAAGTGACACGCTGTACCCATCGCACATTTGCATAAAACAAAACCGTACGCGCTCCAAACCGCGACTATATTTTTACACACTTCAACATTTTCAACTCCGGAAAGCCAAAAGCTGTTAGATTCGATATATGGTAGGAAAAAATAAATTGAGAAAAAATCTTGTGTAACTCCAGAACTCAACCTTATGTGTTACAGATAAAGTTGATAATTGAGTGCAGTATACGTTTTATAGTGATGTGCCATGCGGTGGCAGGGCTCGAATATTTATTGCGATATTTTGTTTTATAGTAAATTGATTTATACAAGGATGTCATGACTAAACCTAATAATGATGCTCATTTGTAGATCAAATAAAGTAACGTGTATGTCGTTTGATGGTAATGTAAGGCAGGCATAAAATAATAGAATTGGGAATACAATGAAACGAGTATAAAATGTATTTTGGCTTGGTCGTTCTTTGGCCAAAGAATTAGAATTTGCATTCAACGTGGTTATGCTGCCAGTCTTCTGGGCACGTTTCTAGATGACAGCGATGCAGACGACGTACTACGATGAATATGTGTCCTTTTGTGTTTGTATTTATTTGTATAGTTAGTCAGTAGTTTAATTTAGAACCTAGTGTAAATAAATAGTTGCGTTAAATATGTAAAAGTTATGTCATTGTAGATTTTAAAACGTTTAGAGGTGTTGAGTTTTCATCGATCGGTGTAAACAAAGCACCATCTACAAAGAGGTACTTCTAAAGTTCCTACAATAACTTTTCGGAGATAGGTATGTAAAAAACCCTATGTGGAAATAAAAGGGCTGAGTTCAGAGCAAAAGTAAAATAAATATCACCAACCGGTATATTCTTATCAATAAACTAGGAAAACATCGCAGTAAAAAAATCACATCTTGTCGTCTTTTCCCGTCATACAAAAGTTAGGTAACTGTCATTCTCCCTTTTGGAAATATCTTCCACGTCATCCCAAGCATACTTCATCATACACACACACACTACATCTATCTCACTTACACCTTAGCTTTCAGCTCTTTCACACAAGTCTTGCATTCATCAAAGTTCCATTCCTACATGCATGGTTTACAATGTACTAATCATTACATTTTTAAATGATTTCACATGAAAAAATCATTATCAAATTAATGTCGCTTGTAGGTAACCAATTTCGTTTCAAAAATTTTCACCATCAGTTACCGGCGGCGATTCCGAATTTCAGTGGACTTTGCTAATTAAACGAATAGTCCAGATTCCGTTAATTTGGTAATTTATCAGTGCAATAAATCTGAGAGAGGCCTGACTTTTCACATTATCCAGTTTCATCATTTCCGCAGTCGGAACAAGTGAACCATTTGGTCTGTAATTAATTCATTTATAAGAGTTAAGTTTAGGATTACATTTTTAAGGGTCGAGCTGTTTGGAAGAGTCGCAATTTTTAAATACTAAATTACTGCTATTTACTTATTATTCAATAAACAATGTGGCACTGAATTAATGCACATTAATAAATTTGTTTGTTCTGAATCGTTTACTGAATCGATTTCTGTTATTAAGTAATTTTTATCCAAAAAATAGTGTCACTCACAGAAAGACGAGGCCTGTGTCCCAGCTGTGGGAACATTATATGTTACATGTTAATATACTATAGGTTTGAAGGGCACCAACCTGTCCAATTACGGGCACAAATACTTAAGTTGACATAGAATAGCCAGTTCTTTTTAATAAAGTCAATTTACTCCATCAATATAATAAATAAATGAAAAGTTATCTACTAAGTAACCGACTGTTTTTACAGAATATCCCTAAAAAGTTCCAAGTACCAAGAAATTCAAATTGAAAAAAAAAAATCTGCTTAATTTACCGAAAGCAAAAACAAAAGAACTTTGATTAACAAAGGACCCACCTCAAAGATAATGTGACATAAACTATAAAGGGAGATATGTCGCAGAATATAATAATATCAAAAGTTCAAACCTTTCAAAATAATAAAGGGTAAAAAGATATTGTTTCGAGACAGATAAGTGCACATTAATGTATTAATTATTATTTTCAAAGAACAATGTAGACTAGTTATATATCACTATCGTATTGTTTTACATGGCAGTGCCTCTGTTCACGCAGAGGTCAAAAAATAAAATAATGACATCATTATTTGTCAGAAAATAACATGGTTTAAATCGACTGAAATCGATAAAATGATAGTTATAATAATCATTTTATTATCAGGCAACTAAGGCCCATATATAAAATATACAAAATAATCTTACACAATAATAACAAACTAACACATATTAAGGACCAGCTTAGAACTATAACTAAACATGTAAAGTTGACGGCGGCGTGTTTCGCTGCGAGGTGTCACGTAACCGTCCTCGGAAACGTCGATATACGACATCTTTCGGCCAAAAGTCCTCTTTCAAGTAGTACTGTAGATGGTGGGTTGGAACTCGTACCAACCCTCAGAGTCCAGATGGTCTTCACTACTACTGGTGCTACTGGTGGTCTTCGTTTGGTACTGATACTGAATAAACTGACTTAGTTAATTCAGACGCATACCTACTCGTATATCTAATATTACTTAGTTACTAGGTAGTGTCTGCGTGTGATTTCATATTTCTTCTTTTTGCTCGGCTCCTAAGAGTCCTAGCGTGATGTTAATTCTGTCATGTTTATTCTGTAAGTGACTAATTCACAATTCCTAAAACTGTTTGTGATTTTCGTTTGCGATTGTCTTAGTGAATAAGTCGTTGAAGTGCGTTATCAATAAATAAATAAATAAATAAATGTCTTTAGCGTTTCCCCAGAATTAAGCTATCAAATGCAAAAACAAGGATTTTTTTAAAATCCGACTGGTAGTTCCAGGGATTAGCACGTTCAAACAAAAAAACACTTTGCAGCATCTATAATAGATAGGCATTCATTCAGAACCTACTTCAGGTTCAGTCGCACAATCCAAAAAATCAATACCTTTTTACCTAGGTAAAGAACGTATTTCTTTTTTGGATTGACTGTACTTAGATATTAAGTACGGATTCCCATTTTTTTGCTTTGAATCGATCTTCTGGATCGTAATCTCGTGAATCGATTCACGATCTTAATCGTATTGTATTGAATCGAACTTCCGAGATTGAGTAAGATCGTATCGTAATTTCATACAAAAATAATGAAAAGCACAGTATGCATTCCAAATTATTTATTTTAACTTAATCTACTTAATACATCTATAACAAAGTTGACCACGGTGCCTTTGCGATGACGTCTGAGATTATTTTTTTAATTGGTAGTATGCATTGCCTATTTATTGTTTTAACAATCTGTTTACACAATTTACACTGTCCACTCGTGTCACATTTATTAAAAAAACGTCCAAACGTTTGATTTTCGTGGCGGGGCCATATTAAAAAGTATTTTGGAATAATAGGTCACGCTCACAGCACAGATAAAACTCTTCCTATTGCAGTATACCTAATATAAAGCATGAAAGAAAACAAAATCAGAGAATGCTTACATACCCGACAATCAAATAAACAAAATATTATCATACCGTGATAATCACCTACCTTCACATTTCATACAATACCGCTTTTGATGAATGTAACTCGAATCAGTCGAATCTAAGCTCATTCAATGTTTATGTAGGTAATTTTACTTCATTGTAGTTCGTACGGTACGTTTCGGTTGACGTTTGGGTTTTAGTCGACAGGATTTTTTCATACGATCTATAGCGCATACGATTCGATCTGGGCGAAGGTCACATCCAGTAGAATCGATTCAAAAATCAGTTCATCGTATGGCCATGAATCGATCTTCTGGAAGATTGATTCATATTGGCCATCCCTATATTATAGTAAGATATTTTTTTTGCTTTTTTTGCATTTATTTTTATTGCAATACATTTGCTAATTCGCCCGTGAAATATGTTGCCCATCCTCTTCGTATAATTTCATACTTTTCCTCTTGCGATAGCTATAAAAAATTCTAAAAGCCTTTGTTTACTTTCGGCACCAAAATCAAAATGTAGGTCGTTTTTTATCTTTATCATTGAAGTTAAACATGATTGGTGACATGTGACTGTGCTTTAGGTACACCTCTGCTCAACCCTCCAGAAGGCGAGATGTTGTGTAATTTTTATACTGGGTGGCAGAGACATCGACGCGCAAACTGTAACCATGAATTCAACACATAATTTAGACCCTAATACAAAAATTATTGGTCGGTTTTGAAAAAAAGATCTGCTGTTTCATAGAAAAGTGCAATACCTAAACACCTAAATATATACTACTAGCTGCACCCGGGGCGGTTTCACCCGCGTAAGTCTCGATCCTGTGGAAATGTCTGAGAGGCAATTTTCGTAATTTTAAGAATTTTCAGTCTGATCTCAGTGTCAATCTGTCAAAAATAACTCGATTTTTCATATATTTTTGACATTTGGTTGTCGCTGAGAAGAGACTGCGACTAGATTTCGAACGTTTTTAATTACGAGAATTGCCCTTCAAGTTAAAAGGCATCCTATGTCCTAATCCAGGTCATGGTGTATCCATATCAAATCCTTGCTTTAAATCATAACAAACGAACATACGAATAATCAAATCTTTTCTCTTTAAAATAATATTTTAGTGAAATTATATATCTTTGAAATGGTTTAAGAATATCTGTTACTAAGCGGACCTAATGTTTGAACGTTTAAATCCACATCAACAATATTTTATTGAAATTCTTCTGAAGTAATCCATCTAAAAACAAAAGGTTGTGAATTTATTGTTCTGTTTTATTTCATTTATGGCTAACAGGAATTTTCCATTTCAGACACAAATTATCATTTCATTAATTCCAATGGATTAATCCCGAATAATTTGTCAACATTAATCTAAGTCAGGGTATTATATTGTGATTACAAATCATGAAATTGAGGCCATGAACAAGTTGTAGACCAAAAAGTCTACCCTAAAAATATCACAGAATATTGTAAAATGACCTAGAAATGTTATTGTTGTAAGACTTTAATATTTAGGTTAAATGATTATTTGTTTCAGATTTCTATCGTGCAAAAGCTTCAATTTTTGTTTCAACAAATAGATTGCACCTACTTCTTTTGAATATTGCCAAACTATCAAAATAAAATCTGTCGCGCTAGCAAGTGTTTGTGACAGGCTGTTGGTACACATATACGATTCATAAAATGCTTTGTTCTATTACAAATATTTTGTTTGATGAATCTTGTCAAACAATACCATCAGGTTTTGAAATCAAATTTGTTTAATAATATTTTAGACCCAGCGGTGTGGGCTGTACGTATGTGTATAATAAATGAATTTAAGATTTTAATTAAGTCGATAGTTTTAAATTGTGATTGAGTGGTTTGTGAATTTAGTGGGATGTTTGTGGGACTTGACTTTGACGTATTAATATTAATCCTTTATGTATACGCATCTCTTGTGGCTAAGTAATACAGTCGGGCGGGTTGATCTATCAGGTTAAGCTACACTTGCTTCGGTTGGTCCGTAGATGGGTGACAATCTTTACATGATAAGACCCCTCCGTATCTCGGAAAGCACGTTAAGCCGTTAGTTCCAGCTGTCATCCGTGGATCTCTGACAGTCATTACGGGTCGTCAGAAGCCCGAAAGTCTGACAACCAGACTTACCAAGGGGTATATATAGTGTTACCGAGTAACTGAGTTGTGGAGGTCAGATAGGCAGTTGCTCCATGTAAAATATTGGTATTCAGCTGCATCCGGTTAGACTGGAAGCCGACCCCAGCATAGTTGGGAAAAGGCTAGGCAGATGATGATCTCCAATCACTTTTGCATTTACAAATAACTTGAGAATTATTTTGCTTGAACAGAAATGTTCGCTTAAAGGGGAAAGGGAGGTATCACAAAAGCTGAACTGTATTTTCAATTATCCCATCCGTTGCAGCAGTCTATCTAAAACACGAGTCTATAAATGAACTGCAAATACGTCGATGGAACAGATCGATCGGTGCATCCCAACAGTTTGTGCTGGCTTCTACTGTTTTATTCAACAGTCTCAGCGAATTTCAATTGAATTCTGCTTGTGTGTTCGGAACGTTATTTTTTGCAAAATAGCAGTTATGTTAAGTTCACAATATATCTTGCAAAACTGGCTATTTTAAAAAGTGTATTTTTGCTGTACGGAGTTAGAATATTCTAAAGTCGCTGAACTAGCGATCGCAGACTCCCTGAATCTTATTTTTATGCTATGTTAACATAGCTAGGGACCCTGGGATTCCCGGTCCTTTGGAAGGCGTACGAGGGGCCGAAGCCAACTCGCAGAGGCGCCTTAGACATTTTACAATGCAAGTGCACCCAAGGATAAGCCCCCGGCTTGTGTTGAGCTTTTGCTGTATATGAAAAAAAAAAAAGATGTTGAAATATGTGTTTGGGTGGCTAAAATGGACTGGTTATCAAGAACTATGGAATTACTATGGCCCCTGCCTGATCAATGTTTTTTATAAACACAGTTAAAATTATTAATATGAAATTAAAACAGATAAATAAAAATTGAATAATTAAATTAAAAATAACAGCTTATGGAGGTATATTTGTTTATTATTATAAGCGGTGCTGTCTCACTATAAGCTAAAGGACTCCTTTCCCTCTTTCCACTTTTTCCGGTCTACTGCGATTGTGGGCTGGGTGGAAATACGTACAAACGTTTTGTTTTTTTAATTCTTTCGGCTGGTTCCGGCTAATCTCCGAAACGGCTGGGCTGATTTTGACGGAACTTTCACTGGCAGAAAGCTGATGTAATAAGGAGCTTTTAGTCCCGGTAACACGTTTCCGTGGGGTCATTTTCGACATCCACGTGGGCGAAGCAATGGGCAGGAGCTAGTCTAATAGAACTGGCATCATTTTAGATGTAGCCTTGCAATGAATAAATAGGTAGCGAAATATACCGGGTTTGCGGCCCAAAATAACTGATGTTTTCCTATCCTTACAGTCAATCATTTAAAAGTTCCTTTTAATGGCTCTACTTTAAAAGTTGGACTTTACTTTAAACGACGGTCTTTACCGAATCTGTAAGGATTTGCCAATCACTTCGTCACATCGATTTTAATTTTACTAGAAATAGTTACTAGAAAAACGTATTTACGTACCTTCTTTCTTTCGGCTTAAAAAGTAGCTTTTATGCAAAGCGGCACGAAAAAAAAACCACTAAATGAATGTGGCGGTGGGAATGTGTAGTAATAACTGTTGTGTGTGCTGAAATTATATACATGTATGAATAATGTACGACAAGGAGCGCGCATGGATGGAGGATGACTGGCGACACATTACCATATTTCCAGTTCAACGCATAGCATTAAGGACAAGGGTCAGTTTTATTGTCCGCCTACCGTTTTAGCATTTCACGAAGTTACTCTCTGGTTTAAAACCTAATGGGTTATGTAAACAGACTTTTGTTCGTGCCTAGGCGGGACGTTGAGGTCATCGCATAGCGGACGTAGCAACAGTGCTACGCCGTAGCATTGTCGTAGCGGGTTGTTGCTACGAGAAAATGATGAATGTTATTTTGCGTGAAATTGTTTGTGATACGAGTCACTGAAAATATCTTAAGCTTAGACATATTTTAAGAAAAGTCATGTTTTCTTTGGTGTACTACTGTAATACTGATTGTGTTGCCAGCTCAGCATTTATGACCTACCTAATCTCTCTGATCTCAAGACACAGAACATATACCGGAGCAGAATGAAAGCTTCCTAACAGCTCAAAATACTTACCTACTCAAACTACCTATAGGGCTGTCACTCGGTTAGTGCAATTAAAAAACCGGGCAAGTGCGAGTCGAGATTCGACAATGAGAACGGACAGACGGACAGAGAGACGGACCGACAGACACTGTGACTGAGGTGATCCTCAGTTCATAAGTATTCGGTTTTCCAGTTTTGTCACAAACGAACGACCAACATAAAAAATAGTGTAACTTTGAAAGACTAATGGACAGTTTGTTTAAAATGAAGTAGATACAGTACCAAAGTAACTTAAGTTAGCGGCAAGGTCGTGGCCAGGCCGTAAGGTAGGACACCTTTCCTACCTTTCTTGTTTTACTATTTCACGAACGTAAGAAGTATCTAATGCAGAAGATCAATCTCGTTAATCGTCGAATCTTGCTAAGACGGCCTACACACATATTTTAGTACTTACTTACAAACCTACTAAAACAAAAATACGATACAAATAAGTTGGCGACGAAAAATAATACGCCATTATAGGTGGAAGGTAAACCATAAGAATAATAAATAATCATTCTTATGCGAAAACCTTATCGCCATGTTAATTATTTTGGATACTACCTAACTCGTTACTAAATATGTATTTCTAATAAAAACATAAAAAATGTGAAGGTGTATACATACACAAAATAAGAAATATACTTGGTTTTCCTGCCATTGTTTGTGCACACAGTACAACAGCTTGGCATATTCAATAACAATTAAAAACTATTATAAACGTTCTCGTCGTATCGCTGCCGTTGGGGAACCTAGTAATACACTCCCGAAGTTTGTACGGGAAAAATGTGGACTAGGTTCGTCTTCTTACGGAGCTAGTTCAAACCGGTTTGTACGCGAGCCGGCGCCGGTGCTCGCCCCCCGCGCCTTGTCGGTGACACGTCACTCACACATAGCTGTGCGTGTAGTAGTGTACCTACGCACGGCGTTCGTTAATATGAAGTTTTGTTTCTGCTCGGGTATATGTTCTGTGCTCAAGATATCCATTAGGCTACTGAGTGGGATCAAAGTCCTGAAATAAAATATGTATCAACTAGCTGTGCCCGCAGAGTCATTAGATTGAATTTACGTATTATGGTTATTCAGTCATATTTATCAATACACCGTGACATTTTAATCATCTTACAAACATTTTCCACTCAATGTATCCGACACAAAATACCTCTAAGTGCGGTGAAAAAATGTTTATGATTAATTAAGATAATGGCTACAAAGAAAAATAAATAATGCTTTAGAATGATGAAACACGCTGTTAATAATGTTTACGTATCAAACGGTAGAAGATACCTACTCAGCGCACGAGTCGAGGAGATCATTCCATTTCCATTACATTTCATCTCCATAACAGGCTGTTTCAAACTACGTCATGCGTCTTAGAGATATTACATTTTAAAAAAATTTTCATATGTTCATTTTTTTTTTTTTAAATAAGAATGATTAGTAGTCATTGGATACAGTGGGCCGCCATTGTAAGACTATTAAAATGCCACGGTGTATTGCAGGTCTATACTGGTATAATTCTGACAAGCTTTTGGTTGCTTTTCCCATTCTTGTGCGGTATTGTTCCGCAGTATATGCATATGGCCTCAGATGCTCAACACATAAAACGGTCAAGTTTTGCGTGGCTTGAATTTACCAAGAGTTGCAGTGAAGCAAAACGTCGGGTGGACATTAAATATTTTTGTAGCATTAAATATTTTTACGACGTAATCGCAAGAGCCGCGTGAGCACAAATCTTGGAAAAGTGTGTAGGTTTTAAAAATGAATTATTGGATTTCAGACAGCGAGCAGTGGTTGTACAGTGGTATCGCCCCCGACTTATGCGTTGTTGCTCGGGAGTTCAAACCCAGCCAGGCACCTAACTTCGTATATTTAATATCATCACAACTGAAAACGGTGCTGCAAAATGGTGAAGGAAAACATCGTGACCTAACTGGCATGTCCTAGAATAAACAATCGAAGACATGTGACATTTACCAACCCGGTTTTTACCAACACTGGGCCCACGGTTCCGTGAGGTGCCGGACGTAAAAGAATAGCACCATCCCATTTCTTCCCGTGGGTGTCGTAGAAGGCGACTAAGGAACTTACTAGAGAACGGGCAGCAGCGTTCTTTATGCATTTTACCACCATACTGCGATCGCCAACCCGCCTGTCAAGCGTGGCGATTATGGCAAAACGCCCCTTTTTGGGGAGGCCTATGTCCAGCAGTGGACGTCTTTCGGCTGAAATGATGATGATGACTGGGCCCACGTGGTAGCCCCTCCCTCTTACAGAGAGGAGACCTGTGTCCCAGCAGTGGGAATGTTATAGGCTGATTATGATGATGATGAGTTCAGACTATAAAAAAAAAAACTATATTTTGATTTCAAATGTGCCCGTTCTTCTCCGTAGTTTTTTTTCTTCTAAACGTTGCCCGCTGGATGCGGGAAACACAGAACCGGTTGAAGTGGCTTAGGGAAGGCCTATGTCCGCAGGTTTTTTAAATATATTTTCTCTATATAAATAAAAATGACTCCCCGAAATGTATGTACGCGCATAACTTCGGAACGACTGCACTAAATTGGATGATTCCTTTTTTATGTGTTCCTTATTGTCAGGAAATGGTTTGTATATAAGAAAATTTATAAAATATATATAGATTTGATCAGAATTATTTTTTACAATCTAATACAAAAAGTGATTGACGGTATGTGATAGAATATTTTGACAGATCTTTGACGAAACAATCGACCAACTGATTTTATTTCCTCAGTCACTACTGGAGAAATAAAATATGACGGTACGATGTTCGTTGGGTCAGTTAGTATATTATAAATATATGGAGCGGACTATGCTTGGCATTTCTTTGAAGGATAAAATCAGAAACGAAGTTACCCGGAAAAGAACTGGAGTTACCGACATAGCTTGCAGAGTAAGTAGGTTGAAGTGGCAGTGGGCTGGCTGCGTTTGTCGAAGGACCAATGGCTGATGGAGCAGACGAGTCCTGGAGTGGAGAGCGCGTATCGGCAAGCGTAGTGTGGGACGCCCTCCAGCTAGGTGAACCGACGATCTTAAAAAGGTGGCTGGGACAGACTGGATGCTGAAAGCAGAGATAGTGTTGTAGCGCAGCCTGGGAGAGGCCTATGTCCAGCAGTGGACTGCTATCGGCTGAGTTGATAATTATGGTGTAAGTAAAAAGCATGGGAAGTGGTATCTAATCGTTTTTATTAATAAAATACATACATAAGAGACTCTTACAGACAAGCAATCATAACTTTATAAGTCATGTTGATTCTTGAAGTTGCTTATATGCTTAAAAACTTTTTAACATGATAATCTCATGGTAATACTACGAAAAATACTAAATGAAACCTTAAACTTCATAGTTCAAAGCACAATTTCCTTTAAGCTGTCATAAAATCTCAGCCCCGGTTCAAGATGTTTTCGTCTGGGTAATATAAGGGGCGATACAGACAAAATATGTTCAGCTTAAGTATACTTTACCACTAGATTCTCATTTGGGACCAGCGAATTATTTCAAGAAAACGGTTAATCCAATCACTAACCGCGTATTTATTGCTTCAAACTTAGTACAATTTCTGTGGTCTAAGTTTTAAATTAGGTACGTATTTAATTGAAATTGGAGAATAGAAACCAACATTAATACAGGAGAAAAAAGAAAATACATTTATTTAGCACACAATATACATCAAGAAAGAGTAAAATAAAAATAAAATAAAAAGTGTAAGGCGCGATGTCGAAAACTAGCACTAAAGAGTACTTCACGGCTGCGCCAAAAAGGCCCAGTTCAGCAAAAATGCCAGACAACTAGTGCCTGACGCTGGTTTTCAACTGGACCTGCAGTGTGAGGTGACGGATATAAATGAAAAGATAATTCGGAAAATAAGTACGGGGACGTATTACCGGGATAAAACATATCCTATGCCCATGGTCATGTTCTATCTGTGTTCCAAACATTCTAGACCGTTGAGCTGTCGAGGGGTGAAAAAGAAACAGACAGATAGAGTTACTTTCGAAGTACAATATTAGGATGGAATATGGTTCCGTGTGGTGCCGGACGTAAAACAATAGCACCATCCCGTTCCATTTCTTCCCGTGGGTGTCGTAGAAGGCGATTAAGGGACTTACTAGAGAATGGGCAGCAGCGTTCTCTATGCATTTATCCACCATACTGCGATCGCTAACCCGCCTGCCAAGCGTGGCGATTATGGCAAACCCCCCCTTTTGGGGGAGGCTTATGTCCAGCAGTGGACGCCTTTCGGCTGATATGATGATGATGATGAAAGTTTGTGAGGATGTAGGGGGTAATCTCTGGATCTGAAAGGGGGGATCCCCCTTTTGGGGGTGACTTATGTCCAGCAGTGGACGTCTTTCGGCTGATGACGATGATGATGATGAAATATAGTTAATTAACGCTGGTTTTATTAACACAATCAAGACAAACAACTATTTTATAATGGATGATGATAAGTGTTTGCCTTCCAAACTATGAGAAGATTGCAGTAAGTCAGTTACAAAATTGGATCAGCTAAAATCAGGCTAAAAACAAATTTAAGAAAACGTAGATTTTAGTAACTGTTACTGCTGTAATGTAGATTTCATACAGTTATTAGCGTGAAGGTATACCTAAAATAATTATGATAATTTATTCTTCAAACAATTTGCCTAGCTTTTCCCCAACTATGGGGTCGGCTTCTGGTTTAACCGGATGCGGCTGAATACCAGTATTTTACATGGAGTGACTGCCTTTTTGACCTCAACGACCCAGTTACTGGTAATATGATAGGTACCAAAATCAAAATCAAAAGTCATTTATTTAAACTAGGCTGAGAGTCAGCACTTTTTGAACGTCAAAATTACATAAGACAGTCCCGCAAAACGCCCGCTCTTCACCACTGTGCTTTAGCTGGGAAGAAGAAGTGGCGCAACAAACTCCCCAGCAGCACAGCTGTCTGTTAAGTTGGAAGAACTTGATTCTATACAAAAATAGCATATAATTAACATTCAACAATACATTGAAATTTAATTAATAAAAAAATTAAAAAATGGTTTATACAGTCAAATAAAATAAACAATGATATGAAGTAACTCATACGACCTGTCAACTTTTGGTAAGACTGGTTTGTCAGACTTTCGGGCTTCTGGTGACCCGTAACGACTGATAATGCTAATTTACATAAAATCTACATAGCTAAAAACGATAGTGATTCTTATTTCACTAAAAGAGACATAAATAACATTTTACTCGTCGTTAGTAACAAAATTATTAAAGCGAGTTCTTTTGTTGATATGCGTAAAAGTTATTCTCATAAAAACGAACACGTATATTTTTCTATTCACTCGAGAACTTGATAAGAATTTCTTTTATTCAAATATACAAAAGTTTTGGGATTTGAATAAAAACATCACCGTTGGAATGAATAAAGTTAACTGCTATGACAGATTATAAAAGTGTTATTTTTTTATTTATATGGAACTAGCTTATGCCCGTGGCTTCGCTCGCAAAGAGATCGGACACCAACCCACAGAAACATACTACCGGGATAAAAAGTATACTGTGCTCTAACCGAGGTCATGGTGTACCAGTGGCGAAAGTACCATATAACACGATTCCTACCGGCTTCCCTTCGGTGATACGCTTTGTTACCGCTTTTGAAAAATGGCACATCAATAGTGACTACTATTGGAAAAAAATATAGTTCCACTACAGGTATTTAATTCACCATAATATTCAACCAACAAAAACGCTTATTTTTAGTTTAGTATTACAACAAAAAAAAAATGTTCTAAATTAACCCGGCGCCAAAACGTCATAATCGGGAACTAAAAATTCATACACCAGCGATCCCGTAATGATGTCACTTTAGGTCACGTGGCACCGTTTGATATGGACGAGAGCAAGCCGCTGTACAAAGAACGTGTCTTTGGACCTACAGTAATAAAAGAAAATGAAAACGTGGTGGTGAAGTGAAATTGGACACTGAAGGTGACTGTAAATATTCAATCTAATCATGTACCGTAATGAGTACCACATTTTTTCAAAAATTAAGTGCGTGGCACAGTCAGCCAAATAAGGGAAGAAGTGGGCATTTAAAACCTGTGATTGCTCTAGATTATATAATATTTACCTTAACCAAGCAAGATTCTATCATTTTTCCTGATCCTTAAAGTTTAGTAATATAATTTTAGTAAGTAATTAAATTTTATTTAGCACATCATCTGCTGACGGTACTTTTAACCTAAACTGACTTTCAATTGAGTTTATCAAGATGAAACTAAATCGGGATCCTCCGGGACAGGGTCCATGGGGATCCCAACCCACAGTGACAGCAATTATTCGTCAGTCTATAAAGCCTGTTGTATTCTTAGCGTGGAACAACCAAATAAGCTCAGCAACCAAAGGTCCCTCGTTTTCGCATTGCCCTCTACATTGATCATAAGCATAATAAGCTTATAATGTTGCCACTGCTGACACACAAGCCTCCTCTCTGTGAGAGGGAGTGGGTCATTATCCACCACGCGGGCCCGGTGCGTGTTGGTAGATGTCACATGTCTTGGCAGTGGTGGTGGTGCGCTCAGCTGTGGTGGCTCAGTGGTAACTGACGCGACTTACGAGATGTAGGTCGTAGGTTTGAACACAGCCAGGTGCTTTACTTTGTGTGAAATATTCATCACCACTGCTCTCAAAACGGTGAAGGAAAATATCGTGAGGAAACCGGCATGTCTTAGAACCAAAAATTCCAAGACATGTGACATCTACCAACACGCACTAAGCCCGCATTGTGGATTACGTGTCAGTCCCTCTAACAAAGAGGAGGCCTGTGTCTGAGCAGTAGGAACGTTATAGGCTGATTGTGGTGATATATGTCTTGGAATTTTTGGTTCTATTTTTGATTTATTGTAAGTCGCGGCCGTTACACTGGGCCATCACTGCTCCCCGATCTCTACAGTGAGACGCCTCCTTATGTGTCCAAAATGGTAAGAGCAAACTACTACAATATCCTTTTCAAAAGTATGTAGTTATATCATTTTAAAAGAGTAACGGTGGAGTTTCTTGCCCATTCTTCTCCATACGAAACTACATTTTGGAAGGGACGACTAGAATCAATTCTATTTTAATGTAAATGTTAACGTTCAAAAGTGCCTTTTATGTGCCTATTTGAAATAAATGCTTTGACTTTGACTTTGACTTTGACCATGTTTTTTTTGGGTGGGACATCATCAAATGACTTCTCCTGCTCTGGGTGAAGCAGGAGGGCGTGTCAGACTTTTACTGACTAAAACCCACCCAGTTGCCTCTGTGCCAGGGGCCGCGGTATCTCTTTCGAACAACCCGCACCTTCAAAAGTATGTTGAAAACATTATAAAACTTGGAACTTGGACTTGTACGTCTAGCGTTTCCATTTACCGAGCCTATTTATTTAAGACTATGATAATTAAAGCGTCAGTTCGAAAGATAAACGTAAATCCTACGCAAAAGTTGTTATTCCTGCAGAACTAAGTTGAAGCTAACTTGTCCCAACTCACATCGTTCAGAGACGGGACCTGCTTCACAAGTTTGATGCCTTGATTCCTGTTCTGAGTTCTGTTCCGAGGGTCCTCACGTAGTTTTATTTAGCTAAAGACTTGAGTATATGAATGTATCATTACCTGTAGAGTTTGTGTAAGCAGTTAAGCCTGTTTGGGACATTAAATTAAATATTGTACAGCTAGCTGTTGCCCGCGACTTCGTCTGCGATCCATGATGAAAAGTAGTAGCCTATATTTTTACCCAGGTCATGGTCTATGCAAAACAATATAACATCACGCCTTGTTTCTCCGAGGAGTTGCACAGAGTTGTAACTATGTATACCCGCATTTTGCTAGTTATGTTTAGTTTAAGTCTCATGCAATTAGGGCGAGCCTATTGCCATCAGCAGGCCAAAAAGAAACTCCGGGCTGCTTTTGAGAAATTCCAGATAGAAACACTCAATAACACTTTGCCCAACTTAGGAATCGAACCCATTACTGCTCAGCAGTAGGGTTCATGTCCTCTACACCAACTTGGTCTATGTGTGCTTTTCATCCAAATCCGTTCAACCGTTTCAGTGTGAAACAAACAAAAAAACTCACTTTCGCATTTATAATATTATTATATAAGGTGTTAAAAAATTTATGTTCCGAATTTCGTGTACTTGCTCGGTATCAAAAAACTAACATATTATTACAAAAAGAAAAAAAAAATGAGCTATCTTAATATTAGGTAAGTTCGATAAAGTGCCAGTCCAAAGTCTGAAAAATGTGATAGGAAAATTAGAATCAGTTGTTTACGTAGGTTTTTGACGACGCGCTCGCCTCGCTCGCACGGCTGTCAGTGCCTACACGGTGTAGGTACGGTGCGCATGTGCATATTTAAAAATGTGTGCGTGGGAAAAATATTGCATATCTTTGAAACGGATTGTTGTGTATAAATATGTTTTTCGTGATTATGTTTTAAATGTCATTTTAAACAACTCCTTAAATTTCTAAACATATTTTTTTTTGCATTTTATATAGTACCCTATTACAATAATGTCGGGTTTTTGTAGGGTGGGCTTTTATGAAGTTGCCGAGTATGCATTGATGTATGGTTTAGGATAATGGTGGTGGTGGTGGTGGTGATGGGTTTATGGTTTATTGGCGAGTTCTATCACTTCGTAAAAAATAAATACGTAGCTTTGACAAACTTTCGAAAACAATGGATTAGTAATTTATAGATTTCGTTCAAAACACATAAATTAGCCCTAAATTAAAGCAATTGCTGTAGAAGGCACTAATGGTCGTTCTATCAAATAATTTATTTTTCTACTCTAGTCCGTACTTATAAAAACAATAAAATACCCCAATCTAATTGAAGTCTCACTTCAATGAAAATAAAAACTTTTAAACGTTCTTCGGTAATAGCTTCTGCATTTAATGGCTTAATAAATTGCATCGACACTATTCAATAAAATCATTTAAAATTTTCCAAGTCGTTTTAAAGTTTCACAATAAATTTGGTATATTACTTTGTTGGACTATAGTTTTTCGACTACAATTTTGTTTATTCGACAAACATGACCACAATTATCAATGATTCAGTGTTAAGTGTACGTTTGTGGTGCTCATAAATCTTTTAAACGTGCCCGTTTTTATTCAATGAACATTTTTTATTTGCGAATGTAAGTCGGAATACATGCCTAGATATAATACCACACTACTTTACCTATCACTGTAATATCATGAAAAACGGATTTTCTTTAATAATAACTAACTGATAAGGTTTGCAGGGCCAACATGGCTAGAGAAAACACAAGACATCCCGAGCAGGGAGGTTTGGAAGGAAATAGGGGTGGCTTTTGTTCAACAGTGGGATACAATATAGACTAATTAACCAAATTCAAAAAAAGGAGGAGGTTCTCAATTCGACTGTATGTTTAAAAAAAAAACTGATAATTATCGTGGCAAAAATTTAATTTATTTATGTTAACCAACGTTTAAACGTCAAAAAATGAATAGGTAAGCTGACGGTACCTAATCATTATTTAACTTAAAGCAATGTTTATAAATAAGTGCGGAAATCGGTCGATCCTGAGACAAAGTACCTACTGCCAAAGCGTTCGTTTTAAACGCTTGAACTTAGGTGTTGAATAAAGTTTCCTTCTGATCCTAATTGCCATTTTCTTCTAAGTAAGGTCTTAAACCGAGTTCTAAAGTAGCTAAATAGGTGCAATTATACTTAAACAAGGACCTTTTTGCACCGTCTGGAGAATAATTACGTCACACCCTAGACTACTAATTACGTTGTACAAAGTTTTTAGAGTTGTTTCTTTCGTTATTTCAGTGTTACGCAAGAAAATAAAGCCACGTGAGACTTTGCATTTTAATTACATTTGCGAGTCAAAGTTTATACAAAATAGGTATTAAAGTCATGTAAGTAAGTTTTTAGCGTAAAAAAGAAGTAAAAAAGAGAAAATTATGTAAATGTCAGTAGGTATACATTTTAGGAGGGCCTGAAAGCACAGTATACATATGGACAGTATCAAAACTAGGTCTATTTGTTGAAATAATTGCCTACGTTGTTTTGGAGCGTAAGTGTTGTCATTTTAAGTGTTTGTAAAATTAAGAAGTGTTTTATTGAACCAAAGTTCTTTAACGCGGCTTGTAATAGGAGTTGACTGATAGAACGCGTATACATTTTAGGAGGGCCTGAGAGCACAGTATACATATGGACAGTATCAAAACTAGGCCTATTTGTTGAAATAATTGCCTACGTTGTTTTGGAGCGTTAGTGTTGTCATTTTAAGTGTTTGTAAAATTAAGAAGTGTTTTATTGAACCAAAGTTCTTTAACGCGGTTTGTAATAGGAGTTGACTGATAGAACGCGTATGCATTTTAGGAGAGCCTAAGAGCACAGTATACATATGTACAGTATCAAAACTAGGCCTATTTGTTGAAATAATTGCCTACGTTGTTTTGGAGCGTTGGTAATGTAATTTTAAGTGTTTGTAAAATTAAGAAGTGTTTTATTGAACCAAAGTTCTTTAACGCGGTTTGTAATAGGAGTTGACTGATAGAACGCGTCACGCGAAAAAGCGTTCCTATGCCCATAGTTTCTGTACGTTACATATTTATATTGTGGAAGGATGCATTCTTTACTGCATGAGCGTTCAGCGTCCTATCTTATTGACGATGTTCTTCAAAAGGGCCAATGTGGAGTTGTAGGTAGGTACTTACTCGCCACCTGAGTGGCGAATTTGTCTTACAAATATGACATTACACCACGTCTGTAATACCTGAAACGTTAGGCAGAGTTTTACATAAAGTACATCCACACTTCACCAGTTATGATTAAGTGCGGTTAATAAGGAGCGTATTCCACACTCAGGGCTGCTACTGGGAAATTCCGAAAGGAAACACCCAACCCCAACACTTTTAGGCACGCCACGATTGCGCGTTTCAAAAAATAAAAAAAAACAAAAGTCATTTACTTATTCAATTTAGGCTGAGAATCAGCCCTTTTCAAAAGTCAAAATTACATAAGACAGTCCCTCAAAACGCCCGCCCTTCACCACTTCCTAGTGCTTTAGCTGTGAAGAAGAGTGGCGCAACAAACTCCCCAGCAGCACAGCTGTCTGTTTAGTTAGATAGACTTGATTCTATACACTGAGAAAACTGACAATCATAAAAGAGGTGAATTCAGCTTAAAGTATGATGAATTCACTCAAAGGACGGAGCATAGTGATTCACCAAAAAGAACGATGATAATACTGATGTTGATGATAACAGTATTTAAGATGATGTGTCACCATGGATTTAGTTTTAGTTACCTACTATTTTTCGATGCCTTCCTCATATATCCAGTTATATCCTATTAGTTTTCCTACAATTTTTCGGTGACTTCCTCACATATTCAGTTATGTCATACAATTTTTCCAACTATTTTTCGGTGCCTTCCTTATATATCCAGTTATATCCTATTATTTTTCCTACTATTTTTCGGTGACTTCCTCACATATTCAGTTATATCATACAATTTTTCCTACTATTTTTCGGTGCCTTCCTCATATATCCAGTTATATCCTATTATTTTTCCTACTATTTTTCGGTGACTTCCTCACATATTCAGTTATGTCATACAATTTTTCCTACTATTTTTCGGTGCCTTCCTCATATATCCAGTTATATCCTATTATTTTTCCTACTATTTTTCGGTAACCTCCTCGTATTTTAGGTTAGGTCCTCTTACTTTTCCTACTATTTCCTCATATCTCTGGTTATAGCCTATTATCTTACGGAGGTCGCCCTCAATAGGAGGATTGTGTTTTTTAATAAACCAATTAATATCTCTATAATACACCAGTGATTAGTTGTAGTTCTACTCATTCTCCATCAGTAGGACTACAACTAAATACTGGTGGATTACACAGAAATTGTTTGGATTATTAGAAATCACAATCCTCCTATAATTGAGGGCGCCACTGGACTTACATGATCCCCTTATTTTTAAGTATCCAATATTGGTTCTTTCCTTTTAAATATTATTAGGTGTGAGCTCAACATTAAAAAAAACTGAAGAACCCTAAACTTGAACCTTAAAAAAATGGAGAGTAAGTAAAAAAAATAGAAAAAAGTACCTTGGCAAGAATGGTAAGAAGGTGAAAAGGGATGTATGTATAAATTAAACAGAAAATTGAATGGTATTTTTATTTCCATAGTATGAATGAATAATTATTATATACTCTAAACATTTATATTCAGTATAAAAGAAGACTGTTTTGTTTAGAAACATCCTCGCCTTAATGATTACAGTATCTATTTGTCGGTCATTATAAAGAATCATTATATACATTATGTTCAATAATTCTAGTTTTTACAAATTAAAATAAAGGTTGAGACGAGTAGAAATTTAATTTACAAAAAATAACAAACTTTACATTAATGTACCTATAACTAAAACATTTTTGCCCTTAAGGTGATTGCTTCAGGGTAGCCGTTTTTTGCAATTTGCAGGCCAGTGCTAGGTTGTATGTTAATTAAATGTTGCACGCGGGTGTAAGTACATAAGTTGTACTACATACGTCTTACACCCGCGTCTAACATTTCAATCAAAACCTAGCACTGGCCTGCAAATTGCAAAAAACGTAAGAAAATTTGAATTTCGCGGGCTACCCTGACGCTTTCACCTTAAAGCTGCATACAATAAATTGGTTATATTATTATAGTAAATATCTATTTTCAAGTAAAGTGCTACTATAAACACTCCGATGAGACTAATCTATCCCTCATACAAATACTTTACTTTAAAATCTATTACTAAAGGTGAACGCACACTTTTCAGAGCCGAAGGAGGCGAAAGAATCGAATTTTAGAATTACTTGTATGAAATCCTATGGAACCTCGCACACTTACCGAATCGGACGAATAAGGTCGTACGATTCGGTGCGGATAAGTGTGCGAAGTTACATTGGACTTCATTTAAGTAATTCTAAAATTTGATTCCTTCGCCTCCTTCGGCGGCAGTAGCATGAAATATTTTAAAAGTCACATCAACAGCCTCAGTTAGTGTTGTGAACTTGTAAAACGTATTGTCACATACTGTGAAGGAGACACCTGACTGGCGGCACCAAATTATAAATGGTTGGAGGCTAATACCTAGGTTTTGAAGCTTTTGGCGACGCTCCTCAATTACCACTTGCACGTCTGCGTCATCATCCACGATGGTCACAAATCCATCCAATATCTCCGCTCGTGAAGCTTGCCAGTCTTTTCTAGATCGACGGGCAGGAGGAATATTAAAGAGACAGCCGAGTAGCAATATCGCTGCTATTAATTTTGTCTCCGGTTGTTCATCTGGAAAGAAAATAATAATAGTATATTTGACACAACACATCATCATTAACTGAGCAAATAGGGAAAAGTATCAGAACAAAATAAAATCTATCTATATAAGTAAAAATGAATTGCCGAAATGTGTGTCCGCCCGCCCGTTACTTCTGAACGACTGCACCATGTTAGATAATTTTTAAATTCTTTTTTGTCTATATATTTTATAACGGGTTCACCGACCCAGGGAGGTCGAGCACCTAGAACTATATAACAGAATCATTTCCTTACCGTCACAAATTGCCAATGTATCAGCTATTTTTCGACGAAGAAACGAGTCCTTTGTGGTGTTAAGCTTCTGCTGAGCAGCTTTTAGCATGTTTTCCGATGAAGCATCCAAGGCGTCGAGGCCCCCGGATTTATCAGGGAACAGTGCTTCGTAGTCATGAGTCAGGAGTCGCCATCCATCACTTGACTTCAGGATAGGATACTTATTGAAGTACTCCTGTAATGTCCCTTCCTCGTAGTACAAGTACCGGAGGCGAGCTCGCACCGTCTCCCGCCACAGGGCACTGACCTCCTGCCACGGACCAGCTGAAGGACTTGACAGCTGCTCTAATGCTGACGCTACGTCCTCCACTTCACCTGCACACAAAAATTAAAACGATTAATAATTAGTACAATGACAATAACGGTTCTTAGATTCAGATATTTTGTAATTTGTAACGAAAATTTATACTAATTCAGATATTTTTCTCAATAATTTTGTTCTTGATAATTTAATTCAATCTGAAAACATAAAATTTCTTGAAAAGGAGTTACCTTCTTTAAGTCCGGTCAGGTCGATTCCAGCGAGTGGAGGGGTGTCTAGCCTAGGACTGGACTTGGAGCGAGAACGTGACTTGGGCTTTTCAATAAGGCCCAACGAAACTAAATGCTGCCGTCGAGCCCTTCTGGCGGTGACTAACCAGCCAGAGATATTGCGCTTAGCCTGGTAAGCATCAGCCGGCAGGTACGGCGCGTAGTATAGGGGTGGTGACTCCTCTTTAAATAATCTGCCAATGTCGTAGGATAGAGCAAGCAGCTGCGAATCTGTCAGAAGTACCGGGTTTTCGGCCGTAATGAGCTTCTCCATAAGCAGCTTGCATAAACGCCCACGCACGTTTGAGGGTAAGGTGCCCGTTTTCTGCCCAATTGCTATTATTTGTTTTCCCTCGACTGATGAATTCAGTATGGTATTCACCTGAAACACAAATAGTATAAGTATGGCATTACAAACTAAATATGCAAGGTAAAAGTTAAAAAAAAATGTCACTAAAATGTTGAAAATACAGGTTCAATACCTACCTTCCATTCAGTATAATGATCAGTTGGAGTCGGTGCCAGTCTAGGCATCATGCATTTAGTTGTTAGTTATAGCTGTCACCAACTCCAAATATATTACTGATCTTTGTGACATATAGTATAGCTCCTAAACGGCCGTCCGTACACACATACAGGACAGGACAGGTACAGACGTTAAACTTATCTGTTTACGCCGGGGGTTAACAATATTGAATGTCAATTTAAATTCCTTATCAAAAGTACAGGATAATAGGCAATAACTTACTAAATTGCTCCCGGTGGACTCTTGTCTAACTGCTTCACCCACTGACGACGACGAGTCCAGTGGTATCACCAGTATGTCACCATCCTAAAATAATATTTACTTTGAGACAATGTTATAATAGTACATGTAACAAAAAGGTGTGATAATATGAGTATGTACGGTCAATTAACCTCAATAATCGTTGAAATAATCACTAAATGTGTCCGAGTGCGACCGTTAACTAACAGGCTATAGCTAGCCCTAGCCGGAGATAACTCAAGGGAAGTGTTATATTTTTTTACTAGTAATCGGTTCAGCATTGCAGGTGTGAACGGTCCTGCCCTCGTCCCTTGATCCGGCCCTGATAAAAACTAATCGATCAAGATCAGGACTGATCCTGGTCTCAAAGAATGTCTATACCAAATTTTGCATCGGTTCAGTGTCTTAGGTATGAAAATGTGAAAAGGTCCTGCCCCAGCCGACAGATAGACAGACAAACTTACTTTCGCATTTATAATATTAGTATGGATGTAATTACAAATTAATACATATTGCTCTTGAACCAAAAAACAGTAAGTACGAGTACTTTTCTACAATTTTGCAGAACTTACCAAATTTTCCTGGTTAAGTCCTGCTTCGCAGTCTTGGTTGAGGATTGAGCTTTGCAGTCCTTCACACGGTGGCAGAGGCTCTAAGTTACAAGGTAGACTAGTTAACAAGTCATTCCTCAGGACCTCTTCAAAGAGTGATGAATTGTAGGAGTTATCCTGAAATTTAACAAGAAATTTAAAAAGGTAATAATAATGTACTTAGTTGGTAAACTAACAAGACTGATGAAAAGTTATGATTTTATTCCACTTTTTAAATAAATACTGCACCGGTTAAATTGTTAGGTATCTTAAGAAGACTTTAAAATAATAAAAGTTAATAAGTAGGTACCTACCTACCTACATGCAAGTAGGAGAATGTGCATTTAAGCGACGCAGGGCATGTGTAAGCAAAAAGTTTAAAACAAAATTTACTTTTTTGAAATACAATTTAACATGAAAACAAACCATATCTTTTGGTTGGTCGCTTTTTAACATGGCCAGAGCTGCTTCAAACCGGAGTCTGTCCCCTATTTGAGGGAACATACTATGTATGTCTTGTTTACTAAGCATCTGCATTGTTGCGATATCAATTCTTTCAGCTGAAAAAAAAGGTAAATTTAACAGCGCCCTGATTGCAGCTGTGAAATGCACTACGTCGCATCGACTTTATAAAATGTAGGTTGGTAGAGCTCGTCTAAGCTGAAATGACGCGCCCCACTACTTAAATTTGTATACGTACACTACGGTAAATGCGGTAGTGGGGCGCGTCATTTTAGTTTAGACGCACTCTACCTATTTGTTTTTTTTTGGGTTGCAGTTGCACATCGAATCTAGTGTATAATATAAATATGAACGTATATCTAGGTAGGTGGGTAGGTACCATACGACAAGACTATTCTTGGTTGGAGTGTACAGCGGCCAAAAAAGTGTTATTTTCGCAAATCGTTTATTTTCTCGATTCTATAGTATGTAACACCTAGAAAGGCTAAAAGTGTCTGGGTGTTTTTTGTCTCCGACCAACCGTTTGTCGTAAAAACGATGTCGAAGGGATCCATAGGTAAGGTTATGTTAGAACTGTGACCTTGAAATTGGTCGCGAAATTTTTTTAAGTATATTTTCATAGTGCCTCTAAGACGACACTCTGACCCTATTCTTGCTAGAAATTAGAATGTGTGAATGTAATGTGTGAGCTCATGCTAGCAACTTACTAGGTAGGTTTGTCAACTTACTTTCAAAACGATCGATGTAGCGTTCCAAATTCCACTTCTTCAAAAGATCACGCGTAGCCATATCCATTTTTGCACTGATCAAACACGTTCACTGGCACTAATGGAATTGTTATTGCTATTAATTAAACGAGTCGTGAGTCGTGACTTGCCGGCTGTAGCGGTGAAATACAAATGGCCGACCGAAATGGCGCGGCGGCGGAATGAAGTGAGAGAGGGAGACCTCATTATATAATGCCGTCACCTTAAATTTGTAGGACATCATTCAAATGCTACTCATAAATGGGTCTCTGTAATAATAATTTAGTAGGATACACATAAAATAATATGACTATATTATTGAACTTTGATGCTTACTCTAAAAATATGAGATTATTTAATCGTATTATCATAGGATTCACATAAAATAATATGACTGTAATATTAAAAAATGATGCTTTCGTTTAAAGCATTACAATTTAATATAGTACATTAGGGGGAGGTCATCGTATTTTTAGAGATACTTCTTCATATTAAACTATGAAATCTATTTATATTACGGTGACTGTCATTGTGTTTTTTAATTAGAATCTTATTTATAATTATCATACTAATTTATGGGACAGTGGACCATTTTCTATTACATTGTGTTATTATTTGAAGAAGACAATGTTATTTCATAATTACAAATTTTTACGATGACAAGTATCATAATATTGCATTATTTACCCAAAAAATTCGATTCCATCTTAACACATTTCAGTTCTAGCGTAATATTTACTTATTATCAACATATTATAAGACAACGCATCTATTTTAAACCAACGTCACGATATTTTAAGATTATGCCAAAATGACATTTTTCTCAGTGTGGAGACTTCATTCGTTTCGAATCGGGAATAGAGGATTTACTCAATAAGTTAAAATCAAGTAATAAAAGTATAATTTTATGTGGAGATTTTAATATTAATATTTTAGATGTTACTCCATTATGTATTAGACTTCACCGCTAAAGCCCCGGCGAACCCGTTTTGGGTTCGGCTGGGTTCGGCGGGACTTCAAGGGATTTTCACTTTTTTTCATAATATGAATAGAGTTGTAAGTCGTGTGCGATTATTTTATTCTGTGGCCAGATAGATATTCTCGTCGACTAAATCATTCAAATTCATAAATATTCTGTGGTAAAATTGAATAAAAATGTTGACAGTGACGCTTCGAACTCGCGCGCGAACGGGGTAATAACGTGACGTACCCGCTAACTTTTTTAGTGATTGTCTTATTTTTTGTGCATATTGGACGTTAAGTGGATAAATATTCATTTATAAGTCGTTATTACATCGTTTTCTGTTTGGATCTTTTAATTTAACTAACTTGTTTTTAGAACCTACTATGATCACGGCTTCTACGTCGACTTGTCTTGATTAAATATTTAGTGATTGTGATGCCAAAAATAAATTAATACTAACTGACTTGACGTCTGACCATTGTGGAGTATTGGCTAGCTTTCCTTTACCATTACATAATAAACCACATAAAGTAGAATGCAGGCCTTATACTGCTAGTCGTTGCAACAAATTTAAAAATAACATAGCTTATAGAATTACACCATCTATCACACGAGAATCCTAATAAAATCTTTGGATCCCTTTTTAATGTTGTGCAAAAAGAATACCAATCTACTTTCAAGACCAAAACCATTAACATTAATGGCACCTGCGTTGGCTTCAACCAATGGACTACTCCAGGTATTTATAAAAGTAGAGCGAGACTATGCGAGTTATATGGTTTGAAAAAATACAGGTTTGATAGTTCTTTTCTAGAGTACGTCCGAAATTATCCAAAATTATTTAAAAAAAATCTGTGTTTGCTAAAGTAAAAACCACTTGGAAAATTATTAATAATGAAACGGGTAAGTCGGTTAAACAGGAAAAACATCTAGAGATTATGGTCGAAAGCAAATTAGTTATTGAAGCTGCTGACGTAGGTGAGGCATTTAGTGAGTTTTTTGCCAACATACCTTTAACTACGACTCGCAACTTAAATTCGTCCTCGTCTAAAGCGGAAACCCTTCTGTATGTGTAGTGTGCCCAAATTTAGTCGCTTATTTAGTTTCGAACATGTAACGCCTCCTGATGTAGTTAGTATTTTTAACACACTTAAGTCTAAAAACACTGGTGATTACTGGGGCATCTCTATTAAACTTTTAAGTAATATAATTGACATCGTAGCCCCCTATTTAGCTATTACTTTTAATATATTTATTTATTTCAGACATAACATTCGTCCATAGCTACAAACTCATATAAATAAATTCTCTAATGCTCATACTTAAAATATTCAACAACTCGGAAAACTATAAAAAGAATTGTCAAAAAATTATAAAAATGCCGGAATCGTATAAAAAAAATTAAAATAAAATGTAAAATATAAAATTGTCAAATTGTAAAGTGATATAAAAATGTCAAAATATTTAAAAACCAAATAAAAATTATACGTATAAAATTGCAAACAAAAGAAATTGATGATTATTATTTTACATTTTTTACCTGCCCCAAGCCTGATACATGGGTGCATGTAAGGCTTGCCAGTGCCGCAAGAAAGGCCCGTCCAACCTGGTGGCTACAACGGTAAGAAGACTGTTACCGCTGCCCCGCACTCTACTCGCTATCGAGGTCGCCCTTTTGCGCATGCTGGCATAAAAACAGTCAATGCGGACGCTTGCGAACATTTCCGATGCGCTGCAGAAGTGAGGCAGCCGCAGCAGCGCCCTCAGCGCATTATTATATTGAACGCGGAGAGCGCTGTAGGATTTCTGCAAATATGACACCCACAGACTACTCGTATAAAAAGATATGCAGTAGGCTCGAAACAAGGTGATCTTCACATTCTTGGAGCAACGAGCGAACCTGTGGGCAATCATATTCGCCCTCACCGACAGCGCTCTCCTTTCTCGCTCAATGTCTGCGTCATCCTTCAGGTCGGACGTCAAAATGTGGCCCAGATACTTAAAAGTATGTACCCGCTCCAAGGGTACCCCACAAAGCCTTACTGGTGGAACCTCAGTCGGACACTTAGAACCTGCATTAAAAACTATAAGCTCGCTCTTTTTGACATTATATTTTAGGCCATGTGTATGAACATACGTTTCACAAATGCTTATAAGCTCTCTGAGTCCCCCTATTGACGCGCTCAGCAGCACCATATCATCAGCATAGCTGATGTTGTTAAAGCAAACATCATCAACATGGCATCCAACATGGCGGCTACTGAGCTCGGCAACAAGTCCATCGATGTACAGATTGAAGAGCGTTGGTGAGCTCAATCCTCCCTGCCTTACCCCGCACTCCAACCTGTACGAGTCCGAAAGAGCTCCCGACCATTTAACATTATTGACCTGGTTCCCATACCACAGCACTTTGTACGAAACCAGGTCAAACGCTCTGGACAGATCGAGGAAGCAGGCGTAAACAGGCGTGCTCCGATCCGTATAATATCTGACAGCATGCTTTAAACTCAGTATAGCACTATCCGTGGAAAGTTTGGGCTTGAACCCAAACTGGTTATCATGCAAAGTTATTATATTGTTTAACTGAGCAATAAGCTTGCTGTCAAATAGCTTCGCGATGACTGTCGCTAATGAGATCGGTCTGTAATTAGTTTTGTCTGATATATCACCAGTTTTATAAATGTGTTGACTTAGGAACTTCTCCCGACCTCATGTAGAGTAATTAAGTCATATCATTATTTGAATCAGGTAATAAAAATAACGTTGGAAATTTTAGGCCTATTTTTATCTTACCGGCATTTAGTAAAATATTTGAAAAGTTAATACTCAAGCAGTTGCTAAGACATTTTAATTTAAATTGCCTCCTTCATGATGAATAATATGGCTTTATAAAAGGTCGTTCAACTACAGACGTGGGTGTTGCTCTGCTGAAACACATATTTAACGCATGGGAGAAGTCACAAAATGCTATTGGAGTTTTATGTGATCTTTCCAAAGCATTTGATTGCGTGCACCATGACCCGCTATTGCGTAAACTACGTCATTGGTGTTCAAAATGAAACTCTCAACGTAATAAATTCTTATTTAAATAATAAGCACCAATGTGTAGATATTAATGATGTGAAATCTACCGGGCTACCAGTTCAGTTAGGTTTACCTCAAGGCTCAATACTGGGTCCATTCTTATTCTTAATGTACATTAATGATTTACCATTCTATTTAAAGGGTGTTGGTGACATTGTACTGTTTGCTGATGATACCTCTCTTATCTTTAAAGTAGACAGGAATGGACAAGATTTTAACGACGTAAACAGTGCACTCTCAAGGGTTACGCATTGGTTTACCACGAATAATCTAGTTCTCAATGCCAAGAAAACTAAGAAATCTGGGACCCAACATCGTCTTAGATAATGAGATGCTGCAACTGTAGACTCTAGCCGTTTTTCTTGGCATAACAGTAGATGCCAAACTTCAGTGGGGATCACATATATCAAGCCTAGCGGGAAGGCTCAGTTCGGCCGCCTACGCCGTCAGAAAAGTAAGACAATACACTGACGTTGATACAGCTCGGTTAGTCTATTTTAGTTATTTTCATAGCGTTATGTCCTACGGCATTCTGCTGTGGGGTAAAGCCGCTGACATTCAAAATATTTTTGTTCTTCAAAAACGAGCTGTTCGTGCAATTTATCAACTAGGTGCTAGAGTTTCTCTGAGAGAATTTTTTAAAGATATTGGTATTCTCACGGTGGCATCGCAATTCATCTTCGCTAACATCTTATATGTTAGGCAAAATATACACTTATACACTAAAAACAGTGATATTCATAATATTAATACTAGAAATAAGGATAAACTACGTGCTCCCTTTCACCGGCTTCATAAAGTTCATAACTCATTTGCTGGGCTTGGTATAACCTTTTATAACAAGCTTCCCTCTTCTTTGCTAGATTTACATTTTAATCCGTTTAAAGCGAAAGTAAAATCAAATGTTTGTTCGAAGGCATACTATTCTATCAACGACTACTTAAACGATAACAATTGTTGGTCGCTGTGGTTAACTCAAGACAACGTTTGTGTCAATATCAATAATAAAAATAAAAAATAAATGTTTATACAGTCAAATAAGCTAAACGAAGTAACTCATACGACCTGTCTGTAGTTAAGCTAATTCTGGTGAAAGAACACAAACGTTGGCTTGAGTTAATCACAGCGACCAACAGTAATTCATATAGTATAAGTGGTCGTTGATATAATAGTATGCCTTAGAACAAAGGTTGGATGTTACTTTAGCTTTAAACGCATTAAAATGTAAATCTAGCAAAGAAGAGGGAAGCTTGTTATAAAAGGTTATACCAACAAGTGAGTTATGAACTTTATAAAGCCGGTGAAAGGGAGCACGTATAATTAATGCGTGTGAAATATTGTAAAACATTTTAAAAGAGTAACGGTTGAGTTTGCCTAGGCAAGAAACTCAACCGTTAATAGAAGACTAGTCTTCTCCATAAAAAACAAGGGGTGACAAGAATCAATTCTATTTTTATGTGAACGATGACGTCCAAGAGTGCCTTTCATAGGCTTATTTGAAATAAATGCTTTGACTTTGAATATAATGCATCCAGCTTCTAGCCTAATTCAACCTCCTTCAACCATAATTCGTAGCGCATCTTTTACATTTTTAACTTATGAAAGTCTCTCATACTCAAAGGCCATGGACATTTCATTGGATTCCCGGAATAGTGCCGTGCCTTGTAGGTACACAATGACGTCCACGGCACGTGTGCCACTAACATTCATACTAAAGTCCGGCTTCCCATACCTTACTCACAACTATGTATTGTTATACATAGAACACGTCTTGCACATTCTTGTGACGCTGGTATTTACGGTACTGTTCGCCAAACAATTTAGCATGCAAGCTACGTAGGTACATGGACGTACATTTATTATGGATATTTTATGGATAGTCATGGTATTGCAAGAATAGAATAAGAAATGAGTACATAAGAGGAAGCCTGAAAGTGGCACCGATAACTGAAAAGTTGTGTGGAAATCGGTTGTCATGGTATGGGCATGTGCTACGGAGGAATGAGGAAAACGTCGTGAAAAAAGTTTTGATATGAATGTCGATGGTAAAAGAGTAGGCGGAGACCAAAGAAACGATGGATGGATTGTGTGAATGATGACATGGTTAGAAAGGGTGTGACTATGGAGATGACGACTAATAGAGAAGTGTGGAAGAAAAAGGCATGGTGCGCCGACCCCAAATAAAATGGGATAAGGGCAGGAGAATCAAGATGAGTCATGGTATTGCACAAATAATTAATCATGCGCAAGGTCGTCTATTGGGTTCGATTCCCAACAATTAGTTTGTCCTCCGGCTTATACGCGAAAAGTATCTATTCAAAGTTATTGCCAACGCAGAACTTCAAGTCTATGTCTGTGCCAGTGTTTGTTAAAAAGAGGTTGGCCTGATCTAATCTAGCTTGTCTAGTCAGAACCAACATTTCACCTGTTTTTCCTGCTTCGAATGTTCGGTTTTGATAAAATAAAAGCTCTTCAGTCTTTCCTGTTGCGAGAATACATTTATGACATGACATGATTGCACAGATGTACCTTGCATACTAACTACTTTGCCGTGTGTACCTAAATGTTATTACAAAACAGCATTTTCGTCGTCGTCACCGGTCTTGAAACTTTGTCTTTACATGCTATGTGTAATAATATGCATTTGTTAGCCCAAGTACCAGTTTGTGGGTAATTGGAGCGTGCATAGATAGAATACTGTTGAATTCAAGACTACAACCGATTCTTTTACATCAATGTTTGTCCTATTTTGCTTTTGCACTAGATGGATTTAACAGTACTATAAACATACCTATACTTATCCTGCCACCCATTTTTACTTCGACAAAATAAAGTAGGAAAATTTTAGGACTGTAAAATATGGAGGCTCCTTTGCAGTCCTCAAAAAAACTCATTAGTTGAATCTCTGCTCCATACATTAACGTAAACACGGATGAAAAACATGAAATATGTACGTGTATGTTTTGCTTCCTTTTTTGGACATGCAAAAGGCAAATAGCGACCACATTTTTTCTCCAAATTTGTATCAACATACACGTACATACCTATATAAACTCAAGTCTTCTTCCAATGTGGGAACAATCCTCACATACTCTTTTTGCTTCGTAAACGCACGCCAATTGCGAGTATTAGGCACCTAACCTTTCTGAAGAAAATCACCAAAAAAGGATCAATTACAAAATATATTAGTAATTAAGCACCTAATCTTTATTTACTGTTTTTATTCTGCTTTTCAATTAAACGAGGAGGCTAATTTAAAACATTTTTAAATTAACTTACCGAGCGCTTGCAACTGACTCCGGTTTCGCTTTGATCACTTTTAAGAGTGAATGTACTTATGTACTTAATTTATAATTGCAAGAAGCTTGAAAGAGAAGACTTAAAAAATATTGTAGAAAGCACAGCTCGTTCCATAGGAATATTAAGAAATATAAAACGATTAGAGTAAACGGTAAACTTTTCGTTTACCTCGTGTAAACTGTTTTCTGTTAAATTCTACATACATTCAGGGTAAATTTTTAACCAGTGCGCAAACTGTCACCATGAATTCAACATATCATTCTAGATCCCCTGGTGTAGACATTTTGCGTAGTTTATACAAAAAAAAACAGCTGTTTCATACATATTGACCGGGTAGGTATTGCACTTTTCTATGAAACAGCAGATTTTTTTTTGTATTACCGACGAAAAATTTCTACGTTACAATGATATGCTGAATTCATGGTTATAGTTTACGCACTGGTAAAAAATGTACCCTGTATAATCTTAAGGCGGATGCACTAAGGTAGTCCGCCAAACTAAACTTTTATAAACTTTTTTTTTGCAATTTGCAACTCAATGTCATTCAGAGGGATTAAATTAACTTAGAGGGTCGTAGTGATGATTTAAATTATAATTATTCTGTAAATACATACGTATTCCAGGGGTGCGGGTTGTTCGAAAGAGATACCGTGGCCCCTGGCACACAGGCAACTGCCGGAACACGGGTGGGTTTAAGTAAGTAAAAGTCTGACACGAAGAGCTGGAGAAGTTATTTGATGAATTGCCAGCCTTAAAAAAAATACAAACGTGTTAAGGTCGTGAATCATATTTTATTCAACATATTACCTATACCTGCAAATTTAGCGGTGGGCGATTAAGAGATATACTAATGAAATCATTCGACTATGAAGATGTCTCGAGATATCTGGATTATAACAAGTTAGTAATTACTAATGTAGTTAGCAGTCGCGGTCGCGAGTCGACGCATAAAGGCTTCTTCAAACAGGCGCGACGCGACAGCGCGACGCGATACTTGTAGAACAATTTCCATGAAGTTTTCATAGAAATTGTTCTACGACTGTCGCGACGCGACGGTCGCGTCGCGCTAGTCTGTACGAGCCTTAACAGTCGATCTACTGGCATAGCCATGCGAGCAGGGTACGTGAGCGTGGGAAGGTGACAGCACGGTACGCTCTCTTGCTCGCATGGACGTCGTCACAGCAGTGTGTACGCATACGCGCGTCATGAATAATGTTGTATCTGATTTTTTATATTATTAGCAAATTCTATTACTACAAAAATAACAAAAAAAAAATACAAAAAAGCGTTACGTCTTACACCATTGGAATAAAAATAAAAAATAAACCGACGAAACTAACGTCTGTTCAACTCAAAAGCCAAAGAGCTACTCTCGAGTCTGTCGACTTTTGTACAACACTATTGGTAGTCTAAATTAGTAACATCATGCGATTATGAAAATATATTAGTTACTAATTTCGTAACCGATTATCAACATTAGTATTACTAAGTAATTCGATTATCAAAATAATTTATAATCGCCCACCGGTACTGCAAATTGCATAAACAAATGATTTTCGTTTGCTATCCTGGCGCTTTCCCCTTCAACTTTTTTTTTGTGAAGGTATGTAGAAACTTTTGTACCGCATATGACATAGTCCTATACTAAAACAATAATATCCCTTTGCACAGTTTATCTCCTGATACTCCTGAGATTGATCCCTAGGTCGGGCAAAGTGTTGGGGTTTTTTTTGAGGGTGGGAAATCATCAAATAACTTCTCCCGCTCTGGGTGGAGCAGGAGGGCATGTCAGAGTTTTACTGACTAGAACCCGTGTTCCCTCAGTAGCCTGTGTACCAGGGGCCACGGTATCGCTTTCGAACAACCCGCATCCCTGGCAGGACCAGTTGGTGCGGTCATCTCTTTGAGGCGCACGTGGAACACAACGCGCAGTTGACCTGGGCTTGGTCCTTACCGGACAGCGAGCTACCCATTACTCGCCGTCCGCAAGCCCGCACCTACGGTGGCCGGGAATCAGCCTGGGATTCCTGACGCCCAGGGCGTCTCCTGCGGAGGCTAAAGCCGTCAGGGCACATATACTGCCACACCCTCGCGTGTGCTGCCTCCCTCTTCGCAAGCATTACTGCTTCGCAAAAGAAGGTGACGGCTACACATGCACTCTCGCTCCATACCATGGCCTGGACCAGGGCCGGACGCGAGAAATCGCCGCCGCCGATTGTCTCCACGAGGACACGGCAGTGCTCCGCCCAAGCCGGGCAGACCTCCACCGTATGCTCCACCGTTTCCTCAGGGCGATCTACGCAGTGGAAACATCCGGGCATTTCCTCCCGCCTTATACGAAACAGGAAGCTACCGAAACAACCGTGCGTAGTGCTTTGCTAGATTTGCCTTTTGATACGTTTAAAGCTTAAATAAAATCCAACCTGTGTTTAAAGGCTTACTATTCCATCAACGACTATTTAAATGACAAGAATAGTTGGTCGCTGTGATTTACTCACGACAATGTTTATGTTCTTTCTCCAGAATTAGCATACCTAGAGACAGGTTATATGGGTTCATATAACTATTTATATATATTTTTATTGACTGTAAGTAAAATTTTTAAATTGTAATAATTTTTTTCATTAGTTATTGACATGATCTACTCATAACAATATTTGTTATGATGAGCTGTATGGCATTATGGTTAGCTAGCGACCTCGACAATTGATCATTCTATTCTTGCCTGAGCAACCGGCAGCAAGTTCGTCATGCTCCCGTAGATGTCATTGTTTGCGGTAGCATTGGGGATCGGGTTACCTCCTTCCCTCAAATATGGCGAGGGGGGCAATGGCTGATCTTTGCGTAACGCTCGTGAACGGGTGCTGCTTGTGGTGACTGGTTGTCTTGCTGACCATGATTTTGTTATTGTTGCTAATAATTACCTACCTGTTTATTTATTTTACGTCGATGGTCCTAGTTTATCATTTGTTATCAATCCAGCATTGCATATGTAAGCTATCACGCCATTTATACCAGGAGGCTTTTATTTTGGTAGTATGCTTTTTTCTTTACTTTTTTGTATTTTGTGCTTAAGTTTTCATTTTATTTGTTGGTATATTGGCATGGCTAGCTGATATATGACAAATTATATAAGTTCTGTGTCTCGTAATGTTGATTACTTTGCCTACCTATGTACACTGAGAAAAATGTCATTTTGGCATAATCTTAAAATATCGTGACGTTGGTTTAAAATAGATGCGTTGTCTTATAATATGTTGATAATAAGTAAATATTACGCTAGAACTGAAATGTGTTAAGATGGAATCGAATTTTTTGGGTAAATAATGCAATATTATGATACTTGTCATCGTAAAAATTTGTAATTATGAAATAACATTGTCTTCTTCAAATAATAACACAATGTAATAGAAAATGGTCCACTGTCCCATAAATTAGTATGATAATTATAAATAAGATTCTAATTAAAAAACACAATGACAGTCACCGTAATATAAATAGATTTCATAGTTTAATATGAAGAAGTATCTCTAAAAATACGATGACCTCCCCCTAATGTACTATATTAAATTGTAATGCTTTAAACGAAAGCATCATTTTTTAATATTACAGTCATATTATTTTATGTGAATCCTATGATAATACGATTAAATAATCTCATATTTTTAGAGTAAGCATCAAAGTTCAATAATATAGTCATATTATTTTATGTGTATCCTACTAAATTATTATTACAGAGACCCATTTATGAGTAGCATTTGAATGATGTCCTACAAATTTAAGGTGACGGCATTATATAATGAGGTCTCCCTCTCTCACTTCATTCCGCCGCCGCGCCATTTCGGTCGGCCATTTGTATTTCACCGCTACAGCCGGCAAGTCACGACTCACGACTCGTTTAATTAATAGCAATAACAATTCCATTAGTGCCAGTGAACGTGTTTGATCAGTGCAAAAATGGATATGGCTACGCGTGATCTTTTGAAGAAGTGGAATTTGGAACGCTACATCGATCGTTTTGAAAGTAAGTTGACAAACCTACCTAGTAAGTTGCTAGCATGAGCTCACACATTACATTCACACATTCTAATTTCTAGCAAGAATAGGGTCAGAGTGTCGTCTTAGAGGCACTATGAAAATATACTTAAAAAAATTTCGCGACCAATTTCAAGGTCACAGTTCTAACATAACCTTACCTATGGATCCCTTCGACATCGTTTTTACGACAAACGGTTGGTCGGAGACAAAAAACACCCAGACACTTTTAGCCTTTCTAGGTGTTACATACTATAGAATCGAGAAAATAAACGATTTGCGAAAATAACACTTTTTTGGCCGCTGTACACTCCAACCAAGAATAGTCTTGTCGTATGGTACCTACCCACCTACCTAGATATACGTTCATATTTATATTATACACTAGATTCGATGTGCAACTGCAACCCAAAAAAAAACAAATAGGTAGAGTGCGTCTAAACTAAAATGACGCGCCCCACTACCGCATTTACCGTAGTGTACGTATACAAATTTAAGTAGTGGGGCGCGTCATTTCAGCTTAGACGAGCTCTACCAACCTACATTTTATAAAGTCGATGCGACGTAGTGCATTTCACAGCTGCAATCAGGGCGCTGTTAAATTTACCTTTTTTTTCAGCTGAAAGAATTGATATCGCAACAATGCAGATGCTTAGTAAACAAGACATACATAGTATGTTCCCTCAAATAGGGGACAGACTCCGGTTTGAAGCAGCTCTGGCCATGTTAAAAAGCGACCAACCAAAAGATATGGTTTGTTTTCATGTTAAATTGTATTTCAAAAAAGTAAATTTTGTTTTAAACTTTTTGCTTACACATGCCCTGCGTCGCTTAAATGCACATTCTCCTACTTGCATGTAGGTAGGTAGGTACCTACTTATTAACTTTTATTATTTTAAAGTCTTCTTAAGATACCTAACAATTTAACCGGTGCAGTATTTATTTAAAAAGTGGAATAAAATCATAACTTTTCATCAGTCTTGTTAGTTTACCAACTAAGTACATTATTATTACCTTTTTAAATTTCTTGTTAAATTTCAGGATAACTCCTACAATTCATCACTCTTTGAAGAGGTCCTGAGGAATGACTTGTTAACTAGTCTACCTTGTAACTTAGAGCCTCTGCCACCGTGTGAAGGACTGCAAAGCTCAATCCTCAACCAAGACTGCGAAGCAGGACTTAACCAGGAAAATTTGGTAAGTTCTGCAAAATTGTAGAAAAGTACTCGTACTTACTGTTTTTTGGTTCAAGAGCAATATGTATTAATTTGTAATTACATCCATACTAATATTATAAATGCGAAAGTAAGTTTGTCTGTCTATCTGTCGGCTGGGGCAGGACCTTTTCACATTTTCATACCTAAGACACTGAACCGATGCAAAATTTGGTATAGACATTCTTTGAGACCAGGATCAGTCCTGATCTTGATCGATTAGTTTTTATCAGGGCCGGATCAAGGGACGAGGGCAGGACCGTTCACACCTGCAATGCTGAACCGATTACTAGTAAAAAAATATAACACTTCCCTTGAGTTATCTCCGGCTAGGGCTAGCTATAGCCTGTTAGTTAACGGTCGCACTCGGACACATTTAGTGATTATTTCAACGATTATTGAGGTTAATTGACCGTACATACTCATATTATCACACCTTTTTGTTACATGTACTATTATAACATTGTCTCAAAGTAAATATTATTTTAGGATGGTGACATACTGGTGATACCACTGGACTCGTCGTCGTCAGTGGGTGAAGCAGTTAGACAAGAGTCCACCGGGAGCAATTTAGTAAGTTATTGCCTATTATCCTGTACTTTTGATAAGGAATTTAAATTGACATTCAATATTGTTAACCCCCGGCGTAAACAGATAAGTTTAACGTCTGTACCTGTCCTGTCCTGTATGTGTGTACGGACGGCCGTTTAGGAGCTATACTATATGTCACAAAGATCAGTAATATATTTGGAGTTGGTGACAGCTATAACTAACAACTAAATGCATGATGCCTAGACTGGCACCGACTCCAACTGATCATTATACTGAATGGAAGGTAGGTATTGAACCTGTATTTTCAACATTTTAGTGACATTTTTTTTTAACTTTTACCTTGCATATTTAGTTTGTAATGCCATACTTATACTATTTGTGTTTCAGGTGAATACCATACTGAATTCATCAGTCGAGGGAAAACAAATAATAGCAATTGGGCAGAAAACGGGCACCTTACCCTCAAACGTGCGTGGGCGTTTATGCAAGCTGCTTATGGAGAAGCTCATTACGGCCGAAAACCCGGTACTTCTGACAGATTCGCAGCTGCTTGCTCTATCCTACGACATTGGCAGATTATTTAAAGAGGAGTCACCACCCCTATACTACGCGCCGTACCTGCCGGCTGATGCTTACCAGGCTAAGCGCAATATCTCTGGCTGGTTAGTCACCGCCAGAAGGGCTCGACGGCAGCATTTAGTTTCGTTGGGCCTTATTGAAAAGCCCAAGTCACGTTCTCGCTCCAAGTCCAGTCCTAGGCTAGACACCCCTCCACTCGCTGGAATCGACCTGACCGGACTTAAAGAAGGTAACTCCTTTTCAAGAAATTTTATGTTTTCAGATTGAATTAAATTATCAAGAACAAAATTATTGAGAAAAATATCTGAATTAGTATAAATTTTCGTTACAAATTACAAAATATCTGAATCTAAGAACCGTTATTGTCATTGTACTAATTATTAATCGTTTTAATTTTTGTGTGCAGGTGAAGTGGAGGACGTAGCGTCAGCATTAGAGCAGCTGTCAAGTCCTTCAGCTGGTCCGTGGCAGGAGGTCAGTGCCCTGTGGCGGGAGACGGTGCGAGCTCGCCTCCGGTACTTGTACTACGAGGAAGGGACATTACAGGAGTACTTCAATAAGTATCCTATCCTGAAGTCAAGTGATGGATGGCGACTCCTGACTCATGACTACGAAGCACTGTTCCCTGATAAATCCGGGGGCCTCGACGCCTTGGATGCTTCATCGGAAAACATGCTAAAAGCTGCTCAGCAGAAGCTTAACACCACAAAGGACTCGTTTCTTCGTCGAAAAATAGCTGATACATTGGCAATTTGTGACGGTAAGGAAATGATTCTGTTATATAGTTCTAGGTGCTCGACCTCCCTGGGTCGGTGAACCCGTTATAAAATATATAGACAAAAAAGAATTTAAAAATTATCTAACATGGTGCAGTCGTTCAGAAGTAACGGGCGGGCGGACACACATTTCGGCAATTCATTTTTACTTATATAGATAGATTTTATTTTGTTCTGATACTTTTCCCTATTTGCTCAGTTAATGATGATGTGTTGTGTCAAATATACTATTATTATTTTCTTTCCAGATGAACAACCGGAGACAAAATTAATAGCAGCGATATTGCTACTCGGCTGTCTCTTTAATATTCCTCCTGCCCGTCGATCTAGAAAAGACTGGCAAGCTTCACGAGCGGAGATATTGGATGGATTTGTGACCATCGTGGATGATGACGCAGACGTGCAAGTGGTAATTGAGGAGCGTCGCCAAAAGCTTCAAAACCTAGGTATTAGCCTCCAACCATTTATAATTTGGTGCCGCCAGTCAGGTGTCTCCTTCACAGTATGTGACAATACGTTTTACAAGTTCACAACACTAACTGAGGCTGTTGATGTGACTTTTAAAATATTTCATGCTACTGCCGCCGAAGGAGGCGAAGGAATCAAATTTTAGAATTACTTAAATGAAGTCCAATGTAACTTCGCACACTTATCCGCACCGAATCGTACGACCTTATTCGTCCGATTCGGTAAGTGTGCGAGGTTCCATAGGATTTCATACAAGTAATTCTAAAATTCGATTCTTTCGCCTCCTTCGGCTCTGAAAAGTGTGCGTTCACCTTTAGTAATAGATTTTAAAGTAAAGTATTTGTATGAGGGATAGATTAGTCTCATCGGAGTGTTTATAGTAGCACTTTACTTGAAAATAGATATTTACTATAATAATATAACCAATTTATTGTATGCAGCTTTAAGGTGAAAGCGTCAGGGTAGCCCGCGAAATTCAAATTTTCTTACGTTTTTTGCAATTTGCAGGCCAGTGCTAGGTTTTGATTGAAATGTTAGACGCGGGTGTAAGACGTATGTAGTACAACTTATGTACTTACACCCGCGTGCAACATTTAATTAACATACAACCTAGCACTGGCCTGCAAATTGCAAAAAACGGCTACCCTGAAGCAATCACCTTAAGGGCAAAAATGTTTTAGTTATAGGTACATTAATGTAAAGTTTGTTATTTTTTGTAAATTAAATTTCTACTCGTCTCAACCTTTATTTTAATTTGTAAAAACTAGAATTATTGAACATAATGTATATAATGATTCTTTATAATGACCGACAAATAGATACTGTAATCATTAAGGCGAGGATGTTTCTAAACAAAACAGTCTTCTTTTATACTGAATATAAATGTTTAGAGTATATAATAATTATTCATTCATACTATGGAAATAAAAATACCATTCAATTTTCTGTTTAATTTATACATACATCCCTTTTCACCTTCTTACCATTCTTGCCAAGGTACTTTTTTCTATTTTTTTTACTTACTCTCCATTTTTTTAAGGTTCAAGTTTAGGGTTCTTCAGTTTTTTTTAATGTTGAGCTCACACCTAATAATATTTAAAAGGAAAGAACCAATATTGGATACTTAAAAATAAGGGGATCATGTAAGTCCAGTGGCGCCCTCAATTATAGGAGGATTGTGATTTCTAATAATCCAAACAATTTCTGTGTAATCCACCAGTATTTAGTTGTAGTCCTACTGATGGAGAATGAGTAGAACTACAACTAATCACTGGTGTATTATAGAGATATTAATTGGTTTATTAAAAAACACAATCCTCCTATTGAGGGCGACCTCCGTAAGATAATAGGCTATAACCAGAGATATGAGGAAATAGTAGGAAAAGTAAGAGGACCTAACCTAAAATACGAGGAGGTTACCGAAAAATAGTAGGAAAAATAATAGGATATAACTGGATATATGAGGAAGGCACCGAAAAATAGTAGGAAAAATTGTATGACATAACTGAATATGTGAGGAAGTCACCGAAAAATAGTAGGAAAAATAATAGGATATAACTGGATATATGAGGAAGGCACCGAAAAATAGTAGGAAAAATTGTATGATATAACTGAATATGTGAGGAAGTCACCGAAAAATAGTAGGAAAAATAATAGGATATAACTGGATATATAAGGAAGGCACCGAAAAATAGTTGGAAAAATTGTATGACATAACTGAATATGTGAGGAAGTCACCGAAAAATTGTAGGAAAACTAATAGGATATAACTGGATATATGAGGAAGGCATCGAAAAATAGTAGGTAACTAAAACTAAATCCATGGTGACACATCATCTTAAATACTGTTATCATCAACATCAGTATTATCATCGTTCTTTTTGGTGAATCACTATGCTCCGTCCTTTGAGTGAATTCATCATACTTTAAGCTGAATTCACCTCTTTTATGATTGTCAGTTTTCTCAGTGCAGAAGGTGGACGATAAACGCAAATAATAACGTATCGCTCAAGTTCAACACAAGACAACTCAATAGTACGTTCAATAGAAAGATTAACTAAATCTAAACGTTATTTACATTTCAACTTGTTTGTAACATGCACTAAAGATCCACCGTGAATAGCAGTTTTTCTTACAAATGCACTTTACGGTAAAATTATCATCATTAATAAACACTACTTCATGTTCTTTCAACCAGTGTTCAGTCAAACATAACACCTGAACATCATGGTTCTCCATAAATAAGCTTAATTCTAGCTCTTTGCCGGATAGACCCTGCATATTTTGATGAACAACATTCAACATAATATGCGGAGTATCTATTGTCGCACCTAATTGTTTAAACTACTAGGCGTATCAAAAGTAGTGTTAGTAGTACTACTAACAGTAAGCGATGGTAAACTACAGGTGCCAGTGTCATGGTGTAAATTGTATGCTAAGGGATTAGCAATTTGTCTCCTACAACTAAGTGGCAAATACATAGTATAATTTGTCAGTTTGTAATCAGAAATAAATTGATTACAATCAAAAAATAAAATGGCGTCACTGGGACGACTTATTAAAAATTAACATATTTAAATTATAAATGTGCCTATTTTGCTCATCAGACAAGTAATGTGAATAAGGCAACGCACAGAAAATAAATTTACAATTATTGGTCTCATTGAGATGTAACATCAATTGGACACATTTAATTATGTCATTTTTTCTAACATTTAAGCTATCCCCCGCATAATAATATAACAGTTGAACTGGGGTTTATTTTTGACAATTTAATATTACTTATTAATTGGCTAATACTGGCACCGGGTGAACAATTATTGATTACATATTGTTGAGAACACTGATAAAATATTTTACAAAACCTTGACCAGTCAGAAAAAACATATGTTGTGTTAACCAAATTATTCGTACTATTATTACCGTCACAGCTACCTACTGGCTGAGTTGCTGAGACTGTGGGTGTAACCAGTTGAGGCTGAGGCCTTGTACTTAACCGTACAATCGTAAACAGAGTTTTTCTTTGTAGCTGCGCGCCGACGCGTGGTTATTGTGAATTGCCAGGGCTGCCTCTTTCGATAAAGATGTTAGTAGCTATCTGTAGTACACACACATACAGACAAAAAATTTAAATACATGTCCAAAGTCACCGCCTTCCGAAATTAAAGTTATTTTTCACTTTGTAGTGTTTTTTCGGAAGTCGGTTGTTTTTTTTTGAAAAAGTTTTTATTTTTCACTTTTTAGTTAAAGTGCCTACCCCACTAATTCGAAATTTCATCATCCTTGAAATAAGATAAATAAATAAAAAAGCTTACAGGTGTTTTATTTTTATGTAATGATTAATATTTTTTCCCTTGTCGAAATTTACGATTGTTTAGCGTAACTACTATGCTTCTACACTATGAACAAACCTGCGCTGGAACCATATTGTGACGTCATGCACACTTATCTAACACTTGCTCTCTTTTAAATAAACAATAATCTTAAGAAAATAACATTAACAAGATAATAACAATGATAAATATTTTTGAAAATTAATTTGCACAATGTCGATTTTTTCTAAACGTAATAATTTTCAAATGAAATTTGACAAATGGAGGTCATTAACCTTTCTATTCTTATCTCAGACGCAAAGTAGACGCACAAATAACGCGGTAGAAGTAATTACGTACCTACCATTAATAAGAAATATGCAAGTACAATTTACCTATTTAAAAAAACGATAGTAAAACAAACTAGATACTTACATTTGTGTATCAGCGGGTAAGCTGAAAAATGATAAGTTTTTGTCTCTTCTCTTGTTGGATCTACATCCATCAACTGCACATAATACAACAGCAACAGCTATATTATAAGAATTTAAAATTGCGTACGTCAGGTCGACCGAAATAATTATGCGTGCGTACGCGCCTCGCGGCTGTCGGCAATCCATTGAGAAATGGGCCGCGGGCGGCCCGACGGCCGGTAGGTAGTTAGCGCGCGTAAGTACTCAGTAAGTTATAGCACTGGCTGGGCGGTCTAGAATGATATGCTGAATTCATAGTTACATTTTGCGCACTGGATAAAAACTTATCCTGTTGAATCAAGTTCTTCCAACTTAACAGACAGCTGTGCTGCTGGGGAGTTTGTTGCGCCACTTATTCTTCCCAGTTAAAGCACTAGAAAGTGAAGGGCGGGCGTTTTGGGGGACTGTTTTATGTAATTTTGACGCTCAAAAAGTGCTGACTCTCAACCTAGTTTGAATAAATGTCTTTTGATTGATTGATTTAGTGAAAACAAAAAGGCCACGAGAACTCATTTAGTAGCTACAAGGTTCTTTTGGTGCATGTTACGACTCTTCTACACCAAATCTGATGAAAAGCGATGTGATACGTAAGCTCAAACTCAAACTCAAAAACTCAAAGCATTTATTTCAATTAAACTATTTACAGGCACTTTTGAATTGTCAAATACTTAAAAAAAAAACAACCGACTTCCAAAAAAACACTAAAAAGTGAAAAATTACTTTAATTTCGGAAGGCAGTGACTTTGGATATGTATTTAAATTTTTTGCCACCGCCTTCCGAAATTAAAGTTATTTCTCACTTTTTAGTGTTTTTTTGGAAGTCGGTCGTTTTTTTTTTAGTTTTTATTTTTCACTTTTTAGTGGTTCACATGTGCTTACCCCTTCACAGCGTACCGGCGTGATGTTATGTTATTAACTGGTGTAAACTATTGACAGACATAGATTTCAGCAATCCCTGTCCATTTGCTATCATTTATTGAGGAGTTCCGTTGCCTATCTCCGAAGTTCTTCATCAGATCTTCACCAAATTGAAATGGAACCACTCCGAGAAAGTACTCTTCCAAAAACTACACAAATTGCTTCAAGTGTGCCTATAAAATTTGAAGAGTTCTCTCTATTTCTCCAGGATCCCATCATCAGATTCTGACTTGATGATCATGGGACCACCTGGGAAGTATACCCTTTTAAACAAAAAAAAAATATCCAAATCGGTCCAGCCATCTTCGAGTAATCGGGGAACATACATAAAAAAAAAAGGTTCCGACGAATTGAGAACCTCCTCCTTTTGGAAGTCGGTTAAACAGTCGATCGCTAAGCTAGTTGAAGCTAGTTGCCCATTCCACAACGTAGGTCTCTATGGAGGGGTAAGAAACTCCAAGGACACTCTTTTAAATCAATCTACTTATTACAAATTCCTGGGTAACATTATTCTCTCTGTTTCTGTCCTTCTGAATAAATTAGAGACTATAGGAATAAGGGGAATGCCGATGAAATTCTTCACTTTTTCAAATCTATATTAATGACCTATGCACGCTGCCATTACATAAATCACAAATCTTCACTTATGCGGATGACACCGCGATTGTGGTCTATGGTAATTCTTGGAGCGAGGTAAAGAATACGGCAGAGCAGTCCTTAAAGACCGTTATGAACTGGCTGCTATTCAACCTACTCACCCTTAACGTGGCCAAAACAAACTTCATTCCTTTCTTTATGAATTACAGGAACAAAGCTCCACCAGAATTTGTTATCACGGCACATACGTGCTCTGATTTTAGTTCTTGCTCATGTGCGACACTTACCCGTGTTAATCACACGAAGTACCTGGGTGTAGTGATTGATGACGGACTGAAATGGTATAATCAAATAGATAACACTGCTTCAAAAGTCAGAAGACTTATCTACATTTTTAAATCTCTGAGACACTGCGCAGACATTAACATTTTAAAAATGGTTTATCTTGCACTCTGTCAGTCCGTTATCACCTACTGCATCCCGGTATGGGGAGGGGCTGCTAAAACCAAGTTTATTGTAGTGGAGCGAGCACAGAGAGCTGTCCTCAAGGTGATGCTTGGAAGACCATACAGATTCCCTACTACTGAATTATATGCAGAATGCAAATTACTTACTGTGAGACAGCTCTTTGTCCTTCGAGCCACTCTTAGAATACATAAACGAATTCCCCCATCTGATCCTTCTAAGCGCAAAGCAAAAAATGTATGGCCGACAGTAAGCCACAAAACTGCATTCGCTAGGCGCCAATTTTACGTTCTAAGTACACTGATTTATAAAAATATATGTAAAGTCATTCAGATAGCTGAGCTAAACAACCATGAACTTAAGATCAATGTACAAAGTTGGCTGCACGATCAGGACTACGCTCAAACAGAAGAACTACTACTCCACCAGCAGTAGGCGTATTAAATATATATATTATTTTATAAACCTGTTCGACTACTGCTTGGAATTTTTTACTTTACTTTATTTGGAACATATCAGCAACACATATACACTACAAATTCTCAAACATTTTAACACACCCTCACGCAAACGCTAAACACTACTACACACAGTCTTACATACACACCCTCACATCCCTCATTCTGACATACACATCCTCACTCTAACACACACACATATACATCGTAAAAGTCGATTCCAAAATCCGTTAGTCCTTCGTTGTTGATTTTATTTTATTATACAAACATACTTTGTTAACCTGCACTGTCAATGAATGACTATTTTTTTGTAATGTTAGAGCACAACACAAAAGGTTTCTGCATGTCCATTCTGTAACCATCTTACCAGGTGAAGTGAGCGTGGAGTGAGCTGTCAGTGTCATTCCACCTGATGCTAGGGATGCCCCAGCATTATATTTACAATCATAATCGATATTGAAATACATTTTTTAATCAATCATAATCGATATTTAATGAAAAAAAAAAATGCTGATTCTATTGATAATTTCCTTACGATTTCAAAGCTAGTGTTTAAGTGTGCATCACGCAATTGCATTTTGAGGTTTTTCATATATCTGGTATTTATCAATAAATAAGCAAAACAAAAATTCGGTCAGAAACTCGATGTTGTTTCGTTCTAATTTCCATAGAATAGTCCTTATATTGCCTGAGGCGCGAGTGCGCGTCACGCACTTACACACGGCTACACATCAAGCTATACATTTCCAATATAAGCTGATCGCGCATTGTATAGTATAAATTTCCGTACAGTGCGAGATCAGCGCGTAAACTGGAAAGGTATAGCTTGATGTGCAGCCGTGTGTACAACAATAAATATAATAAATAAAACACATCATCATATTATAAACACTTTGACATGAACTTTGAGAAGTATACTATTATTATTGTTTTAATTATTGTGAATGTGAGGACTACGTGGGTAATATTTTGTTGTTTCATCTCTTCCTCGGTTAGTTTTAATGTTAATCTGGCAGTTTGAGTACTTTATGCGGCCTACCCAAATGTTCTTTCTTTGGTATTGTTCGTCAAATCGTTGAGCTCCTCAAGTTCGGAGTTGAGCTGTATGATTACTGATAAATGCGTACACCGAATGGACAGGTCCACTCAATCTGTATGGTTCTTTCCTCAAAAGACCATTTCAGACACCAATCCACATGGTCGTCACATGATGTGACCAAGATTTTGTCTGGACAATGTACGAGATTGTGGCCTCTGAGTTTCTTTCGGCCTTTCTTCTCATAGTAGTCAGATAGGAAACGCCGACCTCATCTAGTTTAAAAAAATCTGATTGACGTGTAAAAGTGTTTGTACAATCCTACATAAAGTAATAAAATCATTTACCATTTATCAAACTATTTATGAAAAAAAAAAAGTCATTTAAGTAAAAAGACGTGCCGATTATTAATCCAATATTTTAGTGTAGATACCTATCATCATCATACTAATACCTACAAAGTTCAACTGACACTAGCGCATCGTGTAGTACTTGATAGAGCTTCGAAAATCTGGTGGAGTGATTAAGATCACGCCGCGCCTCCGCGTAAGCCACTGAAAAAAAATGTAATACCAATGTCCAATATCTAGGGTACCTACTGACATTTTATTGTACTTACTTATCTAGTCGTTGTCAATAATAAAAGAACAGGTATTCATCAAATCATCATCATTTGTATACTACCTATGGTTAAAATTCAACATTTCAAATGAGTCGCGTAGGTGAGATGCTCACTTCACTCACGGCGCCGAAATAGTTTTATTTATGAATCGCGTGAAGTGTTCGCGCCGCGCATGCGCGCTAGGCTGCTTCTTCAGCGATCTTCATTGAAGCAATATCTTGGTGCACAAGTTTTCAGGCCAGTCCATTCAGACGATTCGATTTTATTTTTCTTAAAACCGTGTGATCCTCCCTAGATACCTACTTAACTACTCGTCAATAGTAAAAGAATAGGTATTCATCAAATCATCATCATTTTAATACTACCTATGTTAAAATTCACATTTCAAATGAGTCGCGTAGGTGAGATGCTCACTTCACTCACGGCGCCGAAATAGTTTTATGAATCGGGTGCAGTGAGCACCCCGCGCATGCGCGCTAGGCTGCTTCTTCAGCGATCTTCATTGCTGAAGCAACGTCTTGATGGATAAGTTTTCAGGCCAGTCCATTCAGACGATTCGATTTTATTTTACTTAAACCGTGTGGTCCCCCCTAGATACCTACTTAACTACTCGTTGTCAATAATCAAAGAATATTCATCAAATCATCATCATCAATTAACGACATCAAGTTTATTTGCTGAGGTTCACGAGGCGCGCGCAAGTTCGTGGCACCTCACCGCGTGATGTTTCTATGGCAACGCGATGGTTGCCATCGCGTGAAGTGAGCTTAGCGTGACGTAATTGTCATCACATTAAGCTTTTTTTTTTTAATTTTTAGCCTTTGAAAGTCATGTCTACAAGCATTGACGTCTTCGCGTTTAGAGTGTGTTAATTTGAATGGTTTTGGATATTTTATTGTAAATTCCAACCATTTTCCAAACTCAAAAGTCAATTTTATATTTTGTTTTCAACAAATGAATATGACTTGACAGGTGAGAGAGCAACTTCAAAAATTGTGATAGGCAAGTGTTCAGTGATTGGTGTTTTGTTCATTTACATATTAATAAGTAGGTACATAATACGTAAAAGCGCATGGGTTTTTTAAATATCCCACCAAAAACATAAACCACACTACAAGATACAAACCTTGTAAAATAATTATTTAGGCAGGCATATCAATAATCTAGATATGGGTGCTGTTATGACAGAAATTGATTAGCTCTCTTGCTACCAAGATATTAAAATTATTACTGTATTTATATATGTAAGTGTATAATAGTATTGTATGTATGATTAGGTTGCTATAGTATAATTTACTCTGTTTTCCTGTTTACTGTTTTTTGCACATAAACTGTATCTTCGTTTCGCATCCAACTCTCCTGTCACAGGTGTGCTGGAAGAAATTTTAGAAGCAGATCCCTTGAGCTTTCCTATCTTTATGTATTTTATTTTATTCAGTGCTTAGTGCGTTCAAAAATAAATAAATGAGATTAATTCAATTGTATCACATTAAAAAAAAATGATAAAACAATTTTTCTACTGAGCGTGCTGCTTCCCGAGGTCCAACTGCATGATGCCGCAAATGGAGGGCCATGTGATGTGTGCGGACTGCACGCCGCCACCAAGTCTAGCTGGAAATAATGGTAAGAGTTTTATTATTATGCATTTGATTCATTTCATTCCTACACTCGTCAGAGTATATCTTTTTAAATCAATTGGACCACATAAAATGTAAGTTACTTTATTATCAGGATCCTGCAGCTAATGTAGTACTTTCAAAATTATAACAGTGTCACTTATTTAAAATACAATAAAAGATCAGTGTCATAATCAATCCAAATAAATCAACGGAGCCAATATTATTCCTATATTTTGAGTACCATAGTAGGTACACTAAAAAAACTATCTATGTGAACTCATTAGTTGCAACATTTCTTAAACTCCATGCCTGTTCTTGTCCCAATTTTTTGGGTGTATTATATTTATTAAAAATAGGGTGAAATAATGCACACTTGCCTCAGATTGCCATGATTGACGGACAGCCTAGATTGATATGATCAATAAGAGGCGGTGTTCTTTAATTGTCTTCAGTTCCTTAGCAGCTGCAGGGTCCAATATGCTCATCTGCCGAGAGGTAGAGTATTCAGAATAATAAAATTCACAGGTTTTTTTTTTTTATCCCTATGTTGTTCCTCTGCTAGGCAAAGGTCTCCCCATACTTCTCCAGTTTTCCTTGTTGTGCCCTCTCCGGATAGGTATGTAAGTATATTTTTTAATGTGTGTATAGCTTCTTGCCAAAACTTTGGTATGGTGAACCTGATGTAAAGGATGCAGTAAGGGATTCCCTCCTGACGTCTTATTATTTAAACTAGTACCATTTACAGGGTCAAACTGATCATCATATTAATGACTCTCTAACTCCTCTCCCATCAGCATTGAGCTAGAACAAATGATAATTAAATTAATCTTGGCATACTATGCTTAGAGTTAGTTGAAGAAAAAACTTGACTTAAAGTTCGAATAATAGAAATTAAATCAGATTTATTAAAATCACACTGATGAGATTAATGACCGGCCAATAAATAAAAACAAACATAGCTTGATTTATTATAATTATTATGGCTGGTCCAAATGCTAAGAAATTACAACATTTTCGTTTCTATATAAAGTGAACAGGAAATTGGGTCCGTAATAAAAATTGCTAATAATATCACACAAATACTTATAAAACGGAGACATATAAATCAACTCAGGCCCAATGTTGTAATATAAAAGGCACTCTGCACTCAGTTATCAGAAAAACAGTTTTAAATATTATTCACATTAATAGTTGAAAGATACTTAATTATAATATCAGTCTTACCAGACAGCCGGGCATTTAAGTATGGTTTTCATGTTTCATTTATCCGAACAGTCATTATAATCACAATTAATCTGATAGATAACTGAAAAATTCATGTATAAATTAGTACCTATTCTGTAAACTACACTATGTTGACAGGTTTGTATTACATTTTTAAGGAGTGAAAAAGTGGTCAATAATGTTTACCATTCTTTAGGAAGGTTTCAGTCAGCCTAATTAAATTTTGCACTCATATATAGCAGCCAGCTCAAATAAAAGCAATGCTGGCAAGGAAAACTCGAGTGGATTGGATTGAAATAAACGACTTTTACAAGATTAGCCCATTATTAATGTTAAGGTACGAACCTTCGTAAACTTTTCGTGACTATTCCTGTGGTGAATTTCGCGGCCTAAAACAACAAGAGATAATACCAACTTTGAGACAATTCTTCTCATTGATGTATCTTTTACAAAGTGTTTCTGGGACAACACACACTGTGCAACACTTGTTGTACCTACATCTCGCACGGTCAGTAGGTCATCCCACTACTAATGCAAATGAATACACTTTTAAATCACTGAGAAATTAAGATTGGAAAATAATCAACGTAAACTTTACTAAGTCAGCAACAAAACCTTAAAAAAAAACTGTAAAGAGAAACAAGTAGAGTTGTAGCAAACCGTATGTATTCGGTACTGAGTAACGGGTGCGCGATCTAGTACCGAGTAACGAAACGTTACACACGAATGCATTTCGTTACTCGCATTTTTCGTAGTATGGGTAACCTACACTGTTTCAGTTCATGCAAGTATCGTTGATTCGTGCATTGAAACGTTTGCTGATCGTATGTTACGCCTGCGCGCGCTTTTTCGGTGAATTTAAACACAACTCTTGTTCAAAATACGGAAAAGTGAAAAAATTAATGTTTTCTACAAATTACGAATGTTGCGACGCCGCGACGTCATACCTACTGTACGCGTACGCAATACGACTCGATTCGTTGCTCTAACATAACATACAGCATGATAAGAGGTATCAGAAGTAACTAGTAACGTAACGATACGATAGTAACGGGTACTAATTGATATAGTAACGAATACATACGGGTACGCTTTTTTTTTTTTTTTAGATACTTTTACACCTCTAGAAACAAGTAAACTGAATAATTTATGACTTCGAATGTTTTTTTTTTTTTTTTGGCGGGATCGCGTTGGAACATGTCGCACGAATTTTCATTTTCATGGAATTTAGTGAAATAGCGAATTAAATTGTATAATTTTGATAGTGAATTATTCAATTTAGTTACATGTGAGTGCACAAGTGTAGTGAAAGTGAAAATAAGTGACTAACGTGGACTTTTCGTGTTCCCCCTAAAAACTCCTATTAGGTTGTTGTAAAGGTACTACCGGTTTACAATAACTTTGACTTGACTGACTAAAGACGACTATGAATGTTTTGTAACTTCGTGCCCGATATCGGGCCATTTACTTGTTCTAAAAGAAAAATTACTTGACACTGGCTAAATGCACAAACCGTGTGAAGCCAAAATTAAAAAAAAAAAGACTTCGAATACCGCCAAAATATGACATTGTCATATTTTAGCGGTATTTAATTAAACTTTCATTGCAAACATTCATGGTACTATGATACATTCATTATTTGAACTTGGAACTTTGCGACACACGGTGCGAGTTTGCGAGCCACCTGTGTTCATAGATTATACTACTACCTGTGTTGGCAACTCAAGTGGCTCATGTCGTGCGGACTAAAAGTGTTGCGGACAAAAAAGTGACTATTGTAATCTCAACGCAACGTAGAACAATCTCATGAATTCTGATAATCATATACTCAGATTAGTTGCGTGGTCATATTTATTATGTAAATGAAATGGCAATAAAAAGAAAAACAACTACATCGACACCTAGAAAAGACCAAAGACTACAATTGTATACTGGCAATAGACAGGCAGCTCTACCTTTTTTTTTAATATTAGCAAGTGATAAACGCAGCGCCATCTAGTTTTTCGTTAAGGGAACTAATGAATAAAATCTATATATATAGATTGGTACCGTTAACTGTGGCATCCCCCAACCGTCCCTTGCCCGCAGAAGTGCCAGCCCGCGCCGAAGCTGTGCAAGTAGAGTTAAAATCCCCATGATCTAATAATAAGAAAAATTATTTGATCCAGCCTGTCCCCACTTGCTGCCCTCCCTAAAAGTGACTCCCTGAGCCGAGGCTCGTACCCCGCAGGGGGTGCCCTCAGTGCGCAGTTGCTGTAGGTTTAGTAATTAGTTTGTAAGCCCTGGCTGGAGGCTCTTAGCTTAAAAACTAAAAGTCACCGCAGGAAAGCCCGGTTAAGCAGTCACGGCCTCTCAAGGTCAACTGCGAGATGCCATACCCAAAAAAAAAAAAAAAAAACTGTGGCATCATTACTTTCCATGAGCAACTTTACCAATGAGAACTGAATTATTAAAATATCTCTCAATAACTTAAAATTTGTTACAATTAGTAGATTATTCTACTTCTGTATCGCTTCCATATTAAATAGTGGCAACAGATTTTTAGACATAGAGAGAAATAAGTACAGTTCTCATTGGTAAAGTTGCTCATGGAAAGTAAAGATGAAGTTGATTGTAAGTCGCTGTTATTATAGCTGCCGTACTGTACGCTGCATAGTAGGTACATACTTATATGTCATGTGACGCTTATGGGAAGAATTTTAAAGGTATTCGAAAATACAATACATAGTGGTATTAAAATTACATTATTTTCTTTATTTCAATAAATACATATAAATTACATTTTTAAATATTAGAAAAAATAGTAGCCCATCAGTATCGGAAACAGGGTCCAAGCTACCGCGGTCAGGGCTCTAGAGAGGAACCTCCTAACAATGCGAGCCGTGTTACCGTGGAGTACCGGTTTCTGGATCAAGCCCTTGACCCAGCTGCCCAACGAGAGCTTCCTTAGGTGTTGGTCGAGGCTCTTTGCTATCAAACCTTTGGCTGTTATAACTATCGGTACAATGATTGCTGAGTCCACATCCCACATATCGGCAACCTTGCGAGCCAAGTCAAGATACTTGATTTGCTTATCTTTCTCGGCTTTCACGAGGTTCCCGTCATGCGGGACCGTTATATCAACGATCATCTCATCTTTCACTTTCCTTATGTTGTGCCAAAGTTACACAAGGACCTGAAAAACAAGTTATTTTCCTTTAAAAAAAAAAACAATCAAACTTTAAAAAAAGATAAACATATTCAAGATTTTAAAATCGTATTAGTAATTTATTAGTAAGACTTACAACTATACCTACTAGTCTACTACTACCTATAACCTAAAGGCCTGGATCTCCATTCGATATTAATCATGCAATTCAGTAATGAACTGTTTTACTTATGTTAAATGAATTATACCTACGGCAGAGATTAGGTCCTACAGTCAACTTTACCTCTTAATAATATTAGTATATTTATGTAGAACTAATACAAACCTGATATCAAATCAAATCGCTTGATGGTGTCCTTAAAACATTTGATGTGGAGGCTAAGGCCAGCTTGCTTATAATGGCTTAATGTTTGTTGAAGCTAGGGCCGGCTTGTTTATTAAAGCTTCAATGAGTTCTTTTCCTGAAATATATTTAAATATCTAGTATAGTTCAGGCCCAAAAGCAATCATGCACTAGTTTAGAAAGAAGATAAGAAACCTGAACTAACAGAGTTTTAATGTCTCACATAATTTTTGTTTGAGATCAATGTATAAATTTACTTATTATCATTACACAATATTTTGAGTTTCAAAGAGTAACCATGGAGTATCTTGCCTGTTTGTCTCAATAGGAAATAAACACTTTGGAACGAGGCAACTAGACTCTGACTATTCATAAGTACCTGATAATGCTGTACAATAAAAATATATTTGATTGATTGAATTAATAATTTTTTATAATTACAGACATACCTGATGTGTTGAAATCAGATTCCTGTAATTGATTTTCTTGGGAGATATCAGAGGTTGACATAACCATTGCTTCACCAAATGATTGAGCTTGAAAATCTAGAATAATATTAAAATAAGTATTTTAAATTATGATTTGTTTCAACAAAATAAAATACATTGGTGAATATATTTATAGTTAACAATTAATAGTATTACCTGGCATATGTAGTGTTGGAATTGCCAATTTAGACAGTCTTCCAGTTTGATACTTGTGAATTTCTTCAAAATGTCTATGACAAACACGTCTGTTGCTATAGATAGTCTGATGATCCAATAAAGCTATTTCACCACCAATGCTTAAAATCCAAGTTTTACATTTCTCTGCACTTGTGTCTGGATTCGGGAACCGGTGTAGAGGCACCCCTGAAAACATGAAACAATTAGGTGTGTAACTTAAATCAATTACTGAAGGAACTATACCTTATTCAGCAGAGCTTCAGACAAAGTACATATAAACAATATTAAATTTCATTACTTTCTAAACATTCATAGAAAAATATTTCTGACAAAGCAATTGTGTACTGCTAATCTACTCGAAGCACTTATTTCTAAGGTATGTTTTGAATTTTTTTACATTAGATAATTTCATATTTTACCACATAAGGACATAGTAAGATTGCTTACGCTGTCTCAAGCCAAGAAGAATGGGGTATATTTTATCAAATGTACCAATTTTTACATAAACGGTTGTATGATATTTCCAAAACTGACATTATAGTACTTCATGAGGTGATACAAAATTATAGATAAATAGCTATTAGCCCTCTATGATATGTGAAACATTATTATCAAGTTAATTTGTACTAAAAATAAAAGTCACACATAGTGTTTCTAATTATCGGTCCACTACTGTAATTAACTTGGCAAAATAATAGCAGTCCACTTGGGAGATTGGGACAGAAGGAAATTTATATTTCACATAATAAATTATCAAGTAAAGTCTCAATTCAAATATTTATATTATTTACATCGTACAAACAGTTCTGTAAACCACTGATTAGCCCTGGTAAGATCAAATGAAAGGTTGTACTCTGGCATTGCGCCATTGGTTTTAGGTTGGTTTCCTGGGTGAATAAGAACAACAATCAAGGCAATTCATAGCAAACGTATTGACTTTGATATCCTTAGGCTACACGGTTTATTTAATGTACCCTGGATCTATTACAATAGGGATAGGGGTATATGAAACATAGTGACGAATAGAGTGTAAGCCGGTTTGGCCAAAAATAAAGGTTAAAAAACTTACCGTCTCTCCTAACCACAGCACATGGCAACCAGGTACACAGCAAGAATTTTGTGACATGGTGGAAGTTCACTATTCGCAATTACAGGTCCAAACTCTAAAGAGTGCCTATGCCCAGAGTCCACAGTAACTTCACAAGTTCAGGATATTGTTTACAATAACGCGGGCTCAAGACGAGCGAACGAACGAATGTAACGGGGCACAGCAACACGGAGTCGGAGGAACAGCAGTTCAACTCAACGTGGATAGCAAATGCACTTGCGAAACAACGAGGACTTTATTGCAAAAGGAAATTAAATGCGCGCAAGCAATTACACTACACTCACACGCACCGAGCCATTTGTAATTTAAGTGTGCCCATACAAAAATATAATTTCGCACGTTTCATAAGCCAAAATATAATTTCCGCATTAATGTGCTGATAATAAAAACCTCTTTATGCTCAAATTGATATATTCTGTTATTTTTCAAAATTTACTACCTAAATAACATGTGATCATAATTTTATTTCTTGATTTATGTTTTTTCATTCGTAAGGAAACTCCCAGTATAGGAATGGTATATTTAGCCATAGCAACACCGCAATCTTTGAATATTTTGTTCCCCTATTGTTATGATAGATGGCGCTGTTTTCAATAAAAAAACGCAATTTTTACTTTACTCCTAGTTGCCATAGCATGGAAAAGACCAAAGGGGCGAGATAAGGAACTAACACCAATGAATATTGGATTTGACAGATAATTTGACATCTTTCAGTCAGTGGCGTGCACAGAGTTTTTAGACAGAGTAGGCAGAAATTAAAAAAAAAACGGCAAAAAAAGAACAACCGATTGCTGTACCTAGTACACAACATGCAACCTATGAGGCAATTAAATAAATCATTTTGTTTTGTTTTGTATTGAATTTACGATTGATTTTACCTATAGTTTTTTTTTTTTCTGGGTGGGAAATCATCAAATAACTTCTCCCGCTCTGGGTGGAGCGGGAGGGCGTGTCAGACTTTTACTGACTAAAACCCACCCGTGTTCCCTCAGTTGCCTGTGTGCCAGGGGCGGCGGTATCTCTTTCGAACAACCCGCACCCCTGGCAGGCATCGGCCCTTGTGGGCCCCATCAGTTGCTGCTGACATCTCTTTGAGGCGCGCGTGGAACACAACGCGCCGTCGACTCGGGCTTGGTCCTTACCGGACAGCGAGCTACCCATTACTCGCCGTTCGCAAGCTCGCGCCTACGGTGGCCGGGAATCAGCCTGGGATTCCCGATGCCCAGGACGTCTCCTGCGAAGGCCACGGCTGTGAGGGCGCATGTACTGCATCTCCCTCACGTGCGCCGCCTCCCTCTTTGCGAGCATAACTGCTTCGCTGAAGGAGGCGACTGCTAGCCATGCCCTCTCGCTCCGTACCATGGCCTGGACCAGGGTCGGACGCGAGAGATCGCCGCCGCCGATCACCTCCACGAGGACACGGCGATGCTCCGCCCAAGCCGGGCAGACCTCCACCGTATGCTCCACCGTGTCCTCAGGGCGATCTTCGCAATGGAAACACCCGGGCGTTTCCTCCCGCCCTACTTTACCTATAGTTTGTATCTATTAATTGCAAATCCGATGTACAACTACTTTTCACGATACTTGTTTTTTTTTTCACCGTTAGATAGTTTTGAAAATGCATAATTTTTCTTTTCTCTTTACACACACCATCTGAACAACTATCACAGTGAATATTATCTATTATTCACACTATGTATCAATGTTCAAATTTTAAATACATGCCATCATATCTCACAAGTCACGACCAAAACAAACAATGGCGTCCGAATTATTCGAAATATGAAAATAATACGACAAAGAAATTATGGTCGTTTATGTAGTCACAATTCAATTAACAATGCTACTTTTTAAAATAGTCGCATAACCAACTTTGTTCGGAAAACTTCGGTAAGTTTCGTAATTCATCTCGTTGTTAAAACCGTAAAAAGCCTGTGACTACCCTATACGGTTGTGTGCGTTATTTGTTACATTGCCACGTATACAGTATAGGAACGCACACTGAATAAACTGCATGACCACGAGAGCACACATACAAACGTTGAGTCACGAATAGTTCGTGTCTCTACCGAGGCACTCAGCGGCGCTAGTGCATCGCAATGCGAAGTTGTGTCAGATTGTACGTACGAACGGGATATTGTATCGATGATACTAATGATACGACCGACGCTCGACAGGTGGCGCTGATTTATGAATAAATATTTTGTTGCTTATTGATAAAATAATATTAGTTTTACAGATTTATCTGATTTAGGTAGGGTAGGGGATTCTCTTGTCACAAAATTCTCTAAACTAAACTAAAAATCACTAAAATTTAGTTTATTCCTGTCAAACGACGATTTCCCATTCTGAAATTGACTAAAGTGACACAACTTATCTATATTTTAATTTGACAGCACTAAAATTGTACTGAGTTTTTAATTTAGTGAAAATGGTAATTTTGCTATTCTGTTGTTGTCAAATTCATTATTCTATTCAATATAAAATTTTGATTGTCTAACTAAATCTGACTATTTTTAATCGCGATTAAAAAGGTGTGGAATAAAATTAGTTGCCAAGAACTAAAATTCACACTGACACCTCGACTTCGGGCGCAAATACAGTACTGTATCTTTTTTTTCTTTTCTTTTGCTTATATCTCGAAATTGGTGTGTCCTATCGTAAAAATAATGAAAATTTCGACCCCCTTTATGAGACCTCATACACCTCTAAAACTCAACATGTAGGTAATAATTTTTCAATACAAAAAGTAAAAAAATCCATTTAAATCACGTTGAGGCTGCCCCCCAGCGCGATTCCGGCTCTAAAAAAATTACGGGGTAGGGCAAACGTGGAGTCACGTTTGTCAAATTCGATTTTAGTTGTGTCAAAATTATTTTTAAATTTAGAGATCTTTTTTTGCAGAATAGCTTTAAGATTCTCATAGCCAAAAGTAAGGAATTTTAGTAATAGTTTAGTTAGTTTAGTTCGGTGTACAACAGAATCGGCACCAGTGTCCTTCTGTCTTTATGGACTGCATGCCACTGCGTTTCAGTACTATTGATGTGTCTGTCAGATAATTTGTGTTGTAAAAAAAATCGTTAAGCTGTCTTAAAATTTAATAATGAACCTAACAATTAAATGCTTAAAATAGAAAAAAATAGTTCTCGTTATTTTTTAATTTAGAAAAAAAAATCCTCTGTTACAGGAAAACCCACAGACAGGAGTTTTTGGCGGGATCGCGTTGGAACATGTCGCACGAATTTTCATTTTCATGGAATTTAGTGAAATAGCGAATTAAATTGTATAATTTTGATAGTGAATTATTCAATTTAGTTACGTGTGAGTGCACAAGTGTAGTGAAGGTGAAAATAAGTGACTAACGTGGACTTTTCGTGTTCCCCCCAAAAACTCCTATTAGGTTGTTGTAAAGTTACTACCGCTTTACAATAACTTTGATTTGACTTGACTGACTAAAGACGACTATGACTGTTTTGTAACTTCGTGCCCGATATCGGGCCATTTACTTGATCTAAAAGAAAAATTACTTGACACTGGCTAAATGCACAAACCGTGTGAAGCCAAAATAAAAAAAAAACAAAAAAAAAAAAAAAAAACCCACAGACAACGTTTTAAAAATGTTACTGTCAAATTTTGGCGGCATTACAGTTAATTTTTTTAAGGTTTTGTTGCCGACTTAGTAAAGTTTACGTTGATTATTTTCCAATCTTACTTACCTAGTGATTTAAAAGTGTATTCGTTTGCATTAGTAGTGAGACGACCCACTGACCGTGCATGATGTAGGTACAACAAGTGTTGCACAGCGTGTGTTGTCCCAGAAACACTTTGTAAAAGAAACATCAATGAGAAGAATTGGCTCAAAGTTGGTATTATCTCTCTTTGTTTTAGACAGCGAAATTCACCACAGGAATAGTCACGAAAAGTTTACGAAGGTTCGTACCTCAACATTAACAATGGGCTAATCTTGTAAAAGTCGTTTATTTCAATCCAATCCACTCGAGTTTTCCTTGCCAGCATTGCTTTTATTTGAGCTGGCTGCTATGTATGAGTGCAAAATTTAATTAGGCTGACTGAAACCTTCCTAAAGAATGGTAAACATTATTGACCACTTTTTCACTCCATATAAATGTAACAGAAACCTGTCAACATAGTTTAGTTTATAGAATAGGTACTAATTTATACATGGCTTTTTTCAGTTACCTATCAGAATAATTGTGATTATAATGACTGTTCGGAAAAATGAAACATGAAAACCATACTTAAATGCCCGTCTGTCTAGTAAGACTGGTATTATAATTAAGTATCTTTAAGCTATTAATGTGAATAATATTTAAACTGTTTTTCAGATAACTAAGTGCAGAGTGCCTTTTATCTTACAACATTGGGCCTGAGTTGTCAGAAAAAAAGAAACTGGTTGCAGCCACTTTAGATTTATGTGTCTCAGTTTTGTAAGTATTTGTGTGATATTATTAGCAGTTTAATTGTTTTTTTATACGGACCCAATTTCCTGTTCACTTTATATAGAAACGAAAATGTTGTAATTTCTTAGCATTTGGACCAGCCATAATAATTATAATAAATCAAGCTATGTTTGTTTTTATTTATTGGCCGGTCATTAATCTCATCAGTGTGATTTTAATAAATCTGATTTAATTTCTATTATTCGAACTTTAAGTCAAGTTTTTTCTTCAACTAACTCTAAGCATAGTATGCCAAGATTAATTTAATTATCATTTGTTCTAGCTCAATGCTGATGGGAGAGGAGTTAGAGAGTCATTAATATGATGATCAGTTTGACCCTGTAAATGGTACTAGTTTAAATAATAAGACGTCAGGAGGGAATCCCTTACTGCATCCTTTACATCAGGTTCACCATACCAAAGTTTTGGCAAGAAGCTATACACACATTAAAAAATATACTTACATACCTATCCGGAGAGGGCACAACAAGGAAAACTGGAGAAGTATGGGGAGACCTTTGCCTAGCAGAGGAACAACATAGGGATAAAAAAAAAAAACCTGTGAATTTTATTATTCTGAATACTCTACCTCTCGGCAGATGAGCATATTGGACCCTGCAGCTGCTAAGGAACTGAAGACAATTAAAGAACACCGCCTCTTATTGATCATATCAATCTAGGCTGTCCGTCAATCATGGCAATCTGAGGCAAGTGTGCATTATTTCACCCTATTTTTAATAAATATAATACACCCAAAAAATTGGGACAAGAACAGGCATGGAGTTTAAGAAATGTTGCAACTAATGAGTTCACATAGATAGTTTTTTTAGTGTACCTACTATGGTACTCAAAATATAGGAATAATATTGGCTCCGTTGATTTATTTGGATTGATTATGACACTGATCTTTTATTGTATTTTAAATAAGTGACACTGTTATAATTTTGAAAGTACTACATTAGCTGCAGGATCCTGATAATAAAGTAACTTACATTTTATGTGGTTCAATTGATTTAAAAAGATATACTCTGACGAGTGTAGGAATGAAATGAATCAAATGCATAATAATAAAACTCTTACCATTATTTCCAGCTAGACTTGGTGGCGGCGTGCAGTCCGCACACATCAAATGGCCCTCCGTTTGCGGCGTCATGCACTTGGACCTCGGGAAGCAGCACGCTCAGTAGAAAAAATGTTTTAGCATTTTTTTTAAATATGATACTATTGAATTAATCTCATTTATTTATTTATGAACGCACTAAGCACTGAATAAAATAAAATACATAAAGATAGGAAAGCTCAAGGGATCTGCTTCTAAAATTTCTTCCAGCACGCCTGTGACAGAGAGTTGGATGCGAAACGAAGATACAGTGTAAGTGTATAAAACAGTAAACAGGAAAACAGAGTAATTTATACTATAGCAACCTAACATAGCTGGGCATTAACTCGTTAATCCGTTAATCGTTAATTAACGAAGTTAACATTTTGATTAACGGATTAACTTTTAAGTTAACTTTTAAAAATGTTAAACTTCCGTTAATATACAGAAGTCCGTTAATCGTTAATCCTATGCCTACTATTTACCGCACGGCACCGCGGCGCGGCGCGAAAAGCAGGTTCAGACTAGTATGAAACGACAAGTGCCGGGCGGCGCGTGGCAGCGAGTGAAACAAAAAACTTTAAAAAAAAAAAACAACTGACATTTTTATTTTTCACTTTTTAGTGGTTCACATGTTCTTACCCCTTCACAGCGTCTCGGCGTGATGTTATGTTACGAAGTGGTGTAAACAATAGACAGACATGAGATCACCTGGGAAGTATACCCTTTCAAACAAAAAAATAATAATCCAAATCAGTCCAGCCATCTTTGAGTAATCGGGGAACATACATAAAAAAAAGGTTCCGACGAATTGAGAACGTCCTCCTTTTGGAAGTCGGTTAAAAACAAAACTAGATAAATTTTGCCGGCGCATGCGAGTGAGAAAACTGCGAAGAAATTTGTTTCGTTTGATCATTTCGTTACTTAGCAACGATATAAAAATGCAATTTTACACATATTAACGGATTAACGATTAACGTTAACTTGCGTTAATTCTTCCGAAATGTAACGCTTTAACGTTTAACGAAGCTAACTTTTGTTGTAGCGGAATAACGATTAACGAAGTTAACTATTTGATTAACGGTGCCCAGCTGTGCAACCTAATCATACATACAATAATAATATACACTTACATATCATCATCATCTGCCTAGCCTTTTCCCAACTACGTTGGGGTCGGCTTCCAGTCTAACCGGATGCAGCTGAGTACCAGTATTTTACATGGAGCGACTGCCTATCTTACCTCCACAACCCAGTTACTGGGTAATATACGATACCCCTTGGAAAGACTGGTTGTCATACTTTCGGGCTTCTGACGACCCGTAACGACTGTCAAAGATCTACAAATGACAGCCGGAACCAACGGCTTAACGTGCTTTCCGAGGCACGGAGAGGTCTTGGTATGTTAAGATGGTCACCCATCCACGGACCAACCGCGGCAAGCTTAGCTTAACCTGATCGATCGATCCGTACGACTACTATTACTTAGACACAAGCCCTTCTTAATATACACTTACATATATAAATACAGTAATAATTTTAATATGCTGGTAGCAAGAGCGCTAAGCAATTTCTGTCATAACAGCACCCATATCTAGATTATTGATATGCCTACCTAAATATTTATTTTACAAGGTTTGTATCTTGTAGTGTGGTTTATGTTTTTGATGGGATATTTAAAAAACCCATGCGCTTTTACGTATTATGTACCTACTTATTAATATGTAAATGAACAAAACACCAATCACTGAACACTTGCCTATCACAATTTTTGAAGTTGCTCTCTCACCTGTCAAGTCATATTCATTTGTTGAAAACAAAATATAAAATTGACTTTTGAGTTTGGAAAATGGTTGGAATTTACAATAAAATATCCAAAACCATTCAAATTAACACACTCTAAACGCGAAGACGTCAATGCTTGTAGACATGACTTTCAAAGGCTAAAAATTAAAAAAAAAAGCTTAATGTGATGACAATTACGTCACGCTAAGCTCACTTCACGCGATGGCAACCATCGCGTTGCCATAGAAACATCACGCGGTGAGGTGCCACGAACTTGCGCGCGCCTCGTGAACCTCAGCAAATAAACTTGATGTCGTTAATTGATGATGATGATTTGATGAATATTCTTTGATTATTGACAACGAGTAGTTAAGTAGGTATCTAGGGGGGACCACACGGTTTAAGTAAAATAAAATCGAATCGTCTGAATGGACTGGCCTGAAAACTTATCCATCAAGACGTTGCTTCAGCAATGAAGATCGCTGAAGAAGCAGCCTAGCGCGCATGCGCGGGGTGCTCACTGCACCCGATTCATAAAACTATTTCGGCGCCGTGAGTGAAGTGAGCATCTCACCTACGCGACTCATTTGAAATGTGAATTTTAACATAGGTAGTATTAAAATGATGATGATTTGATGAATACCTATTCTTTTACTATTGACGAGTAGTTAAGTAGGTATCTAGGGAGGATCACACGGTTTTAAGAAAAATAAAATCGAATCGTCTGAATGGACTGGCCTGAAAACTTGTGCACCAAGATATTGCTTCAATGAAGATCGCTGAAGAAGCAGCCTAGCGCGCATGCGCGGCGCGAACACTTCACGCGATTCATAAAACTATTTCGGCGCCGTGAGTGAAGTGAGCATCTCACCTACGCGACTCATTTGAAATGTTGAATTTTAACATAGGTAGTATTAAAATGATGATGATTTGATGAATACCTATTCTTTTATTATTGACAACGACTAGATAAGTAAGTACTTACAATAAAATGTTAGTAGATACCCTACATATTGGAAATTGGTATTACATTTTTTTTCAGTGGCTTACGCGGAAGCGCGGCGTGATCTTAATCACTCCACCAGATTTTCGAAGCTCTATCAAGTACTACACGATGCGCTAGTGTCAGTTGAACTTTGTAGGTATTAGTATGATGATGATAGGTATCTACACTAAAATATTGGATTAATAATGGACACGTCTTTTTACTTTTATGACTTAAATAGATTCATAAATCGTTTAGGTGGGTTCCCACATAGTTTGTGTAAGATTTTATGGTAGGTATGGTCCGTCAGCCAGGCGCACTAGCACTCGATGACTTGAGAGACTCGGTTATCTCGTCATCATCATCTGCCTAGCCTTTTCCCAACTATGTTGGGGTCGGCTTCCAGTCTAACCGGATGCAGCTGAATACCAGTATTTTTCGGTTATCTCGTCTCATTGAATAAATTTAGGTTTTAATAGGTACCAACGCTGAAGAACGTTGCACAGTCTTTACTCGACTCGTTCGACAATCGCTTTTCCAAATCACACCGCGATTAGGCCCTGGGATTGCGTTTGTAAATTAACCACAATCCGTTCACAATGGGTTTATAATAACTAACAATGTCGATTCGCATTTTCTGTAGTCGCTATCTTAAAGATGTGTTTGTTTTAGTATATTTATTTATTGTACGAGCGTGACGCGCACTCGCGGCTCAGGCAATATAGTCTAGGAAAAAATAGAACGAAACAACATTGAGTTTCTGACTGAATTTTTGTTTTGCTACTTTATTTGAAAAACCTCCCAAAATGTAATGCATGATGCACACTTAAAGTGTTTAAGTATGCATCAGCTTTGAAATCGTAATAAAACGATCAATAGAATCAGCATATTTTTTTAAATTTAAATCTCGATTATGATTGTAAATGTAATGCTTGGTCAATCCCTAGCATCAGTGGGATGGCACTGACAGCTCACTCCACGCTCACTCGGTTCACTTCACTCGGTGAGATGGGTTACAGAATAGCACGGCTGGTATCACAGTGACAGCAGAACACTGACTCCTAAGTCACAGGATCACCTAGTTTAGGAGTCAGGGTTTACATTATCTGTATGTCCTTTAGTTAACCAACTTAATATGTATCCTAGTCTTAAGCAATCTCAAAGGTTTTTGTATCAATAAAGATTTTTATTATTAAAAAAAAAAAAAAAAAAAAAAGAAATTATTTGCTGACTACTTACATGACCGATACCAATGCGTTAGAATTGATAAAACCACCAGTGATGAGCAGAAAACTACGGGTTTTGGTGTTCTTCAGGGCAGTATTCTGGGCCCTACGCTATTCCTGATTTATATTAACGACATGTGCAACCTTAATATTAAAGACGGGAAAATTATATCATATGCCAACGACACGGCGCTAATTTTTACCGCAAAAACCAGTACTGAACTGTTCGAAATCACACAACTAGGTTTTGATACTGTGGCTAATAGGCTTCAAAAAAAATTGCTAACATTAAATGCTGACAAGACAAAATATATTCACTTCTCCATGCGCAAGACTTAACGTTACTAACCCTCAACTGTATGCTCATCAATGTGGAAACCGTTCAGTCAACATGTGTAATTGTCCTTTTATCCTCAAAACGAGTAACATAAAATACCTCGGTGTAATAATGGACGACACTCCACCGTCTTTCAGAAAACACATTGAAAGTCTCGTTAAAAGAGTGCTCAAATTAATATTTGTTTTTAAAAAAATGCGATCATTTGCAGACTCAAAATTAATCACACAAGTTTATTTAGCCCTATGTCAATCAATAATTCAATACTGCATCACATCATGGGGTGGCGCACCAAAAACTAATCTTCCTAAAATTAAATAAAATTCCTCTTGAAAGAGCTCAGAGAGCAATTTTAAAGGTAACAAACTTCCATCCCTTTTTCTTTCCCACAAATCTGCTATATAAATCCTGCAACGTGGTGATTTTTTTTTGGGTGGGAAATCATCAAATAACTTCTCCCGCTCTGGGTGGAATGGGAGGGCGTGCCAGACTTTTACTGATTAAAACCCACCCGTGTTCCCTCAGTTGCCTGTGTGCCAGGGGCCGCGGTATTTCGTTCGAACAACCCGCACCCCTGGCAGGCATCGGCCCATGCGGGCCCCATCAGTTGGTGCTGACATCTCTTTGAGGCGCGCGTGGAACACAATGCGCCGTCGAACCGGGCTTGGTCCTTGCCGGACAGCGAGCTATCCATTACTCGCCGTCCACAAGCCCGCGCCTAAGGTGGCCGGGAATCAGCCTGGGATTCCCGACGCTGAGGGCGTCTCCTGCGAAGGCTGCGGCCGTGAGGGCGCATGTACTGCCTCTCCCTCACGTGCGCCGCCTCCCTCTTTGCGAGCATAACTGCTTCGCTGAAGGAGGCGACTGCTAGCCATGCCCTCTCGCTCCGTACCATGGCCTGGACCAGGGTCGGACGCGAGAGATCGCCGCCGCCGATCGAAAATGCTCCTCCCAAGCCGGGCAGACCTCCACCGTATGCTCCACCGTGTCCTTAGGGTGATCTTCGCAATGGAAACACCCGGGCCCCGCCTTATGCGAAACAGGAACCTCCCAAAACAGCCGTGTCCGGTGAGGACCTGTGTCAGGCGGAAGGTAAGGTCGCCATGCTGCCTTTCAAGCCGCTCCTCAAAGAGGGGCACCTCAATGTGGGCGCCCACACCGGTGCCCCGTATAGGGCCATGGCCTGCAACGTGATGATTGTTCGCCAAATTTTCATTTTGCACTTAGTATTAAAACAGGACACCATGCTTACCTACACTGCTGACAATATTAAGAAAAGACGGAATGATAAATGATAAATGATTTTACTTCTGTAAGTAGGTTTGTACAAACACTTTTACACGTCAATCATATTTTTTTAAACTAGATGAGGTCGAAAACCCGAACCCCGGTGGTTGAGGTAGAAAGGCCGAAACAAACTCAAAGGTCACAGTCTCTTTAAGTTCAGACATAATCTTGGTCAGATCATGTGAAGACCATGTGGATCGGTGTCTGAAATGGTCTTTTGAAGAAAGAACCACACAGATTGAGTGGACCTGTCCAATCAGTGCACGCATTTGTCAGTAATCATACAGCTCAACTCAGAACTTGAGGAGCTCAACGATTTGACGAACAATACCAAAGACAGGACATTTGGGTAGGCCGCATAAAATACTCAAACTACCAGATTAATATTAAAACTAACTGAGAAAGAGATGAAAAAACACAAAAAAAAAATATTATCCACATAGTCCTCACATTCACAATAATTAAAACAATAATAATATTATACTTCTCGAAGTAAATATTCACGTCAAAATGTATATAATAATTATCAAATGTCAAAGATTATAAGTTTGCAAAAAAAAACAACATTTAGTATGCAAAAATTGGAGCAGGTCAATCCCAAGCTTTTTTTTTGTCCTCAATATAATCTTTAACGGCATAAAAGGCTTTCAGGCACAACTTACGTTAAATGAATGATTTAAATTCATTGTTACTTAGATCTTGAACATGGCTTGGAAGTTTATTATAAAAGCGTATACATTGACATCTCAATGACCCACCTATTTTCTTGAGCCTTGTTGATGGTACAACAAATTTGTGTTTGTCCCTAGTATTTATACTATGGATATCACTGTATTTTTTAAACAATTTATTATATTATATTATATTATGCACATCTAATGCAACCTCGAAACATGTCTTTGTAGAAAGGTTTTTTTTATATTCTTAGGCCCATTTCTGTACAATAGGTTAAAAAGAAAACTAAGTATCTATAAATTAAATTACTTTAGTTGTAAGAAAATTATTATTACATATTTACTAACCATCGCATATGCACAGACAGAAGATCTATTTGTTGTCTGCAAATAAAACGACTAACATGCTATTTTTATTTTACATTTTTTTCCTAATTTTAATTTAGTTTTTACTTTATACACATTGTTAATTTATTACGAAATGAGTCATTGTCAGTTGTAGTTATGGATAAACATTCAGTGGCCCTAGTGCAAGTTTATTTTAACCATCTCGATCTAACGCATCGCTCGCGTTCGGCGCTCCGATTGGCCCCGGATTGGTGAAAGGCCAATCGGAGCGCCGAACGCGCTCGATGCGTTAGATCGAGATGGTTAAAATAAACTTATACTAGGGCCTCTGTAATTGTTAAAGCAAAGGAACTTACATATCATATTAAAGCAATCATTCTATATTAACATTTTGGTGAGTGTTGCTGTAAATTACTCAACTGATACAGATAAAATATCTTTGACATTTTCACCAAAGAAAGAGTCTTAAATTTGTTTTGTCTCGTATTGTTGCTATTTTTGGAACAAAGCTCTTGACGTTATATTCTCCTTTGTAATGTTAAAGATATTTTTCGTTTTCATAATAAATATAATTTGTGTTTTCTTTGAAACAGAAAAATTAAATATAAGTCTTCACTAATGTGGAGAAGTTAATTTTATTTATGTAGTAGGCAATTTATTTGACTTTTGTGACTATTACGAAAGCTTATTTTGTTACAAAACGAAATAAAGCTACTTATTTATCTAACTATGGTTAGTGAAAAATTTCTTATTATTTTTATTATCTACACACATAATTAGGTATTTTGTTGCTTATCCCTGATAACATGAGACTTAAGGGGAACCTAGTCGCGGGCTGGAACTCACTGATGGGCCTGGCTAAAAAGCACGCTGTCTCACCAGGCATCGTGTCCGACAGAGGTAGTATCAGTGATGAGCAGTTAGAAGCTAGTCTACACGTACAACATTAATGAGTGAGATGCAGGATCAGTTATAGTACAACAAGCGTGTAAATTATTAAGAACAGTCCTTCGGAAGATTGGGTTTTATGAAAAAACCACTGCATAAATCAGTGACCAATAAAGTTTATTGAACTTTTCGATATTTGAGCTTTGTTGGCACCGACTTGGTTTTTCAGATTTTACACTTCTTTTATCATTTAAATACGCCCAAAGTTAGGTTCAATTAGCAAGAAAAACGAATCTTTGTTGGCTCCTAACTTTTTAATGGCTTGTTATTTTAGTATTCTGTTTCCGTACAGACAATATTAATAATGAGACAAAACCATACCATGTTTATTTTTTTATGTACATTGTCGAATATTGGAGTAATACACTCCCGAAGTTTGTATGGGAAAAATGTGGACTAGATTCACCTTAAGGTGGATCCACACCGAAGTTACTTTTGTTGAGGTACGTTTGCCAGTAGGCAACGACGGGTAACAAAAATAAATTCAGTAAACGTACTAAAAGTTATAGTAATAATAATTATTTTTTAAACTTCGGTACACGTAATGAAATGAAGTGAAATGTTTATTTATGTAAGTAGATCTTAAAAGATATTTTTCACCTCAATATTTTGTTGGTCAATATTTTAAAAACTAGATGGCGCCGGCATTTCCTATCTGACTATTCCCTGAGAAGAAAAGCCGAAACAAACTCAGATGTCATGGTCTCTTTTAAAATCCAATTATTATATTATTTTTTTTATTTTTTTTTTTTTATTTTTTTTATTTTTATATGAGTCTAACAATGCAGAGCAATGTCTGGAAGGGCCTTTTGAAGAAAGAGCCATTGCAGCTTTGAGCTGACCTGTCCCAACAGACTGCATGTATGTACCAGTCACCGTGTAGCTCAACCCTATTATAAGGAGCTCATCTACCCGCCACATGACGCTACCAGATTTGCAGGACATTTGTGTAGGCCATTTACAAAATACACAAAAGCACCAGACGAGTTATAAAGTCATGTGTTCAACTAGCCTGCACAGTACTCACATTCACAGATAGTTTTCTCTGTCAAATGTCATCAAAAATAATGTCACGTAGATTAATATTTAAATATAAAATATCATTAGTATTTTAATACACTTAGTTAATATAATAGTTTGTTGCTTGAGGGTACATAGGAGCAACTTAACTAATCCCAAGCCTTTTTGTCATCCAAGTAAGTGCTTAGCAACGTAAACAACGCAATTAGTATTGTGGAACTGTCAAAATGGAAGCGATTCCTACTGAGTGTACTACGCAATTAACCCTCTGTAGAGAAGAAGAGAACGAAAATATTCAAAGTAAATTCGTCTTAAAAGCAGAAATGGCATTTTATTTTGGTTTCCAACCAGCGGGGTCTCTTCGTTATTCCATTTCTCTTTGACTTAAAAATTGACTTCTCTACTATTAGATACTCGTTCCTATAAACCTTCCCAAAAACCCGTTTATTATCAAAAACCTTGCAGCAGAAATAACACTCGAAAGTTTTTCTATCTAGCGGGACCCTTTCTATTCTTAAGATTCACAATTGAAAGTAGTATACCAAATGAAAGCAATTTTAATGTGTGTACCTACACGTATTGATCCTAAAAGGATTTTAGCAAAAACTGAAGCCGGGACAGACAGAGTTATATTGATGATTTTAATCTTCTTTATTTATTAATACGTGATGCAAAAATCTTGCACCTTTTTTACGAAAATTACAAGGATGGAGGAGTATGACATTAGCCATTTTTTTAAAATTTATATGGAGAAGAAGTGCAGATTCATCATATTTTTTATTACTGTGGATTAAAATTCAAATACACAATTGTTACAGTTTTGAATCATATTTTGATTAACATACTACTTGACACTAACTTTAAAATTGCAAAAAACTAAAGGAAATTTGAATTTGGCGGGTCACCTTAGCTTATCCGTTTTAATATAAGATTGTTATGAACTTTTACATGAGTAAATAAACATACCGAACATATTTACCAACCAAGCAAATATTTACCAGCAAGTTGCCGAAGGACCCGTCCAGACCGGATTTGGAGCCCAGATCCGGTCTACCTGTCAGCTTGTTACTATTCTTTACAATGCGATCCTGATACCCTTTCGATATCCTTCAGCTTATGCGCTGCTTATGAAATGCAGTGATAATTTGATCTTTAATTGTCGTATTTGTAGGGTAAACTTTTCCGTCAACCGTACCCGTCGCAGCAATTTCAAAATAATCTGTTTTGACTGGAGCGTTGGTCATATAAGCATACTTAAAACTGACTTGATCCAGAAAATTAATCCATGAAATGAAAGAAGATAAATTTACCACGAACGTTCCTGAGTAGAATTTGGTCTTAATCAGCAACACTGGTGAAAAACCACATTCTAGGCAACAACATAACTGCTATACGGGATGGTATACTATGTGTGTACTTAACTGGTTAAATATATAAAAATTAAGGATTTTTCAAAATATTTGTCTTATGATCACTTTCTGATTGGCTCATGGTTACTCATTTCACTTTTAAGTGCTCATCTCAGAAATCCACTCAATGGGAATAAAAACTGCCAGTTGCTCATATCAGATGTCGCTACTATCTAGCGTCTAATAATTTGGCAGCTGACGATCGCTATCCATTCCTTTTTTGTAGACAATCAACTTCTTTTACGAACGAATGCTATGTGCTATCCTTTTTAAACCTGATTTTTTATGGGACCAATTCATGGGGTTGCGGCGTAGTTATAATAATTATTAATAAGTAAACAAAAATTGTTGTGTAAAAATAAATAATTTTGTAAACGCGGACGGACAAGCATACTAGATTTGTTAGTAGTGAACAAACCGGTCGATCACCTGATCGCTCAATTATAAGCGCGTAATTTCTACAGACGCTGCTCAACACCAGGCCCCGTTAAATGCTCTGTTGGTAGGGTCCGTAAAAGGCTCTCACCCTGTGCATTTCACCACCCAAGAAACGGAAGCCTTCAATACCTGCAAGGAAGGCCTTTGCAATGCTGCGATGCTCGTTCATCCCGACTGCGAAGCCAAACTAGCTCTAGTGACGGACGCCGCAAGCTAAGTCCGGCACAAAGGAAATACTCACCTTACGACAAGGAATTGCTGGCGATCTATGAAGCGATAAAATACTTCAGACATATGGTCGAAGCACGAAACTTTGTCATCTACACAGATCACAAGCCCAAATGTTTCGCGTTCCACTCGCGAAAGGAAAATTGGTCACCAAGACAGTTTCAGCACCTGGATTACATCTCATAGTTTACAACAGATATCAGGCATATATCAGGCAAGAATAACGTCATCGCTGACAGTCTCTCAAGGATCGAGGAGGTAACGCAGCCGGTAGACCTACACAAGCTAGCTGAATCACAGAAGCAGTCGTGCAGCCGTGCTACCGAACTGAAACAGCTGCTCGACAGCAACTCATCCTTATGGCTCACTAAGGTAAAACTGCCGGGATCTGAGACCGAACTGTACTGCGATGAGAGAAGCAAGATCGCACGACCAAATGTCACAGAAGAACACCGTCGCAGAGTGTTCGAGAGCGTAGACTCGTGGAGCCACCCTGGCGATTTCTCGATTTGGCTGCCCCGTTGATATCGTAACGGACCGCGGCCGACAGTTTGAGTCAGCACTCTTCAGGCAACTATCAGAGATGGCCGGATTTCTCCACAAGCGTCCCACGGCTTATCATCCTGCCTGTAATGGTCTTATAGAGAGTTTTCACAGGCAATTGAAGGCAGCTATTACCTGCCACTCCGCAGAAAATTGGGTCGAGTCTTTGCCACCAGTTCTACTAGTTATTAGGAACGCTTACAAAGAAGACCTAGGTTCAACATCAGCTGAACTTTTGTATGGCGAAACACTCAGGCTGCCATGGGAACTATTTCAGCCACAGGTCGATGACACTATCGATATGTCAGACTATGTGGCTCGGTTAAGGGCATTTGCAAGAAATTGCAACCGTCACCAGCATCCCGACATGGTAGCAGATCAACATTCGTGTTCAAAGATCTAGGTACATCGAGTCACGTTTTTCTCAGAGATGAGACATCGGGCTCACTAAAATCACCATACACGGGACCACACATAGTCCTAGACCACCGTGTCGCTCTGTCTGCTATCCGCTTTCGCTAACTATCCTTATAAATAATTCACCGTGCTTTCTCTCTGTCTACTTACTCCTTTTATCTATCTTGAGTCAGCAGCTTTACTACTCTTCATTCTTACTGTGCTGTGAACTTTAATCTGTGTACCTACTGTTCCAAGTTCTTCCAATAAACTATAACATTATTGGGTCAGTGTACAAAACTTTCATTTACCTCCACACACGTAATATACCTCAAGAGTAACGCTAAAGGGTTAATACAGGTGATGCTTCCAAGAGAACTAAGTCTGTTTTCATTATCTACAGGCACTTGTGTTAAATCAAATTATAGTAAAGGTGGGTAAAGATATTTAAGTTATAAAAATGATATGTAAATTATAGAAAAGGTGTGTGTGCTCATATTACATCAATGCTAGAATTAACATCTCTGAAGTTTGTCAGTCAGGAAGATCATCCACGAGTTGGTTTTCAACCCCATTCAGGTTATTCCTGTCGTACGCCTCCAGTTAACAAAACAAGATTTTAAAGTCAACAAAGATATAAAATGTTCATGTTATGTTAACTTTTTAAGTAAATAAAATTCGTCTACCATGGGCAAAAACTAAAATTTTCATTAGATAGCCTTTTCATAGTGCTACTCTCCAAGTCGACATTTGTATCTAGTTTTCGTTTAATTTGTGATCGACATCAAAATAAAAAACAGAACAACACAATGGCGGCTTGTAGACGGTAACAGTGCTGCCACTTATGACGAACTTTCACTTTTTATCTCCATTCCTCATAATATCACAAAAACCAGAACGCTTAAGACCTACGTTGTTACATCTAGGCGCATTTCAGCTTTACCGCTAACACGTCGACATGGTTCAATATGAAATCACTCAATTCGTTAGATATTCATGAGTATGATTTCCTTTGCAAATATGTCATTTCATTAAAATTTGCGTAAGGGGTGATACCAGCGATTGTAGGTATATTTTTATTCCACGAAATGAGTATTGATCTCTGTCGTTGTTTTAAAGGTACAGTCAACGATATTATTGTTAAGAAAATTGACACCATACCTGGTTCTTGTTGACGGTCTTACATTATCCTCCGATGTAGGTTTAGGAGGAACTCGGTTACTCTTTTGGAATAACTTCCAAAAGAGTAGGTAGCTGTCGAGTTTCCTGCCGGCATGTAGGTTTATGTGGAATATAATGTTTTGAGGTTGAACATAGGCCCGTCAAATAATGACAATTGTGATTTTTATGTACGAATATATCTGACTTTACATCACTAAAAATTACCATGTGTAAACAGCCTAATCCTTGTCCACAGTGTAATGCTAGGTACACATGCAGCTAGTTAGGTCACCGGCGACTCACTAGCATTCAATGGATTTCAAAATCTTACGTCTACACACGTAGTTTGACAGCGATAGCAACAAATCGCCTGCCAAGTAAGTCGCCGGCAACTAAAGAAGATGCGACCTTTCACAGCCAGTGTGGAACTCTCTGCCAGCGTCTGTGTTCCCTTCCACAATTAACACATCTGCATTCAAAGCAAGAGTGAACAGGCATCTTCTGGGAACGCTACTTCCATCATAGGTCTCATCCATCACTTTCCATTAGACGCGATCAAGAGCATGCCCATAATATTAAAAAAGTACTTGAAGTATAGTTCTTTTGGCGTGCGGTCAAAATCGAAACTAAAGCCGCCATCTTGTTTTTCAATTCATTTCACAGAACAATTGCACAACAGCGAACGCCAGAAGATTCTTGCAGCAGTGTAGGTATACCTAGCAAGTATCAGTATCAAGCAGGTACTTACTAAAGACAAGCATACTAATTCCATGACTAAACAGTAGTTACTAAGTCCATTATGCACAATGCATGCAAGTTTTAAAAAGAACAGAATAATTTAAAATGCTCTGCATTTTTTCATAATTCTTAGAAAAAGGAAAAAATAACGTGACGTACGTCAACAGTCAATAAAAAAAAGAAGAACATTTTCCAAATAAATTACCCGTACTAGAATATTGTAACCCGAGATTTTACCAGTATTAAATAAATTTTTGTGTAGATAAGATCGCTAATTATCAGTCGTCATGAATATGATAACTAAAACCGAGCCATCTGTGGTCAGGATCGCCCGTTTTGGGATCAGAAACAAGAGTCAAAGGTGGAGTGGCTATCAGTTCCTAACTGATAAGCCGGGTCAGCCCCCTCAACACGACCACGGGGAAGCTCGTAAGTGTAAAAAAAAAAATTGCGCATTTTTAATGACAGTCAACCAGCCCGAAAAGTGTGAAACTGACAGGCACGTTTCAGAGAACATGTTACCGCTTACTTTACTCACTTTTGCAGGTGACCCAGTCAATCCAGTCGTAAAGGTAGGACAGGAGATGCCAGTTTTGAAGGGGAAAAAAATAAAACGTAAAGAGAATCGGACGCCACACCAAAAAATACAGTGACTGAATGTAAAACAGAAAGTATAAATTTTTGCTAAACATGAAACATGACCAGAATAAAATAATAACAAATTATTCGATTGTGTTTCATTTAAAAAGGATGCGCTAAGTTAGCCCGCGAAATGTAAACGAATGCAATTGACTCAAGCTTTTTGCAATTTTATGATCAGTGTCAGGACGTATATTGATTACAATATGATTTGCGACCGTGTACTGAAACGTGGTCACTCACAATGAGCCTTATTAGAAGGCTAAAAGTCACCCAAAGGGCAATGGAGAGGGCTATGCTTGGTAATCGAATCAGAAATGAAGATCCGCAGGAGAACAGAACTAAGGTAACCGACATAGCCCGAACAATTGCCAAACTTAAGTGGTATTGGGTATTGCTCGCAGAATAGATGGCTGATGGGGCCGAAAGGTTCTGGAGTGGCAACCGCGTACCGGAAGACGTAGAGTTGGAAGGCCTCGCTAGCGAAGGAATCCGCTGGTTGCGGGAAGCATAGAACCGGTTGAAGTGGCTGAGCTTAGGGAAGGCCTATGTCCAGCAGTGGAGGTCTTTCGGCTGAAATGATAATGATGATGCCTACTGCCGTTAATCGGGCACAAATCTGGGTTGCTATCGGAAAAAAATCTAATGGAAGAATCAAGCGTCCTCTCTGTTCAATTGAGAGTACAGTCTGAGCTCACCAATCATTGGTTAGGTAAAGCGTTTCACGGTGTTTGAAAATTGTTATTAGTCACCTGTTCTACCAGCGCAGGAAGCGATCAACGATTTTCATGCTACAGAAACGCACAAAAGATTTTAGATCCCGTGTGAATAAAAGAGATACATACAGAGTACCCCGTGAAACGAGGGCCGAAGCAAAATTTTAGAATCCTCTGTTCGAGGGTTTCCCAAACCGAACCCATGTATATAATGTCGGCGTGCGGTGGGATGGGTGCCTTAGTATGTTACTCCTTACTAGAAATAAAAAAGTCCTTATTTAATTCTCCATTAGGCACGCTTCATTCTTATCAGGGACGATTGTTTCAGCACAATTCGGCATAGCCGGGCGGCGAAGAAACATTAGATTTTGCCACCCGGCTTGTGCCGAATCTTGCGTGTAGAATGTGTGTAGCACGCCTAATAAGCCCCTTAGACTTCAAAGAAGGCACAAAAACAAGGAATTTCCTTGAGGCCCCACTACACATAAGCCCTGACCCTCATGTCGCGAGTTGGGAGGACGCATAAGATTAATGTTGGCGTTCTTTAATCCGGTCAATACGCCAAACGTTTGGTTTGCAAAGATTTGTGAGAATTTCCTCAGTGGCTTTGTATTGTGTGGCTTTTGAAAACGAAAAGACTACGTAAGTACCTAGGAAAGTGTATGAATAGAATCTCTACAGTGATATCATCTTGTTTGTATTTACATAGAAATAATTCCTCATTGGGGTAAGGCAGAGGTGTTGGTACAATTAGCTAGTTTTAGGTTTCATGTTGTGGAAAGCGTGCCTATGGAGAGAGCGCCGGGGGGGGTGGGGTTAACAAATGGCAGAGATAATCCGTAGATGGTAGCTACTTATTTCACGCTATCTCTATCTGTGTAACAAATTTCATCTAAATATGTTCAGCCGTTTTAACGCTAATCTGGACTTTTAATAGTTTTTAATTATTGACAAAAGATTAAAAAAAAAACTATATTTTCTTCATCAAACTCGTTCCCATACCTCGTGCTAATACTTTTTTTTAAATATTCAATTTGCTGTTTTAACTTCGTTACTATTTGAATAATCAAATATTAATGTAATAAAAATCAAATAATAATACATGGATGATACCTAGAAAGTAGGTGGATGATATCCTAATTCTACACCTCATTATAATAAAATAAAAATGAATTTCAAACACGTTCAAAGGAAATTCCCTCACAAAAGACGAAGTGGCTTCACTTCCTGTGACCGGCCACTTATAACGTTCAAGTCTTATAAGAAAGGAGACGAATTGAATTTTAAATTGTTCGCAACTAGCATCGTGATATTCAGATTTTTTTATTAAAACTTTCTCTATGCACTTGGAACTTAAGAAATTATGAATGTTATAGTACAAGCACTTCATCCTAGGTTAAACTGGTTGCAAGTTCGAAACAAAGTATAAAACGAACAAAAGTGGTTGCAGCCGTTCCGTTCCGCATCCAGATTAAAATGTGGTGTCCTTTTGTTTTTATATTTATTTAGTTAGTTGGACATTTATTTTGGTACCTAGTGTAACTAGTTAGTTGTGTTAAATAATTTAAAAGTTAAACATGTGACTTTTATACCATCGCTTTTGTATCCGTCCGTCTCTTGTAATGGTTTTTCTGAAAAGCTTATGTGTAGGTCTTTGGTTAAAAAGGCTCACTGCCAAAAAAAGAGGTTTCAAATTGAAATATTTTATTTGCATTATGTTTATTACTTAAAACAATGGGTCTCACTTATTCTACCACAATAACGACCCGGTTTTTTTTTGAGGTTGAGAAATCATCAAATAACTCAGTGTCAGTGTCAGATTTTTACTGACTAAAACCCACCCATGTTCTTTCAGTTTTCTGGTCGCATATAACATGAATGTTCTTTGTTATGCTATGTATTATTTTTATTTGAAGTTGTGTTCTACATTATTTCACGTTTAGCTAACTTTGAAATAAACAACAGTAACACACTTTCAATCACAATTCGGTAGTTTTGAAGGTTACTTGCAAATCCATTGCTTCATAGGTTTGAAAACTTCGTCTGCTCAGCAACCTAAATAACGCAATGGACGTCAGTGAACTGTCAAAATGAAAATGTGTAATTTTTTTTACCGTTATAAGTTCCATAAAGGTACGTTCCTTTTCATTCTCTTCATATAAAATTCTCGCAAGAGTCCTCGATTAATTCTTAGTAGTGGAAGGAATAAGTCGAGTACTATGACTTGCGAGTCTGCCAAACCTGCTTGTGCTAATGTTGAAAGATTTAGTAATTGGGTCAATACAGCAGTGGACAGGAAAATTTCAGCGCAAAAAAGCAATATTAACGTCGCTATGTAGAAGCGACGGCAGTTGCTCGTAGCAGAGCCCGGACTGTCCTTAGACCGACAGAACAGAGAACACACTATAATTATATAAATGATCATGTTTATGAATAATGGTAATACTAAGATGAACAAGTTTATATAATCAGATATTATTTCAAGCGATACAAATAAAGGCAATACAAATGAAGAGAAAACACACCCCAAGAAAACATTGTACTTTTTAGATATCTCCTTTGTGTCTCGTCATTGCAAACTTTAACAATATTAACGCAGAATATACAACATATCACCAATAACCAATAACCCTGCACTGATGAGAAATAAAATAGCAGGAACTTAAAAACAATTAATAATGTCTCCCCGACGGTAATGGACGAGTTTTCAACGAACACAGAATACATAAATATAATATTCTTAAATTTGCTAGTATTGCGTTCAGTTAAATAATGTCTGGATGACCGAGCTTTGCTCGGGTTTTTTTTTGTTTGACGTTTTCTAAAAATGAAACCTAGCTAGATCGATTTATCACCACCAAAACCCCCTGCACACTAAATTTCATGAAAATCGTTGGAGCCGTTTCCGAGATTCAGATTATATATACAGGGTAAGTTTTTATCCAGTGCGCAAACTGTAACCATGAATTCAGCATATCATTCTAGACCCCCAGCGTAGAAATTTTTCGTCGGCTATACAAAAAAAATCAGTTGTTTCATAGAAAAGTGCAATTTCTACGCGGTCAAAATGTGTGGATGGTTTAACATGCTCTCCGAGGCAAGGAGGGGTCTCGGTATGTAAAGATAGTCACAAGCGTAGCTTAAACTGATTGATTGATCCGTGCGGCTGTTATTTCATAGCCACGAGCCCCTCAACACACTAGTGTCCACACTAACAATGAGATATTTAGAAAAGAATATTTAAAAATGTTTTTTTGTTGGATGGACACTTGTATCGAAAATGGAAATTAAGGGTGAAATAAGCTATTGTGTTGTAACGTCCAGGGAATCGCCATAGAAAATCCTATTCGTTATTTAGTTGGGCTACTTGGCTACAGTATTCTATATCCCTTTTATCGGTATCGACGGGTTTTTCAGATTTTACACTTCTTTTGTTACTTACACTCGCCCAAAGTTAGGTTAAATTAGCAAGAAAAACGAATCTTTGTTGGCTCCTAACTTTTTAATGGCTTTGTAATTTATTCTTTTTTTTCGTACAAACAATATTAATAATGAGACAAAACCATACCATGTGTAATTTTTATGTACATTGTCGAATAGTGGAGTAATATACTCCCGAAGTTTGTATGGGAAAAAAGCGGACTAGATTCACTTAAACCACTGAACGGATTTCGATGAAATTTAGCACACCACGACTGCACGACCTGAGTTACACAGAGTACATTTTACATACTGAGTTAAGACATATATTTTTTATGGGTCTATTTCCGTGGGCGAAGATGCGAGCAAAAGATAACCTATAATATTTGTATACTACGCATGAGCGATAAGTGTCGTTCATACACTGCGTTAGCTTATGTAATAGTCTAATTACAAAACAGTCCAAATACAAAGATAAAGAGACAAGAGCTCTGCCAGGGGTGCGCGTTGTTCGAAAGAGATACCGCGGCCCCCGGCACACAGGCAACTGAAGGAACACGGGTGGGTTTTAGTCAGTAAAAGTCTAACACACCCTCCCGCTCCGCCCAGAGCGGGAGAATTTATTTCATAATTTCGAACACTGAAAAGAGCTGGTCACGAAAAAATAAGATGAAGAAATGCAACTCATTTCCGTGTGTCGCAACCTTAAACGTATGAAAGCTGAAGAATTCTCAAAGTTTAATCTAAACTTTTATTCACAGTTCTGAAACTTACAGATGCTATGGTTACACAGTCATGGTAAATCGACCTAAACTTTAACGCGGTGTCCTGCATGAGCAACGAATATGACGCGGCGCTGCCACCGCGACGAACGCGATTAATTCAACGGCATACCCTGCTTGCGGCCTATAATGGCAGTCTGCGGCAAGACGCGACGTAACGCAAACTTGTATTGAGGGCGATCAGACGCGACACCACGAACTACGAAATGGTTGAGTCAGAAGCGTTGATCGCCGCAGCGCGTAAACAAAGACGAAGAAGGAATCGTTAATTAATCTATATCTATACTATAATACTATATTACTATATTATAATTATAATATTATTTTTATTATAATTATAATATTATAATTATTATAATTATAATATTATAATTAATAATCTACACTAATATTATAAAGAGGATAGATTTGTATTTTTGTATTTTTGTATGTAACAAATAAACTTAAAAACGACTGTACCGATTTTAAAAATTCTTTCACCTTTAGAAAGCTACATCTTTACCGAGTAACATAGGCTATATTTTATCCTCGTATTCCTACGGGAACGGGAACTACGCGGGTGAAACCGCGGAGCGCTGCTAGTTTTGTATATAAATGATGGAACTCGCCAAATGTGTTTCTTTGTAAAAATATTATATTTTTTTTTTCGGTTTTTTTACGATATTTTTTTAAATTTCTGTACTTTAATTATGAACTTTTTAGCAAAATTGGACTGTACTTCTCCATGATTCGAGAAGTAATTACCAAAATCACGTAGGAAATTTGTCGCGTGTAGCATCGCGTCGCGTCGCATCGTATTCGTCGCTCACGCAGGACACCACGTTAGAGTACCAGCAAGCAGCCAGCCTTTATGGTTTAAATATTGCCACCAGGGGTTAAGACGGTAACAAGAACTCTTGACTGAAGTATATAACTTTGAGAAGGTTTCCTGGGAATTACGGCATGCAGGTATAGCGATGTAAGTATATTGTAAGTTTTAACTCCGGCTCGAAGTAATATGGGGTTTAAGAAGTTATATTAGTTCACGTTTGGATTTTTGCGTTGGTTGTGGAGCTCTGATTAGCTGAAAGTTTTATGTACTGATGAAGTTTCTTCTTCTTTGTGATCGGTCATTCGTTAGGTATGTCGCTGTAACTGTAAACACATACTTTAACAAGCATTGAAGACAGTTGAAAAACTTTTTCTATCTGAATACCCCTGGCTACTTGTATGAGTGCATTTTATGTATCAAAAAGATACATGGTATCATGGTATACATATAGTGCAGAATAATCAATTTTTCTTTTCTTTCTTTTAGCAGAAACTAGAGAACGCCGCCTGCTACGATCATTATATACTTCTTTTGCGTTTATACATGTGCAGGCTTAGCATGACGCTTTTTATTTCTACTTTACTGTAGAATAGAAATCGCTTGTCTACATTTCTCGGTACAAAACTGTCAACTGTCTATAGGGAAACGTCATTTTTGTCTACTCTTCCGACGACAAAACTTTCCGACGACAAAAGTTCTCGTGCTAAGCCTGCTGGTCATACACGTCGTAAAATGAGCGCGGAATTTGCTGACTATTATTATTTGAAATACATCCATGAAAATACTACAAATCAACTTTTTATCCTTCACTAGGTATTCGCTGCTTGTCTTCTATCTTTTTTTTAGGCTGGGCAAAAGCCATTCCACGAATTATTTTCCTGCGCCATTATCTATAAATACTTAAAAAAATATTTTCCACTTCAATGTATGCTATTTTGTCACAGAAGTGGCGACGCGGTGACGTGCGAATTCTTAGTTCGAAAAAGTAATTCATTGTTGACGTGACAAGACAGAATTAGCGGGGAGCAAACATGCTCGGCCGAGTCGTTTGCACTCTGTCGTCTCTAAGACTGAGAGTAGTCCCTTAGGTACGTACGAGACATGTATGCTGGTTCCACCAGCGCTCCCATTTCGTTACACACTTTCTTTCACAATCTCAAAGGATTTTATAGAAATTCCGAATCCATTGTTTCATATTTTATGTTTGAAAATTTGTCTCTACGACGACGTAAATAATGCAATGAATGTTGTCGAATTTTCTGAAGGAAAGACTATGCAAATTGTTAGTGGGTTACGCAGTAACCCCGCAGGCTCCATAAACAGGTTAATACAGAGCTTGCTTATTAGGATGGTTTGTTATTTACATGGTGTTATTGAGATTGATGATATGATTGTCAAAGCATAACGGGGAGTTTGTTGCGCCACTTCTTCTTCACAGCTAAAGCACTAGGAAGTGGTGAAGGGCGGGCGTTTTGGGGGACTGTCTTATGTAATTTTGACATTCGAAAAGCGCTGATTTTCAGCCTAATTTGAATAAATGACTTTTGATTTTGATTTAATAACTAGAGATCGGATATTCGGATACATATTTACCTAAAGTTAATTTTTGGTTTTGAAAGTATGGAAGCGGCTTTTTAAAACATATTTTTATGCCAGGAACACCGGGAATGCATAACTAGTCAGGTGTATAGTATGGAAGCGACTTCTAAATTATTAGCATTGCAAAACTATTCAGATACATATTTATTTAGAATTAATGTTTAAGCCCCGATGCAAATACAAGTAAGTAGGGTTTAAGGGAGGGGGTGGTGTGTGTTATTAAAAAAAAACATAAATTAAATAAAGCAGCACATCACATATCATATTACATATATCACTACCCCCACTACACCACCACCACCACCACCACCACTACTATCACTTATTATTATTATTGCGCATTCCATATTAGCAAACATCGCAACTTTAGGTAAATATGCATCCGAATATCCGATCTCTAATAATAACTGTCAACCGCCAATCATCATAGCAATTTTTTTATAAAAACCCAATTAAGGACGGGATTCCCAAATTAATCGGTGTCCATATTAAATTAATCTGCTCATTGTTTGAACCCAGTACCGTCAATAAGTAAATTGTTTTCCCTCTTCACTGTGATGGGCATTGATCATTGATCAATATTTGGCAGTTTACAAAAAAATCTGATTAAAAAAATTAAGTTAATCATTTCCAGTTATATGCTCGGGCTCGTCCTAAGCAAAAATATTCTACAGTAAGATTTTTTTTTTGTGTTTGGAGTCCGGATTCTGTACGTAGAATATTCGTACCCATAACCATTGCATATGACTATGGCGATAGCTTCAAAACATAGGTCCTTCAAACTTTGGAGGACTTAGTTTTGAAGTTAGATCAATCTAAATCGGGTGAGACAGTTTCTTATCTACGCTATTCACAAAACACTTTTGGTGGATGTAAAAATTGTAGTAGATAAATCTGCGTAGAATGCAAAATAATTGTATTGATATAATGGCTGCTTTCGTATATAAAACTGCAAACCTACTTATTGATCACAAAGAAGTTATTGTAGTACTGCGATTGTCTATTCTACACTCCAGAACTCTATGCACAGAGTACAATAATTTATTGACTATAAGTCATATGACACCACAGAGTACTTTTTTTTAAACTATGACATATAATAATGTACTCTGTGACTATGACACAAAAACATTTAACTGTCATAGTCATGCAATAACCAAAAAATGTATTAAACTTAAACAAAATGGCTTGCGGCACTCCGTCCAGTCTTCTAATGCAGACCTACTATCTATACTCTGCTATACTTGCACTGAAGCTGCTGGCGCTTATTCCCTTAGCCAGTGTGATGTGCCAGCCGGAAAGGGTTCAGCGCGCGAACATAAGTGACCTAAAGCATTTGACTCCTTTCTGGTTGGTTGCAGCCTTATACATGACTACATGCCCAGATCCAGTAGTAACAAAGTCACTCCTACGTGTCTACGTCCTTGCACGAATCATATCGGCCCTAGGTTATATATTAGAGATTCCACGATTGGCATCAGAAGCCGCGTTCTTTGCGTCCTTCGCAATAACAAGTTATATGGGCTCAATTGTAGTATATACATACAAGAAAGCGCTATAAAGGTACCGGAATTGCTCCACAAAAATGTTTGTGCATTTGAAATTCATATGAACAATGTGTCGTAGGATTTATGTCGCTATAAAGGGAAACGATCATGTACATTTTTGTCAATATAATGTAAAACTTTATCATACAACGACTGTTTCCTTTTTTCTTTATTGCTGTTGAATATTGCTCGAGTTTCTGGTTTTATCATTTGTATTCAGTACATAGAGATTGTGCTTCAAGTTTAATATTATAGTGCGTTGTGGAACCCAATCATTTTGCCTGATCTTTTAAACATTTAGACAAACATACAAAAGGTGTCTGTTTGTAATGTCAAAATAACAGCTTTTACTAAGTGCCTATAAAAGTATATTCAGCACCTATAAAAAAGGACAATTGAAAAAGTTGTGTCTGTCTGTCTGTATGTTTGTTCCGGCTAATCCCCGAAACGGATGGACCGACTTTGAATGTGCTTTCACAGGCAGGTAGCTGATGTTATAAGTATATCCTAGAGCTGTCTAACATAGGCTTTATGCACGTAGCACATTTTGTTTCAGTGGGATAATTTCCGAGATCGACGCGGGCGAAGCCACGTGCAGCAGCTAGTCCATAATAAAAACAATAGCAACGAATATTAGAAATAACTTCAGTGTTAGATGAAGTATCAAACAACAATCATAGGGGTGCGAGTGGTACAGATAATTGAATAATTATTGAAGCCTGCAGAAACTCAATGGCAACATTTTTTTTATTGTGTTCGATATTTTTGTTGTTCTGAATCCAAAAATACTTAGCATTATCAGCTTTTAATATTACCACTGCTAAGAGACAGGCTTCTTTAACGGAGTGGTCTGCAGTCTACCAAGGCGGGTTGCTAGATGTCACATGTCTTCGAATTTTTGGTTCTCACGATGTTATGCTTAACCGTTTTGAGAGTCCTGGTGATGAAATTAAAAAAAAAGGTTCTGACGAATTGAGAACCTCCTCCTTTTGGAAGTCGGTTAAAAAGTAAAGTACCTGCCTGGGTTCGAACACGACAACTCGTATGTCAGGGCCCATACCAGTGCTCTAAATAATACTTAAATTGTATTAAATATACAGTTGCGTTGCGTTGTATAGTGTCTACTTCAATATAAAAATGAAAACAATTTAATTCTATTAAAAAGCGTGGGGTGTTTTTTGAGGTATTTTTATAATCAATTAATATCAAGCACCCCACGCTTTTTAATAGAATTAAATTATTTTCTCTTTTTTTTGTTTGGTTTTTAAAGCGTGTTTTTTAGTTTTTGAAACTATTATTTATTTACTATCTTTTAGTTCTGCTTTGTAGCAGAACTAAAATATAGTAAATAAATAATGGTTAGAATAAAAACCAAAAAAAAAACTTAAAAAATCACGCGTTTGTACGCGTGATTTTTAAGTTTTTTTCTTTTTTTTTCTTAATTTTTGAATTGTCATTTGCCCTCGTTAAGTCTACAAACTTTAAATGAAATCTGACCGTTTGAAGTGGGTCAAAATCGCGCCCTAAGGAGTTGGTTACAACAAACATACAAGTGAAGCTAATATAAAGCGTGTAAAAAGTCGTGGTGTAATCTGGGTTTACCACACCAGAACTTAGCGAATCAATAGCCAAATCGGAAAGTTTCGAGATTTCCCGATGGGTGCGTTCGCTTCGGGTTCAGAATCTTGAAAGTTAGCTTGTTGACTTTCCTTTCACTAACTTGTCGGGGCGAACCTTTTTAGAGCTAACGCGAGAGGATTTATGAATTATTCATAAGTACAGTAAGTACTTATTGTATGTGGAATGATTGAGGCAAAAGTTTGAAATAATAGGGAGATAACTGGGTCGCTTTTCGCAATTACACTGTAAAACTGGAAGGCTCATAATTATGTTGGCTTCTTTTTTGGAATATCTAGTAGATTTGGGTAGTTATAGATAGCAATAATTCAATCTTTGTAGGTGACCGAATGTACGGTGTCGAGTATCCCAATGTTACCTCTTTTATAAACTATTGTTTAAGGGGGATGGGTAGCCCGCGAAACTGATATTTAGGTTTTTGCAGGTCAGTTTTAGGCTGTATGTAGAACACAATATGCGAACCATATCACGTATGTATTTACAGTATTAAAGTCATTAAAATCATCAATAAGTCGAACTCATCACCATCGAAAGTTAATTTAATCCTATTGATTGATTATCTCATGAAAAATAGTAAGTAAACTGGGATTGGAAAACAAGTCAGGTGTAAATAACTACAGCTACCTACTTAAAGTTACTAGTAGACAAAATTATTTCAATTGCATTACATTGTTTTAAAACACGTCTACCAACTAAATAAAACATTTTGACAATGACATCTTTTATGCACTACTTAATTAGAACTAACAAAGAAGAAAACTGACTTCTGTGAGCAAAGAGCAATGTTGCTGGAATGAGTCTTCGCCTACAAAGTAAGGACAAAGGATGGAAGTTAGTGCAAGCTTGTTCACAGTTTACACTTCTGTTCACAGAAAATTGTGGATTTTGGTAGCTTGGAACTAGAATAATGTCATATCTCATCAACTTTGTTGTGAACAATTTGCTAGAATACTGCCAGAATCCTGTGCTAAAGGTACGGCTTGAATATAACTATGTTCGTTAGCTGATGCGCATGTTACTTTGTGAAGATGGTTTCTGTGTCTGCGTTTTTGGAGTCGGAAACCCGAGTGTCTTCAGTTTCGAGCCACAAATGGTACTAACATAGTTACTAGTGTTACGTATTCGTGTAACCTTTACTATTTTGTAGAGATTTATTTGACTGGATTTACCAGATTTTTTTGTAATTATACTTGAAAACGATTCCCATCGGACACGTTGTCTGAATTTTTAAACAAATGTATGACGTACCTATACACCGTGAGATTTTAGTCGTCTTACAACGGTAGCCCACTTCATGTATCCAATGACTACTAATCATTTATAAAAAAAAAATGTTATTTTTTAACATTTGCACAATTATAAAAATGAATATATTCGAATACATTGAGCAGACCCACCTTTGTAAGATGACTAAAATGTCACGGTGTATATAATTATATTGTACCGTAAGCGTTGAACCTCATGATGATAGGGTACTAGAAATCTTCATGGCTTTTAATACTATCGAGTTTGGTGTCTTTATTATTTTTTACGTAGATGTATAGGCGAAGGTTGTGTCACGAGCCAGTGAACGCACAATACAGGGAGGTTCGGAAAGAAAAAGGAGAGGCTTTTGGACACACGAACATAGCTTTTAAGTTTTATTTTACCTAACTTACTAGCATAAAATTGATCATTGTTGCCTAAGGAAATCAATTAATTAAATTAAATTTTGCCAAACAGTATATACGCAAACAAAAAAAAAAAGTGGCAGGGAGGCCTTTGCCCGCAGTGGGACAACACAAGCTTATAATAATAAATAATAAGATGTGACTTATAATAATAAATAAAAAGATGTAACTTATAATAATACATAATAAGATGTAACTTCGGAAGACACTGAGGATCTATTTAATGAATGTTTATTCACAGTTTCACGTGCCGACATGTCTCAGTAATTTTGTTTTAGTAGACATAACTAAACCCAAAACTAAGTGTGTATCATAATTATGAGTACGTACGTAACTTGTTATTTACATTAAACAAGAAGGGCCATGTGAAACCACATCTGTTTCTATTTGATTAGGGCACTGGTATTTACGAGCACGGCATAGTAGAATATCTCACAAAATCAGGAAAGATAAATATAAACACGTAGTAATATCTAACACTCGCTTGAGCATAAAGACCAAATATGTTGCAGTTTTTTTTTTATATTTTGCAAGTAACATTTATACTCGTTTTATACTATCCTATTAAGCCAGTTTATGGCAGAGTTAATGAAATTCTCTCAGGTTTATGACTTTATGACTCCACACAATGAAGCAATATGCATAATTCTCTTTCATCTCAGCCAAAAAGTATTTTATTGTGTACACCTGGAGAGCCAAATGACCTTCTATCAAGTCTAAATGTCAGTCCTAAAAAAGTGGAGTGTCACGTAGACGTCAAAATTACAAAGTAAATAAAAGTAGCAAAGTATGGTACGGTGAAATGTGTTTATAAAATGGCAGTCACAATAATATTGGACCACCCACTGACTCAAACGTACATGGTACATTCGGCCCTTTTGGTGGTGAAGTTATTAGCCCTAAGTCCTATGGCAGCCATGACGTGGGTAAATAAAGGTTTTTTCCCGAACCCCGATGTCATCCGAAGAGCCTATTTATCGGAGTTGAAGAACCTAGCTCCGTTCTGGACTGTCGGGGCCCTATATGTGACGACACGACCACCCACAGAGATCGGAATAAGTCTATTTAGGATGTTCACAGCAGCAAGAATGATTCTGATTCTTGGTTATGCGACAAAGCCTGTGCCTCCAGTCTTCACTGACTTCGCCCTCGTTCTGTCGTACGTGATCACCTGCTATATGTCCATGTACGTGGTGTTCTACTACAGAGCTGCCATATAGATTCTATATAAATCAAATACTTGTTTGATTCAGCACTGCAAAGTCCGGGTGACTCGTTTTAAGGAACTAAATCGGAAAGGAAATTGCTTTTTAGATTGTGTTCTGTTCAATCTAGAGTATAGGGAAACGACTGACTTTCTATTATTGATATAACCGTATTACAATGGAATGAAGTAGAAAATGGAAATGTAAGATGGATTTTGGACCGTATTACAATGAATGTCGAATCAAAAGGTTTTCCACCTTTTGATTCGACATTATTTAAGAGTTTATTTATTCTTTAAGTTGTTTATAACTTTATAAGTTGTTGTTCTTAAATCAATTAAATTATTTATTATCAAAAAATGCGTCATTTAATTACTAGTATAACTGGTTGATATGTTTAGAACATTATTAGGTTCTGATATATTTGTTTAAAAAGCAATTTTTTCTAACCAAAAAGTAACCCAACGTTGCGAGCGAGAGATTGTACTCAAACGTGACTCAAACCCATTTATTTCATTCGTGGTTCAAAACATTCACATATTTTCCAAAACATTTCAACAAGCGGAATACCAAAAGAGTTCCCGGAAACAAATGTCTCGTCCGCTACAGAGGATAAGCTCGTCAAAGGAACTGTCTTTGGCAATGTTGCTCCAAATGATTGGGATTCACTTTGTATTCAATGTTCATACTCTTCCTTATGCTCACTACTAGTACCTACTATTCGTTCTGTGGATCAATCGAGCGAACCACTCGTCTACCCACGTTTTTAAAAACGGATATTGGTACTTATATTTGTTTCAGGTTAATACTCTTCAACATCATTTGCCTGATCATCATGAAAGTTGGCACATATTGCTGTGTATTTTTCATGGAGGTATTTATGAGTTTGTTTCCGAACTCCACGTGGTAAAGAAGCTGCAGCCATAAGCAAGGTTAAAACTGCTTGAGTTATTTAGATAGACTAGTGGCCGCCAAGAGATCGAAATTCGACCATAATTAAAAAGACGTCCACTGCTGGACATAGGGCCTCCCCCAATTTGGGGGGGGGCTTGCCATAATCGCCACGCTTAGCAGGCGGGTTGACGATCGCAGTATGTTGGTAAAATGCATAGAGAACGCTGCTGCCCATTCTCTAGTAAGTCCCTTAGTCGCCTTCTATGACACCCACGGGAAGAGATGGGATGGTGCTATTCTTTACGTCTGGCACCATACGGAGCCAAACTTTAACGGTGCCAAATTTTATACTCCTTCGACCGCGACATTTCGTTAAAAGGGGTACAAAGTTTATGCTGTACGTTTTAATATAAATAGATAATTACAGGCAGTTAGGTATAGGTTTCCATCGCCAATAAAGCAAGGGGTTTATTGCGTTACACGCTGTTAATCACAATCTAAATCATTTTGAAGGATTTAACTCATCCATTGCTTCACAGGTTCGAAAAAAATGTCTGATCAACAACGGTAGTAAAGTAATGAATTTTGTTGAATTGTCAAAATGGAAGCTATTTCCTGCTGCTAGTGTGTTAGGCAATTATCTCGCAGATCAAACTTATAGACCTAAATGTTTTGATGAATAACTTAAGTACAGAAATTACGTTCCCAAGGAAGTTTTTTCGTGAACATTGTACTAATATTATTATCAAATGAATAGCAAATATTCATAAGCCTATGCAAACAGATATAAGTTCTGTGTGGAAACTTAGCGGGTTGACAAACTTTGGCAACAGGTTGTGATAACGACAAATTGATAGTTCTTGTGACTGCGATATTGCAGATATTGTAAAATGAATATCCATATTTCACTATTATGTTTAAAAAACCAGACAAGTGCGAGTCGGACTTACACGCGGAGGGTTCCGTACCACTGTACAATATTAAAATATAAAAAAAAACCACGTTTATTGTATGTGGTAAAAAACACGTTTATTGTACACACTTTAATTTTTAACGTCATTTTATTTTTTGTTGTTATAGAGGCAATAAAAATACACACTCTGTGTAAAGGCACCTGCAAACAGGCAGGACTCAACAGCGCGACGCCACTCACGCGGAACAAGTTTTATGAAAACTTAATGGAAATTGTTCTACAAGTGTCGCGTCGCGCCCTCTTTGAGGAGTGGTTTGAGAGGCGGCATGGCGTCCTCACCTTCCGCCTGACACAGGTCCTCACCGGACATGGCTGTTTCGGGAGGTTCCTGTTTCGGATAGGGCGGGAGGAAACGCCCGGGTGTTTCCATTGCGAAGATCGCCCAGAGGACACGGTGGAGCATACGGTGGAGGTCTGCCCGGCTTGGGCGGAGCACCGCCGTGTCCTCGTGGAGGTGATCGGCGGCGGCGATCTCTCGCGTCCGACCCTGGTCCAGGCCATGGTACGGAGCGAGAGGGCATGGCTGGCAGTCGCCTCCTTCAGCGAAGCAGTTATGCTCGCAAAGAGGGAGGCGGCGCACGTGAGGGAGATGCAATACATGCGCCCTCACAGCCGTGGCCTTCGCAGGAGACGCCCTGGGCGTCGGGAATCCCAGGCTGATTCCCGGCCACCGTAGGCGCGGGCTTGCGGACGGCGAGTAATGGGTGCCTCGCTGTCCGGTAAGGACCAAGCCCGGGTCGACGGCGCGTTGTGTTCCACGCGCGCCTCAAAGAGATGTCAGCAGCAACAGAGGGGCCCGCAAGGGCCGATGCCTGCCTGGGGTGCGGGTTGTTCGAAAGAGATACCGCCGCCCCTGGCACACAGGCAACTGAGGGAACACGGGTGGGTTTTAGTCAGTAAAAGTCTGACACGCCCTCCCACTCCACCCAGAGCGGGAGAAGTTATTTGATGATTTCCCACCCAGAAAAAAAAAAAAAAAAAAAGGCATTGATCTCAGATGCACTGCCACTCAAACCTGGAACACAAACAATTATCTCAAACCTATAGATATTTGTACCATGTGAAGACCGACCCCATCGGTGGGTGTGATATTGATATGAATTATGCTTAGGACGGGGTTAACTTTGAAGATTTATTGCACATAAATTATCCATAACCGTTTCTGGATATGATACGGTAAGTTATTTACGAGTAGGAAGTATTAGGAACTTCCTATATACGTAAATTATACTGACGCATTTCCTTTTCCTGGATAACTTAAGATCTACTTTGATAACAGCCTGAAAACACGCTTTAAAACATCCAATAAAAAAAAAGACACTATATCGTGAAAAATAACTTTAATAACGATGGCTAAAAACGAAAATATATGACAAAAGACACCGATTTCTTTTTCATAAATAAAAATAAATAAATAGGTGTGCATCTTATTGATACAAATAATGAAATGCCAATACAATTGCCAGAGCTATGGTGTAAATACATACAAAATAAATACAGTCGAATTGAACCTCTTCCTTTTTGAAGTCGTAAGTATTAAGTAGGTCTATTGTACTCATAGTAGAAAACATGCTGCGTCGTACCCAAATAAATTGTAATAAAGACGAGGATATCTACACATTTAACAAATTGAAGTCGCTTTTCGTGTCTGACTGTGTGACCGCGTTGATCTTCTGAACTGCACAATACATTTTGAAGGAGCTTTACCGTTGTTTAGGGAATTTGTTGTGGAAGGTTTATGTGAATAATATTTTCTTCTGTCATCCAACCAATACAGCCTATCGCAGTTCACTGCTGGATAGAGGCCTCTCCCAGGCTGCGCCACAATACCCTGACCTTCACCCTAACTGACCCTTGTTGTATATCTGGCCACCTTAACTTGTGTCATACATTTCGAGCAGTTAGCTCAGGGGGGGTAAACTTAGAATCACGCCCAGAGCAATTTTTTTAGGTATGCCATCTATGAATCATGTTCTTTAAATTTAAGGGCAATAGTTCACATAGGACGTACTAGATGTCTCTACAAAACTACTAGATTTATTAGAATAATTGTTTGAAATAGCTATTTTTAATTTCTAATCATAATTCAATTATTTTAGTTTCATTCTATAGACTTAAAATATGGGCTAATATTTTTTTAGTATAGCGGTCTATTTCAATTGATTAAAAAAAAATCACAAATGTCAAATTTGAAAATTGTCAAAAGAAATGGACGCCCGTTTTCAAAACCTACGTTTACTTCAAAGAGTATAATAATTTGAATGGGATGTTTACTTTCGTATTGTTTTATGCTGTTTTGTTTTCTGTGCTGCTAATACGTTTAGTTAAGGCTCTGCTCCTTCATTAAGACTTGAAGAGAACAGCATCAGATTCGTCAGTCCGTCCTTGCGTTGAGAATTCCCCACGGGGCGAAGGCCAACTGAATTCGGTGTCTGTTGTGATGTTTGGCCGCTATTAGTTACGTTTTGCGCTATTGGACGCTATTAGCTAAGTGTTGATAAGGTAGTGGACGCTATCGTTCAGTGTTTTTACTATGCCTTCTAAGAGACGATGTGTATTTGGATGCGACACTACAGGTAAGATTTTTCGCCTCACGCCAAAAACCCCTCTTGTATATATTGTCTGAAAATCTTTAGCTAAGAATGTATTGCTATTATGCATATTTAAATACAAGTATCGCTCATGTAATAGAATTCGATTCTATCTCTCTGGTTATACTACTGCTAGTGATGCTGCCTGCGATATGGGCTCTTCAAAAATTACAGTTATGCTCAGAATGTAATAAGAAATATTAATGATCATTTTCATGAGCCACAGCTATCCTACCTACATAATGAGAAAGAGTTACTATTACTATTTCACTAATATACAGAATTTATTATCTTAGACAGACACATAATTTATTATTTTTAACTAAATTATTTGCAGGTGTCACAATCCACAACTTTCCGAACCCTAGAATCTTCCAAGAGCAATTCCGGATATGGGTTAGCTTAGCTGGTGCTTCAGTCAATGGATTGACCGATATGCAAATATATAATAACAGGAAAGGCTGTGATTTTGCCCAAATAGACAAGAATCGTAACAGCCGCTTAAATGCTCTAGCTATTCCTCACCTGCATATATGAAGTAAGTACCTTATGTGAAAGATTCATGCATAATGCATTATTAGGAATATCAATTGCTTAAACTAAATCTAATGCTTCTATTATTCCGAACTAGCAACAACTGCAATTTAAATGAGTAATATAGGCAGGAACGCATCAGGAAAAAACAGAGAAACTTATTTATGATTATAATACCTATTTCCTATTACTATTTCCAGAGGCATCAACACCCGTTGCATATACAAGAAGTGTGAACCTGCCATCAAGTTCACCATGTACGTCGGTTCAACTTTCAGGTAAATAAGTAAATTCAATGTGTACATCATTACTTTGTTTTGAAAGATCACACCATCTGGCCTTTTTGTTATTGCATGGCACTGTAATTGAGATCCGGCTACTGAGTTGTTTTTTTTTTTGTAATTGACTTCTTTGTATAAGGTTCACAAATTGAACAAATCCAACGTATGCAGCCTACTTAGCTGGTGCTGCCTCACTTATTTTTCAAATAAATTTTTACACCTTTTCATTTTATTATTTCCAGTGCCACATCTGCCTGTTGCTTCTACATTTTACTACATTTTGGAAGGCGCGACTAGAATTAATTCTATTTTAATGTAAGTTTTGACGTTCAAAAGTGCCTTTTATGTGTCTATTTGAAATAAATGCTTTGCCTTTGACTTTTTGAAAAATGTGCACAAGAGTGTATTCTATAGTGTACATGACCAAACAAATAAATTGAGTATTCAACAACAAGCTTCTTTCATTAAAAACTAAATTAACCTTTACAAACAATTTGAGAGAATAAATGTGCACATCCTTGCTTGTAGATTGATTAAAATTCACCAGTTTTTATTTTCAAACTACTGTAAAATTAATTTCACACTACCAAACATTGTTTTACATAAATCTATCTTTATATATGAGAAATATACGCAAATGACAATGAAAGATAGAGTACGCCGCCCTAGTGCTTGATAGCTAACCAACCATTTTTTGTGATTATGGCTTTTTAATGTATACTGCAGGAAAAGGTTTCTGCGGTATACACTAAAAAGTAATTTTTCTAAAAAATGGTCGGTTGGCTATCAAGCACCAGGACGGCGAGTAGGTATGTATGGATGTGTGTGTGTGTGTGTGTGGTGGTGTGGTGGTGTGGGTGTAGTTATGGAACAAGAAATCCAGATGGCGCTACTCGCGACAGGTTGGCAAAAAAGTCCCGTGAGATGCCACTCTATTCCAGTAAATAATAATGTACTCTATGAGTTAGCTGTCAGTTCACAATAAATGTCTGCTAAAGCCCGCTTCTTATATGAACATTGGCGACGAAGAAAATTGGAAAATCTTGTTTAGAGCAGGTATTTCTTGATAAAAAATATGTCTATCGGTAAAATAGGCGAGTATAATGTGCAAGCCGGCAACTGGTTGGCGTATATTGAACGGGTAGAAATGTATTTCATAGCTAATAAAATCGGTGACGATGTGAAGTTACCCACGCTTATTTCGCTAATGGGGGTAGAAACATATGAGCGAATAATCTAGTTTAGCAAGTCCATCAAAGCCGTCTTCTTTGAAATACGAAGAAATTGTTGCATTACTGCAAGAACATTTACAACCCAGACCCGCAGAAATGGCGGAACGGTTCAGATTTCGTCAACGGAGACAGTTGGCTGGTGAGTCTATTGCCGATAACATACTCATAGTCGAGCTTAAAAAACTTTCGAGATTCTGTAATTTTAAAACAGTTTGTTTTTGGCTTATACAGCGAATTCACTAGGCAGCGGTTATTTGCGGAAGAGCATCTTAGTTACTCAAAAGCGGTGACGTTGGCCACAACTCTAGAGGCGGCGGAAAGAGATGCCTGCGCAGTAGAGTATGTAGGAAGCGAGATGAAGAACGCAGCAGAATTAAGCGGAGACATAAACAAATTGCAACTCATGCACAGCTTGTGGAAGTACAAACCATAGGAAATGGGATATTAATGACGGCTGGCCGCAGGAAGTGGATATTAAGGAGCTTAAACCTTATATGAATCGCAAAAAAGAACTTTATACGGAGCTAGGATGCGTTTTGTGTGGTCACAAGGTTGTGATACCTTTAACTTCTAGGGATAGAGTTCTAAAAGAACTACATGAGCCACACATGGGAATTGTTAAGACAAAAGCGATAGCAAAGTTACGTTTGGTGGTCAGGTATTGATGAGGCTGTAGAGGCGGTTTGTACCCCACCATCATGCACCGCAGCCATGGCCGTGGCTAAGTCGCCCTTGGTCACGACTACACATCGATTTTTTAGGACCTGTGGCAAGACTGACTTATTTAATCATTGTTGATGCTTGTTCAAAGTGGATTGAGGCTATTCAAATGAAACGCACTACGGCGCAAGCGGTTATAACGGTCCTCAGGGATATTTGGGCTAGGTTTGGGCTGCCGAGACAAGTAGTGAGCGATAATGGTCCACCGTTTACTAGCGCTGAGTTCAAAAACTTTTTAAGAAGTAATGGTATCGAGCAAATGTTCTCCGCGCCTTATCATCCTGCCTCTAATGGCGCAGCGGAGAGTGCAGTGAAAATATGTAAGCGGGTAATTAAAAAAGCTCTAAAGCAAAAATTAGATCCAAATACGGCATTGAGCAGGTTCCTTTTAACTTATAGGAATACTGAACATCACACGATAGGGGAAAGTCCGGCAAAAATATTGCAAGGTAGAAGAAACTTACGCACTAGACTGGCAGATTTTTTTTTTTTTTGGGTGGGAAATCATCAAATAACTTCTCCTGCTCTGGGCGGAGCGGGAGGGCGTGTCAGACTTTTAATGACTAAAACCCACCCGTGTTCCCTCGGTTGCCTGTGTGCCAGGGGCAGCGGTATCTCTTTCGAACAACCCGCACCCCTGGCAGGCATCGGCCCTTGCGGGCCCCATCAGTTGCTGCTGACATCTCTTTGAGGCGCGCGTGGAACACAACGCGCCGTCGACCCGGGCTTGGTCCTTACCTTTAACTTGTCCTTACTTTTAACTTATAGTACTCACTACAGTTCTACAGTTCTTACTTATTCTTTGTGTTCCTGGTTTTTGCGTCATGTTTACCGCAAATAAACGTTTTTTCTTTCTTTTCTTTCTTTCTATAGGAATACTGAACATCACACGATAGGGGAAAGTCCGGCAAAAATATTGCAAGGTAGAAACTTACGCACTAGACTGGACGCTTTAAAACCCGATCGTGAGGCACTTAAACTATCGCGTCAAAAAACACCGGAAGGTGCACATCGGCCAGGTCACGGAAGGGGATAATGTGTGGTATAGGGACTATCGTGGTCCAGGCAAATGGGTACCTGGACAAGTCTAAGAGCAATTAGGTACGACTGATTATAATATTCGATCTGATTTTGGAACCGAGAACATCGACATATTGATCAATTGCGGCGTCGTTCTGTGTTGCCGGAAACGGCATGCCATTCACCTAGTAATAATATTAGTAGGACGTCACGAAGCTCACTTGTATTTCCGGAAACGAAATGCATGCATGCATGCATGCGCATATCCATCCATCCATCCATCCATCCATCCATCCATCCATCCATCCATCCATCCATCCATCCATCCATCCATCCATCCATCCATCCATCCATCCATCCATCCATCCATCCATCCATCCATCCATCCATCCATCCATCCATCCATCCATCGTCCGTCGACGACGTCCGTCCGTCCGTCCGTTCGTCCGTCCGTCCGTCCGTCCGTCCGTCCGTCCGTCCGTCCGTCCGTCCGTCCATCCATCCATCCATCCATCCATCCATCGGTCGGATCGGTCGGATCGGTCGGATCGGTCGGATCGGTCGGATCGGTCGGATCGGTCGGATCGGTCGGATCGGTCGGAACGGTCGGATCGGTCGGATCGGTCGGATCGGTTGGATCGGTCGGATCGGTCGGATTGGTCGGATCGGTTGGATCGGTCGGATCGGTCGGATCGGTCGGATCGGTCGGATCGGTCGGATCGATTGTATTCTTTAGAAACGACAGCACAATAAACTTATCTTTAGAAGATCCATCAAACACCAACGCCGTAGAAAGCACATATAACAATGTAGGTAAGTACTTCCCCGATCCATTATTTTAGGTTACCTACCTACAACAGATTTCCCGTCCCGTAATACTCCCGCTCATAAGATGGCGTACGGACCATCAATTTTGTTCGTAATTGAAATCTATATTATGTTAGATATCCGTTTGGGTTCGGATATTAATACTTCCAATAACATAGTAATATGGACTTATGAGGTGGGTATATTAGCATTTAGTTGAGTGGTTATGTTTTAAGGATATTTTGTTTATTTATACAGGAATCATTATATTGGAGAGACTTCTAACGTGTTTGTGCATGGAGAATGTTAAAAAATTTACGCGGACAAAATAAGGAGCTTTAAGTTTTACACTGTAAGTATGTTAATACCGATCTGAAGTTTGTATGTTCAATATGGACAACTTCCTTTTGATTAATCAGTGATAAATTTCTTTTTGCATTATAATGTGGAATACTAAAAACTTTGTCACACCATTTGTTTCTTATTTCTACCAACATTCTAACAGTTAAATTCAAAGGCGCGCTCATCACAACACTATCGTAGCACATAACATCGCATTTCCACAGCGTATAGCAGTTTTATCGTCTCTTTATGATTACTTGAGACATGTATGTGATGTTACCTCCGTTATGACAAGCTTTATTGTTTGTTCGTGATGTCTCAACATCTTATGAATTTAAAAAAAGTTGTAATTGTAATGGGCTTTTTTGTGTGGTTTGATGTATACTGAGTTTAGTATAAGGTTATTAATTTAATAGATTCTACCCGCGACTTCGTTCGTGTGAAAGTCGTAAGTCACCACAATTTACTAAAATGACAACCACAATTTATAAAACTTTTCTGTATGCTACGTTTGTAGGTCTGTTTACAGTACAGTTGACCGTGTGAGAAGCCATTTGCCCTGAAGTCAACCCGCCCAATGGTTTTATGGCCACTGGCCTTCAATTTGCTAGAGGACACTGTTGTTGTTAGCTGCAGCTTGATCTTTTTTGGGAGTTAAAATGGCCCGTTCACACACCCAAGAATTCTTTTGATACGGTATCAGACTGATGTCCCCGTACACCAGATGAATCTGATATTCTGAAGTGGGAACTACTCCACCACTAGCCTCTGGTAGGTTCACTTATAACCCATCTCCTCTGGTAGTGTCTTTACTAACTTTAAACTGAGCTTACATATTGATGGTCAAGCGCAGTCTATAAACTTGAGACCATATAGTCGACCTATTCAACGTAGCATTCACCTCATCAGTCCTAGTTCCTGTCCTCACCACATGTAGTGTTTGTCAGAAATTGTCACTAAACAGAACTGTGACACCACCCATCATGTCTTTGCTGCTGCGGTGTCTTAGCAATTTATGAATATTTATATAAGAGTTTGTTAAATGTAACGTTTAATGTTTATTTATTTATTTTATTTTAAAAAAGGCATACAGACCAACAAACCAATGATGTAGATAAAAAGAGTATTAAAAAATTGCTAATAACAAACCTCCACATATAGTTAAAGAAAAAGTCGATAAAGAAAGTACATACAAGTTAATATAATTATTAATTAGTTAATTAATTGTCCATGAAAAATGATTGTGCCAAAAACCGTCTTAAGGTCGCCACACTGGTGCAGAACAAGTCAACGTTCAAGTCAATGTTAGTATACTCCCAAGCAGCACGCAAGCGTTTCCAACATCAATATAACAGCCTATTTAGAGCTTAGAGTTCTTTTAGAGACTTACAAGAGTGTCAAAAAATTCGTCAATCTGTATTAAGGGATCCGCGAAAGCTTAGGGTATTTAAACAGAATATGAAAACTCCACTATACAGCTTAAGTATTTTGTGACACTTCAATCTGGTTTTATCGTTAAAGCTGTATACAAGCTGTATTTTGCATGTGAACACTTACTTATTACAGCTCTTAGTGTTATTATAGTATCACTTAAGACTTGTTTCTGTACAATGGTGTATGCAAACTCCGTTCTAAAACTTATTTTTATGGCGTAATTGTACACTCTTGTAAATACAGTGGTTTTATCACTTCTGTTTTTGAGGGTGTTTTAAAACTAAAAAAATAAATGACAGCTACAGTACAGCTTGATTTTGTATTAATGACAGTCACTTGGAAAGACTTTACGGTCAACCGCCAATCCCGTCGACGTCCAACGAAGAGGGTTCCGTAGCAAAAACATTAAACAGGGTTATTAATGATCATAACAGTTATGTTAAATGTGTAAATTTAATTCAACCTTCGGAACATGATTTGACGTTTCTTCATAAAGCAGCGCAAGTAGTTCAAATGATGATTGATTTGAACCATGAGATCTAGTTCTCTTACGGCTTCGTCATATGACGATATTGATAGCCGTTTCACACAGCATTTTGAGGTGGACCAATTATGTAAAGGCCGAGATGTCTCATCCTTTACTAATTTGTTGACATCTAATCGCTGTCTTGGCCATCTTAACTTGCCTTTTGATTCCCACAAACTTGGTACAATGCAAAGCTTGTTTTGCCCTTTCTCAATGGTTGCTTAAATTTTAGTCGGCATATTTTCCTGAAAATAAAGTAAAACTGATATAATACATACAACAAACTAATAATGCTTTACATTATGTTTACTTAGGTATAAAATATAAGGTCAAATTGAGAATCTCTTCCTTTTTTTGTGGGTTAAAAATTAAACAGCTACTTGTTTTAGTTTTACTATATGTAGGTATGTATCATATTGAGTCAGCGTTTTTTATTTCTTTTATGTAACCCTTATGAGCATTATAAGTTATGTTTTGAGAACTGATATACAGCCTAAGTAATAAAAATATTCTATTATAAAGCTGATTAGCAGCCAAAAGCTGTACAATATAATCCTTAACTTACTTAGTACAGCTACTCAGACTATAATACACTCCGATTATCGTTTAGGCTGTTTAGCAAATAGTCGCCATTTTCGTAATTTCGAATGTAGGTATAAAACAAAATTAGAAACATAATTTAAGGAATATAAAATGATTTTCAGCTTGATATGAGGACACAGTGATCACACTACTCTCACTTCTGTTATTATAAAATTGTTTTTTATTCTAACCTTAAAACCAACATTGATTTACCATATAAATGGTATTTTTCTTTTATATCAGATCGATTACTTTGCTGGCGCTTGAATATGTTGACGGAAAACATAGACAGGTTCACAATAAATTTGAATCCGTAATTTCAATTCACCAATTAACACCTTCAGATATCTAAGTCCAAGATTACGTTTACTTACTAATAAATATTATAATTAACAATGTCGCCATTCATTGAAAAGGATAAAATTCATTTTGATTATCTTCAAAAACAAATTTAAAACTCTTTTCTTTATAAAGTATTTATAAGATAATATCTATAGTATAATGGTTTCTTTGTACACCGAATTACAGCTCTAATACAGCTATTATACAGTGCCTCTATTGCTTCTACAGCTATTATACAGCTATACTAGAGCAAAACGCTGTATAAAATGTGCCCATTTTTTACTTATAAGGTCTGTATAAGCGCTTATACAGCCTCTATACAGCCTGAATATACAGCTTCTAGTATAAAATCCAACTTAAATACAGCTTATATACAGCTTGCAATGCTACTTGGGCTAAGTTAAGTGTTGTGTTAATTATATTACTAAATGTGAGTTGAGATGGAGTTCTAAACATACAAGATAATCAGCCTATAATGTTCCCACTACTAGGACACAGGCCTCCTCTCTGTGAGAGGGAGTGGCCGTAATCCACCACGAAGGCCCAGTGCGGGTTGGTAGATGCCACATGTCTTATAGTTTTTAGTTCGAGGCTGTAGCTGCTACATGCAAACCATCAAGACATCCGTACGCTGGCACAGCGAACGCTCCACTGACGATTGCGTTTTTTTTCTGTGATTGGCATCTCGCAGTTGACCTTGAGAGGCCGTGACTGCTTAACAGGACTTTCCTGTGGATCTAACTTTTAGTTTTTAGGCTAAAAGTCTCCAGCCAGGAGCTTACAAAACTATACTTAAATACTACAGTAACCGCTCGCTGAGGGCACCCCCTGTGGGGTTCGGGCCTCGGCTCACGGCGTCATTACTGTCGGGAGCGCAGCAAGTGGGGACAGGCTGGATCACAATATTTTCATTATTATTAGTCATAGGGGATTTTAACTCTACTTGCTCAGCTTCGGCGCGGGCTGGCACTTCTACGAGCGAGGGACGGTTGGGGCTGACGATTGCGTAGACCCGCGGAATATTTATATGTGTGACACATCTCGCGCGAGCACTGCGTCGTCACACAACACGCGGAATGATTAAGTACTCATCATCATCATATCAGCCGAAAGCCATGAAAGTCCACTGCTGGACATAAGCCTCCCCCAAAAGGGCGGGATTTGCCATAATCGCCACGCTTCGCAGGCGGGTTGGCGATCGCAGTATGGTGGTAAAATGCATAGAGAACGCTACTGCCCATTCTCTAGTAAGTCCCTTAGTCGGCTTCTACGACACCCACGGGAAGAAATGTGATGGTGCTATTCTCTTATGTCCGGCACCACACGGAACAATTAAGTACTAATCGTAACAAAACTATAATATTAATACTTAGTTAAGAATTTTAGCTTTAAAGTCTGTACATATTTATCATGACAATATATACAATTTACATTCATCTGGAGTTTTACTTATAATACGTACCAAGCGCTACAAGGACATGCCGGTTTCCTCACGATGTTTTCCTTCACCGTTTTGAGAGCAGTCTTTATGAAATAATTAACACAATGTAATGCACCTGCCTGGGTTCGTTTTTTTTTTTGGGTGGGAAATCATCAAATAACTTCTCCCGCTCTGGGTGAAGCGGGAGGGCGTGTCAGACTCTTACTGACTAAAACCCACCCGTGTTCCCTCAGTTGCCTGTCTGCCAGGGGCCGCGGAATCTCTTTCGAACAACCCGCACCCCTAGCAGGCATCGGCCCTTGCGGGCCCCATCAGTTGCTGCTGATATCTCTTTGAGGCGCGCGTGGAGTACAACGCGCCGTCGACCCGGGAAGTCGCGGCCGTTACGACTGGGCCACCACTGCTCATACATGACGTATTTAAATTTCTTTATTGATACTGTCGAAAACTGGCGTGTCTCAACAATATTGTTATAAAGGCTGCCAATATTTTAATTTGAAAAACCATGTGAAGGTCTATTAAAATCTCAACAAGCGAGTTTATGCGTATATGCATAAAAATGTTTTTCGAAGTATCTCGTGAAAATGAATCTAAAATACTTGTTCGGTTTTAAGACCATTATTAAATGGATTTAGTGGAATGTATAATCAGTTACGTTCTAGACATAAAGCTTCACAATAATTCGCATTATCGCAGACTTTTGCTTAATTAACTAGTCTTCAATATTTGTTAACTTTTAATGATTCTCAGAAAATAATTGGTGTTGCGTTGAAAATGACGTAGAGGTAAGTTTTTGTTGTAGACACACATAAAATGGATTAATTTTTAGGACATTTTTAAGTTTTCTAGAATTTATTTTAAGTTAATACTTGGCTACTGCGCTAAGTCACGAGTATGGCAATTTCTTACATCCTGGCGGTTTAAGAAAGCTCAGCAAATATTAGTCTTAAGTAGCTCTCTATAACGACCACAGAGTACATTTTACATTGATAACGACTGTAAACTTCTTAGTTAGTCGATAAACAATAACAAGCACACGGGTCGATCTTCAGCAACACTAACCAAGGTCGGTCCGTAGATGAGTAACCATCCATTTCATGCCGAAGCCCCTCTGGGCCTTGGAAAGCACGGTCCCGGCTGTCATTCGTAATCTTTGATAGTCGTTACGGGTGGTCAGAATCCCAAAAGTCTGACAAACAGTCTTGCGAAGGGGAATCGTGTTATCCAGTAACTGGGTTGAGGAGTGTGTGATTGGCAGCCACTTTACGTAAAATACTCAGCTGTATCCGATTGGACTGGAAGCCGACCCCAACATATTTGAGAAAAGGCTAGGATGATTCATAAAATTATGACATCTTTAAACGACAAACCGAAATCTTCAACAGTTCGCCACTCTGCAAAAATGTTTAACAAGACAAGAATTTCATAAAACTCCACAAAATTCAGTAAGATATCAAGAATCCAAATTGACACTCGACTACATTCTGAGACCTTTATTATCAATCGAAGAACGCGTTAACTGGTTCAGGCTGACCCTTCTGGTCATATTGGTCGTTAGATAAAATCGAATGGAGCATATTTCAGTGTCAATCCGTATTAGAGCCTTTAGGAACTACGTATGTCTCTGGGTTCCGTATAAAGAGGTTAGAAGATATTTTTGATGACTACATTCCGTTCTTGTTACCTCTAAGCTATGAGCACTTAAATGAAATGAAATTTTCAAAGAGCTTTTGTTAGGAGTGTCATATTTTGAACGTTTTGGAGACTCTTCGTGGATGGTAATTGAATGACTTCAGTTAAAGAAACGACGTTCAATTGGATATTTTTTCTTCATCTTGTCGTCATGCAAAAAGATTCAAGTCAAAATATATAACAAGTTAGCTATTCATACCTTAACCATTCATTGATCCAAGACTCATAATAAGTTCACACTTGATTGCCGCGCTGAGTTGCGAGTATGGAAGTTTTTTCTTGAGCCATTTCGAGTCTCAAGCAGTTCTTTATGTCACCTGTAAGCATTAATACACTAGAATCTTCACACAGCCGCCACTTTGCTGGTGTAATGTTTGATAAAGCAAGGATTTTGTTAAAAGATTTCTAGAAATTCTTTTATTTACGAGTTTTCTATATCTTTTAACATTTTCAACGTTTTAGTGACTGGTCGTGGACGGAAATTACATTTCCATAGTTAGAAAGGACGTTCAATTGGATATTTTTTGAGGTATTCCTTGGCAGTCGTCATGAAAAGTGGTTCAAGTAAAATATTTTGTCCAAATATATCTCGTTTCACCTACACATACCATAACCATTGATGGTTGAACTTATATCCACCGTAAGTAAGGTACAACATATTGAGCTAAAAGGCAATTTACCCTTGTAGGTGCTACAGCCCATCGTCATATAATATTCCCTGAGCTAGAGCATTGACCGCAATGTGACGTCATTAGTGCTAAGGTACCTGTGAACTAATGACATCATAGTGCTGTCCTAATTTCGTCACTCAAGCGCCGTTACGCTGTTGTGATCTATTGGGACCTCGGCTTCGGCACCCGTAACCATCCCTGTATGGTTATGGGTGTAAGGTACAGTTATATCTTAATATCGATATTCTTTAGTTATTCTGTTGCGGAGGTCAAATGTGGTTTGTTTTTGGGTGGGAAATCATCAAATGACTTCTCCCGCTCTGGATGGAGCAGGAGGGCGTGTCAGACTTTTACTGACTAAAACCCACCCCTGTTCCCTCAGTTGCCTGTGTGCCATGGGCCGCGGTAACTCATTCGAACAACCCGCACCTCTGGCAGGCATCAGTCCGTCTGGGCCCCGTCAGTTGTTGCTCACATCTCTTTGAGGCGCGCGTGGAACACAACGCGCCGTCGCGTCGACCCGAGCTTGGTCCTTACCGTACAGCGAGCTACCCATTACTCGCCGTCCGCAAGCACGCGCCTACGGTGGCCGGAAATCAGCCTAGGATTCCCGACGCCCAGGGCGTCTCCTGCGAATGTACTGCCTCTCCTTCACGTGAACCGCCTCCCTCTTTGCGAGCATCATTGCTTCTGTGAAGGAAGCGACGGCAGGTCAGATATGGTAGGCGCTCTATGTAAAATATGAATATTCCACCACATCTGATTAACTGACAGCCGACCTCAATATTGGTATAGAAATAATGAGGATAATCCCATAATTATTATGTCTAAAGCTATTTCTATCACTCTGTAAAAATACTTTACGTTTAACCGTTCATCATCATCGTCATTCTCAAATTAAATACAGTACTCAAAATAAAATCAACAGAAAGCATATTATTATGGCCCTTTAATCCACCGCATCTGGGCCCCAATACTCTACAGTTCATTGCCCCGATCAAATACTGATGGGCAGTGCCGATGCTAACGGCATTTGAATTCCTAAGCCCAGTTGAATTTCCTTTGCCACCGTCGCATTTCCGAAGCCGAAAACAACGCTATTATCTATAGCCATGTTCGTTAGAGACCATCTACACTGAAGTAGGTGGTTACAGAGTCGTTTCCACCTGATGCAACGTTCTGTTATAGTTTGTAAAGTGTCCTTTAGAGAAGTTGATGTTGTATGAACTAGGGTTGTTTTGGATTGTTAGATTTTATGTGTATTGTATCAGTTGAATAAAGCTTGCTTTGTACGTTGCTATCTAACTTGTCAACGATGTTTTGAAATTGCTAGATGAGTGACTTGCTTCGTGTACGCGCATTATTGTTGTCAATATTTTGGGTGATTTGTAAGCTAGTTACTTCTTTCGACTTAAGTTTAATCTTAAATTAAATACTTGTGCAAATAATAAAATATTAAAGCTAATTTGAAAATACGTGATAAATAAGAATATGACTTCCACCTACCAGCATTTTACTGGAATACTTTATTCACGTTTCCCATTGCGAATCTCCACTCAAGCCAGCCAATAAAGGCAACAATGAGGTGGGGGTTCTGTTTCTCGTCAACGTTGACTCCAGCCGGTTAATAAAGGTAAGCCAGAGATGAGGAACAAGACTTCTCTCGGGAGATAACGTCCGTGGCGTTACTACTGCCGAACAGCCAGCCCCATGCTATCTTTGGCGTTTATGTATATCTTTGGCCTGCATCCTCACTACTTAATATCGAAATTCGACCATAATTATAAAATTAATAAGTAATCGATGAAAAAATTTAAAATACACCCTTTAAAAACCAAACTAAAAAAGTAAAAAAAATATTTAATTCTATTAAAAAGCGTGGGGTGCTTTTTGAGGTGTTTTTATAATCAATTAATATCAAGCACCCACGCTTTTTAATAGAATTAAATTATTTTATACTTTTTAGTTTGGTTTCTAAAGCGTGTTTGTTAGTTTTTGAAACTATTATTTATTTTCTATTTTTTAGTTCTGCTGACTAGAAAAGCGTGATTTTTTTCAATTTCTTTTGACATTATGGAATTGTCATCGGTTCTTGATAAGTTTACAAAGTTTAAATGAAATCTGACCGTTTGAAGTGGGTCAAAATCAAGTCCAAAGGAGTCGGTTACAAACTTACAAACATACAGATGAAGCTAATATAAGCGTGATAAAATATTAGCATTCTGCACTCCTTCTCCATATAAACTTTAGCTATTGCAAATTTCATACTCCTCCGTCCACCTAATTTTCGTAAAAAGGGGCACAAAGTTTGTTGTACGTTTGCTTCATGTAGGTTTTATTAATAATAAAGAATATTAGGAATTTTCTTCGAAATATTCGGACTGTTTAAGAAAGTGTGTTACAAAATTGGGGTGCTGGTTAAGTTTTTGAGCATAAACCCCAGTCATACCAAAATTTGAGCGTGATAACCAGGATCTGCCATTTCAGCATAATAACCGGTTTAGCCTAATAATTAATTCAAAACAATGTGTGCAAAATACCACGTGAAGATTGAAACGTAAGAGGTATAAAAAGCTGTAAATAACGACCCTAATCACAGGGAGTAACTGGACAGGCGCAAATTCATCCCCAGATTAATGATGGATTAGCCAAGTTACCTTTTACCCGTATCAAACCCATAGTTCCGTTAATTCCGAGAAATACGGACTTTTTGTGGCGGGAATTTGAAGGGTGTGTAGGTTGATTGTGAATTCGTTTGTATTTTATTTAGCTTTTGCCAGCTGCTTCGCTCACGTGGAGCCCGGAAATTATCCCATGGGAACGTACTACTAGGATAAAAAGTACCCTATGTGTTAATCCAGGTTATAAACTATCTATGTGCCAAATTCCATGCAAATCCGTTTAGCCGTTTTTGCGGGATTAAGTAACAAACATCCATTGTGTTTTTGTTAAGCTTGTATTGTGTGTACACATAACAAATAACATCACGCCTGTATTTCCCAAAAGCTTAGGTAGAGGTTTAGCCAAAGTACACTCAAATTTCGCCAGTTATGTGTAAGTTCCCTGTAATAAGGGCAGAGGCTTTCAATGTACAAGTAAGACTTATAGGCATTTTCGTAACTATTAGAAGCATTTCTGAAGGATACTTAAAATCAGGTCATTTCTTTATTAGTAGGCAAGCCATAAGTTAACTTCCACCAGTTATAAGAAAAATTCGCAATATTAAAACAAAAATTTACTTTTGAAAAGTTCGTGAGACACTGTGATTTGTGAATCCTGCAGTCTTTTTTAGAATATGCTGACTGCGTGACGTCACTATTTTAACCCGTCAATAAACTAAACGCTGGCAACCCGAAAATAGAATTCCATTTTTGAAGTCAATCGCATAAAAAAATATTTGTTGTTTTTTTGATGGAGAAAACTTGAAACGTGTAAAACGAATTCTACTAAAGGATGAAGCGATAGCATAAACAAGGAAAGAATTTAAATAATTACGTTTTCTATTACGCAACAGGGAAATTTAGTAAACCGTTTTCGTGAAAAATAATGGACTTTATACACTTGAGGCCGACAACATTAAAAAAGAACAATTAACACCGTTTTCAATTTCGTTTTTACTTTGTTCATATTTTCACTTTCTAGGCACAAAATAAACTTGCTTACTAAGACATTTTATATACAGATAATGAACCTTTGGGAATTTAATTATTATGAGAAAGTTACTTTAGCTTTCTCTTGGTGGGCCTAATTATCAATTTTAATAACATTAAAGCCCTCCCTAGATTCTTATTCAGAGCACCGAGCAGAGTTTTATTTTAAAAGGATTTTATGAAAATATCTTTCTCAAATTCTGACCTTACTTTATTCAGAAGCAATGTCAAGCTTTCTTATTATAATAAAGTTAAGAAATAATTATTTAATTTAAAGTTAAATAATGACATAAATCATTTTGAAACATGACTTAGTTTACAAAATATTTATAAATCATTCTTAACCACTAAATCTTTTTAATTAAGCTTAAGAAAAGCCGATGTTGTACTGTGGGTATTATTACAACTTAGCGATTTTAAAATTCATATTTTTTCTACACAAATCAAGATAGTTTCTAACAATAAAACTACTACCACTAATCATTAGGTTAGTTTTAATAGAAGAACAATTTTAATAGTAAATATTTCTTCCTTCCGGAGCATACGTTACCTAGACCTCAATACTGAAGCGAAATATATGAAATGAAATGAAATGTTTATTTGAAATGAAATGAAATGTTTATTTATGTAAGTAAATCTTAAAAGACACTTTTACACGTCAATATTTTGTTGGTCAATATTTTTTAAAACTAGATGGCGCCGGCATTTCCTAGCTGACTGTTCCCTGAGAAGAAAAGCCGAAACAAACTCAGAGGATAGATAAAACAATCAATCATCTAAGCTTGATCAGATAACTTTATAAAAGCTATGATACATACAGCCAAGTACCAAGGGGGGGTGGTGTACTCATCTTGCCAAAACAGCAATAATGCGCAAGAGTGTCCACTCTGCATGGCTCCGGTCTATTTACAACAAATTACCTAAGCAATGGAAAGAATAACCGCTGCCATTGTTCAAAAACAGGCTCCGAAGCATTGCATACTATAATGTCAGCGAATTCCTTACTTAAAAACAATTTTGTATATAAAGTTGTGTAGTGTTTTGTTGAGAATTTTGTAGGAATAAATTGTGTTGGTGACCCATAATCGTTGTGACATAAGTTTATAACTTTTCAATGTATGTTATAATAATTGCCTTTATTATTTTATAACACATTTGCTCGTATTACACCAATTTCAATATCGTAATGTATGTCATTACGCACTTGTGCGTTATTGTAATGTAAACGCACGGTTTATCAAGATGCTCCGTCTAAAGCGAACAGTACTTTTTAAAATCTTAGCAAAGAGTTTTTATGTCAGAAAAGTGGTCAAAAAATGTTTTTTGGAATAAAACTAACTTTGAGAGATAAAATATAAAAAAATAAACATTTAATATTCTTTAATTTAATTAGTTTTGACAATAAATTACAACCTTTATCTGTAAAAAAACAAAAAAATATTAATTTACTTTATTAGTTATACTGGTTGTTTTTGTGCCTTTGCCTTAAAAAAAAAGCGCTGATGCGCGCGCTTCGCTAATTTGTGAACAAGTAATAATCAATTTTACAAATTGTTCTAACTGCTTTAACAAGTGATTAAAGATTTACTCGTTTAAGAAAGTCCGACTTTTATTTATTTCCTCGAAATATGTTATAAAATGTCGTATGACTTACGTGCGCTTTGAAAATTACAGCCGAGGCGATATTGCTAGCCCGAGCCGTAGGCGAGGGCTAGCAATACAATATTTAATTAATTATAATATTTAATTTACCGCACTTATATCATAATGTACTATTATTAGGTCCAGACTATAACTTATGCATGCCTATTCGTAAAATGTGGCTGATCCTGCCTGTAATCAATTTATCATCATGTGCTATACCCATATTTGCAAATAAACGACTTACTTACTTACTTAAGAGCATTTTCCCCACGCGGGCTGGCAACGGCGCATTTATGGCGGTTTTTCGTGATTATTTTATCATCAAATACAAACAAAAGTGAACATTTTTTTCAGCCATGCACTAGATCGTTGGTATTTTCAAGTTTGTGTGCTATTTTTTTTACAGTTTTTTGGGTATTTGTTTATAAAAATCGACATATCGTCAATTATTTTCTATTTGCATTACTAAGTACGATTAAATGTTTTATGAAAGAGTAAATATCTAAAATAATTATAAATACCAACAATCTCGTACTTGGCTGGAAAAAAACTGTACTTTTGTTTGTAAACTACTATAAATGCGTTGTTGCCAGCCCGCGTAGAATGAATACTCTTAACTTACGTGTCCTATTTGGTAAATAAACTCAGTACGGGAATCGCTATGAGTTTTCGCATAAATCTTTTAAGATTTTTTTAAGAACACAGGTCATCGTCAGCCTTGCCATTTCCCAAGTACGTTGGGGTCGGCATCCAGTAAAACTGGATGCAGCTGAATACCATTTTTTTACATGCAGCGACTGCCTATCTGACCTCAAAAATCCAGTTACTAGGTAATGCGAAACCCCTTGGTAAGATTGGTTATCAGACTTTCGGGCTTCTGACGACCCGTAACGACTGTCAAAGATCCACGAATGACAGCGAGGACCAACGACTTCACGTGCTTTACGAGGCACGCAGCACCAATACCGCTTGGTATCACCCATTCATGGATCATTCGCGGCAACCGTCGCTAAATCTGGGCCTCAATTCTGCTATTGTAATAGTGTCAGAATGGTCTATCATTGATGTTGGTTGTTGACAAGTTTGGTAATCTACTAATATAATGGCGTCATTATGACTTTCCAATGGTCAGCCACTGACACTCTTAATGTCAAATGAATGACTGACTTAGGCGTTAATCTGCTAAAATTGAAAACTAATAAATAATATGTAAATATGTATACATATGTATGAAATCGGACATGAATAAATGTTCAAATTTAGTAGTCGTTTTTGGAAAATAATTTCTACTAACGGGTTTTATAATAATGGAAATAAGACAATGCTATTATAACACAATTCTAATACGAGACCATTGACCGGCCAATGATAGACCATCCCCCCCAGTGGGGTTCCCGCATTGTCGTTGCGGGGGGGCTCAGTAACCGTGGTCACCCTCCCACGGTGAAGCGAAGAGGAACCCCAAGGTGGGGCCACTCGTCAGGGCTTGTGCCTCCAAGCCGACGACGTAGCGGCCAAAAAGTAGGTTGCGGTGAGGTGCATCGCAGCTGAGGCGGGCCGCGATGTCGAATGGGAGGCATCGCGGCTGAGAGTTACAGGCTGCGGCGGAGGAGGAGTGCCGGTACTTCTGAGTAGCGCTCTTCCCTTCCGTGGCCTGGACGGGGCCGCCACCGTTTGATGGCGGACGCGGTGGGGCCGCAGGGGAAGAGGAGTGTCGGTATAGCGTTGGCCGCTCTCCCTATCCCCTGCGGCCGAAAAGTGGTAGGCGGCGGGGCCACTGCTGACCCGTCGCAGGGAGACGTCAGCAGCAGCTGGTGGGGCTCGCAAGGGCCGATGCCTGCCAGGGGTGCGGTTTGTTCGAAAGAGATACCGCGGCCCCTGGCACACGGGCAGCTGAGAGAACATGGGTGGGTTTTAGTCAGTAAAAGTCTGACACGCCCTCCTGCTCCACCCAGAGCGGGAGAAGTCATTTGATGATTTCCCACCCACAAAAAAAAAAAAAAAAAAATGATAGACCATTATGAATTTAGCAGATTACGAACTTTTAGCAAAATGATAATGGGATCGTGTTGGAATGACGAAATTATAAAATAACAGACTTGGGCCCCTGATCGATCGACCCGTGCGGCTATTTGGCTATGTAATCCACATTACATAAGTTGCTTCGAATAAACCATTTTATTCCAGTTTCCAAAATTGAAACCTTTAAACGCCATATTTCTTTATCAAATTCGACAAGTGAATAAAAATACACAATAATGTTGTCTGATTTCGGAGGCCACCGATTAGATACTAAATCACGTTTAATCATTATGTTACTTGCTATGAAAGATCGATGTATTGCTAATAATTTGCCTTGAAATAAACACTATGTTTATAAATTCACCTATTCGAACTAAAAATGATATAAAATTTATAATCCAACCCAAATGGTTCGATTTAATTTTTAAACTGCTTCTAGAAAATGTCAATAGGTACTTGAAATCATTGACAGTTGTCCAATGGGTAAGGAAAAATATTCTTCGTGTTTTAAACTGATTGGATAAGTTTTAAAAAGTCTCTGGGAATCGTGCCAAGGGAACCGAATCAGATAATCCGTGCGCGAAAAATTTAAAGCAACATTATGACGTCACATAAATAAAGTGAAGCACATTGCGATGAATCGTCGCCGACTCCATTCGTCGAAATCCACTGAAGTGCGAACCAAAATACACGTTCGATTTACAAATGCGGGGTCACTACTCAACTGTGAAAATCACATTCGAAACTGTAAAGGATTTAGCTTCGAGTATTAGTATTAGCGGTTGCTGTTACATGTGATAAGAACGTCGCAAGTACTGACATGTGACGTCAGACGCCTTGTGTCGAACTTCGTCCTTTGTGAACTCGATTAGATTAACACTTGAATGTTCGATGTATTTGCTCCAATTGCTTTTAAGGAAATTGATTTTCTCAGACATTGTTTAAGAAGAATGGCTTAAGATTTGTTAGTCAACATTTGACTGTAGCAAGCAATTTACTGAATCTCAATACACAACAAATACTATCGAACTGGATTGAAATGTGGAAACATGTACAAGAAAGAACCAGTTCAAACCCAAAAGAAAATCCCGTTGCAAGTAATATAAATAATATTTTATAACTTCTACTTTGCACAAAAACACTGCATGGGACCAGATTATTCAAATACTAAGAAAAGTACGACATTTAAAGAAAAATACGTCAGAATAACCCCTGTTAATAAAAATAACCGTTGTTTTCTCAAAGAGAATACCCGCAACTTTTATATTTGCCATTCCAAATACGAATATACGTTCGTTTTGAATTTTATATGACCGGAGCGTTGAGAGTATTGCCAGTGAATTCCAACTGAGGTGTGACCAATAAATCGATCGTGAGTGCAATCGAATGGGAGTCTCTGGTGAGTCTACAAGACTCTGCACTCTCGCACAAAACATTGTATGTAGCACAAAATAGGTCACTTAAAATGAGCTGTTTTGTGTGAATGAACAAATTGTTTCGGGCACGGATAATCACGAAACGGCAACGTTCCCCCAGGGGGTATTAACGCTCACAAATAAAGACCCTTTTGCACGAATTCCCGTTGTTTAATTTTCATACATTTGCGAAGATGCTGGAGATTTTATGAGGTTATTTGGGATTAGCGTTTAATAAAGTACGTACGAAATTCCGAAGTGTTAAGTTTGGCGAGAATATATTTTTAAGTCTTGAAATATTCAAGGATCGTTACCAAAAGGTTTCTACTTATAATTTATTATGGAAAATGTTTCAAATGTACTGTTATTGCTCTCTTACAAACTGATATATTGAAGACAGTTAAAATATATGCGTATATAGCTTAGATTAGTTACCTCCAGCTTGTTAATTACAAGGAGGTGTTATCACATATTCATCTGCCAAGAGCAAGACTTCGGCAATTGGGTGCCCTCTATCTGGCAGAAACTTGATACTCAGAAACCTATTTGGCATAACTCACTTGGTATAAACTTCTTTAAACGAACATTTTTAAGGCATAAAAATATTTAATATGATAATTTTGGTCTAATGTTTTTATGTCCGAATTTAAAATGGCATATTTATAAGATGGCAGAATTTTATTTGGCATAATTACCTTTGGCAAAGTTAAAATTTTGCATAATTTCTTTTAGCATAACGTTTTATTTAGAGCGCAGATTATTTGGCATAATTTGACTTGGCATACTACGAAGATCACAGAATTTTAATTGGAATCATTTTATTAGACATACAAAAAAAAAACAAAAAAAAATATTGTCTTAAAAAAATCATTATGATGTCCTACGAGAGTTAGTGACAGAAACGAATCGCTGCAAAACCCACTTCACGTAGTCCTGTCTGCCCTACCCCTAGAGTGTAATCTAAGCCCGCGTAGGCGCGGAGGGGCGAGGCAGCGCCGGAGCCGTGACAGAAACCATGCCTGCTGGATGTTGCATGCTTGCTTGCATGCTGCATGCTTGCCGCATGCTTGCTGCATGCTCTTACAGGCAGGGAAATAAAAACCATATAATTATGCTCAAAGCCAACTGTTTTATTGAGTGATAAATTAATAATCAAAATAATTAGAAAAAATAGTGTTCTTTCAATTTATTATGGATATGAAATGTATGCCAAAAGATGATTGTGGCTGTAAACTTAATGCGATATGATGGTTCTAATTTTGATTATTATGGATATGAAATTTATGCCTAAAGATGATTCTGACTTACAAAATTATAGATTTCAGTGTATGCTAAATAAGTATATGCCAAACGATTTTCTGCGAAAGAGGTTTATGCTATCAGTTGTTATGCAAAATAAAATTATGAAGTAATAAGTTCTGCTATAAAGGGTGTACCCGTCTTTTTTAACTACTCGTTCACTGTAGCATTCGTTGGCTGACTAAAGGATAACTTTGAATCTATAATGGTGGCCGATTAATTTTTTTTTTCAGTCGTTTGTTTGGACAAGCATTTTGTTTAAAAAGAAATACAGAGTTTATTTTAGAAGCTACAAATTGTCTAATTTTAATAAACTTCTTCGCAAACCTTGCTTGACCTTAAGGGCTCCCAGATTTCGCCGTAAGGGCTTTACGTTTCCATTCTGACATAATCCCTTATTCGTCACTTAGAGCACGCACGACGAGGGAAAGGTTGATCTATTCTTGGCCAGAAAACAAGGATGATATTGTTCATTTAATAGCTTAGGGGTAAATACTCGAAATATATCGCATCTCTCACACTAATTTCAAAACGATGTGAATTGTCGGATAAATCTGATTGAATTTCAAATTGTATTTGGAATAGACATATATGTACGGCCTCTAACAAACTTTTGTTGTGTTTTGTATCAACTTTGATGTTAGGAAAAAGTGAGTGTTAATGGACTTCCATTAAGACTGTCAATTTTACTTATCGTCAAAATTGACAAAAAAATATTCATTGCAATGCTTTTTATGTTAGCTTTTCATTTACCCCTATTTATTAACGTTGCTTAAAGTTACCTAAGTATTTATTACCGACTAACCATACGTTTTTAACATTTAGAATAGAATAGAATAATATTTATTTGCTGTAAAAACATGGTATAAAAAGATGGTAAAAACAAATAACAAGAGCATACATGTTTTTGCTTAACAGTCATAAGCGTACAAATTTACACAACCGTATTTAACATTTATAGTCAAAGAGTTCTTTGTCACTATAAAAACTATGACTACACAACTATTCATTCATGCAATTTATTTTTGAATGATCTTATATTTAAAGTCTTGACATTACTTGGTATCTTATTAAATATACGTACACACATGGATATACAACTTTTATTATATTTAGCTAGCCTCGGAAGGATATCCAGAAACAAAAACATAAAAAAAAAAAATGAAAAAAAAAATGTAAAATGAAATGATGTTTAAATTTAAACATCTCTTAATTTTATGCAACGCTTATAAATAACCCTATAGTAGCTAAGATAAATATTTTACTCAAAAACTAAGTTTTTTAACATTATGTTTATCGGATTTAGTTACAGACTGTACCTTCATGTTCGGAGAAGGTATGGAAATATCAGTTAATACGTCTTGGTCTCAAATTTACGCATACTGGGGACATTTACAACCTCAAATTGCCTCCGTGTTTCAGGTTTGCTGAAATTCAGATTTGGTAGCTGCAAAGCTTCATTTTCACCTAACTCGCTTTAGGTTTAGCTCGGGATTTTCATTTAAGAGAGGTGTGCAATACTTATAGAATAGAAACCTTATATTTTGTGTCAACAGTGATACCTAGAACGTTCGTAGAACCTTATACGCCACGGTTCTATAAACAGTTTGCAGTTTGTACTAGTAATTTTAAACTGTGTTTTTTTTTTGGGTGGGAAATCATCAAATAACTTCTCCCGCTCTGGGTGGAGCAGGAGGGCATGTCAGACTTTTACTGACTAAAACCCACCCGTGTTCCCTCAGTTGCCTGTGTGCCAGGGGCCGCTGTGTTTAGGTAGAAATGAAACAGTTTTACAAAGGAGGTTTTATAATCGGTTTTTGAAGTATGCTAAACTTTATAGGTGAATATAAAATGAAAATGACCAAATTCAAACAAAAAACATAACAGAAGAAGAAAATCTTAGTAGCATCCATAAATGTTGATGATGGAAAATGGCCAGTGATCGTCATTTATAAGCATAATCAAACTATAAAGTTTCCATTTCTGGAATACAGTCATTTAAAAAAACTATATCAAATAAATATGGTTGTATTGCATTAAACAAGTAGGTTGACGATAAATGCTGGCCTATTTAGGTTCAAATAAAATATAAACAGCATGAAACATCCATGAAAAAAAAAACAGAAAAAGTTTTTTTTTTAGGCATCTAATAATATTTTCTCGGCATATGGCCAGTGGTTGTCATTTATCTCTAAAACTAGTTAAAATAAAGAAGTTGCATTAAAAATGGTTATAGTGATAGAATCACACTGTCGAACAAAAGACAAACATGGTGGTTTGGTTTAGTCCCATCTCGGCATCTGCCCATCTTGGCACCCATGAATTTATTTATCATGCCTACGAAACATTCTCATCTATAAAAGAGGCGGCACGGTGTCCTCACCTTCCGCCTGATGCGGGTCCTCACCGGACACGGTTGTTTCGGGAGGTTCCGCATAAGGTGGGAGGAAACGCACGGGTGTTTCCATTGCGAAGATCACCCTGAAGACACGGTGGAGGTATGCCCGGCTTGGGCGGAGCACTGCCGTGTCCTCGTAGAGGCGATTGGCGGCGGCGATCTCTCGCGTCCGGCTCTGATCCAGGCTATGGTACGGAGCAAGAGTGTATGGTTAGCCGTCACTTCATTCAGCGAAGCAGTGATGCTCGCAAAGAGGGAGGCGACGCACGTGATGGAGAGGCAGTACATGCGCCCTCACGGCCGTAGCCTTCGCAGGAGACGCTCTGGGCATCGGAAATCCCAGGCTGAAGCCCGGCCATCGTAGGCGCGGGCTTGCGGACGGCGAGTAACGGCAAGCTCGCTGTCCGGTAAGGACCAAGCCCGAGTCGACGGCGCGTTGTGTTCCACGCGCGCCTCAAAGAGTTGTCTGAGGGAACACGGGTGGGTTTTAGTCAGTAAAATTTTGACACGCCCTCCTGCTCCACCCAGAGCGGGAGAAGTCATTTGATGATTTCCCACCAAAAAAAAAAACGATAATGTTGATAGTAAAACCCGACACATCTTCTAACTGAACAATCGTAGGCAAACTCGATCAACAGTAACATCATTAATAGCTCTGTCTAATTGCCACACAAGTCAGTTAGCATCTTCCAAGACATTGGCTTTACTATTGTTTTTATCTCACTCTTCGAGTTTGACTAACCTTAAAAATGAGCATATTAAGGTTACTCTTCATTTACACCTTAATATTATTCCGATTTCGCATTGTCAATATTTTGAATTAAAATGACAGTTCGGAAAAGTATCAAGCACCTATTGAGTAAAAAAAAAACTTGAGAGGTGTCAAGGGACACCCGGATGGAACGAAGTTCCTTTCGATTAATTAGTGAAGGAATGTTAATATTTTTTTTAAATTGTACAATTGTACATATACATACACACACACACACACATATGTATATATATATATGCACTCTGTCTGTGTCTCTGTCTGCAGAGAAACACGCGCACGCCGCACGGCTTAAAACAATGTAGCAAAAAGTTTCGTTACCACTTTTGGTCTTAATTTTTTCCATGCCCCTTTCGCAACGCGCGATAAGGAACTTCGTTCCAAAAGGAATGTGTTGGTAAATCATTATTCTCCTGACCTTATCTAAAATTTAGGGTCACCGCAACGTGTCTTTTTCTTCCACACTTCTTGTCTTCTCGATAGTCTCACCCTTTCAACCATATCACATAGTCCATCCATCGTTTCTTTGGTCTGTCCCTACTCTTATAGCCATCGAAATTCGTACTCAAAACTTTAGTCACGACATTTTCCTCATTCCTCCGTATCATATGCCTATGCTATTACAACCGATTTCCACACAACTTTTTAGTTAGGAATGTGTTTGTAAATGTAATTGTCTAATGTTTTCGTTCCTTGAACGTACCTACTGATAGGTCTGTCGAATAAAATCAGAGACCGTTCTATTTCGTTGTACCCCAATATATTATTGAAACAACAGAATTAAAAACAGTAGCTGAATAACATATTTATTTGATACCGTTCACATTAAACCGTGTTGGATTTCGCGACTAACTCTCCGGAACGACATTTTATCGGAACAAACGTCCGAAATTGTGGGTTGCAGGGATTAAAGCAATTTTTTGCGAAACTCCAACGTGGCCCCTTAAAATGCCAGCCAACCGTAACTGACATACGTGACGTAAAACCTGCCTAATAATGGAACTAGGGCGAGCAGTTCGTATTTTAAAACTTTGAGCGGTCCTAATAGAGGAACAGAAATAAACAGCTCCGTCTAGCTTACTTGTTTTAAAATACCTACCTTATCGTCTATTAAGAAAATCCATTTTCAGTAGCAAACGAGTGCAGACTATACAGATAAAAGTAAAAAGCATTTTAATAGGTGCTCCATCAACAGTCGAAAACTTCGCGGTCGAAACTAAAAGTACAGCATAAAACGAAGTATAAAAGAGTATTGAAAGAAAATAAATGATAAACGATGAGCTGCTTCGTTTAATGATCGGGAAATAGATTACTCTTTCTGAATGCATAAGTAGTGGTTTTTAATGTGTCTAAATTCTTCTATAAATACATACGAATATGTGTTTTAAGAAGAATACTGGTTGATCTTAATCTGTGATAGAAAAGAAGGATTATTCGAAAGTCAGAATACTATCACTACATCATTAACAAATAAAAACGTAGTCAACGGGAATTCAATAATAAGTCCACATATAATCTATATACATTTGAAATATTAAAGTCGCCTTTCCTGTATGTCCGTGTGATTGCGTTTTCCTTCTGAACTATACAACGGAATGCGGTTTTCACCATCATTTGTAACGGAAGCTTTATATGTTAAATACATTAGTATTAATCTTGCATATAATTATGAAAACTTCACTTTTTGACAAGTCATCAAAACAGTACAAAATAGGTGCGGGCCGCTAGTATCTATACTATAATATCTATAGTATAGATATTCTAGCTATAATTGATAATCACTATAAAACAAAGTCGCTTTCTCTGTCCCTATATCCCTATGTATGCTTAAATCTTTAATAGATAGGGTTTTTTTTAATAGATAGAGTGATTCAAGAGAAAGGTTTAATAGTAATATTATAAAGCTGAAGAGTTTGTTTGTTTGTCTGCTTGAACGCGCTAAAAAAAAAAAAAATTGAAAAATTATTTCAGTGTTAGATATCCCATTAATCGAGAAAGGCTATAGACTATATAACATTACGCTAAGACTTTTAGGAGCCATGCAAAGAGAAAAATATCAAGAATAAGAAGTACTCGCACGGGCAGGCGATTCGAAGCGACGGGGTGGGTCGGTGAGCAAGAAATTTGACACGAACGAAGTCAAGATCAAGATTCAGGATTCGAGAACCAATAGTAGGGAACCAATTCTCGACCAGTAATAGACAGTTCAGTAATAAACTCACTCCGTTGCCTCCGTAAACATCGAGCTTGTTAACTTTAGGTTAAGATGGCAGCGCTTAACGACTCGTTTGTTATAATTTCAATTATCTGACGCTTAATTGCATCGAACGGGCGGTAACTGGGTTAGTTAGTCTCGATACTTGATCATTCATTTTCAAAGTGTTTGTATCAATTAAAATTGTATTGTTTTGATCTTTTGGGCTGGAATAAGGGAGTCATTAATAAGAATAATGGTCATGGCTACCTATTTACAAAGCGAGTTATTCTCCAATTGATATTCTTACCTTGATTAGAAAGATCAGAGATACACAATCGATTCCTCTAAGGGACATAGATTCACACGTTGCTTACGTTCACAATTAGTATTGTTTAAAAGAGACGGGTTCTCGGGCAGTTGAAGAGGCAATCCTTGTCAATAGAGAAGTAATGAATAAAAAGTACTTAGAGGTAATCAAGAACTTATGTTTAGGGAGAGGATTCGACCCTAGATTCAAAATGTTAGATAAGATTAACATTTTACGACGGTCTATCAAGACCATTGATTATGACATAAACCCTTTAGCGCTAATAGCGGTCCATTCAAGTGGTCTTATGTTTAGTACTGGACATTTGAGTTTATGTAGAATTTACTGTTGCCCACTCAAGATCGTTGAATCCTGCCAGGGGTGCGGGTTGGTCCTGCCAGGGTGCGAGTTGTTTGAAAGAGATACCGCGGCTCCTGGCACACAGGCAACTGAAGGAACACGGGTAGGTTTTAGTCAGTAAAAGTCTGACACGCCCTCCCGCTCCACTCAAAGTGGGAGAAGTTATTTGATGATTACCCACCCAAAAAAAAAAAAATTGTTGAATACTGTTCCTAGTCAACTTGCGACTAAAGCCAGATGTACGGTGCAAATAAACATTCTGCAATTCAGCAGTTGGCGCCACACATTAATTTCAACTCATAATAATTAGCTCAGTTCGCGTTGGACTATTAATTCAGCCAGGCGTTCTCGTTACAGCCAACAAGGGCCGCGTCACTCATTTCATTGTCAAACCATCAGTTCATTAAGCTCATTTTACTTTAAGTAACTTTAGGACCATACAGTAGTGTTTCAGTACTTTACCTTCTTTAATTCCAATCATCCCTCATCTAAAAGTAATCAATGGTCTAAGTAACCAAGGGATCATACACCAGATGTAAATTGAACCCTAAGGCCAATAATAATACGATTAGAAGTTGTCATCTGCCTAGCCTTTACTAGGCTAATCGGATGAAGCTGAATGCCTAATGGAGCGACTGCCTATAGTTACGAGTTGTAGGTCGTGAGTTCCAACCCAGGCAGGTACTTTGCCTTGTGTATTTAATTTAAGTATCACTGCTTTAAAAAAATTTGAAGGAAAATCGTGAGGAAGCCGTCTTAGAAGAAAAAATTCGAAGACATGTCACAATTCGCCAACAATAAATACATTGGGCCCTCGTGGTGGATTATGGCTCACAGCGAGGAGGCCTGTGGTCCAGCAGCGGGAACGTTATAGGCTGTATACGAATGATGATACCTTTAAGGACCCAAGCACTTCTACATCTACACTTATATATAATATAATATAATATCATAATATTAATATTTAACATAATATAATATAATATAATAATATAATATAATATATAATCTACATCTACACTTCTACACTAATATTATAAAGAGGAAAGATTTGCATTTTTGTATGTAACGAATAAACGTAAAAACTACTGGACCGATTTCAAAAATTCTTGTGCCGTTAGAAAGCTACATTATCATTGAGTAACATAGGTTATATTTATTACTAGAAAAAATTAGAGATCCTTAGAAATCTCTACTAACCCAAGGTGTAAAAAATTAGCCATAAAATGTCTTTCATCGCATACGCTGCGAAAAGTATTACTTTAAGTAAGACGATAGAACAAAAAAAAATGTTCTACAGTATTATAGAACATATTAATATCTACAAAAAACTTTGCAAGACCATATGTCCAACTATTGTAGTTATGTCACTATAACTACTTTTTTTACATTTTAAAAGTTGATAGAAATGCCGATCAAAATCAGACCATGTTATCCATACCTTTGTATTAATTCTTATCCAAATAAATTATTTCGTATTCAAGAATGTTTCAATACCTGTTGATTACTTTTTAAATGATTGAAATCGGACATTCCATTCAAAAGATATTACGAAATTACTGACTAAAACCGGTAAACGGTATCTCTTTCGAACAACCCGCACCCCTGGCAGGCATCGGCCCTTGCAGGCCCCATTAGTTGGTGCTGACATCTTTTTGAGGCGCACGTGGAACACAACGCGCCGTCAACCCGGGCTTGGCCTTTTAGCGCTAGGTACTTGTTAAGTAAAACTCCAGAAGATTGTAAATTGTATGTATTGTCATGATAAATATGTACAGACTTAAAGCTAAAATTCTTAACTAAGTAGTGCGTGTTGCGCTTATTACTAAAATAAATTGGCCAATAGGAGATCAGTATGAATATTACAGTTTTGCTCCAATTAGTACTTAATCTATCCGCGTGGTGCGTGACGACGCAGAGTTCGCGCGAGGTGTGTCACACATATAAATATTCCGTGGCGCCACGCGATCCTCAGTGGAACTTTCGCTGTGCCAACGTACGGATGTCTTGATGTTTACAGCGAGCAGCTACAGTACTCCCCCCTGAGCGAAGCGTACGGGCATCTTGACGATCCTGCCTGATCTGGTGCGGGGTGCAGCGGGTTTGCTCGTCGGAAGTTGGCTGGAGTGTACTTCTGGGGTAGCTGGTGCTGATGGTGGTGTTTTAGTACTGTGCTCGTGATCTTTTGTGTTGATCGTGTACGCCGGTTTTAGTCGGTCGATAGATATGTTTGCGGGTCGACTAGGCAACTGTATCGTGTAGTACTTCTGGTTCCTTTCCATTATCTGGTACGGACCTTTGTATGGACGTTGCAGCGGCTTGCGGACGGTGTCATCACGCACGAACACGTGACTGCATGTTTGTAAGTCCTTGTGCACGAATAGACATCGCTTGTTGGAATGCGGTTGGTATGACGGCGTGAGCTTCGTGATAATATGATGTAGATTATCGACGTAAGTATGATCCATCTTCGATATCGTTGGCGATGGTGATATAAAATCGCCTGGTAGTCGCAACGCTTGTCCGTAGGTGAGCTGCGCAGCGCTGGTGTCGGTGTCAGTACGCGTCGCGGCTCGTAGTCCCATCAAAACTGTAGGTAGTTCGGTAATCCATTTGTTGTTGTTTTCTAGTCGTGACATGAGCGCGGCTTTTAATGTTCGATGCCAGCGTTCCACGATGCCGTTACTCTGCGGGTGGTAAGCAGTAGTACGGGTTTTTTCGACTCCTAGCAATAGTGCGAGATCTTGAAACAGTCGACTTTCAAATTGTCGCCCTTGGTCGGTTGTTATTCTGGTAGGACAACCAAAACGTGAAATCCATGTTTCGTACAGATTTTTTGCGACGACCTCGGCTGTTATCTCCTGCATAGGTACTGCTTCTGGCCAACGTGTGCAACGATCAATGATGGTGAGCAGGTAGCGGTGTCCACATGAAGATATAGGTAGTGGTCCAACGATATCAATGTGTACATGTTGAAATCTTTCACTTGGCGGGAACGAAGTGATGTCACTGTGGTTGTGTCGCTGTACCTTGGATTGTTGACACGCAAGGCATGTCTTTGCCCACTCGCCAATGTCAGTATTCATTGCTGGCCAGAAATAACGCTGTTTTATTAGTTTGCGCGTTGTTCGTACCCCAGGGTGACTTGTATTGTGCACAGCGTTGAATGCGATGCGACGATAGTCATCTGGGAGATATGGTCGAATGTGTGGCGTCGATGTTTCGCAGATAATAGGTTTGTTTGTACCGGGTATGACGATTTTCTTGAGTTGGATATTCGTTTGTTTTGATAAGGTCTGTATGTTGCTGTCCTTATCTTGCGCTTGTGCTAATTTGTCGTAATTTATTGGAGATGGCAATTCGATGGTTTCGATGCGAGAAAGTGCGTCGGCGACGACGTTGTTTACTCCGCTTACGTGACGTACGTCTGTTGTAAACTCACTGATAAACAACAGCTGTCGAGTGCGGCGTTGTGTATCGCTATCCGATGGTAGCTTGCGTATGGCGTAGGTTAGCGGCTTGTGATCTGTGTACACTATGAGTTCTCTTCCCTCAAACATTTTTCTGAAGTGTTTTATAGCCATGTATATAGATAGTAATTCTCTGTCAAATGTGCTGTATCGCTGTTGTGTGTCAGAGAATTTCTTCGAGAAATAGCCGAGTGGTATCCACTTCTGGTTTACACGTTGTTGTAGCACGGCTCCGGCGCATGTATTCGACGCGTCGCACATAAGGGAGATTGCGTCAGTTGGTGATGGAGATGGGTGAGCGAGTAAAGCTGCGTTTTGGATGCTGGCTTTACACAACTCGAATGCTTGAAGTGCTTCTGTGTTCCAGTCGATTTTCGTCTTGTCACGTTTTTTAGAGTTGTGTAGGAACGCGTTGAGAGGTGCTTGTATGTAAGCTGCGTTTGGTACACTATCTCGGTAAAAGTTTATCATGCCAATAAATCGTCGTAAGTCTTGTATCGTCTCTGGCTTGGGGTAAGCAGCGATAGCGTTGACCTTGTCCAGCGGTGGCTTGATTCCATCGCTTGACACACCGTATCCCAGGAACTTGACGTTTTCTTTGCCAAAGACGCATTTGGACGGATTTATTGTAATACCGTACTCGTCTAATCTGTGCAATACTTCTTGTAAATCTTCGATATGTCGTGTTTCGTTTTCTGATGCGATTATGACGTCATCAATGAACGGGAATGCGTAGTCTAATCCGATAAGCACTTGATGTATGAACCGTTGGAAGGTTTGTCCGGCATTTTTCAATCCTGGACACATTCGTGGAAATTCGAACAGGCCGAAGGGTGTTGTGATGGCTGTCTTCTCGATGTCCGGTTCATACACTGGTAGTTGTTGGTACGCATGATTTAGGTCGAGGGTAGTGAAGATTTTTTTCCCGTGTAGTAGGTAGGTGAAATCTTTGAGTCGTGGTACTGGATATCGGTCTGGTTTAGTGACATCGTTCAACCTTCTGTAGTCGCCACATACGCGAATGTCGCCATTCTTCTTGGGTACGACGTGCAGTGGTGTGGACCAGGGACTTTTGCTTGGACGGCATATTCCTTGCTGCATCATCGTCTCAAATTCCTTTTTCACGGACAGGTATCGATGTGGTGGTAACGGTCTTGTTTTGCTGTAGATTGGCGGACCGGTGGTTTCAATGTGGTGTTCCACGCGGTGTTTTGGAGTATCCTTCATGCATGATGGCCTCAAGATGTCTGGGTATTTGCTGATTAGCTGGTGATATGGCTGGTCAACGTCGATACTTCTTATTGACGGCTCGGCGGTATAGGTAATTGGTGCCTTGACAATAAGGTTTGTGACCTTGTCGACGAGACATCGACTGGCTATGTCGACAAGAAGTTGGTGATGTTTCAGGAAGTCGGCACCGATGATGGGCTTGCTGACTGCAGCGACGATGAATTTCCATGTATAGGGTCTTCGCAGGTTAAGGTCTAATTGTAACGTTTTTTCACCGTACGTTGGGATAACCGTGTTGTTCGCTGCATACAAGCAAAAATTGGTTGCCGTTGCTTTCCCGCCTTTTTTCTTTGGTATGACGGACACGTTTGCACCAGTGTCAATTAAAAATGACAGACGTGAGTTTCTGTCTGTAATGAATAGGCGGTAGGATGTGTTATTTGCGTCGGTTCCCGCCTCGTCCAACGCAGGGTTTAGTTTCCCGAAGGAGGTTTTTCGTCTTCGAAACTGCATGGACGCGTACATCTTTGTGCTTCCTTTCCGAACTTACGATGATAATAGCAGATTCCTGTTTGTTCGGTTCGTCGCGGCGTATTGCTGCGCTGTGTGCGATGGTGATTGGGCCTGCTTGACGAACGTGACCTTGAGCGGTATCGACTGTATGGTCGGCGTTGGTCGTGGTTTGATCGACTTGCCTTGAGTTCTGCGATTTCTCTGGTCAGCATGTCGATCTTCTCCTCGATCGATGTAGGTACATGGGTGGTAGGTGTCGTGGCTACTGCAGCGATCGCGCCATGTGGCTGCGCCTGCTCGAGGATTTTGTCTGCCATCATCGCCAGCTCGTGGATGTCGGAGCGTTTCGCGATGTTATCGCTGACAGCGAGGACTGCTCGTATGGATTGTGGTAGGTGATTAGTCCACATAATACGCAGCGTTGAGTCCTTTATGTTGTCGCCGGCGAGACTCTTCATGCGACGTAATAGCTGCGATGGTTTCAAATCGCCGAGTTCCATTTCGGATAGTAATCGCTGTACCTGTCGTTACTCGGATTCTTCATATGCTTCGAGCAAACGGGTTTTCAAAGCTTCGTACCGATTTTTGTCCGGTGGGTAGAGAATGATGTCGGATATTTCATCGAGATCTTGCCGTTCGAGCTGTCCGATGACGAGCTCGAACATGGTTTGGTCGCCTTTCTTCTGCGGGGACATGATGGCTTCAAATTGTGCGAACCACAGTCGTATCCTGTCGCGCCAGATAGGTGGAATGCGCAGCGACGTCGAAACACCGGAAAGTTCTTGAACTTGGTCGTTGCTTGGAACAGCCATGGTTTGGAATAGCTGGTTGGCTTCAATTGAATCTTCGGATCTGGAGTTCCTTGTTGGAGGATCACGTCGGGGTCACCACTTTAGCGCTAGGTACTTGTTAAGTAAAACTCCAGAAGATTGTAAATTGTATGTATTGTCATGATAAATATGTACAGACTTAAAGCTAAAATTCTTAACTAAGTAGTGCGTGTTGCGCTTATTACTAAAATAAATTGGCCAATAGGAGATCAGTATGAATATTACAGTTTTGCTCCAATTAGTACTTAATCTATCCGCGTGGTGCGTGACGACGCAGAGTTCGCGCGAGGTGTGTCACACATATAAATATTCCGTGGCGCCACGCGATCCTCAGTGGAACTTTCGCTGTGCCAACGTACGGATGTCTTGATGTTTACAGCGAGCAGCTACAGCCTTTACTGGACAGCGAGCTACCCATTACTCGCCGTCCGCAAGCCCGCGCCTACAGTGGCCGGAAATCAGCCTGGGATTCCCCGACGCCCAGGGCGTCCCCTGTGGAGGCTAAGGCCGTCGTGCGCCGCCAGCATCTTTGCGAGCTTTACTGTTTTGCAGAAGGAGGCGACGACTACCCATGCACTCTTGCTCCATACCATGGCCTGGACCAGGGCCGGACGCGAGTGATTGCCGCCGCCGATCGTCTCCGCGAGGACACGGTGGTGCTCCGCTCAAGCCGGGCAGACCTCCACCATGTCCTCACGGCAATTTTCGCAGTGGAAACACCCGGGCGTTTCCTTCCGCCTTATAAGAAACAGGAACCTCCCGAAACAGCCGTGTCCAGTGCGGACCTGAATCAGGCGGAAGGTGGGAACGCCGTGGCGCCTCTCAAACCACTCCTCAAAGAGGGGACTTACCGCCGCAATCGTGCCATGCCCAGCACTGAGTTGCGACAATCACACTCTCCATGTCGCCATGAGATCCCGCCGGAGCTCTGTCCGCTGTGCCGCGATTTCTCGCGGCAGCGGAGTTACGCCCCGGCGTTTGACCTCCTCGCGCCACTCCCAAGTGTGCGCGAGGACCTTTGCCTCCAGATTCAATGGCCGCAAGGAGGCCCGCCGCCTCACTGGAGATCGTGCGGTATCCCCGAATCATCCGGATGGCCATGACCCTATGGGACGAATTCAGCCGGCGAGCTGGTCAAAGCAGCCCCAGCCCGCTCCAGTCTGGAAGTCTTTGTTTTTAATTTTGAACATTTGGACAAATTGAGACATGTACGTTTTAATTAGCATACTTATAAGTAAAATTCTCTTAATTTATCCCAAATAGTTTAAAAAAAATGTCGACCCGTGCGAAGCCGGGACGGGCCGCTAGTGACATAATAAAATAACGGTGTGACTGCCTATATGATCTAACTGTAGTAGAAGTCACGAAAGCCAAATCTATTAGCAGAGAAGTTCCGCAATATCTTTTGATCGCGCTTACGGTCGAAGTCACCCAAAACTTTTAGCCACAAACTATCCGTGCACTTACACGCCTTAAAGTTTATCGGCACAATAAACGTAAACCAGTTACCGTAAAAATGTACTGGCATGGTTCCATAGGTGACTGAATGGGACACAAAGTATCGAAGTAATGCGGAACTAGATTAACACCGAACATAGAAGCAAGGGCAATATGGCAAGGTGCGGGACACCTTAAAAATTAGAAAGGTTTGCTAAGAGATAGGTATTCTATCTCCTTCTTAGCGTGTTGATGGCAAAAATGAAATGAAAAAAAATAATAATAATATTATGCCATGCAATTTGTTTGGCCCAAAATTAAGCAACGCGAATACCGTTCGCTGATGCAGCCATTAGGTCCTCACGTGTGCAGGTAATAGGGCATGTCGTGCTAGGTTGTAAAACTTGTAAAAACTTGTAAGAGCTTGTAAAAGCGCTCACTGTGGGTGCTGCTGGAAAAAATATATTTGGAGGGAAAAGAAAGAAAAAGTATTTATTGTGACTCGCACGGGAAGATCACATACTAAAATAAACACACAATGGTACAAAAATGATAAAAAAACAAATTTCTGGGAATAAAAAAATAACTATAAAATAATAAAATAGAAAGTCCTGCACGAGGCAAAAAGGCTCCTACCTCAGGATGATGCTACGACATTTAAACATGTGTCGCAGCGCTGTTATTCTGATAGGGCCCGAGCGATGGAGTGAGGGGATGAATCTGTGTGCTAATTCTATCTACATGCATTTTACACGTTCACAATTAGCCTATAATATCCCCACTGCTAGGAAACAGGTCAGCACCCTAATTGCGTAACTCACGATTAATCATAATCTGTTTCGTTTTGAAACAGATTGCTAATCCATTGCTTCGTAATATGTTCGAAAAATGTGTCTGGTCAACAACGTAAATAACGCAATGAATATTGTTGAAATGTCAAAATGAAACAGGTTATGATTAATCGTGAATTACGCAATTAGGGTGCTGCTCTTTTTGAGAGGGAGTGGGCTATAATCCACCGCGCAGGATAAGTATGGTTTGGTGAATGTCACATGTCTTCGAATGTTTGGTTTTAGGACATGTCGGTTTCCTCATGGTTTCTTTAGCTTTTGAGAGCAGTGGTGACTAAATTAAGGCGGAGATTTCTTGAAAACGGTCAAAAAGGTGTTTTTTTTTATCGTAAATAATTTTGAAAGCAAGAAAACATATGACATTTTCAAGTTTTTTGCATACATTGATGGACTCAAAACATAATTAAACATACTTTAATGCATCAAAAAATCATCAAACTCACCTCTTAATTATTTTTAAAAGCAGTTTATCCCTTCAATAACAATAACAATTATAATTAAAAGTATACCATAAAATTTCAAATGCTAAACTGCATTTAGTGATGGATTATTTATTATTAAATAATTAATATCTAATTTTATACGATTTTATTTGCATTTTTACGACATACGCTTGCTTTTTTATTATTGGAATTGATTGCAACAGATTTTAACCCGTATCGGATTGCAATAAGAACTATTATCGTTCATAACGACACTATTCAACGATAACATGGCATTAAACGCCCGAAGTATAGTGGTTGTCTGGCTTCGAACTCACGACCTACACTTACTCTCGTAAGTCAGGGCCGATGCCACTGGGTTACCACTGCTGCCAAAACATACAATAGCTGACTTAAATGTCAAAATCGTGTTAGTAAAGAGACTTCGACACTTTGCTGATTGTCAAAATGCTGACAAACTGCGGCTAACAGTTACAAAAAAATATTATATTCTATTCAGTTGCCAGAGTAAACCATGCTGCTGAGATGATGGTCTGGCCACAGATTTGACTCGCTACCTATAAAGTTAACTAAACATAAATCATAGCTCTCACTAGATTTATTTACGCTCATATACGTTTCTTCTATGATCCGGAACACCCAACCTATATAAACTTTGGTTGTACACACGGCTACACATCCAGCTATAGATTTCCAGTTTACGCTGATCTCGCACTGTACGGAAATCCTATACAGTGCGAGATTGGCTTATACTGGAATTGTATAGCTTGGTGTGTATCCGTCCGTACAAGCCACGAAACTTTGGTGCTTTTATTTTATGATTTCAACCACATGTGCAGGGTTTGTTTTGTTCTCATTTTCATTATTTGTTAAACTTGTAATACATGGTGTTTTATTCGTTTTAAATGTGGAACCAAGTATGGTACTTTCATATGCTGAAGTATCTTTGTTTGAGTACTGTGTAAATTGGGTAATCCAATTTGAATTTTGGTACAGTATTTCTATTTGACGAAGAGGCGCGCGGTTTATATGTGGTAACCAAGTGTACGTGTAAAACGAGTAGCGTAAGCACATAACACACACACGCACACACACACTTCCCCGAGTCCCGGTCCCGAGTGCTCTTGCGCTTACACACACATTCACAGCGTATTAGTAACAACAACATACATTTAGTAATATCAAAAAAAGCGCGCGTCGCTTTGTGGGATAAAAACAGTATAAGGGTGTGTTCTGACCTGGCGAATGCGCCGCTCACGACCCGCTTGCGAACTGCGCGCGTGCGTTTTATGTCCGTACGCAGTCCCTGCGCCGTCCGCGCGCCCCGCTCGCACGCAAGCTACGCGTCGTCCTCGAACGGAGCAGGACGTGCGTGCGAGTCGCCCGCGGTGAACCTCTCTCGCCCCCATATTTAGTTCAAAAGCGAAAGAAGCTATGCGCGCACGAACAGCGCGCACTGTACTCCACTTAAGCCTTGCCGGAGTTGCCCTAGAGAGGCGCACCAAATGTAGTCTGTAACCGCACGCGAGCAACACGCGCGTAGTTCACAAGCGGCTCGCGATCGGTGCATTCGCGACGCATTCGTCAGGTCTGGACACACCCTAAGGCCAATATTCATGTCGGTGATTTTGATAGTCTACTTATTCCCATCTGATTTTCCCCACTTTTGGGAAAGTTTTCATTATTGTGTATCTCAAGACATGCCTCACGTCATACCTACCTATCTCAGCGGAATTTTTTTTTTCATAATGTATAATAATAAAAAAAAGGTTCCGACGAATTGAGAACCTCCTCCTTTTGGAAGTCGGTTAAAAATACAAATACACAACACTTAGAACTCTAGTTATGCGAGTGTGTATAAAATCCATTGCATTCCACACTTTATTTAGAGTTAATGAGCTCACAGCTATATTTTGGCTACGAGGTCCTTACGGCCCCGTGAGCGAGCAAGTAACAATATTATTTCTGCGTTTATTCCAACCCAGAGTATAAAATCTGAGAATTATTTTTTATCTAGACCATTTCAATGCTCAAAGCGCAGCCGGTTCGCACGATTGTGCTCCCGACGAAATGTATTTTATTTGAAAATTATACTGGGCGGTGGAGGAGCCGAGGGTAAACTCGGTTATAAAAAATAGCGGGTCGAAAATACCGATGTTTTTTGGACAAGGATTTAGACAGACTGTTATTTTCAATGAACTAGGTTTAAAAATAAAAAAATACAGTGTTATTCGCATGTTGGTTGCTGCCTTTTTTATTCGAACGTTTTGAACTTTTTAGTTATTTGTGACGAATGGCGTGGACCGTGTATGACACGAATAGTTTTATAAAATGAATTTATGGTTACGAATATTCAGTTTTATTGTTAAATTTCGAAACTTTATCGGATATCGATACTCCAGCCAGCGGAGTACATGACAACGCAAAAAAAAGTTTGGAAACGATACACCGCGATCCAATTTTTTTTTGATCAACCCATATTTTTAGCGGGAAAAACGTTCTTTAGGGAAACCAAACACATCATTAATATAATCCCTACTAATATTATAAATGCGAAAGTAACTCTGTCTATCTGTCTATCTGCGCTTTCACGCCGCTGAACCGATCGTCATGAAATTTGGCAGAGATATGTCCTGGGATATGAAGAAGGACATACTTTTTTACGCGATAACCAACAGCTACGCGGGCGGAGCCGCGGGCAAAAGCTAGTTCAAATATAAATAGAACTAGTTTATTTCAGACTAGTTTTGTCCAAATTTTGTTACTTAGTACTAATTGAACACCGAAAGTTTCTGGAATGAGCGATCGCGTACTAAAAGACGTAATATTGGAAGGCCTCCCACCAGGTGGACATATGACCACAGAAGCCTAATTATGTCCAGTGGACTTATTTTGGCTCAAATGATGATTTTAGTCATGACGAGATGCACAGAGAAGTTATTCTAGAACATTCATCAAGAATATCTAGAAGAAGAGTAAAATGATTAAACTTTTTATAGAATTTAGACTAAAATGTCACGGTGTATATTGAACTATCTCAAGTATTTCAGCGGAAGTTAAACAGAGCTTACTTTATGTCAAAGGCTAACTACTGAAATTGGTTTTTACTCACGGCATCATAAGACATCCAGGAAATAAACTTCCCTTTGTTCTTTAAACTACACACAATCAAGACAGAAGCAACTAAATATGTAGGTACCGTGCACACACAAACGATCAACGATTTCAGCAACGTACGAGTAGTTTGTCTAACTACAAGGTAGAACTCGATTTGTTGCGCTTCAACTGACAAAGTTCTCCGCTGTTTTGCAGCGTTGCAAACTTTTTGAGGAACACGTTTTGCAAGTTAATTGTTGCGTCGTGAACACGACTGTCTTTTCTAGAGCCTCGTTTACACGAGGACCGTTTCAAGTCACATAGGTGCGATAAATCGCCTGCCGAATCTCACCTACGCAGCTCGTAAGGACATTCTCGACTCTCGACAGTCTAGAGACTTTCCTAGTGTAAGGCGATTATCATACTGCACCGCCTTCAATCGCGTGGAGCAGTCATTGTATCAGTTTGTATTGGAAACACAATCTGCGCGTTGGACGCGCTCCCCGCGAGCTTATTATTTACTATGACCGTCTTAATCTATAATCGCCTTACGTGGATACAATCAGTAAACATAAAGGGTACCTTACGTATACACAATATGTAAACATACGGGGTTTATAAAAATTAAAAACATTGCTTAAGATAGCTCGCGATATAAAAATTTTCTTTAGTTTTTCGCAATTTGACTATTCAGAATAATAATCATTAAAATTATCAGAGGCCTCGTGGCTAAGTAATAACAGCCACACGGATCGACCAATCAGGTTAAGCTACGCTTGACGCGGTTGGTCCGTGGATGGGACCACCTTTACGTACCAAGACCCCTCCGTGCCACAGAAAGCACGTGAAGCCGTGCGTTGGTCCCAGCTGTCATTTGTGGATCTTTGACAGTCGTAACGGGTCTTCATTAGCCCGAAAGTCTGACTACCAGTTTTACCAAGGAGTATCCAGTAAAGAAAGAAAGAAAAAGTATTTATTAGCCTCGCACAGGAATATCACAAACTTAACTACACTGTATTCTGAGACGGTCCACTGTGAATGTCACGGACAGAAAAAAAAAGTTGTTATGTGTAAAATAACTAAGTAAAAAAGAATTTACATAAATAGTAACATTATAGTAAGCCGCGTGAGTGCACTCCAAGTAACATCTATTACTTGTCTATGCCTTTAGTGTTTGTGACACTATGGCATCGCTGTGCCAAGTAATGTGACGCAGGCGCCAACATTACGGCGAAAAACAAATATACAATACAAAATCACATCACAGTAACTGGGTTGTGGAGGTCAGATAGGCAGTCGCTCCATGTAAAATAATGGTATTCAGCTGCATTCTATTAGACGGGAAGCCGACCCTAACATAGCTGGGAAAAGGCTAGGCAGATGATGAATAATCAAAATGATCAATACAACTTTCAATAATTTAATCCCTCATATTTTGTTCAACATACAATCAGACACTGACCTGAAAATTGCAAAAAACGCAAGAAAATTTGAATTTCGCGGGCTACGCTGGCTCCTATATTATAAGCATAATCAACCCATAATGTTACTGCCAGGGGTGCGGGTTGATCGAAAGAGATACCGCGGCCCCTGGCACACTGGCAACTGAGGGAACACGGGTGGGTTGTAGTCAGTAAAAGTCTGACGTCTCCCGCTCTGGGTGGAGCGAGAGACGTTATTTGATGATTTCCCACCCAACAAAAAAAAACCCATAATATCACCACTACTGGGGCACAGGCCTCCTCTCTGTGAGAGGGAGTGGGCTATAATTCGCTACGCGGGCCCAGTGTGGGCTGGCGGACGTCGCATGTCTTCGAATTTTCGATTGTAGGACATGCTGGTTCCCTTACGATATTTTCCTCCATCGTTTTGAGAGCAGTGGCGATGAAATAATTCACACAAAGTAAAGTGTCTGCATAGGGTCGAACTAGGGTTGCCAACTCTCGAAAGGACCAAACCGGGAGGGTTTAAAAAAATCGAGTAGGTATTATTTATTAGTTTTTTAATTTATATTTACTTTGCTTTCGAGCAGCAAATACTAATTATTGACTTTTTGTTTTTTTACCACAAAATCATAAACGTTTTTAAATAAAAAAAAACTCTGAGAACAAGAGATAAACGCGCCACACACGCTCGACGCTCGGCAAGCCGCGGGCGGGCATGCGATACAGAGAGACACCGCCGAATCAACATCGTCGACGACGAGACGAACCAGGTTTAAACAGGCAGCGCGGCATTGTGAGCAAGTAGCGACAGGCGAGCGACGGATGTATATAATGTTCGAAAAACTGGAGAAATTATTGCACCACGGGAGGTCGGGAGGTTAACCATTATTACCGGAGTCTCCTGGGCAATCCGGGAGTGTTGACAACCCTAGTTACCACTGGGCCAGCACTGCTCTGCCTTAAAGTATTTATTTATAACCGTCTCCTTGAACATACATTTTATGACGTTTAAACGTCTTTTAACTTTAAGCAAAGTAAACGACGACATCAGTTATTATTGTTTCGATAGTAGTTACACACGGCTACACATCAAGCTATACATTTCCAGTTTTCGCTAATCTTGCACTGTACGGAAATCCTATACAATGCGAGATCAGTTTATACTGGAAATCTATAGCTTGATGTGGAGCCGTGTGTTCCTACAGGTAAGGGAAGATATGAATTATTGATGTGTGATAAGATACTGCCAAACTGCAGTTGTTACAAGCAGTTAGGTTTTCTTTTATGCATGTACCATTGCATTTACAGCAGTAGAATTAAACGATGTTCTCATATTATCCGTCTAAACAATAATAAACAATCTTTCACAATTGTTGTTGTTCTTTTATTCATCTGAACAGAAAATATAGCGGGAATTCTCTTTGAATTATTATTATATTGCTGTAACTTTTATTTATTACCTATTTGGCACGTAGAAGCTTTTATGATTTGTGAGTCTAGACTTTCTTGAACTTATCAAATAGCCTCTGAAAAGGTGAGGCTATATCTGAAACTTTGTCTTGATTGCAAAAGTATTGGTTTCATAATAAATTCATTTTTATTTCAAGTTTTTAAATATTTTTAACACTTTTTTTATTAAATTCTTCTCGATCTCAGTTCGACCTTTTTATAAATTCGAATTTTAACGCTTCGCATTTTAAATGAATTAATGTCAGCTGAGGTAACGTTTTAAACATATTAAATACCTACATTTATTTAATTACGCCGAGGTTTTTTTAAATTTAAGCCAGAGTTACCTTTTTGTTATGTAGTTAATAAATTCTTGGCTCGGATTCGCTACATTTTTAGATTTCAAAATCAAGGTCAGGGTCATGTGATATAGTTTCCACACTCGCACTGCGTTGCTTTAGAAACATGGGCATTTTGAAATGAAAAATGATAAACGAGTATAATTCTGTAAGTAGGTTTGTACAAACACTATTACACGTCAATCATATTTTTAAAACTAGATGAGGTCGGCGTTTCCTATCTGACTGCTCTGAGAAGAAAGGCCGAAACAAACTCAGAGTTCACAGTATCTTTTAAAGTCCAGACATAATCTTGGTTAGATCATGTGAAGGCCATGTGGATTGGTGTCTCAAATGGTCTTTTGAGGAAAGAACCACACAGATTGAGTGGACCTGTCCTGTCAGTGCACGCATTTGTCAGTAATCATGCACCTCAACTTAGGTTTAGGTAATTAAGTCCGTTTCTGTACATTTCTGTGAGTGAAGTAATAAATATATTAATAATAAATGTTATTATGTATACCCTGAGTATTCAAAACCTGCCAACTCATGCGACTTTGACACACTTTTTAATATTCCATTACATAGGAAAATCCCTCACTATTAATGCTTTCCAGGCAATTTATCACCGCTAATGCAACCTGTCTGCCAGAAGGTAAAGTAATGCATATAAACGCAAACTTTGCAATAATCTCTTTTTTAAAGTCACTGTTGGATCCGAGCTTCGCTAAAAAGTACTATATATAGTACCAACTTATAGTCAGCATGCTTAGCTGACTGGTAGTGTTGGCAAATTTGAGATAATTTGTAATTCAGTATACCAGTTTATTTGGGTCAGTAGATTTTCAATGACCATAGAATATACAATTGTCTTTATTATGTACACCTTAAACATTATAAATATAAATATAGGTAGAAATTTCAGTCGGTCTTATCGCTAAAAGGGATCTTTTAAAGACATACCTTTGGAATCCATCCAATATTCTTTTGTCAGTAATTTAACCACCGTACGGACCACGCGCGCGCTATCAGCTGTGAGTCGCTTGACCTTGTTAAATTAATGAAAACAGAATAACGCATGGTAAAAGTGGATTCACTTTTTTTGTTTGTATATAACTAAATTAAATGATGGCTGATGGTGTATGGTTATTCTTGTTAGGTACTCAATATTCTATTGCGGTAGTAAAATTGGGGTCAATAAGGTAGATAAATAAAGACAATACTTTCTTCGGGAAAGTTGTTTGTTATGATGAGTTAAATCATGAGTTTAAATATCGGTCACTAATCGCCAGTCACCCTTTATACAATAAATACATAATAAAACATATATATACAATGATAATAATGAAACACGTGCATAGAATAAAAAAATGGTGTTTAAGGAGAGAGCTCATAGTGTTTTTGTATCATCATTTTAAAAATGGATAATAATTGAGCACGATTTATCGACACGGGCAAAGCAAATCATAGAAACTAGTGGAATGTATCTCTAGTTTTATGTTTTCCTATGACATCAAATATCTATTATGAGTCCTGATGGAACTTGAAATACAATCTTCGTACAAACCTTCTTGGGTTGTAGGATTGAACAGAAAACCCACATAAACCAAATTTAACGAATTGCTCCAAATCATTCCAAAAATTAACGTCCACTTTTCCATAAACAATTTAAACCAAACTCTTAACCTTCATTACTTCGCTATCACCCCACGCGTCAAATATCACGTCACGTTTTGACTGATTTACGACGAAGACCCCGTGAAACCCATTCATTGCGTAGCGTACAAGCAAGAGCTTATCACGAGGACGTACCAAGACGGAGATATTCTCATAAATCGTTTAATTTATTAAGGCAAGTGTAAAGTGACCCGAGATACGGTGAAGACGTGCCGGTGAGCAATTGAGTTAGTGATACGAATGGATGGTTGATTTATAGTGGGGTGCGTCATAGACTTTGCACATACGTCGTGAAGTTGGGAACAGGTGGGACAGCCGGTCTATTCTGTACAAATATCACCGTAAAAACTAAGGTGAAGTGAGCTTAACGTGAGCTATCATTCCACTGATGCCGGGGATTGACACTATTGACAGCTCCCTACAAGCTCACTTCACCTAAGTTTTCACGGTGAAATTGTTTACAGAATAGATAGGCAGTTCCTGTTCCAAATTGAATCATTGCAATTGAAGCTTTTATTGTGATAGCAAACCTCTGATTGTGAGAATCGGAGTGTTGGAGCGAATTCTTTCCTACCATGCTAACAAAGTATCTAAAGGAAATGCATATAAATACCATAATTAACCTATACATATAATGTTATCACTCCTAGGACTCAAGCCTCCTCTGTGTAAGGGAGCGAGCCATAATCCATCACGCGAGACCAGTGCGATGTCACATGTCTTTGAATTTTTGATTCCGGGACATGCCGGTTTCCTCACGATTTCCTTCACCGTTTTAAGAGCAGTGGTGCAGAAATAATTTACACAAAATAAAGCGCCTGGCTTGGCCACTGCTCTCCTGGGGGATGATTAAGGGCGAATTTCACCAATAAATTTGTGGTTTCGTTGTGCTGATGGCGTTGAGCTTCATTGGTGAAATTCGCACAAAATACTCGGAGTAAAAAAAAAAAAGTAACTCATTTGTTTGTCATGAATATAACAATTTAATCTTGGATTTTAGATTTGGTACTGAAATAGATATTCTAAAAGTACTGAGAAATTTTCATTTGACTGGATAATATTGACTCGAGGAACGGCTAACAATTTTTGGCATTTAGAACGAGTTGAAAATTTTATTAACTGGAGAAACGAAACTAATTTAATTATTATTTAGTATTGGAACTCACTCAGGTAAAGTCTTGTTGACCTTTTGATAATTAAATACTAGCTTTTGCCCGCGGCTCCGCCAGCGTGGATGTCGGTTATCGCGTAAAAAATAGCCTATGGCCTTCTCCATATCCCAGACTAAATCTCTGCCAAATTTCATGACAATCGGTTCAGCGAGCGGTTTAGGCGTAAAAGCATAACAGACAGACGGAGTTACTTTCGCATTTATAATATTAGTAGGGATTTTCCTGTTATGTTTTCGAAGAGACTTTTATAAATCTTGATTGCCTCGTTGGTCCAGGGATCGCAGGTGCGGGTGTGAGTTCGATTCCCAGGTCGGGCAAAGTGTTATTGGATATTTTCATCAGGAATTCCTCAGTAGCAGCCCGGAGTCTGGATTTGTGCCCCGTCGATGGCAATTGGGGCAATAATATTGGCAATATATAACATAAGACTTAAACGTGACTGGTGAAATGTAGGTGTTTACTTTTATTTCGGAAGGCGTTAACAAAAAAATAAAATACATGTCCAAAGTCACCGACTTCCGAAAATAAAAAAATATTGTACAGTTATCGTCGTTGTCAGCCTGCCTGCCAGGCGTTACGAAAACTAAAAAAAACTCAACATTAAACTTATGTTAACTTGGTAAACATAATTATTGGAAGCATTCGATATCAAATGCGAATACGAGAGTAAATCGATTTAGAGTTCGGACATCAATATAAATATGCAATTTGTTTAATCTGCTGTAGCGAAATCGACGAATATTATGTCATGCAACATGCTTTTTGAACTGTCAGTTTTTTCACATGGTTTAAATGTTAACGGCAACGGTATTTTGAAGGTCATCAGTGAAAAACAATGTCGCGCCATTATGGCGCATCAGGTGCATGTACCAGGTGCGTATTTTTTTTTGAGGTTGGGAAATCATCAAATAACTTCTTCCGCTCTGGGGGGACCAGAAAGTCAAAGTATTTTTTACTAAATGTTAATGATATTGTTTCGTTTATTAAAGTGTATCTTTATATAGGAAATGATTACGAAACAATTCACAAAAACGGTAAAATGTAAGGACTAACGGAGCCTGATAAAATATGGCACGTATCCTTTACAGAAAGGGCGACAGCAAAAGAATGGCTCTAAATAAAACAGAGATGGGGTAATAAAAGTCAGGTGAAGCCTGAATTCCCCGGGCAGTGTTGCCATGTAACAAGACTTGTTGGTACAGTTGAAAATTTAATAACCATCTTATGTTGGAGATTGCTTCACGAATGAAATGAAAGAGATTTTTTGCTGTAAACAAAGTGGGCTGTAATTTCTTCGGAATTTATTGTGACCTGCTTCATAATCTATTTTTTTATTATTCTCTTAATAAAGTTCTTTGTGGTGTTTTATTGTACTGCTTTTGTTTTGTAGCTTTGTTTTCATATGAACTAACTTTGCGCGCGGTTTCGTTCACGTGTCTGTGTATTCTATTGGCATTTTAAGTTAGTGGGAATGTTATAATGGTACCTATATTTATTCGTAGAACTAGCTCCTAGTCTCAAGGAAGTGCCGACGAATAAAGTGTCTAAGTTCGATGACGGTAGTGCATGAAGCCAAAGACCTGAATCGCACCTACCCACAGCCAGCAGGCGCACACGCTTTGCGGTAGTAGCAGTGTCAAGTAAATTGCTCTGTACTACTCTGCAGACCGGCTTAGCCCACCGTCTCTGGGAAGATGGACTGTCGGGTGGATCTGAATTCGGGCAAGCGAGTTTCCGGGCATCCATAGCCTCAGTGAAGCGCGGCATATCAAAATGAATCAGTGTGGAGGCTAGGATTACCCCGATTAATTTCCCAGTGCTATGTACCGAGGATATGAAAGCTGGTATAGTAAAAATAGAATGTAGGTAACTATAAATAGTGACGTTTATTCGCTGGGTAAGTTAGACAAGATATATATTTAATGAGAAACCTCGTTTCATTTAAAAATAGGAGAGTTGAGCGTTAGTAGGTGTTTTAGTAAATTATTACTCTCGCTGTAGGTAGTTAAATTATTATAACTAGAATATGAAACGTAATATAAACCTAAATAAATGCACCACGGTATTAACTCAGAAGATTAACATTTCACATTCATGGGTTTAACAAAATTTTATAATGACAAGTAGTTAAGCATAAGCAGAAAAAAAAGAAGGTTTATTTTTAATTTGGGTCACGCACTGGAAATTCAAACAATAAAAAGGAGCATTTAAAACAAACAAAGAAGACGAAGAACGTAATACAGGCTTATAATCCTGAAAGAACATAATTTTACGAGCAGGTAGAGCCTACTTATCAAACCAGCACCTGTTTTTAATGGTCACAAAATTGAAGTAAAATGGCTAGGCGGTAGGTAACTTTGACCCAAAAGACATCAATAGTACACCCATGTTTTTAGCTAGTTGTGTTCGAGTCCCATGTAATAGGCGCCAGTAAAGACTGGCCCCTGTTACCATGACCCGGCCACAACTCCACATTCTGGCCTGCTATTGAAAAACTCCAGATGGATAAACCCTATAACAGTTTGCCCGACCCGGGAATCGAACTCAGGACCTCATACTCAGCAGTAGCGTTTTCGACCACTAGACCGACGGCGCAGTAGGTGGGAAATCATCAAATAACTTCTCCCGCTCTGGAGCAGGGGGGCGTGTCAGACATTTACTGACTAAAACCCACCCGTGTTCGTTCAGTTGCTTGTGTGCCAGGGGCCACGGTATCTTTTTCGAACAACCCGCACCTCTGGCACGCATCGGGCCTTGCGGACCCCACCAGTTGGTGCTGACATCTCTTTGAATCGCGCGTGGAACACAACGCGCCGTAGACCCGGGCTTAGTCCTTACCGGACAGCAAGCTACCTATTGTTAGCTGCCAAGTGGCCGGGAATCAGCCTGGGATTCCCGACGCGTAAGGGCGCATATACTGCCTCTCCCTCACGTGCACCAACCCTAAAAAAAACATAACTTTACAAGCAGGTAGCGCCTACATATCAAAACCAGCCCCAGTATTTAAGGGGCACAAAATGTAAGTAAAATGGATAACCGGCGGGTAACTTTGACCCACAAAATTAGCCATCTAAAACCCGTCCAAGCAACCGTCCCACGTCACATATTTCATAAACAGCCGAGTCTATAACAAAATGGTTTCCTTCAATTTTACAAAATATCTCTGGTATATTCGGAAAATGGGTGTAGTTTGTAGCCAAGGAGACCTTAATTGACGACGAAGGGATCCGACCCCAAGATCACACGATAGCTGCTCCGAATATAAAGTGGCTTTCAGTTATCTATGGACGGATATTTTGTATGTAAAAGCAATATACTAGTGACGTGTAACAGTATTAAATTTTAACGAGTAGTCCTTCTCTTTTTTGGGTGCGATATATTCATTCCGTTTTCAAAGTATAACTAAATTGTAATCGGAGGTTCGGGTTATAATGAGAATTTTATTGGGAATAAAATGTAATTATATTAGAAACGTGCTTGAAGATAGTTCAGTAATATATTAATAATTTCTCAAAAGTCAAAAGGAAGGAAGTCACAATACGGTCATTCGTAAGGCATCCCTTTTATGTGAAATTAAAAACATAAGACTACTCAACGATTTGTAAGTAAATTCTTCCCCCCGCCAGCGCCATAGCCAGACAGCTACATTTTTTATAACAAAACATAAACATTTTCTAAGAATGCCCCTGATGGACGGGCTCATTATCTGAACGCCGTAAAAATACAACACCTCGGGAGGAATTCTTTGTAGAGAATTTGCATTAAATGAACATGATACTCTACCGTTCTGGGAAAAATGAGATTTTAACCTTGTGGCCGTGGAAATGATTTGTTATTAAAATTTTCACCTCCAGAGAGTACGTAGCCTTTGTTTTAATTTTTCGTTCTTTTCTTTCTCTTTCACCACGAAATTTTTAAAGAACGAATTTTAAATACACGTTTTTACTGAGTAATACTAAACTAAATCATACTAAAGTAGAAAATGTTTCAGTAGTCATTCGACTAATTATTATAAAAACCCATTGTTCTTTCCAAAATAAGAAAATAAATGCATCTGACTTCATATAATGGAAACGGTATATAAAACTTCTGTTTTATTCCTACTGGAAACTGAATGAACATTGAACAATTTTATATGAATTAGATACTGGAACAATCAGGTAATAAAGGTAAGCTTAATCTATTTAATTCGTTGAAACTAACAATTTATTTACTTATTTAAGCAATTATAGCACACTTTCGTGTGGTGCCGGACGTAAAAGAATAGCAGCATCCCATTTCTTCCCGTGGGTGTCGTAGATAGTAGTAGTCGCCACTAAGGGACTTACTAGAGAATGGGCAGCACCGTTCTCTATGCATTTGACCACCATACTGCGATCGCCAACCCGCCAACCAAGCGTGGCGATTATGGCAAATCCCCCCTTTTGGGATAGGTTTATGTCCAGCAGTGGACGTCTTTCGGCTGATATGATGATGATGATGATGATGATGAGCACACTCAATCACCATCTAACACAATATCACCCAATAAATTGTAAGAATAGCGTATAATGGTCCCACTGCTGGGATACAAGGTAAGAGGGAGTGGGCTGTAATCCACCATGCGGGCCCAATGCGGGTTGGTAGATGTCATGTTTTCAAATTTTTGGTTCTACCACATGCTGGTTTCTATACGATGTTTTTCTTCCCCTTTTTAGCGAAATGTTGATGAAATGTTTTACACAAAGCACCTTTCTGTGTTCGAACCTCAAAAAATTTCCCCGAAAGCGTGGCGTGCCCATCCAGAGATTAGGTTAGGATAGGTTATTGGGTGAGTAACTATGTCCGAAGCTGGAACGTGTCGCTAGTAATAATGTATGTATAAATCTTCATTAAAGTGAGTTTTCAGATGAAGATTGTTTGATAATCCGCTGTCCTGTTCTATTATGTCGTTTACACTGTACAATAACATTTTGTTTTCTATACTGTGCGCTAATTACGAAGGTGACAGCCGGAGGACTTAAAAAATACCGAAATTATTTTATAAAGGTTTTTCATAAGATAAAGATTACAATTGGGCTTATAATTAGTACTATGTCTAGATTCGTACGATGCTAGTGCCGAAGTGAAGTAAAACGATTAACTTATTAATATTGCAATTCTACTGATTCCGACACGTGGATGCGGCATCAGCAGTCCTTGATGTAGGTGAACGCCCGGCGACACGAGGCGTTGATTCGATGATTCAGCAGGTGCATATTGCAGTTTTTAACCAACTTCAAAAAGAAGGAGGTTATCAATTCGAATGTTTATACATATATATAATTTTTTTATGTATGTTCGGGCATAACTCCGTCATATACAATATGTAACAAAAACCCTGTTGTTCCTTTTAGGGACGTATACACTTACCCACAAGCACAACATTTACGAAGTTATAATTTAAAAAATAAGCATTGGCTAGTCGAGAGTTCAACATCAAATAACTATTAAAATCGACATATTCAAAAAAAAATGTTAACAGTATCTGATTTTACAAGTATCCTTATTTCGCACAATAGACTACGAGCTTGGCGGCTTTCTTTGATCTAATCAAAATCAGTTAAACATTACAAATATTCATAATTAAATATTTATTTTAATTATTTTTGTTAAACAGTTTTTATAAATGGCATGCTTTATTACGTATGTATACCAATTCTGAAAACGTGGGTAGAAGGAACAACAGGGTTTTTGTTACATATTGTATAAACGGATTCGCAAAATTTTTTTTTTGTTATATACATTTCATATGGATCTGATGATGCGTTTCGGAGATAGACAACGGAACTCTTCAAAAAGTGACAGTAAATCAAACACGATTGCTGCTATCGCATAAATATGCATTGTTTTGCCCCAAGGATGATGAAATTTCGAATTGGTTTTTCCAAATGGAATTAGGGAAATAACTAAAAAGTGAAAAATAAAAACTTAAAGTCGGTGGTTTTTTTTTAAAGTTTTTATACGTGGAAATGTCCAATTGACGTAAACATCTAATCATGTCGCTATTCAGCTTATTTGGTGTTGGCAGAGCACGTAACACGTTGCTGCTTATATTCTTTCAATTTCTGTTTTGCTCACTTTTAGGATCCCATTTATTTATAGCATTTCTTTTAAATCCCACTCCCCTTTACATTGTAGATTCAGCTTACACCTACGTGGATTATATTTTTCAAACAGCTAAGAGAAAATACAGCGTGGGAGGTTGCCCAGGCAGATCAGCCGACGAAACGACGACTCAAAGTCTAAAATTCCTCTCGAATAAATTCCCGCATTGGACGATTTTACTTTCGTCAGCACCCTCATCGGCACGCGGCACGGCTAATTTGGAAGCATGAGTGCTGCGCTGGACGTAATTTCAACGATATTAGTTTTTAAGATGTAGTAGGTACTACCAACTTAAATCGTCCGTGTATTCAAATCACAAATCATCCACTGTAAAAGCAGGCTTTCAAATCATCGGAACTTTACCCTCGGAAAGAGAGCACTTAAATAAGATAGAAATGGGTTCCACAAGACTATCAGCACAAGCGATTATGAACATAGGAGGTATTAGGTCAGGCCCACCTGATTTACTGAGGTCTAAAGATTTCAGCAGCTTCAATATACGTGAGTGGGTTATGTCAACTGTGCTGACAGACATTGCAGTATTACTACATTGTTCACTGGAAGCTTGTTCATCATCAGCCGTTGATTCAGGTTCTCAAAAGGTGGACTGGAAATAGGTAGCAAAGCGGTTGCTAATATCCTGTCCTGTATTCACAGAGAGATTATCCTTGTATAAGAAGAATCAGTAGGGCACTAGGCTATTACCAAGTTGAGGCTATTGTATGAAATTCCACTGCTATTTGGTGAACCACATCAGTTCAAACCTATCGTTGACCACGATGATAAGTAGCAGCCTAAACCTAGTCCTAACTAAAAACTGTTTTGCGCGTAAGAACACAATCGCCGCGATGGTGTATATGAATATGACGTACTCGCATCAATCAAGTCACGTTTGTGAGTCATAATCAGAGATCGGATATTCGGATGAATATTCACGTAAGTTAAGAGGTTGGCAAAAGCTCATTCTATATTAGCCCGATGCAAATGCATCGGGGCTTAAACCTTTTAAATCTATTAAAAAAAAACCCTATTTCCCTTGGTCACGGAATCACACGTGAACGGCTGGACCAATTTTGCTAATATCTTTTTTTGTTGTGTTTGTTATTGTCAGGAGAAGGGTCTTAAGAAAGAAAAATCTGTATAAGTAAAAATTAATCCCTATTTCTCTTGGTCACGACATCACTCGTGAACGACTGGACCAATTTTGCAATTATTTTTTTGTGTTCGTTATTGTCAGGAGAAGGTTTTTATCAAAGAAAAAAATAAGACAATTGCGCGTAACGTTCGAAAATTTAAGAAAACTTAACGTCCATATTAACTTTTCTAATATTACTAGCTGACCCAGCAAACGTTGTTTTGCCTTATAAATTATTTAGGGTGAACAACCCTTATCACTTAGGGGTATGGAAAATAAATAGTAGCCGATTCTCAGACCTACTGAATACGCATATAAAATTTGGGAAAAATCGGTAAAGCCGTTTCGGAGGAGTACGGTAACTAACATTGTGACATGGAACTTTTATATATTAGAAGAGATATCAATGCGAATTCAATATTCATAGTTGAGTAAGACAGGACAACGTCTGTCGGGTCAGCTAGTTTTAAATTTTTATCCGAATAGTGATGCAATCCAAGAATCCCGGGTTTTTGTTTGAAGTTGCTTCCTTACTAGTTATGCATTCCCGGTGTTCCAGGCATCCTAGGATTCGTTTTTACAAAAAATACTTTTTAAGAAGCGGCTTCCCTACTTTCATAGCGAAAAATGAACTTTAATGCATATTTAGCGCATCCGAATATACGATCTCTGGTAATAATTCATTGAAACGATCGCGTCGATGGCGTTTTCGCGTAGTAATACTGTTTTATCCTATTATTAGACTGTTAACTTAGTATGACATGAAATCCTCCCAGAGAAACCATGTCGCAGACAGATTGAGTTCAGGGCCTGATTGTAATTTCATTCAGGTCTAGTCTTAGACCATGCGACATGACGAGGGTTCGCTTTCAAGAACGTCACTTGTGTCAACTTGTCAGCGATAATCCGGGAATTGTCTGCGCGCTACCAATCTTGGCTCATATATTATTAACAAACGAGAAAACATTACGCAAAATTGAACCTTGAATGCTTCGTGATAAGAGTGGAGAAATTTGGTGGGTGATTCGTGGGGTGAATGAGAAAGGTAAACGAAATAGTGAACGAGGCTGAATTTAAATTACAAGTAATCAGACTTATCAAAGCATTAGGAAAACTATTAAATACCCACAGTAAAAAAAAAAACACAGTAACTTTAATGGTGGTAATTTTAACCAAAGTATATTTTGTTTCATCTTTTTCCATTAACTAAATAAGAAAACACTGCAAACGTTTTCGTAACAACCTCTTGCCGGATATAAACTTTTTCGTTTCCGTCTTAGGGTGTGTCCAGACCTGGCGAATGCACAACAAAGTTAGATAATAGTTTACTTGTAACTCAATTTGTTACGACATACTGTGTCATCACAGAGAATTAGTGTTGGTGGTTATTTTGGGTTTTTGGAAATAAGCCAAGGCATATTGGTTCGGCAGCGGGCTGGCCATGTTTGTCAAAGGACCGATGACAGGTGGAGCAGATGAGTCCTGGAGTGGAGACCGCATATCGGCAAACGTAAGGTGGGACGCCTTACAGCAAGAAGGACCGATGACCTCAAAAAGGTTGCTGGGACAGACTGGATGCGGAAAGCGGAGTATAGGGTGTTGTGGCGCAGCATGAGACCTAAGCCGTCTAAGGAAGTGAAAACGTCATCTCTATACTCAATGTGTTAAAGGCTTCAAAGGGCTCAATCCCGCTGACTAAAGTCAAAATGATCCTGAAACGAATCCAATAAGCTTTCCATCTGCGCTCACAGAGAGTTTTCCATTTCCAGACCATTATGGAAATTACCTAACTATGCATTCCTAGATTCCACCGTCTCCCGGTCTACCCTAATATGCAATACTGACTTAATAATCGCTTCGGAAAAGCTATAGTTCGATCTAGTTGCTGTGCTAAATGGGCATGGCGAAAATGACCTAAGTATAAATTGTATTTATATAATAAGTAGGTAGGTTTCATTAGCAGTAGATTTATAGGTATTTACTTTGATATTTGCCGTTATATCAAGAACTTTCTCACAGAAGTTTTTGTTGTTCTACCACTTGGATAGCTTGGATTATGTCAAAGGTTATATGACTTTTTAGATTCGACGTGGCAATCCATGAAGAGCAATGGGCCTTTATAGATTGTCGTGAAGTCATTTAACCTCTACAGCCTTGACTATGATGCCATCGGATCATCGTCTCATATATTTTTTAAACGACTTCAAAAAATTGAGGATTATCAATCGACTGTATGTTTTTTTTAATGTTTGTTACCTCACAACTTTCGACTGGGTGAACCGATTTTGATGATTCTTTTTTTATTTGAAAGCTCGTGCTTTTCGTGTGATCCCGTTTCAATTTCATATAGATCTGATGATGCGTTTCGGAGACAGACAACGGAACTCTTCAAAAAATAACAGTAAATAAACCGCGATTGCTGCTATCGCATAAATATGCATTGTTTTGACCCCAAGGATGATGAAATTTCGAATTAGTGGGGTAGGTATGATAACTAAAAAGTGAAAAATAAAAACTTTTTCCAAAAAAAAAACAACCGACTTCCGAAAAAACACTACAAAGTGAAAAATAACTTTAATTTCGGAAGGCGGTGACAAAAAATTTAAATACATATCCAAAGTCAACGCCTTCCGAAATTAAAGTTATTTTTCATTTTGTAGTGTTTTTTCTATTAACCAAGTTAGACCCAAGTGACTCCAACAGCGTTATACATAGAACTTCTATTAGATGTTACAAATATTTACACTTTCATAGTACATTTAGGCCTATAGTCCACGATCAAAAGTAACGTATTACAAATTCAACTCACCAATGAGTACTCGATCCATACACGACGACGCTACTAATCAAAAACTTATTTATGACGCATTAGTAAGTCGGGTCGTGTACGGACCACCAAATACGAGCGCTGGGACACTCTGGCTAATCATTGGTGTTTGAGAAAAGTACTTCCGAGTAGTGGTCGTGGACAATGGGTCTTAAGAAGAGTTAATTATAAACCTAGTGTCATAAAACAGTAGCTCGACTGTTCTGTTTCGAGCTATAGCTATCAGAACCGGTTTTTTAAAATCTGATAAATTCAATTAACATGTTTTCATATTTCATATTAAGGGTCAGCACTAGGAAATCGATCGTGTTATGGGATTTCGATAAGTTTATATAGAAAACTTAAAGTAATTGCCACGAAAAAATATATCTGGCTAGCTCAAGAGTTGTACTATACCGTCAAACAATCGGATTGGGGATAAACCTTGTAGATGATTGTTAAAAAAATTTTGAAAATCACTAAAAACGTGTAAAAAGCACTGCCGTATTTTGATAACTTAAGGCTTAAGTAAGAAGGCACCTATTTAATTTATACTTAAAAATAAAAACAACATAAAACAGTGAACCCAATACATTTTTCAGTTTTCAATAATATTACTTCTGTTTTGCGTAAAAAATTTGCAAACTTTCTCAATTTTGATGCCCGAAATCTCCATACAATTTACTATGGCGACGCGTGTTACCCGCTATATGACAGAGTTCGAACCGCGGAGCTCAGTCGACCGCACGTCTTCAAGGTGGGAGCACGTCGCTCTTCAAGTAAAAAATACGCGGCAAATAGTGGCCTGTGCGTACACGAGATTCCCTGCACAGTGGTCGGAACTCCCGGAGTCAGAACAATAATTTATACAAGGTACGTACTAAAATTTAAGATTTTTACGCTCGAATCTTTTATATTGTGTCATTTATTATTTGTTTGTTATTATTTTTACGTCTCTTATTATTACAAGCTTGCTTCGTTCGCAGGTAGGTATCTTTCCTGTTCATAATTGTAATCTTATTTTCAAGTACTTGATGTGACATAATTTGTTCTAGATGGTGAAAAAGACCTAGATGGTGTCCAGGGTCTGATGATGAAGCCATCCGGTGGCCATAGGATCTCTTTAACTACACAACATAGCCCAGTCGCGTTTGGGCTCGTAAGATTTATCTCGACAAGTGCTATATATCTGAAATAATATCCAGGGTCTGATGATGGAGCCCACCGGTAGCCATAGGAACTCTTTAAGCATGCAACATAACCTCGTCGTGTCTGGGCTCGTTAGATTTGTCTTTACAAGTACTATAGATCTAGATGGTGTCCAGGGTTTGATGATGAAGTCGAAAGATGGCCATAGAAACTCTTTAAGTATACAACACAACCTCGTCGTGTTTAGGCTCGTAAGATTTGTCTTGACAAGTACTACAGATCTAGATGGTGTCCAGGATTTGACGATGCAGCCTGAAGATAGCCATAGGCCACCCCAAACTCGAAACGCATGTTTAAAGATTTTAACGTTTATTGGAACGAACTTACGGTAGGAGTTGACGATTTCTACTAAGAAATCGTCACGCGAAAAAGCGTTCATACTTGTATGCCCCCACCATGCGACTTTATTCTTTACACTCTGAACCTCTGAAAGTGTGAATTTGGTCAAAATGAAAATCCAAGATGGCGGCTGCGAAAATTTTCAAAGTTTTCGCCATGGGTGTCGATTTCATAGTTTTCGAGGGTGCTAAAGCCGATAGTGGGGTCAAAATGAAAATCTAATATGTCGGCTGATAGAATTTTGTTTTTTGATTTTAAACCATACTATACGTGAGAAGGAATTTTGTTCCTGACGAGTCTCCCGACCGCACAGGTTTTTTTATTAGGTGCATGCATGCTGTGTGCTCGTAATCGTAAACAGGTATATACCTTATAAAAATAATTATTGTTTCTGTAATAGTGAAGTAACATTGCATTTTTATAGAAAAATATAAGTACGGCCAAAAGCAAAAATACAAGGGCTTTTTTGCCAGCCTGAAACGCGTGCATTGGAGTAAAAAGGGAAAAAGGTGAGGAGTGTGAGAACCTACCTACATTTTTCCAAAAACAGTATCTTTGACTAACGAAGAGCGTTCTCACTAAATTTACAGTAGCTGCCGGTCGGTTGTTTTCATTAATTGTTAGCTATTGGACTATATACCTACTTATATTTTTTGTCAGTAACGGGTATAAAATTGTATTTTATTTGTTTCAGGGCTGCATTTGGCGAAATCCAAAATGCTGATAATAATTGTAATACAGAAGTTAGCACCTATTTACGTTTAGTTTGAAACAGTGAGCGAATCGGAAGGCGAGTAAGTGGACGAATGCGTGAGCAAGTGATACACACTTGTATCAGTGTGAGTGGAGAAATAAATAGGAGAAAGAAATTAGTCTTGACTTTGTTTTTTAAAATCATAATATAACAGCTAATTGATACCTACATACAAAACTGTGCAATAAACCACCCCCTCTCCCATCCTTCCTTACTAAGTATAAATACAACGAAAAGAACAAAATAGTATCCACTTATATTTTAAATTTTGTCTTCACGCTTCCCGCCGTTCGAACCACTATGTAAACATTTATGTGTGCGTAAGCGGGGCGCACGCGTCTATTGCTGTGTGAGTAGCGCTTCAATACCTAATCTTCTCTCGGGCTCGCGGTGTATCCGGCCCTTAATAGACTCTCACTCTCTCTCTTATGCTGTTAATGAGGTACCAGGGAAGCTACATGTGCGGATGTGGGTGAACTTGGCAGATCATTTCCCAGCAAAGCAAAATATAATGTGATTTCTGTTCGCATGTGGATGAGTTTTGGAGTTCCTTATACTTAAAAAAAATTGTTCAGGCGTTTTTGCCTGTCGAATGAAAATATGCTCTGCTAACTTCCGTTAGCAGATAATTTTTTCCAAAATTACAATTTTAAAACTGATGTAGGCACACAGTGGTGAGTTCTATAGATCCTAATACTTTTCCGAAATAGTTCTGCCTATCAAAGTCATGAAATAAATAAAAAGAAAAGGTTACCCGCTACAAGAAAAAGAAAATCGTTTTGTTAAAAGAGGCGCCTGGTAAATTTGTAGATTTTCGTATATTCTATGGACTAAGTTTAGTAGCAGCCAAGAACCGGGAACAGAAATAAACTAAATAAGCGCAGTTGTCTCTAAAAATTATCAGCAGAGCCTTGTGAAAAGTTGAAAGAAACCAGCGCTGGGGCTCTGTCTTGCACAGGGTCGCAGCAAAATGCTGAGTGATAGCCGTTTAGCTTAGATGCGACGCATGTTTCCCCCAACCTTTTATTTCTTTTTTTGTGTGTTCCTGTTTTTTTTTGCGTCATGTTTACCGCAAAAAAACGTTTTTTCTTTCTTTCAGATTACAAGAAATCTAGATTTCATTGAGTTATTAAGTTGGTATGATAAAAAAAGTTTGAATACAGTTGTTGTTGTGTTGTTGTTGTTGTGTGTGTGTTGTTGTTGTTGTGTTGTTGTTGTTTGTGTACAGTTGTTGTGTTGTTGTTGTGTTTGTGTTGTTGTTGTTGTGTTGTGTTGTTGTTGTCAACGTTTCATGTTGCAACTATAAAAGAACAGGCAAAAGACCAAGTATCAGCAGAATATAGCTAAAGATTTAAAAGTTAAAAGGAATTAAATCCGTGGTTTAGAAAGATGGATCAAAACAAAATTTGAGTAGAACTCAGGAGCAAAAACTCCAAGGTATCTTAAGCACCACTAAAATATCTACGCAAAAAAATGCAAAAGTATCCTAGAACTCCAACTCAGGTATCAGCAGAGCATGGATGAAGATCTAAGACAGTTAAAATCTGGATTTTAATCAGTGGTTTAGAAAGTTGGACAAAAAAAAACAGGCGAGTCGGACTCGCCCATGAGGGGTTCCGTAGCAGCAAGTAACGCGCGAATTATAATTATTATTTACTTAAGCACCTATGACAGATTTATTATTAGAAAATCATGGTTCACGGTTTATGCATAAGGTTTATGATTATGAAATTAAATGTTTTTTAGTTGATTGAAGGAAAGGTAAATTGCGGTTTAAGATTTATGACGTATTCAAAAAAACTACCTACTAGATTTCGTACAAACCGATTTCCGGTGGAAGTTTACATGTACATCATATATTTTTTTTAGTTTTATCATTCTCTTATTTTAGAAGTTACAGGGGGGGGACACATTTTACCACTTTGGAAGTGTCACTCGCTCTTACTATTTCAGTTTAGAAAAAAATGACATTAGACCTTAATATCATTTTTGAAGACGTATCCATAGATACCCCACCCCACACGTATAGGTTTGATGAATTTTTTTTTTGAGTTTCAGTTCTAAATATGGGGAACCCCCAAAATGTTTATTTTTATTTTTTATTTTTGTGTGAAAATCTTAATGCGGTTCACAGAATACAATAACTTACCAAGTTTCAACAGTTTAGTTCTTATAGTTTCGGAATAAGTGGCTGTGATGTACGGACGGACAGACAGACAGACAGACATGACGAATCCATAAGGGATCCGTTTTTTGCCATTTGGCTACGGAAACCAAAAATGTAAGTAGCACTCAGGAGCAGGAACTCCACGCTATCTTATGCAGAGCGCTGCCATGCATGCATTGGCCGCCAGCACTTGCCGCCAACACTTGCCGCCAACACTGGCCGCCAACACTGGCCGCCAACACTTGCCGTCAACACTTGCTGCCAACACCTGCCACCAACAGTGGCCACCAGCACTGGCCGCCAGCACTTGCCACCAGCACTGGCCGCCAGCACTGGCCACCAGTACTGGCAGCCAGCACTAGCCACGAGCACTTGGCGCTAGCACTGGCCGCCAGAACTTGCCGCCAACATATGTCGACAACACTTGCCGCCAACACTGGCCACCAACACTCGCCGCCAACACTTGCCGCCAACACTTGCCGCCAACACTTGCCGCCAACACTTGCCGCCAGCACTTGCCACCAAAACTGGCCACCAACACTTGCCGTCAACACTTGCCACCAACACCTGCCGCCAACAGTGGCCACCAGCACTGGCCGCCAGCACTTGCCACCAGCACTGGCCGCCAGCACTGGCCACCAGTACTAGCAGCCAGCACTAGCCACCAGCACTGGCCACCAGCACTGGCCACCAGCACTTGGCGCTAGCACTGGCTGCCAGAACTTGCCGCCAACATATGTCGACAATACTTGCCGCCAACACTGGCCACCAACACTCGCCGCCAACACTGGCCGCCAACACTGGCCGCCAACTCTGGCCGCCAACACTTGCCACCAGCACTTGCCGCCAAAACTGGCCGCCAACACTTGCCGTCAACACTTGCCGTCAACACCTGCCGCCAACATTGGCCGCCAACACTGGCCACCAACACTGGCCGCCAACTCTGGCCGCCAACACTTGCCACCAACACTGGCCGCCAACACTGGCCACCAACACTGGCCGCCAACTCTGGCCGCCAACACTTGCCACCAACACTGGCCGCCAACATTGGCCGCCAACAGTGGCCGCCAACACTGTCCGCCAACACTGGCCGCCAACACTTGCCACCATCACTGGCCGCCAACATTGGCCGCCAACACTGGCCGCCAACACTGGCTGCCAGCACTTGCCACCAACACTGGCCGTCAACACTTGCCGTCAACACTTGCCGCCAACACTGGCCGCCAACACTGGCCGCCAACACTGGCCGCCAACACTGGCTGCCAACACTTGCCACCAACACTGGCCGCCAACACTGGCCGCCAACACTGGCCGCCAACACTGGCCGCCAACACTGGCCACCAACTCTGGCAGCCAACACTTGCCACCAACACTGGCCGCCAACATTGGCCGCCAACACTGGCCACCAACACTGGCCGCCAACACTGGCCGCCAACACTTGCCGCCAACACTGGCCGCCAGCACTTGCCACCAACACCTGCTGCCAGCACATGCCACCAGCACTGGCCGCCTGCACTTGCCACCAACACTGGCCGCCAGCACTTGCCACCAACACTTGCCGTCAACACTTGCCGCCAAAACTGGCCGCCAACACTGGCCGCCAACACTGGCCGCCAACACTGGCTGCCAACACTTGCCACCAACACTGGCCGCCAACACTGGCCGCCAACACTTGCCACAAACACTGGCCGCCAACACTTGCCACCAACACTGGCCACCAACACTGGCCGCCAACACTTGCCGCCAGCACTTGCCGCCAAAACTGGCCGCCAACACTTGCCGTCAACACTTGCCGTCAACACCTGCCGCCAACAGTGGCCACCAGCACTGGCCGCCTACACTGGCCGCCAACACTTGCCGCCAACACTGGCCGCCAACATTGGCCGCCAACACTGGCCGCCAACACTTGCCACCAACACTGGCCGCTAACATTGGCCGCCAACAATGGCCGCCAACAGTGGCCGCCAACACTGTCCGCCAACACTGGCCGCCAACACTTGCCGCCAACACTGGCCGCCAACACTTGCCACCAACACTGGCCGCCAACATTGGCCGCCAACACTGGCCGCCAACACTGGCCGCCAACACTGGCCACCAACACTGGCCGCCAACACTTGCCGCCAGCACTTGCCGCCAAAACTGGCCGCCAACACTTGCCGTCAACACTTGCCGTCAACACCTGCCGCCAACAGTGGCCACCAGCACTGGCCGCCAGCACTTGCCACCAGCACTGGCCGCCAGCACTGGCCACCAGTACTGGCAGCCAGCACTAGCCACCAGCACTGGCCACCAACACTGGCCGCCAACACTGGCTTCCAACACTTGCCACCAACACTGGCCGCCAACACTTGCCACCAACACTGGCCACCAACACTGGCCGCCAACACTTGCCGCCAGCACTTGCCGCCAAAACTGGCCGCCAACACTTGCCGTCAACACTTGCCGTCAACACCTGCCGCCAACAGTGGCCACCAGCACTGGCCGCCAGCACTTGCCACCAGCACTGGCCGCCAGCACTGGCCACCAGTACTGGCAGCCAGCACTAGCCACCAGCACTGGCCGCCAAGACTTGCCACCAACACTGGCCGCCAACACTTGCCGCCAACACTGGCCACCATCATTGGCCGCCAACACTGGCCGCCAACACAGGCCACCAACACTGGCCGCCAACACTGGCCGCCAACACTTGCCACAAACACTGGCCGCCAACACTTGCCACCAACACTGGCCACCAACACTGGCCGCCAACACTTGCCGCCAGCACTTGCCGCCAAAACTGGCCGCCAACACTTGCCGTCAACACTTGCCGTCAACACCTGCCGCCAACAGTGGCCACCAGCACTGGCCGCCTACACTGGCCGCCAACACTTGCCGCCAACACTGGCCGCCAACATTGGCCGCCAACACTGGCCGCCAACACTTGCCAACAACACTGGCCGCTAACATTGGCCGCCAACAATGGCCGCCAACAGTGGCCGCCAACACTGTCCGCCAACACTGGCCGCCAACACTTGCCGCCAACACTGGCCGCCAACACTTGCCACCAACACTGGCCGCCAACACTGGCCGCCAACACTGTCCGCCAACACTGGCCGCCAACACTTGCCACCAACACTGGCTGCCAACACTTGCCACCAACACTGGCCGCCAACATTGGCCGCCAACATTGGCCGCCAACCCTGGCCGCCAACACTGGCCGCCAACACTTGCCACCAACACTGGCCGCTAACATTGGCTGCCAACAATGGCCGCCAACACTGGCCGCCAACACTGGCCGCCAACACTTGCCACCAACACTGGCCGCCAACATTGGCCGCCAACACTGGCCACCAACACTTGCCACCAACACTGGCCGCCAACACTTGCCACCAACACTGGCCACCAACACTGGCCGCCAACACTTGCCACCAACACTGGCCGCCAACATTGGCCGCCAACAGTGGCCGCCAACACTGTCCGCCAACACTGGCCGCCAACACTTGCCACCATCACTGGCCGCCAACATTGGCCGCCAACACTGGCCGCCAACACTGGCTACCAGCACTTGCCACCAACACTGGCCGCCAACACTTGCCACCAACACTGGCCACCAACACTGGCCGTCAACACTTGCCGTCAACACTTGCCGCCAACACTGGCCGCCAACACTGGCCGCCAACACTGGCCGCCAACACTGGCTGCCAACACTTGCCACCAACACTGGCCGCCAACACTGGCCGCCAACACTGGCCGCCAACACTGGCCGCCAACACTGGCCACCAACTCTGGCCGCCAACACTTGCCACCAACACTGGCCGCCAACATTGGCCGCCAACACTGGCCACCAACACTGGCCGCCAACACTGGCCGCCAACACTTGCCACCAACACTGGCCGCCAACATTGGCCGCCAACACTGGCCGCCAACATTGGCCGCCAACACTGGCCGCCAGCACTTGCCACCAACACCTGCTGCCAGCACATGCCACCAGCACTGGCCGCCTGCACTTGCCACCAACACTGGCCGCCAGCACTTGCCACCAACACTTGCCGTCAACACTTGCCGCCAACACTGGCCGCCAACACTGGCCGCCAACACTGGCCGCCAACACTGGCTGCCAACACTTGCCACCAACACTGGCCGCCAACACTGGCCGCCAACACTGGCCGCCAACACTGGCCGCCAACACTGGCCGCCAACACTGGCCGCCAACACTGGCCGCCAACTCGGCCGCCAACACTTGCCACCAACACTGGCCGCCAACATTGGCCACCAACACTGGCCACCAACACTGGCCGCCAGCACTTGCCACCAACACCTGCTGCCAGCACATGCCACCAGCACTGGCCGCCTGCACTTGCCACCAACACTGGCCGCCAGCACTTGCCACCAACACTGGCCGCCAACACTGGCCGCCAACATTGGCCGCCAACACTGGCCGCCAACACTGGCCGCCAGCACTTGCCACCAACACCTGCTGCCAGCACATGCCACCAGCACTGGCCGCCTGCACTTGCCACCAACACCTGCTGCCAGCACATGCCACCAGCACTGGCCGCCTGCACTTGCCACCAACACTGGCCGCCAACATTGGCTGCCAACACTGGCCGCCAACACTGGCTGCCAGCACTTGCCACCAACACTGGCCGCCAACACTTGCCACCAACACTGGCCGCCAACACTTGCCACCAACACTGGCCGCCAACATTAGCTGCCAACACTGGCCGCCAACACTGGCTGCCAGCACTTGCCACCAACACCTGCTGCCAGCACATGCCACCAGCACTGGCCGCCTGCACTTGCCACCAACACTGGCCGCCAGCACTTGCCACCAACACTGGCCGCCAACATTGGCTGCCAACACTGGCCGCCAACACTGGCTGCCAGCACTTGCCACCAACACTGGCCGCCAACACTTGCCACCAACACTGGCCGCCAACACTTGCCACCAACACTGGCCGCCAACATTGGCTGCCAACACTGGCCGCCAACACTGGCTGCCAGCACTTGCCACCAACACCTGCTGCCAGCACAGGCAACTGAGGGAACACGGGTGGGTCAGTAAAAGTCTGACGCCCTCCCGCTCCACCCAGAGCGGGAGAAGTTATTTGATGATTTCCCACCCAAAAAAAAAAAAAAAAAACCTTCCCTCTCCCATCCTTCCAACGAAAAGAACAAAATAGTATCCACTTATATTTTAAATTTTGTCCTCACGCTTCCCGCCGTTCGAACCACTATGTAAACATTTATGTGTGCGTAAGCGGGGCGCACGCGTCTTTTGCTGTGTGAGTAGCGCTTCAATACCTAATCTTCTCTCGGGCTCGCGGTGTATCCGGCCCTTAACTGTTCAGATTAGTTGGCTGCAATAAAAGATGTTATATTTCTACAAATATGACAGCGTGCTAGTTGAATTGATCAGGTTTTAAAAAGGTGTTAGTTAGCTATAGCCCGAAACAGAACAGTCAAGCTACTGTTTTGTTTCATTACACTAGTTTCAGAATGCTTCGCTTTAATATCAGTAAAGAGCCGTAGATTAAGTCGTCTACTTATACATGAAGCCACACTTTAATTTGTTTTTTCAATTCAGTGACTTACTGAAAATGGATTTCGTTTTGCCGAATTTGAAAGGGTTCGCAATTCGTACCGAAATTAATTCTAGAAATGAAAAGGTTTTATCTCTCGTTTAACTCAATTTCGTAAACGGAAAATTAGTTTATGCCTAATTCTATTACGTAGGATAAGAGTTTTGTTTATTGTCATTTGACATTAACACAATTTTGTGGATTTTATTATTGTCAAGTCTACCTAGACTACAATACAATGTAATAAACGATCTGAATTTCCAATAAAAAGAATGGTACTGGGCAATGTTATGATAGGACTATCTCTAAATGGCAATTCGGCTAGGCTGCAGGTGAGTGAATTCGCGATTTCTAAGGTAAAGTAGGTTTCGTTTTTTGTCGTGCGGTGATAAGTGGCATGCGTTGGGTTAAAATGCTTAGTACGATCGCAATGGTTGAAATTTTGATGCAAAATTAACTGGACACCTGCGATTTCGATCGACATTTGCAAATGAGGTGGCGAATCGGCTTGAACGGCGATTTGATATAACTTGACTAAACAGGCTTATTTGTGTTTTTGTTCAATAAAACATTACCGTAATAATGGTATGTTTAATAGTACACGTATATACGACAGGTGTACTCAAACTCAAGTAGGTACGTCACAGGAATTGTCAATTGCGAACAAAGGTGGCCCTAAATATAAAAACAGGGCAATGCCTAAATTCAACGTAAGGGTAAAATGTTTTACGAGCACAAACATTACAATAGCTATAAAAATCTCTTTGTTCGGTTTATTATCACAACGCAATTCAGATGATAAATGTTCTACCTGGAAAGCAGCGGTGGATGAAGTGCTTCGGATAACAGCGTGAGTAGACCTGATGGCGACTTGCTTAAAAGTGAACATGAGCTATCTTAACTTTACTTTGTGTAAATTATTTTATCACCACTGCTCTTGAAACAGTGAAGGGGAAAACATCGTGAGGAAACCGGCATGTCTTAAAATTGTAAATTTGAAAACACGTGACATCTACCAACCCGCTCTGGGCCCGTGTGATATAATACGGCCACATTATATCGGCTGATTTTTATGAAAAACCGAGATATTATTAAGAAGCTACATAGCATAGTCGCACTCGTGCTCTTGGTAGCTCTTAGCAGTGTAGTGGCATTCTTTCAATGAACGCAAAAAAAAAAACAAAAAAAAAAAGTTTATTGACACAAAAATACCTTTGAATACAATATCAATACATTTCACATAGGTAGGTTAAATTGGTTTTTGGGAAAAGGCTGCACAAATAGTGAAAAACCCTGTCTCCTAAACTAAGGGAACCCTGTGACCTAGGAGTCAGTGTTCTACTGTAACTACGTGTACAAAAGAAACCTTTATTTATGTGTGTTAATAATGATAAACCCATAATTGTAGCTATGAATATGAATGTGTGACTATGTGTGTGTGGGATGGCTGTGTGAGTGGGATGGGGTGTTGTGAAGTGTGGTGTATGAGGAGTGTTTTGTGGGGGTGTGTGTAGTCGTGTATGGTGTATTCGTATGATGTGCATGTAATTATGTATCCGTTTTTGTTTTGTAGAATAAGAATGAGTATAAATTATAAGAACACATCTAATTCAGTACTAGTTATCTATGTGTCTTTAATTAAGACACAAATGTACTACTGCTGTTTCATAGAAAAGTGCAATATCCATGCGATCAAAATATATGGAACAACAATGAAAAATTTCAACGCAGTGGAGCTCAAAATCATCTACTGAATCTTTAGTAACAGGCTTTTGCGGCGATGACCCTATCACCCCGTAGAGCAGCGAATACCTACTCGTACGTCGCTGGTCGGAAATAAACTACACCCAATAAAATAAGCACAATTCTTAGTCTTGATCAAATGACATTAATCAATCTTTAAAAATACTTTCAAGGCCTATGTTTCAAGACCGCTCTCTCAAGAGATACAAGTACTGTAGGTACCTAACTAAATATTGAACATAAATTACGGACCTAATATGATTAAAACTATCAAAAACATCCCTGGAACTTCTTAACAGAGTTACAAACTATCACTACTGTAGAATATTAATACCTCAGGGATGAACTGACAAGATCCTCGCCGGGTAGATGAATATGTATGTGGATTGTGGGTACACACGAATTTACATGCGTTAGTAGGTATCGGCTCTTACATCGAGGTGTATGATATTATCAAAATGAAAAAGAATAGGCACATATAACTTGCATATACTTTTAATTTCACAACTGTTCTCTTCGACTGTCGGACAACTAATGATCCCCACTCCATGTTACCATTTTAAATACATTAAAACACATTTATGTCCCCACCCAGAAATAACGGCTATGTGACGTGTCAAAGTGTTGCCATCGTACAATTACACATTAAATTGACTGAGTTGTCATGATAAAAACATATCTAAAAAGACCGTTACAATTCATGTTAATAACTTAACAGTGCTGCCACAGTGGACATTATAATTCGGTATTAAAATAATACACTATTTCTAAACTAAATTAATGAAATCACGACATTATAATAAAGACGCATAATAGAGATTGGATATAGCAGTGGTGAAACAGCAGTAACCAACCCTGATAGAATCTGTGCAGCCTAATTCATCAGCTCTGCTCTCGTACAAGCAAAACATTGTGAGGAAACTGTCCTATAAGATAGGACCCGCCGTACTGGCCCGCGTGGTGTATTACGGCCCACCCATTTTAGAGAGAAGACCAGCAGTGGGAACATAATAGACCGATTACGTTTGTGGTTATTTGCTTGATGTATATTGAGAAGATTATAAAATAACTAGGTTTTGCCAGCGGCTTCACACGCGTGGAGTTCAAAAATTATATCACGGGAACGTATAATACCGGGATAAAAGTATTCTATGTGTCAATCCAGGGCTCTGAGACAAAACACGTTTCTGTTAGCGTTCACGCCAAACGCTACGTCAAAATGTATGAAGATTACGTATTGTCCTTTCCGCAAGTAATGTCATTCCCGTACATTTTGGAGTAGCGTTTGGCGTGAACGCTAACAGAAATGTGTTTTGTCTAGGCCTGCTGTGGAGTAGAGTGTCTGTTTGTAATATTAAAATAACCGCTTTTTGCTACATGCATATGAATATACCGTATGACTTTTTTTACCGTCTGGAAAAAAATAGGGCATAATAGGTGAACGGAGTAGAAGCCTATGGCATAGAAATTTCACTTCTTTTTTTTTAAAATCCTAATATGAAATGAACCTATCAATAAATACTATTACTTATTTGTAGTAAACTTTTCATACTAAAATTTAAAAAATAATAAAAATAGAAAAGAGCGGCAAATAATATCAAAACCCAACTTATAGGCACCCTACTCTACGCGCAGAAATTATCAATGAATTCGTAGCGACATTCAATCCTTTGATTGAAGCCGGCCGGGGATAGGTAACTACTATCGCAAAATATCTTTCCTTAGGCGTACCGCTCACATGTCACCGCATGCGCATCCCCTCCCGCCCGCGCGCCCTTCGAACCGAGTACCGCGTCTCGTGCTCTCTCTCTCTAGTCACCTGCGATTAGCCATAGCGTGACGTCGATCGCTGATTTTTTACGTTTGAACCGTGTGTGCTTCGACCGCCCAGTGATTGTTTTCATAATGACGTACGAATACTCCAACTCCACCCGCAGGCGAACATTCTATGGAGTGACGAGTCCATATTTACCCGCACTGGTATCTACAACGTACCTACACAACGAGCAATGGTGGAGTTTCAAAACTCACTTAAAATAAACGAACACGCTCATCAAGTTCTATTCAGTGTCAATGTTTGGGCCGGGATAATACACGTTGGCATAATGGGTCCAGTTTGTATCGAAGGTCGATTGACAGGGATAATGTATCGTGAAATTATACAGTCCGTTATCGACACAATGTTGGAAGACGTTCCTCTGGACTATCTGCCGGACATATACTTTCAGTACGACGGGTGTCCAGCTCACTACGAGCGTGATCTGTGCTCGCGTATTTAGATAGTGAATTCCGTGATAAGTGGATAGGTCGCGGTGGACCTGTGAACTGGCCGGCGAGATCACCAGACCTAACGCCATTAGACTTTTATTTGTGGGTTGAACTAAAACGCTTAGTGTACACCGAAGAAGCTCGTAGTGTAAATGAGTTAAAACAGCGAATAATAGACGTTTTTAATATTCTGAAAAGTGACAGAGACACGCTTAGGAGTCTAACAACCAATTTGCAAAAACGTGGGAGTTTGTGTTTAGAAAGAAACGGTGGACATTTAGAACAAATATTGCAGTAGCGTTGAAAAGGTACTTTTTCTTGTAAATAATAACTCATTTTCTGTAATTTTGTAAAAATTAATCAGTGTAATTATTTGTAAATAAGTTGATTACGATCTTTAAATACGTCTAGTAAGTTGTAGTATCCGATTTGGATTAAACAACCTTGTTGGAATCCTTTTTTATTACACATCACGTTAAAACCTTCGAAATACATATGAATGTGAGTGATTGTTATAAGTATTTAACATGAGCGGTTTGTTTACATTTCTATCAAAGCTTTACCGATCTTACGAGACGTAATTTATTTGGTTTACGGTTTCAAGACACGCGTCACTCAGCGTATCAAATTATTTGCCTACTACAACTACATACAGCACGGCGACGTATGTAGGTACACGCGCAAATGTGTGCGTGAGTGTGTAGGGATCAGGCGGTATCGTCCTGTGCGCAGGAGAGCGAAGTTAGTGCTAGCGTCTCGCTCACACTTCCATCATGCTTCATTCATGTGCAATCGCAGCTGACGCCGTTTACTATTACCTATTTTGGATAGTATTAGTTTTACGCGAGTGCCGTAGGATGTATTCTTTTTCATGTATTTGAAGGATATTCGGAACTTTTATTAAATACATGGTACCAGGTAAATATTAGGGTATATGAGTTCTATTCTACTTACACAAAACGTCATATTGTTGTCCAGACGCTAAAAAATTTCAGCCGGTATATATGGTACATATACCAAAATATTTTTTTTTTAATTTTTGTCTGTTTGTCTGTTCCCGCTAGTCTCTGAAATGGCAGGACCGTTTTTGACGGAACTTTCACTGGCAGGTAGCTGATGTAATAAGGAATAACTTAGGCTACTTTTATTTTAGAAAAATTCTTCTGATATCTATCTATACTAATATTATAAAGAGGAAACCTGCGTATTTTTGTATTTTTGTATATGTTTGTTACGAATAAACTCAAAAACTACTAAGCCGATTTCAAAAATTCTCTCACCATTAGAAAGCTACATCTTTACTGACTGACATAGGCTATATAACATCACGCTGCAACTAATAGGAGCTGAGCAGCAATGAAAAATATTGCAAAAACGGGAAAATTATTCCTCATTTGAGAGTTTGCGTGCGCTGCTTAAATAAATAATAATAATTAATAAAAACTAAATAAACGAAATCAAAATTAAATAAAAAAGAGAAAAACAAAATACGCGGACGAAGTCGCGGGCACAGCTAGTTAAGCTATATAATTGCATAACTTCAAACGTCTAGCTACTTGCCGTCACAAAATCGAATAGTAAATAGTACAATTTGTTTTAATCTATGGCACGGCATTCCCTTGTTTTCGCACGGAGCGTCTGAGCAAACTGCCGAGCCCGGTGGACCCAATTAAATCTTACGATTTTCAATTTCAATATGCAAATAATAATCCGACTCCTTATTTAAATCACAGAAGAACTCCAAAATATCATGACGACCCCATCAAACAATAGACCGCTCTTAGTCAAACTTATCAGCGCATTCATTTCAGCTGAAGAGATTTAAACTGAGTGATGAGATATCGTAAAACATCACGCCAATTTTCTTTAAAAGAGAGGCAGGGTTGTATTACACCATAATTTTAAATAAGTCTATATTTGCTTTAAACATGGTATAAAGCTGTTACAGTCTGGTTTTTAATGTAATGTCCACATGTTTAGCTGTATTGCTATTTGTGTGTGTGTTGTGTGTGTGTATTTGTGTTTTGTGTGTGTGTGTGTGTGTGTGTGAGGGTGTGTGTGTGTTTGTGTGTGTTGTGTCTCATGTAAACGGGGCCGAGCCTACTGCCATCAATTTGGCTTAAATCTGCTCTGGGCTGTTACTGAGAAATTCCCAATGAGGCAATTCAACAGCACCCCCACTGCGTAACACACTCATCGTCTGCCTAGCCTATTCCCAACTATGTTGCGGTCGGCTTCCAGTCTAACCGGATGCAGTTGAGTACCAGTATTTTACATGGAACGACTATTGGTTTGACCTCCACAACCTAGTTAGTGGGTTATCATCATCAGCATTTCAGCTAAAAGACGTCCACTGCTGGACATAGTCCTCCCCCAAGCACCACTACTTAAACCGGCTTGACTCCGTGCTTGACGTGTCCAGCGGATTGTTGCGGCCTTCACCAAGCCATCGGTCTATCTTGTAATACGATATCACAATTGCGCAACATAAATCCTTTTGAAGGACTAATCCATTGCTTTATATGTAGGAAAAAATTGTCTTCTCGCCAAAGTAAATAACGCAATGAACTTTTTTGAACAGTCAAAATGGAAGTCATTGCCAATGATAGAGAGTTACGGAAAAACTCCCAAAAATGGACAGACCATCCATTCGAATCAGAAGTTACAACGTATTGTTTTCAATCTCAGACGCTATAAATAACAAAGTTTCGAAGTAGTTCAACCAAAAAACCATCGTGTCTTGACAACTTAGCGATACACTGAATCATCAGTATGACAATAAATTAATAAAGTAATGGAGTGTGCAAATATTCAACACATAGCTTCATATATTCGCTAAAAGGCGCATAAATCTTTGTTGCGTGGTCGTCGCTATATTTTCGTGGTAGTGGGTGTCGAAGAGGAAATGTATAGTCAGTCACTTCAACGTTTTATTTATGGGCACTTTTATCGTATTAAATTATTGGAAGACTGTTTCTGAATACAGCCCTTTCGCGTTTAAGTGCTCATTTGCAGGTTTTAATATTTATGGTAAGAAAGAAGGCTTCTCCTTTTCTGTTTTATTTTTTCTTCTGAAACAAGAATCTCAGCTTTTTAAACGACTTCAAAAAGGAAAAGTTCTCTCGTCCGGTTTTTTTTGTTTGTATTTTCTGCGATATCTCCGTCAATACACCGTGGCATTTTAATGGTCTTACAACGGCAGTCCACTTCATGTATCCAATGACTACTCATCATTTATATACATATAACGGCGCGTGGCATTATTAAATAATGAAAATCAGTTAATTTCGAGAGTTGTAAGGAGAATGGGCAAAAATGTATGAAGCCTGGTACTCGGCCCAATAGTCATAATATACACGTTTATTTTTACATCGTTCTGGAGCCGAAACACAGTAACTCCAGACGAGTAACAGTCACTATTGGCATTGTTATTTTTGTTTTAAGACATCTAATAAAGAAGTTAGAAATTTATCACTTTTTTTCTGTCATTCGAGTTAAATTTTAGTAGCGCTTCCACTATTTCATTCATAAACGCAAGATCGTACGCGATCTGCTCGGTGATGACGTAGCGCGGCACAGCTGTGCGTCTGCGTCAGTTCAGCGCGCCCGCGGTGGGTCAACGGACGTCGGACGAATAACCGGCTGCAAGTACGCACGGCTACACATCAAGCTATACCCAGTTTACGCTGATCTTGCACTGTACGGAAATCCTATTCAATGTGAGATCAGCATATACTGGAAATTTATAACTTGAGGTGTAGCCACAAGTAGGTATTTCATTTCAGGTACGATTTAGGTTGGTGTAAGTTCATTTACCTCCATCATCTCGTATCGAAAGCACGGCACGGTGTTTACCACTATCACATCTCGTAAACGAGAGAAATTAATTGACATTTAATTCACCACTCTCGCATCACGAATCACCTAGTAGGTACGCGTACCTATTCAACTAGACACGACGAGTAGGCTTGGATGTTGTATTTTACCGCTATCGTCCGGCTGGTACGATATCGTACCGGTAAGTCGAGCACCCTTCAAGCCCGGCTGGTACGATATCGTACCATCCAGAAGCAAGCGGTTTTTATCTTAATACTTAATATAAATAAGCTAACTCTATGGGGCGATAGCCAGTCTTTCGTAAACTACATCATTCAACCGCTTAAAAGTTCTGTGGCAAAATTTATAAAAATAGTTGACAGTGACGCTTCGAACGCGCGCGTCGACAGAGCGTTATCTTATTAGGCTCTCTAGTTATTTAGTGTTTTTTCTTATTTTTTGTTCATATTCGACGTGAAGTGTATAAATATTCATTTATAAGTAGTTATTACACCGTTTTAGATAATATTTGCATCAAATAGCATCATAAAAACTGTTTTTTCGATAAAGTGTTACCTAAACAAACCGTTGTTCAGTGACGTCATTGTTATGTGAAGTTTGTGTTGAGTGTTTCACAGTGAATTTAGTGTATCATGGTGTATTTAATGGTATGTACACAAATCGTACTCATAGTTAAAGAAAATTCTAGGTATATTTCATAACAAAACTATTTTTAAAAGATCTTTGAATGTTCGAGTGCACAAAACGGCCTTTGACCTCCGCGCGATATGAAGTTTGAGTTTAAATATTATGCAAATGTTCAGTAGGATTCCCAAAAAAATACTGCTGTTAGATTAAGTACTTGTCTATTCGAAAATATCGTGCAAATTAATATCGTAATTTTAACAGAAATCATCATAACACGGGAACAAACACACTTTCAGCCAGTGTCTGTTATCTCCATTAAATATCAACGTAACAAGAGAACTGTTTACAACTGCTTTGTTTATTCAAGAACCCGACAAACGCCACTTGAAGTAGGTACCAAAGAGTAATAAAAAATCGAGTAGACCTTTTTTTTATGAGCGCGGTTGCCTTGAATCGAGTGACGACCAATCGCGCTAATAGGTACATATTAAGCATAAATACCTACCTACCATATGATAAATCCCCTCTTTGAGGAGTGGCTTGAGAGGCGGCATGGCGTCCTCACCTTTCGCCTGACACAAGTCCTCACCGGACACAGCTGTTTCGGGAGGTTCCTGTTTCGCATAAGGCGGGAGGAAACGCCCGGGTGTTTCCACTGCGAAGATGGCCCTGAGGACACGGTGGAGCATACGATCGAGGTCTGCCCGGCTTGGGCGGAGCACCGCCGTTTCCTCGTGGAGGCGATCGGCGCTGCCGGCCGATGCCTGCCTGGGGTGCAGGTTGTTCGAAAGAAATACCGCGACCCCTGGCACACAGACAACTGAGGGAACACGGGTGGGTTTTAGTCAGTAAAAGTCTGACACGCCTGCTCCACCCAGAGCGGGAGAAGTCATTTGATGATTTCCCAACCCGAAAAAAAAAACAACTATACGATAAATACTAAATATGCCTAAAATATTTTTTATGCGACAATGCTTGCGGCGGCTTCACAAAGGCAGGCAATTCAAACAGAAAAATGAATCGTTAAACCTGTGACATAGAGTTCATTATTAGTTGGAGGTGCCCTTTTCTATTAAAATATTGAACCGAATTAAGATCTTATTGTTATAACTTTAACCGCGAAATTCGGTTGTGCATTCTTGTAAAGGCCGGTCGAACACGAGACAATAGGTTTCTAAGAATAATTTTAGTAAACTGCGGATCTACACTTACCTAGTTTGGTGTAATTTATATTTTTACCCTTTACTGTTAAGAAATAAAGTCTGAATTCGCTTTTCATATTTTTACACACATTACACACGCATAAATTCATTGATCGCAAGGAAGCGTTACTTCGAGTTCTCATTATTTCACAAAAAAATCAATAAATGTAAGTTTTCGTGATTTTTTTTATTGTTATTTATTGAAAAAAATAGTCCCAATCGATTCGAGTTCGATGATTGAGTTCATGGCTTTCGGTTCCAGAACGACCTAAAATTAACCGTGTATATATCATTGGGAAGGTCTTTTTACAAGGATTAATGATAACCAAGTCGCTTGTCTCCATTTGCTGTCGGAACGGAGTTATTTTGTGTTAAGTATTAAATTTTTTTTTAGTATTTTTTTTTGTTTTTGTTGATTTTGTTAAGATAATGGTGATATTATATCGTTGTCTTGTATAGAATCATGTGTGTGTTGATTAATAGGTACTAAAATGAATAAACACTCAAGAATAAAAAAAGAAAAAGAAAAGAAAAGTAAGAAACGTTATTTATTTTTTTAAACATTATTATCAATAATGATATCATTGAGGAACGCTGCAGGAGCAGTGAAGCCTTCATGTCTGGCATATCCTAGATACCACACGATTGAAACTATATGAGCACAAGTGCCGACTGTTCGTCGTCCGGTCAAACATGTGCAGTAATAATTGCATAAAATGTTATGGATATTGGTTTCGTTTTCATTAACATTGTTTTTTACCAATACATAACAATAATACGTTTTTGACCGTACGTGACGCGACTGTATGCGTCCGCGTAAAAGCCAAGTATCTTCGTTTATGCCATATTCAATTAAATCTTGAAGTGCACTTTCTCTATATATTTCTAAAATGTATAGTCCATTTGACAAATGCTCGTTGCAGTAGGATCGGGCTAGCTTTAGTTGATAGGTGCCCAAAGAAAGTAAAATAATCTGTTCTTCCGTCAGTAGTGGGAAGTTCTGTATTTCTTGACTTTCTATTCTTTGAAAATCTGCTCTTCGGCTATTCAAACGTTTTCTTTCTACATAATCATAAAGTAGATTCGGGGAATCTATTCTCTCCCTAATTATGTTTAGGAAGGCCTCTGCATGAATGTTATCATCGATGGGTATGTGGAAGTTATTTAACATAGCTGCGGCGATTTTAAAATCAATGAACATTTTTGGTAGTGTTTTATTAAAATATTTATGCCGCAAAAGCTTGAAATCTCGTTTGAACCTCCCGTTCACCACTTCCACTACCCACCGGCATATTGTAACTGATCGAGCTTCATTACCTTGCTCTGTAGTTAACTGTGTCTCCCATCTGTCTTTAGATGGTGGAACGTAGGATTCATATCCACATGCTTCGATAGCCTCTAAACTGTCCCGGAAGCCGCGATCTAATATGAAGACATCGTTCGGTTGAAGAAAGCAATGTAATGGGTTTTCTCCATCATTCATTATGTCGCTCATGATGTTCGCATCGGTCTTAGTGGCAGCGTATGGTCCCAAAACATCGATTATATAGCCATTGGAACACACAAGTAAAAACGGCTTTAGCAAATTCTGGAACTTATGCAGGCTATAAGATAGACGCTGGAACAAGAAGTTCGAGCTTTTATTGATATATATATAAGTCCCATCGCATATCACGATAGCTTTATTGTTTTCTTCATTGCCAAATAATCCTCTTGGTTTAGTAAGGTTCTTTTCTAAAACGTCGTTTCTGTTCATATGGTCCACTCCCAAGTGTAATATTACATATTCATTTATGAGGCATTCGCGCACAATAGTTAATAAACGTTCCAGTTTTCTTCGTGACATATTAAATAACGTCGCTAGTCTTTCATCTGAGTCTCCGGTACGTAGTTTCGTAAGATATATGCCTAACGCAGTTCGAGGCTCCTTGCACCTCTCACTTAGTGACGGTGTTTGTATGGAATCAAACTGTTCGCAGTTGCGTCCTGTCCAAAAGTGCATATCCTCGTTGCTTAAAGCACCTCTCGTGTTGAAATCTAGCCTAGGTCCACGATTTAAAGCCATTCTCAACATGTCACAAACGTCACTAAACTGTTGTGCATTGAAGTTATGTGTGACATTGCAGAATTGAGGCAGCTCTTCCCAAGAATTGCTCTCAAGGTGTTGTCCACATACTCTAGCACCGTCTGGAATATATAACTTATATTCACAGAAAATGTGAATCTTGATCGTCTCTGGTATTCGATGGCGGGTTGTGTTTTGGCAGGTGTTAAAGATACAATGCCCTGGAGTGTTTGGAGCTCGAGTGTAGTCTGGAACCTGAAGTTCTCGTACATTCTGTTCTACTTCTGCAGGTGGTCTTCCTACAACGTTGTCAATTCTCTGCCAACATCGGTGACACACACGTCGTGTGTTGTTGAACTCCACCTGAAAATAGTAAAATACGATCTTGTTGATGTAATGTTGTATTTTTATGAAAATATTTAAAACAATGCGGGTTGTAGGCTAAAAATTCAGGGCTAAAGTCATAGCATACTTGTATTGTTTTCACATTTTAAGTAATGCAAGTAAAAAAATATCTTATGTATAGCCGAAGCGACGGCTTAGTGAATAGAATAGATAACAATATCAAACGCACAATAAGTGGTCAGAAAAGTGTTTCAATAATAAGAACTATAAACGTGCGAACTAAGTCATAAAAGGATTGTGAAAAAGCTGCACAAGTCATTATTGATATAAAGGAATGCCGCTCAGACGCAGGTATCTGGGATTACACGTGTTTTTTTTTCTATGAAGCGCGAACACTATTCTATTCTAAAAAAACACCCACAGCTAAAATAAATACGTGCAGTTGGTAGTCTACAGCTCGTTTCGGAAACGCATTTTTACACACAACACTAGGACAGTTCAATAAGACCTGTAAGTGCGAGTAAAAGGTCCACTTAAAATGATTTATGACTCAGTTCGCACGTTTCTAATGGCTCAAGTATAAAAATATAACATACAATAATATTATAAACAAACCTCTTCTAAAAAGAAAAATTGAAGCTGGTGAAGAGCGATATAGTTTAATGAAGTACTAACCTCCAGAACGGCGTGTTCTCGTATATATGCCACAAACTCGGGGCGCATTCTTGGAAGATCATCAGTCAACACGTGCTGTTGGTATCTAGCACGATGTAGGCCTCGCCGACACATCACACAGTTGCGATGTTCCTCCATAACGATGTTCCAAATCGAAAAACACAACAATAGTCCACAACACTAGCCAAGATAAACGTTTATAGCGGGTAACAATGTCCAAAAGGGGTAGCCGGGGTCAGTGATGAAAACGGTATAAGAAAGTACTAGATATGTAATAAACAGCAGCGGAACGTCGTCTCACGCACAGAACGATACGACGACTAATGAAGGATGCGGCACAAAAGGTTGTCCACTGGCACCGCGCACCGCCCACCCCACCCCTCGGCTGGTTCCCTATCCCCGAGTCACCGTAGTTTCAAAAAACAGAAATACACTTTACTTTACTTTACTTTTATAATATACTTTTTTATGTAAAAATACATATTTTCAAAAGTCATCACCATTATCATATCATATCACGAAATATTATGCATGAATAGTAACACAATATATTTCTCGTTTTAAATAATGTTATTTTACATTGTTATTTTTCGTATTTTCAACCATGATAGGTATGTAATATTACTGTATTTGCAATTATGATATTAACTAACTTTGGGGGCTTCCCGAGGTTTTCGGACAAGGATTTGGGACAAGTCGCCATAGTAAATATTTTTCCTGATTAAAAGATCTATCCAATGACGCCACAATGATTGCTATTGGAGCGAGTACCAAAATGCCCAATCTCCTTTATTCTGTTATTTTAACGATTAATCGATTTGAATTCAACTAAATGGTAATTTTAATTAAGAGCGGGTAACACCGAATGGAGTTGCGTCTGTCATGGCGGGCGACGTCGTGTCAATTCATTAAGTTGTTGACAGCCGTTGCACGTGGTGGTCACTCGCAAACCCATTGGCTCTAAATCGTTAATTATTGCTGCAATCCTTAACTGTTTAAGTCATTTAAGTGCCTGTAAAATTAAAATAGTGAACAGTCAACGCTACAGCGTATTTATTTCAACGTTTCAAGAAGTTTAACGCCCACTGTGTATTCCCGTGCTGACGAAGCCACGAATCAGCAATCAGATGCAACAGTCCGGCCTCCTGATATCCCGTTACATATATTATTGGACTTCTAAAAAATTAAAATATCACTACGACGCATGACGTAGTTTGAAACATCCTGTTATGAAGATGGAATCTAATGGACATGGAATGATCTGCTCGACTCGTGCGCTGGGTAGGTATCTTCTACCGTTTGATATGTAAACATTATTGACAAGATGTTTAATAATTCTAAAGCTTTGTTTATTTTTCTTAGTACCCATTATTTTAATTAAAGGTAACACATTTTTCACCCCGCCTTGAGTTATTTTTATGTCGGTTAAATTGATTGGACCACCTTTGTAAGACGATTAAAATGTCACGGTGTACAATTGTGGATCGATTTCGATCCACAAATTGTCGCACTGCTCAGGGGTAGTCTCATTTAAATTTTATTTCTTTTGCTTGGATAGTTTTTGCATTAGCTTCGATAAAACCTATTTAATCCACTTTGTGTATCTTGATGATGTGCTAATACTAAAGTCACTGTTGTCTACAGTAGTGGTATACGAATCAGTATGGGGTAGTACCAAAACTAAAAAATGGAAAATATTTTTTTATTAACGACCGACTTCCAAAAAAACACTACATACTTTAATTTCGGAAGTCGGTGGCAAAAAACTAAAATCCAGATCCAAATACAGAAGAGGAAAACGTTTTAATTGTATGAATTTAACAGTCTATGTACTTGACAGGCTTTTTGTAGGGTTTTTGGAAGACCTTCGCTATAATAAGCAAACAACATCTTGTTTTTTTATTTATTTTGACGATTTAATCGAACTTTAGTACTACGAAAGACATTTTCTTGCCTCGTGTATTCATTAGTACCGTGTATTTTCTACCGTAGCTATAATGAAACACAGTTTCCTTTGCAGAAATCGGGGCAAGGACTTAGTGTTCTTTGAGGGAAGTAATCCATTAACATACATTACTAGCTTTAGTCTGAGCACTGAGCGTACGGTTCGTATCTTGTTGACGACATATCGCACACCTAGATCTAAACGGAGCTAAGTCAAAAATTGGTAGTTTTTACTTATGCTTACCATTGAATTCCTTAACTCACTACCTATCGACAAATAAAACAGATTTAATAATATTTTTCTAGTACAACTTGCAAAGCAAATATGTATATAGATAACAAATCGTCGTACCTACAATTTTTTCAGTGCACAGGAACACGGTTAACAGTTTTTGACCTTTTCTAAAAAAAGAGCTTTTTTGAGTTAAGTCTGTTTAGATCTAAGTGTGCGATATGTCCAAGCAAAAGGGAATCATATGTATATGGGGAGTTAGGACTCGATTCCGTTCCTAACTTTATTTAAAAAGAGCTGCTTTTAACACTTTTATGGACCGATTGCACGACAAATCTATTTATATTCTAATAATTAGAAAACCAGCGTCAGACAGCATCTGTCTGGCATTAATGCTGAAATGAACCTTTTTGGCGCGTCCGTGAGGCACACACTGTTGTACCTAGTTTATTATATTCACTTTTTGTTATTTATTTTGTGTTTCACGAACTGTGTCCAAATAAACGGTAAACGGTATTCTTTCTAATAAATCTGAAGAGATTGTTTGTTTTTTGTTTGTTTGAACGCGCTAATCTACTACTGTGTGTAGAATTAGCAGCTGGATTTGATAAAATCTTTTTGAATTTGATAGCCTAATTGTTGAGTAAAGTTGTAGATATATTTATAGAAACTCACGCTATAACCCTTAGGAGCCGAGAAAAAAGTCAGATAGAATGCTAGGCGAAAACGAAGTAGGTTATTATCTACTTCGTTTACCGCGCTATTGGTGGGGGGGGGGGGGGGGCAGGCGCTGGGATGCGACATGGTGGGTCGGTAGCCGAAATTTCACGTAGTCGAAGTGGCAGGTACAATCTAGTCCTTAAATAAATACGTTTAACACTAAAGGTATTTAAGATATCGCTCAAAATCAAAAGTCATTTATTCAAACTGGCTGGTGTCAGCACTTTTTGAACGTCATAATTACATAAGACAGTCCCCCAAAACGCCCACGCTTCACCACTTCCTAGTGCTTTAGCTGTGAAGGAGAAGTGGCGCAACAAACTCCCCAGCAGCACAGCTTTCTTTTATGCTAGAAGAACTTGATTCTATACAATAGGTACGTAATTAACGTTACGAAACACAAAATTAAAATATTTGCCATATGCTCGGTTTCTGTCACTTGTTTGAAGATGATAGAGACAGAATGTTAATATTAATATGCCCACGTATTCTTAAATCATTAATAATAGAACAATGTTATTATTATGTCCAAGATTTCAAAGCCGATCATCATATCAGCCTAAAGACGTCCACTGCTGGACATAAGCCTCCCTCAAAAAGGGGGGATTTGCCATAATCGCCACGCTTGGCAGGCGGGTTGACGATCGCAATATGGTGGTCAAGTGCATAGAGAACGCTGCTGCCCATTCTCTAGTAAAGCAAAGCCGATAAGTTAACTAATTTGAAATTTCGTTTTTCAAATTTGTTTTATGTACCTACTACTATGCTATTCTAGGTAATAATTATGTAAATGGATACCTAGCAACTGCAACTGTACAAAGATTTTGTATCTACATTACTAGCTATTCTGTGCTGTGACCAGGTTTTCTTTTGCCCAAAGAATCAGCGTCGCCATAAAACGTGGCGCTGCTACCAGCCATGTAAATAACAATATATTTTATTCTATTCTTGTTTAGCGCTAAACGCGTTTAGTGATTTGTGGTGCAAGCTCGCCCTAAAAAGTCACAAAGACATTCATTAGTCGGCCAATTAGAAGCGTCAAAAGACTTGCATTCAATTGGTTTGGTATTAAGAAAAAGCTTAATTCTTAGTCAACATTGTGTTCGATGTCATCTTTAGCTATAGCACTATTTTTTTTTTCTATCACAACGTACAACAGCTTACCGTAGAAGTAAGCTGTTTTATTTACATGTATCCTTCTTTTGTTCATATCCTTTATTGTGCACACAATAATATTAATGAGATACATTGTATAAACAGAGCAGACAGTTAGGGGTAGGTGGGTTTTTTCTTCGTTTTGCAGTTATTGTTTTATTTCAATGGAGTATTGTAATTACTTTCGTTGTTTTTGTAGTTCGTCGTGTTTTAACTCTTAACGTAAGTAGGTAGCACTTATTCACAATAGCAAAATCTTCTTTAAAAGTTTTTAACACATGTTCTATAAATGATTTATTTGCACTAACTTATAAGCATAATATAACATTATCAGCGTATAATGTTCCCATTGCTGCTGGGACACAGGCCTCCTCAAAGTGAGGGGAAGTAGGCCGTTATCTATCACGCGGGCGCGATCTTCGATTTTTTGTTCTAGGATATCTATTTATTATTTATTTATTAATTTATTTAAAATTTTGAACATAACACCCTAACAGCTATAATGCGCCAATGCGATTTTACTACTATAAACAAAACAGTTTAAAAAATCATCATACATACATTATAAATTAACAAGAAATTAACATAACTTTGCCTCTAAATACTTTCAATGCACTTCAGTGCTACTTCTGTGAACCTCTTCAGGCTGCACTGAAATATGTGTCGTAGCAGTAAGGTTGATTTTCGTAGCACAAATGTTACCACTAATATACAGTTAACTGTACCATCGCCCATCCGAATTCTAATCACCAGACCGCAAAATTAGCTAGCTTCTTTCTTTAAAACTTTGCTAATTGTATGTAAATCAACGTCCATCTTAATTTGTAAACTACAGCAGTTTTCAAAGTTGCATATAATAAAATTAAACGATTGTAGCCAAGCAGAACAAGTAGAAGTAATTACCATGAAACTTTCTGTTCTGAATTAACAATAGAAATGCAACCAGTACGCGTCTAGTTGAAACTGGGACACTATTCTAATGGCGCATCTCTCATTTGCCATTCAACGGCTGCATTATTCAGTCGAGTGTCCATTTTATTTCATGGTTTTTTTAAATGTTTTACCTGTAGTGTTTTGTGTAGTTACAGTTCTGTCCTACTGGTTCTAGATTGTTGTTTTAATATTGCTGGTCATTTTACGAGGTTCAATACATGTTACGCATAATAATTATGTCTGATTTCTGTTAAGCAGAGGTATACCTAGAGTAGCCCCACATTTCACCTGTTATGTTTAATTCCCATCAGACAGGCGCAAATCACAAGGGTTTCTCTTTCTCCGTCCTCGGTTCGGTTCCCAGGTCATTCAGTGTTATAGTATTAATGATAATAATCTTTATTGACACAAATTTTACAAAAAAATAATATATGAATTCTCTAGCTCCTGCGTTAGTGCGCTAATGTAGAGTACCTTAATTACAATGTTACATCTATATAAATAAAAAGAAAAGTCCTGACTGACTGACTGACTGATCAACGCCCAGCCCAAACCCTCCAAGGGTTTGGGCTGCGCGTTGAAAGCTGAAATTTTTCACAGAGTTTCCCTTTATAATGTAGACAAGACTAAGGAAGAATTTTTCGAAATTCAACCCCTAAGGTACTTAAATTGGGGGATGAATGTTCCACGCGGGCGAAGCCGCTTACAAAAGCTAGTGTTATATATGGCAACCAAAAATTACAAAGCAAATCAAAAGTAAGTGTTTTTCCTTTAAGAATTTCTTAGGGAGTAAAATCTTCCAGGGCTAAAAGGCATTTTATGTGTTGACATTCAACATGAAAGTCAGAACGAAAACTAGCTGTCTTTACAGCGAAGTTACTTCTGTAGTTTTAGTTCATTCTGTATCCCAAAAGCAATATCTTCTAGAACTGAACTATCTCCTTTAAAAACGTAGTATTTATAAGTTTCCCACGTAACAAGTTATACCATTCTGCTTTGTCCTTTGCACTAAAAACGTGAAAATACTAAGTGATGCTTATGCTGGTTACAGAGTATGCTATGGACTAATGTAAAACAACTTAAAAATATATGGATATCCCGGGTCAACAAGAACCGATGCCTGCCAGTGGTGCGGGTTGTTCGAAAGAGATACCGTGGTCCCTGGCACACAGGCAACTGAAGGAACACAGGTGGGTTTTTGGTCAGTAAAAGTCTGACACTCCCGCCCGCTCCACCCAGAGCGGGATAAGTTATTTGATGATTTGCCACCCTCAAAATAATAATAATAATAATATATGGCTATAGTAGGTAATCATTATATCAGCCGAAAGACGTCCACTGCTGGACATAAGACTCCCCCAAAGGGGGTGTTTTGCCATAATCGCCACGCTTGGCAGGCGGGTTGGCGATCGCAGTATGGTGGTCAAATGCAAAGAAAACGCTGCTGCCCAGTCTCTAGTAAGTCCCTTAGTCGCTTTCTACGACACCCACGGGAAGAAATACTCGTAGGATGGTACTATTCTTTTACGTCCGGTACCACACAGAACAAGTAGGTAATACACACTGTGTCCCAACAGGGAAACATTATAGCCATCTATAATGTTTCCTTATTGGGACACAGTGCGGGTTGGTGGGTGTCACATGACTTCGAATTTTCGGTTCTAGGACACGTCCGTTTTCCTTACATTTTTTGATAGCAGTGGTGCTGAAAAACAAAATATGTGTCTGTCTGGCTTCGAACCCACAACCTACGACCTACGATACGGCATCAATTATATAGCGAAATAAGGCAAACTGTCATTATAAGGCTATGTGGTTATAGCTATAGACGCTATGCTATGTGCTATAAAGTTCAAAGTCGCTTTTGTCATATATGTGTATTAATGCCAACTAACGTAATATCAAATGGCATCAATTATACACAGTGAAATTTTAATGGTTGTTTTCCCGCGTCAGAACAACTTGCCATAACCCTTCTATTGACAGCTGTCAAATGAACATTTTTAGGACACACGCAGATGGCCTAGATTAGGTCACGCCCATTTTGGGTCCCCTTGCGTTTAAACCCCGAATTTTCGCTATTTTACCATGAAACTCATATTAAACTGTAACTGTTTCGGAATTTGTACAATATTTTCTATTCAGCGTAATGTAAACATGTAATTGGGTTTTACAAAAAAAAATGTATTTTTCAAATGAAAAACGAGTGTTGTCATTTTTCTCTCACTTTTATCATTCAAGGCCCCAGAAATGTAAATAAAATACAAATTTAAATAATAAAAACACTTAATAGTAATCACTATTACACTACAATAACGATTACATACTAAAAATATTACACCAGGCAGCCAAAGCATATAAAAAAGACGATAATCTTATCTTATGTTTACGCGACTCAAGTGTCCACTTAAAATTATTACGCAACCTCGACTCTCATTCAAGTTTTTTGCTTATCGACAATATGTCGCAGTTTGATTAATGTTTGTGTATTTATAATGAGTTCAAGACTGTTGCTAACTATAAAAAATACTTACAAGTGTTCACAATAAAGGGAAGTCGTAAATAAAACCCATCAAAAAGTCTATTGTTTACAACAACAAAGGAACACGGGCTGCGCACGTGCTTCACAAAAACGGGTTTTTTCTTATGAATTGCTTAAACGATTGCAAATGTGAAAACTATTTCAGAAACTACATTAAATTACCTCCTATTTAAGTGTTATAGCAAAGTTTTAATTTTTTCTAATAATATGCTATCTTGTCGAAAATTGAGCGATGACGTCATCGGCCTTGCCGTTGCTAGGCACTGTCTGGCTAGCAACGGAGGAATGAAATGTTAAAATTGCATTTTTTTGCTACTTTAATTGAATTTTCTTGGAAAACATTGTAAATTTATGGATAGTTTATGAAATTTTCTTACCGTTTTAATAGTATTTCAGCCATTTAATACAAAATACGTATACGAAAAGCCGTCGTAAAGATTTTACATCGCGCCATTTTTTCACTTCGTTGACTTTTTACCGTAAAATATATGCGAAAATTTATTAAAATGTATATAACTAATACATATATAGAAAGGTAATTAACTTTACTTACGTATTCATCATAGAAACCAGCACTTTCCCTTAAAATACACGAACTAGAACACTTTTATTGCACCACACAATGGACGACAGAACCAACTTTCAAGGTATGTCTTGCAATGAATACCGCGAACGTATACACTGATAAGTTGGTACAAATGAAAAAGAAATAGCTAGCCTTGTCTATCCTGATCATTTTAATACAAGAACGAAAGAGATATGTAGCTTAGTTCCACAGAAAAACGCAAAACAGTGCGACCACAGACTATCCTCTGTACCACGGCAGCTGTCAGTCAACAAATTTTTTTTATCTGCCGTGGCACGGCGTTTGATGGTATAGCGGTAAGGCAAACAGTCATTATAAGGCTATGTGGTTATAGCTGTAGATGCTATGCTATGTGCCGTAAAGTTCAAAGTCGCTTTTGTCATATATGTGTATTAGTGCCAACTAACGTAATATCAAATGGCATCAATTATACACAGTGAAATTTTAATGGTTGTTTTCCCGCGTCAGAACAACTTGCCATAAGGAGTACTTTCGAAGCATAGAGTAAAAGTAATAAAATAAAGATTTTTTTTTGTTTTAAAATAATTTAAAAAATATTAATCAACTCGATAAAACACTACTCAATATTAACACTAGAGGTAACTTGTAGGTACTACTTGAATCGCACGCACTGCCGACAAAGGGAACAGCGGTGCATACATATTTAAAGCAAAATAAACTTTCGCACGTGGTGATTTTTCACAATGGTTAATCTGCCATTTTTTGTTTCTAATATTTTATCAATTACCAAGACAAAACCATTTCGCTGCGGGAAAACAACCATTAAAATTTCACAGTGTATAGTGATTTAAGACAAACAGTTATTAACGGCTATGTGGTTATAGCTGTAGACGCTATGCTATAAGCTAAAAACTTCAAAGTCGCTTTTGTTAAATATAAGAGTACATACCAACTAACGTAATTAAGTGCGCCCTATCAAATGGCATCAATTATATAGCAAAATAAAAAAAACAGTTATTATCAGCTATGTGTTACTGTACTGTAGACGCTATGCTATGTGCTAAAAACTTCATAGTCGCTTTTGTCATTTATATGTAATAGTGCCAACCAACGTAATTATACAGCGGAATAAGTCGGGGCCACCACTGCACCCCGTAAAAATATCTTGTTAGCAAAAATAAATATGTGTACGGTTAAACATACAAAATAAATAGAAAACCATTTAGGTTCTGTATTTTTATCGTACCTATATGTTGCCTAGATAGAACATTGTTATTCTCAACACTGGAATCCCTTTGTATCTGTTTTTATTTGTTACATTACTGGCTGAATATGCCTATGAAATAACGTTTCAAGAAATATTCGTTTTATGTCGCTGTGTTGTGTTTGATTTGTATTAAGTCTCCAGCATTTGGTAAACTTCAAACGGCAAATTCATTCGGCAATCGTGTTTTTTTTTCTTTCTCTTTGAATGTTTATTAAATCATTTTTTTACAGACGCTGACGATTGTCTTTTTACAGCCTTGTGAGCTTGTGGTTAATTAATAACAGCCACTCGGATCGATCTGGTTAAGCAACGCTTGCCTCGGTTGGTCGGTGGATGGGTGACCATCTTTACATACCAAGACCCTTCCATGCCTCGAAATGCACGTTAAGCGGTTGATCTCGGCTATCATTTGTAGATCTTTGACAGTCGTTACCGGTCGTCAGAAGCCTGAAAGAGACCAGCCTTACCAAGGTTATTGTATTACCCAGTAACTGGGTTGTAGAGGTCAGATAGGCAGTCGCTCCATCTATCATAGTGGTATTCAGTTGCATCTGCTTAGATTGGAACCCGACCCCAACATAGTTTTTTTTTTTGACGGTGGGAAATCACCTAATAACTTCTCCCGCTCTGGGTGGAGCAGGAGGGCGTGTCAGACTTTTACTTACTAAAACCCACCCATCAGCCTGAGATTCCCGACGCCCAGGGCGTCTCCTGCGGAGGCTAGGGCCGTGAGGGCGCATATACTGCCTCTTCGCGAGTATTACTGCTTTGCAGAAGGAAGCGACGGCTACCCATGCACTCTCACTTCATACCATAACCTGGACCTGGGCCGGACGCGAGAGATCGCCGCCGCCGATCGCCTCCACAAGGACACGGCGGTGCTCCGCCCAAACCGGGCAGACCTCCACCGTATGCTCCACCGTATCCTCAGGGCGACCTTCGCAATGGAAACAACCGGGTGTTTCCTCCCACTTTAACCCCCAACATAGTTGGGAAAAGGCTAGACAGATGATGATTGAAAGTGTACACGTGCTTCTCATAGTTGTTTCTCAGCCTTTCAGAAGTGATTTCAATTTATAAAGAAATCGACGAATGAAATATTGGTTCAAACCAATGAAAAACGTGATAGTTCAAAGGTTAACTGCTAATGGAAATGTGCAAAAAGTATTTGAATACAAACACAAAATGTTACATAGATAGGTAAATATTTTTACATTACATTTAATTTTTTTTCAGAGTGATAGAAGGACGGGTTTGCTGTGTATCAAGTTCTGTATAAATCGTTCCACTGTCGTAGGGAAGACCTTGCCTTGAAATTTAGTATTGTTTTGTATTTTTTGACAGCACAATTGTGGTAGCTGATAGTTTGGCAGCAAAACTTTCTGTTGCAGGTTCGGGTCGCGTACTAAATTAATATTTTTGTGACTTTTAAATAGGTCTTGATATTTTAGATTAACCTTGATCATAAATACACAAGAAAATCAAGCAACGATCTCGAATCTTGAAAAAACACTTTGTAAGTGAAAAATAACCTTATTTTAGTTTTTGTCACCGACTTCCGAGTGTTCTTTCGGAAGTCGTTTTTTTTTTGGAAAATGTTTTTATTTTTAACTTTTTATTTATGGCACCTACCGCACACAGGAAGCAGCAGCATATCATCGAGGTACATAAAGATAATTAAAAACGTATTATCGAAGCTAAAGCAAAAACTACGGAAGCAAAGTTAAAAAAAAATATATGGGACTATCCATAAAGTATATTTTTTTAATTTACATTCTTTATTTTCGGACAACAATAATCCAGCATCCTGTATATAAGTACCCTATGTATATAAGTAGGTACCCTAACAATTAAAAAAGAATTTTCGAAATCGATCCACGATTGATATAAAAAAAACCATAAAGTTATGTATTTTAGACGAATTGCGAAACTCTTCCTTTTTGAAGTCGTTTAAAAACAAAATGGTTGTGTTCAAAAAAATGCGTAAGAGTACCTAAGCAGTGTTAAGCTAGGTTTAGATCTTATCTAAGCATTGCTAAGCCACGTTAAGTAGTTACTCGTAACACGCATAACGAAAGGACTTCATGTAGTATATTGTAAAATACCACGTGGGAAATGCAGACTAAAATAACTGTGATCGGCAGGAAAATGAATACCTATCCGACCCAAGGGCGATTCCGAAAATAATTCCCAGAATTCTAGAACAGCCCACGATATTATCGTGAAGTACCGTAATTGTAACGTTTCTCAGAACGTTCAATTTAATACAAAAACTTTCAAGCAAAATATTATTGGTTACAAAAACATGATAGGACTTATCCAATAACATTGAGCAACAGGCTTGAAACACTAGGGTTGCCGAGTTTCACTTTGGTATTCAGTTTCAGAGTATTTGTTGAGATTGCGTGGGCCTATCGTGATTGGAAAACTTGTAAATTCCTTGCCAAACTAGGAACAGGGAGGTGGTCCTGGGAATACTAAATTTAGCTTAGGGGCATCAAGGTAGCTCGCGTAATAAAATTTTTCATACATTTTCGCAATGGGCTGGTCTAAAGAAAGAACTTCATACAGTATATCGTAAAACACCACGTAGAAAATTTTCATTACACATCGCGCAGATACACACACGTTTTAAATATTAATAATTATGTCACTCTCTGTATTTTTCTTAATTTTTGTGTACTTCATAATAGGCGTAATGTTTAGTATAATTAATAATGTTATACTTATTGTCAGCTGTGAAGATACCTTAAAGTAAATAAATAAATAAAATTGAATTAAAATGAACTTTTAATTCCACGGGTTGCCCTAGCGCATCCTTCGTACATGAGCTGAAAGCAACGTCGTGGAGCAATGTAAGAAAAAAATTTAACCCTTTATGTATTTATGAATCAATAATTCATTATTCATAAGACAAGCATTTTTTTAATTCCCAATACTTACTACCCGTGGTTGACCTAAAGCAAAAGAAAACATTAATCATTCTACGCATTTTAATTAAGAAAGTAATACTGTTAACGCACTTAATACTGTTAACAACTTACCGTTACTTACAGTTAACGCTGAAAGAATACTATGTTTAGCATGTACGGTCACCAAAATAGATAAGTAACTAGTGTCGTTGGACATAGTTGAAGTTTAGTAAGTAACCGATGGATATTTTCGAATAAAATTTGATCTAATTGTTAGAAATCAAACAGTTAATTTATCAAATTAAATTTTATTCGAAAACTATCGGTTTCTTACTAAACTTCAACTCTATCTGACGGTCCTGGTTACTTATCTCTTTTGGTGACTGTACTAGAACCAAACAATCAAAGACGTGTGACATCCACCGACCTGCACTTGGCCCTCGTGGTGAATTACGGCCCACTCCCTTTCACAAAGAGGAAGCCTGTGTCACAACTATGGGAACGATAGAGATTGGTTATGTATTTAGTTGAATCTTTTTAGATTATATAATCAAGTTATTATTTATCCAGGGTTAGTTTTCAAGGCCTGCCAAGTTGAAGGGTGCAGTCTATATCTCTGACAAATTTCATGACGATCGTTTAAGCGGTTAAGGCGTTAAAGCGTGACAGACATACAGAGCTACATTCGCATTTATAATATTAGTAGGGATATGGTACTTATGATTAAGCTTTTAGGTTTTATCTCATTTCATATCAACATTTTCACTTTGTTAATTAACTACGTATCAGTAAATCAATGTTGTTCTTAATTTAATTACAACCAGAAATTGCATTATTTAATCAAGTTTCAATTAACAAGAGAACATGTGCAATTTTAGTACAAATTTATTAAAATTACGAGTGATTAACATAAACGTGAGTATCAAAACTACTCGGGTTAAGCTACGCTTGCCGCTGTTGGTCTGTGGATGGGTGACCATCTTTACATACCAAGACTCTTCGTGCTTCGGAAAGCACGTTAAGCCGTTGGATCAGGCTGTCATTTGTCTAGTGTGGGACGGAACACCGGGGTGGTTTTAGTCAGTAAGAGCCTGACAGACCCCTCCGCCCTCCCCAGGACGGAGGACATCCATGAGAATTTCCCCGTCATCAAAAAAAAGGCTGTCACTTGTGGATCTTAAACAGTCGTTATTGTTCGTCAGAAGGTCGAAAATCTGATAACCATTCTTACCAAGGGGTATCGTGTTACCCAGTAGCTGGGTTGTGGAGGTCAGATAAGCAGTCGCTCCATGTAAAATACTGGTATTCAGCTGCATCCGGTTAGACTGGAAGCTGACCCCAACATATTTGGGAAAAGGCTAGGCAGATGATGATGAGTATCAAAACCGTAAGGTGCCAACATAATTATGTACAGGCTTTTGTAGTTGTGGTACCTTTATTAATGTGTTTCTTTGGAACCTGTCCTCCAAAGGATAGCTACTAATCTGTTAAGAGCGCACGAACGTTTGCGGCTAATTGAAGATTGGCTCAGGCTAGAATGGGGCGGTTTGTGCGCTAATTTAGGTATACAAAAACACATTTTGAAAAATGAAAAAGTTATACAAGACATTTTGTTTTGTTATTATAAAAAAAACTGATGACCTACCGTGAAGTATTTTCACCGTACGGTTTATTTTGTTTTTTTAGAGATTACCTTGGATTTTTTTGTTTCGAGGAAATTACCAGTAATCGTGTTGCTGAAGTGTAAAATAGAGTGAATACTTAAAAATCTTACAAATTCATCATCATTTCAGCCGAAAGACGTCCACTGCTGAACAAAGGCCTCCCCCAAGATGATATTTGTCGTATGGCCCAAGTTATTGATAACATCACTGATACCTTTATAATAAATGTAACCAGCGACATTGAATTTCTAATTCAGATGGAAAAAAAACTACATCTCCAAGTTGTTTTATTTTAAATTACCTCAGCACTGAGAAACAAAATATAACAAATTCTACAATTTTTAATAGTGCATATCATGTTTTTAAGACAAGGTATTAAATTTTTAATAAAAAAATTGCATGTACCTGAGTACATTATTTTAAGTTCATTCAATTTCGTTCATTCTTACACCAACTCACTATTTTTTTTTTTGTCAAAATCTGGTAACCCTTCAACTGTCAATTTACTGAGTACAATTAAAAGTCGAACTATACGTATCGTTTCCTCGGTACGCTCTATTTAGAATAAGAATTTTATATTTAAATCTCTTCAATCTGTTTTTCTGTTATATAAAATACCTTAATTACTACACACAATCATTTAAATACCGACAGGTCGCATATTAATACAATGAATATTAATTCCTAAATGTTTCGTAATTACACTAACCACTGTTTGCCTCTGCATCATCCAAACATTGACTGGTCGAAAATGCCTATGATATTAAGTCTGCTTCTGAACATTTCTGTGTTTGCAGTATTAAATAAATAAATACTACTACACATTTTTAAACGCCACACACGATCTCAATCCAATCTTGGCGTCTCTGAAAAGTAATCAGATATCGCTTCTGCTCTGAAAGTAATTGAAAGTGTCTAAAAACATTCCATCCCGGTTCAACTAATTCATTGAAACAAATAGATGGCTTTGTCAAGGGATTGACTGAAGATAAAATTACTTACAAGATAGATTTTATAAAAGCGTGACCTTTCAACATGGATAAACAGGATAAAAATATGTACTTAAGTATCTTCCGTGGTGCTCAGAGTGCGCGGGAGCGTCAACGATACTTTGAAGCCTTAGTGTGAGTTTCATTTAACCATTTCGAACAAACGCGTCGAGCGCGTTTGGCGCTCCGATTGGCCCTGAACTGGTGACGGACCAATCGGAGCGCCGAACGCGCTCGATGTGTTTGATCGAGATGGTTAAATGAAACTCACACTAAAACCACTGAAGGTTGGGTGCATGTAACATGTGTATGTACCCGGTGCGTCAGGTGAGTGCAACAGATATATCAATAAAAACGAATAAATCTTGAAGGAACAACGAATAAAGATAAAGATAATTTTATTTTGCAAATATAGGGAACATCAAACGTTTGCAAAAAACATGAAATAGTACAGCCATGTAAACATTAAATGAATGTTAGGAAACATTTCTTGTTCCTTCAACAGTAACGGAATTCTCAGCGATACTAAACTTTGACTGTTATAGTAAACTAGCTTTTGCCAGCGATCTGCGCGCGTAGAAGTCAGTATTATTTATAAACCTTCCTCTTGAATAATTCTGTGTATTCATGAAAACCGCATTCAAATCCGTTACGGAGTTTAAAAGATCTAAGCGATACAATCACGAAACGTGACTTCGTTTTATACTATGTAAAGAAGATAAAGATTGTGGCAGGTAGCCAGCCCATTTGTGGAGTACTAAACAACTAGTTTTCTTGAGTAAATTCTTGCAATTCTCGTGAAGGGTGAGTGTATGTATTTACCAGTTATTTCAACTTTCCACAAACTTTCCATAATTAAGTGATGGCCGGGACTAATATGATTGCACAAAGTCCATTGACATTTCCGTTTACGTGAATACATTTATGGGAAAAGTTTAGTTTATTTCGGTTGACAATAAACTTAACCTTTTAAAGGACAGAAAGGAATAGTTGACTAGTCTAACTCTAAGGTCGATTAATTATAAAAAAATTAAACTAACTATTAACTAGTAACTCAATATTTTTTCTTCTTACTACAGATGGCATGTAGTCATGTTTCTAGTGAGATGATGAAGCAGCCCTAGTGTCCGTAACACAGATTAATTCCTAGGATAGAAATGGGTTTTGCTCCGTTATCCACTGTCATATTCCTATCTGTCAGTAATGAGGTAGTATTTAAAATATCCTGTACTCAAAGTTTTTCAAAATAATTTTGATTTGATTTGAACTAATTGGGTAGTTCCAGGCGCTGTACAAATTTGTTGAAGGGATAAGTCTGTAACACAATGAATACCGACTAACGGATTATCATTCCCCTTTGTTCCTGAATACAAGGCTCATTACTCGATAACTATAAATGAAATGTCTTCTAGGGTAATTACAGCAGCCCTTATATGTCTTCCAAAGTCGACCTTTCAGCAAATGACCACCGATCTCAAATCAACTTGATAAACAGCTCCCAATTTCCCACGACATAAAATTTACGGATCATGTCACATAAACCGTCCCTAATAATCCCTTATCACCAGAACTTAAGTCCTCGAATAATTAAACAATGACAAAATCTATGACCCTTATAATAAAGAAATAAAGTCTAAAATAGAATGGCGTGTATATGAGATTTTATTAAGAGTCAATGAATGGAGCCGCTCGTTGGCAATTTACTTCGACAATACCTAAATAATTAATTTCATTGGCGTTTGGAAGTGAAAGAACCCTCATTTGCACTTTACTTCGCAAGTTGGTATTGGATGTGGATTCAATTTATACTCGCTAGAATAAAGAAACTTAGATGAATAGGATATTAACGATGTTGATGAAAGAACATTTTTTCGTGTGTATCCATCCTTTTATATTCTTAGATTGAATAGGTAGCAATAAAAAAATACAACCAAAGCTGCTAACACACGGACAGCCCATAAAACACAAATACATATGTAGGTAAGTGAATGTATCACCTACTTAAAACTTATTGAAGACTTCTCTCTTATCTTTTCAGTAAAAGTATCAACTGACATAATCATGACTCAAAAATGATCGTATCGTAATCAATAGGGTATTTTACTCTATAAGAGAAAAAATCTAAAAATATATTATTGAGATAGATCAGGCAAAAAGCAGTTGGAAAATATTGGTTTTAGTTCATGAAATAACAAAATCAATTCAAAGATTTCCGTTGTTTTGTCTGCTTTTGAACACCATGAAATAGTAGCCGCCATGTTATCCTTATCACGTTATATCGTACTTTCATTATTTTCCTAACCAAAGTAATTTTTATTGGAAGAATATCTTACATTCAGGAACAGAAAACCAACGATAAGTAGAATAATAACTATATTTTTTATAAACAATTTTCATACAAAATATCAGCGCTTTGTTTACACAGCAAACTGACGTCATACCCACAGATCAATATGGCGACCATTGCGTACAGGGTTTTCGTCAAATTACGCGCGAAATATGAAGATGTAAAATTTGAATGCATTTTTACACGCTTTATATTAGCTTCACTTGTATGTTTGTTTGTATGTATGTTTGTATGTTTGTTTGTAATCAAGTCCAAAGGAGTCGGTCCTTTGGACTTGATTTTGACCCACTTCAAACGGTCAGATTTAATTTAAACTTTGTAGACTTATCGAGGACCGATGACAATTCAATAATTTAAAAAAAAACAAAAAAAAATCTGAAAAATCACGCTTTTGTAGATAGCAGAACTAAAAATTAGAAAATAAATAATAGTTAAAAAAAAACTAAAAACACGCTTTAAAAACCAAACTAAAAAAGTAGAAAATAATTTCAAAAAAGCGTGGGGTGCTCGATATTAATTGATTATAAAAATACCTCAAACAGCACCCCACGCTTTTTTGAAATTATTTTCTGCTTTTTTAGTTTGGTTTTTAAAGCGTGTTTTTAGATTTTTTTAAATATTATTTTTATGGCAATAATCGATTCAATAAAAATGTTGTGTTTTTTTTTTGTGGTTTATTACAGCTCTAAACAAAGTCGAACAATTAAAATATTTGGGCCACTGGGTCACTGAGGACCTTAAGGACAGTGTGGATATTGAAGGGGAGTGCAGGGCGCTGTCTGTCCGATGTAACATGTTGGCCCGCAGGTTTTCACGGTGTACGAGGACTGTCAAAGTTGCGCTTTTTAAAGCGTACTGTCAGTCCTTTTACACCGCCTAAGGGTTAGCTATACACAGCGGCACTTATACTAGCAAACTATGGTTGTAATCTGTGCTGTGCTGTGGGTCCCATCCCATAGCATAGCATCATGCTGAGTGGAAGCCTTCTTGTCACAGTCACGGCGTGCAGCTGCCGATTATTTATCTTCTTTATGCCTATGTATAAATATCTGTGTATGTATCATGTTTTTTTTTAAATGTTAATTATGTCATCTTTTATATGCACGTGTTTTTGTGACAAATAAATCTATTTTTCTTTCTTTCTTTCTTTCTATGGTGAATCCGAAATAAATGATTTTTATTTGTTTTTTAATTTTTTGATTAGCATCTTAGAATCTAACTAAGACACTTTTTAAAAATGGGTGTAATACCCTATTGTTGAGCCCATTTCATTGGATTTATTTGACAGTCAGATAATCGAACCGTCTAAGTTCAGCTGCACAGATATTATTCAGCCAAGACAGATCATGTGTCGAGATTAAGACATTGGCTAATCCAATTGTGTTGGTTGGTGGAACGTACAATAAATCTGCCGTGATAATTAGCTCTAGCTAATGTCTTGAGAGTATTGGAGTATCTATCTAGATGGAAATAGGTAGATTTCAAAAGATAGTGACATGTAAACTCACGTTTTTGTTGTGAATGTTGAAGATTTTATGAGACGAACGGATGAAAGGATTGGTAATTAAAAGTTGTACTTTTCTATTGATTATTTTGTTATCTTTTCGTTCATTGGTTCTTATTTTCTAAATTTATCGTGTTCTATTTTTTAACCAACGACGCGAAAACGACGGGGTGTTATAAGTTTTACGCGTCTGTGTGTGTGTGTGTCTGTCTGAGGCATCGTAGGTCCCGAACGGATGAACCGATTTTTAAATTAAAAATTTAAAAAACCCCCGACCCAAAAAGATACTCCAAAAATTTAAAAAATATATATTTATTGGCCTTTTAAGTTTTAGGTAGTATTTTGATCAAGGCATTGTCAAGTCGGGGGACGGTCAATAAAAATGCCAGAATTGGCCTAACAGTTTCATTACCCGTCCCCCGAATTGACAATGCCTTGATCAAAATATTGCCTAAAACTTAAAAGGCCAATATACATCGTGACATTTTAGTCGTCTTACAAAGGCAGCCCACTTCATGTATCCAATGACTACTATAGATTTAAATAAATAAAAAAAAAAAATTTTTGAACATAATTATGAGCGATTAAAAAAAAAAAAATATCATTCACAAATTATAAGACGCATGACGTAGTTTGAAACAACCTGATATGGAGATGGAATGAATAATGGAACGTAATAGTATAGGTATGTTCTAACCCTTTGATACGTAAACATTACTAACATTGGGCACGCCACGATTGCGGCGGTAAGTCCCCTCTTTGAGGAGTGGCTTGAGAGGCGGCATGGCATCCTCACCTTCCGCCTGACACAGGTCCTCACCGGACATGGCTGTTTCGGGAGGTTCCTGTTTCGGATAGGGCGGGAGGAAACGCCCGGGTGTTTCCATTGCGAAGATCACCCAGAGGACACGGTGGAGCATACGGTGGAGGTCTGCCCGGCTTGGGCGGAGCACCGCCGTGTCCTCGTGGAGGTGATCGGCGGCGGCGATCTCTCGCGTCCGACCCTGGTCCAGGTCATGGTACGGAGCGAGAGGGCATGGCTGGCAGTCGCCTCCTTCTGCGAAGCAGTTATGCTCGCAAAGAGGGAGGCGGCGCACGTGAGGGAGATGCAGTACATGCGCCCTCACAGCCGTGGCCTTCGCAGGAGACGCCCTGGGCGTCGGGAATCCCAGGCTGATTCCCGGCCACCGTAGGCACGGGCTTGCGGACGGCGAGTAATGGGTAGCTCGCTGTCCGGTAAGGACCAAGCCCGGGTCGACGGCGCGTTGTGTTCCACGCGCGCCTCAAAGAGATGTCAGCAGCAACAGATGGGGCCCGCAAGGGCCGATGCCTGCCTGGGGTGCGGGTTGTTCGAAAGAGATACCGCGGCCCCTGGCATACGGGCAACTGAGGGAACACGGGTGGGTTTTAGTCAGTAAAAGTCTGACACGCCCTCCCGCTCCACCCAGAGCGGGAGAAGTTATTTGATGATTTCCCACCCAAAAAAAAAAAAAACATTACTAACATGGTATTTCATAATTCTAAAGCATTCTTTTTTATTCTTTGTACCTATTTTCTTAATTAATGGTAACACTTTTTTAATCACGCCTGTAGGTATTTTATGTATCCGACATTGAGTGGACCACCTTTGTAAGACAATTAAAATGTCACGATGTTTATATTTTTTTACTTTTTATAGTATTTTTTTTGGGTCGGGGGTTTCTTTATTATAATTTTGTTAAAATTATACTGTACACCGCGTATTATACGTGTGCGTATATCTTAAATAAATACAAATTCATGCTGTAATGATTATGTGCTTTTGGCAACACAGAGTTTAAATGCAGTGTGGCTGACAGCCGGTAAAGTTAATGAAAACATTGTTTGCAGTTTTAATTGAAATTCAAAATTCTAGTTTTTCACCTGTGTTATTTAATTAATCTACGCCACATAGCCAACGCATTTATAAGTTACAAATGGTTTTTATAAAGTCATATTATTACAAAAAAAAATTATTTTAGATACTGAACTCCACTTCATCTGTTACATCTTTCGGAAAAGCATCTCTAAAGCTGTCAAGACCCTTTTTTAACCCCCGGGGCAAAAAGAGGGGTGTCATAAGTGTGACCGCTGTGTGTCTGTCTGTGGCATCGTAGCTCGCGAACGGATGAACCGATTTTGATTTTGTTTTTTTTTGTTTGAAAGGTGAATTAGTCGAGAGTGTTTTTAAACATGTTTCATCAAAATCGGTTAAGCCGTTTGAAGATTATCAGCTCTTTTCTGGTTGATGAAGGGATTTGAGCATCTTCCAAGGATCTGATCGGGTCAAAATTTGGTATACTATTACTTCAATGATATTAGACGAACAAAGCAACCTAGAACTGATGCTGCAGCATCACCTGGAATTTCCAGGATAACCCAACTTCGTCACCAACAAACAGCAGAAGTATCCTGTTTGGGCTCATTAAAAAGGTCTCAATAAATAGGTTAGAGATAAATGGTGATCAGGGTCTGATGATGGAGTAGTAACGAGAAATGAGGATAAATTATGAAAAAATTTCACTGTGGGAAACACACATGGACCTGTGTCGATTGTAGCGTGTTTACTATTACTATAAAACAGCAGGAAATGAAATTACATTTTTTTTTAAACCCGACCCAATCAAAAACCTCTAAAAAGTAAACAAATTAAATGTATTCGCCTTTTAAGTTTAATAAGAAGTTGTAGGTAATATTTTGATCAAATACTGTATACTTCCGTTGATCTAGATTTGGCAAGAAGTAAAATTTCACAGCACAAGTAAAGGAAAAAGTTCGAATAATTCGAATATTCGAATCCGAATATCCGTTAATTGTAGTCTTATCACATGAAAAGGTTTTTTTGCGATTACAATGTTACGGTTGCATTTGGAGGATTGACCGTGACGTAGATGAGACTGGGAGTGTGGCATACGTATGAGAGATTTTTTTTTCAATTACAATATCAGGTTTGTCCTTGGGTTACATTTATCCCAAGCACATAGCCCATCAATACGCGTGGTTCGACCGTCCGACACGCACATAACCTACTTTTCTAAGCCAAAATACTGAAACTATCTAGCCGAAAATTTACCAGGTAGGTAGCTAAAAATAGAAAGTCCATCACTAAAACAAATTATATACAAACATTTGGACTTCATAATAAATTGCCCCGGGTAGTGTTGTAACATGATGGAACTTTCTTTGAGCAAGAAAAAGCTTTTATACAAACATGACACATTACGTTATTACCCACTAAGTACCTACTGCTAGTGCTTTAGTTATAAACTTATAACATATTAACTATGACATTTTACTTGAAATAAGACGAGGAACTGGCCCTTCCTTAACTTCAGATCCTCCTTCAATTGAGGAAGTCAGTTCGGATGTGAGGAAGACAATATTGTCTTATAGTATTGTGTTTTCTGTGTTCCAATATCTGTTTCGATATTTGTTTTGAAACAGATATTTACACGATGTATTAAGTGCGAATGTATAGAACGTTTTTCAGAGATCTCCTTTTTCTGGAGGTGGAATTATCAAAGCCACAATAAATGAACTCGAATACCAATCTGTAATACTTGCTTCAGTATCTAAATGCATGTGTGGCCATAAAATTTTCCACCTTGCATTGTTAAACATGAAAAAAATATGTGGGGTCGGGGGACTCCCGTCAGAAACGAAGCTCAAAATCAAAATCCAATATGGCAGCGACGGAATTTTTAAAATAACGAGTATCTTAAAAAAATCGTAGTCGCCTTCTTGGATTTTCATTTAGATCACTCTATTGGCTTTTTAGCACCCTCGAAAACCATGAAAACGACACTCATGAAAATATATTTTTAATTTCTGCAGCTGCCATCTTGTATTTTATTTTCTATTATAATTTTATAATAAAAAGTAGCATAACGCTTTTTCGTAACGTGCCGAATTATACCATTTTACACCTACCGCAAGCTGCATCAAAGAACGTCGTTCCAATAAATGTCGTCACTCGCTATTAGTGAACTTTCACCTTTTATTTTCCTATCGCGTTTCTTTCAGCCAAGAGAAGCGGCCAAGAGCTTTTCACAACTTTTAAAATTTAATTTGTAACATGATACTTCGGAGTCAAAATACTTTTTCATTTCTTATTTATTGCCCGTTGGGTTTCTAAAAAGATCGAATGAGCCCTCGAGAGCGCAATAAAAGAAAGTGTTGATAAATATTTTATCTACAATCCATTGTTTATTTAAAATATTCGATTCGTTATTTATGAGTTCGTTTAGATGAGAGTAATGTAAAGGATTTCACATGATTGGAATGTTGTTGGTGAAAGAAAAAGGTTTTTGGAAAATGTATTACGTTTACAATTTTCCTTCCCTAAATTAGCCATGTAAATCATCACAATATAGTAAAACCTATTTATAGGTCATTTTGTATCTATGGTTCTTTTTTTAAACCCAGATAGTAATTTGACAGGCATAATGTCAAACTTCTACAGATACTAAAAAGCAAACAAAAAAAACCCGAAATGTCAGATTACTATCTGAGCTTAAATAAAAAAACGAAATGAGTTAAAAAAATTACTTTAGGTCCCTACCTACGAGGTGCATTCAATAAGTACCTAGCCTCATCGCCAGAGGGCGCTATAGTTTCAAAAGAGTTTTACCATAGTGTAGCACATTCTTTTTTCAAATTTTCATTCCAATCCCTTCATTTGTTTTAATTTGACAACTTATGGAAGCGAACGTGTCGATCGGTTTTACAAAAATGGAAAAAGAGCAATATCGTTCGGTGATTCGATTCCTATTTTTGGAAGGGAAAACGCGCATCGAAATCAAAGAGCGCTTGTATGCTGTGTACGGTGACTCTTCTCCATCGATGGCCACCGTCAAGAATTGGTTCAACGAGTTTGCACGTGGCCGTACGTCGGTTTTTGATGAACCACGTCCAGGTGCACCGAAAACAGCTGCTACGGAGGAAAACATTAAAAAAATCCATGATCTCGTATTGGCAGATCGCCGATTGAAGGTTCGGGAGCTAGCTGAGACTGTAGGCATTTCAGAAGGAACAGTGCATCATATTCTTCACGAGGAACTCGGCATGAGAAAGCTGTCGGCGCGATGGGTGCCGCGTTTACTCACACCAGAAAACAAGCGCAACCGTGAGACCACATCGGAGACGTGTTTGGCGCTGTTTAAGCGGAATCCAGCAGAGTTTTTGCGTCGTTTTGTGACCGTCGATGAAACCTGGATCCACTGGTACACACCAGAGACCAAGGAGCAATCAAAACAATGGATCCAGACCGGGGAACGTGCTCCAAAGAAGGCGAAAACTGTAAAATCGGCCGGAAAAGTTATGGCATGGATTGCTATGATATGGATTCACAAGGTGTGATCTACATCGATTACCTCGAGAAGGGTAAAACAATTACAGGGCTTTACTATGCCGATTTATTGGGCCGATTCGACGCGGAATTAAAGAAAAAACGACCCCATCTGGCGAAGAAAAAAGTGCTGTTTCACCACGACAACGCACCGGTTCACACGTCTGCCGTTGCCATGGCCAAATTGGTCGAATTACGCTACGAATTGCTGCCCCATCCACCGTATTCTCCAGATTTGGCCCCTTGTGACTTCTTTCTGTTTCCTAATCTGAAAAAATCACTCGCCGGGAATAGATATGGATCGAATGAGGAGGTCATCGCCGCCACGGAGGCCTATTTTGCAGAGTTTGACAAAAACTATTTTTCGGACAGATTAAAAAAGTTGGAGCATCGCTGGGCTAAGTGTATCGAACTAAAAGGAGACTATGTTGAAAAATAAATTCCCACTTTTCCAAAATTTTCGTTTACTTTTTGTAGGCTAAGTATTTATTGAATGACCCTCGTACTTAAGATCACGTGAGGGAAGAAAATAATAAAAGTATTGTTATTTCAAACTTTTTATATTTCTGTGGTGACTACGTTTACCATATCACTAACGAGAGATACTTTTTATTTGTTTCGTATTAAATCGTTGTAAACGAAACATTTTACAAATTTTAAGATTCCACACAAGTATGCCAGGCTTGAGTCTTTCCTAAATAAACTCAGGAACAAACATTCTACAAGTTTCCACAGTCCCAATGTTCAGTTTGAGCCAAACAAACACACCAACAATCGAGCCAGTTCTTCTTACCGTAAGCTGACCACGTTCTTCATTTCCTACTCCTTACAATACAGCCCCGAAACTCATTAAGGATCGGCGAACGAGAGCAAAAGTTTTTCTTATCTCGAGTGAAAGTTAATAAACACGCGAGTACTTGGCAGAGTGATTAGGCTGGTCATTCAAGGATTTCAGCTTCGTCTCTTACCATGTTTATTTGATCTATGTCAGGGAAATGGATTACTTTGGCGGATGTTGATAAATTCATTTAAAATTCCGTTAAAAAACAAAAATCCACGAATTTCTTGTTTGCAGATTTTACATTTCAATTGATATGATTTTTACCGGGGCCATGTTATTATTTACTTAATTAATTAAAAAAAAATGAAGGGCTTTTATCAGTTGTATGAAATATCTACAATACGGTTTTAGGGCCCAATCACGCGTACCATAACCACATCACAACGCCAATAAGAAAGAATAATATTTTATTTGGGACACGCACAAAAAATGCAAGCAGCGCTGGTATTCTGATAGGGTGGATGGGCGCTAATTTGTATGAAAATGAATATGTGGCCGTCAAAATCAATCGTGTGGGCGGTACCGATCACATCAACGTCACGTGATCACGTCGCATCCACAACGCACCTAACAGAGAGACCGCGCACTAGCGGCAAGCCACATGGTAAACAAAACGATCTGTCTATCTGCAACTTTACCTGTTGTAAGCTGTTTGTTGTTAACTGTAGCACATTTTGTCGTTGCGGTGTGGTGCGATTGTGGTACGTATGAACCCCCCCTTACGTAATGTATCAATCTGCAATAAAATACTTTCGCTAATAATTGTACCAAAATTTGCTATTTTGTGCTCTAATTTTTTTTCGATATTTGTACAATATTATCTAAAAAATACCCTTTTTGAAGTCAATATCACTGTCTATGAAAGGTAGGGACGAGAGTATTATACTTCACAAAGAAAGCTCTCAAAAATTGCTTTTAAAAATATTGTTATTCGTGATCGTTCGATATTAGAAGTTCCCATAATACATTTTATAGGTCGACAATTTGGCTTCTGTATTTTAGATTGACGACTTACAATTTGGCCTTGAAAAAGATTGAAGCGATACAAATATGAAATAATATTATGCACAGTGGTGTCACTGGACATAATAGGTACCTACCTATTATATCGAAAAATATTTACTTTATATTGTTACGTCAAAAGTTATATCAGTTCGCTTTGTTGTCTAGTTGTGACGATGAAGATACCTAGATATTTTTCCCACAAAGCCTTGAAATTCAGATTTTATTTGTTGATAGTTGTCTTTGACAGTAAGAATATTTTTCATATTAGGTATATACACACATACATAAACTCACTCCTTCTACCCATGCGGGTAGGCACCACGCACAACACACACACACACCCTTGTTTGTAGACACCCTTACGAGGACCTTGTTAGTCCTAGACGGAACCGAGGGCCCTTCAAAAACTGGTTGAAATGCCTCGTTGGCCTTTTAGAATAAGATAGAAAGTGATAGGTGAGTAAATCTATAGTGATGAGCTTATTGGGATAATGCTATCTCAACATTTTTCTGTAAGAATTTCGGCTATCATACTGAGGACCTGAAATACACAGCTAAATGTGACCAGCGATGCACATACGAGGACTTTGTGTAAGCCAACCGAGGACCTCTTACGTAAGCCCTGCGACGTCCTTCCGAGGACGTATTTTTACACAACATTTCTTATAGCTTGTACAAAGTGCGGACGTTGTGTTAGACTTTATATAACTAAACCTAGGACAGTTTTTCGCGTAGAACTTGTACAAACCGAAGACCTGGAAAATCTACCTACCTAAAACATTTTACGTGTAAGACAATAATTATATCAATGTAAGTAGAATGTTCCGATTTATTTCTTTCACACTTTTTCGAAAATGAAGTACCAAGCGAGGTCGAAGAGGATTACGTATCAAAGATTGCCGAAAGAAAATTAACGACTTTATTTTGTTAAACACTCGTGATTGTTGCTTTTAACGTAAACAGTAGGGATGAAAAATATTGTCCAACATCGGTATTTAACCGTATTACTCATAAAATTGCTGGTATTGATTACGCGGGTCCTCGCTTCGAAAAGGGTTCGGTCGTGCCTTGTGTATACATACGCACGTCCTCGCATGGTACTTAAAACGAACACACAACACACGCACTCACACAAACACACCCGCACACACACGGAACGCCTCCTGCTACGATCCTTACATACTTTTATTGCTTCGCTTACAACTAAGTATTTGGTCATATATGCACGCTGGTTGTGAGTAGTATGGATCTGACCTTTCTCACAACACCAGAAAAGGTCACACGGGATATGTTCTTCTAAGGCGTCCCCTCCCGGCGTTTCCACTCAATTCAATTAATCTGTGTAGCCTTTTACCAACTATGTCAGGGTTGACTTCCAAAATAACCAGATGTACCTGAATTCCAGTATTTTCTATGGAGTGACTGACTATAAGACCTTCATCTGCCTTACGTATAATTATTGCTAGTCGCCGTTCACTCATCCTCTCTATGTGACCAAACCATCAAAGCATACTCTTTTCAATTTTTGTCACTACATCTCTTTTTTCCGTTGCCTCATCACAACATTCCTCACACTAACATTAATAGTTACACTACATATGCTTCGCAAGGAACGCATTTCTTCTTCATCTTATATATAAAATTTCCATGTCACAATGTTAGTTACCGTACTCCTCCGAAACGGCTTTACCGATTTTTACCAAATTTTATATGCGTATTCAATAGGTCTGAGAATCGGCTACTATCTATTTTCCATACCCCTAAGTGATAAGGGTTGTTCACCCTAAATAATTTATAAGTCAAAAGAACGTTTGCCGGGTCAGCTAGTTTTTCTATATAAAAGCGCAGGTACCAGTACATCATCGTGTGCAACCAGTCGAGCGTCTTTGAAATCGACTAGTTGGTCACAATCGCATATATAGCAATATTAACTTTATTTCTCGCATTTTCTCTCCTTTCCAGGTCTTATTCAATCTTTCCATCTCTTGTTAATAGGCTCCGCAAATATTAAAAAAAAAAATCACTTGCTCCAGTTATCTATGTCCAAATAATAAAGTAACAAAACCAAAACTGTACATTAAATATTTTTGAAAAAAGGTATCGTTACGAAATGTGGGACGAGTCTGAATTTTTGTCCGTTTATCTGGTCGTCTGGATGCATGTTCCGGGCTGGCGTAAAAAAGTTGAACGGACTGGGATGAAATTTGGCACACAGACGCGATATTTTATAACCTGGATTAACACATAAAGGTAGTACGTGACCGTGGAATATTTTCCGTTATCCACGCTTTCGAAGCTGAAGGCAAAAGCTAGTTTGCAGATAATATAATATGTCAATTTTAACAGAATAATTTTCACTAAAAAGAAAACTAAACATGACATGAAAAATTCTAAGCTCTGCTACGCATGCATAACTCTATAAAATAGGTAATTAGACTACTGAGGTCTTAAAACATTGTTGCTTAACTACAAGATCCAAAGTTTTATTTGAGTTGGTGTAAATTAGACTGTCAACAGTCAGTAGAAAATAACATTTACGTTTAGTACTTAATATTGGGATATTGATCTCAGTATAAACCTAAAAGACCTCTTCGGATTTAATCAAGGATTTACGTAAACCTAATAATTGACTTGGTTTTCGAATACTTCTTCATTTTGACTACTTGCATAATTAGCCGATAATGTTCCCTCTGCTGGGACACAGACCTCTTGATGTAAGGGACTGGGCCGTAATCCACCTCGTGGGTCCAATGCGGGTTGGTAGATGTCTCATGTCTTCTAATTTTTGGTTCTAAGACATGCCGGTTTTCTCAGTCTGTTATACGTAAATGTACAAGTAAAGTGTCTGTCAACTGAACTCAAAGCATTTATTTCAATTAAACCATTTACAGGCACTTTTGAATTGTCAAAAAGTCGATCAGTTGGAAAGTTGAAGCTACTTGCCCATTCCAAAACGTAGATCTCTGTGGAGAAGAACGGGAAAGAAACTCCACGGACACTCTTTTAAAATCAAGTTGGATATTACAAAATCTTGGGTAAATTATTCTTGTTGCTTCTGTATGTGAGAACAGTGTAAAGAAAATAATAAACAATTCGAAATATAAGATTAAAAATAGGCCTTGGAAGTTAGGAGATGACCAGTCTCAACCGACAGCGCCCGTTCACGAACTTGACGCGGGGTTCAGCACCATCCAGCTCAACCATTTTGTACTGAATCGAATGATCTAACCATCTGTCTGGGCTCGAACATTCGACCTGCAACACATAAGTCACGGCCGTTACCACATTGCCACCACTGCTCACTTTTGACTACTTACTTCTTCATAAGTTTGTAAAATAAATAGTATTTAAAACCAATTCTCCTCCATATTTACTACCAGAATCTGCCATTTTTTGTCTGAATTTTTTTTAAATCACAAGGTATACCTTTTTTTTCATGAAAAGTTCATAATTAACTGACATTTTAAATTCAATTTACATTTCCACCTTAATCATAATTATGACGGTTGGAAAATACTAATTCATTCTTATTACGCTTTTAAATTAAGTAGAAAGTAACAAAGCATGTTGGAACAAGACCAGAAAATCTCATAACACGACCCCAACGGGAATGTCACCGCCATTAAGATTAATTTTTAAAGCGGATTTATTAATCAACTTTTTAGACAGTTGATGTAATTTTGTTTTAAGAGTGAAAACTTGCATTCGTAATTATTTTTTACTTTATAATCAGTTTTTGAGTGTTCATTTAAAAGTTTTAAAACATCGAAGGACGAAAAAATTTGCATTGCACTATTTTTTTGGGATTTTGTTAACATAGATACACGGTAAACGCACTCTGTGAAATTGTTGCATTTTTTCCAAACAATGAGTCCGAATTTATAAGCAACAAATATTACTTAAAAAATCAATGTACGTACAGTTTTGACTTAGCTCTGATTTTATTATTAGTATGGAATTTCCTCAATACTCAGTCTACTTATACATTTCAACTCAACTGAAAACACTTTTCGGAAACGAAATGATGATATTCCAATGCGAATATCGTACCTAGTTTGGCCTAACAAGTGTTTCAACCGCACGTTTATTGAAAAAGTTCCGACCAAATCGGAGTGCACTTGAAGACTGATCACAAATGACGTTGGCTCGCGAGCCAAGTAGGCAAGTGACGTTATTCCGTTTTTGTTACCAAAACTTTGATATTGGTTTTTTTTGCTGCTCAGTATTATATGAAAGGGTTTTGTATAAATGAGTTCCCTACTTGATTTCGAAAGTTGATGGTTCTATTTTTATTATATCGAACACGGTGTGTTGATAATTCAGTTGCACGATGTTTTATTCCATCGATGATTTATTGGTGCGATGTAACGTCTACAACGCAAAATAAGATTATTCATTAAATGTCACGGACAACAGTAGGCGTTTCGAACCGACATACTATCAAACTAATAAATTACCGAACTAATAAGTAATCGCTGTAGGGTTTTCGCAACAGGATTTTTCGCACAAACGTTACATCACACCAAAAAAGTATCGATGGAATAAAAAATCGTACAAATGAATTATCGACACACCGTGTTCGATATAATCTATCTATATATATAAAAGAAAGTCGTGTTAGTTACACTATTTATAACTAAAGAACGGCTGAGCCGAGTTGGCTGAAAATTGGTAAGGAGGTACCTTAGAACCAGGAAACGGACATAGGATACTTTTTATCCCATTCCCGGGGAACGTGCCACAAAACGATACTGACATGGAATATGTGAAAGCTAGAAGAACGCTTTATTCCTTCGAAGTACCAGGTTATAACTTGGTAGGAGCACACATAATACAGGCATATATTGCATAGTTGGCGTCTGATCTCAACTTCGGCTCAACTATTGAGTCAGAAGCACAGACTGCAGCCAAGAAGCTGAGGTACTTCACGCCAGGACAAGTTTTGAGCCTGTATAAAGCTTCAAGTCCGTTCTTGCATTGAGTATTGCAGCCACTTATGGGATGGCTCAGCAAAATATCAGCTTGCTGCCCTTGACTCGGTGGAACGCAGAGCAAATGGCTCTTAGGCGACGAGACTTTGGTAGATAAGCTTCACAGCCTAGCACATCGGCGTAATATTGCTTGCCTGTCGGTCTTCTACAGACTGTACTTCGGAGAGTGTGCGCAGGAGCTCCACGAACTAATCCCACCATCGCACTGCCGAGTACCATCCGCATTCGGTTGATATCCCGACCAGTTGTACTCAGCGCTTCTGCTCCTCATTTATTATGCCGAAGCCAAAGTGTGGAACTCTCTGCCTGCGTCTGTGTTCCTTTCCACATTTAACCCATCTTCCTTCGAAACAAGAGTGAACCCTATCTTCTAGGAACGCTCAATCCATCGTATACCTCATCAATTGCTCCCCATCAGACATGATCTAGGTCAAGACCGGGCCCATGTAGTTATAAAACAAATATGAAAAAAAGGTGTGACAGCTACAAAACGTTTTATGTCTTCGAAGTATTAAGTTGCCAAAACTAGGTAGAAGCTCACGTAACACAGGGTGGTGTATCAGCTGGAAAATGCGTTATGCCTTCGAAGTATCAGGTTGTCATAATTTGTGGCAACTAGAAAATGCTTTATACCCTCGATGTACCAGGTTTTCATAACTTAGTAGGAGCTCACCTAATATAATTATGAAGGTGTTGTCGGCTAGAAATCGCTTTATGCCTTCGAAATACCAGGTTGTCATAACTTGGTAGGAGATCAAGCGCAATGACTCAAGATATTTTGCTGATAACTTACTCGTAACACAGCATTTATTGATTCTGAGGCGGTACTAAGTTCGCCGGGGCAGTTAGTAATATAATAAAAATCGAATCATCAACTTTCGAAATCAAGTAGGGAAACCCGTATAAATACGTTTAGAATATCATTTGGATGTTAATTATGAGATGGTGCCTTCAGAGCTACGATATGCTACGTTAGCCACTTAAAGGAGCACACTCTTAACAATAGGCGCGAAAAACTCAAACATTCACTGCAACCGAAATCGGCATGAACTGAATCCAATACGTATATCGTACCTCGTTTGGCATAAAAAGTGTTTCGACCGCACGTTTATTGAAAAAGTTCGCACCAAAGTGGAGTGCACTTAAAGTCTCATAGCCAATCCCATTGGCTCGCGAGCCAAGTAGGCAAGTGATTGTATTTTTTTTTGGAACTTTAAAATTGGATTGGAATTACATATTTTTTGTTACTGTTCAAATTTTGTGACAGAAGGGTTTATAATAAGATTTGGGATATTATGCCATTATTATAGCAAGTACGTAGGTATTGTGAGGTGTTAATATTCTTTTATAGATATGTACCTATTAAAGAATCGATTTTGTAGCAATGGCTTTCATTTTGGCATTTATTTCGTTATTTGCGTTGTTGAGCAGACAAATTTTTCGAACATGTGACTGATTGAATTAGAAATATCCTTCAAAATGATTCAGATTGACAGTGCGTCACGCAATTAGGGTGCTGTTTTTAATCGACGTAGTAAGGCAAGGCGCAGTATGAACACCATCATACACACAAGTCATAGAAGTCTATTGCTTGCCTGTGCACAAAATTATTGGCTATAGCGCTCTGTAGTGATTTCGCCGAAAATCTTCAATACGCAACAAAGAGCTCCATTGCTTCTTTGTCCTCTCAGCCGATGAATTAATTATCTAGATTTTATATTAAACGCATCCAAGCTTCCTCAATGCTGGGCACGCCACGATTGCGGCGGTAAGTCCCCTCTTTGAGGAGTGGCTTGAGAGGCGGCATGGCGTCCTCACCTTCCGCCTGACACAGGTCCTCACCGGACATGGCTGTTTCGGGAGGTTCCTGTTTCGGATAGGGCGGGAGGAAACGCCCGGGTGTTTCCATTGCAAAGATCGCCCTGAGGACACGGTGGAGCATACGGTGGAGGTCTGCCCGGCTTGGGCGGAGCACCGCCGTGTCCTCGTGGAGGTGATCGGCGGCGGCGATCTCTTGCGTCCGACCCTGGTCCAGGCCATGGTACGGAGCGAGAGTGCATGGCTCGCAGTCGCCTCCTTCAGCGAAGCAGTTATGCTCGCAAAGAGGGAGGCGGTGCACGTGAGGGAGGTGCAGTACATGTGCCCTCACAGCCGTGGCCTTCGCAGGGGACGCCCTGGGTGTCGGGAATCCTAGGCTGATTCCCGGCCACCGTAGGCGCGGGCTTGCGGACGGCGAGTAATGGGTAACTCGCTGTCCGGTAAGGACCAAGCCCGGGTCGATGGCGCGTTGTGTTCCACGCGTGCCTCAAAGAGATGTCAGCAGCAACTGATGGAGCCCGCAAGGGCCGATGCCTGCCAGGGGTGCGGGTTGTTCGAAAGAGATACCGCGGCCCCTGGCACACAGGCAACTGAGGGAACACGGGTGGGTTTTAGTCAGTAAAAGTCTGACACGCCCTCCCACTCCACCCAGAGCGGGAGAAGTTATTTGATGAATTCCCACCCAGAAAAAAAAAAGAAGCTACCTCAATGCAGCCAATTTAGCTTTGATCACTCCAATGTGAAACTTATATGAGCCATAAACCGCTTCCTAGTTCACAAAACAAAGCGAAATTCGGTTAAACCGTATTACCAACTTAATAATAAAATTTCGAATAAGTACCTAAACTCAACGAAACTTTGAATTTAGAACCTAATTATTTTTCGGACTAAGCTAGTTATATCCAGCCAATATTTTACAGTTAAACAATTTTAAAGCGAAACTAAATTCAAACGGAATATTTCCGAAGCTTTGGTAAAGCGGTTTTTAGGGTTCCGTAGGCAAAGGGTTCCTGTCGGACTCTGTTACTTAGCCTGCGCTACTGTTTGTCTATTATAAAGCCGTGTCTTTAGAACCGTAGGTATTCAAGTAGCAATTTTCACAGAATGAGCGGAACTATAGCCGTTACCATGGCAAATGATCATAAAAATACAGCGTCCCTCTATTCTTTGAAACTAGTTCTTATTCTTCTTTCTCAATTGGTGGTATGGAGCTACATGCACGAGTTTGAATCGCACCTGGCCGGTTTAATGGATTGCTGGTAGCGGTCGACTGAATTTTTTATAAAGTTGCACAGGCTATGTCGATGTGCAAGTAAATGTTCCAAATAAATTGTGTCGTACGTAAAAGAGCGCTTGCCGTAAACGCTTTAATGGCTGTTTGATTCGCGTGGGGTTCGTTTATAAAAACGTTACTCGTAACTCACCGGTAAAAGCAAAACCGCTTTTTTAAGTGTATGGAGTGTACTGAGCCAAGAAAACATGGATGGATTGTGTGAGAAATGATTTGAAAGAGAAGGGAGTGAAGCGTGACGGTTGACAGGGGACAATGGAAGAAGAAAACCAGTTGCGCCGTCAAGTAAGATGGGACTAGGGCGGAAGATGATGATGATAGCCTGTACTGAGTATTGAACTTTAATAACAACATTACTCTCCTTTTGGATTTCCCCGCAGTCAGGCAAAAAAAATGACAGCAAAATCAAAATCAAAATCAAAAGTCATTTATTCAAATTAGGCTGAGAATCAGCACTTTTCGAACGTCAAAGTACATGAGACAGCCCCCCAAAACGCCCACCCTTCACCACTTCCTAATGCTTTAGCTGGGAAGAAGAAGTAGTGGAACAAACTCCCCAGCAGCACAGCTGTCTGTTTAGTCGGATAGACTTGATTCTATACATACTTAGGCAAAGTAATAAACATTACGAGACACAAAATATTAATTAAATAATTAGTCAAAATGTCAGCTAGCCATACCAATATACCGACAAATAAAATGAAAACTGTCGAGGCCAAATAAAGCCTAAAACAACTCATCATAGAAAATATTGTTATGAGTAGATCATGTCAATAACTAATGACTTAATAGATAGTTATAAAAAAAAATTGTTAGACAGGCAATAAAAAATAAAATAATAATTATATGAACGCATATAACCTGTCACTAGATACGCCGATTCTGGAGAAAGAACATAAACATTGTCTTGAGTTAATCACAGCGACCAACTATTCTTGTCATTTAAATAGTCGTTGATGGAATAGTAAGCCTTTAAACAAAGGACGGATTTTACTTGAGCTTTAAACGCTTTAAAAGGCAAATCTAGCAAAGAAGAGGGAAGCTTGTTATAAAAAGTTATACCAAGCCCAACAAATGAGTTATGAACCTTATAAAGCCGGTGAAAGGGAGCACGTAGTTTGTCCTTATTTCTTGTGTTAACGGTGTGAATATCACTGTTTTTAGTGTACAAGTGTATATTTTGCCTAATATATAAGATGTTAGCGAATATGAATTGTGATGCCACCGTGAGAATACCAACATCTTTAAAAAAGTCCCTCAAGGAAACTCTGGCACCTAGCTGGTAAATTGCACGAACAGCACGTTTTTGAAGGACAAAAATATTTTGAATATCAGCAGCTTTGCCCCACAGCAGAATACCGTAGGACATAACGCTGTGAAAATAACTAAAATAGACTAACCGAGCTGTATCGACGTCAGTGTATTGTCTTACTTTTCTGCCAGCCATAATGTTTTCTTATTTCATCATCAACATCATCATTTCAGCCGAAAGACGTCCACTGTTGGATATAAGGCTCCCCCAATTTGGGGGGGTTTGCCATAATCGCCACGCTTGCAAGGCGGGTTGGCGATCGCAGTATGGTGGCATAGAGAACGCTGCTGTTCATTCTCTAGTAAGTCCCTTAGTCCCTTAGTGTTGTACCGTGTACGACACCCGCGGGAAGAAATGGGATGGTGCTATTCTTTACGTCCGGCACCACCGTTCTGCGTCCAAACCGTTGTCATTCCTTTTTCTATTAAACGTATAAAATGATAGCAAGTAAATTGAAGATTCAATCTCGGTTTTTTCATATGTTCATAGGATTTCGTTTAATAAGATACAATATTACCTTGATACAAACCATTTTTTATATATTTTCCTCAGACATGTTATTACCAGAGATATTGAGTTCGTAGCCCGCGTCTCTTAGGGATAATAAAGTCGCCAAGAAACCTTGTTACTTTGACTGGGTCGATGACCTCATATGATGTTACAAGTGAAAAAAAATAACATTATTAATCTGGGTATAACATTTTCTCGGCGCGAATTAAACTGCATGAAGTGTAAAGATTTTCATTTTCTTTAATTTATCCAAATATTGGTAAGATAAGATAAGATAAGATAATAATTTATTTGCCCAAACATGAGTACAAGACATACAACACAAATTGTCAGCATGCAAGAGATGTTAATAGTAAAATAAAACATCGTCACGTTTGCCTTAATGGCATGCAAATATTAGTACAATCATAAAGTTTCTAATGTCACTCCTAGTCAAACTATTTAAAAATTTCAAAATAATAAAAGAACATTAAAAAAACAATGATTAAAAAATAACAAATTGGTGAAACATAATCATAATCTCTCATTTAGAAACTCATTCAAGTTATAGTAAGCTTTATCTGCTAGAAAATTAATAACTTTCTTTTTGAATTGTACATCAGTTAACTGCTTCCAGCTTTTAGGTAGTTTATTATAATTTTTTGGAGCCATGCAAAAGACACTTTTTCGCATAAGTGACGTCCTATATTGATGTAGGCAAACTTGGCTATTGTCACGTCTATTACGAGGTCTAAATTTTAACCACAACAGAACGTAACATCACGCATCTATTCAAAAAGGGTAGTGATAATCCATTTCTTCGTATACACTGTGAAATTTAAATGGTTGTTTACCCGCGGCAGAACAACTTGCAATAAGGAGTACTATCGAAGCATAGAGTAAAAGTAAAAAAAAAAAAGATTTTTTGTTTCAATATAATTTTAAAAATATTCATCAATTCGATAAAACACTACTCAATAGTAATACTAGAGGTAACTTGTAGGTACTACTCGAAACGGACGCACCTCCAACCAAAGGGAACAGCGATGCATAAATTAATGTTCAAAGCAAAATAAACTCTCGCACGTGGTGATTTTTCACAATGGTTAATCTGCCATTTTTTGTTTCTAACATTTTATTAATTTATAAAACGATTGTATTACCAAGACAAAACCATTTCGCTGCGGGAAAACAACCATTAAAATTTCACGGTGTATATTTTCTTGACAAATGTGAAGGTCACACCAACGTCAAACTAACATAATTCATCTTTTATACACAGAACAGTTACAAAAAAAAAACAACCAACTTTCAAAGAAAAAGCACTATAAAGTGAAAAGTAACTTTAATTTCGGTAGTCGGTCTCTTTGGTTTTGTATTTTCGTTTTTTTGCCACCGACCTCCAACATTAAAGTTATTTTTTTACTTTTAAGGGTTTATTTTTAAAGTCAGTTGTTTTATTTTTACTTTTTTTTTCACTTTTTAGTTGTGGTACGTACTCCACACAACTACTGCTACCCCAAAACAATAATCAGAATTTAAACAAATTTGTATAGAACCACTCGGTGAGTATACCCTTTCAAACCAAAGAAAAAAAAATAGGTATAGGCAAAAAAATACAACCTACAATCAACCTCCAACCTCCTTCATAAGAACCTTTTATGAAGTCGTTTATAAACAGTTATCGAGCGAGTGTGGAAGAAATTCTCGACTCGAGACTGCAGAAAGCCTTACATAGCTAGAGCATTACAGACCACCAGTTCACTTAAGCGCAAATAAAAGAACGTTTAGTCAATTGTAATTCGGAGATCGATGATCGCCTTATTATGGATTCATAATAGCCTCTCGAAGCAACCGCAAATTGCTATCACCCAATGACTACCAGCCGCCGATCGATCTTCTGAACTTATTGTAAGACAAATTGGATCCGGACATTTTGCTAGCGGGCCCTTGGATAGCAGAATTTAAGTAGGTCAATGTTCTACGATGGGTCTGAAAGATGTCGGACCTTCTAAGAATTTTGCCAGTACAATTGTTGATTGGGCTTAAGTTAAACTGTTTTTTTTGTCATTTGACTAAAAAATCACGGTCTTTGAAGTTTGAAACAAGATAATATTCTCATCTTAAAACCGTCCTCGTATGCCACGAGGCAAACAACTTTCTAATCAGCCATATTCAATTTAATGCACATGGCCTATAAACCCAGCGTGCGATCAAGACGCTTCCAACGATACCTCATTTTTAAATTGTGATGATAATTGGTTTAGAAGTTATGAGGGAATAGATAACCATCCATACATAGACACATACCAGTCAAATTATAATGGTCCTTTTTGCTAGGGCGAAGCAAAAGCTGGGTATAAAGTTATTTTAGATTTTGTTGGATGGAAAGGGAGGGAAATACCAAGTAAAAGATGCATGGATATGGTGAGATACGAAATGAAGTCCCAAGTAATTTGGGCAAGGGTAAGTTAAAAAGGGGAAGTTAAAACGTACGTTTTAACGTGATAGTGAGTACACTATCGCAGTTACAAGCACCCGGAACGAGTTAAGGCGAAGATTTCTGGAAAAAGCTCAAAAAGGTGTTTTTTTTTAAAGCAGTGTATCTCTTTAACCGTAAATAATTTTGAAAGCAAAAAAATATATGATATATTCAAGTCTTTTTTGTATACAGTGATGGAACGCAAAACATAATTAAACATACTTTAATGCATCAAAAAAATCATCAAAGTCACCTCTTAATTATCTTTAGAAGTTGCAGTTTATCTTTTCACTAACAATTATAATTATAATTAAAAATATAGCTTAGAATTCCAAATGTTAAACTGCATCCAGTGATTGATTATTTATTATTAAATAGTTAAAATGTAGTTTTATACGATTTTATTTGCATTTTTATGACATACGCTTGCTTATTTGTTAATTTATTACAACAGATTTTAACCCGTATCGGATTGCAATAAGAACTATTATCGGTCATAACGACAATATTTAAAGTTACCAGGGCCTTAACTGTAAAACGTTTGCTTGTTAGTCGATTCGCACGAATATACCTGCCGAGCGAATCGACTTTTAATATAATATTTTCTATAGGCGACTTGCACGACGTTAATTTATTTGTGGGTGAATCAACAATTCCAGAAATGATAGGTAACGTATTAGAGAAGTGTCACGTTTTGAATTGATATTATATTATTTAAAAGTGTCAATTTGCCCGATTTTGGCGACTAAATTCGTGCGAACTAATAAGCCAAAGTATGATGTATTTATATCACTTTCTTTTCGACATTTACACACTGTGTCTGCATCTATTGTTCCAAATCTCCTGTCGGATAGTTATAAAGTTATCCTTCGGAACATGCCTCCTATGTACACAAATCGTGTTGTAATCTTTTGACCTCTAGTATCCTACCAGATGTGGCCGACCCGGTTCTCTAAACCGGCCATCGCGCTTTGTGTCCAGCTCGATCAATCATCACTGACGGGGCTATTGTAGCCAATACGGGACACAGCGGTGATAGATCTATTTAAGTGTTCACAAAGATTGGCCGTGTTACATGGAATGTGACACGAATTTGGTGTGGTCTGAAATATATTTGAACTAGCTTTTGGGCGCGGCTTCAGCCGCGTGGATGTCGGTTATCGCGTAAAAAATAGCATATTTCCTACCCCATATCTTAGGTTATATCTCTGCCAAATTTCATGACAATCGGTTCAGCGGTGTAGGCGTGAAAGCGTAACAGCCAGACAGAGTTACTTTCGTATTTATAATACTAGCTGTGCCCGCGACTATATCAATAAGAACAAATAAAAATTCTAAATTAAAAGTAGCCTTAGTTACTCCTTAATACATCAGCTACTTGCCAGTGAAAGTCCCGTCAAAAACGGTCCAGCCATTTCAAAGATTAGTTGGAACAAACAGACAGACAAAAATTTAAAAAAAAATATTTTGGTATATGTACCGTATATATATTCATATGCATGTAGCAAAAAGCGGTTATTTTAATATTACAAACAGACACTCTAATTTTATTTATATGTATAGAATAGATGTATAGATTATATGTACAGATTAAGTAGGGATTAGGTACTTGTCAAAATCAGAGTCACAGTGTTAAGCGAAAGTGAGTTCTATTTCAGGGACGCAATTCCTTAGAATTGCGTCCTTGAAGTGGAAGTCATATTTTTTCTGAAAGCGGTCATTATCAAAAGTCTTGAAAAACCTCATGAAGTAAATTCTCAATAGTAGTTGAGTTTCGGCAAACGTAGTGTGGGACGCCCCCCAGCTAGATGCACCGACGACCTTAAAAAGGTGGCTGGGACAGACTGGATGCGGAAGGCGGAGGATAGAGTGTTGTGGCGCTGCCTGGGAGAGGCCTTTGTCCAGCAGTGGACTGCGATAGGCTGAGTTGATTGACTGAGTTGAGTTTTATTTCAATTCATTCTTTAACTTGGATATTATGGCATCACCGTCAGTCATTCTCATCGGATTTTATTTAAGCGTATGTTTCTTCCTTTGCTTTCTAGTACACCGCACAGGAGGATAACAAACTTTACGAGAATGATAAAAGGTTGGTCGATTTCTTGTTTCCCGCATCACTATAAAAAGTGGCCAAGTGCGAGTCGGACTCGCCCATGAAGGGTTCCGTAGCAGCAAGTAACGCGCGAATTATAATTATTATTTACTTAGGCACCTATGACAGATTTATTAATAGAAAATAATGGTTTACGGTTTATGCTTAAGGTTTAGTTTATGAAATTAAATGTTTTATTTTTATTTTTGAGTTGATTGAATGAAAGGTAAATTGCGGTTTACGATTTTTGACGTATTAAAAAAAACTACTTACTCTCGTTCGAACCAATTTTCGGTGGAAGTTTACATAGTGATGTACATCATATATTTTTTTAGTTTTATCATTCTCTTATTCTAAAAGTTACAGGGAGGGACACACATTTTACCACTTTGGAAGTGTCTCTCGCGCAAACTATTCAGTTTAGAAAAAAATTATATTAGAAACCTCAATAACATTTTTGAAGAACCTATCCATAGATACCCCACACCGTATGTGTATGATGAAAGAAAAAAATGAGTTTCAGTTCTAAGTATGGGGAACCCCAAAATGTATTGTCTTTTTTTTTCTATTTTTGTGTGAAAATCTTAATGCGGTTTACAGAATACATCTACTTAACAAATTTCAACAGTATAGTTCTTATAGTTTCGGAAAAAGTGGCTGTGACATACGAACGGACACACAGACAGACAGACAGACATGACGAATCCATAAGGGTTCCGTTTTTTGCCATTTGGCTACGGAACCCTAAATAGAATGATAGTAAACAATTCGATAAATACATAACAAGCAAACGCAATACAAGTTAGGTACTCAATCACTTTTCGGACAATATACCACGGAGTTGATAAGTTGGCACTCAGGGGACGGAGGCTAAAGGTATTAGTTGAGCAAAGCCAACGACTTTTTTCTCCTGTCACCCGACTTCCGACCCTGAAGCCCGTAGGTCGTGAACCCTCTGCAAACATAGCTGTTTACAGCTTCTTTAACTTTTGACATCGTAATCAACGAGGTCGGATCTATGTTGAATTTAAAAAAGTTGTTGCTGCGTAGGTAGTCGGTTTTTTGGGTACTGGAACCAACAATCAACAATTAAATAAAATACAAGAACAACACACAAGATAACAACAAGAACAAGGCTTTGGGGAAATTACAATGTCATGATGTGTCGTTTTTTCTTCGACTGTCGACTTCAAAAAGAAGGAGGTTATCAATTCAACATGTTTATACATAATAATATAAAAATATATTATTATGTTATTTTTTATTTTTTATTTATGTATGTTCGGGTGTAACCCCGTCATATATAGACGGATTTGCAAAATTATTTGTCCAAAAGGGGTTTATTCCGAAATGGTCCCATTTAAATTTCATATAGATCTGATGATGCGTTTCGGAGACAGACAACGGAACTCTTCAAAAACTGACAGCAAATCAACTGCGATTGCTGCTATCACGTAAATATGCATTGTTTTGACCCCAAGGATGATGAAATTATGAATTGGTGTGGTGTAGGTACTATAACTAAAAAGTGAAAAATAACATCATTTTTATGTAACTTTAATTTCAGAAGGTGGTGGCAAAAAATTAAAATACATATCCAAAGTCACCAACTTCCGAAATTAAAGTTATTTTTCACTTTGTAGTGTTTTTTTCGGAAGTCGGTTGTTTTTTTTTTGGAAAATATTTTTTATTAGAATAAGAACAAGGGAGATATTTACGTTATAGGGCGGGCAGCAGCATTTTCAACTAATTTGATATCACGATGTTTGTGATTACTAATGAGATGTATTGCTCGTGCAAAGAAGGCATTATGTAGGTATCAGCGTCATTTTTCAAATGAAACACAACAAATAGACCTATCATCATTTTTCAGCCCTTGTCCGATGTCACTTGGGGTCGGCGCAACACGTTTTATTCTTCCATTCTCCCTTGTCAACCGTCACGCTATCATTCACTAACTTCTGATTCATGTCATTCCTAAAGCAAGCCCCCTATATTTTCTTGCTAAAGATGGTCTGCATCCATCAACAGTTTGTTACGAACAAATTGAAGGTCAACGTCGTAACTTTCTTTTGAGGTTTTTTTACAAAAACAAGTTTCAAATGGTATAACTTAACTTTAAATATTCTCACGATCGTGGTACTGTTGTTGCATGCACCCATAACCACAATGTTCTTGAAAATGAAATTATTTTACCACAAAGTTACTTTTTTATGTACAAACTTACTGTGTGTGTAGATGACGGCTTCGTGAAAGTTCATCAGAATCATCTGATAAAAGAGTAAGTTCAAAAACTAAAAACCGCTGTGAAAAGATGATACAAGAAAATGTCATCTGAAAGCCAAGGTCACCTGAATGCCACTTTGCTCTAAAACTTATGATCACTTAATACTATTAGAAAGTATTGTTTTATAAGGATAAATGTAGGTAAAGAAATTACTTTGTCTTCTTCTTATTAAATTAAATATAATTACCGAGCGGACGATCAAGACGATTCCAACGATACCTCACTTGTCAAATTATGATAAGCAGTTTAGAAGTTAGAAGAACAATGCAGTCAAACGTTTTTGCCTTATAGCTAGGTAGGTGTATAAGTATATAATTTATTTATTCTTTGTTTGTTTCAGTCCAGTACTAACCCCACAAGATCAACAGTTAAGCCCAACTGTATAATCGAATATTAATATCGGTTTTTCTTTTGGAACAAAGTTCCTTATCGCGCGTTGCGAAAGGGGGCTAGACGGAAAAAATGAAGACCAAAAGTTGTAACGACACTTTTTGCTATAGTTGTAAGCATTGATTTTTTTTTCTGGGACGAGAATAAAATGTTGCACATGGCACCAGGCGAAAAAAGCGTTCCACGTAGTATTTTCTAAACATTATTATTAAATATTATTATAAATTTATAACTTAAAAAAAATAAAAAAATAACGTGAGAGTGTCAAGGGACACCCGGATGGAACGAATTTCCTTTCGATTAATTAGTGAAGGAATTGTAATGTTTTTTTTTCAAGTTTTAACTACGCGTTAAATATACGCGGGAGAACAACCATTAAAATTTCACGGTGTATATGTACCGGCTACCGACCTACTAAAGACCTAAGCCCCGGCGCACTCAAGGCGGTCCTTTTCTATCCAATAAGCTCTCTGGCTAGTTTTTATCACGCTATAAGCAATAAAAAAGAAAAATAAGAACAAGCATTCATAATTTATTAGTACACAGGTAATTTACATGCAATAATCTTAAAAATAAGGTAGCATATAAATACATTAACAATATTTATTGTATTATGTATTCAATTACAACAAAGATATAATTATTTGAGTATCTGTCTAATTGTACATCATGCATGCAAATAAAATTTCTTATTTTATTTTACTGTTTATTTTTTTTGTCCTGTCCAGAGAAATGAGAGAAGAATAATATTACCATTGTGGCAATCCCAAAACATATGGGACTTTGGTTTCAGATCGGTATCTGCGAGGTTCCCAATGTTTATAAACCGAATTATCTTCTTAGCAACACCCACCCTCTATCCATGTTTTTCTGGCTCATTGCTCATTGACATCGACACCAGAAAGTAAAATATTTTAGAACAACGAACACAATCGTTTTAACATAGCATCACAGAGTCTACCGCTTACACATAAAGGCATTTTCAAGCTGCAGCTCTGCTGAGCCTTCAAAGGATAAACGCGAGACATACACGTAAAAGCGCGCCAACAGCCATTGTTCTAACAAACAATGAACAGTGCTATTGTGCTGATTTCAGCATTAACGTGTGTTCGTGGACACGGCTGAATACACGTCTGAATGCGTTCGACTTATCTATTCAGCCAATCCGAAATAGAGGTGAATGTACGTCTCTACGTAAATTGGCATAGTGACAATGATGCTTGATAACTATCTTCTCATAACAACCTTTCAAAGTCACAAGATAAATTATTATACTTTTACCTACATACGTAAACTCACGCCTTGTTCTCATGGCGGTAGGCAGAAATTACAAACCGCAACCTGTTATGTTCCTTACATCTTCCTTTTGCTTCGTTTATAATCATTCATTCATTCATCATTCATTACGTTCATGTTCATTCGTTCATTCAATACGCACCCTAATTGCGTAACACACTATCAAAATGGAAAAACAATAGGTACTTATAACTTGCTTATACTTTTATTTTCACAGGTGTTCTCTTCGACTGTCGGACGACTAAAGGCTCGTGCAGATTAGCGCGACGCGACGGTCGCGTCGCGACACTCGTAGAACAATTTCTATGAAAACTTCATGGAAATTGCTCTACAAGTGTCGTGTCGCGCCTGTTTGAAGAAGCCTTCATGATCCGCACTCCGTTTTACCATTTTTAAATACTTAAAACACATTTAAGTCCCACCCAGAAATAACAGCTAGGTGACGTTGTTTCTAGGTGTTGCCATCGTACAATTACACATTAAATTGCCTGAGTTGTCATAATAAAAACATATCTAAAAAGACCGTTACAATTCATGATAATAACTTAACAGTGCTGCCATAGTGGATATTATAATTCGGTATTAAAATAATACAATTTTCTAAACTAAATTAATAAAATCACGACACTATCAATCAGAATCTGAATCTTTTGAAGGATATTGTTCGAAAAATTTGTCTCCTCAGCTATGTAAATGGGTTTAAAGATTATTTATTTATTCTAGAAGAACATGTATTATTCACTTAGAGAATAAATACATTAATAAAAGGTGTAGTCCAGTAGCAAACAGTTTTGATTTATTAATGTAGGTAAGAACGAATATGTCAACATCTTATCGTGTGTAAGATTAACTTATCGACATAAGTTAATCTTACTAAACTCAATAATTGTGTGTTGTTTGTGACGTACTGCTTGAGTTTAGCTTTAAATATGTTGAAAGAAGATGTGCTCCTGTTAACTGCCGGCAGATTATTATAAAGTTGAACGCCTTTGTATTTTATATTTCTCCTCCTTTATTGCGTCCGCGGGGGGCGCGTCTGTTTTTGGTTAGGGTTTCTTTGACTGTATTTGGATGTTTTCGTGTTGAAGGATAATTGTGTGTGTATGGTTCTGTTAAGATTTTTTCTAACGAGAAAATAACGCAATGAATGTGGTTGAACTGTCAAAATTAAAGCCATTCTTGTTACTGTGTTATGCAGTTACCGCTCTGGTTCTGCACGCACGCCCGGTTGCGAGTACTGTCTACAAAAATATACTTTTACTTTACAAATACTTTAGATAATTATATGGGTAAAGTAGAAACAGAAATAGATCACTGCGGGGTCAGTGACATTTGTCCTTAAACGCGTCCAATACAGGATAAGTTTTTATCCAGTGCGCAAACTGTAACCATGAATTCAGTACTTCATTTTAGACTCCCCAGCGCAGTTATTTTTCATAGGTAGATAATACAAAAAAAATCAGCTGTTCCATACATTTTGATTGTGTAGGTACTGCAACTTTTCTGTGAAACAGCTGATTTTTTTTGTAAAACCGACGTAAAATTTCTGCCCTAGCGCAGAAATGTTACGTCGGTTTTAATATGATATGCTGAATTCATGGTTACAGTTTGCGGACCGGATAAAAACTTATCCTGTATATTGCACAGGACAGCTTGTTACAGACTTAAGAGGTACAAGTTCTCATTACGGAGCGAAACGTCAAGTTCCATAATCTCTCACAAAGATTTTGTGCACCCGTCTGCTCCAAGACTTATTGGTTTTACGACAAATGTACGCTATCAATTAGCACGATAGCTGTTATTCACATTTCTCGTTCCAGAATAAAAATAATGCACAAAACTGTATTTTAAATATGACTGAATATTACTGTACCTACATCTGTGACGTCATTTCTACGTAGGAGACATTTTCTAGTGTATTTTATCTCCATTCGATTCGTGTCGAGTAATTTCCGCTGTATGAAGCTGACATTGTGTTAACTGAAGGCGCTTTTTTTGTGACAATGTTGACACATACATTTTTTGTTCAAGAATTCAGTTGTTTCTAATGTAATACCTACGTCTAAAAACCTTATTTATGCGATGATAGTTTGTATTAAATATTTGAATAAGTAAAAGAAAAGACTTTAAAAACATTGCTTAGATTTTCATTTAAGCACGGCATAGTTGTTCTGGATAATGTCACAAAAACAATTATTTATCACTCTACAATCAGCATCTTGTGTTTGTTTTGATTGCTTGTTTGTTGTCATTAGCCTGTGTCGTAACATTAACGCAGTGTTTATTGTCTTTGGTCTCTGGCCCTGACATCAAGTAAAGGACAAAGTGACAAACTAGAATATACTTTAGTTGTATACAAGGCTTTTTGCTATTAAGTATGCGTGTATTTTTTTTGTAATGTGCGTTTTGTTTGTGCAGAATAAACCAGATTTCTTTCTTGTTTATTTTCTTCCTTTTTGCTTATTTGATAGACGAGACAGCATATGTGGTAATTGCTGAGATGACCAATAATAGTGATTATACACCGTGACATTTTAGTCGTCTTACAAAGGTGGTCCACTCAATGTATCCGACATAAAATACCTACAGGCGCGATAAAAAAATTGTTACCATTAATTAAGATAATAGGTACTAAGAAAAATAAATAATGCTTTAGAATTATGAAACACCTTCCCTGTTAATAATATTTACGTATCAAACTGTAGAAGATTTCTACCTACCTATCATAATACCATTACATTTCATCATTCATTCCATCTCCATAACAGGGTGTTCAAAACTACATCGTGCGTCTTGGTGAATGATATTTTTTAAAATATTATGTGTCCAAAAATATATATTTTTTTTAAATAAATGATTAGTAATCATTGGATACATGAAGTGGGCTGCCGTTGTAAGACGACTAAAATGTCACGGTGTATAAAAGAGGAAGACATAGGTCGTAGGCTCGAACTAAGACAGGCGTTTCACTTTGTGTAAATTATTTCATAACCATTGATCTCAAACGGTGAAGGAAAACATCGTGAGGAAACCGGCATGTTCTAGAACCAAAAAAAAAAAAAAAAATAAGTAGGCGCAGTCCGAGTCCGTGCCGTTTGTGTTCGTAAAAATGTTTGTACTGAGGCCTTAGTTTGAGTTTCATTTTACCATCTCGATCAAACGCAGTGAACGCGTTCGGCGTTCCAATTGGTCCTTCACCAATCCAAGGCTCTCAGTACTCTGTAATCTGACCCGTTATTGTGTGCACGTAAACTCTCTTAGATTGTCGTTTTTTGTATATAAAAAACGACATTCTACATTGGGTTTTGTAACAAATATTGTGTTGGCTCCCGATACTGCTGTAGCCATTGTATCAGAGTGATACTAGATTAAGTAGGTTCATTGGATTCCTCATGAAGTAAGCTTTCTTCGATTATGATGTTTTTTTAAGTCTTGAGCAGATTAACAGCCAATATTAGACGACATCTTAAAATATTTTGCTATTTGCAACAGATTTTCTTACGATTTCAGTCACTGCCGTAGGTATTGTATTTGTTCGGCACTAGAATTGTTAAGCTAATTACATCCCTTTTGATGTAAGCTTTCTTGGATTGGATTTTTTTTCAATTCTGAAATCTGCATATTTACGGCCGTTATGAGTTATTTGGAGTAGGCTAATAAATACGGTATCTTTGTCAAGCCTATGCTTGCGGTATGCTTGGCCTTGTCTAGCAGTGCTTTATCAACTCTTGACCACGATACCGGAACCAATGTTCTAACTAAAGACGTTTTTGCGCTACACGAATTGAAATTTTAAATCATAGTGAAAAATAGAGGGTCGTGCGCAAGCGCATGCAGACGCAGTGTGACGTCATAGGCCAATTATATCATTCTTAAAAATTGTTATAAATTTGAATGCTCAACCATTACTCTCGTAGTTATTAGCGGTTGAAATCTTAAAAGTTTTTGTCAGTCAGAAATATTGAACTTACTACTAGTACTCCCGAGGGAAAAGACGTTTTCAAGTCAAAATAATTTGAACACACACATTTGTGACATCTACCAACCTACACTGGGGCCGCGTGGTGGATTATAGCCCTCTCCCTCTCACCGAGAGTAGGTATGTTGTTGTATGTTATGCTGTAAATTAGGCAAATCGGAAACAGACGTAGGTAAATGCTTTGAGCTAACTAATACGAACATAAAACACTTCAATCCTACCGCAGCCACACTGGCCAATCTCAACGGAGATTAGCCAACTATACAGGACAAATTATAGGGCACATTTGTGTGCGCAAACAGGTGCAGTCTCTGTTCATTTACTCTCATAGTCCAATGAAACGGCAATCCGATACGACGGGGGAAAGATCAGGCGCAGGACCAAAAGCTTCCCGTGCTATCCGAGGCACGGGGGTTTAACACCACCAAATTCCAAACTCCGGTCTGCTATAGAAAAAATCCTGATGAATAATGACCCAATAACACCTTACCCGACCTACGAATCGAACCCAAGCCCCCATGCTTAGCCGTTGTGCTTGTGACCACGAGACCAACGAGACAGTTAAACTAGCATTAATGCAAGTATAATTGAAGCCACTAACGTGACGCCACTTCCTGTATAACACCAAAACACGCGAACACCACTTGGTTTTCGTCTAATTATTAATTCGGAAAGCGTAATACGTATTTTTCGCTGGCTGTCATTATGAAGTGAAACACGATCTTGCTAGATAATGACTACTTTATTTCAATATATGGCCCCTAGCACACAGGCAACTGAAGGAACACGGGTGGGTTTTAGTCAGTAAAAGTCTGACACGTCCTCTCGCGCCACCCAGAGTGGGGGAAGTTATTTGATGATTTCCCATCCAAAAAAAGGTGTGCGTACAAAACATTATAATCTAGAAACGCTCAATGTATTAACATACAGCACTGTTTATTTATTTCGAAGAAGGTATTCGTGAAAATGTCTCTTAAAACAATGCATTATTCTCAGAATGGAAAACAAATAACTGTTTCGTTACTTTGTTGTTTATTTTAGAGGAATAATTTAAGAGAGACGTTGCACGGAACAAGACCCAGTTATCTTGTATTTGTCTTTGAATGTATCTTAGCAAACATTGTTTGTTATTTATTCTACCATTAAAGCTGATGTTTACATTGAAAAGTAGCTTTTATTAAGATGTAATGTGAAATTATTACACGCGTAAAGTCCGAACCGACGAGAAGATCACCGAACTGAAGGAAGAATGATTGGTTACAATGGGTTATCTGAAATCCGAAGAGAGGGGGAGGACTCGGTAATCCTCAATTCCGGTAACTTGCTCTATTTCCGGGAGGGCGATTAGCTGTCTCAAGGTGGTGTCGTGTTTATTCTCCATAAGTCCCTTGTAAGCAACGTGGTGAAGATCGAGAGTGTGTCGACTAGGGTGGCGTACCTTATACTCAGAATATCCGTAAGATATTCGTGGAAGGTCGTACAGGTTTACGCCCCGACCTCGACACACCCCGACTATGAGGTAGAGACCATGTATGAGGACATTACCAGAGCCATGCATGGCTCTAACTTCAACATTGTCATGGGGGACTTCAACGCGAAACTGGGCAAACAAGACGATGATGAGCTGCGAGTAGGGCAATTTGGATTTGGACGATGGAACCACCGGGGTAATTTACTGGCCAGTTTTATGGAGAAAGAAGGCCTCTTTATGATTAACTCCTTCTTCAGAAAGCGTGACCACAGAAAATGGACCTGGCAGAGCCCTGATGGTGCAACTAAAAACGAGATTGAATTCATTATGTCAACGAAGAGGCAAATATTCAATGATGTCTTTGTGATCAACGTGGTGAAAACTGGGAGTGATGACCGCTTGATAAGAGGCACATTGAATCCCAATATCAAGCTGGAAAGATGTCGGCTGATGAAGTCAACGCTCCATCCAGCACTGATCCAAATCCAAAAACCCGAGAGCTTTCAGATTGAACTCTAGAACCGTTTCGAGTGCCTAGGGAGCTCCGTCGATGATTATAACGATGGGTTCATGGAAACTGTCCATACGCTCAGGTCTAAAATTTTCAAGACTAGCCGTACAAATAAGAATCAGAAACTTTCTGATCTTACATTACAACTCATGGACAAGAGGCGAGAAATGATATTGCAGTATTCAGACAATGCGCTCCAGTACCGGCGGCTCGAAAAGACGGATCTCTAAGTCCTTGAAAAGTTACCTTTGCTGCTTTAATGCGGACCGTATTAAGAACGTGATAGAGCGGAACAAGGGCTCCAAAGTTTTTGCAAGTGATCTATCTATTGGGCAGAGCCAACTTGCAAAACTGAAGACCGACGATGGTAGAATCGTATCCGCCAAACCTGAGCTGTTAAGAGAGATCAAAAATACGTCTATAGACAGTTATACACGTCAACCAGTAACCCCGTTATGAATCTGGCAAACGACCCAAGATTAGCTAGATTGACCCGACACTACACCGAACACATTCCGGACGTTAGCTTGTTCGAGATTAGGTTGGCTCTGAAGCAGGTTAAAAACAACAAGGCGCCTGGTGGTGACGGAATTACGTGGCGAGTACATTACTCACCTTCAGTTTTTCGACGATATAGTAGTCATGGCTGAGACTATGGAGGACCTCAGTACTATGCTCGATGACCTCAGTAGAGCTTTCGAAAGAATGGGTCTTGAAATGAACATGGACAAAACGAAGGTAATGTCGAATGCCCATGTAACATCCACTCTCATGAAGATCGGAGACTCTACACTCGAAGTTGTAGACGATTATGTTTACCTAGGATAAACTGTCCAGTTAGGTTAGGTAAGTTGGATCTTCACAGGTCGTGACCCGCATATGGCGTCTAGGCCTGGAGGTGGCCCTCAACAAGTCGGAGGCCATGGTCTTTCATGGCCCTCGGCGGGCGCCGCCGCTGGGATCACACATCGTGGTCGGGGGGGTCTCGAATCGCTGTCGAGTCCACCATGAAATACCTAGGATTGGTGCTCGACAGCCGGTGGGATTTCGGCCCCCACTTCCAGCGGCTGGCACCCAAGTTGTTGGGCGTGGCTGGGGCGCTGTCAACGCTGCTTCCCAATCTGGGGGGCCCGAGCACCGCCTGTAGGCGGCTCTACGTGGGGATCGTGCGATCGATGGCCCTGTATGGGGCCCCGATCTGGGCGGCTGACCTGACGGCCGGCAGCATCGCTGTCCTGCGAAGGCCACAGCGAGCGATGGCCGTCAAAGTCATTAGGGGGTATCGCACGATCTCCTACGAGGCGGCTTGTGTACTGGCCGGATTCCCCGCCCTGGGACCTCGAGGCGAAGGTACTCGCGTCACTGTATCGGTGGCACGAGGACTCGAGGGCGCGGGGCGAGTGGCTGACGCAGCGACATTTGGAGTTGCGTCGGTCACAGCTTCGCGCAGCCCTGGTGGCGGAATGGCGGGACAGGCTTTCACGCCCTACCACCGGCTCCGCTACCATCGGGGTGGTCCGACCAGTACTCGAGCGCTGGCTCGGGAGGAGGCACGGTTCCTTGTCGTTTCGAGTGACACAGGTGCTCTCGGGGCATCGTTGCTTCGGGAAGTACCTGTGTCGCATAAACAGGGAGCCGAACGCTCGGTGTCACCACTGCGTCGACTGTCGGGAGGACACGGCGTGGCACACGCTGGCAGAGTGTGCCGCTTGGGAGGAGCCGCGCCGTGCCCTCATCTCAGGAGTCGGCAGTGACCTGTCGCTGCCGGCCGTTGTCGACTCGATGGTCGGCAGCGAGGAGTCCTGGGACGCGGTGGTATCCTTCTGCGAAACAGTCATGTCGCAGAAGGAAGCTACGGAGAGGGAGCGGGAGATTGCTTGCGCTAACCCGATCCGCAGCAGATGCACCGGGCGTCGGCGGAGGGCGGACAACGCCCTCTTCCAGCCCCCCTAAATGGGTCCAGGGGCAACGGATCTGGGGAAATCCGTTGCTCCCTACTTCTTAGGACCCGAGATGGTGGCCCGTAGTGTTCCACGCGCGCCTCTCTATGACGTCAGGGGGGAGTTTAACACCTCACTCCCCCCCTATCGCGAGGTGGCCCGCAGAGGCGGGCCGGCACTAGCCGAGGATCGCGGAAGTCACACTAGTTCCCGTGATCCCCGGTGCAAGTGAGAGACGGAACACCGGGGTGGTTTTAGTCAGTAAGAGTCTGACAGACCCCTCCGCCCTCCCCGGGGCGGAGGACATCCATGAGAATTTCCCCCCGTAATCAAAAAAAAAAAGGTAAGTTGGATCTACCAACTTCGAGAAAGAAGTCAATCGTCAAATCCGACTCGGTTGGGCAGCGTTCGGGAAGCTACGCAATATCTCCTCGTCCCACATCCCGCAGTGTCTAAAGACGTAAGTCTTTGACCAGTGCGTGTTGCCAGTGAAGACATATGGCAATGAAACGTAGTCGCTCACAATAAGCCTTATCAGAAGGCTAAAAGTCACCCAAACGGCAATGGAGAGGGCTATGCTCACAGTTTCCCGACGTGATCGAATCAGAAATGCAGAGATCCGCAGGAGAACCAAGGTGACTGACATAACCCAAAGAATTGCCAAACTTATGTGGCAGTGGGCAGGACACATTGCTCGTAGAACAGATGGCTGATGAGGCCGAAAGGTTCTGGAGTGGCGACCGCGTACCGGGAAGACGTAGCGTTGGAAGGCCTCCCACAAGATCAACCGATGATCTTGTGAAGGTCGCGGGTATCCGCTGGTTGCTGGAAGCTCAAAACCGTTCGAAGTGGAGAAGCTTGGGGAGGGCTATGTCCAGCAGTGGACGTCTTTCGGCTGAAACGATAATAATGAATGTGAAATTGTGTTCGGTTAGTAACAATATACTATCGCTCCCATATCATGACAATTATAACATAGGTGGTTATTGCTCCTATTTATCTCTGCTTTTGCCTTTAGGGAATGGGGGCGTGATGTTAGAATTTTCAGGGGATCAACCCAGGCCTTATGCTCAGCAGTCATGTTTGTTACCGCTAGTATATATCTCATTTAATTTAATTTATTTTATTTTATTTAAATTAGTTTTTTTTTAATGGCGGTATTAATTTCTAATAAATGGATGTAGCCACTGCAACCGAACTAGGCAAAGCCTGTATTTCGGTTTTTAGTGCCTTTTCCCTCGAAATTTTAACAATAAAATGCCGACCAAGCAAATATGGCTGGTTGTACTACTAATTAATTTTGGATAACTTATAGCTAAATTAAATGTTATATTATTTAAAATTACAATTATTGCCTTTGATACTCGTATAATAAGTAAAAGATACGTGAGTGAAGTGTTTGTGAGTGTGTCAAGACTAGTAGGTGATGTATGTGGAGTTTGAGTGATGTGGGTGCGTGTGTGTGATGGTGTATGGAGGTGTGACAGGTTGAATGTGTGAGTGTAGAGATGAGTGCATGAGCATGGTTTATCCGCTTTTGTTTTAGTAATTAAAACGTAACATTCTCCTTACTGTACAACATTCAGTAATAACTCCGTTTCTTCATAATTAAGTTGTTGCAAATATTCACTTACTACGTTAATTTTAAAGTTAATTTTATGTTTTAATTTTATTTATTTAAATTCGTTAATTTGAACGCTAATTTTATTTAAATTATTTTTCGTTAATTTGAACTGTAATTATAATTTCTGATTTTCGTAATAGTTTTCTTTTTTGATATCTGTAATTTCAAAATAATTAATGTATGTATTACATTTGGATTCTGACATCTGAAATAAAACGTTTTTCTTTTTTTATTAATAAAACATTTAATTGCTAGAGATTGAGAAAAGTCAGTAAGTTACAAATATGATGCAATAAAAGTGGTTGCGTACACAAAAGTTTAAGGCGCTGCCCATACTAGCACACCGTAAAACTCTCAGTTTTTGTCGCACAGTTAGGCATATAGGTATATAATAACAGCCAATAAAGCCAACTCTCTGAAAGCCAGCGAACAGGTTGCCAACACCAATAACCTTTACGACGAGCTGGTTGGTAGTGCATCCGGACTGGAGTATGTGAAGCCCACCGTTACCATAGACCTGACTGGGGACGATACCGTAACTAGATGTCCAACTCTAACTAGTCATAATAAAATTAAGAAATATATTAAAATTAGTAAGAATATTAAAAAGTACAAGAAACTTTTGAAGTCACAAAGTATTTACAAATTTAACCTAAATCTTAGGAAAGAACGTGTCAACTTACAAAGCCAACTAAATTTATGTAATCATAAGTTGGAAACAAGCAGATTAATGTACAATGTTGACATACAAAACCTTCAAAAGGAATTACTGAGCAGGGAATATGCACTTAAAGAAATATCTTGTAAGTATGAGTCCAGTCAACAACTGTTAAGCGACCGTCTGCAGGAGGCCTGTGAGTTGGTGGACCTGGTGAAGTACAATGCAGAGAGGTATGAGTCGCTGACAAACAATCTCACCTGTAGTTGTGCTCCCACTCCGCCACCTCTCATGTCACAGCATGTTGTTTCTGCCACTTCACCCATCTTACTTCATACACTGGAAAGTAACTATCCCACTCAAAGTAATGTTTTGGTATATTCTGATAGATTAGGAGCAGGTTTTGGATCATTGTTAAATAACCGCTCAAAACACACTATAACTAATTGTTGCTACCATAACCTGCACTTTAATGAGCTTGTTCATAAAATAAAACAAACAAAATTGGATGAGCAGACAACTGTAGTTCTTTTAATTGGAAACAGTCTGAGTTTAACTAAAAGGGACATAGTTAACGGTATTGACACCCTACTAAAATTAAAATTAGGTAAAATAATATTATGTGCTTTGCCATATTCAAAAAATTTGAATTATGAAGAAAATGATTATATTTTTAGCCTAAATAATTTAATGCATATTTTGACATGTCGTCATAGTGACCGTTTATTGTATTTTGATACTAACAATTTTGTTAGAGATTTTGTGCTAGTTCGGGAACATATGTTTCTTCCCAAGAAAAGTCGACATGTATTAGCTACTTTGTTAGCTTACAATATACACGCAGTTATTGATAATTTAACTGAGACTAGGTTTAGTGACGAAACAGTATTATCTAGTTCTTCTAATAATACTGTAATTAATTCTTTAAACTTTTAGACACGACAACAGAGAAGCATAATAAGAATATTTTACTGTATCACCAAAATATAAATCGCTTCCCTGGCAAAATCCTAGACGTGGAAATGTTAATAGATAAATATCATATGGATATCCAATGTTTTTGTGAAACTTGGTTAAAACCAGATAGAATGTTGTTTAATGTAAATAATTTTTCAGTTGTCAGTGCGTACAACAGGTCTTCGATAGGGGGTGGTACTTTGATATTATGCAATAGTTGTTTTAGATATAAGGAGAGAAAGGATATCACTGCTTGCTCTGTTGATCACTTATGTGAGGTAGCATGTGCGGAGGTTGAGGGCCATACTTTCTTATCTGTTTATAGACCACCAGCCTCAAACTTGTCATCATTTTTGATCATAATGGAAGAAATATTAGGTAAACTTTTTAAAGATGATAAATTAGTCTTCGTGTGTGGTGACCTCAATATTGATCTATTAGTTAACTCACCAGAAAAATGTAAGCTCATCTCATTGTTTAAATCATTCAATTTAAAATGTATATTTAATGAAGCGACTAGAATAACAGCAACCACCGCTTCATGCATAGACAATGTATTTACTAATTGTAAAATAAAGGACTCTTCCTTAATTAGTGGCGTCAGGTCAGACCATACTGGTCAGCTTGTATCGTTTCACGTAGATAAAAAGTTACACCTAGATAAAACCATTGAATTGAGACCTCTGACTAAAAATAAATTGGAAACGTTTAAAAATAATGTTCTTAGCAATCTCTCAACAGCAAGTTTTGATTCACAAGACCCCAATATAAACTATAGCACATTTTTTTCTACAGTATGCCAAGAATTCAATAAAGCATGTCCTGTAAAAAAAGTTACAATCACTCCTAAACCAAAATTTAGCGAATGGGCCACAGCTGGCATTAGAAAAAGCAGAGATGTCTTATATAATTTGTACCACAAAAAATCACTGACTTCTGATCAGGCCCTTCATAATTATGTAAGAAACTATTCTAAGATATTCAAAAGAGTCTGCGCTCAAGCTAAATCTAAATTAATAAGTAACAAAATTAATATTTCTAAAAATAAAATAAAAGCTGTGTGGCAGGTAATTAACAAAGAAACTGGAAACACACAACAGCGAGATCAGAATGAGTTAGCTCTAAAAATTGATAATGAAACCATTTCAGATAAGTTAAAAGTTGCTGAGACTCTAGAAAATTTCTTTACCAACATCCCAATAGAGGTTACGAAGTCTCTACCCTCATCATCTGTATTAGCTGAATCTCTTCTTAAAGAAAACATCAGTAAGGATTTACCAAATTTTGAATTCAAACCCATTTCTATTGCCACAATTAAAACAGCATTCAAAAGTCTTAATTTAAAAAACACTGAAGACTTATGGGGGATTTCCGTTAAGGTTCTTGAAGGTATCATTGACACAATTACCCCTGTCCTAACAGGCATATTTAATCAATGTTTAGACAGCGGTACGTTTCCTGACTTAATGAAACATAGTAAAGTAGTTCCAGTTTTTAAATCGGGTAGTAAGAGTGATCCCTCTAATTATAGACCTATATCTGTGCTTCCAGCAATGAGCAAAATTTATGAAAAAGTCATGCTAGACCAGATGTTGTCACATTTTAACTCAAATGGGATTTTACATAGTCGACAGTTTGGTTTCACGAAAGGTAGGTCGACGACTGACGCGGGAGTAAAACTCGTCAGTCACATTTTGGAATCCTGGGAGAAGTCCCAGGATGCAATTGGCATTTTCTGTGACCTCTCAAAAGCGTTTGACTGCGTTGACCAGAACACACTCATCTGTAAATTACACCACTACGGAATTCGTGGACGAGCTGATGATCTTGTACTTTCCTATTTATCAAACAGGCAGCAAAAAGTAAATGTTAACGGGGCAACGTCCTCGGGGTCTCTAGTTAAGATGGGCGTGCCTCAAGGTTCAATTCTTGGCCCTTTTTTATTTCTAGTTTATATTAATGACCTTCCTTACCTAATGGCAAACTTCTCGGATATAATTTTATTCGCTGATGACACCTCTCTTATTTTTAGAATAGATAGAAAAGATACGGATGTCTTACATGTCAACGATAGTCTAGCTGTTCTCTCGAAATGGTTTGCGGCTAATAATCTTTTACTCAATGCAAACAAAACTAAATGTCTTAAGTTCTCATTACCAAATGTACCCCAATTAGGTCTAAATTTAAAACTTGATGGCAAGAAACTAGATGCTATTTCCGAAACTGTATTTCTGGGAATTACTTTAGATTCGAAATTGCAATGGGGTGCCCACATTAGAGCTCTCTCAAGTAGATTAAGTTCAGCTGCTTACGCAGTAAGAAAAATAAGGCAGTTGACTGATGTAGCCACAGCTAGGTTAGTATACTTTGCTTATTTTCACAGTATTATGTCTTATGGCGTTCTGCTGTGGGGATCGGCAGCTGACGTAGATTCAGTTTTCATTTTACAAAAGAGGGCAATCCGCGCAATCTATAAAATGAGGCCTCGCGAGTCTCTTAGAAACAAATTCAATGAAATTGATATACTAACTCTGCCTTCTCTTTATATCCTAGAAAATATCTTGTATGTTCGCAAAAACTTAGGTCTTTTCAAAAAAAGATGCGACTTCCATAATCTAAATACACGTAGTAAAGATGAAATTGTGATTCCAAAATTTAGATTAACTAAAACTAGCAAGTCATTTCTAATAAACAGTATCCGCTTCTAAAACAAGTTGCCAAAGTCGGTTACAGAACTTAGCGATGGAAAGTTTAAAACTCACATCAAACGTGTCCTTATCAAAAAAGCATATTATAAGATAAAAGACTACGTTGAAGACAGGGAAGTTTGGCATTAATTCCTTCTGCACATGTGGCTTCCCTGGTACCTCATTAACAGCATAACTTTGTGAGAGTCTATTAACTGCTTCCAAATTACAATGTTAATTTTTAATATTTTTATTTTTTACACTTTCTGACATATTCTCGTCATTTTTGACATTATACATCGCTTCAAATATCACCTATTTATTAGTGATTCTCATGAAAATCATGTCACTTTGTTTAAATAGGTTGATCTTACTAATGTAGATTCTTTTACATATTGTGAATGGGAAAACATTGTAGGCCTTACAGACTAGATTTATAGACGATTTTCTATTCTTTATTTTCATTCCTCTAAGTACTTGGTACTTATTGACAGGCCTGCACTGTCCTCCCATACCTATTATCACTGTAATTTGAAAACATTGTAAAACCCAATTATTTTTAAAAGAGTAACCGTAGAGTTTCTTGCCGGCTCTTCTCCATAGGAAGCGACAAATTGGAACCGTGCACCTAGCTTCTGACGTTTCATAAGTGCCCTTGCAGGTTTATGTGAAAAATTATGTGTAAAATATTTTGATTTGATTTGATTTAAATATCAGCGTATTGTCAAATGTTCAAAGTAAAGACCAATTAAAAAACATTTCATAGTAATAAAATAGTATTACTTAATTTAAAAATACGTAAAAACAGGGCTCAAAAAATCTATTTCGTCGCATAATTTTCAAAATTTTGAGCGAAAACGACCATATTTTATGTAATGATAATAATAAGAATTAAATCAACTAAAGAAATGCCAAAAAATTATTCCACTGAACTGTGTATTGATTTTTTAGCTTAAATAAAAATGGCAAAGTCACTTTTATTTTGGTGTCATTCAATTCAACTAACATGAAACGCATCGCTGTTTTGAACCTTATTTCTTTCCGAGATACATACTTATAGTCAAATAAGTACTTAAAAAAATATTTTTACGCATCTGAATTCAAACTAGGCATATCCTGTATTTCGGCTTTCGCCTCCTAACCGATGGATCAACGAGCCTATAATTATTTAAATTTTCTTCTCGTATAAGTAGGTACAGTTAAAATTTAAAGTTTTCTACTTTTAGTTATGTTAACTAAGTGCCATTGCAAGTTGTTTTTCATTTTAAGTCTCAAGGAATCTAAGACGGCGGTAGGAGTCAATACAATTACTTAAAATTGCGTCATGACCGACCATTAAAGACCTATTTCTACGAATCTTTTTTATTTCTAGAGAAATACTTGTTTATTTTTTACTTAAGTTTATTTAAATTAATAAAAACGGCTCAATGTCAAGTACAATGATCGAACGTGCGTGTTTGATAATTGTACTAGGAGCAGATTTAAATCAGGCCTATAGCTCAAAAATTAAACCAATCATACATAAAAAAAAACAATCTGCGTAGACCAATATCCTGGGGATTTTGTTGTGCCACTTCTTTTTTCCAGCTAAAGAATAAGGAAGTGGTGAAGTGCGAGCATTTTGGGACTGCCTTCTGTAATTTTGATGGTCGAAAATTGCTGATTCTCAGCCTAATTTGAATAAATTACTTTGGGTTTTGATTTTTTTATTTCAATGTTATATCTATTTATTCATCGCGACGTCAACAACTGTTTCAACCACGAAGTATCAATGACACACAACAAAAAAAAAAAACAACAAAACGTCATGACTTGATTCCTCGAAGACTTAGGCACAGGTTTAATAGTTATCTAATTATACTCCAAAAAAATTACCAACAGAGTACGAAATCGGCGCGCCGCACAGTGGAACGAATGTATGGGAGCGGTTGGACGTAGACATGTCCGAAAAAAAAGAGTAAAATTATGCCAAACTAATGATGCCATCTTATTCGATTACTTAATGCCTTCATAACTTGTGGTGATGAATTTCTTCATAACTCCCATATTTCGGGAGTAATTTGAGAAAATGTGAAATTTTACTATGAAAATGAGTGTATCGAGCTCTCTCCCTCCTGATTCCGGGCTTGTTTCAAGTAGCGGTCTCTAATATCATAATGCTAATACTAAGAGCTATATTTAATACTAAGACACATAGTGCGCCAAATGTGCACTTTCTGGGATAAAGAGTGATGTTTATTTTATAACACAATTTTTTTATTTTTTGTTTATTTTGTTGATTAAAACCGTTTTTCTAAAGGTTTACCTTATTACAATAACATTTCTGAGCAGCCAATTAGAGAAGATATAAGCTAATTAGGATATATAATTAGGGACTTAAGGTTTACATATAAAACTGATGCACTAATGATTACTGATAAGAACATTGCTATTATTTAATTACTAAATGGCTCTTAATACACTAATTTAGCATGCATCATTTACTAATTATCACAATAACTAATTACCTTGCAATATTTAACAAAGGATACCTGGGATACCTGGATTTTATATAAATAGGTCACTATTAGTAACTTTAAAATCAGTGTTGATTTACACCTCGTTGTATCCAAGCTAATCTCGCAATGTATTTTCCAAATTTTAATACAAATCTTGATATTCACGTTGCTTTATGCGCACGCGCACATAAAGATTTACGCGACTTTAACTATTTGTTCAGTGTTTTAAAAGATAACAGTTGTGTTCAGTTATGTGAAAGTGCTGAAACAAGTTTAAAAGACTGGTGTCGTCGATTTTGCTACCGCATTTATGCAAAATGGACACAGTCTGGAAGAAGCACAGATAAGTTTCGGAAGAAACATGAGATTTGGCTACAGGCTGCAATTCAATGGCCGGAATTACAGAATGAAAATATGGAACCTTCTACAGAAAATATAAGTGACGTCATCGAGCCCATAATTTCTCCTGCTAAATCTGATGCTTCAACTTGTACACATCCTAGTCCTCGTAAATCTTTTGAGGACCTTAGTAACCGGCAAAAAAGAAGACGCACTGAAGATAGTCTTTCATGCAGCAGTAGCAGCGCTGAAATTATGTTTTCGGCCGAAAGGGCGCTTCAAAAGGCAGGACAAAGCGATACAGCTTATGTTATGAAATACTTGACGGAGAATCCAGAAGAGGCCTCAAAAATCAAAGCCTTCATTGAAGGTAAATCAATTCAGGTACGGGAAATATCCCCTTTGAAGGCATTGGCTCTTTATGTATCGATGAACTTATCGAAATGGCGCTATAACACTCTTCGGGATTTCAACACTCAAGAAGGAGCTCTTCAATACCCGAGTTACTACATGTTGGTTAAAGAAAAAATTAAGTGCTATCCGGCCAAAGAAGATCTCACAGTTACAGAGAGCTCTGCAAAAATCAAATTACAAGCCTTGATGGATTTAACCTCAAGAAGACTTATTAGGTCGTTAGAAACCCCTGTTGATCCCAATCAACAGCTCGTATTGACCAGCAAATGGGGTTTTGACGGATCATCTAGCCAAAGCATTTATCATCAAAGGACGAGTGAAGATGAGCAAATCGATCTTGCTAGTAATTTTATGATTAGTCTTGTACCACTGCGGCTCGTCTCAAAAGGTGTAACAATTTGGGAAAACGAGCGACCATCTTCCACTTCATTTTGCCGGCCAATATTGTTTAAGTTTATAAAGGAAACCAAAGAAAATGTGCAGAGAGAGATGGCTGAAATCGAAGCAGAGATTGAAGCCTTAACTCCATCCACCATCACTGATGGAATTAGTGTCAAACACCAACTGCTGTTGACAATGATTGATGGTAAAATTCATTCCATTATATCCAATACAGCAGCTTCAGTGTGTGACATATGCAAGGCTTGTCCTAAAGAAATGAATAATTTAGAGTTAATCAAAGATAAACACGCAAACGAGGACATGTATAAATATAGCTTAAGCACCCTTCACGCTTGGATTCGCTCAATGGAATGCTTATTACACATTTCCTACAAATTAGACATAAAATCATGGCAAGTAAGGGGTGATATAGCAAAAAGGCAAGTTGATGACAGGAAGAAAAGAGTTCAAGAGGCTGTAAGAAGAGAAACGGGCTTACTTCTCGATGTTGTGAAACAAGGCAGTGGATCCACCAACAATGGCAACTCGGCAAGGAGATTTTTTGAAAACTACACTAAATCTGCTGAACTGACCGGAATAGATGCTATGCTTTTAAGAAAAATCTGTGTGATCTTGCAGTGTATTTCATCAGGAGAGAAGATCAACGTAACTAAATTCCGAGAGTTCTGCTTTGATACTGCTAAGCTTTACGTGGAGTTATACCCATGGTATTATATGCCTTCTTCACTTCATAAAATTTTAATGCATGGGCCAGACATAGTTCAGAACATGTCAATTGTGCCCATTGGTTTTCTATCCGAAGAGGCATCTGAGGCTAGAAATAAAGATTTTAGAAAATATAGAGAGGGGCATTCTCGAAAGCATAGCAGTATCTCATGCAATGAAGATATTATGCACAATCTTTTACTGTCTTCTGATCCACTTGTTACAAGTATCCGTCCAAAAGGAAATAAGTTTGTAAAAAAATCTTCTTTTAAGGAATTTTATGAGCTTACGGATTCTGAGAAAAGTGATATCGAATTTGTTAACATAAATGATTTAGCGGACATCGATTCTGAATTTGAATTAATTGATGATGATGATGATGACGAAGATAATTAAATGATGTTATTGTTTTAAAATGTGTAACTTAGTAAATTAGAGCTTACATCTTAATTATTTATTGTACTTTTAATGAAACTAGGTAATTTATTATCAACTTACTTAAAAGTCATACTCTCATCAGTTCTTGTGAATATTTTTGTTAATATATATTTCTGTATATATATATAATATATTTTTTTTGTAAATACTTTTTCTTTCTTTTCTTTTAGAAAGAAGGAAAGAAAGCATACCGTTTATTTGGATGCATTTCGTGAAACACAGAATACAATAACAGAGTAAAAACGTGAGTTGCGAGTTCTTTCATAGACCGCCTTCAAAATCGTCAGTTTCTAAAACGACTTACGAGTAAACGATGACACGCGTATAGAAGGTGTTGACAAAGCCGCCTCTAGCAGCGGACGAGGGCGTCTCCGTACTCTGAGATTTTACGTACCTATACGATAAATAAAATTGAAGTGTCTGTTTGTAATGTTTTACTAAAAGCATAATATATGACAGTATATAGGATAGTAGGGAATTGATGCGCAAACTGTAACCATGAATTCAGCAGATTAGTCTAGATCCCCCAGGTAGCATTTTTCTTTTTAAACCGTCGAAAATTTTCAACTCAGGAGGATTTTCAGAATCATGTTCAGAATCCATGTACACAGTTTCCGCGATCAATGTACTTGCCATCCTATATACGGTATTTATGTGTACTCAAATAAATAAAATTAAAGTGTCTGTTTGTAATGTCAAAATAACAGCTTCATACCAAATGCTTGGAAGTATGTATAAGGTACCTAAAATAAATATAAAAGTTGCCTGTCTGTTTGTCTGTTGGTGTCGGCTTATCACCGAAACGGCAGGACCGAATTGGACTGTCTACGTTTATAAAAAAAAATTGTGTTGCGCAAAAAAAAACTCATGATAGCGACATCGGCGCGGACGAAGCCGCGTGCAGTAGCTAGTATACCAATATAACTTAGGCATATACGTTAATGAACCCCAGATTAACATTTCAAAGATCACAGGCTTGGTTATGTGTACATTGCGGTGGCATTTAATCAGAGCATAAAGCAGTAAAGGCGGCTACAGACAAACGATGCCGTGCGGTGCGATTATATCCTCGGTTTAGCGCCGTGCGGTTTAGTGTTATTTGAGTCACGGCAAACGATTTGAACGTGCAAGCTTATTCCATGTTGAATGGAAATGACGGTGTCTCAAATGAAAGCAAGAATTTTTTAGAGTTTTGGACGGAAAATAAAAATATACCATTTATTTGATGAGCTGCTGTTTATTTTAATAAACTTTTAAAGGTCTTTTTGCGAATATTATGAGGATACGGTTCCATTTCTCTGCTGATTTTCTTTTATTTGTCCCATATCATATGGGATAATAATATCTTATGAAATTTTTATTAATGTTAATGATTGTATTGAATTTTATTGTATTATTTTAATGATGTAATGAATTTTAATGTATTTTATTTTAGAGATCTAATTAATTTTTAATGTTTTCGTTTTAATGTTGTAATGGGTTGTATAAATTTTATGTTTTTGTGATTTGTTATTGGGACTGGGTGCCTTAGTAAATAAATAAATAATAATAATAATATGAGCAAAATAATATTGGTGTTGTAGGTTGCGATTTTAAAACGGTGACGACAGTTGAAATACTATTTCGTTGTAAAGAATAAGATGAGTAGGTATTGCATCATTACAATCACAAAAGACATAATATGTTCAATCAGATCTGTTGGAAATTAAATCCAACACCCAGCGCGCGGTCTGCACGTGCAGGCTGCGTGCATTAACGCGTCATCGGCACGCTGAGGCACGGCGCACCCTTATTTTTTAAAAGAGTATTCGTTGAGTTTATTGCCGGCTCTTCTCCATAGGAAACGACCAATTGGACCCATGCACCTTGCTTGACTAAATTCTGACGTTTCTTAAGTGCCACTGTAACCTACATGAACCAATGCGAAATAAAATATTTTAATTTTATAATTAAAGTGCCATAAAGTTCTAAATTTTAACCCTCTTACTAATAGGTAAACACAGGATAAGGTTATTCCAGGTAGGTACAAATCTATGAAAATGTATGGTTATTCCTTTGTTACTCCTGGTACCTATAACTTTATTCCTTGTTAATTAATAAGAGGGTAACTGTTTATGAATAGGTTCTATGCACAAGATAATAATACTTAATTAAAAGAACAATGCAGCTTGTTCGACGCATTGCTCGGGTTATCAAGAGAAACGTCGTCCTCACAATACCGTCTGTAAACTCCTTTAATTTCTACACTAATTATTTGCTACTCAGTAATACGGAATTGAAACGTTATAATTATACAAAGGTTAATTAATACGCGACTGTATCTGAGGTATTGATCCAAAGATTAATATTGACTATTCTGTCGTTGATGTTTTAATCTATTGTAATTTACTGCTTGATTGACGGCTCGGTCAGGCGATTGGTTTTCGCTGCACTAAAAAACTTACACAAAATAAGCAAGCTGAAGTGGCAATGTGCCGGCCAAATTAGCCGTAAAACCAATGACCGTCGGAGTTTAAGTAAATTTTATAAACTGGCTAATACATATACCATTTCGAATCCTGCCTTGCTTGCTTAAGCCGAAACGTTAGCATCTAATGAGCTTCCCACGTTCTAGAAACCTTAGTAGAAAATCGTGAAACAAATTCTCATCCGTTTAGCAAAATAAGCAAAATGAGAAGCGTAGGCGTCACGAATAATTTGTTGAGCAACTGATTATCTGACATTTCATTACCATAATTTCACATTTTCAGTCTAGAAATATTCGAAGAAACAAAATTATAAAACAATCGAGTTTGATTCGTACCGCCTAAAGTTTTCGCCTAAACTTCGAAAGGAATAAAATTAAATTGCCTCAAAACGTTGCCAAGTTTCATCGAAAAGATCAAATTTATGACATTGTAAACCCAATTTTGAGTATACAACGTTATGAAATGAAGGTCCACTTATTTGTTTTCTTTAGTCAACTAAATGATGATTAAGGAGTGGTGAATCAAAGGACAAACTCATCTAATCCAATCTTATTGGAACCTATATGTTCGAGCCGGTTGGGGTTGAAACTCTAGGGCCATGGGGTCCAAGTGCCTACGTGGTTTTCCGTGGCATGCCAAGCAGTTGGTCGACTCTTAACGTGACCAGAGGCTGGCCTATTTTTCGGCCAAAGAATCAGCATTGCCAGACAACGTGGCAATGGTACCGACCTTTTGGGCAGTTTTCCCGTTGACAATGATGCGAACTTTTTGATTCCATAAGATTATTTTCTTTTTATTTACATAAACATAATTATATATAATTGTGTAAATATCCATACAAATAGTTCATTCACTAGAGTGAATAGATGAGTTGACTAGAGTAAAGCAATAGCTGCTGAAATTATATTTCAATTCAAAGATTTGGCAGACTTGGCAACATATCTAAATATTCAAGAGAACTCTCCGCAATTGCGAATGAAACGGCTTGATTAACAGATAGTTGAACGACTGTCATACGGCATGTATTTAACCGAAATTCATATAATTCCCATTTTCCTTTCCTAATAATATTAATAAACAACTACCTATATTGGTAAAAGGACCAAGGAGGGGCTTGTGGCTAAGTAACAATAGCTGCACGGGTCGATCGATCAGGTTAAGCTACGCTTGCCGCGGTTGGTCCGTAGATGGGTGACCATCTTTACATACCAAGACCCGCCGTGCCTCGGAAAGCACGTTAAGCCGTTGGTCCCGGCTGTCATTTGTGGATCTTTGACAGTCGTTACGGGTCGTCAGAAGCCCGAAAGTCTGACAACCAGTCTTACCAAGGGGTATCGTATTACCCAGTTACTGGGTTGTGGAGGTCAGATAGGCAGTCGCTTCATGTAAAATACTGGTATTCAGCTGCATCCGGTTAGACTGGAAGCCGACCCCAACATAGTTGGGAAAAGGCTAGGCAGATGATGATTGGTAAAAGGACCAATATTTTATATGAAGCGACTGTCTATCTGACCTTCACAACCTAGCTATTGGATAACACGATATCCGACTTGTCGTCAGACTTTTGGGCTTCTGACTATCCGTAACGACTGTCAAAGATCTACTATTGACAGCCGGGACCCAACGCCTTAACGTACTTTCCGAGGCACGGAGAGATCTCGATGTGTAGTAAATGTTCACCCATCCACGAACCGAAGGAGGCAAGCGTAGTTTAACTTTCGATCGTCTCGTAAGGCGGTTATTTTATATATCAGCGAGCCGCTCACAATAATTTTAATGAACACTCTAATAAACTGGATTCGCCACTTAAAATGTCTAATTATTCCCATTTTAGGTTCTTAAAAATGCTAAATAGCCAAGTACCTAACCTAAGCCATTAGGTCGGGACCTATCTTACTGCGATCAACTGTGAGAAAATACCAGAAAGTAAAAATGAGCCTCCTTTATTAAAAAAGACGTTCGCCGGTTGATGGTCTATGAGCTTCTAGAGGATCAAATAAATATTTCCCCTTTCATGCATACAGAAATCATTTATGTAAATAAGTATTCGTATTCGAAAAAACATATCCTAAAGCTTCCGACATTTATACTAATGTGTGTTTATCAAAGTCATTAAAGTCTATTCAGAACAAATTCCGTCGCGTGTTGCAGCTGGAGTACTTACATAATTTATAAGGGTTCCGGGACTCCGAAGGTCTAAAGGGCGCACCTATCAATCTCAGTTTGTCGCCCATTTGTCAATCGAGAACACTTCCGCTTAACGTAACCTTGTTCCTTGTGAAGATTTCATTGAAGAAGGAATATAAACGTTTACCTCAATTATTCGCTTTGAAATCATTTAGAACTGAAACGACGAAATCTCTTTTATATTTGAGTTATATTTAGATAATCCTGCTTTATTACCTAAAAACAATCTTCTTTAGTACTTTGAGGTTTGTTTTTTTGCAGGTGAACCCATGTTGCGTTCTTGCTTGCTTGTTTAGAGTGTGTTTCAATTATTGAAAGAAAGAATTAATCCTATTCATCATCATTCTCCTGCCCTTATCCCAATTTATTTGGGGTCGGCACAACATATCTTTTCCTTCCACACTTCTCTATTAGTCGTCATTTCCGTAGTCACACCCTTTCTAACCATATCATCATTCACACAGTCCATCCATCGCTTCTTTGGTCTTCCCCTACTCTTATAGCCATCGACATTTATACTCAAAACTTTCTTCACGACGTTTTTCTCATTCCTCCTTAGCACATGCCCATACCATGATAAACGATTTCCACACAACTTTTCAGTTATCGGTGCTACTTTCAGGCTTTCTCTTATGTACTCATTTCTTATTCTATCCCTCCGTGTAACACCACACATCCTTCTTAACATTCTCATCTCGGCTACATGCAATTGCTTTTCATTCATCCCTTTTGTGGCCCAACATTCGGATCCATACAAGACGGCAGGTCTTACCATGGTTTTATATATCTTCCCTTTAAGTTTAAGGGGAATGTGGGAGTCGCAGATTGTTCCCGTAACCTGCCGCCATTTCATCCATTCAGTGTTAATTCTGTGCTTTACCGTCCGATCTACTTCGCCATCCAAAGAATTAAGAGATTAAGAAGATCGCCAAAGGATTAATCCTATTAATATTATAAATGTGAAAGTATGTATGTTTGGATGTTTGTTTACTCAATCACGCAAAAAAGGCCAAATGGATTTGGATGAAATTTGGTACAGAGATAGTTTATAACTTGGATTAACATATAGGATACTTTCATCTCGGTAGTACGTTTCCTTGGGATAATTTAGGACCTCTACGTGGGCGAAGCCACTGGTACAAGCTAGTAACAAAATATATTAAGCCACAGTGCAGGAAAAAGCAACAAAACTACACTACCATTAAAATAGAATATACTGAAATATAAATACATTTTAATATTAAACATTCTGCAGCCAGCCAACATAGATAGCTTGCATGCAAGTATCACACAATCCTACTTGTTTCTACTCATAATGTAAATGTAAAAGATTGCATTTGAGTTACTTGATCATGTAACAACAGCTGAATGGAATGGGATGAAATTGGCACACAGATAATTTGTAATCTGGATTAACACATATTTTACTTTTAAGCCGGTAGTACGTTTCCGTAAAATAATGTCTGACCTCTAAACGAGCGAAGCCGCTGGCAAAAGCTAGTAAATAATAGATTTATGTGCGAAGTTCTTATTTACACAAGTCTTATGTTAAGATGCTGCTACACATAACGTTATCTGTTAACGATTTATTGATATTGGACCTATAGGTTTCAAAATAGTATTATGAATATAGATTTGGCGGCCAAAATATCACAGTTAAGACCACAAGTTATTGAACGAAAAGCGAGAATCAAAGGATAATAAATAGTAATAGCTGGCTATTTACTTACTAAATAGATGTTAGTCTAGATATTGAAGTACAAAGTAACCCTACATTTACATATTACGACCGCACAGCTTATCTTAAGATTATGGGTTTATATATCCACATTGAGATGAGAGAGAGTTTTAAATAAAAAGTAATAGTGCCTATATTGTACGCAAATCGTTTTGTAGCCAAAGTTTTTTCAAGGCATATTCAGCCTATCATATTCCTTCTGCTAGGACATGGGCCTCTTCTCTTCGAGGTGGTGATATTACTAAATTATACACATTTTTTTATTACTTAAAACATACTCCTATATCATGACGTATCAAGGGGTCGGAAGGATCCCCGTCAGGAACGAAGTTCCTTACGGTTTTTCTTTAACTAAGAATGTTACTTCATTTACTCTAGCTTTAAAATACTCCAACTTTATTTTGACCTCACTATCGGCTTCAGCACCCTTAAAAACCATGATAACGATTAACGACACCCACGATAAAAACTTTGAAACGGGTCTTAGTTGCCATCTTGGATTTTCATTTAGACTTCACTATTGAATTCAGCGACGTCAAAAACTATCAAAACTATCTTATTCTCTCTCTGTCCTTTTCTATTTTTAACCGACTTCCAAAAGGAGGAGGTTCTCAATTCGTCGGAACCTTTTTTTTTTTTTTTTTTTTTTTTTATTATGTATGTTCCCCGATTACTCGAAGATGGCTGGACCGATTTGGATAATTTTTTTTTTGTTCGAAAGGGTATACTTCTCAGGTGGTCCCATGATCATAAAGTCAGGATCTGATGATGGGATCTTGGAGAAATAGAGAGAACTCTTCAAATTTTATAGGCACACTTGAAGCGATTTGTGTAGTTTTTGGAAGAGTACTTCCTCGGAGTGGTTCCATTTCAATTTGGTGAAGATCTGATGAAGAACTTCGGAGATAGGCAACGGAACTCCTCAATAAATGATAGCAAATGGACAAGGATTGCTGAAATCTCATGTCTGTTAATTGTTTACACCAGTTAATAACATAACATCACGCCGGTACGCTGTGAAGGGGTAAGCACATGTGAACCACTAAAAAGTGAAAAATAAAAAACTTTTTTCAAAAAAATAAACAACCGACTTCCAAAAAAACACTAAAAAGTGAAAAATAACTTTAATTTCGGAAGGCGGTGACAAAAAATTAAAATACATATCCAAAGTCACCGACTTCCGAAATTAAAGTTATTTTTCACTTTTTAATGTTTTTTTGGAAGTCGGTTGTTTATTTTTTTGAAAAAAGTTTTTTATAATGAAAATTCGCTCCGAGGGGCAAGAAGGTTTTTCGTTACGTGACGATTTTTCCAATTTTACTCCTACCGCAATAAAGAACTTTGTTCTAAAAATCCGAAAGCACTGTTTGCTGTGCACGATAACCAGTCCTACTGAAAACCACTGATAGCACGTTCAGGTTTTCATAAAATCTGTTTTCCAATAAAGCTTACCTACCCCGCTCAAATTTTGATCATCCTCGCAATAAAAATTCGATCAGAACAAAATATTGAAAACAAATGTTTGTGCAGCTACCAATTCAATTTGTTCTTGATACTCTTTGGATTTCTTCAGTTTTACTGTTGACTTTGCAATCGTACTAATCATGAGATCGTGCTTTTTAATGTGATTGTAAAAAATGCTGATGTCTTAGTATTCTGTCTATATTTCTTCCCTGATAGGAATTACTAAGGTATCCCAGAAAATGTAACTGGAATTGTACCATCACGGCCTAAAGGAGCAAGATTCATTTTCGAAACCCGAAATCATTGTGCTAGCAAGGACCCGTTAGTTGGACGCATGTACCTTCACGTTAATTGAAAAATTAATCAAATGTAGTAAACAATTCTGTTACTATCACTGACGTTCAGTTTCAAAGGCCAACGGGACGTCAATCTCGTCCGGCGTCAGAATTTGAATTTGGTGTGGTAGCATGACATGAGTTTTACAGAACCGCTGTTCTGTAAAATTCTTGTAGAACTCATCATCTCAGAATATGGAGCACTCTTTAGGCTTTATTATACCGTGGAACTTTCCTTTCCTTTTTTTAACTATTTTAGTACGATGATGGTTGCTTCAACGTAATAAAATTAATTCAGCTCAATTTCAGTGACCGGAATTTTTTTGAACACTGCGATTTTATACATAAAAATTAATTCACGTGCACACCAATTTAAACCGAAAATTTCGTTTTTCAAGGTAACGTAGTTATATATATACGGTGTTCACCTCTCTCACAGTGATCAAAGGGTCTTTTATTTAACAAAATATTCGCGACCACACTACCAAACATTTTACTCCTATAGCAAAATGTACCGAAAAATATTCAACATGGCTACATTGACCGAACGACTCGCATTCTTCAACGTATTGGGCTACAAACTTATGTTTGCCGTTGCAAAAATTGCTTACCTGTGCCTTTGTGTTCGGAGGTGAAACACGGTTTAGAGATATGGAGGACAAACATAACTTTGTCGGGTTACACTAAGAATTTTACCCTTTCTGGGAACCTTTCTCCCGTCGTGCAATGGGCACCGAAGATGTATTGCCTCACAATAAATTGCTCTTAGGTATTGGAAAGATAGCTCTGGCGTGTTGTGGGTTATGTTAGGTCATTTTGTTGTTTAGGGGTCACAAAGGCGTTTTATCGGGAAGAAAGTCGTCTTAGATTTAGGTTGTCATTTTAGAATAACTCGTCTGGTTTATTTTATCAACTTGAGTTTATATTCAAGTCAAGTGTACCTACTTTGATATATTTTGAGGTTTTAATCATGTTCATCATTTTATATCCTCAATATTAATTTTTTAGGTAAGTACCTAACTGTTTTACGTCAACATTTCATTTTTCTCAAAGATATGATAAAATGCTAAGTTGGTTGGTAACATATTTTAAGACCGCAGGAATCCGCTGTATGTGAGAAGCACAGAACCGGTCGAAGTAGCGGTGCTTGGACGAGGCCTATGTCCAGCAGTGGACGTCTTTCGGCTGAAATGATGATGATGATATTTTATTAATTATGATTTACTTCAGTAAAACTTCGTTAAGTACTTGTCCGGCAACTTTGTGGTGTAAAGTCCATTAAAAGTACCACTGAGTTCCTACACATGTACAAGGACGTACTTCGAACTCTAGGAACTTTTACGAAAGCGGGTAGGCACAGGTATACCTATAGTACACCCTCATTTTGCCAGTTATGTATCAGTCTCATGTCTTAAGAAGACAAGTCTATTCTTAACTTAAAAAAACGGAAACCCAAAAAAGTAGCGTGTAAACGGAACGTGATCATTTTCTTCAATTCATGTGCTGAGTCGATCCGCAATACTCTTCAAATAAAGAATAGGACTATGTACCTACCTGTCCGCGAAAGCCGTAAAACTGAATTGAAGGAAAAAAGGGTTACTTTGAGTAGTGTCCGTATACCGTGAGCAATTCTCGTAAATTCTCGTAATCTTGAAAGCTGAGCAGTTTTCTTGTGTGCTTATCACGTACTTCGAGTAACGTTGATACATAATAAAAACTTTTTGAAGTCGATGTATCGTATTTACGAAGGGTTGAAGTAGGTACAGCGTATCTGAGGTTCCCTGGTGGTGTTAAAATTGTTTTTAACACACTTCACAAAAAGGAGGAGGTTCTCAATTCGATTGTATAATTTTATGTTTGATACCTCAGAACTCCATTGTTTATAAATTGTTAGATTTCATTTTACTTTTGTACGAAAGGGTAAATTTCTAGTGAGTTAGTTTTAATGATGCTTACGTACTTAGTGTATATTGGGGATGTTCTTATAAAAATATGTCATAAAAATGTGTATGTGTGTGTGTTTTAGTAAATAGGTGTAAGGTTTTGAACAAATAAATATTATTGTACAGGGTTATTGGAAAAACACCAACAACCTCTTAAGAGGTCATTGTACTACTCATTATGAACAAATTTTATTATGGGACCAAACCTGAAATCGCGAAAAAAAAAACAGCTGTTCCTTACATTTTGATGAATTACATGAACATAAATGTAAGGAATAGCTGATTTTTTTATCGAATTTGTATGAAGTGGGTGCCAGAGTTAAAAAGAGAAAAATAAAATATTCATTACAAAAAAAAAATCCACTTCCAAAAAAGAACACTATTATTATACTATTTCGGGAATTGGTGGCAAAAAACGAAAATACAGAACTGAAGGCGGTTGTTTTTTTTTGTAATAAAGTTTTTAGTCCATAAAATATATAAATTTATACAGAAAATAAAGTAGGTAGCCAGCTAAAAGCGTTGGTCATATTTAAATTCTACATCGGAGGGTGAAAAATAAGAAAAAGCCGCACTCATTTTAAATACGCCTAAATCCTACATTTCCGCATAATTTTATTTTTTATTTAAAAAAAACATGCAAATTGAGTATTCTCGCCAAACAGACCTTGTGATAATGTTTTTAACCAGAAGCGTCCATCCGTTACTTCCCTTAATTATGTAAAGGGAACATTTTATTTGCATAAATACTAAATGAAACGCAAATACGAAATCAGACATGTTTTCTTTGTGTTTTTAATTATCCTACTATCCTACTTAATATTATGTATGTAAAAGTTTGTATGTTTAGATGTTTGGATATTTAGATTTTTTGACGTTTTTTAGGTACTCAATAACGGCTGAACGAAATTTTATCCAGATAGTACGTTCCCGTGGGATAATTTTCGACCTCCACGCGGGCGAAGCCAATGGCAAAAGCTAGTATAAAAATAAATTTTAATAGCAAGAAATTATTATTATTATTATTAATTATTGTTAGCAAGTTATTATTATTATTAATTATTATTCCGACAAGGTGAGTAATTTTTCAGAACAACCTCAGTTTTTCTTCAGGCCACCACTGATAGGCTAATATCAATGTCATACAGAGAATGTATGATTCATACATACATTCTCTGTTTGACATTGATATTAGCCCTAAATACTAACTGACCATCAAGGGTTGCGGGTTGTTCGAAAGAGATACCGCGGCCCCTGGCACACAGGCAACTGAGGGAACACGGGTGGGTTTTAGTCAGTAAAAGTCTGACAGGCCCTCCCGCTCCACCCAGAGCGGGAGAACTTATTTGATGATTTCCCCACCTAAAAAAATAAAATAACCATCAACAACTTAACGTGCTTTCTTTTGTACGGAGGGGTCTTAGTATGTAAAGATGGCCACCCATCCACAGACTAACCGCGGTAAGCCTAGCTTCACCTGATCCATCCACCCGTGCGGCTGTTATTACTTAGCCACACATTACCTATGTGGCAATAATTGACGTGTAAAAGTGTTTGTATAAACCTCGTTACAGAAGTAAAATCATTTATCATTTAATATTATCTACCTAAAAGCTCCTGCCCGTGACTTGTTCACGTGTGTCGTAAGATTACTAAAATTGCTAAATTATAAAACTTCCTCGGCTCCCTTCGTTTTCGCTAGCGTTCTTTCTGTCTTCTTTTTCTCCCTTTTGTTTTCTTTGGCCTATCAAACACAAAATAATTGTTTAAATCCGCCCGCTAGCTCCAGAGTTTGGCGCGTTCACACAGAAATATAAATATTCAGCTTTTAGTATTAGTATTGTATAGAATGATAAGGCCCGATCACACGTACCACAACCACACCACAACGCAGAAACAAAATGTGGACAAGCAGTGGTGACGTGTGAATAGTGTCGCTATAACTTCTTGTAGTTCCGTTGTGGTAACTACAAGATTTCGATGTGGTCGTGGCTAGTGTTTGCAGATAGATAGATCGACTCCGGCTTCCTGTGTTTGCGATTTGGCCGGTCGCTAGTGTGTGGTCTCGCTGGCAGTTGCGTTGTGGCTTTGATGTGGCCTTGATGTGGTCGGTATCGCCCACAGTGATGATTTAGATGGTCAAATGTGATCCATGTGAATAAATTATTCATTTTCACATCTATAAGTGTCCGTCCACATGTTGTTGTTATGGTTGTGGTATGTGTGATCGGAACGAAGACCGGCCATGTGACTGAGTTAAATTATTTTTTTCGTCGTGTATTTTCTGCTACAGTAAAAGTTTGTAAAGAACAAAAAATAATAATTCGTGAAGGTCGAAAGGTCAATGTTCGTAATCAATCAGCTGGTTTTGTAATTTTTCGTGGAACATAGATTTTTATACGAAATTCCAAAAACCAAAACATAATAGTTGCTGGTCGTTTGGTTACCTGTTGTACATGGTAGTGTCATTTAAAGTTTTGAACAAAGTGAGAATTTCCTATGAAAAAATTATAAAATTACACGACGTGTTTTCAACACGTGGTTAAAGTATTGTCAGCTAATTTAATTTGACCCTGTATGGTACAAGAATTGGTACACTGAATAAACCACTACTTAACTAATGTGACACAACCCTTAGAATGCATCAAATCGCATCGTATCCTGATATGTACCTATACAAAGTTACCGTGAAAAAAAATACAAACAAATGACTGCTTCTTGATTTTTCCAAATCCCTCGTTTACCTAGTATCATTGTCCTCAGAGCTGCTGATAGGTGGACACATGAACGGAACCGTGCTGACAGCCCATTGTGTTGTATAGGAATACACCACTCTATCACTTCCGCTAGCTGTCATAACCGACAGAGGCATTATGTTCTGAAAATAGCCAGCATCGTTCACTTCTATACCTACGTATTGTTGAGTATCAAAATGTGCCCGGTGGCTTCTAAAAGTTAAAGTCAGCACAGTAGGTACCTCTGTAAAAGAATTATAGAAAAATTGAGAAATAAATATCTAAATAGTATAAAGGCTTCTTCAAACAGGCGCGACGCGACAGCGCGACGCGACACTTGTAGAACAATTTCCATGAAGTTTTCATAGAAATTGTTCTACGAGTGTCGCGACGCGACCGTCGCGTCGCGCTAGTCTGCACGAGCCTTAACGCAAATCGCTGCTACATGTTTTCGTCTGTTTGTTTCTCCTCTTACTTCTTTTAAACCACGAGACGGATTTCGATATTGTTTTCACTGTCATTTAGGGAATTTCTTCCGGAAGATTTATATGTATAGTCTACTATTATCGACATCCCACGCGAATAAAGCTACGGCTGGAAGCTCGTTAATAATAATGGGTCCTTCACAATTATAATATTGTTACCAATATATGCTAATACAATATATACTATAATTAATCGTATTAACAATCTTCAGGGTTAGTTTTATGTGGTTACGAAATGTACTTGGTCGATTTATAACCAAAAATAAATATTCTTTTTAGCTGTAACTACTGTTCCAGGTTGTTCCTAATTAATAAATGTGGGAGGATCTAGAACTAGTTGCCAAGTGAAACTCGTTAAGGCGCCCTTCCGAAGGCGACCGCAACTGCAAACCGCAAGCGACAACGTCACCCAATCATAATAACTGACCGCAGTGACACGATTAGTTTCTATGAGTGTCACTAACAAGACGGCATTCGGCGAAAATATTTTTTTTTTTTCGGGTACACAAATGATTTTTATGTAATTGAAGTAGGGAAATGTCACTGCTGTCGCGGTTGTGACGCCTCGTTGGTATGTCGATACGTGCAGTCTGCCATTGCAATTGGGTGACGTCGAAGCTTGTGGTTTATGGTTGCGGTCGCCTTCGGAAAAACACCTAGTGACACGACGACAGTCACATTTGAAATAGACTATCTGGAATTCTAGATTAAAGAAAATCTACACGATCATGCTGCCATGTAGGTACGTTATGGGCACGCCGCGATTGCGGCGGTAAGTCCCCTCTTTGAGGAGTGGCTTGAGAGGCGGCATGGCGTCCTCACCTTCCGCTTGACACAGGTCCTCACCGGACATGGCTGTTTCGGGAGGTTCCTGTTTCGGATAGGGCGGGAGGAAACGCCCGGGTGTTTCCATTGCGAAGATCGCCCAGAGGACACGGTGGAGCATACGGTGGAGGTCTGCCCGGCTTGGGCGGAGCACCGCCGTGTCCTCGTGGAGGTGATCGGCGGAGGCGATCTCTCGCGTCCGACCCTGGTCCAGGCCATGGTACGGAGCGAGAGGGCATGGCTGGCAGTCGCCTCCTTCAGCGAAGCAGTTATGCTCGCAAAGAGGGAGGCGGCGCACGTGAGGGAGATGCAGTACATGCGCCCTCACAGCCGTGGCCTTCGCAGGAGACGCCCTGGGCGTCGGGAATCCCAGGCTGATTCCCGGCCACCGTAGGCACGGGCTTGCGGACGGCGAGTAATGGGTAGCTCGCTGTCCGGTAAGGACCAAGCCCGGGTCGACGGCGCGTTGTGTTCCACGCGCGCCTCAAAGAGATGTCAGCAGCAACAGATGGGGCCCGCAAGGGCCGATGCCTGCCAGGGGTGCGGGTTGTTCGAAAGAGATACCGCCGCCCCTGGCACACAGGCAACTGAGGGAACACGGGTGGGTTTTAGTCAGTAAAAGTCTGACACGCCCTCCCGCTCCACCCAGAGCGGGAGAAGTTATTTGATGATTTCCCACCCAGAAAAAAAAAAAATGTAGGTACGTTATGAAAACTCGTCTGACGCAAAAATGGCATTTCGTGAAGATAAAACAAATTCAGATTTGTTTTATCTTTACAAAAGTTTTAAGATTGAGATTAGGTGGTCAGCCACCTTTAACAACCTGCAGTATTATCTCTCCTTCTCCCTTAAATCCACCTTGGTAAATCCACTAAAGGTTGTCTGTAAAAAAATCGTTTGTAGCAATAAGACCGCCCTAGTATCACATTATGTAATATTTCTACATTTATATCTGTAATTTTTATAGTGCACATAATAAAGGGTATTCCATATATCCATCTGAATTGAAGTAAAAATCCTGAATGTGCATTTTCCCAACTTCACTTGAACGTTTTAGAACAATGTTTCTTTCAAAAGTCATATTATTAACGTTATAACATAAAGCTTGTAAGTGTGTAATAGTAAGTATAATTGAAATTAAATTAAAATAAAGGGTAGGTTAGGTATAAAAACGTCATGCTGCGTTCCAAAAAGATAAATCACGGACGTCGCTCATAAAGCCTCTAAAGTTTAGTGGGATTGCGTTGGCCACGTCTGCCGGATACAGCCTAAGCCGCAGAACAAACACGGTGCAGGCCTGATAGCGCCACGCGACGCGACATTGAGGCAGATCTTCTGGACTTTAATTGATAGTGCATATCATTCGTGCACACACAAACATGTTGTTGCGAGAATCACCAGGGTATTACTACTACTATACAGGATAAGTTTTTATCCAGTGCGCGAACTGTAACCATGAATTCAGTATATCATTGTACATCCCCCAGCGCAGAAATTTTTCGTCGGTAATATTTAAAAAAATCTACTGTTCCATACTTTTTGATCGCGTAGGTATTGTACTTTTATATGAAACAGCTGATTTTTTGGTAAAACCGACGTAAAATTTCTACGTTAGGGAGTCTAGAATGATATGCTGAATTCATGGTTACAGTTTGCGCACTGGATAAAACTTATCCTGTACAGTCATTCAATGGGATTAGGATTATATTATTATGAACTCAAAGGGTTGTATTGATAATTTTAATGATCATAATTCTGTAAATACATCAGGGGCGAGGTGTACATTTTTCTACGAGAGAAGCCGAAGTGAAGTCGGCTTTAACTTACTGACTTATCAATAAAGAATACTTACTATCATTCTGAAATTAATATAGGACTGTAAATAATTAAATACAATAAAATTGAACAGCTGAAAACCAAATAGAATGTGCAAAATTCTTCCATCTCGTTCTCGCTGATGCATTTTTCTATATCTGTCTCTGTTATAACCCGTTGTACAGCGGCTTGCTCTAAACAATACCAAGCGGTGCCACGTGATCTAAATTGACATCATTACGGGATCGCTGTTGAATGAATTTTTAGTTCCCGATTATTACTATTATTACTTTTATTTTGGCGTCAGGTTAATTTAAAACATTTTTTCTAAAATGTAATTTGAAGCTAAAAATAACCGTAGCGTAACTATATTTTTTCGCAATAGTAGCCACTATTGACGTACTATTTTTTAATAGCGATAGAGTTGCTGATGCAAATTCTCGAAGTGAAGCCGGTAGGAATCGTGTTATATGGTGCGTTTGCTACTGAAATACATACTTGTTACGATCGCGAATCATCTATTGTTCAACATACAGCCTAAGACTGACCCGCGAATTGCAAAAAACGAAAGAGAAATTGAATTTCACGGGCTACCTTAGTGCATTCCCCTGAAACCAATAATATAACAAAAAAACAACTTTAGAAACCAGTAATAAAACAAAAACAACTTTAGAAACCAATAATATAACAAAAACAACTTTAGAAACCAATAGTATAACAAAGAAACTTTAGAAATCAATAATATAACAAAAACAACTATAGAAACCAAGAATATAATAAAAACAACTTTAGAAACTAAGAATATAACAAAAACAACTTTAGAAACCAATAATATAACAAAAACAACTTTAGAAACCAATAATTTAACAAAAAAAAACTTTAGAAACTGCAGTAATAGGATAGAACTCCTCAAATTAGCCTCCTGCTGAGATTAGGTCCTGGATTCGATTCCCGGGTCGAACAAAGTATTATTGCGTTTTCAATCTAGAATTTCTCTGAGGCAGCCCGAAGTCTCGATTTGTACTCGGTTGATGGCCACAGGCTTACCCCCAATGACTTTCTGGCAAAATGAGGGTACGTACTATAAGTAGGTATACCTCTGACTCACCCCCCTCTACTTTACCTATTTTTAGTTATACGTTAATTTCAGTTCATAGACCTCCAAATATCATACAGATTACCCTATATATTATATTGGTCGAAGTTTACGAAAACAAGTTTTTTAATATTGTAACAAAACTTTAAATACCCTACAACTCGTGCATTGTAACATGCATCCATAAGCACAATTTTATGCAATAATATAAAGTAGCAAATTTTCACATCTAACATAAAAGTCGTTTCTCGTTACTTAATTCATTTATCGAATGCATACCTAGTTAACGGCTCTTTCATGGATCTTTTTACATCCTGTATAATATTAAAATGGATTTCACATTCCAGCAGATTTGCACCCCGTGAAGATTCGATTTGCACTCTGTGAACATTTGCAGCTGACATGCTGCAAGTTTTACCAACTAAGACTGTCAAAACGTCAGCTCATGGAAATTAACTTGCGCAATAAAATGTTCGTTTCAACCGGCTTTTGCTGGACTATTGGGTTTTCTGCATCAATTCGAATGGAATATTGAATTAACGCTAACTCTAATTCCTGGTCTAACGGACACTCGCCTACCTCCTGTGTGGTTAAATATAATATGTAGTTCAACCGTATTCGGTCCGTTCACGTGGAGTGCAGATCAAACAGAGTATGTTTTCTGGGAATTATTAGAAGTTCTCTGTTTTCATATTTGCTTTTCAAACTTATGTTATGTGGTAATTACGGAAAATTCGTTCTGAGTAGGTGGAAATTAATAGAAATTAGTTTTGTGGTCACTGGAAACCTCGCAAAGTTGCAAACTATCTACTTACGCCAAACTAAGATTTGGTCACAAACATGTTCTCAAAACTGAAGAGGTAAGTAGCTACCTATTCCAAATCAAATGGGTGTTATTTCCGGGTGGCCATTGAAAATTTGCGTTGTGCTGTGGGTCCACAGTATCATTTTGTCCAACTATTTCTGTTGTGTTCGTGATTATAGATATGTTTTCTTGAATAGTTTTTATTTGAGTCATCTTATATTTCTTGTATGACTATGATGGTTCTGTGACAAATAAAACCAACTTTTCTTGATTTCCTTTTCTTCGTTTTTTTTTTTAACTTAACCGTACAGTTCGGAAGGACCCGAGCACACGAACCTACGCCGGCTCGGTAACGGGTCCCAAAGGATCCAGGAATCACGAGGTACGACACCCTCAATTGATTATGTGAATATATAGAACAACTCTTTATAAATCGGCGTTAATTAAAAGAGTTGGATAAAAAACTCATACGTTAACACCCTTTAATGTTCTATATTTAGCGCGAAAGTTTATTGAGTAATTTACCTTTTTAAAATCTAAGTCTGTAAAATGGGATAATCGCCATTTTGATGACGGGGGTGTTCGAGGCTAAAAACAAAAATTGGGGACTTCCAACATCCATACTCCACCACGGGGCAGTGGCAGCATACATCATTTAATTACTTGACATAAATAGTGTTAATGAAGTTTTTGTCATATCCAAAGTCAATTCATTACCACTACTCAATTTGTGTACATATTCGCCGACCATTTTTGTTTTTACTGTAAATATGTCCGAAAGCAATTATGCCAAACAATTTTTTTGTATTTAGATCCACTCGATTAATTAGTTTGACACATGTCAGAAATTGGTACTTACTTGGAAATTGAAATCAAATTAGTTTTAAGCATTTAATACAATAAGCATTGTTTGTAATAATGTTTTGTGCTTTTCTAATATAATTTAAATCTTTTTCGAATATTATAGTGAAACCTAGTCAACAGTCAGGACCATATCATAGGTATGATCATAGGTACCTACCTCAATTTCGGGGTGAATTGTCTCTTTACACCGTTAGTTTTTGATCGTTTAAATCCTTCAAAAAGGCCACTGTACTCATAATTATGAACAACTTTTACTATAGGATCAACCCTGAAATCGTGAAATAAAAATCAGCTGATCCATACATTGCGTCGAGTTATGCGAACATAAATGTAGCGATCAGCTGATTTTTATTTCATGACTACTTAAACGATATGGTCGTCGTGATTAACTCAAGACAATGTTTGTGTTCTAACTCTTTATATTAACATAATTGTTTGTTTTTATTTGACTGTATAAATTCATTTTTATTTTCATTTAAGTACTGCTGACATAATCTACTCATTACAATGATTTTTTATAATGAGTTGTATTGCAAGATGTAGTTAGCTAGTGACCTCGAAGATTGATCATATTATTCTTGCCTGAGCAACCGGCAGCAAGATCGTCATGCTCCCTTAGATTTCACTGCTTGCGGTAGCGTCGGGGGTCGGGTTGCCTCCTTCCCTCAAATATGGCAGGGGGTTATGGCTGATCCTTGCGTTATGCTCGTGAACGGGTGCTGCTTGTGGTGACTGGTCGTCTTGCTGCCCATGGTTTTGCTATTGTTAATAGTTTTACCTGTTTATTTATTTTACTCCGAAGGTCCTAGTTTAACATTTGTTACTTCTAGCTATAACTATGTGAACATAATGCCGCATTGCATACGTAAGCGGGCACGCCCTTTAAACCTGGAGGCTTTAATTAATTTTTAAATTCGGTTTATGTTTTTGTTTTTATAATTTATTTCTGCTTGAGTAAATTTTTAATGATTTTTTTGGTATATTGGCGTGTGCTAGCTGACATATGGCAAATATTTTAATTTTATGTTTCGTACTGTTAATTACGTACCTATGGTATTGCATCAAGTTCTTCTAACATAACAGACAGCTGTGCTGCTGAGGAGTTTGTTGCGCCACTTCTTCTGCCCTAGAGCTAAAGCACTAGGAAGTGGTGCAGGGCGGGCGTTTTGGGGGACTGTCTTTTGTAATCTTGACGTTCAAAAAGTGCTGACACCTAGTTTGAATAGATGACATTTAATTTTGATTTAGTTCTAAATTATTTTAAACCGACTTCAAAAAGAAGGTTTTTCATTAGAAATATTTATATATATATTTTTAATTTATGTTCGAAAGGAGTTTATTTCGAAAAGGTCCCATTTAAATTTCGAATGGATCTGATGATGCGTTTTGGAGACAGACAACGGAACGGACGGTCCTAGGTTATCATTTGTAAACATAATCCAGTATTGCATATGTAAGCTATGACGCCATTTATACCAGGAGGCTTTTAATTTGGTATATGCTTTGTTTACTTTTTTGTTTTGTGCTTGAGTTAAGTTTTCATTTTATTTGTTGGTGTATTGGCATGGCTAGCTGACGTATGACAAATTTTTAAGTTCTGTGTCTCGTAATGTTGATTACTTTGCCTACATATGTATAGAATCAAGTCTATCTAACTAAACAGACAGCTGTGCTGCTGGGGAGTTTGTTGCGCCACTTCTTCTTCACAACGAAAGCACTAGGAAGTGGCGAAGGGCGGGCATTTTGGGGGACTGTCTTATGTAATTTTGACATTCGAAAAGTGCTGATTCTCAGCCTAATTTGAATAAATGACTTTTAATTTTGATTTGATTTTGGAACTCTTCAAAAAATGACAGCAAATCAACTGCGATTGCTGCTATCGCAGAAATATGCATTGTTTTGACCCCAAGGATGATGAAATTTCGAATTGGTGTGGGGTAGGTATTATAACTATCAAAAACAAAGTTCATTCTACGGCTGTAATCAGTTACAACCGTAACATGAACTTTGGTTTTCATAGTCATAGAATTAATTAATTAATTCCCATATCTCAAAAAACTTTTGGCTTCAACAATCAAAGTCATTTAAAAACATCTTAATCATTTAATACCCCACACGCTTATTTGCATGGATGTTTATTTCCTTCTCGGTTAAATGTATGGGAAATGCCACCCATAATTATTTTATCATAATTGCACTACAACAAGGTTGAGCGGTGCAAAGAATACAACTTCATTCAAATCATCGATATAGTGTAAATAGTTTCCGAGTAAAATGGCTGTTTGGCACACGGACTGACAGCCAAGACAAAATTAAGGGTTCCGTGTTTTACGGATTTTGGGTAGGTATAGAGTTAACAATCGACATGAAACTGATTTGTACGAGTATTGATTTAAGATATTAATATAACTCTAATGGGTGAGCCTATTGAGCGTGTAACTGAGGTAGGGAAACCTTGGGTTATGTATGGACAACAGCCTTCGATTTGAGAAACACGTTGCTAACTCAGTAAGAAACTGCTTCTATCGTCTGAAACTGCTTTACAAAATGAGGCTTCTCTTGTCTGGAAGGCTTCGCGAACAGCTAGTCGAAACCCTTGTTCTGTCTAAATTAAACTACGCTGATACGGTTTACGGCCCACGTTTGCTGGCTCGTACCGATCGACTTATACAAAGAGTCCAAAACGCATGTGTGCGCTTCTGGTACACTGTTCCCCGTAGAAGTCATGTCACCCCCTTTCTTAACAAACACTTTATTCTCAAGATGAAGTCGAGACGTAAGTTACACTTAGCAAGCCTGCTTTTTGGTGTTGTTAAGTCTACAAGAAACTGAAGTATTTGTATGACAAGCTTAGTTGGATGGCTAGTAGACGAGATTGCGCGCCCAGGCTATGTGCGCAACAACTTTCAACACAGCCTCATAGGAAAGTGGCTTTCAGAGGCCCTTTCCGATACGCTGCATCTAAAGTGTGGAATAATATTCCACCACCACTAAGGGTTTTAGGCGCTATCCACACGTTTAGAACACGTTTACGGCAGTATCTTATAGATTATTATCATTTGCACTGATATGAAATGCTCATATATTTCCTGTTGTCTCAAAATTTAACACCTTGGAAAACACACACACATACGTCACACAACACACCATCACCCTTACCTACATCAGGTACTCATACACACGGCACTTATCACAAATTGTATTTTTATATAATTTTTATTTAGTTTTTCTTTCTTTTTTCCAATCCTTGTTTTTAAAAGACCTTTGTTATGCATTAGTCTTGGAACAACCTACCCTCTCACTAGGAGTCGGGCGTTGGTAGCTGCGCTACAGTTTTAACTTTTGCAGCTATCATCGTTTAACATTGTTTGTCTTTGTATGTTTTTTTTTTGTTCCCAATAAAAACGAAAAAAAAAAAATATATATGTGTATATCGCATATGCTGGTGGTTTCCATCTTTTGCTGACAAATGCCCTCGACTCGATGACGCTGCTGTGCTATCCGTGGCGCTTATGTGCTGTCGCAGTTGTGAGACCTGTGGGAAAAATAAACGGATACATTACTTCTTTTAACACCTCCATCTCGTACCTATTCTGTTTATTTAAACGAGTTGTTTTCGTGTATTTAACTATTGTGCGTTGCCTTTTTGCGACTGTGACGCATAGCTGGCGTCGATATCACATCACAGACCCTCCATTTTCAATAAATTATTGGCTGAAGAAAATATGTAGATACTTCATCTATTGTTATAGGTAGGTAGGTTCTTCATTTTCTCCGAGTAGTATTAAACTCACTATTTGTGACTTATTTTTAATTTTATAATTATTAGTTTTTATTATTATTGTAGCTACTCGATTTTAAAATTTCAAATAACCTACAGTTATTTTTCTTGTCGTAATTTAAAAACGAAATAAATGGCAACGTAATGCAGTGTACGACTAAACGCTGACAGACACTACGCCGACAGACTGAACACCAACAAGACTTTACTTCGACGGGACTTTTCGCCGACAGGACTCTTCGGCGACAGGACACTTCGCCGACAGGACTCTTCGCCGACAGGGCTCATCAGGTAGATAATAGGTTAGGTTAGCTTAGAATTGCGATGAACCGTGCGCGAGCAGAGCGAGCGCTACTTCCATGTCAGTGGCAGGTACTTGAGTATTTATATATAATGTTATGAAAGAAATTATCAAATGTAATTTTAACCAGAACACCACATTGTTAATTTTTATGGGTAATAGGGGAAATGTCAACAAGGGAGAGTTGCTCCAATATTATACAAGATACAAGATTCTTTATTTGTGGAAACATGAGTACACATACAGAGCATGCAAGTTATTAAATTACATTATAGTTTAGATCAGTCATGTTTGGCCTTAGTGGCGTACAAATATTTAAATTTCGTCATCATAATTACGTAACAATTAATCAAGTAGTCAGTCAATTAAAATTATGATCATAGCAATAATATGTTGCTGTATGTACGGATTATGTCAAAGATGTATTGATAATATTGGTTACTTACACAGTATTAGATGTTGTCATTAAGAAATTCTAGAATACTGTAGTATGCTTTCCCTTCTAGCAGGATCTTTAATTTATTTTTTAATTGACGGACATTAAGCTCCTTCCAACTATTTGGGAGTTTATTGAAAATTTTAGGGGCCAGATAGAAAACACTCTTGTGCATTAATGCTGTTTTCGATCTATGTAGACAGAGAATACTGTCATCGCGTCTACTATAGTTGCGATCGACCACTTCCGATTGACGTGGAAATAAGAGCCGATTTGATTTTACAAACATGACAATGTCTAAAATGTAAAAGCAAAGGAGAGTTAATATTTTATATTTTTTAAAGTAGGGCTTACAACTTTCGATTGACTGTAATCTAAACATAGTCCTGATGCACCTTCTTTGGGCTTTGAAGGGTACGTCCTTGTCAGTTTTTTATATATTATTATAGAACATTATGTAATCTTAGCTTAAGTAAAATTGTGTTGTTTACATTCCCGTATAGTAACAGTTTGCCACAGGAAGAAAATAGTTTAAGATTTGAAATTAATATTACATTGCATAATTTGACATTTAATAATAATTTGTTTCATATAATTGATACTAACAATTATGTTGGTAATAATTTGCATTTAACAAAAGATAGATATAGTATTGTGATGTACTTACTATCTTTCTAATTATCATAAAAGACAGATAGCTGTGTCGCTATCATATTTTTTTTTCCATTACAGCCAAGAATTTGGCTAAACAACTTGCTCCTTTTGAGCAATGCAATGACATATTTAAGTATTCTGCCAATAATTTGGCAAATAACAATAACATTGATCTTCATTTAAATTAGAAATTAAGACAACAGAGGCGACCTCTTGCAAAAATGTAAGGATGGCAAATGACAGTGTAAAAGATTTCTATAGTATCAACCTGGTGCATCAAAACATTCAAGGGTTTTTGAACAAGGATTTAGAAGTAGATTTATTCCTTAACTGTAACAATATATATATTCTTTGTATGACAGAACATTGGCTTAAAAGCCACCAATTCATGTTTAATTTTAATAATCACCAGGTTGGTAGTTCGTTCAGCAGAGTAAATGCTATACATGGTGGCTCATTAATTTTAGTAAGTAACCTGCTAAAATTTAAAGACCGTAAGGATATTGTGAGCCTCTCTGTTGAGCGGACAGTTGAAATAGCCTGTATAGAGTTGGAGCGGTCTGTTGTATTAAGTGTGTACAGACCACCTTCAGGATTGTATGACTGCTTTGAAAAGGTAATGGATGAAGTATTACACAAGATTTGTAACTCAAACAAGTCCATTATTGTTTGTGGTGATTTTAATGTTAATTTATTAGATAACTCGGTTTATTGTAGTAAAATAATAAGTTTATTTCAGTCCTACAATCTTGTAAGCCTATTTATGGAGCCCACAAGAATAACCCCTAGTAGTGCCACATGCCTAGATAATATTTATACAGATGTTATACCGAGCCACAAAGAAATGATTAATTTACTACATTCAGATCATTGCGGGCAACGGATTACCATTCAAAATCAAAATAACAAAATGGGTAAGAAGGATATCATTGTTAACCCCTAAACTGCATTTCGCCTAGAAGCTTTTAAAGTTAAACTCCTTAATAAATTACCAGTTTTGTGTGCACATGGTGATCCTAATCATCTATATGATGAGTTTTTTAAGATATATTGTAAACAATTTAATTCCACTTTTATTCCCAGGACTATTTCGATTAATAGTAACGTCTCTTTCAGTGATTGGGCTACCATTGGTATTCATAAAAGTAGAACACGACTTTATGAGCTGTACAATGAAAGGACTTATGTAAACACTGCTGAATTTAATTTATATGTTAAAAATTATTCTAAATTATTTTAAAAAGTTTGTTGGATGGTCAAGTCGCGTTATTTGAGTTCAAAGATTAAAAACAGTAGTAATGTAATTAAAACGACTTGGAATATTATTAATAATGAAACGGGAAGGTCTAGTAAGCGAAATACTGACTACAGCCTGTCTATTAATGACAGCATAATAACATCAGACTCGCAAGTCACCGCGGCTTTTGAAAATTTCTTTACAGATATTCCCGTTTCAACTACAAAATTTCTAAACTCATCACCTTCTGTTGCTGAGTCTTTGCTTAAGGAAAATGTTAATGTTTGTGATTCAGAATTTCATTTTGAACATGTTAGCAGTAGAGATATAATTAAAACCTTTCATACTCTGAACGTAAAAAAGACTGCAGATCTGTGGGGTAATTCTGTAGAAGTCGCCAAGTCTATTATTGACGTTGTAGCACCTATTTTAGCTCTTATATTTAATAATTGTATCGACTGTGGGGAGTTTCTTGACCTAATGAAGAATAGTAAAATAGTACCTTTGTTTAAATCAGGTAGTACATCAGACCCCTCTAATTATAGACCTATTTCAGTACTTAGGTAGTACTGAAATAGGTCTATAATTAGAGGGGTGGTAAAATTTTAGTTAAATTTAGTAAAATTTTTGAGAAATTAATTTTAGACCAATTGCAAAGATTTTTTAACAAACATAATTTATTACATAGCAAACAGTTCGGTTTTACAAGGGGTCGTTCAACTACCGATGCCGGTGTTGAACTCTTAGGGCATATTTACAATGCATGGGAAGATAAATACGATGCCTTGGGCATTTTTTGTGATTTATCTAAAGCTTTCGATTGCGTGCTTCATGAAACTTTAATCAGGAAACTCCGCCATTATGGGATCCGGAACACCGCTCTGGATCTTCTTATTTCATACTTGTGTAATAGGATTCAGTGTGTTGATGTAAATGGGAAAAGATCTCCCGGATCAATAGTATCAATGGGAGTCCCACAGGGCTCAATTCTTGGTCCTTTCTTGTTTCTTATTTATATTAATGACTTGCCTTACCTCATAAAGGATAATCATGAAATAGTGTTGTTTGCGGATGACATTTCACTTTTGTTTAAACTTAAACGTCAGCAACTGGTTAGTGACGATGTAAATAGCGCAATCTCAAAAGTAGTTCATTGGTTCAATGTTAATAATTTACTTCTTAATGAAAAAAAAAACCAAATGCATTAAGTTTACGCTACCTCACGTTAGGCAGGTGAAAACTAGTGTGTTGATGAAGGGCGAAGAATTGAATCCTGAAGATAGCACTGTATTCTTGGGCTTAACTATAGATGCCAAGCTTCAGTGGGGCCCACATATAGATAAATTGTCGAAAAAGCTAAGCTCTGCAGCATACGCTGTTAGAAAAATTCGTAATGTAACTGATATAGAGACAGCCCGTTTAGTGTACTTCAGCTCAGACTTCAGCTATTTTCATAGTGTAATGTCGTACGGTATCCTGTTGTGGGAAAATGCCGCCGACATTCAGACTATCTTTGTCTTGCAGAAAAGAGCTGTTAGATCAATTTATAAATTAAGTCCGAGACATTCTCTCAGAGAGAAATTTAAGGAAATTAATGTAATGACTGTGCCTTCACAGTATATTTTTGAAAATCTTTTATATGCCCATAAAAATATTAAATTGTTTAAAAAATACAGTGATATCCATAGTATAAATACTAGGAACAAACACAAATTTGTTGTACCATCAACAAGGCTCAAGAAAATAGGTGGGTCATTCAGATGTCAATGTATACGCTTTTATAATAAACTTCCGAGCCATGTTCAAGATCTAAGTATCAATAAATTTAAATCATTCATAAAACGTAAGTTGTGCCTGAAAGCCTTTTATACCGTTAAAAATTATATTGAAGACACAAAGGCTTGGGATTGACCTGCTCCAATTTTTGCACACTAAATGTTGTTTTTGTTTTTGTTTTTGTAAACTTATACTCTTTGACATTTGATAATTATTATATACACATTGACATAAATATTTACTTTGAGAAGTATAATATTATTATTATTTTAATTATTGTGAATGTGAGGACTATGTGGGTCATATATTTCTTTTATAATTTTTTTTTTGTGTTTTTTTTTCATCTCTTTCTCAGTTAGTTTTTAGTATTAATCTGGCAGTTTGAGTACTTTATGCGGCCTACCCAAATGTCCTATCTTTGGTATTGTTCATCAAATCGTTGAGCTCCTAAAGTTCTGAGTTGAGCTGCATGATTACTGATAAATGCGTGCACTGAATGGACAGGTCCACTCAATCTGTATGGTTCTTTCCTCAAAAGACCATTTCAGACACCGATCCACATGGTCTTCACATGATCTGACCAAGATTATGTCTGGACTTTAAAAGAGACTGTGACCTCTGAGTTTGTTTCGGCCTTTCTTCTCAGAGTAGTCAGATAGGAAACGCCGACCTCATCTAGTTTAAAAAAATATGATTGACGTGTAAAAGTGTTTGTACAAACCTACTTACAGAAATAAAATCATTTATCATTTATTAATAGCGCAAGGATGAGCATAGTCGGCGAAGTGTCCTGTCGGCGAAGAGTCGTACACTCAGTGTAATGTCCACCGTGCCTAGCGGCTTGTAGCGTTTTGTGAATGCATCGTGCACATATCAATGTAGATGATCGTTTGGAACAGGTTTCGCTGAGTTCCTGTTGTTTTCGTTTTTATTTTGCTTTTGTAAGTTTACATGATTGCTTGTTTTTTTATAAGTATAAAAATTGTGCAATAAGAGATGTTTTTATTTTATTTTAATTTTATTATTAGGTAATGTTGAAACTGCTGTGTTATGTACTCCTCGTCAGTTGACCTTAAAGTTTAATTAGAAAACCAGCGTCAGACAGCATGATCTGTCTGGCATGAATGCTGAAATGAACCTTTTTGGCGCAGCCGTGAGGCACACACTGTGGTAGCTATTTATTTTCACTTTTTTATTTCCTATTGTATTTTGTGTTTCACGAACTGTGTCCGAATAAACGGTACTCTTTCTATATTATTATTATTATTTGGAACAGCCGCCATCATAAAATCTAGAATTTTCTGTAATCTTATTTGATAACTGCACTATGCCCCGAAAACCATGACGGAAAATGGTCAAATTGTAGGTAATAGCCTCCTTCTTGGATTTTGATATTAGTTCTCAGCACCTACTCTAAAAAACATAAATAAGTACGAAATGTGAAAAAACTTAACCTTAAAGTAATTGTATGTTTAATTTTAAATGAAATCACTTTAAGGTAATTCAATCTTTTTTTATAATAGACGATTAGGCTCAGTAGTTTTGGAGTTAAGGGGAGGCAGCTTATATCCGATTACATTTCATTTAAAATGATCAAACATACACATATTAATTTGAAAAACTAACAAAGTTATCAAACATGAATTGAAGATATGTGTCACACTGTACTACGTATTGCTAAACTTTTTTTTCTATTCTTTCCCCCAAAAGTTACCCCCTCATTCTTTTAAATACGTTACAGGTCCGTGCTTGGGTCAGAGAAATTTATATGTGTACGAAGTTTTAACTTCATTGGTCCAGCAGATTCGGATCAAATTGGCTTTAACAGACGGACAGACATAAACACGAGTGATCCTATTAGGGTTCCTTTTTTCAATCTGACGTCCCGAACTTTAAAAAATGACACCTCTATCCTGACTGAACGTGTACATACAACGAATTAATTAAAAAAATAAAACAATTACTAAAATCATACCAGAGTTTTTATTCAGCGAAACTGAATAAAATCTCCGGTATGACTATACACTATTTTTTTAAACTCGATTATATTGAGGGTTTCGATTAGGCTGAATGCAACTTTTGAATCGAAATAAAAAATGGGTCAGCACTAAGAGAAGTGCCTTGTCGCAAAACAACTTAAGTATTTTTTGACAATATTTGATCGTGTTTTTATGTAGTTTAGGTATGAATAATGGTGAAAGTAAGAACGCAGAGAGAATGATAATATCTTTATTTTGCCCTTTTGCATATTTTCAGTAAGAGAGAAAGGTGTTTGTGTACATATTTTCAGCTAATCTAGGTTGTCTACGTTTTGCATAGGTGTAGTAATACCTATTTTTCACAACTTTCGCAGTAGACCGCCGCGGTTTGACCAGCCTCAATACGGTGCGCGGTAACATATAGCGGTAACATATTTTTCTTAATAAAACCAAGTTGATGTCAAATCCTAATTTTCATGACGTAATTTGCAAAATCCTGCCGAGTCAGTTGATGTCTCTTATGTCAAAACTCTAGTCGAGCAGAGAGGTTAAAAGGTAAGAAAAAATAAAGAAACAGAACTGATTTTGATTCAACAACTATTCTAATAAATATCCACCAATTAAGCAATCAAATCACTGACAAGTCTATCTCCAAGTACCTAACCTATACAAGTACCAACTAGTCAAAGAGAAGGTTCGTCAAAGTATCGATAGTTATCAATTTTCATCGTTTCAGCTTTTATTAATTAGCTCCAACTACCCTCGTCACACTAACGTTAGCTCGTAATTAATTAATAACAGCTTTGTTCTAGGCAAAGACCTATTCTGTTGGTACTTAGGTGGTTGGTACATTGTAGTATCTACTGTATAAGGGGTTTCAGTAGCTACAACGTCGAGTTGAACGATACTTGGAACTGTACTTTTGTCTTGTAAATTATTATGAATTGAAATTTGAATTCGAAAGACTTCTTATACAGAGAACGGTTCCGTGTGGTGCCGGAAAGAATAGCACCATCCCATTTCTTCCCGTGGGTGTCGTAGAAGGCGACTATGGGACTTACTAGAGAATGGGCATCAGCGTTCTCTATGCATCTTCCCACCATACTGCGGTGCCTGCTGGGGGAGGCTTATGTCCAGCAGTGGACGTCTTTCTGCTGATATAATGGTGATGATTTAATTTAATTTTATAAAATAACATCACGCCTTGTTTCCCGAAGGGTTTGGCAGAGTTTTCTATCTGGAATTTCTCAGTAACATCCCGGGATCTGGATGTCTGGATCAAACATCCTATTAGGTTGATTGGATCAATGATCATGGGATTTAAACATGACTGGCGAAATGTAGTTTTGCTATTTAGGTATTTTATATTATTTGAGTGTGTATCTTCCAATAAGTATCGACTAATACAACACTTTTATTCTTTATAATAACACGAAGTGCTAACTTTGCACTTCTAATTTATTAAATCGACCCTCAACATTTCAAAAATCGTGTATGATGCCTAAACTTAACTGCGCCGGGGTGTAGTGCAATACTTTGAGCAGTTTAGCCATGATTTCGTGTTCAATTCTACTCCTAGTATATACTCAATATACAATACTTTATTGCATTCCACAAGGTATATGCTTTTTTTTTGGGTGGGAAATCATCAAATGAGTTCTCCCGCTCTGGGTGAAGCAGGAGGGTGTGTCAGACTTTTACTGACTAAAACCTACCCGTGTTCCTTCAGTTGCCTGTGTGCCAGAGGCCGCGGTATCTCTTTTGGAACAACCCGCACCTCTGGCAGACAATGTATATGCTTAGGTGGTACTTACTATAATATTATAAATGTCTCACTCAATCACGCAAAAACGGCTGAATAAATTGGGACGGAATTTGGCAAACAGATAGTTTATAATCTGCTACTTTTTATCCCGGTAATAAGTTCCCGTGGGATACATTTTCGACCAACACGCGGGCGAAGCCGCTGGCAAAAGCTAGTAGGTTCATATACCTATGTCGAACTGTAATCCTACTGATATTATAAATGTGAAAGTTTGTGAGTATGGATGTATGTATGGATGTTTTTTACTCTTTCGCGCAAAAACAGCTGAACGGATTTAAATGAAATTTGGTACACAAGTAGTTTGTAATCTGGAATAACATATAGAGTACTTTTTATCCCGGTAGTACGTTTCCGTGGGATAATATTCTACTTCTACGCGGACGAAGCCGCTGGCAGAAGCTAGTAAACAATATGAATACAACATACTGGGATGAATACAATATACTGGGATTCAAGCCAAGAGACAAAGCGTTAAGTATCGGAAACACGAAGGGCTGACGTATGAGCAGGATATTGCCAAACCGATACTGAAAGCTATTTTATCCATATGACGTAGATGCATGCATTGTTTAGAGCATCTCGTTGAACAACGTATATGTGTTAAGCTCCCTGTCACAATAAACGACTAACGACTGAAGGACAACCGAGTTTGTATAGTCCTCGTACAAACAATAGGACACCTCTCTAGCTATAGTCGATTGAAAGATTATGTTAGTTAAATTGACCAGTTCATTGTTCTATTTAAACTAATCGTTAACAATGATTGAACTGTCTTCATTACCATGATCAGTGATCCGTATACAAGCTGTAATTATTCTAAGAAGAAGGCTCGATGTGAGTGTTTTTTTTTTGCAATAGACATGTGGCGCAATAAAATAGCTTCTGTTTTCTTTGGTTTTTTGTAGCGCCATCCGTGTTGAGCAATAATGCATTTAGAGCGGTGATGGGGCTACTCCGATACTGCAGCGCCTCGGCTATATTTGCAGAGGCCCGCACCTATTTCATTTACGCAACCATGCGCAAGCACACAACATCGTAAAGGCGATGATTGCGGAAAGGCTGGCCAGCCCTTTCATCCGCCATTGCTCCAGCAGACATGTTGCTGTACCAGTGTCGGAGAGAAGTTATAAATTTTATTGGATTTATTATTTATTTACTTCGATTTTATTTTATTTTATTCGAAATTATTTCAATTAATTTATTTTTGGCAATGGGTATTATTTACCTGAAACAACTTTTTCATTTATGTAGTCACGATCGTCAGCAATGAGGAAACAACGAGAAGAAAATAATGGTTAAAATCGAGATGTTGGTAGATAAATTGGACCAGCTAACTAAGACCGGGAAATAGAGCTCCCAGTTAGAGAACCCCATTCTGGGTTCGCTGGCCTATGTTTTTGTAATTATGGTTTGGTAAAATAAAGACTAAGAATAAGTTAGAATCAGAAACAAAAAGTAAATTAATTAAGGTTTGTTATGTGAGTGAGAATTAAGCCTGGGTTTTCTGTAAAGTCATTAGCAATCAAGCACTAACGGTGAGCTTGAGTATAATTACCAAGCCATTATTTCCGCCGATAGACGTCCACTGCTGGACATAGGCTTCCGCCATAAAAATGGGTGGGTTTTCCATAATCACCACGCTTGGCAAGCGGGTTGACGATCGCAGTATGGTGGTAAAATGCATAGAGAACGCTGCTGCCCATTCTCTAGTAAGTCTCTTAGTCGCCCTCTACGACACCCACGGGAAGAAATGGGATGGTGCCATTCTTTAAGCCCGGCACCACACGAAACGTCAATTACCAAGTACTTAAATAAATTGCCTATTAATTTACTAACATTAGGGATTAGTAACTGCCTTACTAGCATACCTGAAAAGTGCTTATATCTTTTCAAAGTTACAAAATTGCAAGCTTGTAGGACTTAATGGTCGCGCCAGACCGCCACTTCAGCACTCAATGACACGAGACTACTACTCCCTAGGCAACAATTAAACAACGTCGCCTTAATAGCATATTCAGGTGGGACACTTGATTAATTAAGGGGAATGCTATTCAACGGTACAATGTTAGCTGACGATGCATTATGTTGCACGTTTTGAAGGAGACAAATGTGACATAAGTAATGTCTTAATTGGAGCTCCTTTCGTGTAAAATGGTGGTAATGTTGCTTTAATTGCTTTTAAGATTAACAAAAGGATGATTAATTTATGATTTGTGTATCCATAACAAAGAAAGAAAACGATTACGAGACTTAACTATTTGTTTCCTAAGTTTCTGCCGACAAGTTCAGACAAAGTAGTTAAGTTTATGGATCAAAAAACTTTTTTCAGAGGTCTTTGGAACTGTGTTTTAGTTTTTTGTCACCGACATACGAAATGACGACATATGAAATTAAAGTGCTCAAAACAACAGATATGTGTTGTTCTACAAATTATTACGAGCTACGTAACGGAAAGACGCTGCTACAAAATACGCCGTAGTTAATCCCGCATCTTAAATATAAAAAGTAAAAAAAAAAAACTTTTTAAATACAAGCTTTTATACTTAGGTACTTGTTAATAAAACAATGTTAATAAAGTGATGACCTATGGCATAGAAACGTGGTCGCCCACAATGGGCCTTATCAGAAGACTGAAAGTTACCCAAAGGGCAATGGAGAGGGCTATGCTCGGAGTTTTCCTACGTGATCGAATCAGGAATGAAGAGATCCGCAGGAGAACCAAGGCAACTGACATAGCCCGAATAATTGCCAAATATAAGTGGCAGTGGGCAGGGCACATTGCTCGCAGAACATGTGGCTGATGGGGCCGAAAGGTTATTGAGTGGCGACCGCGTACCGGAAGACGTGTGTGAGTGGGAAGGCCTCCCACAAAGGGGGGTCCCACCGATGACCTTGTGAAAGTCGCGGGAATCCGCTGGATGTGGGAAGCACAAGACCGGTCGATGTGGAGGAGCTTGGTGGAGGCCTATGTACAGCAGTGGACGTCTTTCGGCTGAAATGATGATGATGATGAAGAACTAAAAAGTTAAAAATAATTTAATCTCAATTATCTAAATAAAAGCGTCTTACATATTGACGGTTACAAATAAAGACTGTGTAACATGCTAATAAATGTTCTTTATTTCTTCTTTAGTTTGTTTTATAAACAAATAATATAAAAGCTTGTTTTATAAAACATTAATTCGTTTTTATCTCTTTTGGTGACGATACATGAGATACATTTTAACCGGTGGGATCATTTCTGACCTCCACGCGAGCGAAGCAGCGAGAAAAAGCTAGAAAAGTATAAAAAAGCATGCAGTATGTAGGTTCGTTACGCAGATTCATAAAATGTTAGACTAGCTAGACTGTAGCCTATTAAGTTCGACGTTGAAAACCAAAGCGACTATGACTTCCTGTTTCTTTCACTACAATTTATGTTCGGTGTATGTTGGAGGAGTAATGGAAGTTAAACATTGCGTTTTGTATGCCTGAAGCGTTTATCGGATGTGTGGTTTGCTTGTGCTTTGAAAATGGTTTGAATCGCAGAGATAAAGCTTAAAAACCTATTTATATGTTAGCTTTGGTGGTTGCGTGGTTTTATTTTGGATGAGTTTTAAGAGAACCTACTTAATATGAAACCTTGGATAGTGGTACCTACCACAAGCGTTGATATTTTTTACTTTTTGTGGGTGGGAAATCATCAAATAATTTCTCCTGCTTTGGGTGGAGCAGAAGGGAGTGTCAGACTTTTACTGACTAAAACCCACCAGTGTTCCTTCAGTTGCCTGTGTGCCATGGGCCACGGTATCTCTTTCGAACAACCCGCACCCCTGGCAGGCATAGGCCCTTGCGGACCCCATAAGCATTGAAATTTCTACGTAAATTATCAAACATGCCTTACCTATCTAGGGCTATTGAGAAAATTGACCTTCATGTGTATTGACTACTCACTAGAACACCTAAATTTTCAGTTTTTTTAACCGACTTCAAAAGGAGGAGTTTTGTCAATTCGTCGGAACCTTTCTTTTATACTTCCCAGGTGGACCCATGATCATCAAGTCAGGATCTGATGATGGGATCCTGGAGAAATAGAGTAAACTCTTCAAATTTTATAGGCACACTAGAAGCGATTTGGGTAGTTTTTGGAAGAGTACTTTCTCGGAGTGGTCCCATTGCAATTTGGTGAAGATCTGATGAAGAACTACGGAGATAGGCAACGGTACTCCTCAATAAATGATAGCAAATGGACTGGGATTGCTGAAATCTCATGTCTGCCTATTTTTTACACCAGTTCATAACATAGCATCACGCCGGTACGCTGTGAACATGTGTGTGTGTGTAGTAAGACCATGTGAACCACTAAAAAGTGAAAAAAAAACGAAAAAAAAAAACAACTGGCTTCCAAAAAAACACTACAAAGTGAAAAATAACTTTAATTTCGGAAGGCGGTGGCAAAAAATAAACATACATATCCAAAGTCACCGACTTTCGAAATTTAAGTTATTTTTCACTTTGTAGTGTTTTTTTTGGAAGTCGGTTGTCTTTTATTGAAAAACGTTTTTTAACTGAACACATCGACTGTTATTAGAAATAAGAAAGAAAAGTAGGCGTATCTACTATGGGAGTTCTCGCAACTCTAGATTGAGCTTTGGGATCACGTCAAATTCCCTAGGGGTATTGCAGTTTCTGTGAATTTCAGACTGTTGCCATTAAAATTCAGTTCAACGGCCTACTCGAGAGGTGTAATTTACAAGTCCGTTTTCTTCGTATTGCAATTTTGGAAACTTGCCAGTGGGAATGCAGACTTCTGCCTATTTGGTTATAGGCTTGCGGTCCACCGTTTTATGGAAATAATATTTATCGCACGTTAATTTTTAACCAACTTTAAAAAATGAATGGAACAAAGAAAATATTAAATTGAAGAATTTTTTTTTAAAATTTCTTCTGGATTACCACGATTGTTTGAAGGAGAAATAATTCCACAAAAGGTGCTTCTCTTTTTCTGGTTTAAGAATTTATTTAGGTCAACTTGCTGTTTTGAGTGTCTACCTAATATTTTTCAGACACCATGTGTTGTTCGTGAGCAGCAGTGGGAACGGCCCTGAATTCCGATTGAAGGTCGTTACTTCAAAGTCAAGCACGCGCTTTACTTTGTGTAAATAATTTTATCACCAATGCTCTCAAAAACGGTGAAGCAAAACAGCGTGAGGAAACAAACATGCAAACACGTTTGACAAGTGTGGTAGATTTTAGCCCACTCCCTCTTTAAGAGAGGAGGCCTGTGTTCCAGCAATTTCTTTTCATACCGATACAAGACAAAAGAGAGCGATGATTGCGTTCTTCCTTTATAGCATGTCAAAGTAACTGGAACACATACCTTAGCTGAAAACTCAATAACGGTCTAGCGTAAATAACACCCAACTTTATGGGTGTACCTCACAAATGAGTTCAGCGTTGAATTGATGAATGTTCACGATTTATTACTGAGAACTGAGATTGTGGATGCAATTGCTGCTTCTATACGATCTGAATGCATGTTAGTCTAAATTAATCCGAGTTACTGACTCACGCCTTAGCTTTGCAGGTGCTGGAGTACCTACAAGGATTGAAAACCAGTTGATTATGTCGGCGTTTTAGATTTTATTAAAAGCAATATAAAACTATGTAGGTACAAGACAGCAGCATAAGGGTGAGATTGGCAATATTAGTATTTAGAAAAAATGAAGTTACCGTAACATACTATCCTACGAAGTTAAAAAGTTGAAGTGACAGCGGGGGCCGGCCAAGTCTGACAAAGGACCAATGATCGTTGGAGTAGAGGAGACCTGGAAATGAAACAGTGAATGAAGCATTGCGTAGGATGATACAACCTCCGTTTAGATGGACTGAAGAGGTTTAAAATGTGGTTGAGACCAAACAAGATGGAAAAGGCAAAAAGTTGTAAAGGCATTTTCTCAAGCAGTGGACTACGATAGGCTGTGTTGATTGGTTGCAAGCGTAAATGTCATAACTACTCTGGGGCCACCTCATGAAATGTTCGTTCATTTTAGCAATAAGCTCGTAGATGCTGGTCCTCAGAAATATGGCAATAAGAACTGTTATATATAGTACGAATGACTAACCAACTGGTCCTTGAAATTTAAATTGAAATTCATTAATTTGCCAGAATATAGATACTTACATAATAACATGGTACCCAATTCCCTACGCTCAATGATGATCACAAGTATCATCGATGCTATCTCTCCTAATGGATGGAAGCATCCTTGTTTTATTATTTTGGGCAAAAATAATAAAAAATACGAAACACACCTCCTATAAGCCAGTTTGGGCGCAGAATATAAAACTGTATAGACACTCGTATAAGCCCTTAGCCGTTGCTATAGCAATAATCCCTTGCTCCCAATCGATGTTTATGATGAAAAACGAAAATAAGCGCTGATATAACTCCTCAAGTCGTCTCTTTTATGCCCAGATTACGATGAAACGTATTTCCTTTTATACACAGATGAGAAATAAAAATATGATTCAATGAAATACAGTGTGTTTATATTTTCTTTTTGTGTAAATAATTGATGATTGTGTTATTTTCATAGTAAAAGCAATATCTACTTGAATCTAAATCAATAATGACTTCGTAATTTTTTTCCATTTATGTGATCTCTTCTTTTATTTTAACTACTATTGATACGTATGGAGTAAATGGCCTAAGGAGCAGTGGTGGCCTAATAGTAACAGCTGTGTGGCAAGTCGCAAGTTCGCACCCAGTCGGGCAATTCACTTTGGGTATTCAATTTGATCACCACTGCTCTCAAAACGGTGAAGGAAAACATCGTGGGGAAACAGAACAAAAAAAAACGACAGTGGCACTCCAGGAGTGCCGACAGAAGTGAAAACTTGAACAATTACGTGCGTATTCTTTGAATCTTCAGGAAATATTTTTTGAATCGTCAGGAAATATTTTATTGTGTAGGAAATACTTTTTAATGAAGTGTTTTTTTTTTTCATTATTATAAACTACTACTACAAAAGTTATATTACAATTTTCTCAAATATAAAGGCTTCTTCAAACAGCTGCGACGCGATAGCGCGACGCGACACTTGTCGAACAATTTCCATTAAGTTTTCATAGAAATCGTTCTAAGAGTGTCGCGACGCGACCGTCGCGTCGCGCTAGTCTGCACCAGCCTTAACTCATTTATAAAACCAACTTAAATACAGCTAGAGGTGTCGGTAACGGTGTCGCGAGTTCAATTGTTTTTTCCCATCTCAATAAATACCCAACGCGCCTAAAGAAGATTTCACTTCAAAAATCGAAGACATGTGAAATCTACCAACCCGAACTGGCCCCACGTGGTAAATTACGATCAGCCTATAGCATTCCCAGCAGTGGGAATGCTATAGGCTGATTATGCTGACGTAGCATTAGAGAACCACACATTTTTAATCCTTGATACAAATTAAACAACCTTGCTTGCAAAACATACCATACATATTTACTTATGTAGGTGTTATTAATATTCAAAGCATTACCAAAATTACCAACTCGGTGTTAAGGGTTGTCGGAGTGCCTTTTTCTCTACCATTAGGGACGTAAGGACCAAACCGCAAAACGGGGAAATGTCGGAACCGTCCACCGTAGTTTAAGGGATCATTGATTTTCATCGCCGTTTTCGCCTTCGAAATTAAATATGGAAGTTTGGCTGTCGGAACCGTATTCATCAGATTCAAATAGATCGTATCTCTTGGTCTTGTTTGTGTCAAATATTGGTGGCTGCGGTTTTGTGGGAGTTCCAAAATAGCCTGTTACCTCAATGCTTATCAGCTGTGAAAAGGGTGGTTGGTTATTTTTGCTGCCAGTAAGTCTGAATATACCTGTATTAGCATCTAATTTTGTCCCCCGATCTACCGCATCTCATCCTACTTCCGCGCTTTAAATTCGTTTTAGCTTAGCGTCCTTTTTTTCTTTTTGCGCGTCTTTTAAGAGTTGCAGCGTGATGGTAAATAGCTTAGAGCCTTTCGCAAAACTATCAAATGCAAAAATATTTTTTCAAATCCGACTGGTATTTTCAGAGATCAAGTCAAACAAACAAAAAAATCTCTTCATTTTAACTATAGATACGTAAGTATATCCAGTGTGTAATTTTCATTAATCTACGTTAAAGAAAACTTCTGTTCGAAAATCTGGACTTAGTCTTGGAATGACATTAAAAATAGGCAACATCAATTCCTAGCAATGAGTATACGAGTAGATGAACATTAAAATAAATTGTTTATAGACTTAAAGCATGCCCAAGTCGATAAGACGAATGTTCGGAAAACGTGATATTCGATTACATAAAAAATGAAACCGAAAATGTATGTCACTTCGAAAATACTGTGTTTATTTTGCAGCCGTTTCATGCTTCGATATGTTTGGTACTTAATGCTAATGAGTGAGTTTTAAAAGGGTAAAAATTTAAGGTTCTTCCTATACATAAATAACTAGTCATTGTGTAAATTGTAGCTATTTATAGTAAAAATATGAGAAATGGATTGTTCCATTTCTTTTTATTGAATAATAATAAGAATACCAGCTTATTATTGTCCCACTGCGTTGCAATGGCTTCTTCTCATACAGAGAAGGTATTGATCACCATACTTGGTCAAGAGGGGTTGGCAATTTCAGACTCGTAATAACCTTAAATCCAGGTTTCTTCTCCATATTTTCTTTCGACGAGGTCAGTAAAGGTCCAAGATAAACTAAGAAAGTATTTATGAATTGAAAAAGCTCGTTGGTACTTTCTCGAGTTTGAACCCACAACTTCTTATTTGAGAGGCGAGACCTTTAACCCTTTTTGGAACGAAGTTCCTTCACGCGTCTTGCAGTAAGAGTTGAGTGGTAGAATCGCTACGAAACAATGAATATTTATGCGATAGTAGCAATCACGGTTGATTTGCTGTCATTTTTTGAAGAGTTCCGTTGTCTGTCTCCAAAAATCATCATCAAATCTATATGAAATATAAATCGGACCATTTCGGAATAAACCCCTTTCGATCAGAAAAATAATAATTTTGCAAATCCGTCTATATATGATACATAAAAATATATGTATATACAACGTGTCGTTTTGCATCCTCGTCAAATTCAAGGAGGTAACTATGCTAATGATTCTCGACACGAATCAATAATAAAATAAGTAGATTTTTTATTTTACGGCTATGAAAATACAGTCGAGAACGCAATGGTAATTGAACCATTGCGTTCTCGACTGTATTTTCATAGCCGTAAAATAAAAATCGCAACAAGTAATTCGAGGACTGGTTTGTGCGACGAAGACTGTTTGAACCCAGGTTACCCAGTTACAGTGCGGTATCACACGGGCCGCGTTTTAAAATAAAAAAAAACAAAAAAAAATACCAACTTATTTTATTATTGATTCGTGTCGAGAATCATTAGCATAGTTACCTCCTTGAATTTGACGAGGATGCAAAACGACACGTTGTATAAACATGTCGAATTGTTAACTTCCTCCTTTTTGAAGTCGGTTAAAAAGCGTTATGTCCCCTCCGTACTTTTCTCTCTCTCTCTCTTTCTCTCTGTTTCTTTTATACACGTATGCGTAAGTGTGTGCGAGTATCGCGAAAGAAACTTCATCTTTGACGGCGTTCCTCCGACCGCACACGTTTTTTTTACGTTCCCGTATTTCCTTTTGTTCATTAAAAGATGCAACGTTAATTCCCGGATTACAGTAAATTGAATTTATTTTCAACTCGTAAAGCTTATTGTACTGCATCACCGAACTCAAAATCCTTTTTATCGTGAACGAGATGACTTACCATTTCATAAAAAGAACCGATAAAAAAATGGTATGATATACAATCAACAAAACGAATAAGTACTCGTGTTCCGAGTCGAATTTATAACATCGGTTGTCAAAGTGTGTGTATTGTTTAAAATATATACATACATAAACTCATGCTTGCTCTTTCTTCCCATGGGGGTAGGCCACAGAATGCCACTTGCTGCGATCCTTACATACTCCTTTTGTATTGTTTACGTTCATATACGAGTATATCGCCAAACACTTACACTGTACCACTATTATTACGCGAGTATTACGCACTTGACCTTTCTGGAGAAACCTTCACCTTTAAGGTTACTATTAGATTTGCCCTTCTAGGGCCTCGGAACCAGGAGTTTCCACATCTACCTTTTGTTGCCATTCATTCATCCCCTCAACATAAACTTAACCAATCTATCTAATAAGTTTACTTTTTTTAATAGTGTATTCTAATTTGGCAACGCTTTGTTTAAAATCCTACTAATATTATAAATTTAATGTGAAAGTTAGTATGTTTGCATATTTAGATGTTTGTTACTCAATTACGCAACAGCGGCTGTACGGATTGGGATGAAATTTGGCAAACAGATAGATTATAACCTGGATTAACACATAGGATTTAAGACTTTTTACCTCCGTGCTACGTTCCCATGGGATAATTTCAGCCACAATGCGGGCGAGGCCGCCGGCAAAAGCTAGTGTGCAATAAAAACGAATACTATTTTATTTAAACGCTTACGTGGAAATTCACGCGACATATTTTTTTTGTGTTATAAAACATTTAGGTATTTAATTCCTGCATACCAAACAATTTTGCTGTCAGTACCTATTGCGTTACCTCTTACAACGTATATAAAAGATACACTGATTTTATTCATATGATTTTTTTAAGGCAATTTTTTCCGTAATGAAGATTTTCCGTAATATCTGAGGAGTTTTTATAAAACTCAAATTTTCATAAGGGCCTTAGGATCGCTGTTTAGCAATTCAAATTGTACAAAAAGCTTTAAAAGCCGCTGTATATTATAATATAAGGGTGGTTTCTAATTGTTTTGCTTCACTTGATGAGGGTACTGGGTTTTAATTTGAACCTAAATAGCTTATAGCATATTTTTACTTAATGAGATTCCAAAGCGTAAAAAGACATGGTATTTTGTTCCTGCTGATGGTTTCGAAAAACATTTAAGATAAGTAGGTATCAAGAATCAATTGAACCAATTATCCGGTTCGTAGCTTGACTTCTAGGAACCGGATAATTGGGTACTAGAACCAAAAATTCGAAGTCAGTTAATTCATTTGACATCTACTAACCAGACCTGGGCCCGCGTGGGGTATTACGAATCACTCCTACTCACCGAGAGGAGGCCTGTATCCCAGCAGTGGGAACATTAGAGGCTGATTATGTAGAAGTCACGAAACATTCTTTTCAAATTGTGTATCTTAAGGACAAGGCTGAATTGGGATCTTTTTATCTTGACCAGCGTAGACGAGGTCGAGCCAGCGAAATACTTATTTTTCAAACACAGTTCTACTGTTTACCTACCCACGGTACTTACCCCAGCAAATTCACATAACTAAATGCCATGATTTGACAGGTACATACGCCGTATATTCACATAAACCCCGCGATTTGACAAGACATAATATCCCACTGAGTTTTGCCAGCGGCATCGCCCGCGTGGATATCAAAAATTATCCCACGAGAACGTACTACCGGAATAAAAAGTAATCTAGGGTGGATTAACATATAAGATACTGTTTAATTTAACCTGGATTAACACATAGGATACTGTTTAATCCAACCTGGGTTAACACATAGGATACTGTTTAATCCAACTTGGATTAATATATAGGATATTGTTTAATCCAACCTGGATTAACATACAGGGTACTGTTTAATCCAACCTGGATTAACACATAGGATACTGTTTAATTCAACCTGGATTAACATATAGGATACTGTTTAATCCAACTTGGATTGACACATAGGATACTGTTTAATCCAACCTGGATTAACATATAGGATACTGTTTAATCCTACCTGGATTAACACATAGGATATTGTTTAATCCAACCTAGATTAACACATAGGATATTGTTTAATCCAACCTGGATTAACACATAGGATACTGTTTAATCCAATGTGGATTAACATATAGGATACTGTTTATTCCGGTAGGTAGTACGTTCTCGTGGAATATTTTTTATAAAATAACTGTGTGTCAAATTTCAACCTAATCCGTTCAGCCGTTTATGCGTGATTGAGTAACAAATACGTAAACTTTTATAATATACCATTATCATCCGTATTCCCAGATTGTATCAAGCTTAGTCTCTGCTGGCATACTTCCCTTAATAAATTGTATTTACTCATTAATGAAAACAAAAAATATGTCCATTTTTCTTAACTTCGCTATTTACTTTGACATTTCGCCGAAGACAAATTACTTTTAAATTGTACATCGTCATCCTCCCTTTGGTAATTACTAAGTAATGTTTGGATAAATTATATGAAATCCGGAACTTGGGATTTAATTACAGTTTCTTTTGTTGGTAATTAAGGACATTTTTATGACATCAATCTGTTTTGTGAGTAAAATTATGTCCAACTAGCTGTTGCCTGTAGACTTTGTCTGCGATCCAGGATGAAAACTAGCCTATGACCTTACAAAATCAAAAGTCATTTATTCAAATTAGTCTGAGAATTAGCACTTTTCGAACGTTAAAGTACATAAGACAGTCCCCCCAAAACGCCCGCCCTTTATTACCCCTTCCTAGTGCTTTAGCTGGAAAGAAGAAGTGGCGCAACAAACTCCCCAGCAGCACAGCTGTCTGTTTAGTCAGATAGACTTGATTCTATACATACATAGGCAAATTACTAAACATGACGAGACACAGAACATTAATTAAATAATTAGACATAATGTTAGCTAGCCATGTCAATATACCGACAAATAAAGCGATAACTGTCGAGGTCGCTAGCTAACCACATAAAGCATAAAACAACTCATCAAAAAAAAAAAAATATGAGTAGATCATGTCAATTTGATAACTAATGACATAATAAATAATAATAATAAATAAAAAAAGTACTTAGACGGTCAATAAAAAATAATAAAATATAATTATAATTATATGAACCCATATAAACTGTCACTAGGTACATACGTAAATTTTGGACATAAACATTGTCTTGATTTAATCACAGCGACCAACTATTCTTGTCATTTAAATAGTCGTAGATGCAATAGTAAGCCTTTGAACAAAGAATGGATTTTAAACGCATCAAAAGGCAAAACTAGCAAAGAAGAGGGAAGCTTGTTATAAAAAATTATACCAAGCCCAACAAATGAGTTATGACCCATATGAAGCCGGTGAAAGGGAGCACTTAGTTTATCCTTATTTCTAGTTTTAACGGTGTGAATATCACTGTTTTCATTTTGTAGTGTATATTTTGTCTTATATATAAGATGTTAGCGAATATGAATTGCGATGCCACCGTGAGAATATCAATATATTTTAAAAAGTCCTTCAAGGAAACTCTGGCACTTAGCTGGTAAATTGCCCAGGATTGGACCCAGGTCATAGTCTATCTGTTTGTTAAATTTCGTCCATATTTGTCCAGCCGTTTTAACGTGAAAGCGTTCCAAACAACTTTCTCATTTATAATATTAGTGACGACCTATAAACTTCTTAACTCATGAAAATAATCGTGCTAATAAAAATGTGAAAGGTTGTATGTTTAGATGTTTGGATGTTTGTTACTCAATTACGTTAAAACGGCTGCACGGATTTGGATGAAGTTTAGAGATAGTTTGTAGCCTGGAATAACACATAGGATATTTTTTATCCTTATATTAAGTTCCCGTGGGATAATTTCCAACCTCCACGCGGGCAAAGGCGCTAGCAAAAGCTATTTAGTAAAAAAATCGAGGAAAAGAAAATAATATATTGTTCTCTACAATGAACTAAGCGTTATATCTAGCGCATTATAAGTAAATTGTTATTTTTCTAAATTCTATGAAACAAATTAATGTAATCATTCTCTAAATGAAACAAAACAAAAATTCATCCCTTCAGTCCATAATACATTTATTTTTTCATCAGAAATTCACTTATATGAAGAATTTTCCTGTCTCCTTCGACCTTTAGCATTCCGCAAGAAAACGAAAATAATAAAGAAAATTCTTCGAGAAACTTCATGAATATTACACGACTTTTTTATTTGATTGACATGTTACTAGACCGACTTCATTTTTCGACTAGACGGCATTCAAACTTATATTACTTACTTGCCTTCGTAGTATTAGGAATATTTCGAGCCTAAATTAACAGATTTTAATACGGCTTTTGTTTGGTCCTAAGTACCTCTCAAAGATTTTCTCAACACGAAATTATTTCTTTTTAATAAACTTTTGCTATTGTGTTTTGTTGTAACGAAGCATGACTAGCAGCTCTAATAAAAAGAAGAAAGAAATTAAAAGAAAATAATATTTATAAGAGACGAAAATGTCGGCGAGATGGTGACTTTTTAATTAATGTCACCCGTCGATGTGAAGTAATTCTTGTCACAAACAAGAAAGTTGCAGTCTGTTGTTTCTTTTTGATGAAAATTTTGGTGAGGAAGAAAATGAATTCGGACAAAAGGCAGTGATTAGCATTATTTTACACAAAAGATCATCCCCATAACAATATCGCCCCTCTCGAGTATAAAAAAAAGTTTTCTCCATTCGTCATTATGGGTAACAGGAAAATGGCATTACCAATCCGTCTTCATTCTCATCACCAGATGCCACATGTGTTTGAATGTTTGGATCTGGGAGATGCCAGTTTCCCACGATGTTTTTTTTTACGCGTAGTGAACTCACTCATACTCTATAGTAAAGGAGGATCCTCCGACCAGACGCGTGTTGTGTCTGGTGGGCAACTGCCTGACAGTTGAGGTCGTGTTGCTGTATATATGTGAATCTCGTGGTAAACTCTGACTGCGTGATGTAGGATTTCTGTGACATCCAGATTTGTGTAGTTCGCATGTGGCATTGTAGATGCCGCCATCTCACTTTTTGTGTTTCAAGATATTTGTTGCGAAGTATATTTTCTGTAGTGCCGCTACATCACTCCCTCCCGGAGACCGGAGATCGAAAGTGGGCTGAGTCAGTGTTGCTTGCCAAGGCCAGCTGTGGTTCCAGTGGGTCGGAACCGCGTGTCGCATAGTTCGCGGTGAGTCGGAACTGTCTGCGGTGGTGCGAACCCCAGTGAGTCGGGGCCGGCGCTGCTCCGGTGCATAACGACTGTCAAAGATCCACTAATGACAGCCGGGACCAATGGCTCAACGTGCTTTCCGAGGCATGGAGGGGTCTTGGCATGTAAAGATGATCACCCATCCACGGAGCAACCGCGGCAAGCGTAGCTTAACCTGATTGATCGACCCGTGCGGCTAATATTACTTAGCCACAAGCCCCACTAAAATAAATATATATAAAGTAGGCTTTACTTGTGGTGGGCCATAGCTTATTCAGCCAATGTAAACATGTCATCGGCGAATTCTGCTTAATAGAGGTCGATATTCTTGGTCGCATTTCCCTTTTTTGAGACATGTCAAAAAAATAACAGGTTAAAAATAAAGAACCAGGCATCTACACTTCCTACCAAACACAATAATTTGGAGTGTTTTACGATATTTCCGTTTGTGTTGCGGACGTAATGCGTTTCCGGATATTCGGAATGCGTTCAGCGAATGTTAATGTTTCACTTGTCATACCCTTAATGTCAACGCGCCATGATTTACAAGTCGCGAGTGTCAGGGAGGCAGGAATTGTATTGTTTTGCTGTGCGTGTGTTGGTCCTTTGATCTGCATGTTTTATGTCATTGTGTGCATTGTATGTCTTTCTTAGAGAAAATTGTACAAAAGTGATGTTCGTTCTGGTGTATAGCCAGTACTAATGTGTGCACCTTTTTATACAGTTTTTAAAGGCCTATCTAATCTGGCACAATTTAAGAAGATTTATTTAAACTTCTCGCAAACAAAAATTGCAAAATAGGGCATGGGCATGGCCTATGGCATTAAGTCCGCCTCTGTACATATATGTGCGTAAAGTATTAAATAAATAAATAATAAATAAATAATGTATAAAGGCAGTTTCTATCAATCAACTAAGGCTGCTGAGGAGATTAGAAAGCAGGTGCTATCTTTGAGAGGACCAAAAAGTAATTAAAAAGATAAATAGGTACATAGACAAGTACATAAGTCAGTTATAATCTTATCATCCCCATAAATACATATTTACTATAATATATAAAAGTGTTTGTACAAACCTACTTAAAGAAATAAAATCATTTATATATCTATACACCGTGACATTTTAGTTGTCTTATAAAGGTGGTCGACTCAATTGGTGTTTATCATTCTGAAAATTATAAACCACGTGTTTCAGTGTTTTTGGCAAATCAGCCCCTGAGGGTGTAAAATAGGGGATGAAAGTATAAATGGGAAACCCGTTAGTTTTGTAGTTCAAACCACAAAAAAATGTATTTAGCGCTTTGGTTGGTACTTAATAATTACATTTATCAGCGTTTTTGAAAAATCATCACAGAAGGGGGTAGAATAGGGGATGAAAAATTTGTATAGGAAACCCGTAAATTTTTAAGCAAACGCATCAAATTGGTATTAAAACCGTTTTGGTGTTTTAGTAAAATCATCCCTTAGGCGGTTAAATACCTTACTATTTCATCATCGCTCAGCCCAACTTTCGCCATCGCCAAAAACACCTTAGTAATTCTGAGAACGATAACTGTACTAAATGAGTTATAAACATTTAAATTTTCCTTATTTCTGTACCTGTAATTACGTTTACGTAACCATTTTTTTCCAATCCTCACAGGATAGAGAATAAAGAGGATTTAATATTTTCACTTTAAAATTGCCTTCTAGCATGCAAAATTAGGAAAATTTCCGTTCCGTGATATATACCGTTTCTGTTGTTAGGCTTAATAATTTTTTCCTCCATCAATCATATATCAATCCGCGCGCCGCTCCTCGGATACTATGTATATAAGCAGCGCGAGAAGGCGGGCCAACATACTTGCTTAGATGTAAGTAATACCTTACTTTAAAGTAATGCATGATAGTCTCGTCATGGTATGTTAGAGAAGACATTGTTTACCTGGATTGACACATAGGGTACTTTTAATCCCGGTAGTACGTTCCCGTGGGATATTTTCCGACATCCACGCAAACGAAGCCCCGGGTAAAGCTATTTATAATATCACAAGATTCTAGACGATCATTATAGAAATTTTTCGTGGGTATTAAAAAATAAATCAGCTCTTTCATAGAAAAGTGCTACGCAGCCAAAATGTACTAATTAGCGGTTTTTTTTTTCAAATTCATTGGGCCACGGTATCTCTTTCGAATAACCCGCACCCCTGGCAGGCATTGGCCCTTGCGGGCCCCATCAGTTGGTGCTGACATCTCTTTGAGGCGCACGTGGAACACAACGCACCGTCGACCCGGGCTTGGTCCGGTCTTGGTTACCGGACAGCGAGCTACCCATTACTCGCCGATCGCAAGCCCGCAGCTACGGTGGCTGGGAAGTAGCCTTAGATTCCCGACGTCCAGGGCGTCTCCTGCGGAGGCTAGGGCCGTAAGGGCGCACATACTGCCTCTCCCACACGTGCGCCGCCTCTCTCTTCGCGACCATTACTGCTTCGCAGAAAGAAGTGACGGCTAAACGCTAGTGGGTTAAGAATGTATGTACTGATTCCATGTCCATGGTAGAGTTCAATTAATTTAAAAGTGTATGCCCCTCAACTGCTTGTTGCATAAACATTACAAATTATTGTATATAAGTTGTAGTGCAGTTAAATTACAGTTTTAAATTAGTTGATCTGTAACAGGCTGCACGTCGATGGGGAATTTCACCCCGTAAACTTATATAAAATACAATTCATACCAACTGTGTTATGGTGCTATGTGAGATGTGAATGCGACATTATTCTAAGTATATTTCCCAGCATGTTTGTTTTTCGATTTACCCAAATCTAAGCCAACACTTTCTAAAACAAATCAAAACACAACACCTAAAAGCAATAATTTTCCACGTCCCATATTTTCTTAGCTGCGTATGAATTCATTCGGATTCAATAACTCATTGGTAAGTCGGCATTCATAAATTGCAACACATTTTACGGCTTCCGACATCTTTCAGAGCCAAATGTAACATTGTAAACGATGGGGCAGAATAACACCAAAACGGAACGCATGTGTTTGCTCTTGCCTTTACGGATACGAAAAAATGGCGGATGCATTGGTAGATAATTCTTGAAATATTGGGAAAGACTTTTCTTTTGACTGATGTTCCTACACATATCGTCGTCATTGAAGTTGAGAGTTGTTACAAATTCTGATACTACACATACCTAATTAAAAGCCAGTTATGTTTTGTACAACTCTTTTCCTTTTTGATGAATATAAAACTCTGCGTAGCCTTTCTCCAACCATGTTGGGGTTGGCTTCTAGTCTAATTGGATGCAGCTGAATGCCAGTTTTTTAAAAATAATATTAATACAATCCAATATATTACAGTTTTATTATTACACATCACCAAACTGCAAAGCAATTTGTCGGCAGTTGGTTCTCGCGGATTTATCACGAATCTTTGCTTAGTTAAACATAACGACTAAATCTAAGTTAAAACTAAGACGAAAAACATTGGCTCTGTAGGCAAACACTCCGTATGTGAATACAGAGTAGTTACCCACACGACCATAGATTCTACAACTACAGCTACTACACTCAGCGGCATCAGCCAACGAAAGTCACGAGACCATTCCATAGTACCTACTCAGTATTATGGAAGCAAACTTAGTAGGTACCCACGACAATAGCCGACCGAGCCGAGGACCGCAACAACTATGGACATATTGACAGGTGGTTTTTACTTTTGACACAATCGATCATTCGCTCAGGTAATTAATTAATTAATGTAGGTGCAATCCATCGTCTTGTACGCTTACCATAATAATTGTTTACATTTGGTACCTGTAGTTTCTTTATCTTTGCGAGTCGGGTCGGGTAGTTACATATTATATACTTTTTCTACTACGATACCACATGGTAAGACTGGTTGTCAGACTTTCGGGCTTCTGACAACCCGTAACAAATGTTAAAGATCTACGCATGTCAGCCGAGACCAACAGCTTAACGTATTTTCCGAGGCACGGAGGAGTCTCCGTACGTAAAGAGCACCCATCCATGGACCAACCCCGGCAAGCGTACCTGATGGATCGATCCGTGCGGCTGTTACTACATAGTCACGAGCCCTTCCTTTTTGATGAATAAGTACTGTAACTTAACGCACTTTCATAATTTGGTACAACCGTAAGCTACTTAAGTACACTAAGTAGCCCTCATGACATTTGTGCACGCCATTTCCCTACAAGTAACATAACATTCTATTGTTTTCATTCAGGCACAGCTTAAACATAATCAAAAGGATTTGAAAATTAAGTCATAGCAGAGCCTTCCGTATCTCTTAATCCTGCCGTGTTTTTCTCCAAAGACTTTCATCCTTTGAGAGTTTTTTGCCAAATTTATTTCGAGTACATTTACATTAAAAGTCTTTGGGGTGCTATCTATCTTTCCGGTTCAGTGCGTGTGAGAATTGAAGTAAATACGTGAAATTGTATCAAAATGTACGTGAGTTTAATGCCAATGAAAATTTCGTTTCATTTCTGAATTTCAGTTTTGCGTGTGTAGTCATTGTTTTAATAATTTATTCTAAAAAGATTCTTACATGCCAGTAAGTGGTAAAGTTTTTCTTCAAAACTGGTTTGATGATAATTATTGAGTTCCGCAGTTTCGACATAGTTAGTTGAACTCACGTTAGTAACAATGCTCCTCCGGTTGAATCCTTTAAGGGGAATCTAGTCGTGGTCTCGAACCTACTGGTGGGCCTGGCTAAAAAGCACGCTGTCTCCACAGGCATCGTGTCCGACAGAGGTAGTATCAGTGATGAGCAGTTAGATGCTAATCTACACGCACAACGTTATTAAGTGAGATGTAGGATCATTTACAGTACACAGCAACAGGCACGTAAAAAAATAAGAAAAGTCCTTCGGAAGATCGGGTTTTTTGAAAAAACCACTTCATAAATCAATAACCAATAAAGTTTATTGAACATTTCGATATTTGATTTGTCGGTATCGACTTGGTTGTGGAGATTTTCCACTTTTTTTATTACTTAAACACGCCCAAAGTTAGGTTAAATTATCAAGAAAAACTAATCTTTGTTAGCTCCTAACTTTTTAATGGCTTTTTAATTTAGTATTCTATTTCCACACAGACAATATTAATAATGAGGCAAAACTATACTACGTTTAATTTTTTGATGTACAATATCGAGCAGTGGAGTAATACACTCCCGAAGTTTGTAGCGAAAAAATGTTGACTAGATTCACCTTAAGTTATGGATTTTTGACGCAAAATACCAAAATGTTGCTAGTTAAATAAATTATGAGACATACATTTGATTACATAACTGGCGAAATTTGGAATACTATAGATACACCTCTGCCTAACTTGTCGTCGAAACAAGCGTGATGGAATGTACAAAATAAATTATAAAATATTACACATTGCATAATACGTTCCCAGTAATTTCAATTATCCTTACCAAACGGACTACACAACATATGTAATGAGGGATTTTATAAATCCGTTGTCTACTAACTCTTTATCCTTCGCAAATGGAATCTTGGCGAAGAGAATTTTATCTCCATTTTTCTTTTCCGCGTGATATATCAATTTATTAATCCCTTCCTTCAACATTTCCACGAATTTTCCGAACGTATCCCCACCGACGCTTCTTAAAATTTTCGTACCATTCGGAAATGAAGCTAAGTATATATAATGTGTTGGAAATGGATGGGAAATCCACAGTGACTGTTTCATCGCGCATTAAAGATATCTGTCGACAAAGGCTTGCCCCATTTCCTTCATTCCTCTCCTGTTCTTCCGGCCTTGCCTTTTAGAAGGCGTTTAGCGCTATCCTCTCCCCCCCTCCTTCATCTCTTGTGCTCGTGGCTTCAGTACGCGGTAATTGGGATTCATTTTGCGGTTACTTTAACAGACATAAAATGCAATGAATGGATTCGGCCTTTTGTGTTTTAGGGCTTTGCTCTTTTACCTTGATTGTATTGTGATGAGGGAATGTTTGTTTCCCCTACAATTGTTTTACATTTGTAATTTATTTAATAATGTACAATATTCACATGATCTGTACGCTACCACACATTAAATAATATTAATAATAAGTAGATATATTGATTTTTTTTTCGGGTGGGTAATCATCAAATAACTTTTCCCGCTCTGGGTGGAGCGGAAGGGCGTGTCAGACTTTTACTGACTAAAACCCACCCGTGTTCCCTCAGTTGCCTGTGTGCCAGGGGCCGCGGTATCTCTTTCGAACAACCCGCACCCCTGGCAGGCATCGGCCCTTACGGGCCCCACCAGTTGCTGCTGACATCTCTTTGAGGCGCGCGTAGAACACAACGCGTTTTCATAAATGCCTGCATGCATTTCCATAAATGCATGCAGGCAAAAGATCGCAACGATTTCCAGTTAGTTCGTGTCCGACTACCAATCGCGTAACTCAAACCAACCCAAATCAAACCATCTTAGTGCTAATTTAGCTTAAGTTTACCATTTCATATTAGGATAAATTGTAGTATTCAATATACCCTTTTAAACCATATTATTTCGTATCATTAAGTTAGTGAATATAATACCAAATTAACCAAATATCAACCAACCCAAAAGTTAGTGCTAAACCACGCAGGTGCTAACTTCTACATATATATAAAACGAGAGAAAATAATCACAGAGTAATAAAAAAATCGTCCTAATCGCTGTCACTGGGAAAAGTGTTAACAAGGCAGCATTTGCATTTGTTAACTTTATTGTTGAAAATCTCAAAAAAGAAGTTCACAGAATAGTCACGTTCTTTCGGACCTTGAAGTAGAAAATAAATATCTCACGCCTCAAATTCAGGACCTTTTTAACCGACTTCCAAAAGGAGGAGGTTCTCAATTCGTCGGAACCTTTTTTTATGTATGTTCCCCGATTACTCGAAGATGGCTGGACCGATTTGGATAATTGTTTTTTTGTTCGAAAGGGTATACTTCCCAGGTGGTCCCATGATCATCAAGTCAGGATCTGATGAAGGGATCCTGGAGAAATAGAGAGAACTCTTCAAATTTTATAGGCACACTAGAAGCAATTTGTGTAGTTTTTGGAAGAGTACTTTCTCGGAGTGGTTCCATTTCAATTTGGTGAAGATCTGATGAAGAACTTCGGAGATAGGCAACGGAACTCCTCAAGAAATGATAGCAAATGGACAGGGATTGCTGAAATCTCATGTCTGTCTTTTGTTTACACCAGTTAATAACATAACATCACGCCGGTACGCTGTGAAGGGGTAAGCACATATGAACCACTAAAAAGTGAAAAATAAAAAAACTTTTTTCAAAAAAAATAAACAACCGACTTCCAAAAAAACACAAAAAAGTGAAAAATAACTTTAATTTCGGAAGGCGGTGACAAAAAATTTAAATACATATCCAAAGTCACCGACTTCCGAAATTAAAGTTATTTTTCACTTTTTTGTGCTTTTTTGGAAGTCGGTTGTTTATTTTTTTGAAAAAAGTTTTTTTTTTCATCGGTTAATAATTCGTTTTTATTCAATTATGAATTGGATTTTTCTAGTTATTTAGATACGCATTTCAGCTTTGATTTATCCGTATTAAGAATTCTCAGTTTCTTCTGTAGTAGAGACTGGGCTTCATACATTTGAAAACATACTTCTACACTTAAATCGTTTGGCCAGTGCTGGTTATGGTTGCATTCTACTTACATTTACAATACATGGAAAGTTACTTAGCAGCGAAATGAGGACGGACTGTTTCAATATACGTACGCACTATTTTTACAGGCGTTTAATTTATAAAAGACGTAATTATTATGGACAGTAGGCTTACCTATGTAACTTTTTGTTGACTTTTTGTGATTTTAAACAGAAAGACTTGACAGGTAAGTAAGTATATATATATCGAAAAATAAGTAGGTATGCTAAAATGTGTCTATAATGTTTCATCGTTTGTTTTTGTTCCTAAAGGATCAAAAATGTGTTACACAAGTTAGGAAAAGATTGCCAGTCGATTGCATTTAGGCGTTTAATGTTGAAAATTTAGCTTTTGAGCATTGATCATCGATCATCGAATGTTTTTGATCCTTCGTCATCAAAAACTTTCGATGAAACATATAGACACATTTAAACGCCTAAATGCAATTGACTGGCAATCTTTACCTAACTTGTGTAACATTTAGAAGTTAGATAAAAGAGCGTTTTCAATCAAGAACAGAGCACTATCGCGTACAGGACGCGACAGTGACGGCCTGTTCGGGCGAGTTTATTTTTGCTTTGTTTATATAGGAAAACTCGGCGCGGGCCGCGACAGGCCTCGACAGAAGTACCAACACCTAGTGCGGCCTGTCAGTTAAAGAGCCGTGGAAACGCTTTAGCATGGGCCGCTACCGGCCTCGACAGGCATAGCAACCGCTGACGCGGATCGTCAGTTAATGGGCTGTGGGAACGCGGCATAAGAACGAAAATTGGTCTCAAAAATACAATGTTCCTCAATTTTCACGCTCGAAATAAACAAAAGCGTTAAGTACCATAAATCGTGAAAACTTTCAGTATAACGTACGGTTTAAGTTATCTCTTGAAACAGCATGTGCATACAGAGTATGTACTTGTAATTTTATCCGAAAATTGCTGTTTGAATCCAACGATCTTTGCTTTATGACTTTTGTTGTTAGGTACCTACATTTGTCTTGGGATTTTCTTTGAATTGTGCGCGTACCTTAGCCACGTTTTAGATACGTGTTTAGATGATTATATGACTGGTTATCACACTGAGCAGTTGTGGCTCTGTATTTTTTCTTTTTCCTCATTGTTTGTTTAGGGTTTTTTATCTAAACAAATACGCCAGCCCCATCGTGCCTTTTAACATGACATAACATTAACACTTACATATAATACATCTAAACAACCAACACATTAGATAAAAACTTTTTTCAGTTTTTATTTTTCACTTTTTAGTGGTTCACCTGTGCTTACACCTTCACAGCGTTCCGGCGTGATGTTATGTTATGAACTGGTGTAAACAATAGACAGACATGAGATTTCAGCAATTCCAGTCCATTTGCTATCATTTATTGAGGAGTTCCGTTGCCTATCTCCGAAATTCTCCATTAGATCTTCACCAAATTGAAATGCGACCACTCTGAAAAGTACTCTTCCAAAAACTACCCAAATCGCTTCAAGTGTGCCTTTAAAATTTAAAGAGTTCTCTCTATTTCTCCAGGATTCCATCATCAGATTCTGACTTGATGATCATGGGACCACCTGGGAAGTATACCCTTTCAAACAAAAAACTAATAATCTAAATCGGTCCAGCCATCTTCGAGTAATCGGGGAACATAAATAAAAAAAAAGCTTCTGACGAATTGAGAACCTCTTCCTTTTGGAAGTCGGTTAAAAACACGGCAAATATGAAAGGTCCAGTGGTAGCTGCCGTGACTTACGCGTTAGAACGTAGACGGACACTTTACTTTGTGCAAATTATTTCAGCACCAACTGGTGGGGTCCGCAAGGGCCGATGCCTGCCAGGGGTGCGGGTTGTTCGAAAGAGATACCGTGGCACCTGGCACACAGGCAACTGAAGGAACACGGGTGGGTTTTAGTCAGTAAAAGTCTGGCACGCCCACCTGCTCCACCCAGAGTGGGAGAAGTTATTTGATGATATCCCACCCTCAAAAAAAGAGAAACGACTGCTCACAAAACCGAATTTACATTTTAGGCAAATAAGTAAATTAATTAATGTTGTCGTGATAGTTTGCGCTGTGTGGGAACGTCTTATTTCAATGTTCAAGAATTCAAAGTCATTAAACCATTGAGCTAGTGATTAAAGTCTACAGAGTGTTCAAGCTCAAAATTAAAACTCTCGATTTTGACCTATTGGACCGATTTTGTTCATTTTTGTGTGTAAAAATCGAAACAAATTGTGTTTCATTTATTGTATTGTAGAGACTCGATTACACAGACTAATTGTTGCCGTTAGGCATTCGGATAATCGAAAATCCGGATAATGGAATGTATGAAGAAAAACGGTTTTTGTACATAATTATTACTGCATACAGCGTAATACATAATGCTAGGTAATTATTAAAAACGACAAATAAATAAAACTTATTAAAAAAAAACAATTTTTAATATGAAATTCTGAAGAGATGACATTATTATTTTCTTAAATTACTAAAATATTTACTGCGACATGTCCGTGCGTGCATGGATTCGACTTGAAGATATGAAGTTATTTGATTGCGGTTGATAGAGGGCCGGATAATCGAGTTTCCATTGTAGATATGTGGCTGTAGCAAATAAAATCAAAATTCAAATATACAATAACATACAAGAAAGTTTTGAAGAATCATCTTGCTATTCGTTCACGTTACAGATGGCGCCACCGTAAATCCGTTCTGAATTTCTGTCTAAGTTATATCAAGTAACTCAAGTTAATATGAGATAGGTGTGCGAATATGCAAACGGTTACAAAGTCGTATGCAAAGTAAGTACGGTACCTACAGTCACGAGCATAAATCTTATCCTATTAGTATTATAAATATGGAAGTTTGTTTGTTTAGATGTTTGGACGTTTGTTACTAAATCTCGCAAAAACGGCTGCGCGGGTTTGGATAAAATTTGGCAAACAGATAGTTTGTAACCTGGATTAACATATAGAATACTTTTTATCCCGATAGTGCGGTCCCGTGGGATAAATTTCGACCTACACGAGGGTGAAGCCGCTACCAAAAAGCTAGTACCTTAAACGTAAGATTCTAAATCGATATTCTCTTACAGTTTTGATCGATATTTATTCGGTTTTATGACACTGAACGATATACAACAAAAGTTTTATTGTTATTACGGCTAGGGACGTAGGTGTCCCTCAAAGTATTAATAGTGTAATAAATATAGTATTATCAAGACCATCATAATCTGCCTAGCCTTTTGCCAACTATGTTGCAGTCAGCTTCCAGTCTTATCGGATGCAGCTGTAGACCAGTATTTTACATGGAGCCTCTGCCCATCTGACCTCCACAACCCAGTAACTGGGTAAAACGATACCCCTTGGTAAGACTGGTTGTCATACTTTTGAGCTTCTGACGACTCGTAACGACTGTCAAAGATCCACGAGTAACAACTGGACCAATCGGCTTATCGTGCTTTCTGAGACACGAAGGGGACTTGGTTTGTAAAAATTGTCATCCACCCACGGACCAACCGCAGCAAGTGTAGCTTAACCTGATCGAACGAAACGTGCGGTTGGTATTACTTAGCCATAAACAAACAAAAAATACACAAAAATAAGTACACAACAACAACAACAATAACAAGTATTTTTCCAATTTTATGTAACTTTATGGTATTAAATTATATTATGCTCGTGACTGTACTTGCAATGTTTTCCGAGCACGTCACGTCATACGCGATATGGCTCAATGAGTTTTGATTAATTTTATAGATAAGTTATTGTATAATTTCATGTTACAGGCTTTAGTTCAAGTAACTTGAAACGAACAGTTTAAATTATGTTTCGAATAACAAAGTCTAGATAAAATTAACTTATTGTAACTCTCAGAATTTCGTTGAAAATTGTAACAACTGTTAGTGTTTTAATCAACTACTGCTGATTACTAATAGCCAAGTTTAAAACTGAATCAAAAACCCATTTGGTTCTTAGAACTTTTAAAACTTTGTTGCTTTGCAGCTTTAAACGCAAATATGTCTCAAGAAATTTTTGTTATTAGTTTTTTAAAGCAATTTGCATAGACAATGAGAAAAGGATTTATCAGTGCAAAATAAGAGCTAGAAACCAAATAAATCAGAGCAAATAAAACTCCAATCCAACCTAAACCAATCATAATGGAAGAAGTCAATAAAAACATTCGGTCGAGCTGAACCAACCGCGGAGAATATAAAAACAATTTTCCTTCGTTAAAACGCGGCGCCTCGCAGTCTTGAAACAATCTGAATACAAAAAAGAAACACAAAAACGCTGTCTCTTTAGCGAATAAATCAGATTTTAAAACAGAAGCAAACAGACCAAACAATACGAAATTGCAAAAGTTTAAAACAAATCCTGGTGTAAAATACGCGGAGAAATAACAGGAGAATTTTAAAGTTTAAAATAGATCAAAATACAATTGTTACTAGTTACTTTCTGCGGTTGGTCAGGTATTTGAAGAAGTCGTTGATTCTTATTGTTTGCTGTTTACATTTTCACGAAGAAGTGATTGGTATTTGAAAAACTAAAAAGAGTACATACACAAGTTAACATAACATCACGCCTGTAATCCCGGAAGGGCAAGGCAGAGGTGTACCCATAATACACCCACATTTCACCAGTTATTTTTAAGTCTCATGTAATAGGGGCAAGCCTATTGCTATCACCCGGGCACAAATCCAGACAACAGCCTAAAAAAATCCTGAGGGAAAACCCAATAACAGTTCCCGACCTGGGAATCAAACCCGGGACCTCATGCTCAGCAGTAGCGCCTTATCCACTAGACCAACAAGGCAGTCAGTATATGCATAAACATTCTTAATACAAAACACGATCCAACTTTATTTCTAGTCTAATGCTAATAATCAAATTGAAGTTTTTTATTTTTTATTTGTTTGTTGTTTAACAGCCCTAAATTGTCTCTTATCTTGTAGCTTGCTGCAATGATTACTATATACATATTGATATCCATACCTACACGTGCTATCTATAAGTCAACCATTTATGACGGGGATCGGAACTGTTTCTCCTAAACACAGGTTACTTTGTAACCTATCTAGTAGAACAGTACGGCACCCACTAACTAGATTAAGAAACGTATGATTGTGCTTCATATTAAAAAAAAAAAAAAAAAATGCGTCAGCCCGTTGTTGCATTACAAACTTTATATTTTCGATTTACGTTAAGTTCTTAATGTAAAAATGACAACTTAGCACCGGATTAAGTAGTCAATTATGTATAGTAAAAAGAAAGAAAGAAAGAAAAAGTATTTGTTAGATTTGCACAGGAATATCACAAACTTAACTACTTAATTATGCTTAACAAAATATAAATTTAAAATAAGAAAGTAAAATAAATAATAGTTTAAAAAAACTAAAAAACACGCTTTAATATCAAGCACCCCACGCTTTTTAATAGAATTAAATTATTTTCTACTTTTTAGTTTGGTTTTTAAAGCGTGTTTTTTAGTTTTTTTTTTACTATTATTTATTTTCTATTTTTTAGTTTTGCTAACTACAAAAGCGTGTTTTTTCTATTTTTTTTTAATTATTGAATTGTCATAGGTCCTCGATAAGTCTACAAAGTTTAAATGAAATCTGACCGTTTAAAGTGGGTCAAAATTGCGTCCAAAGGAGTCGGTTACATATAAACAAACAAACAAACACACATACAAGTGAAGCTAATATAAAGCGTGTAAAAACAAAGTCCTGTACGAGGCCAAAAGGCTCTTATCTCAGAATTATGCTACGACATTTTTTAAAGTGTCGCAGCACTGGTATTCTGATAGGGTCCACTGTGATGTCACGGACATATAATATACAGAAATAAAATAATAAAATGAAAATAAGATATTATGTGTAAAATAACTAAAAAATAATGTACGTAAATAGTCTTTTTTTATAATCCGCGTGTTTGCACCCAGGTAACATCTATTACTTGTCTATGCCTTTAGTGCCTTTGACACTCTATGGCATCATTGGCATCGCTGTGACAAGTAATGAGACGCAGGCGCCGACTTTAGGCAAAAGTAAATAGAAAATAGAAAGAGAACTGTATTGCTTTAACTATTGGGTTATTATTCAGAAAACGGCTCGGTGGCTTAAACCTGATCTAAAAAAAACGTTGTTTTGTAATAAAAGGGAAAGGCTTTCTCTGTCTAGGTATAACATTCAGACTAAACTGTGATGTTGTATACCTACCTATCCGGAAAACCGTTGTTTATGATTTTTTTTTTTTTTTTTTTCTGGGTGGGAAATCATCAAATAACTTCTCCCGCTCTGGGTGGAGCGGGAGGGCGTGTCAGACTTTTACTGACTAAAACCCACCCGTGTTCCCTCAGTTGCCTGTGTGCCAGGGGCGGCGGTATCTCTTTCGAACAACCCGCACCCCCGGCAGGCATCGGCCCTTGCGGGCCCCTCTGTTGCTGCTGACATCTCTTTGAGGCGCGCGTGGAACACAACGCGCCGTCGACCCGGGCCTGGTCCTTACCGGACAGCGAGCTACCCATTACTCGCCGTCCGCAAGCCCGTGCCTACGGTGGCCGGGAATCAGCCTGGAATTCCCGACGCCCAGGGCGTCTCCTGCGAAGGCCACGGCTGTGAGGGCGCATGTACTGCATCTCCCTCACGTGCGCCGCCTCCCTCTTTGCGAGCATAACTGCTTCGCTGAAGGAGGCGACTGCCAGCCATGCCCTCTCGCTCCGTACCATGGCCTGGACCAGGGTCGGACGCGAGAGATCGCCGCCGCCGATCACCTCCACGAGGACACGGCGGTGCTCCGCCCAAGCCGGGCAGACCTCCACCGTATGCTCCACCGTGTCCTCTGGGCGATCTTCGCAATGGAAACACCCGGGCGTTTCCTCCCGCCCTATCCGAAACAGGAACCTCCCGAAACAGCCATGTCCGGTGAGGACCTGTGTCAGGCGGAAGGTGAGGACGCCATGCCGCCTCTCAAACCACTCCTCAAAGAGGGGACTTACCGCCGCAATCGTGGCGTGCCCAACCGTTGTTTATGATGAAAAACTTTTTCGCGTATATTTGCAAACACATTTTGAACGCTTTTCTGTGTAAAACCGCTTTGTAAATGCGTTCAAATATTCAGTACCATGCACTAAAATGGTTTATTATACAATAGATTTTGCCAGCGGCTTCACCCGCGTGGCAGTCGAATATTATCCCACGGGAACGTACTATCGGGGTAAAAATTATCCTTTGTATTAATTCAGGTTATAAAGTATATCTGTGCCAAATTACATTAAAATCCGTTCAGTACTTTTTGCGTGAAAGTGTAACAAACATCCGTAATTCCATCCATCCACGCAAATTTTCACATTTATATTAGTAGTAGGAAGGATAGAATAGAAGAAGAACAAGAACAGAAATGAACAGTACAGAAAATAGAAACAGAAACATGAACAGAAATGTCAGTCCATAGATTTAAGTACATAGAATATGGATGTAATTTGTTCAGATTGGAGCTTCAGTAGATGGATGACGTGATCAATAAAAAATGGGACCACTCCGAGAAAGTACTCTTCCAAAAACTATCCAAATCGCTTCAAGTGTGCCTATAAAATTTGAAGAGTTCTCTCTATTTCTCCAGGATCCCATCATCAGATCCTGACTTGATGATCATGGGACCACCTGGGAAGTATACGCTTTCAAACAAAAAAAAAATCCAAATCGGTCCAGCCATCTTCGAGTAATCGGGGAACATACATAAAAAAAAAAAACAAAAAAAAGGTTCCGACGAATTGAGAACCTCCTCCTATTGGAAGTCCGTTAAAAAGGACGTGATTTTTTATCAATTATGGGAAGATGACAATCATTTACGTTCAAAACGGTCGGTAAGGAAGTTCTGGCCCAGTGGTAACAGCAGCGACTTACAAGTTGTAGGTAGTGGGTCCAGACTCAAGAAGGCACTTTACTTTGTGTAAATTATTTGATCGCCGAGCAGCTCTCAAAATCGTAAAGGAAAACATCGTGAAGAAACCGGAATGTCCTTAAACCAAAAATTCGAAGGCATGTGAGATCCGCACAGGGCCCATGTGGTTTATTATGGCCCGCTCCCATCAGTGGGGACATTATAGACTGGTTATCCAGAAGTGGTTTAACTATAAATGCAACTATGTCAGTCTCCTCCGACCCACTTTAGAAACTAGGCTTGTTTGACTTTCTAATATAATTTGCTCTAAGTGAAATTTAATCGGGACTTTTCATTCTCGCCTTATTTAAATTCAATTGCGCCTTATTTGAATTCGAAATTTCAATAGCTATTTGTTTTGTGTAACGATTAAAGGACAATAATGTTTACATTAAAGCTTTTCATTTGTTTTTTTACGGTCAACAAGATGCGCGTGGCACTGACGGAATAAATTAAAGTTGGTATTTAAAATAAAATTCAAAAAACATTAATGTCTTGTTTCCTTGAAGGGTTGGTTCCCAGATTTATATTTAAGTCCCTAGATGGCAAGCCTATTTCCATCAATTGGGCAAAAACCCAGACTCCTAGCTGCTACTGAGAAATTCCAGATATGAAACACTCAGTAACATTTTGCCTGACCTGGGAATCGAAACCAGAGCCTCATGTTCAGTAGTAGCTATTGCGATCACTAAACCAATAAAAATATATTGGCAGCAATTGCTATTGGATCGCTACTTCTCTACTAATATTTTAAATGCGAAAGTAACTCTGTTGTGTTACGCTTTCACACCTAAACCGCTGAACCGATCGTCATGAAAGGCAGAGGTATAGCCTAGGATATGGAAAAGGACATAAGCTACTTTTTATGTGATAACCGACAACCGCGCGGGCGGCACCATGGGATAAAGCTAGTTATTAATAAAGTAATTGTTAGGACACATTTACGGTTACTTCGGTGGTTAAACGGAAAAAAATAGTTTGCTATATAGGACAAGTACCTATACCGATACTCGACTTTTAATTAAGTTATTTCGTATCACACACTAATTAGGACTACATTTACAGTGTCATACAGTTCTGAAGTCATTACTTTAATTATTCCGCTCAGCAGCTCGGAGAAGTGCAAACTTCATCATGACATAATTTTACCAATGTTAGAACATTAAATGTATAAAATGTTTACTTGATGTGACTTTAATTTAACCTATGGGTCAGTTTTTTTTTTTTTTTTCTGGTTGGGAAATCATCAAATAACTTCTCCCGCTCTGGGTGGAGCGGGAGGGCGTGTCAGACTTTTACTGACTAAAACCCACCCGTGTTCCCTCACTTGCCTGTGTGCCAGGGGCCGCGGTATCTCTTTCGAATAACCCGCACCCCTGGCAGGCATCGGCCCTTGCGGGCCCCATCAGTTGCTGATGACATCTCTTTGAGGCGCGTGTGGAACACAACGCGCCGTCGACCCGGGCTTGGTCCTAACCGGACAGCGAGCTACCCATTACTCGCCGTTCGCAAGCCCACGCACACGGCACACGAGGAGGTTTCCTGTCCCAGCACCCCACCTATGGGTCAGTTTCAATCAGGCCAATTTTGGCTTATCTATTATCATATTTATCATGATCACTTCAGCCGAAAGCCATCCATTGCTGGACATAGGCATCGCCCAAGCTCCGCCACCTTGACAGGTTCTAGGCTTCTCGCATCCAGCGGATTCAGTCATCGGTCCACCTTATGGGAGGCTTTCCAACACTACGTCTTCCGGAACGCGGTTGCCACTCCAGAACCTTTCGGCACCATAGGCCATTTGTTCGATCAGGATTATTATTAATAATTATTAGAATTAGACATTATCTATTAATTTCATAATAATTCGTGAATTGAAGGGCACGCTTTGTCTAACTTTTTTTTCTATTTTGCTATTATTTCAAAAGTAATTTATGAAGAAACACAACATGATACCCAGAAAGCTTGAAAAAAATAAATTTATCACATTCACAAAATCTGCAGCATTTTGAAGAAAAAAAATATTATCCTTTACTTAGCTGTTGCAAAACTAACTCAGCTTCTAAAATGACATTAATTATCAAATAAAACGGTACCAGTCTGCTAATTCCCTGTGCGAATAACTTCTAGCTTCTTGAACAAACTCTAAGGAAACTCGCATTATCTCTCCTCTTCAAATATCCTTACGAAAGTAATTAATAAAGCAGCTCTTAGTTTGCCATATTCTAAATATACTTCGCCAGTACGAAGTGCACTCCGTCTAGTAATAATAACATTTTAATTATTTAATCTGTTCACCCATTCCTGTGAAGGTCTCGATTTTAGCTAGTTCAGTAGTTCTAGTTGCACTATTTTACAGCTTCGGAACAGCTGTTCTCACGACCCCACTTACTTTCCAGATTTGCTCGGTAAGGATTCAAATAAAAGAAAGCGTTGGTCCTTCTACACAAGACAGCTTCAGCTCGAAAAAGTATTCATAAAAACAACAGGTACGTAAATAAAATATATATTCCATCGTATTCTACAAGTGACATTCATAAAGTGATATTTTGGCAATGATACGAAAAAGCGAGACGTTACACCATTTATAGTACTAGAATACTGTTTGGCTCCTGCCAGAGTGTAGGTAATACTCGAGTAATGTTTTATCCTGTCAAATATCAGCGTAATAAAAATTTATTTGTGCCAGGTGAGGATGCTATAACAACGTCGAAATACATTACGTCTACAAAATAAATTTGACAACTGACGTGGGTGCCGTCTGTCGCCAGAATGAGGCCTATTTGTTATACCTTTTTTGTGCATAAAAAGAGCAAAATAATCAAAACTCTTAATAACTAATCTTCTGAGCATTGTTGCTGACAAACTTATTACCAGGTGTGTCCAGAATATGGCATAATAGATGTAGTGTTCCTTAACTTGTATTGAGTACAATGCAACTTGGGGAATACTGCACCTGTTTACTATTGTTCCTAATTTATTTATGTTTGTGCATTAAGTAATTATACTAACGTAGTTCAAGTTATACTAACAAAATTATTGGTAATGTGCCTGACACAAATATAAAAAAATATAAAAATAAAAACAACAAAATACCAACCCTAGTTCTCAACGGAGGCTGTGAAATGGGAAATGCGTTCTGTACTAAGTTTTTGTTGGAAATCTAAATAAGAAATTGGAAGATGTAATCGAAGTTAGAAGTTGGATTCGATTTAGTGAGATTGGCAAGGCCCGACCGCACTACTTTTGCCAAATTGTTACTACGCAATGTAATTCTACTTCATAACCGCATAAGAATCAACTGTCCGATATAGAATTCGATTTAGTCCAGTATGATCACTAGTTCCCAATTTCCTAATTAAAGTATTCCTAGTTAGAGTATCTACAAATTCGATAGTGTAATATGCACTTAAGTGAAAGTACGGTGCTCAAAATGTGGGCGAAATAAAAATATTGAAGTTTGTTTGAATCTGAATTTAAAAGTCTTGGAGCGAAATGGACGTAATATTAAAGATTTTTTACTTCATCTACTTGAAACGAAAGTTTTTGCTGACTACGAAATATGAAGAGCGTAATCACAGAAGAATAAATTGCGGATATCGCCACAGCTACTAATTTTGAGGTTTTATTTTTTGGGGTGGGAAATCATCAAGTAACTTCTCCCGCTCTAGGTGAAGTGGGAGAGTGGATGAGTGGAGAGGATGTCAGACTTTTACTGACTAAAACTCACTCGTGTTCCCTCAGTTGCCTGTGTGCCAGGGGCCGCGGTATCTCTTTTGAAAAACCTGCACCCCTGGCAGACATCGGCCTTTGCGAGCCCCACCAGTTGGTGCTGACATCTCTTTGAGGCGCGCGTGGAACGCAACGAGTCGTCGACCCAGGCTTGGTCCTTACCGGACAGCAAGGTACCCATTACTCGCCGTCCGCAAGCCCACGCCTATGGTGGCCGGGAATCAGCCTGGGATTACTGACGCCCACGGCGTCTCCTGCGAAGGCTACGGCCGTGAGGGCGCATGTACTGCCTCTCCCTCACGTGCGCCGCCTCCCTCATTGCAAGCATCACTGCTTTGCTAAAGGAGGTGACGGTTAAACATGCACTCTCGCTCCGTACCATGGCCTGAACCAGGGCCGGAGGCGAGAGATCGCCGCCGCCGATCGCCTCCACGAGGGCACTCCGCCCAAGCCGGGCAGACATCCACCGTATGCTCCACCGTGTTCTCAGGGCGATCTTCGTAGTGGAAACACCCGGGCGTTTCCTCCCGCCTTATCCAAAACAGGAACCTCCCGAAACAACCTTGTCCGGTGAGGACCTGTGTCAGGCGGAAGGTAAGGACGCCATGCCGCCTCTCAAGCCACTCCTCAAAGACTTACCGCCGCAATCGTGGCGTGCCCAACTGGTTATGTGGTTATGTTACAATAAGCTTATGGGGTCTATTATATCAGGAATTCTCTCCGCAAACTGATGAGAATGGATTTCAGTCCTATTATTTTATTGTTCATTGTGCTAATTTTATAGATCGCTATAAAATTAGATAAAATGGTATATAGTAATAACTTTTGTAATAAATTCTACTGAGCTAGTGTAAAGAGAATCTATCTTAATCGGTCGGCCATAATACTCCCACTGCTGAGACATAGGCCACTGCTAGGCCCGCTTCCTCTAACACAGAGAATGCCCTCTGTGTTAGAGGAAGCGGGCCATAATTCACTACGCGGGCCCAGTGAGGGTTACAAGATGTCACTCACACATGTCTTAGATTTTTTGTTTCTAGAAAATGTCGAATTTTTCTTGAGGTATAAAGAAGAACAATAAAACAGTGAATATTTATACCTATCTCTGAATCAATACTTAGTGGTATTGGAAATTTCAATGAAGTTTTATTTGTTTTCCAAGCTCAAAGGCGGAGTGTTCCTGTTCTTCTCAATATTTTTGTTTGCCACACGCCTATTTCATATCGAACGGATGGACGTGGATGTCCATTTTCCTGATGACGCAATGAACGTCCAGTGTGCAATGTTTTCGGTTGTGTCATAAACTAAATATTGATGAGCCTACAGACTCCATCCACGTTGATTACCTTCGGTTCTGAAACTCCGTGTTTTTTCCGCTTCGGAATCACAATCATATTTTATTTAGATATCTTCCTTTGTTGGTTCAATGGTCCTTTATTTGCGATGTTTTAGAAATGCTCGCTGTTTACTTTTACGTTTTCATTCCGTTACTGTTTGCGATAAGGTTCTCGTTATGAGTTTCAGTGATTATTAGAATTTAGTTTGACTGATTTTAATTGGCGAAATATGGGTGTACTGTAAGTACTCCACTGCCAAACCCTTCGAGGAACACAGGCATGATGTAATGTATGTTATTGTTAATAGTGAAATTATTTTAGTTTAGTTATTAACTCGTCTTAAATTTAAAAGAGTAAATCAAATCAAAATATTTTATTTCCCATAAATCTGCATTTAACGTCAGAAGCTAGGTGCACGGTTCAAATTTGTCGCTGAACAAATTCAAATTACAGTGATAATAGGTATGGGAGGACAGCGCTGTACTGTACCAGGTACTTAGAGGAATGAAAATAGTCTGCAAATGTACAGTCTGTAAGGCGTACAACGTTCTCTCATTCACAATATGTAAAAGCATCTGCATAAATAAAATGAACAAATTTTAACCAAGTGACATGGTTTCCATGTCACTTGGTTAAAATTTTGGTTTGGCTAAAAAGCCACCAGTTCATGTTTAATTTTAATAACCACCAGGTTGGTAGTTCGTTCAGCAGAATAAATGCTATACATGGTGGCTCATTAATTTTAGTAAGTAACCTGTTAATATTTAAAGAACGTAAGGATATTGTTGAGCGGACAGTTGAAATAGCCTGTATAGAATTGGAGCAGTTTGTTGTATTAAGTGTGTACATACCACCTTCAGGATTGTATGACTGCTTTGAAAAGGTAATGGATGAAGTATTACACAAGACTTGTAACTCAAACAAGTCCATTATTGTTTGCGGTGATTTTAATGTTAACTTATTAGATAACTCAGGTTATTGTTGTAAAATAATAAGTTTATTTCAGTCCTACAATCTTGTAAACCTATTTAAGGAGCCCACAAGAATAACCCCTAGTAGTGCCACATGCCTAGATAATATTTATACAGATGTTATACCGAGCCACAAAGAAATTATAAATTTACTAGATTCAGATCATTGCGGGCAACGGATTACCATTCAAAATCAAAATAAAAAAATGGGTAAAAAGGATATCATTGTTAACCCCAAAACTGCATTTCGCCTAGAAGCCTTTAAAGTTAAACTCGATAATAAACTACCAGTTATGTCTGCGAATGCTGATTCTAATCATCTATATGATGAGTTTTTTAAGATATATTGTAAACAATTTAACTCAACTTGTATTCCAAAGACTATTTCGATTAATAGTAACGTCTCTTTCAGTGATTGGGCTACCATTGGTATTCATAAAAGTAGAACACGACTTTATGAGCTGTACAATGAAAGGACTTATGTAAACACTGCTGAATTTCATTTATATGTTAGAAATTATTCTAAATTATTTAAAAAAGTTTGTTGGATGACCAAGTCGCGTTATTTGAGTTCTAAGATTAAAAACAGTAGTAATGTAATTAAAACGACTTGGAATATTATTAATAATGAAACGGGAAGGTCTAGTAAGCGAAATACTGACTACAACCTGTCTATTAATGACAACATAATAACATCAGACTCGCAAGACGCCGCGGCTTTTGAAAATTTCTTTGCAGATATTCCCGTTTCAACTACAAAATCTCTACACTCATCACTTTCTGTTGCTGAGTCTTTGCTTAAGGAAAATCTTAATGTTTGTGATGCAGAATTTCATTTTGAACATATTAGCTGTAGAGATATAATTAAAACCTTTCACACTTTGAACGTCAAAAAGACTGCAGATCTGTGGGGTAATTCTGTAGAAGTCGCTAAGTCCATTATTGACATTGTAGCACCTACTTTAGCTCTTATATTTAATAATTGTATCGACTGTGGGGAGTTTCCTGACCTAATGAAGAATAGTAAAATAGTACCTTTGTTTAAATCAGGTAGTACATCAGACCCCTCTAATTATAGACCTATTTCAGTACTACCTACCTTTAGTAAAATATTTGAGAAATTAATTTTAGACCAATTGCAAAGATTCTTTAATAAACATGATTTATTACATAGCAAACAGTTCGGTTTTACAAGGGGTCGTTCAACTACCGATGCCGGTGTTGAACTCTTAGGGCATATTTACAATGCATGGGAAAATAAATACGATGCCTTGGGCATTTTTTGTGACTTATCTAAAGCATTCGATTGCGTGCTTCATGAAACTTTAATCAGGAAACTCCGCCACTACGGGATCCGGAACACCGCTTTGGATCTTCTTATTTCATACTTGTGTAATAGGATTCAGTGTGTTGATGTAAATGGGAAAAGATCTCCCGGATCAATAGTCTCAATGGGAGTCCCACAGGGCTCAATTCTTGGTCCTTTCTTGTTTCTTATTTATATTAATGACTTGCCTTACCTCATAAAGGATAATCATGATATAGTGTTGTTCGCGGATGACACTTCACTTTTGTTTAAACTTAAACGTCAGCAGCTGGTTGATGACGATGTAAATAGCGCAATCTCAAAAGTAGTTCACTGGCTCAATGTTAATAATTTACTTCTTAATGAAAAAAAAACCAAATGCATTAAGTTTACGCTACCTCACGTTAGGCAGGTGAAAACTAGTGTGTTGATAAAGGGCGAAGAATTGAATCCTGAAGATAGCGCTGTATTCTTGGGCTTAACTTTGGATGCCAAACTTCAGTGGGGCCCACATATAGATAAATTGTCGAAAAAGCTAAGCTCTGCAGCTTAGGCTGTTAGAAAAATTCGTAATTTAACTGATACAGAGACAGCCCGTTTAGTGTACTTCAGCTATTTTCATAGTGTAATTTCGTATGGTATTCTGTTGTGGGGAAATGCCGCCGACATTCAGACTATCTTTGTCTTGCAGAAAAGAGCTGTTCGATCAATTTATAAATGAAGTCCGAGACATTCTCTCAGAGATAAATTTAAGGAGATTAATGTAATGACTGTGCCTTCACAGTATATTTTTGAAAATCTTTTATATGCCCATAAAAATATTAAATTGTTTAAAAAATACAGTGATATCCATAGTATAAATACTAGGAACAAACACAAATTTGTTGTACCATTAACAAGGCTCAGGAAAATAGGTGAGTCATTCAGATGTCAATGTATACGCTTTTATAATAAACTTCCAAGCCATGTTCAAGATCTAAGTATCAATAAATTTAAATCATTCATTAAACGTAAGTTGTGCCTGAAAGCCTTTTATACTGTTAAAGATTATGTTGAGGACACAAAAGCTTGGGATTGACTTGCTCCAATTTTTACATACTAAATGTTGTTTTTTTTTTTTTTTGCAAACTTATACTCTGACATTTGATAATTATTATATACACTTTGACATGAATATTTACTTTAGAAGTATAATATTATTTTTGTTTTAATTATTGTGAATGTAAGGACTATTTGGGTCATATTTTGTTTGTTTTTGTGTTTTCTGTTTTGTGTTTCATCTCTTTCTCAGCTAGTTTTAATATTAATCTGGCAGTTTGAGTATTTTATGCGGCCTATCCAAATGTCCTGTCTTTGGTATTGTTCGTCAAATCGTTGAGCTCCTCAAGTTCTGAGTTGAGCTGTATGATTATTGACAAATGCGTGCACTGAATGGACAGGTCCACTCAATCTGTGTGGTTCTTTCTTCAAAAGACCATTTCAGACACCGATCCACATGGTCTTCACATGATCTGACCAAGATTATGTCTGGACTTTAAAAGAGACTGACCTCTGAGTTTGTTTCGGCCTTTCTTCTCACAGTAGTCATATAGGAAACGCCGACCTCATCTAGTTTAAAAAAATATGATTGACGTGTAAAAGTGTTTGTACAAACCTACTTACAGAAATAAATCATTTATCATTTATCATTTATCATTTATGATAATCACTGATAAATAGTAATGTCAAATAATATAGAAAACAAATCAGATATTGTAATAAATAAAAAAATAAAAATTAACATTGTAATTTGGAAGCAGATAACAGTATTTCACATAGTTATGCTGTTAACGAGGTACCAGGGAAGCCATATATGCAGAAGGAGTACATAATAAAAGGCCAATTCTTATAAAAATGGAATGCAATTTTCTCTCATCTAGTTGTCAACTAGTTGTCAAGCCGAAGTAGCACCACAATCTCTTGCCATATATGGCGAAATCAAACCATCAATATAATATTAAAACCAAAAAAACACTACAAAGTGTAAATAACTTTAATTTCGGAAGTCGGTGACTTTGGATATGTACTTAATTGAAATTTTTGTCACCGCCTTCCGAAATTAAAGTTATTTTTCACTTTGTAGTGTTTTTCCGAAAGTCGGTTTTTTTTTGGGTTTATTTTTTTTATTTTTCACTTTTTAGTTATAATACCTACCCCACACGAATTCGAAATTTCATCATCCTTGGGGTCAAAACAATGCATATTTATGCGATAGCAGCAATCGCGGTTTATTTGTTGTCATTTTTTGAAGAGTTCCATTGTCTATCTCCGAAACGCATCATGAGATCTATATGAAATTTAACCATTTCGGAGTAAACGCTTTGCGAACAAAAAAATAATTTTGCAATTCCGTTTATGTTTATGACTGAGTTATGCCCGAACATACATAAAAAAGAAGTTTGTACCTTCCTTCATCAGCTCAGCGTCATGAAATGATGATGACCATACGCAAATGTCTCAATAGCTTTAGAAAGTATATGAAAAACAATGTTAATACCTATAACATTTGAGGGTTGCCCAAGATTTCCCTGGGATTCCATCATTAGATCCTGACTTGGTGCCAATAAAAAAAGAATTTTGAGAATCGGTCCAAAAATCAAAAGTCATTTATTCAAAAATGGGGGAGAAATCGGTGAACATACATAAAAAAACATACAGTCGAACATAGAACCTCTTCCTTTTTTTAAGTCGGTTAGTAAAACATTTACTAAACCATTTATAATTAGAATCGATAAACCAAATCCGACAAAGCACTAACATACGAAAGCTTAATATAAGTTCTTCATTTGCGTTCAGAGGATTTCTTCGGGTATTATAAAGTGTTTTATTAAAATTAAGTGAGGATTACGTTTCAAGTTAAATGTGCACAGCTAAGTTTGGGGGCGCTTGGGAAGACGGCATCTGGTGTCAGGCAAGTTCTCAAGTTCGGTAAGTAATGTCATACTGTGAGTACTTAATTTTTGCGTAGGCCTTCTGCACTTAGGGTATTGTTTAGTTCAGGATTATGTTCTGGGTTCTGAATTTCCCTGTCATATTTACGTATTTATCATTTATCAACTGCTGGGCTGTTTGATTCACAAAAAGACTTTCTGTTCAGAGAAGTAAGTAACGATATTTTAATTAAAAGAAATACAATACCTATTTCCAAAATACAACACTACTCAGTGAAAGATAGCTTTAATTTTGGAAGTAGTTGTCTTTAGATCTGAATTATAGTTTTTTAAAACTTATAAATTTATATTGGCTTCCTCTACTAAATGAAAAATAATTTTCGAAATCGGTCTACAATTGACGAAAATATTTATGAACATACAAAACGTATAATAAAGTACATACAGACCAACATATAACCTCCTTTTTTGAAGTTAGTTAAAAAGGCAGTTTGGCTTATGTTAATAATGAGCAGTTGAATGTCAACGTCGCAAAAGTCCCATGAAAATGCTTACTGTTCACCACTTCTTAATGTTCAAGCCACGAAACGAGTATGCCACGTAGGTACTAATTTATAGTAAAATGGTTTCGCCTTAGTCCGCTAGAACTTATAACACTATTAAGATTCAACCACTTAATATTTTATGAATATAACCTCATAAATCATCCCAGAACCTAATGTACGAAGTAATACTGGCGCTAGATTAGTTCTGCTAGACGCTTATATTGCGGTTAGCGCTAAAGCTGCTGTATTCGAGATGCTTTGTGTACAACGTTTGGTCAAGGCAGCGTAACATTAAGTTTATAAATCGCAGGCTATCTGAAGAGTAATGTGAGCTTGTGGTTAATGTAGCAACGAAAGCGCTTTAAAACTTTAAAGGAGATTTTGTGATGTTCAGGGATATTAGGCACTGTTAATGTGTGGGTAGAGAAGTAACTAATGACGTCGTAAGACATGATAAAAGGCAAGGGTTAAGTGTGTGATTAATGGATGATTGTCAAGTTTGACATAAAGAATATTGGTTGAATATAGCATTGAAATCGATGCTAGTTTCCCCGCGGGATTGCTCGCGTAAGTTCTTAAGTAATAATGTCTACTACATAATGCCTACCTATTTTTTTAAACTGAGAAGCGTACTGCTAACAGAAAGGTAACTGTTGCTAAGAAAATGTCCCAAGAACCTTGCTGTATCATACCTTGGTAAAAAGCGACGGGTAACGAGATCAACGTCCATCTATACAAGGTGATGTATAAAAAGTTCTTTCAGTTTTTGCTTTTATTCTGTTGAATATTCCTCAAAGTAGTATGTCCATAATTGGCTACTAAATCGATTTCAGTAACTTTTAATATGGGTATTTCTTTTTAAATTCTGTATTTCGCCATATCTACCACCAATTGACCCAAAGAAAAGGGTCTTGTGTTAATAACGTTAAGTACACGTTTTATATACCTATGTTTACTAATAATAAAGCTGAAGTTTGTTTGTATGCTTGTTTGGGCTCGCTTATCTCTGGAACTATCTGTCAGATTGTTTTTTTTTTACATTTGGTAATGAGAACTTAAGACATTTAGTTTATTTTAGCAATTTAGACCTACTTGGGGTACATTTGGTAATGAGAACTTAAGACATTTAGTTTATTTTAGCAATTTAGCCTAATTTTTGAGAAAGACTAGGACTAGACTAAAGGCTACGTAACATCACGCTAGAAACCTTAGGACACTAAGCGAAAACAAATTAAAATGGCCAGCAGGTATATAATGGTAGCAGGATGCAATGCGACGGTGAGGGTTGTGGGAACAAGATATTTAACGCGGTGGAATTCGCGAGCAGAAGCAAGTACTTCTACATGATTTCTTAGGTTTTTGGTACATCATCATCATTATCATTTCTGCCGAAAGACCTTCATTGCTGGACATAGGCCTCCCCAAGCTCCGCCACTTCGACCATTTCTGTGCTTACTGTATCCAGCGGATTCCTGCGGCTTTCACAAGATCATCGGTTCACCTTGTGGGAGGCCTTCCAAGTCTACGTTTTCCGGGACGCCGAGTATACACAACACACCTGGTACAGCACAATTCCGAAGACAAGGTAACTTATTCGCTTAAACTGTCATTTTTAGGTACCGTTCGTGTACCTAAAAATTACAGTTTAGTCCCATATATCAGAAGTTTCGATAGTGATCGAACATGTCCGGATATTAAGACCTCATTTGGAACCCGGAATCAAAGTCACTAGTTAAATGGAGTGTCAAGAGTAGGAACTAGGAGTAATGGTGGTTATAAATCACGAACGAAAATGATTTCGTAGCACATCAGTCTTTGGGTAGGCGTCGTAGAGTTACTTAACGTTTTGTCTTTCTCGATTTACTCGTAGATTGATTATTTATTTATAGTATAATTTATAATTTTAGCAGTTAGAGGGTAAGTATCTCAAAAGAAACAGACTATTTAGGGTTTTTTGACAAGATATGTTTAAAATTATAAATTTATTTTAGGTTGAGTAGGTAATCTTTTTTAACATTTGACAATACTCTCAATTTTGTGGATATGTACCAATACGTCTAACTGTGCGACAAAAACTTTTAGGGTGCTCTACGATTGGGCAGCGCTTTGATGACCTTATGACCTTGCAGTGAGCGGAGTTCCCGGAAGCAACTGAATTTTGCTAATAGAAGTGATGGCGAGGAAGGATTTCCATTGAAATTGCAATGGGACACCCCATTGCAATTTCAATGGCAATGCTGCCTTAGAGATCCCCCTTATTTATTGGAATAGCCTTCAATCGTTGGCCATACTGGGGTCACCCTGAGCAGTCAGCCTCGCTTCCATATGTCGACTCTCTTCCATATTTGGCTAATATATTTCTATATGAATTATGCTGAGGAGATTTTCCCGATACGAGAAAAATAGAGATATAAATAATGGTTTTGTGTATTTACGTATACTAAATCAAAATCATGTTTATTTAAACTATTCCTCTGAATAGTTCCACCGAACGTAATATCTGCGTAACTTTGTAGACAGTTATATAGTTGTTGTAGGTACTTAAATCAACTATTCAAATGTAACCTTGTCATAATATACAAGTTGGGGTTTTCATGTTGTGGTCCGATCGTAGAAATGGCCCTACGGTGATATAGGAGTGCCGGTACTTTTGAGTAGCGCTCTTCCCTTCCGTGGCCTGGACGGGGCCGCCACCGTTTGATGGCGGACGCGGTGGGGCCGCAGGGGAAGAGGAGTGTCGGTATAGCGTTGGCCGCTCTCCCTATCCCCTGCGGCCGAAAAGTGGTAGGCGGCGGGGCCACTGTGCTGACCCGTCGCAGGAGGACGTCAGCAGAAGCTGGTAGGGCCCGCAAGGGCCGATGCCTGCTAGGGGTGCGGGTTGTTCGAAAGAGATACCACGGCCCCAGGCATACGGGCAGCTGAGGGAACATGGGTGGGTTTTAGTCAGTAAAAGTCTGACACGCCCTTTTGCTCCACCCAGAGCGGGAGAAGTCATTTGATGATTTCCCACCCACAAAAAAAAAAAAACGGTGATATGTCTGTTCATTTCATGATACGCCGCTATTTCATGATTGGCCAAACCATCATTGGCTAAATCATCATTGGTCATCACAATGCGTCTAATTGAAAGTCGGGTGGATCGATGAAAGCACCCTTATTATCGATAGTTCCAGCTGACCCCTGGATATAATCACATAAGGAAAGCTGTTGCATTACACGCGGACCAAATGGGTAAGATTTTTTTTGAGGGTGAGAAATCATCAAATAACTTCTCCCGCTCTGGTTGGAGCGGGAGGCGTGTCTGACTTGTACTGACAAAAACCCACCCGTGTTCCCTCAGTTGTCTGTGTGTCACTGGCCACGGTATCTCTTTCGAACAACCCGCACCCCTGGCAGGCATCGGTCCTTCCGGGCCCCAATAGTTTGTGCTGATATCCCTTTGAGGCGCGCGTGGAACACAACGCGCCGTTGACCCGGCCTTGGTCCTTACCGGACAGTGAGCTACCCATTACTCGCCATCATGAATCACCCTGGGATTACCAACGCCCAGGCCGTCTCCTGTGGCGACTAAGGCCGTGAGTGCGCTGGATAGATGTACTGCCTCTCTCCGCGAGCATTACTGCTTCGCAGAAGGCGGTGACGGCTACCCATGCACTCTCTCTTCGTACCATGGCCTGGAACAGGGCCGGACACACAAGATCGCTGCTACCGATCGCCTCCACGAGGACGTGGCGGAGCACCGCCCAAGCCGGGCAGACCTCCACCGTATGCTCCACCAGGGCGTTTCCTTCCTCCTTATCAGAAACAGGAACCTTCCGAAACAGCCGAGGACACCGTCGCGCCTCTCAAGCCACTCCTCAAAGAGGGGACTTACCGCCGCCATCGTGGCGTGCCCAAAATGGGAAAGGTTAGGTTAGAACTATTACCAACCGCGAGCGATCTGAGCAAGCGCTACACACAATTTGGTCGCTGATATCTAGAATAAGTCTTATCCTGAGAATAAATTTTGAATTTTTGACAGATTTTCCATAGTAGAATTGTCAGACGTAAACTTCATTCTACGGATAAAAGATATCTGACTTTGGTAAGATTAGCCCTTAGTAATTTTAGGGCCTTAAAATAGGAATTATTCGAAAAGAAATAGGTCGAATTGGATATTTATTCACAATGTTAAACAAATATTTTTTTTTATTTTTCCGTTGTTTTTCCTTTTGTTAATAAGTATAGTCATAGTGTTTAGATAAGTGCATACTTGTAACTTTTATTTAATGTGAGCAATGTGTCAACAATCGCACATTACCTATTATTGATATCTGCATTTGTATTTGTATAAGTTTTTTCTTTCGCTACTTCTAGTTAACCTAGCCCTATCGAAGCCGTGAAACTCAGTTATTGGCTTATGAGACAATTGTATTTCATAACTCATGTAAATTAATTATAAGCTGTTGAGTTTCCAAATAAATAAATAAATATAACCCTACTGCGCGGCAGCAAAGTTAAGGTTATGTGTATTACGGATATCTGGGTCGATATGCCCAAGAAATGCTGGGCAAATTGTCGAACGTTGAGCGTTAAACGATATGGCGATTGTAAGATAGTCAAATCATGAAATGGCGGCGTATCGTGAAAAGGCCAGGCCAATCACGATATAGCCATTTCTGCGATCGGACGACGTCATAAATACTCAGAAGTTAGACAGATATTATAGCAGTTTGAATACTGACGCGAAATGTTGAAGCTGTTTTGTAGTTTCAATTACTAACTATTTCATGAAAGATCTAGATAATATGGTGAATTGGTGACTCAGTTGTTAGAAAAGTTTGAATAGATTAACGGTACGAAATGTAACAGTGAAACATTTACTGACTTACTCTAATATAATACGAAATAAACGAGAAACAAAACCATACTTTCCTCCTGAAATCGAATCGGATAAAAGAAATGATTGTCTTACTGCATCGGCGTAGGTCGTGTTCATAATATACATACCATGACCTTGTTCAATAAAATATACATATCCTTCTTTATTTCCCTTTACTAACCTCGTGACGTCATAATTTGGAATTCAGCTTATCCTTTAAGTCAAAAATACGTATACGGAACACAAATTCTTGTTTGGCTCCTAATAGAAAGATTGAAGGCATCTGATAGAAAGAGACAAAATAGCGTAACTTTACCAATAGGGCGTTATCACCTTTCGCTTCAAGAAATACAATACTTTGTCAAAGTCTGCCTTACTTTCCCACTTTGTTTTGAGATAAAAAGACGCTGGAAATTCTGTTGCGTTAAAGATAAGTGGGTGGTTTTTTTATCATCATTGTTTTAGTATAACGAGATGTGGCTGTACCATTAATTTTATAAGTCTTTAGAAAATTGTTATTTTGTGTTTAGAAAGTAGGTACTAGCTGTGCTCGCGGCTTCACACGTGCAGAATGTGCTACCAGGACGAATAGTCTAATAGCCTATGCTATTCCTCAGCTATTGGCTAGTGAAAGTCCCGTCCAAATCTGTTCAGCCGTTTAGGAGCAAAGAACAGGCAGACCAAATTTGTTAAAAGTAAGTACCGTGTACACTTTCTTAATAGTAGTAAAAAATCGTATTTAGTGTGATGTCGGAAAAAATATCACCATCCTATTTCTTCCCATAGGTGTCGTAAAAGGCGACTAAGGGAATTGCTAGAGAATGGGCAGTAGCGTTCTCTATACTTACCATACTGCGATAGCCAACCCGCTTGCCAAGCATGGCGATTATGGCAACCTCCACCCCCCCCATTTTTGGGGCACCTAGGTCCAGCAGTGGACGTTTATCGGCTGAAATAATGATGCTGAAAAAGCTGTTATTTTGACATTACAAACAGATACAGAAGAGCTTTACGAACTAATAATTAGTTTAAGAAAATGTATTAATGCAGTTATTGGGTAACACCCCCTTGGCAAGAAAGGTTTTCAGACTTCCCGGCTTGTGAAGACTCTAACTACTGCCGAAGATCCACGAATAACAGCTAAAGAACGTAAAGCCTAGCAACGGCTTTAGTTGCTATCCAAGGCACGGAGGGGTGTCGATATGTAATGGATGGTCACCCATCTATGAACTGACCGCGGCAAGCGTAGCTTAACCTGCAATCGACCCGTGCGGCTGTTATTATTTAATAAACGACACTACTGATAAAAAGAAAAGGCTTTATAAAACCAAAGTCAAGGCCTTGTCAGTACAAATATCCGTCAAGACTTTGCTAACAAGTCCTCAGCGAATTACCGTTAATTACGTTTAAGTCTTAGTAATGACGTGTTGATTACTGCCGTTGATAGCAACTTAATCCAGGATAAGACTATTGTCGCCTCCTATAGCTAAGTTTGAACGTAAATTAGTGTTATTGTGGTAGCTACGGTATTAGTCAAACAGTCGAGGCTTACTCTAATAGTAGCATTACAATCTATATTATAGGTTCTTGATGTAGTAGGGCAGATTGCCGGGGATTAATTGAGTATGCAGTCAGAAATGCTTAATAAGGCGTGGATTGTAAACAAAGGTTGAAGCTTAGTAACTATAGTACAAAGTTACTTTTGGATATTATGGAAAGTTAAGTAAATACTGTTGAACTTATGGAGGTATGAGGAACAGGGTGTAAAGTTCACTCACTCTCTAATGAAAAGAGAGGATACTCCGACCAGAAGGATATTGTGTCTGGTGGGCAACTGACCCAACTGCCCGACGATTGATGTCGGGATTTTTGTATATATGTCGATTGCGTGGTAAACTCTGCTTGCGTGGTGTAGCTGCGGTGTGACGTCAAGTCTTGAGTAGTTCGCATATGGCATTGTAGATGGCGCCACTTCACTTTTTGTGTTTTCCACATTTGTTGATTTTAAGTTTCGTATTGTAGATGTCCGCCACAAACTTCTATATAGAATTAATTTGACAGTACAAAATGAAGCAAAACACTACACTAATAAAAAAATGATCACAAGATAATACACTAAAAAGGGTGAAGCCGCCGCCGCCGCCGCCGTTTTTATGGCTTATTAGTCGATTCGCATGAATTTACTCGCCCGGATCGGGTGACTCCATACTTTTTACTTATAAGCCGTTTTAACACGCACGTAGCACGTCGTCAGTGCGTTTATGGCGCGTTAACTGCCCTGCGCTATTTGGGTTTGCAGCGCGCGCTCGAAGTAAAAGCGATGTCTAGGTACCAACTTATTTTCTCTTATCTGTACGAATTATAATTAATTATGAGAAAACTGTCTTGTCGTGGTTATTTTTTTCTGGTTGGGAAATCATCAAATAACTTCTCCCGCTCTGGGTGGAGCGGGAGGGCGTGTCAGACTTTTACTGACTAAAACCCACCCGTGTTCCCTCACTTGCCTGTGTGCCACGGGCCGCGGTATCTCTTTCGAACAACCCGCACCTCTGACAGGCATGGCCCTTGTGGACCCCATCAGTTGGTGCTGACATCTCTTTGAGGCGCGCGTGGAACACAACGCGCCGTCGACCCGGGCTTGGTCCTTTGAATAAATATTACCGAAACAAAACGGATTTTTTTATTGATAACAAGATAGGCTGTTTTTAGTGAACTTATTGATGTTATTCTTCAGAAATTACAGGTGCGTAGTACTCGCAACCGGCGTACGTGTTTGACTAGATGTAAAGGTGCAAAAGGAGTATGCAAGGGTCGTGGCGTTCTGTAGTTCTAATCTCAAGGGAAGAAGGCACAAGTATATGCATGTGTATGTGTTTTAGTTTCATTATATTTCGTTTAGCATAATATCTTGGACGAAAAACTAACTGGTTTAAGCCAGAAACGCCTGTGTTCGTTTCATATTGCGTTCCTTAGCTACTTCATTCAGTTATAAAACTTGGCAGGATCCAACTTATGGAAAGTTCCAGAAATAAGCTGTAGTTTTTAAAACTTAAAGTAAGTTTTCCATGGCCGAGGAAATTTTACTGTAAATATCCGAGAGCATAATTTTTAGATAAAACAAAATCTAGTTAGGTAAGTGAAATAGACGGAGTTTTGATAAAGTACTGTTTTTCTTTTTCTTAAGTTTTAAACTGTAATTAGCTTAACTGTGTTAACTTATATTTGCCTCCCCACAAACAATGGCTCACCTACCATCCTCCGCCGCATGCCCTATTAGCAGTGGTCTCGAACCTACCGAGTTTTCGGTATTTCTACCGATATGGGCGCTGTCCTACCGAAATAATTTTAATAAATATACGAATGTAATTGAATATTGTATTTTTTTTTGTCATATACCGATTTTCGGTACGAATTATACCAATTTTAGTGGCAACTCTACCGATTTCGCACTATGACGTTCGAGACCACTGCTTATTAGTGATGCACTTGACGATCTTATGACTGCGTCAGTGAGCCAAAATCGCGCTCCTCCAAAGATGTTTGAATTTTTCTGTCATTAATACGCTAAGTAAAAAAAACTATTTTGAAAATAGTTAACACTGTTTTCTTTTTAAGTTTTACAGATTTTCTTCAGTGCTAATGTAAAAAACAGATCAAGGTCTGCCAATGAGCAATGGAGCGTAGTATACTATGCGTTAAATTAACGGACCGTGTTTATACACGATACTGCGCTCCAAAATAAAGATAGCTGACGTGGCTCAAATGGCTGCCCAACTTAAATGGGACTGGGCAGGATATGTCTACCGCATGCCGGGGGCAAACTGTTGGCCCCTGAGGTCGATTCGGCAAGTAGATGTCTATTTACCAATTAGAATATAATTTAAGAGATAATAAGTCCTGTATTGCTATCACATACATATATGCCGTCTTTTGGGGCAGGTCAGCTTAAAGCTGTAATGGCTCTTTCTTCAAAAGGCCCTTCCAGACATGGCCCTGCATTGTTAGACTCACATAAAATTCTAATAATATAATGTTTGGACTTTAAAAGAGACCATGAACTGAGTTTGTTTCGGCATTTCTTCTCATGGATCACTTTGCTAGGAAATGCCGGCGCCATGTAGTTATTTAAATATTGGACAACAAAATATTGACGTGTAAAAGTGTCTTTAAGTTCTACTTACATAAATAAACATTTCATTTCATTTGAATAATACCATATTTATCTTTTTTTTTATTACTGTAACAGGCAGTAAGTTTCGCTTAGTTATTGTATTTCTCATATTGTTTTACCTAAAACCTCGCAGATATTATTTCTATTCTCGATCATTAAACAAACAGTAATACTCTATTCTGTAATAAAGAATTGCTATATCACGAAGATTGTATTCTGTTATCTTATTTAGATAACTATTTCATAATAAGTACGTTTCCTTTCATTTGTTTAGTAGTCATAATAATATAGTAATATCTTACTGTTAGCTGTACTGAAGTCTGTTTTAGCTAGACGGCTTTAGCAATAAGAAACTTATTATTTATAATGTTTATATTTTCCTTCTCCCTACAACTAATTAATTTTCTTTTGTTTTTTGTGAGTGCTTTTTTATGCTAAAGGACTTAAGTGCTTTTCAAAATCTTTTTGACTATCTTTACATAGCAAACTCCGTGCCTCGGAAAGCACGTTAAGCCGTCATAAGATGCTGGAAAGTCTGATAAGCAGTCTTACCATTTTTATGGAGGTTAGATAAAGAATGGCAGAAATTTCCGGGTTGGGGTTAGTTGAGCAATGGTTGCTCAACTAACCCCAAACCGGAAATTTAAAATAAAAGTGAGGTTATGAAAAAACTGTTAGAATTGTATCCAAAACCTTTATCCAAATCAAAAATATACAAAATTTATCGACGTTTAACACTTACCTGATTGAAAACAAATAATATTTGACTCGTACTGAAGAAATATTCTCATTCAATACATTTTTGCTTTTTGGTTGCAAAACAAACAAAGCGTGCCTATCCTTCACTCGATCGACAAGTCGTCACTGGCGGTCGCGCGATAAGTTCCTCCCCCGCGACCGCTTCTGTCCGTAATTTGATGAGTTAGTATGCGGTGTATAGTTTCTGAGTTATTTCGATTGCCCAACTTACCCCTATGCTCAACTAGCCCCGCCCTACCCTACCGTACTTCAGATGTCGTGGAGGTCAGATAAAGAATGGCTCTTTGTAAAAATTGATATACAGCTGCAGCTGTTTGGATAGGAAGCTGACCCAAATATAGTTGGGCTACGCAGATTGATTGCGATCTCTCTCAATCAATCTGTTCTTTTCCTCAAAATACCTATTTTAAAAAGGTGGAAAAGAGATACTACGCAAGACATTTATAAAATAGTAAATAAAAAGAGGTTCTATTGGTGTGCCAGAAAGGCACTACGTCCCCAAGTAGACTTATAAATTCATAGAGTAATTAACGAACACACTTTGGGTGGAGGAATATTCTACCTTCAAACAACTAGTATTAATTAAAATCTGGTAATAAAACTTAGAGCAATCTAACTTTGACAATTTTTAATCTCGTTCTTGAATTGCCAACCCGACCGTTCACAGTTCAAACAATTCATTTGAATCGAACTAGATTCCTCTAAATCGTTATCACTTTGTTAAACCATCTGTGAATAGGCCATCTGTCTAGGTTTGGTATTGGTATAATCTTATTTAGGTCTAGCACAAAATAGCTAGGCACAGAAGGTTGTCTCCGCACATCGTGTGACATCAGGCGCTCGCACACACAGACGCGTACATACGTACCTATATAGATCTCAAACTATCTCAAACGAACGCCAGCCGCGAGTGCACTTGCACTCACTGTAGGTGTAGCGTCTTTATGTGTGCGTCTGGTTTGGCTCGTTGTATGAAGTCGATCTTCTGCACTTATCTATTTTGTGTAATATCTAGTTAGGCGAATGTTCTAGTAACATTAATTGTCCATTAGAAGACAGATCCGACATATCCGACTATTAATGTGGTCTTTGAGATAATTCATGAATAACTGTGATGTGGGGCATAATTTCATGTATTATTGCAATAGATCGCTAATGGGTCTACCGTACACAATTCCTTTCGATTTAAACAGGCTTCAATTTTCAATGTCCATCTTTTGTTTTGCTTTTTGTGATAGTCAAATATTTATTTATTACAGCTTTATGCACACGTAATAAAATACTGTACAAAGGCGGACTTATGTCTGTGGAGAACATTATCATCGACTGATGTGACTTGGACAAAGCATTTTTTTATTTATGTTTTTCTTTTTAAAAAATTTACCAGTGCTGGTCATCTTCTTGGAAACATACCAGGAGCTTTTTACATGTTCAAAACAAGGCAGGCCAAGCACGTGGATGAACCGGACTCTCGCATACAATCATATGTATATATATCATTTCAGTAAAGGGACCTATTCATAGTCGAGAATTACACAGCGATGAATGAAAGGCAATCAACACTAATACCTACGTCACAAATAATATGGCCGCTACAGTAATTATCCTCAGTGTCCCGGCTGTGAATAAGGCTCATTTTATCTCAAACACTTACTAATAAGTTAGATGTATTTCTTCTTTCATTTGTTCGTTTTTGTCGAAATGCCAGACAACATTACTAATGGAATTAGTGTAGGTCTAATGAAAACGTTAATTTGTCTGCCCATCGGAGCTTGTTTGTAGTATTATTGAGATTTAGGATTGTATCATGAAAGGTTTTACCTTGTAACATTATTTTCGGGTCGACTAACTTACTACAGATAAGTAACTGAAATAGTAAGTTGTATTGGACCTTACGAGTCTTTGAAAGTACGTTCACGATTTATAAGTAAACTAGCTGTGCTTAAATGTCGTAAATTATCCCATCCGAACGTGCTACCGGGACAAAAAGTAGCCTATGTTACTTCTTATAACATCATCTACCTGCGAGTGAAAATCAGTTCAGCCGTTTCTGGGATTAGCTGCAACAAATAGACGGACAGACGGATATATACAATTTTTCTAAATGTTTTTTTGTTATAAGTACCGTATATACTTTCATTACAATATTCATGTAGTAAAAAGTGGTTATTCCCTGAGTACCTCGATCTCCGAGACCCCGTCTCGGAGGACCCCGAATACGATAAATATGATTTATTTATTTTTTTCTATTGTTTTCAACTTGTATGGTCGTCATAAAAAGTGCTTAAAAATGTGTGTGTTTGTGATACCTACTTAAGACGAAAGTTTAAACTACTTTCGTCTTAAGCAGGTAACCAAATAATAATCAATTTTTAAAAGCCTATTTTGATTTTCTGTATTGTAAAAAAAATATAAAAGTGAAACTGATTGGTTGACATGTTAAAAGATTATTTTAGAGTTGACTATTTATTACGCTACATTGTAAAAAATAATTCCTGAATGTGAGACTGTTTTAACATATTTTTTTAAGTATGTTCCATGTAGAGTGGGTATTTTGATTTTCTGTATTGAAAAAGGAACTATTGTGATAAGCAATAATTAAAACTTGTAATTGCTCTAGGAGACTATATTGTATTCTCTGATTATAATATTTACCTTAACCAAGCTAGTCTATTATTTTTTCCTGATCCATAAAGTTAAACATTATAATTTTAGTAAGTGATAGAATTTTATTTAACACTAGCTTTTGCCAGCGGGTTCGCCCGCGTAGAGGTCAAAAATTATCCCACGGGAACGTACAACCGGAATAAAAAAATATCCTGTGTTAATCCACATTACAAACTATCTTTGTGCCAAATTTCATCCAAATCCATTCAACCGTTTTGCCGTGATTGAGTAACCAACATACACATTTATAATATTAGTTGGATATCATCTGCTGACGGTACTTTTAAGCTAAAGTGACTTTTAATTGAGTCTTTCAAGATAAAAATAAAACGGGCCAAACGGGGTCCTCCGGGATAGGGGGGCCACAGGGATCGACGTATTCAGGGAATAACCCGTAAAAAGCTGTTATTTTGACATTACAGACACTTCAATTTTATTTTTTGTAGGTAAGTATTTTATGTACGTATGTAGCATGCTTTTAGTATAGATTAATTTGTAGAGTAATTCATTTCTGTGAACTCAAAAAGACTATTATCATTAGGATCAGCATCGAAGGAGATTTGGTTACCTCAATTTTTATTAGCATGCGAACTATGAAAGAAACTACCTAAATAATTAAGATTTTGAATGGGACAGATTTCATAAAATACTAGCTTTCTGGTCAACCAGTCAAGCTACTGAACTTTCCTCGCCTTTCTACCATTTAATATCCTTTTGTCGTTCGTCATTTAACACCGCCGAAAAGACTCAAATTTACTAGCGGTGTAAAAGTTTACAAACTTAAATACTAAAGTATCTGGGACTCTATCCTATCCTAGTTTCTGAGATTAATGAACCTTTGAATCGAGTCATTTTGACACTCCGACGCAGGAACTGGCCTTGTCTTTCTTGAATTAATTCTTGCCGAAGCGGTAAAGTATTTCAACAAATAATTGTCAAAATGATTTATATCCTGGAGGGCATTGGAGCATTGCCCGAGTTCAAATCCTTAACACTAGTAAAGGTTCGCACAAACTTGTCTAGCTATCTTTTAGGCCAATATCTATAAACTTTACTTGGCATGTGCTTTGTCTAAAACATGGTGTGTGCATTTGTAGTTTGACAGTTGTGGGATAATAGGAATAAAGCTTAGCCAAACTACGTGGCAAGTAACGTTTAGGTATACATTCATCTTGGCCTTAGAAGCGTTGACCAAGATTTCGGAAAGCCAGAGTTATAGAAAGCGATTTTTGGCAGCGTATTAATATAAATTTTCATAAATAGTTTAAACGGCACAGGGCGACGCTTTCAGTTCATAAACTGAAGGTTAATACGAGCACTACGTTAATTTTCTTATCAAATTCTTAGTGCGTGTTTAATAAGTCCTTGATTTCATTTCAGACTATTAAATAGAAACGGAAGTCAGGTTCCGGAGTCAGGTACTTTGTAACATTTCTGGCTGTTACAAGACTTTTAATAGGTACTTAAAATATTACTAGAATTAATAGCTAATGTGATTTGGCGATAAGCGTATTGCTGAGTAATTTTTGTAGTCGTTTTGTGAAGGTTAAAAAATTATGTCGGGAAATTCTAGACTAATTATTGGATTGGATTACATAATTCGTTTTTGTAGATTAGGCACGCCTTTTATTTGACATCTACTGATAAGCATGAAACAAAATAAAAATGTGTTTTTTTTGTTCGCTAAACTTGGTAGCTATAATGGCTTATTTTAATAAGTCGATAACTTGGTCGATATACCGCAGTCCGTGTAGTGACATATAAAAGTCAAAAGTCGATAACGCGGTCCGTACACCGTCTGTGTGGAATTCCCGTAGCGGGCGTAGAAACCAACGAAATTCACAGGTCAGTAAAAAGAAGAGCATCCAAAGCAACGGCCAAATTTGGGGTGCAGGTTCTCCGTATACCCTATTAGCTAATGAAAACAGATCCGAATACAGATTTCTGAAAAGTATGCCATAAGGGCCGTATGGCATGCTTTATTGAAAATCAAAATCAAATTAATAAAACAAACCCATCTCTTAAACATTGCCACCCAACACCCAACATACACACCCATTTCCCGCTCAGTAACAAGAAATATGTTACCATCTTTTAAAAACCGGTAATGTATTACGTTTCATGCACAATCGTGTAACAGATAAGTAACCGGGAAGTTATCTTGTGGCTGAAAAAGGAAACGTTTATCATTCAGATTGAATTTATGATACTCGAAACGTTACCGCCAGTTACTTACGCGCTTAATAATTTTGATTTCATTTTTGGTAGAGATACGTAAATGGCCATTAAAATCGGGATTACTCTTTGGAGCAAAGAATTTATTCGTAAGACTGAAATCTGTTTTATTAACTTCTCAAAGAGCGCTATAATTTTTTTCTGTAGTTTTGCTGTTTAATTAGGCCCAAACAGGAGTTACTTTTATTAATTATTTTACTGATTCAATTCTAGCTGGCTACAAAACGGAATAAACGACAACTGAAATAGTTTCTTAAATTAAATTAGACCTTGAAAGCAGCCCAAAAAAACGCTCCAACAAAGAAATTTTTAATTACAATTTGCTTTCACCCCCGAATAAATTACGAAACAAATTTTTAAGAGCCGTGACAAATACATTTTCAATCTAAATTACAATATCACGAGACAAAGAATGAAGGAAAAGTTGATAAAATCTGAACTGAAGCTACGGACATTGCGAAGTCTTAATGAGGATTCCAGACATTCCGTTGGCACCTCGGATGTTCAAGACATTTGACCGTCCATTACCTGTCACTGCGCCGACCTTTGTCTTTTCTAATAAAATTTTATACGCTCCTAAAATGCAGACGTAATGAAAATCTGATAATTGCGTTTCTAATTATCTGAGATTTTATTTACTGCGTTGCTCTGCTCCCTTTTTGTTTCCCCTCGCTTCCTTAATCTTGGCGCGACGTCATTGGATGAACGTAAAGTCGTTTGTTTACGGTCTTTGCAGTGTTTTATTCTACTTTATCACCTGAGAGTAGGGAAAGTTGTAAGTTAATTTGGAACCGTTTTTATTATGCAATACTTAGGTTCAGCCCAAGACCAGCTACAAGCTAAATAAACTTAGGATTCTCAACTGCCCTTAGCAATACGATAGGCAGATGTTTAGGAATTTCGGTGTTATTGTAACAATAGTAAAATCGTTGTTTGCATGAAATATCGTACAGTGAGATCTTGAAGTTATTAAAACAGAAGCTTTTATTGTATGTTTAGTATTAGCAGCTGGGTGATCAAAAATACCTGATTCATTTGTACATGGAAAATGGCAAAAAAACGGATGTAGTATAAAAACAGGACGGTGTTTTTATTTATATAGCTGTCTGTAAAAGTATATTGAAGCATCGTGGCTTTTAGTCTTTTACACATTTTGTATCAAAATACACTTTCAACACTCACGAAACTAACTATAAATAATTTATACACACACGCTAGACTCGACTTTAAAAGCAAACAGATGTGATCAAAATTGGGTCCCCGAAGAATATTCGAAACACGTATTTTGCGTAGGTTTAGGAAAACCCTAAAGTAGCAAATAGATACCGTGTAGAAAGTTCTATTTACCTTCTATTTTAATTTCTGTTCACGTCCATATTTTATATTCACCTGGGACATTGGGGCTAGTTCCTAGTATTTGCTCTGAAACCTTGCGTGGGTGGCAAGTTTCATACAAGTGTGAAAGGTCAATAAACAGTCCGTATTTTACTTTGATTATTTTAGTATTATCGATAATATGACATACGATAATTGAGTTCTCCGTAGGCGTGGGCTTGCGGACGACGAGTAATGGGTAGCTCGCCGTCCAGTAAGGACCAAGCCCAGGCCGTCGGCGCATTGTGTTCCACGCGCGGCTCAAAGTGATGTCAGCACCAACTGGTGGGGTCCGCAAGGGCCGATGCCTGCCAGGGTTTGTTCGAAAGAGATACCGTGGCCCCTGGCACACAGGCAACTGAAGGAACAAGGGTGTTTTTTAAGTCAGTAAAAGTCTGACACGCCTTCCCGCTCCGCCCAGAGCGGGAGACGTTATTTGATGATTTCTCATCCTCAAAAAAAAAAGTATAAATCGAAACCAAATCACTTCGGATGACGAAGAGTAGTAATTGCAATTATCAAATATAATACTCGGGTTCCCAAGAGGTTATCAACCACTGGGAAGAGCAACCCTTAGCATTGCGTCATTTAACCTGAAGGCATCCTATATTTGGTTTGCTAATTCCCACCTATTGCCACTTTAGCCTGCTTATGGGTTTAACGATGTAAGTTATGTAGGTATAAGCTATGTATAATCTAACAAGTGACTCTTGGGGAAATGAATACGATCAGAAGCATCATCAATTTGCCAACGGAAACCAAACGTTTGCAAACGGACGGCGCCGTTTGTTTAGTGACTAATCATATAATTTGGGCACAACCTGTTAACTTAGATTCAGTACACGATTCTGGATCCCTTGCGCTGTATTTATTTGTCGGTTTTTGAAAAAATATAGTATTCTCTACAAAAGTGCCAAATGTTTACATCAAGTAATATAAGTCTAATATTAGTTTATTTTAGTACATAAAAACAAAAACACAGTACGCATGTGGAAACAGTGGGTTGTAGTCAAAATGTGTGACAAAACAATTTTTTTTATTTTGTAACCTACGAAAAATTTCTACTCTAGGGGTCCATTCATATATAGGTACTGAATCCATGGTAGTGTTACGCGTGAGTGTCCCTGCCACCATTTTTGCAACGGGTACTTAAGAGGCTGTATCTATAAGTGTCATATTACCCATGTTAAATGAACAATATAGTTACTACATTCAGTTCTGAAGCCTTTTATATGACGTGTTTCAACCAGGCAGAACAGGACCAATCAACGGTGCCTCCTCGACCCTCCTCACTCACTTTTCATGTCTAGTCGGAAATAATAGTGGAGGTTATAGTCTGACAAGTAAGTTGGGTCATTACTCAACATTGTTGTAGTTGAGTATTTGACACGGCCATATTTTACAGTAACTACCAATTTATATGGCACAAAAAACATAATACTTGACACCTATGGTTAACAGCAAGAAAAGAAAGTGCTCATCCGGGGAAGTACTACTAATAAATAACTTGACATTTGATACCTATGGTTAACATGAAGAAAATCAAGCGCACGGTATTTTTCATTATAATTTCTTATTGAACTAAATTCTGACTACTGATTCTTATGAAAGAAAAAAATAAGAAAGTTGCGAATAACGTTAGAAAATTTGAGAAAACTTAACGACCATACTTACCTAATATTATACCAATGCGAATTCAATATTCATAGTTAAGAGCATTCATTCCACGCGGGCTGGGAACAACGCATTTATAGTAGTTTTTCGTGATTATTTCATTAAATACAAACAAAAGTACAATTTTTTTCCAGCCAAGCACTAGATCGTTGGATTTTATGATTATTTTAAATATTTACTCTTTCATAAAAACATTTGCTCGTACTTAGTAATGCAAATAGAAAATAATTGACGGTATGTCGATTTTTATAACCAAATACCAAAATAACTGTAAAAAAATTACCATACAAACTTGAAAATACCAACGACCTAGTGCATGGCTGAAAAAAGTGTTTACTTTTGTTTGTATTTAATGAAATAATCACGAAAAACCGCCATAACGCCTGCGCCGTTACCAGCCCGCGTGGGGAGAATGCTCTTAAGACAGAACAATTTCTGTCGGGTCAGTTAGTGTGGAATAAAACTGGCAAATTAAAATATTTGAAAAGTGACGCCATTAGTCAGAGTGAAAATGGCGTAATTTATTTTATGTAGGTACTTACAATTGCTTTTTGGCGTTGAAGTTTTTTACATTGAATGGCGCTGTAAGCTATCAAAAAAAAATACATGCATATTCCCTATTATACTAATAAAAAATTGTGAGTACGACAAATTAACGACCAAATTTTAATCAGACCAAGATTACCTAGGCACTTGTTATACTTACCCATGATGTGAGAACCACTCTTAGGTCCCCATTCTAGTTGTTTTAATTAAGTTTTTACTTTAAGAGACATAACGGCACAGTGGATAAAGCCTCGCCTCTCATGCTAGAGATTGTGGGTACAAATCCGGGCAAGTATTAATATTGCGTTTTGGGGGACTGTCTTATGTAATTTTGACATTCGAAAAGTGCTGATTCTCAGCCCAATTTGAATAAATGACTTTTGTTTTTGATTTTTTGATTTTATGAATTCTTTAATTCATATGTACTTTCCGAGTTTATTTTGGATACTACTGACATCGGTGAAGGAGTAACATCGAGAGTAAACCTGGACTCACAAATAATATGAGTCTGATATAGCCAAGCCATCTTGTAGCAAGAAGGGTCATCAATGCTCATGTCTTCTCTGTATGAGAAGAGGCCATTGCCCTTTAGGGGGGATAATAATAGGCTCCCTTTTTAGCCGAGATTTTCTTAGCTATGAGAGTGTGTGTGTCTATAGTATAGAAACTACTTATTATAAGAAGATCGTATGTTAAACTGAAGTGTCAATCTATTGCTTTGTGATATTGCTACTTCATTTATGACCGCTATTGCACATAACAACATCTAGGTCCGGCGGTTAAACCATTTCGGCTTTTCCTTCCGAATGCGGTTAAGACGTCAGCCGTATTAACCTACCTTAATTGGAACCACAAACGCTGATTACTCTACTCGCTTGCCTCAATCCTGTTGACGTAGTGGTGAATGATATTATGGAGAAGTTTTGGTAGGCTTGGTAAGGACTGCTATTTAATTATAACATTATAATAATAATAACGTTTATTTGGACTCAATAAACATATAGCCTAATACAATAATATTTCTAGAAACTAGGATACAAATAATGTAGGTGAGTAGACGGCTAAAACTATGTGAACTCTTGACTTCTAAACTAGGTAAGAACCTGTATCTTGGAAATCAATGCTTTTCCGTGCTGAATTAAGTGTAAAAACGTATAAATCACATACATAGCAATTTCTATTTTAAATGACTTATACTATAAAAGAAGATATGTACTTATGTCTAAAACTTGACGGGTGAGTGATGCAAATGAATGCGAGAGGTGTGTGTAGTGTGCGTGTGGGTATAAATGTGTATGGTGTGTAGGGTAGCTAAAGGGTGGGAATGTGTGTGGTGTATGTGGTGTAGATAATGGGTGTGAGTGTGTACGCTAACTTGTAGGTGTGTTTCGGTATGTTAATTCTATTTTAAAATATTCAGTGTTTTTTCCGTATTGATATAATCAAGGCCCAGAAGCCATTTGCTGACCACTATTTTACATTGTTGTTTCGTTAGAGGATATGTATTTAAGGTATGATTGATTTTATTGTACAAATGGCCACCTAAGAAGTTGAAAAATCTTTGTGCAAAATGGGTGAGGCAAGCTTTATTTACGCAGACTGTACCTATGTTTCTACGTTTCTGTTGAAACGCTGCAGGGTCATACGTCAGTGAAACATGCATTTTGAGGACAATGTGAAGTATGATAAGCTGTCTTACTGTTAATACTCTACACATACACACACATCTACATTATTCACCTTGCGTGTTCCCAACTATGTTTCCTTCCAGTCTCATCGAATGCAGCTGAATACTAGTATTTCAAATAGAGCGACTGCTTATCGAAGATCTCATCATCATTCATAATTTTAGCCGAAATACGTCCACTGCTGGACATAGGCCTCCTCCAAAAGGGAGGTTTTGCCATATTCGCCACGCTTGGCAGGCGGGTTGGCGATCGCAGTATGGTGTTAAAATGCAGCGAAACGCTCGAGAACGCTGCTGCCCATTCTCTAGTAAATCCCTTAGTCGCCTTCTACGATAACCACGGGAAGAAATGGGATGGTGCTATTCTTTTACGTCCGGCACCACACGGAACATCTACAACCCAATTATTGAGTAACACGATACCCCTAGGTAAGACTGGTTGTTAGACTTTCGGGCTTCTGACGACCCGTAACGACTGTCAAAGATCCACAAATGTCAGTTGGGTGGCTGATTCATATTTGACTAAGGTCAAAGGATTAAATAAACATTGGGTGAAACAATGATCAAAAGTTGACGGATGATAGGTTAATCCCAAATTCAATTGAACCACCGCTCATTAGGAGAACTATAATTTAATTAATTATTAAATTAAACCGGCTTCTGCCCACGACTTGTGAAATATCTCGATCCCTAAATGTCGTGGCATGATGTTGAACATTCTATAGGTTTTCTCAAGAAATGGGCTATCGAATGCAAAGAGTTTTTTTCAAATTTGACTGATAGTTCCAAAAATGTGTGCGTTCAAACAAACGTTTTAGCTTTTTTATTAGTAAAGTATATGACTAAATATTATAAAACAAAGTCCCCCGCCGCGTCTTTCTATCTGTTTGTTTGTCTGTTCGCAATAAACTCAAAAACGACTAAACGGATTTTAATGCAATTTTCACCAATACACAGAGAGATTCATGAGGAAGGTTTAGGTGTATTGTTAGTTAAGTTTTCGCGTAACGTTAACGGGGCAAACCCGCTAGCTAATGCTAGTAATATAATATAAGCTTCAGAAGTGGAAAATCATTGAAAAAACAAATTACAACAAAAGAACCATTTTTATTAGTACACAATTACAATTTAATTAAATCACAATCAACACAATTCACTAACACTTAAAATCCATTAAACAAAATGTCACTTTATCACCTTACAAAACTCAAATGGCTTACGTAACCTTGCGACTAGCTGATGATTCACACGTCCGTCCAGTCAGAGTGCAGAGCAGCAAAAAGGGGCGAACTAGCCCAGCACTTTGCTTTTATAGGCGAGGTAGGGGGGTAGACACTGACGTGAGAGAAGATTCTCCTTACAATAATATAATATAGATTTACTGGTGTTGGACGGTCTTGATTCCAAAGCAAAACGTAGTGAAGTGCTGCTCTTCGTCGTCCTTTTGCGACAGAAGCACAAAAGGGCAATGACTAGGGGTCGAAAACAAATGACTGTCTTTATAAACAAAGGAATACACCTGCCATTTAGAGCAATTTCCATTAGGCATTTAAAGTTAATCAACCGTATTCTATGACGTACAAGGTGCACTACTTTTTAAATTATCAAGAAGAAGATCGCTGTGACGCTGTTAAAACCGCAATGACGTAGGTGCTATCCTCTTTTTATAAACCGTTATGTACGGAGGAAGGAAGGATAAGATTATTTCCATCTCAAATGTCTCGTTTATAATGGACTAGCTTTCGCCAGCGGCTTCGCCTGCGTGGAGGTCGAAAATTATTCCACGATAAACGCAAACGGGATAATAATATGATATGTGTTTATTCAAGTTATAATCTAGCTGTGTGCTAATATTCTTACAAATCCGTTCAGCCGTTTTTGCGTGATTGAGTAATAAACATCCAAACTTTTACATTTATAAAATTAGTTTATTTATACAATATGTAACAAAAACCCTGTTGTTCCTTTTAGGGACGTATACACTTACCCACAAGCACAACATTTACGAAGTTAGAATTTAAAAAATAAGCATTGGCTAGTCGAGAGTTCAACATCAAATAACTATTAAAATCGACATATTCAAAAAAAATGTTAACAGTATCTGATTTTACAAGTATCCTTATTTCGCACAATAGACTACGAGCTTGGCGGCTTTCTTTGATCTAATCAAAATCAGTTAAACATTACAAATATTCATAATTAAATATTTATTTTAATTATTTTTGTTAAACAGTTTTTATAAATGACATGCTTTATTACGTATGTATACCGCTTCTGAAAACGTGGGTAGAAGGAACAACAGGGTTTTTGTTACATATTGTATTATAATGTTAATAGGATTATAATATGTAATATAGTAGGAAAGTAAGATTTAGTAGGATTATAATGTATGTGTGTAAAATTTCATACAAATCTGTTCCACCGTTTCTGCTGATTGAGTAACAAACATCCAAACATCTAAACATACAAAATTTCACATTTGTAACACGAGATGTATTCGTAATTAGGAGGTAAATCTTCAAGGAAATGTGACGCGAGAACCGTCACAAAAACAGTTTTAATACGTCAGTTTGACGCATACAAATAAGTTTTGATACGTCATTACGACGCGCAACGTCACAGAAAACGTGATGAGATGAGTATGATAGTTGAACCTACTCGTATAAAAAAAAATAGAGATTTCCATGACATTTCAATTATAATGTGTTTTTATAATGACGTAATTGAGTTACCGCAAATACATAGTTACTGTCATACAATTTAGTTTTAATTCGTCATAGTGATGATCATGATGTCGTTTCCGTCACGAATGCCGCGATGACGTATATATCCCACACACACAGTTCGACTGCGGTTTGAGAAATATGTAAAAACATGTTTGCTTGGAAGTATTCGACTCAATTATCTAACATTTATATTAATATGGGTTCATAAAACAAACTTTAGATTTGTTATTTACTAGAAAATAATAAAAGGTTTAAACATATCGTTATTTTGTTGGGGAAAAATATCGCCCAAAGAAAAAAAGTAATATAAAATAAATAAAAAAGGGTTGTACTAACCGAATTAAATCGATGCTCCTTTTTTATTAAACGTCTGTTTTAGGGCTCCGTACCCAAATGGTGTAAACCCTATTTATTACTAAGCTTCCGCTGGCCGTCCGTCTATCTGTCAGCGGTCTGTATCTCATGAACCGTAATAGGTACACAGTCGAAATTTACACAGAGTGTGTATTATTTATATTGCCATTATAACAACAAAATAATAAAAACGTATAAAATTGAAAAACTAAACGGGTTCGCCACACAAAAAAAAAGTGGTGTTCAATATTATACGGCGGTACGGAACCCTTTGTTTGCGAGTCCGAATCGCACTTAGCCGGTTCTTTTTTGTGTTACCTTCATTATATCGTGTGCAAAAATATACAAAATGGAGACTATTATTCCGAACCTGGTTAGGAACTTGTAAAAACGGAAATACTATAATATAACAAACAGTGCATATCTAAATGCCTTTCCTAGTCTGCATACGAAAATTCAATCAAATCTAGCCAATAGTCAGTATATATAGTCAGAGATAGAGAACGAGAAAAGCCATACTCGGCCCATCACTACTATTTAGTTTGTTTGAGTTTTCACTATCATTATTTGGCTACTAGGATATTTTTGATAGTTCCAAAATACTTCTAAGCATAAAACGGTTTGCGAAGATCGCCCTGAGGACACAGTGGAGCATACGGTGGAGGTCTGTCTGGCTTGGGCGGAGCACCGCCGTGTCCTCGTGGAGGCGATCGGCGGCGGCGATCTCTCGCGTCTGGCCCTGGTCTAGGCCATGGTATGGAGCGAGAGTGCATGGGTAGCCGTCGCTTCCTTCAGCAAAGCAGTGATGCTCGCGAAGAGGGAAGCGGTGCACGTGAGGAAGAGGCAGTATATGCGCCCACCCTCACGGCCCTAGGCGTCGGGAATCCCAGGCTGATTCCCGGCCACCATAGGCGCGGGCTCGCGGACGGCGAGTAATGGGTAACTCGCTGTCAGGTAAGGACCAAGCCCGGATCGACGGCGCGTTGTGTTCCACGCGCGCCTCAAAGAGATGTCAGCACCAATTGATGAGGTCCACAAGGGCCGATGCCTGCCAGGGGTGCGGGTTGTTCGAAAAACATACCGCGGCCCCTGGCACACAGGCAACTGAGGGAACACGGGTGGGTTTTAGTCAGTAAAACTCTGACACGCCCTCCTGCTCCACCCAGAGCGGGAGAAGTTATTTGATGATTTCCCAACCTCATAAAAAAAAGCATAAAACGGTGAAGGAAAACATCGTAAGGAAACATCCAGGAATCCAAAAATATCCAGGAACCTGACATTGCGCCCTGGGCATGTGAATTGTATTTCCATCGACTTCCTCCCATCGAGAGAAGCTTTGTGTCCCAGAACTGGGAACGTCATAGGCTAATTATACATTAGGACTTCCAGTGTTTTGATTTATGGTCGTATTGTTTTCTCCGAACTGTATAATTAGGTTAATATTTCAATACATTCCAAATATGTATGTATGTATTAATATACATAACTCGAAACAAGTAATCAAGGAAAATCCTCACTATCAAAGGATCCCATTATTAATAACACAACAGGAAATTAGTTTTGTGTTACAATTCGTGGCACGTTTGAATTGTAATTGTATTGTAATGTTATACGTTACATAACGATGTTACTGTAATGCTGTTACAGGAATCGATATTACAAAGTTAAGGATATAATGTGAAATTGGATTGAACATCACATGACATAACATCACGCCTTGTTTTTCCGAAAGGTTGGGCAGAGGTGTATACATGGTAAGTTTTTATCCAGTGCGCAAACTGTAACCATGAATTCAGTATATCATTCTAGACCCCCTAGCGCAGATTTTTTTGTCGCTAATTCCATTAGCTGTTTCGTAGAAAAGTGCAATACCTACGCGGTCAAAATGTATGGAACAGCTGATTTATTTTTTGGAATTAAAGACGAAAAATTTCTGCGCTGGGGGCTCTAGAATGATATGCTGAATTTATGGTTACAGTTTGCGTACTGGATAAAAACTTATCCTGTATAAATATAGTAATCCCATATTTTGCCAGTTATGTTTAAGTTCTATGTAATAGGAGGCGACCCTATTGCCGTCAACCGGGCACAAATCAAGCCCCTGGGCTGCTACTGAGATAACAAAAAAAACCCAAGAACACTTTTCCTGACCGGAGAATCGAACCAATTACCTTATGCTTAGCATTAGCGCTTGCGACGACTAGCACCAGCGAAGGCGGATACTCAAACTTAATTAGTCAAAATCAAAGAAAATTTCATTGTTAACATACGAGTCATGCGACTACTAATGTAGCATAAGTATAATTAGCCCATAATATTCCCACTGCTGGGACAAAGGCCTCCTCTCAGTGAAAGGGAGCGGGCCGTAATCCACCACGCGGGCCCAGTGCGGGTTGATAGATGTCACATGTCTTCGAATTGTTGGTTCTAGGACATGCCGGTTTCCTCACGATATTTCCTTTAACTTTTTGAGAACAGTGGTGATTAAATTATTTACACAAAGTAAAGCAAAAAGCAAAAAAGAAAAACGTCTGCCTGGGTTTAAACCAGGGATGTTACGAATGTTCGCGTTCGCATTCGCATATGCGAATGATTCGCATCATTTCAAACACTCGCATCAACACTCGCATTCGCATCAAACAATGCGAATGTTAAGCGAATGCGAGTGTATGCAGGTCGAGACAAGTAGGAGTGGGCGGAGCTTAGCGGAGCATCATCGCGCGTTTTAATTAAATTATTGGAACGAAGTTTTGGAACGAAGTTCCTTATCGCGCGTTGCGAAAGGGGGCTAGACGGAAAAAATTAAGACCAAAAGTTGTAACGACACTTTTTGCTACATTTTTGTAAGCCGTGCGGCGTGCGCGTGTTTCTCTGCAGACAGAGACACAGACAGAGTGCATATATATATATGTGTGTGTGTGTGTGTGTATGTATATGTACAATTTTTAAAATTTTATTACAATTCCTTCACTAATTAATCGAAAGGAACTTCGTTCCATCCGGGTGTCCATTGACACCTCTCAAGTTTTTTGTTTTTAATATATAATCTGCCCCTATTGAAATTCGATTATTAAAGTTTGTTGTTAATTTGATTCTGTACATTATATATATACACTGTATAACCTTAAATAAATAAAAAGTCGATGATTAAAATCATACCTTGATATTTCTTTTTTTGCCTCTTCTGAACATTCGCACTCGCATTCGCATTCGCACATTCGCCTTTCAAACACTCGTATTCGCATTCGCATTCGCATTCGCGAATGTCTAAAATATGACATTCGTAACATCCCTGGTTTAAACCCACGACCTACAACTCGTAATTCGGGGCCATAACCTCTGAGTCAATACTGGTCTCACTACCTACTTATGTAGATACTGTAGGATCTACAGGGCGTGTAAATAAGAATAATATCATTTATTCCACGTTTTAGATTGTTACAGTACCGCGCCTGTTAATCAACGTAATCGTAATCGTTCTCTCGTTCTCACGTTCACGTTCTTGAATGATGCTAAAAGCGCTGCATGGGCAGGTGGGGAAAAGGAGCGGGATATAAAAACTGTTTCATATTACAAGAGTGAATCTATCTAATCAGTGTTGGCGTTACCAATCTTGACACTACAACGAAAACATCTATTTCAGTCAAGAAAATTTAATAGAAGTGATTTAATAATAAGAATCCGCTAATTAGTCTAAGTGCTATCGACGGGTGTCGACGCAGTTGCAGTTGCTTCTGCGTTTGTTGCTCGTGTGTGCGCACATTAAACCCATCATAAGACTATTTCTCTCTGCGGTGTTTTAAGCACCTCTGTATTCTCTTAGTGTTTTAAAGTCTGACAACCAATCTTACCAAGGGGTATCGTCTTACCCAGTAAATGGGTTGTGGAGGTCAGATAGGCAGTCGCTAAATGTAAAATACTGGCATTCAGATGCATCTGTTTAGACTAGAAGCCGACCGTTAGGAATAGGCTAGACAGATGATGCTTTTCGAAGGCTTTTTTAATCAATTTTATTTCCTTATGGTACTTTTCCAGTACATAATTATGTGGTAGGTAATATTGCATAGGTATACCGTGTGGACATAAATGGCTTATCAACGGTACGAAACAAAGATTGGAGTAAAGGCTTCTTCAAACAGCCGCAACGCGACAGCGCGACGCGACACTTGTAGAACAATTTCCATTAAGTTTTCATAGAAATTGTTCTACGAGTGTCGCGACGCGACCGTCGCGTCGCGCTAGTCTGCACGACCCTTAATTCTTTCTTACCAACACTGAAAGTACCAGGATTACACAAACCTTCGGTATTTAATAACATAGGCTTATTTGGTTTGCAAACTACAAACTTACTTGGTAATGACATCACTAACCACTACAGTAATTGTTACGAAAACATAAATTGCTCCAAGTGTACTTTCAGGAGTTTCCCTAGAATAGGGTAAAATGAAAGTCACGTTCGCACCACGCCCGAGCTACGTGCTCTTAAGTGCATATACACATTTTCTCTGCTAAGTTGTATTTTCTTTCAGTGTTAAATAGCATAATGGAGATCTCAGATCTCTGTGGCAGCTTGGAGTCTGGATTTAGGCTCGGCTGATGGCAATAGGCTCGCCCTGTATTACGTGGGACTAAAACATAATTGGCGAAATGTGGGTGAAAGGTGGGTGTGTTTGGGCTGGGCGTTGATGAGTCAGTCAGTCAGTCAGGACTTTCCTGTTTTAACCGACTTCAAAAAAAGGAGGAGGTTCTCAATACGACTGTACGTTTTTTTTTATGTTGTTTTGACCCCAAGGATGATGAAATTTCGAATTAGTGGGGTAGGTACTATAACTAAAAAGTGAAAAATAAAAACTTTTTTGTTGTCTTTTGTGTTGCACTGGAGATCTTCATATTACATTATTGTGTGGCCGTATCTCTGGCGACAGGTTGCTACATGTTGCCACTGCCCTAAATTGCTGGATGTAGTTGTGACGTCATAGTTGACGAAAATTACTCCATCTTGGGCAATTCTCGTCAACTATGACGTCACGACTACATCCAGCAATTTAGGACAATGGCAAGATGTAGCAATCTGTTGCCAGAGATACGGCCACACAATATGGAGCAATATGGAACAACTTAAAAAACTGAGCAATGCGCCTCTCCCGCCGCCTCCGCCGCCGGCCGGTTCCTCTCGCAAAAACGAGACGTAGTTATACGTACAAACGAGATAGACAGAAAATTGACTAAAAATTCCAAACCGATTGGATATTCGGCAACTCATTAAATATATGGAGCAATCAGAAGTAGTATTGCCGAAACACATCGGCAATCTATTGTTGTTGCTCCAGATTGATCCACTTAATTGATCCAGATTGATCCATTAGTGTTCCCGAGCAATCATTGCTCAAAAAATTGCCCGTGTAAGAACACCTTAAGAGATGCCTTACGAGAAGGCTTAATACTGTAAAGACAATTGTAGACACGACAGTAAAACTGCTAGTGAATGCCTGAAGCACCACGCCAGGGTAACTCGCGAAATTAAAATTTTCTTAGATTTTTTCTAATTTGCAAGTCAATGTCAGCTTATATGTAGAGCAAAATATGATTCGCGACTGTAACACGTACTATAGATAAATCATTAGAATGATCAATACAACCCTTATCGCACTTAAAGAGTTAAGTGCGGCAAATAGATAATTTAGACAAAGACTCGCTTATACCCGGTTTCTGAATTGAGAATTTGAATTTGAGAACGTCCTAATCTGTACTTAAGTATAACTTAAACATTTTTTCGTTTCTGAATTAAGTTTTTTTAAACTCTAATCAAGATTTGAGTATTACAACATCATTTACTCAAATTTGACAAAAAGCATGCTTAACTCATGCTTAAGGACGTCAGTTGCGTTTCTGAACTAAAAAAACGTGTTTGACAATACTCAAAGCTTTATCAACGTCAAGTTAAGCAGTTGAAAGTTGACACACCAATTTCAGCTACTCAAACTGTAATCAGTTTTGGTAACTAGTTATTTTATAATTGATTTTGATCATAATGAGTGACGACGATACTTCCCTGTCGTCTTTGGAGATGCCTCAACGCAGACAACCACGCAGGAGAATAGCAGGACATCGGCCTAACTTCTTCATCACGCTAAGCGACGAACAATTTAAGAGTCGGTTTCGCTTTACGAAGGAGTCGGTTAGCTTTATTTTGAACAAAATAAAGCCTAAACTGACTTGTCGTATTCAACGGCGGGACTGCATTTCTCCCATGTTGCAGCTACTAATAGCACTTAGGTTTTACGCGACTGGTAGCTTTCAAGCTGTTGTGGGAGACACCGTGAATGTTAGTAAGGCGACGGTGTGCCGCGTGGTAGATAGGGTGACTAGTGCGATAGCATTATTGAGACCGCAATATGTTCGTATGCCCACTGCACAGGAGAGACCATCAGTGGCGGCGCGATTTTTTAACATAGCTGGATTCCCTAGAGTCATAGGTGCTGTAGACTGCACACATGTAAAAATAAATTCACCAGGAGGGAGCAGAGCTGAACTGTATAGGAACAGAAAAGGTTTTTTTTCAATAAATGTCCAAGCCCTCTGTGATGCCAATTTACAAATAACTAGTGTCATTGCACGTTGGCCAGGCTCCGTGCACGACACTACTATTTGGAATGACTCACCACTTTCAGCTCAATTTGAAGCTGGCAGATTTGGGTCATACCTTATTCTGGGGGATAGTGGGTACCCATGCCTTAGGTATCTCATGACACCCTTTTTGAACCCTACCTCTCCATCCCAAGAAGCTTATAACAGAGCCCAAATCGCATCACGAAACCCAATTGAAAGGTGTTTTGGTGTTCTTAAAAGAAGATTTCCATGCCTACATTCAGGAATGCAACTAAAACTTCCAAAAGTATTGAAGGTGATTGTGGCGTGTGTAGTTCTTCACAATATGACTCTTCGTCTTGATGACTACATCGATGATGAATATGAACAAGAAGAAAGTGATGAACCATTACCTCAAGTTTCAAATAACCAAAATTTTGCTGTCAGAACATCCATGGTACAAAATTATTTTAACCAATAAAAGTGTAAATATGTACTACAATAAAAAATATGTAGGCATTGTAATATTTTTAATTATCCCAAATTTATCAATTACATACAAAATCACAGATGGGTAGGTATTTACAATAATTATGGTAACTTAAAAGAAATTTTACACAAGTACAGTTGTGTATGTAGCAATCACTTACATTTTATCATAAGCTAGCTTTTGCCAGCGGCTTCGCCCGCGTGGGTGTCGAAAATTATCCCACGGGAACGTAATATCTGGACAAAAAGTATCCTATGTGATAATCCCGGTTACAAACTATCTGTTTGCCATATTTCGTCCAAATCCGTTCAGCCGTTTTTGCGTGATTGAGTAACAACATCTAAACATACAAACTTTCTCATTTATAATATTACTATCGTACGAACTACGAACGAAGCTGTCGATCGCGGCTTCGCTTGCGTTCATTTGGAATTTGACAATCAATTCGGGTGGGGCTCTGCTTGTAATAGTATAATTCAATCATGATTCGAAAGACAGGTCATCTATTATCATAAGAACGTTATTGTTGTTTTCCTCGGGAACAGTACTTTTTCTCGGGATGAGAGGTACAGTATGACCGTTTCTGTACACCTGCCAACGTATATACAAAATTTCAGGATGATTGGTTTCGTGGTTTTGGCCTGAAAAGGTAATAAACAAATTTACTTTCGCATTTATAATATTAGTGGATCACAGCTACTCATTATAATCATGACACCTAATATAGAATAAAAAGGTGCAGATTTATGTAATAATCACTAAAAATTCGAAATAACAGCTATTCCTAATAAGTATTGCTCCTAGTATAATAAAAAATAGGTGCTGTTATGTATTTTTCCCTTGCATTTAGAGATCACAGCACAAAATTTTACAAATCACAGCTATTCGTAATAAATATACTATAAATAAGGTAATTGACTACATCAAATCCCTATCAGCCTTTTCCAACTGTTTTTTTAAAATTTGCATTTCTAGTTCATGCTTCTTCTTTTCAAATCTAAATTTTTGCATCTCGTTTCTTTTTTGGTAGTAGACAAGTTCTATTTTTTTCTTAAAGTAATTTTTCTTTAGAGCTTCAGCTGAATGTTTTGGAAGAGATAAAGATAAGTTATCTATTGAAGCTTTTTTTTTCCGTTTGGGCACAAGTTTTCGTTTCCTTAACACAGGTACTGGATTAGGAGGTTCTGGTAGTGGATTGGATTCTGGTACTGGGTTAGAGTCTTCGAAATTTACTGTGTCAATTTGTTCTCCTGAAAAGTTAAATTTGTCGTTTATATAATACTATAAATGTACATCATTCTGTGGTGTATGAAAAGTATTGATCTATAGGTACCCACCAAAATATTCAGCTGCTTCATCATATGGATTCTCATCTGGACGTATTTGGTCATCTAAGACTGAAAGGATTTGATGCTCAGCATCGGTTATCATTGGAGTAAACGACCCACCACCAGTCTTCTTTAAGTTTTTCTAAAAAAGATTGATACCAAAGTTTAAACCAACGTCCACAACCAACCAGATTTGATAATATCACTGCTGAGGGTGTCAGGTAACCTGCTCATTAGACCATTTCTTCTGTAAATTCTTTATTATATTATTTTCATTTACGACTTTCGCCTGGAAACCAAATAACACAATTAGCTAAATAAATTTGAAATGGTTTCATGATATTTTAAGGTAAGGTAGTCGGTAATGAAACGTTACTAGTCGTATAATTACGTAAGCTGTAAATGAGATTTTTCATTTATGAACGGATTATGATTATTTTTAATGAAATGATAGATCTATGTATAAAACCATTTTTCCAGCTAGAATTATGTAAATCGAACCACGGGTTCCAAAGTTATTGCAGATTGTATGTAAGGACAATGTACCAAACTACATTTCTTAATAGTTTTTCTTCTAGAAACTTTTCATTGTTTAGTAGATATTCTAAATTATTGTATATAATCAAGGAATACATAAGGAATAAATATAAGCAAAAATTGTAAAGATCATGCGAAAAATAACAAATAGATAAAGATTTCGCCTTAAAGAAAATTACGTGCAAAATCGGGTCAACAATCATGAGCGCCTGTGCGGTAAAGGTGGCTGATATAAATGGCGTGCTACTGCTGACACAAGCCAGTCGCAGCTCAGCCACCAAACAGGCAACATCAAAAGGAAGAAACAAGCGGAAACCTGAAGAACTTTTTTATTTTGTCGCTTCTTCGAGTTCCGTCTCCCCGAGGTTTTTGTGGGTCGTAGTACATACACAACGCATTCAGGGGTACGTGGTGACGTGTGTCGTCAGCAGAGTCGCTAGCCTCAGTGATTACGGAGCGCACGTCAACAATAGTGGTAGTCCCAGGGTGCGTGAGGGTGATGATCGCGCCCACCGTCCGCTACTAATACGTTTAATGCATACATTGTCATTATTTACCTCATTCTCATTTAAATGTTGCTCAGTCTGATAGTTCTGTGGTGGATGGGACACTTCCACAACGTTTGTCTCACCTGAGAGTGTATTGAGGTACCTTTGCTTCTGAAAAATGTTTGTTAGTAGAGTATTTTATTTAAACTTCTTTGTTGCCTTTAAGGCTTCTTCAAACAGCAGCGACGCGACAGCGCGACGCGATACTTGTAGAACAATTTCCATGAAGTTTTCATAGAAATTGTTCTACGAGTGCCGCGACGCGACCGTCGCGTCACGCTAGTCTGCACGAGCCTTTAGTAACACACATTCTACAAAAATATGGGAATGTATAGATAGGAGCAAGTGGTAATCTGTGGTGTCTATAGCTAAAGAACGATTCTATATTTATTATATGTATGCGTGTAAACAAACAGAACCAAATTCCCTTTGAAATTCATAAAAACGTTATGTATATTCACTATACGGATATACCTATTGGGAATATGACCAGTGTAGTTGAGTTATGTGATATTGAAATAAAACACACACAACACGACACGCAAACAAGACATACGACATTAAATTTGTATGCTCACATTCTCATTAGCAGAATCTTTTCTTGCACGATGCTTGATATTATTATAAAAATGTTTAAGCATAGTTTCATTCCTAGGCCCAGTCGTACAGAGGCTATTGAACTCTTTACTAATGGACTTCCAGGCTTCCTTTTTCTTTTGAATAAAGTATGCCCCTGTCCTTTTGCACTCTATTACACTTTGGTATCTAAAGCAATAATAATCACAAACATCTAAATAACTAATGTGGTAAAATTATTATGGTAAACATGTTCCATGTGGTGCCGGACGTAAAGAATAACACCATCCCTTTTCTTCCCGTGGGTGTCGTAGAAGGCGACTAGGGACTTACTACAGAATGGGCAGTAGCGTTCTCTATGCATTTGACCACCATAGTGCGATCGCCAACCCGTCTGCCAAGCGTGGCGATTATGGAAAATCCTCCCCTTTTGGGGGAGGCTTATGTCCAGTAGTGGACGTCTTTCGGCTGAAATGATGATGATGAAACATTATAGGATATTATGTACTTACTTTGTTACTATTGAAAAAAGATTTTCTCTCTCCTCTAGAGTATAGTTTGGCGATCTCTTTTTCTTATCGATATCCATTTTAGTAGTGAAAATACTAACAGGATTCCAATAAAACTTGTGTCTATTTACCAGTATATAATAATGTACTCTGTGCTATTTACTTACAGTTTGACATTCACGATTCGGTTCAAACAAACACGTCAAATATTAAATTGCTAAAATATGCATCAGCAACTCTAATAATATAAATTTGTTGAAATTAATGCCGCTATTTAAAATTATTTTACTTTTTAAGTCTGTTTTAAATTTTGTAATAATAAAATTATTTAATATTTGTGTTTTTGAAAAGTACCGGTTTTTGTATGTAAATTGGAACGTGTTAGCTTTGATCAGGAATCCTTAAGTAAATGATCAGTTGACTATGGTTTGACGTAATTCAATTTTAACTTGTGAAACGCAAAATACTTAAGCACATACTTATGTATTTGAGAATACTCAGTTGAGATTTGCTACTTTTCTCAAATCAGAAACCGGGTGTTACTTAAGCTTTTTACTGTGTTGTGTTTTGTAAGTTGAGAAACCATGAAAAAGTTGAGTTTAATACAATTCGATTTTTATTTTCTTTACAATTTCTTGTGTTAATTAACACTGGCCGTAAACGTTTTACATCAAGAACAAGCGATGAATAATAAGCAAGTCAGTTTTATTAAATGAAAACATGTTTTGTTCACTTTTCAGAATTTTACATAGTAAACAAAATCAAGGAATAAACAAAGAGAAAAGTGGGTTTCATTGAGGCCAGCTAGCTTAATTAGTAGGTACCTAAAGTAGTTCATTAATTCCTGGGGGATTAACCTAACCTTACCTTAGGTAAAATATGACCTAATATGGCAATGTTAATTATCCTTCGTGATTCCTAGCGGTTTTGGGTTTTCTGGCAGATCAGTACCTATCCAGTAGGTTGTTGAGTTTCCTCAATGAGGTTCTTATCTATTCGCCATTTGGGTAAACACGTAATTGGGTATATTTTTGTTCTGTAGTGCCTAACTTCTAGACTTTTACAGCGCAACAGAAATTGAGTACCTACCTGTATGTATGTGGTCAGCTTGAAACAAAACGAAAGAAAGTCAAGTTTACTTGTGGTAATCACGACGCAGAAAAGAACAAGTTGGGGAAAATATACGTCTCATCCACGCAAAACGGCCATCGCTCAGCATAATGCTACGACCCTATACGTGCCTCAGCACTGGTATTGAAGACGCCAATTCGTCACTCAGGTAAAATTTGGGGTGGTCCTCAGTATCAATTTCCTGAGGTAAGATGAACGAAGATGTTTGGTATCTTGAAAGTTTGACGATCAGACCAATTACTGATATAATATACCTCGAGTCATGCTGTAAAGCTCGCAATCCTTAGTAAATATTTACATAGGTACACAATCTTATATGTCTTTTATCGGACAGAACGTTACATCAGCGGCAAGATTACTCTGTCGGGATTGAATTTTACAAGTACCATAAACGTTTTTCGTTTATTTTTTCAGGTCCATCCGCTGTTTTTTTAGGTCGAAAAAAGGACAGATTCTTTATTGTGGTTCGCCTATCTGTCTGTCACAGTACGCGGAAGGGACTAAGCTGTTGTTGTGACATATTCGGTTTATTTAACCTTGAATAATATGTATGAAGAATACGAATGTTTTGGGATTTGGTTTGGAGAGGACTTAATTTGAGAAAATCCAGTACTGTACAAATATCGTAGAAATGTGAACTGATTTTGAGGTGAACAATGATGAATGATAGGCAGGGCCGTAGCCTTCGCAGGAGACGCCCTGGGCGTCGGGAATCCCAGGCTGATTCCCGACCACCTTAGGCGCGGGTTTGTGGACGGCGAGTAATGGATAGCTCGCTGTTCGGCAAGGACCAAGCCCGGTTCGACGGCGCATTGTGTTCCACGCGCGCCTCAAAGAGATGTCAGCAACAACTGATAGGGCCTGCAAGGGCCGATGCCTGCCAGGGGTACAGGTTGTTCGAAAAGGATACCGCGGCCCCTGGCACACAGACAACTGAGGGAACAAAGGTGGGTTTTAGTCAGTAAAAGTCTGACACGCCCTCCTGCTCCACCCAGAGCGGGAGAAGTCATTTGATGATTTCCCACCCAAAAAGAAAACCCATGATGAATGATGAAACAAGTACCTTCACTCTGTTTCCTAGTGTTAGTGAATAGTGTAAAGTACAAAGTGCCAAAAAACACAAGAACGAAGTGTGTTCGCCTAATAGAGACAATGAGAAAAGTGCTATTAGACACATTCTTAGTAAAGACAATTTAATAGTTCAGGTTATAATTAAATTACTTATTAGTCTATTTATAGGGCTAGATTGTAATAAAAATCAGAATCAAAAGTCATTTATTCAAACTAGGCTGGTGTCAGCATTTTTCAATAAGATAAGGGCCCATCCTATTGATGAACCCTAGGAGAAGGGACAAAAAAACAATCTGTCCGTTCTTTTGATCTACAAAATTACATAAAACTGTCTCACTTCCTATTGCTTTAGCTTGGAAGAAGAAGTGGAGCAACAAATTTCCAAGCACCTCCGACTTTCGGATTGGGTGCGTTTACCAGAGAGCCTACAGGAACTGTATATTTGCTTCGTGTAATACATATTGATGACCTGGACACTGAATACTTAGTAGCAAGTCAAGCATGGGAACCTGACATCCCGTGAAATTCGTGGAAATTGTGTTCTTCATCTTCCTGCCCGTGTTTTTTCTTCCATTGTCAACCGTCACGGTACCATGCACTCCCCTCTCTTTCATATCATTTCTTTCGCAATCCATCCAACTTTTCATAACAGAAAATGTCAATAACATTTTTAGAAAGACTATTTTCAGTTTAGATTTTTTCTTTGAACGACTATACTTTTAGCTACATAGATATCAACCTCATCATCTGCCTAGCCTTCCCCAAAATATTATGCTGGGAATACCAGTATTTTACATAGAGCAACTGTCTATCTAACAGAAGAATAACAAGATCCACGAATAACAGGCTTCACGTGATTTCCGAGGTATGGAGTGGTCTCGGTATTTAAATATGGTTACCTATTCATGGACCATGGGCAGCAAGCGTAGTTTAACCTTAGATTGACCCGTGCCGCTATTATTATTTAGCAAAGTACTAAAACAAAATTTTAGAAAATGTTTTAGATTAATTGAAACGAAAATCGATGCCCCTCAGTAGGTATATCCGTCAAAGATATATGCTTCGATTCCAACAACCACTCAGCGACTTATCATGCAATTCATCAACTAATACTCAATCTGTCTTTTTTTTTTTGGCTACGGGGGAAAATCCTCATGGATGTCCTCCGCCCCGGGGAGGGCGGAGGGGTCTGTCTGACTCTTACTGACTAAAACCACCCCGGTGTTCCGTCTCTCACTTGCACCGGGGATCACGGGAACTGATGTGACTTCCGCGATCCCCGGCTAGTGTCGGCACGCCTCTGCGAGCCACCTCGCGACAGGGGGGGAGTGAGGTGTTAAACTCCCCCCTTATGTCAAAGAGAGGCGCGCGTGGAACCCTACGCGCTGCCATCTCGGGTCCTAAGAAGTAGGGGATGACAGATATCCCCAGATCTGTCGCCCCTGGACCCATTTAGGGGGTTGGAAGAGGGCGTTATCCGCCCTCCGCCGACGCCCGGTGCGTCTGCTGCGGATAGGGTTAGCGGAAGTAATCTCCCGCTCCCTCTCCGCAGCCTCCTTCTGTGACATGACTGTTTCGCAGAAGGATACCACCGCGTCCCAGGACTCCTCGCTGCCGACCATCGAGTCGACAACGGCCGGCAGCGACAGGTCACTGCCGACTCCTGAGATAATACTCAATCTGTCTAGCCCAACTAAGGTGGAGTTTTTTTTTTGAGGTTGGGAAATCATCAAATAACTTCTTCCGCTCTGGGTGGAGCAGGAGGGCGTGTCAGACTTTTATTGACTAAAACCCACCCGTTGCCTGTGTGCCACGGGCCACGGTATCTCTTTCAAACAACTCGCATGCCTGTAGGTGGGTCATAAATGTCATGAACATCATCATCAGCCGCCTAGCCTAGCAAGCGTAGCATAACCTGATCGATCGACTTGTACGGCTGTTATTATTTAGCCATACATGTTAACTGGTATTCAGTTGCATCCGGTTAAACCGGAGGCTGACCCTAGCATAGTGTGAAAATGGTGATGATAACAGAGGCCAGCAGATGGAACAATTACGACCTTATTGTATTGTATGTAGCTGTTACGTCGGCGTCAGAGGTTAAGATTTAATAAAAAATAAATAAATCAAAGAACAAAATTAAAGCAAATTGTCTGGCGGTTTGGTGCATGGGCACGCCTCCGGTGAAGTTAGGCTGATGCAAGTTTCTAATTTAGCATATTCAGCAATCTGAACGAGCAAATTGAGAAAATTCACATTAAGCCTCTCGGGTCGGCTTCCAATTTCTTATTAAATTTCAAGATTAAATTCTTTAGGGTAGGTTAGACCGTGGGTTAGACCTACCCTAAAGAATTTTGTCTGACAACCCATCCAGTTACTGGGTAACATGCCACCAGTTGGTAAGACTGCGTGATCCATTCGTGCGACTGTCGTCTGCGGAAATCTTCTTGGCATATAAATTACGTAGGTAGACGTTTCCTATGCCCAACCCTTCCTTACAATGTTAACCCTTCACAAAATATGCTTAGACACGTTGGATCAAATTTGTTCTAAGTACATTGAATATTCATGTTCCTACTCGCTCGAAAAATACCCGTGTGCGGAAATTACTTTTTTATTAATGTTAGACATTCATTCATTGTGAATGTTTCTTGGTGAATAAGAATGTATGGTACTTTCCTTATAAATCTCGAGATTATCACGAATGATTTTTGTCATATTATGCGACATATAAACTCCACTAAACTTGGTGTTTTGGTTCATAAAACCGAATTTAGAAATACACCATCATCATCTGCCTAGCCTTTTCCCAACTATGTTGCGGTCGGCTTCCAGTCTAACCGGATGCAGTTGAATACCAGTATTTTACATGGAGAGACTGCCTATCCGACCTCCACAACTCAGTTACTGGGTAACACGATGGTTGTCAGACTTTCGGGTATCTGACGACCCGTAACGACTGTCAAAGATCCACGAATGACAGCCGGGACCAACGGCTTAACGTGCTTTCTGAGGCATGGAGGGGTCTTGGTATGTAAAGACGGTCACCCATTCACAGACTAACCGCGGCAAGCGTAGCTTAACCTGATCAATCGACCCGTGCGGCACTTATTACTTAGCCACAAGCCCCTCCAAGCTTTTATTTAGTTTAGAAATACACCATTCATCATATTTTTAACCGACTTCAAAAAGGAGGAGGTTCTCAATTAGTCGGAACGTTTTTTTTTTAATGTATGTTCCTCGATTACTCGAAGATGGCGGGACCGCATTGGATTTTTTTTTTTTGTTTAAACGGGTATACTTTCCAGGTGGTCCCATGATTATCAAGTTAGGATCTGATGATGGAATCCTGGAGAAATAGAGAGAACTCTTCAAATTTTATAGGCACACTTGAAGCGATTTGGGTAGTTTATGGAAGAGTACTTTCTTGGAGTGATTCCATTTCAATTTGATGAAGATCTGATGAAGAACTTCGGAGATAGGCAACGGAACTCCTCAATAAATGATAGCAAATGGACTGGGATGGCTGAAATCTCATGTCTGTCTATTGTTTACACCAGTTCATAACATAACATCACGCCGGTACGCTGTGAAGGGGTACGCTCATGTGAACTACTAAAAAGTGAAAAGTAAAACTTTTTTCAGAAAAAATAACTTTAATTTTGAAAGGCGGTGACAAAAAATGTAATAAAATATAAAACCAAAGTCACCGACTTCCGAAATTAAAGTTAATTTTCACTTTTTAGTGTTTTTGGAAGTCAGTTGTTTTTTTTTAATGTTTTCTAACTAGCTTCTGCCCGCGACTTCATCCGCGTATCATTACTCATTATTCAAATACCTATATAATATATTTTAATAATCATAAAATTTATAATATTTTTATAATCGCGGGCGGGCGATATAGATAATGCTATAGCATTACCTACATCGCCCGCCCGCGATTTTTGCACTTTTTTCTTAGCGTTCTTTCTGACTTTTTATTCCTTTTACACGGCTCCTTAGGGTCGTAGCGGGATGTTTAATAGCTATAACCTTTCTCAAAAATTGTACTATAAATGCAAAAAAATATTTTTTCTAAACCGACTGGTAGTTCTAGGAAAATCCCGTTCATACAAACTTAGAAACATCACATCTTTGTAAAATTTTATAGATTTGTCCTAAAATCATAAGCTATATGCCTTTAGTTCCACCAGCCACATTATAAGTTGATTATGTATGCCTTTATAAATAGTTTGACATAGAAGTATAAACTCTATGGATCCTTATAGCGCCTGTACCTTAAGGAGATCGCAGAAAGTGATAAAGCCACCCATTGTATGTTTTGTAGTGCTTTTTTGTTCTTTGTAATATATTTTGGTGTACAATAAAGTATATAGGAATAAATTAATAAAAAAAGGACCAGTTTTTAGTCCCTCGTCAAACTCCAACAATGCAGGTTGAATGCACGACTGGTAAAAGTAGCTGTGAAAAAACGATGTCACCAAAAACCAACCAACTGTAATAACCAGAGGTCGGAGTAGATAGATTGATTTTATATACTTGCGTCAAGATAAGTACATGCACATGCACATGCACAATATGGACATGCCATTTTATCCATAATGTGCGGGAAGTACCGGAAAAAGTTCCGGAATTGGAATTATGGAATAAAATAAAATAAAAAACATACAGATAGGCTAACAAAATCGTTTATTATATGAATGATTGATTGAATTCAATGAACAATTATTTTCACCACGTTATCCTCTACGTTTGACGTCAACGACCTTAAATCAATCTACCTACTCCGACCTCTGGTAATAACATATTTGAATGGGCTGCGAATTTTAAAACTCAGGACTTCGGAGTAGATAATTGTTACTTACGTAAATATTATTTCGCAGCTCTTTTACTATGACTTCTCTATGAATTAATTAATTTTTACTTTACCTAGTAATGCTACAATTAAATTCAAAAATGTTTTAAATTTTTTTCTAACTCACAGCTCAAAGTTTAAAATAAAATAAATCACACTTGAGCTAATTGGTCCTACAAGTGAAAAAAAGATACCGCAACTTAATTAGTTTTGCTACAAAAGCAGTAATAATTTTTCTTTAATTACAAACAGTGCTCGCCGCAATATAGGTACCTACAATTATTTTATTTTTTTGACAAAAAAATATCTTTCTTATCTCAATTCTGTAGCTACGTTTGAAGGTAGCATAATTAATAGTTGTACTCCTAAAAAATCTCCCTAAAGTTTAATTAACTGACTCTTTAGCAAACTTACGTAATGGACTTAGCCAAGAATTTTAAATTAATTCGTTTCAGCAAATGAACTCTTTTCACTGTAGAAGCACATCGCACATTTCTTTAAATTGAATTTTTCTTCATCAACGTTACAGTCATTCAGGTTGAATCATAGAATACTAACTAGAGTAAGTACCTATGATTATTTGCATAGATCCACACAAATCGTTCACAAGGTCGTATCTACCTAATTAAATTTTTTCAAGCACTGATTTCTCAACTCTCGGTGTAAAACTGATCGCGTTGAGAATCTAACAGAGTAAATCTCAGCACGTCGAAAATCGAGCAGCGTATTTTACTGTTCGATTTTCAGCTCTCTGCGTTAAGCAGTGCGTTGAAGATCCTTTGCGGGACAAAATCCCGCCGCGATTTTATTACGTCTTTGTGTACTTCGACTTACCGTGCAAACGAAGGGGAAGTGAGCTGTCTTTCTACCCCATGGTAGGGATTGACATTATTGACAGCTCATTTTAAACTCATTTCAGCTACTATTTTACGGTAATATTTTTACAGAATATAATGGTTGGACGTTATGAAACGACACCGTCATTTCATATCGTCCAGCAACACGATAAGGTACTGACAAATGCGTACACTGATTGGATCATCATCATCATTATATCAGCCGAAAAACGTCCACTGCTGGACACAAGCCTCCCCCAAGCCATTATCGCCACGCTTGGCAGGCGGGTTGGCGATCGCAGTATGGTGGTCAAATGCATAGAGAACGCTGCTGCCCATTCTCTAGTAAGTCCCTTAGTCGCCTTCTACGACACCCACGGGAAGAAATGGGATGGTGCTATTCTTTTACGTCCAGCACCACACGGAAAGACGGATAGGTCAACTCAATCTGTGTGGTTCTTTCCTTGAAAGACCATTCCATTCCGTTCTTCATATGATCTCACCAAGATTATGTCTGTCTGACACCTGAGTTTGTTTCAGCCGTTCTTCTCAGAGTAGTCAGATAGGTAACTTTGAGCTCATCTATTTAAAAAATATGATGACGTGTAAAAGAGTTTGTACAAACCTACTTACAAAAACAAAATAATTTAACATTTATCAGCGGATACATGTGATGCGGCAAAACCCCCCTTTTGGGGGAGGCCTATGTCCAGCAGTGGACGTCTTTCGGCTGTAATGATGATGATGATGATGACATGTGATAGACACCACCGTGTGATATCCTCGTTTTTTTTTGGGTGGGAAATCATCAAATAACTTCTCCCGCTCTGGGAGGAGCGGGAGGGCGTGTCAGACTTTTACCGACTAAAACCCACCCGTGTTCAGTTACCTGTGTGCCAGGGGCCGCGATATTTCTTTCGAACAACCCGCACCCCTGGCAAGCGATTCCTCGTTGCCTGCAAAATACGTCTACAATTATTTGTGCTACAGAAAATTAGGCTAATGTCAATAATGTTTAAATAAAGCCCGAATCAGATAAAATAAAACACAAAAGCTACTCCATAATTACACTCAACAGTTAAACAGGAATATCAATCTAAATAATTCTCATATGAATTAGTTTTAGCTAACGTTAACACGTACGTGGGCACGCGACGAAGCGTGACTTAATTCGTCCTTGGCCGTAGTTAATGTCGATGTAATTATACATGACATAATTACCTACTCCTACATTCATGGAAATGATCTCTGTACCAATAATAATTGATGAAGATGAGATATGTTTAGATATTCCATAATTATATTACATCTGAGATAACACAACTAATTGACCAAAATTTTAAAAACATTACCTACAGTTGAAACCAATGCAAATTATTATTTGATCTATCTAATCTTCTATAGTAATTTTTACTATGGCACCAAGAAAATCTATATCGGTAAAAAAAGATACGATCTCGGGAGGTACGTGTGAAAAATTACTTCACTTCGGGACCCAAACCACACCGCGGATAGCGTAACCAATTGTATTGGCCCCAGGTAGTAAAAGCTAAGTTGTAAGGAGGCATGCAGTGGGTAACATAATGAAAAAATAATGTCGGTATGGTTTCGGCTTCTAGAAGTGTGGGGGCCGACTGTCTGAGCGATGATACGGGCCTGTCCGGAAGTAGTTCGATGCTTCGAAATGAACTCTACTCCCGATCAATTCACTTTTTTGTTCGGAAAAAGAAAATAGATTGGAAGTTAACTGTCTCAGGATAACTGTCAAATTGTGTTGGCTTTGTCATTCATTTTTAATTCGGGCCCCGAATTAAGCTTATATTCGTAGAGGATACGGTAGGTTTTCGAGCTTAGACAGTAGACCCCCAGGTTAAAACATGACTGTCTAGAAACGCGATGGTTGAATGTTGAATCTGCCAAAATTCTATCTTAATATAAATTTGATCTGACGTTACGTCAGAGTCGTTTGTTCTAGAACTTTATGTTACAAGATAATAAATTAATTAACGTACAATTCAAGAAGCTTAAAAAAACGACCCAAGTTTTTACGATTTTTATTTTACACGTGTTTTATTTGGCTAAAAATAAAGAATCTGTGAAGAAAATAGTGTTGAAAAGAAATGTAAAAGTAAATATTTTATCTAGATCTGAAACTAGTCTGCATGTACAACCGCGAACCGTTGTCAAACCGGATGCGGTAGCGACAACAGCGGCGCAGAATATTTTTTTATTAGATTTTCTATTCAGTGTGCGTCCCATTTTTTCTAGAGCCACCTCGGACTTTTTATGTAGGTATCATTTTATTGATCAACTCATAATAGACAAAGACTGGAAAAAGCTAGTATTTTGTTACGAAGTGAGGTTTTGTACGTTTCGTGGTTTATATTTTAGAATATAACGAAGGATAGTCGACATCGGAATTGCTAAACCACCCTAACAGCGTTTGTCCACCGCCACCATCAACGGGACGTCAACGAGAAACAAAATGATTCGAACCGTACGTGATATCCCGTTGACGGACGAGAGGTCATTGCAAAAGTTTGCATTTCTACCACAGGCCCGTCACCTCGTTCTCGTTGCCGTTCCGTCGACGTGGCAGTGGACAAACGGCATTAAGTTGAATGTCACGTGCTCGTAATCCTCGCAGGAGACGCCCTGGGCGTCGGGAATCCCAGGCTGATTCCCGGCCACCGTAGGCACGGGCTTGCGGATGGCGAGTAATGAGTAGCTCGGTGTCCGGTAAGGACCAGGCCAGGGTTGACGGCGTGTTGTGTTCCACGCGCGCCTCAAAGAGATGTCAGCAGCAACAGATGGGACCCGCAAGGGCCGATGCCAGGGGTGCGGGTTGTTCGAAAGAGATACGGCGGCCCCTGGCACACAAGCAACTGAGGGAACACGGGTGGGTTTTAGTCAGTAAAAGTCAGAAACGCCCGCTCCATCCAGAGCGGGAGAAGTTATTTGATGATTTCCCACCCAAAAAAAAAAACGTGCTCGTCATAAAACGACAGGGTCCAGCACTTTTATCGAGGAAGGCTATAGGGTATTTAACATTAGGTACGCTAGGCGCTAGGTTTGTTACGAGGCGGAACAAACAGAAAAAAAGTCAGAAAAATAACGCTAAGCGGAAACGATTTAATAGCTCGGGCTGCTATGCAATGCGACCAAAGCTACAAACGTGGTATAAGTAGGTACATTTCTTGCGACTTCCACGCCAGTGTAATCGCGGGTAGAAGCTAGTCTAAAATAAAAACTAATTTTATTCGCCTAAAAATTTTATTAAAATGATCCTGATGCACTGCACATGCATTTCATCCCTCCCCGATCCATACCATGCCAAACGATTTCTTATCAACTTCTATGTCATTGGCGATACTTAAAAACTTCGCCTTATGTATTCATTTCTTACTTTATTTATTTTCGTCACTCCACACATCCATCTCAACAACTTCTCATCATTATTGTTTATAAATAAACACATAAAATACTTAACGCTTGAAAATCTATTTAAAGATTTAGTTTCTAGACATATGACGTAGGTATGCCTCATGTATCAACTCATACCCATGTCATTAACACTTATTTACATTTTCAATGACGTAAATGATGATGGCTAACCGAAGAATTCCTTCTATACCCTGACGTCGGTCACACCCGCCCGAGTATTGAGTGCTGACGTTAAACTTGACGTCAGACTTGCAGAAATTCTTGTGCAATTTGCTTTAAGGATACAACTTTCTTATGTCCACAAACTTTCTCAAAAATTGAATGACTCCTAAAACGATTCAGGAGGAGGCATCATTCGCTGACATCCTTATTTCGTAGAAATTGTGCATCTTGTTGTAAGAAACTTCTTTGTATGGATCCGAAATCTCAGACAATTATTTTCTCTATTTATGTCAGATGTATTGGATATAAGTGAGGAAATTCGAAATGGGACATAATAGAAGCTGTAAAATCCAACTGATTCCGTATTTAAGTGGAATATTATCACTTCACTGGCTAAACCAACGCTACTGTGTAGATTTGCCTAACTTTCTGTTCCCCGCCATTAATTGAGATTGACAGGTGACATTAGTGACAGCGGCTACCTCATCTTGTGTTAATGAGACAGTGTTTTTATATCTATTAAATATATACTCTACAGAAGTTACATAAGGTCAATGGACCTCATTGGTAACGTAAACTTGTGACGAACTTGACTTCACTGGTAAACTGCGAGGTATGCCAAAGAATACGAATACAACTAAATGAAATACATTGGTTCTGTTGCCGAATAACACTGTAATTACCAACATAGTTTTTGTGATCTACACGCGCAGGTTTATGCTAAGCGATATACGGGGTCAATGCCAACAAAATCGCCTACAGACCGTGAAAGATGTCTATTGCGAAGAACAGTATCAATATCCTTATTAGAAAAATATTTCGAAAATTAAAATAAATAACATGATTTATTACACAAGGTTTATTTATTACCTTCTGTAATAAATCATGTTTTTATTATTATTATTATTTTTTTTTTACGCCGGGACGCCCTACATGTGACTTTTGGTGATGTTCTCCAGAAAGGCCAGATGTATTATAGTACTCGCAACTGGCGTGCGTGCATGACCAGCCGGTGTATTCTGTAAAAATCTGGGAACTGAGGTGAAGTGACCGTGTAGTTAGCTTCCAATCCATCGGATGCTTGGGGTTAATACAGATGACAGCTCACTTTAAGCTCACTTCACCCAAGTTATCACGGTGAGATTTTTACAGAATAGCACTGCAGGTTAATGTACGTAAACGAGGCGAAAGGATTATGTAAGGATCGTATATTTTCTACCTACCCCCATGGGAAAATAGCGTGAGTTTATATATGTACGTATATCTAATACCTTTAAATGAGCAATTATTGTATATCCTACAAATATTATAAATGTGAAAGTTTGTAAGTATGGATGTAAGTATGGATGTTTGTTACTCTTTTACGCAAAAACGGCTGAATGGATTTAAATGAAATTTGGCAGACAGGTAGTTGGTAACCTGTAATAACACATAGGATTTTTATCCCGGTACTACGTTTCCGTGGGATAGTTTTTGACCTTCACGCGGGCGAAGCCGCTGGCAAAAGCTAGTATGTATATATGTATATAACGGCGCGTGACATTATTAAATAATGAAAATCAGTTAATTTCGAGAGTTGTAATTTATTCTGTTATTAAACGATTAATCGATTTGAATTCAACTAAATGGTAATTTTAATTAAGAGCGGGTAACACCGAATGGAGTTGCGTCTGTCATGGCGGGCGACGTCGTGTCAGTTCATTAAGTTGTAGACAGCCGTTGCACGTGATGGTCACTCGCAAACCCATTGGCTCTAAATCGTTCATTATTGCTGCAATCCTTAATTGTTTAAGTCATTTAAGTGTCTGTAAAATTAAAATAGTGAACAGTCAACGCTACAGCGTATTTATTTCAACGTTTCCTGAAGTTTAACGCCCACTATGGATTCTCGTGCTGACGAAGTCACGAATCAGCAATCAGATGAAACAGCCCGGCCCTTCCTGATATCCCGTTATCAGAAGTGGGATTACCAGGAACTTCCCAGGAACGTAAAACAGGTCAGAGTATTGTTACTAACCTAAATAGTGAATCCGACCGTTGAGGGGCGTTGTTTGAAGTGCAGCAGCGTGGCATGATGGAATTAATTCATGCTCTGGAGGACGCAACCACGGTTGATACAATAGCTATAGCTAGCATTCCCCGAATTAAATCCTGACTCTCAAGACGCCGATGCCAGAGAAGTCCAATACCAACAGTGACGCTGGGAGGCCGCGATGTGGGCCGAAGAGGTGTTGCAGTTGTGGCGGTCTGGGCCACATGGCAAACGAGTGCCTCTCCAAAGACTCGCGTAATACCAGCACTAATCTCAAACCTCAGTTTTCAGCAACCGACAAGCGGCGGGATGCCCGGGACAGCGGTGTGCCAAGCAAAGAATCGTCGCCTGCGTGCTGCTGCTGCGGCGAGCCGGGTTATGCCGCCACTCGCTGCCCGAAGGGGGACACCAAGGTTCGCAGCGGCAGCGTGGAGCGGCGGGTGAATGCTTGCACTGTGAGTCCGGCCACTGATCACCAAGTAATTGAATCCGGTGAGAAGTTTTCATTTTGTTTTGATTACGTGCTCTTAACTCTAATAGGACGTATCAGTACGTGCACGATCGTGTGCGTGCTATGCCGGAATGTTACGTTCCATTAAGAGTTAAGTGGCGGACTAGAAATCCCAACAAATCAAATTGAGACAGAATGTGCCGATGACGGCCATGGTAAGTAACACTGACAAGCTTGTGTGGCACTGACTAGCCTGTGTGGCATTGGACTGGTCTGTGTGGAATTGGACTAGCATGTGTGGCATTTGACTGACCTGTGTGGCACTTGACTAGTCTGTATGGCACTGAATAGCCTGTGTGGCATTGGACTGGCCTGTGTGGCACTAGCCTGTGTGGCACTAGCCTGTATAGCACTAGCCTGTGTGGCATCAGCCTGTGTGGCACCAGCCTGTGTGGCAATACTGGCAATAGAATGTGTGGCAATAGTCCGTGTGGCAATAGCCTATGTGGCAATATAGTGTGGCAATACCCTTTGCGACACTAGCCTATGTGGCCCCAGTCTGTGTGGTAATCTAGTAATTGTTTTGTGTTATCCGATAACTGTGATCGCTCTTTGTGATATTGTGGTGTTTGATTAAAAACGGTCAGAATGACCGAACGTTAAGTTGTTTACTTGAGTTCTTTTACGATTGTCCACAGATGATGACTGATGAGATAAACTGTTCACCCGAGGACGTGTGAAGATGCAGGACGGCCGTAACGGCGCGTGACATTATTAAATAATGAAAATCAGTTAATTTCGAGAGTTGTAATGTATTCTGTTATTTTAACGATTAATCGATTTGAATTCAACAAAATGGTAATTTTAATTAAGAGCGGGTAACACCGAATGGAGTTGCGTCTGTCATGGCGGGCGACGTCGTGTCAGTACATTAAGTTGTAGACAGCCGTTGCACGTGATGGTCACTCGCAAACCCATTGGCTCTAAATCGTTCATTATTGCTGCAATCCTTAATTGTTTAAGTCATTTAAGTGTCTGTAAAATTAAAATAGTGAACAGTCAACGCTACAGCGTATTTATTTCATCGTTTCCTGAAGTTTAACGCCCACTATGGATTCTCGTGCTGACGAAGTCACGAATCAGCAATCAGATGAAACAGCCCGGCCCTTCCTGATATCCCGTTATATATATATAATCTGAATCTCGGAAACAGCTCCAATAATTTTCATTAAATTTAGTATGCAGGGGGTTTCGGGGGCGAAAAATCGATCTAGCTAGGTTTCATTTTTAGAAAACGCCAAACAAAAAAAAACATTTATTAGGTCATCCAGATATTATGAGTTTATGTCTTATCAAAGGAGATATATATTATTATCTTTACTAATATTAAGCTGGAGAGTTTGTTTGAACACGCTAATATCTGGAACTAATAAATAGCCTAATTTTTAAGGAAGGGTTTGACTATTCACGCTAGGATCCTTTGGAGCCGAGCAAAAGGAAACAACTCTGAAGCAACGGTAAGTGAAAACAAAGTAGCTATTACACGCGGGCAAACGTTGCAATGCGACGGGGTTGGTCGGGCAACGAATTTCATTCAGATGAAGTCGCGGGATGAACTGGAAATATCATAAAACGCATTTAAATCTACATAAAAATATATTTAAATACCATGCAATTTGCGCATCTAAGTGTTGTCTATAAGGAAAATAAGTTGAAAAATATTATTGAGGAAAAATATCGCACACTGGAAAGATAACAAAAAGGCGATTATAAGGGACCAGGTAAATGAGGTAATTATCGGAGGATAGAGAATATTTGCGGAAAATGTGCAGCCAATTATTTAAAACTATGCAGGTTTTGCAAGTATAATTAATTAAGTAACCTGCATAGTTGTAGATGATCGTGTTATTGAGGAAAACTGGTAAGACATAGCGGTGCAGTTACAGAAGGAACTTAATATTCTGAAATTATGTTTCAGAGAGGATGTTTCTGGTAGATTGGTCAGATGATGCCTCACCTTTCTTTGCTATACAGGTGTGAGGGAAACGCTTCCGAAAACGAAGACAGGTGATAGGGCTAGTGATTATACACAGGATACAGTACCATTAAAAAATCTAGACTTTTTTTTACAACTTTTACTTTTTTTTAACATTTTTTAAACACTACGCTGTGAGAACAGTTAAATGAACCATTATTTGAGATTAAACACATTGAAATACGACCTCAAATCCAGGCGGCGACTTTAGGTTTAGTCATCCTTTGTAAAGCGCCGCCAAAATAAAATAAGTAGAAACATTACAGAAGCGTCAAAAGTTTTAAATTGATGCAAAATAACCAATTGAAAGCTAAAAGTTATTAATATCCGTTTGCATTTAGGTTGTATATAACCCACGTTTTAATTTCGTAAGCTTTCCCCTTACACCCTGTATAACTTAACTCCTGCACTTCATAAGACCTTTGCGAGGTCAACAATACAGGTCTCATCATCAGTCTCTAGCCCTCATCCCAGTTTGTTTTGGGTTGGTGAAACATGTCTTTTTCTTCCATGCTTCCCATACGAGGCCAGCGATAAAGGTCTATCCACACAGATCAGATTGACCCGGAACGTGACAACGTCGTGGTTACCACAGCGCAGGCACTGGGGGTCCGTCGCCGGCCCGGACACAGACGTGTGTGACCGAGTTTATATAAAATGTATACAAGCCGTTTTTTTAGCCCCTAACGGACCACGGTTCGCCCACGTCCCGTACTCATGATATGTATAGTAGAAACTTATTTAAAACATACAAATGGAATCATCGATACGATGATGGTGAAGAAGAAGAATTTAGAAATCGACATAAAGCTCTTCCTTCTGCCATACTTTTTATACAAAAAAAATCCCTCAACAAAATAACATAGAAAAAGCGAAATATAAGTGAGTAAGTCTTAAGTCATACTTGATACTTACAAAATTCCGAGAAGTAAATATTGGGTACACGAACAAATCTTTGTTGGAGCATGATATAAAATATTATGAGGTAACGCGATATTTCTGACGGTTGTTAAGTGAATACTTACTTGATTTCACTTTTGCTTTGCTATGAAGAATTGTGTAAGCTCACTATAACATACATACATAAACTCACATCTTCGTACCATAGGGGTTGGCAAAAGAAAAGAACATCACTTCCACTTGCCACGTTCTTTACATACTCTTTTTGCCACGTTGAGGTTCATTCATTTAGTCCCATTTTCTTTTCGTTAATGATAAATAATAGATTAAAAAATCTAAAAAACACGCTTTAAAAACGCAACTAAAAAAACAGAAACTAATTTCTAATTTTTTAATCTATTATTTATTTTCAATTTTTTAGGTCTGCTAACTACAAATGCGTGATTTGGCTTATTCCACTTTTCCCCGTTGGATGATCCCCATTGATGGGGATTAGTGAACTTTTTGTTCACTATTCCCCGTTGACCCAAAATTTTTATTTAATGGGGATAAGTGAACTAAAAAGTTCAATAATCCCCATTAGGTAGGTACGTTAAAAAAATAAAATATATGAATCATGTTACATTTATTAATTAAAAATATAACTTTCTTATACCTAATAAAATCACAGATTGTACAATTATTAATTTAAAATAAAAAATATAACTTTCTTATACCTAGTAAAATCACAGATTGTACAATTATTAATTTAAAATAAAAAATATAACTTTCTTATAAAAGCGTGTGAAAATAAAGAAACCCAACATTATGAAGCTCCTCACAGCGTTGGCTGAAGATGCATCGTATTACGAAGTTCTTGCATTGGGGGTTTCTGAAAATAAAGGTATAGCGGAAAAAACAAAAAAAAGCATCAATCGCGATAATTATATACAGGAGGTCCAAATGGAACTCATTAATAATGAAATTACGATTGGGCACTGTTTAGAAAAACTTAAGTGAGTGTAATCTTTGATTTTACAAGGTATAAGAAAGAAATATTTTCATGCTACAATTTTAAATTAATGATTGTAACAATCTGTGACTTTATTAGGTATAAGAAAGTTATATTTTTTATTTTAAATTAATAATTGTACAATCTGTGATTTTACTAGGTATAAGAAAGTTATATTTTTTATTTTAAATTAATAATTGTACAATCTGTGATTTTATTAGGTATAAGAAAGTTATATTTTTAATTAATAAATGTAACATGATTCATATATTTTATTTTTTTAACGTACCTACCTAATGGGGATTATTGAACTTTTTAGTTCACTTATCCCCATTAAATAAAAATTTTGGGTCAACGGGGAATAGTGAACAAAAAGTTCACTAATCCCCATCAATGGGGATCATCCAACGGGGAAAAGTGGAATAAGCCCGTGATTTTTTTAGTCTTTTATTAAATTATTGAAATTCATCGGTCAACTTTGTAGACTTAATCTATAAAGTTTAAATGAAATCTGACCGTTTGAAGTGGGTCAAAATCAAGTCCAAAGGAGTCGGTGACAAACAAACATACAGGTGAAGCTAATAAAAAGCGTGTAATATGATCCTTTTGTACTGGAGCATACCTTGGAACCTTCTGGGTACCTATTTGTATATTGAAAGTCCAAGTTTAAACTTTTTTTTACGAAAACAAGGTCATTATTGTATACTTTGACCTTACCTTACCCTTAAGAGGATGGGCACGCCACGCTTGCGGCGGTAAGTCCTCTTTGAGGAGTGGATTGAGAGGCGGCATGGCGTCCTCACCTTCCGCCCGACGCAGGTCCTCACAGGTTTGCGGACGGCAAGTAAAGAGTAACCGTGGCCCCTGGCACACAGGCAACGGAGGGAACAGGGGTGGGTTTTAGTCAGTAAAAATCTGACACGCCCTCCTGCTCCACCCAGAGCGGGAGAAGTTATTTGATGATTTCCCACCCTCAAAAAAAAAACCTCTTAGGAGCGGAGTCATATGTAACTTATACGATATACGCCTTAATAACATTACGAAACCCGATGTTATTGTTAATTTGTCTGTCTGTTATGTCTTATTTACGTTTTTGTTAGCGTTTTCGTCGTAGTATGGTTCTCATTATTTGGATAGCTGTTGGGGAGGAGGGAGATTTTTTATTAAAGTCCCACAAAAACCCATTCTGCAGCAAATCGCGTTGGGTGTACCTAAGTACAACCAAGGAACCTTACTGCAGAATGTGTATACAAATCTACTTAAGTACATAAATATGATTCCACTATACATGTATAGATTACACGCCAACAAAATTTCTATGTCGCTGACAGCACAAACCTAAATTTATTACTTCATCAAAATTCTCCCCATATTATCTCCCAATTCGAACAAAATCCAGTTTACTGCTGACACAATATATCCCAATCAGTGGTTCAGCAAATGCGAACAAGTCACTATCAGCTGTTGTGTGATTTGTGTTAATATTCAAAGTGCGAATGTGTAGAATTTCCACGCCATTACCGCGACCCAGCCAACTGGATAGGAAACGAATTTAAGGCCCTTCTCACATGTAGCTACCCAAGAACTACTCAAAAGAAATTGAATCACAGTAGAAAGCTACTAAAGTTCGTGCACGGCATGTATTGCTGTTATTTTTGTCACTTGTCGGCAAGATATCTTCATCCATAATTTATTTGTAAACTAGCTTTTTCCGGAGGCTTCGCCGGCTTAGAGGTCTGGAATTGTCCCACGGAAACGTACTATCGGGATAAGAAGTATCCTATGTGTGAATCCAAGCAACAAACTATGTGTGTGCCAAATTTTATCCAAATCCGTCCGGCTGTTTTTGCATGATTGATCAACAAACACACAATCATACATACTTTCACATTTATTATATTAGTGGGTTTAGTAAGATTGCAAACTTAAGTCTAAGGCCATTTTGATCGTCGCGCAAATACGCGATCGTCACGTGCATATATGTCACTTTTAGTTCGGAAGACCAAAAACCGCCGTTTATTGGCGTGACCATGCGTTCAGGTTCACCAAAAACATAATCAAAATCAAAAAAAAATATTTCACATAAGCCTGCAATTGCACTTAAGAAACGTCAGAAGCTAGGTGTATGGTTCCAATTTGTCGCTTCCTATGGAGAAGAGCCGGCGAGAAACTCCACGGTTACTCTTTTAAAAATAATTAACTTTTACAATGTTTACAAATTACAGTGATATTAGGTATGGAAGGACAGTGCAGGCCTGTCAATAAGTACCAGGTACTTAGAGGAATGAAAATAAAGAATAGAAAATCGTCTATAAATCTACAGTCCGTAAGGCCTACAACGTTCTCTCATTCACAATATGTAAAAGAATCTACAAAAGTAAAATCAACCTATTTAACATGTGACATGATTTCCATGAGAATCACATCATAGTGTCATAATTACGCATGTGAAGATCGCTTTTAAATAGGACGCGGGGTAAGTCCCACATTATTTAAAAAAGAGAACAAAGTGAATTGCATGATGCGGAGATATAAATAAGTACACTTGAAATCAAAATAAAGAATTCTCATGCTTCTATATGTTTTAAGACAAACAAGCGCGACGCGACACTCGTTGAACAATTTCTATGAAAACTTTCTGGAAATTGTTCTACAAGTGTCGCGCGTCGCGTTTGTTTGAAGAAGCTTTTATTGATAAAAAGAAGTTCAGTAAATTAACAGCAAGTGAGGCTACCATTACACGACGTCACTTGAAAAAGTTTATTAACCGATAGTGGTGTGGAGACCTCCATTGAAATACTAAGGACCTAGTCAATCGAATTACAGGTAAGTACTATATACAAGAACAGCATTTATATGAAATTATCAGACATAAGGTAACCGAAACTTCGGCCTAAACATAGCATAATCAGCCTATAATGTTTCCACTTCTGGGACAAAAGCAGGAGGCGTCTGAGAGAGGAAGTGGGTCGTAATCCACCACCCAGGTCTACTGCGTTGGTAGATGTCACATATCTTCGAATTTTTGGTTCTAATACATAACAGTTTCCTCACGATGTTATCCTGCACCGTTTCGAAAGCAGTGGTGATAAAATAATTTACACAAAGTAAAGCACCTGCCTGGGTTTGAACCGCCGACGTACAACTCGTAGGCCAGGGCCACTAGGCGAGTACTACTCTCACGCCGCCTAAACATAACACCATACCAGTAAATGGTGTATGTCAATATGGCTTACATAATGTATTTGTCACCGTAAAATTATAAATACCATTAGATTATAATCTATCTCGCGAGATTGTAAACTGTCGATAAATTGTAAACTGCACTATACTGCTTACCAACCGAATAGGTTAGGTTAGCATTGCGATTATTTGCGACCAACCCTGCGCGAGCCGAGCGAGCGAAGCCAGCGGTGCCGCGTTAGCGGCCGGCGAGTGATACGTCCAAGTTAGTGGCAGTTACTTGAGTATTTAGTAATAGCGCAAGGTACTATTCGTCTTGATACCAGTTCACAATTTGACGGTTTCACTTCGATAAATTATAATCTACCGAAAAATAATGCATTAAATTTTAAGCAATATGTTACGGTTCACAAACGGTTCTTTCGACAGCTTACAATCTCGCGAGATAGATTATAATCTAACGGTATTTACAATTTTACGGTGACATATACCTACATACGCATTTTTTTTACGTTTGATAAAAACAGTTCATTTTATCGTACATACCAGGAACACACGACGACATCTTAAGCTATACATTTCGAATTTTAGTGAACTCGCATTGTATAGACTTTTCGTACAGTGAGAAGTCAGCTTGTACTGGAAATGTATAGCTTCATATGTCATCATACATACACATACATAATTAGCCTATAGCGTCCCCACTGCTGGGTCACATGTCTCCTCTCGATGAGAGGAAGACATGTCATCGTGCATACCTAGTTACAATTCTAGTAAGTAGTTTGTTTAATTTGAGTAGCACCGTGTGTGAAGAGCCTTACGGGATAGAACATTCTAGATGACGCTGGAAGTTTTTGTTTTTATATTGAGCAGTTCGATATGGGAAAAATAGCGAAGATTTTTACGTACTGTATGGTTTTGAGTGCTGTCATGCAAGCATGTTTTATTTGATTTCTATTCATTCAGCTCTTATTCGGTCCGATTTTATTTCGTTTCGTTAACTTGTAGTCTCCCAAGTGAGTAAGACATTACATACGTTTCCTGAGTTTGCACCAAGTGAAACGACTTTATAATTAAGTCAAAATTGTAATAGTGTCACTCTGACTCCATGAAACGGTCAGTGATATTCATTTATAATAATATGCTCATTTCAATTCAATAAAGAAGTTAATTTGCTGCCTTAGGTATGTTGCGGGCGCTGTAGGTTGAGACTGGTCATGTCCTAACTTCCAGGGCTTATTTTGAATCTGATATTTGGAATTCTTTTTTTTTTTACATTTTTCTCACATACAGAAGCAACAAGAATAATGTCCCCAAGATTTTGTAATATATCCAACTTTATTTAAAAGAGTGTCCGTGGAGTTTCTTGCCCGTTCTTCTCCATAGAGATTTACGTTTTGGAAAGAGCAACTAGCTTCAACTTTCCAACTGATCGAGTTTTTGACAATTCAAAAGTGCCTGTAAATATTTTAATTGAAATAAATGCTTTGAGTTTGAGTTTGAGTTGAATTATCGTTAAGCCAAAGACTGTGCGGATCGACACCGCTTCTCGTTTTTGTTTTGCTGAAAACGGTTCTGTTATGTTGTCAATTAAGCACGTTCACAGCTGGACAGGATAAGCACTTCTAATGAGGATTTGTCACTGAGCAATGCACATTTTAAAAAATCGTCCTTATGTGGCGAAGTATCAACCTACATACTTAACATCACACCTTACTTACCCAATGGGTTGGGCAGAGGTGTACCTATATAGTACACCGACATTTCACCCATTATGTTTTTATCCTACGTAACAGGGGGCGAGTCTTTTGCTATCAAAAATCCAGACACCGGACTGGAACTGAGATATTCCAGCCAGAAAGAAAAAAATCAATAACATTTCGGCCGATCTGGGAATCGAACCCAGGACCTCATGTTCAGCAGTAGCGTTTGCAACCACTAGAGCAACTGGGCAGTCACCTATATACTTACATATTATTACATTTGGAACTCCCTTGCCAATTCAAAAACCTCTGAGTTTGTTTCGGCTTTTCTTCTCAGGGAACAGTCAGCTAGGAAATGCCGGTGCCATCTAGTTTTTAAAATATTGACCAACAAAATATTGACGCGTAAAAGTGTCTTTTAAGATCTACTTCCATAAATAAACATTTCATTCCAATCACCCTTCATATGACCCATCGTTTTGATTGTTATTATTTATTTGCCAGTGTCGTAACGCAGATCCATATAAATCATTTATGGTCCCTAGCTTTGACATTACTACTACAAACTTTTTCTACCTGAATACGGGGCTTTTAGCTACTTCGTATGTGTCTATTTTATGTATCTGTTTGTTTTCTATTTTTTGTAATGTGCGCATTTTGTAATAGACATTTTTTCTTTCTCTCTTTCCATCGTCCATGAAACTACTCAAAAGAAACGCGTTACAAACTCAAATTACCTTTGACTGGCTAGAATATCACAACAGTAATTTTCATACAAACAAAAACACGTTTTCCGAATTTGATCTATAACAGTTACTAGATTTGTCACACTGATAGATGTCAACAACGCATTCTCTCGACGGCTAGCAAAGACTACAATAGTATACTGGCAATAGACAGGCAGCTCTACCTTTTTTTTAATATTAGCAAGTGATAAACGCAGCGCCATCTAGTTTTTCGTTAAGGGAACTAATGAATATAAATATATATAGGTATGTAGATTGGTACCGTTAGCTGTGGCATCATTACTTTCCATGAGCAACTTTACCAATGAGAACTGAATTATTAAAATATCTCTCGATAACTAAAAATTTGTTACAATTAGTAGATAATTCTACTTCTGTATCGCTTCGATATTAAATAGCGGCAACAGATTTTTAGTTAAAGAGAGAAATAAGTACAGTTCTCATTGGTAAAGTTGCTCATGGAAAGTAAAGATGAAGTTGATTGTAAGTTGCTGTTATTATAGCTGCTGTACTGTACGCTGCATAGTAGGTACGTACTTATATGTCATGTGGCGCTTATGGGAAGAATTTTAAAGGTATTCGAAAAAACAATACATAGTGGTAATAAAATTACATTATTTTCTTTATTTCAATAAATACATATAAATTACATTTTTAAATATTAGAAAATATAGTAGCCCATCGGTATCGGAAACAGGGTCCAAGCTACCCGGCGGTCAGGGCTATAGAGAGGAACCTCCTAACAATGCGAGCCGTGTCCAGGACTACCGGTTTCTGGATCAAGCCCTTGACCCAGCTGCCCAACGAGAGCTTCCTTAGGTGTTGGTCAAGGCTCTTTGCTATCAAACCCTTGGCTGTTATGACTATCGGTACAATGATCGCTGAGTCCACATCCCACATATCGGCAACCTTGCGAGCCAAGTCAAGATACTTGATTTGCTTATCTTTCTCGGCTTTCACGAGGTTCCCGTCATGCGGGACCGTTATGTCGACGATCATCTCATCTTTCACTTTCCTTATGTTGTGCCAAAGTTACACAAGGACCTGAAAAACAAGTTATTTTCCTTTAAAAAAAAACAATCAAACTTTAAAAAAAGATAAACATATTCAAGATTTTAAAATCGTATTAGTAATTTATTAGTAAGACTTACAACTATACCTACTAGTCTACTACTACTACCTATAACCTAGAGGCCTGGATCTCCATTCGATTTTAATCATGCAATTCAGTAATGAACTGTTTTACTCATGTTAAATGAATTATACCTACGGCAGAGATTGGCTCCTACGGTCAACTTTACCTCTTAATAATATTAGTATATTTATATAGAACTAATACAAACCTGATATCAAATCAAATCGCTTGATGGTGTCCTTAAAACATTTGATGTGGAAGCTAAGGCCAGCTTGCTTATAATGGCTTAATGTTTGTTGAAGCTAGGGCTGGCTTGTTTATTAAAGCTTCAATGAGTTCTTTTCCTGAAATATATTTAAATATCTAGTATAGTTCAGGCCCAAAAGCAATCATGCACTAGTTTAGAAAGAAGATAAGAAACCTGAACTAACAGAGTTTTGATGTCTCACATAATTTTTGTTTGAGATCAATGTATAAATTTACTTATTATCATTACACAATATTTTGAGTTTCAAAGAGTAACCATGGAGTATCTTGCCTGTTTGTCTCGATAGGAAATAAACACTTTGGAACGAGGCAACTAGACTCTGACTATTCATAAGTACCTGGTAATGCTGTACAATAAAAATATATTTGATTGATTGAATTAATTATTTTTTGTAATTACAGACATACCTGAGGTGTTGAAATCAGATTCCTGTAATTGATTTTCTTGGGAGATATCAGAGGTTGACATAACCATTGCTTCACCAAATGATTGAGCTTGAAAATCTAGAATAATATTAAAATAAGTATTAAATTATGATTTGTTTCAACAAAATAAATACATTGGTGAATATATTTATAGTTAACAATTAATAGTATTACCTGGCATATGTAGTGTTGGAATTGCCAATTTAGACAGTCTTCCAGTTCGATACTTGTGAATTTCTTCAAAATGTCTATGACAAACATGTCTGTTGCTATAGATAGTCTGATGATCCAATAAAGCTATTTCACCACCAATGCTTAAAATCCAAGTTTTAAATTTCTCTGCACTTGTGTCTGGATTCGGGAACCGGTTCGGGAACCGGAGGCACCCCTGAAAACATGAATCAATTAGGTGTGTAACTTAAATCAATCACTGAAGGAACTATACCTTATTCAGCAGAGCTTCAGACAAAGTACATATATACAAACAGTTCTGTAAACCACTGATTAGCCATGGTAAGATCAAATGAAAGGTTGTACTCTGGCATTGGGCCATTGGTTATAGGTTGGTTTCCTGGGTGAATAAGAACAACAATCAAGGCAATTCATAGCAAACGTATTGACTTTGGTATCCTTAGGCTACACGGTATATTTAATGTACCCTGGATCTATTACAATAGGGATAGGGGTATATGAAACATAGTGACGAATAGAGTGTAAGCCGGTTTGGCCAAAAATAAAGGTTAAAAAACTTACCGTCTCTCCTAACCACAGCACATGGCAACCAGGTACACAGCAAGAATTTTGTGACATGGTGGAAGTTCACTGTTCACCATTCGCAATTACAGGTCCAAACTCTAAAGAGTGCCTATGCCCAGAGTCCACAGTAACTTCACAAGTTCGGGATATTGTTTACAATAACGCGGGCTCAACACGAGCGAACGAACGAATTGTAACGGGGCACAGCAACACGGAGTCGGAGGAACAGGAGCTCAACTCAACGTGGATAGCAAATGCACTTGCAAAACAACGAGGACTTCATTGCAAAAGGAAATTAAATGCGCGCAAGCAATTACACTACACTAACATGCACCAAGCCATTTGCAATTTAAGTGTACCCATACAGAAATATAATTTCGCACGTTTTATATGCCAAAATATAATTTCTGCATTAATGTGCTGATAATAAAAACCTCTTTATGCTCAAATTGATATATTCTGTTATTTTTCAAAATTTACTACCTAAATAACATGTGATCATAATTTTATTTCTTGATTTATGTTTTTTCATTAGTAAGGAAACTCCCAGTATAGGAATGGTATATTTAGCCATAGCAACACCGCAATCTTTGAATATTTTGTTCCCCTATTGTTATGATAGATGGCGCTGTTTTCAATAAAAAAACGCAATTTTGACTTTACTCCTAGTTGCCATAGCATGACGGCTAGATTGGGATCTCGGCATAACCTAATAGGTAACCTAGATGGTAGCTTAACCTCGGTTAAATTACTTACGTCCTGAAACTTGCGGTAAATACGTTAGTGGTCGCAACCGCAACCAACATTGTTGTTCATAATTGAGTAATTACTTCGTGTCCCTTCGGTAATTGCTCGCTTGGTTGACTTTTTTTGGAATTCATTAGTCGTTTTTGAAGACATTTACACTGGATATATGGTGAGACAATAGGAATTTTATTGTAATCTCTAGTTTTGTGGGTCTAGCTTTGTTAAAATAGTTCATAAGGAAAATGTTTAATATGGGTTTTTTTCTTTAGATTATTTGATAACATAGCTAATAAATAATGAGTTAACCTATTAGATAAAACATATTGATTAATGTTTTAAAAATGTTTTGTTTTTTGTGTGTTGTTTTAATGTTTTTTTGTGTGTTTCTGCCCGTGGGTGTCGTAGAAGGCGACTAAGGGACTAACTAGAAAATGGGCAGCAGCGTTCTCTATGCATTGTGCCACCACACTGCGATTGCCAACCCGCCTTCCAAGCGTGGCGATTATGGCAAATCCCCCCCTTTTGGGGGAGGCTTATGTCCAGCAGTGGACGTCTTTCGGCTGAATAATGATGATGATGAATATTTTAAATAAATAATGTAATGAATCGTAATAATGAGGATCAATATTATATTATATACCTACTTTAATCATTTGTCTTTAAAAATTTGCAGTGCCCTTACAGGGTGTATGTTACTGTCATCAGGATCTGCCTAGCTTTTTCCCAACTATGTTAGGGTCGCCTTCCAAACAAACTGAATGCAGCTGAATACCACTATTTTACATGGATCAACTGCCTAACTGACCTCTACAACACGATACCCCTTGGTAAGACTGGTTGTCAGACTTTCGAGCTTCTGACTACACGATAACTGTCAAAGATTCACGAATGACAGCCGGGACTAACTGTTTAACGTGCTTTCCGAGGCATCGAGAGGTCGCACCTTTAGAATTAAAGAGACCTAATGCAAAATTAGCCGCAAGCAAATTTGGTCTTTATAATTCAGAACTATAGAGGCCGAATTCCAAATTAGCCGCAAGCAAAATAGGTCTCTTTAATTCTAAAGGTCACCCATTCACGATAAATAAATACAATATCTCATAAAATATGCATAATTTAAATGAGAAATTCAAATCCAAATTGTTACAACCAGTTTTGATGCTAGGATCTTTATCCTAGCATCTAAACTGGTTGCGCGAAAATAATGCGAAATCTAAAACACAGAATATAATAAATACTTATTTAATGTTTTTCCTTATTCATGCATTAAGACGAGTTATCAATAAATAAAATAATATGAGCATTATTCAACAGGTATTATTTCATAATAGTATTATGATGTCAGCATTAATATAACGCGAAGCTTTTAGCTTGTTTTTCCTCACGAGACCATAAAATAAAGGATTACATAATAACAACGCTTCTAAGCAGGCAGTATTATATACGTAGTTACCAATTACGTAATAAAATAAATGAGGAAACTTTATTATTATTTATTTTCAGAAGTAATGCGCATATCATCAAATCAATTAATTAAAACGGTTCAGTTGATCGGCGATGCGTTTCTAAAATATTCTAGCAGAACCCAAATTTTATTGCCTTAACTGCCTCGTTGGTCCAGTGGTCGCAGGCGCTACTGCTGAGCATGAGGTCTGGGTTCAATTTCCAGGTCGGGCAAAGTTTTATTGAGTTTTTTTATTTGGAATTTCTCAGTAGCAGCCCAGAGTTTGAATTTGTGCTCGGTTACACTTAAATATAACTCGCGAAATATCGGTGTAGTGTACTATAGGTACGGTACATCTCTGCTCAACCCTACCCGGAAAACAAGGCGTAATGTTATATTATTCAATTTATAAGTTAGTTTGGCACCCCAGTCACGTTCAATCCCAATCTCAGGATTTTAAGAAACTAAACTCAAATTCAAATTGCATTAGGTACAGAATCCAATACATCAAGCTACCTAATCTGTCAAATTTCTTTGAAAGTTTTTCAACTTTATAACAAAAGGATAAGGTTCATGTTCAATTGGGAAAATTTGACAGTTTGATATAGCTTGATGTGCTGGCGTCTGTACTTCCATTAAACCAATTCTAGAAACTTTTAAACTGTGAAGGAGTCGGTCAGTCCGGAAGATGAAGCTAGTTGCCCATTCCAAACCGTAATAATAATTATATATATGGAGAAAAACGGGCAGGAAACTCCATGGATTTCCGAAGATCTAAATATCTAATCAATTTATTCCCATTTTTGAAAAAATCGTCTGCTCAACCATTAACGCCTTTGTAAGTGCACTACGTAAATAACCTAATTTTCATCATCAGTTGTTTGACCGCTTCTCTCTCGTTGCTAATTTCAGTACTCATCCTGTAAAACCTATTTCAAAAATGAGAGAATTTTTTAAAATTAAAATGTTAAAAGTCATAAGAATTAAATTAAATTTTCCTTATTATGATGACCTGCCTATTACTGCGAAGGTTGTTCGTAATAATAATAATAAAATTATAAGCAACAAACCGTGTGTTGTCGGACGTATAAGAATGGCACCATCCCATCTCTTCCCGTGGGTGTCGTAGAAGGTGACTAAGAGACTTACTAAAGAATGGGCAGCAGCGTTCCCTATGCACTTTACCACCATACTGCGATCGCCAACCCGCCTGCCAAGCGTGGCGATTATGGCAAAACACCCCTTTTGGGGGAGGCCTATGTCCAGCAGTGGACGTCTTTCGGCTGAAATGATGAGTGATGAAGCAACAGACGAAACAGTTGGGTTGGTTGCGAAGTGGTTGACCGGGTTGGGTTTAGCTACTAAGTACTATTTGGGGGTCTTTTGAACCCTCTACAACAATTTTTTTTTCCGGAGAAGCGTATTTTTAAACGACTTCAAAAACAAGGAGGTTTGCAATTTTTTGGAACCATTTTTTTATGTAGGTATGTTCCCTGATTACTCGAAGATGGCTGGACCGATTTGGTTTTTTTTTGTTGATTGAAAGGGTATACTTCCCAGGTGGTCAGCTCCAGTCAGGATCTGATGATGGGTTCCTGGAGAAATAGAGAGAACTCTTAACATTTTATAGGCACACTTGAAACGATTTGGGTAGTTTTTGGAAGAGTACTTTCTCGGAGTAGTTCCCTTTCAATTTGGTGAAAATCTGATGAAGAACTTCGGAGATAGGCAACGGAACTCCTCAATAAATGATAGCAAATTGACTGGGATTGCTGAAATCTCATGTTTGTCTATTGTTTACACCAGTTCATAACTTAACATCACACCAGTATGCTGTGAAGGGGTAAGCACATGTGAACCACTAAACAGTGAAAAAAAAAAATTAAAAAAACAGCCGACTTCCAAAAAAACACTACAAATTGAAAAATAACTTTAATTTCGGAAGGCGGTGATAAAAAATTAAAATACATATCCAAAGTCACCTACTTCCGAAAATAAAGTTATTTTTCACTTTGTAGTGTTTTTTTGGAAGTCGGTTGTTTTTTCAACTTAAAGAATAAAAAGTAGTCGTTTTTCTAGTTTAGAAACGTACCTAAATATTTATTAAACTACTTGAGTTCAAGAAAAATCATTGAACGGTTAGATAAATGGCCTTAATAAATACGTTATGTTGTGTAGGATTCAGAAGGACCTTAGAACGCCCAAATAGTCTCACATTCTATCCACCGAGGCAGTACGTTTCTAAATTTTAACCTAGTCGCCTCGCAGTTTAAAATATGTATTTGTAAATGTGCATGATGTTGGTGGAGTACCCACCATCGCTTAGAGGTGCGCTTACACGAGCAACTAAAATTGCTCCATCTTGGTCAATTCTCGTCAACTATGACGTCACGACTACATCCAGCAATTTACGGCAAAACCATGTACCGACCTGTTGCCAGAGATATGGCCACAAAATGTCATGCAATATGGAGCAACTTAAGAAACTAGGCAATACCCCCGCCCGCCTCCGCCACCAGCCGGTTCCTCTCGCAAAACCGGTTGGATATTCGGCAACTCATGAAATATATGGAGCAATCAAAAGCAATATTCCCGAAACATATCCACAATTTATTGTTGTTGCTTCAGATTGCTCCACTTAGTTGATCCAGATTGATCCTATAGTGTTGCCGAGCAATAATTGTTCAAAAAATTGCCCGTGTAAGAGCACCTTAACGTCAGATGCGATAGTAGTACAATGTTGAGGTACATTTAACAAGATTATTTTTAAATTATGTTTTTTCACTTTCATTACAAATACGCAAACTATGTAACATAGGTAAGTGCTCTGCACACGTAGTTGTTCTATATACGTTATAATAACATATACTCTCTGTTAATGTTTTTGCGAGCTTAGTCATTGCAGTGCCATATTAAATAAACGGAACGAAAGTTGAGGTCAGCGAGGTAACATATTTTGATCACCCCAAAGTCATCATTCAGGTCGATCCTTTCTCACTCTCATACAGTCAAGATCGTCATCATATTAAAAAAAGCTTTATTGCAGACCACATGATCTATAATAACACAATAAAAAATAAATGTCATACATACACACAAACATAAACTCACGTCTTTCTGCAAATGCAAACTCAAATGTTGATTGTTCAACGTAGTACATAATTATACAATTCTAGATGTCAAGTGAATGCGCAGTCCACTGTGTTGCACCAACTCAGGCATGCAAAATTATACTATACCAATAAAATTATACTATTTCATAAATTCACCTTAATACGTCATGGAATTTCATTAATAAATCAAAATAATACCTTATACAACGTCATAAATTCAAATCAACAAGTATGTAATGTCAGAATGAATAATGTCATAATAACTACAAATGTTCTAGAATCCGTTTTCAAAATCTCGGTGCCCACTAAAGACCAAATTTCAGTTCAACGGCTAACATGGCTGGCCTAATGCCACTTCAGCTGGGCTGTTCATACTATCCGACATAGCTTTACTGCTCCACTTTGTTTAATAAAACGTAGCGGCTCCAATCACATAATAGCCTACGGATAGCCACGCAAACAGATGGGGTGGGCTATTTATTACCCGGGTCACACCTCGAAAATCCTTTCAACCGTATGGGTAAAAGAATTTTCAAGGATAAATTCTCACCTAGCATTCACTTAGTGAGAAATAATGGGTACTTAGTACGAATGTACGTCGCACAGTTGTTCCTGATTGTCCCTGAATTATTTATTTGTTAGTAATAGAAATTAATGACTGAGTTGGGTCTCGCCTTCCGGGAAAAACTACGGTAAGGCTACACGGATTATTTTTTAGAAAACTTCATGAAATAATAATAGGTAATGTTTTATGGAAGAGCAGAACGAAACTCGTCTTTAAAAAAAAAATGTTTTTTTGAAGTAAAAACTGTCAAGAAAGGAAATTCAAAACAAGGAAAAAGAATCCTAAAAAGTAATATAAATTCCTAACTCTTTTACATTCCCGTCTTAGGATTCCATTATAAAAAGAAATAACAAAATATTTCGCCCAAAAACCTTTCGAGTCTTCTTCCAAATCAAGTTTCATCTCATTACGGTGTCAAAGAGAGACCAAAAAGATCTAAATCTTTGAAGGGTAAACTGTACAAAGGGTAGGCTAAGTACTGGAATATTATAAAGTGCAAATATTTTTAGGACAGAAATGACATTGATCGTCAAACTCAAACTCAAAGTATACATTGCAAATAAACCAATTACAGGCACTTTTGAATCGTCAAGGTCGGTGAGTTAGAAAGATGAAGCTAGTTACCCATTCCAAAGCGTAGTAGGTACCTATGGAGAAGAACGGACAAGAAACTCCATGGACACTCTTTTAAAATCATGATAATGTTACAAAAAATTGGTTACATAATTATGTTGACATTGTCAATGTGAGAACGATGATGTAAAAAGACGTGCACATTAAAATCGTCCGTAATTAAAACAAAAACAAACAGTTCAAAAATGAAAATAAGCCGTGGGGTCATTTTGAATAACCCTTCATCAAAGTATTTGACGTATAACATAATATCACGCTTTGCCGCAGCCCGTATCCGGGACTTGTTCCCGGTTGATGGCAAAAGGCTCACCCTTTTTTACATGGGAATAAAGCATACCTTGCGAAATGTGGATGTACTATGGTACACTTCTATAAATAACACTACAAAGCAAAACCTCCGATTAAGTCAGACTGATTTTTAGCTCAGTAAGTAGTTATTCTTATTCTCATCACTGATAAAAAAGGGGCTAAGCGAGTTTTTGTTAAATTATTTTGTTTGGTCGGTAGAATAAACGGAAGTAAAAGTTTGCTTAAAAAAAAACAACCGACTTCAAAAAAAAAACAACAAAGTGAAAAGTCGGAAGACGGTGTCTGGTTTTTATTTTCGTTTTTTTGCCACCTATATTCGAAATTAAAGTTATTTTTCATTTTATTATGTAGTTGTATTTTTTAAATATCTCTTTTATTTTTAATATTATCGCCATGAACTAAGTTGAAATAATACGTATTATTGAAGCTAACTCAAAACCACTAATCACATCTTGACCAAATTTATATTCCCGACCACTCGGTAAGTATACTACGCTTTCAAACCAAAGAAGAATATTTAAATCGGTTTATAGATGTGATGAGTTCTGAGGTAACAAACATTTAAAAAAATACAACCAAATTGAGAACCTCCTTTTTTTCAAGTTGCTTTTTAATGAATGACCTATTCTGTTTTTAACCGACTTCACAAAAAGAAGGAGGTTGTCAATTTAAAAAAGTCTACGAGGTTATAGAGGTCCATTCTCGTTCGGGGCTCATCTGAATTACAGTCAAAGCTTCATTCAGATAATTATCATTAATGAGCCTACCTTCAGCGGATCTTACAGGTACTCTCTTTTGATAAAGGTCTGTATAATATCAAAGTGAAAGCATTAATTTTAACTAGAACATTAACAGGTACTAGGTTGTCAAAGAATTATAGCAAACTAGGTTTTGCCAGCGGCTTCGTCTTGAAGGTCGGAATTTATCCCATGGGAACGTACTACCGGGATAAAATTATACCATGAGTTAATCAAGGTTGAAAACTATCTGTGTGCTAAATTTCACCGAAATCCGTTGGGCCGGTTTTGCGTGACTGAGTAACAAACATCCAAACATATAAAGAACTAAACATCCAAACATCCAATTTTTACATTCATAATACTAGTAGGATAAACTTCCATTTTTTAAGATATTTATCATTGAGTATGGCCATGAAAATGATATTGAATTAGTTGTAGAATAGATCTAGAAAATTGTTTTTTTACTTTAAAGAACTCAAAATCAAAATCAAAATTAAAAGTCATTTATTCAAACTAGGCTGAGAGTCAGCCCTTTTTGAACGTCAAAATTACACAAGACAGTCCCCCAAAACGCCCGCCCTTCACGTAACTCTTCACGTAAATTCAGAACTAACACAAGTTTTGACAAGGGACACCCGGATGGAACGAAGTTCCGTTTCGATTAATTAGTGAAGGAATTGTAATAAAATTTTAAAAATTGTACGTATACCCACACACACACACATATATATATATATATATATATGCACTCTGTCTGCAGAGAAACACGCGCACGCCGCATGGCTTACAACAATGTAGCAAAAAGTGTAGTTACAACTTTTGGTCTTAATTTTTTCCGTCTAGCCCCCTTTCGCAACGCGCGATAAGGAACTTCGTTCCAAAACTTCATTCCAAAAATTGTACACATACATACACTCACACACACATATATGTAGGATGTTAATCCGGAACGCATCATAACTTTAGAAAATAAATAAAATATGAACGCAGCGGTGAGTGAATGGGAGAGTATGTGTGGGAGGGAGAAGGAGGACGCAAGCGAGCTACTAAGAGGTGAAGACGTTTTTGAAAATTGTAAAAGAAGTTATAAAATTAATAAAACTTATTACGAAGTAAAGTGTTTATTTCGGTCATCCACACCACCCTACATATATATATATGTAATGTGTGTAATATCAGCTTTGGAAGCGGTCCATAGTCGGCTTCCAAAGCTGATATTACGAGTATAAAACTGTAGAATTTAATGAAAAAACTTCACCCATCGAAACATGCACTGCGGCAACTGAAAATGTAATAAGCAGCTCTCTAATTTTGAAACAAAGCCAAAACGTCATCGACACACGTTCCCCTATAACATTATCGCTGAAAACTTTTCTTGCGACCGAAATTTTCCAACCATTTTCACTATTCCCTTTATTCTGTATCATTTCTGTAGTACCTCGTTAGCGCAGTTTTTTAGCTACAAATTAATCACATTTTGCATCCGCTTACATTAAAGATTCCATAATCAGTGTTTTTTTTTTAGCATACATTGATTCCCAATGCTGAGCAAAGGCTTCCCATTTTTCTTTCGAAACGCCTCATCCATAACATAATTAGCCTATGATTTTCCCATTACTGGGACATAGACCTCCTCTCTGTGAGACAGCGTAGGCCGTAATCCACCACGTGGGCCCAGTTCGGTTTGGTGGATGTCACATGACAACACTTCGATCTTTTGTTCTAGGACATGCTTGTTTCTTCTTATTGTTTTTCTTCACCGTTTTGAGAGCAGTGGTCGTGAAATAAATTGCATAAAGTACTGTGCCTACTCGGGTTTGAACGCACGACCTACAACACGTAAGTGGGTGCTGTCCACTGGGCCACCACTGCTCCCGGCCTTGGGGAATTTCTGGCCATGTTGGCCCTGCAAACATGATGAATGAAAATTTAATTAATTTTTATGGTAAACACAACGTATTAAAAAAAAAATACAGCTTTTCTTTTCTATTGTTTCCATTATCATGGTTGATGTAAATTGAAGAAAAGAACTTCAAAAGCTAAGAAAGGGTTGAAAACTCGTGTGCATAATTGGATCGAATCTTATAACATACCTTTCACATTATTCTATAAACACAAAATAATTGGATATCAAACCCCGTTTGACGTACGCAGCAAGACGAAAGATAATTTTAATAAAAGTAAGATAATAGACAACAAAAGAAGACTATCAAAGACAGTATGGTTTGGTTTAGGACAAGAACAAAAACAAATGGAAACAAAGGCTAAAAATACGAATACAGAATCATGAGATGTAGTCAACAGGCGATGAACGAAGCAACAGTTAATAGATCTGGGTAGGCTTTTCCCAATTAAGTCGGTGTTAGCTTTTCTCAACTATGTTACAATCCTTCTTATAGACATCTACCTACTTGGCATTATAACTACATAGTGGTTAATCGATGGTACATTTTGACAGAACCAAGAGATGAATGTC